>OY730189.1:135000-3072122 GCA_963422495.1 Polyommatus iphigenia
ACCTAACCTAACCTAACCTAACCTAACCTAACCTAACCTAACCTAACCTAACCTAACCTAACCTAACCTAACCTAACCTAACCTAACCTAACCTAACCTAACCTAACCTTACCTAACCTAACCTAACCTAACCTAACCTAACCTAACCTAACCTAACCTAACCTAACCTAACCTAACCTAACCTAACCTAACCTAACCTAACCTAACCTAACCTAACCTAACCTAACCTAACCTAACCTAACCTAACCTAACCTAACCTAACCTAACCTAACCTAACCTAACCTAACCTAACCTAACCTAACCTAACCTAACCTAACCTAACCTAACCTAACCTAACCTAACCTAACCTAACCTAACCTAACCTAACCTAACCTAACCTTACCTAACCCAGAACGAATAACAAACTAAATTGAGTAAATCGTCATAAAAATATAAAATAATAGATAAAACAGTAAACTAACAAAAAGTAATAATTTATTAAAACAATAGTATTAATTAAATTAGAGTAATAGAATACCACAAAACAGCTAAAAATCTTTTTGACATAAAACGTAAATTATACAACTAAATACCTATATTGTAAAACCATATTAAAATATACTGTATTAGTACATAAATAACAATACTACTTTAACTACAACGCAATTGGAAGTTAAGAAATATCAAAATTCCCATCAGGCTATTCCGCTCATTGAAAGATATAAATAATACACTTTTCCGCGTGGTAGCCCTGACACGCCCACGTTACGCCCTAATCACGTAACACTCCGTGTGCGGTCGAGGCGACTTAGTGGGTAAAGGAACGACGTAAAAACATTGCTATAAGATTCCAACAGGCGTTTTGATTTCCAAATTGAAGTAGCTTTTTCTTTTAAACAAAAAAGACTCGGGCTTAGAAAATAGTCAAAAAACCAAATAAACGTGAATAAACTTGCGACTGACATACTGTATTTTCGATTCGGCCGACGAGAAGCGTCCAAAAACTCGAAATAAAGATCGACGAAACGAGGTTTATAAAACCGAAATTAGAATAGGACCAGTTTGTCTCCTTTTGGAACAACTGCTAGTATATAGGACGTAAGGTATAACTGTGATAACGAAGGTCTTTAAGACTGAGTAACATACAATTAAGAACTGACCAAGTAATATAGACAATTAAATAAAACTTAAAAAATTAGCTTTAATTAGGGATCTTTATAACTCTATAGTATTGTTATAATTAAGTCTGGACGTATTAGACAGAATATCAACATATCTGGTATATCCGATAGTCTAGAGTAAGGATATTGACATTTCAAAACTTAAATATAATTATTTCGGCCCCTGCGAGAATTTATGAGCAACAAAATAAGACTGATTTGTGTTTTGCTCATAAAATCAATCGAATAACAAACCGAAAAATAATTATAGATCCTGACTAAACAACATCTATAATTAAATTAGTTCTATTATCATAGGTATAGTGACAAGTTAGTCCTTACTAGCTAATTATTATACACACTAACTATATTACAGACTGAAAATATACACATATTTACATAATATATTAGATTTAGGAGTTAGGACTATAGTATCATCACAGTTATAATTAGGATATAGACCGAGTGCATCATTTTTGGTGCATTCGTTAGGTTAAGGTTTTATCTTGACATATTTTATAATTTATAGACCGAGTGCACTATTTTTAGTGTACACGTTAAGATTAAGGTTTTTAATTGACAGACGGACTGAAATAGAAAATATTATTAGTAGAAAACCGGAGTCCCTGTGAAAAAGAAAAAGCAACAAAAATCTGCGTGATCGCGTTCTGCTTTTGAAATACAAAAGTTTACGTTAGTCATCAAATTTACATATTAAACATTTTTAAAACTTTATAAAAACCTTAAACCTAGTCAAATCTATTTATTAATTTTATTTTTTCTTTTACAATTTTACAAATATATACAATTTTAAAACTTGACGCGTTCCCCCTTACTAAATTAAAATGGCAACGGTGCGTACACCGGGTGGCCAAGCAGTGCCCCAAGCCCAAAAACCAGCAAATAGACCTTCGCTTAACAGCCCGCAACACAGCCCGGCTTCAAAAACCTTCAGTATTGATAGTAACGATGACTCGGATGATATTAGTTCTATATTAATGGACACGATAAGACTGACGAAGCACTCTACAAGCCTGCTAAACCAGACCAGGAACATGAAGGGGGAGTTAAAGTCTGGTTTAGCAGAAAACTTGAAGAGTATACAGAATAGGATAGGAAAAGCCCTCGAATCTAATAAAAAGAGAGGAAAAGTGACGAAAGAAGAAGAAAAAATGACGAAGGACTTAGGAGTTCAGTGTGATAGGGAAGTCAAGAGTAGAAGCTGTGACTGTGAATGCAGGGCGCTTATCCAAGAAATGTACGATAAGCTTAAAGGTAACCTACAGTGCTTGGGAACCAAGCTGAGGGATGAAATAAGATCTCAGCTTGACTCCCAAACAGTTAGGGTAGAGGAAGTAGGAATGGCTAGGGCTAACTTAATAATTGAGAAAACGAAAAACAACTTAAAAGGTGCTATGGAGGAGTGGGAGGCCAGGGCCCCGGCCGAGCCGCGAACCGCTACGTATGCGGAGGTGGCGCGCTGCGGGAGTCAATCCCCGCAGCCCGCCGCCCCCGCACCGGCAGCCGGTAAGCGACAGCCAAAGCCCAAGACCCTCCACTCCCTTGTAGTTACCGACAAGGAGAATTTCATGTCGACGACCGACATTGTTTCGGAAGTAGGGAAGATAATAGAGCCCACCAAGGAAGGTATTAAAATAGATAGGATAAGAAGAGCGAAGGGTCGTAAAGTTATAATAGGTTTTAGCGATAAAAAAGAAAGAGACAGAATAAAGGAGAAGATAGAGAGTAGTGAGAGCAATTTCAACGTAGAGACTATAGCTAATAAAAACCCGCAGGTGGTGCTGTATGGGGTGCTTAAGTCGACAACGGATGATGAGATATTTTATGCCATCAGAAACCAAAATAAGCACCTCCAACCACTGCCACCTCCGGGAGTTATGTATAACCTAGAAGTAAAGTATAGGCGAAGGGGAAGAGACCAAGCGACTGACCATGTAGTGTGTACGTTGTCCCCTCAGCTGTGGCAAACATTTACAGCAGCCGGATATGTTTATATAGGTATGCAGCGAGTGCGTGTCGCCGACCAGTCCCCCCTCATACAGTGCTCGCGCTGTTTAGGGTACGGACATGGGAGGCGACATTGCAATAGCGAATCCGAATCCGAGAAGTGTAGCCACTGCGGAGGGGACCATCGTAAGTTTGAGTGCGATAAATTGGAGGAAAAACCGCACTGTATTAACTGTGAAAAGGATGGCTGTAAAGACACCAAGCACGATGCGTTCAGCGCGGAGTGTCCGGTGCGAATGAGGTGGGATGCAATAGCACGGGCAACAGTTGCGTACGATCCAGATGACCAATAGCATTGACAATCCATAATTCATCACATAATAATAATATAATATAAATAATTTAAAATAAGTATGTATCATAAATAAGTATAGAATATATATATTATGTCAGGAATGCAACTTGGAAACCCCTTAAACTGAGTTTAAGGGGTTTCCAAGTTTTTGCGAGGGTAAGTTTTTGAAGGGGTTTGGCCGCTATTAAGCACCAAAAATCCCGTTTTTCCACGAGGTTTTGGCACGTGTAAGCAAAGTTCATCGATTTGACCTAGCACACGCGCCGAGCTGAAGACAGCCGGCGATCCGAGGGTTACCTTCGAAAATCTGAAGACACCTTAGGCGACCACCAGCCCAGCTCAGCGGACTCCAAAGGCAGCTCACCAGCATCTACAGCGTACTCAAAGGGTGCACGGGAGATACCAAGTGTGAGGTATCCCCAACATCAGCGTAAGGTGAGCATTCCAGAGACCCCACCCCCACCCCTAAATTCCAACCCCTATATAAAACCACCCCCTACCCCAAAAGTGTAACTAACCACCCCTAGAGGCAAACAGTGAACACTTTCCAAAGACCCCACCAAACGTCTCCCCACGAACCCCCCCCCCCCCAACCCCTCCTCCCCCAGCGGAATTACCCCTTAGCCCATAACTTGGCTATCTGGACCCCGGGACTTTCGAGCAAGGGCTCATTTGAATCGGGATAAGGAGTACTACAAATTGGCCCCAACAGAATCCCGAAATAATCCGGGAACAGGAGATATCCTCACCAAGCCCCTCCCAAAAAAATTTTTTCAAAGACCCCGCCAAAGTCATTCCCACGAAACCTTCTCCCCCCCTCCCCCCACCCCCACACCAAATTACCCCTCAAGCCATAACTCGGCCGCACGAGCACCTACAACATCGAGAGAGGGCTCAGTAGAACCGGGAGAAAATTCTCCACAAATTGGCCCCAATAGATTTCCCAAACTCCATCCAGGGACCCAGGAAAAGGCTTAAAACCACCCCCACCCCAAATTTTTTTTTTTTTTTTTTTTTTTTTTTCCACCAAAATTTTAATAGCCTAAACTCACTCCCGTGAAACCCGACCCCCCCCCTTTTTTTTTTGTGGAAAATCCCCTCCGGCCATAACTCAGTAACCCTTCATCCTACACCCTCGAGTTAGGGCTCGTTAGAATCGGGAGAAAGAGCCCTACAACTTGGCCCCTGTCGTTTTTCCGGAAAATCATCATCAAAGGAAAACAGGGCCAAGACCGCTGGGAACCCCCATCATCCAACCAACCAACCCTAGCTCGTCTTACGCACCCGTCACCCCACCCAACAAGACAAGATGTCATCAAAATCAAACAATTCGTACAAAACGGCTACATCAGCTGCGAGTGGCTCAGACGCCAAGACCGGGAAGACGTACAGCCGTTCACTAAGGGAGAAGACCTTGGCCAAGATGCTACTGCAGAAGCCACCCCAACCCTCAACACCAACAGAGGAATCCACACAAAACCCAATAGACCAGGGTAGCCCTTCACAAACAACTGCAGAGGAGGTGCAGACTAAGATTCAAGAATGGGAGCAAGCCGAGCTACCACCCCGCCCTATCAACTCGGCAGAAGAGGACGACGAGCTATCGGAACTCTCAGAGTCGTCGGTCTGCTCAGACTTCTCAAGGAAAAGCCGCACTTCCAGAAAGAGCATTCTCTTTACCAGCTCACGGGGAATCGCAGTTGAGATGGACGTGGCCACGAAGGTAGCCAACACCACGCTACAAAAAGGGAAGGAGGCACTAGAGAAGGCAGGAAACATGAAGCGTGAGTGCAAGTTAGACGCAATTGAATCCCTGCAAAGCCTCTACGAAATCGTCCTCTCCCTCTCCGACTCCAGGTCGCGGCATAAATACAACCTGGAGAAAGAGCGCAGCCGCCACGCCATCGAGCTAGTAAACATTGAAAGGGCACACAACAAGCAAATAGCCCAACTTACGGCCGAGATCAACTCCCTGAAAGAAAGTATGGCGGCCACCCTAAAAGAGACCCAGGATGTCCGGAAGTGGCTGGAGTTCGAGACAGCAGAGCCACACCGGCAGATCAAGGAAACCCACAAGGTGGCCCCAATGATCAATAACAATATTCAGGTGTTAACATCAAAAATAACCGAAGAACTGACCAAAAAGGAGAACACAAGACCAACTCCCCCCCAAGAAAATATAAAACCAGAGCTAGCTGAGATGAAGAATACCATCGAAGATCTCAGAAAGACAATCAGAAAAATAGAAGACCAGAATGTGGCGTTACACAAAGAAAGTAAACAAGAGCTCAAACAACATTTGCAAGAGATAGCAACCAAAACAGCTACACCGCAAGACAGCGATAGGCTACAGCAGCAGATGAGCTCCATAGCCTCCAAGCTGGAGGAGGTAACAACGACCCTGCGGCAGCCGTTGCCGACTGCTCCCAATGCCATCGACTTAACAGCCCAACTCGAGCCCATAAGCGAGAGGCTGAAAATAGTGTCCTCAGAAATTAAATCTATAAGGAAAGAAAAATCCGAGGCACAACCGCAATCGACTCTCAGCATAGGCACAGAGATGGCATTGGTGGAGATGCTGAAGAACCAAGCAAAACCAGCGTCATACGCGGCAGCCGCAAAGAAGACTCCCCCGCCGCCACAACGCAAGGAGCAGCACAGCATAATAGTGTCTTCTAAGGACGCTAAAGACACGAGTGAAAAAACCCTAAAAATTATCAGAACAGTCCTGGACCCCAAGAAGACCGGGGCCAGAGTAGATAATCTAAAAAGAGTTAAAAACCAGAAGATTATACTTAGCTGCACCAAGAAGGAGGACTTGGAGTTCATCGCAGCGCGACTTAAAGAAAGTGACCAACTCAAACAGGAGAGGGCAAGACAGAGCAACCCTCTCCTCATTGTAAAAAACGTGTTGTCGTTCCATACGGACACCGAAATCGTGGAACACCTTAAAGCCCAAAATAAACATGTGTTCAACGGCGTCCCGGAAAAAGAATCAAGCATTAGGGTGAAGTATAGGAAGAGGGCACGGAACCAGCAAGAGTGCCACGTGGTACTGGAGGTGTCACCGTTGCTCCACAAGAACTTCCTGGAAGTGGGGAAGGTCTACATCGACCTACAAAGGAGACCCATCGAAGATCAATCTCCCCTCCTCCAATGTGCTCGATGCCTTGGCTTTGGGCACACAACAAAGATCTGTGAGGAGGAGCATCGCCGATGCAGCTACTGCGGCGACAATACCCACGACTGGGACAAGTGTGAGGCACGGAAGAGTGCCATGCCACCGACCTGCTATAACTGCAAAACAGTCTCTAAACCATCAGCGCCTCTAGACACTGCACACAACGCTTTTAGCAGCGAATGCGCAGAGAGACATAAATGGGACAGTATAGCAAGGTCCAGAATCTCTTACCTGTGCTAAGGGCGACAACACGAATAAAACGACAGAGTCTTCCGAGAAGCCACCTCAGTACATCAAAGTAATCCAAGCGAACCTGCAAAGATCCAAAACGGCCACCCTAGAGCTCTTAAGAGTGGCCGCGGAACAGAATATCTCGATAGCCCTACTTCAAGAACCTTACGTAGGAAGTGCAGGTTTCCTCAAACAACATCCAGGGACACAAGTCATCCAGTGTACCCTGAACCGACAAGGGCCCAACAAAGCCGCTGTTGTGATATTCGGTGACACCACCGAGGTGTCGCACGATCCACAATTGGTCACAGAGACCGAAGCAGCGGTAACCATCAAAGCGGCCAATCTCGAGCTTGGGTTAATATCGGTGTACTTCGAGGGAGACAAAGACATACAAGAGAATATTAGAAGAGTCAGGAACACTATTGGGAAACTTTCCACCCAAAATGTCTTAGTGGCAGGTGATGTGAACGCGTGGAGTCATTGGTGGGGAAGCGCCACAGAAGATCAGAGGGGCCACGCCTACTCCACGTTCCTCGATGAAATAGACTTCCACATCCTCAACACCGGAGACACACCCACCTTCGAAACGGAGAGGAACGGCAGGATGTACACGAGTATAGTGGACGTGACAGCATGCAGCCTGCCGATGCTAGCGAAGGTGGAGAACTGGAGAGTCACCCGGGACGCTACAACATCAGACCACAACGCAATCACCTTCCGGATCAGGGTCGAGGGAAAACTTCAACCACTCCCGCGACCAACAACCCGGAGATACAACACCAAAAAAGCGAAGTGGTCAGCGTTCAGGGATAAATTCAACAAGTCTCTGGTGGATACCAACTTGAACAAGGATGCCTTAAAGGAGTCAATAAAGACAGCAAATGACTTGGAAGCTGCCGTAAGTACCTATATAAATAATATCCAGGAAGCATGTGTAGAAACGATTCCGAAGATGGGTACTTACAAAGGCAAACCAGTGCCGCCGTGGTGGAACAAGTCCTTAGAAGACCTAAAAAAGGACGTCCTGAGGAAGAAAAGACGGATAAAAAACGCGGCACCATCGAGGAAAGAACACGTCATCGAAGAATACAGGACCACAAGACAAGAGTACAAACAGAAAATGGAGGAGGCACAAACAGCAAGCTGGAAGGAGTTCTGTGCGACTCAAGAGAAAGAAAGCATGTGGGACGGTATATACAGGATCATCGGGAAGACAGCAGCAAACCAGGAGAACGTGCTGCTTAGAGACACACAGGGCAAGACGCTAAGTCCGCAAAGATCCGCGGACCTCCTAGCCGAAACGTTCTACCCCGATGATTCCGAAGAAACCGATTCACAATACCACCAACACTTAAGGGGAAACTACCCGGTAGAACAACTGGCAGAGGATGACCCACCATTCACCATGGCAGAACTGGAGTTAATCCTATCATCACTGAATCCAGGGAAAGCTCCAGGCCCCGATGGCCTCACATCGGACATCTGTAGCGAGGCCATTATGTGTGCACCGGAGGTGTTTTTAGAATTGGCGAACAAATGCCTACAATTAGGACACTTTCCGAAACAATGGAAGAAAGCACACGTGGTCATCCTGAAAAAACCGGATAAAGAAGATTACACTCACCCCAAGTCGTACAGACCCATTGGACTACTCCCCATCTTGGGAAAGATAGTCGAGAAACTCATGATCACCAGAGTCCAATGGCATATACTCCCCTCAATAAACAAGAATCAGTTCGGCTTCATCCCGCAAAGAAACACAGAGGATGCGCTATTCAGCCTAGTAGACCACATAAAGGAGGAGGTACAGAACAAGAAGATCGTCCTCCTAATCTCACTTGATATAGAAGGCGCATTTGACAATGCGTGGTGGCCGGCACTGAAGCACCAGCTGATAAGGAAAGGATGCCCCTCCAATATATACAGGATGATCTGCTCATACCTCGAAGACCGTGGTATCGAGGTCAACTACGCCGGCAAAAAGAGTGCAAAAGGGACAAGTAAAGGTTGTGTCCAAGGATCAACAGGTGGACCAACCTTCTGGAATATCTTATTGAACCCGCTACTCGATCAACTATCCAGATGTCAAGTAAACTTCAAAGCTTTTGCCGACGACATAACACTAATCTTCTCCGAAGAGACTGCTGACGCCATAGAGGAAAAAGCGAACCGCGTGCTCCGGATCGTCGAAAGGTGGGGAGCACATAACAAGTTGAGGTTTGCAGCTCATAAAACTAACGCAATGCTGCTCACCCGTAAGCTGAAACTCACAGCTCCCCAAATAAAGATATCCGGAACCGACATCAAACTCGTGGACGAAATTAAACTTCTAGGCGTCACAATCAACCGATCCCTCACCTTCACCTCGCACGTGGCGGCAGTCTGCAAGAAAGCCGCGAACATATACAAGCAGATAGCACACTCCGCCAAGGTGACGTGGGGGTTAAACGGAGAGATTATTAGAACCATATATATCTCAGTTATTGAGCCGATCATCTTGTACGCTGCGAGCGTCTGGGCCCCAGCCGCAGACCTAAACAAGACCAAGGCGTTGCTGGACTCCATACAGAGAAGCTTTGCAATCAAGATCTGCAAAGCCTACAGGACAGCCTCATTAACATCTACACTGGCACTGTCAGGATTGCTGCCGCTAGACATCAGAATACACGAAGCGGCAGCCCTTTACAAAACCAAGAGAGGAATATCGAGTGACTACGTTCCGCCCGGAAAAACGCTACAGAAGACCTGCGACATTCTCACGCTACCCCACCCTTCCGACTTCACTATCACCACCTTCGAGAAGCTGGAAGACATGAAGCCCCCGACCATAGAAAAGCATAACATCAGAGGCCCCCAGATCTATACGGATGGTAGTAAGATCGAGGGGAAAACGGGGGCTGCAATATCATGGTGGGAGAACGGGCAAGAAGTCAACTACACCAGACTGTCGCTCGATCAAAACTGCACAGTGTTTCAGTCAGAGATGTTCGCCCTCTATAAGGCAATAGAGATGGTAAAGGAAACCGAACATAAGGAAGTTAACATCTTAAGCGACTCAAGATCTTCGCTAGAGCTGATTCGGAATCCCAAACCCAAAACTCAACTAGTGGCGGACATCAAAAGATGGCTTAAGGACATCGAAGAAGAGGGTAGAAGAGTAAGATTCTTCTGGCTCCGCGCACACGTAGGGACGTCCGGGAATGAAAGAGCGGATGAGCTCGCAAAACAAGCGGCTCTGAACACCAAAGAAATCCCGGACTATGATCAAATCCCCCTGTCCTACATAAAGAGGAAGATCCGAAAGGAATCAATACAAAAATGGCAGGACAGGTATACGAACGCGGATACCGGAGGAACCACGAAAAGATTCTTGCCCGATATACAGAAGTCGTACCGATTCGTAAGAACAACACCTCTCACACCCACCCGCATCCAGGCCATGACCGGACACGGTGCATTTGCTCACTACCTGCACCGCTTCAAACTGATCGGAAGCCCAGGATGCGAGTGCGATCCAGACATTGAAGAAACGGTATGGCACATTATCTTCGAATGTCCCCGCTTCCTGCACCAAAGGTACGATGCAGAGCAACAGATGAACACCAACCTTCAGGAAGCGGACGTACATAAATATTTGGAGGACCAGCACGCCAAAGAAGTGTTCCTGGCTTACATCGACAAGATCTTTAACATCGCGAAAAAGAGGTTCCAAGACCAACAAAGTACAGACAGCACAAACAGTATCCTTCAAAGAACAGAACCCACGGACCCCAGTGTTCCACTCCAACAAAGATCGGCAGCTCCCCATTTCAATATTCCGAGATGGTTAAGAGAGGGAGAGAGTGGAACACCTTCGATCAGAACAAGGAAAGTGGTTCTGTTTATGAACAATAGCTATGAAAGACTGGGAATAAGTTTCTGCTCCACCGTTGGCAACAAGAGAGTCGCCATTTCACCTGGGCTGGCTCTCATACTTAAAGGCAGCACAACAAGGACGACCATGAAGAGGAGGAGATATGAGGAACTGGGCGAGGAGATGATCGACGGGAAATCGTGTAGGATAGTACGCACCAAAAACAAATCCGTGCTACTATTCGACAAAACAACCGAAGAAACTCAATTTGCCAGAGCCTGCTCGTTCTTGTTGAAGTTAGCCGAAGCCAACGGCACTACCATCGGCCCAAGAACAATTAGTGTGGACACAATGAGCGTCGACTTCGATAGAGGAGAGGTGGCAGACTATCTCGGGTGCGTCAGAGCAGCCGACAAACACGAGATTGTGGTGTACGAAGGGAGATCCCAAGATCTGAGCTTCCTAGTACCCAACAAAGCACCCGAGAGAACATCAAAACTGACCACAGCGCAACTACAGCGAAGCCAAACAACAGGAGTCCAACCTACAACACCCTCAGAGGTGGAGCAGAATCTCGATCCCAACTCTAGACCAAATGTGCTGCAAAAAATCAGGAAAAAGATAAGCTCGCTGACAAATTGGAAAAAACCACCAACACCACAAAACACAGAACGTGCACCATCACTCCCAGGGCCATCTACTGAGACGCCGAAATCAAGCGCAGAAATCTGGGCTGAAAAGGAAAAGGAACTAAGGAAACTAAGGGCGGCTGAAAAACAAAAAGAGACTGTCATGTCGGCCAAACAACAAACATTCGCCGCCAAAGTCGACCAGCAAATCCATCGGCTGGTCACAAAGGAGAGCCAACACTTCAGAAGAGAGCCTCAAGAAGGTCTCGAGGAACAGCTGCCCCTACGACCGGACACATTCCGAAGCCCAGATATTCAAGCGAACGCGCTCAGCAGATTCACCAAAGCCCCAAAACCACCGCAGAGAACACCAATAAACCAACAACCAACAAAGGCACAGATAGGTCTGGTCAAGAGTCCAACCCTAAGGAAAGTGGTACGACAGGAAGACCATATGATCAACGCATTCCTGGAATACATAGCAGTACTAGAGGCCAACAAGACCATCAGGATCAAGGAATGCGAAGACATCATGAAGTCGTACCAAAAAGGCAAAGATGGCCTCCTACAAATCCAACTAGAGGAGGCCCAAGCCACGGTCTATAATAACAACACGGCGACCGTCCTTAGGGGACAGGACATGACTACCCATATGGCGGCGTATAGCGCCACCTCAGGATTAGTCCTCCTGGACGAAGACCGGACCAAAAGGAGAGGACAACCCGTCTATAACATCCCGTCTCGCGACCCCATCGTTGTCACCACCAGGGGGACAGAAATATGGCTGGAGGACAGGATCCTCCAAACATCCCAGATCCTGTCCGAGGTAGAGCCCCCCGACGAATGGACGATCCCAGCAATAACTTGGATAAATGGAGTCCCGGGTTGCGGGAAAACGACGTGGATAGTCCAAAACTTTAATCCTGACGAAGATGTAGTTGTAACGACAACGATAGAGGCAAAGAAAGACCTCGTGGAGAGAATCCGGGAAAAGGCAGGCCACGAAGCTACGAAGAGGGTGCGCACAATAGCATCTCTCCTAGTAAATGGACCGAAGGGACTCGAAGACCTGAAACGCAAGAGGCTGCTTGTAGATGAAGCAATCATGAGTCACTTCGGATCCATAATACTGATGGCACAAATCACCAAAGCCGAGAGCCTGCTATTAATTGGGGACGTAAACCAGCTCCCCTACATAGACCGAGATAATCTCTTCGAGCTGTACTACCATCGCCCGCATCACCTCGCAGACGTCACTGAAGATCTTCTCTGTACACATAGGTGCCCGCAAGATGTCGCCATGGCGCTCAAGCAAATACACAAGGGCATCTACTCCTCAAGCAACATCGTCAAGTCCCTGGCAATAGCACCCATGACCGGGACGGAGATCCCTAAAACCGATAACAGCACCTTGTACCTGACTTACACACAGCTGGAGAAATCAACGCTGAGAAAGTCAGGCTACGGAACCGGAGAGGCCTCAAAAGTACTAACTATTCACGAGGCCCAGGGATTGTGCTACAAGAGAGTATACGTCATCAAACACCAGAAGAGGAAGTTACAGCTACATCACAGTGCATCACACGCGGTGGTCGCCCTGACGCGTCACACGGAACATCTTGTCTACTACACCGACGACACAGATGACGCGCTGGGCAAACTTATAAAGGGAGTGATGGAAACACCTACAAAGGCCATCATGGACCACAATGCCAAGATGGCAATCAAGAACCGGGACCATACCACCATCAAAAAACTGGTCTCGGTGAAAGCCCCATGATGGCAATAAAACTGATAAAAGACTGATAACACTGATAACGACGACAAATACCGGATATGACAACCGCAGCCCTGGCCCAGACGGTCGAGCGGCGAAGGCGCAGCAACACAGTGCCTCTGCCAGCTCCCGTCCTTTCCCAGGGCTGCACTTACCAAACAGTCCATCGTGGAAATACACTAGGCTATCAAGAACCGGGCCCCTTACACCTGGCCGGAAACAGCCCCACGATGGACAGAAGCAGATGACACCACGAGGCAAGATCAAGCCATCGATGACAGCCCCGTCAAGCAGATGGCATCCGATTGATGACCTCAGCCACAATCAGTGGCCAACAGAAAAGACAACTGTGTGCCCAGACCGGCCGGTGGAATCGGAAAGCCCAGTTATAGCCAAGCGATTCCACCGACTGCCTGTCGGCGGACACGACATTGAACGGTACCTTTTGCCATCCCAGGAACTCCACCCAGCTTTGGTGACCCCTAAACACCCGAGCCAATGCCACAACATCAAAAGGCAAAGGGAGGAGCATCATAAACCTGAGGGTAGCGGGAAATGTCGGGTCCGCCGACAATGAAATGGAAATACAGTACCAACCCCTTCAGGGAATATTATTAGATAAAATTTGTAAAATTATATACCATTTTTATACAAATTCCCCTTCAGGGAAATTATACGACAAAAATATGTAAAATTATTAACATCTTTTGATACAAATTCAGATTGTAAACCGACGCAAAAAACGATATGATAAAAAATGAAAACAAACTAAATTGAAAAGAATAATAAACAGAGCACGGGCCATCTAGGCCTGTGGACAGAAAGAGAAAAAAAAAAAAAAAAAAAAAACCTAACCTAACCTAACCTAACCTAACCTAACCTAACCTAACCTAACCTAACCTAACCTAACCTAACCTAACCTAACCTAACCTAACCTAACCTAACCTAACCTAACCTAACCTAACCTAACCTAACCTTACCTAACCCAGAACGAATAACAAACTAAATTGAGTAAATCGTCATAAAAATATAAAATAATAGATAAAACAGTAAACTAACAAAAAGTAATAATTTATTAAAACAATAGTATTAATTAAATTAGAGTAATAGAATACCACAAAACAGCTAAAAATCTTTTTGACATAAAACGTAAATTATACAACTAAATACCTATATTGTAAAACCATATTAAAATATACTGTATTAGTACATAAATAACAATACTACTTTAACTACAACGCAATTGGAAGTTAAGAAATATCAAAATTCCCATCAGGCTATTCCGCTCATTGAAAGATATAAATAATACACTTTTCCGCGTGGTAGCCCTGACACGCCCACGTTACGCCCTAATCACGTAACACTCCGTGTGCGGTCGAGGCGACTTAGTGGGTAAAGGAACGACGTAAAAACATTGCTATAAGATTCCAACAGGCGTTTTGATTTCCAAATTGAAGTAGCTTTTTCTTTTAAACAAAAAAGACTCGGGCTTAGAAAATAGTCAAAAAACCAAATAAACGTGAATAAACTTGCGACTGACATACTGTATTTTCGATTCGGCCGACGAGAAGCGTCCAAAAACTCGAAATAAAGATCGACGAAACGAGGTTTATAAAACCGAAATTAGAATAGGACCAGTTTGTCTCCTTTTGGAACAACTGCTAGTATATAGGACGTAAGGTATAACTGTGATAACGAAGGTCTTTAAGACTGAGTAACATACAATTAAGAACTGACCAAGTAATATAGACAATTAAATAAAACTTAAAAAATTAGCTTTAATTAGGGATCTTTATAACTCTATAGTATTGTTATAATTAAGTCTGGACGTATTAGACAGAATATCAACATATCTGGTATATCCGATAGTCTAGAGTAAGGATATTGACATTTCAAAACTTAAATATAATTATTTCGGCCCCTGCGAGAATTTATGAGCAACAAAATAAGACTGATTTGTGTTTTGCTCATAAAATCAATCGAATAACAAACCGAAAAATAATTATAGATCCTGACTAAACAACATCTATAATTAAATTAGTTCTATTATCATAGGTATAGTGACAAGTTAGTCCTTACTAGCTAATTATTATACACACTAACTATATTACAGACTGAAAATATACACATATTTACATAATATATTAGATTTAGGAGTTAGGACTATAGTATCATCACAGTTATAATTAGGATATAGACCGAGTGCATCATTTTTGGTGCATTCATTAGGTTAAGGTTTTATCTTGACATATTTTATAATTTATAGACCGAGTGCACTATTTTTAGTGTACACGTTAAGATTAAGGTTTTTAATTGACAGACGGACTGAAATAGAAAATATTATTAGTAGAAAACCGGAGTCCCTGTGAAAAAGAAAAAGCAACAAAAATCTGCGTGATCGCGTTCTGCTTTTGAAATACAAAAGTTTACGTTAGTCATCAAATTTACATATTAAACATTTTTAAAACTTTATAAAAACCTTAAACCTAGTCAAATCTATTTATTAATTTTATTTTTTCTTTTACAATTTTACAAATATATACAATTTTAAAACTTGACGCGTT
This sequence comes from Polyommatus iphigenia, assembly GCA_963422495.1. Taxonomy (NCBI): domain Eukaryota; kingdom Metazoa; phylum Arthropoda; class Insecta; order Lepidoptera; family Lycaenidae; genus Polyommatus; species Polyommatus iphigenia. Next base: position 150,701 of record OY730189.1, read on the forward strand.
CCCCCTTACTAAATTAAAATGGCAACGGTGCGTACACCGGGTGGCCAAGCAGTGCCCCAAGCCCAAAAACCAGCAAATAGACCTTCGCTTAACAGCCCGCAACACAGCCCGGCTTCAAAAACCTTCAGTATTGATAGTAACGATGACTCGGATGATATTAGTTCTATATTAATGGACACGATAAGACTGACGAAGCACTCTACAAGCCTGCTAAACCAGACTAGGAACATGAAGGGGGAGTTAAAGTCTGGTTTAGCAGAAAACTTGAAGAGTATACAGAATAGGATAGGAAAAGCCCTCGAATCTAATAAAAAGAGAGGAAAAGTGACGAAAGAAGAAGAAAAAATGACGAAGGACTTAGGAGTTCAGTGTGATAGGGAAGTCAAGAGTAGAAGCTGTGACTGTGAATGCAGGGCGCTTATCCAAGAAATGTACGATAAGCTTAAAGGTAACCTACAGTGCTTGGGAACCAAGCTGAGGGATGAAATAAGATCTCAGCTTGACTCCCAAACAGTTAGGGTAGAGGAAGTAGGAATGGCTAGGGCTAACTTAATAATTGAGAAAACGAAAAACAACTTAAAAGGTGCTATGGAGGAGTGGGAGGCCAGGGCCCCGGCCGAGCCGCGAACCGCTACGTATGCGGAGGTGGCGCGCTGCGGGAGTCAATCCCCGCAGCCCGCCGCCCCCGCACCGGCAGCCGGTAAGCGACAGCCAAAGCCCAAGACCCTCCACTCCCTTGTAGTTACCGACAAGGAGAATTTCATGTCGACGACCGACATTGTTTCGGAAGTAGGGAAGATAATAGAGCCCACCAAGGAAGGTATTAAAATAGATAGGATAAGAAGAGCGAAGGGTCGTAAAGTTATAATAGGTTTTAGCGATAAAAAAGAAAGAGACAGAATAAAGGAGAAGATAGAGAGTAGTGAGAGCAATTTCAACGTAGAGACTATAGCTAATAAAAACCCGCAGGTGGTGCTGTATGGGGTGCTTAAGTCGACAACGGATGATGAGATATTTTATGCCATCAGAAACCAAAATAAGCACCTCCAACCACTGCCACCTCCGGGAGTTATGTATAACCTAGAAGTAAAGTATAGGCGAAGGGGAAGAGACCAAGCGACTGACCATGTAGTGTGTACGTTGTCCCCTCAGCTGTGGCAAACATTTACAGCAGCCGGATATGTTTATATAGGTATGCAGCGAGTGCGTGTCGCCGACCAGTCCCCCCTCATACAGTGCTCGCGCTGTTTAGGGTACGGACATGGGAGGCGACATTGCAATAGCGAATCCGAATCCGAGAAGTGTAGCCACTGCGGAGGGGACCATCGTAAGTTTGAGTGCGATAAATTGGAGGAAAAACCGCACTGTATTAACTGTGAAAAGGATGGCTGTAAAGACACCAAGCACGATGCGTTCAGCGCGGAGTGTCCGGTGCGAATGAGGTGGGATGCAATAGCACGGGCAACAGTTGCGTACGATCCAGATGACCAATAGCATTGACAATCCATAATTCATCACATAATAATAATATAATATAAATAATTTAAAATAAGTATGTATCATAAATAAGTATAGAATATATATATTATGTCAGGAATGCAACTTGGAAACCCCTTAAACTGAGTTTAAGGGATCCAAAAACGCAGTGTATAATTTATTATATTGTAATAATGATATATATAACTATGTATGAAAAAAAAAAAAAAAAAAAAAAAACTTGTCATATATATGGTTATACTAAAAAATAACAGAGCATATATGGACTAAGTATAAAAATATAATTAAAAATAGAAATCATTATAATGTATATAAACAGCGAGACACTAAATATGTATTGTGGTATTTTATTATAAAATAGAGAAACAGGAAAACGAAATTTTAATATACCACTATAGAATATAAGATATTATGTATAACATGTTATAAATGTAAATGGATTGTCACTGCTGTTGGCCAAATGCAGCAACTTGATGCATCCCACTCACTTGCAAGGAACTATTTATTGAATAAATATTTTAAGCAAAATAATTCGCAACGAATACCCCGCGCTGAGCGTAGTGTATTGGTAACATAAATGTACATAACATATTAGAAAGATAAATTGTAAAATGGAAGAAAAGTACAGTACTAAAAGGTAAAAATAATTGTAAAACAAAATAAAAATTGAAACAAAATGTGTAGAAATAGTAAATAAAATTAAGAATGCTAATAAAAATAAATAAGAAAAATGTGAAATATACTAAAAATAGAAATACGTAAAAGACATGTGATACTTACAAGAGAAGCAAAAATGTAAAAAAGTAAGCAGTCAGGAACAAGTACAACCGTATAATAATTATAAATTGTAAATACTATAGTATATACCCTTGTATAAAACATAAACAAGTACCCAGATACAACGAAACATGTAAAAAATTGGCTCTTCCCTTTGGAAGGGGGAACAAGTGGTCCCGTAGTAGGGGCCGTATATATTAAAAAAAAAAAAAAAAACCTAACCTAACCTAACCTAACCTAACCTAACCTAACCTAACCTAACCTAACCTAACCTAACCTAACGTAACCTAACCTAACCTAACCTAACCTAACCTAACCTAACCTAACCTAACCTAACCTAACCTAACCTAACCTAACCTAACCTAACCTAACCTAACCTAACCTAACCTAACCTAACCTAACCTAACCTAACCTAACCTAACCTAACCTAACCTAACCTAACCTAACCTAACCTAACCTAACCTAACCTAACCTAACCTAACCTAACCTAACCTAACCTAACCTAACCTAACCTAACCTAACCTAACCTAACCTAACCTAACCTAACCTAACCTAACCTAACCTAACCTAACCTAACCTAACCTAACCTAACCTAACCTAACCTAACCTAACCTAACCTAACCTAACCTAACCTAACCTAACCTAACCTAACCTAACCTAACCTAACCTAACCTAACCTAACCTAACCTAACCTAACCTAACCTAACCTAACCTAACCTAACCTAACCTAACCTAACCTAACCTAACCTAACCTAACCTAACCTAACCTAACCTAACCTAACCTAACCTAACCTAACCTAACCTAACCTAACCTAACCTAACCTAACCTAACCTAACCTAACCTAACCTAACCTAACCTAACCTAACCTAACCTAACCTAACCTAACCTAACCTAACCTAACCTAACCTAACCTAACCTAACCTAACCTAACCTAACCTAACCTAACCTAACCTAACCTAACCTAACCTAACCTAACCTAACCTAACCTAACCTAACCTAACCTAACCTAACCTAACCTAACCTAACCTAACCTAACCTAACCTAACCTAACCTAACCTAACCTAACCTAACCTAACCTAACCTAACCTAACCTAACCTAACCTAACCTAACCTAACCTAACCTAACCTAACCTAACCTAACCTAACCTAACCTAACCTAACCTAACCTAACCTAACCTAACCTAACCTAACCTAACCTAACCTAACCTAACCTAACCTAACCTAACCTAACCTAACCTAACCTAACCTAACCTAACCTAACCTAACCTAACCTAACCTAACCTAACCTAACCTAACCTAACCTAACCTAACCTAACCTAACCTAACCTAACCTAACCTAACCTAACCTAACCTAACCTAACCTAACCTAACCTAACCTAACCTAACCTAACCTAACCTAACCTAACCTAACCTAACCTAACCTAACCTAACCTAACCTAACCTAACCTAACCTAACCTAACCTAACCTAACCTAACCTAACCTAACCTAACCTAACCTAACCTAACCTAACCTAACCTAACCTAACCTAACCTAACCTAACCTAACCTAACCTAACCTAACCTAACCTAACCTAACCTAACCTAACCTAACCTAACCTAACCTAACCTAACCTAACCTAACCTAACCTAACCTAACCTAACCTAACCTAACCTAACCTAACCTAACCTAACCTAACCTTACCTAACCCAGAACGAATAACAAACTAAATTGAGTAAATCGTCATAAAAATATAAAATAATAGATAAAACAGTAAACTAACAAAAAGTAATAATTTATTAAAACAATAGTATTAATTAAATTAGAGTAATAGAATACCACAAAACAGCTAAAAATCTTTTTGACATAAAACGTAAATTATACAACTAAATACCTATATTGTAAAACCATATTAAAATATACTGTATTAGTACATAAATAACAATACTACTTTAACTACAACGCAATTGGAAGTTAAGAAATATCAAAATTCCCATCAGGCTATTCCGCTCATTGAAAGATATAAATAATACACTTTTCCGCGTGGTAGCCCTGACACGCCCACGTTACGCCCTAATCACGTAACACTCCGTGTGCGGTCGAGGCGACTTAGTGGGTAAAGGAACGACGTAAAAACATTGCTATAAGATTCCAACAGGCGTTTTGATTTCCAAATTGAAGTAGCTTTTTCTTTTAAACAAAAAAGACTCGGGCTTAGAAAATAGTCAAAAAACCAAATAAACGTGAATAAACTTGCGACTGACATACTGTATTTTCGATTCGGCCGACGAGAAGCGTCCAAAAACTCGAAATAAAGATCGACGAAACGAGGTTTATAAAACCGAAATTAGAATAGGACCAGTTTGTCTCCTTTTGGAACAACTGCTAGTATATAGGACGTAAGGTATAACTGTGATAACGAAGGTCTTTAAGACTGAGTAACATACAATTAAGAACTGACCAAGTAATATAGACAATTAAATAAAACTTAAAAAATTAGCTTTAATTAGGGATCTTTATAACTCTATAGTATTGTTATAATTAAGTCTGGACGTATTAGACAGAATATCAACATATCTGGTATATCCGATAGTCTAGAGTAAGGATATTGACATTTCAAAACTTAAATATAATTATTTCGGCCCCTGCGAGAATTTATGAGCAACAAAATAAGACTGATTTGTGTTTTGCTCATAAAATCAATCGAATAACAAACCGAAAAATAATTATAGATCCTGACTAAACAACATCTATAATTAAATTAGTTCTATTATCATAGGTATAGTGACAAGTTAGTCCTTACTAGCTAATTATTATACACACTAACTATATTACAGACTGAAAATATACACATATTTACATAATATATTAGATTTAGGAGTTAGGACTATAGTATCATCACAGTTATAATTAGGATATAGACCGAGTGCATCATTTTTGGTGCATTCGTTAGGTTAAGGTTTTATCTTGACATATTTTATAATTTATAGACCGAGTGCACTATTTTTAGTGTACACGTTAAGATTAAGGTTTTTAATTGACAGACGGACTGAAATAGAAAATATTATTAGTAGAAAACCGGAGTCCCTGTGAAAAAGAAAAAGCAACAAAAATCTGCGTGATCGCGTTCTGCTTTTGAAATACAAAAGTTTACGTTAGTCATCAAATTTACATATTAAACATTTTTAAAACTTTATAAAAACCTTAAACCTAGTCAAATCTATTTATTAATTTTATTTTTTCTTTTACAATTTTACAAATATATACAATTTTAAAACTTGACGCGTTCCCCCTTACTAAATTAAAATGGCAACGGTGCGTACACCGGGTGGCCAAGCAGTGCCCCAAGCCCAAAAACCAGCAAATAGACCTTCGCTTAACAGCCCGCAACACAGCCCGGCTTCAAAAACCTTCAGTATTGATAGTAACGATGACTCGGATGATATTAGTTCTATATTAATGGACACGATAAGACTGACGAAGCACTCTACAAGCCTGCTAAACCAGACCAGGAACATGAAGGGGGAGTTAAAGTCTGGTTTAGCAGAAAACTTGAAGAGTATACAGAATAGGATAGGAAAAGCCCTCGAATCTAATAAAAAGAGAGGAAAAGTGACGAAAGAAGAAGAAAAAATGACGAAGGACTTAGGAGTTCAGTGTGATAGGGAAGTCAAGAGTAGAAGCTGTGACTGTGAATGCAGGGCGCTTATCCAAGAAATGTACGATAAGCTTAAAGGTAACCTACAGTGCTTGGGAACCAAGCTGAGGGATGAAATAAGATCTCAGCTTGACTCCCAAACAGTTAGGGTAGAGGAAGTAGGAATGGCTAGGGCTAACTTAATAATTGAGAAAACGAAAAACAACTTAAAAGGTGCTATGGAGGAGTGGGAGGCCAGGGCCCCGGCCGAGCCGCGAACCGCTACGTATGCGGAGGTGGCGCGCTGCGGGAGTCAATCCCCGCAGCCCGCCGCCCCCGCACCGGCAGCCGGTAAGCGACAGCCAAAGCCCAAGACCCTCCACTCCCTTGTAGTTACCGACAAGGAGAATTTCATGTCGACGACCGACATTGTTTCGGAAGTAGGGAAGATAATAGAGCCCACCAAGGAAGGTATTAAAATAGATAGGATAAGAAGAGCGAAGGGTCGTAAAGTTATAATAGGTTTTAGCGATAAAAAAGAAAGAGACAGAATAAAGGAGAAGATAGAGAGTAGTGAGAGCAATTTCAACGTAGAGACTATAGCTAATAAAAACCCGCAGGTGGTGCTGTATGGGGTGCTTAAGTCGACAACGGATGATGAGATATTTTATGCCATCAGAAACCAAAATAAGCACCTCCAACCACTGCCACCTCCGGGAGTTATGTATAACCTAGAAGTAAAGTATAGGCGAAGGGGAAGAGACCAAGCGACTGACCATGTAGTGTGTACGTTGTCCCCTCAGCTGTGGCAAACATTTACAGCAGCCGGATATGTTTATATAGGTATGCAGCGAGTGCGTGTCGCCGACCAGTCCCCCCTCATACAGTGCTCGCGCTGTTTAGGGTACGGACATGGGAGGCGACATTGCAATAGCGAATCCGAATCCGAGAAGTGTAGCCACTGCGGAGGGGACCATCGTAAGTTTGAGTGCGATAAATTGGAGGAAAAACCGCACTGTATTAACTGTGAAAAGGATGGCTGTAAAGACACCAAGCACGATGCGTTCAGCGCGGAGTGTCCGGTGCGAATGAGGTGGGATGCAATAGCACGGGCAACAGTTGCGTACGATCCAGATGACCAATAGCATTGACAATCCATAATTCATCACATAATAATAATATAATATAAATAATTTAAAATAAGTATGTATCATAAATAAGTATAGAATATATATATTATGTCAGGAATGCAACTTGGAAACCCCTTAAACTGAGTTTAAGGGGTTTCCAAGTTTTTGCGAGGGTAAGTTTTTGAAGGGGTTTGGCCGCTATTAAGCACCAAAAATCCCGTTTTTCCACGAGGTTTTGGCACGTGTAAGCAAAGTTCATCGATTTGACCTAGCACACGCGCCGAGCTGAAGACAGCCGGCGATCCGAGGGTTACCTTCGAAAATCTGAAGACACCTTAGGCGACCACCAGCCCAGCTCAGCGGACTCCAAAGGCAGCTCACCAGCATCTACAGCGTACTCAAAGGGTGCACGGGAGATACCAAGTGTGAGGTATCCCCAACATCAGCGTAAGGTGAGCATTCCAGAGACCCCACCCCCACCCCTAAATTCCAACCCCTATATAAAACCACCCCCTACCCCAAAAGTGTAACTAACCACCCCTAGAGGCAAACAGTGAACACTTTCCAAAGACCCCACCAAACGTCTCCCCACGAACCCCCCCCCCCCCCCCCAACCCCTCCTCCCCCAGCGGAATTACCCCTTAGCCCATAACTTGGCTATCTGGACCCCGGGACTTTCGAGCAAGGGCTCATTTGAATCGGGATAAGGAGTACTACAAATTGGCCCCAACAGAATCCCGAAATAATCCGGGAACAGGAGATATCCTCACCAAGCCCCTCCCAAAAAAATTTTTTCAAAGACCCCGCCAAAGTCATTCCCACGAAACCTTCTCCCCCCCTCCCCCCACCCCCACACCAAATTACCCCTCAAGCCATAACTCGGCCGCACGAGCACCTACAACATCGAGAGAGGGCTCAGTAGAACCGGGAGAAAATTCTCCACAAATTGACCCCAATAGATTTCCCAAACTCCATCCAGGGACCCAGGAAAAGGCTTAAAACCACCCCCACCCCAAATTTTTTTTTTTTTTTTTTTTTTTTTTTCCACCAAAATTTTAATAGCCTAAACTCACTCCCGTGAAACCCGACCCCCCCCCTTTTTTTTTTGTGGAAAATCCCCTCCGGCCATAACTCAGTAACCCTTCATCCTACACCCTCGAGTTAGGGCTCGTTAGAATCGGGAGAAAGAGCCCTACAACTTGGCCCCTGTCGTTTTTCCGGAAAATCATCATCAAAGGAAAACAGGGCCAAGACCGCTGGGAACCCCCATCATCCAACCAACCAACCCTAGCTCGTCTTACGCACCCGTCACCCCACCCAACAAGACAAGATGTCATCAAAATCAAACAATTCGTACAAAACGGCTACATCAGCTGCGAGTGGCTCAGACGCCAAGACCGGGAAGACGTACAGCCGTTCACTAAGGGAGAAGACCTTGGCCAAGATGCTACTGCAGAAGCCACCCCAACCCTCAACACCAACAGAGGAATCCACACAAAACCCAATAGACCAGGGTAGCCCTTCACAAACAACTGCAGAGGAGGTGCAGACTAAGATTCAAGAATGGGAGCAAGCCGAGCTACCACCCCGCCCTATCAACTCGGCAGAAGAGGACGACGAGCTATCGGAACTCTCAGAGTCGTCGGTCTGCTCAGACTTCTCAAGGAAAAGCCGCACTTCCAGAAAGAGCATTCTCTTTACCAGCTCACGGGGAATCGCAGTTGAGATGGACGTGGCCACGAAGGTAGCCAACACCACGCTACAAAAAGGGAAGGAGGCACTAGAGAAGGCAGGAAACATGAAGCGTGAGTGCAAGTTAGACGCAATTGAATCCCTGCAAAGCCTCTACGAAATCGTCCTCTCCCTCTCCGACTCCAGGTCGCGGCATAAATACAACCTGGAGAAAGAGCGCAGCCGCCACGCCATCGAGCTAGTAAACATTGAAAGGGCACACAACAAGCAAATAGCCCAACTTACGGCCGAGATCAACTCCCTGAAAGAAAGTATGGCGGCCACCCTAAAAGAGACCCAGGATGTCCGGAAGTGGCTGGAGTTCGAGACAGCAGAGCCACACCGGCAGATCAAGGAAACCCACAAGGTGGCCCCAATGATCAATAACAATATTCAGGTGTTAACATCAAAAATAACCGAAGAACTGACCAAAAAGGAGAACACAAGACCAACTCCCCCCCAAGAAAATATAAAACCAGAGCTAGCTGAGATGAAGAATACCATCGAAGATCTCAGAAAGACAATCAGAAAAATAGAAGACCAGAATGTGGCGTTACACAAAGAAAGTAAACAAGAGCTCAAACAACATTTGCAAGAGATAGCAACCAAAACAGCTACACCGCAAGACAGCGATAGGCTACAGCAGCAGATGAGCTCCATAGCCTCCAAGCTGGAGGAGGTAACAACGACCCTGCGGCAGCCGTTGCCGACTGCTCCCAATGCCATCGACTTAACAGCCCAACTCGAGCCCATAAGCGAGAGGCTGAAAATAGTGTCCTCAGAAATTAAATCTATAAGGAAAGAAAAATCCGAGGCACAACCGCAATCGACTCTCAGCATAGGCACAGAGATGGCATTGGTGGAGATGCTGAAGAACCAAGCAAAACCAGCGTCATACGCGGCAGCCGCAAAGAAGACTCCCCCGCCGCCACAACGCAAGGAGCAGCACAGCATAATAGTGTCTTCTAAGGACGCTAAAGACACGAGTGAAAAAACCCTAAAAATTATCAGAACAGTCCTGGACCCCAAGAAGACCGGGGCCAGAGTAGATAATCTAAAAAGAGTTAAAAACCAGAAGATTATACTTAGCTGCACCAAGAAGGAGGACTTGGAGTTCATCGCAGCGCGACTTAAAGAAAGTGACCAACTCAAACAGGAGAGGGCAAGACAGAGCAACCCTCTCCTCATTGTAAAAAACGTGTTGTCGTTCCATACGGACACCGAAATCGTGGAACACCTTAAAGCCCAAAATAAACATGTGTTCAACGGCGTCCCGGAAAAAGAATCAAGCATTAGGGTGAAGTATAGGAAGAGGGCACGGAACCAGCAAGAGTGCCACGTGGTACTGGAGGTGTCACCGTTGCTCCACAAGAACTTCCTGGAAGTGGGGAAGGTCTACATCGACCTACAAAGGAGACCCATCGAAGATCAATCTCCCCTCCTCCAATGTGCTCGATGCCTTGGCTTTGGGCACACAACAAAGATCTGTGAGGAGGAGCATCGCCGATGCAGCTACTGCGGCGACAATACCCACGACTGGGACAAGTGTGAGGCACGGAAGAGTGCCATGCCACCGACCTGCTATAACTGCAAAACAGTCTCTAAACCATCAGCGCCTCTAGACACTGCACACAACGCTTTTAGCAGCGAATGCGCAGAGAGACATAAATGGGACAGTATAGCAAGGTCCAGAATCTCTTACCTGTGCTAAGGGCGACAACACGAATAAAACGACAGAGTCTTCCGAGAAGCCACCTCAGTACATCAAAGTAATCCAAGCGAACCTGCAAAGATCCAAAACGGCCACCCTAGAGCTCTTAAGAGTGGCCGCGGAACAGAATATCTCGATAGCCCTACTTCAAGAACCTTACGTAGGAAGTGCAGGTTTCCTCAAACAACATCCAGGGACACAAGTCATCCAGTGTACCCTGAACCGACAAGGGCCCAACAAAGCCGCTGTTGTGATATTCGGTGACACCACCGAGGTGTCGCACGATCCACAATTGGTCACAGAGACCGAAGCAGCGGTAACCATCAAAGCGGCCAATCTCGAGCTTGGGTTAATATCGGTGTACTTCGAGGGAGACAAAGACATACAAGAGAATATTAGAAGAGTCAGGAACACTATTGGGAAACTTTCCACCCAAAATGTCTTAGTGGCAGGTGATGTGAACGCGTGGAGTCATTGGTGGGGAAGCGCCACAGAAGATCAGAGGGGCCACGCCTACTCCACGTTCCTCGATGAAATAGACTTCCACATCCTCAACACCGGAGACACACCCACCTTCGAAACGGAGAGGAACGGCAGGATGTACACGAGTATAGTGGACGTGACAGCATGCAGCCTGCCGATGCTAGCGAAGGTGGAGAACTGGAGAGTCACCCGGGACGCTACAACATCAGACCACAACGCAATCACCTTCCGGATCAGGGTCGAGGGAAAACTTCAACCACTCCCGCGACCAACAACCCGGAGATACAACACCAAAAAAGCGAAGTGGTCAGCGTTCAGGGATAAATTCAACAAGTCTCTGGTGGATACCAACTTGAACAAGGATGCCTTAAAGGAGTCAATAAAGACAGCAAATGACTTGGAAGCTGCCGTAAGTACCTATATAAATAATATCCAGGAAGCATGTGTAGAAACGATTCCGAAGATGGGTACTTACAAAGGCAAACCAGTGCCGCCGTGGTGGAACAAGTCCTTAGAAGACCTAAAAAAGGACGTCCTGAGGAAGAAAAGACGGATAAAAAACGCGGCACCATCGAGGAAAGAACACGTCATCGAAGAATACAGGACCACAAGACAAGAGTACAAACAGAAAATGGAGGAGGCACAAACAGCAAGCTGGAAGGAGTTCTGTGCGACTCAAGAGAAAGAAAGCATGTGGGACGGTATATACAGGATCATCGGGAAGACAGCAGCAAACCAGGAGAACGTGCTGCTTAGAGACACACAGGGCAAGACGCTAAGTCCGCAAAGATCCGCGGACCTCCTAGCCGAAACGTTCTACCCCGATGATTCCGAAGAAACCGATTCACAATACCACCAACACTTAAGGGGAAACTACCCGGTAGAACAACTGGCAGAGGATGACCCACCATTCACCATGGCAGAACTGGAGTTAATCCTATCATCACTGAATCCAGGGAAAGCTCCAGGCCCCGATGGCCTCACATCGGACATCTGTAGCGAGGCCATTATGTGTGCACCGGAGGTGTTTTTAGAATTGGCGAACAAATGCCTACAATTAGGACACTTTCCGAAACAATGGAAGAAAGCACACGTGGTCATCCTGAAAAAACCGGATAAAGAAGATTACACTCACCCCAAGTCGTACAGACCCATTGGACTACTCCCCATCTTGGGAAAGATAGTCGAGAAACTCATGATCACCAGAGTCCAATGGCATATACTCCCCTCAATAAACAAGAATCAGTTCGGCTTCATCCCGCAAAGAAACACAGAGGATGCGCTATTCAGCCTAGTAGACCACATAAAGGAGGAGGTACAGAACAAGAAGATCGTCCTCCTAATCTCACTTGATATAGAAGGCGCATTTGACAATGCGTGGTGGCCGGCACTGAAGCACCAGCTGATAAGGAAAGGATGCCCCTCCAATATATACAGGATGATCTGCTCATACCTCGAAGACCGTGGTATCGAGGTCAACTACGCCGGCAAAAAGAGTGCAAAAGGGACAAGTAAAGGTTGTGTCCAAGGATCAACAGGTGGACCAACCTTCTGGAATATCTTATTGAACCCGCTACTCGATCAACTATCCAGATGTCAAGTAAACTTCAAAGCTTTTGCCGACGACATAACACTAATCTTCTCCGAAGAGACTGCTGACGCCATAGAGGAAAAAGCGAACCGCGTGCTCCGGATCGTCGAAAGGTGGGGAGCACATAACAAGTTGAGGTTTGCAGCTCATAAAACTAACGCAATGCTGCTCACCCGTAAGCTGAAACTCACAGCTCCCCAAATAAAGATATCCGGAACCGACATCAAACTCGTGGACGAAATTAAACTTCTAGGCGTCACAATCAACCGATCCCTCACCTTCACCTCGCACGTGGCGGCAGTCTGCAAGAAAGCCGCGAACATATACAAGCAGATAGCACACTCCGCCAAGGTGACGTGGGGGTTAAACGGAGAGATTATTAGAACCATATATATCTCAGTTATTGAGCCGATCATCTTGTACGCTGCGAGCGTCTGGGCCCCAGCCGCAGACCTAAACAAGACCAAGGCGTTGCTGGACTCCATACAGAGAAGCTTTGCAATCAAGATCTGCAAAGCCTACAGGACAGCCTCATTAACATCTACACTGGCACTGTCAGGATTGCTGCCGCTAGACATCAGAATACACGAAGCGGCAGCCCTTTACAAAACCAAGAGAGGAATATCGAGTGACTACGTTCCGCCCGGAAAAATGCTACAGAAGACCTGCGACATTCTCACGCTACCCCACCCTTCCGACTTCACTATCACCACCTTCGAGAAGCTGGAAGACATGAAGCCCCCGACCATAGAAAAGCATAACATCAGAGGCCCCCAGATCTATACGGATGGTAGTAAGATCGAGGGGAAAACGGGGGCTGCAATATCATGGTGGGAGAACGGGCAAGAAGTCAACTACACCAGACTGTCGCTCGATCAAAACTGCACAGTGTTTCAGTCAGAGATGTTCGCCCTCTATAAGGCAATAGAGATGGTAAAGGAAACCGAACATAAGGAAGTTAACATCTTAAGCGACTCAAGATCTTCGCTAGAGCTGATTCGGAATCCCAAACCCAAAACTCAACTAGTGGCGGACATCAAAAGATGGCTTAAGGACATCGAAGAAGAGGGTAGAAGAGTAAGATTCTTCTGGCTCCGCGCACACGTAGGGACGTCCGGGAATGAAAGAGCGGATGAGCTCGCAAAACAAGCGGCTCTGAACACCAAAGAAATCCCGGACTATGATCAAATCCCCCTGTCCTACATAAAGAGGAAGATCCGAAAGGAATCAATACAAAAATGGCAGGACAGGTATACGAACGCGGATACCGGAGGAACCACGAAAAGATTCTTGCCCGATATACAGAAGTCGTACCGATTCGTAAGAACAACACCTCTCACACCCACCCGCATCCAGGCCATGACCGGACACGGTGCATTTGCTCACTACCTGCACCGCTTCAAACTGATCGGAAGCCCAGGATGCGAGTGCGATCCAGACATTGAAGAAACGGTATGGCACATTATCTTCGAATGTCCCCGCTTCCTGCACCAAAGGTACGATGCAGAGCAACAGATGAACACCAACCTTCAGGAAGCGGACGTACATAAATATTTGGAGGACCAGCACGCCAAAGAAGTGTTCCTGGCTTACATCGACAAGATCTTTAACATCGCGAAAAAGAGGTTCCAAGACCAACAAAGTACAGACAGCACAAACAGTATCCTTCAAAGAACAGAACCCACGGACCCCAGTGTTCCACTCCAACAAAGATCGGCAGCTCCCCATTTCAATATTCCGAGATGGTTAAGAGAGGGAGAGAGTGGAACACCTTCGATCAGAACAAGGAAAGTGGTTCTGTTTATGAACAATAGCTATGAAAGACTGGGAATAAGTTTCTGCTCCACCGTTGGCAACAAGAGAGTCGCCATTTCACCTGGGCTGGCTCTCATACTTAAAGGCAGCACAACAAGGACGACCATGAAGAGGAGGAGATATGAGGAACTGGGCGAGGAGATGATCGACGGGAAATCGTGTAGGATAGTACGCACCAAAAACAAATCCGTGCTACTATTCGACAAAACAACCGAAGAAACTCAATTTGCCAGAGCCTGCTCGTTCTTGTTGAAGTTAGCCGAAGCCAACGGCACTACCATCGGCCCAAGAACAATTAGTGTGGACACAATGAGCGTCGACTTCGATAGAGGAGAGGTGGCAGACTATCTCGGGTGCGTCAGAGCATCCGACAAACACGAGATTGTGGTGTACGAAGGGAGATCCCAAGATCTGAGCTTCCTAGTACCCAACAAAGCACCCGAGAGAACATCAAAACTGACCACAGCGCAACTACAGCGAAGCCAAACAACAGGAGTCCAACCTACAACACCCTCAGAGGTGGAGCAGAATCTCGATCCCAACTCTAGACCAAATGTGCTGCAAAAAATCAGGAAAAAGATAAGCTCGCTGACAAATTGGAAAAAACCACCAACACCACAAAACACAGAACGTGCACCATCACTCCCAGGGCCATCTACTGAGACGCCGAAATCAAGCGCAGAAATCTGGGCTGAAAAGGAAAAGGAACTAAGGAAACTAAGGGCGGCTGAAAAACAAAAAGAGACTGTCATGTCGGCCAAACAACAAACATTCGCCGCCAAAGTCGACCAGCAAATCCATCGGCTGGTCACAAAGGAGAGCCAACACTTCAGAAGAGAGCCTCAAGAAGGTCTCGAGGAACAGCTGCCCCTACGACCGGACACATTCCGAAGCCCAGATATTCAAGCGAACGCGCTCAGCAGATTCACCAAAGCCCCAAAACCACCGCAGAGAACACCAATAAACCAACAACCAACAAAGGCACAGATAGGTCTGGTCAAGAGTCCAACCCTAAGGAAAGTGGTACGACAGGAAGACCATATGATCAACGCATTCCTGGAATACATAGCAGTACTAGAGGCCAACAAGACCATCAGGATCAAGGAATGCGAAGACATCATGAAGTCGTACCAAAAAGGCAAAGATGGCCTCCTACAAATCCAACTAGAGGAGGCCCAAGCCACGGTCTATAATAACAACACGGCGACCGTCCTTAGGGGACAGGACATGACTACCCATATGGCGGCGTATAGCGCCACCTCAGGATTAGTCCTCCTGGACGAAGACCGGACCAAAAGGAGAGGACAACCCGTCTATAACATCCCGTCTCGCGACCCCATCGTTGTCACCACCAGGGGGACAGAAATATGGCTGGAGGACAGGATCCTCCAAACATCCCAGATCCTGTCCGAGGTAGAGCCCCCCGACGAATGGACGATCCCAGCAATAACTTGGATAAATGGAGTCCCGGGTTGCGGGAAAACGACGTGGATAGTCCAAAACTTTAATCCTGACGAAGATGTAGTTGTAACGACAACGATAGAGGCAAAGAAAGACCTCGTGGAGAGAATCCGGGAAAAGGCAGGCCACGAAGCTACGAAGAGGGTGCGCACAATAGCATCTCTCCTAGTAAATGGACCGAAGGGACTCGAAGACCTGAAACGCAAGAGGCTGCTTGTAGATGAAGCAATCATGAGTCACTTCGGATCCATAATACTGATGGCACAAATCACCAAAGCCGAGAGCCTGCTATTAATTGGGGACGTAAACCAGCTCCCCTACATAGACCGAGATAATCTCTTCGAGCTGTACTACCATCGCCCGCATCACCTCGCAGACGTCACTGAAGATCTTCTCTGTACACATAGGTGCCCGCAAGATGTCGCCATGGCGCTCAAGCAAATACACAAGGGCATCTACTCCTCAAGCAACATCGTCAAGTCCCTGGCAATAGCACCCATGACCGGGACGGAGATCCCTAAAACCGATAACAGCACCTTGTACCTGACTTACACACAGCTGGAGAAATCAACGCTGAGAAAGTCAGGCTACGGAACCGGAGAGGCCTCAAAAGTACTAACTATTCACGAGGCCCAGGGATTGTGCTACAAGAGAGTATACGTCATCAAACACCAGAAGAGGAAGTTACAGCTACATCACAGTGCATCACACGCGGTGGTCGCCCTGACGCGTCACACGGAACATCTTGTCTACTACACCGACGACACAGATGACGCGCTGGGCAAACTTATAAAGGGAGTGATGGAAACACCTACAAAGGCCATCATGGACCACAATGCCAAGATGGCAATCAAGAACCGGGACCATACCACCATCAAAAAACTGGTCTCGGTGAAAGCCCCATGATGGCAATAAAACTGATAAAAGACTGATAACACTGATAACGACGACAAATACCGGATATGACAACCGCAGCCCTGGCCCAGACGGTCGAGCGGCGAAGGCGCAGCAACACAGTGCCTCTGCCAGCTCCCGTCCTCTCCCAGGGCTGCACTTACCAAACAGTCCATCGTGGAAATACACTAGGCTATCAAGAACCGGGCCCCTTACACCTGGCCGGAAACAGCCCCACGATGGACAGAAGCAGATGACACCACGAGGCAAGATCAAGCCATCGATGACAGCCCCGTCAAGCAGATGGCATCCGATTGATGACCTCAGCCACAATCAGTGGCCAACAGAAAAGACAACTGTGTGCCCAGACCGGCCGGTGGAATCGGAAAGCCCAGTTATAGCCAAGCGATTCCACCGACTGCCTGTCGGCGGACACGACATTGAACGGTACCTTTTGCCATCCCAGGAACTCCACCCAGCTTTGGTGACCCCTAAACACCCGAGCCAATGCCACAACATCAAAAGGCAAAGGGAGGAGCATCATAAACCTGAGGGTAGCGGGAAATGTCGGGTCCGCCGACAATGAAATGGAAATACAGTACCAACCCCTTCAGGGAATATTATTAGATAAAATTTGTAAAATTATATACCATTTTTATACAAATTCCCCTTCAGGGAAATTATACGACAAAAATATGTAAAATTATTAACATCTTTTGATACAAATTCAGATTGTAAACCGACGCAAAAAACGATATGATAAAAAATGAAAACAAACTAAATTGAAAAGAATAATAAACAGAGCACGGGCCATCTAGGCCTGTGGACAGAAAGAGAAAAAAAAAAAAAAAAAAAAAACCTAACCTAACCTAACCTAACCTAACCTAACCTAACCTAACCTAACCTAACCTAACCTAACCTAACCTAACCTAACCTAACCTAACCTAACCTAACCTAACCTAACCTAACCTAACCTTACCTAACCCAGAACGAATAACAAACTAAATTGAGTAAATCGTCATAAAAATATAAAATAATAGATAAAACAGTAAACTAACAAAAAGTAATAATTTATTAAAACAATAGTATTAATTAAATTAGAGTAATAGAATACCACAAAACAGCTAAAAATCTTTTTGACATAAAACGTAAATTATACAACTAAATACCTATATTGTAAAACCATATTAAAATATACTGTATTAGTACATAAATAACAATACTACTTTAACTACAACGCAATTGGAAGTTAAGAAATATCAAAATTCCCATCAGGCTATTCCGCTCATTGAAAGATATAAATAATACACTTTTCCGCGTGGTAGCCCTGACACGCCCACGTTACGCCCTAATCACGTAACACTCCGTGTGCGGTCGAGGCGACTTAGTGGGTAAAGGAACGACGTAAAAACATTGCTATAAGATTCCAACAGGCGTTTTGATTTCCAAATTGAAGTAGCTTTTTCTTTTAAACAAAAAAGACTCGGGCTTAGAAAATAGTCAAAAAACCAAATAAACGTGAATAAACTTGCGACTGACATACTGTATTTTCGATTCGGCCGACGAGAAGCGTCCAAAAACTCGAAATAAAGATCGACGAAACGAGGTTTATAAAACCGAAATTAGAATAGGACCAGTTTGTCTCCTTTTGGAACAACTGCTAGTATATAGGACGTAAGGTATAACTGTGATAACGAAGGTCTTTAAGACTGAGTAACATACAATTAAGAACTGACCAAGTAATATAGACAATTAAATAAAACTTAAAAAATTAGCTTTAATTAGGGATCTTTATAACTCTATAGTATTGTTATAATTAAGTCTGGACGTATTAGACAGAATATCAACATATCTGGTATATCCGATAGTCTAGAGTAAGGATATTGACATTTCAAAACTTAAATATAATTATTTCGGCCCCTGCGAGAATTTATGAGCAACAAAATAAGACTGATTTGTGTTTTGCTCATAAAATCAATCGAATAACAAACCGAAAAATAATTATAGATCCTGACTAAACAACATCTATAATTAAATTAGTTCTATTATCATAGGTATAGTGACAAGTTAGTCCTTACTAGCTAATTATTATACACACTAACTATATTACAGACTGAAAATATACACATATTTACATAATATATTAGATTTAGGAGTTAGGACTATAGTATCATCACAGTTATAATTAGGATATAGACCGAGTGCATCATTTTTGGTGCATTCGTTAGGTTAAGGTTTTATCTTGACATATTTTATAATTTATAGACCGAGTGCACTATTTTTAGTGTACACGTTAAGATTAAGGTTTTTAATTGACAGACGGACTGAAATAGAAAATATTATTAGTAGAAAACCGGAGTCCCTGTGAAAAAGAAAAAGCAACAAAAATCTGCGTGATCGCGTTCTGCTTTTGAAATACAAAAGTTTACGTTAGTCATCAAATTTACATATTAAACATTTTTAAAACTTTATAAAAACCTTAAACCTAGTCAAATCTATTTATTAATTTTATTTTTTCTTTTACAATTTTACAAATATATACAATTTTAAAACTTGACGCGTTCCCCCTTACTAAATTAAAATGGCAACGGTGCGTACACCGGGTGGCCAAGCAGTGCCCCAAGCCCAAAAACCAGCAAATAGACCTTCGCTTAACAGCCCGCAACACAGCCCGGCTTCAAAAACCTTCAGTATTGATAGTAACGATGACTCGGATGATATTAGTTCTATATTAATGGACACGATAAGACTGACGAAGCACTCTACAAGCCTGCTAAACCAGACTAGGAACATGAAGGGGGAGTTAAAGTCTGGTTTAGCAGAAAACTTGAAGAGTATACAGAATAGGATAGGAAAAGCCCTCGAATCTAATAAAAAGAGAGGAAAAGTGACGAAAGAAGAAGAAAAAATGACGAAGGACTTAGGAGTTCAGTGTGATAGGGAAGTCAAGAGTAGAAGCTGTGACTGTGAATGCAGGGCGCTTATCCAAGAAATGTACGATAAGCTTACAGGTAACCTACAGTGCTTGGGAACCAAGCTGAGGGATGAAATAAGATCTCAGCTTGACTCCCAAACAGTTAGGGTAGAGGAAGTAGGAATGGCTAGGGCTAACTTAATAATTGAGAAAACGAAAAACAACTTAAAAGGTGCTATGGAGGAGTGGGAGGCCAGGGCCCCGGCCGAGCCGCGAACCGCTACGTATGCGGAGGTGGCGCGCTGCGGGAGTCAATCCCCGCAGCCCGCCGCCCCCGCACCGGCAGCCGGTAAGCGACAGCCAAAGCCCAAGACCCTCCACTCCCTTGTAGTTACCGACAAGGAGAATTTCATGTCGACGACCGACATTGTTTCGGAAGTAGGGAAGATAATAGAGCCCACCAAGGAAGGTATTAAAATAGATAGGATAAGAAGAGCGAAGGGTCGTAAAGTTATAATAGGTTTTAGCGATAAAAAAGAAAGAGACAGAATAAAGGAGAAGATAGAGAGTAGTGAGAGCAATTTCAACGTAGAGACTATAGCTAATAAAAACCCGCAGGTGGTGCTGTATGGGGTGCTTAAGTCGACAACGGATGATGAGATATTTTATGCCATCAGAAACCAAAATAAGCACCTCCAACCACTGCCACCTCCGGGAGTTATGTATAACCTAGAAGTAAAGTATAGGCGAAGGGGAAGAGACCAAGCGACTGACCATGTAGTGTGTACGTTGTCCCCTCAGCTGTGGCAAACATTTACAGCAGCCGGATATGTTTATATAGGTACGCAGCGAGTGCGTGTCGCCGACCAGTCCCCCCTCATACAGTGCTCGCGCTGTTTAGGGTACGGACATGGGAGGCGACATTGCAATAGCGAATCCGAATCCGAGAAGTGTAGCCACTGCGGAGGGGACCATCGTAAGTTTGAGTGCGATAAATTGGAGGAAAAACCGCACTGTATTAACTGTGAAAAGGATGGCTGTAAAGACACCAAGCACGATGCGTTCAGCGCGGAGTGTCCGGTGCGAATGAGGTGGGATGCAATAGCACGGGCAACAGTTGCGTACGATCCAGATGACCAATAGCATTGACAATCCATAATTCATCACATAATAATAATATAATATAAATAATTTAAAATAAGTATGTATCATAAATAAGTATAGAATATATATATTATGTCAGGAATGCAACTTGGAAACCCCTTAAACTGAGTTTAAGGGATCCAAAAACGCAGTGTATAATTTATTATATTGTAATAATGATATATATAACTATGTATGAAAAAAAAAAAAAAAAAAAAAAAACTTGTCATATATATGGTTATACTAAAAAATAACAGAGCATATATGGACTAAGTATAAAAATATAATTAAAAATAGAAATCATTATAATGTATATAAACAGCGAGACACTAAATATGTATTGTAGTATTTTATTATAAAATAGAGAAACAGGAAAACGAAATTTTAATATACCACTATAGAATATAAGATATTATGTATAACATGTTATAAATGTAAATGGATTGTCACTGCTGTTGGCCAAATGCAGCAACTTGATGCATCCCACTCACTTGCAAGGAACTATTTATTGAATAAATATTTTAAGCAAAATAATTCGCAACGAATACCCCGCGCTGAGCGTAGTGTATTGGTAACATAAATGTACATAACATATTAGAAAGATAAATTGTAAAATGGAAGAAAAGTACGGTACTAAAAGGTAAAAATAATTGTAAAACAAAATAAAAATTGAAACAAAATGTGTAGAAATAGTAAATAAAATTAAGAATGCTAATAAAAATAAATAAGAAAAATGTGAAATATACTAAAAATAGAAATACGTAAAAGACATGTGATACTTACAAGAGAAGCAAAAATGTAAAAAAGTAAGCAGTCAGGAACAAGTACAACCGTATAATAATTATAAATTGTAAATACTATAGTATATACCCTTGTATAAAACATAAACAAGTACCCAGATACAACGAAACATGTAAAAAATTGGCTCTTCCCTTTGGAAGGGGGAACAAGTGGTCCCGTAGTAGGGGCCGTATATATTAAAAAAAAAAAAAAAAACCTAACCTAACCTAACCTAACCTAACCTAACCTAACCTAACCTAACCTAACCTAACCTAACCTAACCTAACCTAACTCTAGAGCTGTTGAGGGTGGCCACTGAACAAAAAATCTCCATAGCCCTACTTCAAGAACCCTACGTAGGAAGTGCAGGTACCCTCAAACAACACCCAGGGACACAAGTCATTCAGTGTACCCAGAACAGAGGAGGGCCCAACAAAGCCGCTGTCGTGATATTCGGCGACACCATCGAGGTGTTGCACGATCCACAACTGGTCACGGAGACCGAGGCAGCGGTAACCATCAAAGTTGCGGGCCTAGAGCTTGGGTTAATATCGGTATACTTCGAGGGAGACAAAGATATAAACAACAATATAAATAAAGTCAGGAACACTATCGGCAAACTTCCTACTCAGAATGTAATAGTGGCAGGTGACGTGAACGCGTGGAGCCATTGGTGGGGAAGCGCCACAGAAGACCAGAGGGGCCAGGCCTACTCCACGTTCCTCGATGAGATGAACTTCCACATCCTTAACACCGGAGACATACCCACCTTCGAAACGGAGAGAAACGGCAGGATGTACACGAGCATAGTCGACGTGACAGCGTGTAGCCTGCCGATGCTAGCGAAGGTGGAGAACTGGAGAGTTACCCGGGACGCAACGACATCAGACCACAACGCAATCACCTTCCGGATCAGGGTCGAAGGGAAACTTCAACCACTCCCGCGAACAACAACCCGGAGGTACAACACCAAAAAAGCGAAGTGGACAGCGTTCAGGGAGAAATTCAATAAGTCTCTGGTGGACACCAACTTAAGCAAGGATGCCATAAAGGAGTCGATAAAGACAGCCAACGACTTGGAAGATGCCGTAAGTACCTATATAAATAACATCCAGGAAGTATGTGAAGAAACTATTCCGAAGATAGGTACTTACAAAGGCAAACCAGTGCCGCCGTGGTGGGACAAGTCCTTAGAACACCTCAAAAAGGACGTCCTGAGAAAGAAAAGAAGGATAAGAAACGCGGCACCATCGAGGAAGGATCACGTCATAGAAGAATACCGAGCCGCAAGACAAGAGTATAGGAAGAAAATGGAGGAGGCACAAACAAACAGCTGGAAGGAGTTCTGTGCGACTCAAGAGAAAGAAAGCATGTGGGACGGGATATACAGAATCATTGGGAAGACAGCAAGAAACCAGGAGAACGTGCTACTGAGAGACACACAAGGCAAGACGCTAAGTCCGCAAAGATCTGCAGACCTCCTAGCCGAGACGTTCTACCCCGATGATTCCGAAGAAACCGACTCACAATACCACAAACACTTAAGGGAAAACTACCCGGTAGAACAACTGGCAGAGGATGACCCACCATTCACTAGGGCGGAACTGGAGTTAATCCTATCGTCGCTGAATCCTGGGAAAGCTCCAGGCCCTGACGGCCTCACAGCTGACATCTGTAGTGAGGCCATTATGTGTGCACCGGAGGTGTTCCTAGAATTGGCGAACAAATGCCTAAAATTAGGACACTTTCCAAGACAATGGAAAAAGGCACACGTGGTCATTCTGAAAAAACCGGGTAAAGAAGACTACACTCACCCCAAGTCGTACAGACCCATTGGACTACTCCCCATCTTGGGAAAGATAGTCGAGAAACTCATGATCACCAGAGTCCAATGGCATATACTCCCCTCAATAAACAAAAACCAGTTCGGCTTCATCCCGCAAAGAAACACAGAGGATGCGCTATTCAGCCTAGTAGATCACATCAAGGAGGAGGTACAGAACAAGAAGATCGTCCTCCTAATCTCACTTGACATAGAAGGCGCATTCGACAATGCGTGGTGGCCGGCACTGAAGCACCAGCTGATAAGAAAAGGATGCCCCTCCAATATATACAAGATGATCTGCTCATACCTCGAAGACCGTGGTATCGAGGTCAACTACGCCGGCAAGAAGAGCGCAAAAGGGACAAGTAAAGGATGTGTCCAAGGATCAACAGGTGGACCAACCTTCTGGAATATCTTATTGAACCCGCTACTCGATCAACTATCCAGATGTCAAGTAAACTTCAAAGCTTTTGCCGACGACATAACACTAATCTTCTCCGAAGAGACTGCTGACGCCATAGAGGAAAAAGCGAACCGCGTGCTCCGGATCGTCGAAAGGTGGGGAGCACATAACAAGTTGAGGTTTGCAGCTCATAAAACCAACGCAATGCTGCTCACCCGTAAGCTGAAACTTACAGCTCCCCAAATAAAGATGTCCGGAACCGACATCAAACTCGTGGACGAAATTAAACTTCTAGGCGTCACAATCAACCGATCCCTCACCTTCACCTCGCACGTGGCGGCAGTCTGCAAGAAAGCCGCGAACATATACAAGCAGATAGCACACTCCGCCAAGGTGACGTGGGGGTTAAACGGAGAGATTATTAGAACCATATATATCTCAGTTATTGAGCCGATCATCTTGTACGCTGCGAGCGTCTGGGCCCCAGCCGCAGACCTAAACAAGACCAAGGCGTTGCTGGACTCCATACAGAGAAGCTTTGCAATCAAGATCTGCAAAGCCTACAGGACAGCCTCATTAACATCTACACTGGCACTGTCAGGATTGCTGCCGCTAGACATCAGAATACACGAAGCGGCAGCCCTTTACAAAACCAAGAGAGGAATATCGAGTGACTACGTTCCGCCCGGAAAAACGCTACAGAAGACCTGCGACATTCTCACGCTACCCCACCCTTCCGACTTCACTATCACCACCTTCGAGAAGCTGGAAGACATGAAGCCCCCGACCATAGAAAAGCATAACATCAGAGGCCCCCAGATCTACACGGATGGTAGTAAGATCGAAGGGAAAACAGGGGCTGCAATATCATGGTGGGAGAACGGGCAAGAAGTCAACTACACCAGACTGTCGCTCGATCAAAACTGCACAGTGTTTCAGTCAGAGATGTTCGCCCTCTATAAGGCAATAGAGATGGTAAAGGAAACCGAACATAAGGAAGTTAACATCTTAAGCGACTCAAGATCTTCGCTAGAGCTGATTCGGAATCCCAAACCCAAAACTCAACTAGTGGCGGACATCAAAAGATGGCTTAAGGACATCGAAGAAGAGGGTAGAAGAGTAAGATTCTTCTGGCTCCGCGCACACGTAGGGACGTCCGGGAATGAAAGAGCGGATGAGCTCGCAAAACAAGCGGCTCTGAACACCAAAGAAATCCCGGACTATGATCAAATCCCCCTGTCCTACATAAAGAGGAAGATCCGAAAGGAATCAATACAAAAATGGCAGGACAGGTATACGAACGCGGATACCGGAGGAACCACGAAAAGATTCTTGCCCGATATACAGAAGTCGTACCGATTCGTAAGAACAACACCTCTCACACCCACCCGCATCCAGGCCATGACCGGACACACACACCGTCACACGGAACATCTTGTCTACTACACCGACGACACAGATGACGCGCTGGGCAAACTTATAAAGGGAGTGATGGAAACACCTGCAAAGGCCATCATGGATCACAACGCCAAGATGGCAATCAAGAACCGGGACCATACCACCATCAAAAAACTGGTCTCGGTGAAAGCCCCATGATGGCAAATGAATAGACAAAACACCGGACTGACATAAACAAACACTCAAGAAGATGACATCAGCCACCAGCAGGTGGCCAACGAGTATGCTCTCACCACCATTAGAGAGCAGATGACATCAGCCACAACCAGGTGGGTAATAAAACAAAACACAAGACTGACGACACCAGCCACCAACAGGTGGCAAAGACAAAAGATTATAAGCCTCACCCAGCGAGCAGGACCGGCATGGACCAACACCTTTAACATCCCAAAACTCCACCCAGCTTTGGTGACCCCTCAACACCCGAGCCAATGCCAAAACACCTAAAGGCAAAGGGTGGAGGCAAATCGAGAGGGAAGTGGGAAATGCCGGACCTACCCACGGGGCTCCAACAGAGGCCCAAAAGCAAACCATCAAGAAGATGACATCACCCCGGAAGATCAAAACTTCGAAGACAGCCCAGTCAAGAAGACGACTTCCGGTGAGACGACAGCAGCCATCAACCAGATGGCCAACATAATTATTAAAAACCCTCAACATCTGAGGGTACAAAAACTATAACCCCTTCAGGGTAAATTACTGTAATTTGACGCGAAAAATGAATGTTACTAAAATTAGAATCAAAAGAAAATAAATAAAACATTAAATTTAACAAGAACACGGGCCACCTAGGCCTGTGGACAAAAAAAAAAAAAAAAAAAAAAAAAAAAAAAAAAAAAAAAAAAAAAAACCTAACCTAACCTAACCTAACCTAACCTAACCTAACCTAACCTAACCTAACCTAACCTAACCTAACCTAACCTAACCTAACCTAACCTAACCTAACCTAACCTAACCTAACCTAACCTAACCTAACCTAACCTAACCTAACCTAACCTAACCTAACCTAACCTAACCTAACCTAACCTAACCTAACCTAACCTAACCTAACCTAACCTAACCTAACCTAACCTAACCTAACCTAACCTAACCTAACCTAACCTAACCTAACCTAACCTAACCTAACCTAACCTAACCTAACCTAACCTAACCTAACCTAACCTAACCTAACCTAACCTAACCTAACCTAACCTAACCTAACCTAACCTAACCTAACCTAACCTAACCTAACCTAACCTAACCTAACCTAACCTAACCTAACCTAACCTAACCTAACCTAACCTAACCTAACCTAACCTAACCTAACCTAACCTAACCTAACCTAACCTAACCTAACCTAACCTAACCTAACCTAACCTAACCTAACCTAACCTAACCTAACCTAACCTAACCTAACCTAACCTAACCTAACCTAACCTAACCTAACCTAACCTAACCTAACCTAACCTAACCTAACCTAACCTAACCTAACCTAACCTAACCTAACCTAACCTAACCTAACCTAACCTAACCTAACCTAACCTAACCTAACCTAACCTAACCTAACCTAACCTAACCTAACCTAACCTAACCTAACCTAACCTAACCTAACCTAACCTAACCTAACCTAACCTAACCTAACCTAACCTAACCTAACCTAACCTAACCTAACCTAACCTAACCTAACCTAACCTAACCTAACCTAACCTAACCTAACCTAACCTAACCTAACCTAACCTAACCTAACCTAACCTAACCTAACCTAACCTAACCTAACCTAACCTAACCTAACCTAACCTAACCTAACCTAACCTAACCTAACCTAACCTAACCTAACCTAACCTAACCTTAC
The DNA here is from genome assembly GCA_963422495.1 of Polyommatus iphigenia. Classification (NCBI taxonomy): domain Eukaryota; kingdom Metazoa; phylum Arthropoda; class Insecta; order Lepidoptera; family Lycaenidae; genus Polyommatus; species Polyommatus iphigenia. Next base: position 177,760 of record OY730189.1, read on the forward strand.
CTAACCCAGAACGAATAACAAACTAAATTGAGTAAATCGTCATAAAAATATAAAATAATAGATAAAACAGTAAACTAACAAAAAGTAATAATTTATTAAAACAATAGTATTAATTAAATTAGAGTAATAGAATACCACAAAACAGCTAAAAATCTTTTTGACATAAAACGTAAATTATACAACTAAATACCTATATTGTAAAACCATATTAAAATATACTGTATTAGTACATAAATAACAATACTACTTTAACTACAACGCAATTGGAAGTTAAGAAATATCAAAATTCCCATCAGGCTATTCCGCTCATTGAAAGATATAAATAATACACTTTTCCGCGTGGTAGCCCTGACACGCCCACGTTACGCCCTAATCACGTAACACTCCGTGTGCGGTCGAGGCGACTTAGTGGGTAAAGGAACGACGTAAAAACATTGCTATAAGATTCCAACAGGCGTTTTGATTTCCAAATTGAAGTAGCTTTTTCTTTTAAACAAAAAAGACTCGGGCTTAGAAAATAGTCAAAAAACCAAATAAACGTGAATAAACTTGCGACTGACATACTGTATTTTCGATTCGGCCGACGAGAAGCGTCCAAAAACTCGAAATAAAGATCGACGAAACGAGGTTTATAAAACCGAAATTAGAATAGGACCAGTTTGTCTCCTTTTGGAACAACTGCTAGTATATAGGACGTAAGGTATAACTGTGATAACGAAGGTCTTTAAGACTGAGTAACATACAATTAAGAACTGACCAAGTAATATAGACACTTAAATAAAACTTAAAAAATTAGCTTTAATTAGGGATCTTTATAACTCTATAGTATTGTTATAATTAAGTCTGGACGTATTAGACAGAATATCAACATATCTGGTATATCCGATAGTCTAGAGTAAGGATATTGACATTTCAAAACTTAAATATAATTATTTCGGCCCCTGCGAGAATTTATGAGCAACAAAATAAGACTGATTTGTGTTTTGCTCATAAAATCAATCGAATAACAAACCGAAAAATAATTATAGATCCTGACTAAACAACATCTATAATTAAATTAGTTCTATTATCATAGGTATAGTGACAAGTTAGTCCTTACTAGCTAATTATTATACACACTAACTATATTACAGACTGAAAATATACACATATTTACATAATATATTAGATTTAGGAGTTAGGACTATAGTATCATCACAGTTATAATTAGGATATAGACCGAGTGCATCATTTTTGGTGCATTCGTTAGGTTAAGGTTTTATCTTGACATATTTTATAATTTATAGACCGAGTGCACTATTTTTAGTGTACACGTTAAGATTAAGGTTTTTAATTGACAGACGGACTGAAATAGAAAATATTATTAGTAGAAAACCGGAGTCCCTGTGAAAAAGAAAAAGCAACAAAAATCTGCGTGATCGCGTTCTGCTTTTGAAATACAAAAGTTTACGTTAGTCATCAAATTTACATATTAAACATTTTTAAAACTTTATAAAAACCTTAAACCTAGTCAAATCTATTTATTAATTTTATTTTTTCTTTTACAATTTTACAAATATATACAATTTTAAAACTTGACGCGTTCCCCCTTACTAAATTAAAATGGCAACGGTGCGTACACCGGGTGGCCAAGCAGTGCCCCAAGCCCAAAAACCAGCAAATAGACCTTCGCTTAGCAGCCCGCAACACAGCCCGGCTTCAAAAACCTTCAGTATTGATAGTAACGATGACTCGGATGATATTAGTTCTATATTAATGGACACGATAAGACTGACGAAGCACTCTACAAGCCTGCTAAACCAGACTAGGAACATGAAGGGGGAGTTAAAGTCTGGTTTAGCAGAAAACTTGAAGAGTATACAGAATAGGATAGGAAAAGCCCTCGAATCTAATAAAAAGAGAGGAAAAGTGACGAAAGAAGAAGAAAAAATGACGAAGGACTTAGGAGTTCAGTGTGATAGGGAAGTCAAGAGTAGAAGCTGTGACTGTGAATGCAGGGCGCTTATCCAAGAAATGTACGATAAGCTTACAGGTAACCTACAGTGCTTGGGAACCAAGCTGAGGGATGAAATAAGATCTCAGCTTGACTCCCAAACAGTTAGGGTAGAGGAAGTAGGAATGGCTAGGGCTAACTTAATAATTGAGAAAACGAAAAACAACTTAAAAGGTGCTATGGAGGAGTGGGAGGCCAGGGCCCCGGCCGAGCCGCGAACCGCTACGTATGCGGAGGTGGCGCGCTGCGGGAGTCAATCCCCGCAGCCCGCCGCCCCCGCACCGGCAGCCGGTAAGCGACAGCCAAAGCCCAAGACCCTCCACTCCCTTGTAGTTACCGACAAGGAGAATTTCATGTCGACGACCGACATTGTTTCGGAAGTAGGGAAGATAATAGAGCCCACCAAGGAAGGTATTAAAATAGATAGGATAAGAAGAGCGAAGGGTCGTAAAGTTATAATAGGTTTTAGCGATAAAAAAGAAAGAGACAGAATAAAGGAGAAGATAGAGAGTAGTGAGAGCAATTTCAACGTAGAGACTATAGCTAATAAAAACCCGCAGGTGGTGCTGTATGGGGTGCTTAAGTCGACAACGGATGATGAGATATTTTATGCCATCAGAAACCAAAATAAGCACCTCCAACCACTGCCACCTCCGGGAGTTATGTATAACCTAGAAGTAAAGTATAGGCGAAGGGGAAGAGACCAAGCGACTGACCATGTAGTGTGTACGTTGTCCCCTCAGCTGTGGCAAACATTTACAGCAGCCGGATATGTTTATATAGGTATGCAGCGAGTGCGTGTCGCCGACCAGTCCCCCCTCATACAGTGCTCGCGCTGTTTAGGGTACGGACATGGGAGGCGACATTGCAATAGCGAATCCGAATCCGAGAAGTGTAGCCACTGCGGAGGGGACCATCGTAAGTTTGAGTGCGATAAATTGGAGGAAAAACCGCACTGTATTAACTGTGAAAAGGATGGCTGTAAAGACACCAAGCACGATGCGTTCAGCGCGGAGTGTCCGGTGCGAATGAGGTGGGATGCAATAGCACGGGCAACAGTTGCGTACGATCCAGATGACCAATAGCATTGACAATCCATAATTCATCACATAATAATAATATAATATAAATAATTTAAAATAAGTATGTATCATAAATAAGTATAGAATATATATATTATGTCAGGAATGCAACTTGGAAACCCCTTAAACTGAGTTTAAGGGATCCAAAAACGCAGTGTATAATTTATTATATTGTAATAATGATATATATAACTATGTATGAAAAAAAAAAAAAAAAAAAAAAAACTTGTCATATATATGGTTATACTAAAAAATAACAGAGCATATATGGACTAAGTATAAAAATATAATTAAAAATAGAAATCATTATAATGTATATAAACAGCGAGACACTAAATATGTATTGTGGTATTTTATTATAAAATAGAGAAACAGGAAAACGAAATTTTAATATACCACTATAGAATATAAGATATTATGTATAACATGTTATAAATGTAAATGGATTGTCACTGCTGTTGGCCAAATGCAGCAACTTGATGCATCCCACTCACTTGCAAGGAACTATTTATTGAATAAATATTTTAAGCAAAATAATTCGCAACGAATACCCCGCGCTGAGCGTAGTGTATTGGTAACATAAATGTACATAACATATTAGAAAGATAAATTGTAAAATGGAAGAAAAGTACAGTACTAAAAGGTAAAAATAATTGTAAAACAAAATAAAAATTGAAACAAAATGTGTAGAAATAGTAAATAAAATTAAGAATGCTAATAAAAATAAATAAGAAAAATGTGAAATATACTAAAAATAGAAATACGTAAAAGACATGTGATACTTACAAGAGAAGCAAAAATGTAAAAAAGTAAGCAGTCAGGAACAAGTACAACCGTATAATAATTATAAATTGTAAATACTATAGTATATACCCTTGTATAAAACATAAACAAGTACCCAGATACAACGAAACATGTAAAAAATTGGCTCTTCCCTTTGGGAGGGGGAACAAGTGGTCCCGTAGTAGGGGCCGTATATATTAAAAAAAAAAAAAAAAAACCTAACCTAACCTAACCTAACCTAACCTAACCTAACCTAACCTAACCTAACCTAACCTAACCTAACCTAACCTAACCTAACCTAACCTAACCTAACCTAACCTAACCTAACCTAACCTAACCTAACCTAACCTAACCTAACCTAACCTAACCTAACCTAACCTAACCTAACCTAACCTAACCTAACCTAACCTAACCTAACCTAACCTAACCTAACCTAACCTAACCTAACCTAACCTAACCTAACCTAACCTAACCTAACCTAACCTAACCTAACCTAACCTAACCTAACCTAACCTAACCTAACCTAACCTAACCTAACCTAACCTAACCTAACCTAACCTAACCTAACCTAACCTAACCTAACCTAACCTAACCTAACCTAACCTAACCTAACCTAACCTAACCTAACCTAACCTAACCTAACCTAACCTAACCTAACCTAACCTAACCTAACCTAACCTAACCTAACCTAACCTAACCTAACCTAACCTAACCTAACCTAACCTAACCTAACCTAACCTAACCTAACCTAACCTAACCTAACCTAACCTAACCTAACCTAACCTAACCTAACCTAACCTAACCTAACCTAACCTAACCTAACCTAACCTAACCTAACCTAACCTAACCTAACCTAACCTAACCTAACCTAACCTAACCTAACCTAACCTAACCTAACCTAACCTAACCTAACCTAACCTAACCTAACCTAACCTAACCTAACCTAACCTAACCTAACCTAACCTAACCTAACCTAACCTAACCTAACCTAACCTAACCTAACCTAACCTAACCTAACCTAACCTAACCTAACCTAACCTAACCTAACCTAACCTAACCTAACCTAACCTAACCTAACCTAACCTAACCTAACCTAACCTAACCTAACCTAACCTAACCTAACCTAACCTAACCTAACCTAACCTAACCTAACCTAACCTAACCTAACCTAACCTAACCTAACCTAACCTAACCTAACCTAACCTAACCTAACCTAACCTAACCTAACCTAACCTAACCTAACCTAACCTAACCTAACCTAACCTAACCTAACCTAACCTAACCTAACCTAACCTAACCTAACCTAACCTAACCTAACCTAACCTAACCTAACCTAACCTTGTTTTAGAAACATCTTAATGGCCCCCCCCCCCCAAGAAAATATAAAACCAGAGCTAGCTGAGATGAAGAATACCATCGAAGATCTCAGAAAGACAATCAGAAAAATAGAAGATCAGAATGTGGCGTTACACAAAGAAAGTAAACAAGAGCTCAAACAACATTTGCAAGAGATAGCAACCAAAACAGCTACACCGCAAGACAGCGATAGGCTACAGCAGCAGATGAGCTCCATAGCCTCCAAGCTGGAGGAGGTAACAACGACCCTGCGGCAGCCGTTGCCGACTGCTCCCAATGCCATCGACTTAACAGCCCAACTCGAGCCCATAAGCGAGAGGCTGAAAATAGTGTCCTCAGAAATTAAATCTATAAGGAAAGAAAAATCCGAGGCACAACCGCAATCGACTCTCAGCATAGGCACAGAGATGGCATTGGTGGAGATGCTGAAGAACCAAGCAAAACCAGCGTCATACGCGGCAGCCGCAAAGAAGACTCCCCCGCCGCCACAACGCAAGGAGCAGCACAGCATAATAGTGTCTTCTAAGGACGCTAAAGACACGAGTGAAAAAACCCTAAAAATTATCAGAACAGTCCTGGACCCCAAGAAGACTGGGGCCAGAGTAGATAATCTAAAAAGAGTTAAAAACCAGAAGATTATACTTAGCTGCACCAAGAAGGAGGACTTGGAGTTCATTGCAGCGCGACTTAAAGAAAGTGACCAACTCAAACAGGAGAGGGCAAGACAGAGCAACCCTCTCCTCATTGTAAAAAACGTGTTGTCGTTCCATACGGACACCGAAATCGTGGAACACCTTAAAGCCCAAAATAAACATGTGTTCAACGGCGTCCCGGAAAAAGAATCAAGCATTAGGGTGAAGTATAGGAAGAGGGCACGGAACCAGCAAGAGTGCCACGTGGTACTGGAGGTGTCACCGTTGCTCCACAAGAACTTCCTGGAAGTGGGGAAGGTCTACATCGACCTACAAAGGAGACCCATCGAAGATCAATCTCCCCTCCTCCAATGTGCTCGATGCCTTGGCTTTGGGCACACAACAAAGATCTGTGAGGAGGAGCATCGCCGATGCAGCTACTGCGGCGACAATACCCACGACTGGGACAAGTGTGAGGCACGGAAGAGTGCCATGCCACCGACCTGCTATAACTGCAAAACAGTCTCTAAACCATCAGCGCCTCTAGACACTGCACACAACGCTTTTAGCAGCGAATGCGCAGAGAGACATAAATGGGACAGTATAGCAAGGTCCAGAATCTCTTACCTGTGCTAAGGGCGACAACACGAATAAAACGACAGAGTCTTCCGAGAAGCCACCTCAGTACATCAAAGTAATCCAAGCGAACCTGCAAAGATCCAAAACGGCCACCCTAGAGCTCTTAAGAGTGGCCGCGGAACAGAATATCTCGATAGCCCTACTTCAAGAACCTTACGTAGGAAGTGCAGGTTTCCTCAAACAACATCCAGGGACACAAGTCATCCAGTGTACCCTGAACCGACAAGGGCCCAACAAAGCCGCTGTTGTGATATTCGGTGACACCACCGAGGTGTCGCACGATCCACAATTGGTCACAGAGACCGAAGCAGCGGTAACCATCAAAGCGGCCAATCTCGAGCTTGGGTTAATATCGGTGTACTTCGAGGGAGACAAAGACATACAAGAGAATATTAGAAGAGTCAGGAACACTATTGGGAAACTTTCCACCCAAAATGTCTTAGTGGCAGGTGATGTGAACGCGTGGAGTCATTGGTGGGGAAGCGCCACAGAAGATCAGAGGGGCCAGGCCTACTCCACGTTCCTCGATGAAATAGACTTCCACATCCTCAACACCGGAGACACACCCACCTTCGAAACGGAGAGGAACGGCAGGATGTACACGAGTATAGTGGACGTGACAGCATGCAGCCTGCCGATGCTAGCGAAGGTGGAGAACTGGAGAGTCACCCGGGACGCTACAACATCAGACCACAACGCAATCACCTTCCGGATCAGGGTCGAGGGAAAACTTCAACCACTCCCGCGACCAACAACCCGGAGATACAACACCAAAAAAGCGAAGTGGTCAGCGTTCAGGGATAAATTCAACAAGTCTCTGGTGGATACCAACTTGAACAAGGATGCCTTAAAGGAGTCAATAAAGACAGCAAATGACTTGGAAGCTGCCGTAAGTACCTATATAAATAATATCCAGGAAGCATGTGTAGAAACGATTCCGAAGATGGGTACTTACAAAGGCAAACCAGTGCCGCCGTGGTGGAACAAGTCCTTAGAAGACCTAAAAAAGGACGTCCTGAGGAAGAAAAGACGGATAAAAAACGCGGCACCATCGAGGAAAGAACACGTCATCGAAGAATACAGGACCACAAGACAAGAGTACAAACAGAAAATGGAGGAGGCACAAACAGCAAGCTGGAAGGAGTTCTGTGCGACTCAAGAGAAAGAAAGCATGTGGGACGGTATATACAGGATCATCGGGAAGACAGCAGCAAACCAGGAGAACGTGCTGCTTAGAGACACACAGGGCAAGACGCTAAGTCCGCAAAGATCCGCGGACCTCCTAGCCGAAACGTTCTACCCCGATGATTCCGAAGAAACCGATTCACAATACCACCAACACTTAAGGGGAAACTACCCGGTAGAACAACTGGCAGAGGATGACCCACCATTCACCATGGCGGAACTGGAGTTAATCCTATCATCACTGAATCCAGGGAAAGCTCCAGGCCCCGATGGCCTCACATCGGACATCTGTAGCGAGGCCATTATGTGTGCACCGGAGGTGTTTTTAGAATTGGCGAACAAATGCCTACAATTAGGACACTTTCCGAAACAATGGAAGAAAGCACACGTGGTCATCCTGAAAAAACCGGGTAAAGAAGATTACACTCACCCCAAGTCGTACAGACCCATTGGACTACTCCCCATCTTGGGAAAGATAGTCGAGAAACTCATGATCACCAGAGTCCAATGGCATATACTCCCCTCAATAAACAAGAATCAATTCGGCTTCATCCCGCAAAGAAACACAGAGGATGCGCTATTCAGCCTAGTAGACCACATAAAGGAGGAGGTACAGAACAAGAAGATCGTCCTCCTAATCTCACTTGATATAGAAGGCGCATTCGACAATGCGTGGTGGCCGGCACTGAAGCACCAGCTGATAAGGAAAGGATGCCCCTCCAATATATACAAGATGATCTGCTCATACCTCGAAGACCGTGGTATCGAGGTCAACTACGCCGGCAAAAAGAGTGCAAAAGGGACAAGTAAAGGTTGTGTCCAAGGATCAACAGGTGGACCAACCTTCTGGAATATCTTATTGAACCCGCTACTCGATCAACTATCCAGATGTCAAGTAAACTTCAAAGCTTTTGCCGACGACATAACACTAATCTTCTCCGAAGAGACTGCTGACGCCATAGAGGAAAAAGCGAACCGCGTGCTCCGGATCGTCGAAAGGTGGGGAGCACATAACAAGTTGAGGTTTGCAGCTCATAAAACTAACGCAATGCTGCTCACCCGTAAGCTGAAACTCACAGCTCCACAAATAAAGATGTCCGGAACCGACATCAAACTCGTGGACGAAATTAAACTTCTAGGCGTCACAATCAACCGATCCCTCACCTTCACCTCGCACGTGGCGGCAGTCTGCAAGAAAGCCGCGAACATATACAAGCAGATAGCACACTCCGCCAAGGTGACGTGGGGGTTAAACGGAGAGATTATTAGAACCATATATATCTCAGTTATTGAGCCGATCATCTTGTACGCTGCGAGCGTCTGGGCCCCAGCCGCAGACCTAAACAAGACCAAGGCGTTGCTGGACTCCATACAGAGAAGCTTTGCAATCAAGATCTGCAAAGCCTACAGGACAGCCTCATTAACATCTACACTGGCACTGTCAGGATTGCTGCCGCTAGACATCAGAATACACGAAGCGGCAGCCCTTTACAAAACCAAGAGAGGAATATCGAGTGACTACGTTCCGCCCGGAAAAATGCTACAGAAGACCTGCGACATTCTCACGCTACCCCACCCTTCCGACTTCACTATCACCACCTTCGAGAAGCTGGAAGACATGAAGCCCCCGACCATAGAAAAGCATAACATCAGAGGCCCCCAGATCTATACGGATGGTAGTAAGATCGAGGGGAAAACGGGGGCTGCAATATCATGGTGGGAGAACGGGCAAGAAGTCAACTACACCAGACTGTCGCTCGATCAAAACTGCACAGTGTTTCAGTCAGAGATGTTCGCCCTCTATAAGGCAATAGAGATGGTAAAGGAAACCGAACATAAGGAAGTTAACATCTTAAGCGACTCAAGATCTTCGCTAGAGCTGATTCGGAATCCCAAACCCAAAACTCAACTAGTGGCGGACATCAAAAGATGGCTTAAGGACATCGAAGAAGAGGGTAGAAGAGTAAGATTCTTCTGGCTCCGCGCACACGTAGGGACGTCCGGGAATGAAAGAGCGGATGAGCTCGCAAAACAAGCGGCTCTGAACACCAAAGAAATCCCGGACTATGATCAAATCCCCCTGTCCTACATAAAGAGGAAGATCCGAAAGGAATCAATACAAAAATGGCAGGACAGGTATACGAACGCGGATACCGGAGGAACCACGAAAAGATTCTTGCCCGATATACAGAAGTCGTACCGATTCGTAAGAACAACACCTCTCACACCCACCCGCATCCAGGCCATGACCGGACACGGTGCATTTGCTCACTACCTGCACCGCTTCAAACTGATCGGAAGCCCAGGATGCGAGTGCGATCCAGACATTGAAGAAACGGTATGGCACATTATCTTCGAATGTCCCCGCTTCCTGCACCAAAGGTACGATGCAGAGCAACAGATGAACACCAACCTTCAGGAAGCGGACGTACATAAATATTTGGAGGACCAGCACGCCAAAGAAGTGTTCCTGGCTTACATCGACAAGATCTTCAACATCGCGAAAAAGAGGTTCCAAGACCAACAAAGTACAGACAGCACAAACAGTATCCTTCAAAGAACAGAACCCACGGACCCCAGTGTTCCACTCCAACAAAGATCGGCAGCTCCCCATTTCAACATTCCGAGATGGTTAAGAGAGGGAGAGAGTGGAACACCTTCGATCAGAACAAGGAAAGTGGTTCTGTTTATGAACAATAGCTATGAAAGACTGGGAATAAGTTTCTGCTCCACCGTTGGCAACAAGAGAGTCGCCATTTCACCTGGGCTGGCTCTCATACTTAAAGGCAGCACAACAAGGACGACCATGAAGAGGAGGAGATATGAGGAACTGGGCGAGGAGATGATCGACGGGAAATCGTGTAGGATAGTACGCACCAAAAACAAATCCGTGCTACTATTCGACAAAACAACCGAAGAAACTCAATTTGCCAGAGCCTGCTCGTTCTTGTTGAAGTTAGCCGAAGCCAACGGCACTACCATCGGCCCAAGAACAATTAGTGTGGACACAATGAGCGTCGACTTCGATAGAGGAGAGGTGGCAGACTATCTCGGGTGCGTCAGAGCAGCCGACAAACACGAGATTGTGGTGTACGAAGGGAGATCCCAAGATCTGAGCTTCCTAGTACCCAACAAAGCACCCGAGAGAACATCAAAACTGACCACAGCGCAACTACAGCGAAGCCAAACAACAGGAGTCCAACCTACAACACCCTCAGAGGTGGAGCAGAATCTCGATCCCAACTCTAGACCAAATGTGCTGCAAAAAATCAGGAAAAAGATAAGCTCGCTGACAAATTGGAAAAAACCACCAACACCACAAAACACAGAACGTGCACCATCACTCCCAGGGCCATCTACTGAGACGCCGAAATCAAGCGCAGAAATCTGGGCTGAAAAGGAAAAGGAACTAAGGAAACTAAGGGCGGCTGAAAAACAAAAAGAGACTGTCATGTCGGCCAAACAACAAACATTCGCCGCCAAAGTCGACCAGCAAATCCATCGGCTGGTCACAAAGGAGAGCCAACACTTCAGGAGAGAGCCTCAAGAAGGTCTCGAGGAACAGCTGCCCCTACGACCGGACACATTCCGAAGCCCAGATATTCAAGCGAACGCGCTCAGCAGATTCACCAAAGCCCCAAAACCACCGCAGAGAACACCAATAAACCAACAACCAACAAAGGCACAGATAGGTCTGGTCAAGAGTCCAACCCTAAGGAAAGTGGTACGACAGGAAGACCATATGATCAACGCATTCCTGGAATACATAGCAGTACTAGAGGCCAACAAGACCATCAGGATCAAGGAATGCGAAGACATCATGAAGTCGTACCAAAAAGGCAAAGATGGCCTCCTACAAATCCAACTAGAGGAGGCCCAAGCCACGGTCTATAATAACAACACGGCGACCGTCCTTAGGGGACAGGACATGACTACCCATATGGCGGCGTATAGCGCCACCTCAGGATTAGTCCTCCTGGACGAAGACCGGACCAAAAGGAGAGGACAACCCGTCTATAACATCCCGTCTCGCGACCCCATCGTTGTCACCACCAGGGGGACAGAAATATGGCTGGAGGACAGGATCCTCCAAACATCCCAGATCCTGTCCGAGGTAGAGCCCCCCGACGAATGGACGATCCCAGCAATAACTTGGATAAATGGAGTCCCGGGTTGCGGGAAAACGACGTGGATAGTCCAAAACTTTAATCCTGACGAAGATGTAGTTGTAACGACAACGATAGAGGCAAAGAAAGACCTCGTGGAGAGAATCCGGGAAAAGGCAGGCCACGAAGCTACGAAGAGGGTGCGCACAATAGCATCTCTCCTAGTAAATGGACCGAAGGGACTCGAAGACCTGAAACGCAAGAGGCTGCTTGTAGATGAAGCAATCATGAGTCACTTCGGATCCATAATACTGATGGCACAAATCACCAAAGCCGAGAGCCTGCTATTAATTGGGGACGTAAACCAGCTCCCCTACATAGACCGAGATAATCTCTTCGAGCTGTACTACTATCGCCCGCATCACCTCGCAGACGTCACTGAAGATCTTCTCTGTACACATAGGTGCCCGCAAGATGTCGCCATGGCGCTCAAGCAAATACACAAGGGCATCTACTCCTCAAGCAACATCGTCAAGTCCCTGGCAATAGCACCCATGACCGGGACGGAGATCCCTAAAACCGATAACAGCACCTTGTACCTGACTTACACACAGCTGGAGAAATCAACGCTGAGAAAGTCAGGCTACGGAACCGGAGAGGCCTCAAAAGTACTAACTATTCACGAGGCCCAGGGATTGTGCTACAAGAGAGTATACGTCATCAAACACCAGAAGAGGAAGTTACAGCTACATCACAGTGCATCACACGCGGTGGTCGCCCTGACGCGTCACACGGAACATCTTGTCTACTACACCGACGACACAGATGACGCGCTGGGCAAACTTATAAAGGGAGTGATGGAAACACCTACAAAGGCCATCATGGACCACAACGCCAAGATGGCAATCAAGAACCGGGACCATACCACCATCAAAAAACTGGTCTCGGTGAAAGCCCCATGATGGCAATAAAACTGATAAAAGACTGATAACACTGATAACGACGACAAATACCGGATATGACAACCGCAGCCCTGGCCCAGACGGTCGAGCGGCGAAGGCGCAGCAACACAGTGCCTCTGCCAGCTCCCGTCCTCTCCCAGGGCTGCACTTACAAACAGTCCATCGTGGAAATACACTAGGCTATCAAGAACCGGGCCCCTTACACCTGGCCGGAAACAGCCCCACGATGGACAGAAGCATATGACACCACGAGGCAAGATCAAGCCATCGATGACAGCCCCGTCAAGCAGATGGCATCCGATTGATGACCTCAGCCACAATCAGTGGCCAACAGAAAAGACAACTGTGTGCCCAGACCGGCCGGTGGAATCGGAAAGCCCAGTTATAGCCAAGCGATTCCACCGACTGCCTGTCGGCGGACACGACATTGAACGGTACCTTTTGCCATCCCAGGAACTCCACCCAGCTTTGGTGACCCCTATACACCCGAGCCAATGCCACAACATCAAAAGGCAAAGGGAGGAGCATCATAAACCTGAGGGTAGCGGGAAATGTCGGGTCCGCCGACAATGAAATGGAAATACAGTACCAACCCCTTCAGGGAATATTATTAGATAAAATTTGTAAAATTATATACCATTTTTATACAAATTCCCCTTCAGGGAAATTATACGACAAAAATATGTAAAATTATTAACATCTTTTGATACAAATTCAGATTGTAAACCGACGCAAAAAACGATATGATAAAAAATGAAAACAAACTAAATTGAAAAGAATAATAAACAGAGCACGGGCCATCTAGGCCTGTGGACAGAAAGAAAAAAAAAAAAAAAAAAAAAACCTAACCTAACCTAACCTAACCTAACCTAACCTAACCTAACCTAACCTAACCTAACCTAACCTAACCTAACCTAACCTAACCTAACCTAACCTAACCTAACCTAACCTAACCTAACCTAACCTAACCTAACCTAACCTTACCTAACCCAGAACGAATAACAAACTAAATTGAGTAAATCGTCATAAAAATATAAAATAATAGATAAAACAGTAAACTAACAAAAAGTAATAATTTATTAAAACAATAGTATTAATTAAATTAGAGTAATAGAATACCACAAAACAGCTAAAAATCTTTTTGACATAAAACGTAAATTATACAACTAAATACCTATATTGTAAAACCATATTAAAATATACTGTATTAGTACATAAATAACAATACTACTTTAACTACAACGCAATTGGAAGTTAAGAAATATCAAAATTCCCATCAGGCTATTCCGCTCATTGAAAGATATAAATAATACACTTTTCCGCGTGGTAGCCCTGACACGCCCACGTTACGCCCTAATCACGTAACACTCCGTGTGCGGTCGAGGCGACTTAGTGAGTAAAGGAACGACGTAAAAACATTGCTATAAGATTCCAACAGGCGTTTTGATTTCCAAATTGAAGTAGCTTTTTCTTTTAAACAAAAAAGACTCGGGCTTAGAAAATAGTCAAAAAACCAAATAAACGTGAATAAACTTGCGACTGACATACTGTATTTTCGATTCGGCCGACGAGAAGCGTCCAAAAACTCGAAATAAAGATCGACGAAACGAGGTTTATAAAACCGAAATTAGAATAGGACCAGTTTGTCTCCTTTTGGAACAACTGCTAGTATATAGGACGTAAGGTATAACTGTGATAACGAAGGTCTTTAAGACTGAGTAACATACAATTAAGAACTGACCAAGTAATATGGACAATTAAATAAAACTTAAAAAATTAGCTTTAATTAGGGATCTTTATAACTCTATAGTATTGTTATAATTAAGTCTGGACGTATTAGACAGAATATCAACATATCTGGTATATCCGATAGTCTAGAGTAAGGATATTGACATTTCAAAACTTAAATATAATTATTTCGGCCCCTGCGAGAATTTATGAGCAACAAAATAAGACTGATTTGTGTTTTGCTCATAAAATCAATCGAATAACAAACCGAAAAATAATTATAGATCCTGACTAAACAACATCTATAATTAAATTAGTTCTATTATCATAGGTATAGTGACAAGTTAGTCCTTACTAGCTAATTATTATACACACTAACTATATTACAGACTGAAAATATACACATATTTACATAATATATTAGATTTAGGAGTTAGGACTATAGTATCATCACAGTTATAATTAGGATATAGACCGAGTGCATCATTTTTGGTGCATTCGTTAGGTTAAGGTTTTATCTTGACATATTTTATAATTTATAGACCGAGTGCACTATTTTTAGTGTACACGTTAAGATTAAGGTTTTTAATTGACAGACGGACTGAAATAGAAAATATTATTAGTAGAAAACCGGAGTCCCTGTGAAAAAGAAAAAGCAACAAAAATCTGCGTGATCGCGTTCTGCTTTTGAAATACAAAAGTTTACGTTAGTCATCAAATTTACATATTAAACATTTTTAAAACTTTATAAAAACCTTAAACCTAGTCAAATCTATTTATTAATTTTATTTTTTCTTTTACAATTTTACAAATATATACAATTTTAAAACTTGACGCGTTCCCCCTTACTAAATTAAAATGGCAACGGTGCGTACACCGGGTGGCCAAGCAGTGCCCCAAGCCCAAAAACCAGCAAATAGACCTTCGCTTAACAGCCCGCAACACAGCCCGGCTTCAAAAACCTTCAGTATTGATAGTAACGATGACTCGGATGATATTAGTTCTATATTAATGGACACGATAAGACTGACGAAGCACTCTACAAGCCTGCTAAACCAGACTAGGAACATGAAGGGGGAGTTAAAGTCTGGTTTAGCAGAAAACTTGAAGAGTATACAGAATAGGATAGGAAAAGCCCTCGAATCTAATAAAAAGAGAGGAAAAGTGACGAAAGAAGAAGAAAAAATGACGAAGGACTTAGGAGTTCAGTGTGATAGGGAAGTCAAGAGTAGAAGCTGTGACTGTGAATGCAGGGCGCTTATCCAAGAAATGTACGATAAGCTTAAAGGTAACCTACAGTGCTTGGGAACCAAGCTGAGGGATGAAATAAGATCTCAGCTTGACTCCCAAACAGTTAGGGTAGAGGAAGTAGGAATGGCTAGGGCTAACTTAATAATTGAGAAAACGAAAAACAACTTAAAAGGTGCTATGGAGGAGTGGGAGGCCAGGGCCCCGGCCGAGCCGCGAACCGCTACGTATGCGGAGGTGGCGCGCTGCGGGAGTCAATCCCCGCAGCCCGCCGCCCCCGCACCGGCAGCCGGTAAGCGACAGCCAAAGCCCAAGACCCTCCACTCCCTTGTAGTTACCGACAAGGAGAATTTCATGTCGACGACCGACATTGTTTCGGAAGTAGGGAAGATAATAGAGCCCACCAAGGAAGGTATTAAAATAGATAGGATAAGAAGAGCGAAGGGTCGTAAAGTTATAATAGGTTTTAGCGATAAAAAAGAAAGAGACAGAATAAAGGAGAAGATAGAGAGTAGTGAGAGCAATTTCAACGTAGAGACTATAGCTAATAAAAACCCGCAGGTGGTGCTGTATGGGGTGCTTAAGTCGACAACGGATGATGAGATATTTTATGCCATCAGAAACCAAAATAAGCACCTCCAACCACTGCCACCTCCGGGAGTTATGTATAACCTAGAAGTAAAGTATAGGCGAAGGGGAAGAGACCAAGCGACTGACCATGTAGTGTGTACGTTGTCCCCTCAGCTGTGGCAAACATTTACAGCAGCCGGATATGTTTATATAGGTATGCAGCGAGTGCGTGTCGCCGACCAGTCCCCCCTCATACAGTGCTCGCGCTGTTTAGGGTACGGACATGGGAGGCGACATTGCAATAGCGAATCCGAATCCGAGAAGTGTAGCCACTGCGGAGGGGACCATCGTAAGTTTGAGTGCGATAAATTGGAGGAAAAACCGCACTGTATTAACTGTGAAAAGGATGGCTGTAAAGACACCAAGCACGATGCGTTCAGCGCGGAGTGTCCGGTGCGAATGAGGTGGGATGCAATAGCACGGGCAACAGTTGCGTACGATCCAGATGACCAATAGCATTGACAATCCATAATTCATCACATAATAATAATATAATATAAATAATTTAAAATAAGTATGTATCATAAATAAGTATAGAATATATATATTATGTCAGGAATGCAACTTGGAAACCCCTTAAACTGAGTTTAAGGGATCCAAAAACGCAGTGTATAATTTATTATATTGTAATAATGATATATATAACTATGTATGAAAAAAAAAAAAAAAAAAAAAAACTTGTCATATATATGGTTATACTAAAAAATAACAGAGCATATATGGACTAAGTATAAAAATATAATTAAAAATAGAAATCATTATAATGTATATAAACAGCGAGACACTAAATATGTATTGTAGTATTTTATTATAAAATAGAGAAACAGGAAAACGAAATTTTAATATACCACTATAGAATATAAGATATTATGTATAACATGTTATAAATGTAAATGGATTGTCACTGCTGTTGGCCAAATGCAGCAACTTGATGCATCCCACTCACTTGCAAGGAACTATTTATTGAATAAATATTTTAAGCAAAATAATTCGCAACGAATACCCCGCGCTGAGCGTAGTGTATTGGTAACATAAATGTACATAACATATTAGAAAGATAAATTGTAAAATGGAAGAAAAGTACAGTACTAAAAGGTAAAAATAATTGTAAAACAAAATAAAAATTGAAACAAAATGTGTAGAAATAGTAAATAAAATTAAGAATGCTAATAAAAATAAATAAGAAAAATGTGAAATATACTAAAAATAGAAATACGTAAAAGACATGTGATACTTACAAGAGAAGCAAAAATGTAAAAAAGTAAGCAGTCAGGAACAAGTACAACCGTATAATAATTATAAATTGTAAATACTATAGTATATACCCTTGTATAAAACATAAACAAGTACCCAGATACAACGAAACATGTGAAAAATTGGCTCTTCCCTTTGGAAGGGGGAACAAGTGGTCCCGTAGTAGGGGCCGTATATATTAAAAAAAAAAAAAAAAAAACCTAACCTAACCTAACCTAACCTAACCTAACCTAACCTAACCTAACCTAACCTAACCTAACCTAACCTAACCTAACCTAACCTAACCTAACCTAACCTAACCTAACCTAACCTAACCTCTGCTTGGTCGAGTGGCCCGGTTGACCCCAGCGGAAACAGAGCGCACTGCGATCGACTTCCGACGTGCACGTCGCCCGGGTGTGTCCCTCTTCGTGGCACTTAAAGCACCGCATTATTCGCGCGGCGAGCAAGGTCGCCTGCACCACGGTCCAACCGACATAGACTTTTGTGCCCGGCGTCATAATTTGTTTTACGGCTTCGACCGGGCATTTGACCCAAGCCGAGCCGCGACCTCTCCTGTCAACGCGGATCTCTCCGACCCTAACGTCCTCGGCGCGACAGCCGCCGGTTCTCGCTACGGCAGTCACGATTTCTGCCGCCGTCGCCGAGTCGTCGAAACCCGTGATCCGTAACTCGGCACATTTCTGTGGCCGTGATACGTGCACCATGTCCTCTCCCACTATTTCTTTCAGCTTACCCGCCAGAGCGTCTGCCTTCTCCTTGCAGGCCTCACCCGAGACCTCGTACATACGGGCCCCGGTCACGGCCCGCTTGAATTTGACCGCTGGTATGTCCAGCGCAACCAGATCCAAGTGCTGCTTGGCCTTGTCGATGACACTCTGGTAGGTGACGCCGTTCTTCTCCGCGTCCGGGCGCAGTGTGAGCACTACAGCTGCAGTTTTCGGGGCGCGGAGCTGTTTGTCCTTCTTTTTCTTCGCCTTTCTCTTTTGCGCCTTTTTCTTTTCTTCCGCCGTCCTTGGTGCCTTGCCTTTCCCTCTCTTCACTACCTCTGTCCACGAGGTAGTGGCGGTTGGCTGTGACCCTGCTGCCGTCGTCGCTGTGTCGCGCCTCGAAGCAGCAGCCTCAGCGGCGGCGGCAGACTTTCGTCACTTCTTCGTCCTTTTCTGTCTGGGACCCGGATTCGTCGGAGGCATCAGTGTAGAGACTGACGGCTCCGACGGAAGCGGAGTCTTTCTTTCTTTTTCAGCTTGTTGGGGCCTAGTGCCGGATGACGTGGGGGTGGCACTATCCCTCTTCTTGTCTGCGGCCAGAGGAGGTCTTAGGCGTGGCTCCGGCAAAAGCCGGGCCTCGAGACCCTCCAGCCGCGCGTCCATGCGGGCGTTCATAAGAGACACCGCCTCGCGCATCGCTCGCTGCAGTATCTCCTCCATATTCGGCTCCTGGATGATCGTGGGAGCCGTCTGTGGTTGTGCGTCAGCGAGCCTTCGCTTGACGGCCTCCAACTCCTTCTTCATCTCGTCGAGCTGTTTGGAGAGGCGGGTGTTTGCCTCCACCAGGGTTCTAGTCTCCTCCGATGCTGACCTGCTGAGGAGGGCTGAACTCGCCTCCCGTATCGAGTAGGTCGCCTTTTTCAAGGCCGCAATCGACGACCCCTTCAAGTTCCTAGACCTCTTGACCACATCAATGATGGCATCCAGACTCCGGGTTATTTGCGAGCCCAGTTTCGCCGCCGTGATCACTTCGTCCTCTGTCATCGCACAGTCTGAGTATGAAGCCTCCGAGAGCCGGAGGGACCGTGGTTCCGGTATACTCTTCATCACTTCTAGGACCTGCTTCTCCGCTTCCAACGCTATCTCCCTCTCCTCGAGTTCGAGTTTATCCCTCTTCGCCTGTGCTAGACCAACATAGTGCCCTGTGGTGGGCGGTCTGCCTCTTCCTCTTTTTGAGGTGGGCTTCCGAGCAGCCTCTTTGTCCTTTTCAGGGCTATCCTCGAGCTCGCTACCGCGCCTCTTGCGCCGGTAGGTGGCCCTGGTCTTCTCCTTCTCTGCAGTGTCCATATAATCCTGGTTTCGGGAGACGGTGGACTCATCGCCGCTGTCTTCGCTCCCACTTCCTCCTCTCCGGAAAAACTTCGAGTTCGAGCGGGTATAGACAGGTGTACCCGCCCGTGAACCCTCACTCGCCGTTGTCAAAGCCAAATCGGACACGGGCGTCGTCACCCGAGATCCGCTTTTCAAATCCGGTATTCGCACAAGCTGCACGACCGGTGATCGGGTCGTGTGCCTGGAGTCATCGTCCGTCATTTTTATTATGTCCGCCACCGGCGCGGTTAGGGGCGCCGGTTTCGAACATTCGCGCGAAGTCGCGCCACTACCTTCACTCGCCGCCTCCACCGCGGCCTCCTCCACCCTCAACGTATTTTGTGCCGGCCCCGTATACGTCCAGCAGACCCCCTCATTAGAGGAGGTGTGGGATTCTCTGGCGTCCACCGGACCACCAGAACCCACCCGGGGAGTATTTTTCAATATACGTTCCTCCATGACTGATCATTTAGGGGTGATTCTGCCCCGCGTCCTCGTTGCGTAGTCGCCCACTCGCAATGCACCCCATCGCCGGACGCTACCAGCTTAGGGTTCGGGGCCCACGGGCCCATCCGTCGCAGAAACACTCACAGATTTTCACACACAAACACACACTAATGTATAGAAGAGGTTAACCAAAAGTGAAAGATAGTGAAGAAAAGGTGGTGAAAAATAGCGAAACAAAAATAAAAAAAAAAATACAAAAGAAGAGTATGCATACAAAAAGAGAAGAAAGATAGGAAAGACCGGTGGTCAGCCATCCTGAGTGCCTCGCCCCGTGTAAAGAGCGGGGCGGCGCACCCAGGCGCCCAGGGACACCAACGAGGAGGAACCGGTATCGCCCCCAACCGGTATCGCCCCCAACCTAACCTAACCTAACCTAACCTAACCTAACCTAACCTTTTTTTTTTTTTTTTTTTTTTTTTTTTTTTTTTTTTTTTTTTTTTTTTTTTTTTTTTTTTTTTTTTGCGTCGGGAAATGCCTCTACGCATCCCGGGGGAATTGGGGACTCCCCCACGGGTATGTGGGGCTCGCTGCGGTCGTGGAGATGGTGAATTGACCGCAGCCCTACCCACTAAAACCCGACGGTACTCTTCATCTTACCACCTTACACAGTCGCGAGAACGCGCGAGCTCGACTCCGTGGCTCTGCAAGCGTGTCTGCCCGCGTGCTAATAGCAGGCTCCTCTTCGTTAGAGCGATTTAGCTCCTACCGCCGAACAGAGGCCCTACCAGGGCTTGCATAGGCAGTCCGTTCTCTGGTGTCGCGATGCGCGAAGAGTACATAGCGCATCGCGATCCTCTCGGGGACTCGTTCGCTGGGCGACGGCATCCCCATACCGTCGCCCCGAGCACCCCATCTAGGGCGGTAAGTTGTCATTATGGGTGACGCGTTGCCGCCTTGGCCGTCTCCGTCGTCGGAGGTCGAGCGCCTCCCTTTCTCTTTCCCGCTCAGCCTCCTCCTTTGCGGCGATTACTTCTTCCGAGAAATTCTCGACCGCCTTCCACTCCAGTTCACTGCGCAGCATAGCTTGTATCATAGCTGGCAGTGATGTGTCCTGTCCAATCGTGGCCGTTAAGGCCGCGCGTTGTGTTGTCCATGAGGGACAGGCCGTTACGGTGTGCGCGGCCGTGTCCCTGTCCTCTCCACAGTGGTGGCATCGCGTCGTCTCCTCCCTCCCGGCGATCTCGCACAGGTACCGACCGAAGCAGCCGTGCCCGGTCAGCACCTGTGTGAGGCGGAATGAGAGTGCGCCGTTCTGTCGACCCAACCACTCCCTGAACACCGGACGGATGGCCAGTATCAGGTCCACGCTCACTCTTGGCTCCGAGAGCCGCTCTTTCCATTCTTCCAAGGCCCTGTCGTTGGCCTCTTCCCTCCACCGACGCACGGCTTCCGGGAGGGGGTTGCTGCCCCCCGCGTGGACTTCTGCGCTACGCCAGTAGACGTCGGCGAGGGTTTTGGCGTCCAGGTCCCATGGGACGCTCCCGGCGAGCAGGCACGCAGCATCCCGAGAGATGGTGCGATACCCGCGCACCGCTCGCGTCGCCATTATCCGTTGTAGCTGTCCCAGGGTCTGTCTGTTCGCAGCTGCCATATCTTCGGCCCATATCGGCGCACCGTACATCACCATAGAGCGTATCACGCCCATGTACAGGCGCCGACAGGTAAGGCTCGGGCCCCCGAGGTTCGGGAGCAGCGAGGCCATGGCTCCTGCTGCTTTTGTCACTTTCTCGGATAGCCGGCGGAAGTGCTCCTTGAATGTCCACCGGCTATCGAGGACCAATCCGAGATATCGCATGGTAGACGCGATCTGGATCGAGGTCCCTCCGACTACTATTGCTAGGCCAGGCGGCGGCGCGTTTCGGGGCCCGTGGAAAATGATGGCCTCCGTCTTGTTCATCGCCACACGCAGGCCCAGCGCCTCGATCCTGCGCACCACCTGCGCTACCGCTGCCGTCGCCAGGATTGTGGCTTCGCGGTGCGTTTTGGCGCAACAGACCACCGCAGTGTCGTCCGCGTACGCGACCAGTTCGACGCCGGGTAAGTTGGCACCGCGAAGCACATGGTCAAATCCAAGGTCCCACAGTTCCGGACCGAGAGCCGAACCCTGTGGGACACCGCAGTCCACTTCCTGCTCTTCCCATCCATCTTCGGTGGGGTACTGTACGGAACGCTCAGAGAGATAATCCCCGATGGTTCGACGTAAGTACCTGGGCACCCGGTGGTACCTTAGGGCCTCCTTTATGGTTTCCCAGGGCAGGGTGTTGAATGCGTTGGTGATGTCCAACGAGACTACCAACACCACCCCGCCCCGAGAGATCTCCCGCTCCGTGATTGACCGAATCCGAGCCACCGCGTCTATTGTTGATCGACGAGACCGAAACCCGAACTGAGCATCGCTCAGATTGGGACCAACGCTCTCAAGATGACGGTTGAGGCGTGCGACGATGATCCTCTCAAACGTCTTGCAGATCTCGTCGATCAACACTATGGGACGATAGGCAGACGGCTGGTCTTCCGGTCGCCCGGCCTTTCTGAGTAGCACGAGTTTGCCCGTCTTCCAGCGACGTGGAACTCGCCCCTGTACCAAACACATGTTCAGTACGGCGAGCACACGCGCTTCCATGTGCTCCATCGCCAGCACCCATACTCGACCAGGGACTCCATCCAAGCCAGGGGCCTTATTTTGAAGGCTCATCTTATGTACCGCCACTGCCAGTTCTCCGGCTGAGATTGGAGGGATTTCCTCCTCCTATTCGGGCTCCGCAGTTAGTGGTGCCATGGATGGCGGGGACCACTCGGCCCTAGATGGAAATAGGGCCGAAACTATGGATCTGCAGAGATCCGGCTGCAAGGACTGAGTGAGCGGTGGGGCAGCAGGGCGAAGTTTTTGCCTCACCCACTTGTAGGGTCTGCCCCACGGGTCCTGCTCCAGAGTTCTCAGGAAATCCTCCCAAGCCTCTCTCTTCGCCGTTCTGATGGCGTCGCGCAGGCGATGTCGTGCTGAGCGGTATCCATCATAGATGGCGTCTTCCTCCTCCGCATTTCGAATTCGCCGTCTGCGGTACCGTAGGTAACGGCGTCGGGCCGCCACACATTCCTCTCGAAGGCGTTTCAGGTCCGGACTCCACCAGTATGTCTGGCGTCTGGGCGGAACCGGACCAGCGCGGGGCATCGAGGCGTCGCAGATGTTGTGCGCCGCCTCGGTTAGCCACTCCACGCACTCCTCTATGTCCTCCGATGGGAGAGGCGCCCACGATGCGACAGCCGCTGCCTCCTTGAGGATATCGCGGTCCAGCTTCTTCAGGGACCACCTCGGGCCGGCACGAGGTGAAATTGTGCGGCCTCGCTCCGTCAAGTGAGAAATGACGAAGCGAATGTAGAGGTGGTCCGATAGAGTCTCAGTACGACTCAGGACCTTCCATTCTGTTACGCGCCGTGCGATGGCTGGGCTGACTAGGGTCAGGTCCACTATGGACTCTCCCTGCCGCCGGACGCAAGTGCTGGTCGCCCCACTATTCGCCAGGACCAAACCGGTGGCAGCCAGCCATTCCTCCATCAAGCGACCTCTCGCATTTGTCACCGGGGAGCCCCACAGCGAAGACTTCGCGTTGAAGTCTCCGGCGACGACTACGGGTTTAGTCGACCCCTCTACGACGGCGGTCAAGCGGAGCAAGAGCGCCTCGAACTCGACGATCGGCCTATTCGGGGAAAAGTACACCCCCACTACAGTGAGGGTCCCCAGGATGGCGACTACGAATCCACGGCCCCTTATCGAGTTCCTCGACGAAGGAGGCACGACTTTGGGACCGAAGACCAAGCCGACCGACGAGTTGACGTCTCCCAACCAGTCACTCCTTTCCAGGACGCGGTACGGCTCTGCAATAACGGCCACGTCGATCTTCCACTGTAGAAGAGCCTGAACCCAGAGATCCTGCGCCTGGGCGCAGTGATTCAGGTTGCCCTGAAGAAATCGTATGGTGGCCGTTATTGGGCTTCCATAGGGTCCGCTCCGGCAATAGAGGCCGCCGTAGGTGATATGACGACCTTTTTCGGTGCTTGGCTCTTTTCAGGGCCACTCCGTTTCTTCTTACTGGGAGGGGCAGACTTGTCGCAGAGACGACTGCCTACGATGTGGTCCGCCGGCTTCCCTCTCGCCTCGCACAGTGCACAGTGAGGAGGATTCCCACACTGCTTGGTCGAGTGGCCCGGTTGACCGCAGCGGAAACAGAGCGCACTGCGATCGACTTCCGACGTGCACGTCGCCCGGGTGTGTCCCTCTTCGTGGCACTTAAAGCACCGCATTATTCGCGCGGCGAGCAAGGTCGCCTGCACCACGGTCCAACCGACATAGACTTTTGTGCCCGGCGTCATAATTTGTTTTACGGCTTCGACCGGGCATTTGACCCAAGCCGAGCCGCGACCTCTCCTGTCAACGCGGATCTCTCCGACCCTAACGTCCTCGGCGCGACAGCCGCCGGTTCTCGCTACGGCAGTCACGATTTCTGCCGCCGTCGCCGAGTCGTCGAAACCCGTGATCCGTAACTCGGCACATTTCTGTGGCCGTGATACGTGCACCATGTCCTCTCCCACTATTTCTTTCAGCTTACCCGCCAGAGCGTCTGCCTTCTCCTTGCAGGCCTCACCCGAGACCTCGTACATACGGGCCCCGGTCACGGCCCGCTTGAATTTGACCGCTGGTATGTCCAGCGCAACCAGATCCAAGTGCTGCTTGGCCTTGTCGATGACACTCTGGTAGGTGACGCCGTTCTTCTCCGCGTCCGGGCGCAGTGTGAGCACTACAGCTGCAGTTTTCGGGGCGCGGAGCTGTTTGTCCTTCTTTTTCTTCGCCTTTCTCTTTTGCGCCTTTTTCTTTTCTTCCGCCGTCCTTGGTGCCTTGCCTTTCCCTCTCTTCACTACCTCTGTCCATGAGGTAGTGGCGGTTGGCTGTGACCCTGCTGCCGTCGTCGCTGTGTCGCGCCTCGAAGCAGCAGCCTCAGCGGCGGCGGCAGACTTTCGTCCCTTCTTCGTCCTTTTCTGTTTGGGACCCGGATTCGTCGGAGGCATCAGTGTAGAGACTGACGGCTCCGACGGAAGCGGAGTCTTTCTTTCTTTTTCAGCTTGTTGGGGCCTAGTGCCGGATGACGTGGGGGTGGCACTATCCCTCTTCTTGTCTGCGGCCAGAGGAGGTCTTAGGCGTGGCTCCGGCAAAAGTCGGGCCTCGAGACCCTCCAGCCGCGCGTCCATGCGGGCGTTCATAAGAGACACCGCCTCGCGCATCGCTCGCTGCAGTATCTCCTCCATATTCGGCTCCTGGATGATCGTGGGAGCCGTCTGTGGTTGTGCGTCAGCGAGCCTTCGCTTGACGGCCTCCAACTCCTTCTTCATCTCGTCGAGCTGTTTGGAGAGGCGGGTGTTTGCCTCCACCAGGGTTCTAGTCTCCTCCGATGCTGACCTGCTGAGGAGGGCTGAACTCGCCTCCCGTATCGAGTAGGTCGCCTTTTTCAAGGCCGCAATCGACGACCCCTTCAAGTTCCTAGACCTCTTGACCACATCAATGATGGCATCCAGACTCCGGGTTATTTGCGAGCCCAGTTTCGCCGCCATGATCACTTCGTCCTCTGTCATCGCACAGTCTGAGTATGAAGCCTCCGAGAGCCGGAGGGACCGTGGTTCCGGTATACTCTTCATCACTTCTAGGACTTGCTTCTCCGCTTCCAACGCTATCTCCCTCTCCTCGAGTTCGAGTTTATCCCTCTTCGCCTGTGCTAGACCAACATAGTGCCCTGTGGTGGGCGGTCTGCCTCTTCCTCTTTTTGAGGTGGGCTTCCGAGCAGCCTCTTTGTCCTTTTCAGGGCTATCCTCGAGCTCGCTACCGCGCCTCTTGCGCCGGTAGGTGGCCCTGGTCTTCTCCTTCTCTGCAGTGTCCATATAATCCTGGTTTCTGGAGACGGTGGACTCATCGCCGCTGTCTTCGCTCCCACTTCCTCCTCTCCGGAAAAACTTCGAGTTCGAGCGGGTATAGACAGGTGTACCCGCCCGTGAACCCTCACTCGCCGTTGTCAAAGCCAAATCGGACACGGGCGTCGTCACCCGAGATCCGCTTTTCAAATCCGGTATTCGCACAAGCTGCACGACCGGTGATCGGGTCGTGTGCCTGGAGTCATCGTCCGTCATTTTTATTATGTCCGCCACCGGCGCGGTTAGGGGCGCCGGTTTCGAACATTCGCGCGAAGTCGCGCCACTACCTTCACTCGCCGCCTCCACCGCGGCCTCCTCCACCCTCAACGTATCTTGTGCCGGCCCCGTATACGTCCAGCAGACCCCCTCATTAGAGGAGGTGTGGGATTCTCTGGCGTCCACCGGACCACCAGAACCCACCCGGGGAGTATTTTTCAATATACGTTCCTCCATGACTGATCATTTAGGGGTGATTCTGCCCCGCGTCCTCGTTGCGTAGTCGCCCACTCGCAATGCACCCCATCGCCGGACGCTACCAGCTTAGGGTTCGGGGCCCACGGGCCCATCCGTCGCAGAAACACTCACAGATTTTCACACATAAACACACACTAATGTATAGAAGAGGTTAACCAAAAGTGAAAGATAGTGAAGAAAAGGTGGTGAAAAATAGCGAAACAAAAATAAATAAAAAAAAAAAAAAAAAAAAAAAAAACAAAAGAAGAGTATGCATACAAAAAGAGAAGAAAGATAGGAAAGACCGGTGATCAGCCATCCTGAGTGCCTCGCCCCGTGTAAAGAGCGGGGCGGCGCACCCAGGCGCCCAGGGACACCAACGAGGAGGAACCGGTATCGCCCCCAACCTAACCTAACCTAACCTAACCTAACCTAACCTAACCTAACCAGTTCCGCTCCGACCGTGGCTCGAGCAACACGCGAATTTACGTGCTCAATATTTTTAAAATTTTTTAAAAATATTTCTGCGGCTTTACGTGACATAGAAAAGTGTGTTATACATCAAACGACGCGGCTTGAAAAAAGGAAAGTGACAGCGAAAACCGCGTGAAAATCCGACGCCCGTAGCCGAGGAAATTGACGAAAAACCGGATCTTCACCGGTTTTTTCACCTTTCGACGCGTGCGGCGTGCGTTTTGTCGCGAAGACTCCCCCGTTTTCTCACTCCAGACGACGTGCAAGATTCCTGAGCTGCTTCTCCCACAAAACAGGATTTTTCTGGCAGTTGGTTGAGGAGCAGCAGCCCAAAAACCAGGAAAGAACACTAAGGCGCGTGCGCGGGGAAGTGCGGGGGAGGAAGGCGACATCCACGACTTGAAGCGGAACAGCAGGGGCTTCTAAGAGCCGTTTTCCGAATTTCAATCGGACTCATAGATCCGGAGATAAACGACTCTCAAAAAGTGTGAAAACTTAGGACACCTAGATCTCGAAAATTACAGCGACGACCTAGGTTTTTCATAATTTTGTGCTGTGGGACACTGCAAGGAGCTACCGTGTGCGAATTTTCGTGGTGATCCGGCGACTGGTTTGGCTGAAAAACTGAAAATACCAAAAAGTCTAGACCGTGGCCTAGGCAGTCTAGACTTGCAGGAGACCAGCAGACCGACCCCGGGAACCCTCACCGGCAGCCAGCAACTTCAGGAACCAAGTTAAGTGGCAGTTTCACACATTTTAGCAAGTGAAAAGAACACTATTTTTAACACTTAAATTTTAATAGACTTCTAGTAGGGCTAGAAAGCCGAAAATTGATGTAAATATAGATAATTGTACATATTTTAAAACTAAAAAAGCCCCATTAAATTTAAGTTAGTATTTTAAGTTTTATATAGTATTTAAGGAACAGCGAAATTCCATATAGAAAAAATACGGAGGCCGTGCCACGCCCCCAACTTAGGAATTTTGCTTATCGCAGCCCTAATACTAAACGTACCTAGGAATAAAACTGACAAAATATAGATTGAATAGCACATAATATAATTACTAAATTTCACTTAAATTTGTTCGGTAGTTTAGCAGTAGTTAAAATTCTACGTAAGTTTTTCGTGACGTCACACATTGTAATTAGGTCACAGGAATCAGGGCTGCGCATGAAGAAGTTTTCGCCGGTCAAGAATTGTCTGTACGTTTTGTTTTTCTGAACAGTGTTAACACACATTATCCAAATTAACATTCATTCATACTAATATTTTCTAGAATATATAAATCAAAAATAAGTGTAAATAAGATATAATTAGTAATTCATTAAAATTCGGTTTAATAAATATCAAAAGACGGTAAAACAACAATCTAAATAAAAACTATCTACACAAATAGTATAAATAGCACATTAATAGTCTATAGTTAATTTTACCACTTTAAATAGTATATAATAAATAATTTATTTTCATAAGTCCCATCAGGTTCGTTGCCGCTCATTTGTTACGTACATCTAAGAATCGATAACCCTATTCTACCGATAACATAAACAACCAGCATTCAGATAAGGGACTCCGCCCATAAAGTAATGGCCGCCGTCGCATAGTCCGAGGTGTGACGGGGAATATTATATCCTTTAAAAAGTCAATAATCTAAACATATTAATTAAATAGTAATAATATCCTAAAAACTAAATTTTAATTCGAGCTTATTATTAAATAGATAAAAATAGCATAATAATCAAATAAAAATAGTTAAAAATAGTAAATACGTCAATTTTATTAATAAAAAATTAAAAAACTAAAACATTAAACTAATTTAAAACGTTAATAATAAATATTATACCCGTTACATAATAAAAATTAGCACATAAAATTAACACTGAAACAAATTAATAATATTAAATAATAACCTTCAACACCCGGACTACATTCCGTAGATCACAACAGATAACGCAGCGATAACACCATAAGTGCGAGCGAGACAAGTAGGGTTGACGCGCGCGATACCCGTCTCGCGCACTGCCCCGCCCACCGACGCGCTCAGGGCTGCGGATCAAAACTTTGTGCTAACCCTAGTAAACAATTAAAATCTTTTAAAATCTTAGTAAACTAATAAAATACATAAAATAATAAAAATAACAGGCCTAAACAACTTAAAAGATTGTAAATTAATAGTAAATAGTAATAAGTAGTAATTAGATAAACAAAACTTTTTTGCGGTTTAAAATTCTCGACTTAATTAGGGCATAGAAGTACACATAACAAAATAGCCAAGAGTTTGGAATAAAAACAAATATTAAATAGATAAAACAAAATAAAATTGTAAATTTTTCATACAAAATTAAATAGATAAAGTTCAAAACTTTAAAATCAAACCATATCATATTACACCCATTTTTACATCTTATTATATATTAAAAATAAAAATAAATAAATAACCAATAGTTTCTTCAAAATCAAATAACTCTAGTATAATACTGCAAAATTAAATACATCTCTGACGTCACGGAAAGTTCCATTGATTAAATTTCTTACAGGTGACAGCCCTGACACGTCCACTTGAGCGTAAAACGCTGTGTGTGGTCTAGTAGTTCGAGAGCCGCCGCGCGGTAATTCTGTAAAAATAAAACGAATAAAATATTAAATAAATAAACACAAACATAATTAAAAATAACTCTTAAATTAAACACAAATATCAATTAAATAATATACTAGACATTTTTGAATAAACTATCAAAAATAGTAATTAAACATCGAAGAAAAATATAAATTAAAAATATTAAAATTGTGGAAAATTAAATTCAGTAAAATATAACTAATTAAAAATTAGCAAAAATTTCCTTAGAGTATTAAAATATAAAATAAAAACAAAAAAATAAAATATAAATTCTAAGAGAGCGCCGGCTCTTCAACTATAAGAGATCGTACGGCGATAAGGAATAAATAGGGTTTTTGCTATTTAAAAATCATAGGCGCTTAATTTTCTGGACAATTTAATCGAACTAAAAAAGTAGAACATTGCTTTTAAAAAATTTATAGGCGAAACATTATTTTATAAAAATTGAAAAATTCTAAATTGACGAGGACCACGAGTAGTGGAAGTAAATAAAGTATAGGATCGGATACTAGGGCATTGTTGTTTTAAATTAGTAGTACATCTTGACCGGCGAAAGCTTTCATCTAACCGTTATAATCGGTACTCTAGATCAGTTCGCTTCCCTATTGGGGCGTCTGTTAGAATAGTGATTTGTATATATATATTCTGTGTTGTGACGTCTGTTTTTACAACACTGGATGTCGAACTACACACACGCCTCAGTAACAACAACATAGTTGTGGCCGCCCTCCGAACCAAAGCCTGGGAGATGGTTGTTGTGTCCTTCTACTTCGAGCCCGATAAGCCTGTGGGGCCCTACCTGGACCATCTTTTGCGGATAGAAAGGGAGCTGGGATCCGATAAGATGGTCTTGGGAGGAGACGCGAACGCTAAAAGCCCGTGGTGGGGTGGCGATACGGAAGACCCGCGAGGAAGGGAAGTGTCTGCTGTACTGGAAGCAATGAGTCTACATATACTCAACGCCGGAGACACCCCAACTTTCGATACCGTCAGAGGGGGTAAAAGGTACTCCAGCTACGTGGATGTGACAGCGTGCTCCGACGATCTGCTGGACCGAGTGGGCGACTGGAGGGTGGAGGAAAGTCTGACGAGCTCGGACCACAACGGCATTTCATTCGGCATCAGACAACAGAAATCCACAGGCACGAACATCATACGTACCACACGCATATTTAACACACAGAAGGCAAACTGGACTCAGTTTCGTGAGAAACTGACCCAGCTGATGTCAGACAGACAATTTACTCTACAAGCGATGGACTCAATACACAGCACACAACAAATAGACGAAGCAATAGACAGATACACGGAAGTCATAACACAGACATGCAGAGACACCATGCCGACCAAAAAACACACACAGAAATACACCTTGTCGTGGTGGAATGATGAGCTCGCGCAGATGAAGAAGGAGGTCGCCACGAGGAAACGCAGGATCCGAACCGCAGCGCCTGATCGCAGAAACCGCGTGGTTGGGTTGTACCTGGAAGCGAAAGAGAGGTATGAGAATGCAGTGAAAGAGGCTCAAGTAGCGAGCTGGAAGGAGTTTTGCCGAAAACAGGATAGGGAGGGGGTCTGGGAGGGCATCTACAGAGTGCTGAACAGAGTTGGAGGGAGGGAGGAGGATCTGCCCCTAACAAGGGGCAGTGAGACCCTCGACGCCCGAAGCTCCGCAGAATTGTTGGCGGAGACCTTCTACCCCGCGGACCTGGAAAGTGATGAAAGCGAGGAACATCGACGGACTCGCCGGCGTGCGGAGTCCTTGGACTCCGAACCGCCGACGGGCCCGGACGACCCTCCTTTCATCATGGAGGAGTTGAAGAGAGCCGTAAGGTCCTTCAACCCCAAAAAGGCCCCCGGGGCGGATGGTCTCACGTCCGACATCTGCCAGCACGCTGTAGATTGTAACCCGGAATGGTTCCTTGCCCTGCTGAATAAGTGCCTCACTGTCGGCTACTTTCCCGAAAAGTGGAAGCAGGCGACAGTGGTGGTGCTGAGAAAGCCGGGCAAGGAATCATACCGGGTACCGAAAGCCTATCGACCGATCGGCCTCCTTCCTGTTCTCGGCAAAATCTTCGAAAAGATGCTGGTCGCCCGACTTAGGTTCTACCTGTTGCCCAAAATAAGCCCCAACCAGTATGGCTTCATGCCCCAAAAGAGCACCGAAGACGCCCTCTATAGGTTGGTGAACCACATCAGAAAGCTGAGGGAGGAGAAGAAAATTTCTGTTGTGGTATCACTGGACATAGAGGGGGCCTTCGATAGTGCTTGGTGGCCAGCCATAAAGGTTCGGTTGGCTGAAGTTGGGTGTCCGGGGAACCTGAGGCGGGTGTTCAGTAGCTACTTGAGCGGCAGAAGAGTGAATGTTAGATATGCTGGAGTGGAAGTTGGCAGGGGGACCGACAAGGGGTGCGTGCAGGGGTCCATCGGTGGACCGATCCTGTGGGACCTCTTGTTGGACCCCTTGCTAGCTTTGCTGGAAGAGATGGAGGTTTTTAACCAGGCTTTCGCAGACGACATTGTGCTGGTATTTGAGGGGGAAACGGCCTTAGAGATCGCTACGAAGGCAAATAAGGTGCTAGACGAGATAAGAAAGTGGGGAGTAGCAAACAAGCTGAAACGGCTTGAGGCCGAGACGAAGGCCGTCAAGCTTGCGTTGCCGCCGTATTGCACCGTCTACCAAGCCGAACTTCTAGCGCTCCAAAGAGCTGTAACTGAAGCCTGCAAGAGTGGAATGGCAAAGGTCGGTATCCTTAGCGATTCTAGATCGGCACTCCAGGCAGTCACTCTTAGTTCCCCTCATCCCCTGGCGGTGCAAACAAGGGCGGCCCTCCGAAAAGCTGCATTGCAGAGGCGGGAGGTCTCCTTGTTTTGGATTAAGGCGCACGCAGGGTTGAGAGGGAATGAGAGAGTCGACGAGTTAGCCAAGGAAGCCGCTCTGGGCTCGAAAAGGAAACCCGACTACGATCTGTGTCCTGTTTCATTCGTCAAGCGTATCTTAAGAGAGGATACGGTTGAGGAATGGGACAGGAGATACGAAGTGGGAGGGACGGCCGGAGTCACGAAGCTCTTTTTCCCAAGCGCTGCTGCTGCATATAAGATAGTTAAGAAGATAAACATAACACACCACACCACACAGATCCTGACTGGACACGGTGGGTTCGCCTTCTACTTGCATAGATTCAAGTTGAAGGAGGACCCGTCGTGCCTGTGTCAGCCAGGAGTTGAGGAGACGGTTCCTCACCTGTTATTCGAGTGCCCCATTTTTGCTAGCAATAGATACGATATTGAGCAAAAATTGGGCACATCGGTGACGGGTGAGAATCTGCCTACCATCCTGGGGGGCAAGAAGAGGGATATTTTCCTCTCTTTCTGTAAGAGGATTGTGGATGCAGTTAATAAGAGACACTGTGATAAACTAAACTGTGATAATTAGTGTTAGGTTCCTTAGCTGTAGGTTTTATTGTGATACTAGGTTAGTTGAACGTTGTGCCGTACTATTTTAAACTTGACATATTTTTATTGTATTTTTATATATTTTGACATTTTAACTTGGAATTTTAATCTGGAAATTATGATATTGAATACTGTCGAATGTTATTATTTGGAATATTAATTTTGAGAATATAAAAATGAAAAATATAAATTGTAAATCTATCTTGTTGCTGATATTATGATAAGAAAATAAAGACAAAGAAATTATTTGTACTGATTAAAATGTAAAATAATATTATATAGTTCATAAATCTGACGAAATGATTGTATCATAGAAATTGTAAAACCGAAATAAACCCGGAAATGTACTTAGCAATAAGAAATGATGTAACATAAGAAAAAGAAAAAAGTAATGAAATAAAAGAGAAAAGAATTAATAAAGATCAAAAGAAATGAAAATGAAAACAAACATACCTAATCATGTTAGGGGGAGGAAAAAAAAAAAAAAAAAAAAAAAAAAAAAAAAAAAAAAAAAAAAAAAAACCTAACCTAACCTAACCTAACCTAACCTAACCTAACCTAACCTAACCTAACCTAACCTAACCTAACCTAACCTAACCTAACCTAACCTAACCTAACCTAACCTAACCTAACCTAACCTAACCTAACCTAACCTAACCTAACCTAACCTAACCTAACCTAACCTAACCTAACCTAACCTAACCTAACCTAACCTAACCTAACCTAACCTAACCTAACCTAACCTAGATGAAGCAATCATGAGTCACTTCGGATCCATAATACTGATGGCACAAATCACCAAAGCCGAGAGCCTGCTATTAATTGGGGACGTAAACCAGCTCCCCTACATAGACCGAGATAATCTCTTCGAGCTGTACTACTATCGCCCGCATCACCTCGCAGACGTCACTGAAGATCTTCTCTGTACACATAGGTGCCCGCAAGATGTCGCCATGGCGCTCAAGCAAATACACAAGGGCATCTACTCCTCAAGCAACATCGTCAAGTCCCTGGCAATAGCACCCATGACCGGGACGGAGATCCCTAAAACCGATAACAGCACCTTGTACCTGACTTACACACAGCTGGAGAAATCAACGCTGAGAAAGTCAGGCTACGGAACCGGAGAGGCCTCAAAAGTACTAACTATTCACGAGGCCCAGGGATTGTGCTACAAGAGAGTATACGTCATCAAACACCAGAAGAGGAAGTTACAGCTACATCACAGTGCATCACACGCGGTGGTCGCCCTGACGCGTCACACGGAACATCTTGTCTACTACACCGACGACACAGATGACGCGCTGGGCAAACTTATAAAGGGAGTGATGGAAACACCTACAAAGGCCATCATGGACCACAACGCCAAGATGGCAATCAAGAACCGGGACCATACCACCATCAAAAAACTGGTCTCGGTGAAAGCCCCATGATGGCAATAAAACTGATAAAAGACTGATAACACTGATAACGACGACAAATACCGGATATGACAACCGCAGCCCTGGCCCAGACGGTCGAGCGGCGAAGGCGCAGCAACACAGTGCCTCTGCCAGCTCCCGTCCTCTCCCAGGGCTGCACTTACCAAACAGTCCATCGTGGAAATACACTAGGCTATCAAGAACCGGGCCCCTTACACCTGGCCGGAAACAGCCCCACGATGGACAGAAGCAGATGACACCACGAGGCAAGATCAAGCCATCGATGACAGCCCCGTCAAGCAGATGGCATCCGATTGATGACCTCAGCCACAATCAGTGGCCAACAGAAAAGACAACTGTGTGCCCAGACCGGCCGGTGGAATCGGAAAGCCCAGTTATAGCCAAGCGATTCCACCGACTGCCTGTCGGCGGACACGACATTGAACGGTACCTTTTGCCATCCCAGGAACTCCACCCAGCTTTGGTGACCCCTATACACCCGAGCCAATGCCACAACATCAAAAGGCAAAGGGAGGAGCATCATAAACCTGAGGGTAGCGGGAAATATCGGGTCCGCCGACAATGAAATGGAAATACAGTACCAACCCCTTCAGGGAATATTATTAGATAAAATTTGTAAAATTATATACCATTTTTATACAAATTCCCCTTCAGGGAAATTATACAACAAAAATATGTAAAATTATTAACATCTTTTGATACAAATTCAGATTGTAAACCGACGCAAAAAACGATATGATAAAAAATGAAAACAAACTAAATTGAAAAGAATATTAAACAGAGCACGGGCCATCTAGGCCTGTGGACAGAAAAAAAAAAAAAAAAAAAAAAAAAAAAAAAAAAAAAAAAAAAAAAAAACCTAACCTAACCTAACCTAACCTAACCTAACCTAACCTAACCTAACCTAACCTAACCTAACCTAACCTAACCTAACCTAACCTAACCTAACCTAACCTAACCTAACCTAACCTAACCTAACCTAACCTAACCTAACCTAACCTAACCTAACCTAACCTAACCTAACCTAACCTAACCTAACCTAACCTAACCTAACCTAACCTAACCTAACCTAACCTAACCTAACCTAACCTAACCTAACCTAACCTAACCTAACCTAACCTAACCTAACCTAACCTAACCTAACCTAACCTAACCTAACCTAACCTAACCTAACCTAACCTAACCTAACCTAACCTAACCTAACCTAACCTAACCTAACCTAACCTAACCTAACCTAACCTAACCTAACCTAACCTAACCTAACCTAACCTAACCTAACCTAACCTAACCTAACCTAACCTAACCTAACCTAACCTAACCTAACCTAACCTAACCTAACCTAACCTAACCTAACCTAACCTAACCCCAGTACGCCTCCGGCAGCGACACAAGTAACATCACGCTCCGCGTTAAAATTCAGTAAAAAATAGAAAAAGTGTAAATTCAGTGCTACAAAGTTGAAAAAGTTGAAAGAATAGTGTGTTACCCACAAGCGCAATTGGAGACCACGCGATCGGAGTCCTGGTTCTGGAGTTATAGAAGCCCAACTTTGACAGGGAATTACGTCTGGACCAGGTGAGTCCCCCAGGCGACACAATATCCATCGCCTTCGCGCCACTGAGACCTGTCTCTGGATATACGACACGTCCCGATACGTGAAGGGACTAAGCTGTTACTAAGCTCCGAAAATCACCAATTTCGGCACGTGTAAGCCAAAGTTCATCGATTTGACCTAGGACACGTGTCGAGCGTCACAGTCTGAAGACAGCCGGCGATCTGAGGGTGCTCATCCAACAACTGAAGACACCTTAGGCGCCCACCAGCTCACATCATCAGATCAGCTCATCAGCTCCAAAGGTAACACACACAGAACATACAGCGTACTCAAAGGGGTAACGGGAGATACCAAGTGTGAGGTATCCCCAGCATCAGCGCAAAGAGACCCTTCCAGGGAACACACCCCCACCCCTAAATCTCATCCCCCTCAAAAAACTACCCCTTCCCCAAGAAGTGTCTAGGGGACATTAGTGAACTTTTTTCAAAGATCCCCCCAAACCCCCCCACGAAACTTCCCCCCCCCCCCCCCTCTGGGAAGAAAACCCCTCGGCTCATAACTTGGGCATCTTGAGTGCTGGACCTACCGAGTGAGGGCTCATTTTAATCAGGAGAAGGCCCTCTACAACTTGGCCCCTTCAGAATTCCCGATTTCCCGATTTACAACCAGGGAAGAAAAGGAGAACAGCGAGGGATCCCCCCCGGCTATCACATAAGTACCCTGGGCAAGAAAACTTAAGACTTCACCAACATCACTCTCGTGAAACTTGCCCCCCCCTCCCCCCGGAAGAAAACCCCTCAGCTCATATCTCGGACACCTTTACTCCTAGACCCATCGAGTGAGGGTTCATTTTAACCAGGAGAAGGCCCTCTACAACTTGGCCCCAACGGATTCCCGAAATTCAGCTTGCGAGAAAATCTAACGAGGGAAATACCAAATCCTACATCTACTCCTTGCGCACCCGTTACCCCCATCCGAACAGAAGATGTCATCTAAATCATCATCCAAGACATTCCACTCCGCACAATCATCGAAAGCAACAGAAGCGACTGCGAGTGGAACTACCAACACAGGAATGAGAACTACAGGGAGATCGCTAAGAGAGAAGGTCCTCTCAAAAACTTTGAGCTCCAAACCATCACCAGACGCCACCAAAAGCCCCCTCCCAGAAGAACAAGGGAGTCCATCAGATGTGCCCCAAGATTCCATCGAACGGGTAGAGAGCTGGGAGCAGGCGGAATTACCACCCCGCCCAATTGTGTCGGACGATGAAAACAACTTGTCCGAGCTCTCTGGCTCATCGGTATACTCCGAGGCCTCGAAGAAAGGAGCATCGAGAAAAAGTATACTGTTCACCTCAAAACGGGGCACAGGAATATAAATGGACATGGTGAACAAAGCGGCAAACGGGATGCTTCAAAAAGGGAAAGAAGCACTAGAAGCAGCGGGAAATATGAAAAGGGAAAGCAAACTAAGAGCCTTGGATTCCCTACAATCGCTGTACGAGACCGTCCTTTCCCTGTCCGACTCCAGGTCGAGACATAAGCTAAACCTGGAGAAGGAAAGAAGTCGCCATGCACGGGAGTTAGTGAGCATTGAGAGAGCTCACAATAAAGAAATCTCCATCCTAACCCAGGGGATAATTCAATTGAGAGAACAGGCGGCGGCCAATCTGAAGGAAATTCAGGACGTGCGGAAGTGGCTTGAGTATGAAACACAGGAGCCGCACCGACACGTCCGGGAAACAAACGAATTGGCGCCAATAATAAACACAAATATCACAAACCTCAGCAAGACAATCTCTGCTGAGATACTGAATAAAAAGGAGACCAGCACCCACCAACAAGAGGACCTAAAGCCGGAAATCTCCAAATTAAAAAATCAAATAGAAGACCTCCAAAAACAACTTTTGAAAATGGAGGAAGCAAATACGAAGCTCCTTAAAGACCATCTGAGGGAGCTTAAAGAAATACCTAACCTGATAGCGAACAAACCGACAGAGAGGGAAATACCACCAAATAAAGAGCTCACCAACAGAATCAACGAGATAACAGCGAAACTGGATGAGGTCAAAAGCAACCTACAACAAACATCTACAGCGAACCAGACAAACAGTTCTGAAGATTTCAAGACTCATCTTGAGCCCATCTGTGAACGGCTCAAAATAGTGTCATCTGAGATCAAAAGTCTTCGAAACGAGAAATCAGAAGCCCCACCACAACCGGGGTTAAGTCTAGGAACGGAGCTCGCACTAGTAGAAATGATCAAGAAACAGGCAATGCACCCACCAACTTACGCTGCTGCTGTCAAGAAACCTCCACCACCACCTCAGAGGAGAGAGCAGCACAGCGTCATTATAGCATCCAAAGATAAGAATGACACCTGTGACAAAACCTTAAAGCTGATTCGAACAGTGCTAGACCCCAGGAAGACAGGTGCTAGGGTGGATAGCCTAAAAAAGGTGAGAAACCAAAAGATCATTCTAAGTTGCTCAAATAAAGAAGATCTAGATCTAATCACGGATAGACTAAAGAATTGTGACCAACTTAAACAAGAACGAGCGAAACAAAATAACCCGCTGCTGATAATCAAAAACGTGCTGTCGTACCACACCGACGCCGAACTAATAGAGCACCTAAAGGCTCAAAATAAACAAGTGTTCGCCGGCGTCGGAAACGAAGAAGGGATATGTAGGATTAAATATAGGAAAAGGGCTAGAAACACACAGGAATGCCATATAGTACTGGAAGTGTCTCCTGTCCTCCACAAAAAGTTCCTGGAAGTGGGAAAAGTCTATATTGACCTCCAACGAAGACCAGTCAAGGATCAATCTCCCCTCATCCAGTGTGCCAAATGCCTTGGCTATGGGCACACAAAGAAGATCTGCGAGGAGGAGAAAAGCCGCTGCAGTTACTGCGGCAAGGACTCCCACGACTGGGACAACTGTGAGGATAGGAAAGCAAAGAATCCGCCTACATGCTTCAATTGTAAAGTTGCCTCCAAAACAACTTCGCCGCTCGACACTGCGCACATAGCATTCAGCAGTGAGTGCACCGAGCGGCACAAGTGAGACAATATAGCCAGATCTAAGATATCCTACTTGTGCTAAGGACAACAGCACAGACAACGCGACAGAATCTCCCACGAAGCCACCGAAGTACATCAAGGTAATCCAAGCGAACCTGCAGAGATCGAAAACGGCCACTCTAGAGCTGTTGAGGGTGGCCACTGAACAAAAAATCTCCATAGCCCTACTTCAAGAACCCTACGTAGGAAGTGCAGGTACCCTCAAACAACACCCAGGGACACAAGTCATCCAGTGTACCCAGAACAGAGGAGGGCCCAACAAAGCCGCTGTCGTGATATTCGGCGACACCATCGAGGTGTTGCACGATCCACAACTGGTCACGGAGACCGAGGCAGCGGTAACCATCAAAGTTGCGGGCCTAGAGCTTGGGTTAATATCGGTATACTTCGAGGGAGACAAAGATATAAACAACAATATAAATAAAGTCAGGAACACTATCGGCAAACTTCCTACTCAGAATGTAATAGTGGCAGGTGACGTGAACGCGTGGAGCCATTGGTGGGGAAGCGCCACAGAAGACCAGAGGGGCCAGGCCTACTCCACGTTCCTCGATGAGATGAACTTCCACATCCTTAACACCGGAGACATACCCACCTTCGAAACGGAGAGAAACGGCAGGATGTACACGAGCATAGTCGACGTGACAGCGTGCAGCCTGCCGATGCTAGCGAAGGTGGAGAACTGGAGAGTTACCCGGGACGCAACGACATCAGACCACAACGCAATCACCTTCCGGATCAGGGTCGAAGGGAAACTTCAACCACTCCCGCGAACAACAACCCGGAGGTACAACACCAAAAAAGCGAAGTGGACAGCGTTCAGGGAGAAATTCAATAAGTCTCTGGTGGACACCAACTTAAGCAAGGATGCCATAAAGGAGTCGATAAAGACAGCCAACGACTTGGAAGATGCCGTAAGTACCTATATAAATAACATCCAGGAAGTATGTGAAGAAACTATTCCGAAGATAGGTACTTACAAAGGCAAACCAGTGCCGCCGTGGTGGGACAAGTCCTTAGAACACCTCAAAAAGGACGTCCTGAGAAAGAAAAGAAGGATAAGAAACGCGGCACCATCGAGGAAGGATCACGTCATAGAAGAATACCGAGCCGCAAGACAAGAGTATAGGAAGAAAATGGAGGAGGCACAAACAAACAGCTGGAAGGAGTTCTGTGCGACTCAAGAGAAAGAAAGCATGTGGGACGGGATATACAGAATCATTGGGAAGACAGCAAGAAACCAGGAGAACGTGCTACTGAGAGACACACAAGGCAAGACGCTAAGTCCGCAAAGATCTGCAGACCTCCTAGCCGAGACGTTCTACCCCGATGATTCCGAAGAAACCGACTCACAATACCACAAACACTTAAGGGAAAACTACCCGGTAGAACAACTGGCAGAGGATGACCCACCATTCACTAGGGCGGAACTGGAGTTAATCCTATCGTCGCTGAATCCTGGGAAAGCTTCAGGCCCTGAAGGCCTCACAGCTGACATCTGTAGTGAGGCCATTATGTGTGCACCGGAGGTGTTCCTAGAATTGGCGAACAAATGCCTAAAATTAGGACACTTTCCAAGACAATGGAAAAAGGCACACGTGGTCATTCTGAAAAAACCGGGTAAAGAAGACTACACTCACCCCAAGTCGTACAGACCCATTGGACTACTCCCCATCTTGGGAAAGATAGTCGAGAAACTCATGATCACCAGAGTCCAATGGCATATACTCCCCTCAATAAACAAAAACCAGTTCGGCTTCATCCCGCAAAGAAACACAGAGGATGCGCTATTCAGCCTAGTAGATCACATCAAGGAGGAGGTACAGAACAAGAAGATCGTCCTCCTAATCTCACTTGACATAGAAGGCGCATTCGACAATGCGTGGTGGCCGGCACTGAAGCACCAGCTGATAAGAAAAGGATGCCCCTCCAATATATACAAGATGATCTGCTCATACCTCGAAGACCGTGGTATCGAGGTCAACTACGCCGGCAAGAAAAGCGCAAAAGGGACAAGTAAAGGATGTGTCCAAGGATCAACAGGTGGACCAACCTTCTGGAATATCTTATTGAACCCGCTACTCGATCAACTATCCAGATGTCAAGTAAACTTCAAAGCTTTTGCCGACGACATAACACTAATCTTCTCCGAAGAGACTGCTGACGCCATAGAGGAAAAAGCGAACCGCGTGCTCCGGATCGTCGAAAGGTGGGGAGCACATAACAAGTTGAGGTTTGCAGCTCATAAAACCAACGCAATGCTGCTCACCCGTAAGCTGAAACTTACAGCTCCCCAAATAAAGATGTCCGGAATCGACATCAAACTCGTGGACGAAATTAAACTTCTAGGCGTCACAATCAACCGATCCCTCACCTTCACCTCGCACGTGGCGGCAGTCTGCAAGAAAGCCGCGAACATATACAAGCAGATAGCACACTCCGCCAAGGTGACGTGGGGGTTAAACGGAGAGATTATTAGAACCATATATATCTCAGTTATTGAGCCGATCATCTTGTACGCTGCGAGCGTCTGGGCCCCAGCCGCAGACCTAAACAAGACCAAGGCGTTGCTGGACTCCATACAGAGAAGCTTTGCAATCAAGATCTGCAAAGCCTACAGGACAGCCTCATTAACATCTACACTGGCACTGTCAGGATTGCTGCCGCTAGACATCAGAATACACGAAGCGGCAGCCCTTTACAAAACCAAGAGAGGAATATCGAGTGACTACGTTCCGCCCGGAAAAACGCTACAGAAGACCTGCGACATTCTCACGCTACCCCACCCTTCCGACTTCACTATCACCACCTTCGAGAAGCTGGAAGACATGAAGCCCCCGACCATAGAAAAGCATAACATCAGAGGCCCCCAGATCTACACGGATGGTAGTAAGATCGAGGGGAAAACAGGGGCTGCAATATCATGGTGGGAGAACGGGCAAGAAGTCAACTACACCAGACTGTCGCTCGATCAAAACTGCACAGTGTTTCAGTCAGAGATGTTCGCCCTCTATAAGGCAATAGAGATGGTAAAGGAAACCGAACATAAGGAAGTTAACATCTTAAGCGACTCAAGATCTTCGCTAGAGCTGATTCGGAATCCCAAACCCAAAACTCAACTAGTGGCGGACATCAAAAGATGGCTTAAGGACATCGAAGAAGAGGGTAGAAGAGTAAGATTCTTCTGGCTCCGCGCACACGTAGGGACGTCCGGGAATGAAAGAGCGGATGAGCTCGCAAAACAAGCGGCTCTGAACACCAAAGAAATCCCGGACTATGATCAAATCCCCCTGTCCTACATAAAGAGGAAGATCCGAAAGGAATCAATACAAAAATGGCAGGACAGGTATACGAACGCGGATACCGGAGGAACCACGAAAAGATTCTTGCCCGATATACAGAAGTCGTACCGATTCGTAAGAACAACACCTCTCACACCCACCCGCATCCAGGCCATGACCGGACACGGTGCATTTGCTCACTACCTGCACCGCTTCAAACTGATCGGAAGCCCAGGATGCGAGTGCGATCCAGACATTGAAGAAACGGTATGGCACATTATCTTCGAATGTCCCCGCTTCCTGCACCAAAGGTACGATGCAGAGCAACAGATGAACACCAACCTTCAGGAAGCGGACGTACATAAATACTTGGAGGACCAGCACGCCAAAGAAGTGTTCCTGGCTTACATCGACAAGATCTTCAACATCGCGAAAAAGAGGTTCCAAGACCAACAAAGTACAGACAGCACAAACAGTATCCTTCAAAGAACAGAACCCACGGACCCCAGTGTTCCACTCCAACAAAGATCGGCAGCTCCCCATTTCAATATTCCGAGATGGTTAAGAGAGGGAGAGAGTGGAACACCTTCGATCAGAACAAGGAAAGTGGTTCTGTTTATGAACAATAGCTATGAAAGACTGGGAATAAGTTTCTGCTCCACCGTTGGCAACAAGAGAGTCGCCATTTCACCTGGGCTGGCTCTCATACTTAAAGGCAGCACAACAAGGACGACCATGAAGAGGAGGAGATATGAGGAACTGGGCGAGGAGATGATCGACGGGAAATCGTGTAGGATAGTACGCACCAAAAACAAATCCGTGCTACTATTCGACAAAACAACCGAAGAAACTCAATTTGCCAGAGCCTGCTCGTTCTTGTTGAAGTTAGCCGAAGCCAACGGCACTACCATCGGCCCAAGAACAATCAGTGTGGACACAATGAGCGTCGACTTCGATAGAGGAGAGGTGGCAGACTATCTCGGGTGCGTCAGAGCAGCCGACAAACACGAGATTGTGGTGTACGAAGGGAGATCCCAAGATCTGAGCTTCCTAGTACCCAACAAAGCACCCGAGAGAACATCAAGATTGACCACAGCGCAACTACAGCGAAGCCCAACAACAGGAGTCCAACCTACAACACCCTCAGAGGTGCAGCAGAATCTCGATCCCAACTCTAGACCAAATGTGCTGCAAAAAATCAGGAAAAAGATAAGCTCGCTGACAAATTGGAAAAAACCACCAACACCACAAAACACAGAACGTGCACCATCACTCCCAGGGCCACCTACTGAGACGCCGAAATCAAGCGCAGAAATCTGGGCTGAAAAGGAAAAGGAACTAAGGAAACTAAGGGCGGCTGAAAAACAAAAAGAGACCGTCATGTCGGCCAAACAACAAACATCCGCCGCAAAAGTCGACCAGCAAATCCATCGGCTGGTCACAAAGGAGAGCCAACACTTCAGGAGAGAGCCTCAAGAAGGTCTCGAGGAACAGCTGCCCCTACGACCGGACACATTCCGAAGCCCAGATACTCAAGCGAACGCGCTCAGCAGATTCACCAAAGCCCCAAAACCACCGCAGAGAACACCAATAAACCAACAACCAACAAAAGCACAGATAGGTCTGGTCAAGAGTCCAACCCTAAGGAAAGTGGTACGACAGGAAGACCATATGATCAACGCATTCCTGGAATACATAGCCGTACTAGAGGCCAATAAGACCATCAGGATCAAGGAATGCGAAGACATCATGAAGTCGTACCAAAAAGGCAAAGATGGCCTCCTACAATTCCAACTAGAGGAGGCCCAAGCCACGGTCTATAATAACAACACGGCGACCGTCCTTAGGGGACAGGACATGACTACCCACAT
Organism: Polyommatus iphigenia; assembly: GCA_963422495.1. Classification (NCBI taxonomy): domain Eukaryota; kingdom Metazoa; phylum Arthropoda; class Insecta; order Lepidoptera; family Lycaenidae; genus Polyommatus; species Polyommatus iphigenia. The sequence continues at coordinate 222,142 of OY730189.1, forward strand.
GGCGGCGTATAGCGCCACCTCAGGAATAGTCCTCCTGGACGAAGACCGGACCAAAAGGAGAGGAAAACCCGTCTATAACATCCCGTCTCGCGACCACGTCGTCGTCACCACCAGGGGGACAGAAATATGGCTGGAGGACAGGATCCTACAAACATCCCAGATCCTGTCCGAGGTAGAGCCCCCCGACGAATGGACGATCCCAGCAATAACTTGGATAAATGGGGTCCCGGGTTGCGGGAAAACGACGTGGATAGTCCAAAACTTTAATCCTGACGAAGATGTAGTTGTAACGACAACGATAGAGGCAAAGAAAGACCTCGTGGAGAGAATCCGGGAAAAGGCAGGCCACGAAGCTACGAAGAGGGTGCGCACAATAGCATCTCTCCTAGTAAATGGACCGAAGGGACTCGAAGACCTGAAACGCAAGAGGCTGCTTGTAGATGAAGCAATCATGAGTCACTTCGGATCCATAATACTGATGGCACAAATCACCAAAGCCGAGATTCTGCTATTAATTGGGGACGTAAACCAGCTCCCCTACATAGACCGAGATAATCTCTTCGAGCTGTACTACTATCGCCCGCATCACCTCGCAGACGTCACTGAAGATCTTCTCTGTACACATAGGTGCCCGCAAGATGTCGCCATGGCGCTCAAGCAAATACACAAGGGCATCTACTCCTCAAGCAACATCGTCAAGTCCCTGGCAATAGCACCCATGACCGGGACGGAGATCCCTAAAACCGACAACAACACCTTGTACATGACTTACACACAGCTGGAGAAGTCAACGCTGAAAAAGTCAGGTTACGGAACCGGAGAGGCCTCAAAAGTACTAACAATTCACGAGGCCCAGGGATTGTGCTACAAGAGAGTATACGTCATCAAACACCAGAAGAGGAAGCTACAGCTACATCACAGTGCATCACACGCGGTGGTTGCCCTGACGCGTCACACGGAACATCTTGTCTACTACACCGACGACACAGATGACGCGCTGGGCAAACTTATAAAGGGAGTGATGGAAACACCTGCAAAGGCCATCATGGATCACAACGCCAAGATGGCAATCAAGAACCGGGACCATACCACCATCAAAAAACTGGTCTCGGTGAAAGCCCCATGATGGCAAATGAATAGACAAAACACCGGACTGACATAAACAAACACTCAAGAAGACGACATCAGCCACCAGCAGGTGGCCAACGAGTATGCTCTCACCACCATTAGAGAGCAGATGACATCAGCCACAACCAGGTGGGTAATAAAACAAAACACAAGACTGACGACACCAGCCACCAACAGGTGGCAAAGACAAAAGATTATAAGCCTCACCCAGCGAGCAGGACCGGCATGGACCAACACCTTTAACATCCCAAAACTCCACCCAGCTTTGGTGACCCCTCAACACCCGAGCCAATGCCAAAACACCTAAAGGCAAAGGGTGGAGGCAAATCGAGAGGGAAGTGGGAAATGCCGGACCTACCCACGGGGCTCCAACAGAGGCCCAAAAGCAAACCATCAAGAAGATGACATCACCCCGGAAGATCAAAACTTCGAAGACAGCCCAGTCAAGAAGACGACTTCCGGTGAGACGACAGCAGCCATCAACCAGATGGCCAACATAATTATTAAAAACCCTCAACATCTGAGGGTACAAAAACTATAACCCCTTCAGGGTAAATTACTGTAATTTGACGCGAAAAATGAATGTTACTAAAATTAGAATCAAAAGAAGAAATAAATAAAACATTAAATTTAACAAGAACACGGGCCACCTAGGCCTGTGGACAAAAAAAAAAAAAAAAAAACCTAACCTAACCTAACCTTTACTTACTTACATAGAAAGAATATTCACCATCGCTAAACAACGATTCAAAGAACAACAAGAAGCGGACAGCGCAACAACCAACATAGAAAGAACAGAACCTACTGCCCTCGTCACCCCACTTCAACCAACAGCTACTCCCCTATTCAGCATTCCTCGGTGGCTGAGCGAGGGAGAAAGTGGAACACCATCCATCAGAACGAGGAAAGTGGTTCTGTTTATGAACAACAATTATGAAAGACTAGGCATATGTTTCTGCTCCACATTCGGTAAAAAGAGTGTCGCCATTTCACCAGGGCTGGCACTCATTCTCAAAGGCAGTACAACAAGAGCGACGATGAAAAGAAAGAAATTCGAGGAGCTGGGCGAAGAGGCCATAGACGGACAAAATTGTCGAGTAGTACGCGCCAAAAACAAGACAGTGCTGCTATTCGACAAAACACCTGAAAAATCCCAATTCGCCCGGGCATGCTCGCTCTTGTTAAAAATTGCAGAATCAGAAGATACTTTCATCGGACCAAAAACCATCAGCGTTGATGTGATGACAGCTGACTTATACAGAGGAGAAGTGGCGGACTATCTCGGGTGCGTTAAAGCAGCGGAAAAACATGAAATCGTTGTGTACGAGGGAAGAACCCAAGACCTTAGCTTCCTCGTGCCCAACAAACCACCCGAGAAAACATCACAGATCACAGCCGCACAAATAAGCCACGTAACTCCCCAGACAGAAGAGTCACCCGACACAAATCTGGTAGTAGAACAGACTCTCAACCCAAAGTCAAGAAAAAATGTCATCAACAAAATAAAAAATAAGATTTCTCAGCTCACAAATTGGAGAAGATCCCCAACAACCAAGTCTCCAGAGTTAAACGGTTTTAGGGACGGAGATCCCTAAAACCGATAACAACACCTTGTACCTGACTTACACACAGCTGGAGAAATCAACGCTGAGAAAGTCAGGCTACGGAACCGGAGAGGCCTCAAAAGTACTAACCATTCACGAGGCCCAGGGATTGTGCTACAAGAGAGTATACGTCATCAAACACCAGAAGAGGAAGTTACAGCTACATCACAGTGCATCACACGCGGTGGTCGCCCTGACGCGTCACACGGAACATCTTGTCTACTACACCGACGACACAGATGACGCGCTGGGCAAACTTATAAAGGGAGTGATGGAAACACCTGCAAAGGCCATCATGGACCACAACGCCAAGATGGCAATCAAGAACCGGGACCATACCACCATCAAAAAACTGGTCTCGGTGAAAGCCCCATGATGGCAATAAAACTGATAAAAGACTGATAACACTGATAACGACGACAAATACCGGATATGACAACCGCAGCCCTGGCCCAGACGGTCGAGCGGCGAAGGCGCAGCAACACAGTGCCTCTGCCAGCTCCCGTCCTCTCCCAGGGCTGCACTTACCAAACAGTCCATCGTGGAAATACACTAGGCTATCAAGAACCGGGTCCTTACACCTGGCCGGCAACAGCCCCACGATGGACAGAAGCAGATGACACCACGAGGCAAGATCAAGCCATCGATGACAGCCCCGTCAAGCAGATGACATCCGATTTGATGACATCAGCCACAATCAGTGGCCAACAGAAAAGACAACTGTGTGCCCAGACCGGCCGGTGGAATCAGAAAGCCCAGTTATAGCCAAGCGATTCCACCGACTGCCTGTCGGCGGACACGACATTGAACGGTACCTTTTGCCATCCCAGGAACTCTACCCAGCTTTGGTGACCCCTAAACACCCGAGCCAATGCCACAACATCAAAAGGCAAAGGGTGGAGCATCATAAACCTGAGGGTAGCGGGAAATGTCGGGTCCGCCGACAATGAAATGGAAATACAGTACCAACCCCTTCAGGGAATATTATTAGATAAAAATATGTAGAATTATATACCATCTTTATACAAATTCCCCTTCAGGGAAATATACGACAAAAATATGTAAAATTATCAACATCTTTTGATACAAATTCAGATTGTAAACCGACGCAAAAAACGATATGATAAAAAATGAAAACAAACTAAATTGAAAAGAATAATAAACAGAGCACGGGCCATCTAGGCCTGTGGACAGAAAAAAAAAAAAAAAAAAAACCTAACCTAACCTAACCTAACCTAACCTAACCTAACCTAACCTACCCTAACCTAACCTAACCTAACCTAACCAAACCTAACCTAACCTAACCTATCCTGACCTGACCTGACCTGACCTGACCTGACCTGACCTGACCTGACCTGACCTGACCTGACCTGACCTGACCTGACCTGACCTGACCTGACCTGACCTGACCTGACCTGACCTGACCTGACCTGACCTGACCTGACCTGACCTGACCTGACCTGACCTGACCTGACCTGACCTGACCTGACCTGACCTGACCTGACCTGACCTGACCTGACCTGACCTGACCTGACCTGACCTGACCTGACCTGACCTGACCTGACCTGACCTGACCTGACCTGACCTGACCTGACCTGACCTGACCTGACCTGACCTGACCTGACCTGACCTGACCTGACCTGACCTGACCTGACCTGACCTGACCTGACCTGACCTGACCTGACCTGACCTGACCTGACCTGACCTGACCTGACCTGACCTGACCTGACCTGACCTGACCTGACCTGACCTGACCTGACCTGACCTGACCTGACCTGACCTGACCTGACCTGACCTGACCTGACCTGACCTGACCTGACCTGACCTGACCTGACCTGACCTGACCTGACCTAACCTAACCTTACCTAACCTAACCTAACCTAACCTAACCTAACCTAACCTAACCTAACCAGTTTCAAGCCGATCGCGCTCGAGAGCACATGTTTTTTGAATCGCTCCGTACTAAAAATTCGAAAAAAGTGGTAAATCCTTAACCGATTTTCAAGTGTGATATATCAAACGACGCGTCTCAGTGCCGCCTACACGTGGGTAGTTCGGGCGCGTCTTAAAGAGTTCGGAAAAACTGTGAAAATTGCGAAAAACGAAAAGTGCCAAAAATTTAAAACTTTAAAGTGCGATAAAAGACGCTATAGTGTTAGGATTTCTGTGACACAAAGTGGACATTGTAGGGGACATAGACCTTTATTAGTATAGTGATTTTTAAAATTAAAGACCTACTGGAAGTAGGCTTGACCTTGTGTTTTAACTTTCGGCGTCACCACCAGTGAAGCAAAGGTCTTAGTGAACCAGTGAATAGTGACCCAAGAAGTTATCCACAGGAACACAATATTTCCGCAAAAAGAAAAATTTTTGGGATCATAGGGGGTAAGTTATAGATATTACAAAATAAAAAACTGAAACATCTGGAGCGGAGGCGCCTATTGAGACGCGTGGGATTAGACGACGGCATCGGCTGGCTTAAATAGAGGTCTAAGCAGCCCGCTATAAAAAGGTAGGTGGTTCTAAACTTCAACCCGGTGAAAACCGGGAAAAACCACTTTTCCCGAAAAGCGGCTGCAGCAAAGACCAGCGACTAGCCAGAGAAGTCAAACCCCAACTCAAGGCTGCCCGCACTTACCCCCAACCCAACGCCTAAAACCGCGTGCCTCTAGCTCTCCCAGAACAGAAGAAACACCAAAAAAGGTAAAAAACCTGGATTAAACAGGAACGGTCGGGAATATAAAAAAGGGGGCACCGGGAGCAGACGGCTGAAACCGAGACAAAACTAACGAGCCCTCGCACGCCTCTCTAGGACGTCGGGAAAGGAAGTTAGAGCCGAAAAACGTTTTGGCCGCCATTTTGACGGCCATCTTGAAAAACTTCGAAGGCCTATTACTTCCGATCCAGAAATCGGACAAAGGCGTGCGTCATATCATTGAAAAGGGCTCAACGAGGAGAATCCGACGGATCTATAAAAAAGGGGAAAAAGGGGGGAATTGCAACCCCCCCAAATTCACCCCCCACCACCTAGATCAGGTACGGATACCCCCCCTAGAAGGAAACCGCGATCCGGGCAAATAAAAACTGACGGAGTTATAGGCCAAAAAAGACGAACTTTGACGTTTCGTCCGCCATATTGGAAAAGTTTGAAGGCCTATAACTCTGAAACCAGACGCCAAAGAAGGACGCGGTTTTCGACGCCGGGCAGCACGCCAGGCCGGCTACACATCCGGGGGGGTTGGGACCCGGAAAACCCAAAAAACACGGAAAAATTTTTCCGAAAATTTTTCGACGAATAAAGACCAGGACCAGATAAAGGGGAAAAATCTATGCAGAACAAGCCCAAGAACGCCCACCTACGACCAACAGTTACCGAGATATAAGCCATTAAAGTTTGACATTGACAGTTCACCCACTGTCAAACGCCCGATAAAACTGGTCATAACTCCGCTTCCCGTAGACCTACAGATTCGGGATTTTTTTTCTACACAAAAGGCAGCACTCCAGCTACCCCCTCTCCGAATTTAAATCAAATCGGGGCCACAAAAATTTCAAGGTCGAATCTGGGGAAGACACCCGGATATCCAGGAAGGGCTTAAAAAACCCTGAAAAACGAGCCCAAGCTCGAGGCCATTACACCAAAGGACAAGGACGCAGCAGGAAATCTAGTTTTCAGACTGAAATTTGGCCGCCATTTTGAAAAATTTTAAAAGCCGATATCTCCGCTTCTACGCGTCGTAGAGAGACGAGGTTTTCACCCCTGATATAGGCGGCCAAAGCTCTATCCTGATGTGCTGACTTCGAACACCTGGAAAAAGGGGTCAACACCTGGAAGAGGAAAAATCACATATCTAGGCTTCGAAACATCGCAGGAAGCTGCGGTTTTCGGGAACCGGGTTAAGACGAGGTTGAAGACGCCACACCAGTAAATCCGGAACTCCTGGAACACCTGCAGCACCTGGAAAATAAGAAAAATCAAACTCACCTGGAAGACCTCGCCGCATCTGGAATTGGAGAGCTGCAACACCTGTAAAAGAACTTAAACCTAAGGTACAGAAATTGTAAATAGTTTTAGTGACCAGTAGCCCCTATTGGAGCTACTGACTAGTGTGTAAGAATTTGAATAAGGACCAACTACCCCATTTTTGGTGTAGTTGTTAGGTTAAGTTTTTGATTATATTGTGTGCTTAGGGAACCCCTTACACAACACGATATTTTATCCAGCTAGAGTAGGTCAGTTAACCCCCTATTGGGGAAACTGTTAGGTTAGTAATTTTGACATTTTATCGATTTGACATTTATTTTTAATAATTCAATTTTAATTTTATTTTTTTTGCTTTTTATCTTACTTTACACTTGACATTTAAATTTATTTTATTTTATTTATTCTGACTTAATCCCCCTGACAAAATGATGTCACGCACCCCCCAGATACAGCGAGCTAGCGACACCTTCATTATTTCACCTCCGAAAAGAAACGAGGCCGATGAGGGCAGAGCCCAGTCGCAGCCGACAAATACCTCCGCTGTGCGGAAGAGCATTGACAATTACGAGACGATAATTATAAATAACGAAACACCAACAACTAGTAAGATAAAGCCAAGTCAGGAACCAGTTCCACCTAAGACAAAAACAACTAAAAAAACCGGTAATCGTAGAAAAAGTTTATAGCCCTGTTCCACCTACCAAACCCAAAACATCAGAGGGAAGAGCCTGTCTAGAGCGAGCGAAGAGACACATAAATTGTTCCAAAAATTTTAAGACGGAACTTAAAGAAGGAGCTTTCGCCGCTATAGAGAGGCTCTTCGAAATAGTTAAAGAGTTAGAAAACGAACTCACCAGTGTCAGAGCCGGGAGCAAAGGCAAGCCGGGGAAGGACCCTATACATCCCCCTCGGCCAGCCGGCGCAGGAGTGGACGCAGAGGCCGTAGCACTGGTGAAAAACCTGGAAGAAAACAATAGATTAATAAAAGAGAATATAAAGAAGATGGAAGAGATAGGAGAACACATAAGGGAAAATAGAGATAAGATGGGAAAATTGAGCTCGTTGCTGGAGAACAACATGACTGTCGCCAAACCAGCGAGCTATGCGGGCGTTGTCTCGAGAGGTGTCGTAGAGAAACCTCCCGAGGCAAGGGCCCTGCATTCAGTCATGGTGTCCTCCAGAGACGGGCAAGATAATGGTGAGGAGATACTGGAAAAGATCAGGAAGACGGTAAATCCAAAAGACGGTTGGGTAAAGGTGGAAAGGGTGCGAAAAGTAAGGAATAGGAAAGTCGTCGTAGGGTGTTTAAACGAGGAGGAGAAAAACAAGGTTAGGGAAAGACTGTGTATGAATGATGGACTAATAGTCGAAGATGTGAGGAACAAGAACCCCCTTTTGGCTTTCAAAGATGTGATGAAGGTCGACGTAGCTGACTTCGTCACTGCGTTCTGCAACCAGAATGCAGACATCTTTGAGGGCTTGAAGGGGGACGAGAGAAAGGTTGAAGTAGCATATGTGAAGGATGCGAGGAACCCCCTGCAGAAACATCTCGTGGCCAGAGTCAACCCACAGGTATGGAAGAGGAGTGTGGATGCTGGCTATGCCCATATTGGGCTTGGCAGAGTGCGTGTTGAGGACCATAGTCCATTGGTGCAGTGCTCCTGTTGCCTGGGGTATGGGCACACGAGGAGGCACTGTGAGGAGAGTCAGGTGCGATGCAGTCACTGCGCCGGTCCTCATCTGAGGATCGATTGCGACAAGTGGCTGCGGGGAGAGAAGCCCAAGTGCATTAACTGCGCAAAGGCTAAGAGAGGCAACGAGGAGCACAGCGCCTTCGATAGAGGATGTTTGGAAAGGAAGAGGTGGGATGCTCTGGCCAGATCGGCGGTAGCGTACTGCTAAGGTTGTCCCCGGTGAGTACTTCCAGTACCGAACTCTGCAGGCCAACCTTCAGCGGAGCCAAATCGCCACAAGAGAGCTAATGCTCGAAGCCACCAAGCGTAAGGCCTGCGTAGCGCTGCTGCAGGAGCCCTACATAGGTGGGGCCCGGAGTATGAGGACACACAACGGAGTGAGGGTCTACCAGAGCGATGGGGAAGGGGGCGGTGTTGTCAAGGCGTGTGTTGCAGTATTCGACGACACGTTGGACGTCGAGCTGCACACACGCCTCAGCAACAACAACATTGTTGTAGCCACCCTCCGAACCAAAGCCTGGGAGATGGTTGTAGTGTCCTTCTACTTCGAGCCCGACAAGCCTGTGGGGCCTTACCTGGACCATCTTATGAGGATAGGAAGAGAGTTGGGATCCGATAAGATGGTCTTGGGAGGCGACGCTAACGCAAAGAGCCCGTGGTGGGGTGGCGATGTGGAAGACCCGCGAGGAAGGGAAGTGTCTGCTGTACTGGAAGCAATGAGCCTGCACATACTCAACACCGGAGACATACCTACGTACGACACCGTCAGAGGGGGTAAAAGGTACACCAGCTTCGTGGATGTGACAGCGTGCTCCGACGATCTGCTGGACCGAGTGGGCGACTGGAGGGTGGAGGAGGGTCTGACGAGTTCGGACCACAACGGCATTTCCTTCGGCATCACACAACATAAATCCACATGCACGAACATAATACGTACCACACGCATCTTTAACACTCATAAGGCAAACTGGACTCAGTTTCATGAGAAACTGACCCAGTTGATGTCAGACAGACAATTGACTGTACAAGCGATAGACTCAATACACAGCACACAACAAATAGATGACGCAACAGACAGCTACACACAAGCCATAACACAGACATGCAGAGACACTATGCCGACCAAAAAACACACGCAGAAATTCACCTTGTCGTGGTGGAATGATGAGCTCGCGCAGATGAAGAAATAGGTCGCCACGAGGAAACGCAGGATCCGGAACGCAGCGCCTGATCGCAGAAACCGTGTAGTTGGATTGTACCTGGAAGCGAAAGAGAAGTATGAGAAGGCAGTGAAAGAGGCTCAAGTAGCGAGCTGGAAGGAGTTTTGCCGAAAACAGGATAGGGAGGGGGTCTGGGAGGGCATCTACAGAGTGCTGAACAGAGTTGGAGGGAGGGAGGAGGATCTGCCCCTAACAAGGGGCAGTGAGACCCTCGACGCCCGAAGCTCCGCAGAATTGTTGGCGGAGACCTTCTACCCCGCGGACCTGGAAAATGATGAAAGCGAGGATCATCGACGGACTCGCCGGCGTGCGGAGTCCTTGGACTCCGAACCGCCGACGGGCCCGGACGACCCTCCTTTCATCATGGAGGAGTTGAAGAGAGCCGTAAGGTCTAAAGGATGGGTGGGTGAAGGTGGAAAGAACCAGAAAAGTTAAAAATAGAAGGGTAGTCGTCGGTTGCGAAAGCGAGGAGGATAGAAACAAGGTTAAGGAAAGATTGAGTAAGAATGAGGGATTGGTTGTGGAAGATGTAAAGAACAAAAACCCCCTTCTGGCCTTCAGAGATGTGATGAAGTACGATATAGCCGACTTCGTCACCGCGTTCGCTAATCAGAACGCGGACATCTTTGAGGGCCTGAAGGGGGAGGAAAAACAGGTAGAAGTAGTGTTTGGGATGAAAGCGAGGAACCCCCATCAAAACCATCTAGTAGTTAGAGTTAGCCCACAAGTGTGGAAGAGATGTACGAATGTAGGATACGCCCACATAGGGCTAGGCAGAGTGAGAGTGGAGGACCATAGTCCGTTGGTACAGTGCTTCCGCTGCCTTGGCTACGGGCACACGAAGAGGGTGTGTAGGGAGGAGACGGAACGATGCAGTCACTGCGCCGGTCCTCATTTGAGGACCGCTTGCGACAAGTGGCTGCGGAGAGAAGAGCCTTAGTGCATCAACTGCACGAAGGCCAAGAGAGGTAGCGTGGAGCACGGTGCCCTTGATAGAGAGTGCGCAGAGAGGAAGAGGTGGGACGCTCTAGCTAGATCGGCGGTATCGTATTGCTAAGGTTGTTCCCGGCGAGTACTTCCAGTACCGAATATTGCAGGCCAACCTTCAGCGGAGCCAAATCGCCACAAGGGAGTTATTACTCGAGGCCACCAAGCGTAAGGCTAGTGTAGCGCTGCTGCAGGAGCCCTACATAGGTGGGGCGCGGAGTATGAGGACATACAACGGAGTGAGGGTCTACCAGAGCGATGGGGAAGGGGGCGGTGTGGTCAAGGCGTGTGTTGTGGTATTCGACGACACACTGGATGTCGAACTACACACACGCCTCAGTAACAACAACATAGTTGTGGCCACCCTCCAAACCAAAGCCTGGGAGACGGTTGTAGTGTCCTTCTACTTCGAGCCCGATAAGCCGGTGGGGCCCTACCTGGACCATCTTATTCGGATAGGAAGGGAGCTGGGATCCGATAAGATGGTCTTGGGAGGTGACGCGAACGCTAAAAGCCCGTGGTGGGGTGGCGATACGGAAGACCCGCGAGGAAGGGAAGTGTCTGCTGTACTGGAAGCAATGAGTCTACATATACTCAACGCCGGAGACACCCCAACTTTCGATACCGTCAGAGGGGGTAAAAGGTACTCCAGCTACGTGGATGTGACAGCGTGCTCCGACGATCTGCTGGACCGAGTGGGCGACTGGAGGGTGGAGGAAAGTCTGACGAGCTCGGACCACAACGGCATATCATTCGGCATCAGACAACAGAAATCCACAGGCACGAACATTATACGTACCACACGCATATTTAACACACAGAAGGCAAACTGGACTCAGTTTCGTGAGAAACTGACCCAGCTGATGTCAGACAGACAATTGACTCTACAAGCGATGGACTCAATACACAGCACACAACAAATAGACGAAGCAATAGACAGATACACGGAATCCATAACACAGACATGCAGAGATACTATGCCGACCAAAAAACACACACAGAAATTCAGCCTGTCGTGGTGGAATGATGAGCTCGCGCAGATGAAGAAGGAGGTCGCCACGAGGAAACGCAGGATCCAAACCGCAGCGCCTGATCGCAGAAACCGCGTAGTTGGGTTGTACCTGGAAGCGAAAGAGAGGTATGAGAAGGCAGTGAAAGAGGCTCAAGTAGCGAGCTGGAAGGAGTTTTGCCGGAAACAGGATAGGGAGGGGGTCTGGGAGGGCATCTACAGAGTGCTGAACAGAGTTGGAGGGAGGGAGGAGGATCTGCCCCTAACAAGGGGCAGTGAGACCCTCGACGCCCGAAGCTCTGCAGAATTGTTGGCGGAGACCTTCTACCCCGCGGACCTGGAAAGTGATGAAAGCGAGGAACATCGACGGACTCGCCGGCGTGCGGAGTCCTTGGACTCCGAACCGCCGACGGGCCCGGACGACCCTCCTTTCATCATGGAGGAGTTGAAGAGAGCCGTAAGGTCCTTCAACCCCAAAAAGGCCCCCGGGGCGGATGGTCTCACGTCCGACATCTGCCAGCACGCTGTAGATTGTAACCCGGAATGGTTCCTTGCCCTGTTGAATAAGTGCCTCACTGTAGGCTGCTTTCCCGAAAAGTGGAAGCAGGCGACAGTGGTGGTGCTGAGAAAGCCGGGCAAGGAATCATACCGGGTACCGAAAGCCTATCGACCGATCGGCCTCCTTCCTGTTCTCGGCAAAATCTTCGAAAAGATGCTGGTCGCCCGACTTAGGTTCTACCTGCTGCCCAAAATAAGCCCCAACCAGTATGGCTTCATGCCCCAAAGGAGCACCGAAGACGCCCTCTATAGGTTAGTGAACCACACCAGAAAGCTGAGGGAGGAGAAGAAAATTTCTGTTGTGGTATCACTGGACATAGAGGGTGCCTTCGATAGTGCTTGGTGGCCGGCCATAAAGGTTCGGTTGGCTGAAGTTGGGTGTCCGGGGAACCTGAGGCGGGTGTTCAGTAGCTACTTGAGCGGCAGAAGAGTGAATGTTAGATATGCTGGAGTGGAAGTTGGCAGGGGGACCGACAAGGGGTGCGTGCAGGGGTCCATTGGTGGACCGATCCTGTGGGACCTCTTGTTGGACCCCTTGCTAGCTTTGCTGGAAGAGATGGAGGTTTTTAACCAGGCTTTCGCAGACGACATTGTGCTGGTATTTGAGGGGGGAACGGCATTAGAAATAGAGAGGAAGGCAAATGAAGTATTAGATAGGATAAAAAAATGGGGAATAGATAATAAACTAAATTTCGCACCACATAAGACATGCGCATTAATTTCCACAAGAAAACTTAAATATGACGCGCCAAGACTTTCGATGGGGGGTGTCGAAATAAAATATTTTGACAGTATTAAAGTATTAGGGTTAAAAATAGATAGCGGCCTTACGTTCAACGAGCACGTTGGAGACATCTGTAAAAAGGCGATATCGCGATACAAGCAATTAGCAAGAGCAGCTCGCGTAGGATGGGGGCTTAACCCCCAGATAGTGAAAACTATATATACCGCAGTAGTGGAACCGACTATTTTATATGCATCAGCAGCGTGGGCACCCACCGCGGAAAAGATGGGGGTCCAAAAAAGGCTCAACTCCGTTCAACGGGGTTTTGCCCAGAAGATCTGCAGAGCATATCGAACTGTCTCCCTGAACTCTGCAATGCTGTTGGCTGGGATACTCCCTCTTGACCTCAGAATACTCGAAGCATCGAGACTTTATGAGGCCAAGAAGGGAGTACCACACCCGGTGCTAAGAGACAGGGAGGTGGAGCGAATGGCTCCTGCGATTGAGGACCCACATCCGGCAGAGCAGGTAGAGCTGAGGTTCGGGTTGGTAGACGAGGACTCATATGCTGACGTGGTTAACAGCCACGTCCATAGGATCTATACGGACGGCAGCAAGATTGAGGGTCGAGTCGGAGCCGCACTCTCCGTATGGAAGGGTGAGGCCGAGACGAAGGCCGTCAAGCTTGCATTGCCGCCGTATTGCACCGTCTACCAAGCCGAACTTCTAGCGCTCCAAAGAGCTGTAACTGAAGCCTGCAAGAGTGGAATGGCAAAGGTCGGTATCCTAAGCGATTCTAGATCGGCACTCCAGGCAGTCACTCTTAGTTCCCCTCATCCCCTGGCGGTGCAAACAAGGGCGGCCCTCCGAAAAGCTGCATTGCAGAGGCGGGAGGTCTCCTTGTTTTGGATTAAGGCGCACGCAGGGTTGAGAGGGAATGAGAGAGTCGACGAGTTAGCCAAGGAAGCCGCTCTGGGCTCGAAAAGGAAACCCGACTACGATCTGTGTCCTGTTTCATTCGTCAAGCGTATCTTAAGAGAGGATACGGTTGAGGAATGGGACAGGAGATACGAAGTGGGAGGGACGGCCGGAGTCACGAAGCTCTTTTTCCCAAGCGCTGCTGCTGCATATAAGATAGTTAAGAAGATAGACATAACACACCACACCACACAGATCCTGACTGGACACGGTGGGTTCGCCTTCTACTTGCATAGATTCAAGTTGAAGGAGGACCCATCGTGCCTGTGTCAGCCAGGAGTTGAGGAGACGGTTCCTCACCTGTTATTCGAGTGCCCCATTTTTGCTAGCAATAGATACGATATTGAGCAAAAATTGGGCACATCGGTGACGGGTGAGAATCTGCCTACCATCCTGGGGGGCAAGAAGAGGGATATTTTCCTCTCTTTCTGTAAGAGGATTGTGGATGTAGTTAATAAGAGACACTGTGATAAACTAAACTGTGATAATTAGTGTTAGGTTCCTTAGCTGTAGGTTTTATTGTGATACTAGGATAGTTGAACGTTGTGCCGTACTATTTTAAACTTGACATATTTTTATTGTATTTTTATATATTTTTGACATTTTAACTTAGAATTTTAATCTGGAAATTATGATATTGAATACTGTCGAATGTTATTATTTTGGAATTTTAATTTTGAGAATATAAAAATGAAAAATATAAATTGTAAATCTAACTTGTTGCTGATATTATTATAAGAAAATAAAGACAAAGGAATTATTCGTACTGATTAAAATGTAAAATAATATTATGTAGTTCATGAATCTGACGAAATGATTGTATCATAGAAATTGTAAAACCAAAATAAACCTCGAAATGTACTTAGCAATAAGAAATGATGTAACATAAGAAAAAGAAAAAAGTAATGAAATAAAGGAGAAAAGAATTAATAAAGATCAAAAGAAATGAAAATGAAAACAAACATACCTAATCATGTTAGGGGGAGGAGAAAAAAAAAAAAAAAAAAAAAAAAAAAAAAAAAAAAAAAAAAAAAAAAACCTAACCTAACCTAACCTAACCTAACCTAACCTAACCTAACCTAACCTAACCTAACCTAACCTAACCTAACCTAACCTAAACTAACCTAACCTAACCTAACCTAACCTAACCTAACCTAACCTAACCTAACCTAACCTAACCTAACCTAACCTAACCTAACCTAACCTAACCTAACCTAACCTAACCTAACCTAACCTAACCTAACCTAACCTAACCTAACCTAACCTAACCTAACCTAACCTAACCTAACCTAACCTAACCTAACCTAACCTAACCTAACCTAACCTAACCTAACCTAACCTAACCTAACCTAACCTAACCTAACCTAACCTAACCTAACCTAACCTAACCTAACCTAACCTAACCTAACCTAACCTAACCTAACCTAACCTAACCTAACCTAACCTAACCTAACCTAACCTAACCTAACCTAACCTAACCTAACCTAACCTAACCTAACCTAACCTAACCTAACCTAACCTAACCTAACCTAACCTAACCTAACCTAACCTAACCTAACCTAACCTAACCTAACCTAACCTAACCTAACCTAACCTAACCTAACCTAACCTAACCTAACCTAACCTAACCTAACCTAACCTAACCTAACCTAACCTAACCTAACCTTACCTAACCTAACCTAACCTAACCTAACCTAACCTAACCTAACCTAACCTAACCTAACCTAACCTAACCAGTTTCAAGCCGATCGCGCTCGAGAGCACATGTTTTTTGAATCGCTCCGTACTAAAAATTCGAAAAAAGTGGTAAATCCTTAACCGATTTTCAAGTGTGATATATCAAACGACGCGTCTCAGTGCCGCCTACACGTGGGTAGTTCGGGCGCGTCTTAAAGAGTTCGGAAAAACTGTGAAAATTGCGAAAAACGAAAAGTGCCAAAAATTTAAAACTTTAAAGTGCGATAAAAGACGCTATAGTGTTAGGATTTCTGTGACACAAAGTGGACATTGTAGGGGACATAGACCTTTATTAGTATAGTGATTTTTAAAATTAAAGACCTACTGGAAGTAGGCTTGACCTTGTGTTTTAACTTTCGGCGTCACCACGAGGTCAGTGAAGCAAAGGTCTTAGTCAACCAGTGAATAGTGACCCAAGAAGTTATCCACAGGAACACAATATTTCCGCAAAAAGAAAAATTTTTGGGATCATAGGGGGTAAGTTATAGATATTACAAAATAAAAAACTGAAACATCTGGAGCGGAGGCGCCTATTGAGACGCGTGGGATTAGACGACGGCATCGGCTGGCTTAAATAGAGGTCTAAGCAGCCCGCTATAAAAAGGTAGGTGGTTCTAAACTTCAACCCGGTGAAAACCGGGAAAAACCACTTTTCCCGAAAAGCGGCTGCAGCAAAGACCAGCGACTAGCCAGAGAAGTCAAACCCCAACTCAAGGCTGCCCGCACTTACCCCCAACCCAACGCCTAAAACCGCGTGCCTCTAGCTCTCCCAGAACAGAAGAAACACCAAAAAAGGTAAAAAACCTGGATTAAACAGGAACGGTCGGGAATATAAAAAAGGGGGCACCGGGAGCAGACGGCTGAAACCGAGACAAAACTAACGAGCCCTCGCACGCCTCTCTAGGACGTCGGGAAAGGAAGTTAGAGCCGAAAAACGTTTTGGCCGCCATTTTGACGGCCATCTTGAAAAACTTCGAAGGCCTATTACTTCCGATCCAGAAATCGGACAAAGGCGTGCGTCATATCATTGAAAAGGGCTCAACGAGGAGAATCCGACGGATCTATAAAAAAGGGGAAAAAGGGGGGAATTGCAACCCCCCCAAATTCACCCCCCACCACCTAGATCAGGTACGGATACCCCCCCTAGAAGGAAACCGCGATCCGGGCAAATAAAAACTGACGGAGTTATAGGCCAAAAAAGACGAACTTTGACGTTTCGTCCGCCATATTGGAAAAGTTTGAAGGCCTATAACTCTGAAACCAGACGCCAAAGAAGGACGCGGTTTTCGACGCCGGGCAGCACGCCAGGCCGGCTACACATCCGGGGGGGTTGGGACCCGGAAAACCCAAAAAACACGGAAAAATTTTTCCGAAAATTTTTCGACGAATAAAGACCAGGACCAGATAAAGGGGAAAAATCTATGCAGAACAAGCCCAAGAACGCCCACCTACGACCAACAGTTACCGAGATATAAGCCATTAAAGTTTGACATTGACAGTTCACCCACTGTCAAACGCCCGATAAAACTGGTCATAACTCCGCTTCCCGTAGACCTACAGATTCGGGATTTTTTTTCTACACAAAAGGCAGCACTCCAGCTACCCCCTCCCCGAATTTAAATCAAATCGGGGCCACAAAAATTTCAAGGTCGAATCTGGGGAAGACACCCGGATATCCAGGAAGGGCTTAAAAAACCCTGAAAAACGAGCCCAAGCTCGAGGCCATTACACCAAAGGACAAGGACGCAGCAGGAAATCTAGTTTTCAGACTGAAATTTGGCCGCCATTTTGAAAAATTTTAAAAGCCGATATCTCCGCTTCTACGCGTCGTAGAGAGACGAGGTTTTCACCCCTGATATAGGCGGCCAAAGCTCTATCCTGATGTGCTGACTTCGAACACCTGGAAAAAGGGGTCAACACCTGGAAGAGGAAAAATCACATATCTAGGCTTCGAAACATCGCAGGAAGCTGCGGTTTTCGGGAACCGGGTTAAGACGAGGTTGAAGACGCCACACCAGTAAATCCGGAACTCCTGGAACACCTGCAGCACCTGGAAAATAAGAAAAATCAAACTCACCTGGAAGACCTCGCCGCATCTGGAATTGGAGAGCTGCAACACCTGTAAAAGAACTTAAACCTAAGGTACAGAAATTGTAAATAGTTTTAGTGACCAGTAGCCCCTATTGGAGCTACTGACTAGTGTGTAAGAATTTGAATAAGGACCAACTACCCCATTTTTGGTGTAGTTGTTAGGTTAAGTTTTTGATTATATTGTGTGCTTAGGGAACCCCTTACACAACACGATATTTTATCCAGCTAGAGTAGGTCAGTTAACCCCCTATTGGGGAAACTGTTAGGTTAGTAATTTTGACATTTTATCGATTTGACATTTATTTTTAATAATTCAATTTTAATTTTATTTTTTTTGCTTTTTATCTTACTTTACACCGTAGCACTGGTGAAAAACCTGGAAGAAAACAATAGATTAATAAAAGAGAATATAAAGAAGATGGAAGAGATAGGAGAACACATAAGGGAAAATAGAGATAAGATGGGAAAATTGAGCTCGTTGCTGGAGAACAACATGACTGTCGCCAAACCAGCGAGCTATGCGGGCGTTGTCTCGAGAGGTGTCGTAGAGAAACCTCCCGAGGCAAGGGCCCTGCATTCAGTCATGGTGTCCTCCAGAGACGGGCAAGATAATGGTGAGGAGATACTGGAAAAGATCAGGAAGACGGTAAATCCAAAAGACGGTTGGGTAAAGGTGGAAAGGGTGCGAAAAGTAAGGAATAGGAAAGTCGTCGTAGGGTGTTTAAACGAGGAGGAGAAAAACAAGGTTAGGGAAAGACTGTGATGTGATGAATGATGGACTAATAGTCGAAGATGTGAGGAACAAGAACCCCCTTTTGGCTTTCAAAGATGTGATGAAGGTCGACGTAGCTGACTTCGTCACTGCGTTCTGCAACCAGAATGCAGACATCTTTGAGGGCTTGAAGGGGGACGAGAGAAAGGTTGAAGTAGCATATGTGAAGGATGCGAGGAACCCCCTGCAGAAACATCTCGTGGCCAGAGTCAACCCACAGGTATGGAAGAGGAGTGTGGATGTTGGCTATGCCCATATTGGGCTTGGCAGAGTGCGTGTTGAGGACCATAGTCCATTGGTGCAGTGCTCCTGTTGCCTGGGGTATGGGCACACGAGGAGGCACTGTGAGGAGAGTCAGGTGCGATGCAGTCACTGCGCCGGTCCTCATCTGAGGATCGATTGCGACAAGTGGCTGCGGGGAGAGAAGCCCAAGTGCATTAACTGCGCAAAGGCTAAGAGAGGCAACGAGGAGCACAGCGCCTTCGATAGAGGATGTTTGGAAAGGAAGAGGTGGGATGCTCTGGCCAGATCGGCGGTAGCGTACTGCTAAGGTTGTCCCCGGTGAGTACTTCCAGTACCGAACTCTGCAGGCCAACCTTCAGCGGAGCCAAATCGCCACAAGAGAGCTAATGCTCGAAGCCACCAAGCGTAAGGCCTGCGTAGCGCTGCTGCAGGAGCCCTACATAGGTGGGGCCCGGAGTATGAGGACACACAACGGAGTGAGGGTCTACCAGAGCGATGGGGAAGGGGGCGGTGTTGTCAAGGCGTGTGTTGCAGTATTCGACGACACGTTGGACGTCGAGCTGCACACACGCCTCAGCAACAACAACATTGTTGTAGCCACCCTCCGAACCAAAGCCTGGGAGATGGTTGTAGTGTCCTTCTACTTCGAGCCCGACAAGCCTGTGGGGCCTTACCTGGACCATCTTATGAGGATAGGAAGAGAGTTGGGATCCGATAAGATGGTCTTGGGAGGCGACGCTAACGCAAAGAGCCCGTGGTGGGGTGGCGATGTGGAAGACCCGCGAGGAAGGGAAGTGTCTGCTGTACTGGAAGCAATGAGCCTACACATACTCAACACCGGAGACATACCTACGTACGACACCGTCAGAGGGGGTAAAAGGTACACCAGCTTCGTGGATGTGACAGCGTGCTCCGACGATCTGCTGGACCGAGTGGGCGACTGGAGGGTGGAGGAGGGTCTCACGAGTTCGGACCACAACGGCATTTCCTTCGGCATCACACAACATAAATCCACATGCACGAACATAATACGTACCACGCGCATCTTTAACACTCATAAGGCAAACTGGACTCAGTTTCATGAGAAACTGACCCAGTTGATGTCAGACAGACAATTGACTGTACAAGCGATAGACTCAATACACAGCACACAACAAATAGATGACGCAACAGACAGCTACACACAAGCCATAACACAGACATGCAGAGACACTATGCCGACCAAAAAACACACGCAGAAATTCACCTTGTCGTGGTGGAATGATGAGCTCGCGCAGATGAAGAAGGAGGTCGCCACGAGGAAACGCAGGATCCGGAACGCAGCGCCTGATCGCAGAAACCGTGTAGTTGGATTGTACCTGGAAGCGAAAGAGAAGGATGAGAAGGCAGTGAAAGAGGCTCAAGTAGCGAGCTGGAAGGAGTTTTGCCGAAAACAGGATAGGGAGGGGGTCTGGGAGGGCATCTACAGAGTGCTGAACAGAGTTGGAGGGAGGGAGGAGGATCTGCCCCTAACAAGGGGCAGTGAGACCCTCGACGCCCGAAGCTCCGCAGAATTGTTGGCGGAGACCTTCTACCCCGCGGACCTGGAAAATGATGAAAGCGAGGATCATCGACGGACTCGCCGGCGTGCGGAGTCCTTGGACTCCGAACCGCCGACGGGCCCGGACGACCCTCCTTTCATCATGGAGGAGTTGAAGAGAGCCGTAATGTCCTTCAACCCCAAAAAGGCCCCCGGGGCGGACGGTCTCACGTCCGACGTCTGCCAGCACGCTGTGGATTGTAACCCGGAATGGTTCCTTGCCCTGTTGAATAAGTGCCTCACTGTCGGCTACTTTCCCGAAAAGTGGAAGCAGGCGACAGTGGTGGTGCTGAGAAAGCCGGGCAAGGAATCATACCGGGTACCGAAAGCCTATCGACCGATCGGCCTCCTTCCTGTTCTCGGCAAAATCTTCGAAAAGATGCTGGTCGCCCGACTTAGGTTCTACCTGTTGCCCAAAATAAGCCCCAACCAGTATGGCTTCATGCCCCAAAGGAGCACCGAAGACGCCCTCTATAGGTTAGTGAACCACATCAGAAATCTGAGGGAGGAGAAGAAAATTTCTGTTGTGGTATCACTGGACATAGAGGGGGCCTTCGATAGTGCTTGGTGGCCGGCCATAAAGGTTCGGTTGGCTGAAGTTGGGTGTCCGGGGAACCTGAGGCGGGTGTTCAGTAGTTACTTGAGCGGCAGAAGAGTGAACGTGAGATATGCTGGAGTGGAAGTGAGTAAGGGGATCGACAAGGGGTGCGTACAGGGGTCCATCAGTGGACCTATCCTGTGGGACCTCTTGTTGGACCCCTTGCTAACTTTGTTAGAGGAGTTGGGTGTCTTTAACCAGGCGTTCGCAGATGATATAGTATTGGTATTCGAGGGGACCACGGGTCTAGAAATAGAACGGAAAGCCAATGCCGTGTTGGAAAAAATTAAAATATGGGGAGAACAAAATAAATTAAGATTTGCACCCCACAAAACGTGTGCCCTTCTATCCACCCGAAAATTAAAATATGACGTGCCTCGGCTAACAATGGGGGGTGTCGACCTGAAATACCACGATGATATTAAAGTACTGGGCCTTACAATAGATAGCGGCCTGACATTCAACACCCACGTCACAAATGTCTGTAAAAAAGCGATAGCGAGATACAAGCAGCTCGCAAAAGCTGCCAGAGTAGGATGGGGGCTTAACCCCCAGATAGTTAGGATTATATATATGGCCGTGATAGAGCCGACTATTTTGTATGCATCAGCAGCGTGGGCACCCACCGCGGAAAAGATGGGGGTCCAAAAAAGGCTCAACTCCGTTCAACGGGGTTTTGCCCAGAAGATCTGCAGAGCATATCGAACTGTCTCCCTGAACTCTGCAATGCTGTTGGCTGGGATACTCCCTCTTGACCTCAGAATACTCGAAGCATCGAGACTTTATGAGGCCAAGAAGGGAGTACCACACCCGGTGCTAAGAGACAGGGAGGTGGAGCGAATGGCTCCTGCGATTGAGGACCCACATCCGGCAGAGCAGGTAGAGCTGAGGTTCGGGTTGGTAGACGAGGACTCATATGCCGACGTGGTTAACAGCCACGTCCATAGGATCTATACGGACGGCAGCAAGATTGAGGGTCGAGTTGGAGCCGCACTCTCCGTATGGAAGGGTGAGGCCGAGACGAAGGCCGTCAAGCTTGCATTGCCGCCGTATTGCACCGTCTACCAAGCCGAACTTCTAGCGCTCCAAAGAGCTGTAACTGAAGCCTGCAAGAGTGGAATGGCAAAGGTCGGTATCCTTAGCGATTCTAGATCGGCACTCCAGGCAGTCACTCTTAGTTCCCCTCATCCCCTGGCGGTGCAAACAAGGGCGGCCCTCCGAAAAGCTGCTTTGCAGAGGCGGGAGGTCTCCTTGTTTTGGATCAAGGCGCACGCAGGGTTGAGAGGGAATGAGAGAGTAGACGAGCTAGCCAAGGAAGCCGCTCTGGGCTCGAAAAGGAAGCCCGACTACGATCTGTGTCCTGTTTCATTCGTCAAGCGTATTTTAAGAGAGGATACGGTTGAGGAATGGGACAGGAGATACGAAGTGGGAGGGACGGCCGGAGTCACGAAGCTCTTTTTCCCAAGCGCTGCTGCTGCAAACAAAATAGTCAAGAAAATAGACATAACACACCACACTACACAAATACTGACTGGCCACGGCGGATTCGCCTTCTACTTGAATAGATTCAAGTTGAAGGAGGATCCGTCGTGTTCGTGTCAGCCCGGAGTTGAGGAGACGGTTCCTCACCTGTTACTCGAGTGCCCAATTTTTGCTAGCAATAGATATGATATTGAGCAGAAATTGGGCACATCGATGACGGGTGAGAACCTGCCTTCCATCCTGGGGGGAAAAAAGAGGGATGTATTTCTCTCTTATTGTAAGAGAATTGTAGAATATTGTAACAAGAAAAACTGTGATATTTTGGTGTGATATAGTTGTAGGCTCTAGAAGTAGGTTTTATCTGTGATATTAGGGTTAGATTGAATGTTTGTGACGTAGTCTTATTTAAATCTTGACATTTTATTTGAATATTATTGGAGTATTAAGTATGAAATCTTGGATTGTTTTATTAGAGTATTTATTTACAATTAATGTACTAACTGTAACCGTATTTCTGAACGAATTGTATATTCAAATGCTGCTATCACTGGAACTTCGAAGATGTTCCAAATAGGTATTCAAAAAATGTATACTAAATATATAGGCTATTATAATAAATAGACACCAAAGTTACTGTTGTGATAAAGGAATGAAATGACAAATGTTTTAATGCATTAGAGATATTGACAATAACTGTAATAGTTGTAAAAAATCAGATGTAAAAAAGTAAAAATTGTAATAGAGGTTATAAAGATAAAAGAAAAATGAAAAGAGCAAACAAAAAATACAGCAAACAACAATCCCTAATAATGTTAGGGGGATGGCATTAAAAAAAAAAAAAAACCTAACCTAACCTAACCTAACCTAACCTAACCTAACCTAACCTAACCCTATTTTATTATAAAATAGAGAAACAGGAAAACGAAATTTTAATATACCACTATAGAATATAAGATATTATGTATAACATGTTATAAATGTAAATGGATTGTCACTGCTGTTGGCCAAATGCAGCAACTTGATGCATCCCACTCACTTGCAAGGAACTATTTATTGAATAAATATTTTAAGCAAAATAATTCGCAACGAATACACCGCGCTGAGCGTAGTGTATTGGTAACATAAATGTACATAACATATTAGAAAGATAAATTGTAAAATGGAAGAAAAGTACAGTACTAAAAGGTAAAAATAATTGTAAAACAAAATAAGAATTGAAACAAAATGTGTAGAAATTGTAAATAAAATTAAGAATGCTAATAAAAATAAATAAGAAAAATGTGAAATATACTAAAAATAGAAATACGTAAGAGACATGTGATACTACAAGAGAAGCAAAAATGTAAAAAAGTAAGCAGTCAGGAACAAGTACAACCGTATAATAATTATAAATTGTAAATACTATAGTATATACCCTTGTATAAAACATAAACAAGTACCCAGATACAACGAAACATGTAAAAAATTGGCTCTTCCCTTTGGAAGGGGGAACAAGTGGTCCCGTAGTAGGGGCCGTTATAAAAAAAAAAAAAAAAAAAAAAAAAAAAAAAAAAAAAAACCTAACCTAACCTAACCTAACCTAACCTAACCTAACCTTACCTAACCTAACCTAACCTAACCTAACTAAACCTAACCTAACCTAACCTTACCTAACCTAACCTAACCTAACCTAACCTAACCTAACCTAACCTAACCCAGTACGCCTCCGGCAGCGACACAAGTAACATCAACAACAACAGCACGTGTAAGCCAAAGTTCATCGATTTGACCTAGGACACGTGTCGAGCGTCACAGTCTGAAGACAGCCGGCGATCTGAGGGTGCTCATCCAACAACTGAAGACACCTTAGGCGCCCACCAGCTCACATCATCAGATCAGCTCATCAGCTCCAAAGGTACATACAGCGTACATACAACGTACACAGAACATACAGCGTACTCAAAGGGGTAACGGGAGATACCAAGTGTGAGGTATCCCCAGCATCAGCGCAAGGAGACCCTTCCAGGGAACACACCCCCACCCCTAAATCTCATCCCCCTCAAAAAACTACCCCTTCCCCAAAAAGTGTCAGAAACCACCCCTAGGAAACGGAAACGGAAACGGAAACGAAAACGGAAACGGAAACGGAAACGGAAACGGAACGGAAACGGAAACGGAAACGGAAACGATAACGATAACGATATCGTTATAGATGTGCGTTATAGCGCGAATAGTCCTACAGACTACCCTGAGTGCATTTTTGTTAGGGCAGCGAGATAATCCAATAGACTCCCTTAATTGCCCTTATTGACTTACCCTCAATTTGCAAAGTGGCCAATAATCTTGCAGATTATATGAATGTTATAATTTATTAATGCGACAAATAGTCCCATAGACTATTCTGAATGCAAAATAAATGTAATATTGCGCGAATAGTCCTACAGACTACCCTGAATGCATTTTTGTTTGGGCAGCGAGATAATCCTATAGACTCCCTGAATTGTCCTTATTGACTTACCCTCAATTTGCAAAGTGGCCAATAATCTTACAGATTATATGAATGTATTAATTTATTAATGCGACAAATAGTCCCACAGACTATTTTGAATGCAGAATTAATGTAATATTGCGCGAATAGTCCTACAGACTACCCTGAGTGCATTTTTGTTAGGACAGCGAGATAATCCAATAGACTCCCTGAATTGCCCTTATTGACTTACCCTCAATTTGCAAAGTGGCCAATAATCTTACAGATTATATGAATGTAATAATTTATTAATGCAACAAATAGTCCCACAGACTATTCTGAATGCAAAATAAATGTAATATTGCGCGAATAGTCCTACAGACTACCCTGAGTGCAATAATTTAAAATATGCGCGAATAGTCCTGCAGACTACCCTGAATGCATTTTAGTTAGGGCAGCGAGATAATCCTATAGACTCTCTGAATTGCCCTTGTTGAAAATATTATCCGTCTTGTAACAATTCATGTGTCACTAAAAACAAAATGATAACTTACCGTTAATATCACGTTCACCTGAAGTGGAACTGGATGACGAATATGCGCTTGATACCGAAGAGAATCGTATATTAGCAAGATGAAAGATCGCCTTAAACGCCGTTCTGTTTTCTCTTTTAGTCACTTTTAACTATTCAACAATAATATAATCTAACGACTTTTCGTTTTTACGTTTACCCATTTTGAAATTAAAATTAGGTATGGAAATAACTTTGTTCTAAAGTTAATTTTAGTGCGATCGTGGCAAGCACAAAAGTGAATGAAGGTTCTAGACAGTTGCAGGTGACAGGAGAAAGGGAAAATCAGAGACAAGAGGCGGGAAAATATGGAGGAAAGTGCAATCCAGAGACAACTTGTTATTTTTTTCTTGGCTCTAAAATTGTGCTTTGCGTGGTAACAATCAGAAGTGTACTACTTAGTGTAAAAAGGAATACTAATATCGAGGACAAACCCCCGAAGTATAATCGACTTATTTGTCGATAAATGTTACGAGTACAAAATATACTGAGGGTAGTAAGTTCTATCATGTTACGTAGATATTAAGTAAGTTTCGTTATACACTCGCGGTGTATCCCGAATCCCAACATTGGTGCACAATTCATTTAATTATAATTTAATAATATTAACCCATCAGTCGTGGCAAAACGAGACACAATAGCTTTTTCAATGTTATCGCGGCCGGATGTGGCCGCTTGGGGCTTCATGAATTAAATGAATTGTGCACCATTTAATAATAATTTTTTCTTGGCTCTAAAATTGTGCTTTGCGTGGTAACAATCAGAAGTGTACTACTTAGTGTAAAAAGAATACTAATATCGAGGACAAACCCCCGAAGTATAATCGACTTATTTGTCGATAAATGTTACAAAATATACTGAGGGTAGTAAGTTCTATCATGTTACGTAGATATTAAGTAAGTTTCGTTATACACTCGCGGTGTATACAATTCGGCGCACCGAATCCCAACATTGGTGCACAATTCATTTAATAATAATTAATTCTTTATTTAGAACAAAAGGTATGCGGTGGTGCATTGATTAATAAGACTCGCAGTCAATCTAGTTATAAGCTTGAAATAATTCCCTATAAATAAAATTATAATAATAATATTATGTAAGGTCAGTGCGGGGAAATGTAGCTGGGGGGCAAGTGTGACTGCTTTAATTTTTCGAAAAACTGTTTGAGCTTATGGTGGCAGCGACCTCTGTTGTTGTGCGTAAAACTAATTTCAATGTACACAATCTCAATCCAGATGGAACTGTCAAGCACTTTTGAAGTTCTCGCCATTTTAAAATCTGTCCCATTTTTTAAGACGAACTCTAATTCACATGGGTTTTTTCAATCAATATAAATCTTGGTGATTTTGAAGAACCTGATAATTGTATCCCGGTAAGTTGCTTTTTTACTAACTAAACTTATTATTTCTTTTATAATTTTGTTAGAATTGTTGCAAATATGAGATTTATGTCCATAAGAAAAATCTGACCTCAAAATTTTAGTGCTGGGGAAGTGTGCCTACTTTGCATGAGGCAAGTGTGTCTATATTAGCTATTTAATCTATCCTCAGAAACTATATCATGTAATATAGTCGTCATAATATGATTAGTTCCGATGATCAGGTAGTATATACTTAGCATTTTCAAATTTGAAATAACTATCTATTGTACACTTACGATATAGTCACACTTGCCTCACTTTCTTGGGTAAGTGTGTCTACTACTACTTATGTCTACTACTGTGCACTTTATAAAAGACCTTAAAAACAAGTGATTAAAAGGCAATATTGGGTAGAGCACTTTGTTACCGGTCAAATATGAACCTTATCGTATTTTGATTTCACAGAGAGTGAGAAATTTAACCTTAAACTACTTGATTTTTACGTTCAAAGTAAACTTGAAAAAAAGTATAACGCACTTACCCGTATCGACCTTAGTTCTATTTATAGAACAAAGTCTGAAGAGCGCGGGAAACGCGCGGTAGTTGCTAATTTTTCTTTTTTAAGCATTGTCGGAGACTCGTAGTCAATCCATACATTATGTGATTTATAATTAACTTAATATATTTTAGATTTAAACAGTAATTAACTCGTAGTTAATCCCCCCAAACTGGCCAACATATAGTTCTATTTATAGAATAAATAAAATATCGTCAGAGACCCGCAGTCAATTCCGATGCATATAGATTGTGCTTAGAGACTCGCAGTCAATCCAGACATTATGGTGGGTTATAAAATAACTCGCAGTTAATCCCTCCGAACCGGCCAACATATAGTTCTATTTATATAACAGTTAAAACATCGTCAGAGACTCGCAGTCAATTCCGATGCATAAAGATTGTGCTTAGAGACTCGCAGTCAATCCACATATTATGGCAGTTTATAGAATCATTTATATAATTGAATACTTGCAGTAATTAACTTATAGTTATTCCCCCCAATCGGGAAAACATATAGTTCTATTTAAGTTCAGAAAAGGTAAAACATCGTCAGAGACCCGCCGTCAATTCCGATGCTTATAGATTGTGTATAAGTAAGGATTAAGGACTCGCGGTCCAAACACATTGTACTTATTGACTCGCAGTCACAGTACATGCCGGTTACTTGAATAATTGCAGTAATCAACTTGCAGTTGTTTCCCCCAATCCGGCAAACATAGATAAAATTCTATTTATAGAACAGATAAAGCATACATATTATCGTACACGTAAGTACACACTGTACTTATTGACTCGCAGTGCGCAGTTATACATGCCGGTTAATAGTGAATATAATAATTGGTCTTAGCCTTGGTAGTACCTACCGTGTATTAGTACTTACATACTTGTAATTTCTTGCTACACGATAAAATAACACTGACTTTAATTACTAACAACACTGACTCAATCATTTTACTAATAATAACCAATTTTCTTCTGAGCGCTGTGCTATGGCATGGTTACTAATTAGTAAACGTGCTCGCGTTGCCTCGCGTTAACAAAGAATGAGGACGCTGACGAGCGCATGAACAGACGAGATGGTATTATTTTTTGTTCGAGTACCCACATACTCTAAAGAAAAAACGCGATTTGCCTAGCGGAATGCAAAGCACTACTTTTGGTTAATTATATATCGAAGAATGAAGCGAAGAAATATAATATATTAAAAAACAATACAATATTCTCACTACACCAACTTTTATTTCGTAAACATTACAGTCTTATTGTCTTATTTTAGAAGTTGTACTCCTCCCCGGAGCCGTACGTGTATTTCTCCGGCAGTACATAGTCGGCCGGGTCGTGGCCGTACGCTTCCTTTCCACCGTTGCCGTCGCTGGGCCCTTCTCTGAAAAGTAAAATAATTATGGGTAAAATAGGTATTATTACCGACAAGTTTCTTTTTGCGGGTGTTGATTTATAAAAACTATAATAATACTAGATGACCCGGTGAACTTCGTATCACTTCCCTTCTAATTTATATTAACATAGCGCCATCTATTGAATATTTACTCAATCAACGAGGACAAACAACGAGACACGAAATTTTTAAATATTATTGTATTGAAGTTGTGACAATTTTGCCCCCATGATAATTTCACCCACAACTCCCAAAAGATTGAAGAACATCTTACAAGGAAAAACGATAGTTTTCTGTGATGAAAATGGGATAGTAATAATTATATTATACCTACTTAGCTAATATGACACGGTGTTCACTTGAATTCTGAAGCAGTATATAAACTAGTAATAATCGGCCTAGTGCGAGTCGGACTCACGCGCGGAGGGTCCCGTACCGTTATAGAGCAAAAATTGGCAAAAATTGTGTTTCTTGTTTAAAATTTTTTAAACTACACATATTATTATAACTAAGGCCTTTGTGAAATTCAAGTGCCTACCTGTTGCCGTTATTCATATCGAGCAAAAAGGCCAAAAAATTCACGTTTGTGATTTTTTGGTAGTATTAATTTTATTTTGTTTTTAGTATTTGTTGTTATAGAGGCAACAGAAATACGCAATCTGTGAAAATTTCAGAAGTCTAGCTATAGCGGTTCTTGAGATACAGCCAGACAGACAGACACATCGAAGTCTCAGTAATACCCTTTTTGTACGGAACCCTAAAAAATCAACTTACCTCAGTTCCTCATGTCTCTTCTTTGGTTTCTCTTCTGCCTCGTGTTCATGATGCTCATCTTCATCACTCGACTCACGGTACCGCTCCGCTGATGAAATAAAACTAGCTTATTACAACAATTTATTACAATTGAGTTCAATTAAATACATACAAAGAATCCGATAAAACTGAACTAAACTACTGAAACCAACTTTGAAAAAAATATTGTTTTCAGGGTGTATAAAACTGAGTGTATAATAATACTTTAGGGTGTATATGAGTCCCCTGAATAGAGATCACTAGCGGCTAGCACACACACATTTTTTTGTGATTTGTATGGGAAAGTGCCCCAGCGGCATGAGTTTTGCTCATACAAAAGCTACTCTTTCAGCGCTGTTACTTTCACAGCAAACTCTATGCAGGGGGCTCATACGCACCCTAAAGTACCACTTAGTTTTGTTGTGTATATCTGCGGCATTAAAACAACCATTTGAGAACTCTCTTTGCGAACTTAATCGGTCTTTTGATTCTTCTCAGTTCACCTCTTTTCTCGTGGGGATGGCTGTGAGCCGCGTCGTGTCCCTCATCGTCTTGGCCGTACGAATCCTGTTTCTCGAACTCGTAGTTGTCTCCCGCTTTCTTGTGGTAGGAGTCGAAGTGCTGGTAGCCCTTCTTCCCCCCGCCCCCCTTCTTACGGGAGTACCCAATTTTGCCATCTCCATCGCTGCTGTAGGATTTGTGGTAGTTCTCCGGCTGAAAATCACGGTTGTTAATTTTTTAACCGACTTCCAAAAAGGAGGAGGTTATATAATGTTCGTCGGTTTATATTTTTTTAGGAGCTACCGTTACTGCATAGTGAAATCTTTATTATTATGATAGAACTTCAGTCAACCTAACTGCGGGTTCTAAGGCGATCTGCAATGTCTCTTTATATGATACTTTTTGGCCGTATCAAATATGTTTCTCATGAATGACGTAAAACATCTTGACTGAAAAATAAGTGAATTGGAAATCTCCAATCAGCATTATGGAATTATAGCTATATGGCGTACTTGCCGCGGTGGCGCACTTTACCACACTCACTATACCAGGTAAAAAAACTTACCGGAGCCGCCCTGACTTCTCTCACGTAAGATCCCACAGATTCCGTGTCGTCAACCATCTCCAGGTCTTGAAGTGTCGGTCTCCCGCTGGCCAGGTGGAGACCCAACACCAATATTAGCAGCTTCATTCTGTATCTGTGAACCTTCATTTGAAACCATGAAAAGTAGCTTGTATTAAATAATGTAATATTGTAATATTGTAGTAATTACCATTTGCCTATTATCAACTGTGCCCTGAGTGTCTAAACAGGCCAAATAAGGAATTTTTGAAGATTTTACCAAGTTCTTAGACTTTAAGGACTTAATTGATACAATATTATTTTAAGAGGTATGATAGAGGTATACATATTAAATATGCCCCTAAAATACTGTTAAAAGACACTTAGCGTCAGAGCACGGTTGGTGAAAACTAGCATCAAAGTTTCTAATAGAGGCCATAAATCACAAAAGACCTCATGATTTAATAGGTAACTTGTGAATTTTAATGATATTCTTGGGCAGTAAATAAAATGCATGAAAACGGTAAAGTAATAATAATTCTTCTACCTTCTCCTTTGTATCTCAATATTCTTCTTTCTGATTTGAAATTACAAACTGGACGTTTCTTTTTTACTCAGGCAGCAGGCTTGATTCTTCTAAGCCACCAGTTTATAAGTGTTTTAAAAATAATCGTAAAAATAAAAAAACGTGTACTGTCACCACCGCAAGTGCTCAGCATGTTTCCGCGCGATGTTTTATATAACCAGCGATTGCGGCGTGCGACGTCTTTCACAACGCGCGCGCGACTGTACCACCATTGTTAATTTTTTGCCGCCAAATCGCAACTCATTAAGAAATTGGAATGCTTTTTATTGAAATGTGTAAAGTGATAAATTGTTTGATATTGATTAATCTAGTATTGCAGTCGGGGTTTGTGATGGCAGTGCTTTGTTTAGCGGCGAGCTCATAACTCAAGAGCGTAGATTAGGTTAGACCTAGGTTTAGTTTCATGTTGTAACGGTGGGCATCGTACCCGCAACTTTACCTTAACTAAGCGGATAGTAGAATGGGGTTTTAGTGGTTATACCCCCAGTGTTTTCTGTTTAGATAACTTGGCGGAGCAATCGTAACGCACACGTCCCACATCCTCGGCCGATGTCCCTTATCCGCCGGGGAAGCGCTAATTCATTTTATTACCTCGATCGTGGAAAAACCAGACACAATAGCTTATCTATTGTTATCGCGGCCGCATGTGGCCGCTTGGGAGTTGAAGCTATGTAAAAAGGCACAGTTTCATTAGTTGACAGACCAACGTCATTTGGTCGGATGTACTATGCGGTGCGTTCGACGCGCACGGTGCTGACAAATGTGCGATCAGCTTAAGAGCGTTGCAATATCGTCGCTTACTGGTAGGTTTGTTGTAAACGGAAAATAATATTATTGCCCTACGCCATGGTAGTTGGTACTACTCGACCAAACCAATCTAGACGACTGTCAAATCATGCTCTCTCGCACTTATGCATTGCTAGCGACGTGCGTAAGTGCGAGAGAGCAAGCTTTGACATTCGTCTAGTTGGCTTGGTCGAGTAGTAGAAATTGCATAAGATATTGAAGAAAGCACCAATCGGTCCCTGAACAAATTCGATTTTGCGGTTGGACGTGAATAATTCGGAACGGGTTGATAGTTTCATCATCAGCAACATTTTACTATATTTTAATAATTTGCTTTGATCTAATATTTATATATAGCTGGACTGCAATGCCAATTAGTAAAGGTCACTTATCAGCGAGCGCGCGCCGTACGCGCCTCATTTTAGAATTCGTTGTATGAAATGATGTGTGTAATGAAAATTACGAAGACAATTTGTGTTTTTTTAATGGCTGCCAAATCCTATTTCATTATAATTGTGACGATTATACATTTTGTTTTCACTGATTTTACTTTGAACCTGTACCTATTACGTAGTTTAATTTGTTTTTTTTTCATTTTCCATCTCTTTGCGGGAAAGCGGTGTAAACAATAATTTTCTTGGTGCTGGCGCTGGATTTTCTTTGATTGTTAGTCTCCTTACTAAATACTGAATCGACATTCGTCTCCCATTCCTTAGTAAGCTTCAGATCACTAAGAACTTTGTTTCTGAAAAATTGTCGAACATTAGACATCAACGCGAACATAGATATCCCTTTGGGGGAACGTAGGTAATAGGTGTGTAGTGTTACAGTCATAATATCCATATCCATACTTCTACGGCCGTGTTCACACCAAACTGACTATACGCCGCTGAATGTGAGCGAGCGTTACGCAGTTTATTGTATTTCCATATATATTCACTTTTTCGTTCATACAGCTAACGGACAATACGCCATTACGCTAGGCGTAGGCGCGGACATTCGATACCGTATATTTTGTATGATTTTCATGTTCACACTGGGGGTCACAGTGAGCCAGCTCACATTCAGCGGCGTATAGTCAGTTTGGACTGAACACGGCCTAAGGGGTGTAACAAAACTAAGTATATAATAATATTTCAGAGTGTGTATGGGTCTGCTATATTATAGAGTTCACTGTGTACGCAGCGCTGAAAGAGTAACTTTTTTAACTTTTATATAGGAAAGTTCATGAATCATGACGCTCTTTCAGCGCTGCTACTTTATCTTTGAATTCTATAGCAGGAGTAGCGACACATACAAACCCTAAAGTATAATCACTTTGTTTTGTTACACCTTGTGTACTAATAATATTATAAATGCGAAAATGAGTCTGTATGTCTCGCAATCTGCCTATCTATTACCTCTTCACGCCCCGCTGAACCGACTTTGAGTCCTGGGAAAGGACATATTATGATAGTTTTTATCCCGAAAAAAAAAAATATACGCGGCTACCGCGCGATAGTTGAATTTTGGCGCAATGGAGTTGCGCGTGTCATTAATATGCGTGGAAACAAGATACCAATATTACATTAGCATTAGATTAGTTCTGTGGCTCAGACCTTTAGCGGCGCAATCATAGTTTCGAAACATTATTACTATTTCGCTGGTAATATTGTTTACAAGCATAATAATAATAATAACTCAATCACTTATTTAGTTCACGTTTGTTGCAATTTTAAGGCCTAACAATTTGAACGATGTATGTTATTTTATCATGTTGTCTCTTTAACAGAAGCGAAGACTGTTATAAATGATTATGTTATTAAATTTTAGCCCAAGATTAAATTTAACCCAGATAATATGGGCAAGGGGGCTTCAGTCCAAAATGTTTTTTTACTTAATTTCAGATATTTCATGGTAATTTAATGTAAATATTACTTGTACAGGGAACGTGAACGAACGTAGTGATTAGTCACAATGCATTCCCCAGTTTCGATAGCGAATCGACGGAGAGCTGGCGACCAAATCGGTCATGTGGCATCTGCTGTATTAAAACTCCGTTAGCTATTTCCCTGCACAACCCTTTCTGATAATCTGCATGCTGGCAGGCCGTGGGCGATGGGTGTGGGTGTAGTGGGGTGGGAAAAAAAAGAAAAAAATGTATGTTCAGCGAATTTAATTTTTTTTCCAAACAGATGCTCTGTACTTCCTGTGCAACCAAAAAATATTTATATCGATCGGGTGGTGGGAAGGGGTTGTCAGCATTAATTAAAAGTAGAAAAATTATTATTATTTTCATGTGGGTTCAGCTATATTGGCTTTTTTCTGACCCGAGATTAGTCAGTATAGTAATCCCCAAAAAAAAAAAAAAACAAAAATATTGGTGGGAAGGTACCGAAACCAATAATTTGTTGAAATCGGCGAATTTTTGTACGTAAATGCAATGGGCGTTCTGACCGCGTCAGAATTGCTCCTGTGTGACCGACCGACCGCTTGAACGAAGAATGCAAACGCAGAACGCTTGAACGCGCGACTGCTCTCTAACTGATAGATCACTTAGCGATACGTTATAATATGTCACTCTGGTGTCGCCAATTCGAAACCTTGTCATTTACTTCTCATCTTCTACCACCCTAAGTTTTTGTACATTCTTTTACATAAAGGACAAGATCCAACGTCCATACAATTTTGGGCTAATTTTAAAAGTGCCGGCCAACGCAAATAAACCCATTATTTAAATAGAACATAATCTAAGGAATAATTTTTATTGTTACACCAAAGTTCTAAGTCAAGACTTCGAGTTGTTATTCAAGGTCAAACTTTTTTTTATAACATGCAATAAAACTTATTTTATTAATTAAAAGCAATAAGTAATCGATCCCAACGTCCCTATCCGAGTCATAGAACAGATTGGAGGCCAAATACCTAGAAATGGTTTGAAAAAACTCTACGTGCTTGGGGTACGCACGGCATTTGCCTAGTATTCCAAGTAAGCAATGGTACGTAGAGGTTCCCTCTTCCTTTGAATTTTTCCAAATCATTTGTAGGTATTTCGCCTCTAATCTGTTCTATGACTCGGATAGGGACGTTGGGATCGATTACTTATTGCTTTTAATTAATAAAAGAAGTTTTATTGTATGTTATAAAAAAAAGTTTGACCTTGAATAACAACTCGGAGACTTGACTTAAAACTTTGGTGTAATAATAAAAATTATTCCTTAGATTATGTTCTATTAAAATAACGGATTTATTTGCGTTGGCCGGCACTGTTAAAATTAGCCCAATTTGGACCTTATCCTTTAGCAATTGGCGAGGTCTGAAAGTTAATATCTCCGTATCAAATTTCGCCTAAAATCAGTTCAGTGGTTTAAACGTGAATAGGTAACAGACAGATATACTATTACATATTTTGGAATATTAGTAAGGATCAGTATATGCATGTTACGTCTAGACTTTAGACTCTAAAGTTTACTAAGGGAACCTACACAAGGTCTGTTGTGACGTCAAAACGGATCACTTTGTACCCCAGGTCCTGACCGCGGTGCATGGACGCCTTCACCAGCACCTGCGCCACCTGCGACGCCCGGGGGGTGTCGGGGGGTACCAGGAGTAATATCTGCGGGATGACATTAAAATATATCTATGACATCCGAAGTCGGGTAAAATAAACGTACTTATCGTGAGGCTACTTTCTTATTCCTCATCTTCATCTGATTAATTTCGATAAGACAGTTTTAGCATGTCTCTCAGGCCCCTTAAGATTATATCAAAGGGTTTTGATGGTTAGATACAGCTGTAAATCCTGTCGATACAGGAAACACAGTCATGGGAACGCATGGTGGACCAAACCCTAGTAAAAGAAAACTAACATGGGGTTTTAGAATTGGTTATCAAGATCTGACACATTAAAATGTTCGGTGGTATGTAGGTTTCGAGTTGGGTTAGAAGAATAATGCTTTGCACAAACCTACGCGACCACGCGCCTGCGAAGCGGCAGCGTCAATACAAAACACACATTTGACAACTTGTCAATGACAATGACAACTTGTCAAATGTGTGTTTTGTATTGACGCTGCCGCTTCGCAGTCGCGTGGTTGCGTAGGCTTGTGCTAAGCATAATAACAATATTAGAAGTTTGGAACGGGTTTCCTAACTTCTAATGAATATTTGTCAGGTAAATAAGAAGACGTCACTTTTAGAATGAGAAGTATTCGTGATATCTGAGTATAGTAATTCTAATTTCAAACTACCTGTAGAATTTGTGACACCATATACTTCTTGTGAAGCGCCGGTGCTTGGAGGAACTGCGCACTTAGGAGTATCAGCTTCTTCGAGCTGTCACATTTGATGCAGCGCGCCCATTTCTCCAGTAGCATCGCATCCCAGGGAGTAAGACTGGTGTTGAGGGCCAGGCCTCTTACTTGTAGCCAGCCACGATTGGCTTCTTGCTGCTCGGCCAACATGGTATGCCCTGGATATTATTTTAGATACTAATTATGTTTATGAAGAAGTGTCTTAAGAATATTTTGCTTGTAGCAATAAACTTGGCACTAATAGCTATTGGGAAAAAAATGTATTTGCTAATTGCTACAGTTTTTATACTAGTATTGGTACTTAGGATATAGACCGTTTTAAAAATTAGATTTTTATAAAAGAGGATGTAGTTAAATTTATAGCCCGAATTAACATAAAAACACGATGTAAAAGTAGCCTTTTTCATATTTTAGTTACACGAATAGCTTATTACAGGCCACGCACAGCTTTTCTTTCACAAAAATCGAAATATTCCATTAATTTTAATTTTTAGGTCTTTCTAAATTAAAATAGAAATACAATAATAAAATAAGGAATAGTAAAGTGATTGGTTGATAGGTAATAACCTCCTCCTTTTTGGAAGTCGGTTAAAAAGACGGAGTGTTATTGACATGTTAGCAACCGTGATACGTTCCGGTTTTGCGTATATGTTGGTATAGCGAATATGTTGGCTCGTAGATTTGCTAAATGCACTGCAGAGGTGAAGATTACTTTGTTTCGTGCCTACTGTCAGGCTTTCTATACGTGCAGTCTATGGGTCAAACATACGCTGGCGGCTTATAGTGCCCTGCGGGTCCAATACAATAATGGGTTCCGGGCACTGATGGGGCTGCCGCGATTCTGTAGCGCGTCAGGGATGTTTGCAGACGCCGGAGTGGACGGTTTTGCAGCAGTAATGCGAAAAAGATCTGCATCCCTGATGAGAAGAGTACGCGGCAGCTCCAATAGTTACCTGCAACTCATTGCGAGTCGAATGGACACTGAGTGCCCATTCATGATAAAATGGACTCAAATGCATGCACAGTCACACACTCTCTAGTAATTATTTAATGTGGTGCATTTATTGTTATAATTAAGTATAATATTATGTAATTTTAAATTTATATTTAATTGGACCATGTCTGAAATAAATGATTTGAATTTGAATTGAATTAGTTAGGTAGTTAGGTAGTGAGCGGCATATGATTCCTTAATTACTACTGCCACTTGATATAAACCAAATAAAATTAAGTGACTCATATATCTACTAAAGTTACTCTGTAACCTTGACTCAAACTCCTAGACAGCAGGTCTGTCATGACAGCGATATGGCTTTTACTGGTCGTTGGGATGTTGGCCGCGGGCCACAAGAGCGGCGCATTCTGCTGTACGAACCGGATCACCCTTGGCATGTCCCTGGGTCGAGCTCTTCTGACACGTAATTGTACTAAGCTGCTTCCTTGGATCTAAATACCAAGACGTGTTGATTTAGTTTTTAAAGGCGTACGCTTTCAGAAATTAACATTACATTTAATTTAGCGTCAATAAACAGATTTTTAGTAGATGTGACATTTTTATCTATTATCTTATGAATTAAGTCCATTTTCTAAACTTCTACAACTACTCACAAAGTAGTTCTGAATTTAAGCAGATAGCTGTACTACAAGCCAAGGGTCATTAATCTCAAGGAAATTATACTTTATTAAATTATGACACCCGCAACTCCGTGGCGCCAAAACTGGTTTATCGCGCGGGAACCGTACTATTTTTCGGGATAAAAAGTGTCCCAACTATATCCTTTTCCCGGGAATCAAAGTATCTAATTTCAGCAAAATTGGTTCAGCGGATTGGGCATGAAGAGGTAACAGACAGACTGACAGACAGACAGACAGACGGACAGTCAGACGGACAGACACAGTTTCACATTTACAATTTTACTTACTATTAAATAGTATATAAATTATTTACTCATACTAATTAATCTCTTACCGTTGCGTCCTTATTCTTTTTCGAATCTGACGATGAATCCACCAAATTCGTCCATCCTACCCTGATACGTCTTCTTAACAAGGGACTTTTGATTTGGAGTGGCAGGGTTTTGAGTAATATAAACATTATTGGACACCGAAAAGTTGTTACTATTTCTATGTGGCTATTATATTATAAGGATAATTTAGTTTCCAGATTTTGTACATGTTGGTGTTTGTTTTGAGTTACATTATTGTAATGCGGTTGCAGCCATTGACAAAGAGAAATATAATCACTACCTACGTGGCCATTGTGATGTTTTTGTTTGACATTAAAACGTAGTGATTATATTCTCTTTGTTTGACATGTTTTTAATGCCAGTCTTGATGCTAATGTGACATTGCTTGCAGGAAGTGAGGAAATTGGTCAAAGTTTATTTTTAAAACGGATGTGATTTGAACGATGACTTTATTTACTTGCGTTTTGTCATAGTCTTTGCCTTTTGTACTTATGAATCAGCTAGAAGTTTAAGCATAATTGAATGGTCCAGTTCAAGAAGTCCTTAAGTCCATTTTTAGTGTTTTGCGTATTCACAAAATTTAATACTTTTTTTGATATTAAAACGAATACTAAACCAGTTTGAACTATTGATAGTGCTCATAAAGCAAATTATAGGGGGTTCTTTTAAGTAAATATCTGATTTTGAAATTCTAATAAAGTTTATACAAGAAAAGTATCGAAAATTTGATTGGACTTAAACGTAAATCTTTTGGACTTGGGGATTTCTTTATGGCACTTAGGGTCTTTTGGTTGGACTTAGGGATTTTACTCAAAAAATTTTAGGACCTAGAGAAATACACCCTGGTAACATGACTGTAAAAAACACTGGTTTCCTTATAACTTCTGTTTTTGGGTGTGGAGAAAGGACAAAACAATCATGTAAGTAAGCAAAGTATATTTTTTAATCATTGCAACAGTAAAATTTTTATTAAAAGACTATTAGAAATAAATTACACTCAAATCTTATATCTTTAAACGAGCAATTCTTGTATATATATAATTGGAATCTCGGAATCGGCTCCAACGATTTTCATGAAATTTAGTATATAGGGGTTTTTGGGGGCGATAAATCGATCTAGCTAGGAATCATTTTTAGAAAAAGTCATTTTATTCGTGTTTTATCGAATACCGAGCGAAGCTCGGTCAAATAGCTAGTCTAAACCTTGTCTTAGTTAACTACTACTCTAAAATATGCTTCTGCTTCATCTTTTGCTGCAGTATTTTTTAACTTTTCACTTTAATCACAGCAAATTTCGGTTAGCAGAAAGAATCATTTTTGAAATATTTTACAGTTTTCTGTTGACATAAGGATTAAAAAAAAAGAATGGACTTAGGCATATTAAAGAAAAAAACTTGGACTTAGGCTTTTTGAACTCAAGTCACTGGACTTGTACTTAGGAACATCATACAAATAAAACCATAGAAAATGACGTGCACAACCTAGCAGTGTTGATAGTGCATAAAGTCCCTAAGTGGACATAGGGACTTCTTGAACTGGATCATTCAATTATAGGTGTACCAGGTACTGATGGCAAAAAGTGAGAAAAGAAATTGACTCTAGCAATACCGGCGTAATTGGAATAAAACATTTTGATCCTTTTTTTCCTTGTAGCGGCTGATTCATTGCCTTGATCATTGGAAAAATAAAAATTTATCCAATGATCATCTAAATTTGCCATCAGATCCTGGTAGACTGACTGAATAAATCGCATGAAAAATAAAACAAGCAAAACCAAAAAATATATACATTTATTACAAAAATTCACAATATTTTGCACAACAAAAAAGTGACCTTGTAAAATCTTTCGAAATGATGATGTTCCATTACCTTTTTTAATCTCAGCATTTGATGCGGTCACTTAACAGAAGAACAAGTTTTTCAATTAGTTTTTGTGACGTCGTGGCAAGATTATTTTTCTAATGCGCTGTGTAATTGAGGTTTGGAAACATTTGCCGCAAACACTAGCTTAACAATTTCATTGTAATCTTTATAGATTTCATTTTGAACATAAATAGACTTAAATAAAATTCAAAGAAGAAAACAGTAGAAAATAAGAATGTTAAAATATAATATTTTATTAGATGAACGATAGAAACTTTAATAAAATATCAGTTTCAAATGTCTCTTGTAAATTGACTAAAGCATAGAAACCTACTGCTAAATTCAGACTCTTATAAATTAAAATAAACTTAATTAAAGTCACATTATGAATTGTATTTGGTTTCAAAATATAAATATCACAATTCATATGACAATTAATACTTTTAAAATGGAGGAAAGAAAAAAGAAATCCAGAAAAAATTCTTGAAGAAAAATAATTATTAAAACTTCAGCTGATTCAAGTTTCTTTTCTCTCTCTTTAACTTACTCCTATCCACTAGCATTTTAAATAACACTACTATTTTATAAACTAGGCCTTTTTTCTTTTGAGCTTTCCTCTACATCCTCTGTAATACCTCATATTTTTCCTCTCTTTCTAATTCTTCTTAGCATATCCCCAGTGCGATCCTCCTTCTTTAGCCCCTTTCTTGCCGTGTGACCCATGATGCTCGTGATGCTCCTCATGGCCACGTTTGCCGTCGTAGCCTTTGTGGTCGGCGTCAACGTGGCCCTTGTTACTGCAAGCAAAAACATTCAAATTGTAATTGCATTCTGAATTCAACTGAATTGAATTGAATAAGTTTTTGAGTACTTAATAGTCGATCAACTAAAAAAAATGTATATGGAGAAGTATAAAGGAACTTTTCGTTCAAATTCGTTTAAACATAACTGAAATAATGTTGTTAGTAGTCTAAAACGCGTTATAAAATATGTACATTCATTGACCATTAAAAAATATCAAAAACTAGCGATACTACGGAGCCCTATATTGCGCGTGGCCTGACACGCACTTGCCGGTTTTTAATTTCTATTTATGGTAACAATGATCATGACCATATTTTAAGTCGAATACAATAATGAAGTAGTCATTATATTACAGCTTAGATCCGTAATCTACGAGTATTTTCAATTTATTCAAATCTTTTTTGCTACACTGCCTATAATATTTCCTTCATAAGCCCTTCTTGTTTTAAGAAAGAAGGAAGACTATTTTGTGATTCTTCATTTTTAAGCATTACTATCTCACCTATCGTTGCTGGCGTGCTTGGCGATGAACTTGCCATAGCAAGGGTGCTCGCTACTAAGCAGCACCTGTGTCCCTTCTTTTGCTCTGATTCTGCTGAAGTGAGTTCTACTTTATTAATATCCTCACCTTCTTGCCCTTCTTGACGAAGTCATGTCCTGCGTTGACGTGGTGCGCCTTCTTGCCGCTCTCATTGCTGGCGTGCTTGGCGTTGAACTTATCGTAGCAATAGTGCTTGCTACTAAGCAGCACCTCTGTCACTTCTTTCGCTCTGATTCTGCTGATGTGAGATCTAATACTGTATCAACATTCTCACCTGTATCCCTTCTTGCCCTTCTCGACAAAGTCATGTCCTGCGTTGGCGTGGTGCGCCTTCTTTTTGCCACTATCATTGCTGGCGTGCTTCGCGTTAAGCTTACCGTAGCAGGGATACTCGCTACTAAGCAGCACCTCTGCCCCTTCTTTCGCTCTGATTCTGCTGATGTGAGATCTAATACTGTATCAACATTCTCACCTGTATCCCTTCTTGCCCTTCTCGACAAAGTCATGTCCTGCGTTGGCGTGGTGCGCCTTCTTTTTGCCACTATCATTGCTGGCGTGCTTCGCGTTAAGCTTACCGTAGCAAGGATACTCGCTACTAAGCAGCACCTCTGCCCCTTCTTTCGCTCTGATTCTGCTGATGTGAGATCTAATACTGTATCAACATTCTCACCTGTATCCCTTCTTGCCCTTCTCGACAAAGTCATGTCCTGCGTTGGCGTGGTGCGCCTTCTTTTTGCCACTATCATTGCTGGCGTGCTTAGCGTTAAGCTTACCGTAGCAAGGATACTCGCTACTAAGCAGCACCTCTGCCCCTTCTTTCGCTCTGATTCTGCTGATGTGAGATCTAATACTGTATCAACATTCTCACCTGTATCCCTTCTTGCCCTTCTCGACAAAGTCATGTCCTGCGTTGACGTGGTGCGCCTTCTTTTTGCCACTATCATTGCTGGCGTGCTTCGCGTTAAACTTACCGTAGCAAGGATACTCGCTACTAAGCAGCACCTCTCCTCTCTTCTTTCGCTCTGATTCTGCTGATGTGAGATCTAAAACTGTATCAACATTCTCATCCGTATCCCTTCTTGCCCTTCTTGACAAAGTCATGCCCTGCGTTGACGTGGTGCGCCTTCTTCTTGTCGCTCTCATTGCTGGCGTGCTTGGCGTTGAACTTACCGGAGCAAGGGTGCTCGCCACGAAGCAGCACCTCTGCCCCTTCTGTTGCTCTGATTCTGCTGAAGTGAGTTCTAATACCTTAGAAATATCCTCACCTATATCCCTTCTTGCCCTTCTCGACGAAGTCATGTCCTGCATTGACGTGGTGCGCCTTCTTCTTGCCGCTCTCATTGCTGGCGTGCTTGGCGTTGAATTTGCCGTAGCGGTGGTGCTCGCCGCTTTTGTGGTAGTCGTCGTAGAATTTGTGCTCCTTGTGGAACTCATCTTTGTGGTATTTGTTGTGGAAACCTGTGAGGAATAACATTTTGAAGGTTTCTCGTTTTTAAGCGCTGATTGGCAGGAACAGGTACTTATTACTGGATTTTGGCGCTGGTTCAGTATTTCAGTGCAGATTTACGACGATACAGTAGTGAAAGCTAGGTAATGGGTGCTAATCACTCGTATTTAAATTAATACATTGCTGATACAGCGCCATAAATCATTGATACTAGCGCTTGTTACTGTTCAAAGTATATAAGAGTCATTGGTATCTAAATATGCACTGATTACCATGATGCATAACGACTGGATTAAGACATGTGCAAAAACAAATATAGAATACAATACAAGACGATGACTGTGTCCTGTTATAGGTAAGTTGAAAGTACCAAATATCAAATATTTTTTTAAGTCAAGACTGTAATTATACCTACCTATAATTACAGTCTTGACTTAAAAAAATATGTACTCATTATGGTATTTTGACATCAAAAGTAAAAAATAGAATTTCCTTTTTTTAATCTGGTTAAAAGAACTAATCGCTAGCCGCTTAATCACATTTTTTGCTGATTTGTTGAGGAAACGAATGGCATTGACCTATTAGTTTAGAAATCGAGGTTAATAAACTATTTTCAATCACATGCATTTCGATGATGTAATTCAAGATGGAGTATTGTTCGAGAAAATTGGCGGTTAGAAAGCTGGTTACATAAGTTTTGCTGACCTCGAGTTATGCTCTCTATTGTTATAATGGGGTTTACATTCCAGATGCGGAAAATTTGTGAAAACGCGGAAAATTGGAGTAAACGCGGAAAGGCCTCATCCGCTGCATAAAGTAAATTTTCTGTATGCGTAACTCAGTTGTTAGTTTATTCACAAACCACAAGAATGGCGTAACTAAATAAGTTGTTATAATAATTACATTACAATGCAATTGGGT
Source organism: Polyommatus iphigenia (assembly GCA_963422495.1). Classification (NCBI taxonomy): domain Eukaryota; kingdom Metazoa; phylum Arthropoda; class Insecta; order Lepidoptera; family Lycaenidae; genus Polyommatus; species Polyommatus iphigenia. The sequence continues at coordinate 265,924 of OY730189.1, forward strand.
AAGGTAAGGTAAGGCAAACTATTGCCATTTATTGATTGTAGCTCGTATTTGCAGTTATATTTTTATGCCAATGGCCAAAGTAAAATTACTCTGAACGGTTTGTTATTATATTAGCTTTGACTCCATGGAGTTCAAACGATGAAGATGCATTTATTAGTGTACCATCTCAAAATCTAAGAAAGAAAGAAAATTGCATTTATTGTGCACAATAAGTTACACAAACAACCATAGCTGCGTTGCGAGAAATGTATTTTCAAAATCAATAGAATCGCTTCCTTTGCCTAACCTTTGCGCAGGGATTCTGCTAGGTCTTATTAATATTAATCCTTCGATCGGAGGTTCTAGGAATTCCCATTGTATTCTTTTGTTCTCGCGATCACCGGTGCTCGCGCGGGGCCTGAAAGATTAAAGTAAAAAGTATAAAAACAACCCCCATCAAAAAATATAAGTTAATAAATCCAAATTTTTCATCACCGAGTAGGCTGATGGTGATAAACTATACCTAAGAACGCTCTCGATGATGTCAGCTTTCAAACAAAAAACTATATCAAAATCGGTCCTCCCGTTTGGGTGCTACGATGCCACGGACATACACACACACACATTGTCCATTGTCATTGTCCAGGGGCGACTGTAGTTGCTTTCCATCAGGTGGCCCGTTTGCTCGTTTGCTATTGAAAAAAAAAACAGACAGCCTTAAACTTATAGCACCCCTCTTTTTGTCGGGGTTTAAAAATATTACCTTTCGTCTTATGCCCTTTCTTGTGCCCTTTCTTCTCGTCGAACTTGGCGCCGCGATGGCCATGGGCCTGTTCCTCATGGCTGCCTTTGTGGTCAGCGTGGTCATGGTGCTTCTTCTTCTGGCCGGCAGCATCCTCGTACTCCTTGCGATGGTGCTCGTCGGTTTTGTGGCCCTTCCCTCCTTTGTCCACGTGGTGATCCGTCTTGAAGCCTTTTACCGTCTGTAAGATGTAAGAATAATATTATTGTTTTATTATACTAAAATGTACAATCGAGGAAATTGAGTCCTAGGCAGTTGATGGACATTTGGTCGGCTTATGTCAATTCAATGTTAGCTGTGCTGTTATGGGTTGCGACCAAATTACTTAGGTCCGCCCTCTACCTAGGAATCAACTTTCTGATAGTAAGTATGATTATTTTGTACGTAGTGTACATAAATAAATTTAAAATAATTATGCTTTTATTTTTATCCTGTACGCAAATAAGTGGCAGGATAATAAAGTCAGATAAAATATAGGTAACGTGCAAAAATGTTAAACTTAAATAACAAATTGAAAATTCAATTGATTCGAAAAAATATAAACGCTATAAAACCTACGAATAATAAAAACTATATAAAACTAAGTGCACGAAATTAGAGACAAAATGTAAATGTTGTAGGTATTTGGTACTATTATTCAGTATCCTTCATAATAATCGTACATTAAACGTGTTTGCTATGATAATATTCTTAGCAATTTTCTTACGATTGTGAAGATAAAGGTGTAGATAAAAAGATATTTTAAGATTGAGTAAGATTGAGTAAAATACGAGAAGATAAAGCAGACCCTGTGTAAAATGAATGTTAAAATACTAGGTAGCCTACTATGACACTCTGGCACATGGCCAGAGTGGGGTCATTGATATTTTGTGACGTCAGAGAGACGCATGCAAAAAAAACAAACAGTTCATGATATTAAAAATATAAATAAAGACACGTTAGGTTAGCGTCAGTTAAATATTTAATTGCCAATTTTATAATCCAATATTTGCCCAACTTTTTCTGTATCCTCACTGTTACGAATAATAAAAAAATATTAGTACAATTAATAATCATTGAACTTCATATCTTAATGCACGCAATATTTAAATAACATTTGGAAAAAATGCAAAAACAAGTATTTTGGACAATGAAATAAATTGATGGATGATTAATATGAGTTTCATTACCTTACCACCATGGTGAGCATGATGTTTTCCATGATGGTTATTCCCGCCGCCCTGCGCGTGCTTATGCGAGTGAGGGTGATGAACTTGCTGATGATGACCGGCAGCTGGTGATGAGTCCTGCTCTGATGGGGCCAGGGAGGCTTGAGCATAAGCCTGGGGCTGCGATGGGCCCTGAGGATAAGCCTGGGGTGATGGTCCCTGAGTATAACCTTGGGATAATGATGGACTTTGAGGGAAAGCCTGGACAACAGATGGTCCTTGAGAGTAACGGGCTACCGATGGCCCTTGAGCTTCAGAAGCTTGGGCCACCGATGGGCCTTGAACTGGTGGTAACTGGGCCGGAATTCCCTCGGGGGCCAAATTAGCATGAGGGTTAACGAGGTTAGGCGCATAAGCCGGAGCCGGCACGACCTGAATGGGATCAGCGTGCACACCAAACGTCAGGGGTCCAGCACTCACTTCAGGGTTGAGATACCTCGGCCGGGGAGCCGGCGCGTACACCTTATGAAAGTGTTCTGCGCTCGCCGCCAACATCTCCTCGTACGGCGGCGCCGATGCCGCTGCATCTTCCATGGCCTCGTGGACCTCGTACTGGTGCACTTGACGTGGATTCCGAACATAACTTCCTTCGTCGGAGCGCTTAACCCTGCTGTAGTCTTCGGGCCGTGGACGTCTATCATCGTAGCGTTTAACCCTGTAATGCTCCTCCTGCGGTCCCGGGACGTACACGTCCCGTTTGCTCCTGTCGTGCTCGTCGTAGTCCCTGTAGTGCTCGTCCAAGTCCTCCTCCTCAACCCAGGGCTCGTCCGGGGCCTCGGCGGCCGTGAGCGCCGCGACCGTGAGCAGGCAGAGCGCGAGTCTCATTTTAACTGGCTGTTGTCTCGGCGTTTTTTGTTATATACCGCACCTTTCACTGTGTTACGTTCGTCGCTCCGGACCGCGCGGTGAGCACTGGAAGAAAGCGTCGGCTACTTCCCGCTATGAGCAGACAGCTAGTAGGCAGCCATGGCTCCGTGGAGAGTTGAGATTAGTCGCGGTCAGGGACACGCGTTGTTTATTATCTACCTGCAAACGTCGCTGATGCACTATTTGTTCTGTCTTTATGCCACAGATAACATTAAAGTTTACTCTCCGGGCATGTCAATAATAAATTGACGCATGAAACATTTGAGAAACGCTTAGTTATAGAAATGTTTTCAAATCTTTAATAATTAAAAGTTTCCAAACATTTCTAGTTAATTAAAGTAAACTTATCGTAAACTATGTACTTTCGATTTTAATGAGCTGTATATATCGGACAAAAGGTTTTTATGCTTAGTTTATTCTTGGAATTTTTTAGTTTTAAAGATTTTCAAAATCTACAAAAAAACAGTTTCACAGCTGAAATTCCTATAATATGTCTGTTTCATAAAGCTTACAATTCGCTTATTAATTGTTCTTTCAACTAAATATGCGTAGGTATTTCTGCGTCTACGCATCTGCTTTGGCGTTCATCCAGAACTATTACTGTACTGTCATAGTACGGTCACCGATATACCTTGAGTGCAATATTTCAATCTTACTGTTGAGAAAATAAGATCTAAAATTAGTTCACCGAGTTTGGCGTACATTGCTTACGTCTTCAAATTACGCAAGACCACGCCTGTTAAGTAAAAATAAACTAGATAATTGACTATGAACAGTCTTTTTACTAAGTGGCTAAGATCCGACTATGTTTTTATGGTTGAATGAGCAGCTGGATCGACTGATACTAGAGACTATTAGGCGTGAGTAAATCTTTTTTGTGCTTCAGCAAAAACCGAATAAGATTTTTTTAAATGTCTAGACTCTAGCCTATTATGGAAACAAACAGACGGAAAGGCGGTTCCGTCACGTCAATTACTCTTCATACAGCCATCGTGTGAAGTAGGAATTTTCTACGCCGAAGTAACCTTGTGTGGTCTTTTTAGCATGAAGTCGCTTTTAAAATATCAAGTTTAAAATATTACATAGTATAGATTACATAGTTATTTTTAGCTGATACAAATTGTGGGGGGTCAAATACCTTCATCACCAAATTTCACAAGCCTCCCTTGACCGGCTGCGTAATTCAGGTCTACCTCGAGTCATGGTCACGACTAACTAAATAATTAAACTTAGTCAAGACAATAGTTTTTTCTACAGGAGAGATCTGAAATAGAAACTTATTGTTTTTATGTACAACGATTACTAAGTGCGGTCTCTTCGTTTGTTATTCTGTAAATCATGCTGTAAATAAAATGAGGGTTCAAAATTTTTAAAGTAAAATGTTGACTTTATAATATTTTGTTTAATTTTTAGTATATTATCATATTTTGATGACAATGTAAAGAATCATTTGGAAAGCTCCTAGCCCATGGCTATCATTGCTTGGCATGCTTTTCATTGTATAATATTATTTTAGGAATTAGGAAGTGGTGAAACAGGCCCTAATAATCATAGAATTAATAGGGCCTTTTTCACCACTTCCTAATAAGGTGCCGGATAGCCGATAGGCTATCCACAACTTATTGACATCTGCTTAATACTCTATCTGCCAAGTTAAGTTGTGGATAGACTATCATTGGTTAAGAAGCTGTGTGGTGGTTAATGACTTTTTTGCAGTGTTATAGTGCTTTTAACGTTTAATTTGTTTTTCGCTATTGCTTAACAATAATTATTTACACAGCAACATTTCTCAAGTGTCGCATTTAGACGAAAGAAAGTTTCACAACGTATTGTTGAATGGAGTTGCGTTTGTGGAATTGAAATTGACAAACTGTTATCACGAGTCGCCTTTGTGGATTATTAATAAGTTGTAACAGTATTTGCATGCTCCACCTGACCTTGGACATAGAAAGTTAATAATTCTATTAAAAACTGTTACGCACAGAATCACGAAGAGGTATTATTAAGGTTACTAAACCAAAATGTTATTGTTATACCAATGTTTGTAACTAAGCTGTTATACCACTGTTTTCAATATTTGTAACTAGACATTGTCTGCAACTTCATTTGTGTTGATATTCCTTTATTGTACGGTAATCGATCATACGTATTGTGACATTTTCAGATCTCAAGTACACAACATGGACGGTGGTACGGTGAAAGAAAACACCGTGAGGAAACCCGCACATGGTTAGTCGAAGGCGTATCGACTTGTTCATTTTTTGGACTTGGGCGACTATGTTGCGAGAATGCCAATAATGTGTTTGGGCAATAACACGGACATTTTGAAATCTTGTCTCAGGCAGTAATTGAAGAGTAAGTTCGCTCTGAAAATACTGTATGAACTATCTATGCAACGGATTTCCATCCGATGAATTAGGTATATCATTCATGGTAGGTTTAAAATAATATCAAGCGTTATATTAAGCATTTTATTATAAATATACATTATTAACTTATAGTGCAGTTCCCAGAGCGTAAAAAACGTGCAAACCTCCGATTTTTGCAATAGTGGATGAAAATTGAAAAGAAAAAAAGGAATGTGTAGCTGATAACATAAATAATAAAGTTTAACTGAAAAGTTGTGCTTTTGATTTTTAAATTATTCTCTTCCACTTCAAGTAAACTCATAAACTGTAAAATTTTGAAGAAAATTTGCATAATTCTTTCTTTTAATTATATAGCAAAATAATAAAATATTTATATTTTTTTTTATTTGTATTGTTGCTTATGTTCCAAAGAAAGAAAATAAGTTGAAAAAATATATAATTTTGATTTAAAATTAATATTTTTGTATGTAGATGAGCATACCTCCAAATGTGCTTGTTGTGTGCCTCGCCAGGTAAATGGCGTTCCTATTTTTCTTTGGTTTTAAATAGGAAGTTTAAAATTATTTTTTAGGCTTAACAAAGCCTTCTACTTCTTAATTTGTATAACTTTTTAGCTCTTACTTTATTAACTTTTCCGAAAATGTGGCACAAACTTTTCGCGTATATTTCGAAGAAAATCTGTATTTTATTTCTTTTGGTTAGGTTTTAACAGACTAAAATTTATTTTTTATTAATTTTTCTTCATTTATTACATTCGCTAGAAAATACTTAATGGAAAAAAATACAAATTAGATTAAGAACTGATATTTTTTGTATTCAGGTAAGCATTTTCCAAACATAGGTCGCAGCATGCGTCTTTAGTATGTACGTGAGATATGTAGCACCCATTTTTTTTTCTGGCTTTAATCAGGAAGTTTAAATATATTTCAAAGGCTAAGAAAAGCCTTTAATTTATCGATGCATTTAACGTTTTAGCTCTTACTTAAATAAATTCTCAACAAATGTAGAAAAAGCAATTTGGTCTATTTTACACGTTTTTGGAGATATTAAAACGTTTTAAAGTACTTAAAACTCATCATTTCTCTAAAAACTAAATACACACAATAAGTACCTATAACACACTTTTCTTTGCAACCCTGAAATCCTCCCAAACCCTTTTGTCTTGGTTACGACGAGCGTTAATCTCTAAAAACTTTGCAAAAATCTTATAGTTTTATTTAGCTTAGCAAAGCAAACTTTCTTTTTTAAAAATTGTGTTTTTGGTTAATTAACAATGTAAACAATCAGATAAGAGTCATTTAATAACAGGAACTAGAAAAAATTTTTTTCTTGACTGGTTTTATATGGTGAAATTTTAATTCTTAATTAAGTAACTAAAAAATTAAAAGCACAAAAAAATTTTTGGTAAACTTTGCAAGTTATAGTGTAAAAAAGAAAATGACACCTCAAAAACAAAAATCCATCCACTATTACAATTTTCGGAGGTTAAAACCTCTGGCGACTGCACTATTACACATAAAGCAAATACGTTTGTTGCTCATTAGGAACACGATATGAAATAAAATACAGCTATTTACATGCTTATATATATTTTGTGCTTTGTCATACCAGATGTTGCCCGCAACATGGTTGCGCTGAAATTTGTTTATCGTGTGGGCATTATTTTTTCTGGATAAAACTATTCTATGTCCTTTCACAGGACTCAAAATATCTGTATACCAGATTTCACCTAAATCGGTTAAGAGATTTAATTTAGGGAAAAGGTTACAGCCAGACATTCTTTCAAATTCATAATATTAGTATGGATATTATGCTATCGAGAAATAAAAATATGGCGTTGTTTTGTAGATGTAGATAGAAAACAAAGAAAAGCCTTATTACTGTACTTTACAGCTTAAATACGGCCCTCAATTTTACATGACAATAAAATTCTTGACCGATATTAGAAAACTGAAAGTATCTAGTGAGATGGCAGGATGCCTCTTTTCATGGTATTTGACAATAAGCATCTTTATGTGATCCAAAAGGATCTTCTGCTTGGTAATCTTACGACTTACGATTACGATATTTTGGAAAGTTCTTCTGCGGATTGTTCCAGTTTCGTATAACTAGTAGTTTAGTATAAAATCATTAAGTTTTTACCATAATACTAACAATATTATGATGATACTATTTTGCAATGATATTGTATGTTACTAACGTAACTAGAAACTCATTGCTATTTTGTGAATTGTTTAAAATAGTTCATAACTTTAGTCGTAGCTTTAGTCCCGTAATATTGATTGAAGTTTAACTCAAAAATTAAGTACAAATGCAATTCTATTTACAAAATTTATTTACATAGTACTTGTATTAGTAATCCTAATAAAATTTTGGCCACTGTATTATATCTAAGCAACATGATAAGTTTTTACATGATATTGACTGTATTGTAATTAGAAAATTTTACATATTTACATATTTGCGGCAGCCGACGTGTCATCGCAAGTCACGACACTGTTGGTTTCTATGTGTTTCTATGAAAAGTGTCGTTAGCTTCGGAGGGTATTTCATAGAAATACATACAAACCAGCAGTGTCGCGTCGATGCCACGTCGCTTGCTGCCGCTTCATGTAGCCGACTTCCAACTTGTACCGTAAGTCACTTTTACAATCACTAGCGCATTAGGCCGGTGGACTATTTCATCATGAAATGGATCGGAACTGAAATTTTCATATACTCCACGATTTTTAAAATAAATAGTTAAGGTAAGCCTTTAACAGCTTACTGTGGTTCATAGTACTTGAGGTTTTGTAAGCGAAATTAAAAATAGGAAATGTCAGAGATTTATTACAAATTTTATTATTGACATACTGAGATAATGCAACGATATAAGTTGTTACTCATGAGCTGTGTCAATTCCAACAAATATTTTTGTTATCTAGCTTCGCTGTCAATCTTGTCGAATGCAACTTGACTGAGAACCCAGAGCGTGATTGCTGTCATTGTCTTGTCGGCAGTCAGAACCACTGTCTCCAAATACTAGAAAATGATCTATAATATTATCGGGTCTTATTTACAAGTTATGTCACGTAGTCTCTTTTATTAATATAAAGACCATAAGGGCCTGTATTCATTTTTATTAGTGCGAGTGCAGGTGATAAGTGATTAGGAGAAAGTCAAGGACTTGCACTAATCAGTCGCTGTCCACACTAACTTTCTCCTGGTTACTAATCACCTGCACTTATCACTAATCAAAGTAAATACAGGCCATAACATAATATTATGACGGCAGGCCATTCAACCCAGGGTTAACTTCAACCCAGATCTATGCAACTCAGCCTAAGAAAACTTTTTAATTATCATTAAACTTGAGTATTATGTGCAAAAACATACATATATCCTAAAAAATACAATTACTAAAACGTCTTCGTCATTTCTGACACGAAGGGCGTCAAGTCCGGTTCTTTCTTCTTCTTTTTGTGAAGAGGACAACTCCTCTTCAGGCCGCTTTCAGACTTGTTGTGTGTGGGCTTGTACTGGGTGGATATCACGCTCTTCTTTGCTACGCTCTTCTGACAGCTCGCTCTGTCTACTTCTGGTTTAGAAGTCACGACGGGAACCTCTAGCTGCTTGTGGTCTAAGCAAGTGGAGGTTACCTGGAAAAAAGATTGATACTATTTATTATTGTTCAAGATTGGAACCAGCCAGCCTTAACAACATAGTACACAGCCTTTAACTGTTGGATTTAACCTGGCAGGAGAATAGGAATTGACCAAATGACCAAATGACCATATTATGTAAATTGAACTTTGAAACTTTCTCAAGTAATTTGGTTACACGATGGACAATGATAGTCAGTCATAGAATTTATGACGATTTCGCAGCTCATTTGTGGGCAATCGTGGCCCCTATATAATTTAATTTGCCACCTTAATTATGAAACTGTTTATAGCATGTAAGTACAATCTATGTCAATCATGTGCAATCAACGCGTTCGTAATAGCATAATTATCATCTTTATAACCTAAAGTACGTGTAAAGTTGCGCGACCACCGGGTCGAAATCGGAGCGTACGGAGCGTAGGGTAGGAAAATAAGAAATGTGCCGAGGTCAACAAACATGTGATCTGAGGCTTTTTTATTTACTGCCCATGGTGCGTATACTATTTTTCTCATCGACGGAGGCAGAAAACGGCAACATCGGTAAGCGCAGCGGGAAGAAAGTTGACGTTTTCCGCCCGGAGGTGAGAAAATAACGTTCTAGTGCAATAAGTACTATAGAAATCAATACAAAGCTACAAATCCGCCCGCTGTGTATGCTCTGATTCCGATCCGGTGGACGCGCACCTTAACACCTCCATCGTGGGTATCGCAAACACAATAGATTTTCAATCGTTATGCGGCAGCCGGCTGCCGCATGGCGATTGATGGGAGGGCCGCGCTACACCGGAATGGCAGCGTCGAGGTGAGTACTATGTATTCTACGAATAATAAAAACTAAGGAAGAGTAACTCCGTCAAAAAACATGCTCCAAAATACTTGTCAAAAAAGTGTACCTCAGGGTACACATTTCAATACATTTGCAATATTTAGGTGGCCTTGAGCGGTATAAAGGCTGACGTTACATGACAGTTCGAAAGGAACCTTTTAAACGGTATTAGTATGGGAGTTACGTTTCCTTAGTTTTTATTATTCGTAGTATGTATTACAATAATGAAGATAAAGTTTGAAATCATATGACACTAAAAGTGCTCGCCTCGCCGCTGCCATTACGGTGTGTCGCGGCCCTAATAGTCAATTCAATTAGTCCCCTGTGTCACTCACCAGCGGCGCCCTCGCGTATCTAGCGGCGCGGCCGGCCAGCTCTCGCCGCAGCTGCCACGCCGCCTCTGCCGCGCGACGTCGTCGCCAGCCCGCCGCGCCGCCGCCGGCACTCTGCCACCTGATATACCGCAATATGATGTTAGAAAAGCATTTTAGCTCGGTTAAAAGGTCTTAAAACGTTGATGAAGGAATATGAAAAAACAATAAGCAAGAAATAAAACACTATTTAAACACACAACTATGTATATAGTTTGGTAAAAATATTGATTGGCCCATTAGCACTAACTGTTTTTTGTTTATCGCTCTTGACGGCCCTTGGCCCTATAACTAAAGAAATACGTATGTTAAAAGTTTAAGTAACAAACGGTTAGGCAAGATCGGGTTCCAAGTTCTCTTGTTAACAAGTTATTATGCTATGGTACTATCAGAGAAGTTGATTCATAGGCAGATGGCGGACCAGCTACGTATTTGGTCGCGTTTTGTCCCAGCCGACAGAAGACGACATACATTAAGTTGACATAATAATCCGACCAAATGTCGTAGGTCTGTCAGCTGCCTATGAATCAATTTCTTCGATAGAACTTCTCATCCCACCTCACCCATCAATCACATAAGAATATTACCGTATCAATATCTGCAGCAATCGCGCGTGCTGCCCGGTGTCGCGCAGCAGCAGCGCTATCGCCCGCAGTGCCGGCAACGCGCCGCGACTCCCGCGCAGCGAAACGCGCAGCGCTGACATGTACTTCTGTAGCGCTAGCGGCCATAGACCTGGAAATTTAAAGTAACTGATAAGTTTTACGCAAGTCAGTAGTAAGTACCTTTTAGTAGTAGTGCTAAAAGTAAAAGGATATAGGAATTCACTTTTCGCAAGAAATCCGTTGTTGTATCAAAGAGTTTTGAAAATATTTTGAAATTTCAATAAATCGGAGGGCAATACTCAACGTAAGCTGGAATATATTTCGAAATCTACTAACTAATCTACTTCGTAACGTTATCGAATTAAATGCTTTTTGCTGAGCTGTAAAATTTTGCATACAGAAAATTATTTTGACGCGATTTCAATATTACCACCAGCTGCAACTTACCTTTCCCCCTATACCAATCCCCATAAAGGATATAGTGTTCCCAGTTCCCAGGTTCCAGCTGTAGCAGCTTGTCTAAAGTCTCTCTCTTCTCTCCTTCTGGCAGAACGTGAAGTATCTCTAAATGCGCCGCCACGAAGCCTGGCTCCAGGGTGATGCAGCGACGGAGCATCCTCAGAGAGTCTTCTGTACGATTCTTTTTCCTGAAAATAGACATTAAGAATGATTAGTGCGATCAAAATATGTGGCTCAAAAACTCAAAGCTCGTTCAATATTAAGCTAAATATACTCGGATTTTAATTTAAACATACTTTACAAAATTACCTACTCATGCTTTTACTATGCATCATGTTCTGAAAACAAAAAGTTTTGTTGTCCTAAAGGCTCAGCCCTTCTTGTGTGCACAACTTGTTGTATGAGTGACTGAACTTGAATGACGTCAATGAAAGTACAAAGAAAGGGCTAAGTAATGAGAGCATTAAGCATAAAACAAATAAAACAATATAAATATTATAATATGAAGTAAATAGATACGGTTAAGACAATGAACCTTAAAATAACACATTTGATATATTAATAACGATAAAGTTATATTTATCGAAAAAATATAATTAATGCCCACAAAAACAACGTTTTTTTTGGTAGCAAAAACTTTTATTATTCTGTTATTATTGTATGGGCCATTCAGGTCAATCTTGGCCGTGATGTGTCAGCAGGGCAGACAATCCGACCAAATACTTAACGTTATTTTTTAGGGTTCCGTACCCAAAGGGTAAAACGGGAAACTATCACGGCGACTTCGCTGTCTGTCCGTCTTTATTATGTGCTGATTGCCGCGAACATCGCTGAACGATTTCGCAGTTGTGCGTGGTTTAGGGACCGGATTTAATTTTTTTGTGAGTATTGGCCACTTAAATTTTGCCGCCCCTATGAACGAACTCTGCCGCCAGCTAGGACGCTGCCGCCCATAGGCCATGGCCTGCCTATACATAAACCCTGAGCTGGCGACTGGCGTGGTCTATACCTGTACAGCTTAGCGAGGTTGTATCTGGCGTTGACGTGGTCGCGGTTGTGCGTCAGCGCCTGCAGGAAGTGGTGCTCGGCGCGCTCCGCCGGCAGCAGCGTACCAAGGTTGTTATGCGCACTCGCGTAGGATGGCCATAGCCTGGAAAATAATATATTGTCAAAATTAAAAAAAAACTACTTCAGTATTTCCTTACCGTGGGTCCGCATTTGAAATGTCCCTTTTCTAACAAAAAAAGAATCATCAAAATCAAAATCGGTTCATAAAATACGAAGTTAATTCGAGCAAACAAAAAAAGAGAAAAGTTCTCCTTTTTTAAGTTTGTTAAAAATTAAGACAAGGTCACAGTACATTTTTCAACTCGGAAAGGGAAGAATCTTATCGCCTCGAGATGAAGGAAAGGGATCGTAACCGTATCGCCTTTGAATACTGTACAGTTCGAGGAGATGCCGTTACTATCACTTCACAGCTGATTCTACCATTATCTCATATTACAGCAGTCAACAAGGTACTTTGAAATTAATCATCATCTTTTACCTGAGCGCCTCCCGGTAGTGTTTGATCGCGGTTTCCGGTTGGTCCACGTCTTTCAGGAAGTTAGCGAAGTTGTAGTGTAACTTCGCGTTGTGAGGTAGCACGGCCAGGTCCGCCCTGAAAGTTATTAATACACTATAAAATACAGCTTGTGGCCAAGTCATTAAAAGTGTTATTTTACTTCTAACTCTTAACGACATAGGAATAGGTGTGTTTTACATACGCCTATAAGCTCCTATCCGGGCTCAAAAATTTAATCGAAAATTCTCGTACACACAATTTAATTTCAGTTACATTTGATTAAGGGGACATACACAAGGAGGCCGATCGAATCGAGTCGGGCTGATCGCAGGCAGATGAAATCAGACTCGTTTTGTGAATTCCCATGTGTGTGCCAAATCCAGTCATTACGGCCTCTTCACTTTTTCCTAATTTATGAATTCTTAAGTTACTGGATTAAAAAAACAACCTCAACAAAGTCTCCCTGGTTCTCCAGTCTCTATTCCTGCAGTAGGTCCGCGCGGCGCTCGCGGCGACCAATATGGCCACGCTGAGCACCACCGCGCGCCACATGCGCTTGCGCCGCCACAGCAGCTGTACTCCGTACGACGTGATGATAGCTGAGCCGATGCTGAAAACGTAAATGATAGGGTAAATCTAAATCTAATATATAAAAGCTATGTAATATGCGAAGTGTTTGTATTTGCATACAAACACTTCGTTATTTTTTGATTATTAATTTTATTCTTTATTATTATGCCTTTGCAGGCATAGTAATAAAGACATTTTGTAGTGCCTGCGGGCTCAGCATAGCCACAGTAGGAATGTGAAAGAATAAAAATACTGACATATTTTAGGCACTCCCTTTATCACTCTGTGTTTTCTAAAGCAGGAACAATACCTCTTTATGTACCTAATGATGGCGATTCTAAACAATTTAAATGCTGAAATGATTGTCAAGTGGCAATAATTCGTAAAAACGCCATCTGTTACTTCAAATCTAAAATATGTAAGATTATTTAATGTCTTTGTTATGCTAAGTACTCACATACGGTTTTGCTCGATAGTTTTACTCCAAATCGAGTAATAATTACTGTGTGGACCGCAAAACTGAAGGCTCGAAGGCTCGCTTCGAGCCGCTCGAAGGATTGATGAAACCGGATCGAGCCGGATTGATGGAATGAAATATATAGATTTGAAATTAAAACTATCGAGCAATGCTGAATGTGTGGACGAAATCCCGAGCCGCGGGTTTTGCTCGACGTTATTGCTCGATCGAGCAAAACCGTATGTGAGTACTTAGCATTAAACAATACACTTGGCGCTTTATATGATTTGGCTTGTAACTATCATAGAAGTTAATTCAGATGCAGATGGCGGACTTACTTATTTAATATTTTGGTCATGTTTTGTCAAACCCAGCCGACACAATATGATGAATTACCTAATCCGACCAAATGACGTAGGTCCGTCAAGTGCTTAGGAATCAATTTCCTCGATGGTACATTTCTTTCGCTAACTTTTGATCGGGTTAAAAGTTAAAAGTATATACCTCGGTATATACAGCACTCTCTCGGCCACCACGAAGCCCACGGTAACCAGCATGTTGGAGGCGGGTAGGTACGGCACCACCAGCAACAACAGACCTACCACCAGCGGCGAGTGGCGTTGAAGCTGAAAAATACAGACTTATTGTTATAAAGATAGTGTCATGTATTCCTATGATATTGTATTTTTTCATCCCCGTAACATAGGATCAATAAGGACGTTTATAAAAAACTTTTGTGGATCATAACATTCGCAAATGTTAAAAGCACTTTGCCTTTATCAAAACAGAGATAGTCAGGGAGCCCTAGAGGCTAGAACATTTTTTTTTATTACTAACAAGCAAATTTTTTGTGAGTAGCTTTATTTTGAGAAGACAAACAACATTTTTATCTGCGAAAAATCTTGAAAGTGGTAACTAACAGAGATAGAAAGGATTTCATACTTTGATTTGATGGTCCTAAAATATGGATTGTTCTATTTGTAGGACAATGTTACTCTTAAATTATATAAAGTAACTATTAACCTACCAATATACAAAAAATCAGCTGGTTAGGGTTCCGTTTTAGGGCGCCGTAGTCAACCAAGTTTTGTTGATTACAGAACCCTAAAACAGAACCCTAACCAGCTGATTTTTTTGTATATTGGTTGGTTCATAATTATATAATTTAAGAGTAATATTGTTCTATAAATAGAACAATCCATATTTTAGGACCATCAAATCAAAGTATGAAATCCTTTCTATCTCTGTTAGCTACCACTTTCAAGATTTTTCGCAGATAAAAAAGTTGTTTGTCTTATCAAAATGAAGCTAGTCACAAAAAATTTGCTATCAAAAAGAATTTGTTCTAGGGCTCCCTCACTAAGATACACAGGAGGACCTGTTAAATCATTATTAGACATTAAAAGTCATACAATAAACAAAACATATTTTGCACAGTCCTTTTCCTTCAGAAATACACAGGAGGACTTATTAAATAATTTCTACCAAGAGTCATACAATAAATCGATAAAACATATTTTGCACATTTTAATTCCTTCTAAAATCTCCTGGTTTTGGTAAGGTTGCTCAACTTACTTCTAGATCTAGCCAGCATCTATATGACATCGCGACCAGAGCAATGATGGCTGCACAGGTGAGAAGGTTGCGGGGGTCAGCACCGCTGGTGACCAGGGGTATGGAACCCATCTGCCAGTCGTGACTCAGCGTCCACGGGCAGATCAGCAACCACCAGTTGAACGCAGCCAGGTAGCAGAATGTCATTAGTCTGGAAATGATAAACAAGTCTCATGTCATTTCTTGCAAATGGGAAGAAGGTAATAATGTACTGTGATAATAAATTATTACTGAATTATTGTTGCAATTACTATAGATGACACTCGCAACCCGCAACGCCTCAATTCGTTTATCGCGCGGGAACCCAACCATTTTTCGGGCATAAAAAGTATCCTATATCCTTTCCCGGGACTCATAATATTTCTATTGCAAATTTCAGCAAAACCGGTTCAGCGGTTTGGGCGTGAAGATGACAGACACAATTTCACATTCATAATATTGATATGGATTGTAGATATTATTATGTAGGGATTGTAGATGTTCAGGATAGCCTAACCATAACTGTCATTGCGCAAGCTGCGTACAATTAATAATAATAATAAATTTTATTTTATTTTCTCACCACAATCACGGAATACATAATTATTAGTAGAGAATCATTAACAATATTCAATTATTATGTATAGACTACAGATTTATACTTATTACAATTGTTTGTGGACTGGTGCCTAAGCTGGGCGGTTAACCTGTATTTCAGGTCACCAGGCCTCTTTCCCAGTTTTTTTTACATTTTGCAGTAAATTACTAGTATAATCATAATATGTAATTATCAATTAATATTCTAATATTGGCGTGGTTGATGTTAAAGTTATTATAGTATGTCTGGTGAATGTTTGTATTATGTGTGCAATATACATAGTTAGAGTGGATCATGGACAAAGTAACATCTCCCTTTCAATATCATACGGCGTAGGAAAATTATACTAAGAGTACCTGACAGTGAAAGACGGGTGGAAGGCAGGAGGGTTGTCCTGGGGGGAGAAACTGGGGAGGGACCCCTGCAGGAGCGCCAGCCGCAGCGCTCCCAGCAACAGTAGGCCAGCGGTGCAGCGCCACACGCGCCACCAGGTCGCTTTCCACCGGGATTTTACTGGCCACCTGGAAATAGCAGAAGAGGAGCTTCAACATAAGAAAGTGGCTAACATTAAATTAAAAAATTTTAACGCAATTTTTGAAGATTTAAAACCCTGTAGGCCGTACACCGTACACGTTGCAATCCGCATTTCGTGTACTATGCGGTGCGTTTGGCGCGTACGGCGTGTACGGTGCTGAGAATGCACAATGTGCGATCAGCTTTTATGTCGTAATGAACCGCATTAAAAAAAAATTCTGCATAACTTCCCCTATCTTCTCCGCGGCCCGTGCGCGAGTGCGGATGCGTTATAAAGAAAATCTTGAACTCCTACTCGGTGAACCTACTTGTTGATAACGCCCCAGCTGCGGTACACGTCGACGGCGAGGTTGAGCAGCAGCGCGGTATAGCCCGTCTCCTTCGCCAGCATCGACAGCGACGCCAGACACACCGACCACCACACGCGCTGCCGGCTAGACCTGGATGCACCTACTTGTTGATAACGCCCCAGCTGCGGTACACGTCGACAGCGAGGTTGAGCAGCAGCGCGGTGTAGCCCGTCTCCTTCGCCAGCATCGACAGCGACGCCAGACACACCGACCACCACACGCGCTGCCGGCTAGACCTGGATGCACCTACTTGTTGATAAGGCCCCAGCTGCGGTACACGTCGACGGCGAGGTTGAGCAGCAGCGTGGTGTAGCCCGTCTCCTTAGCCAGCATCGACAGCGCCGCCAGACACACCGACCACCACACGCGCTGCCGGCTAGACCTGGATGCACCTACTTGTTGATAACGCCCCAGCTGCGGTACACGTCGACGGCGAGGTTGAGCAGCAGCGCGGTGTAGCCCGTCTCCTTCGCCAGCATCGACAGCGCCGCCAGACACACCGACCACCACACGCGCTGCCGGCTAGACCTGGATGCACCTACTTGTTGATAACGCCCCAGCTGCGGTACACGTCGACGGCGAGGTTGAGCAGCAGCGCGGTGTAGCCCGTCTCCTTCGCCAGCATCGACAGCGACGCCAGACACACCGACCACCACACGCGCTGCCGGCTAGACCTGGAATAGTAGTCACTTATTACATTCAATACTAGCGGACCCGACAGCTGTATTCATGGTATAAAGAGTAGAATCAGGGTTTACGCGTGACTCATTACATTACCGCCTCGAAAGTTTATAAACGCTTGGAAAACAAGAAGATAGAAGAAGATTTAGAATACAGTATATAGGTTCTTTGAACAGAAAATTTAACCATAGAGTGACCGTTGCAACTAGGTACGTAGTAGTAACTTTTTGTTCTGATGTGCAAGGGAAACCCTTTCTGAGTGCCCCGGGTTGGGGATGTCGTAGGTATGTGGGAACTGGCCGACGAGAAGCGTCGGGCCTACCCACTAAAACCACCTGCGGTTTTCCCTCAGCCATATACGGAGGGATGTCTTGGATCTATCAAAAACAGGACTCCCTCCACAACCAGCCAGTCTACCTCAAAAGGGACCGGACTTCCATCAAAGTAAGGGAACGGAAAATTAAACCGTTCCCGACTAGATAAGTAGGAGGTTTCCATACTCAAACTAGGTTTCAGCTTACAATAAGCTGTTTTATTGAAATTATAATATTAATTAGTAATTACCAATATTAATTAAATTAATTGCATTTCTCGAATACCTACCTAATTACGTAAGGAATTGATCCGTGTATATGAGGGCTATATGCAAAACCGGAGTCCTTCATGTGCGTTCTTCCATGAAATACGCTACGGAGTGGTAGGAACGCTAATTAATTAAAATGTGCTCGCATTTAACTTAACTAGCTGTTTATAGCAATAACTAGCTACGAGTACGATTTATCAGAGGTATAAATCCGTACTTCACTAATAATCCATACTTAATATTATAAAAGCGAAAGTGTGTCTGTCTGTCTGTTTGTTACCTATTCACGCCCAAACCGCTGAACCGATTTTGCTGAAATTTGGCACGGAGATACTTCGAGTCCCGGGGAAGGACATAGGATATTTTTATCCCGGAAAATGTACGGTTTACACGCGATAACGAATTTTGACGCAACGGAGTTGCGGGCGTCATCTAGAAATGTTATAAATGCGAACGTATGTCTATCTGTCTGTCTGTCTATTATCCTTTTACGCCTGAACCGCCGAATTGATTTTGCTGTTTGGTATGAATGTACTTTGTGTCCCGAGAAATATTTACTATCCTGGAAAAATTAAGTGTTACATGATAAACGAATTTGAGGGTACGTCTAGTTCCTATATAAACGTTGTACACGTCAAGAGATCAACACTTAACTCAAACAAACTTGTCTAGTTTCTCGCACCGAAATGCGATAACGTTTTATAGACGAACACGGAGGAGGGGGTGAGGTTGGGGAGGGAGGAGATAACTTGGTTATAGAAGCGTTTGCCAAATTCCCTCATTCGGACTTGATATTGTCGGATTCTAGGAGACCTAAAAAGTTTGCCGGAGTGTGTTTTATATTTGGTAGCTTATCCTCTTTCGTTTTGTTTTGGTAAAATTTCTACCAAATGTGATGATTTAATTGCCATATTTGGTTTAGTTTGCGTTGATTTTCATACTTTATTGTATGAAAATCAACGCAAACGATAACTATATATATCATAATAAGTTACTATCTACATTCTATTGTATAATAAGTTTAGTTGTTTTAACAAAATGCATGACTAAGAAGTTTTCGAAGGAACAGTCTACATTGCTACGCGACGAGGTGATGTGATGTATTTTTTAATAAGTAAGCCAATCAAAACTGAACTACACAGAAGATACACATTGAATTGAGAGACTTATCGCCCGCAGTACTAATATAATATTATATTCTGTGCCACGGTATTGGGTTGTTCCGAATGGATCATTAGCATCAGTAGGATTTCAGACTTATAAGTTATAATAGAAGTACAGTAAGTATTTATAGTAAATGGTAATAGATGTAACTTTTGGACCACGCTAATAGTCTACTAAGTTGGTAGAAACTTTCTTTTCTAATAATACATAATATAAACGTACTCACCCATGGTACAGCAGTAGAGAGGAGAGGAAGAATACGCACGCTATAACATCTGCCCGCCCCACTACGCCTGCCACCTGAAAAAGAAGATTTTTTTTATGAAAATACAAAATAAGAAAAAATAATTACAAAAAGTTGGTATTAAATCAACGATACCCTTGACGATCAATTTTATTGCCCAATATGACGTATTGTGCAATATTATTGACGGTTTAGGGATTAATATTGAACATTACCGCACCTTTCAAATTGTACACTAAAAATTTGTTATTTAAGTTTAGGGGCTGCCTTACATGGAATTAATAATAAACTTCTTGTTAAGGTCACAACGTGCTGTGATACTGAACGTGAACGTCAATATTAAAAAAAATATAGTTACGATCACATTTCATATTATAGTTGATATTCTGTGTGCTGTGACCTTTATATGCTGATATGATCTATCTTCAACCTTAAACTTGGGTGAATAAAAAGGTATGGTACCTACATATTCATTTTTAATTATAATATTAATATTCTGCTTAGTAAGTGAGCATGTCTTTACGGCAATAATGATATATAATTTTAGCAGCTATGCTCAAGCATATTCATTCGAGTAAGGCTGTCGCTATGTTGATGGATCGCTAATCACCTACAACTTACAAGTCCTCGGCGAAGCACATTAGCGAGTCGCGGGTGAAACACTTCAACTCTGAACTGTTCCATATATCAGGCACTCGCAGTTTACCATTTGACGTTCATATAGCAATTGCCGAGGTGCCGCGTAGTATTTTTTTTATGAGACATACAAAAGTAAACTTTATTAAGTATATTAGAAGGAACACTTTGAATTTATCGACCTCTCGCCCATGATGTTCAGCTTAACCTAACCAATGGCTCAAATAAAAAAGCATCGCATCGCCTAGTGCGATAAAAACCCTGCAATGTAAACCGACCCTACTTTAAATTTAAACTTCATCAACATTCGATACAAGGTTTCAAGCTGTATAGGTCCAACGAGAATTTGGCAATACACATTCTAGAAAACTGTTTACACTCAGTGGCTGCGGCTGGTAGCCGCGTCAGGCAGTTTATTTGCAAGCGCCGTACGCGCCGCATTTTAGAATTTGTTGTATGAAATGATGGGAAGCCTTGCACATTCGTCCGCACCGTACTTACGCGCCGCATTTCGTGTACTATGCGGTGCGTTCGGCACGTAAGACGTATACGATGCTGGCAAATGTGCGATCAGCTTAAAAATCCTTGCAGTAGTTCTGCAGTTTTTTTCGTAATTACAGTCTATAGCTCCTACGAAGTCGCGGGAAACGGAGACCTTAGACAAACTTTGTCTAAAGCTCAGCTAGCATTGAACGTAGGCCTAATTACTGAGCTCTAAAACAAACACAGGGGGCCGGGGGCTACACAAACACTATTTCACTCCACCTAAGTTACAGAACTTGCGATTAAATAAAGTTGTTTCGTTGTGTGTGGCTTTGAAGATATTTGTATTGAACTAATTGATGTCCGCAACTCTATTGCGACGAAATTTATGTACTGCGTAGAAACCGTACATTTTTACGAGATGAGAAGTATCCTATGTCCTTTCTCGGGACTCAAAGTATCTTCATACCAAATTTCATTGAAATCAGTTCAACAGTATAGGCGTGAAGAGGTAATGGACAGACAGACAGTAAGACACACTTTCGCATTTATAAAATTAGTATGAATGGTAATTTAAGGCAATTATTGTTTAGAAGAAGTATATTTTAAACGTGAAGTGTAAAACAAAAAACAAATTACACCAAGATCTTTATTGTTTAAAAAACTAAGGAAAACCAGTACTTAGCTTTCTAAGCTACCAACTAGAATCATAACACCGCAACATACAATGATTACAACTATTTATAAATCTAACAATACAAAGAAACAAGTAATTTTGCAGAAACGAAGCAAATCCTCCGCCTTTTTCCTCTGTGTCTCGGCTGTGATGTTAAATTATAAGGCTCTAGATCTCCGACAAAGGCTTCTCTCAAATCTCAAATTTATTTATGAGCGAAAGAGTAATGAAGTTATATTATTCATTCCGGGGAACGCAGAAATCTTTTATAATGAAACTCGAGAAATTCTTAGTCCTAGTATTTGACCGAGCTTTGCTCGGTATTCGATAAAATACGAATAAAATGACATTTTCTAAAAATGATTCCTAGCTAGCTCGATTTATCGCCCCCGAAACCCCCTATATAGTATATCCTAAATTTCATGAAAATCGTTGGAGCCGATTCCGATATTCAAATTATATATATACAAGAATTGCTCGTTTAAAGATATAAGACTAGCTATATGACCGAGCTTCGCTCGGTATTCAAAAGATTTAAAAAAAAACCACATAAAATGACATTTTATGAAAATGATTCCTAGCTAGATCGATTTATCGCCCCCGAAACCCCCTATATACTAAATTTCATGAAAATCGTTGGAGCCGATTCCGAGATTCCAATTATATATATAAGAATTGCTCATTTAAAGATATAAGATATTACTACGTTAGATTTTTAAAATGTGTTAGTTAAATTCTATTATAGTAGAAACTCGATTATTTGGCCCTCAGTTATTATTCGCGATTATCCGGACTGTCACCGGAAAATGTATTTCTTCATATAATTTGAATAAACTTTGATTTTAACAACGACATAACATTATAGTCAGGGAGCCCTAGAACATTTTTTTGATTACTAACAAGCTATTTTTTGTGAGTAGCTTCATTTAATAAGACAAACAACTTTTTTATCTGCGAAAAATCTTGAAAGTGGTAGCTAACAGAGATAGAAAGGATTTCATACTTTGATTTGATTGTTCTATTTGTAGGACAATGTTACTCTTAAATTATATAACTATTAACCTACCAATATACAAAAAATCAGCTCGTTAGGGTTCCGTTTTAGGGTTCTGTAATCAACAAAACTTGGTTGACTACGGTACCCTAAAACGCTCCCGTACTATTATGTAAATATTATGTACGAGTACTGAACATAATATGCACAGAAACTGCTTTTCTTCATACATTCGAATATCCGAATGCCTAACGACAATAATATTACTAGTCCTGCTAATTGAGTTCCTACTGTAGTTAACTTTTAAATTACTTTTAAATATTGGCAAATGGCAAATGATTGACGATGATGAGGAATATAAGATAGTTCATATAATTTATTATTTAAAATATTATGATAACGATTTAGCGTACTGTCGCATACAGCTGTACTTCGCTAATGAGTACAGTCGGGGCGAATAAGTTAATTTCTTGTGCCCGAAGTGCTCCGGTAAAAACGTACACACCAATTAATGAAAAAGGACTTGTTTTACACCTAAATAAATATTCGTTGAAATAATATTTAAATTAAAATATACAATAAAGAGTTTATTTTAACGTCGTTTAAGTTAACAGTTTATTTTAACAAGGTGGAGTATCAGCAGGCTTTTGATTAAACGCACGGGCTTTACAGCTAAAAGAATCCAATTTCGTACGAACATAATATTTAAATGTATCTTGTGATGTAAAGTGTAGACATCCGCTAAGAAGGAGTTCTTCAAAATTTGACCCCAAAAGAGATTAAATAAGTGTTAATGTATTTATTTCTTACGGGAAAACCGGCAGAAGAAGCTGATATTCAATATGATTATTCATTTATATAAAACTAGAGGACGCCTGCAATCCCGTTGCGCCAAAATTGTACCGTACCACCTGCCTCGACGACCGATAAGTAAGATCCTACGCGGTCCTCCTTGCAAAACTAATCTAGGTCTTAACGCACCAATCCTTAGAATGAGTAACGAATATAATATTGTTAATAATGATTTAGCCGACATAGATATTTTTCACGACTCATTCAACCAATTTAAAAAGAAAATTTTCAGTCACTTTTATGTTATACTCGTATGAAATGCAATATTTTTTATTTTATTGACTCCATATGATAAAGTAATACTTTATAATACATTGTCACTTTATTTATTTTTATCTTTATTTTTAAACTTTTACATGTTTTATTAATTTATAATTAAATATCAATGAAATAATTTGTGAATTTTGTATACGTATTATTATCAATTCATATTATTGACATTTTAGATTTTATTAATTTTAATCATTAATTAGTATTCTTTTAACTATTTTTATTTTAGATTATATCTTATGTGACTGCTGTTTATTTTATTTTGTGTTTTTTATTATTGACTTGCTTATTGTAAATGCTGTGTCACCTACTGAGGTACATGCATCAGCCCTTGTCGACTATTTATGATTATTTCTATAAGTTTATAATGTATGTACTGTTTGGTGGCCTTACAACAATAAAGAAATAAATAAATAAAGAAATAAATAAATAAATAAATAAAATTTGTTTATCGCGCTAGAACCGTACATTTTCCAGGATAAAAACTATCCTATGTCCTTTCCCGTGACTCAATGTATCTCCATGCCAAATTTCAGCAAAATCGGTTCAGCGGTTCAGCGTGAAGAGGTAACAGACAGACAGACAGACAGACACACTTTCGCATATTTTATAATATTAGTATGGAAGTATGGAAATATGGAAATACAATATTATGTAAGCAACAATTTAATATTTTTGTTTACAGACAGGATTCTCCGTACAATGAATCCTTCGATATCGAGAAAAATATGAACCTGTATAAGTTCCCGCTATAAATTGCACGAGCAACTTTTCAAATTAAGCGCGAGCGAGAGACAAGTCGGCAATCAGCCGGCTAATAGGAAAAGTTTAAGATTATTGCCTTTCAATAGTTGCCGTTAAGATGCTTCGACTTTTTATGTGCGGACGATTACTTTTATGCGTCATAAAGGATTGGTTAAGTGAAGCGGAATTTATATAACTATGGACGCTTCACACCACGTCAGTCTGGCCCCGTGCTAATTACCTGAAGGACTATATTACGGGGGAGAACGGAAATACAACGTGAAATAGTGGTTGTTTTCCCGCAGCAGAACGATTGGCATACATTATAAGCTCATGCAAGCGACAGTCAAGTCCGTCAATCATGAATTATGTTTGACTGATGGTGACTGATGGACTGACGAATGGTATTAGACGGTCACTCAATTCTCTTCAGTTTTATGTCAGTCAAAGCCAAAATTTTTAAAGGTATACGTTTCTAATTTTTTTCCAATTTTGTCAGATGTAACAACACTTACTCAAAATTCGTGACTGATGGTTGCATGAAGCAAAAATCAAAATATCCAGATTTTCGTCAATCAGCTTCATGCAACCGTCAGTCACGCTCTTATGCTAAGTACTCACATACGGTTTTGCTCGATAGTTTTACTCCGAATCAAAGGAAATTACATATTTGACATATTTAATTCCATCGAGCCGGCTCGAAGCGAGCCTTCGAGCTGTCAGTTTTGCGGTCCACACGGTGGTTATTGCTCGGTTTGGAGTAAAACTATCGAGCAAAACCGTATGTCAGTACTTAGCATAACACGGTAGGTTATCCATCAGTCACAGCCATGACTGTGGTAAAACTGACAGCAAAACCTACCGTGTAATGGATGCCTAGTAGGTAGTACTATCGAATCATGGAAGTTATTTTTTGAAAATAAAAAATATTTTGTATGCCGTACTATGGCAACTTTTAGCCAATGGGCGCGAGCGGATATGACTCGGTCAAATTTTATTTAAGATTTGAATAAAAAAACTTCACAAATCTTTTGTACTACGAGTACTAAGACAGAATCATTTTACTGTGGGAAAACAACCATTAAAATTCACGCAGTATATTTAATACTTTTATACTATACATATATTTAAGATTTTTATTATAATATGATACACATATTTAATACACATCCATAACCCAGGAACTTTTGAAAACTTTTTGTTCCGTCGGCGGAATTGGAACCCGCGAACCCGGCCTAAGCTACCAACAGCCCACCAACTGAGCCACAGAGGTCGTCAAGAGGAATTGCGCAGCGATGCCACGGACGATGAGAATTTCCGATATGACATTTGCTAGGGGCAGACCTGATACACACAAAGCGCCGTTGGGTGAACTTGTGTTTTCAAAAACTGGTTATAAGAATTTTCCGCCACTTTCCTACGTTCAACTGCGACCATGAAGAGTCATTCGTCTTTTGTGTCTACGTGTCTAAACACACTAGGCTGAAGTTACGCGGCATAAATTCCGCATGATTACGTCCGCAATATCAAACGCATACAAAATACTGACGGAACGCGACGGAATAGTGTGTCATCGGTAATTTAAAATACATTGCAGGCGGAATCATGCTGAATTTACGCCGCGTAACTTCGGTCTAGTGTGTTTAGACACGTAGACACAAAAGACGAATGACTCTTCATGGTCGTAGTTGAACGTAGGAAAGAGGCGGAAATACGTACGGTACCGTGACTACCATAGATATCAAAAGACAACAGGAGATAGGCTGCCGAGCGCACTTTGTTTGAGTCCTGATGTAAGCTACACTTACATTGACACCTAAATAATTACACAAATTACACCCACACATTGACAAATCCATGACACTCACACATTCAAGGCGATGCTCTCATTGCTGCGCACACATTGCCATCTACTGTGTAAGTACGCGCCTCAGTCCAGTAAACACATTCAACAAATTTCACACCTACGCTAGTGATGGACTGTCGATAAATTTGTTATCGAGCAGTAACTTTGTTGCATATCGCGAACAATTTTAGCTTTAGGCCCCAATACAATAATTTTGAACAAGTTCTGTTCCATGACGACCTCAGTTGGTGGGCTTACCTTACCACGGTACTTACCACGGGGCGAGACTGACGTGGTGTGAAGCGTCCATAGATATAAAAAAACAAGTTTTTTATTTAGATTCATCTTCTCTGTAGTTAAATCTTGCAAACTTAAAATCTACCCTACTTTTTAACATGTAAAGTTGCCTCACAGACAGTGTAATGCAAAATCATGAGATCAAAATTAAAAGATTATTTCAATTTTTCTTGAAGGGTTAAGAATTTTTTTAAAACCCCCGCCAACCAACCTTAAAAAGTATTAAGTCATTATTTCATTAAATAATAATTTACTGACTTTAAGTTTTAATAATTCCTAAGTTTAAAGTAATATTCTAGTCCATAATTATTGTTGTCACGGTGTGTCAGGGGACTGCCAAGTAAACTACGACAACAGCGACTTTTGCATTTTGTATCGCCAAGTCGCTGGTTGTCTCGATTCGGTTCGCTGTGAACTGACCCTTAAACTATAATGTTATGTGAAATCAAACATCTACATTAGCGGTTCCCCGAAACACCTTGACAATACCTAATTATGGACTACAATATTACTTTACACTTAGGAATTATTTAAACATATAGTCAGCAAATTATTATTTTATTACATTTTAAAGTTGTTTCATGTTTGGCGGTATTTTTTTTAATTTCGTTATTTAATTTTATTTCATGCTTTTTAAACTTGTGTAGGTTATGGTGCAGAATAACTCCTATCAACAGGGTCATAAAATAACATCGTGATTACCATTTATAAAATAATATGTCCTTTTCGATGAGGCCGTTAATATGAGCCCAAACACAAAACTAAAAAAGCATGAAATACTTAATTTAATTTTATTTCATGCTTTTGAAACTTGTGTAGGTTATAGTGCAGAATAACTTCTATCAACAGGATCATATCATAATGATTACCATCTATAAATGTAATTTTTGATGAGGCCGTTAATATGAGCCCAAACACGAAACCTCCACTTTAGGTTCATACGTAGCTCGGCTCCTACAGAATCCAGGTGATGCTACTGCAGCAGCAGCATGCAATATACCTGTTTATCCACGTCTTGCTGGTTATCGCAATTAAAATGAGCCCAAACACGAAACCTTTGCTCTAAGTTGACGAGGAGTTGATTACCATGTGATGCTGCAGCACCAGATCAACTTTCCATTAATGTGTATACGTATACCTACTGTATATTCATAAATGTCACTAACGAAAATACTAAGCCCATCAAACGACTGTAAGTTGCTAACGGCCTTTCATGAACCAGATAAACCCAGATTTTTCAGCACTGAGCAGCTCATGTCAGCTTTCAAACGAAAAAAAACTATGTCGATCAAAATATGTCCACTCGTTTGAATGCTATTATGCCACGGACAGATACACACACAGACAGACAAACAGACAGACAGACAATTTGGGGGGGTTAAAAATAAAGGAAACTTGTAACGCGGAGTCTTAAATAAATTCGTACGGTATGGAAATAAAAAACTATATTATGATAGTAATTGGTACCATCATTTATTAAAATTTTATTATAGTTTTACCAGAATCTGATGGCTAATTATGAAAGCAAATTTTCAAAAAATATTACTGATCATTGGTTAAATTTATATATTTGCATGTTTTACACACAGAATCAGCCGCTATAAGAAAAAAAGGATCAAAATGTTTTATTCCAAATACCCCGAAATTGTTTGAGTCAATTTATTTTCTCACTTTTTGCCATCAGATTCTGATAGACCTAATATACCATTAATTATTAAGGGGCAATCAATTTTGGACATACTTATATTGTGTAGTTTAAGTAGGAAAAACAAAAATCACGAAAGGCGAATTTACACACATCCATTCGCACATCTACCTACATTCATTTGGGTACTTTGTTACACTAATTTAATAATAAAAAAATAAATAACCCTCCCGGCAGTCGGGTAAAAAAAGAAGATTATAAAGTAATTCAATAGATTGTTTTACATAATTATAAATGTTTATTAAACTATCAAAATCATCTACAGTGTAATATTAGTTATTACTTGTAAGTACTAATCGCGGCAACGTGATGTATCGACAACAAGAAACGACAGGTACATCACTATCTCACGACGCTTATCAGCGGAGGTGGCGCCCGCCTGGCGGCCATGCACGTGAAGCGACCGATTCAATAAGCGCAATTTTCATTACTCGGTCAGACTGTTTTCAACACCAGGCTCGCTACACTTAGCGAGCAATGTATTGGGTTCAATCCTTAAGTTACATATTTCTCTCAGTACCCGACTAGTGCAATTATTTTAACGAAAAAAAATAGATTTTGGTAAAAAATACTGGAAATATAAAATTGTTTTTGTACTTACCTATGAAAAGTGACCCCCTTAAGTTTATGGTCACTTCGATTCTTGCATACAACAACTGAACAGGCAGGCATTTAAAAAAAACTCTCCCGTAGTACGCGCTTAGACAATCACGTAACGACTAATTGTGTTTTCACAACTTTCGCCTGTTTTGCTCATGTTTCACTTACACCGGCCACGCCCCCACAACCACTCTTCTTGTTTATTACCTCTGTGGTGACTACGGTAAACATCTTTGACAGCTCAGTCCCGATTGTGGCTGATATTATCCAATAGTCCGACTGTGGCAGGTAAGAGCAAAGTTGTGTACAAGGGGTCGGTTCGGGCGAGTCAGAAATGGGTCTGGCCTTTTAGCCAAGACCTCTTCTTTATAGCTTCTTTATAGAATCGCCGATCAAAATGTATGGAATTGACATAAACGTTCGTTATTATGATCTATTATATCTACCACTTTTAAAGCAAATAAACAAATTGAATTAAATCGAAATCGAATCGAATTGTTAGTATGAAGTTGACGTTTGACTCGTCTAATGTCAATTCCATATATTTGATCGACGATTCTACAAAGAAGCGAAAAAGGAAACATCTTGGCTATAGCCTCTGGGGTGTCGGGTCGGGGAGCCGGGTCAGATAATCCAATGTATCTCAGTTCTATTGTACCCGCTGTTTGTGACTCCAAACGGACACTTTAACTTTGAAATATTTTGGAATGAATTATTATTGAATCAATAAGTTATTGTATGATTTGGGTAGTAAATTATAGTTGGTCGAAATGATGCCAAGGCTATGACAAAGTTGTAACGGACGAATACCAGTAATTACAGAGTTGTTATGAACCGGGGTCTGTCTTTGATAGATTGTATGTTTTAATGTACCTATTATTATTTACTACATATTTTACTTAGTGATATACAAATTATTAAAATAAAACATATAGTTGTATTTGTTCGCATCATATTATTAATAACATGTAGCTTAATTAAAAATTCTAAGCAACATTCAAGCTTTATGATGTTAAATTTTCTCTTTCATACGTTCTACTACTTTCTCGATAGTACATCTCAACTCCAGCAAAACAGCCATCAATCCGTCGTCGAGTAATTAGCCAAGACGAAGTAATCCAATCCCAAATCGAACAACACCAAACAAATTACTGATTGAGAGCGCTATCAGCTATTAGCGATAATGCCACTGGAGTTCGGGATTTGAGCACATGATTAGCTGAGAGCGACTGAGTGGGCCAATCTGCAGCTGCAAGCGATTTGGAGGCTAATGTGATGATGTTATGAACTAAATTTGAGTGATGAGGTGATGTGATGACAAGGAATTGCAGCATTCAGCAGATGCGCCTGAAAATGTGTAGAACTAGCTTAAATAACTAAGCGACAAGATTACCGAATATCTGAGCGACTTAATTGCCTAATTGGAGTCAGCAATAGTAAAGAAAAATAAAGAAAAAAAGCAAAGACCATCGCAGTAATTTCAGATGTGGTACAATTCACTTTAATTTTAGAATCTTCGATAGCGCGTTTCGGGACGGGGCCTCCAACTAGATGGGATGATCTCCGTTTAGTTGCGGGTCCATGTTACGAGTAGATGCGAGTAGCAGGAGATCGGTCATCTTGGCGTTCATTGCGAGAAGCCTATGTCCAGCAGTGGACGAATATAGGCTGATATGATATACTGCTACCAACTATTTTAGTTGCAATCGATAATTTTGTAAAGTTAGGAATGAAAATTAGTATTAAATATATTTCCGTTGTCTGGTACCTGTAACACAAGTCCTTTAGGTACTTAGCACGGGACCAGACTGACGTGGTGTGAAGCGTCCATAGATATTATTATTATTATACAAGTCGCTACGATGCCATGTCAAATCGTTGCCAAAGTATCGAATGCAACTTGTCTGAGTACCCAGTCAGAGCAGCCAATTAACACTGTCTCAGCTCATTGTTCCAGATGTTTCGTCTGCTACAATCAAATATGCTAAACAGTTATAGCGTTCCACAAGAAATCCTAGGTAACTTCGTCTATAGCAGGGGTTCCCAATCTATATCAGCCTGCGGCGCATTGTAAGATATTTTGTCACGGCACCCTGCTCTACCTAGCTATTAGAAAAAGATACATAAATAAATACGTTTAACTATTATAGTTAGGTTAAGCAGGTACATACTAAATAGTAATAAACAAATATTCAATCATCTACCTGTTTTACATAATTAATATTGTATTATAATTTCATTTTATAATATACGAGCTTTTGCCCGCGGCTTCGCTCGCGTTAAGAAGTATTATCATATACAAACTTTCATCCTCTATTTTAACCCCTTGGAGGTAGAATTTTTAAAAATCCTTTCTTAGCGGATGCCTACGTCATAACATCTACCTGCATGCAAAATTTCAGCCCGATCCGTCAAGTGGTTTGGGCTGTGCGTTGAAAGATCACCATGTCAGTCAGTCACTTTTGAGTTTTATATATGTCCTAGGGAAAAGAGGATATCAGGGATATCACGAACTCCCGGTAGATGCCGAATATTAGTAGTATTAGTATAGTTCCTGCTTATTTATGTTATATCTCGTATAAATATAACATAAATAAGCAGGAACTAAAGTCAGTAGATGAAGTCCGCGATCTAGGAGTCATTATTGATAGTCAACTCAAATTCGATAAACATATTAATAACATCGTCAAGAGGGGTTTCCAAATGCTAAGTTTTGTAATTAGAAACTCAAAAGAACTAAAGCAATCCTCTTCTAAAATTAAATTGTTCAACGCACTTGTTAGAAGTATCTTAGAATTCAACAGCATTATTTGGAATCCTTACTACGAAAATATACATTAAGCGCCTAGAAAGCGTCCAAAAACGTTTCCTCCACAATCTATCGACAAGAAAACTTCACGGGTACGATAACCGGTTGAATCACTTTAAGATGATTACTCTGAAAAGTCGAAGGAAAAAGATGGATCTTATCTTTTTACATAAAATAATTAACTCTGAGATAGATTGCCCCGAATTATTACACATGCTGGAGATGAACGCCCCCTCGAGACTACCTAGAATCAATGCTTTTAATTTATTTAACATACCAGCCTCAAATTCAAAAATTGGACTCTTAGCTGTTCTGCCAAGGATCTGTAAGACTTACAACACTCTCTCCAAAAGTGAAAACTTGGACATTGGTCTAAAATTAGTTCAGTATAAAAAACAGATAAATAGTGTATTGAAAATTTAAAAAGTAAAATATTTTTCTGCTATGTTTATTTACAGTGAAATTTTAATTATTCTATTTTGTTGTATTATATTGTTTGATTCTTCTTTAAATGTAATATTAATTTTATAATCGTATTATTTTATTATTGAATTTTGTTGTTAATTTTTATTGGTGCATGTAGTGTTTGTCTGTAAAAAGTTGTAACACTGAATGATAATTAATTAAGCGTTTCCTATACTTCATTGTAAGTGTTAGCAATTGTTGACAAACCTTTTAAAAAAAAATTAAAAAAAAAAATAATAATATTCTTGTTTGTTACGTCTTCTTACTAAAAATATCTAGTGATATGTCATTTCACTAAACTAAATCTAGTGAAACGTCAGAAAAGCGGACACCACCAAATAAAAATCAAGCCACGCATTTCTCTCGCTTGCTCTAGTATACAGATTACACACGGGTACTTTGATAGGATCGTCTAACATCTGAATCTGACAAGTAAGATGTTAGATGATCCATGCGTCGGATGGGCATGTATAAAGTCGGTCCTGCGCCTGATCTCTCGCCGGTCGTGTCAGTCTTCCGTCCCAACGGGTTATGCAAGTAAAAGAATATAGAGATTACTCTTGTGTACTGCGCACACACTTGGGCACTATAAAATTACTCTTGGCCTGGTTTCAATGAAACCGGCCACCGTCACCAAAACGAGAGTGGGAGTTATTATTATTATTATCACACGTGTAATGCAACTATAGCAGATCTGAGGGGGCATCACCATATCTCTGAATCATACAGTTGATACCAGCTGAGGGTTCTTCATCAGATACTTCAGACCTTTGATTTTTGACGTCAAATGAAGCGGCCGACCAAGTCGAATATTTTTTGTAAAGGTGGCATGTCGATCTCTAGTTTGGTTAGGCTCTTGTACAGGCACAGGTACTACAGGTACTCCAGCTCTTCGATTATCCTAGTTTTTACGGTTCCGTACCCAAAGGGTTAGTCTGTCTGTCTGTCTCCAGGCTAGACGAGCCGCGCCAGCTCGAGCGACGCATTTGTTTCACTCCCACTAGTACCCGTGTCACGGGTGGGAACTAGAGCGAGCGAGAGAAATGAGTGGCTCGATTTTTATTCGGCGGTATCCGCGTTTCTGACATTTCACTAGATTTCACTAAACTTAGTGAAATGACATATCACTAGATATTTTTAGTAAGAAGACGTAACATACAAGAATATTCGGCATCTACCGGGAGTTCGTGATATCCCCAGGGATATCGTGAAATCCCTAATATACTCTTTTCCCTGCGACATGTATATAGATTTGTGGTTTCGGATAATGATGGAGGATCGACTCATGGCGCACCAGGGCGCCGCGGCGCACAGTTTGGGGACCCAGCCCGGTCTATAGTAATAATTAAAGAGATTACAGAGACTGTTCTGACTGTGAATTTATAGTGCACTTGCTGATCCGGCACACGTTGTTTTGTCGTATACGTTGTGGGAATATGCTTGAGAGAAAGGGGGGTCTTCCGACCGGGGAGTCGCCATTTATTTATAATGACAATCTTTCAAAATTTCGGAACTCGCTCGGGAGCTGAACATTTTTCCAGGATGACACCTGTGTCCTTTCTTGAGTTGTAAACACACACTTGAAAATCAGTTCAGCTCTTTAAGCGTAAAGATGCAACAGAAAGACAAACAGGACAGACACCCTTTCGCATTAATAATATCTGTATAATGAACTATGGATGGTCCATTAAATCTACCTGAATAAGACATTACATTCACAACAATACATTTCAAAAGGTATTACTTTCAAACTAAATGGACATAATAAAACATATCTATCATCGGGGAGGTCATCTATAATGGCCCATCAAAACTTTATGACTCAGAAGCCTAC
Source organism: Polyommatus iphigenia (assembly GCA_963422495.1). Taxonomy (NCBI): domain Eukaryota; kingdom Metazoa; phylum Arthropoda; class Insecta; order Lepidoptera; family Lycaenidae; genus Polyommatus; species Polyommatus iphigenia. The sequence goes on from OY730189.1 coordinate 299,603, forward strand.
AGCCTTAGATAAGCCGATACAAATCGTAAACTATTTTTACAACCTTAATATGAGATAAAGATTACTTGACAAGATAGAAAAAATAAATTGCAATCTTCGAAGCTCGGCAGCTCGGTGTAGAGGGTGCTACGATAATCCGTAGCACTAATACGAAGTGCTACGGAGCGATCAGGGATAATATGATTGAGTACTCTGTATATTTTTTCTAGTATTTATACTATGTTTTATTTATATTCTGCCGCGCACTGTAAAACTCTGGCACGAACTGTCACCAGCAGTTTTTCCGGACCTATACGACCTGCAAACCTTCAAGAAGTGAGCGTATTCCCTCTTAAAAGGCCGGCAACGCACCTGCAGCTCTTCTGATGTTGCGAGTGTCCATGGGCGACGGTAGTTGCTTTCCATCAGGTGACCCGTTTGCTCGTTTGCCCCCTTATTTTATTTAAAAAAAAAAGTGAAATATTTTATACTAGATGACGCCCGCAACTATGTTGCGCCAAAACTTGTTCATCGCGCTGGAACCGTACATTTTTCCGGGACAAAAAGTATCACAAGTCCTTTCTCGGGACTCAAAGTATCTCCATGCCAAATTTCAGCCAAATCGGTTCAGCGTCTTCACGCTATCTCTTCAGATAACAGACAGACAGACAGACACACTTTCGCATTTATAATATTAGTATGGAAGTATGGATTTGATGACAAGGTACATTCTGTGACGTCATTTAAATTTTAACGGCAAAAAAAGATTTAGGCCCAATCTCACCAACGTCTGCTAGTGTTAACAGCTTCTTAGATTGTCATGTCTTCTTTTTCATTCATAAGAAAAACGAAAAAGGTAACGTGATACAAATTCGAGCGTTAACTTTAACAATTGTTGGTAAAATTGGGGCTTAGGCAGATAACGCTAACGTAAACCTGAGCGTCAAACGTACATAATATTATTATTATGTTATAATGTTAATCGAATGTTTTAATCTTAATTTTTTTCTTTATATAAAGGCACGATATTTCAACACAGGATAAACCCAGATTGGTTCAACTTACCCTTATGTCTTTATTTTACATGTGATACATGTGACCAATGACTATCATAGAATGCTTTTTAGTCTTTAGGTGATGATGATGATGCCGTAGGGGGTAGTAAGGGGGGGAGAAGGGGGGACGTCCAGCCGTGATTGATCACTTCATCTCGCCGGTTTTCTCGAGTTTTCCTTTAAACTGTGTTCCGGCTAAAGTAATATTTAAAGGAGATTTAACGACCGCTCGTTCTGAGATCATCATCATCTCTCGACTCGTTATTCATTTGCATACAAATATTTTAAACACAAATTGAACCTATTTATGCAAACCAGAACCAACTGTGTTGCAAAAATTGCTTTTTCTCAGAACTTTCATTGTGTGGGTTGGTTATGTTTTGCATAAATAGGTCCAATTATATTTGATCCCTTAAATGCACAACCTTAGTAAAGAAATTTACTTTATACGAGACGATCGGACATATTCATGTATGCTCGATTTGGGGGTTTTGGGAAAACTACAATTTTTATTTTATTTTTTACAGAAAAACTTACAGCTAAACAAATCTCAATAACGACTAAGTTAGAAACAAATAGCCATTTACAAGTTTTTATATTTAATGACAATAGTGAGTGTGTTAAAAATAAATAACTGCTAGGAAAAATTCATTAGTATACCTATTTAATATTAATAACCTATGGGTCAATGAATAAATAAATAAATAAAATGCATACGCCATCAGTCAGTGATGGTCTGGCTTGGTCCTAATTCTGGAAATTTTCCAACCCAACCTATTAACCTAGATAATTAAATATTATGATTAGTGTTACGCAAAAAAACGCTAAAAAGATGGCGTGACGAATCCGATGTCTTAGATATAAGATAAGTATTGACCAAAAATAGCAAAGATTCGTCATTTATAGATAAAAAGACGGAAGGTCTTTACTCAGCAGTTAAACACTAGAATAGCAATAACAATAAACAGATTTTGCATAACATTTTGGTGATAAACCATCATTTATTTATTCTCACAAGATCATAAATACACTACAACAGTAATATGTCTAAACGTCGCAAGTCCAAATGAGCGCAAACAATTATATATGAGACTCCAGAGACTGTTTGTCGACAAACATGAGGGGATGAAACTCTTAAACACTACATGTTTGTGTATCTAGATGTTTGCTTACTCTTAGGTAGACTTTCAGAGAGAGCGACAGTAGTACGCGTATGTTTGTGAACGAACCAAGCGACCTGATTCGATTGGTTAAATGTTTAAGTCCTAGGAATAATAAATATTAGGAAAATGTAACTCTGATACATCTACCGTTTTGATTTTGGTTTTCTATACACAAAATAACGATGAATCATTTTTTTTTTTTTCTTAGGCCGGCCATGGTCGGACCGCATCTCGCAGTCAAAACCGACTGCAGAATGCGGTCGCCGTACGGCGATCTGCAGTTTTCATACTAAATTCATAATAATATCCATTATCCGCAATACACGGACCGCTCGAGCAGTTTTTGAGCGGTTGGTGCAAATTTCAACGCAACCACTCTTGAGCAGTCGGTCCCGATTGCAACTTGCAGTCCGTCTATGGCCAGTGTAACAGAAACGTTTCTTTAATATCTATTATTTGTAGCTTTACTCCCATAAAATTGATTCGGTTACTCGTCAGGTTGGTTTTTCAATCAGCCATTTTACGAAAAAAGTGCTGGTTTGGTTTACAGTCGAGTGATCCACAGCATGATGTGGCTGTCGTAACCTCTTTACTCTTAAACCACAAATTCGATTTTGTTAAAATCTTAAACACTAAAATAGCTTAGACCCGAAAGAATATCAGAGTAGCTACAGTTTTACGAGTAACACGTTATATACAGGGTGCAATTAAACCTTCCTGACAAATTTTTTCCAGGGCTTAGGTATCATTAGGAGAGTCCATTTAACCAAAAAAAAAATTGGGTGTTATTTTTTTTTAATGACATATTGGTATATATGAGTTTTGATGCCACGATTGCAACATCTGTGCGTCTAGCATGCGTCCAACGAGATATCTCACTCTCGAGTGTAGTTAAAACTACTCTTCTCATAATATCAAAATCTCGAAAAAACTCGATAAAAATGTGTGGCTTCGCTAATTTTGACGACAGATCTACACGACAAAAATATATGTCATGGTAGGGTCAATAAAGATGAAGAGACAAACCATCAAACATCGAGAAAACATGTAGACAAATTTTTTTTCTCGTTGGCGCATGCTTGGCGCACTGATATCGAAAGTTTGCTTGTCTATCTCTGTCTGTTAGATGTTCAAACCGCTAAATCAATTTGAAACTACAATTTGAGTCCCGAGAAAGGATATACGATTGTTTTTCCCGCATTTCCCGCGCGATATACGAGTTTTGGCGCACCGAAGTTGCAACATCAAGTATTTAAAATAAATACATTATTTAAAACTAAATACACGTGAACTGCGCTCTGCACAAACTTTCCAAATAAATTACCTCTGCAAAGTAGCCTGAACTTTTGTATGCAGCGCTTTTTAAAATAATAAACAACAAAGTGGCTATAAATATTGCTGCGGGCCAGGGCTGCCAACTTTGACTTTTTGTACTAAGTAAATAAATACTTATGGATCATAATTATTCATATTGTGTGTTTATAGCGAGAGAGAGAGGTCTGAATTGAAAAATAAATATGTTAATCAAGTCTTCCTTTCATTTTTAATACTCAAAAATCTGAGGTTGAATGACTGTTTATAATAAGTACTTTTTAAGACATTTAGGTTTTTAATGTATTTACTATTTTAAAGTATTACTATTATAAATTTATTTTAATTGAACATGGTCTCATAGTCCACTTGGAAAAGGATAATACAGTCGCTACATACAGTACGAAAAATGTATCCAAATTCACAAATTATTATTACATACAGACAGCCCTAGAACAGACATCCTAAGACCTAGGTCTGAGTGGCCCATTAGAATCGCCAACTGTCGTTTCAACTTTATCTATTACGGCTACCCCACAATGATATTTGGGACTTTATAATGGTTACTGCATTTCTATTGTCTGTAACTACGACTAATTGCTATGGTTTTACTAAAGTGCTGAAAGCTTTTTGGTGCGGACAATAGCTTGGGTAATTTCAAGTACAATGATACTATCAGCATAATATAAATGGATGACGCGCCGACATTTGTTTATCGCGCTTGAACCGTAAAAAATCCGGGATAAAAGTATCTTATGTCCTTTCCTAGGACTCAAAATATCTCCATACCAAAATTTCAGCAAAATCAATTCAGCGGTTTGGGCGTGAAGAGGTAACAAACAAACAGATAGATACACTTTCGCATTTATAATACTATACTCTACTCGGGCTAGCTTGTCGCTAGCGGTCATTGACTCCCTGTCAAAAACTTGTCATTATTTCATATTAAACCGCGATTGACAATGAAATGTCAGATATTGTCAATCGTGGTTTGATATGGAAAATGACAAGTTTTTGACAGGAAGTCAATGACCGCTAGCGACAAGCTAGCCCGAGTGGAGTATAGTATGGATACATACGGGTCAAGCTGATAACCTTTTGAAGTCGGTTAAAAACGAGGCGACGCATCTCTTCTACGGATGAGGGACACGAGAACACCATAACGGGCTAATCAATATACGGAAACACTCAGAGTGAGCGAGCGAAAATGAATATTCATTGGGAACGGATTGCACTTACTTATTCCCTCTGGCTGTAGACATTAAACAGATTATACAGGCTGCTCTGTCTGTTCTATCCCTAACTACAGGCTAGTCCAAAGACCGGCAGGATTCTAGAGTATTAGCACAATATGATGTGTACTGGGTGAATTTTTAAAGAGGGCTCAAGCGAAATCGCAGGCTCGTAACTTGCGACAGCTTTGCGACAGGCGTTTGACGGCAGACATTGTGCAATATGTCAAACTCCTGTTGTATACGAGTAGCTGTCACAGCTTATATTATACGTAATCACCCTGCCGGAACTTTAGGAGATAGCGGGAATTATTTAAGGGAAAATAAATGAATAAATAATTAAAAACATCATCATAAAACTGCATCATTAGATGATAAAATATTTCCTCTGACCGGAAATCGGACGATAAAAATTACCATTAAGTTGTAAATAACGAAGGAATTCTAAACTTTTATAATTCGTATTATATGTTTAACCTATCAAGCCCCATAAGATCACCGGTGATCGCGACAACAATAGAATAACAATAGATTTCCAAGAATTCGCGGTCGAAGGATTAATTTGAAAATTCATTTTGTATAACGTGGTCAGGTACAAGTTGGAATTGCATTTGAAACGTATAATAATAAAGCGATAAAATTACTAACTTGGTACGTATTTTTTGTGAAATTAAATAGGAAAAATTACTAAAACTCAAAATAGCTGGAAGGTTTTGTCTGGAAGGTTAGGCTGGACCGATAAAAAATGGAACTGCATCATAACACTTTTTTGTTACAGTTATCACGCAGTCTACATACCTATAACAATTCATTAAACTTTTTATGTTTATATCGAAGGGTAACAACCCCTTTAAGTTAGTAGAAAAATATACACCCGTATAATCTCGATATACAACGTAGATATTATATCAAGAGGTGTATGCTTACAAGGCAAATATTGACAGAGTTTGATGACGAATTTCCTGTGTTTGTATATTATTGTACAATGCAATATATTTTTTTAATCTAAAATTCATCATACTATATTTGGCTAATCTTCTAGCTGAAAATAGGCGTTGGCGACAATGAAATATTATAGTTGACACATCTGCCTTTTATCCTTGAAACCCCACCCAGCTTAAATGACCCCTCTCCACCAAACCAATGCACAACATCAGCTTAAGCCAAGGGTGGCCAACCTTTTCGACATTTGGACCAAAATTCGGAAGTAGAATCTTACCCCGGGCCGCACTACCAAATTTTATGTATACTCGTAGTGGAATGAAAGTCAAAATTGGCTACAAATTTTTCCTATTTGAACTTAGTTGGAGCTTTTATTTGAAAAGTAAAAGAAAAGCAGTGTTTGTTTGCTTTTTATAGTAGGTATGATAAGGTTTTAGTATTAACTTTTTTTACTTTAAAAAAATGTGCTCGGCTCCGAGGGTCACAAGGTAACAGACGGCGGCCCGCCGTCTGTTACCATACCATAAAGACACATCTGCCTTTTATCCTTGAAACCCCACCTAGCTTAAATGACCCCTCTCTACCAAGCCAATGCACAACATCAGCTTAAGCCAAGGGTGGCCAACCTTTTCGACATTTGGGCCAAAATTCGGAAGTAGAATCTTACCCCGGGCTGCACTACCAAATTTTATGTATACTCGTAGTGGAATGAAAGTCAAAATCGGATACAAATTTTTCCTATTTGAACTTAGTTGGAGCTTTTATTTGAAAAGTAAAAGAAAAGCAGTGTTTGTTTGCTTTTTATAGTAGGTATGATAAGGTTTTAGTATTAACTTTTTTTACTTTAAAAAAATGTGCTCGGCTCCGAGGGTCACAAGGTAACAGACGGCGGCCCGCCGTCTGTTACCATACCATAAAGACACATCTGCCTTTTATCCTTGAAACCCCACCCAGCTTAAATGACCCCTCTCTACCAAGCCAATACACAACATCAGCTTAAGCCAAGGGTGGCCAACCTTTTCGACATTTGGGCCAAAATTCGGAAGTAGAATCTTACCCCGGGCTGCACTACCAAATTTTATGTATACTCGTAGTGGAATGAAAGTCAAAATCGGATACAAATTTTTCCTATTTGAACTTAGTTGGAGCTTTTATTTGAAAAGTAAAAGAAAAGCAGTGTTTGTTTGCTTTTTATAGTAGGTATGATAAGGTTTTAGTATTAACTTTTTTTACTTTAAAAAATGTGCTCGGCTCCGAGGGTCACAAGGTATCAGACGGCGGGCCGCATGTGGCCCGCGGACCGCGTGTTGGCCATCCTTGGCTTAAGCCAAAGGGTGGAGCATCATAATTCATACCTGAATATATCGAAAATGTCGGATCTGCTGGTTGCCATACTGGGACCTATACCTCGACTTCACGCCCAAACCACCGAACTGATTTTGCTGATATTTGTTATGGAATACTTTGAGTCCCAGGAAAGGACATAGGATTCTTTTTATTCCGGACAAATGTACTATTTTTGACGTAACGGAGTTGTGGTCGTCACTAAGTAATAAATAATAATTATGAACATTGTGACTTTCTTCACAACAGGCGGCATTAACTCATACTCCACACTCAAGGCTAATCGCATCGCTGAAGCGCTAATTTGATACTTATCGCTTGCATCAAATCCCCAATCATGGGGGAGAGTAAGCCCTAATTTGCCCAGCCGGGTACAATCGGGTCACGTTACAATTAGCCCCGCATCCCCGAGGGAGGGTGGGCGTTAAATGACTTAAAACTTGTATTGTTGGCTGACGCTTTTGCGGATCTATTGTTGGCTGATCGTTAATCGTGTTTTAGTTTGCGAGGGAGTGAATGGACGTTGAAAATGTTTTGGACGTGTCGAGCCATGTACCGTCAGAGAAACTGATTCATTGCAGATGAACGAGACAGGACTGAAAAAAGAAAGAGAAAGAAAGAGAAACCCGATAAGGGTTTCTCCTTTTTTCTTTTACTTTTTTCTCTTTTCAAAATGAGAAGAATTTAATTCCTGGGATTCCAAGTAACTCCATACCACAGCAAAATTGGTTTAGCGGTTTGGGCGTGAAGAAGTAAAAGACATACATACTTTCGCATTTATAATATTACTATGGATTTAGTTATACTCGTACATAGCATTATTTTTTTCATGCTACCAATGCAAAACAAAGTTTTTTATTTGTTGGTTATCCTTTTCAGCTAAAACTAAACTCAGTTTTCTTGATTGGTGCTCAGGGCTACACTAAACGGGGGAGCGAGATAAGTACCGCCCGCAAAAAACTGACAAGTACAGTCCACGGAAAAGTCAGATAATACAGTACCTCGATTCTGGTATTTAACTTAAGGCTGTTAATTTGTTTAAAAAAGTCGTATTATTGTTACTGCATCAAAATTTCGTATTATGCTTTTTTTAAACGCTGACAAAAATGAGGTTTTCTAAGTTTGACGTTTGACATGTCTGTGTGTATTTTTATGTGTCTGTTCGTGGTATTGTAGCATCCAAAAAGGTGGACTGATTTCGATCTACTTTTTTTTTATAGCTGACATGATCAATTCGATAAAGATAGTTCATCACCCAGCCCGCCCATTCTTGTGAAAGTTTGATTCAATGTATTCTGATTCCTGACACTTATTAGAGATTCTGATTCAAGTCTCAATCAGTTGAATCAAAACAGCAGAATCAAGGCATAGTCCGCAAGCGAATGATGTAAAAAAATTAAATTAACTCTCACCACAAAGAGCGTAACTACGAAAACTTGAAATCGCCAGAGATAACGTAAAGAGCAATTTGTGTGAATAGTTCTGAGTGTTTGTGTTTACAGGACTATATTAAAATGTCTGGTTTATTATTTTTAATACCAGACATTTTAAAATAATCCTGTAGTGAATATTAAAGTAGTGTTTTAATGGACTTGTCAGTAGGATTTTGAGCATTTTTGTAGTGTGGAGGGAAAATTAGTAAATTAGTTTCTTGAACAATCAGTAACAGGTCAGAAAAGAAGAAAATGAAAGCACAATACAAAAGTGTATTTGGTCAAGAAACAGCTAAATCTTTGTTTGAACAATCATCTATATTACAAAATGTTCACGTGAAATTAGACGAAAACAAACGCGTTAATCATGTCGGCGTGGCGGTGTCAACAGTTTGATGTAGTGGTTCGAGCTAACAGTCCTCTAGGAGTAATTTTGTTGAAAATGACCCTTACATCGTCGCCATAAAGGTGCTGTCAGAGGCAAAATAACTCTAAACTGTACAGGTATGGCTAACTGTCCGGGGACTGTTGAATCATACAGGACACTGCACAGAGAGTAAGGCTGACAAGTATACATCAGGGAAATGCAGTGATTTCGGTAACTAAAACTATTCCGTGATAGCCGAATGAACGGAAATAGCAAGTGTAAAATGAATATTTAACTGCAAGTGTTAAAATATCATACTGATATTTTGAAGGCGAAAGTTTGTGAGTTTGTTACTTCTTCACGCTTAAGCGGCTGGAGCAATTTCGATAACATTTGGCACGGAGTTAGCTGACACTCTGGATTAACACATAGGCTACATTTTACTTCAGAAAAACTTACGGATCCCGCACGATGAACGAATTTTTGCGAAATCTCGTTATTAATAATAATTGACACGTACAGGCCTGCAAGGATCTTGCGGCACTTGAATGACGTTGTTAGGCGGCATGGATGCAATGCATGATAATTAAGATGATAACTCATAATAAGGATGATGACAAGGTCAAAGATTAGCGAATTTTGTTAATAAAATAAAGAAAGCACGGTAAAAAATAAGCGTTACCAAAATTTTAGCTCGATAGCATTTGTATTTTTTTTGTTAGGCGCCTTCAAAGTTGGATAATCAAGTCGATTTTTTTTTCAATTAAATTTCTTAATATTTGTATACCATTCGATAACTTATGAAATTAAAAGCAACTTTTGGTATAAAACCACTTTCATAAACGCAATATTTAATATACCTATCGAACAAAGTTCTCTCCCTATCCGTACAAACTACGAAAGACTGACGTCAGTCTTTCGTAGCACTTTGTATGGAGCGTTTCGGGCAGGTCTATTTTATGAGATGTTTGAATTGTTCATATCTTGGTGAATTTTTAAGCTATGAGAGTCATTCTTTCAGCGATGTTTCTATTTTTAAGGGTCTTTCAATTACCAATAAGAAAAATTTTTTGTCATAAAGCCTATTTACACAAAGAATTTTTTTTATACATTTATTTAAGGTCGCTTAGAACAACAAAGGTTATCAGCGACCACAAGCACAATTATTACAATAATTTATATCAAACTATAAATATTACAAAATTTGAGGCATTGCAGATTTTCAATTTTTTTACAAGTCTCAAGCGATATTTTATTAGATGGCGGCGTTTGTGTCTTCTTTTCATCCTTGTAGGATTGTATAATAACGTACCATTGAAGAAACTAATTCACTACGTCATTTAGTTATGTTATGTCAATTCAATGCATATCGCGACCAAATTATGTAACGAATCAACTTCTAGATAGTACATGAATTAAAGGTTGCTGGCCTTGTCCCGTTTTAAAAAAACCTTGTTAGAAAGAGAAAACTGATAGTGTATCTCGCTCAGGGGACTCCTGGACTCGAGAGCTATGAGGCTGACATTCTGATATCATGGAGAGATGAAACGTGCCCCGAATGCAGGGCAAAAAATGTAAATAGCACAAAGCTGTTGGATGAAAAAAAAGAATGATTCTGAAATCGAGAAGTGAATATTGGATTTCGTTTATGAATTTTTGTATGTAGGTTCTAAAGGGTTTTCAAAGAATAGAAAGCTATAAAGTATTATATTTGAAATCTCTTAATTCGTTACCTTATACTAAACGAGCTTTTGCTCGCGGCTTCGCTCGCGTTAAGAAGCATTATTATATATAAACTTTCAACGCCTATTTTAACCCCTTGAGGTTAGAATTTATCAAAATCCTTTCTTAGCGGATGCCTACGTCATAACATCTACCTGCATGCCAAATTTCAGCCCTATCCGTCAAGGGGTTTGGGCTGTGCGTTGATAGATCACCATGTCAGTCAGTCACCTTTGAGTTTTATATATATAGAAGATAGAAGATTGTACGTTATAAAACGAGATAGAAATAAATAATAATCTTAACGTACTGCGATATTACCTCTTGTTGTTTAATGTAGGTATCAAAATTATAATATTATAGCCTAGTGATTGAATGTTGTATAGTCTGTATTTAATATAGTCTGTGTCATGATTTAGTCTGTTGTAAAAGCTCTTTCCGGTTTTTTTTATTATACTTTGTCACCGCTAAAAACTGCGTTTCATTATAGGTTATGGACTCAGCATTTTAATATTATCAGTGAATTCCAGTACAGTAAAAGTAGTGTGAAATTGTGAATAGCGTGTTATTCAGTGAATACAGTGATAGTTTGCAAGAATGGCATCGAATTATCTTGTAAACGTGCCCAAGCTAAAGGGGCGTGAAAATTATACTGAATGGCTATTTGCCGCAGAGAATTTTCTAATCCTAGAGGATATGCTACATTGCATAAGGAAAATACCCGGGAAGGTATTAGAAACTGCAGATGACACGAAGACTAAGGCAAAACTGATAATGACCATTGATAGTGCGTTGTACGTACATATAAAAGATGTTAATACTACGTTGGAGCTATGGAACAAATTGAAGGCGTTATTTGATGATTCTGGGTTTACTCGTCGAATATCATTATTACGGAATTTGATCTCAATCCGCCTAGAAAATTGTGTTTCTATGCAGTCATATGTAACGCAAATAGTTGAAACCGGACAAAAGTTGAGCGGGACAGGATTTAAGATCAGTGACGAATGGATCGGGTGTCTTATGCTAGCTGGATTAACTGAAAAGTTCATGCCGATGATCATGGCGATCGAGCATTCGGGCATCAAAATCACAACGGACGCCATTAGAACGAAGCTCATGGACATGGAAACGGATGTAAGTTCAATTAATCATTTGAATGAAGCTAGTGGCGCCTTTGCGAGCAGCGGGCAGAAGTGGCAACATAAGAAAAATATTAGACTGTCTATGGACAAAGCGCCAGTGTGTCAAAAGCAAAACGTCAATGTCAACAAACTTCACATCAAGTGCTACCGATGTAAACAAACGGGACACTACAAAAATCAGTGCCCAAACGCCGACAAAGATAATAAAAATACGAAAGAATCGCATCGCAAACAAACAAATGCGTTCAGTACTGTATTTTTAAGTGAGAAGTTTTATAAACACGATTGGTACATTGACTCAGGCGCGAGTATGCATTTGGTTGCTAACGAGGAGTGGATTGTGAATAGAAAGCAACACGAAAAGAAAGACATTTATGTTGCTAGTGGCGATAAACTGCATGTATTATGCTCCGGCGACGTGAACATTATAACGAAAACGGATCAATGTGAATTCAATGTTCCAGTTAAGGATGTATTATGTGTTCCAGGATTGACAACCAACTTATTGTCAGTGAGCCAGTTAGTAAAATCCGGTAATAATGTTCAGTTTACGTCAGATGGCTGTGAAGTATATAATCGCAATAATGAATTGGTGGCTACAGCGGTGTTGACCAATGGTGTATACAAATTAAGAGTACCTGACAGTATAGTGGTTAATATGACCGTATCAGGGAGTACATGGCACCGTAGGATGGGTCATCTCAACAGTAACTATCTAAACAAAATGACAGATGCTGTTAAAGGTATGAATATTGAAGAAAAAGTTGAACTTAATAAGTTTTCATGCAAGGTATGTTGCGAGGGCAAACAGAGCCGTTTACCGTTTTCAAATGAAGGTTCTAGAAGTGATGAAATACTTCAGATTATTCACACCGACATATGTGGACCTATGGAGCAGGAGTCGCTCGGTGGTTCAAGGTACTTTATACTTTTTATAGATGACTTTAGTCGTATGATATTTATATATTTTATAAAATACAAAAGTGAAGCACTAAGTTGTTTTACAGAATTTAAGGCAAAGGCTGAGAAACAGACAAATAAAAAGATAAAGATTTTAAGAAGTGATAACGGATGCGAATATTGTAATAAGGCATTTGATGTATATTTGAAAAAAGAAGGAATAATTCACCAGAAAACCAACCCGTATACCCCCGAACAAAATGGGTTATCTGAGCGGAACAACCGTACAATTATAGAAAAAGGAAGATGTTTATTATTTGACGCCAACTTAGGAAAAGAGTTTTGGGCCGAGGCCACGAACACGGCAGTGTACTTGCAAAATAGAACAGCACTTCCTACCTTAAATCACAAAACTCCTTTTGAAATCTGGACTGGTTGTAAGCCCGATGTAAGTCATTTACGCATATTTGGAAGTAATGTCATGGTGCATTTGCCAAAAGAAAAGCGCCAGAAATGGGACAGGAAGTCAGAAATGCACATTCTTGTTGGCTATCCTGATGACATCAAAGGCTATCGAATATATAACCCAAGAACAAGACGTATAACGACGAGCAGAGATGTTGTTGTTATGGAAGATGAAAAGAGTCCAGTAGTCAGTATACCAATCACAGAAGGTGAAGAAAACTCATGTTCAGTGGGGGACAGTAATGAGAATGACAAGAGTTCAGATGATACACTAGTTGAAAATGATAATACACTGGTTGAAGAAACATTATGTGACTCAGATGAAACATACACACCTAGTGACTATGAAGATGCGCATAGTTCACCAGAGCTACGAATGCGAAGTGGCAGAATTAGAAAAAGGCCAGAACGGTATGGGATGTCAAACATATGTATTCCAGAGGAAGTATTTGATGACGCTAGTGGACTAACTATAGAAGAAGCATTACAGGGTGCAGAAAAAAATCAGTGGTTATTAGCAGTGAAAGAAGAACTTCAGTGTTTCGAGAACAACAATGCGTGGGAAATAGTAGACATGCCGAAAGACGGTAAGACTGTAGTTAAGTGTAAGTGGGTGCTACGCAAGAAGTTGGACAATGACAACAAAGTGCGCTACCGTGCACGTTTAGTAGCCAAAGGTTATATGCAGAAGAAAAATGTGGACTATTCAGATACTTTTTCGCCTGTTGTTAGGCATTCAACTTTAAGATTGTTGTTTGCATTATCAGTTAAACTTAATTTAGATGTTACACATCTTGATGTTACTACGGCATTCTTAAACGGTGAGCTTGAGGAGACTATTTATATGCATCCACCAGAATGTTTGTTGAATTCTGAGAATAAAGTGCTTAAATTGAACAAAGCCATTTATGGGCTACGACAATCCTCAAGAGCATGGTATAAGAAGGTTGATGAATGTCTTACTAATATTGGTTATAAATGTTCCAAGCTAGAACCATGTTTATATACTAAAAGTTATAATGATAAAAGGACAATAGTTAGCTTGTATGTCGATGATTTCTTCATATTTTCAAATGATGATACTGAATGTAATAATTTGAAAAAGGTATTGGCTTCTAAGTTTAAAATAAAGGACTTAGGGCAGGTTAGGAATTGTTTAGGAATGAATGTTAATATTGATAAAATTAATAACACAGTTACACTGAGTCAAAAGAATTATGTTAACCAATTACTGAACAGATTTAATATGGCAGATTGTAAAATAGCAGATACGCCTTTAGAGTCTAAATTGAACGTTAATTTACATAATAAAAGTAGTCAGGACTTACCATATCAGCAGTTGATTGGAGGACTCATGTATTTGGCAGTACTAACTAGACCAGACATAGCTTTCTCAGTCAGTTTTTTAAGCCAGTTTAACAATTGCTATAATAGTGAAACTTGGGCTTATGCTAAACGAATTTTGAAATATCTTAAAAAAAACTAAGCATTATGGACTTAAATACACTAATAAAGGTAATTCCAAATTAATAGGATTTGTAGATTCAGATTGGGGAAATAATATTGTAGACAGAAGGTCATACACGGGTCTATGTTTTATGTTAGCAGGGAGTGTCATTTCATGGGAGGCTAAAAAGCAAAAAACTGTTGCATTATCTAGTACTGAGGCAGAATATATGGGTGTTGCTGAAGCATGTCGAGAAGCTGTATATTTAATAAATTTATATAAAGAAATTGTAAATGAGTCATATACAATTTGTTTGTATAATGATAACCAAGGTGCAATTAAGTTGTGTTTAAGTAATAATAATTTTAATAAAAGAAGTAAACATATAGACATACGGTACCATTTTTCTAAAGATTGTATTAGTGCTGGTATTGTAGAATTAAAGTATTTGGAAACAGCTGAAATGCCAGCGGACTTATTTACTAAAGGCTTAGGTAACGTAAAGCATTATTATTTTATGGAGATATTGGGTATACAAGATGTAAAGTTATAATGTTGTTAGATTATTTTGATAAGTGGGGGTGTTGTTTAATGTAGGTATCAAAATTATAATATTATAGCCTAGTGATTGAATGTTGTATAGTCTGTATTTAATATAGTCTGTGTCATGATTTAGTCTGTTGTAAAAGCTCTTTCCGGTTTTTTTTATTATACTTTGTCACCGCTAAAAACTGCGTTTCATTATACCTCTTAGTTCAAAACTGATCAGCCGTTTAGGCTGGAGCTTGCAGATAAAGAATAATTAATAAGTAATTATGTATATTTCTTTCTGTTCATTTAATAATAGTGTGGGAATAATGCGTAGAGGCCAAAGGAAGATCTTCCGACCGAGCGAGGTAGTATGCCCGGTCAGGCCGAAGCCCACGTGATACATTTCAGCTGTCGTATATATACCGACGCGCTCAGAAAACTTCGATAGCGCGATGCAGGAATGTTAGGCGAATTGTGGGTACCGCCACATCACTCCCCCCCGAAGACCGGAGGTCGAATCTTGAAGTCTTGTCTCGCTTGAGTCGCCAGTGCCAGTGGAGTTCCAGTGAGTCGGAACTGTTGCAGTGAGTCCCAGTGAGCCGGAACTATAAGCTGCCGTGCGGGGCCGATGCTACGTGCTGACCAGGAGAGATGTGCTCTGCTTGCTGACCGGTCGGTGTAGTGAGAAAGCCCAATGATGCCGATGCGGAGTCGCCCAGGCCGCGGTACGTTGCGGCTAGTGGACGAGGTACCCGATGACGCGATGCTGGCTGGCGCGGTGCGGAAGGGCGGGGAGGGATGATGATGAAGGAGGCGTGTTCTGTCGAGGGTCACCAATGTGGGAAATGCGTGGCGACCCAAAGGAAGATCTTCCGACCGAGCGAGGTAGTATGCCCGGTCAGGCCGAAGCCCACGTGATACATTTCAGCTGTCGTATATATACCGACGCGCTCAGAAAACTTCGATAGCGCGATGCAGGAATGTTAGGCGAATTGTGGGTACCGCCACAATAGCATAACGAAAAAAATTAAGAGAAGAAGGCTTGTGCTTTATCATATCATAAAAATGTCCCAATCTATTCAGTATCAATCTGAATAGAAATTAATAATAATTAATAATAATAATAATAATAACAATAATAACAATAATAATAATAATAATAATAATAATAATAATAATAATAATAATAATAATAATAATAATAATAATAATAATAATAATAATAATAATAATAATAATAATAATAATAATAATAATAATAATAATAATAATAATAATAATAATAATAATAATAATAATAATAATAATAATAATAATAATAATAATAATAATAATAATAATAATAATAATAATAATAATAATAATAATAATAATAATAATAATAATAATAATAATAATAATAATAATAATAATAATAATAATAATAATAATAATAATAATAATAATAATAATAATAATAATAATAATAATAATAATAATAATAATAATAATAATAATAATAATAATAATAATAAAGTTGGCGAGTCACCGTCTGCCAACTTTATGATACATGTTACAACGTTGTATCGGCAGACGCCATAGTCCTTCCATAGTCCCAGTTACCCCGTCCACTAGCACCTCACCCCCATAGCCCGATATCATTTTAATTCCATTCCCTGCAATAGTCCTACACTGGCCGCTGGCTCTCCTTGGTCGTACTCCTATAGTGCGGACAGTGAGAGTCGCCGGCCGGTGTCACACAACAATTAGATTAAAATTGTGTAACGGGCCTCTACGTGTTGGCTTCGGCCCCACGCATGCCTTCCAAAGGTCCGGGATTTAATTGCCCGTGAGCAAGGAATACCTTACACAAACATAATAATAATAATAATAATAATAATAATAATAATAATAATAATAATAATAATAATAATAATAATAATAAAAATAATAATAATAATAATATCTATGGACGCTTCACACCACGTCAGTCTGGCCCCGTGCTAAGTACCTGAAGGACTTGTGTTACAGGTACCAGACAACGGAAATATATTTAATACTTTTATACTATACATATATTTAAGATTTTTACTATATCATACACATATTTAATATACATCCAGACCCGGGAACATTGAAAACTTTTTGTTCTGTCGGCGGGATTCGAACCCGCGACCCCCGGCTTGAGCTGCCACACACTCAACCAATTGAGCCACAGAGGTCGTCAATTTAATTTAAGATTTATTGTGAAATTTCAAATTAATCCTTCAAGCCCCATAAGAGCACCGGTGATCGCGACAACAATAGAATACAATAGCATTTCCAAGAATCCGCGATCGAAGAATTAATATTTTTACACGATACATAGAAAGATATTATAATTTTTATTGGTTATATTACATTGTCCTATTGTTATTATGTCTGCGTATCAGAATAGAGTATAACCAAAGTCTACGGTGTGACGGCATTGCAAACTTTAAATTGTATTCGGCCGAACTTTGTTACAGTTGTTAAAAATTATGAAACCCTCTGTAGAGTGTTTGTAACTGGGCTACAGAGATTTTCTATAGTATGCTCACGTTAAAGTAGTGAGTCATTACTCATTAGCGACTTACTAAAATAACGTAAAATTGATTGGCTGAAATGAAATGGCTTAAGCTTACTTAGCCAATAGACTGTTTGCTTATTTTGGACTTGACTCTATATTATACTTATGCTATTCTTCTACGTCCTTCTGCCGTGGACTTGGTTACTCTGACTTGACGTTCGATTTGTGCACTTGCGTCGGTGACTAATGCAGTACTCGACGGCTCATGAATTATTTACATCTAATGTAATCCTGCTGACTGCAGGAAAATATCTTGTGTTAGATGTGCAGGGGAAACTACCCCATCTTTACCTTAATACCCTATAGAGTATTATCCTATACTACCTCTAAATATATTAACTGACCTAGAGGGACGATAATCAATTCAATACCTAAGAAATCACACCTTATTATTGCCACATACTGCTGAAAGTCCAGTAGTTGGTTCTCATAGTATTTAAAAATCTAAGGTGCCAATAAAATAGGGGGAATTCTGCGATGGGTTAGTTTTCAGAGTGCAAGCTTTAGGCCAACAAATAAAAAAGCGTTTTGCTATGATTCTACATAGGATCCCTAGAATCTAATTTCATTTGGCCATCAATAAGATTGAGTGTTATCAATAATTATCTGTGTAATTTTTTGTCACTAACCGTAACCTTAGCATTTATGAGACAAAAAAAGTTGCCTGCAGAGCCTGTTGCTGCAGAGCCTGGATCTACTTTTAATCTTCAGGTATTCGGCTATGCTTTGTTCTTATTTCCACTAAGAAACTTTCTCAAGTACCATTTGCAGTAAGAAACAAAGTTTCCATAAAACACGCTAATGCTCGCTGTGAATTTGTGAAATCGCCGTGTGAGCTAATGGGCACATAAATAACAGAAATTCAGGGCGAATTAAATAAGACTTGGGACCGCTAGCAAATAAACATTAAACAGTAATTGTAATAATTACAGAAATTAACGAAATATGTTATTTTAAGACAACTTTTAGTGCATTACCAAAACAAAACAGCGTTAATTCTAACTATGGTTGAGTGTTTAATGTGTGGCAATCGCTTACCATATAATGATCCGTTTGCTCGTTTCTTGGCTATTTGCATAAAAAAACAAAAATTCTGTGCGTCTAATAACAAATCTTTTGCCGTCCCAAAAAGTACGAATCTAATGAATCATGCATTACAAGTAATAGCTTGCAACAAAAGTTATTTTGTTATACTTATTAGGGTCATATCACACCGAAATACGAGTAAGACGTAACGAGACGCAAAGCAACGATACTTAAAAACAATACAAATTATAATAATGTCGATATTATAACGTGCGTCTCATTACGTTTTGATGTTCCCTGATCCTAATGGGAAGTATGTAAATAGTTTGCGCGGGGGATAGCGTCTAAATGGAGATTACGGAAACTCCGGCCGCGCAAACGGGGAGCTCTTAACAACATTAGACCTCACAAAGGCGACAATAAGGCGCGGAGTATACGGGCCACTTGCGACCGCTACACTTTTTACCCGACTGCCAGGAGGTATCTTGTATGTAATATTATTTATTACCTTGTATCTCCAGAACCGCTGAACGGATTTTCACATTTGAGGTATCGTTAGATTTGTCTTAATAGCCCAAGTGTTCTTAGATAGGTGACATTAAAAAAACCCAAAATGGCGGATGATTGACGCCATATTGTGAGGTAAAAAAAATAAAAATTCTACCAAGCATGTCGAGTGGG
This sequence comes from Polyommatus iphigenia, assembly GCA_963422495.1. Classification (NCBI taxonomy): domain Eukaryota; kingdom Metazoa; phylum Arthropoda; class Insecta; order Lepidoptera; family Lycaenidae; genus Polyommatus; species Polyommatus iphigenia. The sequence continues at coordinate 318,933 of OY730189.1, forward strand.
GTATCAAAATAAAGGATTTTGAACACTGATTCTAAATCTATACTTATAATAAAATCGTAGAGGTAAAATTTTTGTACATTGAAAATAAACTTGAAAAAACGAGTCAGGGGCATGTGAGAAGAGTAGTAGAACACATTTTAACTATTTTTGAAATGTTTGTTTCTCTGTCTGTTTGTCTGTTTGTCTGTTTGAACAGGCTAATCTCTGAATCCGCTGGACCGATTTCAATGAAATTTGGCATGGTGATACCTTATATCCCTGGTCAACATATAGGATACTTTTTTTAACCGACTTCCAAAAAAGAGGAGTTAGTGTTAACTTTACTGTTTGTGGTCAGATTTTCAAAATTCTGTTTTTTGTTGTATAGATTGTTAACCCGAATTTGATACCATGTTTACAAAAACTGTGACTTGATAATGATTTCGGGATCAGGAGGTATCGACGGAACTCCTTTACAACAAAAACATTACAGTAATTTTCACTTCTTTTAAGTAAAATTAACATAACATGCCACCAAAAAGTAAGATTTGCACATATCCGGACATATTTTCAGGACATATCCCAGGGTATAGGGCTTCCGAAGGTTCCGTTGCTGAACGGAACTCCTGATTCCTTATAAGCAGATAATATATTATTATGTAGGGGCACAGAATATATAATATTAGGTAGGGGGTTCAGCGTGGTTTAAAATACTGGAAGCGCATGCCGCTATGTCAATTACATTAATAATCATCATGATCACCACCATCATTACACCATCCATAACCACAATATGATGCGTTTATTGATTTTTTCAGGGTTCCCAAAGGTTAAAAACGGGACCCTATTACTAAGACTTCGTTGTCTGTGCGTCTGTCCGTCTGTCAGTATGTCGCCAGGCTGTATCTCAAGAACCGCTACAGCTAGAATTCTTACAATTTTCACAAATTGTGTATATCAGCTGTTGCCGATATAACAACAAATACTAAAATTAAAATAATATCAATATTTAAGGGTGGGTTCCCACTTCCCATACAACAAACGTGATTTTTTGGCCTTTTTTGCTCCATATCAATATAATGGCAACAGGTAGGCACTTGAAATTTTTACAAAGGCCTTAGATATAATATTATGTGTACTTTAATAATACACATAATACAAAAAACACAATCTTTGGCTTATTTTTGCACTATTACGCTACGGAACCCTTCGTGCGCGAGTCCGACTCGCACTTAGCCGATTATTTTTGTATTCTTTTACATTAAAAGGATCAGAATCGAAATTGATAATAATTATGTCGCTGTCTCTATGCGATTTCTTTGTAAATTTATTCTTTTATTAATTTAAGGGCTATAATTTGTATTTGATGCTATGATTGCAAAAGTAGAAATTTCATAATGGGATCCTTGATGTATTGAAGAATTTCCTCGAATTTTATAAAGTGTGACTTTCGCACTTATTGTCGCGAAAGTGGAAATTTCATAATAAGAACTGTGAATAATGGAATTGAAGGAACTCCTCGAAATTATTTTCAACGACAACCAAAGTGATTACCAATTCTAGCAAAGGTCGATCTATAACACTTTTTCCTAATATTCGTAAACGATTATCCAAACCCTGGATGGATATTAACCACTGCGTATCTGAAAATATTAAAGTCAAACTTTACGGATCTAAAATATTACTAGCATCGATCGATCACATACGTAGAATAATTATGTGCTAGACCGAAGGCAGTATGTTTGAATAAACCACTCATCATGTTCTCTGGGAGAGTTTTTTCTGCCAAGACGAAAGAAATACAATGCTCTAGTGTAAATCTTATGTCGCATACTACGGTGATATCGTGGACAGCGCTATAGGAACTTCCGTGCCTTCAAGCGTTTTTGTCACAATTATTATTGGCAACAGTCTAACACAACAAATTCCAATATTAATTTAGCTATAGCTAAGTAGTCACAATTATTATTATAATGGTTTATTTTCGTGGTGCTTCCCCTAAGTTATTTGACATTCGGTCATTGCAACTTTTTGCTGTCTCCGCTTTCAATAGAAAGAGGAATTACAATTCTTCAAACTTCTGTTTTCTTCTAATTAATATCTTTGCGGGTCCCAAACCAGTTTGAGCATGTCCCTCTGACTCCCTGAGATCATATCAAAGGGTTTTCATGGTTGGATAACGCTATCGATCCTGGTGACACAGGAGATACAGTGGTGGGGATGTGTGGTGGCCGTTGGGCCAACGCCTATAAAGAAATTACCCTTTGGGTAAGTAAGTAAACAACTTCAAGCGTTATTTTATTCTGGTTTAGGTAGGAATCTGAGAGTAAGAGGTAGGTTAAAGAGGAATAGATGCCTACATTAAATCCCGTCTTCTGTAGTCTTCCCTCTATCTCCGTCACATGTTCCTTTCCCCTGTCCTGTGGCCCCCATCCCCTGTCCACGCCAAGCGGTCTTCGAAGAAAGGTTTTTTCAAAACGATAATTAGTATCTGTGGTTCAAGTTTACTGGGTCTTTGATGAAAATTAAAAAATTCGTGTGTAATTATATAGATCCAAATAAAATAGTCGTAGATGGGTGTTCAATTTTCTAAATCTCCATTATAATAACATACATTCACGCGGACGAAGTCGCGGGCAACAGCTAGTATTATATCTAAGGCCTTTGTGAAAATTTCAAGTGTCTACCTGTTGCCATTATATTGATATGGAGCAAAAAAGGCCAAAAAATCACGTTTGTTGTATGGGAAGTGGGAACCCACCCTTAAATATTGATATTATTTTGTTTTTAGTATTTTTTGTATTATGGGCAACAGCTGATATACACAATTTGTGAAAATTGTCAGAATTATAGCTGTAGCGGTTCTTGAGATACAGCCTGGCGACATACAGACAGACGGACAGACGCACAGACAACGAAGTCTTAGTAATAGGGTCCCGTTTTTAACCTTTGGGAACCCTGAAAAAATCAATAAACGCATCATATTGTGGTTATGGATGGTGTAATGATGGTGGTGATCATGATGATTATTAATGTAATTGACATAGCGGCATGCGCTTCCAGTATTTTAAACCACGCTGAACCCCCTACCTAATATTATATATTCTGTGCCCCTACATAATAATATATTATCTGCTTATAAGGAATCAGGAGTTCCGTTCAGCAACGGAACCTTCGGAAGCCCTATACCCTGGGATATGTCCTGAAAATATGTCCGGATATGTGCAAATCTTACTTTTTGGTGGCATGTTATGTTAATTTTACTTAAAAGAAGTGAAAATTACTGTAATGTTTTTGTTGTAAAGGAGTTCCGTCGATACCTCCTGATCCCGAAATCATTATCAAGTCACAGTTTTTGTAAACATGGTATCAAATTCGGGTTAACAATCTATACAACAAAAAACAGAATTTTGAAAATCTGACCACAAACAGTAAAGTTAACATTAACTCCTCTTTTTTGGAAGTCGGTTAAAAAAAGTATCCTATATGTTGACCAGGGATATAAGGTATCACCATGCCAAATTTCATTGAAATCGGTCGAGTGGATTCAGAGATTAGCCTGTACAAACAGACAAACAGACAAACAGACAAACAGACAGAGAAACAAAAATTTCAAAAACAGTTGAAATATGTTCTACTACTCTTCTCACATGCCCCTGACTCGTTTTTTCAAGTTTATTTTCAATGTACAAAAATTTTACCTCTACGATTTTATTATAAGTATAAATATCATTATTAGTCGTGTGCGTACAAGACAAAAAAACGAGGAATACGGCTTTTGCTGAACCAAAGATTTCCTTTGGTAGGATTGATCTTTATATCACTAAGATGGGTTTACGATGTGGAGCCACCTGAACATTTCATGCAGGTGGGGGAGGGGGGGTTTTTTAAGCTTTAACAAGGTATGAGGTCAATAACTGGTTGGGATTTAGGTATATAGTCGAGTTTGGTATCGTCGTATTTGGGTCGAATGTTTGAATGCCAATTTTGGAATAATATTTAGACAAAAGAGAGTAAAAATAAAATAAAATAAAAATTTAGAATATACCTACCTATGATTTGCAACCAACGAAAACGCTGTTGACAGGGCTTAATTAATATAAGGAGGCTGATAGCCGCATTATTCTGCATGCCAAAGACATGATGATGGGAGCAATAAACATATTAATAATACTAGACGTTTTTTAATAATAAAATTTCACGGAAACCGTATATTTTTCACAAATTAATAACCCAAGTCTCACGTAGTCTACTATATATTCGTGTCAAATAACTTAAAAATTGCTCCAGTAGTCTGTGAGATATTAGCCCTTTCAAATAATTTTCCCCTTTTTTTAGATTTTCCTCTGTATCTTTGCTCTTATTGGTCTTAGCGTGATAAAGTATAGCTTATAGCCTTCCTCGATAAATAGGCTATCAAACACTGAAAGACTTTTTCAAATCGGGCCAGTAGTTCTTGAGATTAGCGCGTTCAAACAAACAAGCTAACCAACAAACTCTTCAGCTTTATTTTCACATTTTCCTCTGTATCTTTGCTCCTATTGGTCTTAGCGTGATAAAATATAAGCTATAGCCTTCCTCGATTAATAGGCTATCAAACACTGAAATATTCTTTCAAATCGGATGAGTAGCTCCTGAGATTAGCGCGTTCAAACAAACAAACTCTTCAGCTTTATAATATTACTAGACGTTCCGCGCTGCTTCGCCCGCGGAAATAAGATATTTCACAGACAAAAAATAGCCTATGATCATTCACGTTCCTACTTTTTATCTGTGCTAAATAACAGAAAAAATACTCCAGTAGTTCGTAAAATAAGCCCATTCAAATAATTTCCCCCGTTTTTTTACTCATTTTCCTCTATTTCTTCGCTTATATTAGTCTTAGCGTAATAAAATATAGCCTATCGCCTTCCTTGATAAACGGGCTATCTAACACTGAAAGAATTTCTCAAATCGGACCAGTAATTTCTGTCTCATACTAAGATTAGCGCGTTTAAATAATACTTCTTCTTCTTTTTAAGTTGTTAAATATGAGTCCTAAAATGAATTAAGCATTCTTAAGTCATCCTAATATGGTACCAAACTTGGAATAGTACCATAATTAATGCCTCTACACAGATTGAGACTCTATTTTTCTCCAGAGCAGAAGCTGTTAAAATAAAAAAAAAATAACATCAAATATCGCGGTGGCTCCACATCCTAAATACATCCTTGGGCCATAAGGACCAATCCTACCAAAGGAAATCTTTGGTTCAGCAATAGCCGTATAATTTACCGTACACACGCAACTATATCAAGTCACAGTTTTTGTAAACATGGTATCAAATTCGGGTTAACAATCTATACAACAAAAAAAGAATTTTGAAAATCTGACCACAAATAGTAAAGTTAACATTAACTCCTCTTTTTTTCGAAGTCGGTTAAAAAAAGTATCCTATATATTGACGTACGAAGTATCCTATATGTTGTTGGGATATAAGGTATCACTATGCCAAATTTCATTGAAATCGGTCCAGCGGATTCAAAGATTAGCCTGTACAAACAGACAAACAGACAGAGAAACAAAAATTTCAAAAACAGTTAAAATGTGTTCTACTACTCTTCTCACATGCCCCTGACTCGTTTTTTCAAGTTTATTTTCAATGTACAAAAATTTTACCTCTACGATTTTATTATAAGTATAGATTGTCGAAATGGTTAGATGACTACAACTAAAAAGTCGCAAATAAAATAAATTAATAAAAAAATCAAAAAACCCGACTGCAAAAATATGTTAAGTAACTAAAAAGAACGAATCAATACCTAATTTTGCTGGAGGCATCGAATCCATGTTTTAATTGATACGACTCTTGCTTACGAGTTTCATGCCAGGATGAATAGAAGGTTACATGAGAAAAATGTAGAAGAAGAAAGTGGATTATAAAATGCAGTCGGAGGCATAATATTTTATGACTTTAATTTTGGTGCGATATGCCGCCGACTGCATTTTGTAGTCCACTTTCTTCTTCTACATTTTTCTATGTAACCTTCTATTCATTCATCCTGGCATGAAACTCGTAAGCAAGAGTCATATCAATTAAAACATGGATTCGATGCCTCTGGCAAAATCAGGTCTTGATTCGTTCTTTTTAGTTAACATTTTTTTGCAGTCGGGTTTTTTGATTTTTTAATTAATTTATTTTATTACCCAACTAGATGAAAGAAGGGTTATTACCTTATATTGTTTGAACTAGATCAGCGGTTCTCAAACTTTTTTGGTGGCGGAACCCTTTTGGAAAGCAAAATACTTGACGGAACCCTACAATAAAATAATAGTTTTTAAAAGTGTATTCTTTATTAATAAACATGCCACATGGCAAGTACATTATTACAAGATATTAAAAAAGAAAAAATCTAACTAATGGGAGGTATGAAACTGTTTTTTATTTTTCATTAATTGGTTGATGTCAGGTTTGATAGAAGACAGTTGCACAGTCTCATATCAGGTTCGGCGTCCAGTCTATTGCGATATTTTGTTTTCGTGGCTGCATACGTTCAGAATCCTGTTTCGCACAAATATGTTGTTGGGAACGGGAGAAGAATATTCAGAGCCATTTTGCCAAGCATTGGATATTCATTACGAATTCTGCACCAAAAATCGTTGAGTTATCGCTAACAAACTCACTGAGTGACGTAAAGCTTTCTATTTCTCTCTTATCAACGCAAACAATCCAAAAATCTAATTTTCTTTTGAAGGCAGTTATTCTGTTATAGGCCTGGAACACTGTTGTCTGTTTACCTTGCAATGATAAATCCAATTCGTTTAGTTTTTGAAAGATATCCGCCATAAAAGACAATCGGAACAACCAAGTTTTATCATACAAACGGTCTTTCAAATTAAAAGAAGTATCAGCTGAAAGAAACATTTGTAACTCCGCTCTAAGTTCAAATAGCCTTGTTAAAGTTTTACCCCGAGGCAGCCATCGCACTTCTGTATGGAGCAGCAGTGTTTTATGTTTGCTGCCATAATCTTCACACAATAATGAGAACAATCGGGATTGTAGTGGTCGTGATTTATTAAAATTAATTATTTTTACCGCTTCATCGATAACTAATTTTAGATTTGACGGCATTTGCTTCATCGCAAGTTCTTGTCTATGCAGAATACAATGGCTGGAACTACAATAAGGCGCTTTATTTTTTATGCGTGACACTGCTCCTGCTGTTTTACCTGTCATCGCCTTGGCCCCATCTGTACAAATGTCAATGCAATCGTTCCAACTGAGATTATTTTCTTCAAAAAATATGTTTATTTTATTAAAAATTTCTTCCCCTGTAGTGTTTGTGGGCAGCGGTGAACACATAAGCATACCTTCTTCAAAAGAACTTTCATATGGATATCTCACGATAACCAGCAAGGTAGCCAGACCAGCGACATCAGTTGACTCATCCATTTGCAAGGCGAATCGTGTTTTTTGTAGACGTGTAACTAGTTCTTGTTTGATGTAGCTTGCCAGATCATGGATTCGCCGTGACACAGTATCGTTTGATAGCGGCACAGTAGAAAGATGCTTTGCAAATTTTTCATCGAGCATTCATTTTGTTGTGTCTGACACACATGGCTTTATTAAATTTTCAGCGATAGTGTGCGCTTCACCTGCTTGTTCAATGCGATAGCTAACTAAATATGATGCCTCCGTGGCCTTTTCATTGATAGTTTGTGTTACATGCATCATATTTTTTTGACTTTCTAATAACTGTTCTTTTCTGCAAACAAAAAATTCTTTATTCTTGTCTTTAGACTCGAGGTGTACAGTTTCTAAATGTCGGCGCAATTTGGCAGGTGCCATGGAACTATTAGGAAGCAGTTTACTACATAGCATGCAGAGAGGTGAGCCGTTGGAATCAACAAATCCGAAACTGATATATGATTCATCATACTTCCTTTTTTTCGTCTTTAAAACCGTGAAGCTTGACGTCGGCGTCGTGGCATCATCGTCTGGATCGGTTATTGCTGCATTCTCCGCGCGTACTGCTTTTGAACATTCAGCGTCATTAGAAGATGATGTTACAACTAGGGATGTAAAGCGGTAAAATTACTTTCGTAAAATTCGGTAAATTACGATATTTTACGTAAAATATTATATTTTACGGTAAATTACGGTAAGATTGGGTAAAAAACGATTTGATTTCGTGGCATAATTTTCATTAATAATGGGGATATAAACAGGTCACTTAATGCACGTCTAGTGCAGTCAGTCAAAACAACATAACTGTCAGCCAGCTGGCTTGCTGTATGCGCTGTCGAGTGTCGTCAACTGCCAAAAAGTCGCGACAGCGCAAAATGTTCTGGCAAACAGCACTAATCGGCAACGTCGCACCGTGCAAAGCGCACGCAATACGCAAGTTGCAAGTTGCAACTTGCAACACGCTCGCCCCGCCCGCCGTCATAATATCACCATTCTACATACATACGTAGTCGGTAATTTTACCGTAATTTATATAAATTACCGTAAAATACGCGTATTTTACCAGCGTTTTCGGTAAAATTACGTAATTTTGCAACCCAAGTTACAACACGTTTAACGCCTTTAAGCCAACGTTCCATTCTTCTTTATTAATAATGTTACACGTCAGGAATCAGGATGGTGGGGTCAAAATAATTCACAATCATTACTGCTTATAAGAGACTAAGTTTAGTCCAAAGAAGAAATGTACAAATCTGATACAATCAGAATACAGCAGGCAGTAGAACAATAAACACTAGTTACATATCACGTTTAAACTCCGCAATTCGCTAGCTAGCTTGTAAGTAGATAGGTAGGAACTTATCGCTCCGAACGCTTCAACTGACTGACGAGGCGCGACACGCGATCGCCGCTTTTATACTTAGTCCTAGACTCAATCTCGAACATTCTCAAAAATACTCGAGTCGGCGCCTTTGATAAACAAAAAGCGGAAATAAAAATACAAAAATGCGTTGTAAACAATCTCGACTTTATGTTTTGAAGTTAGAGCCGAAAGTCGCTTGTTCACAACTATAATGTCTAATTCAGAGGCGGCTTTTATCAAAGGACGCGCGCTCACAATTAGTAGGTATGCGCGCGGCGGCGGCGCGGCGGGCGGAGTCAAAACGTTCGACCAGAGAAAGGTGTTTTGATATTATTTTCTAAATTCTTACGGAACCCCTACAGGGGTATCGAGGAACCCTAGGGTTCCGCGGAACACACTTAGAGTATAGCTGAACTAGATGACCCGGTTTATGTCATAATTATACTATGTTCCCTATCGTACAAACCTTTCCTGGACTTCCACGAATATTTTAGTACTAATATTAGCCAAATCGGTTCCGCCGTTCTTGAGTTTTAGTGAGACTAACAAAATTGAAAATTTATTTTTATTATCTAGATTCTAGAAGGTATGTCAAGTTTTTATCAACGACTGAGTAATTAATATCATATAATACTAGCTGTCCCGGCAAACGTTGCTTTGCCATAATATAAAGTATTTCGCCCATATTATATTATTGAAGTAACTAAATAAGTATGTCGCCATGGCAACGTCAATCGCTATCACGTCGCACAAACAATGGTCGCCGTCAGTCTCAGGTTGTAATAATTTATTCAACAAATGCACTTATCTATACATATAATAAAACTGTAGAAATGACGATTCTGTACATTAAAGATATTCAAAGAATAATAAGCGGAGGGTGTCACTACATCGCTATACAAGCCAAAAATGTGGTCAGTTTTTTTGTCTGACTGTCTGTCTGTCTGTCTGTCTGTATGTTTGTTCCACTATCACACGAAAACTACTGATCCGATTTGAATAAGGTTTTCGCAGATATATTTGTCTTCTTCCAACTTAACATCTGGTGTATAAAAAATTTTCCCCCAACCCCTCTAAAGGGACAAAAGAGGGGGTCAGATTTTGTATAAGACTTTTGCTTTAACACCAAAACTACTGATCCGATTTGAATGCGGTTTTCGCAGATATATTTGTCTTCTTCCAACTTAGCATCTGGTGTATAAAAAAATCCCCCCACCCCTCTAAAGGGACGAAAGAGGGGGGCCAGACTTTGTATAAGACTTTTGCTTTAACACGAAAACTACTGATCTGATTTGCATACGGTTTTCGCAGATATATTTGCCTTCTTCCAACTCAACATCTGGTGTATAAAAATCACCCCCCCCCCCCCACCAAAGAGAGGGTCAGATTTTGTATTAAGTAAACTTTTTTCTTTAATGGACTTACTTTATATTATTAACTGTTTTTCCAACTTAACATCTGGTGTTCATAACATTTTTCCCCCCACCCCTCTTAGGGGCAAAAGAGGGGGTAAGATTTTGTATGCTGATGAAGTAGAAATAATTTAAATGGCAAAACAACGTTTGCCGGGACAGCCAGTCAATATATAAAGTACCCAGTGGCCGATTCTCAGATCTACTGACTATGCATATAAAATTTGGTAAAAATCAGTAAAGCCGTTTCGGAGGAGTTCGCGGACTAACATTGTGACACGAGAATTTTATATATAAGAGATTATGTATCTGAGTGCAGCAGTAAGAGTCACCGCTAGAGGTGAAAACTCCGGAATGTTTCCGAAATTTTGGAAGTTTTTGGGAAAATTTCAGGAAGTTTACTCGAAAACTTCCTCAAAACTTCCAAATTTGGAAGTTTTGAAAACTGACATTTATCTTATAAAGACAGTTGTGACGTTTAGTTTTAAACGCAAATGACACTAAAATTAGCTACTTTTTATAGTTTTGATAAAATTTAACATACTTTTGGCCATTTTTATATATAAGAAGATAACATTATTTTCAAACATGTATTGCTCAGGATTGACTTTGCTTTACGCTTTTCGATTTTAGATATTATTTTTCTTTGAAACGTTTATAAAATAGTATTTTTTATAAATATTAGAATAGTTTTCTAATAGTAATGTGAGTAATACAGAAATCTCATTAAAATATGGAATAATTTACGAGCTAAATTTTTTAAAAGTAAGTTTACGTACCTATATAGCCCGCTATTTAGGGGCGAATTAACGGTTAAACTTCTTTCTAAAGTCAATCAGCTGATTTGATCTAATCTGACTAGTAATTTTTAAGGGTTTCGTACCCAATCCAAAGGCTAAAAACGGGACCGTATTACTAAGACTTCGATGACTGTCCGTCTGTCTGTCTCCAGGCTGTAACTCAAGAACGGTAATAACTAGATAGTTGAAATTTTCACAGATTATGTCTTTCTGTTGCCGCTATAACAACAAATACCTACTAAAAACAAAGTAAATTAAATATTTTAGGGGGGTTCACGTACAAAAACGTGATTATTTCGACATTTTTTGCTTGACATCAATAATGGCAACAATAGGCTTGATGACTAATTTTTTTTCTTATTGGTAATTGAAAGACCCTTAAAAATAGAAACATCGCTGAAAGAATGACTCTCATAGCTTAAAAATTCACCAAGATATGAACAATTTAAACATCTCATAAAATAGACCTGCCCGAAACGCTCCATACAAAGTGCTACGAAAGACTGACGTGAGTCTTTCGTACTTTGTACGGATCGGGAGAGAAGTTTGTTCGATAGGTATATTAAATATTGCGCTTATGAAAGTGATTTCATACCAAAAGTTGCTTTTAATTGCATAAGTTATCGAATGGTATACAAATATTAAGAAATTTAATTGAAAAAAAAATCGACTTGATTATCCAACTTTGAAGGCGCCTAACAAAAAAAAATACAAATGCTATCGAGCTGAAATTTTGGTAACGCTTATTTTTTACCGTGCTTTCTTTATTTTTTTAACAAAATTCGCTAATATTTGACCTTGTCATCATCCCTATTAGGCACTTAAATTGTACTATAATAATTAATTAATAATAAAATTAAAATAATTTTTAAATTTGACTGGCTGGCATACAAAAACACAAGTTTTGGTCTCTTTTGTTTCTATAATGGTACGGAACCCTTCGTGCGCGAGTTTGACTCGTACTTGGCCGATTTCTTATTATTATTACTCGTGACTAGTCGAGAGTCGTTGTATAGACCAAATTTTTGGTGACAATAATTCAAAGGAGTGACGAGTAGGGGGTAAATCTCTTATGGAAAGAAACATTTTTAGTTTTTTTTCCTGAGGTAAATTGTTTAGATTTTAGGTAGGTTCAATCATGCCTGGTAAGTTTTTATTCACAAATATTCGGCATGTCATATATTTTGCAAATATATTTTATTCGTTATCGTCATAATATATTTTATACGTTTCAGAGAAAAATAATGTAAACAATCTAAAAGTGTAAAGCTAAGTCAATCCTGAACAATATATTATGTTTGAAAATAATGTTATCCATGCTAATATTATAAATGCGAAAGTGTGTAGCTGTCTGTCTGTCTGTTACCTCTTTACGCTTAAACCGCTGAAATTTGGCATGGAGATACTTTGAGTCCCGGGAAAGGACATATGATACTTTTTGTCCCAGAAAAATGTACGGTTCCCACGCGATAAACGAGTTTTGGCACAACGGAGTTGCGGGCGTCATCTAGTCTATACTAATATTATAAATGCGAAAGTATCTCTGTCTGTCTGTCTGTCTGTCTCGCTTTCACGCTAAAACTACTGAACCGATTGTAATGAAATTTTGTACACAGATAGTCTAAAGCCTGAGAAAGGACATAGGCTACTTTTTAACCGGAAAAAGGGGTTGTAAGGGGGTGAAAATGCGTAAATTTGTTCAAATTAAGTTAGTTCCAAAAATTTATAATAGATGGCGCCGTGCGTCTCCTACATCGCGCTATCGCTTGCTCATGCATCTTTCTGTAAGAGGTGGTACCATGTTGACTAGCATTTTTTTTATTCTTTCGATTGTTATACACGTCGACAATGAATAACTCACTACTCAGTACTTTATAATATAGTGACGCAATCTTAAACCTACCAATGCTAAATAGTTTATGGGTAAAGCTAAAGTTGTGTAATGGGAAGCTAAATAAGCTTTAGGTTTAATTTAAAAAAATGAAATATTTTTGGGTATTTTGATTTGAGGGGTACCAGGGTTTTAAAAAGCTTTTAAATTTGACACCAATTTTGTTGACACCGCGCGCTATAAACTGAAGTCCACGCGGACGAAGTCGCGGGCAACAGCTAGTTTAAGATAAATATTTATCACAACTATCTGAATCATGCGATTAAATAATAACTTGGACAAATCTGCTTCCACATTATACTTATACCTAAAGTATGTTCAATTTAATCAAAACTATAAAAAGTACATAGTTTTAGTGTTATTTGCATTTAAAAATAAACGTCATAACTGTCTTTATAAGATAAATGTCAGTTTTCAAAACTTCCAAATTTGGAAGTTTTCAGGAAACTTTCAGGAAGTATTCCTTAGAAAAGGAAAATTTCCGGGGAATTTTCATCTACTCACCACCTATTCATAATTTTTGAAAGTACCTTCATCACTGGTAACTTCATACGAATTTGCCCGCTACTGAATTTTCCATCAAATCGGCTACAATAGCATCTCGTCTGCTCCGGACCTAAGGCCGGCGCATACAAAACAATTAGGCGACTCAAAAGAAATCCATTCCGACTTCGCAGCGCCTACCATTGTCTACCTTCGTCCTTCAGAACTACGCACAATGAGGGCATTATGAAGCGGGGTTTATGGCTAAATATACAAAAAAGGTTAAGAGCAAAGTTGCGAGTTAAAAAGAAAGTTTATCCTTCATATTCGGCGTGTCCCAATGAAAGTTTTGGCAACACTGGATACATAATCAAGCATCATTTTGTTTATACTTTGTAACTGCGAATTTGGATCTATGTAGTATAAACCTAACATAAGTTTTATAACTGCCCCAAGCTAGATTATAAGCTAATTAAAAATTCATCCTCTCTCCCTAATAAATCCCTGTCTAGAATAAAAAACGTCGAACCTTCTTCGGGACGTTAGTTAAAAACTTTTTAAAACGCTAGAGAATATTTCACGGGCTTACCTACTAGTTATAACGATCCGATCCGAAAATACTTTGAAACTAAATAATAAAATCAAAAACATAATCGGATCGCAAAGTTTGGTCCAAATGTCGATGGAAGATTTATCCTTTGATGACTTAACCCTGAGTTTGTTTTAAATTAATTCCAGCGATTACAGAAATTTAACTTTCGTAATTATCTGCGTAACTTCAAACGGTGAAATATTAATTTTCAATGTTTGAATTGCCTATTAGTTAATGAAAACAGATTAAATATTTTGATTAAAATTAACCTTTAACAATTCATATTATTCATATTAATATTATGACTAAGTGGGTATGGGCGTCTGTCAGTATGTTACTTCATCACGCCGCCTAACAAAATTTCGAATATAAAAACAAATTATTTACTATAATATAAGTGTTAATTCCTCCTACACATTACACGTGTTCTAGAATATTTAATTAAATCCAGTCGTAGACATATTTAAATAACGTAAATTGTTACGAAGGCCGTTCCCGCCAACTTGCTGAATCGATTTACTTAATGTAAACAGATTTACTTATTACACTTATATTATCGCATATAGCACTGAGGTATTACAACCATGGATATCGCATTCATATAAAGATAGATAAGGATAGATATCTAGCCGTCGGAAAACAATAGCTTTTGCGTGTTAGCTTCGTAGAACGTTTTGAGTGCTCAGAATTTTCGATGTTCTAAAGTGGAATATAAGTATGAATTAACGCACAATATGATATTCTTTTGGACGGGCACTTTCAACACCAGCTTCAATAATAAATGAATGCGTTACATAGAAGGACACATAATATCGGCGAAACTCGGGATTACTTAATCCTCCTTTCAATTTGAAGACATTTTTAATCACCGATGCCAAACTTGGTTAGCAAAAAATAGTCGCGAAAATTCGCGCCAGATGCCGTCAGCCCGTAATCGACTGATTGCGGGCTGACTCCACCGAGCGATATCCCGAAAGATGATATATCGATGATACACGTTTGTTATTTATTGGATATGACTTCCCCCCACGGTCCTGAACAACACACCAACACACACACACTACAGCGAGTTTAATTATGTTCCGACGTGATTTATCCCGATTAATTTTTCTCATCTTCAGTTTGTAACATACCAACATGTACAATCTACATACATTTTCCCTTTACTAAAAAGTACGTAATTCACCTAATAATCTGCTTGTTATAATCTGACACATTGGAAAAGTCACACAGCAGACAAATATAGTGGACATTGAATAGTTTTACGCGATCTTCTTCATTAGTTATAGATAACAGGGTTAGTAAACATTATATTTCTTCGCTTCATTCTTCGATATATAATCAACCAAAAGTAGTACCTTTGCTTATCTGCTAGGCAATTGCGTTTTTTTAAAAGACGTATGTGGGTATTTGAAATGTTACCCGCTCGTGACGGTCACTCGACGTTCCGGCGTGTTTCATTCTTTGTTAACGCGAGGCAACGCGAGCACGTATTTATACTTAGTAACCATGCCAAAGCGCAGCTGGTTATTATTATTAAGATGATTGAGTCAGTGTTGTAACTTGTAAGTAACTAAAGACAGTGTTATTTTATTATGTAACAAGAAAATACATGTAAGTACTATCAAATACTTAAATAAACGGCAGGCACTACGTATAATAATAAACGTACAATGTGTTTGGACTACGAGTCTTAATACACAATCTATAGTATTAAGTATGCTTTATCTGTTCTATAAATAGAATTATAGAACTATAATATGTTTGCCGGATCAACCCATCAAGCCCCGCACGAGCACCGGTGATTGCGACAACAATAGAATATAATAGCATTTCCAAGAATCCCCGATCGAAGGATTAAGGGAAACAACTGCAGGTGATAACTGCAATTATTTAATTAACCGGTATGTGCTGCAACTGTGAGTCAATAAGTACAGTGTGTTTGGACCGCGAGTCCTTTTACACAATCTATATTCTACGTGCATCGGAATTGATTGCGGATCTCTGACGATGTTTTACCTATTCTATAAATAGAACTATATTATGTTTGTCCGATTATGGGAAATAACTGCAAGTTAATTACTACAAGTGTTTAAATATATTAAGTTAACCGCCATAATGTGTGGATTGACTGCGAGTCTCTAAACACAATCCTTATACATCGGAAGTGACTGCGAGTCTCTGACGATGTTTTATTTAAAAATAAAAGTATAATATGTTGGCTGGTGTGAGGGTATTAACCGCGAGTTAATTACTATTTAAATTTAAAATATATTGATATTTTTTAAATCAACATAATTTATGGATTGACTACGAGTCTCCGACAATGTTTAAAAATAAAAATTAGCAACTACCGCGCGTTTTCCCGCGCTCTTTGTTCTATAAATAGAACTACATAATTATTATTATAATGTTAATATCTTTTCCGTTTTATAGAGAACAGCTATTTCGAGCTAATAACTAGATTGACTGAGAGTCTCATCAGTTAACAACCAATGCGCGTCCCGCGCGATCCTTTTGTTCTAAATATAGAACTACGATTATAATTTATTATGTCTGCCGGTATATAATTATTATTATTAAATAAATTTTGCACCAATGTTGGGATTCGGGATACACTACGAGTGTTTAACGAAATTTACTTAATATCTACGTAACGTGGTAGTTACTACCCTCAATAATTTTTGTAACATATTTTATCGACAAATAAGTCGATTATAACGAGCAATTAAGCTACCCCAATATTTATTTTTTAAGGTCACTAAGACCAGACAATCGGAGAAATATCACTAGAAGTGACTGATATACGGGTCGATCAGGTTACGAATGAACCCGAAAATTTCCCACTCCTAAACCAGGTGCCAACGGTCGATTCTGAGTACCGGCACCGATGGAACCGGACCAGATCCGGATAGATCCAGGGCTTTTACTGACGTTAGGTGAGCCCTTGTTGGATTCGCCAGATTATGGTTTTAAATGATCCTAAAAACGATTAAAATAAGCTACTGCTTATAAAACATTCCTGATACTCGTAATAAGTGTTGCAGATCGATCCCATTTCGATCAATTATTATTATCATTACAGATTTCACCTGACAAAGTCTCAATATTATCAGACTTACCAACAGTATCTGACTTATCTCGATATTAATTATTATCAAACTTATCAGATAATATATTACCAGACAAGACAACTTCGTAATGGAAACCTATACACTCAGACTCGATAAGTCTTGTCTCAATATCAGACCGAGATTATTATTGTTTCGCTGGATAATTCCAGTATTTGTTCTCAGAGACAAATTAGTACATCCCATCAATCGGGTACCTTTTGGGCTTTGGTAACCCTTCCCGCTACCCGTCAAAAGGGGGGGGGGGGGGGGGAAGAGCTGGTAACCGTCGGCTGGCGCCGCTAGTACTGTACCGCTGCAATCAACCCCTTTCGAGGTCAAAGAGCGTTGAGGCGACTTAACGCTCAACACCGCAGCAGTAGTGCTGAAAGTTATTTTATATGTATTTTATAGAGGTTGCTATGATAATAATTATTGTGGGCTTAATACAGCTATCCCCAACCCGCGCCCCGCAGGCCGCATGCGGGCCACCGGGACTTTATTTGTAGCCCGCGTGATGTTAAACCATTTTGAAATTCACGCCCACGGGCAAAATAAATATTAAATTGTATACAGTCAACGTGGAAGTCTTTTTCACTTGCAAATCGTTAATTTTGAAAAAACGATATTTTTTTAACCTAAAAATGTTTATTGCGGCCCGCGACACCAAGACCAAAAACGTTTGCGGCCCGCATGAAAAATAATAATAATATTTAGGGAACTTCGTTCCTAAAACAAATCAGGTTGGGGACCACGGGTTTAATATATTATACATCATGACATCAATAAATTATTAGAATTTAAAACTATATCTTCGTGTACCCCCACCGAAGGTTACCTTTTTACAAAGATTTTCTTATCCCCAAACAAAGCGGCGAAAAATATTGTATTATAATATTTTAAATACCATTTTTGAATTGTTTTAAATTCGAAACCACTAAGTAAGTTTATTTCGAAATTACATGTTAACTTGGAAAATTACCGTACTTTTAGATATCCACTTATGGGTACCGGCTTTCAAGCCAATACCCAAAAGTGGATATCTAGTAAAAATAGAGTTGGTTAAGAGCCTACTCCTTGGTTCCAATAGGAACCAAGGAGTAGGCTCTTAAGGCTGAGTTAATAAACTCACTAGTCGATCGAAAGATTTTAATATACAGATTAAGAGCCTTAAGTCTTGACGTACAGACTATCAGATGCGCTAACATTTTTTTTTCACAAAAAATATAAAGAAGGAAACCAGACCAGTGCAGGCTTTATTACTACTAGACTTACCACGCTTTAACAATATCAGTGTTCTAGGCGACAATTCTTCAGCCTCAGGCGCCCCTTTTTTTGTTTACGTTTTATTGTTAATAGTGCCATGGGTGTATTAAATCCACAACAAATATGTAAATATTTAAGTCTTAACGTTTATAATATACTAGATGATGCCCGCAACTCCGTTGCGCCAAAAGTCGTTTATCGCGCGGGAACCGTACATTTTTCCGGGACAAAAACTATTCTATGTCCTTTCTCGGGACTCAAAGTATCTCCATGCCAAATTTCAGCAAAATCGGTTCAGCGGTTTAAGCGTGAAGAGGTAGACAGACAGACAGACAGACAGACAGACACACAGACAGATACACTTTCGCATTTATAATATTAGTATGGATATTATTTTAACATAACTAGCTGTCCTGGCAAACGTTGTTTTTGCCATATAAAGTATTTCGCCCATATTATCATTTTATTGAAGTGACTCAATAAGTATGTCACCATGGCAAAGTCCATGATTGCTATCCCGTCGCACAAACAATGGTCGCCGTCAGTCTCGAGTTGTACCAATTTACTATTATTTATTCAACAAATTAATACACTTATCAATATAAAGATAAAAGAGTAGATGTTGTCCGATTCTCAACCCTAGCCGATATGCTCGCTTAGATTCACGAAAATCGGTAGAGCCGATTCAGAGGAGTTCAACCACGCACACCGTGACAAGCTCACGCAATTCGTGAGCTAGCTCAACTGATAGGTGTTTTTATATATACCTTCATAATATCCTGATTCCTGACTCCCGCCGCGGAATGCGACTGGTTTTCAGCGATTAAAATATTTAATACAAAATAAAATATGCAATGATAAATACGATAACAGAATCACACTTATTCTTGAATAATAATTGTTAAAATATTCAGCCTGGTGGACCGAGAACACAATATTCTCGACTTTCAATAATATTAATATGTTAATAATATGCAATAATCACATTATCGACGACCACAGAGCCGGACTCAGTTAAAGCAGTAGACTCCTTAAAATTTATTCTAAAATACTTTACTTCGACTTAGATTTTAGATATATAATTACTCTCTTCAATCTTATTAGTTAATAGACTTATTACAGAGATCTTCGTCCGCTCCATCGAAACCTTAGCCAAACAATTTGACAATGGCTGCTATACGATATCTTCTACAGCCATCACTGTGCACTGTCATTGTTTATGAACAATGTTGACATTATGGGTTGGTGACATTGGCTCAGATGAATGTGTGGAGCGTCTTTCGAAAGAAACTTTCCGGTAAAAATCCTAGCCCATACCTGAATAGTATAGTACCCGGGATCCACTTATAAATTAGTTGTTTTTTTCTTGCACTTTGTAACTACAGCTGAATACAGATCATTGACTTAAAACTTTATGCCTAGTAAAACTCGGCAAAATAAAAAATTACGGTTTTAAATAGCGATATCGGAATTTATATTACCAAGACATAAACTCCCGGGCGTGATCGGATGGTATTAAATTATGTAACTCTTTTTTATAAAAAAAAAGAAGAAGAAGATATAATATTTAAGTTATTACGCCCTGCGATGGTAATTCAAGATTATATTAAATAGGGTAATGCTACAGTACGGGTTATTATTGCTAACGCTTAACGCTCTGCACAGAACAGCCACCTCACAGTCGGTTAGCCGCTGGATAAAGCAGGTGCTGTGCGAGAGCGGCGCGGCGTCGACACGAGCGTCGACACGGGGATTGATACTGGACACTATCAGTAAGACGACAGTCGACAGGCAGGAGTCGGGACTAGCGACTAAAATACTTTCGCTATTTTCCTTAACCATAATTTTATCGACGAACAAAGTTTCGCTGAATCAGTTAAATAATCACCATGATCCCAGTATGTTATCATTTGAATCACAAACCATAGAGGTCTCTTACGTTTGACTATTATTATTATTTATTGTTAAATTCTTTCTCGAATATAATGGTAACTATTCATAATGAATATTGTATTTCATCAACAAAAAAAAAATCTTTCTTTCGTTACTCTGAAAATCTACTTTTGGTTAATTATATATCCAAGAATGAAGCGAAGAAATATAATAAATGATCAAACGAACTTACCAAGTGAAGTTCGATCATTATTATATGAGTCGCTTCATTCGAAGATATAATCTCCCTCCCACCCAGTCTGCACGAAACTATGTTTGCTGCAGTACCCAAAGAAAGAAAGAAAGATTTTTTGCATTACCTCTCTCTAAGCATAATGAAACACGCCGGAACGTCGAGTGACCGTCACGAGTGGGTAACATTTCAAATACCCACATACGTCTTTAAAAAAAACGCGATTGCCTAGCAGATAAGCAAAGGTACTACTTTTGGTTAATTATATATCTTCGAATGAAGCGACTCATATGATAATTATCGAACTTCACTTGGTAAGTTCGTTTTATCATTTATTATCAGACAGAAAATGCAATCCACACGGTTTTCTTTCGAACAAAAATATATTAGTTCATCGTTATTCTCTGGCTATTGTTTAATTTACGTATATTTTAATTGACGACTTGGAATATTAATAACTTAAATTATAATAATATAACTAGTCATTGAAATTTCACAAGAAAATGTTAAATAATAAAAATCCATACATAAAATAAAACTGTAGAAATTTGTCTGGCTATTGTTTAATTTACGTATATTTTAATTGACGACTTGGAATATTAATAACTTAAATTATAATAATATAACTAGTCATTGAAATTTCACAAGAAAATGTTAAATAATAAAAATCCATACATAAAATAAAACTGTAGAAATTTGTCTGGCTATTGTTTAATTTACGTATATTTTAATTGACGACTTGGAATATTAATAACTTAAATTATAATAATATAACTAGTCATTGAAATTTCACAAGAAAATGTTAAATAATAAAAATCCATACATATAATAAAACTGTAGAAATGAAAATTCTGTACATTAAAGATATTCAAAAAATAATAAGCGGGGGGTGTTACTACATCGCCAAAAATGTGGTTAGTTTCTTTGTCTGTCTGTCTGTCTGTCTGTATGTTTGTTCCACTATCACACGAAAACTACTGATCCGATTTGAATGCGGTTTTCGCAGATATATTTGTCTTCTTCCAACTTAACATCTAGTGTATAAAAAATTTTCCTCCCACCCCTCTAAAGGGACGAAAGAGGGGGTCAGATTTTGTATAAGACTTTTGCTTTAACACGAAAACTACTGATCCGATTTGCATACGGTTTTCGCAAATATATTTTTCTTCTTCCAACTCAAAATCTGGTGTATAAAAATCACCCCCCCCCCCCAACCCCTCTAAGGGGAGCAAAGAGGGGGTCAGATTTTGTATCAAACTTTTTTCTTTAATTGACTTACTTCATATTATTAACTGTTTTATCCAACTTAACATCTGGTGTATAAAAATTTTCCCCCCACCCCTCTTAGGGGACAAAAGAGGGGGTAAGATTTTGTATCAACTGATGAAGTAGATATTTTAAATGGCAAAACAACGTATACCGGGACAGCTAGTATTAAATAATATGATACAATAGATTATAGTCTAGACATGACGTAGGCGGTTTTCGTACATTTCATATGTTCAGCTCTAAATCAAAATAGAAAATATAGGTTCATACCGAGACTAGCAGACTAGGCAGAAACAATTTCTATACAGATGAAGACTTGGGAGTTGTTTCTACGTTAAAGCGTATTGCAGTTTTCGTAACAATATTTCAATTTCACCAATTCAGCTATTAATCTTTCAGGCCCCGCGCGAGCACCGGTGATCGCGAGAACAAAAGAATACAATGGGAATTCCTAGAACCTCCGATCGAAGGATTAATCCATTAAACAGATTGGATAATGAATATGGTTTTAATGTAGTCTCAGTATAATAAAACTTAAATCTGATATAGTAATAAATAATCGTCCAAGTGCGAGTCCGACTTGCAAGCCTTCACAACCGAACAGTTCCGAACCGTAAATTAATGTCAATTTTTGTGTTTAATATGATTTTTTTACCCTTTGGGTATGAAACCCTAATAACTAGTCGTTCGACGTTTACTAAAAGAGTTTGACAAATACCGTACAAGCAAAAATATTATACAATATATAGCGTTTTTCATGCGAGAATCACAGGTTATTTCAAATGGAGCATAAGCTTTTTTGAAGTAAAGGAACGCCGAAAAGCATTCTCTTGTACTCATTATGTATTATCATAAATATCTGGAAACTTCGAAAACAAATATAAAGTAACTTCTAAATTGCATAATGGATAGAATAAAATGTGTTTCCAATGTTAGAATTTCTTATTGAAGTGTCAGGACTCAGGAAAAATAAGCACTTTGATAGGTACTGTGTTTTTGAAGTGTCAGGAAAAACAAGCACTTAAGTTTATAATTTTTTGTCTGTCTCTTGCCAGTATTAATGTTAAAGTGTGTGTATAAATATTATAAGTGTGAAAGTATGCCTGTCTGTCTGTCCGCCTATTATGTCTTTAAGTTTAAGGCGTTGAATTGAAGCATGAAGTTTGGTATGTAAATACTCAGAGGCCCGCGAAATGACAAAAACAGATAACGAAAAGGACAAACATTTAAGCATTTGTGTAAATATATTTATTAGCAAGCTTGTTATACAATAAGTTCGTATTGAATATTTCATGTTTTGAAACAGAGTTATTTTCCAGCAATCGTACAGTAATAATTCATGGAAATAATATTACCCTCCTTCATTGTTTTATTGCTAATTCGCCGTTGCAATTAGGAATGGAAATTTCGACTGTATTGTTGCTCTAAGTGGATTTTCGAATAATTGTTGGAATTATTGAATCTATCTGCCCGCTCCAAATTAAGATGAAACGGATTGTTTATTGTGAGAACATAAACCGGCGTTGCTAATATATTATATAATATTATTATGTAGCATTTATGTTGTTGAAATGTTAGGGTTAAATCAGACCGCAACGCGATGCGCAGATACACTTCTGAATTTGTTTGGATTTGACAGATCAGTCAAATAAGAAGAGTCAGTCAAAGTCAAGTCAAAGGAAATGCATCTACGCGCCCAAGTTAATAAAGTATATATAACTTTATGTACGCACCACGTTGCGGTCTGATAAAACCATTATTTGTTATTAAAAAATATTTGTGTTTCATTTCTATGAATATAATATATTATATAAAATATCTAAGCGATTAGACTGGGAATGCATCACCTCTTAATAAAAAAAAATAGATTGTATGGGTAAAACGTTGTATAATCAAGCGTTTTAGTTACACCCTGGAATCATAGTAGTGACTTACAAGTACATAGGCGTTTTAGTTACACCCTGGAATCATAGTAGTGACTTACAAGTACATAGGCGTTTTAGTTACACCCTGGAATCATAGTAGTGACTTACAAGTACATAGGCGTTTTAGTTACACCCTGGAATCATAGTAGTGACTTACAAGTACATAGGCGTTTTAGTTACACCCTGGAATCATAGTAGTGACTTACAAGTACATAGGCGTTTTAGTTACACCCTGGAATCATAGTAGTGACTTACAAGTACATAGGCGTTTTAGTTACACCCTGGAATCATAGTAGTGACTTACAAGTACATAGGCGTTTTAGTTACACCCTGGAATCATAGTAGTGACTTACAAGTACATAGGCGTTTTAGTTACACCCTGGAATCATAGTAGTGACTTACAAGTACATAGGCGTTTTAGTTACACCCTGGAATCATAGTAGTGACTTACAAGTACATAGGCGTTTTAGTTACACCCTGGAATCATAGTAGTGACTTACAAGTACATAGGCGTTTTAGTTACACCCTGGAATCATAGTAGTGACTTACAAGTACATAGGCGTTTTAGTTACACCCTGGAATCATAGTAGTGACTTACAAGTACATAGGCGTTTTAGTTACACCCTGGAATCATAGTAGTGACTTACAAGTACATAGGCGTTTTAGTTACACCCTGGAATCATAGTAGTGACTTACAAGTACATAGGCGTTTTAGTTACACCCTGGAATCATAGTAGTGACTTACAAGTACATAGGCGTTTTAGTTACACCCTGGAATCATAGTAGTGACTTACAAGTACATAGGCGTTTTAGTTACACCCTGGAATCATAGTAGTGACTTACAAGTACATAGGCGTTTTAGTTACACCCTGGAATCATAGTAGTGACTTACAAGTACATAGGCGTTTTAGTTACACCCTGGAATCATAGTAGTGACTTACAAGTACATAGGCGTTTTAGTTACACCCTGGAATCATAGTAGTGACTTACAAGTACATAGGCGTTTTAGTTACACCCTGGAATCATAGTAGTGACTTACAAGTACATAGGCGTTTTAGTTACACCCTGGAATCATAGTAGTGACTTACAAGTACATAGGCGTTTTAGTTACACCCTGGAATCATAGTAGTGACTTACAAGTACATAGGCGTTTTAGTTACACCCTGGAATCATAGTAGTGACTTACAAGTACATAGGCGTTTTAGTTACACCCTGGAATCATAGTAGTGACTTACAAGTACATAGGCGTTTTAGTTACACAAGCTATGTCTTAGTCCGATATACTTGACAAACCAGTACAAGATATCGTGTAACTTTAATCTTACTTAACCTGGACACTTGAACTCTGTTGGTAAGAGGCTATACTATTTCAGTCAGTTATCGTAAGGACATAACGCAAATCTGTAAGCTCGAACTTGGCTTGACAAGATTGTTACAGTAGTTACAGTAACTGGAGAATTGTGGAGACAATTCTGAAGGAACGTGCCCAAATTCTGATAACATGTGCGGGTTCCCATCTCAAGTTAGTTCGACGTATTGGCAGCAATAGTTTGTATAACGCTTACTACATGCAACCGAGAGATTCGAAGTAGATTGGATTAGAATTTGGTATGTAAAATCGAGTATTGTCAACTAAATTGTACATCTTGATTGAGGCAACAGCTTACAATAGTGTGAGTTATAATAATTATTATTACATCTACATAATTATAAAATTATAAGAAAACATGGTTTGATATCAGTTATTGTTGGTTTGACATTTTGATGAGAATACCAATAAGTTTTAAAATGTGAAATGGGCTACATCGAACAAGCGACAATGCTGCCGTGATGTCAGATTAAAATAATTGAATCAGGGCAAAGTGACCACGTCTGATCTATATATAATGGCAGATAACGTTCAATACATTGAAGCAACCACAATAAAAGCCATCCTTACCAAAATAAAGTCGTAATATACCAATCGTCAGGCCAATTCTCCACTTACATCACAAAATCTAACCAATAAAGTAACAGCTTGTGACAAGATTACGGCCGCAATAAGTCTCGGGCCACATCACCCAACCGGATTCCCAACTTCTGGGAAAACTTCCCCAGTTTTCCCCTCGTTTGGAATTATTAAACACGCACGTCTGCGATAATTACTTAATCTAACCCTAAATAATTATAACAAGGAAGTTTTTAATTATAATTAAACGCCGTCAGCGAATCGCTGGAAGTTAATTATTTACTGCCTTCGGGGAGACGTGATTTGTTAGCGCGATATGGATTTCACTAAGTTTATGCAAATAATTTAGGATTAGTTTCGATTTGTAGAATATAGTTTACTATTTAATATTTTAATCCAATGATGCAGCTTTATTTTTGTTTGATACCAGTCCTTTTTCTATTATACAGGATAAATGTTAATAATTTTTCAACTATATAAATTTTTTTAACACCTCCATCGTGGGTACCGCATACACAATATATTAATTTCCAATGTTATGCGGCAGCCGGCTGCCGCTTGGGGATTGATGGGTTAAATACTTTAAGCCGTCTATGGGCTTTTAGCTTATATCCTTATTTATTTCTCTTTTGTTGAATTGTTTGTACTACAATATAAAGTGTATATGAGAAAATTGTTTTACTGTTTCATAGGAAACGGACAAGGTCAAACAAGACGCGGAACTGCATTTAACGTATTAATGAAATTGTAAAATCTTTACAGGCATTTGAAAGAAGTTATCGCGAAGCGAATAAAAACGAATGAAAATTACGGATTAGGGGAGAGCCGTGATGAAATTATTACAAAATCAGCTCGCAGCCTTATTCAGGACTTCGAGCACGTAGCGATGTCCAATTAAAATTCGCGTTCGAAACTAAATTAGCCACCGAAAACGCGAGGGCCATTTAATTGGCGGCTCCCACAAAAAGGCTGGGAAAAGAAGCATTTTCATTATCTTCCTTTGAATCCGGAGCGAGCCGCCGGGTGAGCAATTATCACACGCAATGAGAATATATATACATAAATATGTTGAACTGTCGGTCCTTTCATAAATATTATGATCGACGTTAACTGTATAAAGGGGTACATCGAGGACTAAACGCGTTTAGCAAGGACTAAGTTTTATTAAAATATATAAAGAGCTCTAATTGTGATTGGTGAAATGTATTAATCTTTAATTAGAATACATTGGATTATATTATACTGAAAGATTAAAAAATTGTAGGTGTTAAATCAGTGTTATGGACTATGGTCACATAAAGATTTATTAAAGTCCTAAACTCAAACGTATACTTGTCTCCTTTTAACATACAAAAATACTCTTTATACAGCCCCCGCACCAGGGGAAGTTCACCGTTTCTCGCCTCCGCACAGAGCGCGAGTACATGCATCGGGTGTTTAAGCCTTAGGGTCTATACAGACGATCTGCAATCTAACCGCAAATTGCAGTTCAAGTGCAGTTTGAATGCAGTTGACACGACTGCAATAGAACTGCAAACCATTATCAACTGCATTCAAACTGCACTTGAACTGCAATTTGCGGTTGGATTGCAGTTGAAATGCGGTCCGTCTGTATAGACCCTTATATCGCAGCGAACGTGTTAAATCACTCTATTTTCTATGATTTTGACAACCTTCGTGGCTCAGTGGTTGAGCGCCAACAAAAAGTTTTCGATGGGCTTGGGACATGGATGTGTATTAAATAATTATATTGTGTATCATATAATAAAAATCAAAAATATTTGTAAATTGTATGAGTATTAAATATATTTACGTATGGTACCCGTAACGCAAGTCCTTCAAATACTTACCACGGGGCCAGACTGACAACCACGTCACTAACACCAGTGAGCGTCCATAGATATAATTTTTATTATTATATCTATTTTAATTAATATCTAAGATTACTTACCGCACCGCGTCTCAACGTTATTTCTTTAATCAAAGTTAAATTGCAATTATCAGTTCGATTGTTCGGTGGAGGTCGGCGCTCGAGTGTTTGCATTTTTAATTTCCAATTAATTTCGATGATGGTGGTTTTAATTTTAATCGAGAATATAATAACACTGTTTCATTAATGTGAGGTTTTACTTTCAGGAGTTGGGGCAGTAAAAGCCTATTAATTTTAATTGAGTTCTTTATAATTATTATCATCAATCTACATTCTACAATATGCGTGTTATAAAATACTGGATGATGCTGTTGTTTGTCGTATAAGAATCTTACGTTTTAAAACTGTCCTATGTCCTTTCTATGTATTTGAAATCAGTTTATCAGCTTCGGTCTGAGGTATATAGACATACATACTTTCTTATTATATGAATATGGATTGAATTGATTGTAAGAACTACACAATTGTAACTTCTAACAAAACAAAACTTCGTAAAGACTCTGATTGAAACGATCTAAAACTTGGTTATCTAATTTATACTCGTAATCCAATTATTTCGCGACACTAATTACGCTCATAATCCGATCACAATCTCAGGAATAAAAAGCCTAACGAGGACGGGTTAAACGCGGTTTAACCGGCGGTTAACTAACCGGTCGTTAGCGGTGAGTTACGGGGACAGGTAGCCGTTAACGAGTCCCGCCGATAAATAACTGCTGATAAACCTAATGTCTCTTTGTTCCGCAAAGATGGCGAAAAACTGCATTTGAATAGCGGCGCATTTGAATAACATGACGAATGAGTTTACGTTTGAATATTCAGAATAATATGAGGTTTCGTTATGATTTTTGCAATTTTGTTATAGTTAAATAATATAAGGAATAATTACATTATATAAGGAACGTAACAAAGTGATACTTGTTTAGACGCGTGACGCGCGTGTATTCCTTTTTCTAGAGTTCACTGTGAAGGTAACAGCCTTAGAAGGGTACTTTTTTTAAGATTGTATGGCAAAATAAATAATGTAGAGGCAAAGAATATTAAAGTCAAAAGTTACTTTTTCAACGTTGCTGTTTTTTCAAGGGGCTCACTTAGTCACTTTTTAAAAGGGACACATAATATACACCTTAAACTTTAAAGTATTATCACTTTGTTGCGTTACATCCATGAAAATGTGTCTGTCTGTCTCTCACGTGTCTCACGCTCAGACCACTGAACATTTTGCCTGAAATTTGGTATGGCGATACTTTGAGTCCCGGCAAAGGACATAGGATACTTTTTTAGGAAATGTACGGTTCCGGCACGATAAATGAATTTTGGCGTAACGGAGTTGCGGACATCAACTAGTAATATGTAAGTAATAAGTATACACTGCACATAAACGTACTTTTGTTGGGTTAATCCATATAAGTAGACAAAATTTTTATGTACCTTGTAAGTAATTTCATGACGGTATGTACACTATTTGTAGGTTGGACCATACTAATACCACAATAGAAATAACTACCAGTACTTTGACAAAGAAGTCAAAGAAACTTTTAGTTATGTCTATTTCGTCAACACTGCTAAGTCGGCATACTCCTTAAAGTCTGTCAAAAAAGTAAAGAAATTAAAAAGTGGCAACATCGTAGTGTCATAACTTTCAAATCAATCTAAGAAAAAAGGGATGACACTACGATGCTGTCACTTTTTAATTTCTTCACTTTTTTGACAGACTATAGTTCTGTCTACTCTGCTAATACTTTGTCATAAAAACGCGTCAATGACGTGATACAAGTGGGTTCATTGACACTGTTTTTGTTACTGTCCTAAATGTCGCACCCTTAATCTCGCGCGTTTTTCCTCACATTTTCCTCTACGTAATCAAGAGCAAAATTAAAGGCTCTTTTAGTACGTTATTACTTTATCACTCAGGGACGACATGTTGAAAAGAATATTACGGCATCATATCCAATATTACTTTTTCTTTAGTTATTATTTATTAATCCTGAAGTTGGCACGATATAGGAACGAAGTTCCTTATGGCGTGTTTGGCGTTGCGAAAGGAGGCTAGACAGAATGATATTTGACCACAAAATGTAATTGAAATAATTATGCTCTCTCATATGTAGAGCTAAGAGACCTCTCAGAAATATTTACGTAGCGTATTCAACGTCCGCCTTCTTTTTCTACCAGATGACTTTTCCTGTATTCCAGATAAAGACATATTTTAGACCCTTTTTTCACTGTGTAAATATATATTTTGCTAATTTAACGGCCGCACTCAGAAGGGCTTAAAGATCACTCAACTTTTTTTAATGAATGAATTCCACATTATGCAATTTCATCTTCAATTTTCGTCTTCTTCTTTTTATTCAACTTTCGTTTGGCATATTCAATAACTGAATGCGTCAAAATCCACCCGCGTTGAAAGAAAAGTGTCATAGCGAGCGCTACGATTTTAGCCCGCGTCACGGGCATGCCTCACGTTCGCTGTTGACTGCGCTATAACGCATGCCCTTGATGAACAAAAAAAAAAGGCACAGTGTGGACAAAGCTATTTATGATGACATTTAAAATGTCTCTAAGTACGGCCATTCTCAGGTCTTTAAAGGTCTTTAAGTACGGTTTACGTTTAAAGTTACCATCTAGATCCGGTAAAAGACGCACCTATGCATTTGGCATTCACTCCGCGCGCCACAGTAACGAGCGGCGAGCAAACACGGAGGCGGCGACTTGTATGTAATTGTTTGTCTTGCAGCCAAACGAAGCCAAACCGAGCCAAGTCAAGATACAACGAGCGTTTAAATAAATTCGGTTGTGCAACTCAAGAATGCAACTGAATCTTGAGTTATACTTTTAAACGTGTTAATTTCTATATTGCTGCTGTGTCACTACTAATATTATAAGGGTGGATTTAAATGTGGCGGCGAACGCGCGGCTAGCTAGCTACACGGTACACTTCGAGATCGCTAGCAAATGTATGTAAAGTGTAAATCGAGCCAAAGCGAAAATATTTGTATCTTTGATGATTATAACACAAGGTACTAAAGTTTCTTTATACTTTTCATCTGGCAAAATCCAATAATACTGAAAGGCATCGGTGTGGATTTTAGATGGCCTACTTACTCAAAATATCTATCGGCTTTTAGTTCCATTTATGTCTCAAATGTTTGTGAACAGCCAAAGTGCTATGTAGCAGTTGTTTTCTGCACTTTTGTTGTGAAAATGGAATCTTGTAGAAACCACGGAATTTTTCGCAATTAAAATTAGCTTACATGTCGTTCCCATGTTTATATTATATTATGTATATTGTATACCTATGGGCCAAATTTAAGCTTAAGTGCCCACAAATGAAGAAGCATTTTCTTTTTAATTACTATATATAATATAATGTGTGGTACTTATGTAATTCAAAGCAAGAAAATCATCTCATATCCAAGGAATATTTTATTTGTCATTGAATACTACAATTGTTAGGTATTATTCTGCCTCAACGTCTAGAGTCAATCAGTATATTATCATGTATCGTAATTAATTTAAAACATGGAAAGAAAAACTTGACTTTAGTCAATCAATAAAAAAAACTCACCGCCTCGGTGTGTATCGGATGCACAGCGAACAGCAGCGCCGCAAGCGCCGCGAAGGGCCGCTGCAGTCGCGCGACCACCGCGCCCACGCGGGCAACCAGCGCGCAACACGCCGCGTGCAAACACACGTTCACAGCGTGCCACCACCACGCCGACAGACCGCATAGGGAGTAGTTGAGTCTGGAATAGAAGGAGACGGAAGATAAAATTAGGTAGAGGAGGGAAAAGGTAAGAAGCACGTAGTGCCGCGTGAAGACACACGTTCACAGCGTGCCACCACCCCGCCGACACCATCGCATAGGGAGTAGTTGAGTCTGGAATAGAAAGAGTAGCAAGATAAAATAGGTGGAGGAGGGAAAATGTGACGGAAGATAAAATAGGTTAAGGAGGAAAAGGGGAAGAATGACGTCATATCAGCGTCACGTGTTTTACGTCTAACGTCTTGGACTCTTTACGTTCTCAGTTGAGTCTGGAATATGAAGAGACAAGAGTTAAAATTGGTTGAGGTTGAAAATGGTAAAAATAATGTTGTAAGCAACGTTGTAAGCGTCATGTACAGGGGGTAGTTGAGTCACGAATAGAAAGAGACAAGAAATAAATTGGTTAAGGAGGGAAAATGTAAGAATCATAATTATAGTGACACACACAGATTGAGAAACTGGGCTTGCAAGGAAAAGTTGCAAAGAGACACAACAAAAAAAGAGCAGAGAAAAGATCTTAAAGTATTTGAAAAAAAAAAACGTATGAATATATTTAGCTGGTTGCATCTCTGTCAAGTGCGTGAGAACATCAGACCAACAAAGAGAGTTTGTAACGTACTGAGATATTATCATACCTACTGTAAGTTATTATTATCTACTATTATTATAGAGCTAGAGTGAAATGAGTGATTGGACAGTACTAGTCATTGGATAGAGCATAAAAACACAATATTTATTAAAGTTGCTTTAAAAACTACCTCTTTTTATTTAAAATCAGGCCTTCTATAACTTACAGGTAGTTTTTAAAGCAACCTTAATAAATATGTTGTCTTTGTGCTTTGTCTAATAACTGTCCTGTCCAATCACTAGTTCTTTATGTAAAAGATTCTACTTTCTACTGACGACAGACTTTATCTGGTTTATTAATGAAAAATTCATCACAGATACTTTATCAAAACTTTAAAACACAATATAGTTCACGCTATCTCCAGGCGTTGCGGTGTATTGTTCTGCTACTTACGTAGACAGCCCTCCGCGCGTCCTAAATACGCCTAGGATCTTAAATGGGGCATTGTCTTGTGTGGAGGCGGAAAATTTACACTTAAATCTTGGCGAGATAAAACTCGGCGCTGGCTATTTAGGCTTCGTCCACATTTGTATCATTTGCGCGATCAGATCTCCGATCAGATCTCCGTCGCGTATCATCGAAGCGTATCAAAATGATACGCGTATCATGATACGCTCCGATCGCTATTAACCGCATATCTGATACGTGTCGTATCAAATCGTCCACACTATGCATCTGTGCTGACTGCATCCAACAGCGAGTAGATGAAAATATATGGGAATTGTCATTTATCATGGCGCTAGCGAAGTATTATGATAAATCGATTTTTAACTTTACTGTTAACAGATAGTGTAGACTGGCTAGCCAATAGCCATTTTAACAAATTAATTTTTTGGGAGTGATATTGTGTTTTGATGTATCTTTCATTTGCTCTGAAATAATTCAAGAAGGACCGGACCAATTTTGATAAAACTTTGCATACATATAGCGTTTGTATAATTGTATACTTAACAATAACTAAAGCCATTGTTTTTCACATTTCTGATTTTTGCTACGTGTAAAACGTTTGACGACCTCTGTGGCTCAGTTGGTGGGCTGTTGGTAGCTCAAGCCGGGGGTCGCGGATTCGAATCACGCCAACGGAACAAAAAAGTTTTCAATGTTCCTGGGTCTTGGATGTGTATTAAATATATTATGTATGATATATATGAATATATTTGTATAATATAAAAGTATTAAATATAATATTTCCGTTATCTGGTACCCGTAACACAAGTCCTTCAGGTACTTACCACGGGGCCAGACTGACGTGGTGTGAAGCGTCCATAGTTATTATTATGATTAAAAACAGCATTGTAAGACTGCATTTAATAAAACAATATTGAATTTCATATCCGTTAAAGGCTTTAATGTTTTCGGAATATTTTCACATACAATATTTGAGACTGGAAATCCATGTTTTGGAACTCCGCCGCAGGAATGTCTTTGTGGCGTTCATTAAGCGGTTTTAAACATCCCTTTGAGGTTGTCTTTTTGTAACTTTTCATAGCTCCAAATAAAAGCCCGTGCCGAAAATCCACAAAGTAGTGACTTGCAAAGCGGTGACAGGACACTTCTGGCGCAAGAAATCCGACTGACAGATGAACGAGGTCAAACATACAGTATTTTTAATTTTCGCTGCATTCTGTAAATACTAAATATGCCAGACACAGAGATAATATGGATTCCGATGTATGTAGTGATGCCTCTGCATTCTTAACGCGGATATTATATAATTATCTGTCCATATTAAAGAAAGAATAGGGGTCGTCGTCACCAGAGATTTTTGTTAGGTTTAAAACAAAAATGTTGTTTGTAAATTGTAGGTAAACTTATCAGAAAAATCAACTAATATTGACTTAACATAACCCGACCAATTGACGTAGATGACGACATCTGCCTATTATTCAATTTTTTTAGAGTACTATCCAGACCTCTATGTTAACTTCACTCATATAGCCACAAAATACATCAGTTATATAATTCTAAGACGGGGTGAAAAAAGCACAAAGATATTGTACAAAGCAACAAATCAACATAACCCTCTTTGTTTCACTACACAAATTGTTACCCGCGCAAGAAATAGGGGCTCTTTTTATCTCACCGTTAGGTTTAATAAATAAAAACCCCGCGACCCGTTTAAATAATAACAATGAAGGCTGTGGCGGGTTATAAATATTATATGAACCATTCACACCATGTAACTTGGTCCCGAAACACTGCCATGAAAAGAAAGTACATATAAAATAATTTACAAAGAAATATTTGTGTTACAGTGTAGCCTGCAAAAACTGGCGTATAAATTAATTTATAGCGAGGAATTCTTTTTTTTTTATGAAATAAGGGGGCAAACGAGCAAACGGGTGACCTGATGGAAAGCAACTTCCGTCGCCTATGGACACTCGCAGCATTAGAAGAGCTGCAAGTGCGTTGCCGGCCTTTTAAGAGGGAATAGGGTAATAGGGGAGGGTAGGGAAGGGTAGCGAAGCGAATAGGGGAGGATAGGGAAGGGAATAGGGTAGGGGACTGGGCCTCCGGTAAACTCACTCACTCGGCGAAACACAGCGCAAGCGCTGTTTTACGCCGGTTTTCTGTGAGAACGTGGTATTTCTCCGGTCGAGCCGGATCATTCGTGCCGAAGCATGGCTCTCCCACGTACAATTCGTATGTCCTTCTGTAAATAAACTATTGTATGTTCTTTCTGGGTAAGTAAGTGGACGTCCAGAAATTACGCGATTAGTGGAGGCCG
This sequence comes from Polyommatus iphigenia, assembly GCA_963422495.1. Taxonomy (NCBI): domain Eukaryota; kingdom Metazoa; phylum Arthropoda; class Insecta; order Lepidoptera; family Lycaenidae; genus Polyommatus; species Polyommatus iphigenia. Next base: position 353,599 of record OY730189.1, read on the forward strand.
AGGCCTCACAATGGTAAGTACCATAGGGGATCAAAACGGACAAAGGCAGGTAACCAGTACTCTATCCTATAAGCATGACAAATAACACTTTCAGAGATGAATTTTGCAAAAAAGTGTTCTGAATAAAGCCAAGAATCCATCCACATAATAGTATCCATTTATTATGAGATATGGGCACCTCCAACACCATGCCAGTACCTGTGCGAACAAAATATATGAGAACGCATTCGGTTCATACAATTTCTCTGGGGTATACTGCTGGAGATATATACTTCATTGGGGAACTCTTTAATATGTTACAAAGGGTTTTATATGCCTGATTTATAATATTTATTTTTCCATTTTAAGGTACAACTATAAAATTATTCCTTTGTGTAGGTAAGTTTGGCTTTATAGTTTATATTTTAGTAGCTATTTGCTTTTATAATTTACTGCCCTAACTTTTGTAATGTTGCTTTGTAGAAGCTAAACTAAAATATTTATTACATCTGTTATTCAATTGTTTAATGTTTATAGTTTTACCTTTACGAGTATTAAGCACCTTTTTAACCAGAACCAATAAAAAATAAATATTTTTTACTCATTCAGGATCAAAGTCAATGATTGTGTTTGAAATTCTATTTGTCACCAGGTGCCGCTATGTAGCCTTAGGGTCTATCGTGTCAAATAGACCCTAAGGATAGTAGTTTGAGACGATAGACCCTAAGGGTCAATTCAGACCGCAACGCGACGAGGCGAAGCGAGGCGCGGCGCGGCATTAATTTGTATGGATTTGAAAGATTTCGATTACGTGAGACGTCTTGCGAATCTGTCAAATCCATAATATAAATTTAGAAATGCACCTACGCGTCGCGTTGCGGTCTGAATCAACCCTCAGGCTACATAGCGGCAACTGGTGGCAAATATAATTTCAAACACCTTCATTCATCTGTTTTGGTGGTGATTAAGTGTTACTTAGTAACATCTATTGGGCATCGTTCACATCTCAAGCGACCGTGCGAAAGAAAGCAACGAAAATACCTATGTATAGAAACGCTCATGCAATATAAAGAAAGATAAATTATTTTCGTATTCCCGTGATTACGTATATCAAAGTACTGAGAATTACAAATTCACGTGTAACAAGACCCGGGGGCTTCGAAGACCCCACCGGCGTCCCGGGGGTCCTCGTGTACCCCAAAGACTCTGTCTGTCTCGGGGGTTTAGCGTTATCCGCGTGGTATCACTTTGAAGCCAACACTGACGGGTTAGACAAAGCGATTCCCGTATCACGTTAAATATTGCTGAACTCAAACTTAGTACGAGGGATTTACAAGGAGAAATATTAGAAACGTGGGTGTAATATTAAGAATTTAAATGTTTTTTCGAAGTGAGCTTCTTTAGCGGAATTTGGAACGTACTCAGATTATGTAAGACCATGTAATATCGCATCAGGACATGTATGCTAATAGAAAATTCGTAGGACGTAAGTTGTCATGTTTTTATAGGAATAAAAATAAAGTTTAAAAAACTAAAACACTACTAAAACATGGTCTAAAAAGTACGAAACTAAAGTCTTTTTTTCAAGTCTAATACCAAAACCATAATGTTAAGTTGAAGTTGATCCATTACAGGCGACAACAATAAAGGGCATGGCATTCGTCTTACCACTATACTAGTGACTACCCATGACCGATGTCGATTTAGATAGCAATCATTTTTGTTCATCAGGAACCTTAAAACATAGCAACGATTGGAGTAATCAACACACTAACTGTAAATACAAAACTAGGCCCTTTTATCTCCTAATTAAAGTGAACCGCTTTCTCTCACATAGTTCCCTAACCTCGGAACCTTTTGCTTCACAAATTATAATTAAAGTTCTAACTAAACTTTTAAATAGCTACCAGATAATAATTAAAGTTCCCAAGGAACTTGTAAATAGCTTACTTTGATGAGTTTTTGTGGGAGCGCTTTTTTGCTTTGGACAAGAATTTAAATTGTGCGTAAGTAGCTTTAAGAAGTAAATATGGTCTGATAGACTCGGTTTAGCGGTTTGGGCGTAAAGAGGTCACAGACAGAGAGAACAACAGGCACACTTTCGCATTTATATTTTGGTATGGATTTAATACACATATGTATAGTCCTGGAACATTAAAATAAATGTCCCTAGGATGGATTAGAATCCGTGATCACTAACTTAGGCGTCGACGGCTAAGAATAATAAAAACTAAGGAAACGTAACTCCTATACTTTAACCGTTTTGAATTTGGTTCCTTTTCGCACAAAATATGACAATAGCTACTAAACACTCGAATTTACGAAATAAAGCCGTTGACAATAATTATTATTGTCACTTCTACAAACACAAATGACAAAATTCTTGCATGTATTCGAGTCTCTTTTTGCATAATGTATGCATGTATTCGGGTCTTTTTTGTAGCTCGTGGGTCAAATTTTTTGACACAGCTTTATATTATTCGTAGGTCGACGGCCTAACGCACTGATCAGCAGAGTTTTTTTTATTAAAGTAATTTTAATTGTCTATGGACTTTTCGCCCATATCCACAGATGTTATCAGACGTGTTATTAAGAATAGGATAATGTATTCTAATACATACTTGGTAGATTTCTTTTCACGCACAAAATGTAAACACGCACACACAACACTTGTACATTTTGCAGGGTTTTGTAAGGAAGCCGGGTCCCCTCTCAAGGGACTGGCAAAGGGTTTCGCCTTGTACTTCGCAAATAAACTGCCCGGCCCTAAATGTATTAGGAGGAACGTGGGTAATGTATGCAATGAAAACATTTCCTACTAACATTATCTGGGATTTTTAGCCATTTTATCTATTGACTTTTTTATGAACACAACATTCTGTATATTTTTCTTATTTTCTCAAACAAGAATACTAAGTATTGATATAGCACCCGATAGAAAATGTAACAATATGATATTAATTGTTATTTCCAATAGCTTTTCAAGTAATATTGTATAAAAGCTGAGACAAAATAATATAATAGTTTAAAAATACAAAAAAAAAAACTGGAATTTTTCTTTTATTTTAATCGGCTGATGGCTCATAATAGGTATGTAAAGTTTCGAAATAATTAGTCTACTGGAGATAGATAAAAATCGTGCTCAAAGATTCCGTTACATACATAATATAGCCCAAGCTAATAAAAGCGTGTAAAAAAGTCGTTCCACTCCCTTGCCCTGTTCTTATAATATCTTCAATTATTAAAATCATTGTAGATTATACTGAAACCCCTAAAAAAACCTTAACAAAATCACACACGTTCGCCGAATCCTCCATAGACGGTGTTATCTCCATCAGAGGTCTCCGTGAAGTGACATATTAATAGCCGGGGGAGTAATTTAATCAACTCCGGAGCCGGCTCGGGGAAATTAACTCAAAATGGCCGCTTAACCTAATAACGTAAGTATTTCCCGGCCATTCGTTGCTAACACGTGTTATTGCTGCTTAATGTTTATTGTTCTATCATTAGCTCCTTGGGAGTGGACGTTATTACGTTTTATTTGACGTTCAGCTGGTTGGATTAAGCGATGGAGCCGTAAGGGTGTGTTTCCACTGACGCGGAGCGGGGCGGAGAGGAGCTTAGCGGTGCCCGAATTGACCAATCGTGCTATTTCAGCGGAAGCGGAGCGGAGATTTCGAGCATGGTGATTGGTCAATTCGGCACCGCTAAGCTCCTCTCCGCCCCGCTCTGCGTCAGTGGAAACACGGCCTTACCCTCATTGTCTTAATCATCTTCGTCATTGTCGCAAAGTTTGTAGTGGGTTAAATGTACAGGGCACAGACCGTATTCTATACATATAATAAATCTGTAGAAATGTCAATTCTGTACATTAAAGATATTCAAAAAATAATAAGCGGAGGGTGTCACAATATCGCTATAGAAGCCGAAAAGTTAGTTAGTTTTTTTGCCTGTCTGTCTGTCTGTCTGTCTGTCTGTCTGTCTGTCTGTCTGTCTGTCTGTCTGTATGTTTGTTCCAGCATCACACGAAAACTACTGATCCGATTTGAATGCGGTTTTCGCAGATATATTTGTCTTCTTCCAACTTAACATCTGGTCTATAAAAAAAATTCTTCCCACCCCTCTAAAGGGACGAAAGAGGGGGTCAAATTTTGTATAAGACTTTTGCTTTAACACGAAAACTACTGATCCGATTTGAATGCGGTTTTCACAGATATATTTGTCTTCTTCCAACTTAATATCTGGTGTATAAAATTTTTCCCCCCACCCCTCTAAAGGGACGAAAGAGGGGGTCAGATTTTGTATAATACTTTTGCTTTAACACGAAAACTACTGATCCGATTTGCATACGGTTTTCGCAGATATATTTGCCTCTTTCCAACTCAACATCTGGTGTATAAAAATAAACCCCCCCCCCCCCCCCACCTCTAAGGGGACCAAAGAGGGGTCAGATTTTGTATCAAACTTTTTTCTTTAATGGACTTACTTCATATTATTAACTGTTTTTCCAACTTAACATCTGGTGTATAAAATTTTTCCCCCCACCCCTCTTAGGGGACAAAAGAGGGGGTAAGATTTTGTGTCAACTGATGAAGTAGAAATACTTTAAATGGCAAAACAACGTTTGCCGGGACAGCTAGTATCGAATAAATGCATTCATGTGACTCAACGATGAAGATAACAATGATGACGATGATGACGTCTCTCTGCTATGACGCAGAGAGTTATTTTTACCGGACAGTAAAAAGAAATCGTCTATTTTAATAAGCCTTGCTCGGTGATTTAGAAGTTCTACGTGGTAGGAGCACGACAGGAATACTTTCGCTTTCGAATGATAATTTCACATTTTCGGTGACCGGACTGTATCATAAAGTATTTGTAGGCTACAGGAGGAGGAATTTTCAGAATAAAATTCTTGAATGCACGAGAAAGTCCATATTATATTCACGGAAAACTCAAAATACACTTTTATAAACTAAAACTAAATTTTATCCGCCGACATTCCTTTCTTATTTTTAAACAACTGAACAAAAGACAATTGCACTTCGCGGCGTCGCTTCGCCATAGACAAAAAACATAACTTCCTTTTCCTGAGAAACATAAACATTAACTTTTTTACATATCTAAAATGTGGCAAGGTGCAGTACGGTGGCGGTCGCGTCGCTAACATTCTCCACCCCAGTGCTGGAACAGCACTCCTAGCCCATAGGCACACGTGCGACGCGGGCCGCAGAGCGTCTTAATATTCCAGCCCTAGTGCGAATGTCCACCACTCTAACGCGCTCATCTTTCCCTGGCATGACCGCCTCTACTGTACCTCGCAACCAACAGTTTCGTGGAGAATTTGGGTCCACGATAATAACAAAATCTCCTACTTTCAGAGGTGGCTCTTCCTGGGTCCATTTGCTCCTAGGGATCAGCTGCGGCAGCATCTCCTTTACCCAGCGAGACCAAAACATATCGGCATAAAAATAAATCGGCGTCGTCGAACTCCCCTAACACCGGTAAATGTGACGACGAACCTAAAAGAAAATGATTAGGCGTGACCTAGACCCTGGCTCCACGCTCACATGTGTTAACGGACGACCGTTCACTATCTGTTCGACCTCAGCCATTAGTGTGAGTAGAACTTCCTCACGGGGGGTGCGCTCATTTAATATAACTTTAAGTGAACTTTTGACAGTTCGAATGAGACGCTCCCATGCCCCACCCCAGTGCGGACTGGAGGGAGGTATGAAGGTCCAGGTTGTGCCGTAATTAACCGCGGTCGACTGTAATGTGTTGGGACTTAAATTTCGAATAGACTTTCTAATTTCGGTATCGGCACCTCGCAAATTCGTACCGTTATCAGAATACAAGTGTAGCGGCCATCCTCGTCTAGCCGCCATCCTACGGAGAGCCATTATCAACGAGTCCGTTGTTAGAGACGATACGATTTCAATATGATTGGCTCTGACAGTTAAACAAGTAAATAATACACCGTATCGTTTTTCCCTTCTTCTACCGATTGCAATTTCGATAGGACCGAATAAATCGAGCCCGCAGTAACTAAACGGTCTTTGGTGATGCGCCAAGCGTGCCTCCGGTAGATCACCCATTCTTGGTGGTTTGGGTTGCGCTTTCCTAATCCTACAAAGCATACATTCGATAGCTACACGTCTTACGGTCGGCCTAATATGCAGAATCCAATATTTCTGCTTCAAATCGTTGACTACTGTCTCATGGTTACCATGGGCAGCACGAACATGAAAATGTTTGACAATAAGGCGCGCGACGTGGTGCCTGCCGTCGAGTATGATGGGATGTTTCACACTGACCGGGACGTCGCGCGCCGCGTCGATGCGGCCACCGGCGCGCAGGATTCCATGCTCGTCGAGAAACGGAGACAAGGTAAGTAACCTACTTTTTTTATTTACAAAATTATTATTTTTCAGACTAGACAGAAAACTCTGTAGCTGCGCATATTTAACTAACAGCTGTTCCGCCCTAGACATTAAGTCACCGTCGATAGTACCGGTAAGCTTCTTACATTTAATATTTACAAACGAAATAACTATACAAGTAGACCTAAGTAACCGTAGCCACGATGAGAAGCGCAGCGGATCGGGCACAGCAGGTAGATTGTTTTCGACTATGTGGACTGTATTTACAAACTCTAGATCTACCTTATTGACCTTCGGTTCCAAGAAATCCGCTGGCCACGGAACCACTCGCTATCGACGTTAAAAACTGAAAAATCACAAGAATCTCTTGTGGCCAAATCTGCGACATTTAATTTGGTAGGTACATACCTCCACTCGTTAATATTTGTTAGTTCATCTATCTCCCCTAGACGATGAGCAATAAAAGCTTTATAACAGCGCGCGTCGTTCCTAACCTAATGTAGAATCGTACTAGATTCACACCAAAAATATCTATTTACAGGTTTCATAGTGTGCTCCTTTCCAATAGTGTCGGCGAGCCGAGCCGCGAGAAGCGCAGCTTGTAGTTCCAAGCGTGGCACCGACGTAAGTTTTAAGGGAGCCACTCGACACTTACTGGCAATAAACGCAACGCGAATATTATTATTAGACATCCAGCGCCAGTAAGCGACAGCACACATAGCCTTAGTAGACACGTCGCAAAATAAATGCAATTCTAAATTATTGTAACCGCCCGAAACATAGTACACGCGTCAGCTGTTCGTGTCCTTGACCCGGGCGACCCGGGCGACGGGGCGCGCGCGGGCGCACGCGGGGAAGCGAGGGACGCGCGGGGAGGCGGGGGGCACTCGCTATTCGGTGCATCGAGTACATTCCTAGGACTATTTACATTTTGAAAATAACGCGGCAAACGTATCGTTTCGACGCGTTTTAAAATTTGCAACCACTCGTTCCACTTAATATTAATTAATTGAGGAATTTCCTTATCCCACTGAATATTACTTCGCCACGTATCTTGAAGTAATATTTTACCTTTTATTGTAAAAGGCGACAGAAAACCGTATACATCGAAAATGGACATAACAACGCGTAACATTTCGCGTTTTGTAGGAGTTTTAATCCCGTTTATAATATTAACCGGTATACGTTTAAAATAAACATCGAAACCTAAACTATCCTCCTTCGGGTGCCATATTAAACCTAAAGTTCGTTCACCTTCGTGATCCAGATTGAACTTTACCGCGGACGCACCGAGCGACTCGGTAGGTAGACTGTCTAGTACCGCGGCGCTATTACTAGTCCAGTTCCTAATTTCGAAACCACCTTGACTATGAACATGGATTATGTTTTTTGCGAGTTCAATCGCCGTGTCCTCGTCTTCTACGCTATCTATGTAGTCGTCTGCGTAATGTTGCTTACATATCGCGTAAACGACGTCCGGCATGGTAGACTGAAATCTTATTGCGTTTCTATTTTAATAAATTGAGCTATAAATGGTGGACAATTCGCGCCGAAAATCAAGGACGTCATGACAAAAGTTTTTATACATTTAGTTACGGGATCTCGCCATATAAACCGTAGCGCGTCTTGATCTTCGCGTATAATTTTTACTCTAAGAAACTGATCTTTAATATCAGCTGACATGGCAACTTTCTTTTCCCTAAACCGTAACATAATACCGAATAACGACATAAGGAGGTCCGGCCCCTGTAGTAGGTAGTCATTGAGACAAACACCGTGACTTTTAGCGGCTGCATCGAACACTAAGCGCAGCTTCTTTTTATTAGGGTGGTCGACCCCAAAATGTGGTAGGTACCACGTCTGTCGTGCCGGCCTATCCGTCGGCAATTCCTCTGCAAAATCGTTATCCAGCAGGTGCTGAATCCTATCAGTATACCTAGCAGCGAATTCAGCATTATTATTCATTTTCTTTTCGACATTATCTAACCTATTTTCAGCGTGCGGAAGCGACTCCGGCATCCTACTATGTACATTTTTCCACGGCAGCCCTACGTACCACCTCCCGTCTATGAGCGTGGCCGTCTGCTCCAGGTGGGCGACTGCACGGGCGTCCTCGGCGTTCTCTCGCGGTTTAGTACCGATTCCCATTGACTCTAAAGTGAAAGAACGACGGACGTCTTCCTGGATCTCGCGCAAGGTAAGTTCGGCAGCCGAGGGGACAGCAAGGTCATCGCAGATGAGCAGCGCCGAGTGGGGCACGTGAGGTAAGTTCGACACAAAACCATGGATGCACCAACCTAGTGGGGTCAGTGTCGCATAAGGCTCGTTAGGTTTGCCCCTAATAATTTTGAGCGGCAAAATCAAATGATAATTATCCTGACCTATCAAAATATCAGGTTTACACATTCCGGTAGCAAAATTATTATGAACTTGACTTAAATGTTTATATTTACAGAAATCTACAGACGTTAAGTTTTGCACCGGTAATTTTAACTCGTCTATACTGCGCGCGGTAAATTCAAACTTCTGTCCGTCAGCGTTCGAGCTGTACATTCTAGCGCGGTGTTATTCCACGCGCCGCATACACGCAAAGTTTGTTTATCTCCACATAAACCTAACCTATTAGACAACTCACTGCTTATTAAAGAAACACTAGAGCCATCGTCTAACATGGCTATACGATTTTCTACACCATTAGGGCCGTGAATATTAACACGGACGACTTTTAAAAGACATTGTGTTGTACTGCAGGTATTTACATTAGACACATTTTGTTCCTGCGACGTACTGTTTGTATTTACACTATGTACACTTTGTTCAGATCTACAGGTGTTTATATTTTCGACATCTTGTACCTGAGACCCTACATTAGACAACTGTGCAGTACTTACATTATTCTGCGGCAAGGTGAAGTGCAACAACCTGTGATGCGACTGGTTGCAGCCGTCGACGTCACACGCTGCTGCTGGGCAGGTCTCCCGGTTGTGGCGGCCGTTCAGACACTTGTAGCACAAACCTTGACGTTTCACAAAGTCCCACCTGTCTTTGCGCAGCGACCTACAAAACTTTTTACACTCCGGTAAACAATGTACACCTATATTACAATATTTACACTTAGACCTACTATTATTACCTACTTTGCTATGCACAAACATTACATTTTTAGAGTCACTAGACACACACTTACGGTTCTTAAAATAGTCATTTGACACACAAAGGGACACTGAGGTTTTGGACACTTTGAGGGCCTCTTCACTTAGGAAATTAGAGAGAATTTCGAGTCGACACATGGAGCTATTTAGACTTATAATGGGATAACTGCAGTCACTCCACTTAGACAATAGTATGGGGGGCAATTTGGACAACACTAGGGACGTTATGTTGACTCCACGTAGGTACTCCTCCTGGGACAGACACCTGACTGCAGCCACGTAGTTCTTCACCTTGATCGAGAAGCTGACGATGTCTCGGTGGTACTCCGGGCCCACGGGGTACAGCTTGCGTATCTCGTTCAGTATCCTAGGCAGGATGACGTCCGGCTGGCCGAACTGCAGCTCCAACGTTGACATGACGGCCTCGGGGTCGGCAGCGCTGATGAGGAGGGCGGTGACGGACTCTCGAGCCGCTCCTCTGAGGCACTTTCGCAGGCGCCACATGTTCTCTTTGGCGGTAAACTGGCAGACCTCCGTCGACTCCTCGTACGCCTGTTTGAAGGCGAGCCACTCCATCGGGTCGCCGAAGTATGTGGGTAGCTCCTTCGGGGTACACAATCGGCTGACAATTCCCGCGTTCGCGGAATCAGTAGTAGCGGCCACAGCTACTTCCTTTAGCGCTTCTGCTAACTTACTGAATTGTGTATTCGCGTCGTCGATTGGCGAGCGCGCGACTTCGATCGGCTCGGCGCGGGCGGCGGCGGCGGCCGGCTCGCTCCGCGCATGCGCGGTGGACAAAATGGCGTCCACGCTTTGATGAAAATTATTATTTCTATTTACACAATTATTATTATTTACAATAACATCGACATTTCGTTCGCCGTTTTCAAGCCATTCCTCGACCTTGTTTGGTAGCACTGACGAGCATTCTGAGCTTGCACTTCTGTGACTTCTGTGTGAATATTGCTCTTCAAGCGCAGCAATTCTCGCCGCCATTTTTCTTTCTATGACTTCTTGTTGCGCCTTCGCGAGGGCTTCTGCGGCTTCGTGTTGCGCCTTCGCGAGGGCTTCTGCGGCTTCGTGTTGCGCCTTCGCGAGGGCTTCTGCGGCTTCGTGTTGCGCCTTCGCGAGGGCTTCTGCGGCTTCGTGTTGCGCCTTCGCGAGGGCTTCTGCGGCTTCGTGTTGCGCCTTCGCGAGGGCTTCTGCGGCTTCGTGTTGCGCCTTCGCGAGGGCTTCTGCGGCTTCGTGTTGCGCCTTCGCGAGGGCTTCTGCGGCTTCGTGTTGCGCCTTCGCGAGGGCTTCTGCGGCTTCGTGTTGCGCCTTCGCGAGGGCTTCTGCAGCCTCTGCAGCCTCCAGCTCAATGAGCTTCTTTTGCGCCTCGAACTCGACATTTCTAGACATTTTAGACGACTTACTGTGAGTCTTCCGTTCGGACTTTATGGATCCACGGCAGACAGGCTCCGACCTGTGACTGTTGCCGCGGTCCCCGGTAGTTCGTACATCCCCATAAGGTTCCTCCCGTGCCGATTGACTCTGCAACATCCTCTGCCTCGCGCCACGAGTAAGTACCATATCGTGTGGCGGAGGATTGGACATCGCGTGCTGGTTAAACGACGAAAAAGAAGACGATGCGGCTCGAAGACCAGCCTTTGTAGGCTACAGGAGGAGGAACAATAGAAAGCCTTCCTATTGTTTTTTAATTAGACTTTAGCCTTTCTATTGCTATCGCGGTCGCATGCCACCGCTTGGGGCTCGAAGCCCGGGCTTTCTATTGTTATGCGACCGCGATAACAATAGTAAGGCTTCTATTGTTATCGCGGTCGCATGCGACCGCTTGGGGCTCGAAGGATTATTGCGTGAGTCATCCGTATTGCAAGCATTTTTTTATAACTCATTGTCTAATTACCCCCACTACTTGAAGTTATATGAGGCTTTCATGATCGGTTTTCACAATAGCCTTATTGTGTCTCGTTTTTCCACGATCGAAGGAATAATTTACATGTACAAACACGTTTTGAGATTTCCACTATTGTTAATACATTACCTATAATATAATCATACAAGTTTGTATTTTGACGGTCCTAAGCCCGTAAAAGTACGAAGGGAGAATTTGAATTGCAATCTATGTGCCTATTTATTATTTAGCGTTTTCGAAGCGTTCACTAGCGCTGAATTACAAAACAGAGCACAAATTCCAAGTATAGAGGTAATTACTAATTAGGCAATGAGTCATTACCAAACAATGTTTGCAAACTGGATGAATCTTAAAATAATTTACCTGTACGTACATGTTTTGAGATTTCTACTTTAATTTGTTTAGTTTTAGTATAAATAGGCTTTTTTATGAATAAGACATTAGAAAGAGTTACTTGTCATTAAAGAAAACATTATTATTTGTCTATCCATAACAATATTTATTACAAAGTATATGAAATACTCAGAAATGAATCATACAAAACATTAAAAATTAAAGTACCTGTAGATCCTAAAGGCACAAAAATCGCAGTTAAGTGTCTATGACAAAACTGTGCAATGATTTATTTTGAATACGTTTGAATCTTGGAATAAAATGACAAAATTATGATTTCGTCCATACAAAAAATAATTCATTTAAAAATATTTTTTTTTCTCTGTAGATAAGGCATATTTAAAAAAAACAACATCTATAAAAGTAACTTGTAATTGCATCAGATGCTACAAAAAAAATCAGCCTCATCCGCTGACAAAAAAATAATAAAGTGCCTGTAGCTCTAAAAGGCGCAAAAATCGCAGTTGCGCGTATATGACAAAAATGTACGACAAGAGTCCATCTATAAGCTGTGCTATGAATTATGTTGAATACGTTTGAATCTTGGAAGAAAATTACAAAATTATGATTTCGTTCATACAAAAAATAATTCATATTTTTTTTTCTCTGTAGATGAGGCATATTTGAAAAAAACAACATCTATAAAAGTAACTTGTAATTGCATCAGATGCTACAAAAAAAAATCAGCCTCATCCGCTGACAAAAAAATAATAAAGTGCCTGTAGCTCTAAAAGGCGCAAAAATCGCAGTTGAGCGTATATGACAAAAATGTACGACAAGAGTCCCTCTATAAGCTGTGCTATGAATTATGTTGAATACGTTTGAATCTTGGAAGAAAATCACAAAATTATGATTTAGTCCATACGAAAAATAATTCATATCTTTTTTTCTCTGTAGATAAGGCATATTTGAAAAAAACAACATCTATAAAAGTAACTTGTAATTGCATCAGATGCTAGAAAAAAAAATCAGCCTCATCCGCTGACAAAAAAATTTAAGTGCCTGTAGCTCTAAAAGGCGCAAAAATCGCAGTTGAGTGTCTATGACAAAAATGTACGACAAGAGTCCCTCTATAAGCTGTGCTATGATTTATTTTGAATACGTTTGAATCTTGGAATAAAATGACAAAATTATGATTTCGTCCATACAATTTTTTTAAAATTATTTTTTATCTCGAAAACGACATCTATAAAAGTGACTTGTAATTGCATCAGCTGTCTACAAACAAAAAATCAGCCTGATCCGTTGACATTCGATCCGAAAATTCTTAATGTCCCAATTATTTTACTTTGGGACCAGTGTGCGGCGTCGCTTCGCCATAGACAAAAAACATAACTTCCTTTTCCTAAGAAACATAAACATTAACTTTTTTACATATCTAAAATGTGGCAAGGTGCAGTACGGTGGCGGTCGCGTCGCCAACAGTATTCAAATGGCTCGCTTTTGCCTTCTTTTGGGATTAGATGTTTGACGGCTTATTTCGGCCTTTATCTACAATTTTTTAATTTATTAAATGAATTCGTCTGCAGCACAGCCCGTGGACACATGTGAGCCATTAATTTTATAACAGCGCAGTATTGTGTTACAGTTTTTCCGCCGGTAATCTGTGTATTTCGTGCGACTTTTTCATTTTTGCTGTAAACATAGTCTGTAGCGCTGCAGCTTGTCATAAAATATTTATGTACGCTTCAGTTTTCGTTTTATTGAGGCTTCTTTCACTAGAAATTTCTGGTTTTCATAAAACCTTATTTTACTTTTATCAGTTGTACATATTTATGTGATCATTAAACGTTTTTTTAAGCTCCTCTTTAAAACATAATTTTACTTTTATCAGTAGTACATTTTTATGTAGTAATTAAACGTCTGTTTTTAGGGTTCCGTAGCCAAATGGCAATAAACGGAACCCTTATAGATTCGTCATGTCTGTCTGTCTGTCTGTCCGTCCGTATGTCACAGCCACTTTTCTCCGAAACTAAAAAAGCTATACTATTGGTAAGTGGATGTAGTCTGTAAACCACATTAAGATTTTGATACAAAAATGGAAAAATTATTAAGAATTTTAGGGGTCCCATGGTTACAACTGAAACATTTTTTTTTTCATCTAACCTATGCGTGTGGGGTATTTATGGATAGGTCTTCAAAAATCATATTGAGGTTTCTACTATCATTTTTTTCTAACCTGAATAGTTTGTGAGAGAGACTCTTCCAAAGTGGTAAAATTTGTGTCCCCCCCCTCTAACTTCTAAAGTATACTATACCTAACTATCATGATAATTCTAAAAAATGTATGTAATATAATCTACATTACTATAAAAACTACCAACGAAAATTGGTTTGAACGAGATCTAGCAAGTAGTTTTTTTATACGTCATAAATGGTAGGTAAACCTTAATTTAACTTTCCTTTACCTTTTTTTTTTCATAGAAATAAACCTTGTTGCTACTGCGGAACCCTTCATGGGCGAGTCCAACTCGTACTTGGCCGGTTTTTTTTAAGCTTATCTTTGTTACCAAACGAGGTATTTAAGACTAGATGGCCGTGAACTTTGTATAATCGAACTTCAAAATTTTTTCAGCGTACTTAACCCTCCGTGCACCACGTGGGGTCTGACAAACCCCAGACGTACTAAAACTTTCATAACTTTTTACAAATTCGTGTGATTTTATTGACGCTTTACGTAGCTGGAATTAAGACGTTGTCCTAGCGTTTGATGGCAATGGTTTAGCATTTGTGTCGCCGATGCAAAGAACAGACATGCACAAAGTGCGCTGGGGTCCCACAAACCCCACGTAGATCAGGATGTCGTCAAAAAGTTATGTAGACGTATTATTGTGGAATATGAAAAAAATCAATATTTCAGGGATATTTTAATTTGTTTCGACTTAATTGGCATTTCTGGACAGGCTTAAGAACAAATTAACTATGACTTTGATAGAAGAAGATTTGAAAATCGCAAAGTTATAATCCATGGATACTGAGAGGTTCTCATAAGCGCTTTCACGAATTTCTTGGCAAAACAGCTCCTGGACCACCAAAAATATTATCAAGATCAATGAAGAAGTATTCAAATTGTATCAGGAATATAAATTAAAAACTGAAATACGGTTGTGAGCAGTATAATGTACCTATTTGCTTACACATACCGTGCCCACTTTCATTGTAAAAAATGTACTAATTTCAACTTGCCTCGATATCGTGTAGATTGATTATATTAGGTTAATATTATTAAATTTGTATTCTTTATAAAGTTAGTTTTAAAATTTTAAGCAGAATGGGAAATAAAAGATAACTTTTTAATTGTAGGAGCTGACCCAAAGAAGTGTCTATGTTTTACTTGGTAAAAGATTACTAAATTTTCATTTTTGGCTGTCAAAGATAACAAATTGAAGATATTTAACTTTAATATCGTTTTATATTACAATTAAATAGACATAAAATAGTTATTTGAAAGAAAATAAAATAATAAATACAAATTACGTATTCCTTGCCAGATAAGTCCTGGGGTTTGACAAACCCCACGTGGTGCGCGGTGTAACTTTTATCCACGTGGCGCACGGAGGGTTAAACCTTCCGAGGACTTCTACTAATATTTCAAGACTAATTTGGCAAGTCGGTCTAGCGGCACTCAAGTTTAAGTAAGACTAACAAAATTGAAATTAATTTTTAATTATACGGAAGTTAATTTTCACTACTTTGACTAATTTCAAACTTTTATACTTCAAGTGATTCAAACAACATAAAATCAAATAAAAACAATTTAAAGTCTTAATCGAATAATCAAAGACTATAAAGTTTTCAATGAAACAATGTGTATGTTGGTAAAACAGATCGGGAATTGGCAATCGGTTCTGCGGTCGACCGCAACCCTACACGCCCCTCCGTCACTATTGTAATCGGTTCTTACAAGACATCCTGCGGTGACGGTCGATTTGTTTCTGATATCTGTGGTCGATATAATATGTTTATTGATAGAGGTAAAATTATAAAAAAAAATAGTGTGGCATTCGAGGACTGCCACGATAAAGCTATCGCATAGCATATTTTATCAACTCATGCAATTAAAATTCGCAAACGTCTAGTCGCACGCACACAAACACCGTACTGAAGTCTGCCGAACTGAAACGACGTTAGACGGTCGGAGTGGGGGGTGTTAGGTTTATTTTCGTTATGGAATTTCAATGATTCGGTCGCCACGCTAAAAGCACGCGATAAAAGCTATGCAATATCTCAAAAGTATAAGCTTTTCAATGTAAAATTTTGTGAAAGAAATCACGTAAAAGAGCTAAGCATTCGCGTAACATTAAAAACTTTGAAAGATTAAGGACAAATATTTCAATAGGCAGATACACAATTTGTATAACCTGTGAAAATTTTGCCCAACCAAATACCTTAGTTTCTTATGTCAATATGCCCAACAGATTTTTTTGTAACAAAGAGGGTGAAAATATCTTAGTACCTAAAAGTAGTACGTATTAATTAAAACTCAATCCTAAAATACATCAGAAGTGTCATAATAGAATCGTTTATAAAAATCGTAAAGTCTAAAAAATACACCAGCCATCTCAAATCTCATTAAAAAAACGACGCGAGATTACCCTTCAATACCCCACAACACTTGGCAAACCCCGTCGTTTTGATTAAGAATTTAAAACTCCAAGATTAATTGGCTCTCTACCTTTGCCGCACGTAATTAATATACTTTGAAAAGCATCCCGTTTCCCGAGCGTCCTGCCGATCCAGGGCCGGATCGGCAGTTAAGTTCTAACACTAGTTTTAACATTTTTAATATACTATGGTAGTAAATTTTACTGCCACACTCAGAGAGGAATATGAATTACTTACTTAACTGTATAAATGAAGAATTTGATATAAGCTCCATACAATATTATCTATCAAACTTTTTTTCTTTGTATTATTGTCCATTTTTGACTTTGACTTGACTTAGCTTGACCCTTGAATAAGAGGCCCTAAGCTGGAGCCCAAAAAGTTATAGGTTAGATCCGGCCCTGCCAAGTATACTCGGATAGTCCCAATATCTTTTAATACTCCCATAATCAGGGCGAAACATTGCGGAATACGTTATAACGATTAGGGACAGCCCATAAATCCTTTCTGTTGAAAATTTTACGCTCCATTTGAAGGCTTTAATGGATTTTGACCTTTGGAAGTATTTTAGCGGTCTTACGTTCATGTAGAATTTATAAAGGTCTGGCTCTTCATTCATTATTTTCATCGTGTATTTTATCTGTTCTATTTAAGGTTAGATTCTAAGGTTCTTAGTTACCAATTCATTTTTTTTTTAGTTTCTATATAATATATGGTTTGTGTTGGTTTGGGCAGTTTATAAAAACTAATTTTACTTTATGTATGATAGCTAATACAAAAGCTTTCCTGCAAGCAATGTCTGTAAGAAAGAAAGGAAGAAAACTAAGTCTTCGTTAGTTTGTTCAGGACAATTGATGCTGATCACCTAGGGGAAAATAGAGTGCTCCCGTAAACTGCGCACGCATATGTCATTAATCATTATAATAAAATTAAGTTCCTGAGTAAGTTTCAATGAAACCGACCAACGCCACTGAAACTGGTGTGGGAGGCGATACCTATTAAGCTCGGGCTGAAATTCCTAAGCAAATACAACGTTTGATACATCCCATTAGAGATCGTTCCCTCAAATATCTCAGGGCAAGTATCTCAGTTATTTTATCTCGTTCCAGCGAGTTGGACGATAAACAACGCATTAATTAAACGACCAAAACCCAGTGACCCGTGCCGGCGCAGATAGGCGGTAACAAACTGGGTCCAAGATACGTACACATCTTACGAATACTTTAAGTTCCACGGATCGAAAGGATCCGGCTCAGAGGATCAAAAGTTGAGAATTGAGAACCCGATCACAGTGGTCCTAACCACGAGTCAGAGAATTTCATAATTTTATGACATTTAATACGATATTTTGTAGCTAGTCACAAATTCACTAATTATGTTCAAAAACATTAGTTTTGACCATAATTAGCCTACGTTAAATCATTTTTACGAATCTTTTGTTTCTTTTATATATTAACTCTCTAAAATATACAGAACATAAAACTGCAACACGCGGTCATTAATATCAGTCGCTTGCGGGCAAAAACTCCACGTGCCGATACCCCTACTTTAATTAAACAAATTAATCAAAACCCCTCGTGGCGTCAATCAGGTTACGAGGCACTTTTGCTCGCAGCATCAATTACGCCCAAACACTGACAGCCTCACAAGCTACGACCTCAATAGCCATACTTGGCTATAATGTTTTCTATCGTTATTACTTTAATATTATAAACTACATAGATGATGCTACGCGGACCTCAATAGCCATACTTGGCTATAATGTTTTCTATCGTTATTACTTTAATATTATAAACTACATAGATGATGCTACGCGGACCTCAATAGCCATACTTGGCTATAATGTTTTCTATCGTTATTACTTTAATATTATAAACTACATAGATGATGCTACGCGGACCTCAATAGCCATACTTGGCTATAATGTTTTCTATCGTTATTACTTTAATATTATAAACTACATAGATGATGCTACGCGGACCTCAATAGCCATACTTGGCTAGTGTTTTCTATCGTTATTACTTTAATATTATAAACTACATAGATGATGCTACGCGGACCTCAATAGCCATACTTGGCTAATGTTTTCTATCGCTATTACTTTAATATTATAAACTACATAGATGATGCTACGCGGACCTTAATAGCCATACTTGGCTAATGTTTTCTATCGCTATTATTTTAATATTATAAACTACATAGATGATGCTACGCGGACCTCAATAACCATACTTGGCTAATGTTTTCTATCGTTATTACTTTAATATTATAAACTACATAGATGATGCTACGCGGACCTCAATAGCCATACTTGGCTAATGTTTTCTATCGTTATTACTTTAATATTATAAACTACATAGATGATGCTACGCGGACCTCAATAGCCATACTTGGCTAATGTTTTCTATCGTTATTACTTTAATATTATAAACTACATAGATGATGCTACGCGGACCTCAATAGCCATACTTGGCTAATGTTTTCTATCGTTATTACTTTAATATTATAAACTACATAGATGATGCTACGCGGACCTCAATAGCCATACTTGGCTAATGTTTTCTATCGTTATTACTTTAATATTATAAACTACATAGATGATGCTACGCGGACCTCAATAGCCATACTTGGCTAATGTTTTCTATCGCTATTACTTTAATATTATAAACTACATAGATGATGCTACGCAGACCTTAATAGCCATACTTGGCTAATGTTTTCTATCGCTATTACTTTAATATTATAAACTACATAGATGACGCCCGCAACGTCAAAATTCGTTTATCGCGCGGGAACCGTACACTTTTCTGTAGCAAAATTTATCCAACGTCCTTTCCCAAGACTCAAAGTATGCGTGTACCTAATTTCATCAAAATCGGTTCAGCGGTTTAAGCGTCAAGAGGTAAAGACAGATACGCTTACGCATTTACTAAAATTATTCGAATAACAGGTATTCGTGTTCAAAATTTCTAGTTTATAGTTTTAGGAGCCTACTTCATTCTATTAATATTTATAGATAAAGATCAAATAAGTTACAATAAATACCTCTAATACTTTCCACTGTAATATACATCTATATATATATATATATATATATATATATATATATATATATATATATATATATATATATATATATATATATATATATATATATATATATATATATATATATATATATATATATATATATATATATATATATATATATATATATATATATATATATATATGTATATAAAACTCAAAGGTGACTGACTGACATGGTGATCTATCAACGCACAGCCCAAACCACTGGACGGATCGAGCTGAAATTGTGCATGCAGGTAGATCTTTTGACGTAGGCATCCGTTAAGAAAGAATTTTGATAAATTCCAACCCCAAGGGGTTATAATAGGGGATAAAAGTTTGTATATATATAATAATACTTCTTAACGCGAGCGAAGCCGCGGGCAAAAGCTCGTATTAACATAAATTATACATACATTCTTTTCATGAAAATTGTACCAATTATATTTGTTAAAACTTCAACGGAATTGTTACGCATACGAATAGAAGAGCCGTCTTTGATGTTTCTTTGCCGAAGAACAATTTGTACGGGTAACATCAAAGGTAATGCTTGTTACTAAAAGGTTATACTTATTATATCGAGAAGACGTTCACAGGGCTCCGCCTGTGTAAAAGATTTTCGCGGGAACCGTACACTTTCGCGAAAAAAGAAGCCTGTGTCTTTCTCCGTGGTCTTCTCTTTGTCGGCACCAAATTTTAATAGTGGCAACAGAAATACATAATCAGTGACAGCTGTTTGGCTATAGCGGTTCTTGAGATACAGCCTGGTGACAAATATACGAACAGGCGGAGAGACAGCGAAGTCTTAGTAGTATTATGGTCCTGTACGCTTTGGGTACGGAATCTAAAAATGTATTAAAATTAAGTAAAAATAATAGTATCGAAAATTATACTCGTAATACGCATAAATAGTTATGTTTGTAATTATAACATGACAACATAAACGCTGACCAAAGAATTTGCCAAAACAATTTCAGCCAAATTAAATTTAAATTTCAATTTGCGTGCCATAATAACTGTATTTCGCTGAAAGCAATTTGTGTCTAAAACAATTTATTGGCAAATATGATGCTAGATAATGGCTACCGTAGGTGGCCTGGTAATAATTTGGCAGACCTCTACACGAAAGCGGCTATAATAGCAGTTTATAATATTATGATGCTGATTTGACTTTTTGATCGACCACTTCCGCTCCGAGCGTTTTGTAGTATGTATTTAGAACCGAGTGGTATCTATAAATAAACGTTAATACCCGTATACTTTTTTCTGGAAATATTGCATGGATTAATGTTATTCATGGTGTCTATTTTTTTTACATACAAGACTTGACTGTGTAACAGAAAAAATAGCTAAGTAGGATAACATAGCTATTCATAAAAAAAATATATAGTGGAAAAACTGGAAGTAAATTGTGTTTTATTACTTTTTAACATGAATTTTCAGCATGGACCTACAGTATAATCATTAATCAGTTACATTATATTATAAACTAAGGAGATATGATTTGATGATTGCTAATTTGACTTTTGTTCAAAAGACCAAAAGGCGTATCATGGCATAATATAATAATATCAAATTTCATGTTGAATTAAGTGCCATGTTCTTTTGATTATACCTCAGTATTTTGTATTTGTACATAATTGGTCAGCAATTTACAAAATATGTACATTATCAGTTGGTTGTATCGGCACTTGACATAGTTCTCTATCGACGAGTGAGGTCGATATTCGATGTATGTTGGGGTCATAGTATATTAAAGTAGGCCTTTTCAAGTATATTTTAGCTCTGCTTCAGCCACGTTTAAGTTTTTGATTCGCATCTATTTTTATTTAATTATTTAATAAATTATTGTGCATAAGAAAAAAATACGATATAACAATAAACACAGCAAAACGACACAAAGTCTGTGCTCATTTTATTGAGAAACTAGCTTTTGCCCGCGGCTTTGCTCACGTTAAGAAGTATTATTATATACAAGTATTATTATATACAATCTTTGATCCCCTATTTAAACCCCTTGGGGATAGAATTGATCAAAATCCTTTCTTAGCGGATGCCTACGTCATTACATCTACCTGCATGCCAAACAGCCCGATCCGTCCAGTGGTTTAGGCTGTTTGTTGATAGATCACTATGTCAGTCAGTCAGTCACCTTTGAGTTACCTATATACATTTTCTGATATAAAAGGTTTAGTTATAGCTAAGAATTGCTTAAGGCCCTATAGACCCGAAAATTAGCAGGTCGATGTCTGTCAGTACGAATATCGACGTAAAGGACATTAAAATAACATTCATATCAGCGCGCCTTGTACAAAGGCGGTTACGACGCTCGCCGTGTACTTGATAGGGCGAAATAGGAGAAAAAAACCTTTTTTCTTTGATAATTAAACCAAAATGCAAAATGTAACCACAAATTATTCTTCTTTAAGTTATGAGCTTTTTGTAGATATGATTTTTGAAAGTAAAACTATCATAAGCTTCATGAAAAATAAGAAAAATATCACAAAATATTCGAATTTAGCCTCCTCTTCGGAGTTATTTTTGATCGAGTGAAGTTTTCAATGTTATGTTTCGAACCACAAATTGTCAAAGAACATTAAGTAAACAACAATGTGTATTTTTTTGGCTTTTAAAAGTCACTATTTGTTTGTTTATTATTGATTCAAAGTCATGTAAAATTGGGTCTATAGGGCCTTAACATTTTACACTTTACGCTTCCGTATTTTGCACGAAAGTTTAACTACACTTGCGATATTTTTAAGCCAACTTTTAAGCTGGTATCTTTAACTAGAACTTCCGTAGTCATCTCACGTATATTTAATTTCAGCGCAAAATTTAACGGGACTCGTACTCAACTGAAACTCTACTGAGTTTAAAACTTCACAAACAATCTGCCTCGGGTTAAGATTTATATTGTTTGCTATCTTGTTACCCCTCCCCTTGTACACCCCCTCTCTCGCCGTGTACTGATGTAATGGATCCGTCGAAGCCATTTACAACTAGAAAGTTCCACACTTTGTATTTCTTTAACCACGTAAAATAAGTTGGCGATATTTATATCGTGGTGTTAAATGAGTTAATATAGGATTTGAGAGTTTCTTTTAAAAACATTTTACATAAAAACATAAATGAAGATGAATTGCGAATCCACACTAAGCAGTTATGCAGTCTCATCTGCCAAGTTTTTTTAATGTATCAGAGAAGGATAAAACATTGAATTACCATTATGGTTATTCAATGTTTTATCCTTCTCCTTATTGTATATGTAACAATCGGATATTATAACCTGCATATTACATTACGGCTAGCTATAATGAAAACTGGTTAATTAAAGGTAGGACTAACTGGCATACAGCTACATTTTTATTACATTACGGCTAGCTGTAATGAAAACTGGTTAATTAAAGGTAGGGCTAACTGGCATACAGCTACATTTTTATTACATTACGGCTAGCTGTAATGAAAACTGGTTAATTAAAGGTAGGGCTAACTGGCATACAGCTACATTTTTATTACATTACGGCTAGCTGTAATGAAAACTGGTTAATTAAAGGTAGGACTAACTGGCATACAGCTACATTTTTATTACATTACGGCTAGCTGTAATGAAAACTGGTTAATTAAAGGTAGGGCTAACTGGCATACAGCTACATTTTTAGTCAGATTTTGTTAAGTCAATGTTAGTTACGATCGGTCAGTTCTCTGATAGTGTTTAAGATAATTATCATAATATTAACCTACCAGAATACCTACCTGTATAAGACAGGTATATCTGTCCCCACGTTGCCAAGGCAACCGCAGAGTGCCGACGTGACGTATGCCTGTGCTAGACATGCGGTGTAGGAGGTCAAGAATTTCAACAGTGCCACTCAGTAATGCTGAGTACGCACACATTGTGTCAAACCGTAGTGAGATGGGTTACATTTTCATACGTCTTTATGAAGAAGTATGAGAGAGATTAAAAATATATTATTATATCGAAACATCTCTTATTCGATGCAGCCGAAGAAAACGTGTGCGACGCGCGTTTGAAAGAAAACAAATTTAGGATTCGTTTTACGTAGGAACATTTTCCAGGATGAAAACCTATGAGAATGGATCGCCCATGACTATTACCAATGTCGGATGTGCAAAATCGTCAATTTTTTTTTATTTCATAAAACATGTCCTTATAACCAAGGCTATCATTAGCTGAAAAGAAAAAATCTATATTATGCATAGTTTCTGAAATAGCTACATTAGAAATGTCGTATATTACTAAGATAGTCCGCTAACAATGTCGGATAGTCACTACCTACGTTGTTAACGGGACGCAGGGGCGAGTGAGAGCGCTCGATGTGCCACTTCCGACTATGTTAACGGAGGGAATGGACCTCGCGCTCTAACTTGCTTTTTCGCAACCTTAGTTATATTTTTTTAATTTTCGACGCCATTTTAAATGTCTACAAGATCAGCACGGCTAATCAAACTAGGTACTCAACGAAATAAAGAAAAATATAATAATAGGGAATAAAATGCTGATGGAAATATTATGATCGGAGCTAATACTAGTGCGGAAAATGGTATTTACTATTCTTTAGTATATTATTTAAAGATTTTGAACAGTATAGCTTATGTTTTATTGCTTTGGATTTGATTACAAAATAAACACTTACCTTCATTAACATTTTATCGTAGGTTATTTAAAATTGTCAGATGTGCCACATCTGTCCGTTCTTAACCGGTTTTTGAAATGTCTAAAATGTCGGTCGTACCACATACGACATTCTTAATCGGTTTTATAAATGGTTAAATTGTCGGTAGTACCACTTCCGACATTGTTATGCGGATTTATAAATTATTGGTAAAATGTCGGTAGTACTACATCATAATCATTTCATTTATTTTTCTTATTGATTAAATGGCGCTTGTAGTTTGTACAATATCTGTCGTTGCTTACCAACTTTAAATATTTTTCAGAAGGCTTCAAAATAGGTCATTTTTGTACGAAAATTAAGTTTTTGTTGGCACACATACACAATGAATGAATATAATTTTTTAATTCAATAATCGTGTTTTGGCAATCTGGTGTCTAATAGCTGATTTTCTAGACATTTTTGTAATACATAACAGTAATAAAACTTAAGCTATACTGTTAAAAGGTATTAAAAGGACCTTTTTCACACTAGGTTTAACTTCAGTCACAAAATTTCCATGAGCATTTTTTTTTCTATACTATTATTATAATTTTCTCAGATTCATTGAGTAGCTAGTTTGATTAGCCTTGCTGATTTTGTAGGCATTGTAAATGCAGAGCTTGCAATTTGTCTTAACAAACATAGATTTACTCAGATTATGTAAAAGTGAAATTATTCTCAAAAAATACCATAGAATAAATAGAGAATCTCAGATGAAGAAGACTGCTTTTGATTAATTAATCTAATAAATATTAATCTAAGTTTTTCATGAAAACGAAGGCTGTGGTAGTACGTAAGTGCCCTAAAAATGTAGAGATTTTTAAGAACTACCTGATTCCGCGAACTTCGTTTCGCTGACAAATTAATGGACCTGCAAAACAGTCAGTCCTTCGACAGTATTTTCTGTATTTCCCACATATTTGGGCAAATTCATCTCTCCAGCGTATTTGGCAGATGTCGATAAGATCCATACCTAGCAAGTTGTTCGACTTGGAAAATATATTATATTTTCCATTACAAATTCGTGGTAGCCACCGCCGTTGCCGCATCGGCGCCTTATTTTGAGCTTTAATCAAACTGTCCTAACTTCTAAAAGATTTGCCCCATGGTAATAATTTAAAAGACAATTCTATTCTTTACAGAATCACAATTAATATTTTGATATTTATTTAGGTAAAGATCAATAGTTAATATGCAAAAAAATGCCACGTTAGTAGGAGATGATTTGAAGTTAATTTTTTAATTAAGCAAATGGTTATTATTCGTTAACCATAAAAAATACATATATGCTGTCCTGGACTTTTTTGTAGATAATTATGAACACTATAAACATTTGTAATATTATTTCGATGAATCAGCTGTATTTTTCGCAGCGCAAGCGAAATAATGTAATTTATTGCAAATTTTTACCATTTTGGGTTATATTTTTGCGATTTTCGGTATGATCCCTAATATTTTTCTGAATAATACACTGCCTATGTTCTTTGCAAACAATGTAACTTACCAAGGGTAAAAGAATTTTTAAAATTAGTTCAGTAGTTATTGAACCTATTCAATACAAACAAAGATACAAAGAATTTTCCAAACACGAAAAAAACTTTGCCTCTTTATAATTGATACAAAAAAAATATTAATTTCGTTAAGTAAATTTAAGTTATGATATCAAAAAGTCAACTTTATAGTGATGGCAATAATTTTTAATTTCAATGTTTTAAGTAATTTACATTTCGGACGAAAATTTGATTTTCCGAATTATTTACGTCTTAAGAAATGTTTTGTATTTTCATACATACATTGTTTTCACGTTCAGTTTTCACGTATACATTGTTTTCACGTTGACAGAAGTCCTTAAAAAAGATATTTTAAATAGATATTTTCTTTAAATTGTTGTCATTTTTGTTGGTAATTTCTTCATACGACATATTTTTTAACCCATCAGTCGTGGCAAAACGAGACACAATAGCTTTTTCATTGTTATCGCGGCCGGATGTGGCCGCTTGGGGCTTCATGAATTAATTAAAAGTTATCACTTAACAATGGCGTAAGTGCCACTTCCGACAAGCAATCATTGATTTTGTACAAACAACAACGTCGGTTCTGGCACTTCCGACAAATCAGCATTACTCGTACTCCGTTAAAAAGGTCCTTTTCTCTTATTTATTCATGAAATACGGGATACTCCTAATAATATACTAAATGTAAATAACTTATAGAGCACAACCCTGAAATTTCATGATTCTACTTGAAATAAGTAAAAAGTAATTCACAATTTAGACTTTGAATCGCTCTCCTGTAAAGTTGCTGTTTTTCACATCCGACATTGTTAATAGTCATGGGCGGGATATTTGAGACCAGAAAAATCAGAGCCCCAGGTAAATTCCATACCATCTATATATATAAAAATGGATTTCCAATTGTGTTAGTAACACTATAACTCGATAACGGCTGAACCGATTCTGCTAATTTTAGTCTTAAGAAAAATCCTTGAAGTCTAGAAAAGGTTTTAAAGTGATATGTAGTTCACCGGGACAGCTAGTATTTTATAAAAACGTAGTATAACAACCAGACATACTGTCGCAATTAGTAATTTAAGTATACATAGTATAGAGTTAAAGACTATACTTGAATAATTACAATTCACAGCAAACCAATTCACGACAAAATCGTCTCTATTGTACCGGTTTGAAATATTAAATGCGATAAAAACAAAGGAAAAAAAGGTGAATTCTCAATAATTGAATTCTCTAAAACATTCCCAAAGAACTCGTTATCCGTTTCATGTTAACAATGAAATATTCTCGGGAGTTGTGGAGAACTCGCTAAAATCGCGTAACACTTGATTGAAGACGTAAATTGATAAAGTGGGTAACTAAAAATTCGAAAATTATAAAAAAATCATAAATGGAGGCTTTAGGACCGGGAAAATGATTTGACATAAAAAATCAAAATTTTGTGTATAAACAGATATATTAGCTACTACATGACGCCAGCAACTACGTTGCGCGTAAAATTCATTTATCGCGCGGCAAAATTATATACAATAATACAAATTATTCCGGGATAAAAAGTATTCTTTGTCCTTTCCCGGGATTAAAAGTATCTCCATACCAAATTTCAGCAAAATCTGTTAAGCGGTTAGGACGTGAAGAAGTGAATGAACAGACAGACACACTTTTGAATTTATAATTTTATTACGGATATGATGAAGTTGATAACTTACAAGGTTTGTTCGAATAGGAAAACGATAATTGCTCTTAGGGGTCAATTTAGACCGCAACGCGACGAGGCGAGGCGAGGCGCGGCGCGGCATAAATTTGTATGGATTTGACAGATTTCAATTGCGTGAGACGTCTTGCGAATCTGTCAAATCCATATAAATTTAGAAATGCATCTACGCATCGCGTTCGGTCTGAATCAACCCTAGGTTATAAAATGTTCGTTATCCACTTCATCCAGCGACGTCTTCGGTTGTGAGTTTCAATAAAGAAATACCCGGCATTCCGTTTCTCAAGTCTATCGCGGATGCAAATATTTGTGAACTCAAGATCGGAACACATATTTTGGTTGATTCAGTTATTACTGTTGTGGAAATTGAATTTTGAATTGTATTATCCGACCGCGGCAAGGGAAATGATGGTATTCGATGCTTCCCGTCGGGTTAGTTTCTGAATCGGTGATAGGTAAAACATTTGTTAAAAATAAATAAATTAAGCTATTGCATAGCTTTGAGCACGGCGACCGAATCAAGAAATTCCGTAACGATATAAAAATAACATACCCCACACGCGTTGCGGCGATCAGTTTGGCGCTACCAGACTTCGGCACGGTGCACGGTGTTTGTGTGCGTGTGACTAGAAGTTCGCAAATTATAATTACATAAGTTGATAAAAATGCTATACAATAGCTTTACCGCGACAGTCCGACGAGTGCCACACTTATTTTTGTTTCTTTTTTATCATAGATCATTATAGATTACATACAGTTTATGATTCGAAGTGATTATGATCTCACGTTACGATCAACAGCGTTATTAATATTATCAATCACAATAAATAATAGTCGGCCAAGTGCGAGTCGGACTCGCGCACGAAGGGTTCCGTGTCGTTACCCATATAGCCATTTTCGGTCGCAGATTTGTGAATCTGTAACAATTCGTAACAGTTTCGTAGCTAATACGACACCTTGCGACTGTGTGGGGGTTTGCTTCTACGTGTTGTAACCGTGTCCGCTTGTTACAGAAAAAAATGTGTACACATGTTTTCCACATATGTAGTAACTGGGTTGTAACATGTGTAGTAAAGTTACGTAATAATTAAACTCTAACTTTGATAAATGTAAGTCACCAAATCCCAGTCATTCTAAAACTGTGTGTTGTGATAACTGCCAGTTTATAGTTTAATTAAAATAAAAAAAATTAAAATCAAAAAACTTTTTGAAATGAAGGTTTTAATTAAACACTCTAAAATGTTGGCCTATTTTTGCTCTATAACGGTACGGAACCCTATGTGCGTGAGTCCAACTGGCATTTGGCCGATTACTTAGTTATTTCTGGCTAGATTCCTCAGTCTGTTTGATTGTAGTTTGTGCTACGACGTATGCTCTGCATCTCCCAAATGGTATTTATTCCTGTATTGATATAACGTTAGGGGTAATAATAAAATAAAAATTAAAGAAAAAATACAATTTTTATTTCACGATTTTAAAGTCACAAAATCATCATTAATTACACTTGCATTGTCATCGGTTGCCTTGACAATAAATCTGTTATCGAATGCACAATAAAGTATATATTTTGTTTGTTTGTTTGTTTGCATTATAATATAATTTTACTAGCATTATCAGCTACTTGACATGAATCAAGATTACTTGTCAGAATCTTCGTAGTTAATCACCGTTTGTACTTTTGCTGCACAGTACGTTATGTAAGTAACTAATATCAGAACTGATATTCAATTTTTTTGTGTCTGGCGAATCATGATCTGAAAAAGAATAATTAATATAAATAATGCAATATTTATTTCGTTTGAATAGGGTACTTGGTACGAGGTATCTTAACTCGGAAGAGCTTTCTTTTATTAAAAGAATGCAATATGGCATTTTGTCAGGCAAAGTTTGAGAAACTGTGAACAGAAAATCAAGGAGAGGCCATTTTGAAAATGCAGTAACTTTGTGACAACTTTCCGTAACATTCCCACACAATGTCGACAGTTATCGTAACTTTGTAACTAGTTGTGCCGAGAAATTTTTTCACATAACATAAAATATTTTTTTGTGATTTATTGATTGTACGGCTTATTGCTGCTAATAATTAGTTTGCTATTTAATGTTCAAGTTTATTATTGCATTAGATATAAGATTTTGAGAATACAAAATAAAATTAATAATATAAACCAGTAACGTATTTTCGTAGGAATGGTTAAAATAAGATAGTTAAGGTGGCGCGTTGGTAAATTTTGAACTATCCCACTAAATACACGACGAATTTAATTTCCCACCAAGATTTGGGCGTAGAAAACCATAATAATGAAAAACAAAATATTTGTTTACTTACCTTGGTGATATGATGGCGGAATCTTATTTTTAATTTTTTACGTCTTTCACTTATATCAATGTGATGCAACGAATGAACGGATGAATGAACGAATGATTTGTGGAATCTAGTTAAAATGTGGTAACAATATTACGACACGGCGACGTAAATTAGAAACCGAATGTGACTGTGTCGACTTGTCCCCAATTTTAGTTGCAGCGACTTCTCTTTATGAAACGGCGACGCGATTAAGTGTCGAGAACAAATAAGTCTTAGCACAAGGTGTCGAAACCGTTACGTCGAGATCCCAAAAATGGCTATATGGGTATAGAGCCAAAAAAGTAGTGTTTTTTGTATGGGAGCCTCCTTTAATTATTTTTTTTTTAATTTTATTATTAAATATTAAATTACGAATATAATTAAGGATTTTGTGAATATTTCAAGTGCCTACCTGTTGCCATTATTGATTACGAGCAAAAAAAGCCAAAAAAATTTTTGTGGGAGTCACGTTTGTTGTATGGGAGCCCCCCTTAAATATTAATTTTATTTTGTTTTCAGTATTTGTTGTTATAGCGGCAACAGACATACACAATCTGTGAAAATTTCAGAAGTCTGTCTATAGCGGTTCTTGAGTTACAGCTTGGAGACAGACAGACAGACGGACAGACAGACAGACGGACAGACAGACGGATAGACAGACGGACAGACAACGAAGTCTTAGTAATAGGGTCCCGTTTTTACCCTTTGGGTACGGAGCCCTAAAAACCGTTAGATTTTCACATTTACGCTTTTGATTCACTTCAAATCATAACGTTAATATACCTAGCGGAATAAAGAAATAAAGGCCTGAACAAGCCAGAAGTTAACGTGTGATACATGACAGCAGAACTCTCTTTTGACGTCCAGTCGGCACTTATCGGCACGTTGACAATTTAATCTCATAGAAAGATGCTTGTTGATTATACGTACACATATTTTTACACACAGATCAATTGATCTGTGTGTAAAAATATTAAGTAAGTAAGTTAGTAAATCAATTTCGGTTTCGTTTGACAGCTCGAGATTGTTGCTCTATTCCGCTAGGTATTTTAACTTTATACTTCAAACTTAAATAGACTAATGAAATCGCCTTCTCCCACTAAAATCAAATAAGGCCCATCACAGACGTCAGCCGTCAAATCAAGAGTGACAGTTGACAGTTGTTATCCGGTTACATCACGACCGACGCGTCGTAAATCGTTTACTGTACGTCACTCCGTTGACACTCCGCCGACTTTATTGCCACTTGTTGTTTGTGATGGTGAAAATATACAAGACATATAAATTGTTTTACAGTGTATCGATATGTGTGCCTTGAAAAGAGTTCACTGTAAAAGTAGAAGCGAAACAGAAATGCCCCAGCATCATAAATTTGACCTAAAAAGTTACTGTTTCAATTGACTGCTACTTATCAGTCAACTCTATACAACAGTTATATACCTCTATAAAATATACAAATGTACCAAGTAAACGATGCCAAAAACCAATTTCAACATTGCCTTATTCCTATCTATATATATATATCTGTCTGTTACCTCTTCACGCCCAAGCCGCTGAACCAATTTTGCTGGAATTTGGCACAAGGTGAGTTCCGAGAAAGGACAAAGGATAGTTTTTATTCCGGAAAAATGTGCAGTTCCTGCTATAAATAAACGAATTTTGGCGCATCGGAATTTCGGCCGTCATCTAGTTATTCATAAAATATGTAGTATTTATACAAACATAAAGCTTACACTACTTTATAAATGACTGGTACCACACAGCACAGCAAAATCATACAACTACGAAATAACCAAATTTTTTTTTAAAACCAAATTTGTAAGTTACTTTCGACGTAGCACGTCTACGCGTAGTGCTACGAGCGTAGCAATGTTACGCCAGACACAATATGCTACACTTCAACCTTATTATTTAGCTAATAAGGATCGATTCACATTGTAACAATATATCGGAGCCATGTAGTGTGAATTGTGACGAATAGGATATTAAAAACTTTATATTTTACTACATAAGCAGATACATATTAAATTGACAGACTTGCCGCATTTCGGCTCCTTCCAATTTTAACTCATTTAAAACGCGTTATCAATTATCACACTTATCAGTTATCACATTGCAAATTGCAATGTGAACTGGCCCTAAGGTTCAAAGGTCCTACGTGAGCATCAATACCTTTTCAAATATGGTGTGAATATTATACAAAACAGCAATTCCTTTTTCAATCAACATAAAGGAGCTTAGGTTGTCGAGGAGCCCAATTCCTTCTGATATTCTTCCGCCCCTGAGAATATCTACACTCATTATCAAAAGAGATTCCTTTAAAAATTCCTATGAACTTCGTACAAAAAGTTATGTCGGTAAAGAAATTATTTAAAAGGATGCCAGAGGAAACTGCACCTTGCCTCATCGTGGTAGAGTCGCGTTTGGCCCGCGTCGCCGGGTTTATATTAGAATTCTGGTAAACGTGTGATATTTAGATTGTGATATCTTGTTGGTAACAGATAATGGTGGGTGGATGTGACGTCATTCCGTATGCGAAATAACATATTTTTATTATCCCCCGCTGTGCCGAATTCACTTGTAATAAAATATAAATTATATCGATTACCCTTGTAAATTGAAAGGGTTGCTTTGAGAGAGATTTATCAATTCGACATATTAAAGCCTAGAGTAAAGTTGATGACTATGTTACGATAACATTACGTTGCCTGTCGACTGTCGTGAACACTGCTGTACTTTTAGCATTAAAATCAATAAAGCAGAACCTTTTGAACGTACAATAAAATATAAATATAATATTTTATATTTTAAATTACATACAAGATAAAATCTAGTCCTTCTGTTCTATTCCAATAAAAACCATGGAGAGTCCACGTATTCTGTGGTCCATATTAACTTATACATTATATCTTTTCACCTTCGTTTATACATAGCTTATTTGTTCAAATAACTTGAACCCGCTTGATGACGAATAAGTTTCTATAAAAACGCATTTCACTCGAACAAATTATGAGCGATCTGAGAAATGGGTCAGCGCGGGCCATAGACAAAGCTATGACAAACGGTGCGCTGATGAGGGGACGGAATTACAGAGATAATAGATGGCCGACACTCGGCGTGAAAAATTACACCAAAATGGCGACTAATGCAGTGAAGAGCGCGAAAAGTATAACGTCAATTTTGGTAGTTCAACTGGTATCGACATTGATGGAAATGTATATATATATATATATATATATATACTAATATTGTATATGGAAAAGTGTGTCCGTCTGGTTACCTCTTCACGCCCTAACCGCTGGACTGGTTTTGCTGTTTGGTATGGAGGTAGGTACTTTGAATTTCCGGGAAGTTCATAGAATACTTTTTATCGTGGTCACATACTTGTGTAAAAATTGAATCGAAACCGAAAACAAATCGAAATACGGAACCCTAAAAAGTAAGGTTCTCAAACAATATACGAAGCGCGTCAAAATTGCAGGTCTCTTCCAGAAATATTCTAGCCCCCTCACTTATAAAACTATGTAACCCGCGCGGCGCGCCCTTAGTAGCTCGACAGGTTTTATAACTATTGTAAAATCGAACAACTATACAATCTATGCTTGTCTTTGTCTGTCATATTGGAAGAGTCACTTGACAGACAGAGACAGTGAACCTTGAAGTTATACGCTGCTTAATAATTATTTTCATTAATAAGAGCGTACATCAACACTTTTTTTAAACAAATTTAGTATATATATATAGACAATCGCAAATTCGAACAATAATAAAGCTGTAATCTCTTATGTGCCCTTATCTACGAACATAACATTTATAGGCTCGTAATATTTACAGCGGATGTAAGATAGAGATAGAAGTAATTCCTGATACATTTTATTATTATGATCCATTTTGTTTCATAGATGGTTTTATTGGATCCTCTTCATCATTGAAAACATAAACAAAATATATATTTTTTAAACTAGATCGCTTACTTTTCTTTAAGAGACTATCTTGTCCTACTGCTGGGTGAAGGCCTCCCCTAAAGTTTTTCCCGATTCAAAGCAACCGTACTCCGTAGGCCAGCTCTCTTAAGGTGGCTTTCGGATCTTTGCCGCGAGCGACCGCGATCGACGAAAATTCAAACGAAATGCCACTTTATGCCAGCCTATGTCATAACTCATAAATGACATAGGCTATAGGTTTCATTTTACTCTACCACTCTTTTTACGCCGCCACCGGCGGCAGCATGGGTCGCCACGCAAATGTCAGTAGAAAATGATACCTATATTCTACGTCATAAAGTAGCATTTTATTTGAATTATTACCGGTCGCGGTCGCTCGCGGCAAAGATTCGAAAGCCGCCTTTACATAACAAGAAGAAAATATTCCCGCAATTTCAGTAGTACCAACTTTACGGACTGCGGACATCTTGATCAAAGGCTAAGCTCCCTATTTATGAATTAGACCGCAACGACTTTACAGATCTAGAATTAAAAGTCCAAACGCTTTGAGATCTAGCGTTAGTTGACCCTGCTTTAGTACAGAAATAAAATTCATTTATGGAAAAATACATAAAAAAGGCAAAACTGAGTTTGTTACTAGATAAAATCTAGATTTTACTTAAAATTTTGCACGATTTTGTTTACTAAGAAATTAATTTATCACGTAAGGTATACGTTATATTGCAAAAAAAACTGTCCTACATTTTTCATCCTAACTTAAAGTACGTTCATAGCAAATTTTATTATAACCAAAAATGCAACAGACAGATACATATCTTTTTTTTTAATATCATTTCGTACTCGTATGACTTAAAGTGTTTTCATATTCAGTGGTTTAAGCGTGGAAGTGTAACAGACGAATACACTCAACGTTAATATTATCTTATATATAAAATTCTCATGTCACAATGTTAGTTACCGTACTCCACCGAAAAGGCTTTACTGATTCTAACCAAATTTTATATGCATATTCAGTAGGTCTGAGAATCGGCTACTGGGTACATTTTATATTGTTAAGTGCATTTGTTGAATAAGTAATAGTAAATTGTTACAACTCGAGACTGACGGCGACCATTGTGCGACGGGATAGCGATGGACGTTGCCATGGTGCCATACTTATTTAGCCACTTCAATAAAATAATATGGGCGAAATATTTTATATGGCAAAACAACATTTGCCGGGACAGCTAGTACATATATACATATTTTTTAATCTATGGACGCTTCACACCACCTCAGTCTGGCCCCGTGCTAAGTACCAAGAACTTGTGTTACGGGTACCAGACAACGGAAATACATTTAATAATTTTATACTGTACATATATTTAAGATTTTTATTATAATATTATGATATACATGTTAAATACACATCCATGACCCAGGAACTTAGAAAACTTTTTGTTCCGTCGGCGGGATTCGAACCCGCAACTCCAGGCTTTAGCTACCAACAGCCCACCAACTGAGTCACAGAGGTCGTCATATTTATTATGTATAGGTAATTTACTTCTAATAGTAGAGCTAATTAGTCTAAACTTAATGGAGTATTTGTCGGAAAGCGGGTCGCGTGCTGGCGGTTATTACTGCATTGCGATTCAACCGCGAATTGTTTCGCATTATACCTCATTACGTTCCATAGCTCACTGGCTCATTCGCTGCGATTCACCACCCAGCTTATATGCTTCATCACTCTGTAGCATACAGTTTGAAATGACTAGGATTAAAGTCAATATTTCGTTTGCTTTACAGGACAAATTAGCAGCAAAATCCTGCGTCGTGCTATCGAAGTTTTTAAAGTGGTGGGTATCTACGAGAAATGAAATCAATCTTGGCTTCGTTCTAAGCGAGTATACCATCTCGCTTCCGGGCGAAAGATCTTCATTCGAAAGATTATATTATTATTGCAATAGGCCCATTTTTACGTTCGACCATAATCAATTCCATAATTGTGCATGCTGTTGACAGCATTCACAATTGACGTCAACCATGGACAATTTTATTAGTCAACTCACATCTGGTACTATTGCAATCCATACTAATAAATGCGAAAGTGTGTCTGTCTGTCTATCTGTCACCTCTTCACGCCCAAACCACTGAACCGATTTTGCTGAAATTTGGTATGAACATACTTTGTGTCCCGGGAAAGGATATAGGATTTTTATCCAGGAAAAATGTACGTTTCCCGCGGAATCAACGCAATGACGCAACGGATTGCGGGCTAAAATGAATATACTACCATTTTGCACTTACTAATTTAAATTTACCCCTTATTACGGAACTCTCTCGGACACTCACTAATAAACAGAATTATCCGCGCTCGGAGGAATGTAGACATAAATATTAATATCTTCGCCTTTTATCCCGCGGACCGCGACCTCGCGGGATACATTCATTTACATAAACACAGATATCGAAATATTTTTGCGGGAAATTTTGCGCAACACACGCAAATGTGTATAAATGAGGCTGAAAAGTGTGTTGTTTCATTATATTAGGTTTGTTTCTCGTTGTTTTTGTTTCTAAAATTGCCTAATAACGATCGCTTATTACCAAAGAAATATATTTATAGGCTGAGGAGTACAGTTAACGTAATCTGAGTAAGTTACCAAGCCCAACCGACAGATAGACTGCCTTCACATTGTCGCGCGGCTGCCGCACTACTCGCGACTTAAGGGGGCGACTAACCCAAAATTTTCGATTTTATAATTAATTTTTACTATACATGAAAATAAGACCCAAATTGTTTCATTTTCTAAAATTAGATTCTACCTTATATTTCCAAGAATTCGATCTGAGTAAAAACACGATATC
The DNA here is from genome assembly GCA_963422495.1 of Polyommatus iphigenia. Lineage (NCBI taxonomy): Eukaryota > Metazoa > Arthropoda > Insecta > Lepidoptera > Lycaenidae > Polyommatus > Polyommatus iphigenia. The sequence continues at coordinate 390,131 of OY730189.1, forward strand.
TTGAAATTTTCTCGATAGAAAAAAATCACAAAGATGCATCTAATTTATTGCCACAACCGTGCATTTAAGTAAGTTAATATTTTAACACATTGTATAAAATTCTATCAAGGAAAAACCGACATAGCGGATTTATGAAATGTTGTATATTTATCGAATTATTGACAAAAAACTAATTTGGCGATGAATCCGCGTCGTCTTTTTTCACCCGGCATATGAAAGACGGGCGTGAGTGAGAGAAGGACGATGTTTGAATTTTTGGGTTAGTCGCCCTCTCAATGTGAAGGCAGCCAAACTCAACAAAACCCGACCAAATGATGTAAATCCATCTGCCTACGAATCAATTTGTCTGATAGTACCTCCATCAAGAAAGTAGAAACGTATATAGACACTTTGTTAATTTATTACCGGCAGTTCTAAACAAACACTCCATCGTCCTGTCTACGTTGTGGTGACGTGAGTCTACGTCACGTTACGGCGCTCTCACGTAAATTACGTAATATCTACGTGCTCCCAGGGTTCTCTGTTCTGATCTGTTACAGTGCAGTTTTATATTTTACGTCTGTTCTATCTAATAACTTTAACTTCATATGTAAGCGAGGTTAATAAAGGACTTGGTAATTTTTCAAAAAGTTAATATTACGTAAACTTTACTAGCTCTACTACTACTTTATATAGGATACTTTTTATCCCGAAAAAATTAATGGTTTACTTACAAATCGATATACGGTGTGTTAGGCTAAATATATTTTTTTATTTTAATTTTTAACCGTATTAGCGAGGTAAATAAAGGACTTGGTAATTTTTAATAAAGATAATGTAATATTAACCTAACTAAACTTTACTGAAAATAATTTAAGAATAAGCAAAACCCAACCAAAAATGTGGACCAAAGTCCACAATCCGCTTATGGATCAATTTTTCCGAAGTGCATCCGAAGGAAATGCCGAAAAGCGTTACCTTTACATATCGACATACTAACTGTTAAGTCAATATAATTTTTATAATAACCATATTACGTAAAACTACTAATATAAACAAAACCCAACCAAACAACGTAAGTCCATTTATGAATCAATTTTACGGATGTACCCCCAAAGGAAATGCTGAAAAGCGTTACCTTTACATATCGACACACTAAGTGTTACTAAGTATAGTGTCCATAACGTCGCCAATTGTGGTTCCCCGGAAGGGTTGGAGATAAACTGTTTATGGCCGCAATTAAGATAAGGACCGTCCCTGTGCCGGACCGAAATGTATACTATACAAAGTATACATATAATTACTATACAAAGTATACGTATACCGCACAACACGTTCGGTATTTATGTTGCAACTTGCAGCATAGTTAAATAGGGAAGAATCAACGTTACTTCGGGGCAAATTAAATTAGTTTGAAAAAAATATATTTGAATATTTAAAATACATATTCAATATCCGCTTTGTACGCGATTACGCAATTTAGATGAACCATACATGGTTATTCCTTTTAACGGGCAAAACACACAAGTAATCCAGCCTATATCAAACACATCTATCTTCAAAAACGTAATAATTTTATATTTTATTTTACATCTTAACTTCTATAATACAGTCCGCAAAGCATTAAGTGATAAGTGAGTTTGAGTGATACACAAACATACGCTTTCTGAGGTTTTTACGGGAGATATATTATAATATTTACTATAGAAAGACACGAATATATTATAATATATTTAGACACTGAAATGTTTTGCCTGTACATAATAATATGATTTACCTTAGCACTGACCATAGTTATAAACAAGTTATAAAGCTTTTTATTTCTCGTTGTATATAAAAAGCTTCAAAATTATATTGTCGGGTTAAACATAAAGTTAAGAATATTATTACTCTGTAATTCGCTACAAACCTCTGACTTAAATACTTAAAAAGTTTTCGTTGTGAATTTTTAACTTTTAAACCTACCCTACAAAGCATTTTGCAAGCCCGAGTGAAAAAGGTAACATTGTTTGGCTTATCTTCTGTATTCATTATCCCCCTTACTAATAAAAAATACGCGTGGCACTCGAAGACTGCCGTGGTAAAGCTATTGCATATTATTTTTATCAACTTATGTAATTATAATTCGCCTTCGTCTAGTCGCACGAACACAAACATCGCGCATAAGTCTCCCGAAATGAAACGACGTTAGACGATGCACGACAACGCCGCACCGCTGTGCCGGTCGGTAGTAAATCCGTAACGAAAAAAACCTAACACCCCCGTGTTAGGTTTTTTTGCTACGGATTTTTTTGATTCGGTCGCCGCGCTCAAAGCCCGCAATAAACGCTGTAATAGTATATAATAATTTATCCAGTGAATAAGAACAAGATCTGCTTGTTTTTATCTGGCATATTAAAAACATCACATATTATTATGATGATTGACAAGACAGTAATTCTTGAATAGATAGTTAATAAAATCAGGCGTAACTTATTTGCGGAATCCATAGCATAAAATTAAGTACTTAAATAATAATTATTTATTACATTGTAGTATATCTTATTGAATCTTGAATAGTTTATAGTTTATACGATGCGTTAATATTATGAAGTAGAATCAAGATGTCTAGAATTCTAGATTTTATGTATAGCTAATCTTGCTTCATCATTCCAATAAACTTTTTTCAATTTTCATCAAGCCTGTCATAGTTCATACATTCCACGCGCGTCGCGCTATAACTCGCCGAATTCGATTTGCCGTATTTTCGATCTCATAACGAAGTCAGGGGTGGGGGGCGGAGGGGGGATTTGCGGGATAAAGTTAGTAAGTGGGTTGGAGTTTATAAGTTCCCAACTTATTTCGGTGTTACGACCTGGCAGCATTCTACATCGTGTATCGCAGGGCCACGAAGCGAGCGGTGAACCCGGCGCGAGCGTTTTTAGTGAGTTAGGGTTATAGCATCTATGTATAATGTTAATTGTAAGTTTTTTCTACCATAGTGCAGGGCTACTTGATTTAGTAATAGGAATGAAATGAGTAAAGTTTTATAATGGTCTGCAGACGTATTATATAATTTCCATCTATTTTTAACTTTTGGCATTAAAATTGTTACGAGCACGGCTTCTTGGTCTTTAATAAGAGAGATTACGTTTAATTTACCTAAGTTATCTATAATGTAATATTTTATTATTTTAACTACACGAGTTACTTGTATTTAACTTTGTTACTCAAGTGACGCAAAAAATATTTTTAAAATAGTGTCACTCAATTTTGAATTTAATATAACTTCAGAATTACCTTTTAGTAAAATAATAATGCGATACAGATGTTCAATCACTTGAATTTAATGTAACTTTTAAATTACACGAAAATAGTCACGCTTCTGTACTTATTACTTTTCGTGGCCAAACATTAGTTCGTGTAAAGATTAAAGTTTCATTTTTAACCGAGAGCGTCTACTGGCAACCTCCTTGATAAACTTCGCTCCGTGTTATTTATTGAGTACACATTTATGATGCTAGGACGCGCTTGGCAACTATAGACTGCGTACAACTTAATGCTTTGTTCAAACCTACGCGACCAAGCGACTGCGAAGCGGGAGCGTCAAGTTGTCAAAATATGTGTGTTTTGATTCAAAACTTGACGCTCCCGCTTAGCAGTCGCTTGGTCGCGATGGTTTGGTGAAACTGTAGGGCAATAAAAATTAAATTTTTTCCGGGGTAAAAATCGCAAGTCCTTTTCCCGGGACTCAAAGTGTCTGCATACCTAATTTCATTAAAATCGGTTCAGCGGATTAATCGTGAAGAGGTAGCAAACAGACAGAAGACAGACACACTTTCGCATTTATAATATTAGTATGGATAATGCACAAAAGCTACCACAGTGTAACTGTTCGCGATCTACTAAGGTGTGTAAGAAGATCTAATGATAAGATCGATATTTCGACGATCTTTTCTTCTTAACTTGTCCCGAGAGATCCTAAAGTTGGTCTTGGCCTATGCGATGACAAGCAAATATTGTTAAAGTGGTAACAGAGAAACAACTGGTTATCTTTCGAGCACAAGTACTTTCCTGGCATGCCAATCAACCATTCAGACATTAGCTATGTCCACACTTTTGTCTCCAATTTTCGTCATCTTCTTTGTATTCAACTTTCGTTTGGCGCTTTCAATAATTGAATGCGTTAACGAACGCAACGCCAACATTGTCATTTTTGTTCAGTTACAGTGTCTGTCAGCTTTACGTTTTACTGGGTGGAATATGTGCGGCTTATTTGGCCATAAAAATTCCAGTGAAAAGAGAACTAAGCGAAAGTTTTGGATACGGTCAGAGCGCATGCGTCGCGGGCATGCCTCACGTACTCTGTTGACTGCGCTATGAGGCATTCCCTTGATGAACAAAAAAAACACAGTGTACACAAAGCTATTATTCGTTACTCTGTGTACACAAAGCTATTATGTAAAAGTGAAATTATTCTCAAAAAATACCATAGAATAAATAGAGAATCTCAGATGAAGAAGACTGCTTTTGATTAATTAATCTAATAAATATTAATCTAAGTTTTTCATGAAAACGAAGGCTGTGGTAGTACGTAAGTGCCCTAAAAATGTAGAGATTTTTAAGAACTACCTGATTCCGCGAACTTCGTTTCGCTGACAAATTAATGGACCTGCAAAACAGTCAGTCCTTCGACAGTATTTTCTGTATTTCCCACATATTTGGGCAAATTCATCTCTCCAGCGTATTTGGCAGATGTCGATAAGATCCATACCTAGCAAGTTGTTCGACTTGGAAAATATATTATATTTTCCATTACAAATTCGTGGTAGCCACCGCCGTTGCCGCATCGGCGCCTTATTTTGAGCTTTAATCAAACTGTCCTAACTTCTAAAAGATTTGCCCCATGGTAATAATTTAAAAGACAATTCTATTCTTTACAGAATCACAATTAATATTTTGATATTTATTTAGGTAAAGATCAATAGTTAATATGCAAAAAAATGCCACGTTAGTAGGAGATGATTTGAAGTTAATTTTTTAATTAAGCAAATGGTTATTATTCGTTAACCATAAAAAATACATATATGCTGTCCTGGACTTTTTTGTAGATAATTATGAACACTATAAACATTTGTAATATTATTTCGATGAATCAGCTGTATTTTTCGCAGCGCAAGCGAAATAATGTAATTTATTGCAAATTTTTACCATTTTGGGTTATATTTTTGCGATTTTCGGTATGATCCCTAATATTTTTCTGAATAATACACTGCCTATGTTCTTTGCAAACAATGTAGCTTACCAAGGGTAAAAGAATTTTTAAAATTAGTTCAGTAGTTATTGAACCTATTCAATACAAACAAAGATACAAAGAATTTTCCAAACACGAAAAAAACTTTGCCTCTTTATAATTGATACAAAAAAAATATTAATTTCGTTAAGTAAATTTAAGTTATGATATCAAAAAGTCAACTTTATAGTGATGGCAATAATTTTTAATTTCAATGTTTTAAGTAATTTACATTTCGGACGAAAATTTGATTTTCCGAATTATTTACGTCTTAAGAAATGTTTTGTATTTTCATACATACATTGTTTTCACGTTCAGTTTTCACGTATACATTGTTTTCACGTTGACAGAAGTCCTTAAAAAAGATATTTTAAATAGATATTTTCTTTAAATTGTTGTCATTTTTGTTGGTAATTTCTTCATACGACATATTTTTTAACCCATCAGTCGTGGCAAAACGAGACACAATAGCTTTTTCATTGTTATCGCGGCCGGATGTGGCCGCTTGGGGCTTCATGAATTAATTAAAAGTTATCACTTAACAATGGCGTAAGTGCCACTTCCGACAAGCAATCATTGATTTTGTACAAACAACAACGTCGGTTCTGGCACTTCCGACAAATCAGCATTACTCGTACTCCGTTAAAAAGGTCCTTTTCTCTTATTTATTCATGAAATACGGGATACTCCTAATAATATACTAAATGTAAATAACTTATAGAGCACAACCCTGAAATTTCATGATTCTACTTGAAATAAGTAAAAAGTAATTCACAATTTAGACTTTGAATCGCTCTCCTGTAAAGTTGCTGTTTTTCACATCCGACATTGTTAATAGTCATGGGCGGGATATTTGAGACCAGAAAAATCAGAGCCCCAGGTAAATTCCATACCATCTATATATATAAAAATGGATTTCCAATTGTGTTAGTAACACTATAACTCGATAACGGCTGAACCGATTCTGCTAATTTTAGTCTTAAGAAAAATCCTTGAAGTCTAGAAAAGGTTTTAAAGTGATATGTAGTTCACCGGGACAGCTAGTATTTTATAAAAACGTAGTATAACAACCAGACATACTGTCGCAATTAGTAATTTAAGTATACATAGTATAGAGTTAAAGACTATACTTGAATAATTACAATTCACAGCAAACCAATTCACGACAAAATCGTCTCTATTGTACCGGTTTGAAATATTAAATGCGATAAAAACAAAGGAAAAAAAGGTGAATTCTCAATAATTGAATTCTCTAAAACATTCCCAAAGAACTCGTTATCCGTTTCATGTTAACAATGAAATATTCTCGGGAGTTGTGGAGAACTCGCTAAAATCGCGTAACACTTGATTGAAGACGTAAATTGATAAAGTGGGTAACTAAAAATTCGAAAATTATAAAAAAATCATAAATGGAGGCTTTAGGACCGGGAAAATGATTTGACATAAAAAATCAAAATTTTGTGTATAAACAGATATATTAGCTACTACATGACGCCAGCAACTACGTTGCGCGTAAAATTCATTTATCGCGCGGCAAAATTATATACAATAATACAAATTATTCCGGGATAAAAAGTATTCTTTGTCCTTTCCCGGGATTAAAAGTATCTCCATACCAAATTTCAGCAAAATCTGTTAAGCGGTTAGGACGTGAAGAAGTGAATGAACAGACAGACACACTTTTGAATTTATAATTTTATTACGGATATGATGAAGTTGATAACTTACAAGGTTTGTTCGAATAGGAAAACGATAATTGCTCTTAGGGGTCAATTTAGACCGCAACGCGACGAGGCGAGGCGAGGCGCGGCGCGGCATAAATTTGTATGGATTTGACAGATTTCAATTGCGTGAGACGTCTTGCGAATCTGTCAAATCCATATAAATTTAGAAATGCATCTACGCATCGCGTTCGGTCTGAATCAACCCTAGGTTATAAAATGTTCGTTATCCACTTCATCCAGCGACGTCTTCGGTTGTGAGTTTCAATAAAGAAATACCCGGCATTCCGTTTCTCAAGTCTATCGCGGATGCAAATATTTGTGAACTCAAGATCGGAACACATATTTTGGTTGATTCAGTTATTACTGTTGTGGAAATTGAATTTTGAATTGTATTATCCGACCGCGGCAAGGGAAATGATGGTATTCGATGCTTCCCGTCGGGTTAGTTTCTGAATCGGTGATAGGTAAAACATTTGTTAAAAATAAATAAATTAAGCTATTGCATAGCTTTGAGCACGGCGACCGAATCAAGAAATTCCGTAACGATATAAAAATAACATACCCCACACGCGTTGCGGCGATCAGTTTGGCGCTACCAGACTTCGGCACGGTGCACGGTGTTTGTGTGCGTGTGACTAGAAGTTCGCAAATTATAATTACATAAGTTGATAAAAATGCTATACAATAGCTTTACCGCGACAGTCCGACGAGTGCCACACTTATTTTTGTTTCTTTTTTATCATAGATCATTATAGATTACATACAGTTTATGATTCGAAGTGATTATGATCTCACGTTACGATCAACAGCGTTATTAATATTATCAATCACAATAAATAATAGTCGGCCAAGTGCGAGTCGGACTCGCGCACGAAGGGTTCCGTGTCGTTACCCATATAGCCATTTTCGGTCGCAGATTTGTGAATCTGTAACAATTCGTAACAGTTTCGTAGCTAATACGACACCTTGCGACTGTGTGGGGGTTTGCTTCTACGTGTTGTAACCGTGTCCGCTTGTTACAGAAAAAAATGTGTACACATGTTTTCCACATATGTAGTAACTGGGTTGTAACATGTGTAGTAAAGTTACGTAATAATTAAACTCTAACTTTGATAAATGTAAGTCACCAAATCCCAGTCATTCTAAAACTGTGTGTTGTGATAACTGCCAGTTTATAGTTTAATTAAAATAAAAAAAATTAAAATCAAAAAACTTTTTGAAATGAAGGTTTTAATTAAACACTCTAAAATGTTGGCCTATTTTTGCTCTATAACGGTACGGAACCCTATGTGCGTGAGTCCAACTGGCATTTGGCCGATTACTTAGTTATTTCTGGCTAGATTCCTCAGTCTGTTTGATTGTAGTTTGTGCTACGACGTATGCTCTGCATCTCCCAAATGGTATTTATTCCTGTATTGATATAACGTTAGGGGTAATAATAAAATAAAAATTAAAGAAAAAATACAATTTTTATTTCACGATTTTAAAGTCACAAAATCATCATTAATTACACTTGCATTGTCATCGGTTGCCTTGACAATAAATCTGTTATCGAATGCACAATAAAGTATATATTTTGTTTGTTTGTTTGTTTGCATTATAATATAATTTTACTAGCATTATCAGCTACTTGACATGAATCAAGATTACTTGTCAGAATCTTCGTAGTTAATCACCGTTTGTACTTTTGCTGCACAGTACGTTATGTAAGTAACTAATATCAGAACTGATATTCAATTTTTTTGTGTCTGGCGAATCATGATCTGAAAAAGAATAATTAATATAAATAATGCAATATTTATTTCGTTTGAATAGGGTACTTGGTACGAGGTATCTTAACTCGGAAGAGCTTTCTTTTATTAAAAGAATGCAATATGGCATTTTGTCAGGCAAAGTTTGAGAAACTGTGAACAGAAAATCAAGGAGAGGCCATTTTGAAAATGCAGTAACTTTGTGACAACTTTCCGTAACATTCCCACACAATGTCGACAGTTATCGTAACTTTGTAACTAGTTGTGCCGAGAAATTTTTTCACATAACATAAAATATTTTTTTGTGATTTATTGATTGTACGGCTTATTGCTGCTAATAATTAGTTTGCTATTTAATGTTCAAGTTTATTATTGCATTAGATATAAGATTTTGAGAATACAAAATAAAATTAATAATATAAACCAGTAACGTATTTTCGTAGGAATGGTTAAAATAAGATAGTTAAGGTGGCGCGTTGGTAAATTTTGAACTATCCCACTAAATACACGACGAATTTAATTTCCCACCAAGATTTGGGCGTAGAAAACCATAATAATGAAAAACAAAATATTTGTTTACTTACCTTGGTGATATGATGGCGGAATCTTATTTTTAATTTTTTACGTCTTTCACTTATATCAATGTGATGCAACGAATGAACGGATGAATGAACGAATGATTTGTGGAATCTAGTTAAAATGTGGTAACAATATTACGACACGGCGACGTAAATTAGAAACCGAATGTGACTGTGTCGACTTGTCCCCAATTTTAGTTGCAGCGACTTCTCTTTATGAAACGGCGACGCGATTAAGTGTCGAGAACAAATAAGTCTTAGCACAAGGTGTCGAAACCGTTACGTCGAGATCCCAAAAATGGCTATATGGGTATAGAGCCAAAAAAGTAGTGTTTTTTGTATGGGAGCCTCCTTTAATTATTTTTTTTTTAATTTTATTATTAAATATTAAATTACGAATATAATTAAGGATTTTGTGAATATTTCAAGTGCCTACCTGTTGCCATTATTGATTACGAGCAAAAAAAGCCAAAAAAATTTTTGTGGGAGTCACGTTTGTTGTATGGGAGCCCCCCTTAAATATTAATTTTATTTTGTTTTCAGTATTTGTTGTTATAGCGGCAACAGACATACACAATCTGTGAAAATTTCAGAAGTCTGTCTATAGCGGTTCTTGAGTTACAGCTTGGAGACAGACAGACAGACGGACAGACAGACAGACGGACAGACAGACGGATAGACAGACGGACAGACAACGAAGTCTTAGTAATAGGGTCCCGTTTTTACCCTTTGGGTACGGAGCCCTAAAAACCGTTAGATTTTCACATTTACGCTTTTGATTCACTTCAAATCATAACGTTAATATACCTAGCGGAATAAAGAAATAAAGGCCTGAACAAGCCAGAAGTTAACGTGTGATACATGACAGCAGAACTCTCTTTTGACGTCCAGTCGGCACTTATCGGCACGTTGACAATTTAATCTCATAGAAAGATGTTTGTTGATTATACGTACACATATTTTTACACACAGATCAATTGATCTGTGTGTAAAAATATTAAGTAAGTAAGTTAGTAAATCAATTTCGGTTTCGTTTGACAGCTCGAGATTGTTGCTCTATTCCACTAGGTATTTTAACTTTATACTTCAAACTTAAATAGACTAATGAAATCGCCTTCTCCCACTAAAATCAAATAAGGCCCATCACAGACGTCAGCCGTCAAATCAAGAGTGACAGTTGACAGTTGTTATCCGGTTACATCACGACCGACGCGTCGTAAATCGTTTACTGTACGTCACTCCGTTGACACTCCGCCGACTTTATTGCCACTTGTTGTTTGTGATGGTGAAAATATACAAGACATATAAATTGTTTTACAGTGTATCGATATGTGTGCCTTGAAAAGAGTTCACTGTAAAAGTAGAAGCGAAACAGAAATGCCCCAGCATCATAAATTTGACCTAAAAAGTTACTGTTTCAATTGACTGCTACTTATCAGTCAACTCTATACAACAGTTATATACCTCTATAAAATATACAAATGTACCAAGTAAACGATGCCAAAAACCAATTTCAACATTGCCTTATTCCTATCTATATATATATATCTGTCTGTTACCTCTTCACGCCCAAGCCGCTGAACCAATTTTGCTGGAATTTGGCACAAGGTGAGTTCCGAGAAAGGACAAAGGATAGTTTTTATTCCGGAAAAATGTGCAGTTCCTGCTATAAATAAACGAATTTTGGCGCATCGGAATTTCGGCCGTCATCTAGTTATTCATAAAATATGTAGTATTTATACAAACATAAAGCTTACACTACTTTATAAATGACTGGTACCACACAGCACAGCAAAATCATACAACTACGAAATAACCAAATTTTTTTTTAAAACCAAATTTGTAAGTTACTTTCGACGTAGCACGTCTACGCGTAGTGCTACGAGCGTAGCAATGTTACGCCAGACACAATATGCTACACTTCAACCTTATTATTTAGCTAATAAGGATCGATTCACATTGTAACAATATATCGGAGCCATGTAGTGTGAATTGTGACGAATAGGATATTAAAAACTTTATATTTTACTACATAAGCAGATACATATTAAATTGACAGACTTGCCGCATTTCGGCTCCTTCCAATTTTAACTCATTTAAAACGCGTTATCAATTATCACACTTATCAGTTATCACATTGCAAATTGCAATGTGAACTGGCCCTAAGGTTCAAAGGTCCTACGTGAGCATCAATACCTTTTCAAATATGGTGTGAATATTATACAAAACAGCAATTCCTTTTTCAATCAACATAAAGGAGCTTAGGTTGTCGAGGAGCCCAATTCCTTCTGATATTCTTCCGCCCCTGAGAATATCTACACTCATTATCAAAAGAGATTCCTTTAAAAATTCCTATGAACTTCGTACAAAAAGTTATGTCGGTAAAGAAATTATTTAAAAGGATGCCAGAGGAAACTGCACCTTGCCTCATCGTGGTAGAGTCGCGTTTGGCCCGCGTCGCCGGGTTTATATTAGAATTCTGGTAAACGTGTGATATTTAGATTGTGATATCTTGTTGGTAACAGATAATGGTGGGTGGATGTGACGTCATTCCGTATGCGAAATAACATATTTTTATTATCCCCCGCTGTGCCGAATTCACTTGTAATAAAATATAAATTATATCGATTACCCTTGTAAATTGAAAGGGTTGCTTTGAGAGAGATTTATCAATTCGACATATTAAAGCCTAGAGTAAAGTTGATGACTATGTTACGATAACATTACGTTGCCTGTCGACTGTCGTGAACACTGCTGTACTTTTAGCATTAAAATCAATAAAGCAGAACCTTTTGAACGTACAATAAAATATAAATATAATATTTTATATTTTAAATTACATACAAGATAAAATCTAGTCCTTCTGTTCTATTCCAATAAAAACCATGGAGAGTCCACGTATTCTGTGGTCCATATTAACTTATACATTATATCTTTTCACCTTCGTTTATACATAGCTTATTTGTTCAAATAACTTGAACCCGCTTGATGACGAATAAGTTTCTATAAAAACGCATTTCACTCGAACAAATTATGAGCGATCTGAGAAATGGGTCAGCGCGGGCCATAGACAAAGCTATGACAAACGGTGCGCTGATGAGGGGACGGAATTACAGAGATAATAGATGGCCGACACTCGGCGTGAAAAATTACACCAAAATGGCGACTAATGCAGTGAAGAGCGCGAAAAGTATAACGTCAATTTTGGTAGTTCAACTGGTATCGACATTGATGGAAATGTATATATATATATATATATATATATATATATATATATATATATTATATATATATATATACTAATATTGTATATGGAAAAGTGTGTCCGTCTGGTTACCTCTTCACGCCCTAACCGCTGGACTGGTTTTGCTGTTTGGTATGGAGGTAGGTACTTTGAATTTCCGGGAAGTTCATAGAATACTTTTTATCGTGGTCACATACTTGTGTAAAAATTGAATCGAAACCGAAAACAAATCGAAATACGGAACCCTAAAAAGTAAGGTTCTCAAACAATATACGAAGCGCGTCAAAATTGCAGGTCTCTTCCAGAAATATTCTAGCCCCCTCACTTATAAAACTATGTAACCCGCGCGGCGCGCCCTTAGTAGCTCGACAGGTTTTATAACTATTGTAAAATCGAACAACTATACAATCTATGCTTGTCTTTGTCTGTCATATTGGAAGAGTCACTTGACAGACAGAGACAGTGAACCTTGAAGTTATACGCTGCTTAATAATTATTTTCATTAATAAGAGCGTACATCAACACTTTTTTTAAACAAATTTAGTATATATATATAGACAATCGCAAATTCGAACAATAATAAAGCTGTAATCTCTTATGTGCCCTTATCTACGAACATAACATTTATAGGCTCGTAATATTTACAGCGGATGTAAGATAGAGATAGAAGTAATTCCTGATACATTTTATTATTATGATCCATTTTGTTTCATAGATGGTTTTATTGGATCCTCTTCATCATTGAAAACATAAACAAAATATATATTTTTTAAACTAGATCGCTTACTTTTCTTTAAGAGACTATCTTGTCCTACTGCTGGGTGAAGGCCTCCCCTAAAGTTTTTCCCGATTCAAAGCAACCGTACTCCGTAGGCCAGCTCTCTTAAGGTGGCTTTCGGATCTTTGCCGCGAGCGACCGCGATCGACGAAAATTCAAACGAAATGCCACTTTATGCCAGCCTATGTCATAACTCATAAATGACATAGGCTATAGGTTTCATTTTACTCTACCACTCTTTTTACGCCGCCACCGGCGGCAGCATGGGTCGCCACGCAAATGTCAGTAGAAAATGATACCTATATTCTACGTCATAAAGTAGCATTTTATTTGAATTATTACCGGTCGCGGTCGCTCGCGGCAAAGATTCGAAAGCCGCCTTTACATAACAAGAAGAAAATATTCCCGCAATTTCAGTAGTACCAACTTTACGGACTGCGGACATCTTGATCAAAGGCTAAGCTCCCTATTTATGAATTAGACCGCAACGACTTTACAGATCTAGAATTAAAAGTCCAAACGCTTTGAGATCTAGCGTTAGTTGACCCTGCTTTAGTACAGAAATAAAATTCATTTATGGAAAAATACATAAAAAAGGCAAAACTGAGTTTGTTACTAGATAAAATCTAGATTTTACTTAAAATTTTGCACGATTTTGTTTACTAAGAAATTAATTTATCACGTAAGGTATACGTTATATTGCAAAAAAAACTGTCCTACATTTTTCATCCTAACTTAAAGTACGTTCATAGCAAATTTTATTATAACCAAAAATGCAACAGACAGATACATATCTTTTTTTTTAATATCATTTCGTACTCGTATGACTTAAAGTGTTTTCATATTCAGTGGTTTAAGCGTGGAAGTGTAACAGACGAATACACTCAACGTTAATATTATCTTATATATAAAATTCTCATGTCACAATGTTAGTTACCGTACTCCACCGAAAAGGCTTTACTGATTCTAACCAAATTTTATATGCATATTCAGTAGGTCTGAGAATCGGCTACTGGGTACATTTTATATTGTTAAGTGCATTTGTTGAATAAGTAATAGTAAATTGTTACAACTCGAGACTGACGGCGACCATTGTGCGACGGGATAGCGATGGACGTTGCCATGGTGCCATACTTATTTAGCCACTTCAATAAAATAATATGGGCGAAATATTTTATATGGCAAAACAACATTTGCCGGGACAGCTAGTACATATATACATATTTTTTAATCTATGGACGCTTCACACCACCTCAGTCTGGCCCCGTGCTAAGTACCAAGAACTTGTGTTACGGGTACCAGACAACGGAAATACATTTAATAATTTTATACTGTACATATATTTAAGATTTTTATTATAATATTATGATATACATGTTAAATACACATCCATGACCCAGGAACTTAGAAAACTTTTTGTTCCGTCGGCGGGATTCGAACCCGCAACTCCAGGCTTTAGCTACCAACAGCCCACCAACTGAGTCACAGAGGTCGTCATATTTATTATGTATAGGTAATTTACTTCTAATAGTAGAGCTAATTAGTCTAAACTTAATGGAGTATTTGTCGGAAAGCGGGTCGCGTGCTGGCGGTTATTACTGCATTGCGATTCAACCGCGAATTGTTTCGCATTATACCTCATTACGTTCCATAGCTCACTGGCTCATTCGCTGCGATTCACCACCCAGCTTATATGCTTCATCACTCTGTAGCATACAGTTTGAAATGACTAGGATTAAAGTCAATATTTCGTTTGCTTTACAGGACAAATTAGCAGCAAAATCCTGCGTCGTGCTATCGAAGTTTTTAAAGTGGTGGGTATCTACGAGAAATGAAATCAATCTTGGCTTCGTTCTAAGCGAGTATACCATCTCGCTTCCGGGCGAAAGATCTTCATTCGAAAGATTATATTATTATTGCAATAGGCCCATTTTTACGTTCGACCATAATCAATTCCATAATTGTGCATGCTGTTGACAGCATTCACAATTGACGTCAACCATGGACAATTTTATTAGTCAACTCACATCTGGTACTATTGCAATCCATACTAATAAATGCGAAAGTGTGTCTGTCTGTCTATCTGTCACCTCTTCACGCCCAAACCACTGAACCGATTTTGCTGAAATTTGGTATGAACATACTTTGTGTCCCGGGAAAGGATATAGGATTTTTATCCAGGAAAAATGTACGTTTCCCGCGGAATCAACGCAATGACGCAACGGATTGCGGGCTAAAATGAATATACTACCATTTTGCACTTACTAATTTAAATTTACCCCTTATTACGGAACTCTCTCGGACACTCACTAATAAACAGAATTATCCGCGCTCGGAGGAATGTAGACATAAATATTAATATCTTCGCCTTTTATCCCGCGGACCGCGACCTCGCGGGATACATTCATTTACATAAACACAGATATCGAAATATTTTTGCGGGAAATTTTGCGCAACACACGCAAATGTGTATAAATGAGGCTGAAAAGTGTGTTGTTTCATTATATTAGGTTTGTTTCTCGTTGTTTTTGTTTCTAAAATTGCCTAATAACGATCGCTTATTACCAAAGAAATATATTTATAGGCTGAGGAGTACAGTTAACGTAATCTGAGTAAGTTACCAAGCCCAACCGACAGATAGACTGCCTTCACATTGTCGCGCGGCTGCCGCACTACTCGCGACTTAAGGGGGCGACTAACCCAAAATTTTCGATTTTATAATTAATTTTTACTATACATGAAAATAAGACCCAAATTGTTTCATTTTCTAAAATTAGATTCTACCTTATATTTCCAAGAATTCGATCTGAGTAAAAACACGATATCTTGAAATTTTCTCGATAGAAAAAAATCACAAAGATGCATCTAATTTATTGCCACAACCGTGCATTTAAGTAAGTTAATATTTTAACACATTGTATAAAATTCTATCAAGGAAAAACCGACATAGCGGATTTATGAAATGTTGTATATTTATCGAATTATTGACAAAAAACTAATTTGGCGATGAATCCGCGTCGTCTTTTTTCACCCGGCATATGAAAGACGGGCGTGAGTGAGAGAAGGACGATGTTTGAATTTTTGGGTTAGTCGCCCTCTCAATGTGAAGGCAGCCAAACTCAACAAAACCCGACCAAATGATGTAAATCCATCTGCCTACGAATCAATTTGTCTGATAGTACCTCCATCAAGAAAGTAGAAACGTATATAGACACTTTGTTAATTTATTACCGGCAGTTCTAAACAAACACTCCATCGTCCTGTCTACGTTGTGGTGACGTGAGTCTACGTCACGTTACGGCGCTCTCACGTAAATTACGTAATATCTACGTGCTCCCAGGGTTCTCTGTTCTGATCTGTTACAGTGCAGTTTTATATTTTACGTCTGTTCTATCTAATAACTTTAACTTCATATGTAAGCGAGGTTAATAAAGGACTTGGTAATTTTTCAAAAAGTTAATATTACGTAAACTTTACTAGCTCTACTACTACTTTATATAGGATACTTTTTATCCCGAAAAAATTAATGGTTTACTTACAAATCGATATACGGTGTGTTAGGCTAAATATATTTTTTTATTTTAATTTTTAACCGTATTAGCGAGGTAAATAAAGGACTTGGTAATTTTTAATAAAGATAATGTAATATTAACCTAACTAAACTTTACTGAAAATAATTTAAGAATAAGCAAAACCCAACCAAAAATGTGGACCAAAGTCCACAATCCGCTTATGGATCAATTTTTCCGAAGTGCATCCGAAGGAAATGCCGAAAAGCGTTACCTTTACATATCGACATACTAACTGTTAAGTCAATATAATTTTTATAATAACCATATTACGTAAAACTACTAATATAAACAAAACCCAACCAAACAACGTAAGTCCATTTATGAATCAATTTTACGGATGTACCCCCAAAGGAAATGCTGAAAAGCGTTACCTTTACATATCGACACACTAAGTGTTACTAAGTATAGTGTCCATAACGTCGCCAATTGTGGTTCCCCGGAAGGGTTGGAGATAAACTGTTTATGGCCGCAATTAAGATAAGGACCGTCCCTGTGCCGGACCGAAATGTATACTATACAAAGTATACATATAATTACTATACAAAGTATACGTATACCGCACAACACGTTCGGTATTTATGTTGCAACTTGCAGCATAGTTAAATAGGGAAGAATCAACGTTACTTCGGGGCAAATTAAATTAGTTTGAAAAAAATATATTTGAATATTTAAAATACATATTCAATATCCGCTTTGTACGCGATTACGCAATTTAGATGAACCATACATGGTTATTCCTTTTAACGGGCAAAACACACAAGTAATCCAGCCTATATCAAACACATCTATCTTCAAAAACGTAATAATTTTATATTTTATTTTACATCTTAACTTCTATAATACAGTCCGCAAAGCATTAAGTGATAAGTGAGTTTGAGTGATACACAAACATACGCTTTCTGAGGTTTTTACGGGAGATATATTATAATATTTACTATAGAAAGACACGAATATATTATAATATATTTAGACACTGAAATGTTTTGCCTGTACATAATAATATGATTTACCTTAGCACTGACCATAGTTATAAACAAGTTATAAAGCTTTTTATTTCTCGTTGTATATAAAAAGCTTCAAAATTATATTGTCGGGTTAAACATAAAGTTAAGAATATTATTACTCTGTAATTCGCTACAAACCTCTGACTTAAATACTTAAAAAGTTTTCGTTGTGAATTTTTAACTTTTAAACCTACCCTACAAAGCATTTTGCAAGCCCGAGTGAAAAAGGTAACATTGTTTGGCTTATCTTCTGTATTCATTATCCCCCTTACTAATAAAAAATACGCGTGGCACTCGAAGACTGCCGTGGTAAAGCTATTGCATATTATTTTTATCAACTTATGTAATTATAATTCGCCTTCGTCTAGTCGCACGAACACAAACATCGCGCATAAGTCTCCCGAAATGAAACGACGTTAGACGATGCACGACAACGCCGCACCGCTGTGCCGGTCGGTAGTAAATCCGTAACGAAAAAAACCTAACACCCCCGTGTTAGGTTTTTTTGCTACGGATTTTTTTGATTCGGTCGCCGCGCTCAAAGCCCGCAATAAACGCTGTAATAGTATATAATAATTTATCCAGTGAATAAGAACAAGATCTGCTTGTTTTTATCTGGCATATTAAAAACATCACATATTATTATGATGATTGACAAGACAGTAATTCTTGAATAGATAGTTAATAAAATCAGGCGTAACTTATTTGCGGAATCCATAGCATAAAATTAAGTACTTAAATAATAATTATTTATTACATTGTAGTATATCTTATTGAATCTTGAATAGTTTATAGTTTATACGATGCGTTAATATTATGAAGTAGAATCAAGATGTCTAGAATTCTAGATTTTATGTATAGCTAATCTTGCTTCATCATTCCAATAAACTTTTTTCAATTTTCATCAAGCCTGTCATAGTTCATACATTCCACGCGCGTCGCGCTATAACTCGCCGAATTCGATTTGCCGTATTTTCGATCTCATAACGAAGTCAGGGGTGGGGGGCGGAGGGGGGATTTGCGGGATAAAGTTAGTAAGTGGGTTGGAGTTTATAAGTTCCCAACTTATTTCGGTGTTACGACCTGGCAGCATTCTACATCGTGTATCGCAGGGCCACGAAGCGAGCGGTGAACCCGGCGCGAGCGTTTTTAGTGAGTTAGGGTTATAGCATCTATGTATAATGTTAATTGTAAGTTTTTTCTACCATAGTGCAGGGCTACTTGATTTAGTAATAGGAATGAAATGAGTAAAGTTTTATAATGGTCTGCAGACGTATTATATAATTTCCATCTATTTTTAACTTTTGGCATTAAAATTGTTACGAGCACGGCTTCTTGGTCTTTAATAAGAGAGATTACGTTTAATTTACCTAAGTTATCTATAATGTAATATTTTATTATTTTAACTACACGAGTTACTTGTATTTAACTTTGTTACTCAAGTGACGCAAAAAATATTTTTAAAATAGTGTCACTCAATTTTGAATTTAATATAACTTCAGAATTACCTTTTAGTAAAATAATAATGCGATACAGATGTTCAATCACTTGAATTTAATGTAACTTTTAAATTACACGAAAATAGTCACGCTTCTGTACTTATTACTTTTCGTGGCCAAACATTAGTTCGTGTAAAGATTAAAGTTTCATTTTTAACCGAGAGCGTCTACTGGCAACCTCCTTGATAAACTTCGCTCCGTGTTATTTATTGAGTACACATTTATGATGCTAGGACGCGCTTGGCAACTATAGACTGCGTACAACTTAATGCTTTGTTCAAACCTACGCGACCAAGCGACTGCGAAGCGGGAGCGTCAAGTTGTCAAAATATGTGTGTTTTGATTCAAAACTTGACGCTCCCGCTTAGCAGTCGCTTGGTCGCGATGGTTTGGTGAAACTGTAGGGCAATAAAAATTAAATTTTTTCCGGGGTAAAAATCGCAAGTCCTTTTCCCGGGACTCAAAGTGTCTGCATACCTAATTTCATTAAAATCGGTTCAGCGGATTAATCGTGAAGAGGTAGCAAACAGACAGAAGACAGACCCACTTTCGCATTTATAATATTAGTATGGATAATGCACAAAAGCTACCACAGTGTAACTGTTCGCGATCTACTAAGGTGTGTAAGAAGATCTAATGATAAGATCGATATTTCGACGATCTTTTCTTCTTAACTTGTCCCGAGAGATCCTAAAGTTGGTCTTGGCCTATGCGATGACAAGCAAATATTGTTAAAGTGGTAACAGAGAAACAACTGGTTATCTTTCGAGCACAAGTACTTTCCTGGCATGCCAATCAACCATTCAGACATTAGCTATGTCCACACTTTTGTCTCCAATTTTCGTCATCTTCTTTGTATTCAACTTTCGTTTGGCGCTTTCAATAATTGAATGCGTTAACGAACGCAACGCCAACATTGTCATTTTTGTTCAGTTACAGTGTCTGTCAGCTTTACGTTTTACTGGGTGGAATATGTGCGGCTTATTTGGCCATAAAAATTCCAGTGAAAAGAGAACTAAGCGAAAGTTTTGGATACGGTCAGAGCGCATGCGTCGCGGGCATGCCTCACGTACTCTGTTGACTGCGCTATGAGGCATTCCCTTGATGAACAAAAAAAACACAGTGTACACAAAGCTATTATTCGTTACTCTGTGTACACAAAGCTATTATGTAAAAGTGAAATTATTCTCAAAAAATACCATAGAATAAATAGAGAATCTCAGATGAAGAAGACTGCTTTTGATTAATTAATCTAATAAATATTAATCTAAGTTTTTCATGAAAACGAAGGCTGTGGTAGTACGTAAGTGCCCTAAAAATGTAGAGATTTTTAAGAACTACCTGATTCCGCGAACTTCGTTTCGCTGACAAATTAATGGACCTGCAAAACAGTCAGTCCTTCGACAGTATTTTCTGTATTTCCCACATATTTGGGCAAATTCATCTCTCCAGCGTATTTGGCAGATGTCGATAAGATCCATACCTAGCAAGTTGTTCGACTTGGAAAATATATTATATTTTCCATTACAAATTCGTGGTAGCCACCGCCGTTGCCGCATCGGCGCCTTATTTTGAGCTTTAATCAAACTGTCCTAACTTCTAAAAGATTTGCCCCATGGTAATAATTTAAAAGACAATTCTATTCTTTACAGAATCACAATTAATATTTTGATATTTATTTAGGTAAAGATCAATAGTTAATATGCAAAAAAATGCCACGTTAGTAGGAGATGATTTGAAGTTAATTTTTTAATTAAGCAAATGGTTATTATTCGTTAACCATAAAAAATACATATATGCTGTCCTGGACTTTTTTGTAGATAATTATGAACACTATAAACATTTGTAATATTATTTCGATGAATCAGCTGTATTTTTCGCAGCGCAAGCGAAATAATGTAATTTATTGCAAATTTTTACCATTTTGGGTTATATTTTTGCGATTTTCGGTATGATCCCTAATATTTTTCTGAATAATACACTGCCTATGTTCTTTGCAAACAATGTAGCTTACCAAGGGTAAAAGAATTTTTAAAATTAGTTCAGTAGTTATTGAACCTATTCAATACAAACAAAGATACAAAGAATTTTCCAAACACGAAAAAAACTTTGCCTCTTTATAATTGATACAAAAAAAATATTAATTTCGTTAAGTAAATTTAAGTTATGATATCAAAAAGTCAACTTTATAGTGATGGCAATAATTTTTAATTTCAATGTTTTAAGTAATTTACATTTCGGACGAAAATTTGATTTTCCGAATTATTTACGTCTTAAGAAATGTTTTGTATTTTCATACATACATTGTTTTCACGTTCAGTTTTCACGTATACATTGTTTTCACGTTGACAGAAGTCCTTAAAAAAGATATTTTAAATAGATATTTTCTTTAAATTGTTGTCATTTTTGTTGGTAATTTCTTCATACGACATATTTTTTAACCCATCAGTCGTGGCAAAACGAGACACAATAGCTTTTTCATTGTTATCGCGGCCGGATGTGGCCGCTTGGGGCTTCATGAATTAATTAAAAGTTATCACTTAACAATGGCGTAAGTGCCACTTCCGACAAGCAATCATTGATTTTGTACAAACAACAACGTCGGTTCTGGCACTTCCGACAAATCAGCATTACTCGTACTCCGTTAAAAAGGTCCTTTTCTCTTATTTATTCATGAAATACGGGATACTCCTAATAATATACTAAATGTAAATAACTTATAGAGCACAACCCTGAAATTTCATGATTCTACTTGAAATAAGTAAAAAGTAATTCACAATTTAGACTTTGAATCGCTCTCCTGTAAAGTTGCTGTTTTTCACATCCGACATTGTTAATAGTCATGGGCGGGATATTTGAGACCAGAAAAATCAGAGCCCCAGGTAAATTCCATACCATCTATATATATAAAAATGGATTTCCAATTGTGTTAGTAACACTATAACTCGATAGCGGCTGAACCGATTCTGCTAATTTTAGTCTTAAGAAAAATCCTTGAAGTCTAGAAAAGGTTTTAAAGTGATATGTAGTTCACCGGGACAGCTAGTATTTTATAAAAACGTAGTATAACAACCAGACATACTGTCGCAATTAGTAATTTAAGTATACATAGTATAGAGTTAAAGACTATACTTGAATAATTACAATTCACAGCAAACCAATTCACGACAAAATCGTCTCTATTGTACCGGTTTGAAATATTAAATGCGATAAAAACAAAGGAAAAAAAGGTGAATTCTCAATAATTGAATTCTCTAAAACATTCCCAAAGAACTCGTTATCCGTTTCATGTTAACAATGAAATATTCTCGGGAGTTGTGGAGAACTCGCTAAAATCGCGTAACACTTGATTGAAGACGTAAATTGATAAAGTGGGTAACTAAAAATTCGAAAATTATAAAAAAATCATAAATGGAGGCTTTAGGACCGGGAAAATGATTTGACATAAAAAATCAAAATTTTGTGTATAAACAGATATATTAGCTACTACATGACGCCAGCAACTACGTTGCGCGTAAAATTCATTTATCGCGCGGCAAAATTATATACAATAATACAAATTATTCCGGGATAAAAAGTATTCTTTGTCCTTTCCCGGGATTAAAAGTATCTCCATACCAAATTTCAGCAAAATCTGTTAAGCGGTTAGGACGTGAAGAAGTGAATGAACAGACAGACACACTTTTGAATTTATAATTTTATTACGGATATGATGAAGTTGATAACTTACAAGGTTTGTTCGAATAGGAAAACGATAATTGCTCTTAGGGGTCAATTTAGACCGCAACGCGACGAGGCGAGGCGAGGCGCGGCGCGGCATAAATTTGTA
Source organism: Polyommatus iphigenia (assembly GCA_963422495.1). Taxonomy (NCBI): domain Eukaryota; kingdom Metazoa; phylum Arthropoda; class Insecta; order Lepidoptera; family Lycaenidae; genus Polyommatus; species Polyommatus iphigenia. The sequence continues at coordinate 413,361 of OY730189.1, forward strand.
TGGATTTGACAGATTTCAATTGCGTGAGACGTCTTGCGAATCTGTCAAATCCATATAAATTTAGAAATGCATCTACGCATCGCGTTCGGTCTGAATCAACCCTAGGTTATAAAATGTTCGTTATCCACTTCATCCAGCGACGTCTTCGGTTGTGAGTTTCAATAAAGAAATACCCGGCATTCCGTTTCTCAAGTCTATCGCGGATGCAAATATTTGTGAACTCAAGATCGGAACACATATTTTGGTTGATTCAGTTATTACTGTTGTGGAAATTGAATTTTGAATTGTATTATCCGACCGCGGCAAGGGAAATGATGGTATTCGATGCTTCCCGTCGGGTTAGTTTCTGAATCGGTGATAGGTAAAACATTTGTTAAAAATAAATAAATTAAGCTATTGCATAGCTTTGAGCACGGCGACCGAATCAAGAAATTCCGTAACGATATAAAAATAACATACCCCACACGCGTTGCGGCGATCAGTTTGGCGCTACCAGACTTCGGCACGGTGCACGGTGTTTGTGTGCGTGTGACTAGAAGTTCGCAAATTATAATTACATAAGTTGATAAAAATGCTATACAATAGCTTTACCGCGACAGTCCGACGAGTGCCACACTTATTTTTGTTTCTTTTTTATCATAGATCATTATAGATTACATACAGTTTATGATTCGAAGTGATTATGATCTCACGTTACGATCAACAGCGTTATTAATATTATCAATCACAATAAATAATAGTCGGCCAAGTGCGAGTCGGACTCGCGCACGAAGGGTTCCGTGTCGTTACCCATATAGCCATTTTCGGTCGCAGATTTGTGAATCTGTAACAATTCGTAACAGTTTCGTAGCTAATACGACACCTTGCGACTGTGTGGGGGTTTGCTTCTACGTGTTGTAACCGTGTCCGCTTGTTACAGAAAAAAATGTGTACACATGTTTTCCACATATGTAGTAACTGGGTTGTAACATGTGTAGTAAAGTTACGTAATAATTAAACTCTAACTTTGATAAATGTAAGTCACCAAATCCCAGTCATTCTAAAACTGTGTGTTGTGATAACTGCCAGTTTATAGTTTAATTAAAATAAAAAAAATTAAAATCAAAAAACTTTTTGAAATGAAGGTTTTAATTAAACACTCTAAAATGTTGGCCTATTTTTGCTCTATAACGGTACGGAACCCTATGTGCGTGAGTCCAACTGGCATTTGGCCGATTACTTAGTTATTTCTGGCTAGATTCCTCAGTCTGTTTGATTGTAGTTTGTGCTACGACGTATGCTCTGCATCTCCCAAATGGTATTTATTCCTGTATTGATATAACGTTAGGGGTAATAATAAAATAAAAATTAAAGAAAAAATACAATTTTTATTTCACGATTTTAAAGTCACAAAATCATCATTAATTACACTTGCATTGTCATCGGTTGCCTTGACAATAAATCTGTTATCGAATGCACAATAAAGTATATATTTTGTTTGTTTGTTTGTTTGCATTATAATATAATTTTACTAGCATTATCAGCTACTTGACATGAATCAAGATTACTTGTCAGAATCTTCGTAGTTAATCACCGTTTGTACTTTTGCTGCACAGTACGTTATGTAAGTAACTAATATCAGAACTGATATTCAATTTTTTTGTGTCTGGCGAATCATGATCTGAAAAAGAATAATTAATATAAATAATGCAATATTTATTTCGTTTGAATAGGGTACTTGGTACGAGGTATCTTAACTCGGAAGAGCTTTCTTTTATTAAAAGAATGCAATATGGCATTTTGTCAGGCAAAGTTTGAGAAACTGTGAACAGAAAATCAAGGAGAGGCCATTTTGAAAATGCAGTAACTTTGTGACAACTTTCCGTAACATTCCCACACAATGTCGACAGTTATCGTAACTTTGTAACTAGTTGTGCCGAGAAATTTTTTCACATAACATAAAATATTTTTTTGTGATTTATTGATTGTACGGCTTATTGCTGCTAATAATTAGTTTGCTATTTAATGTTCAAGTTTATTATTGCATTAGATATAAGATTTTGAGAATACAAAATAAAATTAATAATATAAACCAGTAACGTATTTTCGTAGGAATGGTTAAAATAAGATAGTTAAGGTGGCGCGTTGGTAAATTTTGAACTATCCCACTAAATACACGACGAATTTAATTTCCCACCAAGATTTGGGCGTAGAAAACCATAATAATGAAAAACAAAATATTTGTTTACTTACCTTGGTGATATGATGGCGGAATCTTATTTTTAATTTTTTACGTCTTTCACTTATATCAATGTGATGCAACGAATGAACGGATGAATGAACGAATGATTTGTGGAATCTAGTTAAAATGTGGTAACAATATTACGACACGGCGACGTAAATTAGAAACCGAATGTGACTGTGTCGACTTGTCCCCAATTTTAGTTGCAGCGACTTCTCTTTATGAAACGGCGACGCGATTAAGTGTCGAGAACAAATAAGTCTTAGCACAAGGTGTCGAAACCGTTACGTCGAGATCCCAAAAATGGCTATATGGGTATAGAGCCAAAAAAGTAGTGTTTTTTGTATGGGAGCCTCCTTTAATTATTTTTTTTTTAATTTTATTATTAAATATTAAATTACGAATATAATTAAGGATTTTGTGAATATTTCAAGTGCCTACCTGTTGCCATTATTGATTACGAGCAAAAAAAGCCAAAAAAATTTTTGTGGGAGTCACGTTTGTTGTATGGGAGCCCCCCTTAAATATTAATTTTATTTTGTTTTCAGTATTTGTTGTTATAGCGGCAACAGACATACACAATCTGTGAAAATTTCAGAAGTCTGTCTATAGCGGTTCTTGAGTTACAGCTTGGAGACAGACAGACAGACGGACAGACAGACAGACGGACAGACAGACGGATAGACAGACGGACAGACAACGAAGTCTTAGTAATAGGGTCCCGTTTTTACCCTTTGGGTACGGAGCCCTAAAAACCGTTAGATTTTCACATTTACGCTTTTGATTCACTTCAAATCATAACGTTAATATACCTAGCGGAATAAAGAAATAAAGGCCTGAACAAGCCAGAAGTTAACGTGTGATACATGACAGCAGAACTCTCTTTTGACGTCCAGTCGGCACTTATCGGCACGTTGACAATTTAATCTCATAGAAAGATGCTTGTTGATTATACGTACACATATTTTTACACACAGATCAATTGATCTGTGTGTAAAAATATTAAGTAAGTAAGTTAGTAAATCAATTTCGGTTTCGTTTGACAGCTCGAGATTGTTGCTCTATTCCGCTAGGTATTTTAACTTTATACTTCAAACTTAAATAGACTAATGAAATCGCCTTCTCCCACTAAAATCAAATAAGGCCCATCACAGACGTCAGCCGTCAAATCAAGAGTGACAGTTGACAGTTGTTATCCGGTTACATCACGACCGACGCGTCGTAAATCGTTTACTGTACGTCACTCCGTTGACACTCCGCCGACTTTATTGCCACTTGTTGTTTGTGATGGTGAAAATATACAAGACATATAAATTGTTTTACAGTGTATCGATATGTGTGCCTTGAAAAGAGTTCACTGTAAAAGTAGAAGCGAAACAGAAATGCCCCAGCATCATAAATTTGACCTAAAAAGTTACTGTTTCAATTGACTGCTACTTATCAGTCAACTCTATACAACAGTTATATACCTCTATAAAATATACAAATGTACCAAGTAAACGATGCCAAAAACCAATTTCAACATTGCCTTATTCCTATCTATATATATATATCTGTCTGTTACCTCTTCACGCCCAAGCCGCTGAACCAATTTTGCTGGAATTTGGCACAAGGTGAGTTCCGAGAAAGGACAAAGGATAGTTTTTATTCCGGAAAAATGTGCAGTTCCTGCTATAAATAAACGAATTTTGGCGCATCGGAATTTCGGCCGTCATCTAGTTATTCATAAAATATGTAGTATTTATACAAACATAAAGCTTACACTACTTTATAAATGACTGGTACCACACAGCACAGCAAAATCATACAACTACGAAATAACCAAATTTTTTTTTAAAACCAAATTTGTAAGTTACTTTCGACGTAGCACGTCTACGCGTAGTGCTACGAGCGTAGCAATGTTACGCCAGACACAATATGCTACACTTCAACCTTATTATTTAGCTAATAAGGATCGATTCACATTGTAACAATATATCGGAGCCATGTAGTGTGAATTGTGACGAATAGGATATTAAAAACTTTATATTTTACTACATAAGCAGATACATATTAAATTGACAGACTTGCCGCATTTCGGCTCCTTCCAATTTTAACTCATTTAAAACGCGTTATCAATTATCACACTTATCAGTTATCACATTGCAAATTGCAATGTGAACTGGCCCTAAGGTTCAAAGGTCCTACGTGAGCATCAATACCTTTTCAAATATGGTGTGAATATTATACAAAACAGCAATTCCTTTTTCAATCAACATAAAGGAGCTTAGGTTGTCGAGGAGCCCAATTCCTTCTGATATTCTTCCGCCCCTGAGAATATCTACACTCATTATCAAAAGAGATTCCTTTAAAAATTCCTATGAACTTCGTACAAAAAGTTATGTCGGTAAAGAAATTATTTAAAAGGATGCCAGAGGAAACTGCACCTTGCCTCATCGTGGTAGAGTCGCGTTTGGCCCGCGTCGCCGGGTTTATATTAGAATTCTGGTAAACGTGTGATATTTAGATTGTGATATCTTGTTGGTAACAGATAATGGTGGGTGGATGTGACGTCATTCCGTATGCGAAATAACATATTTTTATTATCCCCCGCTGTGCCGAATTCACTTGTAATAAAATATAAATTATATCGATTACCCTTGTAAATTGAAAGGGTTGCTTTGAGAGAGATTTATCAATTCGACATATTAAAGCCTAGAGTAAAGTTGATGACTATGTTACGATAACATTACGTTGCCTGTCGACTGTCGTGAACACTGCTGTACTTTTAGCATTAAAATCAATAAAGCAGAACCTTTTGAACGTACAATAAAATATAAATATAATATTTTATATTTTAAATTACATACAAGATAAAATCTAGTCCTTCTGTTCTATTCCAATAAAAACCATGGAGAGTCCACGTATTCTGTGGTCCATATTAACTTATACATTATATCTTTTCACCTTCGTTTATACATAGCTTATTTGTTCAAATAACTTGAACCCGCTTGATGACGAATAAGTTTCTATAAAAACGCATTTCACTCGAACAAATTATGAGCGATCTGAGAAATGGGTCAGCGCGGGCCATAGACAAAGCTATGACAAACGGTGCGCTGATGAGGGGACGGAATTACAGAGATAATAGATGGCCGACACTCGGCGTGAAAAATTACACCAAAATGGCGACTAATGCAGTGAAGAGCGCGAAAAGTATAACGTCAATTTTGGTAGTTCAACTGGTATCGACATTGATGGAAATGTATATATATATATATATATATATATATATATATATATATATATATATATATATATATATATATACTAATATTGTATATGGAAAAGTGTGTCCGTCTGGTTACCTCTTCACGCCCTAACCGCTGGACTGGTTTTGCTGTTTGGTATGGAGGTAGGTACTTTGAATTTCCGGGAAGTTCATAGAATACTTTTTATCGTGGTCACATACTTGTGTAAAAATTGAATCGAAACCGAAAACAAATCGAAATACGGAACCCTAAAAAGTAAGGTTCTCAAACAATATACGAAGCGCGTCAAAATTGCAGGTCTCTTCCAGAAATATTCTAGCCCCCTCACTTATAAAACTATGTAACCCGCGCGGCGCGCCCTTAGTAGCTCGACAGGTTTTATAACTATTGTAAAATCGAACAACTATACAATCTATGCTTGTCTTTGTCTGTCATATTGGAAGAGTCACTTGACAGACAGAGACAGTGAACCTTGAAGTTATACGCTGCTTAATAATTATTTTCATTAATAAGAGCGTACATCAACACTTTTTTTAAACAAATTTAGTATATATATATAGACAATCGCAAATTCGAACAATAATAAAGCTGTAATCTCTTATGTGCCCTTATCTACGAACATAACATTTATAGGCTCGTAATATTTACAGCGGATGTAAGATAGAGATAGAAGTAATTCCTGATACATTTTATTATTATGATCCATTTTGTTTCATAGATGGTTTTATTGGATCCTCTTCATCATTGAAAACATAAACAAAATATATATTTTTTAAACTAGATCGCTTACTTTTCTTTAAGAGACTATCTTGTCCTACTGCTGGGTGAAGGCCTCCCCTAAAGTTTTTCCCGATTCAAAGCAACCGTACTCCGTAGGCCAGCTCTCTTAAGGTGGCTTTCGGATCTTTGCCGCGAGCGACCGCGATCGACGAAAATTCAAACGAAATGCCACTTTATGCCAGCCTATGTCATAACTCATAAATGACATAGGCTATAGGTTTCATTTTACTCTACCACTCTTTTTACGCCGCCACCGGCGGCAGCATGGGTCGCCACGCAAATGTCAGTAGAAAATGATACCTATATTCTACGTCATAAAGTAGCATTTTATTTGAATTATTACCGGTCGCGGTCGCTCGCGGCAAAGATTCGAAAGCCGCCTTTACATAACAAGAAGAAAATATTCCCGCAATTTCAGTAGTACCAACTTTACGGACTGCGGACATCTTGATCAAAGGCTAAGCTCCCTATTTATGAATTAGACCGCAACGACTTTACAGATCTAGAATTAAAAGTCCAAACGCTTTGAGATCTAGCGTTAGTTGACCCTGCTTTAGTACAGAAATAAAATTCATTTATGGAAAAATACATAAAAAAGGCAAAACTGAGTTTGTTACTAGATAAAATCTAGATTTTACTTAAAATTTTGCACGATTTTGTTTACTAAGAAATTAATTTATCACGTAAGGTATACGTTATATTGCAAAAAAAACTGTCCTACATTTTTCATCCTAACTTAAAGTACGTTCATAGCAAATTTTATTATAACCAAAAATGCAACAGACAGATACATATCTTTTTTTTTAATATCATTTCGTACTCGTATGACTTAAAGTGTTTTCATATTCAGTGGTTTAAGCGTGGAAGTGTAACAGACGAATACACTCAACGTTAATATTATCTTATATATAAAATTCTCATGTCACAATGTTAGTTACCGTACTCCACCGAAAAGGCTTTACTGATTCTAACCAAATTTTATATGCATATTCAGTAGGTCTGAGAATCGGCTACTGGGTACATTTTATATTGTTAAGTGCATTTGTTGAATAAGTAATAGTAAATTGTTACAACTCGAGACTGACGGCGACCATTGTGCGACGGGATAGCGATGGACGTTGCCATGGTGCCATACTTATTTAGCCACTTCAATAAAATAATATGGGCGAAATATTTTATATGGCAAAACAACATTTGCCGGGACAGCTAGTACATATATACATATTTTTTAATCTATGGACGCTTCACACCACCTCAGTCTGGCCCCGTGCTAAGTACCAAGAACTTGTGTTACGGGTACCAGACAACGGAAATACATTTAATAATTTTATACTGTACATATATTTAAGATTTTTATTATAATATTATGATATACATGTTAAATACACATCCATGACCCAGGAACTTAGAAAACTTTTTGTTCCGTCGGCGGGATTCGAACCCGCAACTCCAGGCTTTAGCTACCAACAGCCCACCAACTGAGTCACAGAGGTCGTCATATTTATTATGTATAGGTAATTTACTTCTAATAGTAGAGCTAATTAGTCTAAACTTAATGGAGTATTTGTCGGAAAGCGGGTCGCGTGCTGGCGGTTATTACTGCATTGCGATTCAACCGCGAATTGTTTCGCATTATACCTCATTACGTTCCATAGCTCACTGGCTCATTCGCTGCGATTCACCACCCAGCTTATATGCTTCATCACTCTGTAGCATACAGTTTGAAATGACTAGGATTAAAGTCAATATTTCGTTTGCTTTACAGGACAAATTAGCAGCAAAATCCTGCGTCGTGCTATCGAAGTTTTTAAAGTGGTGGGTATCTACGAGAAATGAAATCAATCTTGGCTTCGTTCTAAGCGAGTATACCATCTCGCTTCCGGGCGAAAGATCTTCATTCGAAAGATTATATTATTATTGCAATAGGCCCATTTTTACGTTCGACCATAATCAATTCCATAATTGTGCATGCTGTTGACAGCATTCACAATTGACGTCAACCATGGACAATTTTATTAGTCAACTCACATCTGGTACTATTGCAATCCATACTAATAAATGCGAAAGTGTGTCTGTCTGTCTATCTGTCACCTCTTCACGCCCAAACCACTGAACCGATTTTGCTGAAATTTGGTATGAACATACTTTGTGTCCCGGGAAAGGATATAGGATTTTTATCCAGGAAAAATGTACGTTTCCCGCGGAATCAACGCAATGACGCAACGGATTGCGGGCTAAAATGAATATACTACCATTTTGCACTTACTAATTTAAATTTACCCCTTATTACGGAACTCTCTCGGACACTCACTAATAAACAGAATTATCCGCGCTCGGAGGAATGTAGACATAAATATTAATATCTTCGCCTTTTATCCCGCGGACCGCGACCTCGCGGGATACATTCATTTACATAAACACAGATATCGAAATATTTTTGCGGGAAATTTTGCGCAACACACGCAAATGTGTATAAATGAGGCTGAAAAGTGTGTTGTTTCATTATATTAGGTTTGTTTCTCGTTGTTTTTGTTTCTAAAATTGCCTAATAACGATCGCTTATTACCAAAGAAATATATTTATAGGCTGAGGAGTACAGTTAACGTAATCTGAGTAAGTTACCAAGCCCAACCGACAGATAGACTGCCTTCACATTGTCGCGCGGCTGCCGCACTACTCGCGACTTAAGGGGGCGACTAACCCAAAATTTTCGATTTTATAATTAATTTTTACTATACATGAAAATAAGACCCAAATTGTTTCATTTTCTAAAATTAGATTCTACCTTATATTTCCAAGAATTCGATCTGAGTAAAAACACGATATCTTGAAATTTTCTCGATAGAAAAAAATCACAAAGATGCATCTAATTTATTGCCACAACCGTGCATTTAAGTAAGTTAATATTTTAACACATTGTATAAAATTCTATCAAGGAAAAACCGACATAGCGGATTTATGAAATGTTGTATATTTATCGAATTATTGACAAAAAACTAATTTGGCGATGAATCCGCGTCGTCTTTTTTCACCCGGCATATGAAAGACGGGCGTGAGTGAGAGAAGGACGATGTTTGAATTTTTGGGTTAGTCGCCCTCTCAATGTGAAGGCAGCCAAACTCAACAAAACCCGACCAAATGATGTAAATCCATCTGCCTACGAATCAATTTGTCTGATAGTACCTCCATCAAGAAAGTAGAAACGTATATAGACACTTTGTTAATTTATTACCGGCAGTTCTAAACAAACACTCCATCGTCCTGTCTACGTTGTGGTGACGTGAGTCTACGTCACGTTACGGCGCTCTCACGTAAATTACGTAATATCTACGTGCTCCCAGGGTTCTCTGTTCTGATCTGTTACAGTGCAGTTTTATATTTTACGTCTGTTCTATCTAATAACTTTAACTTCATATGTAAGCGAGGTTAATAAAGGACTTGGTAATTTTTCAAAAAGTTAATATTACGTAAACTTTACTAGCTCTACTACTACTTTATATAGGATACTTTTTATCCCGAAAAAATTAATGGTTTACTTACAAATCGATATACGGTGTGTTAGGCTAAATATATTTTTTTATTTTAATTTTTAACCGTATTAGCGAGGTAAATAAAGGACTTGGTAATTTTTAATAAAGATAATGTAATATTAACCTAACTAAACTTTACTGAAAATAATTTAAGAATAAGCAAAACCCAACCAAAAATGTGGACCAAAGTCCACAATCCGCTTATGGATCAATTTTTCCGAAGTGCATCCGAAGGAAATGCCGAAAAGCGTTACCTTTACATATCGACATACTAACTGTTAAGTCAATATAATTTTTATAATAACCATATTACGTAAAACTACTAATATAAACAAAACCCAACCAAACAACGTAAGTCCATTTATGAATCAATTTTACGGATGTACCCCCAAAGGAAATGCTGAAAAGCGTTACCTTTACATATCGACACACTAAGTGTTACTAAGTATAGTGTCCATAACGTCGCCAATTGTGGTTCCCCGGAAGGGTTGGAGATAAACTGTTTATGGCCGCAATTAAGATAAGGACCGTCCCTGTGCCGGACCGAAATGTATACTATACAAAGTATACATATAATTACTATACAAAGTATACGTATACCGCACAACACGTTCGGTATTTATGTTGCAACTTGCAGCATAGTTAAATAGGGAAGAATCAACGTTACTTCGGGGCAAATTAAATTAGTTTGAAAAAAATATATTTGAATATTTAAAATACATATTCAATATCCGCTTTGTACGCGATTACGCAATTTAGATGAACCATACATGGTTATTCCTTTTAACGGGCAAAACACACAAGTAATCCAGCCTATATCAAACACATCTATCTTCAAAAACGTAATAATTTTATATTTTATTTTACATCTTAACTTCTATAATACAGTCCGCAAAGCATTAAGTGATAAGTGAGTTTGAGTGATACACAAACATACGCTTTCTGAGGTTTTTACGGGAGATATATTATAATATTTACTATAGAAAGACACGAATATATTATAATATATTTAGACACTGAAATGTTTTGCCTGTACATAATAATATGATTTACCTTAGCACTGACCATAGTTATAAACAAGTTATAAAGCTTTTTATTTCTCGTTGTATATAAAAAGCTTCAAAATTATATTGTCGGGTTAAACATAAAGTTAAGAATATTATTACTCTGTAATTCGCTACAAACCTCTGACTTAAATACTTAAAAAGTTTTCGTTGTGAATTTTTAACTTTTAAACCTACCCTACAAAGCATTTTGGAAGCCCGAGTGAAAAAGGTAACATTGTTTGGCTTATCTTCTGTATTCATTATCCCCCTTACTAATAAAAAATACGCGTGGCACTCGAAGACTGCCGTGGTAAAGCTATTGCATATTATTTTTATCAACTTATGTAATTATAATTCGCCTTCGTCTAGTCGCACGAACACAAACATCGCGCATAAGTCTCCCGAAATGAAACGACGTTAGACGATGCACGACAACGCCGCACCGCTGTGCCGGTCGGTAGTAAATCCGTAACGAAAAAAACCTAACACCCCCGTGTTAGGTTTTTTTGTTACGGATTTTTTTGATTCGGTCGCCGCGCTCAAAGCCCGCAATAAACGCTGTAATAGTATATAATAATTTATCCAGTGAATAAGAACAAGATCTGCTTGTTTTTATCTGGCATATTAAAAACATCACATATTATTATGATGATTGACAAGACAGTAATTCTTGAATAGATAGTTAATAAAATCAGGCGTAACTTATTTGCGGAATCCATAGCATAAAATTAAGTACTTAAATAATAATTATTTATTACATTGTAGTATATCTTATTGAATCTTGAATAGTTTATAGTTTATACGATGCGTTAATATTATGAAGTAGAATCAAGATGTCTAGAATTCTAGATTTTATGTATAGCTAATCTTGCTTCATCATTCCAATAAACTTTTTTCAATTTTCATCAAGCCTGTCATAGTTCATACATTCCACGCGCGTCGCGCTATAACTCGCCGAATTCGATTTGCCGTATTTTCGATCTCATAACGAAGTCAGGGGTGGGGGGCGGAGGGGGGATTTGCGGGATAAAGTTAGTAAGTGGGTTGGAGTTTATAAGTTCCCAACTTATTTCGGTGTTACGACCTGGCAGCATTCTACATCGTGTATCGCAGGGCCACGAAGCGAGCGGTGAACCCGGCGCGAGCGTTTTTAGTGAGTTAGGGTTATAGCATCTATGTATAATGTTAATTGTAAGTTTTTTCTACCATAGTGCAGGGCTACTTGATTTAGTAATAGGAATGAAATGAGTAAAGTTTTATAATGGTCTGCAGACGTATTATATAATTTCCATCTATTTTTAACTTTTGGCATTAAAATTGTTACGAGCACGGCTTCTTGGTCTTTAATAAGAGAGATTACGTTTAATTTACCTAAGTTATCTATAATGTAATATTTTATTATTTTAACTACACGAGTTACTTGTATTTAACTTTGTTACTCAAGTGACGCAAAAAATATTTTTAAAATAGTGTCACTCAATTTTGAATTTAATATAACTTCAGAATTACCTTTTAGTAAAATAATAATGCGATACAGATGTTCAATCACTTGAATTTAATGTAACTTTTAAATTACACGAAAATAGTCACGCTTCTGTACTTATTACTTTTCGTGGCCAAACATTAGTTCGTGTAAAGATTAAAGTTTCATTTTTAACCGAGAGCGTCTACTGGCAACCTCCTTGATAAACTTCGCTCCGTGTTATTTATTGAGTACACATTTATGATGCTAGGACGCGCTTGGCAACTATAGACTGCGTACAACTTAATGCTTTGTTCAAACCTACGCGACCAAGCGACTGCGAAGCGGGAGCGTCAAGTTGTCAAAATATGTGTGTTTTGATTCAAAACTTGACGCTCCCGCTTAGCAGTCGCTTGGTCGCGATGGTTTGGTGAAACTGTAGGGCAATAAAAATTAAATTTTTTCCGGGGTAAAAATCGCAAGTCCTTTTCCCGGGACTCAAAGTGTCTGCATACCTAATTTCATTAAAATCGGTTCAGCGGATTAATCGTGAAGAGGTAGCAAACAGACAGAAGACAGACACACTTTCGCATTTATAATATTAGTATGGATAATGCACAAAAGCTACCACAGTGTAACTGTTCGCGATCTACTAAGGTGTGTAAGAAGATCTAATGATAAGATCGATATTTCGACGATCTTTTCTTCTTAACTTGTCCCGAGAGATCCTAAAGTTGGTCTTGGCCTATGCGATGACAAGCAAATATTGTTAAAGTGGTAACAGAGAAACAACTGGTTATCTTTCGAGCACAAGTACTTTCCTGGCATGCCAATCAACCATTCAGACATTAGCTATGTCCACACTTTTGTCTCCAATTTTCGTCATCTTCTTTGTATTCAACTTTCGTTTGGCGCTTTCAATAATTGAATGCGTTAACGAACGCAACGCCAACATTGTCATTTTTGTTCAGTTACAGTGTCTGTCAGCTTTACGTTTTACTGGGTGGAATATGTGCGGCTTATTTGGCCATAAAAATTCCAGTGAAAAGAGAACTAAGCGAAAGTTTTGGATACGGTCAGAGCGCATGCGTCGCGGGCATGCCTCACGTACTCTGTTGACTGCGCTATGAGGCATTCCCTTGATGAACAAAAAAAACACAGTGTACACAAAGCTATTATTCGTTACTCGTGTATAAGCTTTATATGTTAAAATCTATACATATAATAAATCTGTAGAAATGTCAATTCTGTACATTAAAGATATTCAAAAAATAATAAGCGGAGGGTGTCACAATATCGCTATAGAAGCCGAAAAGTTAGTTAGTTTTTTTGTCTGTCTGTCTGTCTGTCTGTCTGTCTGTCTGTCTGTCTGTCTGTATGTTTGTTCCAGCATCACACGAAAACTACTGATCCGATTTGAATGCGGTTTTCGCAGATATATTTGTCTTCTTCCAACTTAACATCTGGTGTATAAAAATTTTCTCCCCACCCCTCTAAGGGGACAAAAGAGGGGGTCAGATTTTGTATCAAACTTTTTTCTTTAACACGAAAACTACCGATTCGATTTGGATACGGTTTTCGCAGATATATTTGTCTTCTTCCAACTTAATATCTGGTGTATTAAATTTTTCCCCCCCATCCCTCTAAAGGGACGAAAGAGGGGGTCATATTTTGTATAAGACTTTTGCTTTAACACGAAAACTACTGATCCGATTTGCATACGGTTTTCGCAGATATATTTGCCTTCTTCCAACTCAACATCTGGTGTATAAAAATCACCCCCCCCCACCCCTCTAAGGGGACCAAAAACGGGGTCAGATTTTGTATCAAACTTTTTTCTTTAATGGACTTACTTCATATTATTAACTGTTTTTCCAACTTAACATCTGATGTATAAAATTTTTCCCCCCACCCCTCTTAGAGGACAAAAGACCCCTCTTTTGTCCCCTAAGAGGGGTGGGGGGTAAGATTTTGTGTCAACAGATGAAGTAGAAATACTTTAAATGGCAAAACAACGTTTGCCGGGACAGCTAGTTATTTTCATATAAATAAAAACTAGCTATATGACCGAGCTTCGCTCGGTATTCAAAAAAATAAAAAAACACACATAAAATGACATTTTATGAAAATGATTCATATTTAGATCGATTTATCGCCCCCGAAAACCCCTATATACTAAATTTCATGAAAATCGTTGGAGCCGATTCCGAGATTCCAATTATATATATACAAGAATTGCTCGTTTAAAGATATAAGATTCCTCTCGAATAATTTTTTATCGTAATAACTTTGAAATACTTCATGTTATCCTTAAAGCCTCATTCAAAATACATTGTACGCTATTAAATATTATGAATTCTGTACAAGTTTTCCTCTTATAACTTTGAGATAAATGTCACAGAGAAAATAATTATAAATTAAAAATACCTTTGTTTTCTAACTCTCTGAAAATATTCTCGTACTTTTCATGCCTACTACAACTATTATTAATTTTTAACTACTTGGTGCATGAGACTTCATCTGGTGTAGAAAAGCTGAACTAACATTGTGTATCTTTATAAATCGTAATCTGTGTGATATTATGATTTATGTTGTAAAGTTTCATAAAAATCCATTCAGTAGTTTATAAGTAAAAGAGTAGCAACATTCATTCCTACTGACAAATATTTACGCTTATAATATTAGTAGAATAAAATATTTATACTGTTGGATTAGTAGAATACAGAATGGCCCAAACATAGTTTTTGGCGCAGTCCGTTCCGTTTTGGGCGAACGCCAGCAGTATTCTCTAGAGAAGTTTGTTATGTGGTGGTGCAGACTAACTTACTCTTCTGGTCGTTACAGATCATGATTACGTTATTTCTTTTATAAAGAAAAAGATGCGACCGATATTAGTGTGAGCTAACACTAAATAGAAATACAGAATAAAACCGAAGTAGGAAAATAAAGAGTTTGTAAAAGATCTTTCCCTCGTGATTTTAACTTGACGAAGTTTTACATAGATCAAGATAGATACCGCATGTGTATGTACTTCGCGTGCCATATCGCGTTCCTAAACGACGAGTAATGCTCGTCCTTCGAAAGTCTGTTTTTAATCTGCTATCGGAATCGGACATCAATCGGAATTTAAAAAATGCCTAAGTGCCTAATTGTGCCGTATTGAGCTATAGAAATTCGAATAGAAACGTTGGCCTAGATAATGGACACTTTTCTTATCATCGGTACATCTCAGTAGGTAGGAAATAATCGGCCAAGTGCGAGTCGGACTCGCGCACGAAGGGTTCCGTACCGTTATAGAGCAAAAATAGGCCAAAAATTGTGTTTTTTCTGTTTTTAATCTGCTATCGGAATCGGACATCAATCGGAATTTTAAAAATGCCTAAGTGCCTAATTGTGCCGTATTGAGCTATAGAAATTCGAATAGAAACGTTGGCCTAGATAATGGACACGTTTCTTATCATCGGTACATCTCAGTAGGTAGGAAATAATCGGCCAAGTGCGAGTCGGACTCGTGCACGAAGGGTTCCGTACCGTTATAGAGCAAAAATAGACCAAAAATTGCGTTTTTTGTATGGGAGCCCCCCTTAAAAATCTTATTTTATTTTAATATTATTATTAATTATTAAAGTACACATATAATTAAGGCTTTTGTGAAAATTTCAAGTGCCTACCTGTTGTCATCATTGATACCGAGCAAAAAATGATTGAAAAATCACGTTTGTTGTATGGGAGCCCCCCTTAAATATTTAATTTATTTTGTTTTTAGTATTTGTTGTTATAGCGGCAACAAAAATACATAATCTGAAAATTTCAACTCTCTAGCTATTACAGACGGACAGACGGACAGACGGACAGACGGACAGACATCGAAGTCTCAGTAATAGGGTCCCGTTTTTACCCTTTGGGTACGGAACCCTAAAAAGTAGCACGCTCGTTTTCATACAAAAGAAGACATAGCAGACAGACGGGCACACTTTCATATTTAGAATATTAGTATGGAGATTTTGCCAGCGGCTTCATCCGCATGAAACCGCTGGCAAAATCTAGATATTAGCCGAACATTGTAGTTAAAGTGTGGATTAGCAAGTCCACTCAGAGAACGCTTATTGTTCTTAAGTCTGATTGCACCATTGATAAACTCGGTGCTAGCTATTCGGTAAGCACTAGCTCGAAATCTATTTTAGAAGCAATCAAGCAGATTTAGTCTTTACATGGAAAACCAACCCACAGCCTCGCTTGCGAATTTTAGCCTCCGTATAACTCGTTACCGGAGTGAATTTCCAGAAAAGCCTTGAAATATCTACGCGCTTTTCAGTGAAATCCGATTAGAGGTTTGAGCTGTTAGCTGCGAATAGATATATGGCTTTGTTGCTTTTGTATTTTGGGTTCCGTCTCCGAAAGTAAAAAAAACAGTATTACAGGCTTGGCTGTCTGTGCGTCCGTCCGTCTTTCAGCAGGCTGGAGCTGTACGTAAGGAACTGTGATAATATTATATAGCTAGTCAGAAATTCCGTTTCCGTTCCCACTATAATAACTAATACTTAAAATAAAATAGATAATAAAGACGGGTTAAACAAATATTGTATTCGGCGAAGTATGAAGGAACTTTACATTAAAATCCCTTTGCACGTAACTGAGATGATATCGTTTGTAGTGTAAAACAGGTTATACATGTACATTCATTGACCATATAATAATTATCAAAAAGTAGCCTAAGAACTTGGCAGTTGGCAGGTTTTATAAAATAAATTGGCAAAAACAAATTATCAAATTTACGGGTGTATTAATAAACATTTAATTGTGATAATCCGGTGACCCATTATAATCCTATTGATTGATTGGGTGAGTTTTTCCCTCCATTTCCCAAGCTCAATTAGTCGAATATTAATTTCCCGAGGGGAAATATTTATTCAGTATTTTTCTATCTCAGGAACCGAACCGCAACAAAATGTCTTAAATATTATTATTAAAAAATATATTTATATGCTTAAAAACAGCTATTATGCTTATTGTGGCCCTTGTGTGTCTGGCCCATATGTAAACATGATTTAAAGCAGTTTACGAAGTAGAGTTAAGATAAAGAAAAAAAAACAACTCAGCAGCTTGTTTGTATAACGATATACTAATTTTGTATTTGTAAACTTCAAACAGTGAACCTTGTTCTACAAAAACATGCTGTGAATCGTATAAAGCAAAGTCCAATTTCCTGCTACGCTTTTCCACGAAGAGATTATCGCCATCAAAGGAAAAGACGTCGTAAATCGGAGAGAGTAGGAATCAATTTCCTCTGACGAGACTGGGAGTGCACCGTGACATGCAGCTTCTGATGGACGCCGGCATCCATCACTGTCCGCTGCAGGATAGCGGCCAATTCCAACTTCAATATCGAACGAGAAACTTCCAGAAATATGAGGGCACTCCGACAAAGACATTGTTTCCGTATGCATCTTCCTTCGCTGCAATCGCTGGATTTGTTATACAAATTGTTGAACATTTTTCATACTTGTTATGTTTTCTATTTCAATTGATAAAATGTCTCAAACTGTGCTACATCCTTACTAATCTTCCTCTTCATCCATCCTCTTCCTCTTCCTCTTGAACGGCCGAACAGATTTAGATGAAATATGGTTTGGAGTTTCGTTGAGAGACGGAAAGAATAGGAATAGAGGTTTTGTTGCAGAGAAAAATACAATTTACGCGTGAAAGTCGAATTTTGGCACAACGTAATTGCTGGCGTCAACGAGTATGTTCTTTCTCTCAGTCTATCAAAACCAATATTATAATTAAATGTTTCGGTATCAAACAAATCTGCTGGCAATGTAATATTTAATCTAAATTAATCAAATATGGAGTACTCTATTGCCCTGTCGATTTGCCCATATTCAATTGAATAAATAGAGAAATAATTGAATAAAACTCATTTGTTTATCGTGTTCACGGGCCAGCGGCTAAACCGAGCGCTGAAAACGCAAATATTTTCACGGACACACGGCTGCGTTCACACCCAGTGAATAGTTCATGCGGAAAATAATAAGTTCTAAAACGATAAAAACACGGAGAGCGCGGAAAAATTGATATTCATCGGGATGTATGAGGTGTTAGTTTGCAAAAAATACAGTTAGGGTGAAAATTGTACGATAATCTTTTTTCTTTCCGCAAAGGTTTAGCTGCTCATATTTCAACTCCTTTATTCTGCATACTTTTATTTATTAATAATATATTGTTTGTATGAAAAACTTGTTTCTTTAACGGAAACAACGTTTTGACGTTACTTGTAAAGTTACCTAAAACTGACTTGTAAAACTTTAATATTCTCCTATTACGAAGTATGATGAATTTAATATAAAAAGTTACTTTACCTGAAAGACAGTGTGGTTAGCGGCCTGTAGGACTTGTGGCTGGTGGCATCAGCCATGGGCGTGCCCCAGAAGTCGTTATACAGCATCATGCGGAGGGGATTAGCGCCCGTGACGTCACGGTTTGTCACCACAGCCGGGATGTCGTCATGCACGAACTCGCCACGCAGGCTGTTCGAGTATGTTAGCGCTCCCACCGCTGCCACCAAAAAGTACACCGTCCACTCACTGTTCACGTTACGCCACGCAGCCGGCTCCTCCCGGACAGTCGGCAACGGACGTTTACGCATGGTTTAAGTTTTATTCAGTCGCTTCATTCAATTTGGTCACAACACTAGCCACTGCACTGATATGTTCACGTTCCGAAATATTCAATTTTTTGTACTTCGCATTCTAGTCACGTTATCTCTGAATCAACCCGAATATTGTATCCTGTTCAGCAGATATTTTTTATGTCTCCACGAAGCTTTTATGTTTTCTGTACCGGAAAATACATTAATGAGTTGTCGATTTGATGCTCACATTCGAATCGTATATTTTATCATCGCGTCTTACTCTCTTTTTTTTGAAGTGATGAAGCGTGCCATTTTAGCCACAGGTTCGAGACCTTATTTGGCTTACAGTAATTTCCTATACCTGAATTAAAACTACCTCCAATTCCATTAGGCGAATGCGATTCGAAACCGTTTACTGTGTCTGTGCGGGTGATGGATTAGGGTATAAATCAGCATCTTGGGTCAGTCTGATGTCATATTCATGAGCCTGGGATAAACGATGGCCCTCGTGAAGGATGACCGACCCTTTTCTTTCGCTTTTTGTGATTTCAAAACGTTGCCCCGTTTTAATTTCCCCTTTTG
The DNA here is from genome assembly GCA_963422495.1 of Polyommatus iphigenia. Lineage (NCBI taxonomy): Eukaryota > Metazoa > Arthropoda > Insecta > Lepidoptera > Lycaenidae > Polyommatus > Polyommatus iphigenia. Next base: position 432,864 of record OY730189.1, read on the forward strand.
ATTTATTTCACCGTATCTGTAACAAAAAGGAACACTTTTATTCGCATTATCGTAGTGAGGGTTATTTCCGGTCACAAGTTCAGATGAACTGGTACTGATTTGGAATAGAAGCAGAAAATCAGGAGTAAACAAGTTGCTGTAGGAAATAAATATATTTATAAATATCATATCAATGTTGGTTGTCAATAATTGGGGGGAGGTACACCATAATATTATTATTTATTATACATCCCTGCATTGCATAACGTCAGACTTCATGTCCACATAGTGATTCTGCAAGTTAGTTTGTAGCAAATTAAATAAATTTAAATTGCTACAAACTAACCTATAGGGTAATAACCATCCTCATGTACATTAAAATATGCAAGCTCCATCAAAACATACATTATTAATAAACCACACGTTGTAGCTGACTGGCTGCCAGTTATTAGCCAGACACGGAATTAGCCAAACATAACATTACCATTTCAAATGCTCAGGAAACTCGAACTTGCACACTATAATTTAGCCGAGATTGCGAAACTTAGCTACTTAGCTTCTATCACTTTAATTATTTTAAACGATTCATTTGGGTTTACAATAGCATTATTTTATTGGAAGATTTTCACGTGAGATTTTTGTCTTGTCTTAGCAAAAATATGATTTACGTTAACAATAAAATTATTTACGTTAACAATAAAATGATTTACGTTGACAATAAAATAAATAAAATAAAACTTAATGGGCATCGTGAATACACTTTTTGAAAGTCGAAGGAAGAACGCGAACGTAGAGACTGTGATGCCTACCACCGGTTCGGGAACTAGCCCGGCGAGAAGAACCGGCGTAAGAAACTCGCACGGGGCCATCTTTTACTAAATGATGGAAAATTACAATTTTAAAATAAAACAATATAACAATGTTATGACTTACAACTATGTAACAAAAATAAAAGTAAAGTAACCTGCATGGAGTCACCCTATTTTCAAGTTGTGCTGTCCTCGATATTGTCACCTAGTATAATATTGTTACTTTGTTAATTCAGTACTATTATTTAACCTAAATACCATTTTAAATGTGTGTTGAAGTTAAGCCTCTTTATGCTTTTACCACAGATCAAAAACCACAAAGCCAAAAGTTCTTAGCTCGAAATAAAGTGGCCAAATGTAAGAAACATGCTTTAAATATTTAAGCGTGGAAACATCTAGATTAAACCACGGCCTGTGCTGGAAATATTTTTAATCTGCAAGCGAAATGCCTTTGCGGCAAAGGAAATAGGCGAGGAGCCGACGTGCCTGTAAGATTAAAGTCTTTGACATGTGAGAGATCCTTAGCCCTGTATAAATTAGAGCTATCTGCAGTATTCATGTATGCATTAGACATGCTGTGACCGGTGCTGATAGTTTAGGTGTAAGGTGTAACCGTGCGCGAGCTTCGAGGAATTACATTATTACATTAAGACATAAAGGACCTGTTTCAGCACTTCCTGATAAGTACCGGATAGGCTATCCACAACTTTTTGACATATTTTCCATACTCTATCTGTCAAGTGGTGGATAGCCTATTCGGCACTTATCAGGAAGTGGTAAAACAGGCCCTAAATCTGAAATCCGTTTGTTACGTGAGTATATTACGGGGTACCGCCTCCGTGGTCCAGTGGTCTAGAGCTCGGCTCTTGACTCGGAGGTCGTGGGTTCGATTCCCGCGTTGGAAACATGTTATTTTCCAAGTTTGGTTAGGACAATGCAGGCTGATCACCTGATTGTCTGACAAGTAAGATGATCCATGCGTCGGATGGGCATGTAAAAAGTCGGTCCTGCGCCTGATCTTTCGCCAGTCGTGTCGGTCTTCCGTCCCACTGGGTTATGACTTAAGAGAGTTTCGGTTGCGGTAAGAGTAAAATTCGTACTACCTTAAAATTTGTATTATGTACGGAAAGAGGACCTCTACTTGCATGTCTCATTGTTTACACACGAAAATACTAGTTTCTCGTTTCTAGACACGACTAGCCGTGTCCCGCGGAGTATTAGGAAATAAAATATGTAGTAATATTTTCCCGCACTAAAACGTAGCCTAGATCCAGGATGTCAGCTGTGAGCTGACTCTGACAGTTACAAACATACACACTCACATAATCACAAGCTCGCAAACTAACGCCTTTATAAAATTAGCAGAGTAGACAGAACTAATGATATTATTAACTATGATATGATTTGAATTTATACTTTTCTCAGCACAATCTAATCTAATTTCAACAAGTAGAAAGATTATTAAAAGAACAATAATTTCCTCCGCTCATCTTGCAAAAAAGAAAGAAAAATACGTTTACCGTACCGAAAATAAAAATTATGTTTACCGCCACATAATAAACCCTAACGATTATACATTGGTAGTAGAACCAGTAAACCCTCTCGTGACTCGCTGCAGCTAACAAATATTAGCAAAATGGCTGCCGTTATAAAGCTATTAACATAAAATCTAACATAAGTCGAAGTGGAACGCTCGTATTATGAAGCTATAGCCGTATTACTAATTTCTGTGCTAAATTCTCATTTTAATATTTTACCTAACTAGCTTAGGTATGTTAATGCAAAAATTCATTTGACGGTAGTGATAAATTATTGTACCTTATATTTTAATACAGTTGAAATCTACCAGAATCTGATGGTAAAAAGTGAGAAAATAAATTGACTCTAGCAATACCGGGGTAATAGAAATAAAACATTTTCATCCTATTTTATTCCTTTAGCGGCTTATTTTGTGTGTGCCACATGCAAATATTAAAATTTATCCAATGATCAAGGATATTTTTGGAAAATCTGCTGTCAAAAGTTGCCTTTAGATTCTGGTAGACCTATAGATAACTGTATTTTAAAAAGATAAAACCAACTTCAAACTTGTACGTAATTGAGAATTAAAACTCCCCATCTCCAAAACTACTGAACCGATTTTGATGAAACTTGCACTATTCCCTAGGTTGAACAATACTTAGTACACCAAAAAAAGAATTAGTGAAATTGGAATGGTAGTTCCAGAGATATGCGAACTCAAACATAAAAACATATACACTTTTGAAATTTTTCACATTTGTTCAGACGCTGATATAGACTTTAACATATTATACGAAAATTGGGCAGTTCTGGAAATATTACATACATACGCGTCGAATTGATAGCCTCCTATTTTTGAAGTTGGTTAATTAAAAATTGTATTCTTTAGTAGGTAATACTTTTTGTAGTTTCTATATTATACTATTTGATTCTGTTATGAGATAAATAATACAATTAATATTATGTATTCTTTATCCATCGCCTAGTTGATAGCTATTAGCTACCTCCCGTGCACTTATCAGAAAAATGGGCTCAGCTGTTCTTGACTGATAAATAATGTAACTAACACGTATTGTATTCTATAATATGCTATTGGATTTTATATTTTAATACTGATAATTTATAAATATACATTTCAAAGAATTATACCCGTATAATCGTAAATTTAATTACAACTAGTATACTTAAGAGATAGATCACTCTAAATCCAAACTTTGAAATTCAATTAATCGGTATCTACAAGTTAGATATAAATCGTCATAATCCTGGTCAGAACGGATCGGTCAAGTTTGGACATTTGTGGACAGCTGTGTCCTGCCGATATTTCATCTAACCCCAATATATTATTTTATCCCTACTTTTCCCAATATTTTCCCTAACGATGATGCTTATTTTTTTTTCTGTAAGCTGGAACACGTGTTCTTTGATATAATATGTATAAAGTTCTCTTGTCGCGATGTTTGTTGTTTTAGTGCTCCGAAACGACTGGTTCGATTTGTTGCTGTGTGTCCTGTAGATCTGACAATAGGCTAAGTACAAGGATTTTGAATGGCAATTCCTTTCAGAGGTTTTGATAAGTGGCAAATCATATTACTTGGATTTTTTAGTGTCTAAACACACTATGCCAAATTTCCGCGGCAGAAGTTCGGCATGATTCCGCCTGCAATGTATTTTAAATTACCGCTGACACACCATGCCGAAATTCTGTCGCGTTATATTGTATGCGTTTGACATTGCTGAAGTTCGGCATGATTACATGCCGAACTTCCGCCGCGGAACATCGGCTTGGTGTGTTTAGACACTTAAGCTTTCACTTGGTATTTCTAATAAAATGTATGCTTCTAAAATATTCATGATATTTTTCTTAATGGTTAAAACATCTCAAGATATCTATGAATGTATATTACGGCAAATATCAAAGTATTTAGGCGACAAGCAATTTGGATATAAAGGCCTAAAATATCAAGCGCTGACCTTTCTAAAGCATTGTGTACAGGCAGCTACGACCCGCTACTTTAAGTTCCAAAGGCGGTTTACTTTCATTGTGTTTTACTTTAACTTACTACCATACTTTAATCCTGCCACATTTTTGTCGTGAAAAAGAGTGTTTTTTTTTATTTGTGTTTGTTTTTCGAGAAGAATAAGTAAGCACTGGCAAATTATTACATAAAATATGTACTATGTTGAAAATAAATTATTCATTTAATTTTGAACGAGAAACTTAAATTCTCTTTGAAACGAATGAACGTTCCAACTGATTCAATTCGAAATTAAGAACTTGACGTGTGTGGAGTGTTTGAAAGCTCACATTATGAATAAGCTTTTTAAACATTTGATCAAAGGTACACAAATTCGGGTGTTTCGTCGTGTTAGTTTCTAAGTTCTAGTCTAAGTTGTTTCGGAATTTTCTTTTGATCATTTTATTTATTGAGTTTATAAATGTACCCTACTAGATATAGTAATATTTTATCATCACTTGCCACGTGCGGTGGTGGGCTGCCTGTTCCAAAGAATGGTTTATTAAGGGAGATCGCAGACGTCACACTTTTTGTGTGATCGAGTCTGCGGCGCACAAAAGGTCTGCATGGCGCTCAAAATGTCGTTCGCGGATTTTTCACAGACTTAACGCACACGACTCACATCTTCGATCATTCTGTCTGCTGAAATGTAGGGATGTAGACGCTATGAAAATCGTGCAAAGATCGCGAAGTATTATTTTGTACTTGAAGTACAGAAAAAGAAGAAAAAACTTATTGGAACATTAACAATTTAATCTCTGTACCATTGGTACATTATCGTTGAAGGAGTAAATTAAACACAGAATACTGTATCACTGAACACTCTACTCCCTGCCGCGGCTGGTAAGCAAGTGGTCGACAGCTATCACTCTGGCGACCATCTTGTCACAGCCTCAACCTGATTGGTAGTAAGGCGGCCATCTTTATTTATCAATACACTACATCTACCTTTCACAAAAATATTTTTTTTTTAATTACACAATTACTACTATTTATTATTTTGTCTTTTTTTCACAAAGTTAACATTTTAGAACGTTGTCTATATGAAGCTTACCACCGGTTCGGAAACTAACCCAGCGAGAAGAACCGGCGTAAGAAACTCGCACGGGCCACCTTTTACCAAAAAGGTGGAAAATTACAATAATAGCTTAAGCTAAATTACACATAGTATGTAGAAATGTGGTACATTTATATAGAAGCGGCCTATGGTTTGTCAGCTTATTTTTTTCCAAGATGTGCTATCATTGAGAAAATCAATTACCTTTTCTTGGATTTTATTATATAGGCGTATACAAATTAAATTAAACGAGCTAAAATATCAAAACTGAAAATGCATTGCAATTTGCAATCAATTACAAGTTAACAGCTTCTAAACCATCACTTCCTCTCTTATTTAATTATGTATCTTTTATTTCAGAGTCCATTTCACAAAGTTCTTTAATATCAATTATTATAATATATTAATATATTGATGACAATTTATCTCTAAAGTCTAAACAGCTGACATCTGTAAAACAATTCTGCTGGAGATTTTCGTGTAACTAAAAGAGGTGCACTATTTTAACAAATCATTTTGCCAATAAAATTTCTCAGTTTGACTGATACAAAGTTTTTAAATTTAGCAATTTTGTATTTCAACCTTGCCATTTTGTTGAGACCCACAAGGCATATGGAATAACTGAATACTAAAATCTTTACAAAAATTTACAAACCATAAACTCCTATAAATTTCGGACCATTGTCAGCTGTTATACTTACTGGTATCCCTAATTATAGAAAACATTTCTTTTAGCGCGTCTGCCACTTAAGTGGCATCTATAGTTTAAGTAGTTTCTTATTTTGAATACCAGTACGTAAGACACTATGCGTCGGCTTGATCTTTACGCCAAAAGCATGTTATGTGTATATCCGTTCATCTGTCACGCACAGCTGTCAAATCATTTTCAAAAATTTTTCAATTTTCAATTACTCTCATTAAACTGAATATATTATTATCTAAACAAACTACCATGAAAGCCATATACAACTTATATATAATTAGAATTTTCAATAAATAAGCCATTAGTGGCGCAAACACACAGTTTTATATTTGAAACAAAATACTAAATTGGTGGTCAAAGTAGAAATAGCTACTTTTGAATAGTTCCAGAGTAAGACGCCCATTTTAGGCGCTTGACAGACGAGCTAATATATACAAGAAGTTTTACTGGGCTTTAGCTTTATAAATTCAATCCATGTTGCTAAGCTAGTGATTCATTCACCTACATAGTTCACCAGTCCCAAAAACTCTTAAGCTCTTCAAACGTTAAAAGCTCCCAAAATTTCCCTGTAGTTTTATTAATATATTTATCGAAAATTCTTACATTGGAACAAAATTCCTTATCGCGCTTTCGGCGTAAAAAGGCTAGACAGAACGATAATTGACCTCGACACTTTTTATTAGTACCTGCATGGTAGGGGCAGAGGGCGTTTATTGATAATTTTTATATATATATATATATATATATATATATATATATATATATATATATATATATATATATATATATATATATATATATATATATATATATACAGGGTGACCGGTAATAGGTCTGTTTCCTTTTAACATGTAAAAATACATCACTTTTGCAGCCTAAAAAGCTATATCATACCCTGTCCAAAAGCTAACGGTTACCGAGATATTCAAGATTTTGTATTTTTTTCAAAAACACCCGATTTCAAAGGAAAACTTTAAATAAAAAAAAATCTACCTATTAATTTCTTAATCTTTAACATAATTTTAGTTCTTAGGTAGATAAACTACAAATACAAAAGTTATTTATCCATCTAAACAGGAAACAAAAATTAGCAGTGTTTCAAAAGTCTTAACAAAAAAAAAATGAAAATGATTTTCCCTCATTTCACCCCTTATTGTTTAAAAAATCAAAAAGACATTAGTCGTACAAATTACTTAATTAAATTCCTTATTTATTAAGCTATCCAAAAAGGTATAATTTGTGTGCAAAAAATTCACAAACATCTGGTAAGGTAAGATAATAACTCTCAGCACAATTTTTTTGGCTTACAATTTGTTCAGGGTTAGGTTGCCAGGTAGTCAAATTCTTTTGTTATCGGAGGAAGAAGCGATCTATTATTGGTCGGTTTAAAAAAATCCGGTTTCTTCGTAACTGTTCGCGTCGGTTCGTAACAGTTCGGGTCTGTCTAAAGAGCAATATGTAGAGTTTTTGTTTAGTTAACGCTTCTCGTCCTGAGCGCGCTGACGTTTTATTTGCGATTCCTTTTGATCAAGTTTGTTTATCAAAAATGGCATCTTTTAGCAATGAAGAGTACGCTGACATACTGTACTGCTACGGTTTTTGTGATGGCAACGCAGCCGCTGCACGGGAAGAGTACCGGCGTCGTTTTCCCCGTCGAATTAATGTACCAAGTGCTGGAGTTTTTTCCGCGGCGTACCAACGCGTGCGGGAAAGTGGCTCTGTTCATCAAAGGCGACGTGATGTAGGAAGACCTCCTCGTTATGTTGCAGAAGACGAAGAGAGAATATTGGAACGTTTTGCAAGAGATCCGACCACCTCTACAAGAATTGTAGCGAAGCAACTGGGTTTAACGCAGTGGAAAGTGTGGTTCACCGTACATAGCGCTCGGTTATACCCTTTTCACTACACACCAGTACAAGCATTAGAAGAAGGAGACCCTGCAAGGAGGCTCGATTTCTGCCGCTTTATGCTGCACTCCGATGAAAACGATTATAACTTCTTAAGAAAGATTTTATGGACCGACGAGTCGAAGTTTGAGCGTGACGGCATAACAAACTACCACAACATGCACTTTTGGGCTCCCCAGGGTGGAAACCCCCACTTGGCAAAAGAAGGTGCTCATCAAAGGAGGTTTTCCCTGAATGTTTGGATGGGAATTTTGCATAATCATTGCATTGGGCCGTTTTTTCTACCGGACAATTTAAACGGGGAGTCGTATGAAAATTTCCTGAGAAATAATCTTCACGAGCTCATGCAAGATATACCAGTTGAAACCCGAAGAGGTATGATATACCAACATGATGGATGCCCGGCACACTACAGAGTGACAGTTAGGCAATGGCTGGATCAAAATTTCCCGCAGCGTTGGATTGGCCGCGGCGGTCCAATACCTTGGCCCGCAAGGTCTCCAGATTTGACTCCTTGCGATTATTATTTATGGGGCCACATGAAGTCTTTAGTATACGCAACACCTATTAGCGATGTACATGAACTGAGGAGAAGAATAATTTATGCAGCAAACGAAATCCGAGAAACTTTAACAAGTAGAGTAACGCGATCTAATTTTCGCTTAAGATTACGCAAGTGCATCAGAAATCGAGGACGACAATTCGAACAGGATTTACCGTAATAATTATCAACTTATTATGTAAATAAAATATTAATTTTTATTCAAAGACTTTTATTTAACTTAACCTGACGTAGCAAATGTTTATTTAGACTTTTCCAATTTGCTAATTAGAATTTTACTACCTGCTAGTTCAGGTAGTTAGCAGGTTCTTCATTTGGACAAATCGGCGTAGGGTCCTTAATATTCCCTAAGTAAGATGTTATTTAGATTTTTGCATTACAAATTATACCTTTTTGGATAGCTTAATAAATAAGGAATTTAATTAAGTAATTTGTACGACTAATGTCTTATTGATTTTTTAAACAATAAGGGGTGAAATGAGGGAAAATCATTTTCATTTTTTTTGTTAAGACTTTTGAAACACTCTGCTAATTTTTGTTTCCTGTTTAGATGGATAAATAACTTTTGTATTTGTAGTTTATCTACCTAAGAACTAAAATTATGTTAAAGATTAAGAAATTAATAGGTAGATTTTTTTTTATTTAAAGTTTTCCTTTGAAATCGGGTGTTTTTGAAAAAAATACAAAATCTTGAATATCTCGGTAACCGTTAGCTTTTGGACAGGGTATGACATAGCTTTTTAGGCTGCAAAAGTGATGTATTTTTACATGTTAAAAGGAAACAGACCTATTACCGGTCACCCTGTATATATATATATATATATATATATATATATATATATATATATATTTATATTTTTATATTTTTGTGTGTATGTATACAGGTTTTTTGAACATAAGAAATAACTTCGTTTTATTTGGGTGTCCTTTGACACCTCTCAAGTTTTTATATTTATCCAAAGATCTTCATGTGCTAAATTATATTCAAGAAATTCTATACTCGGAACTTAGATGTCCCGGTTAACTTCTTGTCACTTATAAACTTTCCCTGGACTTCCAGGAATATTTTGAGACTAAAATTAGCCAAATCGGTTTAGCCGTTATCGAGTTATATATAATTTTAAGATTTGGATCCATTAGAGGTCATGTTCAGCCTCATTGCATCAAAAAAAAAATAACAATATAGTTACTAAAATTAATATATAGTCATTTAGATCTATTAGAGGTAATGTTCAGTATCATTGCATCCAAAAATAACAATATAGTTACCAAAATTAACTACTCTGGTTGTTACTGGTGGAATGTTAAAGTTTAATTAGCTGTTGATAAGACCTTCATATCAACAACATTATTTTTTCTCACTCTTTGCTCACTCTTTTTCCACAATTTAGGTAAAACTATTTTTAGGTCAAGTTTCACGAAACTTCTTGCATTTATTAATTTTAGGAGAAGTTTTTCTATAATTGGTAACGGGTGTTTTCTCTAATGTTTGGCTCGATTAGCTTGCCTTATATCTACACAGATTCTAATTCCCCCTTGAGTGTCGAAACTAAGGGAGTAATCCTACCCCAATAACAACCAATTCTATTGACTCATTTATTTAATCATTAATGAGGACTCTGTAAAACGTTCGAGAGACCGGTTTACGAGGATCGGAATTTGAACATTTATAATTTTAGGAAAATTACCTGCGAATTTATTTTTCATGGGATTCTAATCTCAACACTTCTTTTTTTATTGGAATATCCTGGCCAAGTAAATTTTGTACCGGTTTTTTTAACAATGTCGCTTTCAGACACATTTTCAATTGTTTAAAACTACTATGGGCATAGTATAGGCCATTGACCTCTTGTCCGGATTTGCAACTTGGTTTTTAAACGGATACTATTGGACTTAATAGTTACCTAAATTGGTAGCTTCAATCATAGATAATACAATATACATTGTACGTCATATATAATTATGCTCCAATAACATTTGCAATAACTTTTAAATTGAACAATCTAAATTCTAACCTGTCTGTTGTGTAATGCAAACACAACATAATAAAACACCATTTTCTATGCACTTATTCCATTTCAATATTATGGTATTATTATTAAAATGCACAACCGATTCTAAAATAATTCATTATTAGGTACCTTAATGTCGGTAGTTAGAAATTACTAAATATCATCAAAACAAAATATATTAGGGTTAACAGCTTCATAGAAGTTTATACAATTTGGTAGAACTACTAATAATTTGGTAAAACTATTTCCTACTAATTCAGAAGTCTTAATTTTTTATCATAATATTATTATTCTTGCTGCCGGCCGGTATCAATAACCATGTTTACTGGTTGACAATGCAGAAATAGCCAATACATTCATATTTCAAAGTTCAAACATATTGGATGAATGTTAGTTTTTGTGGTAACAATCATTTTTGTTCACCGTCTCCACGTTGAACGTTCTTTGGGAGCTAACTTTTTAAAGCTGGTAATTTATTATTTCTAAACTATTGGCACCTGAAATAATTTTATTAAAAGTAACATAGTTGCCAAGAGTATTTTTCCTCTTTTTATTCAATAGATTATTCTGAATCACACGGCTTTTTCGGATAAAAGTAATTATCTAATTGCCCTACAGGCTACAGCACTCAAACTTTGCCATCTACTGCTATGCCAGGTCAATTATAATAGGCCTCTTTTTCCCCATTTACTTTTGCGAGGGTCTCACGAGTAGCAGCAGTGACATACGATTTCAGCCCTCGTTTTATTTTTACTAGTGTAGACTTTATACATTGGAATTATAGCCGACCAATCTTTTCAACTATTAGTAACGGTACTCGTTTGAATTTTAACCAAACTTCATCCTAATCTCTCGATCACCAATTCCAGGAAATGTTTTGTTGTCGCGGCCCATGTGGGCCTTACGGAGCTTAAGGGATTAATTTACTTTTACCTTTAAACTTTCTAACCATTTGTAGGTATCTTTATTTTAACCCAACTACGTCTTTAATCAGCAGGTATCGTTTGTCTATCCAACGACCTATAAACATTTTTGGTATCTTTATTTTAACTAAACCTCGTCTTATAATCAGCAGGTACCGTTTGTCTATCCAAACGACCTCTAAAGCATATTCTGTAGGTATCTTTATTTTAACCAACTACATCTTATAATAATGGGCAATTTGTATTTACCGTTTGGACTTTCACAAAACTGCCTTTTATAGTAATTAAGCATTTGTAGGTACCGTTTGGCTTTCGCCGAACTACCCGTTATAATAATCGGCCATTTGTGGGTATATACCGTTGGGACTTTTACCCAAACTACCTTTCATAATCATAATAAATATCATAATTATATTATAAGTTAGGCATTTGTAGGTACCATCTGGTTTTCACCAAATTACCTCTAAACTTCTCATATTCGATAGGAAGCAATTTTATTTTTACTTTGTTACCACGCAATAATACATACGAACTATGAGTTCTCCTGTTATGCCGAGACATTTGGTAAAGAAGAGTAAAATCATTAATTTTACAATAATAATATGACAAGATAATTTCATTACAAAGTTTATATACGCCACTTTACTAACTTGAGCAGATCAAATTCATTAGGATTATGCAATAATATTTTAACAATTAAAAATTATTAAATTAATTAATTTCAATAAACTAAAGGGTGCGATGATAGCAACACTGAGCGTATACACTCGTAAGTCGTAACAGCTACGTTAGATATAGGACGTCGCCGTCCATCTATCATTAACACTATCGGTTATCGGTTATTAAAAGATCGTATTATATCATAGTGGATTTGGCGCTTGTGAAAGTGTTAATATAGATTCAAGAAACACTGAGTGTAGTGTGATGAGAAAATTAGGCTCATCAACACCAGTTAATTATCAGGTACCCACTTTGTAATTACTACAATATTAATATTTAGGTTTTGTCATTTCTTTATTTTCCATAATATATTTTCCTCATATACAAAAAAAAATTATAGCATGTTATTCTATGAACTGTGGCGTGACATAATTATTCAGTCCGCCACGCTTGAAAAATCGCTCCACTTATGGCTTATGCCGCGCCTCGAAACAAGTCGGCGTGTGTGACGTAGGCGCTGCTGCACCGTCGCCGGCGCGCCCCTCTACACTCACTCCGCACCTAGCCTTTGCTTTGATCGCGCGCGTACATCTTTCATTATCTATTGTATAGCTTCACGTCTTTCACTTATTCATATTATCATTCATTGTAGTAATAGTATTTTCATTAAACATCATTCCATTTGCATTATTAGTTATTCATTCGCCTTCAGCAAAGTACTTAGTGCATATTAATTAATGTGTGTAGCTGTGTTGGAATTTGGAGTCTACGGAGGTAACCAGCTACCACATACTGGTGACCCCGACGTGATCCAGAGAGGTAACAACCGGCAAATAACACGTGGCAGTTACTACGAACATAACTCGCAAGGCGTTATCTAAGGCGGTGGTCCAAGTGAAACGCGGTAAGCGATTTTTACTTAATTCAATAATGTCTGTCGAAAATGCACCTGTGGAGGACGACAATTTTAACGACGCTCAGGGTCCCGATGTTGGTGGCGAAGTTTTAAGAGTCGGTATAAGGGTACCACCATTCTGGCCCGAGGAGCCCGCACTTTGGTTCGCTCAAGTGGAAAGCCAATTTGTTTTATCTAGAATTACGAGCGATGAGACAAAATTTTACTATCTGATATCACAATTGGACCATCAATATGCCACAGAGGTAAAAGATATAATTACGAATCCACCTGCGACTGACAAATATTCCAAACTTAAAACAGAACTCATCAAGCGATTATCAGCTTCGGCGGAAAAGCGCATCAAACAGTTCGTCATGCACGAAGAAATGGGCGACAGGAAGCCGTCACAGTTCCTCCGATATTTAGAAGGACTAGCAGGCCCATCTGTAACGAAGGAATTTCTAGCAAACGTTTGGTCGCAGAGGCTACCTCAATCAATCCAAACTGTAATTGCTTCTCAGGTAAAGCTACCTTTAGATCAACTTGCGGAGTTGGCTGATAAAATTTATGATATTGCCCCGCCTGTGCCACAGGTGGCCAGTACTTCTGCGGCAGCACCAGCGCCATCTTACGAAAGTTTGGCGAAGCAGGTGTGTGAACTTACCAAGCAGGTAGCAAAGCTCACTGCGCGCCTGGATAGCGGTAATATGAATAATAATCGTTCACGTTCGCGCTCTCGCAGGTTTAATAGGTCGCGCAGCCGATCCAGACCAAGGCAGCCGCCTCCTAACCACCCACACTGTTTTTACCATTTCACTTATGGCGTTAAAGCAAAGAAGTGCAAGCAGCCGTGCAGTTTCTCTTCGGAAAACTTCCAGGGCAGTCGCAAGTAGCGGCCTATGACTGCCCCTCACCATCATCTTCAGGCCGTCTTTTTATTACTGACCGTTTCACTAAAATGCAGTTTCTTGTAGACACTGGTTCGGACCTGTGCGTTTTTCCACGGTCGGCATTAAAGACGCCGCGCAAGAAATCTTCATTCGAACTTGTAGCTGCAAATAACTCTATCATAAGTACGTATGGACCAATTAAGTTGCACCTAAATTTTGGGCTTAGAAGAGATTTAGTATGGAATTTTGCCGTAGCAGATGTTCACCGACCAATAATCGGAGTTGACTTTCTCAAGCATTATAACTTGCTCGTTGATTGTAAAAATCAGCGCCTGGTCGATGGCCTCACTTCCCTCTCTGTCAATGCTGTCCGATCGGGGCTATCTGACATCGCTTCGATTAAAGCTGTCTCAGGACAAACTGATTATCATGAAATTCTACGTAAATTTCCAGAAATTACGAGACCTGCAGGGATGCGTTCCGCAGTCCAACATGCGACTCTGCACTATATTAGGACGACGCCCGGACCTCCAGTTTCTTGCAAGCCACGACGTCTCGATCCTGTCCGTACGCAAGCAGCCAAGAAGGAGTTCGACGAGATGTTGGAAAGCGGCACTGCTCGACGATCTGAAAGCCCCTGGTCGTCAGCTCTTCACCTTGTCAAGAAAAGGGATGACGGATGGAGACCTTGTGGCGATTACAGAGCACTGAATGCAAGGACTATACCTGACAGGTACCCCATCCGCCATATTCATGACTTTTCCTACCAGCTTTCAGGATGCTCAATTTTCTCAACAATTGACCTCGTGAAAGCGTACAATCAGATCGCTGTAAATCCACAGGATATACCGAAGACTGCCATAACGACCCCTTTTGGATTGTTTGAGTTCCCTTACATGACATTCGGCCTAAGGAATGCTGCTCAAACCTTCCAAAGGTTCATCGACGAAGTCTTGTCCGGACTAAGCTTTTGCTATGGATATATCGACGATATACTCGTATATTCAGCAAATGAAGACGAGCACAAAAGACACTTGCACCAGCTGTTTGAACGTTTGCGACATTATGGCATTCTTATCAATACTTCAAAATGCTCGTTTGGGAAGGAAGCAGTTAACTTTCTTGGATATGAAGTATCTGCCGCTGGATCTAAGCCTCTTGATACAAAGATCCAAGCAATCAAAGAGTATCCTGTACCTAAGACTGTTAAGGAACTTCGGCGTTTCTTAGGAATGCTAAATTTTTACCGCAGGTTTATTCCTGATGCAGCAAAAATCCAAGCGCCGTTAAATTCTTTGCTGCAAGGACCCAAAATCAAAGGTTCTCAACCAGTACAGATGACAGAAGAGCTCCTGAAAACCTTCGAAGATTGCAAAACGTCACTCTCCCGTGCTACACTTCTTGCTCATCCTGATTATTCGTCGAAACTTGCAATAGTCACAGATGCTTCGGATTCGGCAATTGGAGCTGTACTTCAGCAACGCAAGAATGACGTTTGGCAGCCTCTGGCATTTTATTCTCGAAAACTTTCAGCTGCACAAAAGAAATATAGTCTCTATGATCGTGAACTCTTAGCAGTATATGAAGCCATCAAATACTTCCGGCACATGGTGGAAACGACTACGTTCACTATTTTTACAGACCACAAGCCTTTGACTTTTGCCTTTGCGACAAGTAAGCAAGACTGCTCTCCAAGGCAATTTCGGTATCTTGACTTCATTTCCCAATTTAGTACAGACATTAGATACATACCTGGTAAAGAGAATGTAGTTGCAGACGCCCTTTCTCGCGTTGAAGAAATCACCACAATCGATTACAAGGCTCTTGCAGAAGCTCAAGATAAAGATCCTGAACTGCAAGACCTTCTTCGACATGGTTCTTCTCTGAAACTGGAAAAGATGCTAACTGAAGGTTGTAACTTACCTTTATATTGTGATGTCTCGCAGCAATCGCCTCGACCTTATGTAACTGAAGAGTTCCGGAAGAAAGTCTTCGACATGATCCACAACTTACATCATCCAGGAGGTACTGCTACAATGCGACTGGTGACACAGAGATTTGTTTGGCCAGGGATTCGCAAGAATTGTAGAGAGTGGGTAAAGCAATGCTTAAATTGCCAAAAATGCAAAATTTCCCATCACACTGTTACCCCCCTCTCCACTTTCCTTACCCCTTCCTCAAGGTTCTCCTATATACACCTCGACATCATAGGACCTTTACCTATTTCTTATGATTTCAGATATTGCCTCACCGTCATCGACAGATACACGCGATGGCCTGAAGCATATCCTATCAAGGAGATTACAGCCGAGTCGTGCGCTTCAGCCCTCGTGTCTGGCTGGATTGCGCGATTTGGTTGCCCAGCCCGGGTGACCACAGATCGCGGTCGGCAGTTCGAGAGCCATCTTTTCAAGACCCTGACTTCTTTGATTGGCGCTCGTCACATTCGCACTACGTCTTACCATCCAGCTGCTAACGGACTGGTCGAGCGGATGCATCGGCAACTGAAAGCAGCAATCATGTGCAATTCGTCTTCTCACTGGACCGAAGCTCTTCCATTGGTTCTTCTCGGCATGCGCAGCTCCTGGAAGGACGATCTACAAGCATCACCTGCCGAATTAGCCTATGGCGAGCCTCTCAAGCTACCTGGGCAGTTCCTGTCTTTGATGGAGGACTTCAGCACAGCGGATGTCAGCCAATACGCTACACGTCTCCGTTCTCACATGGCCAAACTTACCCCAAAACCTACTTCTTGGCATATTTCGAACTCGTCGCCTTTTTATATCCCACGTGACTTACCTTCTTCTACTCATGTCTTTTTACGACTTGATCGAGTTCGCGGTGCCTTAGAACCTCCCTATGTTGGCCCTTACAAGGTCATAGAAAGAAAGCCCAAGTTTTTCACCATAGACGTCCAGAACAAAAGAATAAACGTCTCTGTCGACAGGCTTAAGCCGGCGTACATGGCAAGAGAAGCAGATTGGAAGCCAGTTCCACCTCACACTTCGCACGCCTTACCAACTCCTACCTTACCTGCACTGCCAGCGGTGAAGAAGACACGAAGCGGACGCACCGTCAAATTTCCTGACTTCTATCGACCGTAGTCACGGTCTGGCCAGGGGGAATATGTGGCGTGACATAATTATTCAGTCCGCCACGCTTGAAAAATCGCTCCGCTTATGGCTTATGCCGCGCCTCGAAACAAGTCGGCGTGTGTGACGTAGGCGCTGCTGCACCGTCGCCGGCGCGCCCCTCTACACTCACTCCGCACCTAGCCTTTGCTTTGATCGCGCGCGTACATCTTTCATTATCTATTGTATAGCTTCACGTCTTTCACTTATTCATATTATCATTCATTGTAGTAATAGTATTTTCATTAAACATCATTCCATTTGCATTATTAGTTATTCATTCGCCTTCAGCAAAGTACTTAGTGCATATTAATTAATGTGTGTAGCTGTGTTGGAATTTGGAGTCTACGGAGGTAACCAGCTACCACAGAACAATTCTTACTATAGTGTGTGGTTTATAGCTGTACAATATATTTGCTGTGGTAACATAAGCAAGCTTATTATAGGTACCAATCAACGAAACCAGCGCTATTTTATATGCATATTCAGTAGGTCTAAGAATCGGCTACTGTCTACATTTTATATTGCATTTGTTGAATAAGTGATATGTAGTAAATAATAAATTACTAATTTTAACTCGAGACTGACGGCGACCATTGTTTGTGCATTTTGCAACGGGACAGCTCGACGCCGCGCCGCCGCAATGGCGCCATACAGTTATTTAGTCACTTCAATAAAATAATATTCTTTACAAATAAAGAAATACGTTACAAATTTAAATACTTTATATGGCAATAGAACGTTTGCCGGGACAACTAGTTTAGTAAGGCACTTCCGTTTCAATAGTGCTCTTAAATGTTATTTCAAGTTTTGTACCAAACTTTTAGCCATATCTAATTTTTAAAATGTTATTAAACTAAATTTTGATTTTGTTATTATTCTCGGAAATTTAAATTTAACTGTAACGGAAAACAAAATTAGCCGATGATATTAGGTATTTAATTACAAATAACGTTTCTAATTCATCCTTTTCCAAATTTTGTTTCTTTTTGTTTCGAAATTACTAAGCTTTGGCTGGTTTTGTCAATTTACCTCTAAAATTTAAAGTGAAAATTATTTTCACATTACCTTTGGTTGATTCTGAGTCTGGCCGGGTCGCCAATATGTACCATTGGTACATTATCGTTGAAGGAGTAAATTAAACACAGAATACTGTATCACTGAACACTCTACTCCCTGCCGCGGCTGGTAAGCAAGTGGTCGACAGCTATCACTCTGGCGACCATCTTGTCACAGCCTCAACCTGATTGGTAGTAAGGCGGCCATCTTTATTTATCAATACACTACAATCTCTTAGAAAGATGCTTGTGTAAGTGTATACGTACAAATATTTTTACACACAGATGTAAACCAATTTCGGTTTCGTTTGACAGCTCGAAATTGTTGCTCTATTCCAGGGGTCACCAAATGGCGGACCGCGGTCCGCATCCGGACCGCCGACCCATTGTGTGCGAACCAAGCAATCATGTTCGAAGATGAAAAAAAATTTTCTCACCTCCGGGCGGAAAACGTCAACTTTCTTCCCGCTGCGCTTACCGATGTTGCCGTTTTCCGCCTCCGTCGATGAGAAAAATAGTATACGCACCAGGGGCAGTAAATAAGAAAGCCTCAGATCACAACCTGTTTGTTGACCTCGGCTTCGCCTCGGCCAATTACATGATCTGAGACATTTCTTATTTTCCTGCCCTAGGTGCGTAATATACTATTTCGGTCTCGACATACTGATGAACATGTAGCAACAAAAACTGACACTTTCCTCATTGATACAAAATAAACCTTTGTAATTTCCGTAATTAAATAAATAAATAAACGTTTATTCCCCCTTTTCGACCATTACACCACAAGACATATTATTACATATTTTGTTTAATTTTTTTTATGTACGGACCGCGAAGGTCATTTTATTTCTAAAACGGACCCCGAGCGAAACTAATTGGTGACCCCTGCTCTATTCCGTTAAGTATATTAACTTTATGATAAAAACTTAAACTTACCGTATTTTGTTTTTTCTTTAGACGTCAACGATGTCCAAACAGGAGCTGAATATACATTACAGCACACTTTTTCCCACAATTTTCTTTTTAAATATCTATTATGATATTCTGCCTTAGAAGTATCATAAATTACTGGTCTGTTTTGTATTTCATGAATTAACATCGTTACATCGATATCTGGCGCCCTGGTAATTAAATAGATCGCGTACGTTACGTCACTACAAATGCAGATTGCAGACTAAAAGTGTGCGCCGTCTGCGTTAGCGCGTGTTGAAGCAAACGTTCTATTTTTTTCGCACACTTATTGTGCGGCGCGGCGCGAAGGGGCGCGATGCGGTCTGCCAGAATTATACGGCCTTTTTGTGCGCCGGACTTTTTGCGCGTCGTGTGCGTTACTGCATATAATTGCATAGGTTCTATTCCCACAGACTAAAAAGTGCGTCACGGATATTCTGTCGTCTGCGATCTCCCTTAAAAATGCATTGTAACGCCACGTGATATTGAAATCTGAATTGACCCTAAAAGTGTATTATTATAAGAATCGCTTTAGAAGAAAGATAAAATCCTAAAGTAGAAATATGTCCACTCAAGTTGAACATGACTGGTACAAATGACGTAGAAAACCCCCGATATGAAATCTGTAATGACCACCCGCAGTAGTTCCATTTTATCTTCCATCTATAACTTTGCCAATTTAAACTTTATCTCGTTACAGTAAGTGTCGATATCGCATCTATAACCGTTAATGTAGAAAAGAAAGCATTAATCAAAAGCGATCGGTCTGTATTAGATGGAGGAAGTTTTGACGACACTTTACCGTCATAATGGGAACTATACGAGTTTTCGAGTTTCGACCGCGATCTCGAGATCTCGAGGTCTCGAGTTTCGACCGAGGTCTCGAGGTCTCGAGTTTGATGGATTTGATGTCTCGGACTCCAATCGAGACGCGACAGTCACTTGCACGATGACTAATGTTCTCTCTGATTAATTGATTCCTTATTTTTGCGTTAATATTATTTTTTCCGTCCAGTTTGACAGCTCGAAAATTGTTTCTGACAACTTTTTGTGGTCGGCTTAATGGTTATTTGTATTCGTTTTGTTTTGTTTCCTTTGATAGCAATATAAATAACCTATCAGAAAGTTGTTTATTGGATGGTAGACCTACGTAATGTACTCGTGTTATTTCAAACCCACCCGACAGATCACTAAAGCGCAATCCACACTGAACCCGCCGGGCTGCCGACATAATATTATGTCGGCAACTTTTTGTCGGCGGTCTAGTTGGCGGCTTCACAAGTCGGAAAATTTAGTCGGCGGCATGTCGGCGGCTTGAGATGAGAAATTTATTTGGCAGTCAGTGATTGGTCAGTGATTGCCGCGTGTCTATAAACGTTGTGTCGCCGGGCAACTGAGTGCAGGCGTACCCAAGCCGCCAAAATGTCGGCGGGTAACACGCTCGGGCGCATGTTGCCGACATCATTCTTTTCATACAGGCCGCCGGGTTGTGTCGCCGGGCTCTGTCGGCGGCCCGGCGGGCTCAGTGTGTATTGCGCTTAACATTGAACTGTCATAGCCCCATCAAATGACATGGGTCCACACTCCACAATCTATGAATCTTCGATGGTATAATACCATCGAATACCATCGAATAATCTTCGATAGTATTAAAATACCATCGAAGATTATTAAGTTCTAACTTGAATGTGTTCTAGAAAACAAATTATCTTAGACTCACAGACATACGCAAACAGATACGTCAAACATAACCGAAAACACCCTCTATTTTCTTTGCGGGTTTTTAACCTTTGTATACGTATTTTTGGAGCGCTTTCGACAGTCACTCATTAAACTGCAAAGTGCATATGTGTTTATTACTAAATCAGGCGAACGGAGCATTCACATCTAAACTCACATTACCCTCGCGATAAACGCAAAACACAATTAGCCCAAGTTTCATCTAATGAGAACTCGCGCGGATTTATATGTACGCAATATTTTGAATTAGCTCCAATTATATTGTTAAAGTAGCTTATTGCCTTCGAATTGGTTGCATGTTTTGTTCTATGGACACATTTACACTGTACTACTAGTATATGCATATAAATTATTGGGATACCAAATGTATGGAATTCTATCAGAATAGTTGATTCATAGGCAGATGGTGAACGTAAGTTGGTCGCATTATGATTTATGTTAAACCCAGCTGATAGATCACGACCATTAAATAGACCGCTACCTAATACCTATACATATATTATATTATTAGCTAGTAAATAGCGTAGTCAGAAAGCAGCTTTAAGCGCTTGTAGTATTCGATACTGTTTTATTAGCATTTTATAGAGCTCGATACAGGCTGAGATAAGTCGGGCTGCGAATTTCCGCCTTGCTTAGAATAATTTAGAGTTGCGCATATTTTATGACTTTCAGCATCCCTATAAAATTCTCGAACATTCCAGCTTAAAATAAATTTTAATATTGAAGTGGATTTTCTCATATTTCTCATATGAAAATCATGTGAAAAGCAAGCGTGTATACTGTACGGTCTCATAGAAAACCGGTTTAGATTCGTCACTCAATAGCTATGTCCACACTGTGCAATTTCGTCTTCAATTTTCGTCATCTTCTTTCATTCAACTTTCGTATTGGGCATTCAATAATTGAATGCGTCAATGAACGCAACGCCAACATTGTCATTAAAGAACAAAGCGAAAGTTTTGGATACAGTCAGAGGGCATGCGCCGCGGGCATGCCTCACGTTCGCCGTTGACTGCACTAATATAACGCATGCCCTTGATGAACAAAAAAAGGCACAGTGTGGACAAAGCTATTCGTCACTAGCCAAGAAAAAAATGAAATACGAAGATTGAACATTTTCGCGGCTGCTTACTGACAAGATTTATTTCGTTACCGTTTGTTTCTGATATCTATGTTCGTTAACTACTCAATTTAGATTGATCGACAACAAGTAACAAAATTTTTAAATTAAATTTTAACCAAGGTTAAAACAACATTAAACTTTAATTGGATTCTCTAATTTGGATTTGGAATCAACGTTTTAAAAAATCATTGCTTACTGACAATCCGACGGGATGCGAGCGGGATGCCCGTAGTGTGGCCTAAGAGCCGGGACACAAAAACACGGCACGACGTCGTACGGCGCCGTACGGCGCCGTACGACGCCGTGTCGTGGGAATTCACGGCGCGAGTCGTAAAAAACCACGGCACGGTGCCGTGCGGCACCGTACGGCGTCGCACGACGTCGTGCCGTCGAAACTCACGTAGAAATTCAAGATGAGTTTCTACGACGCGGCGTCGTACGACGCCGTGCCGTGGTTTTTACGACGTGCGCCGTGGATTTAAACGGGACAGGAGACATAAAATTATAGTAATTTAAATTCTGAAAAAAATGTATGTGTTAGTATTAAGGATCTAACACATTGGAATTCATATTCCATTACACAATAATATCATGAATTTCACTCGATAGAAAAAAATCCCAAAGTTACCTCTTCTTTTAACGAAATTGCCAAACTATGTCCAAATTATTTGGAATTTTCAGATAATTTTTATATTGAATTAAAGACAAAGAATATATAGCGAGTATCATTTATTTGATTCGATTTAATTGATGTATAAAATAACGACGATCAAAAAACTATAAAATTGCAGGCGCAAAGTGTGTGACTGAAAGCACCAGCCGAGCCTTTGCGCCCCCAATTTTAAAGTTTTTTGATCGTCGTTATTTTATACATCAATTAAATCAAGTAAATTAAACGATACTCGCTTTAAAATAATTTGGACATAGTTTGGCAATTACGTTAAAAGAAGAGGTAACTTTGGGATTTTTTTTCTATCGAGTGAGTTCATGATAATATTATTGTGTAGTGGAATATGAATTTCAATGTGAAGGTATGTTGTTCTTCCGATTTGTTGTTGTGTATAATAGTTTATATTTTGTACTCTGAAGCGTCCAAAATAAAATATTTAAACCATTCTACCAGCGTAGGTACTACTGATGTTGTCACTAAAAAAGAATAAAGCATTTTATAATAAAACAAATGAGATGCAAACGAATCGCCGTTACGAAGGGCGGCCATTCAATTAAGTTTAAAGATTCAAACGCGAATTTCAATTAACCGGGGAACAAATGTCGTAAAGTCGCCCGTCAATAAGACAATGATAACAATTTTATCTTTCCACACCGACGTACTATAGTTAAGGACGTCGCATTCATAATCAAACGTTACTCCACCCCGAGCGAGAAACTAAAACAGCAATGACAGACTTAAAAAAAATTATACATAACAGTTAAGAATGTGCTTATTTAACAAGTAGACCTGCGGAAAGCTACAAGACAAATTTTGCCAATTTGCCTTGTTGTTTTCCGTTAGCCGTCTAGTTATTACATCGTCCTAAGTACAAACGTCAAAATCGCTGCTTATTTTTTTTAGTAAGGTATATTATTAGGCCATTTCTTATCCCCGTTGTCACTAAAAATCTGAGTAATGCTTCGAAGTGGATCTAGCAGCATAAATATTATGGTACAGTAAGTTACCAGTTATACCTTAATCTTTTAAGACTATGATAGAATTAAAACTAATTATTATATTATATTGCCGCCAGACCGCCGTAATTTCACGAATGCGACGTCCGTCTATGGTACGTCAACGCTACAGAGTTTGATGAATCGCGCCGAAGTACCGGCCCTCAAGACGTGCGCTCAATTTGAAATGCTAATACGGGATCCTTCGTGTTAATCGCGACGTTATGTAGTAGACCCTTTGAATAAATGAGTGCAAGTAAAAAATTGCCCATGTTTTTATACAACCTTTTAATACTAAAGCGCCCGAGAGGGAAGCGCTTTACTCGATTGGATTCGTCATCATCGTCGGCCTCGCACCCACCTTAATGCTACTTGTATTTTTATAAAATTAATTAAAAATCAAAAAACCCGACTGCAAAAAATGTTAACTAAAAAGAACGAAACAAGACCTAATTCTGCCGGAGGCATCGAATCCATGTTTTAATTGATACGACTCTTGCTTACGAGTTTCATGCCAGGATAAATAGAAGGTTACATAGAAAAATGTAGAAGAAGAAAGTGGATAATAAAATGCAGTCGGAGGTCGCACCAAGTTAAACATTAATTCATAAATCATAAAATATTATGCCTCCGACTGCATTTTATTATCCAGTTTCTTCTTCTACATTTTTCTATGTAACCTTCTATTTATCCTGGCATGAAACTCGTAAGCAAGAGTCGTATCAATTAAAACATGGATTCGATGCCTCCGGCAGAATTAGGTCTTGTTTAGTTCTTTTTAGTTAACATTCTTTGCAGTCGGGTTTTTTGATTTTTAATTAATTTATTTTATTTGCGACTTTTTAGTTGTAGTCATCTAGCCATTTCGACAATCAATCTAATAAAAAATTGAAAAACTACCGTGCTGAATGCTGATATAATAATATAACCATAATAATATATCGTAGGTACACTTAGAAAAGTGTACCTACAATACGTTATAATAGGTCTGTACATAGGTTTGGTACTGTTTCAATGTATATTTCTAGTTTTAAGTACCAAATCATTGTTTTTTTTTTAATACTTTGTCATTGAATTTTCATCTTGTTTCAGTAATGTCAGTTAATTTTTAATAAATATTGGATTTATCCATGCAGGCGGATTTTGGTTTTTTCTTATTTTATTACTAGCGGTCGGCCGCGGCTCCGCCCGCGTGGATGTCGGTGAGCTCTGCAAAAAGCATACCCAGGAAAGACTCGGTCAGCAAAATGATTCCCAGTTCAATTCACAGACTCCGACACTAACATCGACGACGCAGTCATTATACGCAGATTGCACAGATTGTCTTCCTCCCGCACGCACACCCGCCTTGGTGACGACTGACGCCAACTATCGTAATATTTTAATTTCGCCATAATTTCAAAACCAAATGTCCAATTTTATTCATTCACAGACCAAATATTATCTACATGAACTGTACTTAGTAATGGAATAATTTATTTTGATAAGAATTAAAAGAATGAGTAAAATAAACGCGTTTAAATGTAGTCCAAAAAAAATTCAAGATTTTTAAATAAAAAAATGGTTATTGTGCCTCACTCGACATAGATAGGTATAGTGTGTCGCGGACTTTTTTGTAGATATTTGTAAGTTCTACAATTACTTAGAATTTTATGGTTCTATCTTTTCTAGTTTAGGCAGCGTACGTAAAATAAGTAACTTTTCTGGTTGATTTTTTACACCTTGCGTCCAAAGAACCCAAATATCTTACGGTACCCTATTTTTTTCCAAAATAAAATTCAGCCTATGTTCAGCAAAAATAATGTAGAATTTCAATAGTAAAAGAATTTTTCAAATCGATCCAGTAGTTTCTGAGCCAAACAAGCAAGAAATTAAATATTTCCTCTTTATAATATTAGAGTAGATTTATTGTTCTATTTAATATTAAAACTGCAAGTTTTATACATATTTAGAATCAGTGTTTAAAATCCTTTATTTTGATACCCCACTCGATATGCTTGGCGTAGTGATTATATTCTCTTTGATGCTTGGTAGAATTTTTATTTTTTTTACCTCACAATATGGCGTCAAACATCTGCTATTTTGTTTTTTTTTAATGTCACCTATCTAAGAACACTTGGGTCATTAAGACAAATTTAACGATACCTCAAATGTGAAAATCCGTTCAGCGGTTCTGAAGATACGAGGTAAGGAAGAATATTACAAACATAGGTACAAGATACGCGCTAAACACATAACCCTCCCGGCAGTCGGGTAAAAAAGGAAACGAGCAGACGGATCACCTGGTAAACAAAGGCCGCTGCCCATGGCTATTTACAAATCCATAGCTACACGTGAAACTTCTCTCATCGCCCATGACTATTAACAATGTCGGATGTACAAAATCGTCATTTTTATTTTATTTCATAAAACATGTCCTTATAACCAAGGCAATATTAGCTGAAAATATAAAATCTATATTATGCATAGTTTCTGAAATAGCTACATTAAAAATGTCGTATATATTACTAAGATAAACAAGCTAACAATGTCGGATAGTCACTACCTACGTTGTTAACGGGACGCGGGGGCGAGTGAGAGCACTCGATGTGCCACTTCCGACTATGTTAATGGAGGAAATGGACCTCGCGCTATCATTTGTTTTTTTTTTTTTGCAACCTTAGTTATATTTTTTTAATTTTCGATGATATTTTTAATGTCTACGAGATCAGCACAGCTAATCAAACTAGGTACTCAACGAAATTAAGAAAAATATAGTAATAGGTAAAAAAATACTGATGTAAATATTATAATCGAAGCTAATACTAGTGCGGAAAATGGTATTTACTATTCTTTATTATAGTCTTTAAAGATTTTGAACAGTATAGCTTATGTTTTATTGCTTTAGATTTGAATTTAAGAAAAACATTTACCTTCATTAACATTTTATCGTAGGTCACTAAAAACTGTCGGATATGCCACATCCAACGTTCTTAACCGGTTTTTCAAATGTGTAAAATGTCGGTTGTGCCACATACGGCATTTTAAATCGGTTTTATAAATGGTTAAATCGTCGCTAGTACCACTTCCGACATTGTTATGGGGATTTATAAATTGACAAAATGTCGGTAGTATTACATCATAATCATTTCACTTATTATTCTAATTGGTTTAATGCCACTGGGAGTTTGTTTCATATCTGTCGTTGCTTACCGACCTTAAACAATTTTCAGAAGGCTTCAAAATATGTCATTTTTATACGAAAATTAAGTTTTTGTTGGCACACATACACAATGAATGAATATAATTTTTTAATTAAATAATCGTGTTTTGGTGATCTGGTATCTGATAGCTGATTTTTTTGGCATTTTTTTAATACATAATAGTAACAAAACATAAGCTTTACTATTAAAAATCGTAAAAAAGTATTAAAAGGACCTTTTTTCACGCTAGGTTTAACTTCAGTCACAATATTTCCATGAGCATTTTTTTCTATACTATTATTATAATTTTCTCAAATTCGTTGAGTAGCTAGTTTGATAAGCTTTGTTGATCTTGTAGATATTGTAAATGCAGAGCTTGCAATATGCAACTTACAACAAGTCTTAACCCATCAAGCCCCGTACGAGCACCGGTGATCGCGACAACAATAGAATACAATAGCATTTCCAAGAATCCCCGATTAAAGGATTAATTAACAAACAATATATAGATTTACTCAGATTATGTAAAAGTGAAATTATTCTCAAAAAATACCATAGAATAAATAGAGAATCTCGGATGAAGAAGACTGCTTTTGATTAATTAATGTAATAAATATTCATCTAAGTTTTTCTTGAAAATGAAGTCTATGGTAGTACGTAAGTGCCCTAAAAATTTAGAGATTTTTAAGAACTACCTGATTCCGCGAACTTCGTTTCGCTGACAAATTAATGGACCTGCAAAACAGTCAGTCCTTCGTCAGTATTTTCTGTATTTCCCACATATTTGGGCAAATTCATCTCTCCAGCGTATTTGGCAGATGTCGATAAGATCCATACCTAGCAAGTTGTTCGACTTGGAAAATATATTATATTTTCCATTACAAATTCGTGGTAGCCACCGCCGTTGCCGCGTCGGCGCCTTGTTTTGAGCTTTAATCAAACTGTCCTAACTTCTAAAATATTTGCCCCATGGTAATAATTTAAAAGACAATTCCATTCTTTATAGAATCACAATTAATATTTTGATATTTATTTAGGTAAGGATCAATTGTTAATATGCAAAAAAAGCCACGCTACTAGGAGATGATTTGAAGTTAATTTTTTAATGAAGGAAATGGTTATTCGTTAACCATAAAAGATATATAAATGCTGTCCTGAACTTTTTTGAAGATAATGATGAATACTATAATATTTGTAATATTATTTCTATGAGTTAGCTGTATTTTTCGCATCGCAAGCGAAAGAATGTAATTTATTGCAAATTTTTACCACTTTGGGTTATATTTTTGCGATTTTCGGTATGATCCCTAATATTTTTCTGAATAATACACTACCTATGTTCTTTGCAAACAATGTAGCTTACCAAGGGTAAAATTATTTTTAAAATTAGTTCAGTAGTTATTGAACCTATTCAATACAAACAAAGATATATATAAAGACTATTTCAAACACGAAACAAACTTTTCCTCTTTATGATTGATACAAAAAAAAAATATTAATTTTGTTAAGTTAATTTAAGTTATGGTATCAAAAAGTTAACAAAATAGTGATGGCAATAATTTTTAATTTCAAAGTTTTAGGTTAATTTACATTTCGTTCGAAAATTTGATTTTCCTGATTATTTACGTCATAAGAAATATTTTGTATTTTCATACACACATTGTTTTTACGTTTTATTTGACAGAAGTCCATAAAAAAGATATATTTTCTTGAAATTGTTGTCATTTTTGTTGGTAATTTCTACATGCGACATATTTTAAATTAAAAGTTATCACTTAACAATGGCGTAAGTTCCAATTCCGACAAGCAATCATTGATTTTGTACAAGCAACAATGTCGGTTCTGGCACTTCCGACAAATCAGCATTACTCGTACTCCGTTAAAAAGGTCAGAAGTGACTTTTCTCATATTTATTTATAAAATACGGGATACTCCTAATAATATACTAAACGTGAATAACTTATAGAGCACAACCCTGAAACATGATTCTACTTGAAATAAGTAAAAAGTTATTCACAATTTAGACTTCAAATCGCTCTCCTGTAAAGTTGCTGTTTTTCACATCCGACATTGTTAATAGTCATGGGCGTCTTGTGTTGCATTAGACTTACAGTTATCTCACTCACTTCCCGGAAGTTTCACAGCTGTTTTCCGTGAGACCGTGGTATCGATCAGAGCAAAATCAGCAAATCGTCAATCATGACAAAACATGATTTTACTATTTATTTTAATGTTTACAGTGATACCCCAAAACTGCTCTATCGATTGTAAATTGTAATGAAATATTATGGCACTAATGTAGAGCACACAACGATAAAATAAAGTCTACACTTTTTATCGCAACTTCATTTAAAAACAAGACAGCTTATAACAAGATCAATGTTCTAGGAATTGAAGATTCTCTAAATGACATAACCTTTTTGCTCAGAAGCACTTAAAACACTCGGCTGCTACAAATTGCTAAAAGCGCACGAAGCTTTTAAGGTTTTTCTTTACTATTGAATCGTAAAATAAAAATTCATTAGTAAATTAAATATTTTTGAAATATTTCGAAGTTATACAAAATAAAGTAATTTTTGCCTGAGGTACCAAATTGACACTTTGAGATTATTTCATACAGAATATATCAAAGTGCAAAGTGCTTTATTTGTTACTCAGGTAAAATGCTAACGATTGAGTTAACTTTAATTTATCAATATTATATTCACATGAACTCGGTTTTAAGTTAGATATGTAACTATTAAATAAAGTGATAACTTTCTCATTTGTCTCAACTAAACGATTATCAACAAAACAAAACAAACAAAACAATCTCCTTTTAAATGGAATCCAAACAATTATCCCTAATGAGTCGTCGATTGGACTCTATCTGTTACAATTAATTGTCGTAAACAACATTTTTCCCTCATCATAAATACTTCAATTAAAAACCTTCGGAAACGTCTCGAATACTCACAATCGAGTTTTTAGCGGAATATTGTCGCTATTTAAAATGATACCATTAGCGCCTCCGAGAGCAATAAGGAAAATTGGTCCCGCTTTAACAATCTGACTTATTTAAAGACATTTTAAATAATGCCTTCCAAATTCCGAGGAGACCGGGAGAAATGAGCAAAGAATCGAAAAAAATGTTTTATTACGACTATGAGTTTACTTTTGTAATTATTATTGTTTATGTACCTTAGTACAATATTTTCATGTATATAACATGAAAATATTGTACTAAAAATATTTTGTGTTACATTCTTAAAAATGTTCAAACATATTATAATTTCTCGTACGTGAACAAATTTATGTGTTAACTTAAATTCACACATCAAAAGAAAACCTAAAGTATGCTCCAATGTACAATTGAGCACAAAAGTCGAAACGTATCATTGACGCTTGTCCGTAGCGGCGGTAGTTTTGCAATTCAAAACTTCCCTCATATCAGTTATTCGGACGAATGACTACGACTGTACATGGGGCTTGGCGCAAGTTACAGTCTGTGACAATAAATTTTGTTACACAGTTCCAACATAATACTCGTATAAGGCATCCATTACACGGTAGGTTTTGCTGCCAGTTTTACCACTGTCACATGACTGTGAGTGTTGAATAACCTGCCGTGTAATGCAGTGACTGATGGTTGCATGAAATTGATTGACAGTTATCTGGATGTTTTGGTTTTTATGTCATGCAACCATCAATCATGACTTTGGAGTAAACGTTTAATGGCATTTCATCAATCACGCGTCAGTCAGTCAGTCGTCCATAATTATCTTGCGTGAAAACGTATATTCTTAATGAAATTTTGCGTATAATATAATAATAGTATCTATGGACGCTTCACACCACGTCAGTCTGGCCCCGTGCTAAGTACCTGAAGGACTTGTGTTACAGGTACCGGACAACGGAAATATTATATTTAATACTTTTGTACTATACATATATTTAAGATTTTTATTATATCATACACGTATTTAATACACATCCATAACCCGGAACATTGAAAAACTTTTTGTTCCGTCGGCGGGATTTGAACCCGCGACCCCCGGCTTGAGTTGCCACGACACTCTAACCATTGAGCCACGGAGGTCGTCTATGACTGACAATCAGTCGGAATGACTGTGTAATGTGAAATTAATTCCAACACTCACCAACAGTCAAACGAAAGTCATGATTGATGGAATTGACTGACCAGGGCATGACCGTCTAATGGACGCGATAAATGTGCGTTAACGAAACGAAACGCGATGGAACGATGAATATAATTTTATTTAATTTTTTCGCAGAGAAAAAAAGAACAATTAAGGAATATATAATAATATACTGTGAAAATACAATGCTCAAAGAATATTTGTAGACATTTTATTAGGACTCTACACGTAAGCTGAAGGACAAACGATAACGAATTTACAGAGATTTTCATCTATGACCGCCTGTCACCTGTGATTGATTGTTTGATTGATTGATTGTTTGATTGAGCTTTGTAATCATGGTGGCAATAATGAACACAATACAACAAAATGCAGTTAAAACACACCTAAAACTCCTTGAGTTATGACATAAATGGCATTTTTATCTTATTTGTAGTTGCTGAAAAACCTGAAGAGCTTGAACTAAATCTAATCCGCTTTATCTTGTATCTTGAGCCACACATTTTAGCACCTCGTATGAGTTACTGATACAGCGGGCACGGCCGCGGTGGAACGTTCAGTCGTCAATGGTTCTTTAAATCACGCCAGCGCTAGAATCTGGTTACTGGAATAAACTATTTTTGTGTACCAGTATAGTGGTACGTTAAAATCACTAGTTTTTTTTTTTAACTCGGCATCGAAACCCAAATCCCATCGAAATAGAATACAGTATGGGAAGGTTACTCTCATACATTTACCGCTGGAATATTTTAGTTAATGTCATAATTATTACGTAGCAATGACAATTATATGTCGACTGAGTTTGACAATGTGTGCATTTCGTGTAAAAATATTTTTCTCACCTCCGGGCGTAAACCGTCAACTTTCTTCCCGCTGCGCTTACCGATGTTGCCGTTTTCCGCCTCCGTGGATGAGAAAAATAGTATACGCACCACGGGCGGTAAATAAGAAAGCCTCAGATCACATGTAATTGTTGGCCGAGGCGAAGCCTCCGGGCGGAAAACGTCAACTTTCTTCCCGCTGCGCTTACCGATGTTGCCGTTTTCCGCCTCTGTCGATGAGAAATAGTACATTACGTACCTAGAGCCGGAAAATAAGAAATGTCTCAGATCACATGAACTTGTTGACCTCGGAGTTTTTATTATTCGCTGCCATTAGGCACACATAATTTAAAGTATTTAGTTTGTTGCCTTGATATGCAACAAAATGGCTATTATTAAATTACAATATCCTATCTAAGGTATTTTTGTAATATAATTGGTGATTTTGTATTAAAAAACTTTTTCAAGACTTTTTAGAATTATTAAAACTAATTTCACGCATCAAACGAAATAAAGGTTGTCAAGGTTTCTTGCTGAAAAGCCTACGAATAATAAGACTTTATTATTCGTAGTCAAAAGCCTAAAAATAGTTGGGTTAATTCTCAATCACAGCTATCAAACCCAATAATAATTATAGGTAGGGCTATTAACGAATCGTATGGGGTGACGTGATACGAATACTGATAGAGGGTGGGTAATTATCACGTGGTTAGAACTCAGATAAAGTGATTGTAAACATTTGGTAACGACTACTCGATAGGTAAGAATACTAATTACTGTAGTAAGTATGAGGCTGATTTTTGTATTTCGATTGTAGCTTAGAAATACACGTTATTCAAAATACACCGTGAAATTTCATCCAATGCAGTGGGACAACATGGGCTCTTAAAAATCATACATCTCGGGCCATCAACGCGAACGGTCGCTCTATCAAATGGAAGGTCAACATTCCAAAAAAATACGTACAACCATTTAGATGGACGCCAGCCAAATTTTGTATTCATTTCGTCGGGAACTCTCCTTAACGGATGTTACATCACCATAAGCTAACTGAAATATTGAAAATCAAGATAGACAACTTTAGATTAGGGAGTCGAGTTTTTTTTTCTTGGGCGTGACCTCTCGCTCTCGAGCTGCATGGTTCGCTGCATGCTCGAGAGCGATGAGGCATGGCAGGCGGCGGTCTCTTTCTGCGAAACCGTCCTTTCGCAGAATGAGGCCGCGGAGCGGAACAGAGAGGATGACCCACCCTCTGTTCCCCTCCGCCGGCGTAGGACGGAAGTGCGGAAGCGTCATTACGCGAACCTCCAAACTTCCGTCTAAACCGGGGCTCCGGGCAAGGATGGGAACCAGCCCGGCTTAGCTAGTCCCGGCGCCGAGGGGGACGCTTCAGTTTGCCGGAGCGTTCCCTTACTTTGGTGGAAGTTCGGTCCCTTTTGAGGTAGACCGGCCAGTCGTGCCAGTCGTGGAGGGGGTCCTGCGTTAGACAGATCCAGGACATCCCTCCGTATACGGCTGAAGGCAAACCGCAGGTGGTTTAGTGGGTAAGAGTCCCACATACCCCCGGGGTGCTTCAGTTTTTAACTGAGGCACATCCCCAACCCAGGCCCGGGGCACCCATGATGGGTTTCCCCTGCGCATCAAAAAAAAAAAAAGGGAGTCGAGTTTATATATTATTTATAGTTATAAAGTGTTCTAGTATCAGTAACTTCAGATCTGAGATGTTCTACTACTGTAGTAAAACATAAGTATGAACGACGACATAATAATGGTTATTATAAAATCTATTTAGAGTAAAAAGAAAACACTTCGTTATGAAATCCCAGGTGCACCTGTCAGGTGAAAAATATTTTTTTAAAGAATAAAAAGTTTATTTTATCAAAAAACCTTTTGAGCTAATGATTGTGCGTCAAAGGAAGTAATGAATTTCGAACTTTGCGTAAGCTCTATAACCTTTGTGACGAATAATTTTTTCGCTAATTTTATTAAAAGCTCCCTTTACCTTAAAAGCTTTGAGCTTTCGAGACGGGACCCATTTGTACTCGTAATTAAGCATTCATAAACGTGAGAACACATTAGGATAAAATATCTGAATTATAATAATTATTTATGCGCGAAAACATTTTAATTCAATTATTTCAATACGTTTTCAGAGAAAAATATAAATGTTAATTTCCTTGTTTACCTTATTGTACTCTAAGAGCGTGACATAGATCACGCAATCTGTCGTTTCATAACTTGTATTAAATGCATTTATGAAATACTTTACAAAAAAGGAGCATAACACGAAACAAACATACAAAACATGTAAGAATAACTTGAAATAATTATAACAACTTTTGAGCGAAATACCGGCATGGAACATTTTTCTTACGAAATGGTTTAAGGGCCGCGATACACCGGAATGGCAGCGGCGCGGCGAGCACTTTCAGTGTCATATGATTTTAAACTTTATCTTCATTATTGTAATACATAGTATCGCTTGAGAAGTATAGCGGCTGCCCGTGGCCGCCGGCACTGCCGCACCGCATGACACTTGTTAACCTATTATGTATTCTGTGATGACACTGAAAGTGCTCGCCGCGCCGCTGTCAGTGTGGCGCGGCCCTAAGTAATACTATAATATAAGTAAACTAGATGACGCCCGCAACTCCGTTGCGCCAAAATTCGTTTATCGCACGGGAACCGTATATTTTTTCGGGATAAAAAGTAATGTCCTTTCCCGGGACTCAATGTATCTCCATACCAAATTTCAGCAAAATCGGTTCAGCGTTTTGAGCGTGAAGAGGTAGCAGACAGACAGACAGACAGACACGCTTTCGCATTTATAATATTAGTATGGAAGTATGGATTGCTATTAATTATTATAGGTTTATTTAGGAGGTTACAAAACAGGATATAGATTTTAATCCACGATAACCTCATAATAAAAGAGCTGTTGGATGATTTTAATGTATCATACTTCGCAGTAATACTTCAATAATGGACGACAAAAGTAATGTAATTGTTAACTATGGGGAATTACTGTGTACGGGCACTTCAGCCAATAATAAAGGTTGGCAGCGGGCGACATGAAGCAACCGCAGACGACGTGTCGTCGCGACAATACTGGTTTCTATGTATTTCTATGAAATACCCTGCGCAGCTAGCGACACGGAGCTTTCATAGAAATACATCGAAACCAGTAGTGTTGCGCCGACATGACAGGTCGTCGCCTGCTTGCTGCTGC
The DNA here is from genome assembly GCA_963422495.1 of Polyommatus iphigenia. NCBI lineage: Eukaryota > Metazoa > Arthropoda > Insecta > Lepidoptera > Lycaenidae > Polyommatus > Polyommatus iphigenia. The sequence goes on from OY730189.1 coordinate 467,842, forward strand.
ATGTAGCCGATTTCCAACTTTTACCGTAACTGAGGTGATAGTGCGTCTGACTATTGAATACAATTATACTTCGGGTCTTAACCGAAGACGATTACATTATTTACTTGCAGCAGTACATGAGTAGGTGCCATCCTTATCACACATTTAGAGTAAGTAACAAGCTAGAAAGAGAAAACAACAATACCTGTTTCATCCCACCATTCCCGCGCCACCTGGCAGTGGGGGATGGCGTGACAATTCATTACGTGATTTTGTGTCGTCCGAGTCACACAATTTTCTTTTAAAACGTTATAATATTTAATTGTTTTTGGTTTTATACGATTAGTAGATTATGCCGAAAAGAAAACGTGATCGTTCCGTGGACAGTGATTATAATAGGTTGGCCAAAAAAGTGAAAAGATTGAGAGATAAGTTGAGGGCAAAAAGAAGAAGACGAGAACATTCTCCATCGGTTTCCTCGAGCACTAAGTCGGATTTTTCAGACCCGGAATATGATAGTTATTATCCAGGTAACAAATTTAGTTTTCTATACAACATTTTTAACTACCTACCTACTTACTTCAATAAAAACTCGATTGGCGAAAACTGTAAATGTTGTTATGTTTTTATGCATTAATATATAATTTTAACTGATGTAGTGGTTACAATAGTGATATACACATAATATTTTGTGAGAAAAAATATAACCGCCACAGCGCCGGAACTTACCTATTATAACTTACCTAACTTGGGCCCGTTGTTACTATTAGCGTCTTCTAGAACCTAGAAAAATGCACGGGTACCTATCTTGGACCTGTTGCTTATATTGGGTACCTATCTTGGACCCAAACACGTTTATGGGTAGCCTAGCTTGGACCCAGGCCTGAATTATTACACTCCACGATAGTGTTATAAAATTTAAACAAAAGAAACTATTTTATAAATAGAATTCGTTTAGTGAATTCAAATAACCATATTACGTAATACGTGTTATTATGCTCCCGCTGCTTCTTTTTATTATTCTACCTCCCATTTAAGTGTATCTTTAAAAGACTAAGCAGGATGTCTATTTTTCCTTGTAGTCAATGACCTCCCAAATCAGGAAGCTTTGGACGATCTTAACAATGATGAGGAGCACCCTCAGATGGAGTCTATAGTCGTCATACCAGACAATGTGTCCACACCAATGGAGGCAGATGCCCCGTCACTTACCTTACCAGAACTACAGCCAGAAGCTAGTAACGGGGATGCGGTGGCTAGCTTGGAACCTGAAATTTTAACCCTCTTAGGTGAAGATCCCGCTGATAAAAAAAGTCATGGTGAGGGTTTACATAAGGATATTGTACCAAGATGGGCACATATCCTCACTAACGGGTTACAGAAGGACACAGTGGCGGACTTACTAAAACTTTACCTACCGCCGGACAACTGTACAAATATCTGCGCACCCAAACTTAACCCAGAAATTAAGGCTGCCCTATCTGATTTAAATGTGAAACAGGACTTATACAGCCAAAATAAACAGAACCAACTAGGATCTGGTCTCACAGCCCTCGGACAAGTACTAAGCTGGGCTTTGACATCTAATAATATTGTCCCTCCCGAAATAATAAAAACCTTGAGCGACGCTGGGAGACTTTTCTGCGACAATCATTACAGGGAGTCATTATCTCGTAGATACGCGATTCTCAATGTCCTAAACAGGAATATTAGAGATACCGTTAAGGACACAAAGATCAACGAAAATCTCTTTGGCTCTGACCTAGCTGAACACCTGAAATCATCAAAAGCCATAACGAAGACTGCATCTGAGATGAAGTCTAGGCCACGCCCACCATACAGGACTCCAGTAGTCGTACAGCCTCAGAGAGGAACTTTAAACTCGAGGGGGACTCCGCGTGCGGCGGCGACGGAGCCCCGGACGGCCCCCGCTCCCCGCCCAACACATACTGAATGTGTTTAAACTCGAGGGGGACTCCGCGTGCGGCGGCGACGGAGCCCCGGACGGCCCCCGCTCCCCGCCCAACACATACTGAATGTGTTTAAACTCGAGGGGGACTCCGCGTGCGGCGGCGACGGAGCCCCGGACGGCCCCCGCTCCCCGCCCAACACATACTGAATGTGTTTAAACTCGAGGGGGACTCCGCGTGCGGCGGCGACGGAGCCCCGGACGGCCCCCGCTCCCCGCCCAACACATACTGAATGTGTTTAAACTCGAGGGGGACTCCGCGTGCGGCGGCGACGGAGCCCCGGACGGCCCCCGCTCCCCGCCCAACACATACTGAATGTGTTTAAACTCGAGGGGGACTCCGCGTGCGGCGGCGACGGAGCCCCGGACGGCCCCCGCTCCCCGCCCAACATATACTGAATGTGTTTTTAACGTCAAAAAAACCAGAGAAACATTGGAATCTTTAGGCTTTGTAATAAACACTAAAAAGAGTGTTATGGAACCGAATACCACCTGTAAATTCTTAGGTTTTATTTTAGACACCAACCGCATGACTATTACCCTACCAGAGGAGAAGAAAAGACGTATTAAGAATAAAGCTAACGAGTTCATGTGTAAAAACAAATGTACTATTAGATATTTCGCAGAATTCATTGGTCTGCTGACCTCCGCATGCCCAGCCGTAAGTTACGGCTGGATCTACACTAAGTTGTTCGAACGTGAAAAATACTTAGCATTAAACTTTACTGACGATTATAATAAACAAATAAATATAAAACATTATTTAAAAAATGAATTTTCATGGTGGATAAAAAATATTGATTCATCATTTAGCTCAATTCGAAAAAGTAACAATTATCTTTTGGAAATATTCAGCGACGCTTCTAATACAGGATGGGGTGTCGCATGCGGAGATCGGCGGGCAAATGGAAACTGGACTGAATCAGAATTAGATCTGCATATAAATACGCTTGAACTAAAAGCAGCTTATTACGGACTTAAGATATTTACTCCTGACTTACGCAATTGTGATATTTTATTGAGGATCGACAACACCACTGCTATAAGTTACATAAATCGAATGGGGGGTGTTCAACACCCTCACTTAAATGAATTAACTCGAAATATATGGCAGTGGTGTGAAGATAGGAATATCTTTATATTCGCTTCCTATATAAAATCCTCGGATAATGTTATAGCTGACACGGAATCTCGACGACTTAATATAGACACGGAATGGGAGATCAGTGAAACGGTATTTGTGCGAATAACCGAATTATTAGGTAAACCTGAGTTTGACCTTTTCGCGAGTGCTCAAAACAATAAATGCGCCAGATACTCATCTTGGAAACTGGATCCCTTTTCAGAGGTAGTCGACGCATTTACGTTTAGTTGGCATAGCATTAATTTTTATGCATTTCCTCCTTTCAGCCTCATACCTAGGGTATTAGAGAAAATAATTTCAGACAAAGCAAGAGGTATCCTAATCGTACCCGACTGGCCTGCCCAGCCATGGTACCCCATGTGGTCACGACTTGTTACGTCAAAAAAGTATTATTTCGGCCCTGACAAACACTTATTGTATTCTCCTTTCAGGGCCTGCCACCCGCTTCATACGAACCTTGTCCTGGTGGCAGCGAAATTATCCGGGAATCTATGATCCGGCGCGGTGTACCACTTACCTCTTTAGAAATAATGATGGCATCGCTTGCACCAAAAACTTTACGTCAGTATAGTAGCTCTTTACAATCTTGGTGGTCATATTGTATAGTTAATAATATTGATATTTTTGAAGCTAATAGTTATAATGTAATGTCATTTTTAACACAAAAATTTAACGAAGGTGCTAGTCATAGTAGTTTAAATACACATAGATCAGCGTTATCAATAATTCTGGGTACAAACGTTACTTTAAATGATATTATTAACAGGTTCATGAAGGGCGTATACAGACTTAGCCCCCCTACACCTAAATACGATTCAACTTGGGATACTAATGTCGTTTTAAACTACTTATCTAATATGTACCCATATGAAACGATCACTTTACCTAACCTGGCATATAAAACTTGCACCCTTTTATGTATAGCATCTGCTCAGCGATTACAAACAATTAGCTTAATTAAATTACCAAATATAGTTTATAAAGAAGATGCAATTGTTATAAAAATTACAGACTTAATTAAGACGTCAAGACCTGGAACTCACCAACCACTCATAAGATTACCTTTTATTCGTGAAAACCCTAGCATTTGCCCAGCTTTAGCATTAAAAATGTATATAGAAAGAACCCGGGATTTGCGAAAAAATAATGAACATCTCTTTGTAGGAATACGTAAACCTCATAACAAAGTGGGAACTCAGACCCTATCGCACTGGGTAAAAAAGGTGTTACAAGACAGTGGCATCGATATATCTATATTCGGCGCCCACAGCACCAGGTCGGCATCCACATCTGCCGCCTACAGGTCCGGGGTAAATTTAGAGGTGGTTCGCAAGGCTGCAGGCTGGAGTAATTCGGGGGCGATGCCGGTCCGTCCACGTTCGTGTCCCTGGGCACCTCCCCCGTACCATCGTGAGCTTTTTCACGGGGACACGGGGGGGGTGGCTGAACGCCGGTATGCGTGTGTGATTGTGTGTGTGCTTGGCTGCGCCCACAGTGTGACGAAAGGGCCCGCGACCCGGGGTGTCGGAGTTAGTTATGATGGAAGGTCGCATTAGTCCAAATAATCTCCGGGCGGGTACCGGCTCCTCTGGGGCCGGAGAATCCCGTGCACCTCCGCAAGGGGGTGCGAGGTCCGTGTATACGGAGGGGCCAACTACTGCGAGGAAGGACGAGGAGGCCGCTAAGGCGGCGAGGCAGAGGGCCATTTTAGCCGCTTTGAGTGGCGATGGCGGGAAGAAGAGCGACAGCCCGAAGCCGGCGCCCATTACCGCGCCGGCGGCGGAGCTTTTAACGGACGAGGACGTTGACTTCAGTCAGCCGCAGCCCAACGGCACTGAGCGGTTGCTGAAGTTGATGCAAAAGAAGAAGCTGAGAGGCGACAAGGATGTGCCGCGTGTCTTTCTGACACGCGACGTGAATATGCCGCCTCCAAGCACTGGAAAGGTCCCGATTGGTAGAGACTCCCCTCGCGGTCGAGTCTCCCAACGTGGACGTGACTTACCCGGACATGACAGCGAGGACTGGCTTTCGGACTCTAGCGAAATGTCTGGCATATCGCTGGACTCCGAGAGCTTGCCCGCATTGACTCGCCGTAAAAGGCGATCTGATGATGACATCGCACCGCCCCTCAGTAAAGGAGCGGTGCCCAAAGCCAAGAGAGGACGCGGCCGCCCGCCTACAGCCGGATATGTCGGTTTGGCAAAGGCTCAGGCCGATCTGGACCGTGAGAAGGAGGTGGCCCTTCGACTCAAGGCCGAGGAGGAGGTAGCCGAGGCGGTCAGGGTGGCGCGAGAGACGCGTTCTTCGCTCCTTGCAAGCCCCGCCGCCATGGAAGAAGACAGGTCAGAGCAGACCAACTACGCTCTGGCCCAATGTGTTGAGACTTCGCTGGAAACGATATCCATGGTCGCAGCGAAGTCGAAAAACCTTAAGGGGACGTTCCGGGGGCTCCTCAAGGAGGCGGTCAGCGACATACGCGCCACCGTCTCCGAAATGAGAAGTCACGGAGCAACCGAAGAGGTAAAGGCCCTCGAGGCTCAGAATGCGCGGCTCCAGAATCAAGTGGAGTCTTTGCGTAAAGAGCTAGAGGAGCTACGCCGTCAGGTGATGAAGCCGGCCGAGCAGGACATACGCCAGCTGTTGTCTGAGATCTCTCGCTCTACCGTAGAGACCTTCAGCAACATGCTGAACGCTCGGCTGGCTGGTCTGGAGAGTCGGCTCCTCCCAGAGCCTCGACTGCGACCTCCGCTTGCGGCGGACAGAGCCCGGAGGATTACACCGGCCGCCGTCGTAAGCGTTGAGGCACCACCGGACGAGACGCCGGGGCCCTCGAAGCAGAAGGCCAAGGGGAAACCGGCCCCAAAGAAGACGCGGCAGCCAGCCTCGCAAGAGGCCACTGCCGCGCCCGAGGCGCCAAAGGCCAAGAAGGGCCGAAAGAAGAAGCGGCCGTCGATGGCCGCTCAGGAAGCGGCACAAGGGGGAGCGAACACCGGCTCCCCTCGTATTGAGGCCCCGTGGATCACGGTGGGTCCAAAGGGAAAAAAGAAGAAAGGGGCGGTTACAACATCTACAACCGCCCCGAGAAAGAAGAAGAAAACCAGGCTACGTGTTCCCGCTACTGCGGCCGTCGCTCTTACTGTAGAAGAGTCGGCCATTAAAGCGGGCCTCACGTACGCTGAGGCAATTGAGAAGGCCCGGCGGGCGATGAACATCGAGGAATTTGATATTCCTGAAGTCCGCTTTCGCCGGGCCCGAACGGGAGGGCGCCTCCTCATGATATCCGGGGAGGGCGCAGAGAAGAAGGCGGACGCCTTTGCCGCAAGGCTGAGGACCGTCCTGCCCTCGGGAGTGAAGGTCGGACGGCCGGTTGCAAGCGCGGAGATGCGCATCGCCGGCCTCGATGACTCCGTGACGACCGCAGAAGTAGTGGAGGCGGTCGCACTGGAAGGTGGATGCCAGGCCGGAGATGTCCGGGCGGGGCCAATCAGAGAGGGGCCACGGGGGGACGGATCGTGTTGGGTCCGCCTCCCAGTCGCGGCCGCCAAGAAGCTTTCAAGCTCTGGGCGGCTGCGTGTTGGTTGGGTGTCGGCGAGGGCGGCGTTGTTGGCTGCGAGGCCAACGCGTTGCTTCCGCTGCCAGGACACTGGCCACGTGGCTGCCAAGTGCCAGTGCCCGGTGGACCGTAGCCGGACTTGTTTCCGGTGCGGGAAACCGGGGCACAAGGCGGCGGAGTGCGGGGCAGCAGAGCCTAACTGCTCCCTGTGTGAGGCCGCTGGCAGAGTAGAAAGGGGGCACGAGCTGGGCAGATGTCCATCTGCGTATAAGCCGGCCCCCGGAGAAGACAAGGCGCCGACCAAAAAGGCTCGACACAAAAAGTCGAGACCTAAAGGCGCGCGGGCTCCGCCCGTCTCCGCCGACATGGAGATTGACGCCTAGACTCGTGGGCGGTGATCGGGGGATCCCGCCCACAGTATGGGTCCCGAGAAGGCAGCCCCCCTACAGCCCGGGGGGCTCTCGGTGAGGTAAGCGGCCTATAGCCGCTGGAAGATGGTGCCGGTTGTGGCTGCGCGCGGGAAGGGGCGGAGTTGAATTGCTCTGCGGTACCCGTCCCTTCCTCACTAGGCGCATGACGGAGGGCTGGGGGGGTTTTAGTGGGTAGACCTCTAGTAGGGAGTCCCACATACCCCCGCCCCTTCCCCCGAAGGGGTGGGGGATACGTAACGTATTTCCCCTCCTCAAAAAAAAAAAAAAAAAAGGCTGGAGTAATTCATCTAATGTGTTCCTTAAATATTATTGCAGGGAAGTCGAACATGCGAATCCAAATGATTTTGTTAACGCAGTATTTAATGTGCATTAACAAATTAGTAATTTAGAAATTGATTGACCAGGTATTCACACTTATATCATTAATATAGTAATATTAAGCGTGCGATAAGTGTAAAATAACCGTCGTCACTTGTCTATTATTAACTTTCTTTTTTATTATTAAATATTATATTGTTTAAGTAATAAAAGTCATAGTGCATTGGGTGACACATTTTATTTTTACTTCTTACCTTTTATATTATAACTACATATACTTTTACAATAGGTAGTAAAAATTGCCGCTCTAAACATCTGCAAGTAAATAATGTAATCGTCTTCGGTTAAGACCCGAAGTATAATTAAGAATCAAACGAACTTACCTTGTGAAGTTTGATTCCAATTATGCGAGGGTCTTAACCGAAGACGATTACATCGTCCCATCCCACCTCGACCCACTTTAACCTTAAAAATAAAATGGTCAGTAACAACACAAAATCTCACGTCTCTAAAATAATGAATTGTCACGCCACCCCCCACTGCCAGGTGGCGCGGGAGTGGTGGGATGAAACAGGTATTGTTGTTTTCTCTTTCTAGCTTGTTACTTACTCTAAATGTGTGATAAGGATGGCACCTACTCATGTACTGCTGCAAGTAAATAATGTAATCGTCTTCGGTTAAGACCCTCGCATAATTGGAATCAAACTTCACAAGGTAAGTTCGTTTGATTCTTAATTATATACCACATTGAATTAACCCATCAATCCCCAAGCGGCACCCGGCCGGTCGCATAACAATTGAAAATCTATTGTGTCTGCGATTTCCACGATCGAACTGGTATTAAAATTACGCCAATTTACGATAACAGCATAAAATTACGCACCGCACTTGGAGAGTGTTGAAGTGTAGAAAACTTTGGTAAAATTATAATGATATAGACTTTAATAAATTCGGTAGTGCCAAATTCGTTTATCGTGCTAGAACCGCAATAAAACTATCTTAAGACTTTTCATCATCTCTAAAATCTCCACACCAACATTCATCTACAGCTGATATAACTTCAGCCATTGTTAGCTGCAATTGTGTAGCTTATTTGATGCAAGGAGATAAAGAAACCTTTTTTCATTATTATCAATGATAGATTTTATTACAAAGCAAATGTAACCCTTTGGGCTAACACTAATAATAACTCTTTTACATAAGTTATTATAATACTCTGATAAAAGTTTCTAGAAATATTAATAAGCTACTGTAACAATTGGAGCTTTCGCGGTTAGCTCGTTGCTCGTTACTCACCGCAGGCCGCAAAATGAAAATTATTTCCACTTACAATAAAATTCTGTACTATATAAATCCTACGGTACGGTTTTTAACTAATTAATAATTATTAATGAGTTAAACGAATGTTAAAGGACTAAGTTTTAAATCCACATTAAATGGAGGATTATATAAATACGGTGTGTAATGAATTAATGATGTAACATCAGAGAAATTGATTTATAGGCAGGTGACTGCCTATAATATTTAGTCGGGTTATGATATCAAGAAAATATTAGTCGCAATTTCTCAGCTCGCAGATCTCTCTAAAATTAAACCAAACAGCAGACATACATTTTCTCTTTACAGCAAGATACTTCCTCTACAACGCCGCGGGGGGGTTTACTCTCCCTCAATGTATTTTAAAGTAGCTGATGATGATGAACGATCCTGATGCAAATTCAACTTTTTCAAACCATAAAAAAATCCGCTAAAAGAGTTTTCAGTTCAAAAAATACAGTTACAACATAACAAATCTGCACGCGGTGGCGGGCCGGGGTGTGTGTTGTAAATATTGTTGGTGACGTCACATAAAACACGATCGGCGACATATTGAGTCGTTTGCGTCACACTGTGCCGATATTGTCCTATACGTCACAAGGGTCGGCACTCGGTACACACACATAGGGAACGTGCACGACGCAATGGTGCTTCTTGGTGTCACCAAAACTTGTGATCGATTATTCTTTAATCCTTCGATCACTGATTCTTGGAAATCTATTGTCATTCTATTGTTGTCGCGGTCACCGGTGTCCTTATGAGGCTTGATGAGTTAAACTGTAATTTATAGTTTCTGCACTTTCTCTTAAACAAACAGTCTACTACCGTTTAAAATCCGAATATCTTAAATGCCTGAGAGATATAACTGTGCCTTAAGTTGAAAAAAAATAAACATGGATAAGATCTAGCTAGATCATTTTGTTCTCCTTAAGCCTGCTATCTACTTAATTTCATAGTTCTATCTACAATAACTACCCATATAATATGAAAATATACAAGATTGTATCGTTTAAGTATAAGAATGATCTATATGATGTTGATGTCATGTCGTACATATTGTGTAGATCGCGACGCAAGTTCTCAACTAATATTAATCAAAGTTGGTGAGTCGGATTTGTGTACACTGATATGTCTTACGATGTGTTTCTTGTTGAATTTACATTTATGATGGTACTAGATGTTGACCGCAAATTCGTTTTATATTAGAATCATAGGCGAATTACGGACTTGATTTTATCTAAAGCCTATCTTAGTCGAGATCTGTCGGCTAGGCTTGACATAATCCAGCCAAATTACAAAGGTCGACTTTTATGTAGTTATACCAAAAAATGCTTGCAATACAATCTGGTGGTAAATGGTGCTTTTACACGCCTGCGAAGATTTGGCAAACGCCCACAAACCCCAAACCTTCACAAACGCTCGAATGCCATTTATATATTTGCGAGTACGTAGTGCGATTAAGCATCAAGCGCACACTTCTCTGTGTCCAAAAACCAACCGACCCAAATCGTCTACAAGTTATCAAAAACTTACGCCACCCAAACAGCCCGTTTACTCGCTTGTGTTTGTGAAAGTTTTTCGAGGCGTTCCATACGTAAAAACGTACCATAGTAATCCATACTAATATTATAAATGCGAAAGTGTGTCTGTCTGTCTGTCCGTCTGTCTGTCTGTCTGTCTGTCTGTCTGTCTGTTACCTCTTCACGCTCGAACCGCTGAACCGATTTTGCTGAAATTTGGCATGGAGATACTTTGAATCCCGAGAAAGGACATAGGATAGTTTTTATCCCGGAAAAATGTACGGTTCTCGCGCGATAAACGAATTTTGGCGCAACGGAGCTGCGGGCGTCATCTAGTATCAAATAATTTGGTTCATAGGCAGATGGCGGCCCTATACGTAATTTGGTCGCGTTATGTCAAATACATCCAACGATCACAGCTTACATGGAATTGTCATAATCCGGCCAATTGACCCGTCAACTGCGTATGAATCAATTTCTTCGATGGTACATTAAACGCTAATCTTGTAAAGATAGTATAAATAAATATACATTTTTATTTACAACTAGCTGTCCCGGTGAACTTTGTGTCACTCTAGAACTTACCCTGGACTTCTACGAATATTTTAAGACTAAAATCAGCTCAATCCGTTCAGCCGTTTTCGAGTTCGAGAAAATCCATTTTTATATATAAGAAGACTAGCTGTCTCGGTGAACTTTATGTCACTTTGAAACCTTCCCTGGACTTCTACGAATATTTTAAGACTAAAATAAGCCTAATCCGTTCAGCCGTTTTAGAGTTTTAGCGCGACACATTTGAAAATCCATTTATATATATATATATATATATATATATATATACACGTAACAAGGCAGGCTGCAGGTAAGCTATGAGGGGGGAGAAAGGGGGAGGACGGTGACAAACGATGCGGCCGTCGCGGATCACTGGGGACCTGGACCATCCTACTATTGGTACTGGCGACGATTTGTCACGATGCGACCCGAATACGGACAAGCGAAATACCAAGCAGAAGTTATGATGTTGTCGGAAATTGGTGCAACAATTACCACCATTTTAATCTAAAAAATCATATTTGTCCAAATGCCAGAAATGTCTGCAATTGTCTAAAAAAAAATTGGCATGCGGAGATTCCTTGCAAAAGTATTATTAAAGAATAAAAAAATATATATAAGTAACCCACAAAAATAAGAACTAGATAGAGGTCTGTGAAGTAACCTATCAATCCCCAAGCGGCAGCCGGCTGCCGCATAACAATTGAAAATCTATTGTGTCTGCGATACGCACGATGGAGGTGAAAGAACGAAAAAATAACATTTTAATGATTTTATTTAGATTATACAACCATCTAACTGCCCACGTAATAAGTGGATAAATAAAAATATATAACATTACCTTAGTTTCTGTGAATTTAGAGTTGCGAATGAGCATCCAAATACAGTGAAAACAAAGGTTGTGAAACATGCAAATTAAAATTACATTATGCACACGATCACTGTCCTATTTAAATGCAACGCGAATAACTAGTTACCAGTTTCTGAGGTTTTTTGACAGGAGTTTATCTATGAGCTGGCCGCATCACACATTTCCGTATTCGTTTTCCATATACGGAATTTTGTGAGACTGGCACAGCGCAAACGTTAGATTTTTTTCACGCGCGAACTCGCCGGCTTGCACTTGTTATTTGTAACGTACTTGCGGAATTCGTCCTGTTCGGAAGAAATCGAACGTGTGCGCCAGTTAATGGATTTTGAATTTTCTACTTATTCTAAGCACTCGGATTTCCGAATATGGAAAACAAATTCAGAAAACGTGTGTATGCGGCCAGCCTTAGCAGTGTCGTTGATTCGTATTGAAATTAGCCAATGAATTATAGATCTAGTACAAGGGTGGCCAACCTTTTCGACACTTGGGCCAAAATTCGGAAGTAGAATTTTACCCCGGGCCGCACTACCAAATTTTATGTATACTCATTACTCGTAGTGCGCGCCAGATAAGTCTGCGCACAGTCAAAATCGGATACTAATTTTTCCTAATTAGAACTTAGTTAGAGCTTAGAACAAAAAAATGCAGGTACTGTTATAAGCCTTTAAGTATAATTTACACAGAGCCAGTACTGGCTGCCAATAAGACTGGCAGCCAGTATTGGCTTGGCATATGCCGCGTGTGAACAGTTTGGCCTGGCTTGAAAAACTGTTCACACGCGGCATATGCCAAGCCAATACTGGCTGCCAGTTTTATTGGCAGCCAGTACTGGCTCTGTGTAAATTATACTTTATGTAGATAAAGCATGTGTTGATTTTTAAAGTAAAAGAAAATAAGTGTTTGTTTGCTTTTTATAGTAGGTATATTAGAAGGTAATTTTAGTATTAAACTTATTTTACTTTAAAATGCTCGGCTCCGCGGGCCACAAGGTAACAGACGGCGGGCCGCATGTGGCCCGCGGGCCGCGTGTTGGCCACCCTTGCTCTAGTGAATAGATAAACTTCAGTCAAAGACATCAGAAACCATACATGTTGCACATGGCGAAGTTGCAGTCTTGCTTAATTTTATTTTCGCTTTTACTGTGTAGAGTTAATTACTGTCGCGATTCAATTAGCAGCACTTGGCATCAGCTGTTTGAGCTCGAATTTTTCCGTCTGGAACTTTATATAACAATTAGTAGAGCGATTCAGCGCAGCATGGTGTCTTTAAGAGCACAACACAATAATATTGTACTTATATCTACCAAGTATCCAAAGATTTGAAAAAGGCATTGTAGAGAAATTTATTTTTTTCGATCTATTTTGAAGATCAATACATCAAGTAAAGACATCGCAAATACAAGTAAGTACATCGCAACACAAACTTTGAAAATTGTGAACTCCTTTGGACGCAAAATGATACTTTCATCATCATACATCTTAGATGACATCACAGTTCTAACTATGTAATTACTTCATAAATCATAATTATTGAGAGTTTTTAATTTAATAAATGACATAATATAAAACATTTAAAAGCCATCACTCATTCAGAATGCAAGGAATTCATAAATGTGACTTAGAATGGACTCGCCTCTTTTGTTACTGGTTCTTTTGTTAACGATAAAAAATATTCTAAGTATTCACGAGTCACGACCTATCGTGCCTGCCTACAGTTTATAAATCACCATGAACTTAAGGAGAAGGAATTTGCTATGGATTGTTTCGATCCGTCGCAAAATAAACTATAATGGTCTTTTTAAATAGTTAATTTAATATAGAAAATCTTATTATACTTAGGTAATCTAAAATTTCCCTATTTTAGGTTACATTGTATTTGGCTGAAATCACAGTTTATTTTTGCAAAGTTCATAGCAATGAATAATTAGATTTAAATAGCATTTACTTAGATTTAATTACTATCGTGAAAAGTTGTGGTTAAAACTTCTAAAGCCCAAAATCACCACATTTCTCGCTACTGTAGCCTAAGTTGAGTTAAAAATTTACAACAATAATTCAAAATACATCTCATTTACGTGGATCGCATTGAAACTGGAACTTGGACCAGTGAATTATTCAGTTTGTTTACGACTATGATATTGCCAAGTTTGTTCAGAAGTTTTGAATGGACTTTGCGAGCTGAGGTTGTGCGCTGCCTTAAATATTCAACTGACAAGACAGCCGTAACTTTACACACGCAAAAAATCCCACAGGAATTGATTTTCCTACCTATACCTGCCACCAGTTAAAGCTGTATATTTTATAATTTTTGATGTCAATTGTCATTTGTCGTGTTCTAATAGAAGTTCGATACTATATCGGACCTATAAATCCTCCATTCTTTCAAAGGCTATACAATGTATATTGTGTAAAATGTAAGTCTCAGTTTTTAAAATATGTGTAGGGATCTCCTACATCTATGTATACACATTTTATTTTTACACGTATTTTATTTATACATACAGCTATTTACAATCTTATATCTATTACTATATTTAAAACAATAAAATATATACAAGTAAAATCTTATAACTACGAGTTACGATCAAGCATCAGGTGCGCGGTCTGCTCATTTAGTTATTACGTACACGCGCCGCGCGCTGCGGATAGCGAACCGGTTTCGCTAGCTGCAGTTGCCTATGGTAGGTGTGTTATCGCTAGGCCGTACGCGCTGCGCGGCCCGGCCGGCTCCTCAGTTCGCTTGCGAATTTTGATGCAAAAATACTAACCCGCCGAAATAACTTATTTCCTTTCATGTACATAATAGTATATTGTAATAGCCTTAATAAACTGCTAAAACTGAATAGTGGTTTCTCTCGCTATAAGTGGTGACTCCGTGAACAATGAGTGAAAGTGATAAGGACTCGGCGGCTACCGAGTGCTCGCAAAAGGGCGGCGTTACCTTCCGCCGTAAGGAGCACGTGGCGGCGACACCTTGCGCCGCGACTACTTCCATCAACAGCGTGTTAAAGGTGCAACCATTTTCGCCGGAAGAACCGGAGCTATGGTTCGCGCTCCTGGAAGGCCAGTTCGATCTTCTAGAAATATCCAGTGATGCCAAAAGGTATACAAGTGTTATCAATAACCTTGATATTACGCACTCAAAGGCCGTAAAGGACATAATATTAAACCCTCCGGCTTCTAATAAGTACGACTATATAAAGGCCGAGCTCGTAAAGCGACTCTCCGCATCAAAAGAAACTAAGGTTCGCCAGCTCCTAACCCATGAACAGCTAGGCGACAGGAAACCTTCGCAATTCCTTCGGCATCTTCAAGACCTGGCCGGCCCTACTGTTCCCGAAGACTTAATCCAGTCTATCTGGACCAGCCGTCTGCCTCAACACCTGCAGACAGTGCTAGCCTCTCAGATAGGCCAGACCCTGGAACAGCTTGCCGATCTCGCCGACAGGATTCAAGAGATAACCAGTCCCCACGTCGCTGCAGTTTCCTCGAACTCACCCCAGCAGACCAGTGAGACAGCGGAGCTGAAGAAGATGGTGGAACGGCTCACGCTGCAGCTTGAGATGCACACTCGCTCAGCCCAATGTTCCAGCATCAGATCCAGACCCCGGCGCCGTTCATCTTCGCGCCCTCGCTCCAGGTCCGAGTCCAGCTACCGCCGGCACCCACTGTGCTGGTACCACAAGAAGTACGGAACCCTGGCCCGAAGCTGCATCAAACCGTGCGACTTGAGTCAACGACAATTGAGACAATGTGGGAATAAGCGTGGTGGCCACAAAGGAAGATCTTCCGACCGAGCGAGGTGGTATGCTCGGTCAGGCCGAAGCCCGACACTTTGTGGTTTACACTGATCACAAGCCGATCAGTTACGCTTTTCACGAGCGAAAAGCCAACTGCTCGCCTCGTCAGTTTCGCCACCTCGACTACATATCGCAGTTCACAACCGACATTAGGCATATTTCCGGCAAAGACAATGTCGTTGCCGATACACTGTCACGTGTCGATGAACTGTCGATAGGTATCGATTATGATAAGTTGGCTTCCTCACAGGCTGAAGACGAGGAGTTAGCACAACTACTCGGCGGTGACTCATCTCTCCGCATCGAGAAGTTGCCTCTCCCAAATTCCAACGTCCAAATATTTTGTGACGTCAGTACCCCGTCCCCTAGGCCTTTCGTGACGAAACGGTTACGGAAACAACTTTTTGACAGCCTTCATAATCTCAGCCACCCAGGTGCCAATGCTACCGCCAGGCTAGTAGCCGAGCGTTTCGTATGGCCCGGGGTGCGCAAAGACTGTCGAGAGTGGTCACGTAAGTGCCTATCATGCCAACGTGCGAAGGTAAGTCGTCACGTGTCGTCCCCTCTAGGCACGTTCAACTTGCCTCGGGCACGTTTCACTTTTGTCCATGTGGACATTATAGGTCCTCTTCCCCCGTCACAAGGCTTTCGGTACTGTACAACTGTGGTGGATCGTTTCACGCGTTGGCCCGAAGTCATTCCGATGGCCGACATGACCGCCGAAACCGTGGGTAAGGCATTAATATCGTGGATATCCAGATTTGGATGTCCATCTGATATTGTAACTGATCGCGGTCGGCAGTTTGAATCGTCACTTTTCCAATACCTTGGAAAAATGATCGGATTCAAACATCGCCGCACGACCGCGTATCACCCTGCGTGTAACGGTCTTGTGGAACGATTCCACCGACAGTTAAAGGCGGCAATAATGTGTCATGCCGATAGTAACTGGGTCGACACATTGCCCCTTGTACTTCTCGGTATCCGAAGCGCCTTCAAGGAAGACCTACAGTCTTCGTCTGCCGAATTGGTATACGGCGAACCCCTGCGCCTGCCCGGTGAATTTTTCCACGCGACAACCCCTGGTTCGAGTGACATTAGTGATTTTACGACTCGCTTACGTCATTTTGTCGCTAAGCTGCAACCTTCGCCTGCAGCGCGTCACAATAATAATAAAATATTTGTTTATAGGGATTTACCTAAATCGAGCCACGTTTTCTTAAGGGACGATACTGTACGAGGCGCTTTACAGCCTCCCTACTCCGGTCCCCACGAGGTTCTCGATCGCAGCGATAAGACTTTTAAAATTCTTGTCAAAGGGAAGCCAATGACAGTATCTGTAGACCGCCTAAAACCAGCCTACGTATTGTCCGAGCCCTCCCTTAATCTAATCCCTAACCTTCCTAGGAATCCTAATCCATTTCCTTCCCCTATTCCTAATCCTGTACCTATTCCTAATCCTGTGCCCATTTCTAGTACCGTTCCCGATACTACACAGGGTTACAACATTAAAAAAACTAGGTCAGGACGTGTTGTAAGATTCCCTGACTACTATCGCCCGTAGACTCGGTCTCTGGGGGGGAGTAATGTAGGGATCTCCTACATCTATGTATACACATTTTATTTTTACACGTATTTTATTTATACATACAGCTATTTACAATCTTATATCTATTACTATATTTAAAACAATAAAATATATACAAGTAAAATCTTATAACTACGAGTTACGATCAAGCATCAGGTGCGCGGTCTGCTCATTTAGTTATTACGTACACGCGCCGCGCGCTGCGGATAGCGAACCGGTTTCGCTAGCTGCAGTTGCCTATGGTAGGTGTGTTATCGCTAGGCCGTACGCGCTGCGCGGCCCGGCCGGCTCCTCAGTTCGCTTGCGAATTTTGATGCAAAAATACTAACCCGCCGAAATAACTTATTTCCTTTCATGTACATAATAGTATATTGTAATAGCCTTAATAAACTGCTAAAACTGAATAGTGGTTTCTCTCGCTATATATGTATACTACTCGCCATACTGTTAAAAGTATTACATCGAAAGGCTTAAAGGGATTACGAAATTAATAAACGGCATAAAACTACTTTACCACCGTGGCAAAAGTTGTGGAACTAAACGCCAAAAATTTTAAACTGTACGAAATTTTAGTTCGCCGTTCACATACCGCACTCTGTGGGAACGCCCGACATACCGACATGGCAGATATTTGGAAGCTACACAAAAGCACCTACAGTACGACCATTAACCAAGTATTTAATGTCATTGGAAATCCCTGTTCTTCATAATATCGCAATAGGATTTTTACAGAATATTGTTTGTTGAGAGTTGTATAGACAGTATATTGTGGTCGACACTTAAATTTAAAAAAAAACGATTTTATTGTGCTTCGTAGAAATTAAATTAAACTGCATAGTTCGTCATGAAGTGGAAAGTCAACTAATATCATCAATACCCAATTAGTACGTACGTCTGTCAGTTACCTCTTCACGCTTTTAAACCGCTGCAATAGTTTGAAAATTTGGTGTGGTAGGTATATCTAAAGGCCCGATAAGGTCATTTAAGGGTTTACATGGAAAAATATATGTTTTCAGCGATAAACGGATGTAAGCACGAAGTTGCGGGCAACATCTAGTAGTGTATATTTCAGATATAACACAAATTGATTGTTATGGAAACTGTAAATGAATAAAGTTACAAAGGAAAGCCTCACTTGAGCGTTAATGGATGAAATTGTTTGTGTGCTCCCACTTTAATGTCGCTTCCGCCTCTAAATCTAATTAATTTGATTTTGTCAATCGTTGATTAACGCGTTATAATATACGAAGCTCCCTAGCATCGTGTGCACTTACGTAAAATTATATAAATGGTTGTCAATAGTTATAGTTACAGTTAGGTTAGGTTCACACGGCACAATCCTGCAGGTTTCCTGCACGTTTTTTGCAGTATACGTCATAGTGACGCATACAATGTAAATGACACAACAAATCGCGAAGTACAATCGACGTGTGAATGATTCTATATACATTGTATGCGCCACTGTTTATTCGGACGTATACTGCAAAAAAAGTGGTAGCTAACAGAGATAGAAAGGATTTCATACTTTGACATGATTGTCCTAAAATATGGATTGTTTTATTTGTAGGACAAGGTTACTCTTAAATTATATAACTATTAACCTACCAATATACAAAAAATCAGCTGGAAAGGGTTTCATTTTAGGGTTCTGTAATCAACAAAAGTTGGTTGACTACTGTCCCCTTAAACGGAACCCTAACCGGCAGATTTTTTGTATATTGGTAGGTTAATAACTATATAATTTAAGAGCAACCTTGTTCTACAAATAAAACAATTCATATTTTAGGACCATCAAGTCAAAGTATGAAATCCTTTCTATCTCTGTTAGCTACCACTTTCAAGATTTTTCGAAAATAAAAATGTTGATCGTCTTATCAAAATGTAGCTACTCACAAAAACTTAGCTTGTTAGTAATCACAAAAAATTTGTTTTAGGGTTCTCTCACTAATAGCATTTGCTTATGACAAAAAAGTAGCATTTTATTTGAATTTTTGTAGGTCGCGGTTGCTTGCTGAGAAAATTGGAGAGTTACTTTTAAATGAAAAAGCGTGCTATAAATTGTATATATATTTGGATATTATATTTATGGTTCTTTTACAAACTTTATAATGTTATTACCTATAGTTTGTAAATATATTTTGTGCATATATTTTTAAAATAACCTTTTCTTCTACTTCGACATTGGAAAAATCTGTTAGCGGTATTGCTAATGCCCTTTTTATTTCAGATATTTTACTTGGGTAACTTGGGTAAAGAAGGGTCTGACGATTGTGTTTTGATTGAATGGAACCTTCGGACCCTATGTGAACTTAGCTTCTAAGCCCTTATTAGGGATGGGTAGGATTTACATTACACACATTAACTTCGTTGAAACCAGTAATGGATAGTTAAACCTGCTAAGAAACCTTTTGGCAAACATCATCATCACTCCTAGATAAAAAAAGTTTAAACTTTTATTAAAAAGTAAAAAAAGAATCCAGTGAATACAGTATCCCACGTGAACACTGTACATTTATCAAAATAAAAAGGAGCCCATGTTTGCTTGGGGTCAATTCAGACCGCAACGCGGCGCGTAGATGCATTTCTAAAGTACTGAATTGACAGATTTTGACTGCGCGAAACGTACTTGCTTCTCTGTTAAATCTATACAAATTTAGAAATGCATCTACGTGTCGCGTTGCGGTCTGAATTGACCCTTAACTCTTAAGTGTCATAACAAAGATCGTGATAATATTATATTTTGTGGAGAGGTTTCTGCTTCAAAAAGTATCATAATACCACGTACACATTATGTACCACGCTCACAAAGTTTTGCGTTTATAACATTAGTGTGGTGACTAAAAATTATTAAGTCGTATTCATTCGCCATAAGTAAAGCGAAACCAAGTTGATAGATACTGTCTACAAAATAAATATGAATAATACTAGCTGTGCCATTTGAGTAACTCGCGGTTCAATAGGCTAAATAAATGGTAATTTTATCACCATAAAGATCGTGATTATTTGATTGTATCACCTGTGTTGATCCGGGGTTGATACTTCTATGCCAAATTTCATTATTAAAATCGCTCCAGCAGTTAAGACGTGAAGATAAAACAAGATATCACACACACAAAAACTTTCGCCTTTAGTAGTGTGTTGTATGTGAAAAAACGATTATGTAGGTAACATTTTGTGGTCCCACAGTAAGTTCCATATTTGTTTTACGAAATAAGGAGGCAAACGAGCAAACGGGTCTCCTGATGGAAAGCAACTACCGTCGCCCATGGACACTCGCAACATCAGAAGAGCTGCAGGTGCGTTGCCGGCCTTTTAAGAGGGAATACGCTCTCTTCTTGAAGGTTTGCAGGTCGTATAGGTCTAATAATCTTGTCATTTATGACTAACAAATTTAGTCAAGTTTAGTCAAATCAAACAGTAGCAGTTCATATGAAATTGTCAAGACGATGATGAGACTATATCAATATCGGTTCCCAAGCTCAGTCAACTCAAATAGAAACAATATAATAAGTTTGCGCTGGTACCTACCCCCCCCCCACCTTCCCCTCGCTCGCCCGTTATCAATTTCCTCATGCTAAACTTTAATCATTAAACATTATAAGGTCAGGGATTGTGCGACGTGCCATGCTAGTATAAATTCAGGAATAAGCCACAAAATGCTGAGTTATTGCATACATATTACATTTTTCGGGATAAAAAGTATACTATGTCCTTTACAGGATCTTAAAGTATCTCTATACCAATTTTCATCAATATCGGCTTAGCGGTTTAAACGCGAAGAGGTAACAGACAGACATGTTATACACTTTCGTATTTATATATTATGGATATGTATAATTTGGATATTATAATATCTAGTTTGTATGGTAATTTACAAGGTGTGACGTCTATAAATAGTATATCAATAATTAACAGTTCCACGTGCCTCGATTAAGTAAACTAGCGCCTTCAAATAATTCAGTTATTCGACGTTTCCTAGAACAAGGTATATCTAAATTCTAATATATAAAATTCTCGTGTCACAGAGTTTCAAGTGCGCGAACTTCTCCAAAACGACTCAACCGATTTAAATGAAATTTTGTAGGTACATTCGTTAGGCCTGAGACTAGGTTTGTATCTACTTTTTCATACTGATAGTAGAAATTTATATTGTGGCAAACAACGTATGCCGGGTCCACTAGTAATATATGACAGTTTCTTCGTAACGTGTTTTCCTCAGCTGTTTTTTTGATTAATATTTAAGGCCGTCCCCCGAGCAAACGACCTTGGCCATACATTTGCCGCGTTGCCGAGATCGCACCAAAACCCTATTTTTTTTAAATATCTTAGTTCAAAATTGTCCTAAAAAAAATTTAAAACGGGGAATTTGTAGTTTATGATATTGTCGATCTATTGGCGTATGTTTCAAATAAAAGCAATTTGTAAATCTTAAGGAGATGCTGAATATATGCTTGAATTTTAATAAATTGGTTTTACTTTGGAAGCTGATATCATGAGTATAATAAACATAAATAGAAATTTTAAAACGGGGAAAGGAATGTTGATATACTGAAGGTTATTGCTGTATTTTTATTATAACTTTGTAGCTTTCAAAGTATGAGTTTATAAGGCTTGAAATATGGTAAATTACGGTATCTCCGTAAGGAACGCCCTTAATACTAAACTACTATTTAAAAAAATTTGATACTTGATATTTAATTAACGCGCTTTGGCGGCTACTTCGAGAAATCACAAGCAATTGTAGGGTAATTGAATGTGCCATTATTTAAATAAATTGCTACATTATACTATTACTAAGGAGATGTTTCACTACTTCCTGATAAGTGCCGGATACGCTATCCACCAGTTAACTTGACATATAGAGTATGGAGAATCTGTCAAATAAGTTGTGGATAGCCTATCCGGATAGGCAATCCACCATTTAACTTAACATATAGAGTATGGAGAATCTATCAAATAAGTTGTGGATAGCCTATCCGGCACTTTATCAGGAAGTGATGAAACAGGCCTGTAGTCTCGTAATCTCACAGTGCAGCGGTGAAACCGCACGTACACGAGGACGCATATTATAAACCGAGATTGATATCCGTTGCTCACATTCCAGAATAACATTTCTAAAGCTCAACAAATACTCTCATTTTACAGTTTACTGCCGCGTAAACGCTCCTAACAACTTTGAAAACTTCATTTCATTGGTTTCTCTGATAAATAGAAGAAATAAAAGAATCATAAACTCAAATGACGCATGAATCTCAAGTTTCTTACGACACTTTGAGGGTTCCGTACGCAAAGTCTTTCGTTAAAATTAGTGATTCCTTGAATTTATTTGCATTATTTTGTAGATTGCATTAAGATTTAGTTACATTAAATTAGTGCCTTGTACATAATATGTATGCTTGTAGTGGTGCGATAAAATTTTAATTACTATCAAGCAAATTTTTTGTGAGTCACTTCATTTTGATAAGACGAACAAGATTTTTATTTGCGAATAATCTCGAAAGTGGTAGCTAACAGAAATAGAAAGGATTTCATACTTTGACTTGATGGTCCTAAAACATGAATTATTCTATTTGTAGGACAATATTACTCTTAAATTATACTCGTATAACTATTAACCTAACATTATACAAAAAATCAGCTGGTTAGAGTTCCGTTTTAGGGCTCTGTAGTCAATCGAGTTTTGTTATTTACAGAAACCTAAAACGGAACCCTAATCAGCTGATTTTTTGTATATTGGTAGGTTAATAGTTATATATTTTCGAGTAATATTGTCCTACAAATAGAACAATCCATATTTTAGGACCATCAAATCAAAGTATGAAATCCTTTCTATCTCTGTTAGCTACCACTTTCGAAATTTTTCGCAAATAAAAATGTTGTTCGTCTTATCAAAATGAAGCTACTTACAAAAAATTTGCTTGATAGTAATAAAAAAAAATTTGCTCTAGGGCTCCCATACTATTTCGGACTACTTAAAACTTTGAAATTTACAAGTATCTTCGGTTTAAAGATCTTTATTTCCCATTAAGACATTTCGTCACTTACATGAGAACAATAAAATATCACAACGTTTTAAATTTCGACAGTGCGGGTAGATTAAAAAAAACATAATAATTATTTAAGAAGCGAATGTCTTTGCTATACATCTTGGGTGGTGGTCCAAGTACAAAACGCTATCATTGGTTATTTGAATAATTATTATAATAAGGTTGAGGATTTAGCTATCGTTAATGTAATTGCGTAATAATCGTTTAAAAGTATTCAAAGATTTCGCTTCTTTTACAGATTTTAGTAGTTTGTTAATCAGCTGTGCTCCCTTATAAGTAATGTTATTTTTACCGAAATTGGTTCGTATGCAAGGTAATACAATGTTACTTGCTCGTTGCGTAATGTACGTCGTGTTTGTTTGTTTTTTTGTTGTAAATGAAAGTTGTGTGTGTATTAGTTGGTGTTTTATTTTGTAAACAAGAATACATGTTTGGTATGTAAATAGTTGGGAGATAGTTAAAAGTTTAGTTTCTTTATAAATAGTGTCTGATGGAGTTAGGTAATTGTAGTTGTATGGGATTTTTATAATTTTGTTTTGAAGAACTTGAATGGTTTTTATATTTGTCTTAGCAGCGGTGCCCCATACGAGTTTCGACTAGATAAAGTAAATGTGGTTTCACTAGGGCATTGTAAATTAAGATTCTAGCATTTTTTGGGATGCATAGGATTATTTGATGGAGCCGGCCTATTATAGATAAAAATTTTATTTTTAATGTGAGTTAAATGCGCGTTCCAGCTTAGATTATTATCGAGTATTAATATATATTTATTTTTCCTGATGTTTTCTTTGTAAGACATCCCCGTTTAAAGATAATGTTAGGTTTTTAGGAATTTGTTTATTTTTAGCGCTAAAGATTACGTTAAATTACTTCTAACCGCTAAACTTAGTATGGTCTGACCAGTATTAAGCGCAACCCTCGTAGCATACTAAAAGTTTGCTATAAGAGCCGCGCTTAAACTGGTTACACAGCAGTAACGTGATATTATGAGTTCCCCTAATGTTAGTGGTTTCGAGATTGATTTAAAAGGGTTTGATCCTCTTTATTCTCATACAAGGAGAAGATTAATGGCCGGTTCAAACTGAAACGGGGCGAAACGAGGCGCAACATCGAGATGCTTGAAAGCATAGAGAAGCTGTTTAAAAGATGGTCTTTTACAACGCCATAAATTTTAGGTATTTAGCGCTTGTAATTGCAATGCGATAACTATTTTTTATTTAATCACTCCATGACCCTGTGAACTTCGCACTACTTTTATTCTATTATTAAAACGTTCCCTGACTTTCACGAATGTTTTAAGACTAAATTTAACCAAATCGATTCAGTCGTTCTCGAGTTCTAGCGAGACTTATAAAAATTGTTTTTTTTTTTATATAAATCATTAGTTTGATTTTACATACAATTACACGGGACACGTGAAATTTTATCCAAATCGGTTCAGTGGAAAACGTTAAAAGCAAACAAATAGACAAACACACTTTAATAATATTAACATGGAAGCATGGATATAAATCTCTGAATGATAACAATAATAGTGAGGAAGCCCTAGAAGACATTTTTTTGTGATTACTAACAAGCTAATTTTTTGTGAGTAGCTACATTTTGTTAAGACGAACAACATTTTTATTTTCGAAAAATCTTGAAAGTGGTAGCTAACAGAGATAGAAAGGATTTTATACTTTGACTTGATGGTCCTAAAATATGGATTGTTTTTTTTGTAGGACAAGGTTACTCTTAAATTATATAACTATTAACCTACCAATATACAAAAAATCTGCTGGTTAGGGTTCCGTTTTAGGGTACAGTAGTCAACCAAGTTACAGAACCCTAAAACGGAACCCTAACTAGCAAATTTTTTGACTCACAAAAAATTTGCTTGTTAGTAATCAGTAATCACTAATCACAAAAAAAATTGTTCTAGGGCTCCCGTACTATAATAAACTTTTACGTTTCAAGATGTTTCTGGTCGGTCTACCCTCTTTCACTTGTAATAGAAGACAGAACATTGCCCGCCCAAGCAGAGGCGGCCTAAGGCGTGGCCGATGTGGGGGCCTCGCGCCTTGAGGGTCCGTCCACGCAAAATATTATAAAGAGGAAGATAAAATAATCATCTAGCAATAAAAAAAAACGGCTAACAATTTTTACAAAATATGGATAAAAAAAATGGAAAGAATTGTAAGAAATCTAAAGTTAGTAAAGTTCCTTTTGCGGCACCCATCAGGGGGCCTCGCAAAATATATCTTCCCCACATCAAATTTAGGTCTTGCTTCGCCACTGCGTCCAAGCCGCCCAAGCCGTCCAAGCCGCCCAGGCCGCCTATGAAGTAAATTCGATTTCCTACGCTGCGGGTTACATTTAAAAACATCTTACGAAATATAACCGTATTTTTTAAGATTTTATTTCACAGATTTTGCGTAGGCTTAAACAAGGATAGGGAATATTATATTAAATAACAAACAAATGGTAATCCGATCTGTCTGTTAAAGCTTAGTATTAAAATGTTATAAATATATTAAGGATTGTTTTCTGATACTTATTGGGCATGTCTTTTTCTGTAAAAAACAAAAAAGTTTTATCTTTTATAATTATAATACGACTATGAATTCTGGAGGCAAAATTGTAGGTACAGGGAGTGCAAACTTACATTATTACATTAAGTACTAACTATATATTATTTACTTCAGTCAACCTTTTATCACTTTCTGTGAATCAATTTTTATAATATCTAATGCTAAGTACTGACATACGGTTTTGCTCGATAGTTTTTTAGCAAAACTGACAGCTCGAAGGCTCGCTTCGAGCCGGCTTGATGGAATTAAATATGTCAAAATATTTAATTCCTTCGATTTGGAGTAAAACTATCGAGCTAAACCGTATGTGAGTACTTAGCATTACATCACTAAGTTACATGACATTTAACTGAATTGGCATTCTTTAGTGTGGCCCATTACGTCGTATAGTATTTAGCGAAATAATGTATTAGTAATATAATACAGCCGGCAATAAAAGCAATTAATATCGGATCGGCACGGGCCGTTAATGTGATTAATCGATATAGGGCCGCGATCGCTATCGAAGGGTATACATTAAATAATTTATTATAAACGTATTATATAAACGTGTTCTAACTTACAATAATATTTTTATACATTAGTTATTTCAGGGTACTAAGGTAAATTGCACTCGTTGGTTGCGAAAGCGAAGTTAGAATTGAGGTGTCGCTGCGTTAAAAAACCGTGTTGGATATGTTTTAGACTGCTTGTTTTCTATGAGAGGCCGGCCCGGCCTCTCATAGAAAACAAGCAATGGAACAGCAAAAAATGGAAAGGGCGTAGCGACAAAATGGTTTTTGTCGCGTAATTTAAAAACCATTAAATACAATTCATATAAGCTATGGGCAAATTAAAGGGTATGCTTGAAGCAATCTATGTGCAAATTTTGGAAGCTTAAATCACTCTCCTCTATTGGCAAAATAGGAATCCCTTTTTTACAGAAGTCATTTTGATTGATTATTCTGTGTTATAAAAGTTGACCAATCGTGTTATGCTATGGGTAATTCAAAGACAAATACAATATGATGAATATACTGACAATGAACTTTAATTTCTTAGCTTTAGTCACAACAAAATCGATATCGCTACAGCCAAATTATCAAGGCGTCGCCTTAAAATGCACTTACTCGTAGCAATGCGTTTTGTCAAATCCCACACATGATCTCTAAATCGCTACAAAACTAGCGAATGCTTGACTCAGCACTCAAATCATTTATGGTCAAAGGTGTAAGAAATAACATTATTGGGGCGTATAGCAAAGGATTTTCCTTTGCGAAGCTATTTAGCTGTCAAACTATGAGACGCGGCCGACAGACGCGAACAAAACTATCCCATTTCCTTGCACTTGTCTCCAAGTATTTCTATACCAAACTACATAAAAATCGGTTCATCAGTTCAAACGTGAAAAGGTAACAGACAGACACACCCTTGCATATATCTATATCTTATATTATATAAAAATGGATTTTCAAATGTGTTAGTCGCGCTAAAACTCGAAAACGGCTGAACGGATTGGGCTGATTTTAGTCTTAAAATATTCGTAGAAGTCCAGGAAAGGTTATAAAGTGACACGAAGTTCACCGGAACAGCTAGTCTTATATATAAAAATGGATTTTCAAATGTGTTAGTCGCTCTAAAACTCGAAAACGGCTGAACGGATTGGGCTGATTTTAGTCTTAAAATATTCGTAGAAGTCCAGGGAAGGTTTTAAAGTGACACGAAGTTCACCGGGACAGCTAGTCTTATATATAAAAATGGATTTTCGAATGTGTTAGTCGCGCTAAAACTCGAAAACAGCTGAACGGATTGGGCTGATTTTAGTCTTAAAATATTCGTAGAAGTCCAGGGAAGGTTATAAAGTGACACGAAGTTCACCGGGACAGCTAGTCTTATATATAAAAATGGATTTTCAAATGTGTTAGTCGCTCTAAAACTCGAAAACGGCTGAACGGATTGGGCTGATTTTAGTCTTAAAATATTCGTAGAAGTCCAGGGAAGGTTTTAAAGTGACACGAAGTTCACCGGGACAGCTAGTCTTATATATAAAAATGGATTTTCAAATGTGTTAGTCGCGCTAAAACTCGAAAACGGCTGAACGGACTGGGCTGATTTTAGTCTTAAAATATTCGTAGAAGTCCAGGGAAGATTTTAAAGTGACACGAAGTTCACCGGGACAGCTAGTCTATATATATAAAAATGGATTTTTAAATGTGTTAGTTGCGCTAAAACTCGAAAACGGCTGAACGGATTGGGCTGATTTTAGTCTTAAAATATTCGTAGAAGTCCAGGGAAGGTTTTAAAGTGATACGAAGTTCACCGGGACAGCTAGTCTTATATATAAAAATGGATCTTCAAATGTGTTAGTCGCGCTAAAACTCGAAAACGGCTGAACGGATTGGGCTTATTTTAGTCTTAAAATATTCGTAAAAGTCCAGGGAAGGTTTTAATGTGACACGAAGTTCACCGGGACAGCTAGTCTTATATTATAAAAATGGATTTTCAAATGTGTTAGTAGCGCTAAAACTCGAAAACGGCTGAACGGATTGGGCTGATTTTAGTCTAAAACTATTCGTAGAAGTCCAGGGAAGGTTTAAAAATGACACGAAGTTCACCGGGACAGCTAGTTTTATAATATTAGTAAGGATGATGATGGTATATGTATACTACATACTGTATGGTGTATATGTCGCAATCATCTGGTTTAATCTGCGATTCGATTGAATGACTAGCGCATCTATTGAATGACACCATTCAATTGAATGACTAAAGGACAACTCGTCAAGACGTTGACTGTGACGTTTAACGTTTTGACTAAAAGTCATTATAGTGAAGTCGTTAAATGGGATGCTATAATTTTAAGTAGCCGCGTGTCATATTATTTTATTATAAGTAAAGCACTTTAAAGCAAATTTAATCGACAAAATATCAACACAGTGCTATCAGCTGTGCAAGCTATTTGACGCCATATTTGTTTTGGTGACTAGTAGCGCCGCAGTGGGAAAAAAGTTAAATACGTTCAATTACATGACTGATTTAATGTCAGCTATCTTCAAAGAGCTATGTTACAAATCGCTAACTAGTTGGACGTTGAGTGAAGATCGTTCAATCGACGTTCGGCCGAGTCATTCAATTGAATGGTGTCATTCAATGAATGCGCTAGTCATTCGATCGAATCGCAGATTAAACCAGATGACTGCGACATATACATTAACATAAGCTGGCCGGCGTCTCCGTATGAGAATGAGGTCGCTCGCGGGCCTCCATTATTCTTTTAGCAAACTTTACAACCGCATCCTCGCCGTCTTTTACATTGATATTTACCTCCTTTACTTTTATCTTTCTACCTATTTAGTAAAAGCATTTATGCCCGTTTGCACTAAACTTGGGTTAGGCTTGTCCTAGTAATGATACACCTAAGCTTAAGAGCAGCCTAAATAAAAATTCGGTTTGCACTAACAGTTTTGTCTCAGCTTTGACGAAACTAAGGAATTGCCTAGTGAATGATAAATGAATGACGAACGATTGTAATGACAGATTATTTATGGTCTATTATTTAAAAAACAACTGTTTGAATTTCTTCTTCTTCTGTCATTGTCTAGTGTTGTTAGTCATCGTGAGGTTTTTAATACCAAAGCGGTACGCTTTGATTTCTAAAATAAATAAGGAGACATGTTACTGGAAAATAACTATTTGATATTTACATCATATAGATAGCTACTCACCTATCACTTGTATACTCCAAATCCTGGGCGATTTGGTCTAAAATCCACAATGCTGTACTTCTACACATCCTATATCTTTTGAAGAAGTCTATTTCGTCGTAATTTTGAACCAGTTTGGTCGCGACCTTGTAACGCGAGCCTTAGCTTGACTTTCATTATTGAAATCAACTTCTTCTAAGAATTCCAGAAAATCTAGTATATCCTCTGCCATAGCGTTATTAAACACTTACGTTTTTTAAATGAAAACTTCTTTAGCGGCGTTGAGCACTTTTGTGGGGTGGGTAAAAACTGTGAAACTCGCGTCAGATTCTCGTGCTGATCGATAAACCGTAAGACGGTAAGAGGGTTGGAGAGTAGTGTTCTACAACATCGAAATCGATTAATCGAACAATCGATTGTCGATATTTTTTAATCGATTGTAAGGGTTTCGATTAATTAAAAAATTGATTTTTTAAAAATCGATTTTCATAAAAAATGAGTTAAAAATTTAATCGGTTGTAAGGGTTTCAATTAATTAATTTTTTTTTTTTTAAATCGATTTTCATAAAAAATGGATTAAAAAAAATTGTAAGGGTTTCGATTAATTAAAAAAATCGATTTTTTAAAAATCGATTTTCATAAAAAATGGGTTAATTTAAGCTTTACTATAAAAAAACCTAAACAGCCAATCGAAATCAAATCAAAAGCTACTACTTAAGTATCGCCTTACTCGTTGGGCGCTTCCTATTCGGGCTCTTAAAGTTAGGAATCTCCTAAGTGGAGTTAGGAATGGCTTAAGGTTAGTGCAAGCAAATTTTTCGCTAGGAGTAGCCTAAACAAATTAGGCAAGGACTAAGGCGATTCCTAAGTTTAGTACAAACGGGCATTAGCCTCGTAAATACACTGTTACACTAATGTTATAAAAAGAGGATTACTATGTTTCTATTTTTAGTTGCAATTTGGTAACATTTATATCAATTTCGATAGTAACTTATGGTGCGTTATAATATGTGTTTTTTAATAATAATATCTATGGACGCTTCACACCACGTCAGTCCGGCCCCGTGGTATGTACCTGAAGGACTTAGTTACGGGTACCAGACAACGGAAATATATTTAATACTTTTATACTATACATATATTATTTAAAATTTTCATTGTATGATACACATATTTAATACACACCCAAGACCCAGGAACTTAGGAAACTTTTTGTTCCGTCCGCAGCATTCGAACCTGCGACCCCCGATTTGAGTGCTGATAACACGCCCAACCGCTAAGCCACAGAGGTCGTCGTGTTTATATCCACCAAACGTAAAAACCATCGTGGAACTTCCGTCACGTAACTTTCGTTTATTACATTTACATACTTGTAGCTCAGCCTCCTTCGAGATATTCATAGTCCAGCTAAAAGGATTAGTCAGACAAAGGCTATCGATACCTGTCGCCGCAGAGTAATGGGTCGTCTGTAGCGCCGCCACACGCGTCATCTATCGACGCCATATTCTGTATCGCGACGCTCCATCTGCGATACCAGGGTTGCCACAATAGGCTAATTGCCTAATTTTTATTTCTTATCAGGCTTATTCAGGGCGAGCGAATCGAGCCCTACTATATCCCACAACCTGAGCACTTTTGGAAAAAACTATCACACCTATGGATTTGTGCTTTAACATAGTAATTTTTATTTATATGTAGATAAATTGATATGAAGTCGGTGGCAGTTACAAATGTTTCAAATATTCTGGCATCTGGATTCAGCTATATCTGGTACCGACTTCAAAGTTATGAAGATTGAGTACAGAAATAGTTGAGTTTTAGCCGAATTCGGAAAAAGGCACCATGAGATAGGAAAAATTATTTAATACTTTTTAGTTCATATTATAAGGATGTTATTATTGTTTTTACCTTGGAAGTCGGTTTTAATTTTTTGTTAAAAATAATAATTTCACTCTCTTTAGTTACCTAGTAAAATCATCGCGTACTATACGTAGATAATAGGGCCGATTTACACCGGAATGGCAGAGGCGAGGCGAGCAGTTTCAGTGTCATATGATTTTAAACTTTATCTTCATTATTGTAATACATAGTATGGCTTGAGAAATCAACGCCGCCGGCTGCCGCAAGAGGCCACGAGCGTCCACGGGCGGCCGTAGATTTCTCAAGCGATACTATGTATTACAACAATGTAGATAAAGTTTAAAATCATATGACACTGAAACTGCTCGCCTCGCCTCCGCCATTCCGGTGTGAATCAGCCCTACACCTGTATATTATTCTACGTATCTTATTACAATTTGTTAACAGTCACACTTACAAAATATAATATCAGCTGCAGATAATTTTAAACAATACATTTAAAAAAAAATCGAAGTGGACACGTGCTAGGGCCGCGCCAAATCGGAATTTTAGCAGCGGCGAGGCTTTCAGAGTCATAATATGATTTTAAACTTTATCTTTATTAGTGTAATACATAGTATCGCTGGAGAAGTCTACGGCCGCCCGTGGCCGCGATTGGTAAGTGTGACAGTGCACTAGCATGTTACTTGTATTATCGAAGCAACTAACTTCTCAGAAGTAATGTCAAATGTGTGCCTTACGCTCTGGAGATAAGGTTGAATATTTTGTTATGTTCAATTTTGGTGACATTGGTGACCCTGACGTGGTAATAATGATGATGATGATGAATGTAATTTGTATAGTAGCATATGCTTTCAGTTCTTAAAACAGCGCCTAAGCCCCCAAACTTGTATCTATAAGGAATCCGGAGTTCTCTTAGTATCTTCGGAACCATAGTATACCTTGGTTCAAAATGTTGCGTTTTGGTAGCATATACTTAGGATGCATCTCATAAAACCAAAATCACCATATATTTTCATATAAGTTTCGAGGAGTTCCCTCAATTACTCATGGATCCCATCATTAAGTCACCACTTTTGTGAACATGGTACCAAATTGGGATGAAACCTAATACAACAAAACAAAAATTTCTAAAATCGGTTCACAAACGGCGGAGTAATCGTTGAACATACAAAAAAAAAATAAAAAAATAAAAATATATCCACAGCCGAACATATAACCTCCTCGTTTTTTGGAAGTCGGTTAAAAAACTGCCTCAAGGATTATGCCACGCAGAAAAATGACGCGAGCTCTCACAAAGATCGGCTTTTAGCTAGTTGGTAATTTAAGGAACTCTCTATAGGAGAAACATCAGTGAAAGAATGACTCTGATATCTTAAAAACTCTCCAAGATATACAATTCCAAAATCAAATAAAATAAACAATCCCAAAACTACTAATCTTCAATATTGTCAACATCCCTATTCTTTTAACGTATGCGTGATTAAAGGAACCGAACTTTTTCCTGCAAAACTGTCGTCTATTTCCTTCCTCGTGGTCTTCATATTATCTGTGCCAATTTTCATAAAAATTGGTCCGGAAGTTTGTAAAACACCAAGTTGTTATTAGATAAGAATTCATACTACAGAAACGCTAGTAGTTTCAAACAAAAACTGAAGGTGTGAAGCAATTGAATGTATAATATAATATATTACTTTACATAATATTATATTCAATTATTAAAAATAGTAAAGCACCCAGTTATAGTCATTTTAAGAGTTTTTACTATTGAACATAGTACTTTTATTTTAATTCCTAGTATTTTCAAAAAAAAATTACAATTGCCAATTATAGTAGGATGACTGTCAACGATTGGGTAGTTTGACCTAACTACGAAAGCTTATATGAATAAACACACAAGTATTTTTAAAACAAGAAGTATTTAAAGGAATTTACCAACCCTGGGAATAACATATGGAACAGAACTACTATCTCTCCTGTCGATATAAACTTCGGAAAATGGTAGGGTGCTAAATTACAACCGATTTGTTACACCGTGCTAGTTTATCAGCTATAAAACATCTACTTCAATATGTAATGGAAAGACTAATATTATGATGGATACGGTACATATTATAGTAAAGTAACGTTCAGTAACAGTTATTTTTTATTGTTATTTGTGTAGAAGCAATTACAGCAATATTGTGATATAATTTTAAGTTTTAAACCCTAAGTTTATAAATTTCACATACTGCTAGGATATTATGTAGTTTTATATTAAATGGAAGTCAACATCTCAGTTTAAGGTAATCGAATGTTTTGTTTATCGTTCAAACTTGAACACATGAGTGGCTGAAGTAGGTAACTAACAATTTGAAAACTATCGTTTTTGCATAAATAGAGGCTTTAGGACCGGAAACAATATTTGAAATCAAAAAAATGTAGATTCTAAAAAAAGTTGGTAAGTTACATTACAAGATTGGTTCAAATTTTATGGGAAAAATGAGTAATTGCTCTTATGTTGCAAAGTTTGAGTTACCAACTTCATCCACTCATGTCATAAATTTTTATAGAATACAGTAGAACCCGTTTAAGACGATCACGCTTAATACGATTTCCCGCATAATACGCCATTTTGCATGAGTCCATGCAATTTGAGACATGTTTTCATACATTCTTTAACGCTTAATACGATCGTCATCCCGTTTAATACGCCCTAACGGCCAAAACATATTACCTCTTACCTCATCGCCACGGCATTGTGTACCGTCAAGTCAGTGGGAATTGAGATGTTCATAGTTGATACGTGGATGGCAAGTGGCAACACTTCCCGAATTGTTACAAAATTACGAACCGCGAGACATTTTTAACGCAGACGAATTCGGTTTATTTTTTAAATTGATGCCAGAAAAATCCTATGTTATCAAGGTCTACTTGTCATGGTGGCAAAGCAAATAAAGAGAGACTGACTGTCCTGGCCTGTGCCAATTATGATGGGTCAGAAAAGTTACGTTTGCTGGTGATTGGTAAATGGTAAGGCGAAAAATTCACGTTGTTTCAAAAAAGTTAAATCGCATCCTGTAATATAATATTATGTTGCACAATCTCGAGCTTGGATGACCGGCATTCGTTTCATCGATTAGTTGAAAGCTATATAATTAGATGATCACTTCCAGAATAAATGTGGACGCATTGTATTTCATTGATAGGAACACCTACATCCGAAAAAAACATAATAAATATTAATACAAACGTATGTAGTAGGTTCGTTTTTTATTTCCCTATATCCCGCATAATACGCTTTCCCGCTTAATACGCGTTTTTGGTCGAGTCCCTGTGAAATCGTCTTAAACGGGTTTTACTGTAACAAAGATTGCAGATCGCAAATAACAACGTGACATTACAGTATATTTCTAAAATTGTTCACACAATAATTTTAAATGTATGTTGCTGTATGTCATAATAACACAGTACTCGTAATAATATTGCACAAGGTTAAATACTGTAAATGTTATACAGACTGCTTGTTATACAATACACAGGGTGCTCGTGTACAAGATATACAGCGCGATGTAAATATTTTGTCTCGTAGCTCTCATTATAGATGTTTGCGTTTGTTCGCTCATTATGCTGACAAGCTGAGGTTTTCTACACTTTGAATTCTCTTTGTTCCGTTCACACCGCCTTTACCCTTTACGTAACATTTACGTTTTTAAGGCAATTCTCTTATTATGACTGCGGGCTATTAATGTGTCACGTAAGGGGATTTAATGCAACGTGACGAGGCAATGCGATACATTTTTAAATGAGTCATTGAAAATTGCAAATGTAGCCACCGCCTTGGACGAAAAGTCTGTGTAAACATTTTAAGGCCGTCCCCCGAGCAAACGACCTTGGCCATACATTTGCCGCGTTCCCGAGATCGCACCAAAACCCTATTTTTTACTTATCTTAGTTCAAAACTGTCCTAAAAAAAATTAAACGGGGAATATGTAGTTTATGATATTGCCGATCTGTTGGCGTGTGTTTCAAAGAAAAGTAATTTGTAAATCCTAAGGAGATGCTGAATGTATGCTTAATTTTTAATAAATTGGTTTTACTTTGGAAGCTGATATCATGAGTATAATAAACAAAAATAGAAAATTTAAAACGGGGAAAGGAATGTTGATATACTGAAGATTATTGCTGTATTTTTATTATAACTTTGTAGCTTTCAAATTATGAGTTTATAAGGCTTGAAATACGGTATATTACGGTATCTCCGTAAGGAACGCCCTTAACATAATAACTTCGTTTTCTGGTACTAGATACGTTAAGAACAAGAATCGACTATGTGAAAGATTTATTAACAAAATTTTCCAACCAACGTTTCAC
Source organism: Polyommatus iphigenia (assembly GCA_963422495.1). Lineage (NCBI taxonomy): Eukaryota > Metazoa > Arthropoda > Insecta > Lepidoptera > Lycaenidae > Polyommatus > Polyommatus iphigenia. The sequence continues at coordinate 503,396 of OY730189.1, forward strand.
TTTGTGTTGCACAAACATCCCACAAGCTACTTGGGACACCAATATCCCGCGTTATATGTAGCACTATAGCTGTCCCACAATCTACTTGGGCATCTATTGGGGTCCTACAGCCTACGTGGGATACTAGAATAATTTTATGTTGTAAAACAACTAAAAGTCCCCCAACCTACATGAGTCAGCTACGTCCCACACTATAATATTATTGAGTACTAAATGCTATGATAATAATATGTACTAGTACTACACTAGCTGATAATTTCCACGTTCTACGCTAATGGATTCTTGATGTTTCACTTACGCTTTTTACCGAGCTGCAGCGTATATTTTTGCTACAATATGTTTAAAGTGTACTCTAAACACTCGCGCGCTCGGCTACTTTTTCTGATTTTATCGCTTCAAGCTGACCTAGTATAACTTGTATACTATCTTACCACGGGCTCCTTAGTATATTAGTTGAACTAGCTGACGCCCGCAACTCCGTTGCAACGAAATACGTCAATCGCGTGGCAATCCTAAATTTTTCTAACAATAAACTAACAAAAAATTATCTTATGTTCTTTCCCCGAGACCCAAAGTATCTTCATACAAAATTTTATCTAAATCGGTTCAGTGGTTTAAGTGACACACACACTTCCGCACATGTACTATTAGTATTAATAATAATAATAAATAATATCTATGGACGCTTCACACCACGTCAGTCTGGCCCCGTGCTAAGTACCTGAAGGACTTGTGTTACGAGTACCAGACAAAGGAAATATATTTAATACTTTTATACCATACATATATTTAAGATTTTTATTATATCATACACATATTTAATACACATCCATGACCCAGGAACTTTTTGTTCCGTCGGCGGGATTCGGACCCGTGACCCCCGGATTGGGTTGCCACACACTCTAACCATTGAGCCACGGAGGGCGGATATGGATATGGATTTCATGAAAATACTCAATTACTCATTTCACTTTTAAAAGTAATAAATTAATAACCTATTTGTTAAATCGTTTAAGCACTTGTATAATATAAAGTTATTCTAGTGAGTAATTAAATGAAGCCGGATTGAGGCGAAATTGGATTTCGTTGAACACGTGTTTAATAAGAATCGTTATTATCGTTAATTTTAATATAGTTAATTAAATTATACATTGATATTACCAGAATCAATCAATTTAAGATAAAAAAATATATTATTATATCAAAGATATTTTGATTAAAATTATAAATGAAATCATACCACTGAAATCTTAAATAACCCAAATATCCGTTATGTATTTACGGAACATCTTGAAATAACTATCATGTTATTTGAAGCTTACACAAATTATTTAAATACATGCGCATAATATTATCTCGAACAACAATAGTTCAGGCAATACAACCTACACTTGAACATACGTACGAGCCTCATGAGTACAAGGAATAAATTCTTATAAAGATGGAACGTTGAATTTTATAGTAGTACCTCTAGGGCTGTCAAAAGTAAAAGCCGAATTGGCTTATTACGCAATTCCTCGTCCTATCAATTTAAGATGGTTTTGTTAGGTAAATACACCTTTTATTGAGTGTACATAATATACCAATATTAGATTGTTATAATTGACTATCACTTATGTTTGTATAAGGGTTAATTCAGATTGCAACGCGATGCGTAGATGAATTATTTCTAAATTTGTATGGATTTGACAGATTTGCAAGGCGTCTTCGCAATTGTAATCTGTCAATTCAGTACAAATTTAGAAATGCATCTACGCGTCATGTTGCGGTCTGAATTGATCCTTAGGTGAATCCTTGTATTATGTGTTAAGTAATCGTACGCGGTATGTTGCTTCACCCGACTTACATTAGACAGAGCAACATGTTTTTGAGCTACACTGATATTGGTAGCTTACTGAATGAATAGGCCACAATAAGAAAATTAGGTATCTTAAATTAGTATCATTATCAGTAAATTTATTTCTGTTAAACACACTAAGCTCCAAGTAATTCCAGTTTCTCGATTTCATGGCGTTGTCAGCCCTGATCACGCCCAAGACAGACATTACTTGATCCACACAAATGTACGTAATTTTATTTTATCTACGTGTTTTACTACGCACAAGGAGTGTACCAGAAAAATTCTCAGCTTGTACAAATGGGAGAAACGTTCCCTTATGTAAACGTGGATCTGCATAATTAATCTGTTGAGAGCGTTTCCGAGTTGATACCCTGAAAAATATTCAAATGATTAAGTATGTGTATTAGTATTTCGCAAAATATATTGAGAATAAGAAAGAATACCTCAATAATGTAATAAAATATATTAATATCATTATTGTTGTTTCGTTTATATAAGGTGTAACAAAACTAAGTAAAAAAACTTTAGGGTGTATATGTGTTCCTTATAATATAGAGTTCACTGTGAAAGTAGCAGCGCCGAAAGAGCAATTTTTTTTGTGATTTGTATAGGTAAGCGCCTCCGCTTTATGAATTTTTCCGTACAAAGATTAAACAAAAAGTTTGTCTTTCAGCGCTGCTACTTTCACAGCGAACCTTTTTTAACCCATACACACCTAGCACCCTAAAGTACTATCACTTAGTTTTGTAACACCCTGTATAATTAAAATGTATATTTTGAAGTGAGAGGTACAATTAATTTTATTATTAATTCACAGGAGTATATTCTAATGGGAGAATCTACACCGTGGCAAGTTGTAACTGAAGTCTAGCACTTTGGCTTGATATAAGTTGAGGCAGACGTAGCTTTTGTGTTGCACTATTACTATTCGTAGCATGGTGTAGCGTAAAGGATCTACGCCGTAGAATTACTACGGCGTAGCAGGTCATAAGTTATTACAGTAGAAACTCGATTATCCGGCCTTCGGTTACTACTGTATAATACGTAGCACTTCTAAGCATGGTGTTATAGCTGCCTTTATGTCCATAGCATGTAATTTCTGCATCACAGCGTTTAATATGGTTTCACGCACAGTGTTATAGTAGTAGGGGAGGGGAGGATGCTGTTTGTGTAGTCACTCAAGCGTCACGGAGACCTAGTAGGTTTTTTACATTAGGTAAAACTGTTAAAAAAAATAAGAGCGTTTTTTTATTTTAGCGGTGGGTTCAGAAACTGCAGCCATTTTAAAGTTATGAAAAAGAAATTAATATATTCAGAAAATTGCTTATTTAAGTAAATTATAAATATATTTTAGACAACAAGGACTAAATCATTTAAGTACAAAATAATATATCTGCGTAGCTTAGTTAGGAAAATATTATATGAAGCTTTATTTTTTTTATATTTTAAAATGTATCTACAGGCTTACCTAACCTTTGAATCGTCAGTGCTTCATATGGAAGCTTCTTTGGGGTATACTGTTTTAATCTGACAGATGACATTTCAATATTCAAAAAAAAAAAATAAACCCACATGAGAAATCTGATTTCTATACCATGATAACTAGACACATGTCAGACATACAAGCTTAATCTGACACGCTCGAGCTTGTCCTGAAATCCCCTCTTCCCCTCCCCAACTATAGTAAAAATATGAATTTTATAGAACAGAGAATACAAAAAAAATAACAAAAATAAAATACAATTTAACAGTGAAAAGTAATAATGCGAAAAAGGTTAATTCATAGAGATTTAAACCGTACATTCACGATACATAATTACGTGATCACTCATGAGCATAATGACCCCTTCATTTTCCTTCCGTTTGATATCAATACAGATTGCGAATTCGTATTTACAATTCGGAAAATTCCGGTTCCGTAAATATGGTGAGTTTCAACTCAATATTTAAAAATTATCGCCAATTTTCGGTTCGGTGGGTGATAGTTGAAGCGAGAGCTACTCGTAATATAATATGAGTTGCGACGATTTTATTACAATTTTCTGAGTAATGAAGGCTGGATTTATATGCGTCGGCGCGAACGAGCGGTTTGGCCACTATATCGCGAGGTCACAAGCAAACGTATTTAGCATACAATTTATGTGGTCGCGCTGTCTGATACATACAAATTCTTGTAATCTCGTGATGTAACCGACAAATCGCGCGTTTAAAATCAAATTGAGCATATAAATATCATACAAGGTATTTCCCCATATTATATGCGTAACAAAGACTACTTTGCTCTTACTCGGAACTCTAAGTATCTTCATGCCTTTAATACTCTTAAAGAATGCGTATTGAAAAGAAAACACTTTCTCATATATATAATAAATATAAGTTTAGTTTACACAAGCAGGCCACTTTGCTTAAAATATATTCGTTGGATTTTTTACTACATTAATAAATTATTCTATCTGATTCCTAACCAAGTATAAATCTATAACTCAGCATTAAGCTTCCACAGGTCGTAAAAGGCTTTATAGGCAGCCAAATCAATGGCAATGATCATTAACCAATGCGGGCGCCCCGATATTCTGATTGTGTTGAACTTGTACCGATCAAACATTATAATATTACTAGCTGACCGGCGAACGGGGTTTTGGCATTTATTTTGTGAAAATTCATACTTCCATACTAATATTATAAATTCGAAAGTATGTCTGCCTGTCATCTCTTCACGCTCAAAGCGCGAAACCGATTTTTCCAAAAATCACATAGTAGTTCAAATGATATAGGATACTTTTCATCCCGGAAAAATGTACGGTTCCCACGAGATAAGTGAATTTATGTACAACGGAGTTGCGGGCATCACCTAGTATGCATATAAGTACCTCGAAATGAAATCTTCCGACCGTGCAAGGAGTTGGTATTAGTCAGATGTTGTAATGACAAGAACCTTTCAGACAAACTTCGAAAGCGCGATTCAGAATAACTGACCATTACTGTATTATTATTATTTGAGCCGTGTAAAAAAGCTAAAAATTGGTTCATTAAACCTGTCTGTCAAAAGATAAAGAAAAAATTTGCTGCTCAATTGATATATCTTGCTCGTTTTATAACAGAAATTAGATTCTCTTACGCATCGAAGGCCCGTATAAATAGTCAGTACTTAAAATGCGACCAGGTCTCAAGACGCGGTTCGGCTCTGAGGTTGGTCCAAATTTTGACAGCCAACCAATCACAGAGCCTGAACCGTGTCTTGAGACCGAGATGCATCTTGAGTACTGACATTTTATACGGGCCTAAATTTTTAGTCTAGGCTACAATTTTTTCAGTAAATTAATGTACTATCAGAGAAGTTGATTCCTATGCAGATCGGGGACCTACGTAGTTTGGTTGCGTTACGTCAAACCCAGCCGACAGATCACAATTAACATTGAATTGACATATTCGACCAAATAACGTTGGTCTATCAATTGCATAGGAATCAATATCTTCGATGGTACCATTTGCATATTCTTTTTACTTCTAAAGTGTAAAAACACTTTTTACAATCATTATATTTTTTACATCGACCTAATTAAACTTTATCTTATTTCAAAAGTACTTGACATTTTAGTTCAACTCGAAGTATAATCCAGATTGAAAAAGAAACTCTGTTTTCTTATATATTTATGTTTCCTGTTACTCGCGTCGGGTTCCTTTTACCAATATCTGTTGTTCGCAATTTTCATATTTGATACCAATACCAATATCTATGTTATTTGAATATTTGGCTGAGTCCTTATATTTGCGATTCTACTTGAGATATAAATATATTAACGTGATTGCTTTTGCTTATTTTCCAATATAAATTATATAATAGCAGTCTTGCTGTTTTTATTATTTTACGAAATAAATTTTGCTTTATTATCGAGTTCATTAATATTTTATCGTTAGCGATGCAATTAAACTTAAGTATGATACGGATAAAACCCAATTTGGTGAGACGTTTTACAAGAAAACTCTCCGAAAAAGATATGGCGTTTATGCGGCAAAGTAACAACTAAGCCAGACAACTACAAGCCATTTAGTACGTCACACGACATTTACTGCCGCACTCAGATACATTTAATTATGATTAAACTTGAATTTAATGAAGAGTTTGACGGACAATGTATGGAGCTTATAATATCAAAATTTTCATTTAATTACATTTACAAATTAATGTTCATTTCTGAGTGTGGCTGTAAGTTAAGTGGATAGATTCCGAATGATTTTTTTTTCTCTTCCATATAATCCAGCTTCGCAGTCACTAGCTGTGGTTCCTTCACAATTCACATGTGAAGTCTAAATCGGTAATGTCCGTTTCGTGAATTAAATTCCATTCCAGAGGCGTCCGCGTCCGTGCGACACTCGAGTGCGGTTTGGAATTTGTAGCAGCTGGCTTTGACGTACTGTTATATACTAGGTTAGTATATAATAGTGCCTAGCACTACTCTTTCCATTTGATATATAATCCCTGCATTCGGCCCGAGACCTCAGTTCCTGTCCATCTTTCTACATCCGCGCGCGGCATTTGCCTGGCTATATTTCAAAATCTATTTCTAATTCTTATTGTGAATTAAACTAAGTGTGTTTAAATAAAATCCTTTTTTTTTTAAAGAGGTTTATAATTGACCGTCTAACAGTACCATATATTTTATGAACGTCATATTTTTCGTTTTGTCGTAAAAACGCAAGATATTTTCATTTTGAAATAGGAGCATCAATGGATCAATTTGCCCAAGGACAACAAGGCTCATTTTTTATGACTTAAGAGGAAACGCGGGTACAGGAGAATTTAAAAAATTGGTATTTGAAGAAACTATTGCCATCGCGCTTCGCTCTGCGCCGCGCGCCGGCCTGTATGTGTGAGTAAGGTGTGAGTATTCTATGTGTGCGTGCGCCGCTACCGCCCCGCCCGCGCCCTCACCCCGTTGGGCCCCTCGTTCCCGCGCAGAGCCTCGACGCAGTCTGCTTGGAAGTTGGAGCTATAATAATAATACCTATTATTATTGTGAATATAATTTACGTTAGCGTTGTGCTGTGCGGGGCCTCAGTATAGATATTGCTATACTGTGGCGGGGCTAAAGTGGTCGCTTTGTAGAATCATATTATGAATCATAATGTGATTCATTTTATTAAAATCGCAAAATGCAATTCTGCTTGCAATTCGCAATTCATGTCTAGTAATTTAACTTACTAAATTGACATTTAAAATTGTCAGTTTGACAGTTTCGACTTTCGACAATTCATTTGCTGAATTGATTGAGAGGAATTGCTAAATGTTTCCGATCTTCGTAGACAAAATAATATTATAATTTTTAACCATGTAGTTTTTTGATAAAAGATCCTACGGCTAAGTAAATAAGGTCGTAGATTCATTGTCAATGTTATTTTACTTTTATGGTCATTTTTTGAACTGTTTTTAGTACCCATTGTTTAGCGTGGGAAAATTGATAATGCCACCCTCAAATTTAATGAATCAAAATCGCCAAGTGCTAGACAAAATATAATTGTGTAACATTTTATAAAAATATGTTTATAAATCCGAGTTCGCAAAACAATTATAGGTCGTAAAAGTTGCTCGAAAAACCTACATAAAAAACGATTTCTGTTGTCGATGAATCTACGACCTTATTTACTTTGAAACAGGAGCTATTATCCAAGAAACTATAGAACTTCTTTATCTATTTCTTCTATATCGACAAACCCGTGCTAGGGCAGCTGATGGAAAGCAACTACCGTCGCCCATGGATACTCGCAACAACGGAAGAGCTGAAGGTACGTTACCGGCCTTTTAAAAGAGAATAGGGTAGGGGAGGGTAGGGAAGGGAATAAGGTATGGGATTGGACTTCCAGTAAACTCACTCACTTGGCGAAACTGTTGTTGGTTGTTTCACGCCGGTTTTCTGTGAGCGCATGGTATTTCTCCGGTTGAGCAGGCCCATTACTATGACAGTTTTTTAGGGAAAAATAAATTGTTTTCGAATGATGATAACTGTATTTTAAAAAGATAAAACCGACTTCAAAATTATACGTAATTGAGAATTAAAACTCCCTATTTCCATAACTAGTAGGTAACTACTGAACCGATTTTGATGAAACTTGCACTATTCCCTAAGTTGAACAATACCTAGTACAGTGTCCAACAAAAAAAGAATTACTGAAATCGGAATAGTACTTTCAGAGATATGCGAACACAAACATAAAAACATACATACATACACACTTACATGTCATACATACCTACGTCTTACATACATACATACATACTCTTTTGAAAGGCACATATTTTGTTCAGACGCTGATATACAGGTTGTAACAAAAGATGTATGGAAGATGTACAGATAAGATGTACAGGGTGTAAAGAGTTCACTGTGAAAGTAGCAGTGCTGAAAGACCCATTTTTTTTCACTTTTGTATGGGGAAACTCGTGACGCTGGGGCGCTTGCCCATACAAAAGTGAAAAAAAAAATTGGTCTTTCAGCGCTGCTACTTTCACAGTGAACTCTTTACAAGGAACACATACACACCCTAAAGTATTATCACTTATTTTTGTTACATTCTGTAGACTAACATATACGAAAATTGGGCAGTTCTGAAAATATTACAATATAAGGAGCCGCCAATGGAGCCGCAAATAAAAGTTAGTTTTATACGTAAAATCTATACATCTATACATAATATTATATGTAAATAAAATTGGAGTGTCTGTTTGTAATATTGAAAGAACCGTTTGCTACTTCATGCATATACGAATATATTATGTACATACCTACGCCACACACACCAAAACAACATTTTTTACAATTTTTGTCTGTAAGTCTGTCTGTCTGTTTGTTCCGGCTAATCTCTGAAACGGCTGGAGCTAATTTGACGGTACTTTTTTTTGGTAGATAGCTGATGTAGCAAGGAATAACTTAAAGGCTACTTTTAACCGACTTCCAAAAAGAAGGACATAATATTATACTTAGACGCGGGCGAAGTCGCGGGCAACAGCTTGTTCATAATATAATAGGTACTGTTATAATATTATACTGCATAGTCCGATTACATATATAAAATGTACATTCTCTTACCAGATTCATACAGTACTTTACGCTATAATATCATAAATCGACAGGCAAACCCGCGTCATATCGTAGTATGCAGCGATGTATATGTGTGTGTACAAAACACTGTAGCGACTGACAATACCCCCCCCTCACTTCCTGCCTTCCCCCGCAGATTGTGATAGAGACAGATGCAGCTCAGGCCCATTTTTCGACAAAATTTTAGACTAAATTGAGGTCCCGTATTCCTCAGTTTCCTCCTTCAAAATTGAGCCTATCTAATTATTTTTCATGAAATATCTGCAGGAAGAGTGCCTCTATGCCTGTACGTTTTTTTTTTTTTAAAGATCTTTCAAATTTGTTTTATGATCGGTCGATTGGCGGGGTACGCGGCATTCGTTTTTGGTGATTTTCGAATGCTCATATTTTTTTATTTATTAGTAAATTTAGAAAAAATCGAACGTACAGACATAGCTTTCACAGATTTTAATATTCTATAAAAAATCATTTGTCTAGACGCATTGTCCAGGGAGTAAATTGAGGAAAACGTTTGTATGGAAAAATGGTGCTACCGTATGCTCTTAAATGTAAATCGGTTATGGCTGTTGCAATGTCAAAATAGTAGTTTAAAGTACTACTTAATATTGTTATGTTGTAAAATGAAAATTTTTATAACATAATTATTTAAGACATTAGTGTACGAATAATACTGTTTTCTTAAGGAAAGTGTTCTGTTGTCTTTATTCGGCATCTATATATTACGATATGGTACGTCGATGCCAGGTAATGGATTCGACTTTCCAGTCGGCCAATCGTCAGCTCTATTCCAACTTTAGTCATTACGTGATGACGTCAAAACTGTTGACAACCCTAGCAGTTAGCTTAACATTAGATTAGTTTATTAGCTTGACGGAATAGATTTGTGAGGCTCTGCTGATTGAGACTAGGGCACTTAGGCTGGCCGCATACACATACAATTTCCGATTTTCTACATACTCTTTCCGTATTTGGAAAACCGAATGCATGGAATCAGTAGAAAATACTTTAACTGGCGCACACGTTAAATTTTTTCAGAACGGAACGAATTCCGCAAGCCGGCACGGTGCGTTTGTGCAGGAAAAAACGAACATTTGCGCTAGTCTCACGGAATTCCAAATCGTAATTTCACATTGGGAAATCGAATACTGAAAACGTGTGTATGCGGCCAGTATACTTAAAAGTTAATAGATGTTTCTTATATTCTATGGCAATGAAAAGGGCCTAATATCAATTAACATTTCCGAATTTTTTAGTGGTGAAATCATCCCAAGTGGACAGCGGATCACAGCCGATAAAAAGCTAATAGTAAAGTAAATAACTAGGAGTCGACTACTATTAGCACTACTATGCAGTGTGTCCGAAAGTATTAAAACTAAGCTAAAAATGTAGTAGTGGTCCATGGAAAAATAGAATTTTTGTCCATAGATCTATCAAAAACACTAGTTATACACCGATGCTAAAGAAAAAAACCAAAATAGGTTTTGTACGCTTACATTATAATAAGGCTATTTTAGTAAAAACTTAAAATCTGCCTTCATAATGTATTTTGTTCCGATATTCGTTTTTGAAACACGTTCAATAATAAAATGAATATAATATTGGAGCTACAGTACCGAGTTGTAGTACTTTTCAGGTCACCTCATGCGCTCGGCAAATATTTGGTGCGGCTGTGTATATGAATTAGAGAACATCGGAAGTCGCTTGAAAATTTCATGTTACATTGCAGCCACTTTATATTTGTGTATGGAGAAAGCAAAGCGAGACGTATTGTACTATTTTAACATAGATTTTACAAACGTAACGCAACGATTAAGGAGCTTTGTTATTTTTTTTTTCTTTAAAGTAAAAAGAAATTATTCGTATTAAAAAAACTATTGCATAACTTTTATCGCTGGCTTTGAGCGCAGCGACCGAATCAAGAAATTCCGTAATGAAAATAAACCTAAGACATCGTCTAGTGTTATTTCAGTTCGGCAGACTTTGACACGGTGTGTGTGTGCGTGCGACTAGATCGTCTCGTGTTGCTATGCAATAGTTTTACCGCTGCAGCCCCCGAGTGCCACACATATTTTTTTTACTTAAGGCCATCCCCCGAGCAAACGACCTTGACCATACATTTGACGCGTTGCAGAGATCGCACAAAAATGCTATTTTTTTACTTATCATAGTTCAAAATTGATCTAAAAAAATTAAAGCGGTGAATATGTAGTTAATGAAATTATATTATTTATCGTGTGTTTCAAATAAACGTAGTTTGTAAATACTAGGAAGATGCTGAAAGTATGCCTCAATTTTAATAAATTGGTATTACTTTGGAAGCTAATATCATGAGTATAATAAACAAAAGTAGGAAATTTAAAACGGGGAAAGGAATGTTGATTTACTGAAGATTATTGCTGTATTTTTATTATAACTTTGCAGCTTTCAAATTATGAGTTTATAAGGCTCTTAATACGGTAAATCACGGCATCTTCGTAGAGGAAGGGCCTTAATACAAAATAATAGTAAACTGAACAATATACAGAAATACCAAAAAAAAATGTGCTTGAAGTTTTCCATCCTTCTGTTTCGCTCCAAACTTATTTACATACGATTATTTAAATAAACAACTGTACTATCATGTCACAGTTATAACACAATATCGTATCTCTTTATGTAACTTTTACATAAAGAGATACGATGACTTTAAAGGCTTAAATAACTTTGTTATTTTTTATTTTATCCAGAAACTAATTTAACTACACGATTTATCAAAAAGTTAGATTTACTGAAATAAATATAAAATACTAAAACTTTAATACTATTCACCGAATCGTGGGTTTATATTAAAGTTTGGAACTCTCATAAACACACAATTAAGCAGACTGCAATTCGTGTATACGGCTAAGTCAGGTGGAAACTTAGTAGTTTAGAATTACGAACATTCTGGAAGTTGGTCCGTTTGCTCATTCGTCAGTTGTATAACCAGTTATACAAAGGAGTAGCGCGAATTGTATAACCAATTATACAAAGCAAATGGCGGGTAATGCGATTAGAGTTTGGCGCCTAATTGATCTGTTGTTGGCGCGAAACGTTGTTCTGATTGAGAAATTCACAGACATAAAGTTTATTGCCAGTTTAGACGTTGAAATTGATGAAATAGAATCACCGAGAGTTCGTTTGTTCGATGTACGGGATTATGAACGTGTAGAAAGAGACACGAATCTATATCTATATAATATATACGAGTAAAACTCAAAGATGACTGGCTGACTGACTGACATACGGCCGTTCCCAATATTCAATCTATCTCTGGTTTGACATACAACCGATCGCAGCTAACATTGAATTGACATAAAATATATGTCTCTAATTCATGAAGCCCCAAGCGGCCACATCCGGCCGCGATAACAATGAAAAAGCTATTGTGTCTCGTTTTGCCACGACTGATGGGTAAATGTCTAATGTGAGCTATTCCTATCTCTAGTAGGGCAAAACCAGAGATAGATTGAATATTGGGAACGGCCGATAGTGATCTATCAAAGCATAGCCCAAACCACTGAATGGATCGGGCTGAAATTTGTCATGCAGGTAGATGTTATAACTTACTAGGGCTGTTTGAAAAGTTCTCGGCTTTCAGAATTTTTCCAATGAAATGATTTAAGATGATTTTTTCAATTTTAAATTCAATCTTTAACTAGAAGATATGGCTCTAAAAATTTAAATTACAATAAATTTTAATGACTAAAAAAGGTGATTAAAAAAAAGTCTTACAAAATGATCATCGAGATCGACTACGTCTCGTTGTAATGTGAATATCTCCGTCCCTGGTATAACTCTAATTTAGATTTGAAAAATGTATTGTAATACTGAAAACCAAACTAAAATTTATTTTTAATAAATACTTAAAATAAATTTCGATAGTGAAATTTATTTTAAGTATTTATATAATTTCATAGAAAGCCTTGCAAGGCGGGTGTGTGAGCATCTGTGTTGTCCCAATTAACAACAATCCGATCATCGTGTTCGTAGTGCCCTACTGCACATTTTTTTTTTTTGGTAAAGACCTAATAAATTACTATTTCTCGTTCAAAATGTATTGTTATTTTAGAATATAAGAGTAATTTAATAGAGTTTATTCCTTAATAAAAAAATTGTGGCCTTAATCTGTAACATCCACTTTTTCAAGAAGATTTCTTTATAGCTCGATTTTCCACGTTCATTAAAAAATTAGGCTATTATTTGGCGTGATTTTAATAAAATTAAACTAATTTATAAATTCGTATTGTAAAATGAATATAATTTGAATCTCTTATATACAAAATATTTTCAAAAAATCAATTAAATTTCCGAACTGCTTGATACTTCGAATTTTGTCGGAAAACGCGGCACCGGTTTTTTAAAGACATTTATTTTTATCATTACGAAACTATAAAACAAAAGTAATGCTATTTTTTAAAAGCTTGTTTATCTTTCTTTCTTTTGTCAATTTATTTATTCCGAGATTAGAACTTTTTTTTTTTAATTTTAGGTGTTTTCTTTGAAAATGAACGATTTTTAGCAACTGGGGTAGACTCGTCTTTAAAGACCTATATTTTCTATTTTAACTGTTGTGTATTTTTTTTAATCATTGCATATGTCTGTAAAGACATACAAAACTTGTTAAAAATGACAAAGACTAATTCCGTGTTCACTATTCAATTTTATTAGACTTTGCAATAATAGCGCAACTGTTTGAATACGCGCGCCTTCACATTTCTGCTGACTTGGCGCAGATGGTTGTTCAAAAATTTTTTTTCCAATGAAGCAACTTACAAAAGGAATATGTTTTAATCTAGTTAATAATGGCCCTATGTATAAGTTATACGCTTGTAAGACACGCAGAAGTATGTAAGGCCGAGAACTTTTCAAACAGCCCTCGTATGACGCAGGCATCCGCTAAGAACGGATTTTGATCAATTTCACGGGGATCGGCCTCTAAGGGGATAAAAAAGGGGATGAAAAATTGTATATAATAAATAATAATACTTCTTAACGCGAGCGAAGCCGCGAGCAAAAGCTAGTAATGAATATAGTTATAATATCTATACTTATAAAAATATTACATGTCCCGACTGACTGACTGACTGATTCATCATCGCTGAGCAAAAACTGTTTAAGTTACAGCCACGAAATTTGGTGAGTAGGGTTGTTTTATTAAGTAGACACCCACTAAGGAAGGAATTTTGAAAATTTAACCCCGAAGGGGGTGAAAATATAGGGGTTGAAAGTTTGAATGAAAGTCCGTCATTTCTAGAGTTGGAAACATGAAACTTTATTTTTGGGTTACTGATTAAAAATGAATGGATACGTATTTAAGCGTTTTTGGAAATTCTACCCCCAAGGGGGTGAAATTGGGGTTGAAAGTTTGAATCAAACTCCATCATTTCTTGAGTCAGAAACATGAAACTTTATTTTTGTGCTACTGATTAAGAATGAATGGATACGTTTCTGGTAATTCTACCCCCAAGAGGGTGAAATTGGGGTAAAAATTTTCAATGAAAGTCCGTCATTTCTTGAGTTAGAAACATGAAAGTTTATTGACGCTTGCGTTTGACGTTTCCTTAAATAGGGTCCCGTTTTTACCCTTTTTATAAGGAACCACAAAAAAGGGATAATTATCCATCTTTGTTATTATACTATGTCAACGCGGACGAAGTCGCGGGCAACAGCTAGTATTATAATATTATTATAAGATGACGCCCGCTGTCCGTTGCGCCAAAATTTGTTTGCCGCGTGGAAAACGTACATTTTTCCGGGATAATAAGTATCCTATGTCCTTTCCTTGGACTCAAAGTATGTCCATACCAAAGTGCAAAATCGGTTCAGCGGCGTGAAGACAGAAAACAGAAGAACAGACAGGCAGACAGACAGACGGACAAACAGATACACTTTCGCATTAATTATAACATTAGTATGAACTAAGGATTTACAAAAAACGCTATATTGTATAAGGGTACTTATCAGGACGCAAAAAGTATAATTGCTCTATCAACATTATTCGTCGCAAAAATGGTTCATGAAAATATCTAAAGTAGTTTTTGATGAACCATTATTTTTATACGGTGTTCAAACTTTAACGAACAAATGACTATTACTTTTATGCGGCATTTATAGCAAACTGTTTCCGACTAAAACCAATCGGAAGTTAAAATAAACGGCCTAAACTGAACAGCACTAAGCCACAAAATAAATTTAGCGTTTGAAAGCTGTGACCGAATGATTCGTATGTTTAGTGCGCCATATTCAGTATTTATGTCGACATAATACCACATTTTACCTGTATTTATAGTTATTGCTAGATTTAAAATGGGATTCTGATATGTTATGCTAGTTAGATTAAAATAGGCAATAATAGATTAACAGTATCAAAATCATACATTAAGAAATCAAAAAAACCCAAAAGTTTTAAAGTACTGAGCGAGCCGCAACGGCTAAGATTTCGTCAGCTTTCAAACTAGATCAAAATCAGCCTACCCGTTTGGATGCAACGATGCTATCTACACAAACGGGCAGACAGACACGTCAAACTAATAACACTCATATTTTTTTGTCGGAGCAAAAAGTACAATTTATTAATATTTAAAAAGAACTTTCAATCATTGCCAAATATCCAATGTTACATTATGAAAAATATTGACTTGTATGTTTGAGTTAGTCCTTCTATTATTTATTTAAAAATCTGATATATCCTAAAATCGTGAGTCTTTTAAAAACCCATAGATTATTTGATCACGATAAAACGAACTTTCATTATAATACAACGCAAACGAAGTCGCGGCATAAGTTTTAACTGTAGCGACAATAAATATTCGAAATGTCTTCGCGTTTATCTCAACAAGAGTATTCCGGTAAACACGGATTCCTTAAAATTCGGCGAGTGTAAAATCACTCTGTACCGGTCGGGTGACGGCGTTAGGGTGACGCCACACTGCGACGCGTCGTTATGATGTCGCACAGCTGTGCCGATGATATGGTATAGCGAGTAAAATAAGTAGTAGTAGTATTAATCTTGGAGTGTTTATAAAGAAAAATAGAGATAAAAAGAAAGGGAAAAGGAGCAGAAAGAAAAAAGATGAATTAGAAAAACATATACACTATACAGTACATAAAATAGGGATATAAACACGCTTAACCAAGCATGTTACAATAATATGATTCTATAATAATTATTACAATTCTTGGCAATCAGATTTAGCTAAGTTTTAATGAAATTATTCTTACATAACATATACGTAAAGCTACGTTAAAATGGGATGTATACAAAACGGGTATCTATTTTTTTTTTATTTATTTTTTTTTTTACTTACTTTAAAGCTATGCAATAAAGACAATTAAAACTAATAAAGTTATCTAAGAGCCATTAATAAGTTTTTACATAATATTTAAAACTAAAAATTAACTAAATACTCAACACAATACATTGGCTTGTGTAGTAAGAAGAGTGCTTTAAAAACAACACAATATAAAAATATGAATATAAAAAACTGAGCTAAAAAAGGTAAAGAAAAAAAAAGTTTTGCATTTCTGCTAATAAATTACGAAACTACTACAAATCTGCGGCTGTCGTCGCTAAGTGTGAAACGCCTTAAACCGGGGCTTTATATTATATTCACGTCCCGGGCCAGCGCCTCTAATGAGCTCCGGGATACAATTTTAAGCAACTCACGTGGAAACCCAGACTTGCCGAATAAATCTTGGTTTTTCTGAATAAATATACCAGCATATAAGCGAAAATTGTGATAAGCAAAGGAAAAAGGGTTTACAAAAATGAAAAATATGGTAAAGTATTATCAGAGAACCTTGTCCTTGACTGTCCTGCTCTACAAAGCAGAAACAGGCACCTTGGTCGCTATGAATACTCATCCACAGAGGAAAATCATGGCACAACCACAACCGCATCGTTCGATTTATGTGCGGCATTGGATTGGGGACGGCACTCTAATGCGAAGGAGTCATAATAGATACTCAAGGGTCGCAGTGACGTCAGGGCTACAATGACATGCCTTCAGGGAAAAAAAAACGAGAAAATGGTTCGTATTATGCAGATGGCGGACCTATGAGAATCCTACCTAATAGAGTGGCCAGAGAGTGCTCTCGGCCAATCTGTCTCGCTGCTGTCTCTCAACTGTCTCACCACTCTAGTCGGTGTAACAAGGCCCAGTTGAAAGATCACGACTAACAGTGACTTGATAAAGCCCGCACAAATAATAACAGAGGTCTGCCTGTGAATTTATTTCCCTAATAAAGACATAAAAAAGCTATAATTAGATCTAATTTAACGATTATTATTATAATATAACTAGCTGACCCGACAAACCATATTTTGTCATGAATTATTTCTAGTATCAATATAAAAAGAAGATAAAAACCTATTCTCAGGCATAACGAAAGGAAGTACATACAAAATGTCACGAAAATTAGTTGAGCCGTTTTGGAGGAGTTCGCGCACAAGCACTGTGACACGAGAATATTATATTTATTTATCTATTTATTTATTTATTTATTTATTTATTTATTTATTTATTTATTTATTTATTTATTTATTTATTTATTTATTTATTTATTTATTTATTTATTTATTTATTTATTTATTTATTTATTTATTTATTTATTTATTTATTTATTTATTTATTTATTTATTTATTTATTTATTTATTTATTTATTTATTTATTTATTTATTTATTTATTTATTTATTTATTTATTTATTTATTTATTTATTTATTTATTTATTTATTTATTTATTTATTTATTTATTTATTTATTTATTTATTTATTTATTTATTTATTTATGTGTTAGTCACGCTTAAACTTAGAAAACGGCTGAACGTATTGGGGCTGATTTTAGTCTTAAAATATTCGTAGAAGTCCAGGGAAGGTTTTAAAGTGACACGAAGTTCACCGGGACAGCTAGTATAAGATATTATATCTGTATATTATGATGTAAATCTTTTGTTCGCATTTTAGTGATCAAAGTCTTCCTAAGTAAGATGGTCCAATACAGTTTCCCTTTTCTCTACAACAAACATTATAAACAGACATAATCCAGTGCAGCCCCAACATTCATCATGCAACCCAAATCTTTTCGGAAGTCAACAGTCCCAGCGGTGGGCCGGTGGGCGTTGGCTAATCGGGTTAGCTTTAAGCACCGAATTTTGTACAGACTTATAAATGAGTACAGCAGTTAAATTCAAAGTGGCATCCGTAATGTTTCCATCCATATCCATACTAATATTATAAATGCGTGTATCTGTCTGCCTGTTACCTCTTCACGCCTAAACCACTGAACCAATTTTGCTTAAATTTGGTAAAGAGATATTTTGAGTCCCGAGAAAGGACATAGAATACTTTTATCCCGGAAAAATGTACGGTTCCCACCTCCAGTGCGATAAACGAATTTTGGCGCAACGGAGTTGCAAGCATTATCTAGTTATCTATATAATTATTATAACTATTGATATGAAATTTAATCATTTACTCCAAAACTGTAAGATAATTATTTTAGCAGCGCCATTGTGGATTCCGTAACAACGCGGCCACGGGAAAACCGACACAATAGTTTATTGAAATACTCGTACGTTTTAAGGGTTGCCCATTGTTGGAATAACTAACAAAAATAATATTTGGAAATATCGTAGATTTTTTTAAACATTTGGCAATGACAATCAGACCATCACCATTGCGACAATATCTTGCGGCTATCGTAGTTTTCCTTCAATATATTTTTTTAATTAAGTTAATATAAGTTTTAGTATGCTGTTAGGGTCACACTGAAGCAAGATGTTGAGAACGCCAGGATGCATATTATAATTGTAATAGTTCTAGTTTCAAGTTTTGTTTCGGTACAAGCTAATCCTTGGTATCAATATTTTAACTTTATGTTTAATTTTATGTTATTTAGATTGACATTCTACAACTATTATAAGTAATGCATAATACATAATACATATCACAAGTACACAAATACTATCACAAGTTTTTTAATTGAAGAGAGACAAGTGACAGCTAATAATAAAATACTTTTTTAAAATACTACATTTACCGTTTAAAGCCGTAATCGCAAGATACTTTTAATCATTACTAAACTTTAATTGACTGAAGTTTTCTAAATAAGTAATCATTAAATTAGTATGACCGTTAGACAATTATAGACATGAGTCACAGTATTTTATTTTGCAATACAATATACGACGTATAGCAATTTTGTGGAGTTATGAAAAAAGTCAGTGAGTTGGAAAACTAAAATCCATTATTCATTTTATCTTATTCCATTCTGTCCGGATTTATGTCGAGTCCTCTTCAGTAAAGTATAGCCGCACTAGCAATTTTATCGATTGATGATGATGAAAGTAGGTAGTAACTGAAAATAAAATTAATTAAAGACTTTAAAGAGCAACGTAGGCACGTATGTAAGAAAGTTCGTAGACGCCGTAGCTCACTGCTACGCCGTAGAGGTGCTACGCCGTAGAAGTGCTACGAAACTTTAACTTGTAGCTAACTAGTTTTAGGATAGGTGATTATTTTTTTATTGTATGTGAAATACAAAGTCTATATTATATCTATACTAATATTATAAAGCGGAAGGCTTTGTTTGTTTGTTTGAACGCGCTAATTTCAGGAACTACTGATCCGATTTGAAAAATTCTTTCAGTGTTAGATAATCAATTTATCAAGGAAGGCTATAAGCTATATTTTATCACGCGTAGTTCCAATAGGAGCGAACAAATAGAGGAAAATGTGGAAAAAACGGGGGAAATTATTTGAAAGGGCTGAGCTCACGAACTGCTGGAGCAATTTTTCTGTTATTTGGCACAGATAACTTCAGATAAAAAGAAGACCGTGAAGGATCATACGCTTTTTTTGTGGAATAATTTGTCTGTGAAATATCTAATTTACGCGGGCGAAGCCGCGCGGATCGCCTAGTCTTTTATAATGTAAATTATAAAATAATGATATGAATATTAGACCTAATAAATAAAAGATACCTCTGAAACCGTCAGACGTTGCAAACAAAAGCTTGAAAGACACAAATTTTCAAATGATAATAATATAATTTATCAAATAAACGCACTCATTATATAAACACATGTTGCATAACATTTTAAACTTTCGCGTTCCATTATAATTATAATGGAACGCGAAAGTTTAAAAAAACTTGTTATTCGGGACTTAACGCGACTTATTTAAATAGTAGTGCTACTATGAGTACATACTTTTTCTCGACGTTTCGGCCGTGTTGCAACGGCCGTGGTCACGAGGGGACTGCAGGAGCGCGACGTCTTCGTTTGCACCGGGCCGTCTGATCTTCGACTACCCTCGAGTTGTCTAACATTTGTGTTCCAGTATATTTACACTCAGTAGGTTCAGTGCGACACACAACACTAACTGTATCCGGGTTTACATTTATTGATAAAGGTGACACACGCGGTTTGCACTTATTAATCACTGGATTCCAGGCTGGAGACAATTTAAATCCGTCCTCACGATTGAAATTCTTGTACTTTTTAATTTCAATGGCTTCACGTATACACACGTACACGAGAGTAATACGTGAAGCCATTGAAATTAAAAAGTACAAGAATTTCAATCGTGAGGACGGATTTAAATTGTCTCCAGTCTGGAATCCAATGATTAATAAGTACAATACACACGTACACGAGAGTAATACGTGAAGCCATTGAAATTAAAAAGTACAAGAATTTCAATCGTGAGGACGGATTTAAATTGTCTCCAGTCTGGAATCCAATGATTAATAAGTACAATACACACGTACACGAGAGTAATACGTGAAGCCATTGAAATTAAAAAGTACAAGAATTTCAATCGTGAGGACGGATTTAAATTTTCTCCAGCCTGGAATCCAATGATTAATAAGTGCAAACCGCGTGTGTCACCTTTATCAATAAATGTAAACCCGGATACAGTTAGTGTTGTGTGTCGCACTGAACCTACTGAGTGTAAATATACTGGAACACAAATGTTAGACAACTCGAGGGTAGTCGAAGATCAGACGGCCCGGTGCAAACGAAGACGTCGCGCTCCTGCAGTCCCCTCGTGACCACGGCCGTTGCAACACGGCCGAAACGTCGAGAAAAAGTATGTACTCATAGTAGCACTACTATTTAAATAAGTCGCGTTAAGTCCCGAATAACAAGTTTTAGCACATGTTCCGAGCTTAAAAAACATAATTACAAGTGCTCGTTAACTTTACGCAAAAAAGTATGATCACATAATTTAAAGAAAAACATTTTAAGGTGCCGTAGCAAGGTGCGGGTCTTCGTAATTGTTGTACAAACAGTATCACCGGATTGACACCACCCTGCCCCTCCCTCCGTATACGCCGTAAAGCCGCGTACACACTACAAGGCATTAAGGGCTGAAATTGAAAAAAAAACGTGTGGCACTCGGGAACAGCCGCGGTAAAGCTTTTGCAGTTAGCAGCTAGTCTATATGCATACGTCTAGTCGCACGCACACAAACACCGTGACGAAGTTTGCCAAGCTTAAACGACGTTAGACGATGCACGGCTTTCAACGCCGCACCGCTGTGCCGGTCGGTATGGGGGGCGTTAGGTTTATTTTCGTTAGTGAATTTTTTGATTCGGTCGCCGCGCTCAAAGCCCGCGATAAAAGCTATGCAATAGCTTTATTATAAAAAAGCTTCGCTGTTTCAATTTATTTTGATCCAAATGAGACAACTTATTTAGCAGAATTGTAGACTATTTTTGGGTTGGGTAAAAATGTTAAACTCCCGTCAGCAGTGAGTTGGAATCGTGAAACCGTGTACTATCAGAGAAGTTGATTCCTATGCAAATCGGGGACCTAAGTAGTTTGGTTGCGTTACGTCAAACCCAGCCGACAGATCACAATGGGGATTGTCCATGTTTTTTTTGCTCATTACAAAAACATTTCGAGGAATAAGGTCAGTGATCGTTTTTCTGTATATAAACGAAAAAAATACCCATTAGTCACTTATATTTTTGAAAAAATATGTTTGACCTTAGTTTGACCTTCAATGGCGTTAAATTAGCAATCAATTCGACCAACATTACGTTTCGAACTTTTGGTAAGCTTCTCGTATCAGCTTTCACACAATGAGAACTTGCATTTGACGAACCAGCCATTATAAATAAGATTGAAAGGAAATTTAAAACATACTGCAGAGGTCAATAATTGGCCGCCGATGATGACGTCAGAGCGAAACTTTAAAAATTTATTGAAAAAAAACTAGCCAATGAATTTCAAAATTATTTAATTTATATTCTTAAAATACCCTATTTCAACGTAAAAAAATATAAAAAGACATGTGATTTTTTTTGGACAATGCCCATTAACATTGAATTGACATATTCGACCAAATAACGTTGGTCTGTCAATTGCATAGGAATCAACTTCCTCGATGGTACATACCAATTTATTATTCATACACATTTAAACAATTAATAGTTTAAAGTTGTAACTCAGTTATATTTTCTTTAAGATTTTCGTTACAATAAAATATACCTACTAACCATCACAATCCATGCTAATATTATAAATTTAATAGTGTGTGCCTGTCTGCAACCTCTTCGCGATCCCGGGAAAGGACACAGGATACTTATTATCCCGAAAAAATGTACGGTTCCCACGCGATAAACGAATTTTGACACAACGAAGTCGCGAGCATCATCAAGTCGCTATATATTTTGCCTAGTTCTATTACCTATAAGATTTATAAAAATACTATCTGTCCCGGCAAGCGCTGTTTTGCCTGAGTATTTCGATTTTCTTCCGTATTATTTTATTGAAGTGACTAAATAAGTATGGCACCATGGCAACGTCCATCGCGATCCCATCGCACAATGGTCGCCGTCAGTCTCGAGTTCAGCAGCTGTAGATCAATATATAAAGTACCCAGTAGCCGATTCTCAGACCTACTGAATATGTAAAAAAATAAATAATGACATAAAATTTGGTTAAAATAAGTAAAGCCGTTTCGGAGGAGTGCGGTAACTAACATTGTGACACGAGAATTTTATTTAAAAGATCTTACATTATATTTTATCGTACGTCGCGAACTCCGTACGCACTTTTTAACGAGCGATTGTCGTCTGCCGCGTTATTGTTCTTGAAGGATTTAACTTGACGATATCGACACCGGAAATATCACTTAATGTAAGGGACAAAACACGACTTTTCAGGAGAGCCAAAAAACAAAATTTTTTTTACAAATTCGTCTGTAACTTTTTTTCGTTCAGTCCGATCTTAAAGGTGTTTATGCCAAAGTTTCTTAGAATTTTGTCTGCTATAGAACTATAATAAATATATTTTCGTAAATTTACGCGTTTAGTTAATAGCATGTCCGCTACATTAAAAAAAATATACTTTGTTGTCCCTTACGTTACTAAAATTTTCGATGTAAACTATTTCATATTAAAGTAAACACCAAGTAATACAGGAAACTAGAACACAAATCTACTGTAAAGGACATACACAAATATGAATTGTGACCACATATAATGTATTGTAATTTGTGATCAACGAGTGTCGTGTTATTTTGAACCTTATGCCCTTAATATTAAGTCGTTGATTGAAAAAAAACTTAAACTTCACCTTCTAAATTATTTAGGGGCTTAAAACCTGAGTCTGAGGTAGACCTAGATCTAGTTCAGACTCAGGTTAGGGTGGAGTAGTTACTTTTAGAGAACCATGCAGCTCGGGACGACGAGTATAAGGTAAAGGTTAAGGTATATATCAAAACGAGTTTTTTTAACAGATTAATTTTAATCAGTATGAAACATAGTATTTAAAAACAAACATAGTGACATTTCAAAATCAATAAAAACATCTCCCTTCACAGTCGGGGATAAACAAAAACATCTCCCTTCACAGTCGGGGATAAACAAAAACATCTCCCTTTATATTCACAGAGATCAAAACAATTCACAGTACATACGTTGTACTTCCTTCTGAACTCTAACTAATAACTATAATATTGTTAGTATAATACTAAGCCTTTTCTTAATTAATCAGTCTTAAGATTAAAATTTAAAATAAAAAACAAATTTCAGAATCCTCATGTCAAGTATGTCGTCGAA
Organism: Polyommatus iphigenia; assembly: GCA_963422495.1. Lineage (NCBI taxonomy): Eukaryota > Metazoa > Arthropoda > Insecta > Lepidoptera > Lycaenidae > Polyommatus > Polyommatus iphigenia. The sequence continues at coordinate 527,426 of OY730189.1, forward strand.
TCAAAAAAATCATCATGTTCAGACTTTTATTCATCATCATATTCATAAGATGATTCTTCATTATCAGTCTTATTGAGTGTATCTTTTACTATTGATTTATTGGGCAGGCTCAAATATTCTCTATGAAACCTTTTAGGGATTACTCCATTATCACACAACTTTTTAAGATCGTTAAACTTAGCAACGGATATCGGCAGTCTTTCTTTGTAAAGATGCGGCAAATCATCTATTTTCCATCGTTTTATTTCCAGTCTTGGTGTAACAGGTACTAAAACAGGTACTGTTTTATCCTGATCAAAATTCTTGTCTTTTTTCGTAGTCTTAGTTCTTATAGAATTCCTTTTTCCTATTCCTTTACCTTTCTCCTTTTCTGCGTTTTGTTTATATAATTCTATTTTATAAGACGTACCATTCTCAAGCATGGTATACTTTATATGCAGATCTCAGATTCTTTTTTATATGCAGATCTTTATTTTTAATAGTACTTGGGGTGAAGACAGAATTCTCAAGATTGTGAAAGTCAATAAAGTCTGTATGGTCTAATACAGTAACTACATATGGCATCGGTCGTTTTCTCGCGGTCTCCATAAAATTTGGCCACTGAGAAGGTGCCCAAACAATCATTCTTTTAACTTCTCTTTCTATTACAGCATGCATGCTGTCAACTGGCATATATGTGTGACCGGCTAAAAGGTAATTTATTTGTATTACATTTAGATTTTCAGAGCTCCTTAAAAATGTTTTTATCATCGAAAATATCACCTTATTTTTATTTTGCCCTGAGCAATTGTCACAATATAATAACAACTTTTTAACTCCTCTTTTATCTACTTCTTTTAAATATTTATATAAGCATGTTGCTATCTCGCAACTCCCTCTTTTCCCATCAGCCTCACCCCATGTAGCATTTTCTGCCCATTTTCTGCTAGCTTATTTTAAAGTACTTTTAGTGTAAGCGTCAATGTTAATTGAGATGTGTAGAAGACAATTTAACGTAAGAAACATGTTACTTGAAAACTGATGTTATATATTATGGTAAGGGACAAATTATACAAATGCTATGTTTGTGTCTTAACGTAAAGGACATGGTGTGAGAATTATACTAAGCCGAAGCTTAACGTAAGGGACAGAATTGTATTTTAGAAGCATTTACGTTACCTTTCTAACACGTAAAAAATATTTACGTCCCTTAAATCATTTTTTTGACTAAAAAACCTGTTTAGACCCTAAAAATTATGTACTGTAAGGGACATTTTTTTAATGTTAGAGACATTTCAAGTATGCCAAACGATAGAGCGCGAAATTCCGAATCCAATGATATATATAACTCATTTTCGCCAAAATGTTCCTTACATTAAGTGATATTTCCATTGTCGATATGGTTTGGGGTGTGCTTCGCTTTTTATCTCAAAGTTACCACAAATTACCACGTAAATATTAAGGTAATATTTTAAATATTATGGTACTTAAAGAACTGTCGAAGTAGAAAGTAGAAGAAACGTGTTTTAAACTGTATTTGCGTAAACAAGAAATATTTTTGTGTAAATATCTAAGAAGGTGTAACACACACATATTCCCAGAAAATATTTTGTATTTACAATTCGTAGTATACTGCAGTATCTAATTTTTAAAGATTTTATCGGTCACCACTTTTAAAGAAAATATTCACCCAAAAATATAAGCCGCTCCCATGAATATAAAATCTCAAATTTTTATACAAAGAGAAAGAAAAATGAGGAGAATATTTTTATCATTTGGCTTTAAACTTAAAAATTCCAACGACACTAATAACCTGGATACTTTTTTTCTTGAAAAAAATGTTTCGTGAAAAAATATTTCCTTTTTTCAAACCTATTTTCCTTTTCATTTCTCCAAATATGTTGAATCAGTTTAATTCTGTCCATTCACCTGAAGCTCTAATTAACTTTTCTGTTTTTTGTTGGAAAATTGTCAAAGGTTTTATTTTGTTTAATTTCATAACGAATTATTTTACAAAAAGTTACTGTAAATGTGTAGTGAATAAATTGAATTTCTGGACATTTTTAGCAGAACCATTAGTTGTTTTAGTAATTTTAATCATAATATTATAATTTTACTAACACTATGTAATTTGAATTTAGTAACATATTAATTGATAATGATAAGTGATACGTCAAATGAAAACTAAAAAACTCGTGTTATTTACCTCTGTCTCTCTTTGAGACAATTTTATCAAACATATTTTCTGAATAAACGTATTATTAATTAATTATTATTAATTCCTAATACAGAAACTACTGAATAAATTTTGATGCAATGTCGTAGTACTCGGCTAGGCTATGTTTGCCTACTAATATAATTTTGTACGAGAAGTATACAATGTAACGTGTAGGTATGTTAACAGAAACTCATCATAATTAGCGGTTATCGCGGATCGTAATATCAGATAGCTATTGTGTACCGCTAGTTTCCTGTCAGAGGCTTCTGCATCACCATCATAAGCGCCAATGTATGTGAAGTGCGGTTAAAGGTTACGTAGAAATTTTTACATTAGCACATCTCAACTTCTCCCTTTTGTACTATCAGAGAAGTTGATTCATAGGCAGATGGCGAACTTACGTAGATTGATCGCAATGTTGACATAATGCGACCAATCTATCTTTTGATCTGTAGCCTGTAGGCTGGGTTTGCTGGGTTTGAACCCAGCCTACAGGCTACAGATCAAAAGCAAATTACTAAATATCATGAAGTTAATATTATACCTAGCGGAATGGAGAAACAAAGGCCTGAGCAAGCGAGATGTCACTATCAGTAACACAGCGTGGTAAAAAGAGACGTGTGATATATGACAGCAGTCACTTTTTTGATGACCGGTCGACACTTATCGGCACGTTGACAATTAAATCTCATAGAAAGATGCTTGTGTAAGTGTATACTTACACACATTTTTTTACACACAGATGTAAATCAATTTCGGTTTAGTTTAACAGCTAGAGATTGTTGCTCTATTCCACTAGGCATATTAACTTTATGCTAAATAATATATAAATTGACATAGTTTGACCAAATGATGTAGGTCCGTCAATTGCCTATAAATCAATTTCTTCGATGGTACATACTGCACCATAGCATGCTTCAATAGTTATCAATGGGCAATTATATTAGAACTAGATTACGCCCGCAACTCCGTTGCACCAAAATTTATTTATTTCACGGAAACCTTACATTTTCCGGGGTAAAAAGAATCATTTTATGCCCTTTTCCGGGATCCAAAGTAACTCCATAACAAACGGCTAAATTGGTTCAGCGTTTGGACGTGAAGAGGTAATAGACAGACTGATCATACACTTTCGCTTGTATAATATTAGAATAGACAATTATTATTATAATCGACGTCGCTGGGCAAGTATATACGAAAAGATGGTATAAATTCTTATTTGCCAATATTTGTTCATCAATGGCCTTTGAAGAGGCCCAAATACCCTAATTAAAAGAATACGTCTACCGAAAATCAGCAGTCAAATATGACGCGAATCGAGTCGACTGTGAATACAATTTTATCTTTTGTAAGGTGAAAAGGCAATAATTATTTTGAGTTTCACACAAAAACGATCGCGTGCGTCCAATTGATGTTGCTCGGATGAACCAAGGCCCGCTTTTTTCACAATCACAATAGTAATAAATGAAATATTTTTATACATTTATTGGTTACTTATCCTTGAAAAATGATGATATTGGTATATAAACTCCATACATATTCTGTCAAACTCTTCAAAAAACAAAAGCTATGAGACAATTATTACATTACATCTACGGTAAATAAAGTTGATATTTTTATTCACTATTTTAATACTAGAATTTGCCCAAAATTGATTGCGCTGAAATAATTTTATCGCCCATTTTTCGGGATAAACACTATAATATGCCCTTTAACGGGATTTGAAGTATTTTCACAGCTAGCTTCATCAAAAATATTCTTAGCTTCGCAAAAGACAGACGGACAGACAGATACACTTAGTTATTTGTAATATTAAGTATAGATAAGAATTATTAATATAATTGAATATTGGTTTCTTTATTTGCATTGGCATTGAAAATAAATTTTATTTAAAAATAAGTTAAAAAAATAAACATTTCTTTTTGCGTTAAAAAATCGTCATATTTTAATATCAGCGTATTTCAATATCTACTTAATAAATATTAATATGTTGTTATAACGTTTTTACTGCTATTATACATCAAGCTTTTTGTTTATTTTTGCTTTATTTCATTGCATAGAAAATGTGTAAGTAAGACTGTTTATTCTGTCTATCCAGGCTGTATCTCCCAACCAGTATAATATTATGTAATAGCTTCCATACCGGTTTCGGTGACGGTGGCCGGTTTCATTGAAACTTGGCCAGCTACGCGGGAGTAATTTTATAGTGCCCAAGTGTGTGCGCAGTACACAAGAACACTCTCTATTCCTTTACTAACCTAGTGGGACGAAACACCGACACGACCGGCGAGAGATCAGGCGCAGGATCGACTTTTTACATGCCCATCCGACGCATGGATCATCTTGGCAGACAATCAGGTGATCAGCCTGCATTGTCCTAACCAAACTTGGAAATAACATGTTTCCAACGCGGGAATCGAACCCACGACCTCCGAGTCAAGAGCCGCGCTTTATACCACTAGACCACGGAGGCGTTCCTCCGTAACCTAACCAATAATAGGTACGTCATGAACGTAGAAAAAAAGGCGGACGGAGTCTTGTTATATACAAAACTGTGTCTTCACTTTTCTTCTGAGTCGGCCACGCACACATTCTGACGCCTGTCAAATGGTATGGACTAGCGCAAGAATGTGTGCGTGCGGAACGACACAGTTTTGTGTATGGTGGGACTCCGTCCGCCTTTTTTTATACGTCCATGAGGTACGTTTACTAAACTGTCACAAAACGTATAATTATTATATCTGTTGCCACTAAACTGGTAAATACGACAGTAATTGTGCTTTAACCGATTTGTACGGAAGCTACAAAATATTATGTCCATTTCTAAAAGGCTTTTGTTATTGTTGGCTCCGTAGAAGATCATAAATAGACAGCGACTACCCAAAAAGACGTAGCCTGCTTTTTTGAGAAAAAAGTATTCTTTTATAAGCCAATTCGAATACTTGTTTCAAAGACTACCATAAAATCCAAATTTAAATACCTTAAAATATGGTTAACGGGATATTTAATAAACAAATATTTAATAAAAAAAATACACAGTCAAAATTTCATCTCCTATAAAAAAGTGTTTTTGCATTACGATCTTTTACGTAGTCGCTGCCAAAATCTTTGTCGAGCATTTAAACTGCTGCGACGAACATCACATCGTGTTTGTCAAAGACAACACGAACTGAGTATCTTGTTTCAAAGGCGGATATTTTTTTTTGTTCAGTACACTTAATACACTACTTGGTTTATACTATTTAAATACAGCTTTATCGGAGTTTCATTTATTATTTCATCCACTCTGTTTTAAACAAACAGTGAAATAGTATTCGTATACGTCAAACAAACGTTAAACGACTGATTTTTAGAGTTTGGACCAAACAAAACGCGTTTGACGTTGGTTTGACATTTGCTTATTTGCTTAGTTTTATAATTTTAACATTTTCTGGATTTACCTATTAAAGAAATTATAACATTTAAGTCATATTTTTGCAAGATATTAACTTTATTCCCATTAACATTATATTTTTCAAATTATGCATAATTTACTTAAATCGCTTCCACATATTTTGGTAAGCGGATTGTTACTTTTGTATGGATGTTACGAGGTATTATATCAGTACAATATCGAGACTTGAAGAACTGCTGTCCTCTTATCGAACTCTAAATCCATTTCACCATGATGGCCAATTTGATATGACTTGACCCTAATATGGTAAGATGGAGGCATTAGGTTACGGCTCCCTTGATCTAAAGTGCGTCGATCACGATCTAGACATGTTATGATAATAAGTGCTAGTATGATGATATCTTTACATTTACTAATTCCCTTTAATTTATTTCGTAAAAAACATTAAACTCGGCATATTTAAAATTAATGTGTATTTCTTCATGAAATAACACTGAGTTATTTCATTTAAACACCAAAATGTTTACAATTTAACACCGTGTTCGTTAGAATTTTCAAAAGCCAATTCAAAATTTCGCAATAACAACTGTAACTAAAACTATTCGTTATGATTTGAATAATATTTTATTTCATCAACATTGATAACATTGTATTGATTTTAAATCGACAAAATCCATACTAATTATTATAAACTAGCGACCCGCCCCGGTGTCGCACGGGTAAGTATAAATATATAGCCACTGAAAAAATGATTAAAATCGATAGCCAATGATCCTTCACGTGGTCTACTTCTTATCTGTGCCAAATAACATTAAAATTGCTCCAGCAGTTCGCCAGATAAGCCCTTTCAAATAATTTCCCCTGTTTTTTCCACATTCTCCTATTAGTCTTAGCGTGATAAAATAAAGCCTATAGCCTTCCTCAATAAATGAGCTATCTAACAATGAAAGAATTTTTCAAATCGGACCAGTAGTTCCTGAGATTAGCGCGTTCGAGTTAGCCCTTTCAAATAATTTTCCCCGTTTTTCCACATTTTCCTCTATTTCTTCGCTTCTATTAGTCTTAGCGTGATAAAATATAGCCTATAGCCTTCCTCGATAAATGGGCTATCTAACACTGAAATAATCATCAAAATCCGTTGCGTAGTTTTAAAGATTAAAGGAAACAAAGGGACATGAGGGAAAAAAGCGACTTTGTTTTATAATAATTATGTATAGATATAGATATAGATGCGAAAGTGTGTCTATCTATCTATCTGTGGTCTGTCTGTAACCTCTTCAGGGCCAAGCCGATGAACCAATTTTGCTGTTTAGTATGTCGATAGTTTGAGTCCCGGGAAAGGACATAGGATTAATTTCATCCCGGAAAAATGTAAATGTGTGGCTCTCACGCGATAAACGAATTCTTCGTCATCTAGTAATAAGTAAAAATATTGCGACTTATTCTCTACATTATGTGCTTTATGAATTTATTGTTTTTTAACTGAACACTCAAAATTCACCTAACAGAATACTTTGTGTTATTTTAATTCATATTTTTGTTATCTAATGATCTCGTAGAATTTTCCATCAGAAATCATATCGCTTAGTTATTCCGAGTAGGCGCATTAAAAATTTACGTAAGCTGCAACTTATATTTTTTAATATAGATTGTCCTTAAAAAAATATGACTAAATTGTGTAATCCTATCGCATTGAATGTTATAAGTTTTGATATAGGTTGCAAATATTTAAGGTGTACTTCAGTTCCTAGAATCAAGCAAAGTTTCAATTCTTTTTACTCAATTTTTGCGGCAAGTTTCTTGAGGCACCCGTTGAAAATTGTATTCTGTTTCTATCTGAGCATTCGAAATAAATTATAAACAGTTTTAAACTATTATATTAACTTAACAAACCTTACCTGTTTTAAACACAGTCACAGTTATCACTCGGTAGGGCGGCTAGGGCGGCGACCGCCCGCCCTCGCGTCTGCCACAGTACTGCAGGCTACACAGTAGCGCATGCGGACCAACAGCTGACGGGTCAGTGTGTCACTAACGTTCTTTTAAACTTAATCAAGATGTGCGTACGGCAATAGTTTACTTTAAAAATAGTCACGGCTATTTACACGCCGCTTAAGAAATCCATACCTATAAATGCGAAAGTGTGTTGGTCTGTCTGTCACCTCTTCACGTCCAAGCCGCTGAACTGATTTTGCCGAAATTTTCGTTTTTTGTCATTTTCGTTCTCGCGAGATAAGTGAATTTTGCCGACCAAATTATCATTACCTTTTGCTTCGAAAATAAATTTCTTTTACAGCACATGGAAGAACCTAAAGATTCCAAACTATGCACAATATAGCGTTTAAGGTCTGGAATTAAATAACCTGAAACGTTTAATCAGCTAGAAAAAGGCAAAGCATCATCAAAACCAATTTTATTGATTTTCACTCGTAGGCTCTTTAAAACACTTAGTGCATAAAATGAGGTCAATTTACTTTGTGGATAATATTATGATGAATAAAGTTCGATTTAAATTATACCCTGGCTAATTAATAGTGACCTAATTATTCTAGGATGTTAGCCAATAACTAGTTTTAATGAAAGTTACTGTAGTCAATGTTAATTATTATAAGTACCTGGACGACCGCGCTTGGCTCGGAGTTAAAAAAGATAAATATATAAATATGGTAACATAAAATTGCGCGGCTTCATAGGTATAAAGGTAACTCACCTGCAACTTCTGATGTTGCGTGTGTCCGTAGGCGACGGTAGTTTCTTTCCATCAGGTGACCCGTTTGCTTAATTGCACCATAATTCGCACTGGAAAAAGGCGAACGTGTAAGCCAGTTAATATATTTCTACTGATTACATACAATTAGATTTCCGAATACGGAAAAGTTTTTCGGAAATCGAATACCAGAAAGTAATCAAAGTATCGGCCAGCCTTAGTTCACGTAGCGGTCTCGTCTTTCTTCAACGTAATGCGGAAGACAGCACTAAATAATTAAATCTTAAAAATTGGCCAAGTGCGAGTCTGCTTCGCGCACAAAGAGTTCAGTACTCATTAAGCAAACTTGTTTACATTATTGTCCTGAGCAACCTATCTGCTGCACCGCGCGCCGTGGCGTGAGCGCGGAGTACGATGCCGCGATGGAGCGCTCGGCTACTAAGTATATTGTTATGTTGTTATGGCCGGTTTACACGTGTAGAGTGGATACTAAATTCTAATTGTCATCTATTTCAGTATCTACTATTTTAACTTGCTACCAAATATTGTGTTTACATGCAATTAACAACCTAAAATTAAGTTTAAATTTAGCTAACTATTTATCAACGTAATACGTGTAAACCAGCCCTTACTTGTTATGTCTTGTCATTTCTGTAATTTAGTTTATAATTTTGTTAAATACGTTAGTATGTAGCTTTAATGTTTGTCTTCCTTTTGTAGCTCATTTATTTTTTTTTAAATAAGAGAACCTGTATATTGTCTACACAACTCGGTTACGGGTTAAAGACAATATCTTATCGGAACTGTAAACTTTACATGTAACGAAATAAATAAATAATAATAATAATAGTATCATAATAAAACAAAGATAGGCAAAAAATTGTGTTCTTTAGGAGCCCTTGAATATTTAATTTATTTTGTTTTAGTATTTTTTGTTATAGCCGCAATAGAAATAGATAATCTGTAAAAATACAATTCTAGAGCTGTCACCGTTCTTGAGATACAGGCCTGGAGACAGACAGACAGACAGCGAAGTCTTAGTAATAGGGTCCCGTTTTTACCCTTAAGCTACGGAACCCTAAAAAGCTACCTAGACTTTTGTATTGCCAAAGTGAGCGAGGCTGATGATGATGACGTCGGGGTGTCGTAGCTCCCAATAAGGTTCTTATTAAAAGTGAACAAGCGCCGGAGCACGACGGGGCACAAATTAAAAGTTACGGGGATGTAATGTAAACATGGGGAAGTAAGGCCCCGCGCACACTCGCCTGATACGTGCATTTTAATTATGTAGACACGGTTTTAAAATATTTAAAAATACTTTTTACGCACATTTTAGATTTTCTTTATGAAGGTCTGTTACTACCTTAATATAGACTTACTACCTTAGTAGTGTTTATGTCATTTTGATGTCAAGGCTTATAAATTCTTGAAAACATTAATTTAAAAAAAAGTTTTATGACTATCCGAAATTGTACCTATGTAGTTAAAACACGCATAAATTATTGTAAGTCTTAATCGTTTTTGTGTGCAGTATAAAAAGGGTTTGTGCATAGATTTTGATGAAAATTAATTAAGTATGTATTTTGTCTACTGCTCGTCAAATTCACTTTAAATAGTTAGGGGTGAACTATCAAACTCTATCCACCAAATAAAACATGTTCTCACTAAAATAATTTATTACATTTTACTATGCGTACTTTATTATAATATAATCCCTTTTAGAATACATTATAATATTATTATGTATTTCCTGAAGGAGTTGCTGACTTTCAGCCCGCCTTTTAATATTTCAACTTGTAGTTCTAAGACTTGTTTCTTCGGGTTTTTCTCTTTAATTAGTTAGTTTAAAGTTTAACCTACTCATTATTACGTGTTTTTATAGATTATAATATTAAGTTAAATCAGTACGTACATACAAATAAACTGTAATTTGATATTGTAAGTGCCACTTAACGATGCGATATCAAATGTCGTACATTATTGATTTCTAGCTTCTGTGTCGTAATTATCGAATGCATTCTGGCTAAAGGCAGATATCAAGAAGAAAATTAACTTGAAAAAGGAAGAAACAAGAAGATTTGAAAGACCTGAAAGTATTAAATAACACTACGTCATGGTCATAATCTGTAAGATGACAATCATTTACCATGCGTTTTTCCTGAAATCTTATGCTGCACACTACAAATCTTTGGAATAAAAATTGTCGCTATACTGTACTCGGCGAAACATGGCGGTAGCATCACTGTCTCTCTGTCAAAAACTTGTCATTTTATATATAAACCGCGATTGACAATGAAGTGTCAGATGATGTCACTCTGATGGACTCCCTGTCAAAATAACAAGTTTTTGACAGGGAGTCCATGACCGCTACCGCCATGTTTCGCCTAGTACAGTATAGATATATTTTCAGATGACTACATCCTACCACTGCACCGAAAAGTTCCTTTCTGAGCTCCCTACAAATTTCACCAACAGAATCATTACACTTTTGAGTCTTCTGGTGTTTACTAAATATTATTATGTCATTGTGTGAAGGCAATCACCTTCCAAGCTGTAGGTTTGTTTGTGTTATTTTCCACTTATAACAAACTAGGATATTCCTAAGTCCATAATCGTAATAACATACGTGGTATCTCACGCATGTCGTGCACAGTGTACAGACGCGCGTGAAATGTTATTGGCATAATTAGTGGTGTTGTGTCGCATTTACACAATGTAATTTATAGTCATTACCCAAACCTTCAGGAAAATATTATATTGAAATGAAATGAAAAATAATTTATACCCGAATTGATTAGGTACTTACTAATACTTTTAGAATGCCTACCATCGGTTCAGGAAAAACCCGGCTAGAAGAACCGATTAAAGAAGTGCGGGCGCAAAATTACATTAATTTATTATTAGAAGTGCTTAAGTAAGCCACAGGAATTATTTTGATGCTATAATATTTTATTTTTATATGTGCTGTCCGGAAATCACACGCACACTATAATTATTATCATTAATTTTGACGTGATAACGTCTTATAATTCGATATGAGGTGCGCGCCCGAAAAACATGACAGTTCATGCGGCGTTACCTCGCTGACAGCTCTGAGGCGTTCCATTTACACTCTCAAGTCTCTCAACAACCGTAAGGCCCACCTGGGCCGCGCTCTTTGTTTCGATTATATTACGTATTTCGATGACTTAGAGAATACTTTTGTATGAAGAAGTTTGGTTAGTTATGACCTTTGATACATTGACCACACTCTGAATGAAAAATAAATAAACAATCTATGAGCTATTAGTATTATTTCGGCTATTCAAAATTGTGCTCTATTTCCTACGTGTCAAGGTATGACTTAATATATGAAGAATAAAGTATTCGTTTATTTCTTCTGAACAAGTCACTAATTAAAGTTTCGAAAGTTTATAATTGAGAAACTAATATCACATCGGACTAAATACTATATTATGATGGCTTGATAGATAGAAAATTTAACATATATTATAATGTAGTTCACACAAACATAAAATATGGATTGTATTACATTAATTTTACAAAGAGGGTAGGCCGGGCGCCATTTTTTTTTGCACATTGACCTGCCAACTTTTTTGCATAGATTTTTCCCGGAACTGAGGGGTTAAGTCTATGACGTTGTCACGTTCAACTATCGTCAGTAAGCCGACTTTACAGACAACCGATTTTTTTTACTGACTAATCGCCATCTTCGCCATCTTCGCTACTACACTTAAGTACAAGGTTTTGCCAATAACTTCGTGCGCCGGAATTTATTCGATCGTGAACACTACATTTATGTCCCCACGAAGTTTTGAATGTCCCCACGCGTACCCATGTGTTCCTATTTATCCCAGGCATTCCGATATGTCCCCACGTGTTCCCATATGTCCCCACGTCCCCAGTTCCCATGTCCACGCGTATGTTACTGGGCGCACGAGCAGCAAAATTAAATTTTTCATTAAGGCCCGCCACCCGCTTGCTTTAATATCTTCAGCTTTTCATTAGCACTGCAGTTTAGTGCTCGAATTGTTGGTATTATTGCGGTTGAAGATTTTAACACGACCCGGCGACACTAACATTGTTCGGGCTTATATTAGTACATATAATAATAGATACTCGTGAGTTTAATTAAAATTAAAAAAACCCGACCGGCATTCGTATCTACAGGGTGTAACAAAAGTTACAAAACTTAGTGCACTTTAGGGTGTGTACTTATTCCTTGTAGAGAGGTCACTGTGAAAGTAGCAGCGCTGAAAGACCATTTTTTAAATTTTTGTATGGACAAGCGCCCCAGCTATACCAGTTTGCCCTTACAAAAGTGAAAAAAAATTTGGTCGCTCAGCATTGCTACTTTCACAGTGAACTGTCTACAAGGAACATATTATACACACCCTAAAGTATTATTACTTAGTTTTGTTACACCTTGTATAATATTTGTAGGATAACTGTACTCGGCAAAACATGGCGGTAGCGGTCATTGACTCCCTGTCAAAAACTTGTCATTTTCTATATAAACCGCGATTGACAATGAAGTGTCAGATGTTGTCAATCGTGGCTTTGTATAGAAAATGACAAATTTTTGACAGGGAGTCAATGACCGCTACCGCCACGTTTCATCGAGTACAGTATAGGATTTAATATATTATGCCTACATACAGTAGCCTACTACAAAATATTATAAATGCAAAATTCCGTTTGTTTACCTCTTCACGCCAACCGATTTTATAAATTTTGTATGGGGATCATTTAAGTCCCGGAAAAGGATAATATATAATACTAGCTGTCCCGGCAAACGTTGCTTTGCCATAATACTATTAAGTATTTCGCCCATATTATTTTATTGAAGTGACTAAATAAGTATGTCGCCATGGTAACGTCGATCGCTATCCCGTCGCACAAACAATGATCGCCGTCAGTCTCAGGTTGTAATAATTTACTATTATGTATTCAACAAATGCACTTATCAATATATAAAGTACCCAGTAGCCGATTCTCAGACCTACTGAATATGCATATAAAATTTGGTAAAAATCAGTAAAGCCGTTTCGGAGGAGTTCGTGGACTAACATTGTGACACGAGAATTTTATATATAAGATAAGATTAGAGTACTTTTTATTCTAGAAAAATGCGGGCATCATCTAGTATTATCATATAGTTTTTTTCCTCGTTTTATTCAAAATGAATGTTTAAAAACTATTTCTCTAATGCTCGTATCACCGCGAGCTTTAATAAGCAGTGTGTGACATAACTCTAGGACTCGTCCCTAATCCCGCAACTCGTAACTCTCACGTTTACGGTCTACGTCCCGTGATATCCCGGGACTTTCCGGAAAACCGCGTCCTTAAAAATTAAGATATGAGTGGATGAAGCGGGTAAGTAACGAACTTAAAACTTTTTTGTTTTCATAAATAGAGGCATTTGGGCCGGGAAATTATTTGAAATAAAAAATGTCGATTTTATGTACTTATAGCTAGACAGATGATGAAGTAGGTAAGTTACAAGGATTTGTTCAAATTATTAGCGAAAAATGAGTGAACTCTTTCTTTGTAAAATGTTAGTTACCCGGTTCCTCCACTGGTGTCTTCAAATAATTACAAGTGACTCGCGTACTCAATCCCATTTATGTAGGTGACTTTAATGCCGCTGAAATAAAATTATTACTCTGGTGGATAGAGAACTACGTCATAAATTATTCCCACGTAGGGTATAAATATAGGTTATAGTAGTTTCAGCAGGTAGATATCGATTCTTGGCGATAGAGATACGTTTTTTTTTATGAAAATCTCTTTAGCCTTTAAGGGGTGAATATAATATTTTTATATCTAAGTTAATCGCCTCCGTGGTCTAGTGGTTTAGAGCGTGGCTCTTGACTTGGAGGTCGTGGGTTCGATTCCCGCGTTGGAAACATGTGGTTTTTAATTTTGGTTAGGTCCTAACCGAAATTGAAAACCATAATTTATTTCCTAACCGTTAGGACAATGCAGGCTGATCATCTGATTGTCTGACAAAAGATGATCCATGCGTCGGATGGGCATGTAAAAAGTCGGTCCTGCTGATCTCTCGCTAGTCGGATCGATATTCCGTCCCACTGGCTTATGAGAGTAAAAGAAAAGAGAGTACTCTTGTGTACTGCGCACACACTTGGGCACTAAAAAATTACTTCTGCCTAACTGGCTTGGTTTCAATGAAACTGGCCACCGTCACCGAAACTGGTGTGGGAGTTATTTATATACTATCACTGGTCAATTTATTTCCTTTGCTTTGTTTTAATGTCATAATTTAACACAAGTAATCTTTGGCTCGAAAATAGCGGCAATTTAGACCAAATTCTGAGCCTGGATTTTAAATTCGAGGCAATGAAATATGTTCGAAATTCAAATTAGCCGGATCAGCTTAAACGCTGGTATTTGGAATTATGTCCCCATAATTATTATAGCTCATATAGGTCTTCTTTATAATTAATAAAGGTTTAGATTGGCGTGGCAACGGTTACCTTTATAACGTTTGGCGAGCAAGCATTTAGATATAAAATGTACTTTCGAAAAAATATATTCATAGGTAAGTAGATGATGGACCTAGTTAATACGGTCGTGCTATGTCAAGCCTAGCGGACAGATAGCAGCTTTCATTGACTTGACATCCATCCAAATTACGTAGATGTTGAAATTTCAATGATAAAATTTCTAGCAAATACATTAGATTGTACACGGTCCAATACCCGCACGATGTGAAAATTAGTAGCTTTAAAAATTTGCCATGATATTGGTACTCAGATAGTATGTTTAGTTTTTGCTATCCATGGCCACTATTAACTTTACTAATATAAAAGTTAGCTAATTAAAAAATTTAAAAGTTTTTAAGAGCGTCCACTCATCCATCTAATATATATAAATCTCCTGTCACGATGTTTGTCCGCGATGGATTCCAAAACTACTTAACCGATTTTAATGTTTTTTTTTTAAATGTGTGCTTTTTTCCAACTTGAGAGATAGGATAGCTTAGATCTTTAATTATAGTCGCAATTTTATTTTATTGCAAATTATTTGTCTATAAAGAGCGACCATTGTTTATGCGACGCGGGTCACGGGATAGCGATGGACGTTGCCATGGTGACATACTTATTTAGTCACTAATTCAATAAAATTACACGGGCGATATACTTTATATAATAATATGGCAAAGAAACGTTTGCCGGGACAGCTAGTACTACTATAAATTTCAATTTTCAACGACGTAGAGGCCAAAAAAACTGCTTATCTAAAGAAGGAGTCACATGTTTTAAATTGTCTACTACAGACTTGGGGGGCTTCTAATTTTAAAAGACTTTATACAGCCGCGAACCTGTTAATAGTATGACGTCATAAGCCCCTAAATGGGCGCTAGAATTAGAAAGGAGGGAAGTGACAGGATGACTCGCTAATGGCTGCTTGGATCAACAGCCTTTGTCGCAAAAAATACTGAGAAATGGCACCCCGTTGTTCCCTGATGGAGGCAAATTAATTTTTGCCGGAACTCTTAAAAATACACATTTATTAAGCTATTTTTAGGTTTGTTGAAGCGATAATGGTACTTGTCTAAAGAATATTATATAGGGTGTAGTAATGTAGTAATGAACAAAGTGATAATATTAAACTTTAGGATGTTTATAATTATGTCCCATATTGATACCACAATAGATAGATATAACTGAAGGTACTTAGTTCTGTCCACTCTGAAGATACTGTGAAATTGGCAGCGCTGAAATTACTTTAGATGTTTCTATGACACGTGCCAAAGCCCAAAACGTCTTGTACATATTAAAAAAGTTAAAACAAAAACTAAATCTTACAGCGCTGCTAATTTCACATTGAACTCTATATAAGTGTCATATACACACCTTAAAATAAGATAATCACACACATAATTAAGCACACAGCTATTAATATTACTAAACTTAACTTAAATTGTAACTATATTATAAGCTATTTAAAAGTTTTCGCAAATACGAAACTAATATAATTAACTAGCTGAACTTCGTGTCACTTTAAAACCTTCCCTGAACATCTACGAATATTTTAAGACTAAAATCAGGCCAATTCGTTCAGCCGCTTTCGAGTTTTAGCGCGACTAACACATTTGAAAATCCATTTTTATATATAAGATCAATTATTATTAGTTTTGTTACACCTTTGAAGTTAACAGAGACTAAAATCGCCGGCTTTTTATTTAATCAAATGACTGACAGAAATGTAGAATCGGCAATTCGTAATTAAAAAGTCCGATGAAACAGATTAAATTCAAATATCTGGAATTCCGGAAAACAATAGTTTCACTTTAATTGCTTCGACACATCCGAATGGTGTAAATGGGGGAATGGGGCGAAACCGAGCGGGCGAATCGTAGTGGGGCGAAGCGGGGAATAAACAAAACCCGATGGAGGTAACGGAACACGGGCGAAGGAAAACATTTTGCATTCTGTAACTCCGGTCATTGCAATTTCGCTTTCGATTAGACATTTTTATTGTTTCCTCCGCCATAGTTCTAATTAAGAATTTTTGAGACTTTTTGCCGGAATTATACGTATTGCCGGTGTAAATCTCGCTTTGCTCTTCGTATTTTCCGAATTGAACTTTTTATTGGTGACATTTACAATGGGAATAGGCTTTTATTTTAAGTATATTTAATTTTATTAGTATAAATTAAAGAATGGTTATCGAGTCCGACGTCCGAATAATAAAAGGTTGAAATGTCACGCGTCCCCAAGGCCCTGCTATTTGACATTTCAGCTTTTTATCGAGGTAGCAGCAGCTTCTCTCTCTCCTCTTAGCCTGAACTCACCCATAGCATTTTTGGTTTCCTACCAGGCGTTTGAAACAAACAAACTCGTAAAAGGGTGAGACGGTAAAGGACTAGAAAGTGGCTCGTTAGAGAAGGGCTGACGGCTGTTTGACGACTCATTAGAGCGTATTGTGCAGAGTGGAAATATAAAAATAAGAATAAGCCACTACGAACACGCATAAATCTTAACTGAATATGCCAAACAAGTATGTAATTTTTTAAAATAAATATTTAAAGAAAATAACGTGTTAAGCCACCATATAATAGCTCAAGTGTAGGTCACTTGAGTGAATATTTAATGGCTTAAAAGCTTTGATGAAACTTCACAGATGACCTTAAAAGCTATGTGGTCAATGTCGATAGATGTTGTTATCGCAAAGAATTTGTTATGTACCAAATCATTAGGTAGTTAAAGCTGCAGTAGAAGTCTTCGAATCAGAAGAACCAAAAAAAACGATTTTTTTGTTGTTGCACAGTGCACACACTCTTTTTCTCGAGTTTAACGAAACATAGGTGCCGCAGCCCCCATAGGGCACTTCCATTGGACACATTTTAAGGGTTAAAAGGGCCTGTCTTTACATGTGTATCTAGTGGGAATGGCAGTGTGGAGATAATTAGGCGAAAACGCCGCGCCTTGGGGCACGCTTAGCGTGTCTGAAGGATGCTGCTTAGTGCATCGCTACTGGAATGTATGTACAATCAAGGAAGAAAACGTTGAGTAATATTTTGTTTCCATATATTATGAAAGTTATTGTTGTTCAATGTTCAGGTAAAATAGCATGATATTATATTAATGAGCAATGGGTCGTAGAGCTAAAATGTAAAAAAACTGTTTTATTAAGCTACTATAAATTTAACTTCAGTGACTGCAGTAAAATATATTTAAATAGTAATAATAGTAAAAGTTTACGTTAAATATTAACTTTATTTGCTAAAAATGTTTTCAGTTTCAGCGTATTTATTACTATTCTCATAAAGCAGGTACCTAATAGTTAAAACTTAATTTAACGAAGATATTGCCTTATTAAACTTCAAACATTTACTGTCAAATTCTGATTTAAAAAAAGTTAAATAATTGTTCAAGGTCTTAAATAAAAATCTCTTAGTTACAAAACATGCAGTCGTAAGTCCGAAATGTAATCCGGAATAGTTGTCGGCACATCACGTCACGTATTAAGCCTTGCTTAGAATTTGTTTCCGAAAGAAGTTCATATTTTACGTGAGTCCCGAAACGGTCCGATACTGAATCGAAAATGCATTGCTCGGCCGAGGAAGTAGGTTGACTATGCTATTATTTATTTTATTTAAAATGGTAATTATTAATTTCGTTCGGGAGAAGAAACATTGTAATACAAGGGCTTGGCAACAAAGAAGTCGTAGGTTGCCACAAATAGGCACAGAATGACATACTAAATTACAAAGTTATTGCTTAATTAAATACAACGTAACAAATATTTAGTAAAGTATCGATACATTTTTTTTTTTGCGAAATCTAAGATACATCACACCTTATTACATAATATTGTAAAGATTTCAATATTAAAAATAAACTTTTTAGTATAGTCGCACATAAACATATTTTGATGTATACTATCTGCCTAATATTTATAATATTATGTCTACCTTGAAGATAACAGAAAGATAAAAGCAATTGTAATGCGATTAAACTCTATGCGATTAAAAGACTATGGTCCTGAATTGTCCACGACGGCTGGTGAACCTAGTCAGGATTACCGGCTGTCCGGTGTACGGCCACTCGAAATTCGGAATACATTTTTCACGTTTGTAAATAGATTTTGTCGCAGTAATCAATTTGATCTAGGAGAAAGGATTAAAGTATTCATTCTTTTGGAAATTTTAGTTGCTTGCGAAATGTTGACGGTATCTTGCTATACAGTATGTCTCAATTACTGATGTTAATGAATATTGAATATGTAGTCCCATACTTTTTGTTTTTGAACAATCGTAACGTTTCTACCTTGTTAGGGCGAAGCAAAGCGAAAGGATTTTGGCTACCTATGTATGTATGCCCTAGTAGCGACTAAAGTTTTTAATTTTGTATATGTTCTTTTCTTTTCAATTCTAATCTGATAATCCTTTCAATTATAGTGCTTAAAGAAATCAGAAACGTATACAAAGACTCACAATATTAGTGCAATGTAATGTGTTTTCGACGACTGAAAATACACTAAATGAGTGAGAACTGTAGTACTTCGAAGTAAATAACATTAGTGGAACTCAGTAAGTGCATTAGTTCAATAGACAGCACTTGGGACTCGGGACAAGATTCGCTGGAAACTTTTTAATGTATTTAGGTGGAGGCTATTGAATTACACCCGTGACGAACATTCCAAGACTAGTTGGCACGGAAAACTATCAGTCGCATCCATACTAATATCATAAATGCGAAAGTGTCTCTGTCATATCTTTACGCTTATACATCTGAACTGCTGATGGGTATGGAGATAGATTAGTCCCGGGAAAGGACATAGGATACTTTTCATCCCGGTAAAATGTACGGTTCCGATGGTTACCATTGTGAAAGCTTTTTTTTCGTTTTCTGTAATTTTAATTTTTTATCGATTCTGCGGTTACTCTGAAGTTATTTAAAGGGGCAAACGAGCAAACGGGTCACCTGATGGAAGGCAACTACCGTTGCCCCTCGCAACATCAGAACAGCAGTAGGTGCGTTGCCGGCCTTTTAAGAGGGAATACGCTCTCTTCTTGAAGGTTTGCACTTTGCAGGTCGTATGGGTCCGGAAGTACTGCTGGTGACCGTTCGTTCCAGAGTTTTACAGTGCGTGGTAGAAAGTTACGCGAAAAACGCACAGTGGAAGATTGCCACTCATCAAGGTGATGAGGTAGTGTATTTGTCGCGTGGAGCGATGGCGAAAAGTTGCATTTCATGTATAGCTAGGTATATTTGCAAGATGATGAAGTAGGTAAGTTACAAGCTTTGTTCAAATTAAAATGTTAGTTACCTGGTTTTTCCACTTATGTCTTCCTACAAAAAATAGACTCAATCAAAAAATATCATCGAAAAAATGTCGTGAAAATCGCGAATTCTTAGAAAATATTATGAAGTTATAATTAAATTATTAGAGCAATGTTAAATCGACGAGTATCATTCTGTCGAGCGCTCTCTGTCTGACCCACATTCCGAAATAAGACGAAAGCTTCGACGAATTACACAAACAAACTTGGTTAGCACCTACTTGGATGTCCTTGGGAAAATTTTTACGTTCGTATGAATTCACACCACTGGATTTGAATGCTTAGTACTTTTTAGATGTAGCGTACAATTGCCTACTTCACCGGTTCTCAAAATTTTTGGTGGTCAAAAGAGTTTCTCAAAGAAGTGACATTATTTAATTGTATCCATCAGCATAGGTACAAATCACATTGTCTGATAACAGTTCTTAAAACAATTAATAGATCGCTAGCCCAAGCTCCGCGGAGCACCCTTTGAGAAAGGCCTACTTGATTATATTGTGACAAAGTAAACGCAATGCTACGCTTCTCAAATTAAGATTTACGTGACTTTCGCTTACTACATCTAATATATAAAATTCTCGTGTCACAATGTTAGATAGCGTACTCCTCCGAAACGGCTTTACTGATTTTAACCAAATTTTATATGCATATTCAGTGGGTCTTTGAATCGGCTACTGGGTACTTTTTATATTGATAAGTGCATTTGTTGAATAAATAATAGTAAATTATTACAACTTGAGACTGACGGTGACCATTGTTTGTGCGACGGGATAGCGATGGACGTTGCCATGGTGACATACTTATTTAGTCACTTCAATATATCAAAAAATTAAAACCGACTTCCAAGGTAAAAACAATAATAATATCCTTATAATATGAACTAAAAAGTATTAAATAATTATTCTTATCTAATAGTGCCTTTTTCCGAATTCGGCTAAAACTCAACTATTTCTGTACTCAATCTTCATCATTTTGAAATCGGTACCAGATACAGCTGAATCTTTAGTTCTCTGACAGAATATTTGAAACTTTTGGAACTGGCACCGACTTCAAAATTATGAAGATTGAGTAAGTACAGAAATAGTTGAGGTTTAGCCGAATTCGGAAAAAGGCACTATTAGATAGGAATAATTATTTAATACTTTTTAGTTCATATTATAAGGATATTATTATTGTTTTTACCTTGGAAGTCGGTTTAAATTTTTTGTTAAAAATAATAATTTCACTCTTTTTAGTTACCAGAGTAAACCATCGCGTACTAGGTATAAGTAGAATAATACACCTGTATAATATTATTCTGCGTATCTTATTACAGTCACACTCACAAAATATAATATCAGCTGCAGCCTGCAGATAATTTTAAACAATACATTTTAAAAAAATGTGCTAAGTAGCCGGTCACCGGACTAGTTTCAATAGGCTGGCACTCGCTCGACTTGTCGCACACGCAGCGTACATAGTACCTACCCTGCCCGCGCCGCCGCGCCGCCGCGCCGCTCGCTTGACAGCCCTGGCAGATTGAAGTGAGACTGCAGAGAGTGTTATTGTACCTACTATGAACGCTAAACGCAATGCAAAAGGTTGAAATTAGGTTGTTTTCCAGAATATCTCAGCGAAGTGAGACAGAATGTTACATTATCGAAGTAACTTTAACTTCTCAGAAGTAATGTCAAATGTGTGCCTTATGCTCTGGAGATAAGGTTGAATTTGGTGACATTGGTGACCCTAACGTGGTAATGATGATGATGATGATGATGATGATGAATGTAATTTGCAAAGTAGCATATGCTTTCAGTTTTTAAAACAGCGCCTAAACTCCCAAGCTTGTATTTATAAGGAATCCGGAGTTCTCTTAGTATCTTCGGAACCATAGTATACCTCGGTACAAAATCTTGCGTTTTGGTAGCATATGCTTAGGATGCTTCTCATAAAACCAAAATCACCATATGTTTCCATATAATCGAGGAGTTCCCTCGATTACTCATGGATCCCATCATCAGGTCACCACTTTTGTGAACATGGTACCAAATTGGAGTAAAACCTAATATAACAAAACAATAATTTCGAAAATCGGTTCACAAACGGCGGAGTAATCGTACAAAAAAAATCCACAGCCGAACATATAACCTCCTCGTTTTTTGGAATTCGGTTAAAAATAATATGGGTGAAATACTTTATATTATGGCAAAGCAACGTTTGTTGGGACAGCTAGTTTTAATATAATTCACTAAATCATTCTTAATAAAAATTATTTTTAAAATTATTTTAATTATGAAACCCCAAAAACAACGCTCTCCTTTTCTTTACACGTATATACAGAATGTTACAATACTAAGTGATAATGCATTTAGGGTGTGTACGTGTTTCGGACCGGACCTTTCGCTACCGGCATTGTTTCGTGCAATGCTGAGTGGCGAAGAAGAGTGGAAAGCGGTGGAGGATTTCGCTCACGGCATCATCTCCGCAAAAGAGGAGGCCGAGCGCATAAGGGAGAGGGAGGCGCTCGACCCTCGTCGTAAAAGTAGGCCAACGCGAAGACGGGTCAATCGAAATGACCAAAGCGTCCCACCTTAGCCAGGGAGCTCGGGGCGGCGGTATGGGGATGCCGTCGCCCATTGCACCGAGTCCCCAAGAGGGTCGCGATGCGCTGCGTACTCTTCGCGCATCGCGACACCAAAGTGTCAGGCCTGCACAAGCCCTGTAAGGGCCTCTGCTTGGCCACGGAGCCCGTATGGGCTCGAGGAGGGCCTGCTGGGATAAGCAGGCACGCGCACGCAGAGCCGCGGAAAGAAAGCTCACGCGTTCTCGCAATCCTGCGTGCGAAGAGAGGAAGAGTATAGACGGGTTTTAGTGGGTAGGGCTGCGGTCAATTCACCATCTTTACGGCCGCAGCGAGTGTCCCCGGGGGAGTGTCCCCAAACCCTCCGGCATGCGTTTTTTTTAGGGTGTGTACGTGTTCCTTGTAGAGAGATCAATGACAATGACACGGCCTAAAGTATTATCACTTAGTTTTGCTACACTCTGTATAATTGATTGAATGTACAGTTACTTGGTGGAAATTCATGAAAAAGCGTATAAAAAATTATGTGTTATTAAGATTACACACTCTGTAAGCGTGTGAAGCCTTTTTACACTATACAATATCGGTTCCCTCGCACAAAGCGCACTAAAGGACTCCTCTGAATGGCCCTTAAGGCATTGTGCTGAGATAGGCTTATTTGTAGTGAAATGTTATTGAAGCCGAGCTGCGAGTTTGGCTTTAGGTTACATGAACAGTTTATCATAATATAAATCCTTCGATCGCGGATTATTGGAAATCTATTGTTATTCTATTGATGTCGCGATCACCGGTGCTCTTATGGGGCTTGATTAGGTTAAATAAAAAAATACGTATTTTTGAGTGTAAACTTTTACGGGTTATGTAGAAATACATTTTGTGGGAGGGGAAAAAATGTAATACTCGTTTTAAGCCATATCGACGGCAAAAAGCGAAAACATAGTAACCCACACCCACGTCATTTTTTTATTATTACAGATCCGGATTCTAAAAAAAAATCTGCGTCGAATGAGCTGACTCCCGTGGCTCTACGACCAATAGAAAATTTTGTACAGCGTTGGAATTCACTCTATTTTTTTGAGGGACTACCTTAATATTTGCTGTAAATAACATAAAATATTATTATTTTATATGATAAGACGCTGTAAATGAATCAAAGAAATGTATGGGCAACTTCAAATCAAGCTATAATAGCTACTTGAAGCTTCACTTTTATTTGAGTTTTGTTATGTATAATTTCTGATCTCATTATATTTGTATGATTGTGTTGTTGGAGGTGATTAAAATAAAAAAACACGTTTTAAAAATAAATAATTTTGTTGCCATTCTAAGCTTACTCCATTTAAATTTATACTATTATTTAAAATTTCTAACAGTTATGACATTTCAGTGCATTTGATTTCGTTTTATATTTCATTTAAGTGTAAATTGAAGCAATTTCTATATATGTATACTCTAGTATGTACTTACAACAATTTTGCTTTATAGAAAAACACTTGATTTGAAGTTGCCCATACGTTTCTTTGATTCATTTACAGCGTTTTATCATATAAAAATAATGTGCTTTTGCTGTAACCCACAGAAACGGATCTCAAAGTAACTTCTGGTAGATCTTACTTATTCTTATCGATAGAAGATAATTATACACATAAATGTTTAAAAAATGGTGCACGTAGGTTTAATGAAAAAGGAGATATGATTTTTTTCTGAAATCTCAAAAGTTTTTCGGCTCTGGTGTACATTTTCCATTTTGCGGGTAACTACGTTTTCGCTTTTTGCCGTCGATATTGTGACCCGATAGAAATTTTTTAAGTTGGAGGGCAAAATCTACTTTTCGAAGAACTTAAAATAATGGTTTAATAGGTCAATTAATGACTTATTAAGAGCATAGTCTTTGCTTGCTATCGATTCGATTTAGATCAAAATTTTTGAAACTGACGCAATCCATAGTACCCCATTGGTAATAAATTTATCGTCATTAACTACCTAGTCGGTACTACCTTGTCGGCTGCTACTTATTTTACCCCCCGGATGAAAACAAACATTTATTGTTTTTTTTTGCCTACGTCTCAGAAAAATTGCCTGTACTACGACCTGAAAAAAATGATTTATTGGTTTTGTACTTTGTTCAACAATCTTGTAATTTGTACCCAAACTTATGTATTATGTTATTTTGTACCACATAATAACACGAAAATTTAAAATCACCAACTTATAATTGAATCAGACGTTTCCACTACGAAATTAGATATCAAATGCGATGCCACATTTAACGGGAAATTAAATACTTTAAGGTAAAGTGGTGTAACTTTTGATAGAAAAAGTTGCGATCCGGTCGTAAACACAATTAAGGGCACCTCTCGCTCAATTGGGCTGGAACTTTTTAAATTTAGCCCCGTCTCCCCTTTTAAGCTCCTATAGCTTTATTAATCAAAAACTCTATTAAAATACCTATCTATTTTTGTTTATTCTGGACTAATTACGAGTGAAAGTGATTAGGGAACGTAATTTAAAAGTTTCGTGTTGGAAACAAAAACAAAGTCATTGCGAAATTGGCCCAAAGTGTTGTTGCAAACTCGTACCACGTGCTCGCTTGTGATTTGAGAGGAGCAGGGGCACTGGGAAACCATGGGGAGATGTGGGGGTCACAGGGATCATTATGCCTATTCTGAGACTTTTGACAGTAGTGGTTAGCACTTAGCGTTTCTTATTGTCATACGTCGAAATATTGGTTATAATTATTTAAGAGTCCCGATGCCATCGCAGATCTCATACAAACGTAATAACAAGATAATTTCCCATACGAGAATATTTACCATATTTGAGTTATTATTCAGCTAAAGATAGTAATTACCTAGGTTCCTGTGCAAAGATTCACTGCAAAATATTTACATACCAAAAATATGAACGATTATATTTACATACAAAATTGTAATCGTTCATATTTTTTGGTATGTAAATTATTTGCAGTGTATCTTTGCACAGCAACCTAGGTAATAACTATCTTTAGCTGAATAATAACTCAAATATGGTAAATATTCTCGTATGGGAAATGATCTTGGTATTACGTTTGTATGAGAATTGCGATGGCACCCGGACTCTTAATACGCGATTAAAAAGATAATCTCGTATCAAAATGATTAAGAAACTAAACTTTAGAAGTAACAAAAATAAAATATGGCGAAAGATAACATACTAACAAACGGACCACATAAAATTATAGGCTGCAATAAATATTATGACGCTATATTGTATTTCACTTGTGGACGAACACATTCAAACAACAACAAAGCCCAGTATCTGTGCAAATCGTTTTGTCCTGCCGCTGTCGATTCTGTCAAATGTCAGACCCATAGAAGTAGAAACAAAGATAAGCGTAGCGAAGCCAATAAAAGAGCTGGTACTATTGTTTAGCTATGCTATAACTAAAATACGGAATATCTCAACTGGTATAAAAAATATCACATACAATATAGAGTAAATAGTAATAATTAAATTATGTTTTAATCACTTACGGAATTTGTCGCGGAGCACATATTATATTCCCGACATTTCGGCTGCTTTCCAGCGGCCGTGGTCACGGGTGGACTGAGGTGATAGACGTCAAACTCGCTAAAATTGTTTAACTACCCGCAGATTCATTAATTGTTATTTGCGTTTTAATCTACACAGAACGCACTTACGTACATAATTATTGTCTTGACGCCACTGTTTTTTATGGCTGGATTACACGTATTAAGTAGATAAGTAGTCAACTAAATTTTAAGTTATGACTTTTTACTTAACTAAACTAAGTAAATTTGAACTTGCTACTTGCTACTAAATGTTGTGTAACTACTTATCAACTTAATACGTGTAAACCAGCCATTACTCCACAAAAAAATCTGTAAGTGATTAAAACATAACATGCAGACGCTTGACTAATTAGTAATCATTGGTAATATTTACTTAATAACGCCATTCTGAGGAAGTACAGCGGCAAATGGAAAGCTTAGGTTATGTCTGTAGGTAGCCTAAAAAGCATTACCAATTACCATATTATGCACTGTATTATTATTTATGCCTGTTTGTTTTTTTCCTGACGAGTGCGTAATAAACTAACCTTAAAGTTCTTCAAGGTGTTAAAAATCTAGAGATATTATTTCAATATTATCTTTTCGTACACTTTTTACCCCTTTTTATTATGGATCAGACAAAAAAAGATAAACTTAGCTCAGTATCCATGAGCGTTTGAGAGTTGGGAACAAAATTAAAAATTCCTTTGTTCGATACTTAAATTTTCTTTAATAAGGTTAAAAAGACGCGAGCTTCAGAAGTTTCACTGCTTATCTTTAACCCTCGAATGCAGCTGCTGCTCATTTGATGACGAAATTAAAATTTAAAAATCAACTTGGATAATAATGGATGTGAAGCTAAGTCAAAGGAAAATAGTTTCATTAAAATTATTTTTATTATTGATTTTGTTATTTTCGGAATGAAACTAAGATGCTAACTTTTGCAATTTAAAATCATTATAATATGCATATAGCGTAATAGCTAAGTATAGAACTAAGCACAAGGAAAATATAATCATAATAAATTTATCTAGATATTTATATATTTTTTATATTTCTCGGGATAATCGTAAAATATTATTAGTATTTTACGATTATAAGCAATCAACCTCGTATCATATTTCACCACCATTAATGATTGAGTTCCTTGCACCATGCAAGCTTCATCAAAGTGCAACAAATAATAATACCAAGATTAATTATTCTTCCAACATAAAAGATGTTTCAAAACTCCTAATCCGAGTTCTAAGACAAATCGCCGACGCAAATTCCTCCATTCTCTAAAGGAATTTGGCTAATAGGGCGAAATTCTGAGATTCACTGCGAAATGTACCCCCGTCACATCCCACGGGTTAAGTTTACTTTAATCAAGCGACGTCCGAGGGAATACCGAAGCCTTTATACTCGAAATTTTTTTTTAAATATTCTTGGAAATATTTAAAATGCATAAAACTTTGGATAAGATATTAGGTATAGTATGAGAAGATTAATTAATATCATATGGGATAGTTATTAAAATATAAGTTGTATTAAAACTAACTACATAATAATATTATGGATTTCAAATAAATAAATAAAATATAATAAAATAAATAAAAATTGTTTTATTTCTGAATAAATTTAAAAAAAATACTTTCAGAATGTTGATACTACTGGTGCCTACCACCGGTTCGGGAACTAGCCCGGCGAGAAGAACCGGCGTAAGAAACTCGAACGGGGCCCACTTTTTTACCAAAAAAAGTGAGAAAAAAATTAATCTTTTAAAATAAAACTTACAATGCTGTAACTTAAAATATACAATGTCAAGATACATACATAATTGTAAGTCAAACAATAGTGTAGGTAGCCTTGCAAGCAGCCATCCTACTCCCAAGATGTGCCATCATTTATGAAATCATTGACCTTATAATAGGCTTTGGCACACAAACGCTCTTTGACTACTTTCTTAAATTTGTTAATGGAAAGATTTTGAACGTTTTCTGGGATTTTATTGAAAAGGCGTATACATTGACCTTTAAAAGATTTACTGACTTTACTAAGTCTGATCACTGGCAAATCTAGCTTGTGCTTATTTCTGGTGTTTCTACAATGAATGTCACCTTTGACTTTAAATTTACATATATTTTTTCTAACATATAATACATTATCCAAAATATATTGAGAAGCTACTGTTATAATACCAATTTCTTTAAACTATTCTCTCAAAGATTCAAATGTAGACATTTTGTAAATCGAACGTATAGCTCGCTTCTGCAGCACAAAAATAGTATTTATATCGGCAGCGTTTCCCCATAAAAGGATACCATATGCCATTCTACTGTGAAAATAGCTAAAGTATACTAACCGTGCAGTGTCTTCGTCAGAAATTTCCCTAATATTTCTGACTGCATATGCTGCAGAACTGAGTCTATCTGCGAGTTTAGCAATATGAGGACCCCACTGTAATTTGCTATCCAGTGTAATACCTAAAAACACAGTAGTGTCCACCAAATTCATTTTCTCATCATTTAATAGTACATTGGTTTGAACTTGCCGTACATTGGGCAAAGTAAACTTTAAACATTTAGTTTTCGTAGAATTCAAAAGTAAATTATTAACATTAAACCAATGTACTATTTTTGAAAGAGTACTGTTTACCTCGTCGTAATTAGACTGTTGTCTCTTCACTTTAAAAATAAGTGAAGTGTCATCAACAAAAAGTACTATTTCATTATCATTGTCCTTAACTAGATAAGGTAGGTCATTTATGTAGATGAGAAAAAGAAATGGGCTCAAAAATAGATCGCTGATTTATTTTGATTTAATTAGGACATCTAATTCTATTTTGGTGCCATTAGATCTCTTATTATTAATTTCAACCCTTTGAGTCCTATTTTTGAGGTAAGATGTCAAAAGGTTGAGTGCCGAGTCCATTATGCCATAGTGGTGCAATTTCCTAATTTCCAATTTCGACACCAAATGTAGGTATTGCTTAGGTATATGACTAGAAGGGCTGAAAAAAAATCATCATATTCGAGTTTTTTTTTTAATGAGTGTTTTTGAATTGAGTGGAGACTTACTCATATTGAAGATTATTTCTTGGAGTATAACAACATTTTGTGCCTAAGCAACCATACATAAATAGTAACTGAAATATCTGCAGTTGATTTTACCACAGCCTGTATATAGGTTGTAACAAAACAAAGTGATAATACTTTAGGATGTGTATGAGTCCACTGTACAGACTTCACTGTTAAGGTAGCAGCACTGAAAGTGTAACTTTTTATGGGAAAATCCATGACGGCTTGCCCATACACATCGCAAAAAAATTGCTCTATCAGCGCTGCTACTTTTACTGAGAATTTTATTTAAGAGACACATACGTCATGTACATGTCACCGTAAGATTGTAAACACCGCGAGATTGTAATATGACGAAGTGATGGATTGTAAACAAACAGTTTTCCGGTGATTTTAAATTAATTATTTCATATTTAAAATAACTTCAAGTACCTGAATATTTGATGTATAACATTGAATAAAATTTAGATATTATATTTAAAGTGCAGTTTGAATTATAAATTAGGTTAATTTTAATAACCGAACATTCAAACAGTAATTTAAATATATCGAAATTTTATTTTATGGTATACATCTCATACCATTGGGCATTGAAGTTATTTTAAATACGAAATAATTAATTTAAAATCACCGGAAAACTGTTTGTTTACAATCCATCACTTCGTCATATTACAATCTCGCGGTGTTTACAATCTTACGGTGACATACACACCATAGAGTATTATTAATTTGTTTTGTTACACCCTGTATTATGTTGTATATTATCATCTGATCTATGCCCCTGGAGGCTGACATTGTCACAGGATTAGTAATTCTGTTCATGTCAGGACAAGCTTCTACACAACACGATAACCATGTAACATACTACGAGCAGGCACTGCCTGCGACATCCCACGAAATCCCGTCAAATTATAACAAGCACTAATGAAAATGAGTTTGTCGGTTTGTTACTCTTCGAACTTAATCCGCTGAAACGAGTTTGATGAAATTTGGTATGCACAATGCACATATTTTGATTCATCGTCATCATTTAGTGCCCTCTTCATAACGAAGTTCGGCGTTCAGCTTGTTGGATTCTTCCGGTCCTGGGCTAATTTCTTTAATTGTTGGTAGTTATTTATATTTTGATTCCTGGAAAGGATAAAGTGTACTAATTTTTTATCTGTATTTGACGTTCAGACGGACCTAATCGCGTAAATCAGCTATCTGACTATGAACCAATTACTCTGGTAGTAAGTAGTAAAAAGGTAAAGTAAAAAGGTACCAATGTACTATCCAGATGGCGGACCTGCGTTATTTGGTCGGGTTTACCCAGCTGACAGAGCACAGACAACATTGGATTTGGTCCGTCAACTGCTTATGAATCAATTTCTTCGATGATACGTCGTCCACCTGAGATCGAACCTATACTCAAGATTGCACAGAATATAATAAATAATTATTTTAGTAGATATTAGTAGTACCAAACACAAGTGCGAATAAAAGGTTCACCCCCCCCCCCCCCCCCCACTCCACGGATGTTAAGCCGTGTAAAGCGCCGATAAAGCCAATAAAACCTTTTTTCTTGCCGTAATCTCGTCAACCGCGGAGGTGTCACGTCGCCTGTCACGCTGTCCCGCTCCGTCTCGCTCTGTCACGTAATCCCCAATCACGCGAGATTATTGTGTAATTATTACACGTAATGCGGGCGTTTCGCACGTTATCCGCGCAGATTATAAAGGCTTAGGTGCCGTACGATTGATAAAAATAGAACATAATCGGCTTTAAAAATATTTGCTGCAAAACTAGACGTGTAATTTAAATATTGCTTAATGTGGAAAAACAATTGACAAAAAGTAGGGCAACTTTGGTGTTGTTTGAAGCTATAATTTCGTAGGCTATAATAATATAATAATATTTTAAAATGTTTAACTTTTTGCGGCATGAAAATCTATTCTTGAAATCTGTGCCGAAACCTACCAAACCGATTAAATACATATCCCTAGGAATATGTATTTAATATGGTCGATAGGTTTCAGCAAAGACACTCAATATTGAGCAGGGGTATTAGAATTCCCTTCTGCACACACAAGATCTTGGACGACTGAGCAGCACAGATTAATAAAGTAACAGTTGCTCAGAAGCCGTTAAAGCACACCCGACTACGGTAAAGCAAAGTGGAAGATTATGATTTTGACCTGAGTGTATTTCGATGTTTATCGGTTCCCTCATTACTTCAAAACTAGCTGTCTTATTTAGACAAATGATGTGTTGCTGGAAGCTTCTTTATTTGTCGCTGGTTATAGGCAACACGACGTTACGTTAAAATAACTATAACGGCCTTTAAGGGACATAAAGTAAGGAAGCAAAAAAGAAATTCTTGACGGTGTCGTGTGAAGTATCAAAGCTTAAGCTTCTCGACAAAATAAGCAACACAATACTGCGCTCACAAACAAAAATCGCGGAGGTAGTAGTTAAGGCGGCTAAGCTAAAGTGGGATTGGGCTGGCCACGTTCCCGACCACTGGGCAAAGATATCGACAGAGTGGGTACTTGAAGATGGAAGACGCAACCATGGCCGGCCTAGGAAAAGATGGCGCGATGAGCTGGCGATTTGCATCAATTATTATTATAATTATTTATATTTTTTTCGTAGTTTGGTTAAACTTACTATTTGTATCGTTTTTGTGGTCATCACCAGTCGTCACACAAACTGGAATGTCTAGAGCACGGTATTTTTGTGTCAGACAGCGGGGCTCGAGCAGACTGAGGCTAATGGAGGTGTCCGTCACGGCCTAATGGTTTCACGGGTGATAGGCGCAGTGTGTCTGTATGTGTGTATTCTGTATCGTCTATTTACGTGAGGCTTGCAGTCGGCTATTATTCGTTTTACTTTAATTATTATTGACCACGCACGGCTTTATTCCTTGGCTAAAATGGAATAGAAGTGGAACATGCAGTTTTCAGTTTTAGGTCTCTTTGGTGGAGCAAAGAGTGAGCGGAGCACACTACATTGTAGATCATGTTAAGATGGAAACCCTGTGCGCGCGCAATGCGCCTTTAAAGTGAATGTAAAAATTACTTTATTAGCTTTATTTGTTAACTCTGTAACTTCCACTATGTAGACGCAGAATACATTGCCATAGAACAGTTATTTTTTTATTTTTTTATTTATGCCAGCAATAATACAGATAAAACAAAAAAATGTTTCCAAAAATCGAAGTTTTGTTGCTAATTAAAAGTTATGAAAAAAGTTCCGCAAGCCATACGCAGCTGTAGCTGCATATGTTCTGCAGTTGTTCATTAAACTTCGCAACTTCGGAATTAGTTTAAGGCACTCGCGGAGTTTTTCTTTGAGTCTCAGTTCCGCCGAGTCCCAGTCCCAACTCCCACTAGTTCCGAACTAATCTGCATGCGTAATGGCAGAAT
Organism: Polyommatus iphigenia; assembly: GCA_963422495.1. Taxonomy (NCBI): domain Eukaryota; kingdom Metazoa; phylum Arthropoda; class Insecta; order Lepidoptera; family Lycaenidae; genus Polyommatus; species Polyommatus iphigenia. Next base: position 560,116 of record OY730189.1, read on the forward strand.
TTAATGCAGGCGGAATTCGCAAATGTCTTGTGAATTTTTACGCGAGTTTGTCGCTTCGCGTAATTGCATTTGAATTTCCAGCTTCCGATTTTTCAAGAGAAAATATCTGAGCAGTTTATTGGCAAATAAGTTTCATTTTATGGAGATACGTAATTTGAGAGTTTTTTCTGGTATACTTTTTGATTATTTGACATATCAATCGAGTTTATATACATTTTGATCGGGTCGAAGTTAGTGGATAAAGTAATGCAGATAATAATTATTATTGGATACAGATCTCGCTGGGCATGCAAATATAGTTCAAAGTAAATGGACATGAAAATCTCCTAAGGCCTACTTGCGCCAATACCTCGGTCGTGGGAATCGCAGACACAATAGATTTTCAATTGTTATACTTATGCGACAGCCGGGTGCCGCTTGGGAATTGATGGGTTAAAAACCCTGTGTTATGATATCATACCTTTTCTGTCACAAATGCAAGGAATTAGAGAAATAACATTACAATATTATGAGACCCAAGGCTAACTTTTGACTGACACAGGATTAGTATAATATGTAGTGGGGTGAAAATATTTCTTCTTGCGCTTTACTCCTTTTTAGGCGTCCCTAAAGACCCGCAAATGCATTCTCGTATGAACGCTTAAGTCCTGTCCAGGTCGGCCTGTAATCAGTCCGACTGCTACAATTGGCCACCCTGTATGTTGGGATCTGTCTTGCGTGAATGCAGTTGTATCTTGTATGATGTTTCACTGATCACATAACATTCCTTATAGTTCGTGAGTTCTGTAACAAAAGTTTCACTTCACGGGCAGGTTGTGGCAGAGTGTTGGTTTCACATGCTTTCACGTACAGCGCTATAGAACTACGTTATAATTAAGGTAGAATATTATGTTGTATGTACCTATAGTGTTGATAAAGCGCGTTCTGTTATGTTTTGATAGTTATCTATAGGAGAACTACTGATGATACTGATAGGAGTACTATCATCAATATCTTCAGAAAATTGTTATATGAAACTTTGATTAGACAGCAGATGTGCTGCAATCTAATGGGCGTTTTCACACTGCGACGGTAACGACACGACACGATACCACAGAATAGATAAGGGCCACCGCACATATAATACAATTTCAAGTTGGCCGACTATCGTACAAACTAAATTGCGTAGTGTCACAATTTAATTGGACAACTTCATCGTGTACGCTGCCAGCCGCAGACTTTTAGATTTATTTGGTAACGGTGTTGCTAGCCTAGCGACGTGCGTGTTAAAATGCGTAAAAAGCACGCTTTTATTGTGGCACTAATAAAACAAAGGCGATACCACAGAATAGATAAGGGCCACTGCACATATAATACAATTTCAAGTTGGCCGACTATCGTACAAACTAAATTGCGTAGTGTCACAATTTAATTGGACAACTTCATCGTGTACGCTGCCAGCCGCAGACTTTTAGATTTATTTGGTAACGGCGTTGCTAGCCTAGCGACGTGCGTGTTAAAATGCGTAAAAAGCACGCTTTTATTGTGGCACTAATAAAACGAAGGCGAAAAGAAAGGAGAATATTCTGGGTGCATTCAATACTAAGTGACAGAATATTAGAATTAGTACGATAGTCAGTTTGTACGATAGTCGGCCAACTTGAAATTGTATAATATGTGCGGTGGCCCTCTATTCTGTGGTATCGTGTCATGTCGTTATCTTGCAGTGTGCAAACACCCAATGTCAAACGCATCTTACGACAGCTTTGCAACAGCTTCGCATCAGGCGGGTGAACGAAAAACAGAGGGTCATTCCGGTGTGGAGGCAGTATGAGGAGAAACTGTACACTGTACAATATTATCACGGTATTGATACAGGCGGCACTTGTGATAATCTCATGAATATCTGACCGCCGCACCGCACTGCTGTGCAGCTGTAACCGATTCGACATTTTTGATACTTGCATAATTTTGTTTCATTTCAAATTTTTCGGAAAAGCTAGGCTGCCTTCACATTAAGTCGCCAGTAGTGCGGCAGCCGCGTGACTTCTATACTAAAGCGGCAGCCACGCGGCTCGTTTTAGTATGGAAGTCGCGCTGCAGCCGCACTACTCGCGACTTTAACCCATCAGTCGTGGCAAAACGAGACACAATAGCTTTTTCATTGTTATCGCGGCCGGATGTGGCCGCTTGGGGCGTCATGAATTAATGTGAAGGCAGCCTTAGTGTGGTCTTAATAATTTTGTTCGATCGTAATTTTTGACGATCTCGATCAGAACTGTGTAATAAGTTTTACTTGTATCTGTCTGTCTGTCTGTAAGTGTGTGTATGTCTGTCCATGGCATTACAAAATCTAAACAAGTGGGCCGATTTAAACTTTATTTTTAAAGCTCGATTCTTTGTCGTTCGATTTCGTTCTTAGGAATATAATTAATCTTCATCAGCATGTTTTCAATGTGTTCAACAGTGAAGTTTGAGGGTTTTTAAAATTTCTTAATTGAATAACGTTTCAATTAAGAATTTTTTTGTGATAATAGAAAAAATATTTAACTAAAAATAAAAAGCAATTATCAAACAGTTCCGGTCGCTGTACATCGAACTTCATATGGCCCGAAGTGCGGCGATGATTGATTTTACATCCCGAATTTATGCGCGATAATTATTTAACCGAGTTGCCGCTACACGTCTGTCACTGATCTTGTTTATAGCTAACGAGCAGACAGATCACCTGATGCCATGAGCTAGCTCATCGTGCCACTTTACACTCACAATTATATGTAGTTAGTAACATAGAGAATTAATAAAACTTTAGAGTGTGCATTTGTACCTTGCATCGATTTCATATTGAAAATAGCAACGATCAAAAGATATTTTTATGAGAAATGCCCCAATATCATGAAATTGTCCATACATATTTTTTTATAACTCTTTCAGCATAACTTTCAGCGCAGCTTCTGTCACGGTGAACTCAGCTACCTATAGGCTTCCCAAACTTATTTGTACTGTGACGCCCTTGGGACTTTGCCATTTCTTTACGACGCCCCTTAACCCAGCCCCCAAAAAATACTTTCTAATTTTAGAACTTGCCTACACAATATAGGTTATCATAAAACACTATTTGACCATTTATATTATTGAATAGGAAATAATGACCAAATCAAAACAAGCATAAAAATTAAAAATATATATTTTTTATGAAATGTATTTAAGCTAGCAAGGCTGGCTAATGTGAAGGATGCGCTTGCTTTTCTGAGCATTATAGTTTCTGAAACCGGGGATTGACTGCCCGGGATGTATGAAAGACAATTATGTCTTTCATACAACCAAATCGAGTAAACGGCGTTTACTCGATTTGGTTGTGTTTATATGGGGCGGGACAATGTTGCGACACCCCGGGGCGTCGCGACGCACAGTTTGGGAAGCCCTGGGCTATAGGACTTATTGTGTCACTTGCTTATAGACCTGCAATTTTTATACAAATTGACAGATGATGTTGCTATGGAAAACTATTATAGATATGGTCTAACTGTAGATTAGCTGATTATAAGTTCTATCAATACCTAGGCCATCAGCACTTAGCACTTTCTTCCACAGCAAAGATACATTAAAGGCCTCTCAAACTGATTAGGTAAGGCGATTGCCTCGCGCTTAAGTAAGTGTTGGATTTGAGCGAGACTTAAAGATTATCCTTATAATGTTGAATTAAGAGCCCCCTAATCCAACCTTACTTAAATTCGAACTAAGCGGTCTCAAAATAGCTCAATAAAATACATCAAATCTGTTTTCAGTAATTGCCATTAGGAGCAAAATTCCTTGCTGAGAAAAGCTAAGCTTAGTGTATTTAAAAGAGAATATTTTTTACAATAATGACACTAATGTGGCTGCTAAAATACCATACTAAACTATAAATGTTATTAATACAGTGGATAGCTTACGTACAATTTTTTTTCCTTTTCTACAGGGTGTAACAAAACTAATTGATAATACTTTAGGGTGTGTATGTAACTATGTCTCCTGTATAGAGTTCGACCCTAAAGCATAATTATCATTTATCACTATGTTTTGTTACATCTTGTATAAAGCGACATTTTCAAAGTATCATACTAGGACGAAACATTGTTTAGGCTATAACAAAATCCATATCCGTACTACTGTCTGTCTGTTACCTCTTCATGCAAACAAAGATTTCTTTTCTGCTGAATAATTGACTCATGTACTGTACCTATGCATTTGACGTATGAAACCAGTTCGTTTGGCCCGTGGGTTATTAAATTAATATTTAGTATACTAATGTGGTACTAATGAATTTTCTTAGCAGATATTGTAACTTTTTATGCTTCTATTGGTTATTACCTTCTTTTAACATACTCACTAGTCACTACACTGTTACTTAAATGTAAAAACTTGTAAATGACTATTTGTTTTTAACTTAGTCGTTACTGTGATTTGTTTAGCTGTAAGTTTTTCTGTACAAATAAAATAAAATAAATAAATAAATAAAACGCTGAACCTAATTTGATGCTTATGGAGATACTTTGAGCCGCGGGTGGTCGCGTTAAAGGAATAAGATACTTTTCATCCCGGAAAAATGTACGGTTCAGTCGCGATTTACGAACTTTGGCGCCACGGAGTTGAGGGTGTTATAGAGTGCTTACATAATATTTTTATTAGATTTTATTTTTTACTGATGAAAAGAGATTGGCCTGACTTCACAAGTTTATCCTTTCCATCCATTACTTTCTCGATTTTTTACTTCATAAAAAAAATAATTATCATTCTAAAAGAAACTATAACAACTAAATAATAATTATTATTGTGTAATAAGGAAGATAACAAAAGCACTTATTATTAGAACCATCTGAGCCAAATCTTAAGTACCACCATCTTGATTTTACAGGGCTGCCCCTTTTCCTCGCCATTAGTATTCGTTGCGTACAATAACCTTCATTTAAATTTGTTCATTGGATAACATCTTTGATCAGACGCATTCTAATGAGCTATCCTGTACCTGCCTTTATGAACTCTTTGATAAACTTTTTTGACTTAACCTAGAAACAAAGATCTCTTGTTTCTTAAGTCAATGCCTAGAAATAATTAAACTAAGATTATTTTGAAATTGTATCATCATTTTTTGAAGTGAAAACTTCTTTAGCGGCGTTGAGCACTTTTGTGGGATGGGTAAAAACTGTGAAACTCGCGTCAGATTCTCGTGCTGATCGAAAAGCCTAGGAAAAACCGTAAGACGGTTGGAGAGTAGTGTTTTGTGTCGAACTCGAACTTGAACTCGAACTCGAACTCGAACTCGAACTCGAACTCGAACTCGAACTCGAACTCGAACTCGAACTCGAACTCGAACTCGAACTCGAACTCGAACTCGAACTCGAACTCGAACTCGAACTCGAACTCGAACTCGAACTCGAACTCGAACTCGAACTCGAACTCGAACTCGAACTCGAACTCGAACTCGAACTCGAACTCGAACTCGAACTCGAACTCGAACTCGAACTCGAACTCGAACTCGAACTCGAACTCGAACTCGAACTCGAACTCGAGCTCGAGCTCGAACTCGAACTCGAACTCGTACTCGAATTGATTGTAAGGGTTTCGATTAATTAAAAAAATCGATTTTTTAAAAATCGATTTTCATAAAAAATGGGTTAAAATTTTTATCGATTGTAAGGGTTTCGATTAATTAAAAAAAACGTTTTTTTAATAACCGATTTTCATAAAAAATGGGTTAAAAAAATGCACAACGTTAATAATCAAGTTTTCACTTCTGCCGGCACTCCCGAAGTGCAACCCGTCTTTTTTTTATTAATATGGGAGTATTACGCAAAAGTCGGAGCAGAGAGTCCTACTAGCACATGACTAGCACACACAATAAATAATCCGACCAAAATCCGACATGTTGCACACGTCATATTATCAGAATATGTATTGATAGAAACGTGGTCTAACGTCGAACAGAGCTTTTTGTTTACTGTCTGTGCTGGTGCAGCTGCCGTCCAATGTGAAAACATTGCAGTAATAATTATATCCTATTGTTCAAATTTTATATTAAACACAAACAGCGTCATTAGATATGTAATAATTCTGTAGATTTATGACTGAAGATGATCGACGGCGATTGTTAATACTGAAGCGCAATCATGGTATTACATCTTGGGCCAACGTGTAGAATAATATTAAAACATTATCAGTTTGGTATTAAGCGAAGCTGGCAACACTTTCATTAAACATCAAAGTGTTATCAGGAGGATTCCCGTTATCCTTTATGACGTCATTATGTTTTCACTTAATTAAGATCATCACATTCCACCGCTTAGAAAGGGGAGGTTTGTGAAGGTAGTTTGCGTAATAAAATAAATATTATACTAACGCAGACGGCAGAACCTTAACATTGATATTTTGTTTATACTATTTATTTTAATGCCCATATGTGTTGCATTTCAAATTACAATGTATATAATATTACACTTTTGTATACTTAATTATATAACAGAAAAACAGAATACATTCAAAAATCAATATCAATCGTGCATACAGGCAGCTACACAATCATCCATCCATGTCATTATATCCATATCCATCATGGATCGACGTGTAGAGGGGCCTTAATATTATGATAAGTCCTTAACAAATATTTGCGGATAATCGTGGATATCGACAGCCATGAGTGAGGTTTGGGTCGCCGCGTGACGTCACGAGACGAATAATTGATGGTGACGTCAGACCGCTCGAAACACTTTGACACTGACACTGATATGACAGTGACACACTAAAAGGTGTTACGTTAGCCCTGAGGGTAAGTTTCGAAATTCAACCCAGTATATTGGTCAGCGTGCATGACGTTTATAATCGACGCCATACTTACGCCAGTGCATTTACGACGTATATTATGACTTTGTTGGGATGCCATTATTTTATTGTCATAATGTCACATAAGTCACACTTGCTCACCGATGGCACACCAGTGCATCTGACATAAAGTGTCAAGCTCTGACCAGTATACTGGAATTTATTTCGGAACGTAAGTCAGAGTGGTAAGGACTTTGTGACTGTCACCGCCCAATGGATATTTCCCTATGATGGATGCTGTGTCTACGTGAAATGTGAATACATAGTTGTGTAATGTATGATAGTGAACTAGTGCCTATATAATACACTGAGAATATGACAAACTACTGTCCTATAGAGCGTGTAAAGGCCCCATAAAGTTACAAGCGATCTGTGATGAGCGGTCTCGCCCGCCCCCGCTGCCGCTCGCGGACGTGTGATTTACCGCCTGTAATTACACGTCGCGAGACATAAGCGTTAGCGGGAGACTTTGAGAGTCTAATTTTCATTAAAACTTATTAGTCGGGACTTAACGCGACTTATTTAAATAGTAATGCTACTACGAGTATATACTTTTTCTCGACGTTTCGTTTCGTTTTAAGTTTTAATAATTATAATGCAACGCGAAAGTTTAAAATGTTATCTAATTTTCATTGCTTACATTTATGATTGTGTTCCGTCAATGATTGTTTAAAAAAAACAAGTACTCGTACTTTGTACGCATTATTTGTATAAACTTTGTATTTCTTCTCAAATATTGTGGTTCGCTAGTCGGCTTCATAACACTGTATATTTGGGATACATTTTTTATAGATCTAAATCACACACCACAGCCCTACAAAACAATACCTAGCGGTATTTTTTGGAACGAAGTTCCTTATCTCGCGTTCGGCGTAAATCTTGAAGGCTACTGGCTAGACGGAACGACATTTGACCTTGATTTGACCTTGACACTTTTTTATTAGTACCTGCATGGTAAGGACAGAGGGCGTTGATAGTAAGTATTCCTAAGCGTCAACTAGATGGCGTTTTTTTTTAATTGTTTATTTACGCGTTGTTAGTATTCCTGGGCGTCAATAGATGGCGTTTTTTAATAATACAGGTTTTTTGAACATAAGAAATAACTTCGTTCCATTCGGATGTCCTTTGACACCTCTCAAGTTTTTTTTCACAAACTTTATCACACTTGATCAGCGTTATGTTTTCATATTATCCAATACCGTATCTTGTACCGTACCAAACAGACCACAATCGCGCAATCAAAGTTTGTCAGAAAGTTCTGAAATGAGTTGTCATTACAAAGCCTGAAATAATAACGGACTCGGTCGTAAAATTTTCTCTCGAGGTTTCCCAGCATATTCCCTCAACGTATGTGGCAAGATAACGTTTGCGTATGATCGATAATACTATTCTAATTTCTAAGTAACATAAACTACAAACAGACTAGACGCTGTACGTCTATAACATGTGTCCAAGCGCCGGCCACTTATTGGATCGGCGTTCAGTTATTACAGATATTAAGAACGTTTCGCCATTACGTGCCCAATAATTCCGCCGATTTTCGCCGATTTCCGCCGATATTTTGAATTGTTACGAAACTGCGCAAATAGATATCTTTTATTACCTTTACCGGTTCTTGCTTATTGTTATTTGCCGAAGATATATCGCGATCATTAAACACATAATCGTTTGCTCGTTTTCTTTTATGGACTCTTTCTTAGAATAATCGATATTTTCTAAGATTATTTCTGATAGAATTTAGGTTCCTTGCAAACGGACGACTACGATATTGAAAAAAAATATGTACGATAAATTGTTGCGACTCATACACTAAACTAGCTGTCCATATATTATTTTGTGTAGGTTAATAGGTATGCTTGAGACTTGAGAGTCTAAAAACAAGGTCTTCCCACCGAGCAAGTTGCCATTAATTTAGTAGTCGTAATGACAATTCCTTCTATAACCTGTCTGTTGGAGACACAATTCGATTTCACGATTTAGGATTGGACGCTATAATTTGATCCGCTACACTCTACAGCATTATCGGCGCCCTACCTATTCGATAAGCATACAAAATTACGTACAACAAAATCGGTCCAGCCGATTCGAAGAAGTTTGGCAATAAACGCTATTAAATTATAAGCAAATATAAAAAGTCAATTGTTTTGGAGCGGTCGCCAGTTAGCACAGAGCTTATAAGGCTGCGTTTCCACAAGAGATGTGTTGAGAGAAATGTGTTTTTGAGAACCAATAGAATCGCTTCATTGACGTGAGCTTGCCGTGGCCCGTGACCTCGCTCAGCGCAGCGATTCTATTGGATCTTAAAAACACATTCCTCGCAAGTCGCAACACATCTCAGGTGGAAACACAGCCTTATGCCCGTGCCTCGCCGGGATGACATGGCGACGTGGCCAGTGACGTTACTATGGCTACGTTAGGCGTCTCTACTTCGCCGCAAAGCGGTGTTTTTCTTAAATTCTATAAGGGTGAGTTACCCGTCATAGTACAGACGTCGCTGGCCATGTCGCTATGGCGCGGGCGTCCTCTGATAACATATTCACAAATTGGTTTTTCCGTTCTTATGGCAATAATAAGCACCCATAAATAAATAATTGAGTAAACGACAAAATAAAATATGTTTTGTGGACAGTTTGACAAAATATATTATATTTTGTCGTTTACTGAATTATTTATTTATGGGTGCTTATTATTGCCATAAGAACGGAAAAACCAATTTGTGAATATGCTACAAGAATTTCGTCTGTTGAGCTTATTAATTATTTACATTCCCAATATAGGTTATTATTGTTAGCAGCTGTAATCATTCGCAGCTTAGGGTTATTACCGAACAAATAACAATAATTGCAATAAGTGAAAGCATAGTCATCTTTTAAGGGTTCCGTACCCAAAGGGTAAAAACGGGACCCTATTACCTATATCTCAGTATATCTAGACTCTGACTATTACTAAGACTTCTATGTCTGTCCGTCTGACCGTCGGAACCCATCGCGCGCGAATCCAACTCGCACTTGGCTGATTTTTTAGGGTTGTGTACCCAAAGGGTAGCAGGTAACCAAAGGTAACAGGACCCTATTACTAAGTTTTGTATAGTTGTCTCCCTCGCTTTTTTTTTTTTGTTTGCTTGCCTTTATGTTGAAATCAACAACTTACCTTTCGATTACCTTACTTTTTGATAATTTATTATTGTTGACTTGTAGGATTTCCGTCTGAGCTATGAATAATGAAAAAATCATTTCGATGACTATCTTGATTTATTACCGGTTATACTAATAAGTAATACCCCTCATTGTACCACTCAGTTTTCCCTACTTTACCTCATTATTTTACAAGTTAAAGTTTACATTGTGATAGGTGCATGAATCTTGTTTTATTATTTAGATTTAAACCATTAATGCCTGGTTTTTAAGGTAAGCTTATACGGGCAACTAAAATTGCTCAATTCCAGTCAATTCTTGTCAACTTTGACGCGGACGTCACGACTACGTCATCAAGCAATTTGCGGTAACAAGCAGCAACAAGCAGCAATATTGCGCAATACAATTGCCTGGAATTTCCAAGCCCATCGGATATACGTCAATTCGTATCTGCGACATTGAGCGATATGAAATAGTTGGAGCAATAAAAATATACCAATAACCAGGCTGAGCAAAGTAAGCAAATCTTTCAAAGGTCAATGTATACGCCTATACAATTAAATCACATAAAACGTCCAAAATCTTTCAATTAATAAATTTAAAAAAGTTGTTAAAGAACGTTAATTGTGTGCTAAGGCTTATTATAAATAAGGTACTTAACTGATTTTCTCAATGATAACACACCTTGGGAAAAATAAGGTAACAGACCATAGGTCACTTCTATAACATAAATGTACCACATTTTACTTACTTACTTTACTTACATACCTACTTAGTGTAAATTAGTTTAAGCTATATTTGTTATTTTCTACCTTTTTAGTAAAAGGTGGACCCGTGCGAGTTTCTTACGCCGGTTCTTCTCGCCGGGTTAGTTCTTGAACCGGTGGTAGGCCTCATGTAGACTCGATGTTCTAAAAGTGTTAACTTTGTTGACCTATTTGGAAATAAATATTTTGATTTTGATTTTCAATATCACCGAAATAATTTATTGAAATCGCTCCATATTGCTCCACTAATTGCTCCAGGTCGGTTCATTCGTGTCGCCGAGCAATTATTGCCGCAATTAGTGCTCGTGTAAGCGCATCTTAAGGCTTTCGATATGAGTCTATCTTAGGACTCCCACACATAAATCTGCGAATTCGCATCGCATTGCAATGTCATTTTATTATGAACTAGCTGTTCCGGTGAAGTTCGTGTCACTTTTAAACCTTCCCTGGACTTCTAAGAATATTTTAATACTAAAATCAGCCCAATCCGTTCAGCCGTTTTCGAGCTTTAGCGCGACTAACACATTTGAAAATCCATTTTATATATAAGACTAGCTGTCCCAGTGAACTTCGTGTCACTTTAAAACCTTCCCTGGACTTCTACGAATATTTTAAGACTAAAATCAGCCCAATCCGTTCAGCCGTTTTCTAACTTTAGCGCGACTAACACATTTGAAAATCCATTTTTATATATAAGACTAGCTGTCCCGGTGACCTTCGTGTCCCTTTAAACCTTCCCTGGACTTCTACGAATATTTAAGACTAAAATCAGCCCAATCCGTTCAGCCGTTTTCGAGTTTTAGCGCGACTAACACATTTGAAAATCCATTTATATATATATATATATATATATATATATATATATATATATATATATATATATATATATATATATATATATATATATATATATATATATATATATATATATATATATATATATATATATATATATATATATATATATATATATATATATATAGATTTTGTCGCAGATAATATTTGCGATGCGATGCGAATTCGCAGTTTTGGATGGGAGCCCTAAACACAAGCAGATTTCAAATCGTTGACCAATCAAAAACGCTGTTGAAAAGAAGAGATAGGTTAAACTGAGGAACAGGATAAACCGAGCATAATAAAAGGAGCTCGTTTTTTGACTATCTGCCAATCTTTTTTAATCACAAACAGGCAAACTAACATTTTATGTATTCACAGGAGCTAACGTTCGCGTTGTACGCTAGTTTCGATAATATCTAAACGTCAATACTGCTTATCAGCATGTTCACCGTTTAGAATCTGTATAATGTACGAAGCGAAGCCATACGGTAGTTTACTCGCAAACTAACTTCGAATATATTCTGCTTTAGTTTCTATACTGGAACTCATTTTGAATATAATATAATAATACTATACGAATAATAATACCCTACGAATAATAAAAACTTACGAAGAGTAACTGTGTCAAAAAAAATTGTTCCGATTCTACGAAATGTGACCCGAATACATGCATACTTTATGCAAAAAGAGACCCGGACACTTGCAAGAATTTTGTGTAATTATTATAGAAGTGACAATTATTGTCAACGGCTTTAATTGTATTTTGTAACAAAATTTAAATGTAGTTTCTCGTAGCTATTGCCATATGCGAAAAGAACCTTGAGAACCAAATTCAAAGCGATTGAAGTATGGGAGTTACGTTTCCTTAGTTTTTGTTATTCCTAGATCTGGCCATAACAAGCCTAAAGTTGATTGGTATTATGATGTCCTACGTACTCGTATAATGAGGCCATGATATGCCATGGCCTCATTATACGAGTATAAATAAAAGCCTAAACAATCATTATCCGTATCTTGTGTTTTACCTGAGAAGTGAGAATCTTAAGCGTTTACACACTCTTTTAACAAAATTGTAGACTAATATTATAGCCTGAGAATTAAAAATATTCAAAGTTATTTTAAAATTGAAACTTAAAAGATTAATAAATAAGTGAACTTAACTCCTTCATAATGAGAGTTTTCCAACTTTTGTTACAAGCGCAATTTCATGGGGCACGAAGAATTGCATTGTCCAGGTATAGGTAAGTGTTGTATTTATATTATTTTTTAAATATTACAGCAACAAACTTTAAATATACAATATTGTATATTAAATACAATTAGAACTCTAACGGCCGCACTCAGAGAGATTTAATTATTTATTAAATTTAATTTAATGAAGATTATAGAGATCCAGAGTAGGTACATACTGGAGTTGCCAATAAATACTTTCTTATTGAACACCTAGATTGGTCCAATAGCATGCTGTGTGCGCTCGACCACTCCTCACTCCCCACACCACATAGACTTAAAAAATCAAATATAGCACCATTTTTACTCAGCTATCTTGGTGTATACGCTGCTTACAAAACTATATTATTGCTAACCAACTTCCAAAAAGAAAGCGGTTAGGGTGAAGTCAAACGAGCGTAATTTGTGAGTTGTGAGTCGCAGAATTTCGGCTGGCAGAAATTCTGCTGCATTCAGTTTCACAGAAAATTCCTACTTCATTCACACGAGCGTCATTTAATGAGTCGTGATTTGTATGAAAAAATATTTACGCGACCGAAATTCTGCGACTCACGACTCACAAAATTACGCTCGTTTGGCTTCACCCTTATATTTCCAACTGTTTATACAGGGTGTAACAAAACTAAGTGATAGGACACACCTGTTTATTGGTCCCCTATATAGAGTCCACTGTGAAAGTAGCAGCGCTGAAAAATAAACTTTTTTTCTCATCTTTGTATGGAAAAATTTTCACTTTGTTTTGTTACACCCTATATATTCTTAAATCCTTTGTCTCCAGGTATACCTGGGCGACCGCCTTCACGATTCTGTTCTGCTTCGCCCTGGTGGTCCAGTACAGCACAGTCAGCAGGTTCCTCACCAACCCCACCTACATCATACAAAAGAGCTCCGCGGTGCTGCAGAAACCATTCCCCAGCGTCCTCATATTCCCGCAGGTCAACTTCGTCGAAGAGAAGATGGAGAGGTTCCTGAGTGAAATGTGAGTAGTGGAACTTAGTTTGAGACTACCAGTTAAGGTGCACCGGCACTTTATATAATATTTTAATTAACTCATCAAACCCCAAGCGGCACCCGGCTGTCGCATAACAATTGAAAATCTATTGTGTCTGCGATTCTCACGATCGAGGTATTAATATGAAAAATATACCATCGTCATCACCTTGATGAGTGGTTCACCACTTAATGATAAGTCCGAATAGTCTATCCACTACTTATCATGATAGAGTATAGAGTATCTGTCAGACAACTTGTGGATAACCTTTCCAGCACCTGTCATGGTGAAACAGACACTTAATTTCATAGCGTAAAACAAAATATACAGTACCTAAAAATAATAAAATAATATACTGTCAGTAGGTACCAGTGTAATACATTTTTGTTTTCTATTTATTAAGATAACACGGTTCTAAACAATATCCGAGCAAAGCCTTAAAAGGCCGTGATTTATTTTGCTATCCTTTTGTGTAAAAACGTGACTTACGACTTAAAACCGTGTCCTGTAAATAACGGACATCATCCCTTTGTATCCTAGATTTGGTTAAAAAATAAAAAACACAAAAAAGGGTATAAGGCATTATTTATAGAATTTAATTAGGAATCCCCAAACGAGATAATAAATATTAACAGGATCTTTCAGGCCTTTATTTATTACATGTCTCTAAGCTTGTGGGACCACTTATTACCTACGAGACATATTACGTATTTATTATCTATACTTAAAAGTGTCAGCATAAAATTGTTAAAAGTGTTTGAAGCTATTGCATATTTTTTATCGCGGCGAATCATGAAATTCCGTAACGAAGATAAACCTAACACCCTTTTTATAATTGATTAAACTAACTCCATACCAAATTAATTGATATCCGCTTGAAACCGCTGAACAGATTTTGATTCGAACTGATTCGGTTTGAACCAAAATCGGTTCAGCGGCTTAAAAGTGCGACAGACGTCTACATTAACATGTACAATATTATTAGCAAATATCCAGAGCCCCTGAACGTTAGCTACGCGCGTAGCGTCCTGCGACAACTAGCGGCGTTCCTGTCGCCCGACGTGGACTACAACTCAAGAGATCTCGAGAACATGCAGCGGCTCCTCGACTATAACGAGCTCGACGTAGAGACCGTCGGCAGGCGGCTCACTGCGTCCTGCGATGAGATATTACTGAGGTAATGATTTATGGCTAGAAGTAATTAAAGCTAGTTCCTTGAAGTAAGGGAAAGGTTCTTCTTTCATCTTTGAAGTATTTAAAAGGCTCTAGTGGATGTTATTATTTAGGACGCGGTCAATTCGGGTTTTGAAGTCAAAGTTGCGGGCATCGGGAGAAAGCCTGTTTAGGCTATTTTCCTATTAAGTTTTATGTAAAGATCTAAGAAACCATGTACAGGTGTTGATCAATAATTGAAGACGTGAGTAGAAGAATCGAACAAGTAACATTTCGTAACATACGGACAATAACTCATTTTTTCCCCTATTATTTTCATAAAACTTGTAACTTATCTACTTCATAACCTAGTTAATATATCTGGCTACACATAAAATCCAGAGTATTTCTATTTCAAATAATTTTTCCGGCCCTAAAGCCTCTATTAAAGCAAAAAAAACAGGAAGTTTTTTTCATGTTACTTACTTCTTCTTCCACTCACGTCTTGAATTATCGTGGTGAAAATCATCAGTTGATTGTAGTTTCTCAAGACAACAATGAACAACACTAGTTGCAAATTAAACATCTGTCAAATACCTTAGAAACCGGGCATTAAAATCTTATCTCAAGCATTAATTTTGTGTTGATTGTCCACAGGTGTCGCTGGCGTAGAACGATCTACAACTGCTCGCGACTGTTCAGTATGGAGATCACTCGCAACGGCTTCTGTTGTGTCTTCAATGGCCGCTCGCTTAAAAGGTGACAATCGTTTTGGTGATTGGAAAGAACAACAAGGCCCTACTTTTGTATGTCGGCTCCTTATACTACACTTTTTGCATACCTAATCGTCTGCTATCGTGACTACGGATGGTAAGGTGTGTTAGCCATCCATAACTATTCCATAGAATACATGAATGATAGGAGACGATTAACTATGCTTCCATTATTATGACAATATTGTTACCATTCTTATCCGATTCCAAAGCATTGATGCATCCTCCCGCATCTGTATCAATGTAAATCATCACTTTCACCACTATGAGTAAGTAAGCTTCTATTGCCAATAAATTACTGCATTTTCAGGGAAATTAAAGAACATGGTGTACACCGAGTGAAACCAGACGGCTCGGCTCGACTCAACGTGAGTGAAGTAGGCTTCGCTAACTCGTTGGTGATCGTTGTGGACCAGAAACAGGCTGCTTGGAGTGACATCGACTTGGATTATAAATGGGTAAATTGATGAAATTCTATGAATCACTGGATTCATAGAACCATCGTGTCAGTCATATTAGACTATCAAACATGGAGAGGGAAGCTTAAAAATGTTATGTTGGGTTTTAATGTAATTTCCCAGTAGAAATTGTCCAATATGACTGACACGATGGTTCTTAAACTGTCCATAAAATGCATAATCAATGCGACGTATCGCCAATCATATAATACTTGCGATGTGCCATTCTACGAGTACATGTCCGTAATCGCTTGTATGCCACCACAAACCAACGCGAAGAGGCCGCATAAAGGCTATACAAAAGAGAATACTAAAAAAGAAATGGTTGTGGAATGTTTTTAAAATAATGCAAAGATTTTATAACCGAGTAACTTTTTAATTCGAGATTCTAAATCTAAATTGATTTTTAATTAGCAATCCCCTACCTCTGTTTTAGGTTGCCCTGCAGTCAGGACAGCACTACATCGATATTGGAGTTAACGGCACTCCTATCAACCCGGGACAAGAACTGTGGTTGGCGTACCTGACGCGTACCGTGCAGGCTTCTGACGCTGCGATGAGTTTGAGCACCGATCTCCGCAAATGTCACCTAGTTGACGAGCCGCTGCAGTTCTTCCCTATTTATCATAAGTATCAATTTAGCCTTGGATATTCGTTTTGCCTGTTTCTCTGAACTACTCTGAAGTATCTGACTCCAATGTGTCTGGTTTTAAACGCCAATGATTTCTATATGAATGTTGTAGATGAAATATCCTTCGAATTACATAACGAATAATATTGATTTTTGAAGACAGGTTAGATACAATTCATTAACATTTTGATCTTCACTAAACTGTTAAGAAACCATATCAATATTGTAGTGTTGTTAATTTAAATCTTACTTACACTTTATTATTGACAAATTGATAATAAGACTATGAAATAAACACGCAGGTCCTACTGCCTGCTGGAGTGCGAGATCAGACGGACCATGAAGCGTTGTCGCTGCACTAAGGTTACCTACCCACCGGTACCAGGGGTGCCAACTTGCAGGGCTGAACAGTTGCAGTGTGCAAGACAAGTCACCGGTAGATATCTGTTTTATACTTGCTAAGAAGCATTAATGGCCAGTTTCTGAGTTTTTTTTTAACCGGAGATTATCTATTCACTATCGCTTTTTATTGGCTAGCGTCAAAAAATTAACTAATCAACAACGCTAGTGAAAAGATAAACTGCTGTTTTTTAGGCTTTTGCCTCAGGAACCGGCCATAAGTCATCCCAAATACTTCTTGCCTCACAAGTAAAAAAAAAGACTTATTTAAGATAGTTCAGTTATTTTAATAAACTCATTGTATGCCACCAATATAACGTTTACTCTAAATAAACTTAAATGGCAACAGATTTATATTTTTTTTCAACAATTACATCTAAGTTATCTGTCTTAACCACCAATAAGTATATTCTTGCTTCCTTCATATAGTTTTGTATTTCTTTCTAATAGCTCCTTTATATCTTTGCTAGTATCGTCCATGCAGGGCGAGTGCCATTGCCATTCAACTTGTAACGTGGACATAGATTTGGCCATTCCACGTATCTTCGCCTACCGCCTGGGTACAAGTAACTACACTATCGACGGTCTATAGTAAGTATTCAGTACTATTTAGTACAAAAGCGTATAATGCTGCAGTATCTAGTTCTACTGCAACATCTGCGAAAGTACTGCATACTATTTCGTGTACTTTTGCAATACTTACTACTTTATCAATATTTGGTTCTTCAGCTATATCTAGTGTTTTTGAAGTAGATTCTACTACTGCACTATACAGTTTGTAGTAATTTGATAGCCACTTTGTAATATAGACTGTGTTGTCCACACACTCACTAGTTCAAAACGTTTTCTCGGACTTAATGACGTAATATCAAATAAAATACTACTATCTACCTAGTAAATAAATTCAATAACACAAATAGTGTCGATCAGTGATTAGTATGACTGTTTATTATATACACAATTAGTTAATTTAATTATACAATACCTGAACCATTTGTATATTTTGTTCTTTTTCCAGTACCGGGTTCGACTTTAAGAATGTGAGCATCATTCGTGTATACATCTCCAGCAACAAGATCATTAGCCAGCGCTGCTCCTATTTCACCAATCACGATCTTTTTGGTATGTCACATAAATGTGTTTTAAAAGCGTTTTTATCATTATAATTAAAGACGTGAGTGGAAGAACCAGATAACTAAAATTTATACCATAAGGATAGTTATTCATTTTTCCCTCATAATTTTGACAAACCTTCAACTTACCTACTTCATCATCTAGATAATACATAAATCTGGCTACACATAAAATCCACAGTTTTTTTTGTTTCAAATCATTTTTCCGGTCCTAAAACCTCCATTTATGCAAAAAAAGTGCAATTTTTAACTGTTGATTGCCTGCTTCTTCCACTAACATCTTTTATTAATACTGGCTGGGGAGACAAAACTACTCATAGTAAGCTTTTTTTCGACTAGTTGGCGTGTTTCAAGTAACAGACTTTATAAATGTTCACAGCTCAAATCGGTGGTACTTTGAATCTTTTCTTCGGGTGCAGCCTTCTTACATTGATAGAGCTGGGAGTAATGGCGTATCGATGGTTTGAAAATCGATCAAAAGACAAAAAGAGAAATAAAGGTAGCAAACATAAGAAGGTAAAATTTTCTTCGGAAATAAAGTTTAAGAAAAAATGTACTAAGAAAAAAAAATAGATTTTTTGTTAGACACTTTTAGGATATTATACTTATTTTTAGTCCTTCCAAACGGTACATTATTTTGTAACTTCCCCAATTATCACTCATATCCACAGTTTTATTCATCCACAACTTTATAAACTGTCGTAATAATATAAAATATTATGGTTAACAAGCATACGAAGGACTTACAAGAAATATCTGTATAAATCATATTATAATGTTTTGTTTTTCGACCACAACCATTAGGCGGCACGGCAATGGCGCCGCGGCGGCTTGACGAGCTTAAATGCAAATATAGGGATGTGCTGTACTTATCGATTATAATAAATATAATTAAAATACTGACCCAGAATGCATACAATATCAAATAAGTTTCTATAATATGAGCACACCTCAAAAATATATGTTATATGTATGTTAGTTTTAAGGTATTTATTATATAATTAATATATATGTTAGATTTAAGGTATCAGCTGTTATATGGGCCTTTGATGCCCGAAATAAATGATTTGATTTGATTTAAAAAAGGTGTCGATTATGTTTTAAAGCAAATTATTATTATTTTTCTCAGAAACAAAACAAAGAATAGCGAACACTGCAGATGTATAATAAAAAACTTAATACTGCCCAAAAATTATTTGGATTCTACATCATACAAGTATTATTCCCCTTGTACACAGCAAAAACTGCACTTGCTATTTTGTAACCACTTTACTAATAAAGACATCTACACTCACAATTAACGAAAATATATTATATCGATATAACCCACATAACAGCACTAGTTTATTTTTAATGTAACACAATTTATATCAGAGCAACATTCATCATTCGAACAAAAAATGTGTTTGTGAGTTTGTGATTTGTTAAATCGTTTGTTGTATTAAAATGTCGCAGTAAATTATCTTACTTTAACTTGTTATTCTTATTAAATTCCGACTTAATTTTTCTTATATTCTGTAGTATTTTAATGGTCGATGAAGTATGAGGTATGATTTTTTTCTCAAGCGACTAAGAAAAAGGGGCGGATATATACTTTATTGTGGTTTGTGATGATTGTGAAAGAATATTGATTAAAATTGATGTTTAACGATAGGTCATATACAACCAAAAACACCTTCTATATTATAAGTTATTATAATATAGAAGGTGGTTTTTTGGTCGTGTGTATAATATTATGCACAACTGTTTACTGTGTGTTCAAATAAAACTTCCAAAATATACCTTTTTTAGACATTTCCTGGACTATGTAGGGAATCAACTAACAAGTGTTAACTGAATACTTGCGAACTTTAAATGCGTGGTTCTAACTTCGAACCTCTCCAGTTAGTGGGCAACGCTTACTGTTAGAACTAGTTCACAAATTGCACGACGTGTGGACACTTGTGAATTTAAATACTGATTCTGTAAAGATTGACTAGTGACGCCCGCAACTCCGTTGCCTCAAATTTCGTTTATGTCGTGACTACCGTACATTTTTCTGAGACAAAAAGTATGTCTATACCGCTATTTAAGCTAAATCGGTTCAGCGGCTTGGTCGTGAAGACAACGAACACAGTCAAATAGACAGACAGACACACTTTCGCATTTATAATTCTTTAGCCTATGAATTCGATCGTTCGTCGATCATGGTGACCATGATCGACGAACATTCATGGTTAATTGGTTATCTATACTTATTATAAAACAAAGTCGCTTTTTTTCCCTCATGTCCCTTTGTTCCCTTTAATATTTAAAACTACGCAACGTATTTTGATGATTCTTTCAGTGCTAGATAGCCCATTTATCGTGGATGGTTATAGGCTATATTTTATCACGCTAAGATTAATAGGAGCGAAGAAATAGAGGAAAATGTGGAAAAAACGGGGAAAACTATTTGAAAGGGCTACTAATCTCAGGAACTACTACTGGTCTGATTTGAAAAATTCTGTCAGTGTTAGATAGCCCATTTATTGAGGAAGGCTATAGGCTATATTTTATTACGCTAAGACTAATAGAAGAATGTGGAAAAAACGCGGGAAATTATTTGAAAGGGCATATCTCGTGAACTACTGGAGCTATTTTTATGTTATTTGGCACAGAATATAAGAAGTAGACCACGTGAAGGCTATCGATTTTAATTATTTTTTCAGTGGCTATATTATATTTTATTCCCGTGCGACGCCGGGGCGGGTCGTTAGTTTATCATAAACAAGTTCAATCTTTAGAGATAGTATTATATAGGCTACGGAAAAACTCCCGAATTATGACGTGTTTAATAAAAAATACTGATGCTGATACATATACATAGAAAAAAAAACAATTAGTTAAGGAATTATTTCTGTTAATTACTTTTACAGAATTTAGCAAAAGACGTAAAGAAAGTCAAAACAACAATGCCTTGTTATTTTTCATACAGTCATGACGTTTCATATGAAACTTTGTGGCTCGATTCGCCGTTTGGACTTTGCAACCGTGGAACTGTCTGCAATTAAGGTGAACGCAGATTTGGCCGCACCGCACGCACCGCAGTCGCCGCATTCGCAATTCTTTATATGAAGTTATAGGCAAGCTCGCATACCTACCCGCGCCGCAGTCTTCGCAACTTCATAATAATATGAAGAATTGCGAATGCGGCGACTGCGGTGCGTGCGGTGCGGCCAAATCTGCGTTCACCTTTATGCCGCATATGCAGACTGTTCGCATGCACGTCACTTGACACTCTCGCCGCTGTGATTACAGATAAACTTCAAACACTACTACCGCTGGTATAAGTTACAAGCTCAATACAAAAATGCCAATGTAAGTATCAATGACTGGTGAGACACGTTTAATACTTAAGGAGAGTACTCTGTACTCGATTCTAATTATAATTATGTAATAAAATTAGGTACTTACTTTTTTTCTAATTTCCCTTTTAATAAATGAATCATAAACACTAAGTAAATTACGCGGCTACGCAAGTAGGCATACTATGCGGCCGGCGCGGCGGCGTGCGCCACCAAAGAAATACCACGCCGCTACCCTTGTGTCCATATTGCGTTGGGTAAATAATTATTTAACTTTAAGCTACATTTACTCAGTGATCAATTGATATTATCTTTTTATATTATTTTTTTCATGTTATATAATAGCCAATTAATATCACGTCCTGGAGTATTGAACATGTCTCACCAGTCACGCAGTATAATAATTATTATACCTTCTACAACCGTTGTAGAAGGTATAATAATTATTATACTGCGTGACTAAACCGTTACGGTTTAGATGATCAACACAACTGGCAAGAGATTAGGTAAAATATACTAAGTACAGTGAGAAAATCTCTCAATTAAAAAGAACAAGAGAAATTACACTTGGAGAGTACCAAGAAATAAACACAAAAGCAGCGATTGTAAGGCTGCATTCATATTAAGTCGCGAGTAGTGCGGCAGCCGCGCGGCTGCAGCGCTGCTGCCGCACCGCTTGCGACGTAATGTGAAGGCGCTCTAAGAAACATCGTAGCTGCGTAGCTCGTAGTAGCATCGTAGCTGCGTTGCTACGAAACCGTAGCATTGCTACGAGTATACTGCCAAAATGAGAGGTCAAAATTATTATTAACACACTACGCAGCTAAAATTCTAATCAATTTAAGTCGTAGCTTTTTGTATGTAGTATTTTATAAATATAAATAAATCCGGCAAAAGTTGTTTTGAATTAATGTACGTTGTGGAAGATGCTTGAGAGCCTCAAAGTAAGATCTTCGGACCGAGCGACGATTTTAAATACAGTAATTTCGCTTTGGTTATTCTGTGTTGTGGTGGGGATTGTGAAAATCTATTATTTAACCTCGAGAAAAATAAGCAAACACATAACTACTACACAAAAGTTTATTCACCAGACTTTACAAATATTATAAATTAACGATTACACAAAACGACGAAATACCGGTCAAGTCAAACCACCAGCGGTTTTGACTTGACCGGGGGTCAAGTCAAAGCCGAAGATGGCGGCCGTGAAATTGTGTCACTTTTTTTAAATTTGACGTGGGCAGTGGGCACGTTCTGTTACAGTGTCAATATAAATTCGATTAGCGCAGAAAAAATTGTCATCTCAATACCACTTACTTTATAATAGATATCATTGTAACGTGCGCATTTTTGAATTTGTACGATTTTCTCTTTTTTTCTTGTAATTTTCAAGCCTTTCCCAGATAATATAATAAAGCAAATAATATTAATTTAGTATTCATCGCTACTCTTGTGTCTTGGACCACACACCAAGTGCAAGTATTCGAGAGTCGCAGTGGATCGCGGGCGTTCGCAACTTGGGCAGATTGAATTTGTAATGTGTTTTAAGTCACTTCAATAAAACTATTCCGAGCACTTCGCTGATTTAGATTGCTGCAACTCCAATATAAATTCCATTGAGTGTACAAACGCCTTGCACCTCTGTGAACAGTTTTTGTGTCCAGATTGAACATTACCATGAAGTTTTATATAATTAATTAATTTTAAATTATATTATTTTCAATATCATCAACTAAATTAATCTTGCTTTAAAATACAGAGATAGTTAGATCAGAGAGGCATACATTAAACATTGATACTTTGAATTTGACATTTAATTGGTATCTTAGTGTTTCCTTATATAAAAGGCCGGCAAGGCGCCTGCAACTTTCCTAATGTTGCGAGTGTCCATGGGTGACCGTAGTTGCTTTCCATCAGGTGACCCGTTTACTCGTTTGCCTCCTTATTTTATAAAAAAAAATAGATTCTGAAGAACTACTTAGACCAGCCTATTTGCAACGAATACCACCTTTACAAAAGCAGTAACATAAGCATCTCTGTGGCTCTGTGGCTCAGTTGGTGCGCTGTTGGTAGCTCAAGCCGGGGGTCGCGGGTTCAAATCCCGCCGACGGAACAAAAAGTTTTTAAAGTTCCTGGGTCATAGATGTGTATTAAATATGTGTATCATATAATAAAAAATTTAAATATATGTATAGTAAAGTATTAAATATATTATTTCCGTTGCCTGGTACCTGTAACACAAGTCCTTCAGGTACTTAGCACGGGGCCAGACTGACGTGGTGTGAAGCGTCCATAGATATTATTATTATTATTTGTGTTGAATTACTCTTGATGATGAATTGACGATGATGATGAATAAAGGCTTTTGTTCTCAGCAACAGTGGAACACAAAATATAGTGTAATCCCGAGACTGCGTGTACCGGCACGCGCGTATTACATTCCTCACAAATATTTTGCTGACTGATTGATTTTTACTTTCACACAATGTTCAATCCCTGAATAGTGATATCATATAAAAAAATAAGAGACATATAATATTATGAGAGATGTAAACTGTGACTGTGATATTTTCGAGGATGTTTGAAAAATAAGAGCTCACAGCAGATACTGCAGTCGCCAGAGGTTTTAACCTCCGAAAATTGTAATAGTGAATGGATTTTTGTTTTTGAGGTGTCATTTTTTTTTACACTATAACTTGCAAAGTTTACCAAAAATTTTTTTGTGCTTTTAATTTTTTAGTTACTTAATTAAAAATTAATATTTCACCATATAAAAACGGTCCAGAAAAAAATTTTTTTTCTTGTTCCTGTTATTTAATTACTCTTATCCGATTGTTTACGTCAAAAATTAACCAAATACACAATTTTTAAAAAAGAAAGTTTGCTTTGCTAAGCTAAATACAACTATAAAGTTTTTGCAAAGTTTTTAGAAATTAACGCTCGTCGTAACCAAGATAAAAGGGTTTGGGTGGATTTAAGGGTTGTAACAAAAAGTGTGTTAAACTTACTTGTTGTGCGTATTTAATTTTTAGAGAAATGATAACTTTTAAGTACTTAAAAACGTTTAAATATCTCCAAAAATGTGTAAAATAGACCGAAAATATTTTTCTATATTTGTTGAAAATTTATTTAAGTGAGAGCTAAAACATTAAATGCATCGACAAATGAAAGACTTTTCCTAGTCTTTGAAATATATTTAAACTTCCTACTTAAAGCCAGAAAAAAAATTGGGTGCTACAAATCTCACGTACATACTAAAGACGCATGCTGCGACCTATGTTTGGAAAATGCTTACCTGAATACAAAAAATATCAGTTATTAACCTATTTTATAATTTTTTCTTTTAAATATGTTTTAGCAAATATAATTAATGAAAAAAAATTAGTAAAAAATCAATTTTATTCTGTAAAAACCTAACTAAAAGAAATAAAATACAGATTTTCTTCGAAATATCCGTGAAAAGTTTGTGCTACATTTTCAGAAAATTTAATAAAGTAAGAGCTAAAAAGTTATACAAATTAAGAAATAGAAGGCTTTGTTCAGCCTAAAAAATAATTTTAAACTTCCTATTTAAAACCAAAGAAAAATAGGAACGCCATTTACCTGGCGAGGCACACAACAAGCACATTTGGAGGTATGCTCATCTACATACAAAAATATTAATTTTAAATCTAAATTATATATTTTTTCAACTTATTTTCTTTCTTTGGAATATAAGCAACGATACAAATCAAAAAAATAATAATATATTTTATTATTTTGCTATATATTTAAAAGAAAGGAATATGCAAATTTTCTTCAAAATTTTGCAGTTTATGAGTTTACTTGAAGTGGAAGAGAATAATTTAAAAATCAAAAGCACAACTTTTCAATAGGTAAACTTTATTATTTATGTTATCAGCTACACATTCCTTTTTTTATTTTCAATTTTCATCCACTATTGCAAAAATCGGAGGTTAGCACGATTTTTACGCTCTGGGAACTCCACTAAGAAGGATTATAACATGATATTACCAGTACTAAAAAGTTGAATCACGAGCAGCTATTTGTTTTAAAAACATTAGAGGCTAAAACATAGTCGAGTGAGATAGATTTGTGTTTCACTCTTATGTTTGAGATAAAGAGGTCCCCGTTTTGAAATTTAAAATTACTACTAAAATAATTATTTTAAAGGTAACTTGTCCAAAATGGTTATTCAATATTGCAAATGCGAAAGTATTTATGTCTGTAATCTTTACGCTTAAATCGTTGGAATGATTTCAATAAAATTTTGTGTAAAAATATCTCGGTAAAGGACATGAGCTACTTTTTATCCCGTAAAAAATACGGTTAATGCGATAAACGAACTAAAGCGCAAAGAAGTTGCGGGCAACATCTAGTTGCTCAACCTGAAAGTTTTATTTATTTAATTTCCTAACCGCAACAACGTAAGTTGGAGTGCTCGTACTTTGTAGTTCTTGGATCGAATCTACTCCGCTCATGTAATGGCCGGGAATATTAAATCACACTTGAAACGTTTCTCTGAAACTTAATAACTGGAAAACGTCAGTTAATTTAATAAACGTTTATTTATTTATTTAATGTCGACGTACAAAAAGAAAATATGATGATCATTATTAATAGTTTCAACTTTTAAGTAGAACATGACTGCATATTTTATCACTCAATACGTAATTTTTTGTGGGGTGATATTAAATATAAATGCTTACTTAACAAAGCATTCATAGTATCATTATACTATATACTAAGTATCATTATACTATGAATGCTTTGTTAAGTAAGCATTTATATTTAATATCACCCCACAAAAAATTACGTATTGAGTGATAAAATATGCAGTCATGTTCTACTTAAAAGTTAAAACTATTAATAATGATCATCATATTTTCTTTTTGTACGTTCCTAGAAATTATTTCTGGGTATAATGATACCCAGAAATAATTTCTAGGAATTTAATGGAACGCCAAATCTGAAGTTTCTTATATTAGTTATGCCTACATTATAATTTAAGAAGGAACACGTGTGACTAGCAATGAGGGTTCGACCTGTATTATTGATCTATCGGTCAATTAATCTTTGTCTTTTATGAACAGTATAAAATGTTGAAAGGAATTGCGAGCTCGATTTGGATAAAAACTTAAACTACATCAATAAAATGATAAATCAATTTGGAGCAAGCATCGCTATCTCCTATCGTTTCGGATTTTACTTACCATGCCATTTTAAAAATTCACCCTGTAAAGGTGTTATACGGCCTGAATTTTGAAAATAAACATTTTTATATCCAGCCACGCTCTAACCACTGGACCACGGAGGCGTTCTCTGATAGTACACACTACACAGTGGCACACCCTTACATAATACACCTCTGATACATTGTAGCATGTTATTGATATAATGTATCCTGAATATTGTATAAGGATTAGAGCGGTATCATGTATCGGACCAGGGTAATACAGGCCAACTGAGTACTCAGTAGTGTACTGTTATGTAGATTATTGATGAATTCCAAATAGCCCATAGTATCTGTGCTACTATGTAGGTACAGCCGGCAGACCCGTATTAATAGCTAGTATACGCGACTGTACATAATATTATATTATTATAATCTATACTTATTATTATGTTTCATAATATTTTAAATGTGAAATTGTGTCTGTCTGTCTTTTTGCTCTTCACCGCCTAAGCCGCTAAGCCGATTTTGCTGAAGTTTCGGTATAGAGATACTTTGAATTCGGAGAAAGGACGAAGCATACTTTTTATCCCGAAGAATGTACGGTTCTAGCACGATAAACGAATTTTGGCGCAACGGAGTTGCGGGCATTATCTAGTATATTATAATTCACGTTTACTGATAAGGGATCCATGCTTGATATAGCTTGATATATCAAAGCGATTGTACAAAGAGATCCAAAAACTCGAATTTTTCTAATGAAACAGGAGAAGCCCACAAAAGCTAGTTACGTCATAAATCTTGCGCCCCAAATACACCTATATTGTGTAATGAAGATGTCTTTTAAGGACTTAACCCGCAGTAATTGCTTTATACCCGGGAGGACGTTGGAACAATTAATTTATCACTGCCACTTGCCAGCGAGTTTCAAGGACGCTTAAACTGTCCTAATTTATTATTCGATACCACTTTTATTCGTATATAGGGGCTTATTAATTTGGTTTTCGAGCGAGAAAATAAGTAAGAGAATAAGGCTGCGTTTCCACCAGAGCTGAGCGGAGCTATGTTGCGAGGAATGCGTTTTTGAGAACCAATGGCATCGCCGCGCTGAGCGATGTCATGGCAAAGTCATGTCAATGAAGCGATTCCATTGATTTTCAAAAAACACATTCCTCGCAACACAGCTCCGCTGGAAAGGCAGTCAGACTAGCTTCAGTTCACCATCAGTCTGAGACTGACGCCAGAATGATGACTGGAAATTACACAATAAAAAAATTGACAGTCCGTCAATCAAACGGTTACACGATCATTCTCCCGTCAGTCTGGATCAGACTGATGGACTGAACTGATGCCAGACTCTATGTCTAAGAGAATGCCTTGATAATATAGGCATTAGGCACAAAATATAGTACGAAGACAGGGAAAATATGCGCGACAAGGCCGACGGCTGAGAATCTATACTATACTATCGTATCTAAAACTCTACTAAATTCATTTTAGTAGAGTCATTCAGTTCATTTTTAGGCTCTCCGCACACGCACGTTTTCCGTATTCGGTATTCCGTGACTCTACCGCACACGTTCGATTTTTCACGCGCCGACTTGTACTTGAAACGTACGTGCGGAATTCGTTCCGTTCGGAGAAAAACGAACGTGTACGGCAGTATGTATTTTCTAGTGATTTGATGTATTTGAATTTTCGAATACGGAAAAGGAATTCGGAAATCGCATACGGAAAACATGTGTATGCGGCTGGCTGCAAGATCTATCAGTAATGGCGACGAGAAGTGACGTTATGTTTTACGATAGTCATTTTCCACGAGGATTGTTTTATATACGAATATTATTTAGAGGTATATTATACCTACTTTCATGTGATGAAAGTTTAATATTATACAAATGTTATAGAAACGAATTTTTGATAGACAATTTCTATCACCTTTTCACAGAAATACTTAACACATTTTGATTGAATTTCGGACAGTAACATTTTACTTTTTGGATTAACTCAAATTTATATCTTAATATAAAAA
Organism: Polyommatus iphigenia; assembly: GCA_963422495.1. Taxonomy (NCBI): domain Eukaryota; kingdom Metazoa; phylum Arthropoda; class Insecta; order Lepidoptera; family Lycaenidae; genus Polyommatus; species Polyommatus iphigenia. The sequence continues at coordinate 588,989 of OY730189.1, forward strand.
TTATGGTGTTTCTATAGGATACTGTAACGGAAAGCTGAATCCACTGCGGGCTAAAGATAGTTACACATAAACGAGAATACCTGGAATATTCGCCGCAAACTCTACCTCATAATACCGTTGATATTAGTCAGCCGGAGAACTCGTAGACAATGCTTTAAGAGCAGTATGATCGTAGGATGATTCGATAAAACTACAGACATAAATTATGGACAGATCAAGCTTTCTTCCCATGTGTAGTTTTAGTGCTGTCCTTAATACAGTTCTAGTAAAATATATTATCTCAAAAACCCAGAGAACTGATTGGCTTATTCAAAATAAGAGTCTAGTTTTAAAGAAATTGACTAAGTAGTTCTTTAGTTTATTCTATCTTGCTTATTGTAATTTATAGCGTTATAAGATAATTCTTACCCAATATATTATTTTCGACAACACTTACTAATATTATTATAAGTACGAGAATAATATTATTATGTATATGTTTCTGTCTGTCTCTTATCAGTTATCACTTCACACTTAAACCGTTTTATCGATTTTTAAGAAATTTGTTATTGAGATATTTTCAGTAATAGGAAAAATATGTTGCTGGCAAAGGGTAAACTTCACGACGATAAAATTAATTCATTTCGTTGCAACAAAGCGGGTAACATCTAGCGTCTCATGAGGTTATCGATAAAGTTAATCAATTCTTACTCATAATTACGAGAGTTTGTCTCTATTTCTGTCTATCTGTCTGTTACCACGACAGTTTTTATTGTAATAAAATTCAAGGTTTCCACACGATAAACGAATTCCGAATGAAGTTACGGGCATCATCTAGTCTTATATAACTGCAAAACTGAAGGACTCTATGAGAATTCAGTCCTTTCTCTATGTCCGCGACTGGCGGCCATCTTTATTCAATCTTGGGCACCTTTCGGCGGGTCGCGCGTGCCTGGACTGCGGATTGGGGGTCGAAGCGACCGCGTTATTGGCTACGCGTCATCTACTTTGATATTTCTCTTATATACAGGTTAGGTTATTAAATTATCTACAGTTGGTTTTATATTTTTGTAACTAAGGTTTGTGAGATTAAAAGGAACAGGCAGCTCAACACATCGAGCAGCGAGACAATTGTATATTCTTGAGTAGGTAAGTTAAGTTATTTTGAAGCATAGAGGAAAAAAATACACAGGGCATTTTTAAGGCTCATTTGAAAACGCATCGCATTGCAACGACGGCTTACGTTGCAATGTAGACAAATAATAGAGAAATGAAATTAATAAAAACTTTATGTTTCAAAACTCTAACTGCGCCTACGCGTTGAAATCGATTGAAAGCGCATTTTCTCTATTTCCATTAATTTACGCTAGGCGCCGCGCTGTTTAATACCAGACACTAAATATATATTGTATTGTAAATGTGAAGACTATATTTCTATCTAAAACAAGTTTTAATGTTCACGCTTAAACCACTGAACCGGTTTTCACTGAGAATAATTTAAAACTTCGGTAACGTCCATCTATAAAGTATAATATTAAAATATAAATAATACGTACGTCTGTACGTCTTTGACAGCGGGACTCAAGGTACAACTAACATAATATTCAGCTTCCAAAGAACGCACGCAGCAGACTAAGCAAACATTATTAAAAATTAATTATTCAAAGATGTCTAGTGGCCATGCATAGCATATTAACTACGAATAATAAAACCTAAGGAACCGTAACTCCCATACTAATACAGTTTTAAATTTGGTTCCATTCGAACTGTCATGTAACGTCAGCCTTTATACCGCTCAAGGTCACCTCAATATTGCAAATGTATGAAAAGTAAACCTAAAGTACACTTTTTTGACAAGTATTTTGGAGCATGTTTTTTGACGGAGTTACTCTTCCTTAGTTTTTATTATTCGTAGCATATTAAGTATAATTATTATTAATTACCTGATCTAATATTATTACAATCGTTGCTACCACTGCTCAACATACAACACTATAAGCAAATAAATCAAAATATGTATCTGATTTATTTATTATAACATCAGAAAAACCAAAAATTGCCCAAAAAGCAAAACTGTCTCCAGGCTGTACCTGAAATTATCACTAATTATTATTATGCATTTCTGTTGCCGCTATAACAACAAATACTACCAACATAATTAAATTTATTACTTTAACAAATTTATTACTATAACTATTAATTAAATTAAACGTGCACGTCCGTCTCGCACTTAACCAATTTTTGAAATATCTGAAACGGATGGTGCTACTTATATCATCTTTTAGTTATTATGATCAATTATAAATTACCTAATCAAGTGGTGTTTTTACTGACAAATGTAAAAAAAATATAAAAAGAAAAATCGTACATAAAAAGGTGTGTGATTGTTTTATAATATTATGCTTTGCACACAAAGAACTCATCGGAATCATGTGGCAGCATTTGTGACAACATTTAAACTCCACTGAAATTGTAGTATGAATTATGATATTTGTAGATATTGGAACATTATGTTTTGTTATTTGTATTCACAAAGGTAAAAAAAGACGGGTTGCCGGCAGAAGTAAAAACTTGATTATTAACGTTGTGCATTTTTTTACCCATTTTTTATGAAAATCGATTGTTAAAAAATCGATTTTTTTAATTAATCGAAACCCTTACATCGATTAAATTTTTAACCCATTTTTTATGAAAATCGATTTTTTTTATTAATCGAAACCCTTACAATCAATTCGAGTTCGATTTCGAGTTCGAGTTCGAGTTTGAGTTCGACACAAAACACTACTCTCCAACCGTCTTACGGTTTTTCCAAGGTTTTTCGATCAGCACGAGAATCTGACGCGAATTTCACAGTTACCCATCCCACAAAAGTGCTCAACGCCGCTAAAGAAGTTTTCACTTCAAAAATATTTCACATTAAAGCACAACCATTTCCCGTACCCTACGGGCAGACTCTTTTGTTATGACAGCATAAACTCCTTATAATATAATAATATCATGAAATATCACATATTTATAATGTTACATTAGATTTTGTTTGCAACTTTATACGCAAAAAAAGTTTAGTATGATTTACATTTTACGCTGCGTTCTCTCATGAGCCAGTGGGACGGACGGTGAAACCGACATAGGCACAAGACCGACTTTACATGCCCATCCGATGCATAGACCATCTAACTTGTCAGACAATCAGGTGATCAGCCTGCATTGTCCTAGCCAAACTTGGAAATAATATTATGTCTCCACCGCGGGAAACGAACCCACGACCTCCGAGTCAAGAGCCACGCTCTATAGCACTGTTTTTAGTGTGAAAAGGTACCTAGCCAACAGACACACATTCACATTTATAAAATTAAGTCTGGATTAAAAAGTAAGCATACTACAAATGTTTTCCATATTTTAAATACCTCGTATGAATTGTTGAAAAAGCACATTTTTCCCGCTGCAATGTTTTCAATAATAGAAATATTATGAAAGGCTTTTACAAGCCCGTGTAAACAACACATGTATCTGTATGGAGTTTTCACAGAGCCGATGCACTATTTCAGATTTAAAGCTTAATTTAAAACAGAAGTAATTCTACAGTGCTTCACAATTTATTAGATTTTTTTTCAGCTTGTATATTCAAAGGTTTTATGTAGGTTACGATACAATAAGGTAAACCTTACAATTTCACAGCAGTGCCGTAAATAGGGCGGTGCCCAGGCACAGGGCGCAGACTCTGGGGGGGCGCAAGAATGACCAGACCAGGGAGGCCTGAGGCCTTAGAAGCATTGCTCTGCGTACCTATAATATCTAAAAAAAACCGGCCAAGTGCGTGTCAGGCCACGCGCAATGTAGGGTTCCGTAGTAGGTACCGCTAGTTTTTTAAAATGTTTGTATGGTCAATGAATGTATATGTTACGTCTAATAGCCGAAGTGCGGCTACACCTAGTTTTACCCGGCTACAACTAGGTGCAGCCCGCCACATGCGGTTAAACTTAGGTAAATCCTACTTATCTTCTATTACAACTAGGTTTAGCCTTCATTATAGCGGCTAGAACTAGGTACAGCCGCACACTGGAGGTTAAACTTAGGTGCATCCTATTTATTATCGGCTAGAACTAGGTTTTCAGTTCAGTTAAGGATTTTGGTTTTATTTTGAGATTCGTATCTTGCGTTTCCTGATTGATTCGATTTTGTATCATCAACCCGGTAGATAAGATATCTTACCTTAGACAAGCCATAAACCACGCCAGTCCGAAACAAGATTTATACTCGTAATTGTGTTGAATTATATTATGAACTGAAATGAAATTTCGTCTTTTAATGTGGAGAGTCTCTCTGTAGTAAAAACTACAGTAAGTTTTGCAACATACTATCCCATTTATGAGAGTTTGTTGATTTTTGAATAATCAAAACTGAGATAAAAAGTTATCCTATTTGTTTTAAAAATATGAGAGAAGAAAACAAAGACTTAGTTGATTTTTTCATAGTTTAGAAGTGAGACTTTATTTTTTATGTTTATTTTTTTATCTTTGCGCCAAATATGTCGACTAGTTCTGTTAGTTATAAAGAGAACTATATAAAGAGAAGATTTATAATATTTTGTGTTTTAAGTACTTATAATAACGCCTTTTTTTGTTAAATAATAAATAATAAATGTCACTTAAACATCCCTGTCTTTTATTTATTGCATGTAATCGAATCAATCGGGAAACGAAAAATTAGAATCTCAAAACAACTGAACTGAAAACCTAGTTCTAGCCGATGATAAATAGGATACACCTAAGTTTAACCACCAGTGTGTGCACCTAGTTTTAGCCGCTATAATGAAGGCTAAATCTAGTTGTAACCGAAGATAAGTAGGATATACCTAAGTTTAACCGCATGTGGCGGGCTGCACCTAGTTGTATCCGGGTAAAACTAGGTGTAGCCGCACTTCGGCTATTAGCCGTGGGTGTTTTACACTACTAACAACATCATCTCAGTTAGTTTCAAATGAATTTGAACGAAAAGTTCCTTTATACGTCTTCGCCGAATACATTTTTTTAGTTGATCGATTATTATTTATTACTCAATAACTTATAAAGTCTTCTTAGCCGTGATAGTTTTCCTTTTAAATTCAGCAGATTTCCTACTCCCTTGAATTTTTTCACATTTCCAGAAACAACCGTTTTGCTGGTAGAAGGGGGGACACTGGACTCTAACGATTATTTCCACTTTAATCCTTCGGTCGCGGATTCTTGGAAATCTATTGTTATTCTATTGTTGTCGCGGTCACCGGTGCCGCGGTGAATATTTCACAAACCGATTCCTAAATCTGAAAATAATCTATGAATACTCGTAATATTTTTAAAAAACCTATCCAACGACACCCCACACGATTGGGTGGACGCGAAAAAAAAATCATCCCCGCTTGATGAATATTATATTAAGATTTCATGAACCCTTTTGTCGGCATCACTAATATGTGCATTCATGCCAAATTACAGCTTTGCAGGTCCTATAGTCTCTGAGCAAAACCGCGGACAGACAGACAGACAGACAGACAGACAGACAGACAGACAGACGGACAGACGGACAGACTGAAACTATAAGGGTACCTTGTTGACTACGGAACCCTAAAAACAAGGGCGCAGTTATAGAAGCTCGCACAGGGCGCAAAAAAGGCTATTTACGGCACTGTTTCACAGGTAATGTTTGTTTACATCCAGTCCGTTACTACTTTCTCAATTATTTATTAAAACCATAAACAGTTTATGATTTGAAACTAGATATTTAAGATAGTTTATGATAAACTATCCTAAATGTCTAGTTAAATATAATAATAATTAGTATGTGGCCTTGGTAGTAGGTGATTAAAACTAAAACAAACCATGATTATAATCCTACTACAGAACCCGATAGCAGACAATAGAAACGCACTTAACCTGTTCTGCACCGTCCTTGTGTTGTTCTTTGTTTACATTCTAGTAACGCATTAGCTTATTAACATAATGCATCAGTAACTTAGCCTAATTTAGTGCCCCATTCACGATTTGTTAAGCGCACACGATGCAACGGATTGTCGGTAATTATTTTTTCGCTATCCGTTTCTATCTCGTCGTAATTTACTGACTCTACCATCGAAGCTAGTAAAACCACTCGCGTACTAATTAATTTTATTATTAGTGGAAAGTTTTCCAACGGCGACTAATTAAGTGGTCCGGAAAATTCTTTAATAATTGTTATTTATTGTGTTATTTCATCTTTACAGGATTATTTATTCTAGTGGTGCCAGCCACCATCGCCGGTACGATCGGTAGCATCGCCAACATAGACAGCATCGGCAGCGTCGGCAGCATTGGCAGCGTCGGCTCCGACTGCCTGTGCCCCAAATCGAGTGACCCACTGTGCGCCATCAACAACATCACCTACGAAAACGAGTGCCTGTTTAACTGCGATAGGGAACTAGCCATCAAGCACGGGTACCCGCCTATCTTCGTCGTCTACAAGGGAGCGTGCAAGGAACCCTGCGTGTGCGACCAAAAGTACGAGCCTGTTTGCGGCAGCGACGGCAACGAGTACAATAATCAGTGCGAGTTCGATTGCAAGAACAAAGATTTGGAACTAAATAACTTACCAAAAATTACCATCACGACGTGCGCGCCGAGTTGCATCTGTACGTACCTGTATAATCCAGTGTGCGGTAGCGATGGGAACACCTATCCCAACGAGTGCCTCCTCAATTGTGAAAATCAAAAGCAGGAGAAGAGCGGCAAAGAAAAAATTTCGAAATCTAGCGACGGGGAATGCTCCGAGGCGGCGGCCTGTAAGTGCACCGAGGAAAGTAAACCAGTTTGCGGAAGTGACGGCAAAACTTACGAAAACGAGTGTCTCATGTCCTGTGAGAGTAAAAAATTAGAATCGAATGGCTTGATTCCTATCACGATATCCAGCCAAGGAAACTGCCCCGAGTCGTGTGTGTGCCCGGTGGTCTACCGACCGATATGCGGTAGCGACAACAAAACTTACGGCAACGAATGCCTATTGAACTGTGCCAATAACGATCAAGACGAGAAAGTCAATATAATCAGTCAAGGAGAATGTCCCCAACTATGCGTATGCCCGCAAGTGATACTACCGATCTGTGGGAGCGATGGCAATACCTACGAAAATGAGTGCGTCCTTAATTGCGAAAATAAAAACCGAGGACAAAAGGGCGAGAATCTGTTGGACATTCTGAGTAGAGGCGAGTGTCCCGAATGCGTTTGCCCAGTTCTGTATCAACCAGTATGCGGCAGTGACGGCAAAACTTACGGCAACGAATGCTTTCTAAAATGTGAAAGTGATAAGCAAAATCAAAACAACGGCGAAAATATCTCTGTGGTAAATGATGGTGAATGTGTCGAATCGTGCACGTGTCCGGTGAACTACGAGCCGGTGTGCGGCAGCGACGGCAAAACGTACAGCAGCGAGTGTAATTTGAACTGCGAAAACAAGAAATGGGATCGAAACGGCCAGGATCCTTTGACGGTCATCAGCAAAGGAGAGTGTCCCAAGCCCTGTTTGTGCCCGTTGATAGTACTACCAGTGTGCGGGAGTGATGAAAAGACGTACAACAACGAGTGTCTTCTTTCGTGTGAGAGCAGCAATCTCGTTCGAAATGGACAAAATGCTTTACAAGTCTTAAGAAACGGTCAGTGCCCTAAATCGTGCGTCTGTCCAGAAATATATGAGCCAGTTTGCGGAAGCGATGGCAAAACGTACGGCAACGAGTGCTACTTAAATTGTGAAAATAGAAAACAAGGCCAAAGTGGAAAAGATATTACAATCTCTAGTAAAGGAGAGTGTTCTCAACCCTGTACGTGTCCGCAGCTAGTTCTTCCGGTGTGCGGGAGTGACGGTAAAACATACGAAAGCGAATGCCTGTTCACGTGTGAAAATAACAAACAAGTTGACAACGGACAAAATCCTCTTGAAATCATAAGCATAGGAGAGTGCCCAAAATCCCTAGCTTGTACAGGTGAAAACAAACCAGTGTGTGGTAGCAACGGAAAAATTTACAACAGCGAATGTCTGCTGAAAATAGAATCGTTAAAATTCGAGCAAAGCGGACTCCTGCCGTTGACGGTAATCAGTCAAGGAGAGTGTTCCCAGTCGTGTGTATGCACGAGACAGTACCAGCCGGTTTGCGGCAGCGACGGCAAGACTTACAACAACGAGTGCCTCCTGAAATGTGAGAGCAAAAACAACGAGCAGAGTGGAGGAAAATCGATCAGCGTAGCCAAACAAGGGGAATGCGAGGACCCGTGCATATGCCTGGACATATATCAACCGATTTGCGGGAGCAACGGCAAAACCTACAGCAACGAATGCGTCATGAAGTGTGAAAATAGCTCTGAGCAGAACAAGCAAAACCCGATCACAATGGTGAGACAAGGGGAGTGTCCCGAGGTCTGTATCTGCACGAAAGAATACGAGCCGGTCTGTGGCACTGATGGTAAGACGTACGGGAACGAATGTTCACTGAAATGTGAGAGCCAAAAACTCACGAACATCATTAGCCCGCTAGAGGTGAAGAGTAAAGGAGAATGTCTCTCTTGAACAATTAATTATTTATCTCCTTACTAGAATAATATCTTATTTATGAACAATTTAGTAAAGTCAGTACAGTTATTTTTTCCGTCGACTATACATTTTAACCGTTTCCATGTAAATCTTTTATGCGAGATTAATCGTGCATAATATTATATTAATATTAAAATTAATCGTAACAGCTTTATTTCAATAATTACTGAATAATTCATCTGAATTTAAATTTGAATTGTTAATATTATACAAATTGATATAAATTCAAAAAATATTTTCACGAGCATGTAATGTGGCGTTAATTTAAATTTACGAAATGAAATATTTAATTTTACGTATTTTATATTGTAAGGGAAAAAATATAAAAGTTATTAAAGAAAGTGCACATTTTTATTTTAACTTTTACAGTATACAATTTTTTGAAAATTTATAATATAAAATCGTATAGTGCCACTATATGTGCCACGTATGCCATGTTGCTATATTTTTAAGATAGGTAACTTTTTCGAGTTTAACATTCATTGATAACAGCTAATCTCAAACTACCTCATGAAAATAATTTATTATAACGTAGCTACATATCGACGACGGAAAACAGAAAGGGCGTATCCCGTTAAAAGGTCGTAACTAGACTACGTATAAGGTCATTATCAGTTTTTTTTTCTGCGTCGATTGGTCTGGGTCTGGTTGCTCTCCGATGACATGAAATTTTAAAAAAAGTGAGTATTTTAAAAAGTGTGATAATTTTTTTTTGGTGTAACTGCCCACAAAACTGCGTATTTATACTTTTTTGAGATACGATTTGAAGAAGTTTGTGTTTTTAATTAAAACATATTTACGCTGTTCCTGTTTCGATGCGTCCCAGATGTTACGACCTTTTTTTATGCTTACTATGCTACAACATTTTAACGGTTCAGATTTTTCTAAGGACAAATAATGACTTCTTAGATACTACAATTTCATGGGTGGTAGAAACGAACTCAATCGTAGTTAATACGAGTCACAGGTCCCGCAATTTGTTGAACATTCCGGAATTTCTTACATACACCCCAGGTAAGTTACCTTAGTCGCTGCGCGGGCGTCGTGTTGAAAGGTTGTGTCAGTTTCGCTGTAGTGAAATCGTGTTGCAAAAACCTTGGAGTGTATAATTTCTCTATACAAGATATGTTACAAATTCTAAAGATTTAATTACCTAGTAATAAGTTCCAGGATACATAATGTATTCTTGAGCTAAACTCAAAAAGAATGTAAACAAATCGAAATCAAATTCTGCGTGGTACCTATGCGTTGTAAGATTTTAGGTTTTTTTACTACTATTAGGGGTTAAAGTATGAAGTTTCCGTTTTTGTAAGTAGGTGTTCGTGAAATTCAATTTTCCATAGTAACGTTTTTCTTAATCCTTCGATCGAGGTTTCCAAGAATTGCTATTGTATTCTATTGTTGTCGCAATCACCGGTGCTCGTACGGGGCTTGATGTGTTAATTAGGTAACAACTAATTTAAATCTAAGCATACCTACGTAGTTATGGGCATGGTAACTACTAACATGACACATTTTTTAACCCCCGACAAAAAAGAGGAGTGTTATAAGTTTGACGTGTCTGTCTGCATGTCTGTCGGTCTGTCAGTTGGTCTGTCTGTCTGTGGCATCGTAGCATCCAAACGGGTGGACCGATTTTGATTTAGTTTTTTTTGTTTGAAAGCTGACATGATTGAGAGTGTTCTTAGCCATAGTTCATCATCATCAGCCTGCTCAGTGCTGGAAAATTGCGGTTCATCTGGTTTGTGAAGGGCCGATTAGCAACTTGCAGTCGTTTGGTGGGCTTTATAATATTTTGCATTCTAGTTCGTGACATTTATGAATAAATACACATTAATGGAAAGTTGACCTGGTGCTGCAGCATAATCTGGTAATCAATAGGATACCCAACTCCTCACCAACTTAGAGCAGAGGTTTCGTGTTCGGGCTCATTTTAATTGCGACAGTTAGTAAGACGTAGATAACAGTAAATATTTGCATGCTGCTACTGCAGCATCGCCAGGATTCTATAGGAGCCGAGCTCCATAATATTATTATGAACCCAAAGTGGAGGTTTCATGTTTGGACTCATATTGACGGCCTCATCCAAGAGGACATTCGTAGATGGTATTCATTGAGATAATAATATTATGATCCTTTTGATAGGAATTATTCTGCACTATAACGAATACAAGTTTAAAAAGCATGAAATAAAATTAAATTAAGAAATATTGATGAATTAAGTATTGATTTTATATCTTTTCTTATAATTTTAACCGACTTCCAAAAAGGAGGAGGTTTCTCAATTCTACCGTTTATTATATTATTAATATTGTTCATTTTTTAAATGTTTAATCTTGTTCTGTAATGTTGTATATTATGTACAAGACTTATCTTTAACAATTTTTTATTTACTCCATAAATAACATTAGTAGGGAAAAATAATATAATGAAGGGAATAATAACATAATAATATTATATTCCACTTAAATTCTGAATATTATTAGTTATTTATTGTTAAATAATTCTTTAATGAAAAGTATAATTACGTAGGTACCTAAAGTTACTATTATGGATATTTGATAACCTTATATTATGTGTTTTTGTTGTTGTTTTAGTGACATAATATATTATTTACTTAATTAGTTATTAAGTTGACATTGTATAATATTATATTTTTTGCTTTATGTTTTTGGTAACTTTTTAAAAGTTCAATAAATTTACGTTTATAAAAGCTTACGACGTTTTATTTCGTCATTGGGTGTCTAGACGTTTGAATTACAAGCAATTTTCTAACCATTATAATGCATTATAAATGTGTTTACACCCCGTTCCTGGGAGTAAATTAAAACGAACATTAGTTACGACCTTTTTGAGGTCAGTAAATTTCTTATAGTTTTATGATTCAGTACAAACGTCGTGTCAATATACGACATTTTTGAGGTCTGCAATTTTTGTATACAATGGGCGTAACTCGAATAACTTTATTTCTAGCAATAGGAAGTTATTGGCTTGTATGCCACCTTATGCAGGTTTTTATTTAAAAGTAAAGGTGTTAAAATTATGTTCCCACGATTTACCGTTAAAAAGTTATGATTTAGTTTCCCAATATTTTTTTGTTTTTTGGCTCTGGTGTAAAGTAGCGTTAGACCGAGTTACACCCTTTCTGTTTTCCGTCGTCGAATTATAAATGCGACATACTTGGCAATTCGTTTACAGATGAGAGATTAAAAAACTCGTTTTTATCAACGTATTGCTTATCATATATTGCACTAGGGATGTATTTAAATAAAAGCAGTATAGAAGTTGCATTGTACTGTTGGAATCCCATTGGACGCCGTCGACATGTTTGAAAATAAATGTAAGTATTTGTTGTAAGCTTTGAAATACGAAACTAATAGATATTATTTTTTTTAAACGACACGAACAAGAATTAGTACAGTTAATGAAGGCAAAAATCAGGTGCAACCTCCGATTTCGTTGAACCTCCATCGATTTGGATGAAAATTTGGGATTAAGTACGTTAAGCCCTCTACTTTAAAAGTGACATACGCTCGTATCGCGTTTTTTTAATTTTAGGGGTGAAATCCACCCCTTTTGTTGAAAGTAGAAAAAATGCAGATTTAACCATTCTGGCTTAACTAATTGTGTTTCATTTGATAAAATAAATGTTTTTAATGTTTTATTAATGATTTATGATTATATTATAATTAATTTTTCATTCCTTTTAGCAACCATCCCTTTAATCGTGAAAAAAACATTTTTTGTATATCTTTGCTTTAAAATCGTATATTTACATTATATAAAGAGTTTGTTTAGTATCTATGATATAATTTTTGGATAAAACTGAAATATAAACTCCTTAAAGTACACCTTTATTGCGAAATAACGGTCAAAATTGTGTTCAAAAACTTAATAGGTTTCAGGTTTTAAACCCAATTTTTTCAGTTAATTTACTTAGTATTCATTTCTTATTTTAAAGTTTTTTTGCGAAAAATTTTCACCCCTTCCTGTAAACTACCCAATGTCTGAATAATAATTGCTATAAGTTTTTATTGTAAGTTTTTTATCAGCTTTAATTAGTTATATTTATATTTTATATACATATTTTTTCATAGTTAAGATAAATTTTATATATTAATATATTTCAAACATTGATATTATTTAGTCCAAAATATTCAAACAACGATTTCAAATTACCCTCTGTGCAAAAAATTTACGCAAAGGCTGAATCTGCTGGACTGAAATATTTCATAGACGCACATCATTATAAAAAGCCCCTCTTTTATCATAGACATTTACCGTTTCGTTTCCTTTCTGAATATTGAAAGACTTGAAAAGATTAATGTATATTTAGTATGGTTTATACGACGCCTGCAATCTTGCTTGGACCATAAATTTTTTCGGGATAGAAAGTATCCTATGTCCATATCCATTCCCGAGATTCAAAGTATTTTCATACTAAATTTCAGCAAAATCTGTTGAACCGTTTGGGTGTTAAGAGGTAACAGGTAGACAAAAACACTTTAACATTTATAATATTAGTATAGATGTACCTAAGGGTTTCCTACAATATTTGCATCCCAAATCTCTGCTTCAAAATTGTTTTAAAAAAAATATGTTCGTTAATATCACAATAGCTCTGTTAATTTTTAAGTTATCGGGTTCATTTATGGACCATTTTAAAGGTAATTTAAAGAGCTTTAAGATCAACTTGACAAATACTTTTTAAAACCCTTGGTTTAAAAAAAATTAGGGTTAAAAGGTCCCGGTTTCATGCTTCTCGCAGTAAAAGTTAGGCTTTAAACGTCTCTATCTTCATTATTTTTCATCCTATAAAAATCAAAAGAAAATCAAAAGATTTCTTAAAAAATGGACTCAAATTTCCTTCTTTTTAATTTTTACGAAAGTTTAATATTTTTGAAGTTATGTTCAAAACAAAATGATATTAACGAAAATTTGAATAATTTTGATTTTACTAAATCATTATTTTTTTCAAAACTAAGCATTCTAAACCAAAAAAAAATTTTGAGGTCACTACTTATGCTAAAATAAAGAAACGTCTTTGGGGATAACCATAAATTTGAATTGTAGAAATGGTCAATGTTTTATTTTTCGATTTTTGCAAAAAAATTTGAAAGGGTCATCTTATTTTTATCATAACTTGATCAATTTTGAAGCTATTAACTTTTTAAAATTCTCATTAAAAAGGTACTTTTAAGTTCTTTAAAAGGTTTGAAAAAAGTACATGTCATAAAATGCATCGGTTTACCGTTATTTAAGTTTGAGTGCTTAGACTTAGGTACTCGCCGAAAGAAAATTTATATACAATCACCTGTATAGGTGATTGTATATAAATTTTCTTTTGAATTAATAAAGGAAGGTATTTCAGAGTAGAAATTAGTTTGTCTTTTTATTGGCTTTAATTTTGGTGATTAGACATTTTTCGTAAAAACCTACAGTTTCTTATTTAATTATGAAAAACCGCTTTAAGACATGTATTTTTCTCACGCAAAAACATGATCTTTGATCTTTAATAACTCCGAAAGTATTGATTTAATCAAAAAACTTTATAAAACAAATTTAGCTTGAAATTTGTGTGTCTATTGATTCCTGGTGTTGTTTTTATTTTCAAAAAATCACCCCCCCGAGAAGGGTTGGCATCAACCCCCAGGGCAAAAGCGCAAGTTGACACTATGTCACTTTTGTTTCTTAGGGTATCCCCCACCTGCTTACCAATTTTCATGAAAATCGATGGAGGTTCAACAAAATCGGAGGTGAAAACCTTCAATGCCTCCACTAAATAGGTAATTCCAGTCTACATTCCAGTATAACAAACTCACAACTATCAAAAACTTTTAAGATTTTGATAATGATGCGCTACTTTTGTATTTCAGTAATCGTCTTCGCAGTAACATGTTTCCAATGGTTATTGGTACACGCCAATTATAGTCCGCCCTACATTCCCAATGCGGCCACCACGGAGCCTCCATTGGTGTGTCCCTGTGACTATCGCTACAACCCAATCTGTGGAAGCGATAGAGTCACCTACATCAACGAATGCATTATGGAGTGCCTGAACCTGGTCAATCCCATAAGGGGTTTTCCCGTCGTGAAGAAGCGTCATGACGGCGAATGCAAGAACTTAATCTGTCAAAAACTCACGCTACCAGTCTGCACCTTAGATGGAGTAACTTATCCTAACGAGTGCGAGTTGGCCGTGGACAATATCAAGCGTAACAGTCAGAAACAGAACTTGGTGTACCTAGCTTATAGAGCAGAGTGTAAGGGTAAGCCTTGGAACTGCACCACATTAGCAGCGCCGGTATGCGGCGACGATGATATCTTGTACAGAAACGAATGCGTCCTAGACAGTACAAACGAAATCTGCGAGAAACTGGGACTAAAGAAAGTAACCTTGAGAAACAGAGGGACGTGCTTGAACAGCTGTCTGTGTCCTAAAACCGAGGACCCAGTATGTGGAAGCGACGGATTAGTATACACCAATTTATGCGAAATGGAATGCAAGAACAAATATTCGAAGTATTCTAAGAATGAGATCGTAAGAGTGGCGGATAGGAGCGTCTGTGAGGGTTGCTTGTGCACCGCTCAGTATGCTCCCGTGTGTGGTAGCGACGGGAGGACTTACTCGAACGAGTGCCAGCTAAACTGCGCTGCTAAGAAGCAGAGTGATCCAAATCTTGCAGAGGTTAGTCAAGGAAAATGTTCAAAGTGCTATTGTAAGGACGACGACAGTCCCGTTTGTGGGACCAACCATGTGACATACAAGAACGAGTGCTATCTACGCTGTTCAAATATAACCCATTTGGAGTACATTGGCCTGCAGCATACTGGCCCTTGTCTACCGTCCTCTGACTGTAACTGTGACTACTGTCCTCCCGAGTACGAGCCGGTATGTGGTAGCGATGGACAGACGTACTGGAATATGTGCAGACTGCTCTGCTACGCGGACTGCCTCAAAACAAATAGACTACAGGGAATTTGGCGTACTAAGGAAGAGGCTTGTTCGTGTTAATTTTCTTTTGTTTTTAAATTATGAACATTTTTAATTAACAATAAATGTTCAAAATGATAATTTTGTAAGTATATAAAATTAGTAATACACACATTGACACGGACCGATTCTGTATCGTACATTTGTGAGTTAATAACTGAGTTAGTAACGAAACCGAGGAGTGAGTAACGGAAAGTGCCACTTTTTGTATTCACTTGCATACAAAAGTGAGACTTTCGGTTGCTCACTCCTCCGTTTCGTTACTAACTCAGTGATTAACTCACAAATGTACGATACAGAATCGGCTCGCTAGTAATTTGTAAATGTCTCTCGACTATAACATTGCAGTTGAAAAGGTTTCTGAATACATTATGACAAGACCTATACTTTAGTATACCTAGGGAATAATCGCGATTCTAGCAGCGACCAAGTACATAAGTATTTGATGGAAATATACGTTTTCAGAGGTAATATTGTATGCATCATTTGCTTTGCCCCAATTATAAACTAATTCAAGCGTAACATTATGATAATCAACTATGTAAACGTTTTCCAAACTGATTTTTTTGTTTATGTGTCGTCATCCGATGCAAGTGTAAACACGGTTACAGTATAGGTATCAGACAATTCAGTAACTCAGCCATGTCCTTAAAGCAATCGAGTCCAATACAAGTTTCTAGTGCATGTCATGTGATACATGATTATTTGCAAATATAATGAATAGCTACTATAAGAGCGAGAGCTATCAAATTTTGCTGTGTTTTCTAATAAGTATTACGATCCCGGAAGACGATTGACTTAAATGAAATTGAGATTTATTTAATCATTGTATATTTATCTGATACGAGCCTAACGGAAAACACGATTCACTTATTTTGACTCGATAGTTTTATTTTTCGAAATTATGAATTTTTCTGGGCTTTTCAACAAAATATATCTGTTACACTTATTCAGTTACTATCATTAAATAACTTGCACTACTACAATCATACACTTTGTAAAATCATAGCTAAAGGAAATATTAGTATTGTATTTAGTTTTTAAGTAATCATCAAAAAACTGTTTTGGGACTTACCACCTTTACTTTCGTGCTATAATGCGGGAACCCTTGTTACGCGATATTGTTCACTACTAGCTGCGGCTCAAAGTACAATTCATGCGGGCACGATTCATGGAGGATAGCGGAGTATGTAGGCGGGGCTAGCGTGTTTTGATATTTTTGGCAGCCCGGTCTTAAGTTATTTGAAATCTTGCTTTGGTCGCCATATAATTTGCTGTAGCGCTCCACGGCACGACAGGTTTTTTCAGTAAAACGGAAAAAGAAAATAAACAGAATCGTTTGCAGAGTGCAGACGCTTTTAATTTTACTGTCACGGCAATGACAAGCCGTGAATAACAAACGCCTACAAAAACGACCAGTCCACAGTATTACCACACTATAAAACGGTGTATGGTATTACCGTGCCGTGCCATGCTACGAAAAATTGTTATTAAAGCGACGAATGTGAGTGTGAGTTGGCGGTCTACTAGGAATATGGTCTACTGTATATAATTTATGCTGTGTACGTGCCGTGCTCTGACATTACAACACCTGCAGTATTGAATATATGGCCTGGGCGTAAAATATCGGAATTATGTACATACAGCCCATATTATTAATTGTAATAAAAATCGTTGAAAATGCCATATGAATTGACTTTATTATTAAAGTTCTATTTATTTCTGACCTTATTGCTCAACTTTAATATTATTAAATTTTTATTGACTTATTAATATTAAGTAATTATTACTAGCTTTATTATTAAATATATTATCTATATTAATAATGAATTATCAATTACTATTTATGTGCCGCAAAGATTATATGGAATTACTAATGAGACTGCATTTAGAACAAATTTTGAATCAATATTGACGAAAACTGACTCTACTGTAACTGTAGAGCAGTTGTAGCAACAATATTTTTTTATTATTACTTTCTGTTTCTCCAGTTTAATTATCATTAATAGTTAACCACTTAATTTAGACGTAATAAATTATAAAATGTAAACGATAACTAGATTAAATTTTATTGTAACATTGTCATCGTCATCATCAGCCTATTGCCGTCCACTGCTGATCGTAGGCCTTTTTTAACAGTGGGAAAAACGCATTCCCGTCAGCCCGGGGGAAAGGCCGCCGGGATAATATGTGGGACTCCCCAGGAGTTGCGGTAAGGAGGAGGGTGCGGGTTTACTCACTAAAACCCATCGGTGCTTCCTTCCTCCACTAAGCAGCTGGGCCACCGGACCCGCACACAAGGGCGATATCTGTGGCAGCCTGCTGAAGTCTGAACGTAAGCCTCCCTCAACGAGCGCCAACCATCTCGATCTTGGGAAGCTCTCATTCATCCGCTGTCCACCAGCTTCTTTTCGTCGATCATCAAGCTGCAGGGCATGCTACAGTACATTTACAGTTTGCCTAATCATGACACTCTACCACTTGTCTGCTACGTTGGTCGTCAGCTAGCATAACAACTTCGTGACAACAGTAAGTTATCTTTATACATGGTCGCTATTAATTACTTAATCATTTCGTTTTGTACCCACGATTTTTTTTGTTGTTAAATTTTCAATGTAGTCTTGTTCTAAATGTTCTAATTCATCTAAAGAATATAACTGCATTAATGACTCAATACATAACTTTTTCGTGGGTTAGTACACCACGAACACGAATGCTTAACAGCGTCCAGTGTCCACATATAAATCTTCTGTACTTGTGTTAGTACTTAGTCATTGAACTCCTCCTAAGCAGCTGGACCAATTTTTAATAAAAATAATAGCGTGTGTTTAAATGTGTTTGAAAATGGTTTTGGTTCACAATCCGATTTAAAAAAAGATCGGTGGATATTAGAAAATTAACCAATTCCTTACCACCGGCACCGTATAGAATAATGTCGTTACGCTATTGACTATTTTAAAGGGGTACGAACCTTTGTGGCATATCCAATGATATATTCTAGCCGCCGGCCATCCTGTTTCTTTTTTTTCAAATTTTTTGAGCTCGATAAAAGTGCTATATTTGGATAGAGGACACTTATACAAACAAAAAATGTTAAATAACATGGTATCCTAAAGTGTCACGTTTCCGAGATATTTAGAAGTAATATGTGGGACTCCCCATTTGTGTCTTTTGGATTCATAATATTATTATGAATCCAAAAGACACAAATGGCGATCTTTACTTCATAATATTATTCATAATATTATTATGAATCCAAAAGACACAAATGGCGATCTTTACTTCATAATATTATTCATAATATTATTATGAATCCAAAAGACACAAATGGCGATCTTTACTTCATAATATTATCTATACATACAGGGTGTCAAAAGACCGCTTCCGATAACTTCGTGGGGTTATTATAGGGCATGAGATATATCCATTGGTACAAGTAATTTTCTTTAAATCGCCAGTTTTTAAAATAGTCAAAATTTTCAACACGCAATGTATAATGCTGATGTAAATGCGCGATAATATCGCGCGCCAGTGGAGCCCCGCCGGCCCCGGGCTGCGCCAGCCCCCCCGCGCCGCCCGCGCCAAGTCCCGCGCGCGCGGCCCTGCGCTAGACAAAACAGCTGATCGTGGTGTGCCCTAGGCCCTAGCCCGTAGGTAGTGAATAAACCACCAATATTGTAATGATTATTAAATTACAATTGTTTTCACGATTTAATAAAATGTTAGAATTTATTAATTACCGTTTCTTAGGTTTATTACTCAAAAATACTCAGTTTTTACTTCCGGCCAAAAAGGAAAGTAATCATAATTCACATCCGAATGAGGTTGTAAAAATACAATACACAGTTACTATGGAAAAAATACTTGATAACATGTTCACTGACCTGTGATCAGCTGTCTGCTTTTATGAAATGCAGTTTGAGCTGTGCTCCATCTAACTCAATGTAGATTGCAGAGTTTTTAAACACGAAACAAAAGTAAACAGGAGACATTCCAATTCTTTTAAAAACACTTTTTACTGCACTGTTTAAACCGCACTATCGTCTATCGACGACGATGTTCACCCTCGTTCCATAAAGGTTTACGAGTATTAAAAGTTCATTCACATTTCATCGCACATTCTTCGGACGTATCACGTGAAAAAATAGTTAAGAATGTCACAAAACAAGCAATAAGACCAGAACATCCGTAAAATTACAAAACTTAAACAAAAACTTCACAGTACACCAGCGCGGCGCGTGTTTACAGCAGACTAAATAAAAATTAAAGAAAAAACTTTGTTAAATAATAGGGATGTATCCCTCTGCATATTTTGAGTTATCGATAATTTTTTATCGATAAATCGTTATTAATTGTTTTACATACGAGTAAGTATTGATTACAGTCAAACTAAAAAAACAAATACCTACTCAATGTTAAGAATAGCGACAACAATAATTAAAAGTTATTTAAAATTAAATAGGTATTATTAAAGTATTTTCATTGCATGCGTAAACGCGTATACGCGCATAAGTATAACGCATAACGCGTACCATAGTATAACAATCACTTTATCACGGTAATGTAGGTATCGAAATTATCGAATGCAACTTGACTATGTATCCCGATAAAATTTTCTGAATTTATAACCTCTTAATAGAGTTCATTTTAAAAATGAGATTACATCTACTAAATAATAGTTATAATTTTTATTACTTAATGGTAATTTAAATATCGACTGAAATAAATAGTTTTGAATTTTAAATAGGGTACAACACTTAGATTGTCCTTGAAATGGATTAGCGACACGTGCGTTGTGCTAGGCAGAGCGGCGGCGTTTTGTCGGGTCCGCATCAAAGGACAAAGCAAGCCGCCGCCCGTGTCGGCAGGTGTCGGTGTCCTTTGACGTCTTCACCGAAAGCCGATAAACATTATTTTAAAAATTAAAATAGATTTTTCTAATTTAGTAGCCATTTGGGCATTGAGGTAATAGGTTGTTGTTAGAGATAAGTTTGATTATTTAACAATTATTTCAAGGATCAAAACGTGGTAGTAGTTATTGTGTTAAGTGTTAATTGATTATTATTTCAGTTGTGTTAAAATACTTTGTGGTGTGCCGTGTGATAGAGATTTCGTTTAAAACGAGAAATGTTTTTGACGTTGTTGGTGGTCACTGGTCTTATTGCTTGGTATTAAGGGCTATTTTCAAAATGCATAAAGAAGTAAGAACACACTCAACATTTTTCACGTAAGTTAATTGCCAGTTTTATGTATGAGGTTTTTTCGTGTATCATCTGTAATTTCGATTGATAAGTGACGATTGCGGATAGACTGTTCATCCGCATTGGTTTCGTTATTTAGTTACGATTAAATTTTTGTAACTATGTAGTCTAATAATCTTAGACTAGTTACAAGTACAACAGTATGACAAACTTCTAAGTTTGCCATACTGTAGCAAGTTGTGCACAGACAGTTGCTTACAGTTTTCTACGAGTTACCATTAAACTTTTAACACTGCAAGTAACTTAGATAAGAGGTCAGAGGTGAGAGTTCTAAGTTCCACGTCATGGCGACCTTCATGGGTTTAAAATTGAAAAGACACCACATACATTAGGGTTTCTGTGTGATCTGTCGTAGTGTATCTTCATTCGTCGCATACGACCTTTCGACGCGTGCGTAGGCCGGAGCCCGGTGCTAAGTGCTAACAGCTGATTGCGCGGTCAACGTTTTCGAGTTCGTAGGTACTTCGTACACACGAGAACGTTCACCGCGCGCTGCCTATTGCATAATGGAGTAAAAATAATAAAATTTTAAAAAATATTTTTAATTATTTTTCTATGTGGTTTATTATCATGTTTTAAAGGTATTAATTATAAAAAAAAATAAAAATTAAAATTAAAAAAAAAAAAAAAAAATACATTTTCGTAATCAGAAAATGTAGTATAATCATACCCCAAAGTTATCGGAAGTGGTCTTATTACACCCTGTATAATAAATCTGTAGAAATGTCAATTCTGTACATTAAAGATATTCAAAAAATAATAAGCGGAGGGTGCCACAATATCGCTATAGAAGCCGAAAAGTTAGTTAGTTTTTTTGTCTGTCTGTCTGTCTGTATGTATGTTTGTTCCAGCATCACACGAAAACTACTGATCCGATTTGAATGCGGTTTTCGCAGATATATTTGTCTTCTTTCAACTTTACATCTGGTGTATAAAAAAAATTCTCCCCACCCCTCTGAAGGGACGAAAGAGGGGGTCAAATTTTGTATAAGACTTTTGCTTTAACACGAAAACTACTGATCCGATTTGAATGCGGTTTTTACAGATATATTTGTCTTCTTCCAAATTAATATCTGGTGTATACAATTTTTCCCCCCAACCCTCTAAAGGGACGAAAGAGGGGGTCAGATTTTGTATAAGACTTTTGCTTTAACACGAAAAGTACTGATCCGATTTGCATATGGTTTTCGCAGATATATTTGCCTCTTTCCAACTCAACATTTGGTGTATAAAAATTAACCCCCCAATAAGGGGACCAAAGAGGGGTCAGATTTTGTATCAAACTTTTTTCTTTAATGGACTTACTTCATATTATTAACTGTTTTTCCAACTTAACATCTGGTGTATAAAATTTTTCCCCCCACCCCTCTTAGGGGACCAAAGAGGGGGTAAGATTTTGTGTCAACTGATGAAGTAGAAATACTTTAAATGGCAAAACAACGTTTGCCGGGACAGCTAGTTCATAATATTATTATGAATCCAAAAGACACAAATGGCGATCTTTACTTCATAATATTATTCATAATATTATTATGAATCCAAAAGACACAAATGGCGATCTTTACTTCATAATATTATTCATAATATTATTATGAATCCAAAAGACATAAATGGCGATCTTTACTTCTAAATATCTCGGAAACGTGACCCTTTAGGATACCATGTTACATAACATTTTTTGTTTTTATAAGTGTCCTCTATCCAAATATACTACTTTTATCGTGCTTGGAAATTTTGAAAAAAAAAATCAAGATGGCCGGCGGCTAGATATGCCAGGCTCCATACAAAAATGTTCGAACCCCTTTATAGGGACCGTGCACAGCGACGACACTGCCACTAGTGACGAGAAGCCGAAACTTATGCGAAAATTTTATTGTCAAGCTCAAGTCGAGCTACGGAAAATTATAAGATTTCTTGAGAAATTTGAGTAGAGAGAGTGATGCATTGTTGTATTCCCGGATGTTCTAATAAATACAAGAAAAATAAAGGAAAATCGAACGATATAAAATTTTACTATTTTCCAGCCAAAAGTATTCACATGCCATGGCTTATTGAAAAACGAAAGAAATGGATAAAAGCCGGTAAAAACATACGTAATTATTTAAAAAGTTCCATGAATGTTATGTGTAGACTCGTAAAAACACTGAATTTTGTAGATTATAACCGTAAATTCATTTTTGATGAACACAATATGAACTTAACCTATAACCGTTGCTTCTTTCAGTAAACATCCAAACTGGCTTCCATCTAAATTGATATACATACCTCACCGCACCACTCATTTAATTGGCATAAAGTTGCATCAAAAGTAAGGATAATTTGGAGAAGTCCTGCCAGGAATTCAACACTAAGGATAGTATTGAACTTGAACCATCTTGTCAAAGTGTTGATTCTCAAAAGGATGATTCTTCAAGTAGGAAAAAGATTAATAGTGCAGTCTTTGTGTGTTAAGTATTTGTTTGCACTGATGAGGTCCAGACTGAAATTAGTTAAAAATAGTGACAGACAAAAGTTGTGGAGATGTGTGGAGATGGAATCGATTGAATCGCAAAAGGTTGATGAAATAAAAGCATTTATTTTAGTGAACTTGTTTTATTTTATTAATCCACAAGCATTTTCAGTAATTATAAGTATTTTTTGCATCTTCATTATTTCATTGCAATATTTATCAAGTTTTTACTTTCTATGCTGATGGATGCTACTAATTACTTTTTCAGATATTTTCTTTGTTAACTAGATAAGCTTTATACATTTTTATTCACGCTTTCGATCTTTTTTTACGGGTAGAACCCATCCATACTTATTATTATAAATGCGAAAGTGTGTCTGTCTGTTGGCACTTCACGCCCAAACCGCTAAACGAATTTTGCTGAAATTTGGTATGGATTTACTTTGAGCCCCAAGAAAGGACATAGGATACTTTTTATCCCGGGAAAATGTACGGTTCTCGGTAAGGTACGGTCATCTAGTCTTTTACTTTAATCCTTCGATCGCGGATTCTTGGAAATCTGTTGTTGTTCTCGCGGCCGCATGTGGCCACTTGGGAGTATAAGTATTAAATCATGTTATAGTCTAAAACATAAAAAAATCACTTATAAACTAGCCGGGGTCAAAGATAATGCGAAGCCAAAGTCACTCACAAGTTACTTCTTTTACTCGCATCGTGTCGCTGCTGTCGAATTACGACGCCCTCTATAGTTTCTGCACGGTCCCTATAGATGTGACAGCACGACGTCCGTCGGGCCCGCTAGTGTAAATTGAAAATTCATAGCTCCAAAAGCCCAGTGTTATGAATTTCAAATCAAATTCATTGTAACATTTTAATTACGTTTCAAACCAAGAATCAAACTTAAATTGTATTAACTTGTGCAAATTGTGCTTGTATTTGAATTGACAGAAAACAAAGAAATTGTAAACGAGTTAGACAGAGCAAAATATTATATCTATGAAATTAAATTTCTCAGAGAGGCAATCTTGTTGTCTGCTCTTGAGTTGTAAAAGTGGAAGAAATCAAATATTATTGATTGATTTTGAAACTTAAAAAAACATCTTGTTAAAAAAGGATAATATGGGCTAAAAGTACATTAAAGGGCAGAAATAATATTATAATTTAGAAATCACTGTATAGAGATTTTATTAATTATTATTATAAGGATCAGCGACATAATGTTATGTATTTATAGATACATATAAATACATAACATTATGTCGCTGATCCTTATAATAATAATTGTAAGGAGTCGTCTGTCTCTATATACACAGAAACATTGTAGAAAGATTTATCTGTGAATACCTATAACCTATAAATATTCACAGAAAAATTTGAATATTTTATGATAGGCTAAATTAAAGATTCTCCTGTCAATCTGGTTGGTCTGGTGGTGTTTTGACCAAACCACCAGGTTTTGGTGAAATTTAAAGGCTATTTTATCAACCAATAAAAGATTTCACATTAGACCTCGTGCTCTGAATCTTCTTAATCCGGTACTTAGTAGTTATTAATTAATTTTAATTAATATCTAATTAACGTTTAACGCTTTGTTTTACTAGACATAATACGTACACTTAAATTTAATTCTAAATTAGACATTATTCTCAATTTCGTATCACGCAAACAATAAACATGATATTAATTATTATTATATCATTATTGTGCAACATATTTTCGTAATATAGGTATTAGTATACAGTATTTAAAGTTCTGTAAATTTTAGCACTGTAAGTATACAATTTATATTAGTGCTTATATTACAAGTAGTCATAACTCCGAACACGCATATTCGCATACAAAAGAATGACGCAATGGATGCAACAGTTTGCAATATCAACTACTCTTCAACTGTTATGAACTATGATAAACTTGAATTGAGAAACTTTAAAAGGAAACGAATACTTAACAAAATATTAAGACTATACTGATTTTTCGTGTTGATAATGAATGATTTTCATGAGGGACGTTCTAACATGTTTTTAATTACTTACGAAAAAATGAAAATATAATTTTTGCTGCAATCTAATTAATAACTTACACTGATTTCGGTGACGGTGATTGGTTTCATCTAATAGATGCGTATCTGATGCCTGGATTTGTCTAGCTACATTCATAGCAAAACTTTTATTATCATTGCAACTCGAGAATCGAACCCGACCGCGAGCTCGAGCTAAACACTGAACCAATGGACCACGGCAGCAACAATACAGTTTCAGCAAGTTTTTCCTATTCCCTAAGGCGATCTCAAAACATGATAAAAATTCCCAAAAAACTAAACTCTAACAAATCCTTTTAGTGTCCGCAAACAGTGAACCTTTAACTTGTTAATTGGACCCGGTAGTTTCGAAGTGGGCCCTAGGGGAAACTTCACACTCAAAGTAAAAGACTATTTTGAAACTTATGACTACACTCAAGTTTCTTGCCGCTGGTCAAGCGGGTATAGAACAAAAGCGCCTGATTTTATTTTGCATACAAAATGTTCTCAAACATTTGCTTGTTAAAAAAATGATAATATTATAACGGTAGTGGGTTTCCTAATTTATTTAGACTGAGGAGCTATATTATAGCCAATATTTTAAAAGAATTTAGTAACCAAACCTTCATAAGATCTTCTACATAAAATTATTTTTAAAAATTAAACAAATACAAATGTAGGACAAAACCTATCCCACTTTACTACTCTCTCGTACTCCAGGCACAATATAATATTATTTAAAACTTTTATAAAAGGTATCAATTAAGAAAAAATATTAGACACGTTTATGGTAGGTATTGTGATTCCACTAATGGGAAGTTATGCACGTCACCATTCAAAGAATTGTCTTCGATGACGTTAGTAATTATTGTAGTTCAACTTCACCAAACCTCTGTTTCATTTGTTCGTTGAAATGAGTACTCTCGGTATAAAAGCAATTAATTTTATCAGCAGTTATGCTGTGGGTTGTCGTGCTGTGCGTATGTGTACTAGTTTCTGCAAAACCCGAGTTGGACTACACAGAGTTGGCCAAAGAAGCAGAAACAAACAAAAATGATATTCTTAATTTTCTCAACGATACTCAGATACAACAGCGGTACAGAAACTTATATGATATACTGTTGAAGAATCTTACAGGTAGGACTTTCGTTGTGGATATTGGTAGCAAATATGTTAATAAAATTAACATACATACTTGTGCTAATCTGAATTATGTCTGTATTTCACAAAATAATGAATGAGACGCAGAAAAGAAACTCGTTTAACACGGGAATAGCTTTAACTCAGACTGGGGAAAGTGGACATTAGTGGCATAAATATTGTGGTGAGAGTTAATATAAGTAATTAACGTTACACTTATTTATCACACATAACAATTAGCTACTCTACAACATCTTACAGGTTAAACACTTCATCTCATCTGCTAAATCTCAAGTATTAGTTATTACACTTAACTCTACCTCACCAACTACATCACTTATTCAAGTGTAACACTTACTCTACCTCTGCCAGAGTACTTACTCAAGTGCAACAGCACTCAACCTCTGTTAGAGTACTTACTAAAGTGTAGCACTTACACTCCTTCTGAGAGTACTTACTATAGTATAACACCTACTCTACCTCACCGACTAGATCTCTTTAGTGCAACATAACTCTACCTCTGACAGATCACTTACTCAAGTGTAACCACTCACTCTACCTTTGTAGATTACTTACTAAAGTGTAACACTCAGGGTCGACACGACGCATCGTGTCGGGCTACAACACGTCGATCCTGTCTGTACCGTGGCAGGCGTCATTACGGGAGAAGAACTACCCCATCTGCGGAGCGAGTGTCCTCACTGATACTTGGATGCTTACCGCTGCTCATTGCTTGCTCAGGTATACTTAACATTATTTTTGCTGCTTGGTGTAAGGCTCAAAACGGCACACCAACTGTCTTTAGGCTTATAATATTTAACCTATAAGTATGACTACTCACAGTTGTGTGAGTTATATTAAGGCTACTCTCGTAGTGGCATGGTTGTTGTTATCCAGTCTAAGTAAAGCCGTCCTATTCGGGCAAAAACAAGGCTCTTTAAGGCCAAGAAAACAGATATGCATGAAACATTTTTCAATAAAATTATTCTACACTATAATATACTGCCAGCGTTGTGCCTAAATTTGTGTATCGCACAGAAACCGTACATGTACTAGCAAGAAAATCTTTCTTATGTCTATTCTCGTCTTTTAAAGTACCTATCTCTTACAAAATTTCATGTTAATCAAGCGTAAAGGTAACAAATAGACAGACAGACGGACACACTTTCGCATTTACAATATTAGTAAGGAGTTGTCCGTCACAAACTCGAAAATAATATACGCAAGAAAGTTTATACGGGCAATAAACTTCAGAAATCAGAAACAGTTTTATAGATTCGGATTCAATAAAGAAATATGCCCAAATGTGATTCTGTCGTGGCCTAATGGGGAACAATACGCCCTCCCAATTGTTCCCATTGTATAAACTCAAGCGGACACGCCAGGGATACACAACCTTTTGTATTTATTATTATTTTTTATATTTATGTACCAACTAAAACGTATCCAATTTAACTTAGTTTAATAGGTTGTAATTGTATGAATAGGTGTGGTGCGGCATGTTTTGTATGGCAAGTTAAATACGATTTATATTTTTTAATCACTTACGGATTTTTTCGCGCTTTTCTTGCACCCGACGTTTCGGCTGCTTTCCAAATTCCAGTAGTAGTAGGATTTATGTAATAAAAGTCTTACTACGATTTACGTAAGATTTTTTGTAAGTTATATTCATATTTTCATTTTTCTTGGTTTTTAAGTAAAGGTGCTCCCACACCGCCGTTAGAAAATGTTTGTAAACATTTTCTAACATTAAAACATTTCCTAATAAATGTTGTCAATTGTTACATTTTGTTAGGAACTGTTATATGTTATAAGTGCTCCTACACTTAAAAAATGTTTACTAATGTTAACTAACATTTTATAACATTTAAATGTATTGGCTCACCGCATACTCCGCCGTCACCTATAAAATGTTTAGAAACAAAAGGTAACACATGTTTTATTTTGTTATAAGAAATTTGTTTTGTTATAATTTGTTAACTTACGTTTACTAAACATTTTATAACATAAAAATATTTGCAACATTTTTTAACATTTGTGATTAAATGTTTGCTAACAAATGTTTACTAACGTTACTAAACATTTTCTAACGGTGGTGTGGGAGCACCATAATGTTTTTCAAGAAGCAGTTCAACCACATCTTGTAACATTAGTTGTAACAAATAAAAGCCTCTCTTTGCGTAAGGCCATGATGGATAGTTACGATTACCATGTTTGCACAGTGCACTTGTCTACAGCTGGTATGCTCGATCAACGCGACGTCTATAATCGTACACAATCATAAATCAATATACCTACCTACACTTTCATAATTGTCTGTATAAGGAAGAAATGTATTTATTTTAGTCAATTACAACACAAAAAACTACAATAATTATTAATTTTATGAGCTAATTAACTACAAAACAACCTTAATTTAATAATTTCAACCTTTAACGTCATACCACAGTAATATAATATTCCATCAGAAATTTTCCATACGGTAAACCAATTTGAAGCCGTACAAAGGTTATGGATCTCTGCTCGGTTTTACGGCTGTCCGTGAATTGCAGCCTTCCACAATTTCAATTTATACCCGAGGGGTGAATTGTATTTTTTCCGATGCAAAACAGCAATCGCCTCTATCGGGTACACCCAATTCGGTACATTCGGATACTGCCGTCCCAATTTGGGTACGCGTCGCGACTCGCGACACCCTTAGGGTATGTTCAGATGACAAGATGTATCCTTGTAAAGCGCGTTAGAAGTTTGTCATCTGAGCATACCCTCTGTTGCGACGCGTTCCCTATCTGCAATAAGAGTATACTCTATCTGCAAAAACGCATCAACAATCAACATGGGTACGGACTGAATAAAATGTCTGTATGTAGTTGCGTGCGTTATCAAAACAGGCGTTAGCGCATGTCAAAAGTTTATAGTAATTTTAAAATGTCACTTATATCAACAAAGTATGGAAAAATTGGACTCCAATACACATTTCCTCATTTTGATATTGGAGTCCAAGACAACCTTTAGGCTGTGTTTCTACTGAAGCGGAGCGGAGCTTAGCGGTGCCGAATTGACCCATCACCATGCTCGAAATCTTCGCTGTCATTCCGCTGGAATAGCACGATTGGTCAATTCGGGCACCGCTAAGCTCGGCTCCGCTCCGCTCCGCTTCAGTGGAAACACACCCTTAGAAAGACGAACAGGCAAACATGTTATTAATATATTAGGTACTAGATGTTTATCGCGCGGGAACAGTAAATTTTACCGAGATAAGAAGTATATTATGATTTAAATGTCCTTTCCCGAGACAAAAAGTATCTCCATAGTCCATACCCAATAAAATCGGTTCAGCGTTTTGGGCATGAAGAGGTAACAGACAGACGGACACACTTTTGCACATTTATAAAATTAGTATGGATACGTATTTACTATTTCCTTCCGGCCGAACTATCCTAGTGAGCGGACGTGTGTTTTGCGCTACGACAAATATTTTAAATTTGTTTTATTTCTGGATTCCTTGTGCATTGGAGCCCTGTGAACGTGGAGTCCTCGCCCCTTCAAGAGTGGGGCTTCGGACCGTTGGTGTGGCGCGACCGGGTGCTGCTGTAAGAAATTTTTAAAGTTTTAATTTTTGAGGCGCCGGCGAGGCTTGAACCCGGGGTCCTTGTGTCGTGCGGCCGCTGTCTTACCCGCTCGACCACGGTGAGGTGAGCCGCCGACGCTAATTTACCCTTCGCATTCGACACCCTGCAACATCACTGTATCATTACTTAGAGTTTGCAATTCTTTTGCATAATAATTATGTCCCTGAGACGTACACCTCCAAGAGCTCACACTCCGTCAAAGAGTGTTGACGACAACAATTCTGAGATGCAAGGCAACGAAGATAACGTCAACAAAGTACGTTTGAAAAGGAAAAGGGAAAATGAACTAACAGAATTTATGAATGATGTTCGCTGTATGTTTCAACAATTTGTTACGTCGCAGAACGAAAAATTTGATAAGTTTGTAGCCCAACAAACCGAAAGACATAAAAATTTTGATAAATCCATATCTGAAATAAAACAACATTATAAAAACATAAATAAATTGGAAAAATCATTGACAGAAATAAAAAAGCAAAATGAAGAAATAAATACATCAATATCGTTATTGTCGGCAAAGTACGATGAAATTCTAAAAGATATAATAGATCTTAAAAAGGAGAGAAATGAACAGACACTCTACATCAAACAACTAGAAAATAAATTGGAAAACCTTGAGAAACAGTGTTGCGTAACTAAACTAGAAATAAGAAATGTACCAAAGCTGAAAAACGAAAACAAGGAGGGCTTACTCGATGCCGTGGTGAAAATTGGCAATGCTTTAAATATTCAGTTAGAGAGCTCTAGCATTAAAGATGTTTATCGCCCCTTCTCAAAAAAGCCTGAAGTCACAAAGCCGATGATAGTGGACTTTACAACAGTACATACTAAAGAGAGCTTCATAAATAGAGTGAAAAAACTACCAGTAGAGGACAAACGTACCAAATTAAACACCTCCATCTTAGATAAAGACCTGCCACAGAGTCCAATCTTTATCTCTGACTACCTAACTCCTAAAGGAAAGAGACTACTCTTCCTTTCAAGAGATTTTGCCACCACCTACGGCTTTAAATATTGTTGGACGGCATACGGAAAAATCTATCTTCGCAAAAAAGAAGGAAGTCCCCAGTTTCGCATTGAAGAAGAGGCAGACATCGCTAAGTTGAAAGATAAGACAAAAGAATGACTAGTATGCGGAGTAATATTTTCTTTGTTTTTAGTTTTAATTTGCATGTCTAAACTAGTATTACCGTCTGAAAATTATTTATTATATGATAACGTCACTAATTTACATTTAAGGATTTTAAATCGAGGTTTTTTACTCCATAGCACAGGATACAGATCTCTCCGTTTCACACCTCTAGTCTATGTATTACGAGTATATTATAGTCTTATGTACGTGCATATATCTTACAATATGATTTGCTTATATTACCAATTCAAAGATATTAAAATATTAATAAACTCAAAACTTAAAATGACAGATACATATTTATCGAAACTACTTTATTGTTATACTACTACATGTATTTTTGAATGGGGTCATTATTGGATATTATTTATTTATGGCTATTAATAAAATTTTAGAGGCTATTGATGATATCTCTGTATCAGAATCAATAAAATGTGACGTTGAGGAATGCAGGAACCTGTTGTATAGAGATAATTGTCTAAATATTTTAACTCAGAATATTAGGAGCATATCCCGAAATTTTGATAGTCTGTTGGTCATGTTACAGAGGATGAAATCAAACTGTGACATAATTATCCTGACAGAATGCTGGTTATCCTGCAATCCGATTATTCCTACTCTAGATGATTATAACTTTATTACCTCGGAGAACACTTCGAATCAAAATGATGGCATCGTAGTTTACTATAAAACTCAACTTAATATTGTCTGTGAGTTTCCGGCTTGTGAGGATTGCAACTGTATGGTTATAAAATACGGGAATGAAATCGCTTTTGTTGCTATTTATAGATCTCCTTCGCAGAAAAATATCGATAAATTTATCTCCTCGCTAAATGATGTTTTGATTAGCCTCTCCTCATATAAAACTGTAGCAATTATAGGAGACTTAAACATAGATATAACTCTCAGTACAAAGGATCTTCGTTCTCAGGACTATTTGGATCTATGCAGTTTCCACGGCTTACTACCTGCTCACAATTTTCCAACAAGAGATAATAAAACTTGTCTGGACCACATTATATTAAAAACTCAACGGCCATCAAAAACTCTTGTCTTAAATTCCACAATCACCGACCATCAAGCTGTATTACTTAGTCTAAAAATAAAAGATAAACGAGCCTTTACCTATTCTACCTCTCGAAAAATTAATCAAGAAGGGATAAAATCGGACCTGTCATGTACAGATTGGAAACCTATTTACGAACAAAATGATGCCAATATTGCTATGCAGTATCTTGTTAAAAATATCCAATCCGCTATCAACTCTAACTCGGTAGAAATTGCGCTTCCTCGTCGTAAAAAAATAATTAGACCGTGGATCACCCCTGGCCTATTAAAATGCATGAGACACCGTGATAGGCTCCATGACAAATTGAGACACAATCCAAATAACGACATTCTTAAAATCACCTACACAAGATACAGGAACTTCTGCAATAATTTATTAAAAAAGATAAAGAGAGAGTATGATACAAATTTACTAGAAAATGCTAAAAATAACAATAAAAAATTATGGGATACTATAAAAAACCTAACCTACACAAGTAAATGTAAACAGCATGCATCTTACCTACTAAATTCTCGAGATCCTAAGGAATCAATAAACAAAGTTAACGACTATTTTGTATCCATTGGTGATAAATTGGCTGGCAGCACCACTAAATGTAAAAATAAAGAACATATAAATTATCGCATAAAAAATAATTATAGTACACCCATCAATTCTTTTGTTTTGCTTGAAACGGATATCAATGAGGTAGAAACTCTGATAAGGAGCTTAAAAAATGCTTGCGCTGTGGGATGGGATAGTATTCCGAATGTCCTTCTTAAAGAAAATATACATACCCTCTCGCCATTGCTCGCACACATTTTCAATTTATGTTTGTCTCAGGGTCAGTTTCCTAAGGTTTTGAAAAAATCAGTGGTCCATCCAATATATAAAGCGGGCGAGAGAGACCGTGTCACAAATTACAGACCCATTTCTATATTGCCATCGATTTCTAAAATTCTAGAACGTATTATTAATACACGACTAATAAAATATCTAGAACATAATCATATTCTGTCTCCAAATCAGTTTGGTTTTAGAGCTAACCGATCGACTACTGATGCGGTTCATGAAGTTGTAAACTTTATAATTAATAATATGGATGTGGGTAGACCAAGTTTAGGTATATTTTTAGATCTCGCAAAAGCATTTGACACGGTCTCTACAACGCTGCTTGTTAATAAACTGGAAGCTATAGGAGTTAGAGGTAAACAACTAGAACTCTTCAAAGATTATCTCACGGATCGATCCCAAAGCGTAAAAATTGAAAATGAACTAAGCGATGACTTGCCTGTGAGCTATGGCGTTCCTCAGGGAAGTATATTAGGTCCAACTTTATTTTTGATATATTTAAATGACCTTTGTAATCTAAGTTTATTAGGCGGAAAAATTATATCTTACGCGGATGATACTGTCCTTCTTTTTTCTGCAGAAAGCAAAAATATGTTATTTAAGCTTGCTCAATGTGGCCTCAACTTTGTCACCCATTGGTTACAGAACAACTTCCTTACACTAAATGCAAGTAAAACACAATTCATAGCCTTCTCTATCCGAAAGCAAAAAGAATTAGATACCACCATAAATTTAACCGCCCACTCTTGTTGCAATGAAAATAAGTGTTCGTGCTCCCCTTTAAACCAGGTATCATCTCTAAAGTATATAGGTGTCATCATCGATAGTGCACTGTCTTTTAGTGCCCATATTGATATGCTCACGTCAAGACTTAGAAAATTGACATATGTTTTTAAAAATCTACGACACATTGCTAATAAAAGTCTTATGAAGCATGTGTATCAAGCACTAGGGCAGTCTATTATCCAATATTGCATTACGATTTGGGGAGGCACTTTTAAAACAAAGATGAAGCCACTTGAAGTTGCTCAGAGATCACTATTAAAGGTAAGCAGCTTTCGTCCATTCTTGTATCCCACTTCCTTACTATACCAGTCCTCCGAAGTACTATCAGTCCGGCAGTTGTTCATAATGCAGACAATTTTGAGACAACACACTAAACAACTTTTTCTTAAAGATCTATACGCTAAAAGACGAAACAAGAATATTGCAGAAGTCCCAAAATATAGACATGCCTTTGTCAACAGATACTACTGTTTCCTAGGTCCATTCCTATATAATAAATTAAATAAAGAAATAAATATACACCCTTTAAGCAAATCAAGATGCAAACAAAAAATTTTTAAATACCTACACCAACTAACGTATGATGAGACTGAACAACTGCTATTAAGTAAGAAATAACATGTAATTATTTAATTTTTTTTATTTTTTTTGTATACTAGAGCTAAGTACATGTTTTTGTAATTTATACTACTCTCCAATGTTTGTATAATTAATTCTGTATTCAGATAATTTATAATGCTTTTTTAGTTGTATTGTTGTAATATTTTAGTAAATTAATTTAATTACTGTAAAATGAGTCGAAATAACGTAGCTTACAACTTGTTTCTACTAAATTATAGAGTCATTGCAAACTGAAGAGCACTGTGGTCCGAAATACAGACTTGATCTAGTTCGGACACAGATGACTTATTTTAAGTGTACATTTTTGAATATCAAAATTATTATAATGTCAAACTTTTACTTGTAAGTGTTTTCTATGTGCTATATAATATGTAATTAATTTTGATGAGTCAATAAATTATTATTATTATTATTTATATTATTATTATTATATTTAGCTCTGTGCGCAACTTCCATGTTTCTTCCTCCGTATCGACCTGGGCTCGTTTACGATGCCTCTAAAGAAATTTATAGTCTCCTACTCGGAAAACGATATGTTCCCAATAGGACATCTTTAGGATATTAAGGCCACCTGTTCCCCCTTTATGGTTTCTTTACGATTGTACGCATCCGAATCATACACAACTTATCAATTTTGTTTGATTGTTCATAAAAAAATTCCGTCTTTTTATTAGCTTCTGTTATGTTATTCTGAAATTTCGTTAGGCCTTGACATTATTGGAAATAGATATTGGAACGTGGGACTTTTTTACTTCTCATCAAAGACACAATTTGCATAAGATCTCTCTCGGGTGAATTAAAGGAGTGAAGACTGAAGTAGCTCAAGCAGTGGCGTAACTACACAATATAACATCCGGGGCCCGCGGCAAATTGATGGGGCCCTATCAGTTAAAATCGTCACGTTAATAATAAAACAATGTATACAAAATGTGCCTCTACCTCTTGGGCCGGGGGCCTGTGGCACTTTGCCAGCCATGCCACCCTATAGTTACGCCACTGAGCTCAAGGGTGTTGAGATTACTTAAAAATATTTCCCCAATCCCACCATTGCAAAATGAGGCCTCGATATCGACCTAATTGAAATATAATAAACACTATAATACTATTTACAAATCAAATGTATTATTCGTTGAAAGTAGGTCCTCAAATAATAATTATGAATTAAAATTAGTCATTATCTTAATTGAATTATTGTCTATCTAATGTACCATGAAGTCCATGAAATAAATATTACCCAAGAGAATTCTATTCACATTACGACCTTGCAACTATAACTTTATCTTTTCTTTATAAGATCAGAATAAATATTTTAGCATGAGTGTAATTTGAACCAACATAATATTTTCATTGACATAATTATTAATATATTTCTGCACGTATATGGGTAAGGCTGAGCGCCTGAGCATCATAGTAATATTGATGATTACTCAGTTAATTATTTATTCTGCCGGAATATTATATTACATCTTTGAAGGCAGCCAATCCTTTGGCCACGACGTCTTCCTTATCTAGACACGCGGTAGCGTGTCAAGCCAAGTTCAAGTATAACAGAACTGGCGAGCAGCACTGTGTGTAATATTACAATACCTATGTCGTTTTTAGGGTTCCGTACCCAAAGGGTAAAAACGGGACCCTATTACTGAGACTTCGATGTATGTCCGTCTGTCTGTCCGTCTGTCTGTCCGTCTGTCTGTCCGTCTGTCTGTCCGTCTGTCTGTCTGTCTCCAGGCTGTAAATCAAGAACCGCTTTAGCTAGACTTCTGAAATTTTCACAGATTATGTATATCTGTTGCCGCTATAACAACAAATACTAAAAACAAAACAAAGCTAATATTTAAGGGGGGCTCCCATACAACAAACGTTATTTTTTTGGTCTTTTTGGCTCGTTATCCATAACGGCAACTTACATACACTTTAAATTTTCACCAAGTCCTCAATTATATATGTACTTTAATATTAGGTAAACAATAAAATTAAAATAAAAAAATAATTAAGGGGGGCATACAAACAATACAATTGTTTCCTTATTTTCGCTCTATAACGCTACGGAACCCTTTATGCGCGAGTCTGACTCGCACTTGACCAATTATTTTATGGAATCGCCGAACAAAATGTACGGAATTGACATATTAAGCGCTCGATAATATGAAGTTCACGTTCGACTCGTCTAATGTCAACTCCATATTTTGATCGGCGATTCTATAAAAAAGCGTTAAAAAAAAGTCTTGGCTAGGGGATCTGTTTTATAAAAATCTGAAAAACAGGCCCAACGCGAGAGACCTGACGGTGCGCCTGGGTTCGTCCTGGAGGACACACGGGGGAGAGATGTATGATGTGAAGGAGCTCCACATCCATCCTCGCTACGTGAGACCCACCAAGCGCTATGACGTCGGACTGTTACGTCTACACACGCGGCTGAGGTTCTGTTCAAGGATCATGCCCATACGAGTGGTGGAACGAGGCTCGAGGCTACTAGCTGATGTGCCGGCGATTGTCTCTGGCTGGGGTAAGCTGAGGGTAAGTGTTAGGAAGATCGGGTTATGTATAATGTACTAGCGACCCGCCCCAGCGTCGCACGGGTATAAAATATATAGCCACTGAAAAAATGATTAAAATCGATAGCCGTGGTCTTTCACGTGGTCTACTTCTTATCTGTGCCAAATAACATAAAAATTGCTCCAGTAGTTCGCGAGATAAGCCCTTTCAAATAAATTCCCCCGTTTTTTCCATATTCTCCTCAAAATATAACCTATAGCCTTCCTCAATAAATGGGCTATCTAACAATGAAAGAATTTTTCAAATCGGACCAGTAGCACAGAATATATATTAGTTGTACCAACCAGTAGTTCCTGAGATTAGCGCGTTCAAGTTAGCCCTTTCAAATAATTTTCCCCGTTTTTTCCACATTCTCCTATTAGTCTTAGCGTGATAAAATATAGCCTATGCCCTATAGCCTTCCTCGATAAATGGGCTATCTAACACTGAAAGAATCATCAAAATCCGTTGCGTAGTTTTAAAGATTAAAGGGAACAAAGGGACATGAGGGAAAAAAGCGACTTTGTTTTATAATCTGTATAGAAGCGCTTATTGTTACGCCAACTTGTGAAGAGTTAAAACACGTTTATGCGAATTTATAAAAGCTTAGTCAACGGGATCCAAGATCCTAACATTTTACTAAGGAAGATAAACGCGCAAGGCCAAAGAGAACTGTCTTCCTGTTCTGACTAGTAGGGACTGCTTAAAATTAATGGGGTTTGATGTTTTAGAAGACATCAGACGTAGACATCCATTTCTATTAAACATCTGCAGCGTGTCTAAAGTAATAAACAAAGGGTCATTAGACAACAGCGTGTCCTGGGCATGTTACGGTGGCCCCAAATAAAGATTTCCCGGCCAAACAGGTAGCTATACTTGGTCAGGCTAAAATCTACTAAAGCAATTCCAAATACGGTAACTATACACATCTGAAACTACTTTAGAGGGCATTACGAGTATGCTTTATGTTTCTTTTCTGTTTGGTGTCGCTACATTCATTACCCTATATTCAGGAGGGTGGCCCGAGTGCGAGCTTCCTTCAATCCTCGATCATGCGGACGATCGCTATGAAACTATGTCGCGTATCCGGGCTGGACCGAAACCCCATCGACCCCGCATCCATGTTCTGTGCTGGGTCGTTCTCCCAGCCCTCGCCTGACGCCTGCCAGGTAGAATTTACGACTTTCCTTTCCTTGAATTAAGAACTATATTGGTTTGTCTTTGTGGAAAATATTGCTTAGGTTGTTCATACTAAGCCTTCTGAATCCATAAAGATCTCATCAGGAATACGTGATAGGTTTATGACTAGGTTGTATCAAACTATCAAAACACAGTCATTTACCAGCACCCAACAAAAGCATAAGGAGCTTGCGTTATAGTTAGCTGGGTGAAGTGTCTTATATCATAACTAGCTGTTGCCCGCGACTCCGTCCGCGTGAATTCAGTTTACAGCGGGCGGTGGTTCCCGTTTCCGTGGGAATGGGAATAAAATGTAACCTATATTATTGCAAAGTTTTCTCAAAATCCATCTAATTAACAGAATTGGTGTCCAAAGCTTCGTAAAACTTTTGACCCGTATGGATGAGGTGGTCTTCTAGACCTGGTTGTTGGTACTACAGTCTCTATTTACTATTACACCTGACACAAGTAGGTTTAAAGGGAATTACGTAAAACTGCTTTCTATCCATAAACTTGTTTAATTTCCAGGGTGACAGCGGCGGTCCGATCGTCAGTAACGGTGTCCTAATCGGTATAGTGTCATGGGGTCTCGGCTGCGCCCGGGGCAACTTCCCCGGTATCTACACCCGGGTGTCCAACCCGGTCATACACGACTGGGTCTTCTCTAAAGTCACTAACACGAGTGACGTCATCGCGACGGATGTCCGTTAGGTTGGACATCGATGACGGCACATCCGTACCACAAATCACAATAGGCATAACTACAGGTCTACCAGAATCAGCAAAAAGTGAGAAAATAAATTGACTAGCAATACCGGGGTAGTTGGAATAAAACATTTGATCCTTTTTTTTCTTATAACGGCTGATTCTGTGTGTTAAACATGCAAATATAAAAATTTATCCAATGACCAAGGATATTTTTTGAAAATCTTCCGTCAAAATTTTCCATCAGATTCTGGTAGAACTATACTAGTTTTGTCTACTCTGTCCATAC
Source organism: Polyommatus iphigenia (assembly GCA_963422495.1). Taxonomy (NCBI): domain Eukaryota; kingdom Metazoa; phylum Arthropoda; class Insecta; order Lepidoptera; family Lycaenidae; genus Polyommatus; species Polyommatus iphigenia. The sequence continues at coordinate 628,200 of OY730189.1, forward strand.
TAATGTTGTAAATGCAAAAGTCCTTCTGTCTGTCTGTCACCTCTTCACGCTTAAACCGCTGAACCGATATTGATGATAGGAATGGAGATAGTTTGTCACGGAAAAGGACATACGATAATTTTTATCTCGAAAAACATATGTACGGTTCCATGGAAATGTTGTACGGTTTGTAAAGTTCCAAAAAAATGTACAGGTAAGTGGGAACATTCAATTAAAATACTATTGTCAATGTATTATCCGGGGTGTTGTATAAAATAAGATCAGCAGACACACATATAATCATTGAAACAGACAGCTATAATCATTACTTACTCTTCTTTTTGATTTCATAATTGATGTGAAATTAATGAAAATTTTAATATAGTTTGTTGCTCCATTCTTGAAATTGTTAAAACATAATATGTTAAATTTTAAGTATAGTCGAATAATAAATAGATATGTTTATTATTCCAAGGGTATATTACTAAAATTCACACTAGGGTTAAAGTAATTAAAAGATGTAATTAACTAAACTGTTTAATTAACTATTTTAAATATCAAAATCAATTATAATTTATACTTGTGCGTTAAATTATACAAAATTATATCATAAATACACGTAATACACGATTATAATTACAATAATATGATTATAATTACCTAGACACTACAAATAATAAAAGTATAACAATTCATTCCATACATTTGCCTAACTAGTTACAATTAACATCTACTTACAATACGAGTAGTACAGTAGGTAAGCAAATTAACAATTATTATTAAATTTCAGGAGTATAAGGGTCAGTTCACGGTGAAATGAGATGAAACGAGGTGAGATTTGACGATGCACAAAATTTCAGTTTTTAAAGTTGCCCTGAATTCTACTTGTCAATAGAAGTGTATAGGGGAACGTGCAGGAACAGCACATGTCCAGTAAAAAATCCAGTACGGTTTGATAATGGTGACCCCATTTCGCACCACCGTTTCCTATAGATCAAGAATCAGTTTCAAAGTTTCGAATCAAATAATTTATATACGCAATTGACGATACTATATCTTTCGTCGTTCGTCTTTATTAAATTTATATTTTAGCGTACCCTTATTGATACCCTGGTTAAGAAGACTAAAGAATTATTTATACCAATACCTACAATATCTATCTTCGGCTGTATAATATATATATTTTTAACTCTAATCAGCAAGATATTTCTCAACTAAACTTACAAACGGTATTCAGGTAAAAAATCAAATCAACAACATCAAAATATATCAAGCATAAAAACTAATAACAATATTATGTAATAAAAATAAAAAACAGTATGTATGCGTGCGAAATAACAATATGGCTTAAGATGTAAATTATTACCTGAATAAACTACTGAACTTAACAACACAACAAACTCTAATATACAAATTCAATGAGTAAAACTTTACTTCTATAACCTACATTACGTCTTTCAGTTACTTTCTTAATTCTTTTTAGTCTTTGGCTATAATATTAATTGCTGCCTTAAAAAAATGTATGAAACAAGTATGAAAGTACATTTCCAAGTTAATGGTACCGTTCAACGCAGCAAGTGACCGCGCCTTTATGACTTTTATGTTGGTGGAAAATGAAACCACACATATTTTGTCAGCACCGTATGCGTCGAACGCACCGCATAGTACACGAAATGCGGCGTGTTCGGCGCGTGCGTGCTGATAATAATTAAGGCCCCGTATTCCCAGAAGGGGACGATTTTCAAGATTTAAAAGTGACAAGGAGACATAAAAATATAGTAATTTAAATTCTGAAAAAATATATACAGTGTTAGTTAAGGATCTAACACATTGGAATTTATATTCCATAACACAATATCATGAACTTCACTCGATAGAAAAAATCCCGAAGTTACCTCTTCTTTTAACGAAATTTCCATACTATGTCCAAATTTCTTGGAATTTTCAGGTAATTTTTGTACTGAACGAAAGACAAAGAATATATCTAGGGATTCTCGTTTTTTCGTCTCGATTGAATTATGTATAAAATAACGACGATCAAAAAACTATAAAATTGCAGGCGCAAAGGCTTTCAGTCGCGCTCAGGAGCTCATGCAATTTTATAGTTTTTTGATCGTCGTTATTTTATACATAATTCAATCGAGTCAAAAAAATGAGAATCCCTAGATAATATATTCTTTGTCTTTCGTTCAGTACAAAAATTACCTGAAAATTCCAAGAAATTTGGACATAGTATGGAAATTTCGTTAAAAGAAGAGGTAACTTCGGGATTTTTTCTATCGAGTGAAGTTCATGATATTGTGTTATGGAATATAAATTCCACTGTATATTTTTTTCAGAATTTAAATTACAATATTTTTATGTCTCCTTGTCACTTTTAAATCTTGAAAATCGTATGCTTCTGGGAATACAGGGCCTTAATGTGCGATCACCTTTAGTCATAAAGTGGCTTTTTTGTCGGTTGCGGACCGCGGTCGCTTGCGGCAAAGATCGGAAAGTCACCTTAACAACGACGACGGTAAAAAAATAGAGTATCTACATCATAGAGAATTAACGTTCTATCAAAAGTAGAAGTAGCAAGTTTTCAGGCCTATTTTATCGTCACTTCGGTAATGAACTCGGATCTTTAAAATTGCTTAGGGCAGTAAGCTTAAATATCAGTGCATCCTTTTAGCCTGATACTGCGCATACAAGTAAAACTGGCCTTTCTCGAATCGTCCATCTGGCTTGATTGCACTCCAAACAAGCTTCCAGAGAAACAGAGCCTCTAGCCAAGACGTCTTCTTTATCGCTTATTTATAGAATCGCCGATCAAAAATAGAATTGACATAACATGAGTCGAATGTCGACTTTATTATATCGAACGCTTATGTCAATTTTATACATTTTAATCGGCAATTCTACAAAGAAGCGATAAATAATCGGCCAAGTGCGAGACGGACTCGCGCACGAAGGGTTCTACGGAACCCTTTATAGAGCAAAAATTGACCAAAAATTGTGTTTTTTGTATGGGAGCCCCCTTAAATTTTTATTTTATTTAAATATTATTATGAATTATTAACGTACACATATAATTAAGGCTTTTGTGAAAATTTCAAGTGCCTACCTGTGTCATCATTGATACCGAGCAAAAAATGTTTGAAAAATCACGTTTGTTGTATGGGAGCCCCCTTAAATATATTTTTATTTATTTTGTTTTTAGTATTTGTTGTTATATATAATTTGTGAAAATTTCAACTCTCTAGCTATTATCTTTCTTGAGTTCAACCTGGAGACAGACGGACAGACGGACAGACATCGAAATCTCAGTAATAGGGTCCCGTTTTTACCCTTTAGGTACGGAACCCTAAAAACGTCTTGGCTAAAGGGCCAGACGCTTTAACTATCACTGAACTAATTTGGACTGCGCACACGCCACTTGGATTGCTACTTGCTACACAAGTTCAGAACACAGAACGGCAGCTATACAGACTAAGTTCACACAATATAACACTGTTAAATATCAGAAGATATAAACGTTATAAATATTTGTTAACAAGTAACAGATATGTAGACACTAGCCTATACTATTCAGTAGTATAATATTATTTACTCTATTATCTACTACTATTCTTATAGTTGTTACATCGAAGCTACTTTGCTTCTTTCCTTGCTGCATTGCGTTGTCAAAAGGGATAGATCCCAAATTCTATGCCGTGACGTTTATTAAAATAAAATATCTATGTACTATCGGAGAAGTGGATTCATAGGCAGACGTCGGACATTTATCCGACCAAATGACGTAGGTCTGCCAACTGCCTATGAATCAATTTCTTCGATGGTACATTTTACACATCTTATCAAGGATATTATTGATACAGCGTTAAGCGAATACAAACACGCAAGGTCTGTCGTTTTTGTCTGTCAAATTACATTTCTAATATGTCAGACTGAGACAAGCAGTCCTTATACAATGTGTCCCGACATCGGTGTCCGATCCTTTAATGTCATGATCTATGGCATATTTTATCGACAAATTGGGTCTCAAATTTTTTCTCTCTCTCACGGTTGTAAAATGGCAGCCATTTTAGTTTTTCTCGGGCTTTCACACAAATCTGACCAGTACTTCTCATGTAAATATCCTATGAAGATAAAAAAGGTCTCATTTGATAGCTAAACTAGTGTACTACGCTTACATAGGCAATATGTTATAAATTTCGTGGAATTAAACATAGAAAAACAAAAGTTTAAGAAAAAAAATTGTGTATTTTTTAATAAATGGCTTTTTGTGAAGAATATAGCGCAATAAACTGGTTCTTTTTTGTTTTAAGAAGGTAGAGAAGGTTTTCATCTTAAATAATTTTTTTATTTCAATGCTCTAAGTCAAATAGTTAAAGGGCCCCATACACGGTAAGATTTATCTGTACGATCCTTCGTGTCAAACCGATCGAAACGACGAAACGGTGTATGTCAAGATCGTTAACGGTTTGCTTAGTCAAATATGAGCGACATTTTTGATGTGATCAATCGTCACGATCGATCGTATAGGCGAATCGTACCGTATATGGGGCGCTTTAGAAGTTATAACGATTTTCTTATGAAGTATAGGTCAGATTAGTATGAAGCCAGAGATTTTTTTTTTCAAAAGTTGGAGAAAAAAAAATTTTGAAAGCCAATTTGTCACTAAAATATGACATAAATCATGAGTTCAAATTTTTTTTTCTTCAACTTTTGAAAAAAAAATATGTTCTCTGACTTCATACTAATCTGACCTATACTTCATAGGAAAGTCGTTATAACTTCTAAGCTATCTGACTTAGAGCATTGAAATAAAGAATTTATTTAAGATGAAAACCTACTCTATCTTTTGAAAACAAAAAAAAACAGTTTTATGGGCTAGATTTTTTTCAAAAAGCCATTAATTAAAAAATACACAATATTTTTTCTTAAACATTGGTTTTTCTGTGTTTTTCCACGTATTTCCACGAAATTTATAACATATTGCCTGTGTAAGCGTAGTCCACAAGTTAAGCTATCAAATGACACCTTTTTTATCTTCATAGGATATTTACATGAGAAGTACTGGTCAGATTAGTGTGAAAGCCCGAGAAAAACTAAAATGGCTGCCATTTTACAACCGTGAGAGAGAGAAAAAATTTGAGACCCAATTTGTCGATAAAATATGCCATAGATCATGACATTAAAGGATCGGACACCGGTGTCGGAAAACATTGAATATAGCTGTTATTCGCTGTGTATTTGTTTTTATTAGGATGCTACAGTTTTTACATATTACACTCTGAAATTTCACGGCCATAACCACGTCAAATTAAAATATATTTTACTACAAGTCTTAAATCTATACATACTGTACAAAATGCTTACAGTACTGTTCAGGATGTGGTAGGGAATAGTGATGTTAAGATACCAAGTACCAATTCATACATAGAAACTAACATGGCCAATATAGTATTGAACGATTATAGGATATAGGATTCAACATGTCTCACCAGTCACGCAGTAGAATGGTTTAGTCATGCTCATAAATGTCAATAATTCTTTTAAAACATCGGAACACATAATATACAAAAGCTTTTCTCACTATAGTCATATTATAACATTTATTTATATTAAGAATGCGATGCGAATAAAAAATATAATGATTTTAACAAGAGAACTGCAACACATACTTTTCCGAAGTCACATAATTCAAGACGTGAGTGGAAGAATAAGGTAAGTAACATGAAAAAACTTCCCGTTTTTTTTGCTTAACCCTGGAGTGGTCGCGCACCTGAATGGGACGGGAGTGGTCGCGCGGACTACATAAGTAGTCCAATTTAAAATAAAGATAAAAACATGTTAAATAATATTTTATTTATTTTACTCATTAAAATATAATAACTATATACATCTCAATCACAAAAAAACAACAAAAATTAATCACGACCTCTGTATTAAAAGTAATTAGAATAACAAAAATAAAGAGCTTGACTGCGCTTGATACTCTTCGCTATCGCCATCGACTTCATTCAGCCACGCCTCAATGTATGCAGCTTGTCGTTCGGCCATTTTTTATCTAAATATAAAGGAATATTATTTTAAAACAAATCAAAATTATAAAACAGAGTTTATTTTACTAGTATATACTAATATAATATTAAAATACTACCTAGAGGCGCAAGAGACGCACGCTTATAGTTTTTGAGAAATTTTTGATTTTGTTTACGTGGACTACATATGTAATCCACGCGACCACTCCAGGGTTAAATGGAGGCTCTAGGGCCGAAAAAATTATTTGAAATAGAAATACTATGGATTATATGTGTAGCCAGATACATTAACTAGGTTATGAAATAGATAAGTTACAAGTTTTATTAAAATAATTGGGGAAAAAATGAGTTATTGTTCGAATGTTACCAAATGTTACTTGTTCGATTCTTCCACTCACGTCTTCAATTATGGCACTGGTAATTTTTACACTTACGCCATTAATAAAACTATTGATAAAAGTAAATGCAACAATCAGTAAATTTTATGAGTGCGATTCTCAGGAAATGCACTTATAACACCACCGGTCAATTCTTTACAAGCAGTCTTAGGGCCTGTTTCACCACTTCCTTATAAGTTACGGAGCTATCCACAACTTATCTGACACATAGAGTATAGCCTAACTGTCAGATAAGTTATGGATAGCCTACTTAAAATTGGAACCAACGCAAATATATTATGACAATTTGAAATCTCCAACTGTTAACCTTAAACGCTTGTTGCAGCGATAAGGATCAACGTTATTTTCATGTATACCGTTTCACAAAACACTGTAACACAAACTATACAACACTCTTCACTGTAATAACTTCGAGAACACCGCTAAAGTTCACTGGTTGTTAATTTGAGTTTATAGTTTTCCTTCTTTTTCACTATTTTGGTTTATTGAGCTCACTATCAGAAGTTCAAGAGCGTAAGTAGGATGCACAGGCCGGGCAGGTTAGCACGGCCTTGCGAGGCCTATGTCTTCTTGGCCTGTTGAGGCCGATGGAGCAAGTGCAATGGGTCCTTCCTGTACCTGCAGAGTAAAAATGTATGAGTATGATACAGATGTGGCATGATTTCTTTTTTTACTAGTACAGTAGGACGATGGAATCATATTATAAGGCCTGTAGAGTGTAGGGCCAGGCAACAAGACTCCCAAAATTACTATATCGTCGTAATACGACGTCGTAATATCTATGGATAGGGATGGTTGAGGTTAAGATCCAAGATTTATTTATTTATTTATGTTTACAAGGTTTTTATCTTGCTTAGCCCACTATATTATAATTTCTTTTAATTTACTATCCATTGTCCTAAGACATTTTTAAAAGCCTTTATTAATATAAGGGCCTACTTCAGTCTGCAATACTAACAGGCGCTTACTTAGCGACTTAAGCGACTATAGCATCATCCGGAGAAAAAGCTGCAACACTTCAGAATAGCAGGTTATTAGGCATAAAACAGTGCGTCAGTTCTACTATTTCAATCAATATAATATTCGGCTTCTGAGGTTTTTGAGTTTATTTAAATTAATTAGAGCTTTTGATTGGCTAGAGTGAAAATCAACAATGCCATTACATAGATAAATATCTGTCAAAAATAGCTGTGAAAAGCTGATCGCACATTTGTCAGCACCGCACGCGCCGAGCGCACCGCATAGTACACGAAATGCGGCGCGTACGGTGCGGACGAATGTGCGAGGTTTCACATCACTCTATACAAAGAATTCTAAAATGCGGCGCGTACGGCGCGTTAAAGATCCACAGATTCTGTCAAAAAATCTCTGTGGCCTGTGGGCACAAAGAGCTGCCACACATAACTGCGAATTCGCATCGCATCGCAATGTCATTTTATTATTACAAGTTTTGTCGCAGGTATTTTTGCGAATGGATGTGAATTCGCAGTTATATGTGGGATCCCAAATACCTAGCGAATAGTTCCCGCTTGAAGGTCTCGAAGTGTTTCCTGTTCTTGGCGTTCTGTTTCTCCCGCCAGAGCGGGCGGCTCCGGCGCGCCTGCAGCCCCCAGTGGATCGTGAAGATCGGGGACAGCACTTTGAACTGGTACCCGATCAGGAACATCTCGTATACCTGGTAATGGTGAAAAGGTAAATAGGTAATATAATGCTTCAATTCCCGTAAGGCCTAAGTGAGCCGCGATAACAATTGAAAGGCTATTACGAGGCTTGCGTCTCGTTTTTCCACGATCGAAGGATTAAAGGTTATGAACTACCTGGTGATGGCGAAAAGTAAAGGTATCTCAGAGCTTATGCACTAGTACTTGATGAGGGAGATATCATATACCTGGTAATGATGAAAAGGTAAAAAGGTAACTCAGAGGTTATGCACTAGTACCCGATGAAGGATATCCCGTGTACCTGGTGATGGTGAAAGGTAGAGGTAACTCAAACTCAGAGGCTATGCGCTAGTACCCGATGAGGGACAACTCGTGTACCTGGTGATGGTGAAAGGTAAAGGTAACTTAGAGGTTATGAACCCAATGAGAGACAACTCTTATACGGTGATGGTGAAAGGTAGAGGTAGCTCAGAGGTTATGAAAGAAACTAAAATTTGATTGTAACATTTAAAGATTTCAATTTATATTTTTTTAGTGAGATATAACAAGAAACAGAAAGGTTTTAAAATTAAATATGATTTGAAACACATAACATATTGTGTTTCAAGTCATATTTAATTTTATGGTAAATCCTACCTACACCTGTTACGATTATATGGTAACAGGCGTAGGCATGGACGTATTTTTTTCTACGTTCATGGGCGTAGGAAGAATTTTTCAGAGCTCATTGTGTAGTTTATTATAGCTACATAATCAGTGATTTTCTCAATGAATGCACATGTAAAGATATTAAAGGAGCGACCAAAGCAAGAGTTAAAATTTAAAGTATTTTTTGGTCTGATTAAAACAAGATTATCTTCAATGTTTCTTTCTAGAACAAAGATTTCCTTTTATCAATGTCACTATTGATTTAAAAAAATTAATCACCGGCGACAACTATTGGGATGTAGACAAACACGAAATATTCCATTAAGATTTTATTAAAGAAAACTGAAAAAAATCCGGAATGTTCTCGTTTATTTATATCACAGACATTTCAAAGGCAATTTGAGTTCTATTCCATCGACATAAGATTGATTTTCAGACGCCCGTGTTCTGTGTGACCCAGTCTCTTAGCGCGGCGATATTTGTGAACACGGTGGGCGACAGTGGCAGGGCACATCCTCTGGCAAATGACACAACTCCGAACGCCGTACCGCGAAACACAGCTGGGCCGCCAGAATCGCCCTAAAATAAACACAAAATTTCAATTAAATTGCCAGACAGTAGAGATAAATATGCTGATGATGAAAAACAAGGGAAATCAGATGAGAAAGTTTATCCGTTTGAGAGCTATTATGTCAAGGAAGTAGAGGCATGTCATATAGGGTATATTTTTGTCATGGATGATGGATCAAAAGGGTTTGAAACACGTAACGTAATTATATAGTTTAACTTAATTATATAGGGTATAACAAAAATAAGTGATAATATTTTAGGGTGTGTATGGGTCTCCCGTATAGAGTTCACTGTAAAAGTAGCGGCGCTGAAAGATTAATTTATTTTTTCGCCTTTGTTTGGAAAAATTCATGACGCGGGAGCGCTTGCTCATACAAATCACGAAAATAAATTTCGCGCTACTTCTTTTACAGTGAACTCTATATGTATAGGGGACCCATACACATTACACACCCTAAAGTATAGTCACTTAATTTTGCTACTCCTTATAGATAAGATTGGTGGAAGACGAATTAATTTTAAGATCACGTAAAAAGTAAAATTTAAAAGTCTAGCTAGACCATAAAGTTAATATACCTATATTACCTTTATGAGCTAGACTGTACCTGGCAAGACGACACTCCGCCTATAAGGAAATGTCCGCCACAGAACATGTTCGGGGTGAGAGCATCCCCATACGATAGCTGACAGAGCCAGTGCGGCACCACCGGTACGTTGGCTTCCATCATGATGCGGGGGATACGGCGACCTCGAGGCTGGAAACATCAGACACTTTTAGGGGAAACTATTTAAGGAGTCCTCAAATAATTTGTAAGATACCTAAGTATATGGTGTTTAGCGACGTAAAATTCGTTTTAATAAAATATATTTCTTTCTTACGAAGGGACATTTTTTTAACCTACCGCTGTCAAACCCCATCCAGTCACAGTAAGTCGGACCAGTGGAACCGCCTGACGCGGCTGCGGAAGCCGTATAGGCTGTACAGCACCTCCGAAGACAAGGGACTGAGCCAGGCGAAGCACAGCTATGTCGTGGTCATACATGGGCTGGCCGTAGAGCGGATGTACTGTGATGTTGGAGACGGCAACAATACGACCACCGGAGTCGCGGCGAGTACTGCCCACACGGAGACGGATGGCTTGGGGAGAGGTGCTGAAAAGGACAATTAAATGCAGAAGCAGAGGAACAGAATGTAATGGAAATATTGTAAATAAAACAACACATTTGTGTTAATGGCTACAACAATGATGTTAAATAAGAAAAAAAAATTATAATTATTACTATTTAGAAGCAATCATTCAAGTAAATGTACTTACTTTTGGACACAATGCGCTGCAGTCATCACATAATCTCTACTGATGATGAAGCCTCCACAAAATGAGTTCCCGTTGATCACCATGGACACCTGGTATGGATGTCTGGTGACAGAACTTGGTCTGCCTCCGATGATTTGACCACTGAGCTCCGGGCATACTGCTTCCAAGTCCACATCCTGTAGCTCAGTTTCATTCTCGTCCACCGCTTCTTGAAGATCTGAAACGAAATTGGTAACGTTTGTTCTCTCACTGGCATCATCAATTGACATAATTTAGTTTCGAAGAAATGATGGTTACTTAAGAGTAAATAAGCTAAGTGACTATTTAAATTACAATAATGGCCATGTATTTGAGATTTAGATTTTAATTCTAGTGGCTTTAGTCAATTTGCTGGGACGTGAATAAGGCAATGATATATCCATAATCCAACACAACGTATGATTGTTCCCTTGCATAATATATCCAAATAGAAGAAATTTTACCACTTACCCGCCACAGTTATGATGCATAGGAATATGATCAGTTTGCAGACCATAGCGGTAGTCGGCCAGATCACTATTGGCACTAAGACGGCTAGGCTCTGAGGTTGCACAACGTCGCAATCGATTCCTCACGCTTCGACCACGGCCGCGACCTTTAACCAGCTTTCCCAGCCCAATTAATACATCACTTTTTTCAGAAGGCAATGTTTTGCACCTAATTAACGGTCGTTCCACTAACCCATATTACGTTTCATGATCAATTTCTTTAACTACATATCTTGAAGAAGATCAAGATGTTTCAGGGAATCGTTGCAGGCGTGTTTATAATAAAGTACAACGTTATTTTGTAAATAACGTTGTTTCAAGTATCAGACATTCCATTTTAATATTGTTTACTAGCTGTCCCGGCAAACGTTGTTTTGCCATTTAAAGTATTTCTACTTCATCAGTTGACACAAAATCTTACCCCCTCTTTTGTCCCCTAAGAGGGGTGGGGGGAAAAATTTTATACACCAGATGTTAAGTTGGAAAAACAGTTAATAATATGAAGTAAGTCCATTAAAGAAAAAAGTTTGATACAAAATCTGACCCCCTCTTTGGTCCCCTTAGAGGGGTGGGGTGGGGGGGGGTAATTTTTATACACCAGATGTTGAGTTGGAAGGAAGCAAATATATCTGCGAAAACCGTATGCAAATCGGATCAGTAGTTTTCGTGTTAAAGCAAAAGTCTTATACAAAACCTGACCCCCTCTTTCGTCCCTTTAGAGGGGTGGGGGGAAAAATTTTATACACCAGATATTAAGTTGAAAGAAGACAAATATATCTATGAAAACCGCATTCAAATCGGATTAGTAGTTTTCGTGTTAAAGCAAAAGTCTTATACAAAATCTGACCCCCTCTTTCGTCCCTTTAGAGGGGTGGGGAGAATTTTTTTATACACCAGATGTTAAGTTGGAAGAAGACAAATATATCTGCGAAAACCGCATTCAAATCGGATCAGTAGTTTTCGTGTGATGCTGGAACAAACATACAGACAGACAGACAGACAAACAGACAGACAGACAAACAGACAGACAGACAAAAAAACTAACTAACTTTTCGGCTTCTATAGCGATATTGTGACACCCTCCGCTTATTATTTTTTGAATATATTTAATGTACAGAATTGACATTTCTACAGATTTATTATATGTATAGATTTTAAAAACCCTTTGTTTGACATTCCAGGTGCAAGTTCACAAAATAAAAATCCAATTTATAGAACGTTAAGCTATCTTAACGATCGCCGAGTTATAAAACATCCATCACGTCGCCTCACGTAAGAATCATAAAGTAATTATCGCCCATAAAAACAAACTGAATTGTTTAACATCCCTGACAACAGACGCTCGCGTGCAAAATTTAAAAGCGTCGCGTTGCGTTAGACATGTGACGTCGCACTCCGGGAATAGCACTACCGAAATAAACGCGGGCGCCGTTGCAAACAAATACTCCAGTAGAAATTTTAGCGATCTGCAACAGCCTTGCATGCAAAATGAGCTGGAAACGTATACAGTAAATTCAGTGAAAAATACCCGAATAGTTGTGCTATCAAATAATTTATGATGAAGCTAATAATCCTACTTCTACTTTACGCAGATTCTATCTTTTGCTCATGGGAGTCGTGGTGGAGCTACGAAGGTATTTCGGGTCCGGAATTTTGGGGTCTAATTTATCCTCAATGGCAGGTATGCTCGAAAGGAAAACGCCAAAGTCCAATAAATATTGAGACGAATAAGCTGCTTTACGACCCGGCTCTCGGTGATTTCGAAATCGACGGCCCAAACGTAAACGGAGTTTTACAAAATACCGGCCGATCTCTGGAGTTCAAAATGACGGATGATACCGAAGTCGTGTTTAGCGGAGGCCCTCTATCATATAAATATCAATTCGAGAGAATCAACATCCATTATGGATTATCCGATCCCCTAGGCTCCGAGCATCAGATAAATGGCAAATATTTCTCGGGGGAAATACAGCTTTACGGATACAACAAAGAATTGTATCGTAATATGACCGAGGCGCGGGAGAAACCTCAGGGGGTAGTGGCTGTATCGGTGATGGTGAAAGTTGGAGACATGACGTCGCGGCCGGAGCTACGTCTGCTGACCAGTGCTTTGACCAAGATAGCATATGCGGGAACCTCCCATTCCATTAATGATTTGAGTATCACCTCGTTGCTGCCAGAAACTAAGAAGTATATGACCTACGAAGGTTCTTTGACGCAACCCGGTTGCTGGGAGTCGGCTGTCTGGGTTATATACAACCAACCAATATTTGTAACCAAGCAGGAGATGTATGTGATTCGTCGACTGATGAAAGGAACTATGGAAAATCCAAATGAAACTTTAGGCAACAATTCAAGGAAAATTCAGCCTTCGGTTGTCACAGTTTGGACTAATATTGAACCCAAAATGGGAACATGCAATTCTTCTAACACATATACAAGTGTACATCCCGAAAACTTACAAACGGATGATTTAGTGATTGTAAACAGTACCTAAATAATTAGGTTTACTCATGTATAAATATATTTCACCAAATATCAAATTATATCATGTTAATTTATTTCTATTGTGTAGTACAATAATTATTATTACAGTCGGTAGTTATTTTAAGCGCTACACCTACGCAAAAAAATACTAACACAAGTTTGTCGGGTTTCATGAATCATGAAGATATTTATATTACGATATTTTGCAACCCAACGTAGACAACAAGACAGTTTGATGCATTTTTCTTTCGCTTGTCGAAGCTAAATATGATAACGCTTTATTTATAATAAATAAATAAATTTAGCTTCGATATGCTACATAATATATGTAACAATTATTTGTTAGAATAAAGAAATTTCAAAACAAACCCCGTTTCAAAACTGTTAACAATAATAATATAGAAAACTAGATGAAAATCGACCCACCCGCTTGGATGTTACGATGCCACGGACAGACATACACACACAGACAGATAGATACGTCACACTTATAACACCTCTTTTTTGTCGGGGGACGGGGGTTAATAAATTGTTATACGCATCAGCTGCTGTAAAGGTCAATTGATGATAATAATTCAAAAGGAATACTTTAACGAGCCTACCTATCGGAATTCTACACTATAAAGAGACAAAAAAAGTCAAAACAACTATCCATACTTATATTATAAATGTGAAAGTGTGTCTGACTGTCTGTTCTCTCTTCACGCCGCTGAACCGATTTTGCTGAAATTTGGCATGAAGATACTTGAGTCCCGGAAAAGGACATAGGATTACTTTATTTATTAATAATTATTCGGGAAGAATGTGTGATCCCCGCGCGTTTATCGAATTTTGGCGCAACGGAGTTACGGGCGTCATCTATTATAAGGAATATTTTAACGAACCTACCTACCTACCTACCTACCTACCTACGAGTACCTACCTACGAACGAACCTATCTCTACGGGGAGGAAATCGGTTACAGAGTAAAATCTACAGTTTTGATTTCTTTTGCTTGTTGTCGCGGCAGCAACAAATTTTATCGTCGCATTCCACTGGGAGAGCTGATGATGGTGATGCTGAGGAGATTGGCACGGGCTCAAACATTCAGCCGTTTGCTCCGGACGTGTGGTGATAACACCAGTTCCTAATTGTTCGCGCTTACCTTGCTCATTAGCCATAGGGGCATCCATTAATTGCATTAAAAGGGATTTAAGGGGGGTCAAAGTAATCTAAATACATTTTTCTTTATATAAAATATAAATTATAAGGGTTGGATCTCATCTGGCAGCACGGAATCGCCTTTTTCCGTCGCCCTTTCTCTTTTTGTCGCTTAGAACTGCCATTTGCTATACCGAGACAGAAAGCATAATGCGATAGCCTCGAGGATTCCGCCGCGTGCTATCGCATTATGCTTTCTGTCTCGGTCTAGCAAAATGGCAGTTCTAAGCGACAGAAAGAGAAAGGGCGACGGAAAAAGGCGATTCCGTGCTGCCAGATGAGGTCCAACCCTAATCATTATTATTTGTAATAATAAAAGTTTTATAAGGCGTTAAGATCTTGTTGTATGCAAAAAGTATAATGAAATAAGTTATGTTGAATATTGCATTTTAATAATGTATTATCTGGTTGAACAATGCTAATTCATTGAATGAAATTTTCTGGCACGCCATTTTAAATATTAAGATTTATATCTTGATGAGATATTTCAGTTTATAAAGTAGGAAATTCCTATTTGGAAAACGCTAAAAGCTACCTAATCAATATAAAAGCTTTACCCGACCAGAGCAAGAACCCTTAGAAATTCCCGCGCCAACAGGAAATATAAATATTACAAAAATGAAAGAATAAAGCCGTAGAAATACGGGCAAATATTTTGTTGATTAAAATCTCTTAACATCAGCTTAGAGTCCAATTATCTCTCTCCAAACATTTAAATCAAAGCATCCCCTGTAGGGCTGCCGCAAAAATTGCATAGATATTTTAAAGTTATGCTAATCCAAAAAGTAGAGCATGATAATTGAGTATACTCATTGCACTTTAAACATTTTGCTGTCCTAAAATTCAACTAAGTAGGTACGTCATATTAGTAAAAAGATTTTTTGTCAAAAGTTTAATTCTCTATCTGATGTAACTATTATTATTGATATCATATCTCTCTTCGTAGGCCTTTTTTTTCTTTTTTTTAACATGGGGAAATGCTTTACGCATCCCCGGCAAATTGGGGTATCGTCCGGGGTATGTGGGAGTGGGACTCCTGCGTAGTCTACCCACTACAACCCCATGATGCTCCACTCATCGCTTAAGGCAGAGTTGCGGGTACGATAGAACCTACCGCAACAAACTCTTCGTAGGCCTGCTATAAGAAACTTCAGAAATAAGCAGTTTCTTGGTGTCGTCTTTCTATGTCAATTTTAATGTAAATAAATAAATAAAAAAGGTTTTTTTAGAACGAGAATGAAACCAAATTGGTTATAATCTATGACGTCTCTAAAATCTAAAAACGCATGTTTATCGCATCGAAACCACATATTTTGTTTTTTTCAGCACGATGATTTATCACTTGGGAAAACGTTTGTTCAACCCTAGTGACGTCACGCTCTGTCGCCAGGTGAAGGTCGATGAATCAGGCTGTACCGCCATTATGTCAACGCGCCACTCCACTTAACGCCAAATTATAAAATATCGTGATCGAGCGCCAAATATCCATAATGGTGGTCTGTTATCATTTTCTCCCACAGGTTTTTCCGCGTAATTGAGTATGATAAAATGGTTTTATGATTAATGTTGACTTGAAAATGAATGAGCTACTTTGATTCTAAATGTGAAGAATCGGTTTTTGCGATGGCTTATAAATAATGATAAGGAATTTTCGCTAGCAGTTTAGGTTTGTTAATGCAAATTAGATAATACTAGCGACCCGCCCCGGCGTCGCACGGGTATAAAATATATAGCCACTGAAAAAATGATTAAAATCGATAGCCTATAATCCTTCACGTAATCTACTTCTTATCTGTGTCGAATAACATAAAAATTGCTCCAGTAGTTCGCGAAATAAGCCCTTACAAATAATTTCCCCCGTTTTTTCCACATTTTTCTCTATTTCTTCGCTCCTATTAGTCTTAGCGTGATAAAATATAGCCTAAAGCCTTCCTCGATAATTAATGGGCTATCTAACATTGAAAAAATCATCAAAATCGGTTGCGTAGTTTTAAAGATTAAAGGGAACAAAGGTACATGAGGGAAAAAAGCGACTTTATTTTATAATATGCATAGATTATTATGGTCTAAGGCTCTAAGCTTATCACAAAATGACTTGCTTGACTTTTCATATATAGTTTTGTTACTTGCCTCAGACTTTAATGACCATATTTTAGTTATAATTTATTATTTGATCATGAATGAATGAATGAATGAATACTTTATTGTGCACAATCATAGTTACAATAACAACATACATAATAAAAAGACATAAAATGGCGAGAGCACACAAAGGCGACCTTATTACTACATAGCAATTTCTTCCAGGCAACCTTTGTTAGAAAGAAGCAAATTGCTGGAGAAAAGGGCGTTGTGCTTAAAGTATAAAAATATTAGAAATAAAGGCTTAAAACTAAACATTGTAAATAACAATATAATATGTATAAATCCGTATTTATACATATTATATTGTTTTATTATTATATAATATATGACCGTTCATATATTATAATAATAAAATAAAATAAAAAAATACTATAACGCAATATATTATAACGCAATATTACATACAAAATATTATAAAATAAAATATATTTTATCAATAATACTATTACATACATACTTAATATTTAATATTGTAGATAACATAAAATAAATACTAGATATGATTTACGTATAATAACACCTGAAAATTATACACAGTTCCAAATCAATTAATGTAATGCCATTACGAAGAGGTATTGAGATAGTATTCTTTAAGGGATGACTTGAATGTGTTTAATGTTTTTGATAGTCTTATGTTGGTGGGGAGAGAGTTCCAGAGTAAGACGGATTGTACGGAATAGGATGAGTGGAAATACTTGGTGTGGTGGATAGGGATATCAAGGAGGAGTCTTTTTGAGGAACGCAGCTCATGCCTGTCGGGGGAACGGAAGTTGAAGATTTCTTTTAGGTATTTAGGAAAGTTGGAATCAAATAGGATGTTATAAAGGAAGGAGAGTGCACGGGCATTACGACGAAGGCGGATGGGTAACCATTTAAGTCTCTTGCGGAACTCAGATACACGATCAAACTTTCGCAAGCCAAAAATAAACCTAATTGAAAGATTCTGAAGGCGCTCAAGTTTGTTAAGTTGGTCTTCGGTCAAGTTGATGAAGCAAGCATCCGCGTAGTCGAAAAGGGGCAGAAATAGTGATTCTGCCAAGGCTACTTTAGTAGGTACCGGCAGTAAATACCGAAGTCGCTTCAGAGAATGCCACGTTGAGTAAACTTTCCTACTAATCTCCTTCAGTTGATATGACCAGGATAGATGCTCATCAAAGAAAACGCCAAGATTCTTAACAATCTTACTGTATGGTATTATTATACCGTTCATAGACACTGAAGGTAGAGTGGCCCAGTCAATTCTCGATACAAGCCCTGGACTGCCCAGTATTATTAACTGCGACTTAACGGGGTTGATCAGAAGTTCATATTCTTTGCTCCAGTCACATATAGCTGATAAGTCACGATTTATAACATTCACGGCTGCAGGTAATGCATCCAGAGTTGACTGGGTATAAATTTGCAGATCATCTGCGTACAAATGAAAATAAGCAGAAATAATTAGTGTGATAAAATTAATAAAAAGCGCGAAAAGCAATGGAGAAAGGACGCCACCCTGAGGAACACCGGCAGTAGTATCGGTCCAGTCTGAAAAAGATTCCGAAATTTTAACTCTCTGCCGACGACCCCCAAGGTAGCTCCGAAGTAATTGAATCACAGAAGGAGAAAGATTAAGAGACGCTAACAGACCAACAAGTATATCATGGTCGATAGAATTGAACGCGTTACTGAAATCAAGTAAAGTAAGAATGGTAAGCTTCTTATTATCCATACCAGATCGAATATCGTCTGCCACCTTAACCAGGGCCGAAGTGGTACTATGGCCTTTACGAAATCCGGACTGATAGGCGCTAAGGAGGTTATTATCGGTAACGTGTTTTGTAAGTTGGTGATATATGAGTCGCTCTAGTACTTTTGATAGGAAAGGGAGGATTGATATTGGACGGAAATCAGAAGCAACTTTAGGACGAATGGATTTTGGTAAGGGAATAATGTGGGCAGATTTCCAAGTATCAGGAAAGGAGCAAGTGGATATACAATGATTGAAAATATGCAAAAGGACGGGTGAAATTAGGTCAAGGATCGGGACAATCATTCTGCGACTGATGCCATCATCACCAACGGAGTTCGAAGCTATCGCCATGACGTGTCTCTTAACCTCGCACTCTGTAAATGGAACAAAACAGAACTGATCGGAGATCGAAATCGGCATATGAGAAATTTTATTTAAGGTTTGCACTTTAACGTCCGGGTCTAAATTAGAAGTACAAGAGAAATGTTTATTAATTAAGTTAATGTCAATATTACACGAGTTATCAGAGTTGTGACTTTTGCCGATGCCGAGGGACTTCAGAAACTTCCACGTTTTCGCGGGGTCGCCATTCTCGATGGATGAGTGTATATGTCGACGCTGAGCATCGCGACACATAGTATTGCACTTGTTTCGCAATTTTATATACCGATCGCGATGCTCAATGGTATTAGTTTTTTTGTACTTCGCTTTAGCAGCATGTTTGGCGTTAATAAGAGACCTAATACCATCGGTCAACCAAGGAGCCGGGAGATGCTTAATCCTAACTGGTTTTATAGGAGCGCGTTTGTCGTATAACGATTTAAGAAGGCTATTAAACATTTCCACCTTCGTATCAGCCGATTCCGTTGCATACAGTGCTGACCAATCAACGTTGAGTGTGTCTTCTCTCAAACTGTCAATATTTAACGAGGAAAAGTTACGTTGAAAAAGCACTTTGCGTCTAGGTTTAGGTACACGAACGTTAAAAGCAACATAAATTAAGTCGTGGTAAGAGAACATTTCAGCTGAACTCTGGCCATGTTTAGTTACAGAATTTGGCGATGATACGATGATGAGATCCAACAAGGAAGGGCGGCAACCTGGAGAACAGTGTGTTGGATTGAGTGGCAATAAACTGAGGTCAAAGGAGTCTAAAATAGACTTGAGGGTTTTTGATCTACTGTCATCTTTCACCATACAAGTATTAAAGTCACCCATTATAATAGAATTTGTGTAGTCGGGTTTGTATGATTCAATTAAGTTCTCAAGGGATGCAAAGTAGTTGTGATGCATTGATGGACAGTAGAACACGCCCAGAAGTATTTTAGTGCTGAAGGATATTTCAACCGCAACAACTAAATATTCTAATGCATCTAGTGGCGGAGGCTGGGCTGACGAACTGATAACTGTAAAAGGAATGTCGGAACGTAAATAGATCGCAACCCCACCCCCACCCCTTCCGACGCGATCGTTGCGAATTAATGTATAACCTGGCAGACTGTAACAGGTGGATGGCAAGCATGGTTTAAGCCACGTCTCCGACACCAAGATGGCATCAACATCAACTTGATCAAAGGAGGCCAGCATATCTGAGTAATGAGCTGGAATGCTTTGTGCATTAATATGTACGGCCTTGAAACAATTTTTGACTGTAGCAAAATTATTTAAAATGGTATCCCTTAGTGGAGTAAACGAATCACTGAAACTGTCGTTGCTACATAATGAGGAAGCAGAAAAAAACTCATCTAAGGATGTGTCCGAACTGTTGTTCATGGCAGTTTAGAAGTATGTTAAATAAATAAAATATATTATTATAAATAGCTAAAATATTAATAAAGTACTCAATAATATATTATAATATAATAAATACAAATGATATAACACTTTACAATAATACTTAATATAGAATTATAAAGCTCCTTAAAAATTACTCTGCTTAAAAACACCTTATACCTACTACAGTGTCATGTATCATGATTTACATTAAAATTTATATATGTATATTTAAACATGCGCTAGTCAGATCAAAAAGTAATAATATAAAAAAGAAAAGAAAAAAAAATAACAAAGAGTACAAAATCAAAACACTATAAAATTGTTCATAATGTAAAACGGAATGCATTATACTGACATTTGTCATAGGTTGTCACTGTCACTGTCAGCCGTCAGAGACAAAATTATTTCAAGCAGTGATTTGCTTGACAATGTCAGCAAAACAAAATGAGAAATAAATATAATGCGGGTGAAATTACCTACATTTATAATACTACCCAGCATAATAATATAAAGCAGTGGATTTGAAAAGCAGGCATTATAAAATAAGACAGCAAAGGCATTTGGCAACTTGCAAATAAACACTCAGCAAAGCCAGCACACAATAATCTGACCAAAGCCATAATATTATAATACTAATAAGCAACACTAAATTAATAATAAGCAACATTACAAAACAAACAAGCAGCTAAGCAATACTAATAGCAGGTAAATATAATTCTATGTAAACTAAGATAAAAGAAATTGAAATTATTAATTAGTTACTTTTTTGGTAATCGTTTTGTCTTGGTTCCAGTTGTGCCTCTGGTCATGTTCACCGAAGAGATATTATCAGAAGAATGACTTCCTGAAACGGCATCGAGATCAGCCATACTATGGACACGGACTTTAGAGCCATCGGGTGCAATTACAAGCACCGAGCCATTATTTGTCCAGCACTTTGTGATCCCAAAACGTTGTCTAACTATCATGAACACGTCATGCCTCTTTTTTATAAGAAACTCCGTCATGGTGATGCCAGAATTTTTCAAGTTGGTTTTAGCCGCCCACACTTTGTTCCGGAT
The DNA here is from genome assembly GCA_963422495.1 of Polyommatus iphigenia. NCBI lineage: Eukaryota > Metazoa > Arthropoda > Insecta > Lepidoptera > Lycaenidae > Polyommatus > Polyommatus iphigenia. The sequence goes on from OY730189.1 coordinate 649,729, forward strand.
AGCACTATCATGAAATTTAATTAAGATAGGTCGCGGCTTGGACTCACTAACTTTACCCAGGCGATGGCAGTATTTCACAGCCGTTATATCAACCTCTGGTAGTCGAAGCTGTGTTGAAAATATAGTTTGGACAACTTCAACCTCAGTCTTTTTTGCCTCGGAGACTCCATGAAGTAAAAGTATTTTCTTCCTTCGCCTTATCTCATTTTGGTCTTGCACTTCTACTAAGACTTCTATCTGTGACTGCAATGATTTAAGGGCCTCGAGGACAAAGGACTTAAATGTACCGAATTCCGATGCCAGTGCTGAAGTGGTGCTCGAAGGTTGACAAGAGTTAAGTTCTTGCTGGAACTCTGTCATTTTGTTATTAAACAGTTCGCTCATTTGATTGATAGACTGTTTTAGGGAATCCATATTCATATTTTAAAGAAAGTAAAAAGTGTATTCTTACAAAGTGATGGTGGTGAATAAATCTTGAATTTAGTGTTGATTTTTTTTTTTATTGCCAATAAAGGAAATAGTGACACTGGTAGGCACAGGTAAACTTTTTTTACATAATGTTATTTAAATAATTAATAAATAATAACTTTAATTGAGGAGGTCTTAAAACTTCGTATTTACTCAAGCACACCTACCCTCAAAATCATTACTGTTACATTGACCAACTTTAATGATGACGTCCGTAAGTATCCAAATACCAAATAAAAATGTAATCAGCACGCGTTATTTCTGTCCGTCCGGCCGCGACACTGAAAGTCAGTCTTAATTCTCTACCATTTCCAGTTATCACTACTAGTACTTATAACATAAAACAAATTAGCTCAATTTTGTAGCAATTGGACAAAACTACTGTCATTCAACACAAACAGTCATCATATGCTGGCCCCACGCAGTTTATAATGAGTGCCAACAGCCAGCAAGATTTTTAGGACTGACGAAGAATAAATAATAAATGAATTAAAAATCTTTATTTTATTTAAAATTACGAATTTGCAAGGTGGTGGGGTTCTCCTTTTAAGTAGAACTTAAAATGTTATTGTACTAATGTTAAAGTTAAATTTCATAATGTTATTGGAAACTACCTCTACATACTCGTATTGTGGTTCGCAAGTCCGTTGCTTATTTTTGAAAATACTACATTTAATGAATACTTAGGGGGCGTCCACAAATTACGTGAGGTGTTTAGGGGGTATATGTATAACAATCATCCAGATTGTTATACATATACCTACTTAAGATTTAATCGTAAGCGTAATCGAAATACGATTAGATCATTCACAAATTCGTTCGAAAGAAAATCTACTGACTGTCAAACCAAATGTTTCCGTATGAAACACATTTTGCACGTGAGATTTGGGGGGTTGGATAAAATCTCACCAGGGGGGGAGGGTGGTCATAAAATTCAAAAAAACACCTCACGTAGGTAATTTGTGGACGCCCCCTTACTACATTTTCTTACTCGGACTATACTACATATTTTCATCTGAATCGGTCCATCGGGTTAAGCGTCTAGAACTCTAGACACTAGACATAGCAAACAGACAGTCAGAAATGCTTTCGCATTTATAACAATGAATAGATGATTTCGCAAAAGGGATTAAGATCATTATACTAAGTGATCGTTTTTTTTAAGTTACTACAACTATTATGGAATAAGTAGTAATTGTATTGTAATATTTACAATTCACTGACGAAAGGTCTGAAACAACTATGAGCTAAGAGCAAAAGTTGCTTAAGTTCACGAATTCTTTCAATAGAGACATCAGACAGTATAATATGATATTATATTATATGCTTATTTATGAAAAACTTTATTGATTATAATTATTATTTATTATTATGAAATGATTTACCTTAATTATTATATTGAAGCAGTAAAGAAAAATTTAAGTTACATACACTATAATTTATTAACTCTATAATAAGTAATATTGCATGGTCCGTTTACTTTACATTTATTCATGTTATTCATGTTTTGTTACTTAGATAAATCAGTTGAACATTTAATATTTCTTAAATAGTAGTTTGACATTTAATAAAAGTATTCAGTACACAGTTCCACTAATACATCAGTATTTAACCTCAAAATCCAGAACAGCAAAGGCTAAAACAAAACTATGAGTGTAACAAGACGACGTAATGCTTTGATGAGACAATAATTACATTAGTCTGAATCGTAAAAGTGCAAATAAAAAGTAATGAGTTAGCTGAATGCGAGTCGGAATTGATAGATTCCCGCCGCGGCTGCCAAGCACCGTTTGGCTGGCGGCCATCTTGTCCGCCATCTTGGCAAAATGGCGGATACGTTACTCATCGCGCTGACAAATGTAACCAGCTTTGTTTTCAGACGTATTAAGTTTTATATTCGGGAGTTTATCCGGAGCGTTTAGTTATGCGGGATATTTATAGAGCAGTTATGCATGTAATGGCTACAGTCTCGTAATGAATTCTTGATGGTATCTGAGGCTATATCAAGAATTAATTGTGAAACTACAGTGTATACGTATTAGTCAATGTAGTCTATGCATTGTGACAGACTGCAGCTGCCTAATATTTTAGATAGTATCAACTATTAACAAAACAATGTACTTACTTATGGCAATTGGCAACCGTTATGTTTTCATGGAAGTAATCTCCGTTCCTCTCTACATCGTCGAATTTGATGGAACCACTGAGAAAAGCAGTATGCACAGTCTTTCTTCTATGGCATTTTCGTACGCTTTTACCGCATCTCCAGGGCTCGTAAAGCGAATACCTCAAATTTTATCTCTAGTTTTTGGGCTCAGGTCAGGACTGTAAGGCGGATGACTCATTATCTCGACACCTGCCATAGTAAAATATTCAACAGTCCGTTTTGCGGAGTGCGCTGAAGCATTGTCGCGGTGAAGGAGGATCTTGCTTCGAGGCCGATGCTGTCAAAATATTTCTAAGACAACAGACAAACAGCGATCGACATACCAGTCTGCAGTAACTGTCCTTCCATCATCTAGCGTAACTGTCGCAAAATTACCTTTCCGACCAAAGAATGAGGCAATCATCTTTTTTATTTGCCAATCATCCAAAGGAAACACTCAGTGAGCTGATTGTCATTGGTTTGTAGCAATATATCCAGCTTCCATCACCTGTGACGATGTCATATACAGCAATTGAGTCAACGCCGTTGAAATTATCTATTATTTGGCGACACCAGTCCATGCGAAGGCGTTTCTGGTCGTCGATTAAAGTATGGGGAATGCATCTAGTACAAAGCTTCCTGACGCCTAAATGTTCATGTAATATTTTTTTAACTTGACTCATGGCAATACCTAGGCTTGCTTGTATCTGCTGATAGGTCACTCTCTTATCTTCCTCAATCATGCGTGGCACAGCACTGATGTTATCTTCAGTAATCCCTCTTAAAGGACGTCCCTCACGCGGATCATCGCTGAGATTGGTACGTCCACGCTTAAATTCGTTAAACCAATTGTAAATAGTGGCACGAGATGGGGCCTCGTTATGTTATGCTAATAGCAGCCTATCAAAGCTTCGTTGTTGAGTAAGCCCACAACGAAAGTCACAAAAATCATTACTTAACTGAAAATTTTCTCGCGGTAGGTTCATTTTCACGTGCAATAAGAGTTTTAGCTTTGCCGCAAATTCACAAAAACAAATGACAAATATATGGAATATACTACATTATGTTAGCAAAGAGTTCTAAAATTGAAATTCAAAAAAAGTTTTCGTTAGGAATGTTTTTATCTGGTTAGTTCTAAATACTTTCAGTGTGACCCACGTTACACGTATTAACTGCAGGCTTAGTGCCTGCACTTCGCATGAGCGGGCAATAATCCTACAGTTCATAAACAGCTCATAAAATTATTGTACCAAATAACTAAAAATTACTTGTAGAATATGAAACATTTTTTTTAATTAGTCCCGTTATCGTCATGCTCAACATACGACTCATATCAAATGTGAGGGGTATCGGGCACAATATCTGGGCCACTTTTAATTCGGCTCTTTTGGGACAATTTATGCGGGTTGGGCCGGAATTGGACTCATTAATCGCGGCAATATCCTAGCGCCATCTATTAGCTTCGACAAGCAATTACACGCCGGACAAAAACGTGTATTTATGACTGAGGTGCTCAAATAGGGCTGTTAAAAAAAGTTATTTTTTATCATGCACAATTTTCTGATAAAAACTAAAGAGTATTTCATTTTACCAGGCTTTTAGAAACAGAATTATTGCCTGTTGCAAAATTCTTAAATGATTTTTTTTCTACATCAATTGATTTTATAAACAGTCCTAAATTACAAAAATATTTAATGGAAACATAATATACAATTTAACGTAGATTACCTACCTACATGTCGATAACTTGTTATTATGTTTTGTAAGTATGCAAAATAATCTAACTTCTAAAACGTCTAAGTACGTAATCAATCTAAATTTAAAATATGGGTTTTGAATGACATAAAGAATCCTCAAAGAGACTCGTATAAACATTGAACACTCAATAAAAGTATAAAAAATTCATTAAAATAGGTATATTGCGACAGCCCTAACAGCGTGTTGCATAAAGTTAGTCATTCGTATCTTTCGATACGAATGACTAACTTTAATTAATACGATTGTGTTAAATGATTTATTTTTAAATTGCTAATTTTTTAATGCAACTTACTTAAGTACTAGTTTTTTTGGGATCCTTATTCTAAAATATTTGTCTCTGGGTATAGTTCTGAAAGATTTTCATGTATTCCAATTTCCAGGCATTAAATCCGATAGAGTGAATAGTTAGTACTTAAGCCCGTCACAGACTAAGCTATAATATATATTATTATTTTTATAGCTAGGCATATTACTATATATTTTCTATACTAAATCCACATGTCACAGAAATATATATTATAGCTGAGTCACGCGAAAATTAGTAAGTAGAGAAAATATATAGTAATATGCCTAGCTATAAAAATATTAATGTATATTATAGCTAAGTCTGTGACGAAATAAACCTGACTTGAATGTATGTGTGTCATTTTTGTTTGTAACTAAAATGTTATCGTTAAAAAAATAGGACCAGAATTAGGAAAATGAACAAAGTCTATACTGCAAAAGTCACAAGCCGCAATTAAACACTGTTTTTTGTGGCGGCAGCAATTTCTCGATCGAGCCAGCCCATTGGTGCAAAACAAGACGGTAGGTGATGTTAATAATTATTATGAATTCGAAACACTAACTAATTGTCAGACATCAGAATGCAAAATATTGAACCGATTAAATGCCTTTCATGAAAAAGATAAATGCCAAATTCTTCGGAAACGAGCGAGCTAATGATGATGAACTATAGCTAAGAAGGCTCTCGATCATGTCAGCTTTCAAACAAAAACAACTAGATCAAAATTGGTCCACCCGTTTTGATGATACCATGCCACAGACAGACACGTTAAACTTATTACATCCCCCTTTTTGGTCGGGGGTTAAAATTTTACAGCAACCTCCAACTGGACATCTTAACATGCTTAACATCCTATGGAATGTGGTAACAATCGAAATAACTGTCACAATATATCACTTGAGAATACACTGCGTTTTGGGACTGACGTGGCGCGCGAAGACGCGTGTAATAACAGCAATGTATCACGCTCGCGAGATATTATCCCAGTAAATTCCCAGCAGAATACAGATGCCAAACCAGACGGCCACAGGCTATTAAATGTAACGGCTATTGGTGTACATGATTTTGACACAAGTTATGTGTTTAATAAATTGCAACTGGCAAGTGAAAACAGAATTTGTGGACATGAAATTTGGAAAGTAGACAATGAATGATAAACTAACTGGCTAACTTTGACACAGATACAGTAGAATATAGATATTGATGCAGTAGATTTTGAATTAAGTATATCAAATTGAAAAGAAGACGTAGAGTAGATTGCCTAGCGACGTATGAAATATCTACGTAAGGGTAGCTATCATAGACTCATAAAATAAAAAACGAAATCGCATTTACTACAACGATATTATATAGTTATTTGTTGTAGTTTTACTGATTTCTTTCAAATGAAAAAAATGGCCATTAAAACTTGAATTTCTTTCTTTTAGGACGTCGAGGTTTTAGTTATTGTTATAACGCATACATTTTTAAAGTCAAATTAGTTTACGTTGGTTATTAATCTAAAACATCCACCAACATAGTTTAATATTATTTAAGCAGCCTAGCTGTTGCCCGCAACTCGGACCTCGGTTTGCGTCAACATAGGCTTGTCATGACTCATGACTAGACATCGGATTATATGCATTTGCATACTTGCATATCGTCGCTGCGCGTGCGATACCGCGTATGAGCAGTTGGTAAATACCGCGTAACAGCAAAATGCGCAAAATTGAGATATTGTGCCAGCAGATTCGAAACGCATATCGGCATATATCAGGCTTCACAGAATTTAAATTATCCAATTAGAAACGTACATTTTGCCATCGAAACAATACCGCGGAACAATAGGCGGCCGGAAGTTAGAAGCAATTCTTCGTATTTACTACAGCGGCAAGAAAAATATATCGAAAATAATAATTTTTCTGAGATAAACCACCACGTGAGTATATTTTAATTATTGTTTAATATTGTTCATATTATTATGTATTGTATTCAAGCTAGAATGTTTCAATTAATTTACCACATCTTTTAATTAATTAATTAATTATTCATTTCTTAATTTATCACATTGCCATTGCTTTGAAGATCAAGGAAGATTACGTCATGTGATCATTATATATCTTCACCCTAACAATACAGGCGGCAAGTGACAGCTAATCGCCACGACAAAATATGATCACCAGCTTGGGGAAGTAGCTCAGTTAAGCTAAAGCACCCCGGGGATATGGGCGACTAGTAGTGCTAAACCTACCCACTAAAACCACCTGCGATTTGCCTTCAGCCGTATACGGAGGGATGTTCTAGAATTGTCAAACACAGGGCTCCCTCCACGACCGAACGGTCTTCTCCAAAAGGGAGCAGACTACCACCAAAATAAGGGAACGCTTCGGTAAATTGTAGAGTTCCCTTCGGCGTCGAGACTAGCTAAGCTGGGTAGGTTTCCAGCCTCACTGATTTGCCTTCAGCCGTATACGGAGAGTTGTTCTAGGTTTGTCAAACACAGAGCTCCCTCCACGACCGGATAGTCTTCTCCAAAAGGGAGCAGACTATCACCAAAGGAAGGGAACGCTTCGGTAAATTGTAGAGTTCCCTTCGGCGTCAGGACTAGCTAAGCCGGGTAGGTTTCCAGCCCCACTGTTTTGCCTTCAGCCATATACGGAGAGATGTTCTGGGTTTGTTAAACACAGGGCTCCCTCCACGACCGGACGGTCTTCTCCAAAAGGGAGCAGACTACCACCAAAGTAAGGGAACGCTTCGGTAAATTGTAGAGTTCCCTTCGGCGTCGGGAAAAATCCTGGATTTGATGAAATTATAAAAATTCGCACTTTTAATAACGGCACCACCAGAAATCTCTTCAAAAAATGATATTTTTTTATATTTAATGATTTTTGATCGTGCATATTATGTGCATATATCGTTCATTTTTCGAGCATACTTGCATGCATATTTCGGTACTTTGATCGTGCATATAATCCGATGTCTACTCATGACCAACCCAAAGTGGGTAGGCCCACCAGATGGTGGGGCCCCGACGACGACCCCATATCCCACCTCGACCTGCGCCTCGGCCGGTGGGACAGTCACGTAGAGGGCAGATGCCCATGAATCTATTTCTCTGATAGTGCAATTCGTGATAGTAATTCTAGTAATAATATTATAATGGGTATCTGTTAGACCGTCGACTGTAAATGAGAGCCTTGCGCCAAATTGTGCTCCGCGCTAGCTGAATTTGCCATTGACAGAAGATGCTTTTGGCTGAAAAAATGTTCAAATGTTTTGCCAAATTCTGTTGAATTTTTCATTTGAATACACCCTCCATTACCCGTGATGATGTACTCGCATGCTCCGTCGTATTGCAACGTTAATTAAGATGACAGTTAGTGTTATTTTTGTAGCTGATTCACAGATGAAATGGCACAAATGACCCAATTACAAAGTTTACAGTCGTCATCATTCAACATTTATATTTAGCTCCGTGTTGTGGTACTCATACTAATATTATAAATGCGAAGGTGTGTCTGTCTGTCTATTGCCTCTTCACGCCCAAACCACTCAACCGATTTTGCTGTGGTATGGAGATACTTCTAGTCTCGGGAAAGGACATACGATACTTTCTATCCCGGAAAAAAGTACGGTTCCAGCGCGATTAACGAATTTTAGCGCAAGGGAGTTGCGGGCGTCATCTAGTATGATATTATTATGAAATGTAAGTCCCACTGCCAGACCACCTCAAATTGTAATAAAATTATAACTTTAGCTGTGTTTGGCAGTCAGGGCCCCCGCTACCATATGTGCAATGTGTGCAATGCACACGGGCGCCATCCTCTAGGGGCGCCAAATCGCCATCTTTAGGGGCGCCAAAACCAAGGACCCAAAAAATTTGCCTAAAGGGGCGCCAAAATCCTTTTTTTGCACACAGGCGCCAGTAGACCTTACGGGGGCCTTGTTGGCAGTTATGGAGTGTAGATGAAAGGAGAACTATCTTATATGGGGGATATTTGAAAAAGTGTCCAGCTGTACGCAGTAAATAACAGTTGAAAAATCCTCCACGAGTGGCGCTAGCTGCAGCCAAAGGGTATGGAGTGTAGGAATGAATGTAGCTGTTGGTGACAAAATATAAATTATTACTGGAATATAAATTATTACTAGAATTACTGGGTTAATACCAATATATTTTGAAAAATATAACCTAAAATAGCTGAAACAAAGTTCCTTAATGATTTAAAATTTACCTTCTTGCTACTGTAGCGCCACCTTAGTTTAGTTTAGCTTTAGTTTCACCCTAATTTAACGCATTTCCGGGGACACTTTTTACATACAGAGATATTCCTCCTTTCATCTACACTCCATATTGGCAGTGAGAAGAAACTGTCAAAAATGTCCCGCAGTGGTAGACGAGATTCCTACACTTATTCCGAAGATAATAAGACCAAATAATTATTGAGTTTTATACTTTATCGAAAGTAAGGTAAACCTTCAGAAATCAGAACATTCTAAAGCAACCGCGACCGAAACTCCATAGTTTCTGTTCGTTCTTACCTCTATAGGGGTAATAAAATAAAACTTTAAATTTTTAAAATGACGATAGTCTGTCGCTGGCTCTTGGTAGGTTAAAGTAAATGTTAAAGAGGAATGTGAAGTACAAGCGGTGGATAATTTTAATAAAACAAATATCCGACAGGGTCCAGTTGGCGCCGCGCCAGGAGTCTGTCAAACACCTCTAATAGCCCGGATCTGATATTTGTTTACATGTCCCGCTCCCGGATTCCTAATTATTTACATTTTAATTTAAAACGAGAGAGTTTTGTTTAAATATTACATTTTTAATTTAAGAACGTGAAACTTTTTCACTCATTGCGCTAAAACTACTTTAAAATAACAATAGTTAGTTCTGATTCTGGCATGATCATAGCAAAAGAAATTTCTATTCCAAAAACTCGAAAAGAACTGACAAGCGTTATAGTTATTCAGTAAATGGTAATATAGTATCATAAATTATTATGATTTAGATTCTAGACAATTTCTGATGAGATGAGAGAGATGTATCTACAATCTACATAGAGAAGACAGTAATAAATAATAATTATGATATCGATGATGTTATGATCGATTATATAAAGAGACACATTAGGATAATGAACACGAAATTGTCATTACGATTGTAATGTCGATTACCTCCTTTTTTAATTCGGTTAAAAAGGAGAAATATAATGACGATAATGGTGATGACTGATGAAGATAAAGCAGGAACTGACCTGCGTGTTCCTGGTGAAGCCGTAGCCGAGGAACCGCTCGTCGTGCGCGGGGACGGCGTCACTCGCCACGTAGAACGGCTCGTAGAGTAACTCGAAGTTGGTGACGTCATGGCTGATGTGCGTCTCCGAGCTCTCGTTGCCGCCGCTCGACTCCCATCTACAACGATAGATACTATTAGTGGCAGTTAATTAGTGGCATTAGTGATTGAGTAGCCATAACTTCTTTAAGCGCTGATAATACTGCTCTATTAGAACGTGACCGACTTGGATGATAGTATTAAATGTGATTAAATAACTACCTTGTAAAATTAGACGCGTACTGATTGTAGATAAAGACTTTTCTGTGGAAGGGTATAGCTAGTTTCTTGCGCGAGAGTCGTAGGAGCTCCGACTTGTTCCCGGGGAAGGCAGCCACTCGGCGGTCCAGCTCGTACGTTGGCACCACGTACGCACATAACTGGCATCGAGGTGCGTGAGCTAGGAACTGCTCCAACTCCTCCGCCATACTTCGGGAGGGGACGATGTCTATGTCTACGAGAAACACGTAAGGTGTATGACAGTTCCTTCGCGCTAAGTTTCTCAGGTGATTCTGAGGATACGGATGCCTCGCCCGCCACGCCACCGTGTCCGCCTGCCTTTCCCCCTCGGGTAGAGGCGGTAGATCGCAATTCTTCACCCATAGCGGCATCTCGCCGTGAACGCCCGGCCTCTCCTTCGGCATGGCCAAATGCAGGGCGAGTCGCGAGTAAATGTCCGGCTGACATCTAAACAACCAGGTCGTGAAGGCCCGCAGCAGGCGGAGCTCGTCGCCGGCGACGAACACCGCCACCGATATCGGTCCCGACCAGTGGTAAGCTATCCTCAGGAGCTCGTGGAGGCGCTCTATCGAGCTCTGCGTGGCGAGGCACACGCGTCGACCGGCCGACAGGTCCGCGTAGGTCTCGCCGACGGTGGCGTAGTCGAACATCCTGTAGGACCGCGAGCTGTCCCACCGGCCGAGGCGCAGGTCCAGGTGGGATATGGGGTCGTCGTCGGGGGCGGGCGCGACGTCGGCGCAGGGCTCGCACGAGGGCGGCTCGGAGGGCGGCGGCGAGGGGCGCGCGGGGCAGGGCGCCGGCCGCAGCAGCCACACGTTGGCCGCGGCGTTGTACACCACCAGCGCCACCGCCACCATCGTCACCACGCTCCACTGGCACCGCCATCGCCACTGAAAACGATTTCGACTCGTAAAAACTTTCTGCTACACCGATTCGAGCGAGTGCATCGCATTTCATCCGCATTTGCATAAAAATAAACGATATGCACTAGTTCCGTATTAAAAATATACATATTTATGCACATAAACTTTTTGGGCATATATTTTAATGGGTGCATTTGGACGTTTGCCAAGCTGCAGTGCATAACACTCCTCGTTCTGTTTCCGCATTAACAAAACCGTTAGCCCGTGCAATTTACCGCAAATGCGTTAACCAGATACTAAACCGACTGCCTAGAGCTAAATTCTAGTTGAATCTCCACTTACTAATTTATCCCTGCGTATTTTCCACATCGGCGTGAAAAGTCTGTGCCGCATTTGGATATCACGACACTGTTATGGTCATCCTCATCCTCTTCTGGTCTGTCTATGATGTTCCCGCCACATTCGCTAGACAGGATCACCTTCCTTTATCCATTCATATATTTTTAGGATTCCTGATCCTAGCTTCACTTGCACTTAACTAAAACAAGGGAACACTATAACATAACCTTAAAGTTGGATACGTCAACAGTATAACTTTATATATTTTATAACATCGAATATATGGGTTAATGAATTAATAACAATCTGTAACATATTATACTAGATTAATATAGAAATTTTGGGTTTATAAATAATGAAAACAATTGTCTAGTACTCCTACTGCATTACGCATGCGTTAGCTCGGAGCAGGCGCAGTAGCGCACTTTAATATTTAATTAAGTGTATTCGATTTATTATTACACGCATAGAGAAAATATGTCTAGTGTCTGTTATAACACGTAGTGTGTATTATAGTATTAGTAAAAATACTACATAATGTCGTTTTCTTACTTGGGGGACAGACGTTCAAAGGTTTCAAAAATAAATTAATCAACTACCAAGTATCAACACGTACGTCCTAAAACCTTTAAAAATTATCGAGTCAAAGATAAAAATACAAAAGCAGTGTGAATAAAAATTATTTATTAAAAATTATAAAAACGCGACAAAATAGGTACAAACGATCGAGAAGACGTGCTTATTACCTACATACAAACGATTATTACTATCATAGGACTAAAGTAAGCTATGAATTTATTTCGCATGAAATAGATATTTTACATTTTTCGTTTTTATTCACCTGCTAAAGAAGAGGTTGATCTATCATGTATGAACCGTCCAGGATGGAGTAAATTTAAACACTACATTAATATTATACCGACAACATTTTAGGGACTGCAGTTACACTATAGAGTATAGATAGGTACAGACCTATGACTGTTTGGTACCAGATACCATAAGTGGTGGACGGTGGTACCACCACGGTCAAGTTATTAGGTGCCAATTATTCGAATAACTAGTTTATTCTTCTATGTGTGTGATTTCAGCAACCTTTGCTTACACTTCTGAGCAACTAATAAGCGTTACTATAAAAGCATACCTACCTACTGATAGTAATACAATCCAACTGTGCAAAAAGTATCATTATATTTTATTGTTACCAAAAAGTCACTATCAGGGCCGTCTCTAGCCCATGTGGCGCCCGTGTGCAAATATTACCCTAGCGCCCCTAGCAAGCGCGCGGTCAAAATAAAATGGGTACAGAGTACAAGACGTACAGTTTGTCCGGCCACTCAAGGGTGATTACCAGTGCCGGTCCTAGTCAAATGTTCTGGTGGTAAGAAAACCAAAAATGACGCCCTTCTAAATAAAAAAAATCGGCCAGGTGCGAGTCGGACTCGCGCACGAAGGGTTCCGTACGATTATAAAGCAAATATAGGCAAAAAGTTATGTTTTTTTTTTCATGGGAGCCCCTTAAATGTTTATTTAAGTGCAAATACAATTCAGTATTTTGTGAATATTTCAAGTGACTACGTGTAGCTGTTATTGATATACCTACTTAATAGCCAAAAAAATTTCATTTGTTGTATGGGATTGTATCCTTATATATTAAATTTATTTTGTTTTTAGTATTTTTTATTAAAGAGGCAACAGAAATACTTACATAATTTGAGAATTTCAACTCTCTAGCATAGACTGCATAGAAAATATAGGTTATTAATGCCACCTATCTATGACCAGAATAAATATGAGGTGAGCCGTAATACCCTTAAACGGCCTAAACGCTAATATATTTTTAAGACCACAGATCTGGTAGGGGTCTGTTCTTGGCCTTCTTCTGTGGAACATGGGCTGCCATTGCATCCTGCGAGTCTCAGGTTGTGGCACTTGTAGAAGCGTTGGGGCTGCGAGTCGCAGTCAAAAAGACGTAGGCCATGTTTTTCTATGGGCCCCGGAAGCACTGCGCCAGCGGAAGCATCACTGCGCATCGCAGAAATGTAGAGGAGAGTGTGCCGACCGGCGCTGAAACTTGGGTTTGGTCCTAGATTCTGAATTGATATTTACCCCTCATTTTCGTCTATTGACACTAAACCAGAAGAAGATGGCCATGGCCCTGAATCACCTTCTGCCAAAATCTGTGGTCCACCGTCCACGGCCCACCTGCAGAAGGCTTTATACAGGGGTCCTGCAGTCCTGTTCGGGCGGAACACAGGCGCCCGGAATATACAGCTGCTCAGAAGCCCGCAGCATGCTTTAGCGCTGCTGATACTACGCTGCTATCGTACCGTTAGCTGGCGAAGCTGCGTTGGCACTGACAGGGTCCCCTTCGTGGGATCTGGAGGCTCGTGTGTTTTCGGAGGGTGTATCAACACACAGCCGAGTTTAAAAAGCGAGGCGATACTAGCACTGGTCGATACTACAACAGTGGATGGCACATTCAAGGGGCGTCCTTAACTTCGGTCATTACCTGGACCAGGAAAAAAAACGAAACCATCGCCTAGGTGCCACCACAGCCTCAGAAAGACGATATGGCGCAGCATACGCTCATTGAAGGCTCTTCTTGGGCTGAGCAACAGGCTTTTGCGCCGTCCTTGGATTGGACCTTACTTATACTTACTGGGAGGCAGTAGCTTATACCCTCTGCGAAATTGTTATGTCGTAAACGGAGGCTGCATATAATGAGGGGGAAGGAAATTAATACGCAGATCCCATGAGAAGGAGGCACGGAGGGCGTAGGCTACACGGCGCCCGGTGCAACCGCAAGGGCGCCGTGAAGAGTACATACGAGTATTTTACTTGTGATCTTGTGGTTTAGCTTCGAAACCTCGCATACGCGCGGACGCATATAAATCCAGCCTGACGTGAGTCGCGCGGCTCTCATTTTGGCGCCCATCTTGACGACAAATATTATAATCTTCATTGATGTGTTTCACGTTCACGTTCACGTTCAAGGTTCATTTCACGTTGAAAAATAAAGTTTATATTTATACTGCAAAAGCCGAGCCGCTCGAGGCGCGCCTTGCTTTGTTGTAATTCGACAGATATAAGAAGAGCTCCAGATGCTAGACATAATGTATGCAAAGTGGAGTTCTTTTTACGTTGGTCATTAAAGCGCGGCGGCCGGCCAACGCGGGCGCGCGCCGAGAGGAGCTCCGTTGCGAGGGGCACTCGGCGCCCCTAGGATCGCGGCGCCCCTAGGATCGCGGCGCCCGTGTGCAACGCACACCCTGCACCTAACGGAAAGACGCCTCACTATAGTTAACTCACTATAGTTAATAATAATAATTTATCACAAAACAATAGTATCTTGTTCTGTAGCAATACGACGAAATAATATTGCTTTTTTAAAATATTAGGCACCAAGTAACAAAATATACCATCTCACCCTCTTCACGTTTATATAACCACTGAACCGATTTTGTTGAAATTTGGTATGCAGATATTTTAAGTCCGGAGAAAGGACATAGGACAGTTTTTATCGTCAAAAAGTCTGGTGTTTGACGGGAACGCGACCTTAACAATTATCAAGTAGATAAGTTTGAGAGTCGTTTAAAGATCGTTAAGAGCCCGTACTATCTTTTCTATTGCTCTCTTCACACTCACGCCCATCTTTCATATGCCAGGTGAAAAAGGACGATCGCCAAGTTAGCGGGCAGTTATAGATATTCTGTTTTTTAAAGGGTTTTTTATATGAAAGTGGTAAAAAGTAATTCCAACATTGTATAGACGACTTTCTCAACAGTACATTGTATTTTTTTCATACCGTTAAGACGTCAATACAATCCATAAAAAGGTGATATAAACCTTTTACAACAAAAATCACAAAATTGTCGCGGGTTTGAGTTGGATTATTTAAAGATACTTAAAAAAAATAAAAAATCTAGCTGCAACATTAGATTATAATTGAAATGATCTTACATGTTGTGCATTAAAACTTATAGAAATACTGTATTTTAACTGTAAAATCACGTCTGTTAAATGAGCGAAATCGGCAAAATTTCGTATACGGACTCTTAATTCGGTAAACAAGATAACGTACATCAATAAGTCGACAGTGTAATGTTTAGAGATCTTTGGTGTAATAGGGAGTACCAAAGCTCCCTAAACTATACTGTAAGGGTAAAGAGGCCACGCAACACGCTTTACCTAACTAGATAGCCCTGCAAAACTTACTTATAATATTGGTGCTAACTACGAATAATAAAAACTAGGGAAACGTAACTCCCATACTATTACCGTTTAAAATTTGGTTCCTTTCGAACTGTCATGTAACGTCAGCCTTTATGCCGCTCAAGGCCACCTAAAGGCGTATTTTCATTAGTCGTTAACTCGTACGGTATACATAAAGGTGAACGCAGATTTGGCCGCACCGCACGCACCGCATTCGCAATTCTTTATATGAAGTTATAGGCAAGCTCGCATACCTACCTACCCGCGCCGCAGTCTTCGCAACTTCATAATAATATGAAGAATTGCGAATGCGGCGACTGCGGTGCGTGCGGTGCGGCCAAATCTGCGTTCACCTTTACGTGACCATACACGGTCCCGCTTTGGGCGGGACAGTCCCGCTTTCAGGCAGTCTGTCCCGCTGTCCCCCGCGAGGCCGGAATTGTCCCGCTTTTGCAAACAGACCAAACGACAATAATATAAAAGTATTTTTATGTTTGAAATGTCTGTGCAATACCTGAAATTAACGCATACATACAACAAACGTGATTATTCTGCCATATTGTGCCAAATAACATAGAAATTGCTCCAGTAGTTCGTGAGAAAATTCCTTTCAAATAATCTTTCCCGTTTTTTCCACATTTTCCTCTGTTTCTTAGCTCCTATTAGTCTTGGCTTGATTAAATATTGCCTAAAGCCTTCCTCGATAAATGAGCTATCTATAACTGACAGAATTTTTCAAATCAAACCAGTAGTTCCTCAGATTAACACGTACTTACAAACAAAGAAACTCTTCCGCTTTATTATATTATAGTAAAGTTAATAATAATAATAATGTAAGATAGGCACTTTCAAATACATAATTATTCATGTATTTCAAAGTGGGCGGGGGGGGGGGTTCCGTATTTGTCCCGCTCTGACAAAAAAAAATGGTCACGTTAGGTATACAGCATGCGGGGAGTCTATGACAACTAATTGACAACTAATGGCGCATTGTCATTGGTCGTGGCATGCGTTTCAGAAATCTCCCGCACCCCGCATGCGGGCCCTATCGACCAGTGAAAATGCGCCATTAATATGGCAAATGTATTGAAATGTGTACCTGGTGCACTTTTTTGACAAGTATTTTGGAGCATGTTTTTTGACGGAGTTACTCTTCCATAGTTTTTATTATTTGTAGGGTGCTAATCAGTAATCGGCTAAAAACGGCTGTACATTTACAGGCCAACATCCGACGTCCTTATCTATCTATACTAATATTATAAAGAGGTAAACTTTGTTTGTTTGTTTGTTTAATTGTAATGAATAGGCTCAAAAACTACTGGACCGATTTTAAAAATTCTTTCACCATTCGAAAGCTACATTATTTACGAGTAACATAGGCTACTTTTTATTTTGGAAAATATAGGGTTCCGTAAGATATTTGGGTTTTTCTGACACAAGGTGAAAAAAATCAACCAGAAAAGTTACTTATTTTGCGTACGCTGCCTAAACTATAAAAGATAGAACCATACAATGTTCTAAGTAAATGTAGATCTTATAAATATCTACAAAAATGCCCGCGACACACTATACCTATCTATGGCAAGTGAGGCACAACAACCATTTTTTTATTTAAAAATCTTGATTTTTTTTTTGGACTACATTTAAACGCATTTATTTTACTCATGCTGATAATCCTTATCAAAATAAATTATTTCATTACTAAGTACAGTTTGTGTAGATAATATTTGGTGTTTAAATGATTAAAATTGGACGTTTAGTTTAGAAGTTATGGCGAAATTAAAAATTGCGTTACGCCCGTTTCGAAGTGGGCGCTACCAAGGCGGGGGTGCGCAGTAGCGAAGATTATGACCGGTCCTGCAGCTGGTGAATTAGCTCATATACCCGTTGCATATACCAAGAATACCAATGATCCCTACATAACAGCTGATTTGCCTATACCCTGCATAGGCTCCAATTCCCTGTGAGACGTAGCTTTTGCGACGATACCGACTAATGCGGGCCACGGGTAGTAATGATGGGAAGGGAAGGGGATAGGGGAGGGTAAGGAAGGGAATAGGGTAGGGGATTGGGCCTCCGGTAAACTCACTCACTCGGCGAAATACAGCGCAAGCGCTATTTCACGCCGGTTTTCTGTGAGAACGTGGTATTTCTCCGGTCGAGCCGGCCCATTCGTGCCGAAGCATGGCTCTCCCACGTATGTTTGTTTGTTTGAACGCGCTAATCTCAGGAACTACTGGTCCGATTTGAAAAATTCTTTCAGTGTTAGATAGGCTTATCACGCTAAGACTAATAAGAGCGAAGAAATTGAGGAAAATGTGGAAAAAACGGGGGAATGTAGGTATATGAAATTGCTTATTATCTTATGAACTACTGGAGCAATTTTTATGTTATTTGGCACACATGAAGAATAGACCACGTGAAGGGACATTGGTAGGCTATTTTTTGCGGAAAAATGTACGGTTCCGTAAAATTCCTAAAATACGCGGGCGAAGCCGCGCGGAACATCTAGTTTTATATATTTTATACTATATCCGACGGGTCTTATTGTATTTTATAATTATTACTAGATAACGCTCGCAACTCGTTGCGCTAAAATCCGCTAAACACGCAGAAACTGTACATTTTTTGAGATAAATTTATTATTCGTAGGATAAAAAGTATAGTCTGTCAAGAAAGTGAAGAAATTAAAAAGTGGCAACATCGTAGTGTCACCCCTTTCAAATCACTAAAGTCTAAAGGGCCCCCGAGAGGATCAAACGGTTTGATTCAAGCCTTACCTACGTGTTTGATGCAACCGTTTGATGTCGGTTTGAACGGTTTGTCAAACGACACTGCGCAGTTTGGTTCAATACGCGCTGTGGAGTACACGTCTTGTGACGAATAAATATAATTTTTTAAAAGATAAAACTGACTTAAAAATTGTACGAAATTGAGAATTAAATTCCCTATCTTAAAAACTACTAAACCTATTTTGATGAAACTTGCAGAAGTCTCCCAAGTTAAGCAATACCTATATAGTACAACAAAAAAATATTTAAATCGGACTTGTAGTTCCGGAGATATGTGAACACAAACATATTACATACATACACTTTTGAAATTTTGCACATTTGTTAAGATGCTGATATAGACTAACATAATATACAAAAACTGGGCAGTTCTGGAAATATTCCATACATACGCGTCGAATTGATAACCTCCTCTTTTTTAGTCGGTTAAAAATAATGTACTCCAAATCTCCAAAGAATGGTACAAAGTTTGTTCAAGCGCATCGGAACACGATCAAACGGCGCGTCAAACACAACAAAAATATGAAATTTCATCAAACGAGCTTCAAACACGTAAATGTTTGACAAACCGTTCAAACTAGCTTTGTAAACGATCAAAATGGTTTGAGTCAAACCAAAATTTACGTGTTTGAGTCAAACCGTTTGACCGTCTCGGGGGCCCTTAAGAAAAAAAGGATGACACTACGATGTTGCCACTTTTTAAGTTCTTCACTTTCTTGACAGACTATCCTATGTCCTTTCCCGGGACCCAAAGTATCTCCATACGGTACCTAGGCAAAATCAGATCAGCGGTTTGGGCATGAAGAGCTGATAACAGACAGATAGACACACTTTCAGATTTATATTATAATGTTATTATTATGTATGGATTGACTAAAGTTTGGACTTGACGATATTGATGAATGCCTTTTAGCACAGTTTATGCATTAAAAAACACACACATTTGACATGCTAAAATTTGACAAATGACAGCTCACAGCTATCAAAAGCAGGGTTGCCAACCGTACGAGGTTCCTCGTACAAGTACGAGATTTGTGGTCTTCCATACGAGGTACGAGGACACTGTCATCCTTGTACAATTTTGTACGAGATTTTAACATTAGGGAAGGATACCATACTAATATTTTGCATAACCATTATTAGTAATAGGCAATGCCATTTATTCAAACATGTAAATTAGGAACATGATATGTAATTGATTGTACTGTCGGTTCTTGGTGGGAATTCATTTTATACACAAATAAAACACAATATTACTTGCACTTTTTCCACTTTATTCCAGAATATAGTGGAAAAAGTGCAAGTAATATTGTGTTTTATTTGTGTACAAATTAGGAATACACCATAAAAAATTGTGTGCAGTTTAGACCGAACGCATCCTTAGCACGTAATGAAACGCCCCGTTACCTGTCATCATATTTGAATTTGAAACATAGGCTTAAGTAAAGTGAAATGCATCGATTTATGATTAAATATAATTTTTAATATCTACAATTGATGTTTTATTTAGTACTAGTGACCCGCCCCGGCGTCGCACGGGTATAAAATATACTATAGCCACTGAAAAAATTATTAAAATCGATAGCCTTATCACGATCCTTCATGTGATCTTCTTCTTATCTGTGCCAAATAACATACAAATTTCTCCAGTAGTTCGCGAGATAATCCCTTTCAAATAATTTCCCCCGTTTTCTCCACATTCTCTTATTATTTTTAACATGATAAAATACAGCCTATAGCCTTCCTCAATAAATGAGCTATCTAACACTGAAATTTTTTTTCAAATCGGACCAGTAATAATTTTCCCCGTTTTTTCCACATTTTCCTCTATTTCTTCGCTTCTATTAATCTTAGCGTGATAAAATATAGCCTATAACCTTCCTCGATAAATGGGCTATCTAACACTGAAAGAATCATGAAAATCCGTTGCGTAGCTTTAAAGATTAAAGGGAACAAAGGGACATGAGGGGAAAAAAAGCGACTTTGTTTTTTATGAAGTATAGATATAGATAGTATAACTTGAAACAGTATATTTCATTGCATAAAATGTCCTTACTTCAAATTATTTCGGTTTTACGACCTTTTATTGAATGTACGAGGTTTGAAAACCAAAATACGAGGTTTTGAGCAGCTCATGTACGAGAATAAAAATTCTAAGGTTGGCAACCCTGATCAAAAGTCAAAACCTATTTTTATTTTTTTGACATTTTCAGGTTATCCGTACAATGTGCGACGTATGTTTACTGTTTTTCTGAATTTTGTACAGGAAAGTGGAAATTATTTAATATTTATAATATAATATAGACATGTTTAAAATACCAGACTGGGGTGAAGATGTACCTAAAAGTAATATTGACTTAGATAAATTATTTCCAGTAAGTAAAATGTTTTTAAATTTAAATTAATAATATTACAAGAATCAGCTCTTGAGCAACACTGCTACTGTTGTATAAAACTTTTAAACCACTTTTTATTAATAGTGTATGTGCTCTATTATTCATATTACAATAATATACTTTAAATCATTGTTTTTTTACAGAGTAAACACAAGTCCAAATTAAAACAAAACAAAGGCATTCAATACACAGATAATTTAAATATTAACGCCAAAAATAGAGGCAAATCAATACCAAATGGTACTGGCCGAATAACCAAAGTAAAAAATGTGAAACAACCTAGGTATAAAGCTAAAAAGTTTCAGAATGATTCACCAAAAGTTAACAGTGTTAAATGTAAAACAGAAAATAAACCAACCCGTTGCCTTAACATCATAGATATTCAAAATTGTGACACAGACAAGTTAGATGAAGTTTTCCTGGATGCTAAAAAGAAAAATCTAATAGATTCCTATAAAAAATATGACAATGAAGAGGAACTATTTACAGAAAAAGTTGAAAAAAGTATAGAAAGAGTTAAAAACAATAAAAAAGTCAATGATGATCAACTTAGCCGTGGTAAGCAACAAACGAAAGTGAAGAGAAATGAAAGAAAATTAAAAAAACAAGTAATGCAAAGAAAAGTACCTTCTGAGAACAACATAGAGATAATAAAAGAACAGAATACATTTAATAACTTAGCTGAAAATATTAAATCTAAAAATATTAGGAAGAAAAACAGAAATGGAGGTATATCTATTGAAATTCCTCCATCAAAAAATACCAAAAAGAAAGATAATGAAGATGAAAGATTACAAGGTAATAACAATAGTGTTAAAACAACTAATGTTAGCAATGCTTCAACTGATAATACAAAAGGTATAAAAAGTGATCGCAAAAAGGGATTGTTAAAAAATATGTTGCAAACTCATAGGACTCCAATCAATATAAGCGGGAACAAGTTACGAGACAGAATGTTAGAGAAATTAAATGGTAAGTAACATACAATACTTACACTGTATTATTATTACAAATTAATCTTAACACTACACTTTTTTGACCAACCAATTTAGATTGAATTTAAAACAAGCATGAAGCAATCACTGACATTGTAATTTGAGAGTTATGATATGACCAAAATAAAAAATGAAATCAATATCAGGCTACGATAAGCTTTAGTGTTTATTAGCTTCAGTTTGTTATGCACATTATGCATCCACTTGTTTTTAATTTATCGTAATATCAATGTACTAGTCTTAAGATGGTTGCCTGGAAGATATTGCTATTTAGCGATATGGCCGCCAGAATTGTATTGTCTTTCTCTGCTTTTACTGTTTTCTTATGTATTTTGTGGTTTACAATAAAGAATATTATAAATATTAAGATAAAGTCGCGATATTTAAATTGCAATATTTTCGTTTTATAAATAATATTGAATATTTTTAGCTGCAAAATTCAGATTTCTAAATGAAAAGTTGTATACATCAAGTGGTTCGGAGGCACAGAAACTGTTTCAAGAAGACCCCGCAGCATTCCAGACTTACCATCAGGGTTACCAGCAACAGGTGAAGAAGTGGCCGGTCAACCCATTAGATGTTGTGGTGAAGAGAATAAAAAATTTGTAAGTCCAAAATATAATCTTGTAAAAATTATTTAGGGTGGCAAAACAAGCGTAATTTGTGAGTTGTGAATCGCAGAATTTCGGCTCGCAGAAATTCTGCTGCATTCAGTTTCATAGAAAATTCCTACTTCATTCACACAGGCGTAATTTTGTGTGATTTGTATGAAAAAATCTTGTTTGGCCTCACCCTTAAATTAGTGGAGTCGCCAGAGGTTTTAACCTCCGAAAATTGTAATAGTAAATGGGTTTTTGTTTTTGAGGTGTCATTTTCTTTTTTACACTATAACTTGCAAAGTTAACCAAAAATTTTTTGTGCTTTTAATTTTTTTGTTACTTAATTAAAAATTAATATTTCACCAAAAACCTGTCAAGAAAAAAATTTTTTTCTTAATCCTGTTAGTTAATGACTCTTTTCCGATTGTTTACATTGAAAATTAACCAAAAACACAATTTTTAAAAAAGAAAGTTTGCTTTGCTAAGCTAAATAAAACTAAACGAGTTTTGCAAAGTTTTTAGAGATTAACGCTCATCGTAACCAAGATAAAAGGGTTTGGGAGGATTTAAGGGTTGTAACGAAAAGTGTGTTACACGTAATTCTTGTGCGTATTTAATTTTTAGAGTAATGAGGAGTTTTAAGTACTTTAAAACGTTTTAATATCTCCAAAAATGTGTAAAATAGACCAAAATTGTTTTTCTACATTTGTTGAGAATTTATTTAAGTAAGAGCTAAAACGTTAAATACATCGACGAATGAAAGGCTTTTTCTAGCCTTTGAAATATATTTAAATTTCCTAATTAAAGCCAGAAAAAAAATTGGGTGCTACATACCTCACGTACATACTAAAGACGCATGCCACGACCTATGTTTGGAAAATGCTTACCTGAATACAAAAAATATCAGTTCTTAACCTAATTTGTATTTTTTTTCCTTTAGCATGTTTTAGCGAATGTAATCAATGAAAAAAAAAATTATTTTGTTAAAACCTAACCAAAACTACAGATTTTCTTCGAATTATACGCGAAAAGTTTGTGCTACATATATGGAAAAGTTAATAAAGTAAGAGTTAAAAAAATTTACGCATTAACAAACAGAAGTCTTTGTCAAGCCTAAGAAATAATTTTAAAAATCCTATTTAAAACCAAACAAATAGGAACGCCATTTATCAGGTACTTACTGCCGAAGCACACAACAAACATATTCGGAGGCATGCTCATCTAGATACAAAAATATTAATTTTTAAATCTAAATTATATATTTTTTCCACTTATTTTCTTTTTTTGGAATATAAACAACGATTTTAATTTAAAAAATGATAATATATTTCATTATTTTGCTACATAACTGAACTGAAAGGAATGCACGTTTTCTTCAAAATTTTAAAATTTATGAGTGTAACTGAAGTGGTATAGAATAATTTAAAAATTAAAAGCACAACTTTTCAATACCTATTGAAAACTTTTTATTTATGTTATCAGCTATACATTCCTTTTTTTCTTTTCAATTTTCATCCACTATTACGGAAATCGGAGGTTTGCACGATTTTTACGCTCTAGGCACTCCACTATGGAAAAAAAAAAACTTAGAGCATATCATAAATGGTTTTTAAAAATATCACAATTTGAATGAAATATTTATTGCATTCGATACTCTAATAACCAAATAATCCTAATCAGACGTTTTTTGTAGTAAAACTGCATAAATATTTTTTTTTCATAGGTTGAAGTAAGTTGAAGTAGCGGATGGCTCATTCAAATGTTTGCATACACTTATTTCAAATGAATATTGTGAAAAAAGTATTTAGCACATGCATGCGGTTTTTGACCGACTTCCAAAAAGGAGGAGGTAATATGTTCGGCTGTATGTATCTTTTTTTTTTGTATGTTTAACGATTAATCAGCCGTTTGTGGTACGATTTTCAAAATTATTTTTGTGTTGTATAGGGTTTAGCTCGAATTTGGTACCATGTTCACAAAAGTGGTGATCTGATGATGGGATCCTTGAGGAATCGAGGGGACTCCTTGAAATTTCTATGGAAACATATAGTGATTTTGATTTTTTCTGAAGCGTTCGAGGTAAATGCTACCAAAAAGTAAGACTTCGCACCAGGTTATACCCTGGATCCGAAGGTACCGAACAGAACTTTTGAATGCTTATAGGTAGAGGTTCGGGGATTTCGGCGTTGTTTAAACAACTGAAAGCATAAGCCAACACATCAATTTGATTGATTATCATCATCACAACCATAATCATACCATGGGTCATCATACTGATCGGAATCTGGGTGTAATTTTCAATGTAAAGAATAATATGGATAAGACTTGTAATCCCGGGAATCCCAGGAAAATCAGAAAATGTCCGAGTACGTAATTTTAAATTTTTAATGAATCAAAATTATGTTAATTTGTTTATAAAATGATTCATATTATTATATAAAATAGTTTGAATAGAAATTTCCAAATATTAGGGCGGAATGAAATAGGAAACATGAAAAAAATAAATAATTCTGTTCTACATATACATACATTACTTACATAATATTATACTGTACATGCTGGTAAATAAAATGAAGAATGTTCACTTATTATTTTTTTAGCTCTCCGTAAACTAAGTCGAAAATAAAAAATATAATAGAAAAAATTATTACGATACGTCGTGTAGTTTCCGAGATATTTATTTCAAAAATAAGTGCGCAATTCGGGATCGGCGCTTGACGCGATGACGTCACAGCACAGCACATCGCAATATTCGCTCTGTCCACTCGCGCGCTCCGGTAACACTGCGTCGCCCGTACCTTTTACTTACTAAGTATTAAAGTAAAAATAATAAGACAAACAAAATAACACAAAATAATAATTTTATACAGATTTTTTTTGTGAAATCACTGTAAAATTATTCATGTTCCTAATCTTAGTAATGTGTTTAATTCCTTTACTACTGTTCTGGATCCCGGAATCCGAAAAATCTGATTCCGGGGAATCCCGGATTTTTGTGGTCATATCCATATTATTCATATCAATCACACCCACGATTCCGATCACTGGGCCTCATCACACTATGACCCAATTATTGGTACTTTTAGTGATATTTTGCGTCGAAGCAGATGTTTTTGATGATGATTTCGCTGTTTGTAGACCAATTTTCAAAAT
This sequence comes from Polyommatus iphigenia, assembly GCA_963422495.1. NCBI lineage: Eukaryota > Metazoa > Arthropoda > Insecta > Lepidoptera > Lycaenidae > Polyommatus > Polyommatus iphigenia. Next base: position 675,287 of record OY730189.1, read on the forward strand.
TCTCGTGTTGTTGTATATGATATAATTTTAATTTTGTATAACAATTACGAAAATGGTGAGCTGATGATGGGATCTATGAACAATCGAGGGAAATCCTTGAAATTTATTAAAACACTCATAGTGGTTAAAATTATGTTTCTAGTAAGTTAAACATATGTTACGAATAAGAGAAATTTCATACGAGGGTGTCTCTTGGTCCAAAGGCACTGAACATAACTCCTAAACCTTCAAAGATAAAAGTTTGGAAATTGCAGCATCGCTTAGATAACTGCAAGCATTTACCACAATTTTGCTTACAGTAACAAAATGTGAATAGTTAACATTCGTATTGGTTATAATTACACATAAAGCCTTATTTTGTAGATAACTAAAAAGAGTGAAATTATTATTTTTAAGACAAAAATTAAAACCGACTTCCAAGGTAAAAACAATAGTAATATGAACTAAAAAGTATTAAATAACTCCTACTCTTTAATAGTGCTTTTTTCAGAATTCGTCTAAATCTCAACTATTTCTGTACATACTACAGTCTTCATTACTTTGAAGTCCGTACCAGTCCCAAAAGTTTCAGATATTTTGACTTTACTGAACTCATGATTAAATTAGCTGGTACCGACTTCAAAATAATGAAGACTGTAGTATGTACAGAAATAGTTGAGATTTAGACGAATTCTGAAAAAGGCACTATTAAAGAGTAAGAGTTATTTAATACTTTTTAGTTCATATTACTATTGTTTTTACCTTGGAAGTCGGTTATAATTTTTTTCTTAAAAATAATAATATACATTTTTAAAAAGGATATTTTATGTTCTTAAAGGTGAACGCAGATTTGGCCGCACCGCACGCACCGCAGTCGCCGCATTCGCAATTCTTTATATGAAGTTATAGGCAAGCTCGCATACCTACCTACCCGCGCCGCAGTCTTCGCAACTTCATAATAATATGAAGAATTGTGAATGCGGCGACTGCGGTGCGGCCAAATCTGCGTTCACCTTAATAATGAGCTATTAACTTTTTTAATATGCTTTTTATTTTTGAGTAAGTACTTAAAAAAAATCAGCTGCGGAAGTTTGTGGTCCTGGAAGTTATGGGAAAAAATGTGATAGAGGTACTGCTGACATAGTTTACAAAAACAATATTAATCACAGTATTTTGATAGCAATAGCATATCATCTATTTTGCACTCGTCCTGCGTGAGTAAATATGCATAACATAGATATTAGTACGTATTTCATATCTAAAAAACAAGTATATAAGGGAAAGCAAATATCTTCAAATTGCACAGCGTGTATTTCATATTAAGTGACACTTATTTGAATTGGTTATTTCCATTAAAATGTCAACTTTCAACTGTACTAAGTAAGGGCGATTTCATCATTCCCTATATCGAGCGTGGCAGAACCTTGGAATCGTTGTCCATAGTTCTACAGCAAACATTAAATGTTTCTGAAAACAACTTGTGTTTTGTAATTGGTGACATTCAAAGACATATTCTGCCTTCTTTCAATAAGCGCTGGGCTCAAGCATAACGGAAAAAGGACATATTTATTCGGAATAATACAAGCTGGTTGGAGTCAGTACAGTTTCCCGAGTCTGAAGCACATTCACTGCCATCAACTTCTGGTGAACGAGGAAGACCGTGCATTGCTTATGGAGACTCCTCAGAATCAACAAAGGAAAGGAAAAACACTCTTTTACTAGAAGAATATGGGTTTGAGCACATTTGTAACGCATTTTTGCAAGAACTGCGGGCCTTAGGTGAGTATGCAGAGACTCATCTTGTTGAAGAGCTAAGAAACTCTGAGAGCGAAAAGAAAAGTTTTCTCGACTATGTGGAAAGAGTCAAACCAAATAAAGATTTTATCTGATACAGAAGCATTGAGTGCTTTTATTGATTTGGATCTAACTAAAGCACAATATATGTACCTAAGAAATTTAACCAACGAAAGAAAGTGTACAATGTTTCCCCCATATTACAAAATACAAGAAATAAAACAAACTTGCTATCCACCATCTTCTACAATCGCAATCACAAATACTTATGCTAAAGTGATTAATATACAAGACTTACTGGACCACACAGTTGCCAGAATTTTAAAAATTGATTCAGTTTTCCAAGAACAACACAAAAATTTAATCCTTTACTGTAAATGGGGATGTGATGGTTCATCTGGCCAAAGTCAATACAAGCAGAAACTGCCAGAAGAATCCGAAACTATTGAATGATGATCGATCCCGAAAAATTTGGAGTTTATGCCTTAGAAACTGCGCGAATTTATGTTAGTAACTATGATTTTTAATTTAAAATTACTTAATACGCGGAGAAAACGTGATCAAACATTTTTCTGTTCTTCCTATTGAGCAACTGTCGGAAGATGCACAAGAGTCGCGCAATAAAGACTACAGAAATATGCGCCTGCACCATGCCAGAAAATGTTCCCGAATAGCTACAAATGAAGAAGTATTTAAAACGCTTCTATATACTTCAGATCCATACATTTCAAGTTTATGTGAGAAATGAAGGATCTTGATGAAGAGGCATTAAGTCTTTTGAAGGTGGTACCTGAAGGTGATCCTACATTTACACCGGAAGTAATTTTAGTTAGGAATAGCGAGGATAATAACAATTAGATATAACATTATAAGTAACTAGCTGTGCCCCGCGGTGTTACCCGCGATTTATTAGGTGTAATTAGATAAACTAAATTGTGTTGTAATAGGTAAATAGTATTAGAGACAAAATAAATTGAGTTTGATCATCGGAAACTTCAATTTTGATGACTGAGAGATGGAAGTTTGATGGAAGACACTGTTTTGTGATAATCAGCACTCCTAGGGTTTGGTAGAAAATGGGACGAAAATTAATCAATTAACACTCGAAATCGATATGTTAATGTTGGAATAAACTCACTTTTATAATTATTAATAACTTATTTTGCTCCTAAAAAGGACAATTAAAACTCAGCACTAATGACGCTACACTGTTTCGTTAAAAGCAACACTACCAGAAGGGGGATGGGGGGGTTGCGCCCCCCCAAGTAGGAGACGGGACGAAAGCCTATGAATCAAATGACACTCAATATCTTGTGGGAATATCCATGGCCGCCACAAAGGAAGATCTTCCGACCGAGCGAGGTGGTACTCGTATGCCCGGTCAGGCCGAAGCCCACTGACGTCATTTCAGACGTTGTATATATCTTGCCGTTCTCCGAAACTTCAATAGCGCGATGTAGGATTGTTAGGCGAATTGTGGGTACCGCCACATCACTCCCCCCCGAAGACCGGAGGTCGAATCTTGAAGTCTTGTCGCTTGAGTCGCCAGTGCCAGTGAGTTCCAGTGAGTCGGAACTGTTGCGGTGAGTCCCAGTGAGTCGGAACTGTAAGGTGCTGCACGGGATCCAGTGAGTCGGATAGCTGCCGTGCGGGGCCGATGCTACGTGCTGACCAGGATAGATGTGCTCTGCTTGCTGACCGGTCGGTGTAGTAAGAAAGCCCGATGATGCCGATGCGGAGTCGCCCAGGCCGCGGTACATTGCGGCTAGTGGACGATGTACCCGTTGAGGCGATGCTGGCTGGCGCGGTGCGGAGGGGCGGGGAGTGACGATGATGAAGGAGGCGTGTTCTGTCGAGGGTCACCAATGTGGGAATATCCATGGCCGCCACAAAGGAAGATCTTCCGACCGAGCGAGGTGGTACTCGTATGCCCGGTCAGGCCGAAGCCCACTGACGTCATTTCAGACGTTGTATATATCTTGCCGTTCTCCGAAACTTCGATAGCGCGATGTAGGATTGTTAGGCGAACGGCGAACTAAACATACAGATTGTGGGTACCGCCACAATCTGTATGTTTAGTTTAGATTAGAATAAACTCACTTTTATAATTAATAACTTAGTTTGTTCTTAAAAGTGAAAATTAAAACTCAGCACTAACGACGCGACACTGTTTCGTTAAAAGCAATACTGTCAGGAGAAAAGGGGGGGGGGGGTTTGGGGGGGCTGCGCCCCCCCAAGTTGAAGACGGCAAAATTTTGAAAATCGGTTCACAAACGGCGGAGTCATCGTTGAACATAAGTAATTTAAAAAAAAATAACATAACACCTCCTCCATTTTGAAAGTCGGTTAAAAATGTAGCATATGTGTTAATCCAGGATGTCAGCTACCTCCTTGTAAAATTTGGGCTGCGAGCCCCCCCCCCCCCCCCCCCAAGTTGAAGACGGCAAAATTTTGAAAATCGGTTCACAAACGGCGGAGACATCGTTGAACATTTAAAAAAAAAAAGAACATAACACCTCCTCCATTTTGAAAGTCGGTTAAAAATGTAGCCTATGTGTTAATCCAGGATGTCAGCTACCTCCTTGTAAAATTTTGTCGAAATCGCTCCAGCCGCTTAAGCGTGAAGAAGTAACAAACATACAAACTCACATACTTTCGCCTTTATAATATTAGTAGGATGACAGCCGAAAAGTGTATGTTTAGTTTTGGTTGTATTAATAACTTTGTTCTTAAAAGGGAAAATTAAAAGTCAACACTAACGACGCGACACCATTCTGATGTCAGCAACAACCTCAGATGGTGGGGGGGGGGGGGGGGGGGGTTTGAGGGGGCGCAACCCCTCCAAGTACGGACCGAGATCAAAGTCCCCCACATATTAATCAAATGACAGCCGAAAAGTGTATGTTTAGTTTTGGTCATAAAAGTTTATTGTGCCGTAACCGTACATGTTTTCGGGACAAAAAGTATCCTACGCCCTTTCTCGGTACTCAAAGTATCTCCATACCAAATTTCAGCAAAATCGGTTCAGCGGTTTGGGCGCAAATCATAAAAGTTTATTGTGCAGAAACCGTACATTTTTTCGGGACGAAAAGTATCCTATGTCCTTTCTCGGTACTCAAAGTATCCCCATAGCAAATTTCAGCCAAATCAGTTCAGTGGTTTAGGCGTGAAGAGGTAACAGACCGCCTATTTTGTCGTAGTTGACGACGTCCAAATAATAATTAATATATGTAATATTTTTGTGGCCGGTATTTTACAAGTATTCAACTAGTCTTTACATTTTCTTACAGACCAAAAACCCACCTGATAGCCGACCTAGGGTGTGGAGAAGCAGCGCTATCTAAGCGAGTCACCCAAACGGTGCGGTCATTTGACCTGGTAGCCACAGCCCCCGGGGTGGAAGTCTGTGACATGGCTCACACGCCGCTGCTCAGTGCGTCCATGGATGTAGCAGTGTACTGTCTTGCCCTGATGGGAACTGATCTTACTCAGTACCTAGTGGAAGCTAACAGGATTCTAAAAATGGGGTAAGAGTAAATTAAAATCCTTATTTTTACAATATTTAAGTGGATAATATGTAATTTTTTAGTAATTCAACAAACAAATTGAAACTCAAAAAAATTGCTTATTAACAGCTACTAACGCTGTATTAACATAATATAAACGTCATACAAGATGCAAGTGCATTGCTTTTTGCATAATTTTTGAGTTTCTTTGCTTTCACTGTAATTTTCATGAGCAGACGGCGGACCAACGTAATTTGGTCACTTTATATCAAACCCAGCCGACAGTTCACGACTAATATTGAATTGATATAACTCGACTAAATGACATAGGTCCGTCAACTGCCTATGAATCAATTTCTTTGATGGTATATACTATATAGCTTAGAAAACTATTTAGACTAATTTCCCGACTTCTGTTACTCGTCTTTACCACTGAATTAATTCAGCTTGATCTTGCATGGATTATAGTCCGCGCGGAACTAGTTGGCCGCTCTGCCGGTATGTGAGTATATGGGCAGAGCGGCCAACTAGTTGCGCGCGGACTATAAAACTTATTTTTGTTTCAGTGGTCACCTGTTAATAGCGGAAGTGGAGAGTAGATTTGATGACGTAGACTCCTTCACAAAAGAGGTACAAAAGTTAGGTTTCACCCTCAGGAAGTTGGACAAGACACACCAGGTGTTCTATTTTATGGAATTCACGAAGGCGAGAGAGCCACCAGTGAAAAAATCAAAACTACCGTCACTGTACTTGAAACCTTGTATATACAAGAGACGATAAATAAACCCATGGCATAGAATGAAAGCATTTTTTATAACTAACTTTTTACTATATTGTTTTTTAACCCATCAAGCCCCGTACGAGCACCGGTGATAGCGACAACAATAGAATACAATGGCATTTCCGAGAATCTCCAATCGAAGGATTAATGGTTTGTTTGCTAAGCTCAACAAAACAGAAAACATTTTAGACAGGATATATTAGTGGGCCCCTAGACGAGCCATTTTAGTGCACAATATCACGTAATATTGGGTGTTTTCCAATCAGAGCATTATAATAGCGCATTACAAGCGAAAGCACTACTTTTTCTAGTGCTCGATTGTGCGAAGCGGTGCTGTATTTGGAACATTCAACCTGTGCTCGATTGTGCGAAGCGGTGCTGTATTTGGAACATTCAACCTGTGCTCGATTGTGCGAAGCGGTGCTGTATTTGGAACATTCAACCTGTGCTCGATTGTGCGAAGCGGTGCTGTATTTGGAACATTCAACCTGTGCTCGATTGTGCGAAGCGGTGCTGTATTTGGAACATTCAACCTGTGCTCGATTGTGCGAAGCGGTGCTGTATTTGGAACATTCAACCTGTGCTCGATTGTGCGAAGCGGTGCTGTATTTGGAACATTCAACCTGTGCTCGATTGTGCGAAGCGGTGCTGTATTTGGAACATTCAACCTGTGCTCGATTGTGCGAAGCGGTGCTGTATTTGGAACATTCAACCTGTGCTCGATTGTGCGAAGCGGTGCTGTATTTGGAACATTCAACCTGTGCTCGATTGTGCGAAGCGGTGCTGTATTTGGAACATTCAACCTGTGCTCGATTGTGCGAAGCGGTGCTGTATTTGGAACATTCAACCTGTGCTCGATTGTGCGAAGCGGTGCTGTATTGGGAACATTCAACCTGTGCTCGATTGTGCGAAGCGGTGCTGTATTTGGAACATTCAACCTGTGCTCGATTGTGCGAAGCGGTGCTGTATTTGGAACATTCAACCTGTGCTCGATTGTGCGAAGCGGTGCTGTATTTGGAACATTCAACCTGTGCTCGATTGTGCGAAGCGGTGCTGTATTTGGAACATTCAACCTGTGCTCGATTGTGCGAAGCGGTGCTGTATTTGGAACATTCAACCTGTGCTTGATTGTGCGAAGCGGTGCTGTATTTGGAACATTCAACCTTACGCATTATGCCGCATTATGCGCTGTTATAATGCTCTGTTTGAAAAACACCCAATCTTGATGCGTTTTTTTAAGTTGACATTGATCAAAATGTTTTATTTATATTGTTAGAATTCCAATTATAATAGTATCTTTAGTAATATTATTACTATTTTTTGCAATACGATTATCTCTAGTAATATAATTTGTAATAATCAAAGTTAATTCAACCTGTGTTAATAAAATTAATATTTAAATATGGATGAAGGTATGTACCATCGAGGAAATTGATTCCTATGCATTTGATAGACCAACGTTATTTGGTCGAATATGTCAATTCAATTTTAACTGTGATGTGTCGGCTGGGTTTGACGTAACGCAACCAAACTACGTAGGTCCCCGATCTGCATAGGAATCAACTTCTCTAATAGTACATACAAGCCTTCATTTTTGTTAACTTTGATTATTTATTGTTTTCAACACTGAACTTAGCGCACTCTACTGGTGCATTTGAAAACTAATTCACGTTCCAATTAAACTTCAGCATTGAGCGCTACTGAGTCGCATTATGCTTAAGTGATCTTTGCATTATGCTCTCTCATTGGAAAACTAAGATTATTGACCGTCTAGGCTTGATATCTGACATCGCGCGCCTTCAATCTAATTGTCAAATAAGCTGTTCAATAAAAGCGGCCTCTAGGGGTCGACTTAAAATGGTTTACTAATTAGCTCATTGCACACACGTCCACTAATAAAAAGTCATACTCATATTATACTGATTTATTATAAAATTATTATCAACAAAAATAATTGCTTTTATTATAATTAATAATTGTCTATAATTCATTATTTTGTGGAACTTTAGTCACGTCATTTTCAATTCGTCCATAACCTCTTCAGCTTCCGCACGGAGATTTTCAACTTTTTCTATAAGCATCATCTGAAAACAAAATTAAGTATTTTAAAAGTAGAATGAAATAAGTAACACATTATTATTTATTCGCTTACTTAAACTTTAAAGCAATGAGAATACTAGATAACACTTTACAATTTATAAACACAAAATATTTTTAGTTACGTAGCGTTTACATAGCGTATTCAGTACGTAAAATTACATTTAGTACGTAACTCTGCGTACTCTGTACGTTACTTTGCGTACTCGTTACGCAATTTTGCGAACTCAATACGTAACCTTGCGTACTCATTACGCAACTTTGCGTACCCAGTCTACTACTGAGCAGTGAGCTGGGTACGCAAAGTTACGTAAGTAGCGTAGATCCATACTTCCATATCTATACTAATTTTATAAATGTGAAAGCAACGATATTCTACTTATACAGATCTGTTACGTTGGTGCTATTTTCCGGCTTAAATCTTTTCCGAACAACATTGACAAATTTGACAGATAAATAAGTAAAACAAAAGATACGAAATGCCATTTACATAAAAGAGACAGACTAAATAAAAGACGACCCAATTGGGTCGTATTTGAATCTTCACAACGCGCGCGGTAGTAACATATCTGCTTTGAGTTTTTTTATATAATATATCATTGTGTGAAAGTGTGTCTGTCCGTCTGTGTGTCTGTCTGCATGTCTGTTACCTCTTCACGTCCAAACCACTGAACCGATTTAGCTGAAATTTCGTATGGGGATTCCTTGAGTCCCGGGAAAGGACATAGGATACTTTTTATCCCGAAAAAATGAATTCCTGAGCGAAATATAAATTTTGGCGCACCGGAGTAGCGGGGTTAATCTAGTACAGTATAACCTACACTTACCCGCGCGGCGCTAATAAGATGCGACGCAGCACGCACGCCTAAATGCGGCACGGCGGCAGCGAGGTCTTGGGGCTTCGCTTTCGCCACGTCCTCCACGCGCTTGAACCCACCGCGGACTAGTTGTTGGGCGCGAGCCTGAAAATGTTGGTGTCAAAAATTATTATTCTAAAACGTTGCATTGGTTCCACTTAAAACGCTCAGACGCTCCGTAATTATATATTGATTTTACGGAGCGTATGTAAGAATAATAAGAATAAGAAACATTTATTTTGCACATCACACAACACAATATTTACAAACAGACGCAAGAACAAGGACAAAGTACAATTAATTTAACATTATATTGTGTGATGCCAAAAATGGATCCCAGCTCAGCATTAGCAGCAAGATTGCTGCACTGATATTCTTCTGGAACCAAAAGTGACATCACAATGATATTATAGTTATGGACTATGGTAATACAACACAAACAAGAAGCATAATAAATTAATAAAGTAATCATAAAAAAGAGAATAAAAAATAAAGGTGAGTAATTAATGTAAAAGGTATTTTAAATTATGTGCCAAAACATGAAAAAAAAAACTGACAATTGTCTATGGGTATGACATTTGACGTATGGAAACGGGAACAAAACAAACATGGAGGTGTACGTTTTAAATTACAAAGGTTATATAATTGTAACGTGCCACGTGGTTTTACTTGGCATAACCTCTTATTTACATTATGTGGCTCCTTAAAAAGACTATAAAATCACACCTAGGGGAGTGAGTAACAGGTGTTGTATACACAAAATACAATGAGCGTGGAACAAATGGCATACAGAATGCTCTTGGCCCGTGGGCCGTGGCCGTCCCGCATTACGGCAATGGACCAACCCTACACCACCGCTAGAGGTGCATCAATCAAAAGGTAATATTACGCTGAAAGATGTTGTAATTGAAGCAAGTGTGTTTTATAATGTTTGCTAAATGATTTTTTTTTTTTGTTTTCAGCGCCCTAACAGGAGGTGGAAGGTTGTTCCAACATCGAGAAGCAGCGTACCTAAATGATCCACGAAAAGCTACAGTCTTATGCCCTGGTGTCAGGATCCGGTATTGGGAGGCACGAGTACGATTGTTGATATCACTTGCCCACGCCAGTTTCTCATACAAGTAGGATGGACATTGTGTGAGGATTATGTCGAATAGGAGAGTAGCAAAGTGAAGCTTTCTACGTTCCTTCATCTTAAGTAGGTTGGCCCTGTTTATGAATGGTGTAACATGTGATCGTGGGGGGATTGTGAAACAAAAACGCATACAGGCATTCTGGACCCTCTGCACAAGCCTCTCTGTTCTGGCAAGTATAGCATTACCAATAACTGTGTCGGCATAGTTCAATTTCGAGAGGATGAGCATCTCACAAAGCCTGATTCTAATGTCCTCGCTCAAGTAGGCGCGATAATTGTAAAGGGTTTTCAATCGATAAAAACAACTTCTAACCACCTCAAGCATGTGTTGTACAAACTTTAAGTTAGAATCGAACAGAACTCCTAAGTTACGCACTATCTTAACTTGCTCGATCTCTTGTCCTGATAGCATGATTTTTGGTTTTTTGCCAATGATATCAGAGACTTGCTTTCTGGAGCCCAATACAATGTATTTTGTTTTGTTGGCATTCAGGGCCAGACCGCAAGAGTTGGACCACTTCGCTATACGTTCAAGATCTTCATTTATTTTGCTGACAGCCTCAGTGATATCGGTAGGGCAAAAACTCAGGTAGATTTGAGTGTCATCTGCGTACATGTGATGCCTGATGTGATTTATATGTTGACAGATATCCGCACTAAATCGCACTCTAGCATCGGTAGAGTATGACTTACTGCCGTCACGATTTATGATTTCTACCTTCTGTAATCTATGTTTCAGGTAGCTAGAAAACCACTGTATTACAGAAGGTTCAAAACCGTAATATTTTAGCTTGCTAATGAGAATGGGAATATTAATTGTTTCGAATGCCCTCGAATAGTCTAATAAGACCAGGATAGTACCCATTCCATTATCCTGAGCAGATAGAATGTTGTCCAAGACATCCAATAAGGCAGTAACAGTACTGTGTTTTCTCCTAAAGCCTGATTGGAACTTAGGCAAGATTTTACTAACTTCAAGATAGTTCATTACTTGTTTGTGCACCACTTTTTCAACTATTTTAGAGAGGCAAGGAAGAATGCTGATAGGGCGGAGGTCTTGGAGGGAGGAAGGATTAGGCATTTTAGGAATAGGTTTGATTAGAGCTGTTTTCCAGACTGAGGGGAATGTAGAAGTTAGAAGGGATTTATTTACAATGCTAGTAATAACTTCTAGGGTGTTAGGCAGTGTAAGATTTAACATTTGTAAAGAGATATTATCAACCCCTACAGCATACGACTTAAGACCCTTTATGATTGTCCTGATTTCATGTTCTGATACTGGCGAGAAACTAAATCTAGATGGACCAATTGTGTGCGATTCGAAATATGCATGTAATGGGTTAGAGTGTAATGGGCTGTGTGATAGATTAGGAATATTTACAAAATGTTTATTTATTGTATCGGCGTCATTACAAAAATCCGGGAGACAGGGTTCTTTATTTTTACAGAAGTTTAGTTGATTTTTTATATTATTCCAAAGAGTTTTAGGCTTATTAAATTGCAATTTATATTTTTATTAAAATAGGCACGTTTTTCAGAGTAAATAGCGGATACAACAATAGACTTAAGATCTTTATATAATTTTTTATAGGTTAAGTTCCTAGTAGCTTTCCATTTAGAGTAACTTTCATCGCGTAGTTTCATAATTTGCTTCATCGTATCTGTCAGCCAGGGAGGAGATTGTTTTTTAATGTAGACATTTTTAATGGGCGCATGTAGATCGAAGAGGAGCAGTATAAGCCTGTTAAATTCTAGGACCATTTCTTCCAAGTCAGTAATGCTCTCGAGATGTCCCCAGTTAATTTGGTCCAAGTCATGATTAAATAAATCTAATACTATGTCGTTAATTGGTCTGAATGAGCATTTAAAAGGAGTGAATTTGGGCTTCTTGAAATTGAACTGTGCCGTCACCACAGCATGGTTGCCCAAATCAGGGATGTGGTTTACGAGCACTGAGCGTGCAACTGCGTTAGTGCATATAACATCTATTAGGGTTTCGGAATGCTCTGTGAAATGGGTGGGAGAAGTAACAATTTGCTTAATTTGCAAGGATTCAAAAAATTGTAAAAGGAGTTTTGTCTTATTATCTAGCTGCTAAAGTATATTAATATTAAAATCCCCCACTAAAATAATATAATCGTGTGATGCAAGTGAGCACCACGTCTGAGTCAGAGCATCAATGAATAGATATTTACATCCATCCAGGAAGGCCTGTATGCAGTACCCACGGCAATTTTTAACCCATTTAGTTTTAAATCGAGCCAGATTTGCTCAACAGATTGTGTCTCGGCTATAGGTATCAGGCGCGAACTAACACCTTGCCTAACATAGAACCCTACTCCACCTCCACGACCACCTCGGATGTTACTGGGACGTGGCCGATGGCGAAGTTTGTACCCCGGTACCTTCGGAGCTTTGCCATCTTCACCCTGCCTGAGACAGGTTTCGTTAATAGCCATTACATCCCTGATAAGCATTCCATCATGGCAGTAAACTCGTCGTGCCTGGTTCCCAATGATCCCGCATTAAAGAGCCCTACAGTAAATAACTTGTTATCTTTGCTATTCATTGCTGTAGTTCAGGTTTTTATCTCCTAGGTCTTGTTCGGCAAGTGATAACATAACATACATATCATTTTGTAAAGTGTATAATGATAAAGTGGTGTAAATATTAAAGTGTAATCTAGTGAATATAATATAGCCATAATTGTTCCTTACACAAAATATAATAGATTTTATAATATACGTTGTTGAATAAAATAAAATACTATAATAGTTAAAATAGTATGGAAATAATATATTGTAAGTATACATAGTATAAGTAATAATAATAATAGTGACACACCATGTTTCAAAGAAAACAAATATTACTGAGATTATGAAAACTAAAGTGGTATCAACAATAACAAATGTGCTTTTTCCCAAACCAGATCTGACAGAGCTAATAGTAAGTGCTAGTGACAGTACCCTTAAAAGATAATAAGATATATGTGAATTGAAACATAGATTAAAACTAATATTATGTTTTTTAGGATTGTGAGGGGCCGAAGACACGCACGATGTCAGCTTCATTGCGAAAGAGGTGAGCGGGGCTTCCATCAGCCTGTCGAGCATATATACGCCCACGCCTTGTCCACGAGTAGCGCCATTTCTTCGAGCTACACTCCTCACGCACCTTGCGGTATAGAAGGCGGTTGTGACGAGTGAGCCGCTCGTTGACAAAAACCCGCCCTGTGTCCGCGGTGCGACCGCGGCGTACGCGGGCCGCCTTCAGCAGCTCGTCCCGAAGGTCACGTCGCGCCAGCCGCACCACGACGCGGCGCGGTCGCCCGCCCTCTGCTTGCGGTACCCCTACACGCTCGGCAAACACAACGTCGCGCGACTCCAGGGGCACTCCCAGCTGCGTAGCGAAGACGGTGACAGTGTGCATGATATTTTCTCCCTTCACCTCAGGCACCAGACCTATATCAAGATCGGCGAGCAGAGCGTCTTGGTCGCGATCGTTGAGCTCGAGTTTGAGCTCGGCCACAGAGCGTTCCAGCTCATCGACCCTCTCCGCCTTCGCACCGACGGCGCCGCCCTGCTCCAGCGCGTCCAACCTCTTCTCGGCGCCGGTCAGTCGTGTTGACAAATCTGATATAGTTTCCCGGAGCAGCGCCATTTCTTGGCGGCACCCGCAAAGCTCAGCAATGAGGTCAGAAAACTCTCGCCTAAAACCCGCGAGATCGATATTGACATCCGCAGCTTTAGCATCCGATTTATCCTTGTCTTCGGGTGAACTGCTTGCTTCCTGATCATCAACCATCGCGGGAGAAGAAAAACCAAGGTCGACTAGACCTCTAACGGGCGTGAGGTTGTTATCTCCGCGTCTTTCATTTCTTTTGCAACTGGGACAGACCCAGTCCGCGCCAACCTTCGCCTTAGCGGACAAGGCAAGACAGGCCTTGTGAAATTTAGTGGAGTAGATGCTGCAGGGCACCGCTATCTCGGTTTTCCTCAGAGACCTTTCGCAGCCTCCGCATTTTGAGGTCTTATCCATGGCTACTCCGCGATAGATGGCGCACAACAACAGCCTCAGAGATCAACACTCAACAGGTTCGTTCAGGTTACAACAGATGGCGCCGAAACTACTGGTGCCGCTATTGGACGATAGGTGGCGCTGTCACAACGAATCGACCAGTATTGCAGTTCGAACTACAGATGTCACTATGGGTATCGATTTATGGATAAGTGCACAGTTAGTTGTATTGAGCCAACTCTACCCTCACTACGCGGGAAAAAAGTACGTATGTTAAAAGCTGATGATGGCTTTTATGGGAAGATGCGTCCACCCGCCGCGTCACAAACACTCACACAGCGAGATTAGTACACTAGGCACAAAATAAACAACTTTCACAAAGCCAATACGGAGTTTTACTTAACGAACTGAATTAAATACACAGACTCGTATGTTACCAATTTGACGTTTGTGACGTCACTCTGTGACACATGTCTATCATGTGACTATTCCAATGTGCCAGACAAAGATGAGCAGACTGCATATTAGCTATATTATGCTGCATATTATGCATAAAAACATATTATTAGTAAATAGTAAGTGAGTTAATATTTAAATAGATTAAAATATTATGTTTTATTCAATCTCAGTTTTGGCGCGCGCGCAGAGACGCAGTTGGCTCGCTAGCTCCGCCAGTAATGGACGCATCGCATTATAATTGTCTGTCCTGCTCACACTTATCTAGCTATCCCGCTCTTACTCACCTTCACAGCGGGTAGCTCCATGAGCAGTCTCAGTTCCGGCGCCGGCCGCCGCACAGAGACGCAGTTGGCTCGCTAGCTCCGCCAGTAACGGACGCACCGCATTATTGTCTGTCCTGCTCACACTTATCTAGCTATCCCGCTCGCACTCACCTTCTTCACAGCGGGTAGTTCCATCAGCGGTCTCAGTTCCGGTGCCGCACAGAGGCGCAGTTGGCTCGCTAGCTCCGCCAGTAACGGACGCACCGCCCACCGCCGCAGTGCGCCGCACGCTCGCTCGCCGCACGCCGCCGCAGCGCTCGCGCCGCACGCTAGCGTGGACACTGCGCCGCGGGATAGCATATACCTAATTAAATACATTTAAATTTATGGTTATAAGTTATATATTATCTACTCACAAATAAAAATATTTACGAAATAGATATTACAATGACAAAAACATTAACTCTTTCAATTCAAGTACCATCGAGGATATTTATTCCTAGGCAGTTGACGGATCTACGTGATGTGGTCAGCTTATGTCAATTCAATGTTAGCTGTGATCAGTCGGATGGGTTTGACCATGTTTGACTTAAAGCGACCAAATTACTTAGGTCCGCCAATTGCTTAGGAATCAACTTCTCTGATAGTATCGTCAGAGAAATAGAGTCATAGGTTAGTGGCGGCCTTACGTTATTTGGCCAGGTTATAATTATTACTCAACTTTATCGTGATCTGTCTCAGCTGCGTTTGACATAATATTATACCAACCAAATTACATAGCCCACCATTCAACTATGAAGGATAGTGAGCAACTAACTTGTCAGCGACAACGGAGTAGGGCATCTCCCGCCATAGATCTCGCAACACCA
Source organism: Polyommatus iphigenia (assembly GCA_963422495.1). NCBI lineage: Eukaryota > Metazoa > Arthropoda > Insecta > Lepidoptera > Lycaenidae > Polyommatus > Polyommatus iphigenia. The sequence continues at coordinate 691,044 of OY730189.1, forward strand.
AAGCCAAGTAGAACCGCCGCACCGCGCTCTCTGGAACATTCTGTATACTAACGAGTTTTATTTATTTTCCCACAGAATTTTGTATGAAAGTTTATACTGTGTGTTTTCTAATTGCAGCTCTGTGCTGAATGTTTCAACTACAGAAAATCCTACGCACAAGCACTCTTAAATAAACTATTTTATGTTCAAATTACGTATTACCACACTTTGGCAATGTGCGCCACTGAGTCGCATTAGGCTCTGCTATTGAAAAACATACTTTCATGTTACATCGATACTAATTGGCTCAATATAATCAGCAAAAATAGCCTTTATTTATGTAGCCGTATGATCGATAATTGATAAGTGTATGATAGAATTAAATGTGTACTTACAATCACAGGTTTTCCAGTCATCATTCGCACAGCGTTCATTTCTGTTATACCCAAGGCGCGTGCGGTCTGAGTACCTTCGTCGTCCAGCGAGCAGTACTGGGACAAAATACGACCCCTTGAGGTACTCCTTACTTTTTTTATCAAATATTTCTAATAAATATGTCATTATTCTTTAAAAAGGTCAATATAAATTAAGTAAGGGCCTATAGTCCGTTTTATTCTATCATCATCATCATCATCATCATCATATCAGCCTGTATCTGTCCACTGCTGGACACAGGCATTCTATACATATTATAAAACAAAGTCGCTTTTTTTCCCTCATGTCCCTTTGTTCCCTTAATCTTTAAGACTACGCAACGGATTTTGATGATTCTTTCAGTGTTAGATAGCCCATTTATCGAGGAAGGCTATATGCTATATTTTATCACGCTAAGACTAACAGTAGCGAAGAAATAGAGGAAAATGTGGAAAAAAACGGGGAAAATTATTTGAAAGGGCTAACTTGAACGCGCAAATCTCAGGAACTACTGGTCCAATTTGAAAAAATATTTCTGTGTTAGATAGCCCATTTATTGAGGAAGGCTGGCTATATTATTTTATCACGCTAAGACTAATAGGAGAATCTGGAAAAAACGGGAAATTATTTGAAAGGGCTTATCTTGCGAATTACTGGAGCAATTTATATGTTATTTGGCACAGATAAGAAGTAGACCACGTGAAGGATCATAGGCTATCGATTTTAATCATTTTTTCAGTGGCTATATATTTTATACCCGTGCGACGCCGGGGCGGGTCGCTAGTTAAGTAATAAAACGGACTATAGGCTAATCAAAACGAGATAATGGATTTTAAATGTATAGGTTATTTATCCAATCGTGTCAACGCTTATCTCAATTCCTTACCAGGGAATAATAGTGGCGGTAGTCGATTCTATACCCGTCAGTGTTGTGAGGGGTCACCAGATATAGCAGATGGAGTGGTCCGAGTAGCACAAGTCCGCGGGAGACCAAGTTTATATCAGCCACTAGTTGCGCTGCTGAAGATAAGTCCATACAACCTGAGAGCATGATACAAGTTAGAAAGATAGGGTTAGGATTTCGATTTGATGTATATGTAACGGCCGCATTTAGAAACATAAATTTTACAAAGATATGACATATTTTTAAACTATAAAATTTATGTCAAATTCTACATTAAAATAAAGTCTAGTAATTGTTAAATGGAGCGACTCAGTGACAGTGCGACCGTTTATCATAGTCTGGATTTTTTTTTAATAATAGTAATAAATAGTAGTCTTTCCAAGAAAAAAAAATACCTTTAATAGCCGCGTCGCCTAGTTCGCTGATAGAAAATTCAGTATCTTCGTTGATAACATTTTCTTGCTTCGGATCTTTTATTTTAATAGCTCCCTTTTTTAGCAGCGATCGAATACATTCCTCGCATATTTCGGATATTTCGTTACATCTGAAAGTTAAATATAAATGTTGAGGGAAATATTTCTTACGAGGATAATATTGAGTTTTTAGCGTGATATTTTTAGACTATGAATGTAATTCTGCCTCTTCATTTTCACCTATGATCGACCAACGCACTAAGCGATGGGCTTATTCGTTGCTAAGCTTTCGTGGTAAGGTTAGGTTAGGGTTAGTCAACATTGCGCGTTGCATTGATGAAGCGTACCGTGTATTCACATTTCAGTTTTTAGTAAAATAATAAAAAAACAACAACGTAATAATGACAATGCTGTGTCGCCACAACGCGCCGCGTAAACGCGCTCAACACGCTCGGCCGGCTAACCACGACTTCACCCACCAGAGTACGCCGCGGCTCCGCCCACCAAAGTACGCCACGACTCCACCCACCAGAGTACGTGTTTATTCACTGTGTAGCTAGCAGCGTCCACGCTATTTTTTATTTTTAAACGGGCAAAAGGCCACCACACATTCCCACTACTGCAACTCCTGTGTCGCCAGGATCAACAGTGGTAACCAACTACGAAAACCCTTTGATATGATCTCAGGGATGCCCGAGGGACAAGCTAAATATGTCTTGGGACCCGCAACGAAATTAATCAGAAGAAATGTAGGAGGAGTAGGAGATATCCAATTTCCCTCCCCAAGCAAAGCGGGAGACAGCCAAAGTGTAACGACATTGATGTCCGAACAAAGGGGGAAGCACCACGGGAAAAAAATTAAATTATACTTAATACAATATGCCTACTTCATAAAAAATGACATTTATTTATAATGGCAAACTTGTGTTCGATTGTTTCCAATAGTATTTATGACAAAAACGTTTGAAAGCACGGAAATTCTTTGCGCTGCCTACGAGGTCATCGTAATATACGACTCCAGAGACACATTGGAGGCTGTTTAACAGATCGGTTCTTTCCTCAGCGTCCACGCTAGCAACTCGTGCAGGTTCGCCGCCGTGGTTGCCAGGCCGTAACGCGACGGCGCTCAATACGCTCGGCCGGCAAACCATGGTTCCACCCATCAGAGTACGCCGCGACTCCGCCCACCAAAGTACGCCACGACTCCACCCACCAGAGTACGTATTTACTCACTGTGTAGCTAGCATCGTGCACGCCAGCAACTCGTGCAGGTTCGCTGCCGTGGTGACCAGCCGTAACGCGACGGCACTCAACACCAGCGCCTCGGCTGGTAGACCACGCAGCCCGCTTAGTGCGGCCGCGACTCCGCCCTCGAGCGTACACCGAAGACCCGCCCACTCACGCTCCGTGCAGATTACGATGCTATCGCCTGTTGATAATGAAATGCACATTTACATTAATAAAATGCTCTGTTAATGAGTAATTTTCTTTTACTCATTAACAAAATGTGAGAATGAAAAGGCAGTTCTTCGACTCACATCTTACAAGCTAAGCTTCTTAAAATGTTAGAAAATGTTTTAAACTTAGAATTTATTAAAGCCCTTTGACTTGAAAATATAATAAACAATGTAACCTGTGTCTGTCTGTCCGGCGCGGCCGGCGCGGCCCACCATCTGTTTGTATGACGCCAGCGTCATGGGCGCGCGGCCCACTAGCGGCGCGCGGATGATCACGCGTTGTGCCGGCAGATTCACCCCGGCCGCTAGAGTTGATGTGCAACATAATACCGATATCACGCCCGACCTGAAAATGTACAGTTTAATGTATTCGCTCGTAAGGCACTAACATTCAAAAGACTGAAACACGAAAGCAGGCCTTCCGTTGCGGCTTTCGCAAAAGAGGTTACAGACAGGCACTGATAATACTATTATGTCTTAGCCGGCCCCTAGACGAGCAATTTTAGTGTCAATATCACGCTTCAATTTTATTGAACAACTTATTTGACGATTAGATTGAAGGCGCACGATGATCAATATCAACCCTAGACGGTCAATAATATTACGCAATACGTGAATACAATAAAATTGCTCGTCTAGGGGCCGTCTTGCCTGAAGGCGTGTTCTAGCAGCACTCGCTCGTCAGACGCCAGCCCCGCGTGATGGTAGGCGAGGCCGCACCGCGCCGCAAACAGCAGATTTTCGGCAGCGCCCTCTGCACGCAGCGCCGCGACTAGCGACAACCGCTCCGGAACAGCGTGCTCCAACATTTCCCTTTCAAAAAAGTAATTTTCAATACATGGATGGAACTTAATTTATTATCAAACGTCAATTTCAAAAGAATAAACATCAAAATTTTGAAATAACACCATTATAAAACGTGTTTTAAAAAGTTCAAACGTCAAAATTTGGGGCATCGGGCAGCTCACCGGCGCTGCAGCTGGCACAGCAGCCTGGCGACGTTCTCGCAGTTCCGCTGCGTGGGGCAGAACACGAGCACGCGGCCGCGCGGCGCCACCTCCGCCACCAGTCCGCCCAGCCGGTCCGGGTCCAGCGCGCTGCCGGCGGCACTGTACTGCACAAATACATACTGTTACGGATACTGACACACAGTGCCATCTAGCGTCAACCGGTGGAACCACTCGGGGAACAGACAACATAAATCCCCTACTCGATACTAGATGGCGTTAGATGTACGATTACATGCGCGCATATCACAATATAATACGCATCAACACTTCTTACTTGTCGAGTATGTTAAGCAGTAACAGATAAGGGCAAAAACATTATGACATTATAAACATTAGAAATTAGAATGTTACTTTACAAATAGACTAAAATATTTGCAAACTCACATCGAAACACAGCTGTCTGTCTGGCATAAACTCCAAGCTGTCTCCGTGCAGAATCTTGTACAGCATGTCTCCTCTCTTTACATACTCTGTGAGCTCGACGGGCCGGAATTTTCGTTCGAACACGTCCGCCCGTAGGAACTTGGCTAGATCCGGCAGGTTACCTATGGTAGCGCTCATGGCCACTATTTGGATGCCCTCTGAAAAAGTAAACAAGTGTTTTTTTTGGAACGAAGTTCCTTATGGCACGTTCGGCGTAGCGAAAGGAGGCTAGACAGAACGATATATTTTGACCTCGACACTTTTTTATTAGTACCTGCATAGTAGGGGCAGAGGGCGTTGATAGTATTCCTGTGCGTTGACTAGATGGCGTTTTTGAGAATAAACAGCGACGCGTTGTTAGTATTCCTGGGAGTCAATGGATGGCGTTTTTTTATTTATGATTTTTTGTTTAAGTGTATATGTATACCATAAAGTTAATATACCTAGCGGAATAGAGCAACACTGTCGAGCTGTCAAACGAAACCGTTTTGTGAAAATATCTGTACGTATACACTTACACAAGCATCTTTCTATGAGATTAAATTGTCAACGTGCCAATAAGTGCCGAATGGACATAATAAAAAAAGAGTTCTGCTGTTATGTATCACATCACATCTCTTTTTACCACACAGTGTTACTGATAGTAACATCTCGTTTGCTCAGGCCTTTGTTTCTCTATTTCGCTAGGTATATTAACTTAACCCCGAGACGAAGCGGGAGGGGGTGTTGACGTTAAGACTGCTTCGTAATAACGCTGCGATGACGCAGCGCCCGCGCAGCGCCCGTGTGGCTGGCTATGCAACGCGCCATGTGGACTGGCTCTAAGGTAGCAGACAATGATGACAATGCAGAAAATACACTTACTGTTAGCAAACAGTACAGTAGAGAGTAGTGTTTCTAGCGTCGCTCCTCTCCCTGCTTCCCCTAGTAAGTGTAATTCATCAACCTGAAAGGTATAAAATAAAGAAGGCAGTTGTAGATATTTTACACATAAGATAAATACAAAACAGTGACACATACTTGAACACACTATATTATTTGAGCAAAGTTTATTTTATAACTCTTAATAATAATTTGTAGAATAATATTATTCAGATTGTAAGTTCTCTTAGTTCACAGTATTCTCAAAAATTTTCATTAATTTTTTTTTATAGAATTTATAGATTTTAACCAGTCTTTGATAATAACTAAAGTTGAGTAGTATTGAATCTATAAAACTAAAAGTAAGGAGATAACGCTTTATAAATTAGAATTATTGAGAATGTGATTATTGAAAACACATTCTGAGAAACGTTTTGCTTGGTTTGCAAGTAAGCGCTCTTACAGACGAACGGCACTTGCCGACGGCGTGACGCGCGCCGCCGACTGCCGTCAACTACGGTCGACGCGCGCCGTCGACAAATGACGTTCGTCAATAAGAAGCCTAAAAGACCTTACCACAATGAGTCCCAACTCCTGTAATCTATCCTCCTCTAACAAACTCCTCACAAGAGCCAAAGCCTTTTCTATTGTCGCTATATAAATACTGTTTTTTTTCCTTCTCTTCTTTGGTGGTATGTGACCTTTGCCTGATGCATATTCCTCCAATAAAAAGTCCAATTGCAAGGCAAAAGGAGAGAGCGCCCATATCTGGATATGTTTAAAAAACAATTTTAAGTTATAATAAGATACCACACAGTGAAATCTTTATAAGAACACTATTTTGAAGCATAATATAATATGCGTAAGAAAGTTAAAAAAAAAAAGATTGCTAAACTGGCAAAATAATGCCTGTTTTGAAAGTGGTGTATGAAGTGAAATATGAAAAAGCTTTAAAAATAAAATAACCTTTTCTTGTACAATAGCCACAAAGGGCAGGATAAACAAAGCATTATGTTTTCTGTTGATAACTTCTCTCAGCATCAGTATTTCGGCTACCAGTGTCTTGCCTCCACTTGTGGGTAAGGCATAAATTAAATTTTCCCTCTTCCTTATAGATTTTAAACTCAGACATTCTTCTTGCCAATCTAAAATGTTTATTTCATTTTAAATGTAGTTTTTTATTATCATAAGACATCTAGTGTAGTGTGTAACATTCTACTGAGTTTTGTGACTTTAGCAAAGCATAACCAAAGACTTAAAGCAATAATACTAGTTAATCCTTCGATCGTCGATTCTTGGAAATCTTTTGTTATCGTGGCCCACTTAGGCCTTACGGGGATTGATAGGTTAATTACTGTAATACATCGATCGTGGGAATCGCAAACACAATAGATTTTCAGTTGTTATGCGGCAGCTGGGTGCCTCTTGGGATTTATGGGCAAAGTAGTAATAAATAAACAGTACTTACCATAAAGCTTATCAATATTTCTATAAGACCTAAACAATTCCTTAACCATTAATGGAAGACCATAAAAGGAATCTTTCAAATTGTTATTCAGAACTGTACATGATTTTGTATCATTTAGTTTACTATTATCTATATCAATACCACTTTCTCGAATATCTAACAAAAATGAATCTTTGGTTTCAAACATAATACTTAAATCATTGTTCTTATTCATAATAGTTTCATTGAAGGCATTAAAAGTGTTTTCTACTTCATCAAAGTGTTCTTTTTCTCGTACAAATAAGCTCTGATTTTTGTTTAATTCCTGTTCTATTTTCGAATTGAATAAATCGTCATAGGCTTCATCAATTTCTTCAATATTGTTCTTATTATTTACATCTTTAATGGAGCTATTATTTCCTTTACTTACTATAAACGATTCGAAATTGCTTATATCTGTTAGAGCAGATTCTAAGACGCCGGGTGAACATGGTATTTCGCTGCACACTGAAGAGTCACTTTTCGAATCACACAGAAATTCTACTTGATTGCATGGTAGCGGTGGTGATTCACATCTTTCGGGTTGAATTAGGGAAGCAATCTTTGGTGAGAACGGAGCCTGTCTTCGTTTTGGTGTGAGTTTGTTCTGACAAATTTTCGTCGTTCCCAAGCGCCGTCTTTTCGGAGTCGATGTTGAGCCATTGCGATTACTTACATCCCAGTTCATCTTGTAGTTTGTTACAGGGTTTCAGTTTTCATATTAGAATTTCTATATTAAATATTTTATGATAAAAAATTTATAAATTTTGAAAATTTTTGATGTTAATCAAAATAAACAAACATGAGTTCTTGTCAATTTTGACATTGACATTAAATCACATTTGACAGTGACGTTCTTTTTTTTCTTATTATGACTTCGTAGATTGAGGTGTCCTTCTGTCTGTTTGTGTGTAATATATATGTTTGTCTGGCCCATAAAGTTAATATACCTATCGGAATAGAGAAACAAAGGCCTGAGTAAGCGAGATGTCACTATCAGTAACACTGCGTGGTAGAAAGAGAAGCGTGATTTGAGGTTGCATAGCTTTTTTTTCATCTGTTTGACAGTCTGTCTGCCCCTGAGCCGATCGTTGTCAATTTGGGCTCTCAGAAAAATTGTGATTTTAAGTTAAATAATGAATATTTTTTAGAAAAACTGCTCTAGAAACATGGTTTAATGTTTGTGGAATGATTGTGGATCCACACATCGAAAAAACCCGGACAAATATTCATTTCACAGGTGAATTATTCTACATCGACAGGACCTAGTTTTAAGTTTATTTTTGCCAATTCCCTACGAGTTATTGGTATTGATTTTCATAATTCACTTCTTTAAATATTTATTTATATGGAAAACATAACGTGACTAGCCATGGTGCACAATTAAGGATATTTTGTGTAAACAATTTTCATATATTTTACACTAGGGCTGCATCAAGTTATCGATAAGTAGTATCGATATGAAAATATTTTTTAGTTAAGTATACTAATTATCTACGAATGTTGAAATGATAACATACTCATCCGTAGTTTATAATTAGTTTAAGTATATTAATATACTATCATACATAATTTATCGTTTTTAAGGGTCCGTACCCAAAGGGTAAAACGTCCTAGTAGTCGGGTCCCGCTCTACTACTAAGACTTCGTTGCCTGTCCGTCTGTCCATCCGTCCGTCTGTCTGTCTCCAGGCTGTATAACAAGAACCGCTATAGTAATAGACTTCTGAAATTTCCACATATGTAATGTCATTCTACATCCAATATGGCTGCTCATCCAAGATAGGGGAATAGTTTTAAAAAGCACTTCTGCAAGATGGGCATCAAATAAAAGGGCTCATTGAGAGTGAATTGAAAATTAATAGTGTCTAGTGAAGTCGTGTCGTGTCGTGTACTGATGTGACGTGACGTGACGTAACCTGTCGTGTCGAATCGTGTCATGACATGTCGTGTCGTATCGTGCCGGGTTTTAGAAAATGCCCGGTTGAAACCGGTCACCCTTCATGCGCGAGTCCGACTCACACTTGGCCAATTTTTCAGATTTCCTGCTGACCTGGATACCAGAAATTCATGGCTTAAAATAATTAACCGTCCAAACTGGACTCCGAAGAAAAATTCATGCATATACTTAATTATGCAGCAAGCATTTTGAAGAAAAGTCATATTTTACTTCAAAATTACAATTTTTATCATACATATCTATGCAGTTTTATTTTAGCCCATTCTGTTTTTACAATCTTACAATTATTATTCCATGATCGATATTTTGTCGAATTCCGATAGGTATATTACCTTTATGGTCTGCGGGCCGATTCTGTATCGTACATTTGTGAGTTAATCACTGAGTTAATAACGAAACGGAGGAGTGAGCAACCGAAAGTCTCACTTTTGTATGCAAGTGAATACAAAAAGTGGCACTTTCCGTTACTCACTCCTCGGTTTCGTTACTAACTCAGTTATTAACTCACAAATGCACGATACAGAATCGGCCCGCTGGCCATGGCATGCATAGATAATACAATATATAGAGAGTGACATGCATCGTAGTTCGTAGCGTCCAAACGGCTGAATCTTAATCAACTTTTTTAAAGTGAAAACTTCTTTAGCGGCGTTGACCACTTTTGTGGGATGGGTAAAAACTGTGAAACTCTCGTCAGATGCTCGTGCTGATCGAAAAACCGTAAGACGGTTGGAGAGTAGTGTTGTAACATCGAAATCGATTAATCGAACAATCGATTGTCTTATTTGTTGTGTACTGGGGGATACAAAACCTCTTTGCTAAAAAAGAGCATTCTTTGCATGGCACCAACGGTGTATAATAAAATCCCCAGCCAAAGAGGATGTAAACTGTCTACTACGTAACAAGAGGTCGGACTTAAAAGAAAAAAAATAAACATCCGTTATTTTTTTAATTTGAAACTGAAGTTAAAATTTTTAAGTGCAAAACCTTTCACTCTAAACATACCAAAAATTTAAAAAAATAAAAATAAAAAAGAAATGAGCTCAAATAAATGTTTTATTTCAATAAAAATATTGTACATAACTAAATACATAGGGTAATAAGGTAAATTAACCAATAAAACAGATTTAATAAAAACAGATAAATAAAAAAGCTTTTGTTAATTTCTATTATTAAATATTATAATATTACAGTACAGTTTTATGTATTTTATTTATAAATATAATAGAATAGCTGTCTATGCTACTCTACTAACTACTTGATTGGCTTATACAGTAAACTCTATATAGGGAGGGGATTAAAGCTGCGCGTCCACCAGGTCGGAATCGGGACGTACGGTGCGGACGGCACGTCGTGTCGTCATATACTTGTCAGGCGCAGAATGACGTTCCAGTACTTCTAGTGCAGTTCATAGTAGTCAGTACCATACATACAAAGCAACAAATCCGTCCACTGCGTACCTACGCTCCGATTTTGATCCAGTGGACCGCACCTTTATACATACACACTTTGTCTTCTTACACCCTGTATACGACAACTGAAATCTATCGCGTGGGCTCAGGCCAGCTGCATACCACCTCACTTGATCAGAGGATTTTTCCTTGGTGGCCGTACCACTCATAATCCCATACCCTCCTTCTCCTAAAATCTCCTTGCTTTGAATCTCTTTGCTGCTTTTGTTCCCAAGCGGTCGCATGCGACCGCGAGAACAAAAGATTTCCTACAATCCGCGATCGAGGTAACAGCTATTGCTTGCAGACTAAAATGTTGCAAACTAGCTGTATAGGGACCTTAACATCTGAAATTAATGAAACATTTTTCATTTACTACATTTCCATACAGTTTACATAAATTATTAAGTATAGTTAATAACCTAATGTATTGTTACAATAAAACAATATACACATGATACACATTTCATTATTTTCCAAATTAACTGCATACTGATATACATTATAATAATTTCTATGAAATAATAATCTATCTTTTTCATATTAATATAGTTTAAGTTGTAAATTATTGTACAATTAAGCAAATAATACTACGACATACTTTGTATTAGAACATGGTATGATATCGTTATGTTTTGCTTCAATTTATCAATTTACGGTTACATTTACATTTTCTAAAGGCTTACCTTTCGTTTTTCAATAATTAATCCACTTAATTTACAATTTTTGTATTTTTGTAATAAATAATTTTCACAAAATGAAATTCGAACTTTGAGTTTTAAACTTCTTCTTCCTCTTTTTTCTCATGTAGTTTATATTCTCTATGGTCTTTTTTATCAGCCAATCACAGTCGACCGTGCTTAAAAATTGCACAGATTATGCGATTATATCTAGTAGCTACGTTTAAATTTGGAACCCAATTTTTTTTTTGTTCGGAACTTTCGTCCACCTGTCCCCAGCAGCATAAAAGATAAACCACTTCAATTATTTAAAAAAAATCTTGTAGAATAATATTATTATTGTTGACAGAAAAGTGTTATTACTCCATTCAAGAATTCATAAACGATTCTTTTTGACTGTTTGCGACTTATGTTAAGAATATTGAATACTGTTTGTCTCTTTAATTATTACTTATGAGTTATGTGTGACTGTATTGTTCATAGATAAAGTAATATAGTATAGATGTAAGTATGTAACCTTAGCCCGTCATCGCGTGGCCATTTTGTGCTTATTTTCATACAAGTAGTGTGCGATTATTTTCTTGAATATTTCTATTTGTCGATCATTTCGAAGCACATTATAATACAGAAAAGAAAGTCATTTAGTTCATGATAACGATAAACTATAGTTCAAGTAATGAGAATCCGTAAACACACGTAAAAAGCTATGCAATTTTTGAAGACAAATTATTAATTGATGTGACATTTTTAGCACTAATGCCGTATATAGCACGAATAAGGGATTATTAAACTTATAAATTATCTTTTTAGCTTACAAAAATACCGATTGAAAAGCCCAAAAAAACGTTCAAAACTTACGTATTTAATGTTAAATCCACGTGTTTGAGGCATTCTTTGGCCATTCTTATGGTTTATTATTTAGCGGAGCCACAAAACTCAACAATATCTAGCATAAAATGTTTACTAAAAACCTTTATTACTTTTATTACATGAAATATGGACTCTACAAATGATAATGTCACTCTAGGAGAACTTTTGCGAGAAAATTTTAATCCACAGAACAGCAAATTACTGAATGTGTGCCACATAAACGCACAAAGTGTACCTAGCCACTTTAATGACATCCTAGACACTTTCTCAGATATCAACATGCATGCGCTCTTAATTTCAGAGACCTGGTTAAAACCTAATCTCCCTTCCACATATTACAGTTTGCCCGGGTATATCTTAATACGAAATGATCGTATTGACAGACGTTGGGGGTGGTGTGGCTATTTACTTACGGAGTGATCTGCCTTATAAAATAATAGCTAGTTCTCCTCCAAATTATTCAGGAACCGCCGAATTTCTTTTTCTTGAGGTCTCCGTTAAGGGTACCAAGCTAGCTCTTGGTGTGGTATATTGTCCTCCTTCAATTGACTATTTTACTCAGATTGAAACAGTGCTCGAATCTTTAGTAACTGACTATAGTCATCACATCATTATGGGTGACTTCAATACCAACCTATTGGATATTAACTCCCATCGTTCTAGTAAACTACTGCACATCTTGGAATCAACTAGCTTACATAATTTGGCTCTTCAAGCCACACATCATAATGTTAATGGAGAAGACACTTGGCTAGACTTAATATTAACATCTAATCCACTATTAGTTCACTCGCATGGTCAGTATCCTGCGCCTGGCTTCTCGCTTCATGATCTACTCTTCCTTAGGTATGTCATGAAACCTCTTAAGAAACAATCTAAAATAATATTTGCGCGCAGCTTTTCACGCATGAACATTAGTCAACTTAAGTCGGATGCAGCTTTAGTCAACTGGGATCAACTTCTAACCACCACCAACGTTAATGATAAAGTGCAGGTCCTTAATAATGCAATTCTAGCCTGTATGATGTTCATGCACCAGTTAAACGAATTAGAATAAAAACATCCTCCGGCACCCTGGATGTCGTCTGAGATTAAGGAGGCAATGACGTCTCATGATCGTCGTCACGTGATCGCGCCTTTTGCAAATACAGGGCTGACCGATCTGACATTAAGTGGGAGAAGTGAAGGAACAAGTGTAATCAGATGGTGCGCAACGCCAAACGCCGACACATCTCCAATAAAATAGTTAATTATTCTTTTTCAGGTGCTAACCTGTGGAAATTTCTCGGTACTATGGGCTTCGGTAAATCGCGTCATATGGAGTTGCCAAGCACAGTTAGTCTGGATGACATTAATTCTCACTTCGCTACTTCTCCTATCATGGACACATCTACTAAATCTGAAACAATAGACTATTTAATCGGATTACCACGAGCAAATATACATAATTTTCAGTTAACACCAGTTACTACAGGCGAGGTTAAAGCAGTCATTATGTCTTTAAGTTCCAGAGCTGTGGGTTGTGATGACATTAGCCGGCAAATGGTCACTCCCATCCTTGAATATCTTCTTCCAGCCATTACCCACATAATTAACTTTTCGTTCGAGTCCTCCACATTTCCCGACTTATGGCGTAAGGCTCATGTCCGCCCTTTACCGAAAGTACAAAATCCTACTCAACCCTCCCATTTCAGGCCAGTTTCCATCCTCCCCTTCCTTTCCAAAGTGGTCGAGGCATGTGTTAACAAGCAGTTGTCCCGGTTTGTGTTCAAATATAATTATCTCTCTACACTACAATCAGGATTCAGACCGGGACACAGTACCACTACAGCTCTTTTGAAAATTACAAATGATATAAGAACTGGTATGGAGGATTCTAAAATTACCATTTTGGTGCTGATCGACTTTTCAAACGCCTTTAACAACGTCAATCACGACATTCTTCTTGCAATCCTCTCTCATATTATGATCTCAACCGAAGCTCTTAAATGGTTTTGTTCTTATCTTCGGGGTCGTCAGCAGCGTGTAGTAGATCAGTCTTTTTCTGATTGGCGGACTCTCGAGGCTGGCGTCCCACAAGGCGGCGTCCTCCCTCCCATTTTATTTTCACTATTCATAAATTTTGTCTCCTTTGTAATTCGCAGTGCGCATCATCTGTACTTTGATGACTTGTAGGTGTACGATCAGGAAACAGTGGAGAATCTACCCAATGCTATCGATAATATAAATCGAGATCTGAGTGCTGTTAACACATAGTCCACCAAGTTCGGGTTGTCTGTAAATGCCGCTAAATGTCAAGCGATTTTAATAGGAAGTCCGAGACTACTGAGAAGAGTCGACACCAGAACTCTCCCACCTGTAATTTTCGACGGAAACGTTATTCCCTTCAGCCCTAGTGTAAAGAATCTCGGTTTGTATATTGATGCTAATCTTGATTGGCGTACTCAAGTGGCTCATGTTAGTAGAAGTGTTACTAATTGCCTGCGATCTCTCTATCGCATGAAATATTTCCTGCCTTCCAATATAAAAATATTACTAGTACAATCTCTTATACTCCCAGTACTGGACTATTGTGACACTTGTTACTTCGACCTTAATGCAGATCTCCTCAACAAATTGGACCGGCTTCTCAATAATTCCATTAGATTTATTTTTGGCCTCCGTAAGTACGACCACATCTCCCCTTCCCGTGCCAAGTTGCAGTGGCTGCCGATACGTGAACGACGATCGCTACGGGCATTGTGTACTCTCTTTTCCCTGCTCCACTCTCCCTCTGCACCTGACTATCTGGCTGCCCATTTTAAATTGAGTTGTAATAATCACGATAAAAATCTCCGGTCCACAAATAACATGCTCCTTCTTTGTCCACTTCATAAAACATCACTCGTCCATTCCTCCTTTCATATCCAAGTTATCCGCCTCTGGAATGCACTGCCAGTGGAAGTGAGATTGGCTAAATCAAAAAAAGTTTTTATTTAAAATTTAAGTCTCAGGCAGATTAGAACAGAATACCTAAATAGTGTTGCTTTTAATTATTATTAGTAAGTATATATATTATATTATGTACTTTATTTTTATAGTGTGTACTTTATTTTTCTCACTTAGAGTAACCAATGTACTTTATATGCAAAAATAAAAGTTGGCAACCCTAATCACATCCCCAGTATTATTTATTGTACAAAAATAACATAAAAATTGCTCTACTGGAGCAATTTTTATGTTATTTCTTAAGATAATAAGCAATTTCATATAATTTCCCCCGTTTTTTCCACATTTTCCTATATTTCTTCGCTCCTATTAGTCCTAGTGTAATGAAATATAGCCTATAGCCTTCCTCGATAAATGGGCTATCTAACACTGAAATAACTTTTCAAATCGGACCAGTAGTTCCTGAGATTAGGACGTTCAAATAAGCCCTTTCATATAATTTCCTCCGTTTTTTCCACATGTTCCTCTATTTCCTCGCTCCTTTTAGTCTTAGCGTGATAAAATATAGCCTATAGCCTTCCTCGATAAATGGGCTATCTAACATTTAAATAATTTTTCAAATCGGACCAGTAGTTCCTGAGATTAGCGTGTTCAAACAAACTCTGCAGAATTATAATATTAAGTATAGCTGTTGCCCGCGACTTCGTCCGCTTTAGCATAGTAGATCACGTCCCAAGTATTATTGTACAAAAATATTCAATGTACAGAATTGACCTTCCTATGATTTTATTATATTTAGATATATCCGCGCGGCTTCGCCCGCGTAATTTAGGAATTTCACGCAACCGTACATTTTTCCGCAAAAAATAGCCTATGTCCCTTCATGTGGTCTATTCTTCATGTTTGCCAAATAACATACAAAAATAAATAACATATTGCTCCGGTAGTTCTTAAGATAACAAGCAATTTCATATAATTTCCCCCGTTTTTTCCACATTTTCCTCTATTTCTTCGCTCCTATTAGTCTTAGTGTCATAAAATATAGCCTGTAGCCTTTCTCGATAAGTGGGCTATCTAACAATGAAAGAATTTTTCAAATTGGACCAGTAGTTCCTGAGATTAGCGCGTTCAAATAAGCCCTTTCAAATAATTTCCCCCGTTTTTCCACACTTTTCTCTATTTCTTCGCTCCTATTAGTATTAGCGTGATAAAATATAGCTTATAGCCTTCCTCGATAAATGGGCTATCTAACACTGAAAAAAATTTTCAAATCGGACCAGTAGTTCTTGAGATTAGCGCGTTCAAATAAGCCTTTTCACATAATTACTCCCGTTTTTTCCACATTTTCCTCTATTTCTTCGCTCTTATAAGTTTTAGCGTGATAAAATATAGCCTATAGCCTTCCGCAATAAATGGGCTATCTAACACTGAAATGATTTTTCAAATCGGACCAGTAGTTCCTGAGATTAGCGCGTTCAAACTATTACTAAATAAGCATTTCATATAATTTTCCCCGTTTTTTCCACATTTTTCTCTATTTCTTAGCTCCTATTAGTTTTAGCGTGATAAAATATAGCCTTGCTCGATAAATGGGCTATCTAACACTGAAAGAATTTTTCAAATCGGACCAGTAGTTCCTGAGATTAGCGCGTTCAAACAAACAAACTAACAAACTCTTCCGCTTTATAATATTAGTAAGTATAGAAGTATAGATTAAAAATGAATCCATATTCGCGTGGTCACGACATCACGCCTGAACGGCTGGATCGATTTCGCTGAAATTTGGCGTAGAGATACTTTGATTTCCGAAGACCAAAGTTGTCCCGGAAAAATGTACGGTTACTGCACAATATACTTATATGATTTGCGCGTAAAATATTCAATCGATTTTGATGAATTTTGGTATGGAGATACTTTGAGTTTCGGGAAAGGACAATGGATACTTTTTGTCCCGGAAAATGTACGGTTCCCGCACAGTAAACTTAAATATGTACGGTTCCCACACAATAAACTTTTATGATTTTCGCCTAAACTATTCAATCTATTTTGATGAAATTTGGTATGGAGATACTTTGAGTCTCGGGAAAGGACAAGGGATACTTTTTGTCCCGGAAAATGTACGGTTCCCGCACGATAAATTTTTATAATTTTCGCCTAAACTATTCAATTTACTTTGATGAAATTTGGTATGGAGATATACTTTAAGTCTCGGGAAAGGACAAAGGATACTTTTTGTCCCGGAAAATGTACGGTTCCTGCATAATAAACTTTTATGATTTTCTCTTAAGTATACTATTTAGTCTATTTTGATGAAATTCGGCATAGAGATAAGTACTAATTTTAATCCATTGTTTACTTAATTCGAATTAAATAATCATCGTTAAGACAGGACAACGTCTGTCGGATCAGCTAGTAGTTGAATAGTTATGAATAGTACTTACGTGTAATCCACAAATTACGTGAGGTTTTTAGGGGGGGGAGGGGGTCGAGTCAAATCTCACCTAATCTCACGTTGGGGAGAGGGGGGGTCTCGGCAAATCTCACGTAATTTCAAAAATACGATTTTTCTCAACAAAATGATACTATTTTAGTCCATTTCATCCAGATTGTACGTATGCTTAACATTTAATCGTAAGCGTAATTGTTATACGATTAAGATCATTCACAAATTCGTTCGCAAGAAAATCTACTGACTGTCAAACCAAACGTTTACGTAAGAAACCCACATTTTGAAAATCTCACGTGAGATTTGTGGGGGGAGGGGGGGTTGAATAAAATCTCACGAAATCTCACCAGGGGGGAGGGGGGGTAAAAAAATTCAAAAAAACACCTCACGTAATTTGTGGACGCCCCCTTATAGTTACCACAGACAAAAATGCTTCTCTCTGAATTGTGATGCAGAAAAATGTACGGTTTCTGAAATTCCTTTTAAGCATAATATTATATTATTATTATTGAGAGAGAGAAAGGACTTATAGAGTCCATATTATTGTTGTAAATGCCAGACAGACATACATAGTACTTTGAAGTAAGTATGTACTTATCTCTCAGTTTGTTACCTCTTTGTTAACTACTCCTTAACCTCCTTAACCTCACGGGAAACATCAAATAATCCATAGATCCTAAATCACCAAAATTACCGCGCTATGTTATACTATGTCACTACTAGATATTCCTCTATTCTCCAAAATCCGTAAATAAATCGTAAGGTCATCGACCGTGGCGTAATTTGGTGACATAATTCGCGATTACGTGTCCCATGTCGTGTCTCGTCTCATTGCATCCCTGTAACCTGTTACGTCCACAGAATGTCTACACTCTACAGTACCTATTATATTTATTAGATAGACGTAATCTGTTACAACTTACACGCTCACCAGTTGGTTGACGGAATGACTATTCTTTATTATGTACTTTCTAGCCATCAATCTGGCATCAGTCTCTGATGACTGATGACAAACTGCGTCTTTCGGCAAGGTTTTTGAATAATGAATGTACTTAACAGAATAAACCACCTTTGGCCTTTGCATCAGTTGTGACTTGTGGGTGATTTATAATTTTACACAGTAACTACTTTCAGAGCGAAGAACCGCTCTTCAAATACTGCCAGCTTTTAAATGCCCGTATGATTGCCCAAGCACATTCGGCATTCTCGCAACATAGCGGCCTGTCCAAAGGACTGAACAGGTCAATACGTCTGGGACTAACCATGTGCGGGTTTCCTCAAGATGTTTTCCTTCTGTCGGCTTTCGGTCTTTTTGGAGTCATGAGTCATGACGTAGGTAGTTAACGTGGCGTTGTGACTTGCGTTTCTCTT
Organism: Polyommatus iphigenia; assembly: GCA_963422495.1. Classification (NCBI taxonomy): domain Eukaryota; kingdom Metazoa; phylum Arthropoda; class Insecta; order Lepidoptera; family Lycaenidae; genus Polyommatus; species Polyommatus iphigenia. Next base: position 709,696 of record OY730189.1, read on the forward strand.
CTTCGACCTTCTTCTTCACGCGATGCTTTCAGCTTTTTCATAATAATTTGTCAGTTGTCACGTTTATGTTATGGGCCTATACAATTTCCTTAAATATGTCGATTCCTTTCGCTGGACTTGTTTCATAACCCCTTGTTTCTGGAGCGGCGGTGGTAGGTCAGTAAGGACATTAATTGTTTTAATTTTTTTTTCACGCGGCTTGAGCTTCTCGCTGCGTAAAAAATGCTTCTAGTCTAGACTCTAGAGTCTAGACTAAAGGTATTTTTTAATGCAGCTAGACTCTAGAGAATACGAAAGGCAAAGGGGCAAAGAGACTGGGGTTTTAATGACTAGGAACGCAACATATCCAGAAGCAGCAGCAATCTACTTAGTTACCATCGGGAGCTCATCTTACGATCTACATTCAATTAGGGATTGCAATCCCGCACCTTATTCAATCCCGCGGGATCGATTTGCGGGATTGGCCAATCCCGCGGGATCCCGCATGTTTGAATTACGCATGTTTGAATTAATGTTATAAAATTGAATAAATTAAAAATACAGGTTCATGTTTTAATAAAAATCAACTTTATTAATAGGAAATGTCTATTGTGCCACAAAAATATTTGTATTGTAACAAAATAACGTTGAAATTATGTAATCACTCTAGTCTTATTAGAATTAAATCTTAAAATGAAAATGCTTTTAATGCCTCGGCAATCTTGAAGTCAGGGACCTCTCAACATTATGGCTCCGCATTGATTGCGACGACCATCCTCGCGTTTATGCGAGCCTATAATATAGGTCCCATAGTGGTGACCCCCATCCGCAGGGATCATAATACTTGGCGACTTTAACGCCCACTACGCCGACTAGCTCAATTCCAGTAAAACTGATCATGCGGGAAGACCTGTCTGCGACTTTGCCCTTGCGGACGACTTAACACAACTGGTTGCTACGCCTTCGCGAATCCTAGATGTAGACGGTCAGAATCCTTCCCTGTTGGACCTTCTGCTGACTTCAAATCCTGATGGCTACCAAGCATCCATGACCGCACCACTAGGTTCATCTGATGTTCTGTGCCACTTACAACGGTATAGCGACAGCGTACTGTTAAATACCGTAGTGTGTGGCACTACAAGTTAGCGGACTGGGATGGGATGCTGTCGTTTTTTGCTCGTAAGGGTCGCTCGGCTGTTGATCTCTTGGCGTACCTAACTCATCGTTGGGCTCGACGATTGTGTCGAAGGGAGAGCTGTTAGTTTGGACTTTGGACATTGTGAAGGCCATTGACCGGGTTTGACACAAAGCGCTGCTATCAAAGATTCCATCATAATATGGGCTCCCCGAGAAATTATGCAAATGGGTAAAAAACTCATGACTCATGCGGGATCCGCGGATCCGCGTTTTGTAGGTGCGGGATCCAGCAGATGAAAAATTGGCGCGGTATCCCGCGGGATTGCGGGATCCCGCTTTGCGGGATTGCAATCCCTACATTCAATCCAGTAAAAACAGTATTTATGAGCTTATGTGAGTTGAATAGACCTATTCAAGTAAGTAAGGTGACCACCTTACACCTTACCTACCTCAACAACACGATTCTAGTAAAAGAAAACAACTCCAAGGCCAGTAATCTTGTACTCTCTAGTCTCTACAACTATCTAGCTATCGATAATAATCGATCCTGTGCAGAATTTCGTTTTCTAGTCTGTTCGGCATGATGTCCGTCATCTAAGAGTTTAGGTTTTCAGATTAGCAACGCATTCAAACTTCCTCTGGAGTTCTAGGCGTTAAAAACACCAGGATATCCTAGATATCCCCATGTCCGTGCCGTATTATTATGTACTAAATCGAAGCTGGCCAAGTCTTCCAGATAGACGCAGCCGTGCGCAGCGCGTATCCTTAAATCTGAAGGCCTCGGTCGCGATTCTGCAGGTAAACGCCACGCCCGCGCTGGGAGCCTGGTGGACTTAAGAAACCGGAGCTGGGTGTTCGGCTCAAAAATGACCGCGGTTATATTTAGCAGCGGGGGGTGCGGGGCTCGCGCGTACCGGCGCGGGCGGCGGCGCGGCGCTCAGAGCCGCCGTGGTCGCCGCGGACTCCACATTCCAACGTCGTTGCGATCGAAGCTAGTGAGTGACCCTCCGCCCGTGCAAGTGAGTGAAGTGCAGTGTGTAGTGACGATGTGCGGAAACTGGGCCGCGCGGAAATAGCATCGCCATCTTTAGCGCGGGATCACGTTACAGAGCGCGGCCGCCGCGCGAAGGATTTCACACGGAACCTCGCCGAGTGCCAGTTTTACACACACTACACACTGTACACTGGATTTTTTTATGTCATTTACATGTATTACTTACAAAAATACGTATAAGATAGTTAAAAAACGTTATGTCCAAAACAAGAAAAATGAGCAGGTTTGATGATGATGAGTCCTTGATGGACAAGACATGTGTGAAAAATAACTTAAGTGTACTAGTATACTAGTAAAATATGTAAGTAGTGCTTGAGAGGACGATGCATTATATGCACTAAGACAAAGTCCTAGAATCCTTAACTTTAGTGTTAGCAGACTATATTTTTTTAAATAAAACTAAGAGCTTGTAAAATAATTTATAAAAGATCATAACCCTGAAGGAAAACATGACTAGTAAAACTTAAAAAGCATAAAAATAATTTTAATTCAAATATCCCCTAAATTTGTATAAAAATATTCAACTATTTCGAAAGACATGGCGTAACTAGTCTATAGTGAAAATATAGTGAAATAATTGTTTTAAAGTAGAAAAAATTAAATGTACCTAAGCAGTCGGAAAACGTGTAATCTGAATACCACCAAATACCGAGTCCAATTTTAATCTTAGCTTGAACGTGTGCCAACTAGCGGCCGTAGGTGTGCCTAATGGTCAGAGAGATAAAACCGCTAAAAATATCCCCGACTTCATAAACAATCGAATCAGCGCGTATGAATTTCAGCAGTCAACTATAATTAAGAACATTTACTTTAAACTAGAAACAGATAATGAATAAATATAATTATTATGACCTTAAGCAAGCCTTTTACATTACTATTTATCAGAAGAAAACAGAAAAAAATAGAAAAAAAGTAAATAGAACTTATCAAGTGAAGAGATGCAATTTATGCAATGAATTGCAATTGATAAACAAAATAAACTGGTGCAGCATACGGCAAACGTGTATTTTTTATTGACTGTTAAAACAAAAGGCTTCTTAGGGTCGACTTTTAGGTCCTAATTTCTTTATTTGATACTAGAGTGGAAACATAAAATTTTAATAATTTCATAAATTATTATTTCATCAAATAATAATTTACTTATTGAAATATTATAACAATATATTGGCATTTAGGAAACTGAAACATAATAGCAATGATGTTGACAAGGTGCCAAAATCTCGGATAGTATGTGTAGTAACAGGGTATGATATAACTTCCCTGCCAGGACATAAATAGCATAATATATGTGAATGCAGTAACTTTAAAGGTCGATACTCTAGGTTTGTCCTTTTTTTTCAGACACATAAACAGTCACCATGTCCGACGAAGAAGAATACTCGTGAGTATATTCATAATTTGTAACAATTACTGATATAATGCGAATTATTCTACGTATATTGATTTTAATTTAAATTTAATTGATTTACAGAAGGATATTAAAGATTATTTGACTTTTTGAACCGTAAAATGCATCGATTTAAAAATTGTGACATTGTGTATTATACACCAATATATTGTTTACATTGTAACACTTACACATACAAGTTTAAATACTGTAAAGCATCCGAAACCAATGTTTTTCCTTCACATTTTGACTAACAATTCCCCTTTCATTGGGACATGGATAATGCACGTGTTTGTTTCACTGCAAGTGTTATCCAAATACCCAACTAATGCACTGATAAACTGTTCTCTGTCTATTCCACAGTGGCTCCGAAGAGGAGGTAGAAGAAGAAGTCCACGAGACGTAAGTATAGAGAATACGATCTTTCTCAACTCATTCTATCTCTGGTTTGATTTTACACCAGCTTACGTGAATAGTCTCTAGTATTTCTAGTCTATCAAAACGAAGGCAACAGTCTCCAATTTGTAGATACTTGAAAAATTGTACAGATTCAATTTTAGATTTTCTATCCCCTATTAGTTTTCCTTTAGTATTAGGTTAGTTGCACCCTTAAAAACCCTTTTATCTCTTTTGTTACAGGAAGTAAGTGGTGTGCTCTTTCCGTTGATCCAGCACTTTAGTTCTCTTAGTCTAGACCTAGAACGCTTTTTCTAATGCTTGATTGATGCTTTCGTTGCTTTTCAGACTCGAAGAAGTATAGGTGCTACGCTTACTTATGCGCTCCTTTCAATTCAAAATACTATAGCATTGACATGAACGAGACCCATTGCGATGTTAAAGTGTTTTGATGATTTAAGACTAACTAAAGAGATGTACAGCGTAAGTACGGCAAAGTCTCTTGTATGAGTCAATTTTATTTTTTATACAATTTCATTTTTAAGTAGATCTGCACTTGTGCCGTCTATATTACAAATTAAAGGTTCGAATTTGTAATGGTTTTTATTTTTTCCATTATCTGCTGCTGTTGCCGTTGTGTTACAAACGAAGACCCGCACCCAAGCCAGAGTAAGTCCTAAATTATAATTAAGTTTAGGACAATCGCTTCGCTTCTAGACACTACACGTAGCGACAAAAACATATGCAAATGCTCGAATTGGTATTCAAAATTAATCTTTTGCACCGAGTGTCACGAACGAATTTATTGCAGCAACGAAATTTGTGGATTTTTGAACACTACTGACCTAGATTTTTTATTTTCGTATGCGCTGAATAATGTTCTCACTGCTTCACCTTCTCTATGTTATTTTATACAATGTAAGTAGAGGCTGACTGTTATTTTCTGTTTCTAGGAGTAGACCGTCGATCGCGTAAGTTGCACCGCTCACTGTGGTGTCACTAACTGTTTAATTCTATTAACTGTACGGAGTGTGCGCAACGTTCCAAATTTTATCGCAGCCGCGTCCTCACATAATCTAGAGAAATGGAACGCGGCAAATCTATAAACGGAACGGTTCTATTTTTATGTTCAGCCGAGTTGCGCCCACGCCGTTTCTGTAAAACAAGATGTCAGAGGAAAAATTGTAGATCCGACGCATCTGCGACAGCATGATAGGTTTAGTTTAACCCTCAGCATGGCAACCACCTGAGTATGGAATAATATTATGGTAACATTTATTTATGTATACCATAACCTATATGTTCTCCATTGTTCATTGACGCAAACCAAACACTGTAAAGACACGAAGATATTGGACAATCCACACGCTTATTGACAAATGTTATAACAAAATGTAATTGTAACTGAAGTACACAGCGAACTCTAATTGATAACAACATGTACACAAGTGTTAACTGCTAAATAACGGCAGACGGGGGTAAAGACACACAATATAAAGATAAATACGGGGGACACTGGGACACAGGACAATACTCAAATAATATCATCGTAACCGCTACATGTACTGGGGCCGCTGTAGCAGTGGCCTGGTAACATTAACACACACGTTGTACTTAGGCGTTTTATTTACGTCGTTTCTGTGTTACAGGGGCGAGGGAGATCCAGAATTCATCAAGGTAATTACTATAATGAATTGAGAAATATATTGCTAAAAAAGCAATGAGTGTTTAGTTTACTAAATGAAATGTTTAAGAAATTATAGAAATAAATTTTGCTTTGCAGCGTCAAGACCAGAAGAGGTCAGACTTAGATGAACAGTTGAAAGAATACATTAACGAATGGCGCAAACAGAGATCCAAGGAGGAGGAGGAGCTCAAGCGACTCAAAGAGAAGCAGGCTAAGCGCAAAGTGAGTAGCTGCTAACATCATAAGAACCAGAGACAAAATTAAAGTGTTCTCAAAAATTTTTGTGCAACATAATTAGTCTCAATAGATCATTATAAGTAAATAATTCTAGGTCTCCCGCGCCGAAGAAGAGAAACGCCTTGCCCAGAAGAAGAAGGAGGAAGAGGAGAGGCGAATCCGCGAGATTGAGGAGAAGAAACAGCGCGACATCGAAGAGAAGAGACAGCGGCTCGAGGAGGCAGAAAAGAAACGCCAGGCTATGCTCCAGGCGATGAAAGATGCCTCTAACAAAACCGGACCTAACTTCACTATCCAGAAAAAGAGCGAAAACGTACGTATTCGATCAATTGTGATACTTATATATTGTTGAAAGTAATTAGCTTGGGGGGACCCGGTGAACTTCGTATCATTTTTCTCTTTGTAAAATATTTCAATACTAAAATTAACTAAATCGGATCAGCCGTTCTCGAGTGAGACTTAAAAAATCGGAAATCCATTTTTATTTATATTATAGATAATAGCTGTCCCGGCAAACATTGTTTTGTCATATAAAGTATTTCGCCCATATTAATTTACTAGCTGTCCCGGCAAACGTTGTTTTGCCATTTAAAGTATTTCTACTTCATCAGTTGACACAAAATCTTACCCCCTCTTTTGTCCCCTAAGAGGGGTGGGGGGAAAAATTTTATACACCAGATGTTAAGTTGGAAAAACAGTTAATAATATGAAGTAAGTCCATTAAAGAAAAAAGTTTGATACAAAATCTGACCCCCTCTTTGGTCCCCTTAGAGGGGTGGGGTGGGGGGCGGGGTAATTTTTATACACCAGATGTTGAGTTGGAAGGAGACAAATATATCTGCGAAAACCGTATGCAAATCGGATCAGTAGTTTTCGTGTTAAAGCAAAAGTCTTATACAAAATCTGACCCCCTCTTTCGTCCCTTTAGAGGGGTGGGGGGAATTTTTTTTTACACCAGATATTAAGTTGGAAGAAGACAAATATATCTGTGAAAACCGCATTCAAATCGGATCATTAGTTATCGTGTTAAAGCAAAAGTCTTATACAAAATCTGACCCCCTCTTTCGTCCCTTTAGAAGGGTGGGGAGAATTTTTTTTATACACCAGATGTTGAGTTGGAAGAAGACAAATATATCTGCGAAAACCGCATTCAAATCAGATCAGTAGTTTTCGTGTGATGCTGGAACAAACATACAGACAGACAGACAGACAGACAGACAGACAGACAGACAGACAGACAGACAGACAGACAAAAAACTAACTAACTTTTCGGCTTCTATAGCGATATTGTGACACCCTCCGCTTATTATTTTTTGAATATCTTTAATGTACAGAATTGACATTTCTACAGATTTATTATATGCATAGATTGAAGTGACTAAAATAGAGAAGTAAAAAGTAATAGATCATAATAAATGTACCACTGAATACTGTTTAATTATTATGATGTTTAGTGTGATGCTGGAAATAAAAGTATGGCACCATAGCAACGTCCATTGCTATCCCGTCGCACAATGGTCGCAGTCAATCTCGAGTTGTAATAATTTACTATTATTTATTCAACAAACGCACTTCTCAGACCTACTGAATATGCATATAAAATTTTGTAAAAATCAGTAAAGCCGTTTCGGAGAAATACGGTTACTAACATTGTGACACGAGAATTTAGTAAAATCTATGCTATAAAAACTAATGAAACTATATTTTCCACAGTTCGGCCTCAGCAGTGCCCAGATCGAGCGCAACAAGACCAAAGAACAGTTGGAGGAGGAGAAGAAGATCTCCCTGTCCATCCGCATCAAGCCCCTCAACATCGAAGGTCTCTCCGTGGACAAGCTCAGACAGAAAGCCACCGAACTATGGGAGTGCATCGTCAAACTCGAAACAGAGAAGTACGATCTCGAAGAGAGGCAAAAGAGACAAGACTATGACGTGAGTATAAAATTCTGACGAATCTCTCACTCCCAAAGCTGAATTCGAAAGAACCTACTTTCAATAAATAGTAAATTTGAACCAGTAGAAAATACTAAGCTAACTTTTTCATTTCAGTTAAAAGAACTTAAAGAAAGACAAAAGCAGCAGCTAAGGCACAAGGCTCTCAAAAAGGGTCTAGACCCTGAAGCCCTCACAGGAAAGCACCCTGTAAGTATGGATCCAACAGAAAATTAGTTTATCGTCCAACTTTCGATTTTAAACATTGTGCTCTTGAATTTACAGCCCAAAATCCAAGTAGCGTCAAAATACGAGCGACGTGTCGACACACGCTCATATGACGACAAGAAAAAACTGTTTGAGGGTGTAAGTATTTTAGTGAATACTTTAACTTAAAAAATATAATAATTAACTTGGCAATGAAATATATGTAGCACAATATCTTTACCGAGCATAAATCGAAGTTGGAACCTTCTTTGATGTTTTGATGAAGTAGAATTAAAATAACTTTTAAAGTTCAAACATAAAGATATGGTGCTTTATACCAATTAAAAAAATGCTTCATTAATAACATGGCTTAATAACGTTTTAAATACAGGGATACGATACTTTAGCTGCTGAATATTGGGATAAATTATGGAAAGAGAGGATGGACGACTTTATGAACCGCACAAAAAGTAAGAGGGGGCTTGCGATCCCCGTTTGCCCCCATTGACCCCACGGCATGTCATGGCATGGTTTTCTCTCCGTGTCATATACCTTGTAATTTAAGTCCCAGACGACAAAATCATGAATTTGTTCACTGTACTATAGGACGCACCTAATGTGCCCCTTTTGACCTGAATTGACCCTTGTGTTAACCTCTCATAGGACCTCGAAAAACTCAACAAGGACTTCCTTGAGAAGGTGTGGCAGGAGAGGGCCGACCAATTCGGTGGCAGGCAGAAGGGTAAGTACCACTCAAGGAAACATTAGGACTAATACTTGATGACGTAGAAGTTAGGGCATCGCTGAGACTAATACTAGGTGACGTAGAAGTTGGGGCATCACTGAGACTAATACTAGGCGACGTAGAAGTTATGGCATCGCTGACACTAATACTAGCTGGAAACAACGATCTAGATTTAGAAGAAATTGGAAGAGCAACGTTAAAATTGTAAATATACAAAATTGAAAATACTAACAAATGTAGAGGCTTAAAAATATAATGGAATGGAATGTAAATAAGACGGTAATTGATTACTTCTACGGTATGTTTAGTTAGGAATATTTTAATAGTTGAGACTTATGTCAGATTATAAATACCATTAATTACACATTTTTAACCGACTTCCAAAAAGGAGGAGGTTATATGTTCGTCTGTTTATCAATAGATCCCTTTGTGCAAAATGCCTTCATGGGAACATTGCATTTCCTCCTATTCTAAGACGCATTATTGTATCCTATTGCATATAATGTAGATTTGTACATATCCTGATTATGATTTTATCCAATTTGTATATGTATCCCTTTTTTATTCCCTATCCTGCTTGTAAATATATATATTTAGGTTTAAATACTTCTATATTACCAGTATTAGATGAAGCTCGTAGGATATTATTAAAGATAGCTTCTACCTTGAAAGAAATTATGACAAGGATTATAACAACTGACTACATAATATTACCAATGAGGGTTTTAGATATTTCTTTTGCTGCAGGGGATAGACCTGACTCGAACGAAGCGCCGTCTCGTGGCTTCTTGCCTTTGAAAACTGATTAAGACATGATAAGTAATTTGACACTCTCCAATGAGCTTTGCATCAAACGGGTATTTAGTGTCAAACATCTATTAAATATCACGGCCTTGAAACCCTCATTGGTGTTTTAGTGGAGTGCCTAGAGCGTAAAAATCGTACAAACCTCCGATTTTCGTAATAGTGGATGAAAATTGAAAAGAAAAAAGGAATGTGTAGCTGATAACATAAATAAAAAAGTTTACCTATTGAAAAGTTGTGCTTTTAATTTTTAAATTATTCTATACCACTTCAGTTACACTCATAAATTTTAAAATTTTGAAGAAAACGTGCATTTCTTTCAGTTCAGTTATGTAGCAAAATAATAAAATATATTATCATTTATTTTATTCAAATTGTTGCTTATATTCCGAAAAAAGAAAATAAGTGGAAAAATATATAATTTAGATTTAAAAATTAATATTGTTGTATCTAGATGAGCATGTCTCCGAATATGTTTGTTGTGTGCTTCGGCAGTAAGTACCAGATTAATGGCGTTCCTATTTTTTTGGTTTTAAATAGGAAGTTTTAAATTATTTCTTAGGCTTTACAAAGACTTCTGTTTGTTAATACGTAAATTTTTTTAGCTCTTACTTTATTAACTTTTCCGAAAATGTAGCACAAACTTTTCGCGTATATTTCGAAGAAAATCTGTATTTTATTTTTTTGGTTAGGTTTTAACACAATAAAATTTATTTTTTATAATTTTTTTTCATTGATTACATTCGCTAAAACATACTTTAAGGAAAAAAATACAAATTAGGTTAAGAACTGATATTTTTTGTATTCAGGTAATCATTTTCCAAACATAGGTCGTAGCATGCGTCTTTAGTATGTACGTGAGATATCTAGCACCCAATTTTTTTTCTGACTTTAATTAGGAAGTTTAAATATATTTCAAAGGCTAGAAAAAGCCTTTCATTTGTCGATGCATTTAACATTTTAGCTCTTACTTAAATAAATTCTCAACAAATGTAGAAAAATAATTTTGGTCTATTTTACACATTTTAGGAGATATTAAAACGTTTTAAAGTACTTAAAACTCATCATTTCTCTAAAAATACGCACAATAAGTACGTGTAACACACTTTTCGTTACAACCCTTAAATCCTCCCAAACCCTTTTATCTTGGTTACGACGAGCGTTAATCTCTAGAAACTTTGCAAAAATCTTATAGTTTAATTTAGCTTAGCAAAGCAAACTTTCTTTTTTAAAAATTGTGTTTTTAGTTAATTTTCAATGTAAACAATCGGATAAGATTCATTAAATAACAGGACCAAGAAAAAATTTTTTTTTCTTGACTGGTTTTATATAGTGAAATATAAATTTTTACTTAACGAAGCTAAAAAATTAAAAGCACAAACAACATTTTTGGTAAACTTTGCAAGTTATAGTGTAGAAAAGAAAATGACACCACAAAAACTAAAATCCATTCACTATTACAATTTTCGGAGGTTAAAACCTCTGGCGACTCCACTATTTGCTTTAGGCTCACTTGCGCCAATACGTTTTAAAGTTAACCCTGCCTTAAAATAAATATTCTTTCATAAAACATAAGAGAGAGAAATAACATTACACTTAAGGCTGCGTTGCCACCAGAGATGTGTTGCGAGGAATGTGTTTTTAATATCCAATAGCATCGCCGCGTAGAGCGATGTCATGGCAAGCTCACGTCAATGAAGCGATTCTATTGGTTTTCAAAAACACATTCATCGCAACATATCTCTGGTGGAAACGCAGCCTAACTCAGGGTTAGGTTCCACCCACTTATTACGTCACAGTTTAGATTAAAAATCTAAATTTTGTGTGACGTAATATGCAGATGGGATGACTTTGAATTGGCGTCCGCGTAGGCCTTAAGTGCCATAAGGGGCGGGCGTTTTCCCACGAGACACGACACGACACGATTTAAGAACTGCACGACAGACGGCACACAGGCTGTCGTTTGAACGTTTTCACACGAGCGACGATTTCTGCGACGACACCGTATTCACTTTTATTGGTTTACACGTATTAAGTAGATAAGTAGTCAACTAAATTTTAACTTAAATGACTTTATACTTACTTAACTAAATTTGAACTTGCTACTTGCTACTAAATTTTGTGTTTACATGCAATTAATAACTTAAAATTAAGTTAAAATTTAGCTGTTACCTTGATAAGCAATTTATACGTGTAAACCAGCCATTACTTCTTAAAAATATGTCATCTATTGTTGGGGTCCTAAGATAGTTAAGCTTATTATAAAACGTAGTCATATAATATTTATGTATAGTATAGTATTTTAATATGGTCATATTATATTTATTATAATATTATAATACATTAATTATTACCATATTATAATACTAGGTATGATGTAAATGTAATAAGGCGGCGCGGCGTAATGCTCGCCAGAAAACCGCTATGCAGTTTGGCAGGCTGTTAGATTATGATTTATTATTTATATAACAATTTTTCAATAAAGAATTTATTTATATATTATCTGTAAGACAAAAAACGTGATGACATAGCGGATTGTCGTCTCAAAATCGTGTGCCGTGCGGTGCCGTGTGAAAACGATACATAGAAATGTATGGCGCCCGGAATCGTCACCGCATTTTGTCGTGTCGTGTCGTGTCTCGTGTGAAAACGCTCTAACTCACCGGGACGCCACGACGTAGCTAGTGACGTTACCATGGCAACGTCCAAGCAACGTCTGGCGTCTCTACGTCGCTGCAAAGCGCTGTTTTTCTTAAGTTTAAAACACCGCTTTGCGGCGACGTAGAGGTGACATGGTAACGTCACTGGCTACGTCGCGATGGCGTCCCGGTGAGTTATAGCTCTTACTCTTACGAGTGATTAACCCTAATCTTCCACCATAGCGAGATTGCCTAAATGGTTCGGCGAGAGGCCGGGCAAGAAGAAGGGAGAGGTGGACTCCCCCGAGGGCGAGGAGGACGTGAAGAAGGAGGACGACGACGAGGAGCCCACCTTCGAGCCCGAGCCCGAGGAGGAGGAGGAAGTCGTGGAGGAGGTCGAGGAGGTCGAGGAGGAGGAGGAAGAAGAGGAGGAGGAAGAAGAAGAGGAAGAGGAGGAGGAATAAGTGAGTATATACAAGCAGGCTTAGCACAGCAACACCAGAAACGGGAAAGAATCGACATACCGACAGATTTTAGTGATAAAATGGCGGATTACCTTTGTCTATCTGTGATCTGTCACTTTATCTATTGGTACGTAGAAAGAAACTGTTTCTATGGTGACCATGCTAAGCCTAGAAGTGTAACAAAACCAAGTGATAATACTTTATGGTGTGTATGTGTTCCTCTTAGAGAGTTCACTGTGAAAGTAGTAGCGCTGAAAGACTAAAAAGTGGTTCTTGAGATACAGCCTGAATACAGACAGACGAACAGATAGACGTCAAAGTCTTAATAATAGGGTCCCGTTTTTACCCTTTGGGTACGGAACCCTAAAAATGACTTTTAAACGATAGAAGCTCGTTTTGTAAGGGCGTGTCTTTTGCGCGTTCTCTGCGCGTTCACTGCTCGCGAGGATTCAACGCGGGTCGCGTATTTTCCCTAACGCTATAGCAATTTGAATCCGCGCGAGCGTAAAACGCGCACGTTAGATGCGCCCTTAGTTGAATTTCAGTAGTAATAGTTCTGCCTTTCTTTTTATGGCACATCGGAAAAATCACTTGTCAGACAAATACAGCGGACTTTGAATATTTGTACTCTACGTAAATATCTTTATTAGTAAAGGCGTCATTGTTTACATGTGGAAATATACGTTGCTATTGCATTAATCATTACAATCAATAAAGCTGTAAATAAAGTCTAATGCCAATAGATATTTGGCGATACGCAACTATGTGTAATACTTTGGGCATGCACACGAGAGTGCTATCAAAGCTATTTTTAAAACTTACTTAACAAAACTCGAAACGCAATTAAAACAGTTATGTAGAAGGAATAACATAGTTGAATCTATTTTAAAACACGACTTTAGAGCGCTAACCTTTGTATGATTGCATCCATATTGCATAAAAGACGTGGGATGTCGAAGCATGAAACGAGGTCAACTTAAGAGCGAGCTGTCAAATTTTGCTGTGTTTTCTAATAAGTATTACGATCCTGGAAGACGATTGACTTAAATGAAATTGAGATTTATTTAATCATTGTATATTTATCTGATACTAGCCTAACGGAAAACACGATTCACTTATTTTGACTAGATAGTTTTATTTTTAGAAATTATGAATATTTCTGGGCTTTTCAACAAATATCTGTTACACTTATTCAGTTACTATCATTAAATAACTTGCACTACTACAATCATACACTTTGTAAAATCATAGCTAAAGGAAATATTAGTATTGTATTTAGTTTTTAAATAAGTGCTATAATGCGGGAACCCTTGTTACGCGATATTGTTCACTAGCTGCGGGCACGATTCATGGAATCATATCACGATTGGAGGATAGCGGGGTATGTAGGCAGGGCTAGCGTGTTTTGATATTTTTGGCAGTCCGGTTAAGACCCCACTTTAAGGTAGTTCGGGGCCGTTTGACATTCGAAACTAATATTATGTAATGTCAAATAAATCGAGGCCTATCCTTGTTTTGAAATCTTTCATTTTACCCGAGGGAGCACCATCTAGTTTTAAATTACCGCTCTTACTGATAAAGGTATTCAACAATGCATAAACAGTGTTCTGTCCTAGTCTTTTACATTGGAAAAGACGCTTGATAGACTAATCTAGATTAGAAAACTACAGCGTATTCTAATATATATAAATCTCCTGTCACGATGTTTGTCCGCGATGGATTCCTAAACTACTTAACCGATTTTAATGTTTTTTTAATGTGTGCTTTTTTTCAATTTGAGAGATAGGATAGCTTAGATCTTTAATTATAGTCGCAATTTTATTTTATTGCAAATTATTTGTCTATAAAGAGCGACCATTGTGTATGCGACGCGGGTCACGGGATAGCGATGGACGTTGCCATGGTGACATACTTACTTAGTCACTAATTCAATAAAATAATACGGGCGATATACTTTATATGTATAATAATATGGCAATGAAACGTTTGCCGGGACAGCTAGTATATTATAAAACTATTTTGAATAGTATTGAACTTGATTTAGAATTGAACAATTATAATATTATTTTTAACCCGCGACGAAAGAGTGGGGTCTCTATCTGTTTATCTGTCTGTCTGCCAGTGTGTGTCCTTAGCACCTTAGTATCGAAACGGGTGGACCGATTTTGATATTTTTTTTTTGTTTCCAGATACTGAGCTAGCACGACCGAGCTCGGCGGCGACGCTGCAATTACCACTCGCAAATTATTTTTATTATTTATACTGGTATACTATTTGTTACGGGACAACGGACATGTCGAAAACACCTGACATAATAAACTAATTTATTTCATACCATAGTGTTTTATTGGGTAATTTTTATGTATTGATGTGCGTAAAAGTTATAGTGTCTAAACACACTAGGCTGAATTACGCCGGCGTAAATTCCGCCGCGTTTCAAACTCATACAATATACGGGCGGAACGCGAGAGACGACACACTATTCCGTCGCGTTCCGTCCGTATTTTGTATGCGTTTGACATTTGCGGCGGAATTTACGCCGGCGTAATTCAGCCTAGTGTGTTTAGACACATATACTAAGAAATCTCTACAGTTTGATAGACAACATTTTGTAACGGAATGTAGTATAAACAAATACATTTTATCTATCGTTATAGACAGTAGTTAACGGCAACACACCTGCAGCTCTTCTGATGTTGCGAGTGTCCATGGGCGACGGTAGTTGCTTTCCATCAGGCGACCCGTTTGCCCCCTTATTTCATAAAAAAAACTTATAATTGAGAAAATAGTTCCAAATATGAGAAATATCATTATCAGCGGCCATTTTGACTGCATAACAAAATGGCGGACAACCGAATTATTTAAATAATTTGAGGACATAGTTTGTTACTTTAAACTAGAATGTTTAAAGTTGTATGAATTAAAATATATAAGAAAAATAAGAATGTAATAATTAGGGGTTTTTTAATAAATTCTGTATGTTAGATTTAAAGACAGTTTATTGACAATAAAGTAATATATTTAATATTTTATAATAATTATCATAATATTATACTATATCTTAGGACTAAATTCATACGATATATCCTTTTAGCTGTATAAAAAAAAAGATAGATAGATTTTTTATTTACTTTAGATAATATTATTCTTTCATAGACATACACATCAAAATGAAAATTCATTTTTTATATATTATCTTCATTTCATTACGTTACAAATACTGACATTATAGGGAATGTGTTGTAAGCTAAAAGTATATATTCGTACGTTAATACAAGTTACAAACTATACTACAGCTAACTACTATGCGGTGCGGTGGCGTACTGTACGCTCAACGCAACTTACGTACGTACATTATTGCGTACCGCACGTAACTTACGTACATGCGTACGCCATTACGTATTATTAATAACTTTTGCCCGACAAGAAACTAGACCAAGATAGCAGGATATTCGCAAGTACTGTTGTAATCAAATTACGAAATGTACTTAATTTATTACATTTAGCAATCGTTTTATTAAAAAAATATATATTTATAAATCATATATCATTTTTCTTGCTTGCCTTTTAGTAATAATTGTGTTTGTAGTTTTAGATATTAATTATTTATTATAAATTAAATAATACTATATAACTTAATAAATTGTCACTGTTGTTCTTTATTACCCGTTGCTATGGTTTCATTTTATTGAACTTAAAATTTATTTCTTCGCAGGGTCTAGTTTCTTGCCCCGCTTAAGACGCTTTTACGTACCGTACGCAACCTACGTAAGCGCGTACGCCATTACGTAATGTAGTCTGTACGCAACCTACGTACATGCATACGCTTTTACGTACCGACCGCAACCTACGTAAGTGCGTACATCATTACGTATGGTACGCAACTTACGTACGCCATTACGTACCGTACGCAACCGTACCGCGCTCTACCGTAGTAAACCGTAGCGGGCTCATGCGGCGGACGCCTTCTGTGTGGGCTGCTTCTGTGGCGGCGTTTTATGCATCATGTTGATCTTGTCACCGAGACTTAGCGCCATGCCCTGTAGGTCATAAAGTTATACTATTATATTATTAGCATCACATACACAAAGATATATAAAATATATATTATACTGTTCAAATTTATCTGTTAAAAGAACTAACGACATTACACAGTGTGATAAAAACCTCGATTTTGTTTCACCGCGTTTTTCTTTCAAAATACTATAGTTGATAGCTACCGTATATAAACATTAGAGTAAAACTCCGAGATCGATATTTTTTGTAGTTATTTTTTTAAAGAGTGTCAAAGTTGGCGTTTTTCCGGGTTAAAAATTTGCATAAAAATTAATTAAAAAAAAAACTAATCAAGTAACATTAATTCTGTTTATACCAATTGAATAAGCACTTAATACTTTACTTTTTCTCCAAATTTGGTTAACCTACTGTGATCAAGTAGGGAGATATTTATTTATTTAATAATTTTAGTTTTTCATTTTTAATTTCGCGATTAGATGAATTAGAAAAAAATTTAAGCATGAAACGATAATGTGAGTAATCCTTTATCAATGTTATTAAAAATCACACTCTAATAACCTCTGTGTCAGAAGTAATATCCAATTCAATTTTTTTTATATAAAAATTCAAAATTTTTGTACCTAGGGTTGTCACTAAAGGTCTCTTGTTTGATTTATCCGGTTGATACGCAAATTCGCAATCGATATCCTATACGAAAATTATCAAGATCACGTTTAGGTAGGTCTAATAATAAAAAATCTAAAAAGTTAAAAAATATAACGTAAATTAATGATTTTATATGCTCAAACAGTATCTAATCAGTAATCACCTTCTAATGTAGTCGGGGAAAATAAAATATCAACTTTAGTGACAACCCTAGGTATAAAAAATCCGAATTATTATTAAAAAAAATTGAATTGGATATAACTTCTGACACAGAGGTTATTAGAGTGTGATTTTTAATAACATTGATAAAGGATTACTCACACTATCGTTTCATGCCTAATTTTTTTTCTAATTCGATCTAATCGCGAAATTAAAAATGAAAAACTAAAATTATTAAATAAATAAATATCTCCCTACTTGATCACAGTAGGTTAACCAAATTTGGAGAAAAAGTAAAGTATTAGGCACAGAAATAAGATCTAGATAGAAGCGCTATGTCGCTCCATTTGTATGAACACGAGCGTGTCACTTTTTTCATACCTACTGTGACGTCACAAGAGCGCTTTAGTGATGGGAATACCCGTACGCGCGGAATCGATTCAAAGGAATCGCCCCGCCTCTTTTGCCATTTTAATAGGTATATCGAGTTTTTAATCGATTATTATTCGAGTTCATAGACAGAGGAATGATAAATCTTAAGATACGTGCTTGCCAGGACAGCTAGTAATATATTATATTATTCTAAATTAAATCACTAAACAGGAACATAAACACATATTACATAACTAGCTGTCCCGGCAAACGTTGTTTTGCCATTTAAAGTATTTGTACTTCATCAGTTGATACAAAATCTTACCCCCTCTTTTGTCCCCTAAGAGGGGTGGGGGGAAAAATTTTATACACCAGATGTTAAGTTGGAAAAAACAGTTAATAATATGAGGTAAGTGCATTAAAGAAAAAAGTTTGATACAAAATCTGACCCCCTCTTTGGTCCCCTTAGAGGGGTGGGGGGAATTTTTTTATACACCAGATGTTAAGTTGGAAGAAGACAAATATATCTGCGAAAACCGCATTCAAATCGAATCAGTAGTTTTCGTGTGATAGTGGAACAAACATACAGACAGACAGACAGTAGACAAAAAACTAACTACAGTTTTGGCTTCTATAGCGATGTAGTGACACCCCCCGCTTATTATTTTTTTAATACCTTTAATGTACAGAATTTTTATTTCTACAGTTTTATTATATGTATAGAAAATGTATAGAAATATAATTACCGAGTCACAAAATATCCCAAAGCGAACATTATCATTCCTCTGTTTCATGTCTGTTTCGAAAATCGATTAATTAGAATCGAGAATATGTACAACACTATTTGCTTCATTTGACAGAAAAATGAGAATATTGACTGTACCTCGAAACTAAGCGATGAGTGAAAGTATCGATTGTTTTATTTCCATTGCGCGCTCAATAGCGGACAAACAGAACGGGCTCTATAATTTTCTAACTAAAGCGGCAATGTATTATGAATCGTGCTGTATACACGCAGTTACGTAGATTTCATGGTAAAAACTACAGCCACACACGATTTACATTAAATAATTGATTTTAAAATAAAGGACACATGATTTAATAATAAAATTACTTACCGATGATAAGAAACGTGTCCACTATTTATACCAACGTTTCTATTCGAATTTCCACAGCCCAATACGGCACAATTAGGCATTTTTAGAATTCCGATTGACGTCCGATTCCGATAACGGTGGAGCGCAGACTAAAGAACAGACTTTCGAAAGATTGAAATGTGTGATCGTTTGGGAACGCGATGGCACGCGAAGTACATACACATGCGGTATCTAACTAGATAGGAGATCTGTGGTATTAAGTGCTTATTCAATTGGTATAAACAGAATTAATGTTACTTGATTAGTTTTTTTGTTTAAATTAATTTTTATGCAAATTTTTGACCCGGAAAAACGCCAACTTTGACACTCTTTAAAAAAATAACTACAAAGAATATCGATCTCGGAGTTTTACTCTAATGTTTATATAGCTATCAACTATAGTATTTTGAAAGAAAAACGCGGTGAAACAAAATCGAGGTTTTTATCACACTGTGCATTAGGATGTGTCTTAGGCTCGTTCTTACTTTTGAGTAAGTTTTCAAGTGTGCCATAAGTTACCATGTAAGACTAAAGAGTGAGTATCTAATCTATTGTAAAATCAAGTGAAAGCCCATACAGACATCGATGAAAACTGTTACGTCAAGTTTTCATTGTGTAAGCAAATTTCGCACGATTTCGTGCAGTAATCGAATATTATAGAAGACTGTCTACTTTAGTAATATCTTTGTCAAACCACTTATGTAAAACAAGAACAAACAATACGATTGTAACGCGAACGTCTGTATGCAGAGTGCAACTTTTTATTATGAGACGATAAATTAAAAAAAATCGTGTACCTGGCTCTTAGCTCGTATGCGGACGTGTCCAACAACTGGCGCGCCGGGTCGGCCCAGCGGCAGCTCCACGGACAGATTGGCGAGCGCGTCCTCGCCGAATATCGAGCGTGCGTACAAGTTCGCAGCCATGAAGCCGCACTGACCGGACAACGCCTGGAAAACAATAAACTATTGTGTCATGGCCTCCACTATATTTTATGTGAACAAGCATACGTATTATACGTATGCTTGTAATATATCTCTAGCTGGACAGTGCCTGAGAACAAGTATCAACGAATGTTTCCTGGACGCCATAGTATTTGTGCTACCACGATTGTGGCATGGACTTTATAGTATCTGGACAGCGCCTAAGAATAAACTACTGTGTAAACATACTGTATAATAATATATCCGTGGCTAGGCTGCACCTGATAACAGAAAAAGGCACTGTGTGATATCATAATATTCGGCGCTAGAAAACGCTGCGCGTTGTAACACCGGCCAGTTATAACCAGCAAACAACAAACAAACAAACACTGGTTAGTGCGTGTTAATAACAGCCATCTTCGATCAAAATCCACCCACATCGGCGTACGTCAAGCTATTATCGACCTTACTGTCTAGTGTCTACGCAATAAGGCTCACCTTGTCCGGCGTGAGGCACTTCATGTTGGTACTGGCCAGCAGGTGCTGGAGATATTCGCGCAGGTCCGTCAGGGTGGTGTTGGCGGACACCTTGTTCGATCAAACTCCGCCCACATCCGCGTACGTCAAGCTAATACCGACCTTATGATCTACGCAATAAGGCTCACCTTGTCCAGCGTGAAGCGCTTCATGTTGGTACTGGAGGTACTCGCACAGGTCCGTCAGCGTGGTGTTGACGGACACCTTGTTCGATCAAACTCCGCCCACCTCGGCGTACGTCAAGCTATTATCGACCTTACTATTTACACATTAAGGCTCACCTTGTCCGGCGTGAGGCACTTCATGTTAGTACTGGCCAACAGGTGCTGGAGATACTCGCGCAGGTCCGTCAGCGTGGTGTTGACGGACACCTTGTTCGATCAAACTCCGCCCACCTCGGCGTACGTCAAGCTATTATCGACCTTACTATTTACACATTAAGGCTCACCTTGTCCGGCGTGAGGCACTTCATGTTGGTACTGGCCAACAGGTGCTGGAGATACTCGCGCAGGTCCGTCAGCGTGGTGTTGACGGACACCTTGTTCTCCCACTCAAACTCCGCCCACATCCGCCGGAAGTCGGCGTCTGAGCAGGCGGCTGGGGCGATGTAGTCGACGATGTCTATGTGAATGTCGTTTAGTACGACTACACCGCGCTCCTGACCCGCGCCGGACACTTCGTACACTGAAAAAGAAAGGTAAAAGTTTAAAAATGCGGTATTAATTTTCATATTTTATTAGAATTATTCGAATTCAATTAAAAAAAAAACCAAAAAAATTAATAATATATTATTGCATTGTCGTTAGCTTTTAATACGTATGCAATGTTTCGAATTAATTAGACTACTGGATATAGGTCAAAATCGTGCTCAAAGATTCCGTTACATACAGTCCATGCTTATAAAAGCGTGTTAAAAAATAATATTACATACATACAAGATACGAGCTAAGACATAACCGTACCAGGCAGTCGGGTAATAAATTAATTAAAAAATCAAAAAACCCGACTGCAAAAAATGTTAACTAAAAAGAACGAAACAAGACCTAATTCTGCCGGAGGCATCGAATACGTGTTTTAATTGATATGACTCTTGCTTACGAGTTTCATGCCAGGATGAATAGAAGATTGAGAAAAATGTAGAAGAAGAAAGTGGACCACAAAATGCAGTCGGAGGCATGTTGCACCAAGTTTAACTTAAATTCATAAATCATAAAATATTATGCCTCCGACTGCATTTTATAGTCCACTTTCTTCGTCTACATTTTTCTATGTAATCTTCTATTCATCCTGGCATGAAACTCGTAGGCAAGAGTCATATCAATTAAAACACGGATTCGATGCCTCCGGCAGAATTAGGTCTTGTTTCGTTCTTTTTAGTTAACATTTTTTGCAGTCGGGTTTTTTGATTTTTTAATTAATTTACTTTATTTCTGCCTTTTTAATTAAGAAAGATTACGTAATATGTTAGCGACTAGCGTCAAGAGAACTAATAGCAAGTCCGGAGAGAGTCTTCACTCTGCTCAAAGCAACGTAAGCTTAACTTTTTGCAAATAAGTTTCTACAACTGCTCGGTCTAATTAGTGTTGGGTAGGACTTACAAGGGGCATTACAATAGGCATGACGACTAATTTTTTTTCTTATTGGTAATTGAAAGATGCTTAAAAAATAGAAACATCCCTGAAAGAATGACTCTGATAGCTTAAAAATTCACCAAGATATGACAATTCAAACATCTCATAAAATAGACCTGCCCGAAACGCTCCATACAAAGTGCTACGAAAGAATGACGTCACTCTTTCGTAGTTTGTACGCATCGGGAGAGAATTTTGTTCGGTAGGCATATTAAATATTGCGTTTATGAAAGTGGTTTCATAACAAAAGTTGCTTTTAATTGCATAAGTTATCGAATAGTATACAAATATTAAGAAATTTAATTGAAAAAATATCGACTTGATTATCCAACTTTGAAGGCGCATAACAAAAAAAATACAAATGCTATCAAGCTGAAATTTTGGGAACACTTATTTTTTACCGTGATTTCTTTATTTTATTAACAAAATTCGGTAATCTTTGACCTTGTCATCATCCCTATTGTCCGGGACAAGACGGAAATTTGTAAGAGCGGCTCAGCATTTTATCTAGTACCGCTTTAAAATTATTGTTACGGTTGAGGCGAGCGAGAGAGCGCAATACATGTCACACAAGTGTGAGTGGGACGCGCAAGCCGGCACCGCACTCAAGAGTCAAGGCTCGAGCCGTCGCGCGTGCGGTGGCCGGCGGCGCACAGATTAAGGCCGTCCCCCGAGCAAACAACCTTGGCATGGCCAAGATCGTTTGCTCGGGGGATGTATGGACATTTGCCGCGTTGCCGAGATCGCGCCAAAACCCTATTATTTTTACTTATCTTAGTTCAAAATTGTCCTAAAAAAATTTAAACGGGGAATATGTAGTTTATGATATTGTCGATCTATTGGCGTGAGTTTCAAATAAAAGTAATTTGTAAATCCTAAGGAGATACTGAATGTATACTTGAATTTTAATAAATTGGTATTACTTGGGAAGCTGATATCATGAGTATAATAAACAAAAATAGAAAATTTAAAACGGGGAAAGGAATGTTGATATACTGAAGATTATTGCTGTATTTTTATTGTAACGTTGTAGCTTTCAGATCATTAGTTTATAAGGCTTTAAGTACGGTAAATTACGGAATCTCCGTAGGGAATGCCCTTAATAAAGTTACATAGGTAGTGACGCGTCGTATGACTCGTTTCAGAGTTCAGACTTTCAATATATATTGTATGAGCGCTTTGAAATATATATGAGCGCTTGGGCTATTTCAGAAACTGTTTTATAACTGATGGGCTTGTAAGCTTACAATATTGTTTTTGTATAAAATTATTTGCCCAACTCTGCTACTTGAGATAATGATTATCTATAGGTACTGCCTTTTACCTTTAAGCTCTGCCAACAAAAAATATAAAAACAAGTACAGTTCGACAAGGCTTTTTATGAACGTGGCGAGAAAAGGAACTAGAGTGCACGCACGATAACTCTGCGCGCGACAGGTACCGTACTTAATGCTGCCAGCGTAGGGATTCATTAAAAAATGGGTAATCCCAATGATATTTTTTAAGTAACATTGGTAGTTTTACTTTAATATCCTTATTTACTTATTTAAATTATGTATAGGAATAGGCGTATCGATTATTATGTAAACATGGCGGCCCGACAATTAGTTCCGATTTCAGCCGCGCGAAAAGTTATCGTGCGCGCACTCTATAGCTGGCGTCGGACATTATTGTGTTCAAATACGCAAATACCTACAAATTCGCCGAGTGTGGCACTGACATTTGCCTATTTGTGCAAAGTTTGAACCTTTGAGTATCAATAACATACACTGTTATTGATACTCAAAGGTTTTTTATTCTTTTTTTTTCTTTTTTTATTTAAATTTCCCCCGTACATTATACAGGACAATTTCTACAGGTTTTGCCTGATTACAATAGTATTGTTTGTTTTTGTTACAACTGTATAATATTTTTAACATATTTTATATTTATCTCTTTTTCATTTACTAACATTACTTTCTTATAATATGTTTTCTACATTATCTATAATACTTATAAGTACTTTATACAACGGTTTCATATTGAACACAGTGGTATCACGTGTATCCGATTCGACGCAATTTTTATTACATTATAATTTTTTATAAATTACATTTTTATGCAATATGTGGTTTCCATTTTCGATAATGCCAATTCACTTTCATCCTGCCTTGAATGAATCGCATCAGCGAATACTAATGTCAAATCCCATACATTTTATGGCGTTAGCGTTAACGATAATCGCTTGCCGATTGTCTAGGGGGGCTGGTGCGAAATCTTACTTTTTGGTAGCATTTACCTCGAATGCTTAAAAAAATCGAAATCACTATATTATGTTTCCATACAAATTTCAAGAAGTCCCCTCGATTCCTCATAGATCCCATCATCAGATCACCACTTTTGTGAACATGGTATCAATCTCGGATTCAACCCTGTACAACAACAAAAGAATCATGAAAATCGGTTCACAAACGGCGAAGTTATGGTTGAACATACAAAAAAACCTATGCCTATTCGTACACTCACTGATTTACTTAAAGGTGGAAGTTTATTTCGCGGAATATTGCTAAAAATAATAACAAACTAAATAAAAAAATATATATAAACAGAAGAACATATAACCTCCTCCTTTTGGAAGTCGGTTAATAATGACGTTTTTGTATGAAAGAAACGTTAGTTCCTTTTCTCGCCACGTTCATAAACTGTATTTGAGTGAGTGGCAATAAAACAATCTTTTTGTAGGTACTAACCTGAATATCCATTTTAGCATCTGAAGCACTGAGGTAATAGTACCTACTAGGTACTACTTTTTTTTTTTTTTTTTGAAAGGGTCTAAGCTACTGGTCTGGTTAAGACCGTGGTAGTTTAATCGTGGCTATAACTAGTCTGTTGCTAGTTGGTTTGGAGATAAACAATGAGGGGGCCTGGCCCCCTCCCCTAAAGTCACACGTGTGACATTCTAATCAGGCAATATTGGGGAGAGCTACGAAAATAAGCTATTTTCATCTGACGTGGGGAAACGGGTCTCCCCTGCTCTTAAGGGGTCCGACCCCTTACTCACTCTCTGACGAGTGAGGCTGCTCGCGCGCGGTAGCACAAACTAGCTGCGTACGAGTTATCGCGGTAGATGAACTCAAGTTATTAATGTTATTGCATAAAAGAGGGCCGTCCCTCTCCCCTTCCGAGTCCGGTTGGGGTGACATACGCGTGTATGTTCTAATGTCAAAGTAATTGGTAGAGCTCTCTACGACAATGTCGCGGTCGCGGTCATGATTTAGGTGTGTTTCTATGCTATCCGCATGCGAACTCAACCCCGGGATCAAGCTCGGCACCGGATTTCGGTCGGTCTGTCTGTTTGTCGTTCGGGTCGTGTTAAGTCCTCGGGGAAGGCGCCGGCGTCGTCCCCGGTGCAGTACTAACCACGCGGGTGAGTGTGATTTGTGTTTACGTAACTGTACACAGTACGTTACGTATTCTGTGATGGGGTCTACAGGGTCGGCTAAGACATGCTTAGGCCGCCTGAAGGGGTATCGGAATGTCCGTGCGTCATGTTCGTAGTCCACAGCCTTACGAATGAGCGGATTGGGATGTACTTTGCCTTTCTCAAAGAATCTCTCCGAGAGTTCTTTGATATAGGCTTTGATAGTGATAAGCTCGCAGTCTCTATGCAAGTCGATGTTTCGCATGTAACGGGGCGCACCTGTTGCCATGCGCAAAAAACGGTTTTGAACTCGTTGCAATTGGTTCATCTGATTGTCACTTATGTGTGCGAAAGAGACGCACGCATAAGTGAGTATCGTTCTTATACATGTTTTGTATAAGGTGAGCTTATGTCTTAAGGACATTTTGCTACTCGCGTTGAGTAAAGGATATAATTTGTATAATACAAATTTCGCTTTACGTACGGTATTCGATATATGGTTCGTGAATGACATCGACTTGTTTAGTACTACTCCTAAGTATTTGACAGCCGTGACTTCGGGAATTAATTTTCCGTGCAGACTAATAGGTTTTATTTTCTTACGTTTTAGTCCGTTAAATAATATAGCGTGACTTTTGTCGGGGTTTAGTTCGATTCTCCATTTAGCGAACCATTTACCGAGTTCGGTAACTGCTTCTTGGAGTTTTTTGGACGCGAAAGCTATTTGGCGATGAGCAAAGAAAAGGGCCGTGTCGTCTGCGAATAGCGCTTTTTGTACTCGAGGGTGGGTGGGCAAATCGGACGTGTAGAGATTGTAGAGGGTCGGGGAGAGAACCGGGCCCTGCGGTACTCCAGCCTCTAGATCTCTAAGTGAAGATAGAATGCCTTCGACTCTAAAACGAAATTTACGGTTTTTTAGGTAGTTACTTATTATTATAACAAGACTATCGGGAATGCCGAGTTTAAAAAGTTTATAAATTAGCCCATTGTGCCAAATTTTGTCGAATGCTTTTGCGACATCAAAGAAAACAGCGCAAGTCGGTCTCCTATTGTTCTTTTGTTCTAATATGTACTCCGTTAGGCGGTGTACCTGAGCGGGACAGCTGTGGAATTCGCGGAATGCGAATTGTTCGTCAGGTAAGAGTTTTTTATCAACTATGACGTCTTTTAGGCGTCTTAGTATAACTCTTTCATAAATTTTACCGAGGCAACTAATTAAACTAATTGGTCTGTAACTACTTGGTTCCGTCCGGAGTTTACCCGGTTTGTGGATACCTATTATTATAGCTACTTTCCAAATATCTGGGAATGAACATCCTAGTAAAAGGGCGTTAAAGATGTTCACGAGTAATTCAATTATAGTGGCAGGTAGTAATTTAAGAGTTTTATTTGAGATACCGTCCAGGCCTGGGGCCTTTCTGGAATTCAAATCTTTAATAATATCTTTGATTTCCTCCGCATCCACCGGCCTGAGGGGCTCTGATGGTGGGGCCATGAGTCGGCTTTCTACCTCGGTATTGACTAGATTAGCATGATCAGGGTCGGTCGGGAGAGTACTAGGTCGGCACTGATTTTCTATGGTGTCGGCCAAGCATTCGGCTTTGTCGATATCCTCCAGTGCAGGAGGACGATTTGGTCTGTTTAGTGGAGGCATGTCGCTCTCCGTATCTTTTTTGAGGGACTTCGCGAGCGGCCAGTAGGCCGTGTGAGACGGTTCGAGTTCGCTAAGAAGTCGATCCCACCTCTCGGCTTTGTGTTGTTTGATTTTATATTTAACTTCCCTCTCGTAGTGACGGAGGGCCCTCCTCCAGTCTTCCGATGGGTAGCGATCGTATGTGCGTTTAGCCGCGTTACGGAGTCTGATGGACTCTTTTATATCATCTGGGAGAGGCCAGCGATTCTCATGAATCGCTGGCATTTCCCTAGAAGATTTTTCGATGTCCTCTACCAGATGATCAGTCAAATGGAGAGAGGCCTCAAGCGCCACTTTAGAGTTTTCTATGAAATCGGGAATGAGATCGAGGTGACTCGATTGAAGGTTTTCTAGGTTATCTGCTAGTAATTTATAATCAATTATCTTTTTAGTACTAGCAGCGAGTTGGTTAGAATTGCCAAGCGCAATTTTAACTGGTCTGTGGTCTGAGTTAAGCTCGTGGATTGTTTCCAAAGAGATGTTGAGGTTAATGTTTTTAACTAACGCAATATCAATAACACTAGGGTTATGAATAAGGTTGTTACTACGGCTAGCAGTGTCGTAGCGAGTGGGGTCGTTAGGGGCTAAAATTGCAAAGTTTAAGGAGTCGCTTAAGGTGGTTAATCTAATGCCATTCGTATTAGAGATGACATTGCCCCACTCTGAGTGTTTGCAGTTTAGGTCGCCGGCAATGATGACGGCGTTGCCTAAATTAAATAGCGATCTTAATTCGCTAGAAGTTATGGGCATTTTGCTGGCTAAATAGGCAGATACAATTATGATAGGTTGGTGGTCTGTCATGCTAATGTGACAAATAGAAGTTTCTAAATTAGTTAGGGATGGGGGTTCTAGGGGAACACAGTGCAATGATTTTTTGTAATAAATCATTGTGCCTCCGAGTTGGGATCGGGTTCTGTCATTTCTAACTATTTTATAGTTAGCTATTTTTGGGCTTTTTCTACTAGGCTTAAGGAACGTCTCCTGCATTAGTAAAATATCGACATTGTGGTTTATGACGAATTCGCGGATTTCGTCTATATTATTATGTATGCCGTTTGTATTAAACGTAACTACCTGTAGGGAGCGCGGTTTTATTCTTCCGGTTGAATCCATTAGTTAAACGATAGTGATAAATTGAGAGAATTGATCCTGCGGATCAAGTCGTTGTAAGTCGACAGACAGGCGGATAATTGTGAAAAAGTCCTAGCCGTCCGTAGTCCGTAGGAGAATTCGGCTACCTCTGACGGGTTTATGAGGCTTAGGAAATCGGTCACGTAGCCCAGGTCGTCTCCGTAATTGGAGGTTATATTCGCGGGGGGAGTGGGCTTTTTCGCGGGGGGCGCGGGTTTTGCCACGGGTGTTGCGGGCTTTGTCGCTGGGGGCGCGGGTTTTGTCGCGGCGGGCGCGGGTTTTTGCGCGGCGGTGGGCTGGGCCCTGTTGGGGAGCACGGGGAAGTTATTAGGGGCACTAGTGCTGTTCACCCAAGGTGATTTAGTGGGAAGCGGAGCAGGGATAAATCTCTGCTTTGTTTTTTCCTTATTGTTTCTCTTTGTTTGAGGCGCAATTCGTCTCTTTACTTTGGGTGCTTTTACACACCCTCTGTAATTAGCCGGATGGCCTTGTGTTTTGCATAGCACACAGCTGGGGGGTTCGGACTCCTCAGCTGGTGTTTTGCGTGGGCAGTCAGAGGTGCCGTGGTCTCCTAGGCACTTGACGCAACGCGGTCGGGCTTGGCAGTTTCGCGCGGAGTGCCCGTAAAGTTGGCACCTGTGGCATTGGCCAGGAGTGCCTCTTTTACGGGGGGGTTCCACGCGTATGCCGGTTATATTACATACGGCGCGTATGTTAAAAATTTCTTTACCCTCGGGGGTAAGGGGGAGGATCACTAGTACCATGTTGTACACGTGTTTTTTGACGGGGTGGTACATCCTGTGTACCTCGGTCGCGGGGTAGCCTTGGGCTATTAGGTCTTCAAGTACATCCCTTTCGGAGATGAACTTGTCGACACCTACTATGACGACGCGGAGGACACGTTCGTCGTCTAAGGCATAGGTGTGGTAACCTATGTTTTTTCCGCGGAGAAACGCAGTTAGAAGGCGATGGTCCTGAGGCGTTTGGACCTGGACCTTTATCCCGATCGGAGTTGTGGTAGCCGACGAGTAACGGAGCTTTTTCTCATTTATCGCGGCCGAAATGATGTTCCATTTTTCCTTCTCCTGTACTATGACAGGAGGAGGCATTTTGGGAGCGGGTTCCGTCTCGGAAGCCAGAGGGGCCTGAGACGGGACTATTTGCGAGGCCTGCGAGGCCTGGGATGCCTGAGGGGCGATCGGGGGGCGAGCGGGGGACGCGGCAGTACTAGTCTGCACGGGCATCGCGGGTACTCTACTTTTAAGAAAGATAAAAATTTATCAATCATGTCGGCCATGATGTCGGTCGGTCAGTCTGCTCTTAATGGAGAATTTTTCGAGAGGGTACAACCCCGCCCGGCGACCGGGAGGGGATGTGTGTAAAGAGGTACAAACCTCGTGTAGTGTACCTATTTTTCGTGTCGCCGTACTTACGATGTGTTCCAAGCGGTCGGGAAACACACACAAACACTCACAACACTAGCACTCGGGCGCTGGCGAGCAAGGCGCGGCGCGACCTACGGCGGCAAGCGCGGGCGAGGGCCCGCACTCGGGCGAGGCGAAACAAGCGCCGGCGCAGAGTTCGCTCGATCGCGGACACACTAAAATCGAAAAACCTCGTGGCGCGGACGTGATCGCGAAATCGCAACAAGCACAAAGTGTGCCGAGCGAGAGCGCGCTGTCTATAGAAAGAGACAGCACCACAGTTGCCTAGCAGCGTGCACTTGAGCGGGAAACGCGTGCTCATCGGACGGGATCCGAGAGCAGACTGAGGTACTACTTATATTATGTCAGTGATCTGAAGCATTTTTATACGCTTTTTATTAGCTGCACCTGTATGTTTGTTTGTAACCGACTTCTTTGGGCGCGATTTTGACCCACTTTAAACGGCCAGATTTCGTTCAAACTTTGTAGATTTATCGAGGACCGATGACAATACACTAATTTGATATAATTATTCCATTTTTCAATTTGTATGTTTGTATGTTTGTTTGTAACCGACTTCTTTGGGCGCGATTTTGACCCACTTTAAACGGCCAGATTTCGTTGAAACTTTGTAGATTTATCGAGGACTGATGACAATACACTAATTTGATAAAATAAAGCATTTTTCAATTTTTTAGTTTGGTTTTCTATAAAAAGCGTGTTTTTAGTTTTTTTAACTATCATTTAAATACTAATTTTAGAAATTGATGATATTTTAATTACGTATGGACACTGTTACAGCCTGTTGTGGCTATCAAAATAATATTATTCAATCATCCGCTGTAAAATTTGTATTTCAGCGCAATCACAACGATGCCAGATTTAAATCATAATACGGGACCCTAAAAATGGACGAGTGGACCTTACGACAAGAGTCAAGACACTTAAATTAATCCGGCTGTGGGGGTTAACATTAATTAGGGTTTTCTTGCAATATTATCTAAAAAAAACCGTCTAAATAATCTTTATAAAGCTAAGATCTTCTTATGCTTACAAACTGAAACTTATTACATAGATGTGTAATATTAGTAGATACTTAAATCTAAGTATCCTATTTGGCAGCTGCAGTCCACCCCATAATATTATATTATAGAATATACGACTACATCAGATAATGTAATAGGCATGTTGACTAACATTTAGTTTTTATTTTAAAACTCATTTTTTTATGTAAAAAAATAACAATAATTTTTCACCTTTTTTTTTGACCGACTTCCAAAAAGGAGGAGGTTATACGTTCGGCTGTATCTTTTTTTATTTTTTTTTTATTTTTTTTATTTGTATGTTCATCGATTACTCAGCCGTTTGTGGTCCGATGTTCAAAATTCTTTTTGTGTTGTATAGGGTTTAGCTCGAATTTGGTACCATATTCACAAAAGTGATGATCTGATGATGGAATCCTTGAGGAATCGAGGGGACTCCTTGAAATTTGTATAGAAACATATAGTGATTTCGATTTTTTCTGAAGCATTCAAGGTAAATGCTACCAAAAAGTGAGACTTCGCACCAAGTTATACCCTGGATCCGAAGGTACCGAACAGAACTTTTGAATGCTTATAGGTACAGGTTCGGGGATTTCAGCGTTGTTTAAACAACTGAAAGCATAAGCCAATACATCAATTTGATTGATCATCATCATCACAACCATAATTATACCATGGGTCATCACTCTATGACCCAATTATTGGTACTTTTCGTGATATTTGGCATCGAAGCAGATGTTTTTGATGATGATTTCGCTGTTTGTGGACCGATTTTCAAAATTCTTGTGTTGTTGTATAGGATATAATCTAAATTTTGTATAACAATGACGAAAGTGGTGAGCTGATGATGGGATCTATGAGCAATCGAGGGAAATCCTTGAAATTTATAAAAACACTCATAGTGGTTAAAATGTTGTTTCTAGTAAGTTAAACATATGTTACGATTATAAGAAATTTCATAAGAAGGTGTCTCTTGGTCCCTTTGGACCAAGAGACACCTTCGTATGAAATTGAACAGAACTCCTGAACCTTTAAAGATAAAAGTTTGGAAATTGCAGCATCGCTTAGATAACTGCAAGCATTTACCACAATTTAGCTTTCAGTAACATAATGTGTATATTTAACAATTAATATTCGTATTGGTAATTTACGCATAAAGCCTTATTTTGTAGATAACTAAAAAGAGTGAAATTATTATTTTTAACAAAAAAATTAAAACCGACTTCCATGAAAAAACAATAGTAATATGAACTAAAAAGTATTAAATAAGTCATTACTCTTTAATAGTGCCTTTTTCAGAATTCGTCTAAATCTCAACTATTTCTGTAGATACTACAGTTTTCATTACTTTGAAAGTCGGTACCAGTCCCAAAAGTTTCAGATATTCTGATATTACAGAACTCACGATTAAATTAGCTTTAAAATAATGAAGACTGTAGTATCTACAGAAATAGTTGAGATTTAGACGAATTCTGAAAAAGGCACTATTAAAGAGTAATGAGTTATATTTAATACTTTTTAGTTCATATTACTATTGTTTTTCCATGCAAGTCGGTTTTAATTTTTTTGTTATCAAATTTTTATAATTCATCGTAGGCTTTTTACAGTGCGAGGATGCCCATGAACAACAGCATTTAATTTCTCCGTAACCTTGTTTTTGCTGAAGATTAGCACCATCAGTTTTCATAATTTCTCATATTCAATTATGCTTTTTCGTATTTCGTATTCGTATGTCGCGGCACATCAAATGTACTGCTACGCCTCGAGACGGCTCACATGTCGCGGCACGTCAAACGTACTGCTATGCCTCAAACGCCTCGCCTCTTTTGAAGTGGGACACTTTACCGGCTCAGTACGAAAAAGTGGCACCTCTTACATCCTCTTGAAAAATTCATGTCTTACCCAACACTACGGTCTAAAGTTGTACCCTGTAATCAAAGCGCACGGAATTTAAATTACTTAGTTGGCTACATCGAAAAACGTAAAGACTTTATACAAACGTGCAAAAACAAGCGATAGCGCGATCTAACGAAAGCACAGCGACATCTATTGACGGAAGTTGGAACTAAACGTCCGTCAATAGATGTCACTTTAAATACAAATCTATACTAATATTATAAATGCGAAAGTATCTCTGTCTGTCTGTCTGTCTGTCTCGCTTTCACGCCAAAACTACCGAACCGATTATAATGAAATTTTGTACTGTACAGATAGTCCTGAGAAAGGACATAGGCTACTTTTTAACTGGGAAAAAGGCATGTAAAGGGGTGAAAATGCGTAAATTTGTTCAAATTAAGTTAGTTCCAAAAATTCATAATAGATGGCGCCGTGCCGCCGTCTCCTACATCGCGCTATCGCTTGCTCAAACGTGTTACTATAAGAGGTGGTAAGGATGAATATAATATTTCTTTAGCGTTTTTTTTAAGTATTAAGTAGAGTTGATGATTGATGTTCGACTTCGACAATCGACCCCACTCCCCAGTTTTTAACCCCCTACGCAAAAATAGGGGTGTTTTATGTGTGATGTGTCTGTCTGTCTGTAAAGTGTAAACATTGAAGTTTGAAGTAAGCGTACCGCGAAAGCACCTCTGTCGTGCAAATTTTGCAATTTGCAGTAATGTAGCCTACAATCTAACATGGTTCAACGGGAACTACCTACTATGTATAATATAAATTACTCTATGACGAGAACTACCGCGCGCTATAAGCTGAAGTCCACGCGGACGGAGTTGCGGGCAACAGCTAGTATTGTAATAAATATTAAAATTTATTTAAACAATTTCAGTCTTTTCAGTTGCTTTTTAGGGTTCCGTACCCAAAGGGTAAAAACGGGACCCTATTACTGAGACTTCGATGTCTGTCTGTCCGTTTGTCTGTCTGTCTCCAGGCTGTAACTCAAGAACGGTAATAGCTAGAAAGTTGAAATTTTCACAGATTGTGTATATCTGTTGCCACTATAACAACAAATACTAAAAACAAAATAAAATTAATATTTAAGGGGGGCTCCCATACAAGAAAAGTGATTTTTTTGGCCTTTTTGGCTCTACGTCAATAATGGCAACAGGTAGGTACTTGAATTTTACTCAAGGTCCTTGGTTTTATGTGCACTTTTATATTTAATAATAATATTAAATAAAAAATTAAGGGGGGCTCCCATACAAAAAAACACAATTTTTGGGCTAATTTTGCTCTATAATGGCATGGAACCCTTAGTGCGCGAGTCCGACTCGCACTTGGCCGATTATTAATTGTAGTTATCTATGCAGGCGGGTTTTTTGTTTTTGTTTTATAACGACGCACACATAATATTGTCTTCCTCCCGCACGCGCACCCGCCAATATTTTAATTTCGCCATAATTTCAAAACCAAATGTCCAATTTTATTAATTCAAAGACCAAATATTATCTACATAAACTGTACTTAGTGATGGAACAATTTATTTTGATAAGGATTAAAAGAATGAGTAAAATAAACGCGTTTAAATGTAGTCCAAAAAAAATTCAAGATTTTTAAATAAAAAAATGGTTATTGTGCCTCACTTGACATAGATAGGTATAGTGTGTCGCGGACTTGTTTGTAGATATTTATAAGTTCTACAATTACTAGAACATTTTATGGTTCTATCTTTTATAGTTTAGGCAGCGTACGTAAAATAAGTAACTTTTCTGGTTGATTTTTTACACCTTGCGTCCGAAGAACCCAAATATCTTACGGAACCCTATTTTTTTCCAAAATAAAATTCAGCCTATGTTCAGCAAAAATAATGTGGAATTCCAATGGTAAAAGAATTTTTCAAATCGGTCCAGTAGTCCAGTAGCCAAACAATCAAAAAATCAAATCTTTCTTCTTTATAATATTAGTGTAGATTTATCGTTCCATTTAATATTAAAACTGCAAGTTATATACATATTTAGAATCAGTGTTTAAAATCCTTTATTTTGATACCCCATTCGATATGCTTGGTAGCATTTTTTTTTTTAACCCCACAATATGGCGTCAAACATCTGCCATTTTGGTTTTTTTTTAATGTGGTATCTAAGAACACTTGGGTCACTAAGACAAATCTAACGATACCTCAAACGTGAAAATCCGTTTAGCGGTTTTGGAGGTACAAGGTAAGGAAGAAAATTACAAACATTTGTTTGTAATATTCTTCCTTATGTTCCTTCCTTGCGTTTTCACAAAATGTTGTACCTGGCCAGATTTGAGGACGGTTTTTTAAAGTGTGATATTTTTTGGATTAAATGTGGTAATAATGTTCTGTGTGCAATTAACTATCATTTTATATGAAAAACACTTTAAAATACTTCTTAATTACGAAAATATTGAAGAAAATATGAGAGATAGTCACAAAAGGCTTGTCAATTATGTCACCACATTTTCTAGAGTATTTTAGCAGTCAGTTAGGAAATAAATGACTGATTTTATTAATTTTAACTGTTATTTATTAAAAAAACATGATAGAAAATTCAACAAGTATTCCTTTTTTTCATTAACCCTGATTGTCAGTTTTGACACCAAGTATGTTGAGACATCATATTTTTTTCATTTGTTTCGTGCATTCCCTTAAGAATTGGCTTTAAATTTATTTATTTAGCAAAATAAACTATTTTATTAATATTTAAAACCCTCAAAACCTCAATATTTCTGCACAAATAACAAATATAATGGATTGATTGAGAAAAGGCTAACATAACTGACAGTAACATAATCATAAAGGTAAATTTACATGGGTGGAGTTTTAGGTGTGACGATGGGTGGATAAGAAAATATCAAGACTGATGATAGCACCAAGATACAACATATACATTTTTAATTCATAAAGCCCCAAGCGGCCACATCCGGCCGCGATAACAATGAAAAAGCTATTGTGTCTCGTTTTGCCACGACTGATGGGTTAAAATCAAATTATATTCTAGAAATCGAATCTGAAACCTAGACGAAATTGTCAAAGAAAAATCGCATCGTAATTCGTAATACCTATTATGTATTCTGAAATCTTAAGCGTATTACTAAAGAAAGTTTAGCTCAAAATGGAAACGAATGCATATTTTGTGAATTATATTAAACGATTTCACCCACGGGCTAAAGATTTTTACATGAGAATTAAGTATTTACCCGCAGTAAAAACTAGTCCATGTGTTATACCTATCTCCAAACCAAATTTTACTAAAATTATATATAAATAAACATACACACACACAAACTTTCGCATTCAGAATATTAGAGTGATTTAAAATTTAATTTATCTATGACCATCATGTGAACACAACTTTATCCTGTCAATTATGTTACTTTGCCAGTCATCTTATAGTTACCATCCAAATTGGTAACATAATGGAGGTAACATTATCATCCTCGCCCAGTTTTATAAATTCACTTTTAATTCATTTCTACACCAAAATATTTTATATTTACAGTAACGCTATCCTTACGAAACACTTTATAAATATAAAAATAGTTTTTATGTAGTGTAGGCGAAAAAGTGATTGAAATAGTGGTAACTGTCCTGACTTTTTTTTTCACGAAACACTGTGTGGACACTTCCAACTCTTGTTGCGATCCCGGTGCAAATCGCCGAATGATTGTAAAATAGCTGACACATAAATCAAGCTAATTTGTTGCCATTTCACAATGAAAATATCCATATTTGATTATTTTCTCTCAGATTTTTGGTAACATAATTGACATGTCAGGCATATTCAAAATCTGGGGACCGAATTCAAATCGGACTTGTAAATTTATTTGAATGGTAAAAAAGACTTAATTTGCATATTCCAGGTAAGTAAATTCTTGGCATAATAAAAAATATAATATATTTGAAGCTGTATAAGCCAATTACGTTAAAATAACGCATTTCATCGGCATTTCGGGGTGGGGACAGTCGAAATAATGAGGTCCCTCAGAAGTATTTTGGTGCAAATGCAGTATATATTCATAAATTTACGAAATACTTTAATATATAGTTGAATATTAATATCACATAATTACCCAGAAGAGTATAAAATTCCGGACAATAAATATTAGTAGCTTAAATCAATGTCTAAAGTCTGGGGATACACCAAACAAAGGGGGTACAACATTTTGTGAAAATGCCCACATACAAGATACGCGCTAAACACATAACCCTCCCGGTAGTCGGGTAAAAAGAGAATGAGTACACGTGTCAAAAGTAAAGCTTCTGTCAAATAAATTAAATAATCGGCCAAGTGCGAGTCGGACTCGCGCACGAAGGGCTCCGTACCAATACTGAGCAAAAATAGGCAAAAAATGGTATTTTTTGTATGGGAGCCCCCCTTAAATTTTTATTTTACTATAATATTATTATAAAATATTAAAGTACACGAGGGCTAATAAGTTTTAACGTGGTGAGAACTCGCTGCACGAGCACCATAACATTATGTTTATAATAAATAATTTGAATATAAGTTCAGCTGTGACTCACCAATATTGCCGAATATAATCCCGTTCTCTGTCGACGCGACTTTGACGTGGGCTCGTATAGTCGCGAAGTCGCGAGGCGCGAGCACGACGCCAGCCGGCCGCTCCACCAGACGTAACTCGCCCAACGTCGCTAATTCCACGCAGCAGTTTTGTAGAGTATCGTCTGAAATTGGACAATAACGTTTTATGGTCGTGACATATGACAGCCGTTCGACATAACAATTGACACGAAATACACAATTGCTACAAAACTCGTTTGCCCAGCGTCGCTAATTCCACGCAGCAGTTTTGTAACCTGTAAGGTATCGTCTGAAAAAGTTGGCTGTGCATTTAAGTTCCATTTCAGATGCACTGATAATAATTGATATTATCTATGACTAGCTGTCCCGGTGAACTTCGTGTCACTTTAAAACCTTCCCTGGACTTCTAGATAGAAAGATAGATAGATAGATAACTCTTTAATGCTCACAAATTGGTACTTTAACTAGTTCGACTAACTTAACAATATATTTACAGTAAAATGTGGGCAAGGGCGGCCTTATCGCTTTAAGCGATCTCTTCCAGGCAACCCTGCGGCTATAGAGATATTACATATTTATAAGCAGGGTAATACAAAAGTCGACAAACAGTTAAAACAGTTAGCAGGTGCTAGAGAAAAACATAATATCTAATATATTTAAATGCTACAGATTATTTAGTGAGCTACTCTGTTCAAAAGATGGTTATGCAGCTTAGTTTTAAAAATAGCTAGTGAACTTGACTCTCGAATGTCACATGGTAAATCGTTCCACAAGTGTGCAGCTCTCACAATGAAAGAACCCCTGAAATAGTCAGTTTTAGTGAAGGGCACAAGGAGTTTCCTACTATAAACAGAACGCAGCGAACGACTTTGGTCATCGTCCCGAAATTGGAAGCACTCTTTCAAATAGGGAGGACAGCGAGGATCGCACAGAACATTGTACAGTAATCCGAGGACATGCTCATCCCGACGGAGTCTGATGGGCAGCCAACCAAGTCGTTTACGATATTCTGAGACGTGATCGAACTTGCGCAGTCCATACACGTACCTAATACAAACATTTTGTAGTCTCTCCAACTTATTGAGATATTCCTCATTAAGATCTGTCATGCAGATATCAGCATAGTCTAATATAGGTAGGAGTAAAGACTGCGCAAGCTCGACTTTAGTTTTTACAGGAAGTAGGTTCTTCCAGCGCCTAAGCGATCCCAATGCAGCAAAAATTTTACGACTGGTTTCAGTAATGTGGTGAGACCACTTAAATGTAGAATCAAAATACACTCCAAGATTTTTAACTACATTACTGAAAGGCAAAGTGACATTGTCAAATTTTACACTCGGCATAAGATCGTAATTCAGCCGGTTAATTTGTTTAGTCCCACCGATAACTATGATTTGCGACTTTTCAGGATTGACCTTTAAGCCATGGCATTGACTCCATTGAAGGATAGTCGCAAGATCTTTATTAATTGCCAGAATTGCGTCATCGATGTCATTAGCAGAGGCATGAGTGTAGACCTGAAGATCATCCGCATAAAGATGGAACAAACAGGATAGGAGCGGGGTAAGGAAGTTAATGAAAATGGAGAAGAGGAGAGGGGACAAAACACCACCTTGCGGTACACCAGCAGATATATTACAGAACTTAGATGTGCGATCATTGGCCCTAATGCATTGTTGCCTCCCAAAAAGATAGTCCCGAAACCATTTAAGCACAGGATCTGAGATGTGTAGCGCGCCCAGCATAGCAATCAGGATATCATAGTCTACGGTGTTGAATGCATTGCTAAAATCTAATAAGGCTAACACTGTAAGTTGTTGACAGGACATAGCCAGGCGCACATCATCAGCAACTTTGGTTAAGGCTGTGACAGTACTATGGCCGGGGCGAAAACCTGATTGGTATTGACTAAGAAAATTGTTGGTGTTAATGAATGAACTAAGTTGATGGTATACAATGCGCTCAAAGACTTTAGATAGGAATGGGAGAATGGAGATAGGTCGGAAGTGAGAGGGCAGTGTAGGACATTTGACTTTGGGTAAAGGGATAACCGCAGCTTTACGCCAACAGCTGGGAAAGGTACCGGAATTAAGGGAAAAATTGAAGATATGACAAATGACAGGAAGAACCACTGGTGAGCTTAGGGTAATCATTCTACGATTAATGCCATCAACACCCTCGGCATTGGACTTAATAGCCGCAATTGTTTTCTCTACTTCCTGCACAGAGATGGATCTGAAGGTAAAAGGAGATATTGAGGAATCGGATGAAGTAGACTGCAAAATATCTTGTAAGGTCTGCTTTTTGACAGAGGCTGGGATGTTGTACGTTGTGGTGAGGTGTTGGTTGAGGGCGTCAAGGTCAAAATTAGGAGAAACGGAGGTCTTCGTTTTGCCAATACCTAGTCTGTTAAGAAATGACCACACCTTAGCCGGATCGCCATTGCTAACAGACGAGTGAATGTGGCGACGCTGTGCGTCCCTACACATTCTACTGCATTTGTTACGTAGCTCTTTATATTTTTCGCGGTTTAAGTCAGACGGATTTTTTCTAAACCTAACTTTTGCTGCGTTTCTTTTGTTCATAATAGCCCTAATATCATCAGTGAGCCACGGCGCCGGCAGGTGCTTTAATTTAATGGGTCGAAGAGGAGCATGACGGTCGAATACTTGTACTATGATTGTGTTGAATGCGTCCATCTTCTCATCTACAGTCGGAGCACAATATACTGCATCCCAATTAATAGAACAGAGATCATCTTTCAACAAATCCGTATCTATTGAGTTAAAATTACGCTGCATTACGATACGTGGTTTTGGTTTGGGACATCGAATTTTGTAAGAGAGGAAGACTAGGTCGTGATAGGAAAACGCTTCGGCATTGAATTGGCCGTGTGCGGTAACGTGATCAGGAGAGGAAACAATTATAAGGTCTAATAGGGAAGGTGCGCAATTTGGGAAGTAATGAGTTGGATCAAGGGGAAGGATATTAAGATTGAGGGAATTTATTATGGAGCGGAGTTTGCTGGCACGAGATGAGTGTAAATAATCATTGTTTAATAAACAAGTATTAAAATCGCCCATAATTATTGTGTGGTCTACGGTCGTGGCATATTTTTCTAATAATACTTCAAA
Source organism: Polyommatus iphigenia (assembly GCA_963422495.1). NCBI lineage: Eukaryota > Metazoa > Arthropoda > Insecta > Lepidoptera > Lycaenidae > Polyommatus > Polyommatus iphigenia. Next base: position 750,073 of record OY730189.1, read on the forward strand.
ATCATGAAAATAATCTATGTGTATCGAAGGACTGTAGAACACACCTAGCAGTAACTTTGAAGAACCAAATAAAATTTCAACTAGTAGGTGTTCTAAAGATCCAGAATAATCTGAAGGAGAGTTACTAAGGATGTTATAGGGAAGGTGATTCCTAAGATATATTGCCACACCACCACCTCCCTTTCCAGTTCTGTCATTTCGGATCAGGATAAACCCAGGTAAGGAGTAGGAAGTTGAAGGAAGACAGGGCTTAAGGAAGGATTCAGATATGAGTATTGCATGGACATTAGGATTATTTGAAAATGTGGCTAGGAGATCAGAGTAGTGCGCAGGGATGCTCTGAGCATTGATATGTACAGCATTGAAGTTACGGGGAACTGACGCAAATGCATTCTCGACAGATACATCAAGGGGAAGTGAAAGACTGCGAAAACTGCCACTCGAGGAACGTGACGATGAAGTCAACGAGAGGAAGTCAGCATCACCACTATCCGACATACCATCATCGCTATTGTTAACTAGCATTAACTAACTACTTAAACAGTGTAACAAAAAACAAAAATAATAATAATAATTAATCCTAAACTAAAAAATATATGTCTTATAATTTTTACTCTGCCTGCCTGCAGTGCTTAAAAATACTACAAATTACAGACTTAAATAGCACACCACTATCTATATACAGATTACTAGGAAAAAAAAAAGAAAAAGAAGAAAAAATAAAAACAATAAAAATAAACAGATAAAACAACTGGATTACTATTTCATTCAAATCAATTAATGATAATTATAATATATATATAAGGAAACATAAAAATAAACTTAATATTTTACTCACCAAAAATTAATAAATAATATACACGTCTTGGAACTCTCAATAAAATTACTAGTTTTTTACATTCTATTCGAAATTCGAAACAAATCAAAAACCTTAATCTGTGGCTCATTCTCTTTGGCTCTGTCAAACGTCAATATGTCAATTGAATTGACAGCTGACACTTGTCAGAGGTACATTGTTGAATGTTGATATTAGGATTAAAAATATTTACTTTTATGATAATAAATGAAGGTACAAGTGCACAAGTAAAAAAAAAAGGTATTCAGTTAAACTTAAAAAGACCTACAAAGCTTAAAATAAAGACAATAGTTGATACAACTTACAGTGAATGTGAAAGATCAATTACAAACGGAATTATGACAGAACTATGCTTTATGATATTTACACTGTAATTTCTGAAGTTCGTCCAACGTCTCAATTTTATGCCTAGAGCTATCAGGACTTTTTATATAGATACTGCCGTCCCGGGTCCAACATGATGAGACACCAAAATGAGCTCTGGCTGCCATGAACGCGATGTGACGCGGCTTAGTCAGGAACTCTGACAATGTAATTTTGGTTCCTTTGAGATTCTTTTTAGAGTGCCAAACTCGGTCACTGAGTGCTGCTTCCGAAAATTTTATAAGAATTGGCCTAGACTTATGATTAGGATCATTATCCTTCGGCTTCCCCATACGATGACATGTACGGAATTTTTCAGGCGTAAGTCCAGGAAGATTACATTTTGTGGACAATATTTCCAAAATAGCACTGATGGTGTTCTCGTCTTTGCTCTCAGGAACACCATGGACAAGCAACATTTTACGACGTGACCGTGTTTCCATGCGGTCGAGGCCTCTTGCCAATGCATCCACCTCAGCACGTAAAATATTCAGTGCACCACAAACAAAAGATTTAAAGGCTTGGAATTCAGTGTTTAGTGCTGCTATTGTATTAGGTGGCTTACGTGTGTTGGCTTGTTGGAGATCCGCTTGAAACTCTGCCATCTTCGAGTTAAACATCTTTATCATGTCCTCCATATTAGATTGCACTTGTGTAAGATCCATGGCGAATGTTATTTACAACAAGTATGCTTTAGTGTCACAAAATAAACACTGCAGGCAAGTTTAATTATTTATGCATATAAAATTAACATATGAATTTAGTTGAAATATACGCAGTAAATATTTTTAATTTGGAAAAATACGAGAGCTATTAATTATAACTGTTTACTTTTCAACTACCCGCCGAAGAAAAAAAAAGACTTCTACGAATATTTTAAGACTAATATCAGCCCAATCCGTTCAGCCGTTTTCGAGTTTTAGCGCGACTAACACATTTGAAAATATATTTTTATAGAATATAGATGATCTACTAAAAAGACAAGTCTTTTAAAGTCAAGTCACAAAACTTACAAATTATTAAAAGTTTGCTTCTAAGCAAAAATGTAGTCTACGCAAGTATTACAAACATCCTTACTTTACACGTAGGTTTTTTTTTAATCTAGTACTTTGTCGACATGTAACGCATAAGCCCGTCAGCTGCGTCACCTTCGACAGCTCGCCCCTCTCCTCTAGCACGCTCGCCGTCTCGTTCACTCACCGGTCTGGTTGACGACCAGCACGTCGAGGACGATGTCGTACTGGTTGACTGCGACTATCGCCTCCGCGTACACGGGGTCCGAGAAGCCCGTCAGCTGCGTCACCTTCGACAGCTTGCCCTTCTCCTCGCCGCTGCCGGCACGACCTGAGAATCGTATCGTGAGGTTACAAGTCACCGTAATATATGATGTACATACAAAACAAAACACCATGTAAGCATATTAAATATTAAGCCTCCGTGGTCTAGTGGTATAGAGCGCGGCTCTTGACTCGGAGGTCGTGGGTTCGTTTTCCGCGTTGGAAACATGTTATTTCCAAGTTTGGTTAGGACAATGCAGGCTGATCACCTGATTGTCTGACAAGTAAGATGATCCATGCGTCGGATGGACATGTAAAAAGTCGGTCCTGCGCCTGATCTCTCGCCAGTCGTGTCGGTCGTCCGTCCCACTGGATTATGAGAGTAAAGGAATAGAGAGTGCTCTTGTGTACTGCGCACACACTTGGGCACAATAAAATTACTTCTGCGTAGCTGGCCTGGTTTCAATGAAACCGGCCACCGTCACCGAAACCGGTGTGGGAGCTATTATTATTGCATAAATTTTATTCAGTAAATAATACTAGTGCCAAAATCCAAACAATCTTTTTAGGATCTTTATTCACAACACAGTAAGATTTACATTGATAGATAGTTTTAGGAATTCCAATTTTTTGTTTATTTAGCATGCATTTTACATAGTACATTGTAAACTTACGTGTTTGGTGTAATCAGAGCAATAAATTCAATAGGCATGTGGCCCCATAATTTGGTCGGGTTACATCAACCCCGGCAGATAACTAACATAATCCAACCAAACAACATCACTCACCCTGCACGGCATTGTTGAGTGACAGCTCGAACATGTCGCGGTGCGCGGCGGTGGGCGCGGCGAGCTGCGCGAACGAGATGCCCGTCTCCACCGCGACCACGCGCTCCGCAGGCGCCACCTCCTCCTGCTGAAAATACATACATACATATTATTATACAAAATGTGACTTTTTTTATTAAAACGGGAAATCGTCAAAATTTCGGGAAAAAGTGTTGGTCAGCATTTTTATGTTTTTCCGATTTCTAATGCTGTTTTCTACCAAGATACAGATTTATTTATTAATTTATTTATTTATTTACTCTTTATGCAATTCACAAAGGCGGGCTTAATGCCTTGTGGCATTCTCTACCAACCAACCTTAGGATGATACTGAGAATGTATAGTACAGGCGCATTCTTTGAAAAGAGATAAAAACGATTGAGGATAAAATAAATGGATTTATATATCTATACTAATATTATAAAGAGGTAAACTTTGTTTGTTTGTTTGTTTAATTGTAATGAATAGGCTCAAAAACTACTGGACCGATTTTAAAAATTCTTTCACCATTCGAAAGCTACATTATTTACAAGTAACATAGGCTACTTTTTGTTTTGGAAAATATAGGGTTCCGTAAGATATTTGGGTTTTTCCGACACAAGCTGAAATCAATAAGACAAGTTACTTATTTTTCGTACGCTGCCTAAACTATAAAAGATAGAACCATACAAAGTTCTAAGTAAATGTAGATCTTATAAATATCTACAAAATGAGGCACAACAACCATTTTTTTATTTATAAATCTTGATTTTTTTTGGACTACATTTAAACGCATTTATTTTACTCATGCTGATAATCCTTATCAAAATAAATTATTTCATCACTAAGTACAGTTTGTTTAGATAATATTTGGTCTTTGAATGATTAAAATTGGACGTTTGGCTTAGAAGTTAGGGCGAAATTAAAAATTGCGATTGACGCCCGTTCCGAAGTGGGCGCTAGCGCTACCAAGGCGGGGTGCGCAGTAGCGAAGATTATGACCGGCCCTGCAGCTGGTGAATTAGCTCATAATTCATATACCAAGAATACCAATGATCCCTACTGATTTGCCTATACTCTTCAAAAGGCTCCAATTTCCTGTAAACATTTCTTTTGCAACTTTACGTTGCCCTATCACGAGTCGGGGCTCCCGACCATCAGTATATTATTTTGTTACCTGAAAATAACTTAACGTCAAATGTTGTTTATAGAGAAGCTCTACAATAATCGCTTTAGTTATCTATCCTAAAACAACGGGTTGCACTCTGGGTATACCGTCAGAAGTGAAAACTTATTATTAATTACATTTAAATGTTCTCATCATTAACAACTTTAACATCCACATCGATTGTCATCGATGTTTCTGTGAATTGACCTGGGGAATCATTTTGCTGACCGTGTCTTTCCTGGGTAGGCTTTTTGCAGCGGTAATCGACATCCACGCGGGCGGAGCCGTAGGCGACCGCTAGTAAGTTATAATAAAGAAAGCTATAAGTATAAAAACTTCATTATAATAAACTTACATCAATACTTAGATACATATTATTACTATAATATTATTATATTAACCCATCAGTCGTGGCAAAACGAGACACAATAGCTTTTTCATTGTTATCGCGGCCGGATGTGGCCGCTTGGGGCTTCATGAATTAATAACTAAACAAATATAAATTCATAAACTATAAAATATATACCTACATAAACTATGTCATTGTAAAGCTAATTAAAAAAATAAAAATAAATAAATGTCACTTATAAATTCCGAAGGAAAACCACAGATTATAGCGTCTCTCATGGCTCGGGTACGACGTTGTCTGTCTCGTGTACGATGATGTACGTAGCCAACAACTAACCTCAATGTCCGGCAGCAGCGGCGGCGCGGCGCGGTCGGGCAGCGCGAGCAGAGCCGCGAGCGCGTCACGTGACCCGCTCGCCAGCGCCGCCGCCGCTACGTCGGGCCGCCGCGCGCCCGCCAGCAGGCACGCAGCGCCGTGCTCCATGTCGTCCGCCGTCAGACCGCCCGACCCGCTCGCTGTAAGGAACAAATTCAAAACACTATCAGAGTAGTTTATAGACAGATTGGTGGTGTTATGTCAATTCATACAAGTTTTGATCTGACAGCTCAGTTTGACAGAACGTGACCAAACTAAAAAAAAGCAAAAAAAAAAGAAAAGTAGGTCCGCTATCTGCCAATGAATCAATTTCTTCGATGGTACTTTAGGATAAAATATTATGAAATTAAACGAAAAATATTATGAAATTACAAAATATTGATAACTTCGCGTTTGCATCGCGCCTGTTAGTAGTGTAGGAAACGAACCGATTCTTTGTATGGGGACCCCGGAATAATTCCTCAGTTGATGAAACTTTGCTGGGTTATAGAATAGTATGAGCCAATACTATCATATAAAAATAAAAAAAATAAAAACATTAGGAAGTCAGTTATTTATACCTAAAAGTACAAATCTGTGTATATATCGAACGCCATAATTTCTCAGTCTAAATTTATTTTACCAAATGATTTATTTATACAAGTATGTGATACTTTATAAAAATCCAAAACTTTTTTCAAATATAAGTATTGCTTTTGTATGATAATTCTTTTTTCTAACCTCATTTTCCCAGCAAAATTTCTCAGTATTATTTTTTTTTCGCATATGACTTAAGAATGTCATTTGGCGTCATGAGTAAGAAAATCCAAAAAAAACCATGCCAATAAAAAAATATTAAAAATCTATAAAAAACTTAATATGCAAAATTTCTCAGCATTATTTCTTTTCAAAACTATGTTATGTAGTTAAATATACACACAAATACAAAATATCCAAAAGAAATACCATCCAGAACACCGAAATTTTAGAAGCGAAGCTATGTATCTATCCCGTGTTTTCGCAATAATGTACCGTCTTGCTTTACTAGTTAGGTGCAGATTAGCGTCATCGTGCATATAGTACGACCTTGACCGCGTGACCCGCACGGTCGTCGCGGGACCTCGCGGGTCGGTGTGTGATTCTTTAAATTTAAACATTTTTCTTTTCTTTGTGGGTACGTACTACGTAGACAACACAAAACTAATTGAGATAGATAATATATTTTTATCTTCGCTAAAAATTAAAAAGTTATAGGTACTTACTTACACGTAAGTATCTACCTACATAACATAATATTATGTAGAATAGAATAATAAATAATTAATAAAACTTATTTACCTCAGTGTTAATAAGAAATTATTTTTATTATTAATTATTATGTTTACGAATTGTACAGTTGCTTGAAAAACACCACAAAATATAAACTGTCGGCTATGGCAGGGTCGGATAAAGTCTGAGCTCCTCAAGATAATAATTTATTATTATAATTAGTTAAGTACATTATTTATTTATAAAAATATAAAATGAAATATTTGGTGGATTTGTTACATTAGGAAATCAAGTATTTTTATTTAGGACGTATTAAGGCCGTCCCCTGAGCAAACGACCTTGACCATGGCATACAATATTTGTCGCGTTGCCGAGATCGCACCAAAACCCTATTTTTTACTTATCTTACTTCAATATTGACCTGAAAAATCTAACGGTAAATAATATGTAATTCGTGAAATTGTCAATCTATTGGCGAGTGTTTTAAAATAAACTTAATTTGTAAATACTTGGGAGATGCTGAATGTATGTTTGAATTTCAAGTATAAATTGGTATTACTTTGGAAGCTGATATTATCATGAGTATAATAAACAAAAATAGGAAATAAATAACAGTAAAAAGAAAGGTTATAATTATGCTGAAGATTATTGCTGTATATTTATTATAATTTTGTAGCTTTCAAATTATGATTTAAGCATCCTTTTCTCAAAGCAATTCAGACTCTTTTTGATCCCCTAAAACTTCGTTGTGTATAAAACAATAACGCTTAGCACATACCTACGTCAAAGTCAATTTTGTATTGACGCTCCCGCTTCGCAGTCGCGTGGTCGCGTAGGTTTGTGCTAAGCATAAGCTTGAATTTTCATTTGCTAAGCAAGCGTTGTATAAACACGGAATACTTAGGTATTTAAAAATATTTCATTCAATTTGAACCAGTGGGTTCAAATTGAATGAAATTTACTGAAAATTTATTGAAACTGAAAATAATAAGGTTTTTACGAATGGGAAATTATTTCCCTTTGCCTGTTCATGACTAACCAAGATGGGGGATTATTTCCCTTTGCCCGATTACGAAAGAAATGTATAAATAAATATACTAGTTAGTTGATCTGACTCTACTTTTGAATTTATTTTCCTCGATTAATGTGCACAAAATTGTTTAAGTTAAAACGAGCTTATGTATCAGTATGCGAATAAAGCATCCAATAAACAATAAAATACCTAATCTTTAGGAGGTGTTTTTTAAAAAAACATTAATCAGACAAATGAAACTGTTTGAAATACTCCTGCGGACATAATGCCACTTTGCATTTTTAAAGGCATTATCTAAAACAATTGATAATAAAAATTTAAAATAAACTAAAATAATTGACAAATCTTAAAAATTTATGTACTGTTTGGTGTCCTTAATTTAAGTAAATAAATAAATATAGGATCGATTATCCTAAAATATGCGATAGCGGATAGTGTATACGTTGGTCCAACTGAACGCAGCTTTGAGACTCGTTTTAAAGAAAATATTATCGCGGCTTATAGAAATGGTCATCCTGACAATACTTAGTCGCATTTTGATAAATCATAAACATCTTTTAGATAATAATCATACAGTGCCCAACATTATGTCAAGTATTTTGCCGCGACTTAAGACCTTCCCCCTACGAAAATTTCGTAATTTACCGTTTTTAGAGCCTTATTATTAAGTCATAATTTGAAAGCTACAAAATTATTATAAAAATACAGCAATAATCATCAGTACCTATATGAACGTTCCTTTCATAGTTATTAATTTCCTAGTTTTGGTTTTTATACTCATGATATCAGCTTTCAAAGTAATACCAATTTATTTAAATTCAAGCATACATTCAGTATCTCTCTAGTATTTACATAATATTACGATTATTTGAAACATACGTCAATATATAGACAATTTCATTAGGTACATATTTGACGTTTGATTTTTTTTAGGTCAATTTGGAACTAAGACATGTAAAAAAATAATGTCAAGGTCGTTTACTCAGGGGATGGCCTTAAGTGTAAAATTAAGGTTTTTAGATTTAGGGCTGTAAGGTTAGAAACTTGGTGACTTGACACCACGAACTATAATATTATGTACTCGTCTTGGCAACATTTTTACATGAAAATGTTTTTGGTGAGGTCTAGTTTTTTCTTATTCAAATATTATGATTTGATAATATTTTCGTTTATGTATGCTTTTCTGCAAGAGGCGTGTACGAGTAACTCTTCTTTTTCAAGTATAAGCTCTATTAATACGTCGTTTCATTTTATGCTGCACTTTTTTGTTTTCCTTTTTAGGGTTCCGTACCCAAAGGGTAAAAAATGCCCGTCTGTACTCTGTCGCTCTATAACAGCAAATACTAATAATTTAAGCAAAATATTTAAGGGGGCTCCCATACAAGAAACGTGATTTTTTTGCTCGTAACTCGCAAGATTCAATAATGACAAAATCCTAAATTATATTAATTGTACTTTAAAATAAAGTTATAATAAAATTAAAATAAAATAAATATGTTAGAAATCTCATACAAAAAACACAATATTTGCCTACTTTCGCTCTATAACGGTACAGAACCCTTCGTGCGCGAGTCCGGCTCGCACTTGGCCGATTTATTTTTCTTTACTGTCACTTTCTAAGCCATTGAGGCTTTTGTTGCACATAATACAACGTTCCATAACGAGCAACAACCAGACGGTAACGTGTGTTAGTATCAAACAACTGCAGCCGCAGCGAAAAAAAAATCCTAAATCTATTACAACAACAATTTACTTAATAGTTATTTCTTATTAGTAATAACTAATAAACTTATTAGCCACGAATGAATAGCGCGCGGGGTGGCGGGCGTCCTGTACCTCCCGCCCGCGCCCCGCGCAAACACCTCGCTCGCTCCCGATTGCTATATTCAAATCTGTCTATTTAAAATGTTTTTAGTTTTTAATACGCTTGATGATTTTTTTGGATATTTTTCTAGTTGAAAAGAAAGTTGACAGAGTACTTAAATCAATTAATAAAACAGATAGAGAAATTTTGCCCTGCTAGTAAAAAGGCAATTTTTAAAAATAGTATAAATACATGGTTTATGTTTTGGATTTTCATTTTGTGGCTATAAAACTTCAATATAAAGTCATTCCCGTAAAAAAGTTCGACAGAGCAATTTTGGCGTCCAAGCCACGCCAAAAAAACATATTTTATTAAATTTTGGTGTTTCTGCTGGGATATTTTTTTGGATATTTCATACATTGTTTCTATACGTTCCATGAATATGTCCAGTGAAAAAAAATTCAACGGAGCATTTTTGCTACAAAAGATATTAATTAATTACGAATTTAGGTAAAAATACCTAACTTTTATTATTATTATTTTTTGGATATTTATACAAAACTTTTAATTCATGATACTTTACTATGCTATAAAGTTTTTTCTGACTGAGGAATTACTCCGAGGTTCACTTGATTCGTTTCCTACACTATAGGGCCATGTAAATGTTTCTTTGTCAGAAATACACAATCTGTGAAAATTTCAGAAGTCTAGCTATAGCGGTTATACAGCTTGGAGACAGACAGACAGACGGACTGATAGATGAACATACATCGAAGTCTCAATAATAGGGTCCCGTTTTTGCCCTTTGGGTACGGAACCCTCAAAAAGGAAAAACGACTAACTTGCGTGATGTGCGAGCAGGCGCGCAGCTATGTGCATGGCGCGCGTACGCAGTCGTGGCGCAGCCCGCAGCGCCAGTTTGGCGAGCGCGGAGCACGCGCACGCAGCCGTGAAGCTCTCGCCCTCGCGCAGCGCCGCAGCCAGGCCGCCGCCTGCCTTCTCCGTTGTAGCCCTGCATAAAAAAAATAGTTAAGTTCTGTTAACAATGCAATGCGATGCATTTAACCAACTACAAAAAAGACGGAGGTTTCAAAAATATATGCAAAAGTTGCACATTCGTTTCTCAAAACTTCGAAATTCGACTATTCGGAGAGCCGCATTAACTCTCCTTAAAGAGCTTGATACATCCTAGGGTATGCATCGGCAATTTGTGCTACGCCACCGCCCACCGGCATTTTAAAAATCACCAAGTCCTGCTACACTATTGACCGCTACTAAAAAAAAAGACGGGTTGCACTCCGGGAGTGCCGGCAGAAGTGAAAACTTGATTATTAACGTTGTGCATTATTTTTTTAACCCATTTTTATGAAAATCGATTTAAAAAAAATAAAAAAAACGATCGTTTTTAAACACTATATATGTAAACACTACTCTCCAACCGTCTTACGCGTTTTGTATGGTTTTTCGATCAACACGAAAATCTGACGCGAGTTTCACAGTTTTTACCCATCCCACAAAAGTGCTCAACGCCGCTAAAGAAGTTTTCACTTCAAAAATAAACTCACGTGGGCAAGTTGAAGGCGGACTGCGAGGCGTAGGTGCCGTCACTGGTGACCAGCTGACGGGCCGGCTGCTGCTCAGCCTTCGGTGCTGATTCCTCCTCCTCCTGTAACACAAGAACATAACAAGCTATGTTAAGCTAGACGATAAAATGCGTCCGTGTGCGCTGCTTCGCCCGCGTAAATAAGGAATTTCAGGGGAACCATTATTCCGTAAAAAAGTAGTATATGTCAACAATAACAAAAACGCGTGCCTCCAGTATACGGTACGTACCTGAGGCGCAGCGGCGGGCGCGGGCGCGGCGGCGTCCAGCACGTCAAGCGCCGCGCTGACGTCCGCGTCGCTCTCGGCGAACTCCGCCAGCAGCCACACCGCCGCGCACGCCACCTTCGCCGCGCGGATACCGCCCACCACCTCCAGTATACGGTACGTACCTGAGGCGCAGCGGCGGGCGCGGGCACGGCGGCGTCCAGCACGTCAAGCGCCGCGCTGACGTACGCGTCGCTCTCGGCGAACTCCGCCAGCAGCCACACCGCCGCGCGCGCCACCTTCGCCGCGCGGATACCGCCCACCACCTCCAGTATACGGTACGTACCTGAGGCGCAGCGGCGGGCGCGGGCGCGGCGGCGTCCAGCACGTCAAGCGCCGCGCTGACGTCCGCGTCGCTCTCGGCGAACTCCGCCAGCAGCCACACCGCCGCGCGCGCCACCTTCGACGCGCGGATACCGCCCACCACCTCCAGTATACGGTACGTACCTGAGGCGCAGCGGCGGGCGCGGGCGCGGCGGCGTCCAGCACGTCAAGCGCCGCGCTGACGTCCGCGTCGCTCTCGGCGAACTCCGCCAGCAGCCACACCGCCGCGCGCGCCACCTTCGCCGCGCGGATACCGCCCACCACCTCCAGTATACGGTACGTACCTGAGGCGCAGCGGCGGGCGCGGGCGCGGCGGCGTCCAGCACGTCAAGCGCCGCGCTGACGTCCGCGTCGCTCTCGGCGAACTCCGCCAGCAGCCACACCGCCGCGCACGCCACCTTCGCCGCGCGGATACCGCCCACCACCTCCAGTATACGGTACGTACCTGCGGCGCAGCGGCGGGCGCGGGCGCGGCGGCGTCCAGCACGTCGAGCACCGCGCTGACGTCCGCGTCGCTCTCGGCGAACTCCGCCAGCAGCCACACCGCCGCGCGCGCCACCTTCGCCGCGCGGATACCGCCCACCACCTCCAGTATACGGTACGTACCTGCGGCGCAGCGGCGGGCGCGGGCGCGGCGGCGTCCAGCACGTCGAGCGCCGCGCTGACGTCCGCGTCGCTCTCGGCGAACTCCGCCAGCAGCCACACCGCCGCGCACGCCACCTTCGCCGCGCGGATACCGCCCACCACCTCCAGTATACGGTACGTACCTGCGGCGCAGCGGCGGGCGCGGGCGCGGCGGCGTCCAGCACATCGAGCGCCGCGCTGACGTCCGCGTCGCTCTCGGCGAACTCAGCCAGCAGCCATACCGCCGCGCGCGCCACCTTCGCCGCGCGGATACCGCCCACCACCTCCAATAGTTTCTGTCAACAAACACGTAAGAATTCAGTACAGATCTTGCAATCTACGAGCGCGCAGCGCCCTTAGTTGTGTGAGTGACCATATCTATACACGCGTACATGGCTCGCTCGCTACTGACTACTCCGTCAGGTACGCACACTAACGAAAATGTCTATTCACATTTTCAACTACAAATAAAGGCTACGCGCGCTCGTAGATTGCAAGACCTATAGTGAAAATTTTTTTTCTCACCTCCGGGCGGAAAACGTCAACTTTCTTCCCGCTGCGCTTACCGAAGTTGCCGTTTTCCGCCTCCGTCGATGAGAAAAATAGTTTTCTCACCAAATGAACGATGGAGAGAAAAAAATATTCAACGATTTCAAATAGGGTAAACGTTTCACCTGTTGGACACTTTACACTTTTATCGTTAAAAATAACGTTTTTTTTTTATTTGACGTCGATAATAATGGCCTTACTAACTACACTTAAACCCCTTACCTGGTATATCTTCTGTCTCAGATCGGGGAAGGTGAGTAAGGCGCTTCGCAGGAACAGCACTATGTCGAGCGCGGCCGGTTCCGCGCCGTCGGCTATCATATCCAGCAGGGCCGGGGCGACGCTGCCCGCCACCTGACAACATTAGGGTCAGTTTACGTGACGAGACGATGCGATGAATTTTTAAATCAGTCAATCTTAACTTAAAATTTATTATACAAGAAGATAAACATTGATTTAACAGACTCGCCACCGGCTATATCTGGCTGCTTGATCAATTTTTTATTAATTATTAGTAGAAAGTAGATCCGTTGCGCCAGAAATAGTTTATCGCGAAAGAACCGTACATTTTTTATAGAAAAGTCACGTTTAAACCGCTGAAGCGATTTCAAACTTCACTGAAATCGGTTCAGTGGTTTGAGCTAGAAGAGGTTACAGACTAAATATGGACAGATAAGTATGTATTTTATTTTATTTGCGTGGTTTATATTACAGTTAACAATAATACAGTACATATTCCTTCAGCTGTGGCGGCCATATTGAAAAAAAAGCGCCGCGTTAAAATGACGATAACTCTAAAATTCCTTATGGGGGATGCATATTATAACTATGTCATTGGAATCTGTATGAATTAAGCTGAGATAATAAAAATAAATTAATCCAATTTTGCTATGTTAAGTTTTATGTATTTTAATTTGAAATCGGAATTACAAAAAAAAAACAGTTTTTTGTCCTTTTAATAAAAAAATGAAAAATTATTTAAAATATTTTTATTAAATTTACATAAATTTTATTTAATTATAAACTTAATGGAAAATTGTTAAAGAGAACTTCAGAGATTCGGGATCTTGGTGTCTTGATGGACTCAAAACTTACGTTTGTTTCACATATCAATAAAATTCTCACTTAAGCCTATAAACAAATGGGATTTATTCTACGTGTTTTTAAGCCATTTCAAAATTTATTTACTTAGTTAATGGAATCAGGCGTTACTTTGCGGAAATCCATAGCTTAAAATTTTGTTTGTTATTATTTTCGCGGAATATTGCTAAAAATAATAACAAACTAAATTTTAATTTATTTACTTATAAAATATTGTATTATAGTTATGTTCGCAGTCACTTAGAGTTTGCTAGTACGGTGTGGTCTCCACAATTTCACTGTGAAAGAATAGAAACACTGCAGAAAAAATTTGTAAAGTGTCTAGAATTTAGAATGGGTAATGTTTATAGTAATTTCGAACTGTCAATTTCTAAATATAAAATACCTCATTTAGCCAAGCGTCGCATAGTTTGTGACGTTGTATATTTGTATAAAATAATTAATAATATTGTAGACACACCTGAGCTACTTAAAAATATTGAGTTTCGTGTGCCCCGGAGACAAGAAAGAATTGTAAGAAAAAGAAACCTGTTTAGCGTCCCACAATCTAGGACTTGTAATAGTAGTAACTCATTCTTAAGACGTTCTTGTAATATGTATGTACAGTACCCGGCGATAAATATTGCACATCGACCTTTGGAAAGTGACAGTCGGCTAATTTCGGTTTTGTAGAGCGTTATCTCTAACGCACGAAATACAAAAAGTCCGGTATATATTAGGAGCTGTTAAAACAATTATGGTTTGCTTCTTTTGTCAATTTTATTATTCTTTGTATAAAATACACCTTCTATAAGTTATGACTTTAGGTTCGGGTAAAATAAAATAAAAAAGTGTGCTCAAATTATGTTTACGTATTTAAAATTCTTTTGGAAAATTACAGCTGTAGCAAATTTAGGGGTCTTAACAACTCTAGATATATATTTTGAACTGGACGTGACTGCACTCTATTGAATTTGAACAACGACTGACATAATGTCAAATAGGTGTGTGCTACAAAGATAACGCTCTATGAAACCGAAATTAGCCGAATGTCTCTTTCCAAAGGTCGATGTGCAATATTTATTGCCGGGTATTGTACAATATTTATCTTAGTGCTGCCATCTGGCGTCATACAATAATATTAACTTTAAATTGTTCTACATCGCGCTATAGGAGTTACTTCTATATTAATGTAAGTATCCTCATACATTTGAATAAATAACTTGATCCGTACTCAAACCCGAGTTTCATTGACACACCTATAGGCACCTATACGAGTTTGTACTATCAGAGAAGTTGATTCCTATGCAGATCGGGGACCTAACTAGTTTGGTTGCGTTACGTCAAACCCAGCCGACAAATCACAATTAACATTGAATTTACATATTCGACCAAATAACGTTGGTCTATCAGCTGCATAGGAATCAATTTCCTCGATGGTACATGGTCCGGCTCGAAGGACCAATAGAAGTAACTCCTATAGCGCGATCTACAACAATTTACCTGCCATCTAGTGGTAGATGGCAAAACTAAAGCGTCTAATAATACACTAACACACAGCGGATAACAGAACTAAGAAAAGTTAATATTATTGTATGACGCCAGATGGCAGTACTAAGATAAATATTGTACAATGTATAATACCTATTTTGATGATTTAGATCTGTTTAATTGCTCTTTAAGCAAAATGAAACATGATCTAAAAGAAAAAATTGAAAGCTTAGTTTTGGATTAATATATTATTGTGATGTGTTATAAGTTTTAACTTGGTCTTTTAAAACACAATATGTACTCGTTTTCTTTTATGGAACTATAGGTTTATGTTTAAAATGAATGTACTAGTGTACTTGATTATTTTGTATTAAAAAACTGTTTGTTCCTGAATAAATAATATATATATATATATATATATATATATATATATATATATATATATATATATATATATATATATATATATATATATATATATATATATATATATATATATATATATATATATATATATATGTGTGTTAAATAACGTATATATATATATATACGTTATTAAACATTCATCAATAAGAAAAACACTTCTCCATACATTTTTTTCAACCCACAAGCTTTACAACGAACAAAAATCGTCAAAAAAATTTAAGACAAGGGCCAAGTTTGAAACTTCTATAGCAATGGTCGTAAGAGTGTTTTAGAGCCATGAAGAAGTGACTATAGACCGTCTTTGTTATATTAAGTACACTTTGTGCAAGTTAAAGCGGTAAAGATATAGTTTACGACATACTGTGGTTAAAATAAAACACGAAGGTGATAATCGAGCTCCAGGAGAGCGGTCAACAGATGCGCACATTTTTGACATCGAGCTCCTAGAGCGTGGTCAACAGTTGAAGGGATATAAAGCTAACTACAGGCCTGCACAGTTGTTTACCTCTGGGAAGTTAAGCGCGGCGCGGTGCATAGCGCGCACTAGCAGCTGTCTGTACGCCGCCGCGCCGTCAGCCTCCGCCGTCGCCGAGCGCGCCGCCTCCTTACGCAACACGCCCACTAGTTCCTCCGCGTGACGGGAGCTCACCAACTCGAGCGCTAAAGAAAAAAAAATTGTAAAATAAAATATAATGTTTGATACAATTTACAATTTCTTTCTTATAATATTTTAGGTAACATATTATTGCACTTTGTGAGAGTGAGAAACGAGTCTGGATGTTAGTAATTTTTATCTGCCTAAAATCTATATATTACTAGATCAGATCCGTTTTCCAATCGAAATGCTTCCTCCAACTTCCAAGTCGTTGCGTCGCCGCCGCCACTACTGTGAGCTACACGCAGTAGTGACGTCACTGCTGCTATACTGACCGAGCTGCAGCGCATGGCGGCGCACGTCGAGGTCGGAGGCCTGCAGCACTCGCGGCACGACCATGGCGAGGTCGGGCAGCGCGCGCGCCGCCGCGTCGCCGGCCGCCGCCACTACTGTGAGCTACACGCAGTAGTGACGTCACTGCTGCTATACTGACCGAGCTGCAGCGCATGGCGGCGCACGTCGAGGTCGGAGGCCTGCAACACTCGCAGCACGTCCATGGCGAGGTCAGGCAGCGCGCGCGCCGCCGCGTCGCCGGCCGCCGCCCGCAGAGCGCGCAGCCGCCCCACTACGATGAGCTTCACGTTGTTGTCGCTCTCCTTCACCGTTAGGTCGATGTAGCACGACGCCGCCGCCTAAAGAAAAGAATAATTAGGGCCCAGATGGTTAAGAACCGGCTCGTAAGTTCACATTGCAATGAAGCATCGCCGCATTGGGATGCGCTTTTGTATAAGACATTTGAAATAAACTTTTATTTACAACTCAAGAAAATACACATTCAATTGTACAGTTTTGGTGCTTTTGAGCACCAAAACTTAACTTTGGTGTTAAGCAGCATTTACCAAACTTAAATGGCACATTGAAAATTGGAGGAGACAGACAGAAAAGCAGCAGATAAATTTATAATGTGAAACAGTATATGGCAAATGACGAGTATGATGTCAGAATTTCTCATCTGTTGGACACTTTACACTTTAATCATAAAAGGTTAGATTTACGATTTATAAGGAGGAAAGAGAAGTATAGCTAGTAAACTTCTGATGACACCAACATTGGCATTTTCAAGGGATTTATGCTTACCTTGATAGCAGCAGGAGCATTAGACAGCGTGACCAGTGTCCCGGCGGCTTCATATCTCACGGCCGCGCTCGGGGAGTTCAGCAAACCATATACTGTACGAATGAAACGGGACCGCTCTGAAGGATTTGCGTGACACACCTGAAAGGTTTTAAATGTTAAATACAGATCGTTATTTTAGAGCCATCGCAAACAGTGCGACTTGTCGTTGCGTCTAGTCGCTGCGTCTGGAATCGCGTACACGCGCACACACGACGACAGTCGCGCGTCAGTGTTGATCCAAGGTGC
This sequence comes from Polyommatus iphigenia, assembly GCA_963422495.1. Taxonomy (NCBI): domain Eukaryota; kingdom Metazoa; phylum Arthropoda; class Insecta; order Lepidoptera; family Lycaenidae; genus Polyommatus; species Polyommatus iphigenia. Next base: position 767,732 of record OY730189.1, read on the forward strand.
ACGTCTGTCGTTGCGACTCTGCGACTCTGACGTCAAGTGTGCGGAGCTTCGAACAAAATATATGAAAATTGTCGGCCGTAGCCTGTCGTTGCGTCTAGTCGTCGAGCTGTCGCAGACGCCTGTCGCATCGTGTGCGCCTACACTTATTGTTACACATTATTATATCTCAATTTTGACAAGAACACTTTTCCCATTTTTTGTTGTAAAAGCCTCCTTCATCTTATTGCGAAAAACTCTACAATCCATACTAACATTATAAATGCAAAAGTGTGTCTGTCTGTCTGTTACCCCTTCACGCTCAAACCGCTAGACCAATTTTGATGTTTGGCATGGAGATACTTTGAGTCCCGGGAAAGGACATAGGACACTTTTTGTCCCGGAAAAATGTACGGTTCCGGGAGTTGCGGGTATCATCTAGTATTATAATACTATTCTACAGCTATCCACAAATTTCATTGTCCTATCTCTTTATTAGTGTTTTTGGTCTTCCATTCTTCGCTTATGGTTGTAGTTATTTTTTAGGTTAGGATTTGACGTCATTTACCCAACTCACCTTGTATATCAACTCCACAATAACCAGCTGTAGTATATCTCCGAATGTATGAACATTATCCAACCTCGACGATAAATATGAGAGTGCTCGTTCCTGGTCGGCATGAAGTAACATGAGGAAGGCGTTACGCTTGCACGACATATCCTGCTCGCTCTCAAGGAACGTACCAATGAGCTCTGGAGCATCGGGGATGAGGAATTCGAAGTTACTGCATTGAAAAAAGTACATATAATAAAAGATTTGTTACACATTTTTTTAGGGTAGTTATATATTTTCTTATTGTAATGTAAATTGCGATTTCTTTTTTCATAGAAATACTAATAATAATACTTAAATAATAATATTAGTATTTAAAAAGATAAAACCAACTTCGAATTTTTGTACGTAATTATACAGGGTGCAATTAAACCTTCCTGCCAAATTTAAATATATTAATTCTTGTTAAAAATAAAAATACACATATTTTTTCTTTTATAGTCACTCAGTACTAAAATGTTGAGAAATAGCTTCCGAAAGTTATCCTAGAAAACACCACTAAATATGGACGCCATGCGCCGTCCCGCCCACCCACTTTGAAACATATTTCATTGATAACAATAATAATTTTTGTTATTATTGTAGTATCGGTGTAGAATGTAGATGGTGGTTGATACTTAATGTGATGTTGGGTAAATAACTATTATTTCAATTCTAAACAGTAAACAACGTCATAAATCATCGGCTCTATTCTAAAAACATCAATAAAAATTAAAAAGGGTTCAATATTTTATCTAATTTCTAACAATAACTTATTATTTATGACCCATACATCTTGCGGCTACTTCTAAGAACACGGCAACAAAAGACAATGGATAGTAAAAAGTAATTCTTAAAATTAAAAACTTAAAAACAACACCAACCGTGTACTCTTACCTAATCCAGGATTCCCACGATCCTACATTATCATAAGTTGCGAATTTTCCTTAGGACCGTCAAAACGTTAAGGACGTAGGTATGTTTAGAATAAAATAATTGATACACATCAAAAGAATGGAAAAATTACAACTTTTTAATTACGAACAATAAGCACTTTAGAAATTTATAATAGCACAACTCTGTCACTTTTAACCTCGTCAGAGGCACGTTTGATACCTACGCGATTTTAGGTCTTCGAGGTTGGCGAGGCGTGTGCAGACCATATTGCGAACTGTCCATTATCCGAGTCTTTGATTATTATTGGACAAAATTGTTTCGCGGTTCGGTACAGCTGGAATCAGCTGTTACGAAGACGAGGAATGATTTCTTGCTCGTACATTACAGTCTCTGGGCTCCGCGTAAACTTTTGCCACTCAAAATGTGGCACCTCCACATTTCATAACACTCGATCGTGGTTAGGGTACATACTACATTGTCACCTGTGAGTTGAGAGTTGAGACACTAATTACAAGCGCGGGGGGCCGCGCCGTGACAAACAAAATAATTACGTAATAGCTATACCACTATCCGCGTGATACTAAACGCTCGGCTCCCGCCGCCCGCGCCACCCACCCCCGCTGTACTCCTAGGTATAAGTTATAACCGGTCTTTCGACTGGATGTACCGCGCGACAGACCGGCGCGGCGGTCGCCTTATATCGTAATTAATATGAAGTGACCATTGTGCACGGAATTTTGTTGAAATAAAATATGTTAAAGTAAAAAAATTAACACCCTATTTTTTTTTTGGTTTAATGGACTCTCCTAATGATACCTAAGCCCTAAAAAAAATTTGGCAGGTAGGTTAGGTTAGGTTAGGTTAGGTTGCACCCTGTATAAGAATTAAAATTCTCTATCTCAAAAACTACTGAACCGATTTTGATGAAACTTGCAGTATTCCCTAAGTTGAACAATACCTAGTACAATAAAAAAAGAATCACTAAAATCGGACTTGTGGCTCCGGAGATATGCGTGCACAAACATAAAAATATACATACATACAATATACATACATTACATACACTTTTGAAATTTGGCACATTTGTTCAGAAGCTGTCATAGATTAACATAATATACAAAAACAGGGCAGTTCTGGAAATATTACATACATACCCGTCAAATTGAGAACCTCCTTTTTTTGAAGTCGGTTAAATAGTAAATGATACGAAACTACTATTCAAAACAGGGATAACTATAAAGCTAGAGGTTATAACATGGATTATTCATATAACATTCTTACCGGTATATAGTGAAAATAGCAAGCACGGCATTCCTCCTGACGTATGAGTGACGATGCTCGAGGCAGGTTCGGATTGCTGGCATCAGAGGTTCCAGTAGCTCTGGTTCTTTCAGCTTACACAGGAATCTGAGTGTTGAGCCTCGGATGTACTCGTTAGGGTGTTGCAGGTCCTAAAAATATGTAGTTAATAAATTAGATACTTGGAACTTATTGAAAAGCACACTGCCAATTTTATTGCTACACAACAATACTGCAGATATTGTCACCTCACATAATAAAATCGGCCAAGTGCGAGTCGGACTCGCGCACGAAGTACCATTATAGAGCAAAATTAGGCCAAAAATTGTGTTTTTTGTATGGGAGCCCCCCTTAATTTTTTATTTAAATATTATCATTAAATATTAAAGTACACATATAACTAAGGATTTTGTGAAAAAGCTAAGTACCTACCTATTGCCATTATTGATATAGAGCAAAAAAGGCCAAAAAAATCACGTTTGTAACCCTTAAATATTTATTTTATTTTTAGTATTTGTTGTTATAGCGGCAACAGATATACACAATCTGTGAAAATTTCAACTAACTATTACCGTTCTCGAGTTACAGCCTGGTGACAGACAGACGGACAGACAACGAAGTCTTAGTAATAGGGTCCCGTTTTTACCCTTTGGGGACGGAACCCTAAAAATGAAAACAAACCCTGCTAAATACCTATGGCAAGATAATTCTCAAGATTAAAAAGTACATAATAGATATCAAATGTAATCTATACTAATATTATAAATGCGAAAGTATCTCTGTCTGTCTGTCTGTCTGTCTCGCTTTCACGCCAAAACTACTGAACCGATTGTAATGAAATTTTGTACACAGATAGTCTAAAGCCTGAGAAAGGGCATAGGCTACTTTTTAACTAGAAAAAGGGGTTGAAAGGGGGTGTTTATGCGTAAATTTGTTCAAATTAAGTTAGTTCCAAAAACTCATAACAGATGGCGCCAAGAGTCGCCTAGATCGCGCTATCGCTTGCTCATACGTATTTCTATAAATTGAGTTAGGTTTTTCGATTCTTTCGATAGTTATACACGTTATGAAATAAGTCACCCACCAACATAGATATCAGAAACAATAGCCTACCAATATAGTTTATGAATTATGGGTAAAGCTAAAGTTGTGTAATGGGGGGCTAAATAAGCTTTATTTGGTATAAAAAAGTTTAATTTAAAAAAATTTAATATTATGTGCACACTGCACAACTGTTTTGGGTATTTTGATTTGAAGGGTACCAGGGTTTTAAATAGCTTTTAAAGACACCAATTTTGTTGACACCACACGCTATAAACTGAAGTCCACACGGACGAAGTCACGGGCAACAGCTAGTAATTCATAGGGGGGTATTACATTATCATTTATATTGGATCATTTATAGGATCATATATTATGGGATCCAATCAAAAATGATTATTTGATCAAACAATATTTTTTTATTGGATCCCATAATATATGATCCTATAAATGATCCAATATAAATGATAATGTAATACCCCCCATATACAATATTATAGTTTATAATAAAATGCCAAGTGTTAAATAAACTTTACTTTCAGAATTTGACATCAATGGTTTTCCAAAACCATTGCTTTTTTTTCAAATAAAAAATAACTATGTAAGAACTATTTATTAAGAGCAGGCTGTGCAATTTTTCTGTTTTCTAATAAGTATTACGATCCCGGAAGACGATAGACTCAAATGAAATTGAGATTTATTTAATCGTTGTTTTATTTTTAAACACAATTTACTTATTTTGACTCGATAATTTTATTTTTCGAAATTATGAATCTTTTTGGGCATTTCAACAAGTATCTGTTACACTTGTTGAGTTACTATCATTAAATAACTTGCACTACTACAATCACACACTTTATAAAATAATAACTAAAGGAAATATTAGTATTGTATTTAGTTTTTAAGTAATCATCAAAAAAATTTTTTGGGACTTACGACCTTTACTTTCGTGCTATAATGCGGGAATCGTTGTTACGCGATATTGTACACTATTAGCTGCAGCCTAAAACACATTGCCCGGGAGCACAATTCATGGCATTATTGTATCACGATTGGAGGATAGCTTTGTGTGTAGGCAGGGCTAGCGTTTTGACAGTAGGCCCTTGAGCAAATTGGTTTTATTTAGAAACAAAATTGAGTTTTTTATGTTTATTTGCATCGACATACCTTTCTGTAAGCATCACAGACAAGGATCATCTCCTGCATGAGTTTGCCGTCCGGTGTGGTTTTCGGAACAATCTCCCAGAATATCAGCAGCAGTTTCTTAATAGTGTGGTCCTGCAGTGGAAGCACAAATCTGATGATGATCATCAGAAGTCCTGGAATCTTCTCACCAGAGAGTATTATGCCTATAGTCTTCTTGAGGGCTTCAATTTTTTTCTTTGTATCACCCTTTTCTGAAAAAAATATTGTTGGATAAAAAAGAAAGCTGAAATATTATAAAATTCAGGTGGCAATATGTTTCTGAAACAGTAATAAATATATATTAAAATAAACACACTGAACTAAAGATCTACATTTCATAGTAAATTGTTTCAATCAAAATTTATATCATACCTAGGTCATGTTTTAGTTGCATTTCATTATATGGTTCCGAATCCGTGGGAAAATTGATGAGAGTGTAGCATGGTTGCTCCACTCCTGCCATTTTTCTGAAATGAAGTGTGTTGTTTACTTTTTTAATTGAATTTTAACATATTTTAGCGTGTGTTCAGACCAAACTGACTATATGCCGCCAAATGTGAGCAGGCTCACTGTGAGCCCCAGTGTGAACGTGAAAATATACTGTATTGAATGTCCGCGCCTACGCCTAGCATAATGGCGTATTGTCGGTTAGGTGTGAATGAAAAAGTCTATATTTATGTAAATACAATAAACTGCGTAACATTAGCTCACATTTGGCAGCTCACAGTCAGTTTGGTGTGAACACGACCATAGTGTCAGTCAGTATGTAGAGACAGTCACATTATGCATGAACCTTATGTGGTAGTATTAAGTATAATTGCCTTGTAAAGACAATCTTTCATATTGCAGTGTTCATGTCTGATCTCAACATAGAGGACAACTTTTTTGAGTACACATATCCTGCCCTTACAAGCAAAATAATAATAAAGTCCATGAAGTAGAATAGGAGGATGAATGGATGTAGGTGGCTTTTTCACACAATAACACAACAAATTCTTATGGAATTTGGTAGGTACAGTAGTAGTTTAGACTTTGGATCTTTTAGTGGTCCCCAGGAACTACTTTATTGAAGAGAGCTTTACTACGAGAACTTTAATACTAGCTTTGTATTCTCATTAAAAAGACACAAAGTATATTCATGGTATTGAGCGTAGTATTGAACTGATATCGATACATAATGTGTCATAATGTAGCAGGACATGTTAGATAGCTTTTGCTATTTATCTAAATGTATAGCTTCTTTTTTATATTCTACAATAACAAGGCATTTTTATATTCTACAATAGCAAGGCATTATTTTCTGTTTTTTAGTACTGCTTACAACAAATTTCTGTCGGCGATAATTTTGACATCCGGTAATTTTTAATAAATAAGAATTCATAGTTACCTTAACTGGTATGCCAGTAACAAGATTTAATTTTGAATAATTGAATTTATGGTAAAATTATTTCAAAAATGATCAACAATATTTAATTTTAAAATAAATGAAATCGCACGAAATACGTGTCCAAAATCTCCACATAAAACGTCAAAAGTTGACGTTTTGACATTGACAACTGACAAGTTACCTTTTTTATTACTTCGGTCAGCAGCCTCTGAGACGAAGCGGGAGGGGTTGTTTTTAAGTGTTAACGTTACGATATCTCGCGCGTTCTTTGCACACAGCCGCGATTTTATCGACCGATATTTCTTAAGTACCCCGCAAACGATCAAATTTGTTTGACAAACATGTTTGATGTAATTTACGTTTTCATCAAACAGCAGCGCAGACGAACAAACGTGCATCAAACAAGTTTGTCAAACAATTAGCTAGAATCCAATGACGTAAGAAAAAGAGTTAAGAAAAAGTATTTCTTTAATCATTGCTAGAATCGGTTTGAGATCATGAGATCTTGTTTGACAAATACAGCGGAACACGTTCAAACACGTTTGTCAAACGCTACGTAAATCCAAATTTTCTTCAAACAGGTCAAACACGTAGTTTGTTTGACAAACGCTTTAAACAAAGCTGTATACTATCAAACTGTTTGACAAACACGTAAAATTTGACAAACAATATTTTGATCGTTTGCGGGGTACTTTACGACAGAGCGCCGCGCCGCGACCTGTATTGCCAACTCTTCAAAAAATTTTCTCCTAAAGCATCTTTTAAAACCACGGACCTCCATTATACAAGTACGCTGGACTAATGATACCCAAACTGTTTTTTGTGCCTATTTGAAGTGGAATCAGCGCCCCCAATGTGGGGGAAGAGAACTAAATTTGACGTAACTTGCAAATGGCCGCTTAATCGCAATTGGTTGTAGAAACTAGTAATTAATTTACGTCAGATTTAGTTCTCTTCCCCCGCATTGGGGGCGCTGATTCCGCTTCAAATAGGCACAAAAAATAGCTGTCATTTCAAAGGGTATCATAAGTCCAGCGTACTTGTTTATTGGAGGTCAGTGTTTAAAAACACACAAAGAAAACTTACCAAAATATAAATATTTTTCATTTAGGGTACGTTCCACAAAATAATCAATGACGTCATTATTTTTGCTTTAAATGCAATTTTCAAAATGACCTTAAAAGATGAAAGAAGAAGGAGGTCGAAGTGGACTTTTTTACATAATAATTAATAAATTATGCAAAATAATTCGTTCATTTGAATTTGAATAATAGTAATAATAATAAAACTTTATTTTCTCTAATTATAATATTAAAATATGATTTATTATTTTATTATTATAATTAGAGAAAATAAAGTTTATTTAAGAGAAGATAACAAACTTTATTTTCTCTGATTATAATAATAGAATATAACAATAAAAATGATAATTATAGTACTAAAAACGAAATAAATATTATATTTTTAAGCTGCAATACTTCCAAAAATATCCCCAAAAAAATTCAGCCCCTAGAAACCCACAATTTTTTTTTCCCACTAAATTAAAAAAATAAATCATACATCTGGCAATACTGCGTTCTTGCGTTATACTTTACGTGACCATTATTTTTTTTTGTCAGAGCGGGACAAATACAGTATCCACCCCAAATATGTAATTCATGTGTGCTAATCTCAGGAACTACTATAGGCTTTATTTTATCATGCCAATACAAATAGGAGCGACGAAACAGAGGAAAATGTGGATAAAACCGAAAAAATTATTTGAAAAATAAAAGTCTCACGAACTACTGCAGCAATTTCTGTTATTTGGCACAGATGAAAAGAACCACAGACCACGTGAAGGATTATAGGCTATTTTGTGGGCTAATTTGTCGGTGGAATTTTTAATTTACGCGGGCGAAGCTGCGCGGAACGTCTAGATTTGATATCGAGCAAAATATGGCAGAAGACGTTTGTTGTCTGTATGCGTTACTTCCAGGCATTGCACCACGGAGCCTTTAGTATTAGCTTGCACAGGCATTTCAAACATAAAAATAATTTTAAATTATTGTAGTTTGGTCTGTTTGCAAAAGCGGGACAATTTCGGCCTCGCGGGGGACAGCGGGACAGACTGCCTCAAAGCGGGACTGTCCCGCCCAAAGCGGGACGTATGGTCACCTTAGTTATACTTCCATTCACAGATTACTAGTATATATTTATTCCATTGCGGCGTTATTATCGCAGCAGTGTACCAGTGTAACTACCTACATGAGCGTCCTCATACAAAATGTACTGAAAACATATACATACACACATATTAGACAACATATCGCGCCTGTCTGCGGGAGCCATAAGACTGCTTCGTAATAAGTTTATTAATAACGCTGCGTCATATGGCCGGAAACGGAAGCGCTGCGTCGACGACGCAACGCGCCCGCTCCGTGTGGACTGGCTTTAATTACTATGAGTTATGACTTATGACATAATTATTAAGTATTATGTATTATTATCAGTAAAGGTGATATCAGACGGTTCACTCGGATGATTATTCACTCGAGTGAATGCTTCATTTTCCTTTCATTCTATGTTCACACGGCTTATAGGGAATGATATAGAAAAGAACATTCACTTTTCTTTTCTTTTAATATGTCCTTGAATGAAGTCGTGCGTCTTGGATTTATTTTAATTTGTGATCATATTTTAATCAAATAGTTAACAAAAAAAGAAGCAAAGAAAACGTCGACGGTGGAGGGCGTGACCATGGATTGAAAGAAGAAATTTTTTAGAAGCTTCAATTACATTGTTGAGAGAACTAGCCGTTGAAGATCCTAGTCGTGTTCGTTTGCTTTTTAAACTGCGCATGCGCAGCTTTTTTGTGTGTCAGTGTGAGTGTCATATTCTAAAATACCTTTCTTTCTTTTTCTTCTTTTTTGGCAACTTGACACAAAGGATGTGTATGTTGTGCCACAGACAAGGTAATAAGGTAAGGAATATGGCGGGAAAACCATATTCCTCCTATTATAATTTTCATCATCGTTTTCATGTATCGTCAGGTCTAAAGTCTAGTCAAAGTCTAAGTAAAAGTCAATACAATCACAGGAGTCAAGTCGGTCGATTCAGTAAAGTGGTAGACGCTTTAAGCTCCGTTTAGACCAAACGAGCGAATGCTCATTCTAGTAAAGCTCTTTTGATGTAAACTAACAACGAGCATTCTTTCGTTGTTCTAGTGTATTCGCCACGTGTTCGGCGGTAAATAGGTAGAATGCTCTAAGAATCTCGCTCGTTTGGTGTAAACGACGCAAGAGCGCTCGAGCAATTGCCTAGAGCGTTCTTTCGTGTTCGGACGTGCTCGCTCTTCGAGGCGGTCTCTTCAAAGGGATTCTAGTGTTCTTGATATTTTTACTTTTTGGCGGCTGGTTTTAGGTAGTTTATCAAAGGTTATTTCGTAAATATGGATTGGAGTAATGAAAAATGTTTACAAATGATAGAATTATACCGTAACAAAAGATGTTTATGGGATCCAACCTTTGATGATTTTAAAAATAAATTAACTACTTATCGTTGACGAGTGAGCAATGAGCATTCGCTCGTTTGGTCTAAACGGAGCTATATGATTCTTATCTATAGAGCAAAAATTCTTATTCTTGATGTTCTTGTTGATTCGATTGGTGTAAACGATCTAAAGTATGTTGTAACGAATTATAGTTTACACTAAACGAATACAAAAGAATGTTCTTGTGCTGTTCTTGCTCTATGTTCTTTTGGTGTAAACCCACCTTTACTGAAACTTTCGATGGAGTTTTGGAGGGAACACAAAATAGCACGTTTCTGGATATTACATCACTTTCCTACACTTGTGAATGAACACGAATATCTAATGGTTAATATTCTACCAATATTACACATTAAAAACCCAGCTAACACAATTTTAGGAAAATAATACAAAAACACAACAGCACTCTTTCACATGCCCGCCAAAACTCCAGCAATTCTACTTTCTTTCTTTCTTTTTCTTCTTTTTTGGCAACTTGACACAAAGGATGTGTATGTTGTGCCACAGACAAGGTAAAAAGGTAAGGAATATGGCGGGAAAACCATATTCCTCCTATTATAATTTTCATCATCGTTTTCATGTATCGTCAGGTCTAAAGTCTAGTCAAAGTCTAAGTAAAAGTCAATACAGTCACAGGAGTCAAGTCGGTCGATTCAGTAAAGTGGTAGACGCTTTACTCCTAAAATACCTTGTCATGTTCTAAAATACCTGTCAGATTTTCTAAAATTTGACAGAAATTGATCGGTATTTTCATAAACTTAAGATGCAGTTACACGACAGTATATAAGTCTATGGGTATTTTAGAATATGACACACTGATGACACTGACACACAAAAAAGCCGCGCATGCGCAGTTTAAAAAGCAAACGAACAAGGCTCCTGATTCATATTATTACCTTCGAATGGAGGAAAATAAATTTGAAGAACTTTTGCTTCTTGTTGCTCCGTTTTTAACGAAATAAAGTACTTTAATGAGAGACAGAATACCTAACCGAATAAAACTTCAAATTGTACTAAGATACCTGCTACAGATAATAGTTTTGGAAGTTTAGACTTTAGAGTCGTCAACACGTGACGTCCGTCGACTACAGGACTCGAGACAAAATGACTGAACCCGAATGATCGTTCTCTCAGTGTTCAGACCGTTCATTTCTTGTTCTTTCGGAGTGGAAGTGAAAGATGCCGGATGACAATATCCAACACAGTTGGATCGGTTCACTAATGAATTCATTCGGCACTAATGTTTCATTTTGTGTTTAGATGTGTCATTTGGAGTGAAAGATGCAAAATGAAAGACGAAAATGAACAAAAACTGACCCGTCTGATATCAGCTTTATCACTTATCAGTGATCACTGACCTCTATACCGGCGCGCCGGTCGCCGCGGCGATCTGAAAGTCGCCATATTGACGCTGATTGCTATGTGAAAGCAGTAGTGAGTGTACTTGGAACTACTATTTTGCAAATTAAGATGGTTCAAGCAATTTTCTATGTACCTAATTAGTTCACAGTACATGCACAGTACGCTCACCGTGGCGCTTCAAATTGGCACAAAAAATAGCTGTCAAATGGTCATTTTGTACAGCATAGCCAGGATCATGGACGTATAAAAAAAGGCGGGCGGAGTCCCACCATACATAAAAACTGTGTCGTTCAGAGTCGGCCAGCTGGCTGTATGTACACGGTCCGCACGCACACATTCTTGCGCTAGTCCATACCATTTGACAGGCGTCAGAACGTGTGCGTGGCCGACTCTGAAGAAGTGTAGACACAGTTTTGTATATATAACAAGACTCTGAAGAAGTGTAGACACAGTTTTGTATATATAAGAAGATAAATTATTATTATATTTAGGGAGCGCCTCCGCTGCCGGCGCCGGTTGCTGAAATGGCTGCCGGCGCTGTTTTCCGAACTCCGAAGTTTGCCGAAGTCACGCGATGTTTGCCGAATAGGCTGCCGGCGCCTATTCGGCAAACATCGCTTGTCAAATGTCAGAATAATGATCAAAAAACGGTTGTCTGTAAAGTCGGTTTACTGACGATAGTTGAACGTGACAACGTGCCTCTTTGTCGCTCGTTCCGCGCTCTCGCTTGCACTTCAAGCCTTAAATGGAACGCCTCAGAGCGAGGTAACGCCGCATGAGTTTTTTCGTGCGTGCAGCCGGCTCCATCGAATTATAAGACGTTGTCACGTCAAAACTCATTTCCCCGACTGTACATTTCTGCTTAGCACAATTTTCCCTGACTGTACATTTCTGCTTAGCACAATTTTCCCCGACTGTACATTTCTGCTAAACAACTCATTTCCCCGACTGTACATTTCTGCTTAGCGCAATTTTCCCCGACTGTACATTTCTGCTAAACAACTCATTTTCCCGACTGTACATTTCTGCCTAGCACAATTTTCCCCGACTGTACATTTCTGCTAAACAACTCATATCCCCGACTGTACATTTCTGCCTAGCACAATTTTCCCCGACTGTACATTTCTGCTAAACAACTCATTTCCCCGACTGTACATTTCTGCTTAGCACAATTTTCCCCGACTGTACATTTCTGCTAAACAACTCATTTCCCCGACTGTACATTTCTGCTTAGCACAATTTTCCCCGACTGTACATTTCCGCTAAACAACTCAAATGGAACGCCTCAGAGCGAGGTAGAGGTCGCAAACCGGGATCCCGAATCTCGAAAATACCGGGATACCGGGCCAAATTTAGGTCTTCTTAATACCGGTATTCATTTTACGAAAACCGGGATATTCGGTATTTTCGGTTTTAGTAAAATAAATGAAAACAAATACAAAAATTATTATGATAGGTAACTATAATTATTAAATAAGTACCTACTTAATACTTAGTTCGTTTCAAAAATATTCACATTAAGTGGATCTTTTATCAGCCACAGCTTTATACTAGTTCAAACACCATATTTTACGTCCCCAAATGCCGAAATTTTCTCGTGTCTATCTCGAAAGGCTCAAGAGTTGTGTTCATAACTTCGGATTCATTAACATAAAATTAAATGCTTGCAATTATTATACATGGAGCGCCAAAATGTTTATAACGCTTATCTTAAAAGATTAAATTTTTTAAAACGCCTATCGAAAAAACAATGATATTCTACCACAAACAAATGATCCAGTTCCTGAAAACTGATCATGCGGGGAGATCTGTCTGCGACTTTGCCCTTGCGAACGACTTAACACAACTGGTTGCTACGCCTACGCGAATCTCAGATGTAGACGGTCAGAATCCTTCCCTGTTGGAACTTCTGCTGACTTCAAATCCTGATGAGTACTAAGTATCGTGACCGCACTACTTGGTTCTGTGCCACTTACGGTGGTATTGCGACAGCGTACTGTTAATTACTGTCGTGTGTGGAACTGGGATGGGATGCGGTCATTTTTTGCATCCCGATGATCCCGACAACACTGCCAACTCTGTTGCAAATAATGATGGAGCTTTTCATTGCGTCCTCTGTAGTGCCAACCGGTGGCAGATTTCGTCCCAGTGGTTTGGTTCATCCTTCAAAAAAGCTCGCCGGAACCTTACCCATCCTGGGCCAATGCAGTGTCTGCTCGGGATTTATTTAAATGCCGAACAATAGTTGATAAATTGGTATTTACCAACACACATAAAATGGATTACAACCTTGCCTCTAGGTCTCTCAAGAGAGAGATTACTGGGGCAATAGAATTTGTGAGAGACTCGAGTGCCTTCCCTCGGGAACCCGTGCATTCTGGTCGTTGGTCAAAGCTATTGAAGGGAATGTCTGCAAGCCATCCCTACCATCCCTACACGTAGGAAATGGATCGTTGGCCCACGATGCAAAAACAAAGCCGATCTTCTGGGTAAGCTCTTTGCGTCAAACTCAACCCTAGATGGACTTGGTTTGGACATTGCGAATGCCTTTGATCGGATTTGGCAAAAGCGCTGCTATCATATCTCGGCTCCCCGAGACATTATGCAAGTGGGTCAAAAGTTTCTTAGCAGATAGAAGCAGGTCGTAGTTGACGGTGAATGCTTGGAAACTCAGTCTGTTGATGCTGATATCCCTCAGGGCTGTGTGCTATCGCCTACCCTATTCATACTGCATATCAATGACATAATATTACAGACCAACGGCAGTCATTGCTATGTGGATGATAGTACAGATGAGGCCCTATATACCGGCTCCCCTCATATTTCTCGGTCATTGAGAATCGAAACGAACTTGTGTCTAAAATAGAGAATTCATTGGAGAAAGTCTCAGAATGGGGTAGACGTAACTTAGTCCAATTTAACCCCGCAAAGACACAAGTCTGCGCGTTTACCACTAAAAAGTCATCCATGGTCGTATATCCTCGTTTTGAGGGCACCTCTTTAACAATCTCCCCTAGCATTGAAATACTTGGCATAAACATATCAAGCGAAGTCCAGTTCTGATATCATCTAGAGGGCAAGTCCAAGTTAGCCTCGAAGAAGCTTGGTGTTCTTAACAGAGCGAGACAGTATTTCGATCCGGACCAATGCCTACAACTCTACAAGGCGCAGGTTCGGCCTCATATGGAATACCTACTGTTCTCATCCTTTGGCAGGGGCGCCAAAATTCCAACTGCTCCATCTGCATCGTATCCAACGAAGGGCCGCTCGAATTGTTGACGTCCATAGTGTTTCAAACAGGCTGGACCCCTTGGAATTATGCCGAGATGTAGCTTCACTCTGCATACTCTATCGGTTGTATTTCGGGGAGTACCTACTCTGAGGAATTTTTCGGAATCATCCTCCTCGGAATCATCCTCCTGTAACTTTTTGCCAACGCTCCATGCGAAACATATAACATCCTCATCACCTTGATAAGTGGAAGTCTTCTACCGTGCGTTTTTCGCGTAACTTTCTGCCGCGCACTGTGAATCTCTGGAACAAACTGTCACCAGCAGTATTTCCGGGCCAAGACGATTTGCAAACCTTCAAGAAGAGAGCGTACTCCCTCTTAAAAGGCCGGCAACGCACCTGCAGCTCTTCTGATGTTGCAAGTGTCCATAGGAGGCGGTATAAGTAGGTAAGGCGGTAGGAGCTTTCCATCAGGTAACCCGTTTGCTCGTTTGCTCCCTTATTTAAAAAAAATAAAAATAAAAAGGAGAGTCAAGTTCAATATAAAAATTAAGCCTGGCTGTGGGCTTCGCTGCAAAAAGAATTGAGAGCTAAATGAGTGACAAGTTCTATACAAAATCGAAATATTATGTATTTATAGAAACAAAATAACATTATGAACAAGTATTAAACTCTATTTCTTTGCTTTACCTATTGGACACCTATAATAACAGTTAATGTTATTTAGAATATATGAGATCTTAAAGTAAGTTACATTTGACTTGGCCAGATTTTATGAAATTAATGATGGATGCTGAGTGTATATCAAATAATAATTGAACATTTTATTTTATTTTATTCAGAAGATAAATTCATTCAAGTGAGGTTCCTAGTTACTATTCCTATTTCCTCCACAAACTAACTTTATTACCTATAGTATTTTTTCAACTTTAGCTTAAATCCCGGAAATATCGAAAATACTGGATTACCGGTATTGGTCTGGAGCCAGTACCGAAAATACCGGTTTTGCTTAAATGATCCGGTATTGCGACCCCTAGAGCGAGGTAACGCCGCATATTGCGTCATGTTTTTCGTGCGCGCAGCCCATATCGAATTATAAGATGTTGTCACGTCAAAACATCAGTCTTGAGCTAAAGGACTATGAAAAGTACAAATAATGTCATAAATAGTCATATTGTAAGGATGCATATTTGAATCCTTCGATCGGGGATTCTTGGAAATGCTATTGTATTCTATTGTAGACGCGATCACCGGTGCTCGTATGGGGCATGAATCTTGATGGGTTAATGCCTAATGGTGGTATTGATGATGCGGATAAATGTGATCTGCATAGTAGCATAATACAATATCTTTGCTTCTTTAAACAACGCTGAAACTCTCTAATATGTATACGAGTATGGAATCTGAAGTTCTGTTCAGTACCTTCGTAAGTATACCACGGGGTTTATAACTGTAGCTGTGGTGCAAAATCTTACTTTTTTGAAAAAAGATAGCTAAGGTAAAGCTAAGCTAAGAAAATGCATCACAAGAAACTAAAATATCTACAGCCGAACAAATAGGTACCTACTTACCTAACTTTCACCTTTGGAAGTCGGTAAAGTCGATTTGAGATTATAATTATTTCTTTTTAAAATTTGTGTATCGGGACTGGAACCTAGCACTTTACGCATTATCACCGGCTCCCATTTTGAGTGCCAGCGCCGGCAGCCGTTGTTTTATATCTCGTCTGCCGGCAGTCTACTTACCGCCGGCTCCCATTACTGATATTTTTGGGATACGGCGCCGGCAGCGGAGGCACTCCCTTATATTCATGATTATCAACGCTCCCTTTGCCTGTCCCGACCGAGACGAATTAAAATATATATATATATATATATATATATCATAAATATATATATATATATATATTTATGATTATGGCGTATTGATGTATAAAGCTGCGCGTGCACTGGATCGGAATCGGAGCGTACGGAGCGTACGGATTTGTTGCTTTGTGTTGATTTGTATGATCGGCATTTCTGCGCCTGAGACCGGAATTTATGCCGATGACGTCATCCGCAGCCACGTCTATGGGTTAATTTATATATTTAGTGCAGAGTCAAAGCGCATCGAAACAAAGTATCAAAACTGAACATAGCAAATCCAACCTTAACTCCAAAGCGTTAACGCACACATTTCATATATATATATGGAGATTTGTGTAAGTCTGTCTTTAGACAGACACAAATCTTCATGTGATTTGTATAGCTGTGTCTTAAGACTATCATGTCTCAAGTGAGTGAGAGCTTGCTTGCCGAGGGAAGTGTAATGTTTCATGTTGATTTTTATTTATTTTTGCAGCGAACAAAGATTTAAACGTTTTTTTTCCAGTGTAATTTGTGGGCGATTCGTTTAATATCATCGTGCATCCTTCTTCGTGGGATGAAAAAACAACGCATGCAGTTGTAGTTAATCATCAAAACATACGACAAGAAACGTCGAAGGTAAGCAGTCTTTTCTAAAAATAACTATTTTATAAGTAAAAATTTCTAAAATCGTTGGACCAGCGCGGCTGCGGTGGGTATATCGAGCTAGTACTTTTTTAAATTAATATTTAATGCGTCAGTATAGTCTGTCAAAAAAGTGAAGAAATTAAAAAGTGGCAACATCGTAGTGTTCAAATTAATCTAAGAAAAAGGGGATGACATTACGATGTTGCCACTTTTTAATTTCTTCACTTTTTTGACAGACTATACTTAACGCATTAAATATTAATAAAAAATCGGCCAAGTGCGAGTTGGACTCGCGCACGAAGGGTTCCGTACCGTTATAGAGCAAAAATAGGCCAAAAATTGTGTTTTATGTATGGGAGCCCCCCTTAAATTTTTATTTTAATATTATTATGAGTTATTGAAGTAGACATACAATCAAGCTTCTTGAAAATATCATGCGCTTACCAATTGCCATTACTGATGAAGAACAAAAAAGGCCGAAAAAATCACGTTTGTTGTATGGGAGCCACAATAAATTATTAATTTAATTTTGTTTTTAGTATTTGTTGTTATAGCGGCAACCAAAATACATAATCTGTAATAATTTCAGAAGTCTAGCTATAGCGGTTCCTGTGTTACAGCCTGGAGACAGACAGACGGACGGACGGACGGCCAGACATCGAAGTCTTAGTAGTAGGGTCCCGTTTTTACCCTTTGGGTATGGAACCCTAAAAAAGCAGGCACATAATAATTATAAGTATTGAATATTGCCTGCAGTTTCCTGATATTAACGAAAGAACATAAAAAAATATTCCTTGAACATGCTTATTTTATGTTTTTTTTTTTTTAATTTCTTGTTTAAATTTTTCAGTGTTAAAAGGTGCTATCAGTGGCACTTTTTGCAATTCAATTGTGGGCGTTGTGAGCTGTATCGAAAATAAAATAAAAAGGTAAGCAGCATATTTATAACTTATTTTAACCCATCAAGCCCCAAGCGGCCACATGCGGCCGCGAAAAAAAAGAATATCTATTGTGTCTCGTTTCCCACGATCGAGGGATTAAAGTATATTAATAGCTATCGTCTAGGCACTAGGGCATAAATAAAAAAAATCTACCAAGTGCGGGTCAGACGCAAGCGATGTGTTCCGTGAGATTTGGCGATTAAAATAATTTTTGAAGTTATTTTCTAGGGTCTAGATAAGGTATTATTTAAAAAACAAATATTATAACAGTACGTTAAAATAAATCATTTTAATTTTACAGTGACATGCAGAAAACGAAACCAACAGTTTTGATATGGGAGGAGATGAATACTGATTTGGAGAAAGGATGACAACGCCGAAGCGGACCTACGCATCAAATGCGCTACTGAATAGAATAATATATTATTCTTACAGATAATAAAACCTAAGGAAGGGTGACTGTATCAAAATAATCGGCCAAGTGCGATTTGGACTCGCGCACGAAGGGTTCCTTACCGTTAGAGAGCAAAAATAGGCCAAAATTGTTTCTTGTATGGGAGCACCCCTTAAATTTTTATTTTATTTAAAGCCCGACCAACAAAATAAAAAACCTCGCCATATTGCGGAAAACTACTGGAACTAATTTCTTCAACTGGCAATAATCTTTATGAGATGTCATAATTGTCATCTGTCAAAGTGTGTTCTCGATTGTGCGTGATATATTTCTTAGACAAGTGGGTTATTTACGCGATATAATGCCGAAAACTATTAAAAGCCAGTTAAGAAAAGTTATTTATAATATCAATAATTACTTGTCGGAAAGAAAGTCTGAAGGAATGGACTCTATTCCTCTAAATAACATCACGGACCTTGTTATCAACATGACTGGTAGGTACCTCATATAGTGTGTGCAATTTGAATTGGCTAATTTGTGATTAGTTTAATTTAAAAGTTCTGTTTTTAGGTGTATCCCGATCGTCCGTAATGAAAATACGAAGAGAAGGTCAGACTTCAGTTGTATTTTCTACACCAAAGAAAAATAAACCGAAAACAAAAAAGAAAATCAATCTGGATGATTTCGATCTCTGTGCAATTAGGCATAAAATACAAGAATTTTATACCGTCCGAAAAGAAGTACCGAGTTTGAAGCGGTTGCTTGCAGCTCTGAAAGAATCCATAAATTTTGTTGGTGGCAGAGAGTCTCTTCGTTTACTCTTGCACAAATTAGGTTATAAATTTAAAAAATGTAGAAACCAAAGGACAATTCTTATGGAGCGGTATGATATAGTAGCTTGGAGGGATAAATATCTACAAGAAATCAAAGATGTAAAGGAGAGCGGTATGCCAGTTGTATACCTCGATGAAAGCTATATTCATACTTCTCTCAATCATGCAAAATGCTGGCAAAGTGAAAATGAGCCTGGTGTGTCTAAATCTGTTGCTAAAGGCAAAAGATATGTGACTGTCCATTGTGGCGGCAAGACTGGGTTCGTCCCGAATGCTTTATTAATTTTACAATGACAAAGAAAAAAAAGAAGATTTCCACGAAGCCATGAATAAAGTTAATTTTTAAAAATGGGTATTGGATAAATTAATACCCAATTTACATGAACCAACCTGTATAGTCATGGACAATGCTAGATATCATTCTAGCCAAATTAACAAGCCACCAAACATGAATAATAGAAAACATGAAATTGCAGAATGGCTTACATCAAATGATATTGCCTACCCTGCTTATGCCACCAAAAGTATGCTAATGGTTATAGTCAATCAAAACAAACCTGACCCGATATATGAAATTGATAGTTTAGTACAGGATTATGGTCACAAAATATTAAGACTGCCTCCTTATCATTGTGACCTCAATCCTATTGAGATGATATGGGGTATTGTAAAAGGGAAGGTTGCCACAAAGAATGTTGGTTTAGACAATATCACATTCATGCAGCTTGTAAAAAACTGTTTTGAGGTAAATATCACATATTTCGACAAAAATAAAATTAAATATTTTGTTTACCATTACTGATTTTAAATTATTCTTATAGGATATTACTGCCGATACATGGAGTAATTGTTGTGATCATACAAATAAAATAGAAAAAGAATATAGACAAAGGGGACCAGTAATTGATGGAGAAATTGAACAATTTATCATAAATGTTGGCGGCAATGACAGTGAAACATCCACAAGTGGCAATGAGTCAGAGATATCTGACATTGAACCACTACAATCTGACCATGAAGATGAAATAATATATGAATGTGTTGAATATTTAGATTCTGAGTTTGATGAATAATTTAAATAAAAGTTTAATAATGAAATTATGAAGTTGTACTTTTTTAAACTGCCTATATACTTTAAAACTATACATAAATGCTATGGTTTTGTATAGTCTATATTAAAATTAGTCTATATTAAACACTAGCTAAAAATTGCACACTAGCCAATTCGCAAGTGTATCACTGTACTAGATGTTGCCATATTCATAGTTCATTTAGCGCCCTCAGGGCAGGTTTTCTATTTTTTTGGTCAGGCTTTAATTAATTATTGACGTAGACATACAATAAGGGCCTTCGTGAAAATATAATGTGCCTACCTGTTGCCATTTTTTATATAGAGCAAAAAAGGCCGAAAAAATAACGTTTCTTGTATGGGAGACACCCTTAAGTATTATTATTTTTTTAAGTATTTGTTGTTATAGCGGCAACCGAAATACACAATCTGTGAAAATTTCAGAAGTCTAGCTATAGCGGTTCTTGAGTTACAGCCTGGAGACAGACAGACGGACGGACGGACGGACAGACGGACAGACATCGAAGTCTTAGTAATAGGGTCCCATTTTTACCCTTTGGGTACGGAACCCTAAAAATCCATGAGTCTACAAAATTAGAACCGAATACATACATGATGCTATTGTCATATTTTAGTGTACGAAAAGGAACTAAATTCAAAACGGTTGAAGTGTGGGTGTTACGTTTCCTTAGTTTTTATTATTCGTAATATGAAGAATATTACAATAATACAATCATCAATTGTACAAACATGTATAACATTTATATTTTTCTAAATCTTAGCAGTAAATTAAGGATAGAGCTAGATTAACAAAAACCCGTTATCTTATAATATCTTTAAACGATATATCTTTAAATCTCGGAATCAGCTCCAACGATTTTCATTGTATTATGAATGTAACGTTGTAAACTCAGTTTAATTTCAAACGGAAAAAATGCATACTGTAGATAGATTGTTAAAAAAATCTTCAGACTATTTATTATCAATTGTACAAACATGTATAACGTAATATATATTTTTCTAAATCTTAGCAGTAAATTATGGATTGAGCTAGATTAACAAAAAACCCGTTATTATGAATAATTAATAACGTTTTTGTAACTATTTTAAAACACTTGATTAAATAGTGTTATGAATGTAACGTTGTAAACTCAGTTTAATTTCAATTGAATGTAAATAATTAGTTTTGATTGAGTGATGCATAACAAAATGTTTTAACTTTTATTTTACGAATTTAATTGAATCTAAACAGAGTGTGTATGATGTATGTA
Source organism: Polyommatus iphigenia (assembly GCA_963422495.1). Taxonomy (NCBI): domain Eukaryota; kingdom Metazoa; phylum Arthropoda; class Insecta; order Lepidoptera; family Lycaenidae; genus Polyommatus; species Polyommatus iphigenia. The sequence continues at coordinate 789,234 of OY730189.1, forward strand.
TTCTAGCATTGTTTGTTTAAAAAAATAGACTCACCGAGTTTCTTACGCCGGTTCTTCTCGGTGGGTGGGTCAGCGAACCGGTGGCAGGGACTTTATATTGACCAAAAAGTAAAAACAATAAATAATCATATTCGTCAAAATTTTGTTTTTATTTGTTTTATATTGTCGGATTTTTATGTTTCAAAGACTTTGTTTTTGTGAAAATTGGGTATTGTTATGTGAACTAAACATAACAAACTCAGTTTTTACAAATTCAAGTTTATTGAAACGTAAAAATCTGACAAGGATATCCTATCCCCATAATATCCTAATACACACATACAAACATAAACGCACACATACACACCTATGGAGTTTTAATCGAACCAATTCTAGATGGCGCTAGCTGTCCCATCAAATGTCAATTCGTGAGCCGTCAAACTCTTCTAAGACGCTTATCTGTCTACAAATATATAATAATAATCTGTGGTTTCTGTGTTCAGTGCAGTTCATCGGCGCTTTATTAATTGAAAATCGTTAATAGAATGATACGTAGTATCCCTAAGTAGTCTGTGATAGAATGCAACTTTAATCAATTAGTACATACATGCGTTAGCATTCTATATAGTTTGTGGTACATACAATATGTACATGATTTACACAGTGCACATTCCTTATGAATGTTAATTGGTAATCGTGTTTATTTCGCCTAAAACAATGGATATCTTCATCACTTTATTTTACATATTATTTTGCATTTGCGTAGTTTATCCGCCTAGTGAATTTGTGTCAGCCGGATTTACGATACCTCAAATCTTCGACGGGTACCTAGCGTCTGAGAACGTGAACTTTATCGGCTACCATTTGAAGCGCATAACTATAACGTGCTGTTTGCACTCGCTACTTCCTCTGGGGTACTTCTTCACGCTATGGTGCGGCGGCGAGCGAGGCCTGTGGTTGCAATATGCGGCCGGGTGCGCTGCACTTATCCCCGTCATGTTTTTATACCATCTATGCTCCTGGTATGAGAACAACAAGAAAAATCACCCAGTGGTCAGATCTCTCATCCCTTATGTACCAGAGGGTAGCGACTGGAGAATCATTGCTGTTGACTTCAACAGAGAGTTCCGGAGGTAAGCTGGTTCAGTCCTACTTGCGCAGATCTATCTTTCATAAATCACAACACGACAATAGACATCCTTAGACAGTATCTTCTTAGATATTTTGTAAACCTTATTGTTGTATTTAATATTTATTAATCCCATGATGTGTTTACATTGTTGAAGTTCAACGACGTAAACATGTTGCATAGTGAAAAGCTGCTATTTTTTACTTGGTGTCAGAACACCAAGTAAGTTAAAAATAGCAACTATTGAGGAAAGAGAAACAATTTATAGAATTTTGTATAGATATCATATTATAATGCAGATTCATTATTTAAAGGGGTACGAAGATTTTGGCCGACCTACTGTCTGCCATTGTGTTTTTTCCCGTTCATGAATATTTTTTTCAAAAATGGATAGCTAACATCAATACAAACAAAAAATAATCTTGGACAAAACCACGTAAAGTGTCACATTTCAAAGATATGAGCTGCCAAAGTTATACCAATTTAAGATATTGCAATTTTGGCAGCTCAAATCTTCGAAATGTGACACTTTACGCGGTTTTGTCTAAGAGTATTTTTTGTTTGTATTGATGTTAGCTATACATTTTTGAAAAAAAATATTCGTTAACGTGGAAAAACACAATGGCGGAGAGTAGGTCGGCCAGGCTCCATATAAAAATTTTCATACCCCTTTTATGGGTTTTTGTTGGCTGATATGTGTTCCTGATTAGCTAAAGTGATGCATCTTCCGATTTTTTTTCGAATTGCATCACTATGTCAAAATGGGCAAATAGTGGTGTTACAACTTCAATGGCGTTTTGTTGTAAGACATTTGGAAATCAAACTTTGATTGCTAATTTTTTACTTGACTGTACTTTTATTTGTCTAATTGTCTCCCCATAAAATATCAGTCTGAGAACTGAGATTCAGCAGAATTGACCCACAGTTCATGTTAAATTTATAATATTTCAGTGTAGACAAGATATCAATACCTCTGAGTGCTACTAGCAAGTTTGTGGCAACACCAACATGGCTGATAAAAGTGACTCAGTACAGTGTGAATGCTGTTAAGCAGGAAGATGCTGCGCTTGTTGCTACTGCTGTAAGTGTGACTGAAAGTATTAGCCCAACTTCACCAACAGCTGTTGAAGATAACGCTTGAATTAGTATCATGTTACCTCTTTTGTTTTACTTATGAATGGAAGAGAAGACATGCCATTTACCAAGATGCTAACACTCACAGACAGTAACAGAGTTGGTGAAATTGGGCCTTAATGTTGTAGATTATTAAAAGTTGCAATTCCTTGTCGTAATGAATAAGAATAATAATAATGATATTTTTATTTATTAAACAGACGGATAGCCATGACTTCTCTACATCCGGTGAGGACGAGGTGCAGTATGTAAACATCGAAGTGATACCGTCCAGGGAGGATGTAAAGAAGTTCACATTCCGTATAACTACTTCAGCTCTGAGAGATCTACAGCCACACCTGCAGCGTGCAGTGCGAGTGCCCGAACATATATCGTTGCTGCCCACGTTAATAGAGAGGTTCATTAAGGTCTTCAAACAGCATGTGGAGCAAAATCCTGTATATTATACTGATCAGGTAAGAAAATTATGTATAATATTATGATATTTTAAGTTTATTTTAAATACTTAACTGTTTCCAAGATTCTTTACCCTGCATTCTTTTCCCTTTGGTCTACTTTATATCTGTGCCAAAATAATCAGAAGGTTACTATATATTTTGTATATTTTTTGAGATAGTAAGAAAAATAAATGTATAAGGAGAAAATATTATATCGCTGAGTTGTATGCTTAGCATGTCCACTATTAGAAAGGGCCTATCAGAAGTATCCTCTATCTACAGACAGACAAGTGACAGATCGACGGAAAAATCTGCCTATGTAGCTCAAACAATATATTTTTTTGATTAGGAGTTGGAGCTATGCATTGGCTGCATGCAGAACCAAGCTGATGTGAAACTAAACAAGCGCTGTGATCCTGTCGTGCTTGAAGGAGACCAGGCTGAGCAACCACCATGCCAACAATGCAACTGCAGGTGAGTAATACCTTGATCGTAGGAAATCCAGACACAATAGCTATTCAATTGTTATCGCGGCCTGATCAGGCCTCCTGGGATTTAAAGCGTTAAATACAATTATAAAATCTATAATCCATATTTCCATAATTCCATACTAATATTATAAATGCTAAAGTGTGTCTGTATGTCTGTTACCTCTTCACGCCCATGCCGCTAAGCCGATTTTGCTGGAATTTGGTATGGAGATACTTTGATAACATAGGATACTTTTTATCCCGGCAAAATGTGCAGTTCCCGCGCGATAAACGGTTTTTGGCGCAACATAGTTGCGGGCGTCATCTAGTATAAATTTTATAGTTACTAAAACATAATATAATATCACTAGCTGTCCCGGCAAACGTTTCTTTGCCATATTATATAAAGTATATCGCCCGTATTATTTTATTGAATTAGTGACTAAATAAGTATGTCACCATGGCAACGTCCATCGCTATCCCATGACCCGCGTCGCATAAACAATGGTCGCTCTTTATAGACAAATAATTTGCAATAAAATAAAATTGCGACTATAATTAAAGATCTAAGCTATCCTATCTCTCAAGTTGGAAAAAAGCACACATTTAAAAAAAAGAAACATTAAAATCGGTGAAGTAGTTTAGGAATCCATCGCGGACAAACATCGTGACAGGAGATTTATATATATTAGATTAGATTGTGTTATGTGTTGTTGCCTTGCGGGCGAATCTAATTCTACAGTTTTGTGTGGTAGCAAGTAATGTACGCGAAATAAATGTAACTACTTTTGATTAGACTTGATTATAGTTTTGATGTTTCATTAGGCGATTTTAGCTGTACTTCTACATCCGCACGCGTATGATTGCGTGGGTTGGTTGTTGCTGCTCAGATAATGTATTAAATACTTAATATTGTATTTTTATGAGTACTGTGTTGAAACATGATAACATTTTACAATATATTAACTGTAGTTAAACTCTTTTACCAAAAAAAATTTAACTAGGTTAAATAGTCATGCTTGATATGTCAAGGTACGTGAGATACAGTAGAAAATTGACTTGACATACTGACAAAACAATAAAGTTTGATTTTTTTATCTACTTACAGAATATTAATACATCAGCTCCATAGTTAAACAACAGCTTTATTACCCTTTTTTAACAATGTAACTGTTCATTAAGCGATACCGTATCTTTTGTCTCTATCTACTACATCTCCCTCTTTCTAGCGCTCTGGTGTTGAGCAGTAATACCATATCTTTTGTCTCTATCTACTACATCTCTTTCTAGGGCGCTGTGGTGCTGTGCGTGCATGGCGCGCTGGTGGGCGGCGCGTGCGGGCGCGGCGGGAGCGTGGCTTGCGGCGCGCGGGTCCTGCCCCGTCTGCCGCGCGGTATTCTGCCTGCAGGACGTGTGCCCCGCGCGCCCACTGACCAGCTAGCCCATGTATATCGTCATAGATATCAAGCGCATCATCCTTGAGCGCGACCAAAACGTTGAGTAAACTATAGTGAAGTGACGAGTGCGCGGTATTCTGGGCTTGTACTACGAAACCGTTTTGAGACTCAAACAATCGAACGAGAATGCCGCATCCTACTCTAACAAACGTGAAATGACGTTGTTAGAGCAGGACTCTTGGCAGGATGATGCGCTTGATATACTGCCTGCAGGATATCAAGCGCATCATCCTTGAGCGCGAGCAAAACGCAGAGTGAACTATAGTGAAGTGAGTGCGCGGTATTCTGCCTGCAGGACGTTTGCCCCGCCCCTATTCTGGTGATGAATAAATGAATTGAACTATCGTGAAGTAATGTGTCCATATCGTATTCTACCTTGGTCTATTTCAGGGACAATGTTAGTTTTAGAAATGTTGAAATCATCTTGAACAATATCGCGTAACAAGGGTTCCCGCATTATAGCATGAAAGTAAAGGTCATTAGTCCCAAAACAGTTTTTTGATGATTACTTAAAAACTAAATACAAAACTAATATTTCCTTTAGCTATGATTTTACAAAGTGTATGATTGTAATAGTGCAAGTTATTTAATGATAGTAACTGAATAAGTGTAACAGATATTTGTTGAAAAGCTCAGAAATATTCATAATTTCGAAAAATAAAACTATCGAGTCAAAATAAGCGAATCGTGTTTTCCGTTAGGCTAGCATCAGATAAATATACAATGATTAAATAAATCTCAATTTCATTTAAGTCAATCGTCTTCCGGGATCGTAATACTTATTAGAAAACACAGCAAAATTTGACAGCTCGCTCTTAAAGGATTATAGTACATATTTTGTATTTTTCTGCCTCTAACAGGCCTTGGCTGATGCTGCATGAATATTGTATATCACTAGATATTATATTGTCAAACATTTAATCCTTCGATCGCGGATTCTTGATACTGTCATTCTATTGTTGTCGTGATCACCGGTGCTCTTATGGGGCTTGAAGGATTAAAAGTGAACTGTATGCAATGGCTACTGTGTAAGACAGTCAGCTGCACCTGTCCCCAACTATCATGAAGAGGAGCCATAGCAAACAGTCCTCGGATGGTTTTTAAGATTGGTGTATTTGATATCCCTTTGATGTTAACTGTAAGACGTGTAAGTTACACTTACCAAATATTCCATTAATATATTCCTAGTAGTGCAAGTAGCATTAATGTCATTATAGTCTTTAGTAGATTTGGTGTCTATATACAGGGTGAACTAAAATGTTCGACAATAAATAAAACCATGATTTGTTATTCTTTTTGGATACTTTAAAAGTAGTTTTAAAATCTTTTCTCATGTTAAAGAATGGACTGATAATATAATGTGGTGGCTAGAGGAATGAAATGTAGAGACTGATTATATTTGGCATTTCATGTAAGCATGGGTACTGTGAAACAAACCGTCGTGAAAAAAAATCTTGGCTGAGTATTTAGCCACAATTTTTTTTAATTATTTTTAGTGAGTTCATGGAATTATTTACTGTCGTATTCCATACCCGAATTACTGTTTTATATAACTTTTGATGTTGATTATACAAACTATAATATCCTAGGTTTAAGGTAAAGTAAATAATTATAAGGAATGGAATAGATGTTTGTAAATTAAACTGGAACCCAGAAATTTCTCGTTGACCTTTTTACAACTAGGAATTACTAAACAATTTGAATTTCAATTATTTTTAACAATACGGTAACAAGGTTTTGTTTAGCAATGACATTTGATTAACCTATGACGTACATTCAGGGACAATTACTTACTGTCATATCATAATACTGAATACATCTTAAATTTCTTAATGCATTAAAAATAATGTTTTATGGAAATTATAGTTTTTTTTTAATGAAGACATGAGTGGAAGAAGTGGGTAACAATTTTAAAATTGTCATTTTTCCATTAATGGAGGCTATAGGACCGGAAAAATGATTTGAAAAAAAAATGTGGATTCTACAATTATAGTGAAGTAGGTAAGTTACATTTGTTCAAATTATTAGGAAAAAAATGAGTAATTTCTCTTATTTTGTAAAATGTTAGTTACCCGATTCATCCACTCATGTCTTCAAAATATATGAGATTGTTTTGCACTTTTTAAAATAGTACTTTTATATTTGTAATATTTATAATGTTTTAACTTTTTATTAAATCTTAGAGTCATTACATTAAAGAAATATTTTTGTAGTCATTTTGATTGTATAGCTCAAAGGCTGAGTCTAAATTATTAAAATTGGGCTGCATAGTGCATATTAATTAACACATGAATATGATTAATGATTATAACTTGGTCAACTATGGTGCAATAATTATTTTAAAATTATTTATTTACAATTATTATGATTTTAAATCTAGACTAATTATTGTTATTACATGTCAACGATTTCTTAATCAGCAGGGTAAGGGGGTTTGAGGTGAATCTCATAATATCTCATCAATAGAAGAAGGGGAGGTCAAAAAATTGTCTCGTAATTAATTGGCGACCCCTAAGCCATGACTCTTAATTTAAGAAATTACGAGCTGTGACGGTGCTACAGCTTTTAGGGCGGCCAGACTAAGCTACCACACTATTCAAACTACATATTTTGAGGCCCACGGCGAATACTTTTTCAAATACATTTGGGGCCTCGTTTATTCAGATTTCAGATATTATATTGATAAAGCGTAAACTTAAACCAATTCTACTATTTAATACAGTTTACAACATTAACGCAGTTTCGATCCCAGTTCGATCCAATATTATGTTTCCTATCAAACAGCAAATTGGTATTTTCGTGAAAATCGGTGTCGTTGGTTTAATTCACTATCATTCATATTACATTCTAATTGGTATAAAAGTCACATAATATGCGTCGCCACAATATGACGATCTTGCTTATGATATTGCCCAGTGAATGGAAGCTACATAGTTCTAGCTACAGTCCAAGTCTCGAGGCGAGTCACAAAACTTTATTTTATTAAATTCCGAAATTGGTTTAAAATTTTGGTAACTATCTCGTCGTAAGTATAATAGTTATGTGTATTCATATACGTATATTGTATGTGTAGCCATGGTATAACCAACAAATGTCTAAATTTAAAGGAATTTCTATGTGTTTAAATAAAATTTTTAAAAGCAATTTGCCATTGTTCTGTTTTGTATAACCTGGTCACTGAACACGTTGAACTAACTCTACTTGTCTCTTTCATTCACATGCGAAAATATCTCTCGATCCTATCTTACCTACCCGTGGAAACAAGATTTAACTAAATATTCGTAGGTACGCGAGTAAAAGAGATGAGTAGATACAGGTCAACAGCAGATTTTTTATTTGTCAACGAATGGGCTATAATTAGTATTCCACATAATGCTGCACATACATTAGAAAATATTATTGATACATTAATAAATCATGCAGTGGCGGGTGAAGACCTAAATTTGACCTGGGCAAGATATTTTATGCGATGACGTATGACGGATGACGATGGATGACGTAAGAGGACGGCAGAGAAATATAATTTTTAGATACTCAATTAATTTTATTTATAAAAATTTGAGTATTAAAACTTGTAAATCCTAAAAAAACCCTGTGATGGGGGATCCAAGGATCGCGAGGCTGTTCTAGGCGTTGGCCGGTGGCCTTATCGCCCACGCCTGAGGCCGCCTCTAAAATCATGTGCCTTGTAAACTAATGGGATGTCACTTAACGCGCTTGCCACTTAACCTTGCTATTAACGGTCATTTTGATCCAGTAATTAAAAGTCGCTCAGGTGCAGATTAACCCTGCATTGTCACGACAGTTAACCCCGCATCGATCGTGTCGCCACGTGCGAGATAACATCGCAATTATTGCGCGCTCGCTTTTTTACCCCGACAGGACCTTTATACCCAACGCCATAATGACGAAAATGTAAACTCTAAATAGCCAGCCGATGGCTATCGCAAGCCCTAGACTGAACTGAACAGTGAACTGAATATATCCAGTTTGTTGCTTGGCATAGATCAGTGATAGTGGACTGACAAAGAAGTCGTTTGTAAAATACCGCGTCTAAGCTGGAGCGCTTGTCGGCTTTAAAAGGAAATATTTTTTAACCGACATAATTTAAAGTTCTTTCGGTACCTCGTTTGGAATAAACCGCTGCAAGCAGTAAGTCCTATGCAGTTGATGCCCAGGTTCTGAAGTTTTCTGACAGGAGTTTATCTAGGTATTCATAAGTGCATTGGCTAGCGGCAAAATATATTATACCAGTCGTCAGCACTGCTGTGTCTGCTGAAGCCTGAATAGATATCCTGTCAAAACTTCTCAGAACCAAGCAAGAGTTGTCCTTATTATTTGCTTATGTTGGTGGAAATTAACAGTTTTATTTTCTGTTCTCTAGTCTGTTGAAGTCTGTTAAAGTACGATGGCTGCAGAGCTTCGTCCACCAGGGTGCTGTTATGCTGCACGACAGTTCTCCAAGACTACGACACTACACGGCTTCAAATACCTCAGCTCGAAGTATTACTGTGACCGGTAAGTATTACTTACAAATACACACTTAACTGTCGGTTAATGTTGATGCAGCATTTCGTACACTTCGCATCGCTTTATCTACACTGTACCTAGTAGTATTTAGCTAAATTGCGCACGTCCGATCCGAATTTGTCTCTGTGTGATGAGGGTCCGGAGTGAACGTAGAACTATTTATATGATAGCATTCACAAAATCCTTACGATTCTTCATTTCTTTCCGTCATCCGTGAATCTTGGGTTTCACGGTGACGGAAAAAAGGCCCCGCCCGCCACCCGCCTAAGAAACTCGCCTTGCGAATTTTTTAGGCGGGTTCTCCTCGACGGGCTGGTTCCCGAATCGTAGACTCGACCTTCAAAGAGAGATTGATCAGTTATTTTGTCTTCTTTGACTTTATTATAGTTGGGGCTGGCTAGTATGCTGCTGCGCCAGCGCGTGCTGCGCTGGCGTTTTATGCGCAGTGCTGTGGGCTCGCTTCCTGCAGGTGCCCGCCCTGCTTACGCTGCGGGAGACCAAGTCGTCCACGGACTACATGGCCATGCCGCTAGTGGGCATCTGCCCGCCCACTGAGACCGTGGCCCAGCTGTTCCGGCAGCAGATGTGAGGGTTTTAAGTTTTCATTCCAATGGGCTAGTTCACTTTAGGCCAGGGGCTCCCAATCTTTTTCAGCCTGCGGCGCACTTACAAGTCAATATTTTGTCACGGCGCCCTACTCTACCTAGCTATTACAAAAAGATACATAAATAAACACCTTTAATGATTATAGTTAGGTTAAGCAAGTAAATAATAATAAACAAATATTTAATCATCTGCCTGCTTTGTATAATTCATATATTATAATTTTATTTTATCATATTTAAGGTTTTGGAAAATGATGGAGGATCGACTCACGGCGCCCCTCTTGCCTTTCCACGGCGCACCAGGGCGCCGCGGCGCACAGTTTGGGAACCCCTGCTTTAGGCTTTAGATCGTTGCGTTGACGCGACGCAGCGCTAGGGCTATCCCCTCTCGCTTCGTTTCTCTCCTTCCGCCGTGTGGACTCGCCCTCAACTAAGGACATGAGCATTTTAGTCTGAAAGATAATCTCTTTAGTTTCATCAACTTACCGATAGAATGGCGAGATAGTGCTTGCGGCCAATCAAATTGGTGAAATCATACCGAGTGCTCGGTCGAGGGCACTGTTTCGGCACTCTATTTGGTAAGTTGATGAAACAAAAGAGATCTTTCAGGCTAAAATGCACGTGTATGTATGTATCTTTAACATGTGAAGACATGTCCAAACTCCAACTATAACTAATGCCTTTTGCAAACTCTCAAATATTTCCACTAATACACCACTCCATGTTTAGGGTCATAAACAAAACGGACGAGAGTCGTCTTCCGGAGATTCTAGACCACGTGCTGCGGAGGAAGTATACCACCATGGATCAACTGAGCACGTTAGAGGAAGTGCTGCGGAAGAACAACGTTACTCTAGCAGGCGCGTTGGAGCGAGTCATGCCGCCGTGTAACAAGATAGTGAGGAACTGTCGCTGGCAGTCCGTGACTATACCGTGCGAGACTCTGTTCGAGCAGCAGCTCACGCAGTGGGGTGTTTGCTGCCTGTCTAATATTTCAGCGTAAGTGGAAGTTTGTTGTTCTTTTTACTCATAAGGAACGACTGCTTAACCGTGTGCCGTTGTTGCCGGTGCTTTAGAATTTTAACACCGTGTTCATACAGTGTTGTATTGGGCTAGCTCGAGGTCCTTCCCAACTAGCAAATTGGTCTTAGGAATAGCAGCTTATAATGCAAGAAGTCCGTCAAAAGCCACAGAATAGTTTTGATTGATGTATGTAATATGTTGGCTTATTATTGCACTCTGAAATGCTAATTTAAGCTAAGAGTAATAATCTGCTAAAATAAGTCTTGAAAGCGCATTAGAGATTTAAATTTGTGATATTTTCAAGTGATAGTCCTAAAATAGCACGATATGAGACTTTAGCTCTATGCCAAATACATAAGTATGAATAAAATCTTATCCAAGACCAGGCCTGTCTCACTTCCATACAAACGGTGCGAAATCGCCGAGATATTTACCTACTATTCTGGAAAACAACCTAATTTCAACCTTTTGCATAGCGTGTAGCGTTCATAGTACAATAACTGTCTGCCGTCTCGCTCTAATCTGCCAGGGCTGTCAAGCGAACGGCGCGGCGGCGCGGCGGCCGGGTACTATTACTTTTGTTTCGCGGATGTGTGCGCTGCGTATGCGACAAGTCGAGCGAGTGCCAGCCTATTGAGACTAGTCCGGTGATAGGACGCTTGCGTTTATCATACCTAAACTCGGGAGTGAGACTTCTGTACCGTAAGGCACTATTATGTATTCTGTGCCAAGGCTAACACATCTCTACAAAAATGCGTTGTTAGGATGCGTACAAGCCTCGTAGTCTTAGGTACGCTATTGGGCGTTTGCACACTGCACGATAACGACACGACACGATACCGCAGAATAGAGGGCCACCGCACATATTATACAATTTCAAGTTGGCCGACTATCGTACAAACTGACTATCGTACTAATTCTAATATTCTGTCACTTAATATTGAATGCACCCAAAATATTCTCCTTTCTTTTCGCCTTCGTTTTATTAGTGCCACAATAAAAGCGTGCTTTTTACGCATTTTAACACGCACGTCGCTAGGCTAGCAACACCGTTACCAACTAAATCTAAAAGTCTGCGGCTGGCAGCCTACACGATGAAGTTGTCCAATTAAATTGTGACACTACGCAATTTAGTTTGTACGATAGTCGGCCAACTTGAAATTGTATTATATGTGCGGTGGCCCTTATCTATTCTGTGGTATCGTGTCGTGTCGTTACCGTCGCAGTGTGAAAACGCCCATTTATTGTACAAGCGATGCTAGAATTACTGAAGTAGCAATTATCGTGGCTGTTACAACAGTAAAAACATTGAACTGGTCCCTTTTTGCTCTCATAAATGATAATTAATCCTGATACAATCCTGTATGTTGCATTTTTAAAATCTTGAAGCTTTATGTAAAAAGATTATACCTTTACGGATTTTGCTTAATAAGAGCATTATGACTTTAAAAAAATGGACACAACTAAAGCGAAGTGGTGGATTCAGAAGAAAAGTTATGGCTAAATATAAAAATTTGCAGAAAACGACAAGTGCAAATATTATAAACCAAGAAAAGTGCAGTGAAAAATCTAGTGGTTCCGTACATTTTCTGGAACAATAATATGTCTCTCATACCATACCATATTTTTTAAAAACGAAAGAAATTTATTATATTATGTAGAAGAAATGCTGCAATGTAACTTAAGATTTATTAATAAAATATTAATTGTATATTTTTATAGTTTTATTTATATGGTAACAACATTTTAAAGCATAAGTAGTATTTGCAAGGTCTTCATGGTCTACCTGAAACAAATAATCCTTTAAAATTATGAACTTATGACAAAGTCAGACTTGTAACCTAACCTAACATTTATTTTAATCTTAAACGGTTTTCTGATTATCTATGTAAGGAACCCCAATTTAACATGGTGTCAAACTGTCACACTCTAAATCGGAGCATAAGTCTTACAATAGCATAATGTCGGACATTACATCTCATAATAGTTTTGTATAAGTTTGTATATTAAAAAAAGACGGGTTGCACTCCGGGAGTTCCGGCAGAAGTGAAAACTTGATTATTAACGTTGTGCATTATTTTTTTTAACCCATTTTTTATGAAAATCGATTAAAAAAAATAAAATAAAATAATAATAATAATAAAATAAAAAATAATAATAAAAAAAATAAAAAATAAAAAAATAATAAAATAAAAAAAATTAAAGATCGTTTTAATTAATTAATCGAAACCCTTACAATCGATTAAATTTTTAACCCATTTTTATGAAAATCGATTTTTAAAAAATCGATTTTTTAAATTAATCGAAACCCTTACAATCGATTAAAAAATATCGACAATCGAAAAAAAACAATCGATTGTTCGATTAATCGATTTCGATGTTACAACACTACTCTCCAACCGTCCTAGGTTTTTTCCTTGGTTTTTCGATCAGCATGAGAATCTGACGCGAGTTTCACAGTTTTTACCCATCCCACAAAAGTGCTCAACGCCGCTAAAGAAGTTTTCACTTCAAAAAATATATTTAATTAAAATTAAATGTAAAAATTACAAGGGGGCATTGAAAATAAACCATATAAACACACATATATCAACGAAAAACTTACCTTCGCACTTAAAGCTGGGCCCATGAGGTCGCAGTCAGGCCAAATCACTATTATTTTAATGGCGTGATGCCATGTTGTTATTGTTATAAATTGTATATAAATTGTAAATTGTATATAATTTGTTATAAATTGACAAACGCCTGACGCACACACGAAGCAAATCTATTAGTCTCATAACGATTTTAGTTTAACAGTACTGGAGATATGTAGCACGATATAGTGCGTTTTGAAGATCAAATTAAGAGTATTTAGCATTTTTCCTGACCTGTACAAAACAATTTCAAAACCAAAGATCCTGAATTTTGTGCCCAAACGCGGTATTAAAATAGTCTATGTGACTGTTCTAAGTCTACTTCTAAAGCTTCAAGTCTTCACGAAAACTCAAATCTGATTTAATCAGAACCAAATTTTGCTAGTTGGGTTAGGACATCCCTTGTTAAGGTTTACTATTATCTAACGAATGCGGAATGCGTGAAAACTTTTTTGAGGCTAAAGAACTTCTCAAATCTTAAATGCCGTAACGCTGAAGAATTAGAACTCTGATGCTGAAAAATACGGCTGAGTTTCTGTGTGACCATAGAATATAGGACAATAATTCATTATATGACTCATACTAGTTAAAGTTACATTGAAATTTCAGGGTAAACATGAAGCCACCTCTCTACACGCGTCTGGCGTTCTCGCGAACGCTCAGTATCGGTCTGCAGTGTTCGCAGCCCGACAAGCCAGTGCTGACGGGGTGCGAGGTGATTGTTTTTTTAAGTGGCATTTGAGCTATTGGCCTTTACCACTAGCTAAGTATTTCTTTTTTAATTTCATCGAAATATACACTAAGGCCGGCCATAGACGGACCGCATCTTGCAGCGGACACCGACTGCAAGATGCGGTTGCCGCACGGCGATCTGCAGTTCCCATACTAATCCCCGAGAGGGTCGCGATGCGCTGCGTACCCTTCGCGCATCGCGACAGCAAAGTGTCAGGCCTACACAAGCCCTGGAAGGGCCTCTGTTTGGCCACGGAGCCCGTATGGGCTCGAGGAGGGCCTGCTGGTGACAAGCAGGCACGCGCACGCATAGCCGCGGAATGAAAGCTCACGCGTTCTCGCAATCCTGCGTGCGAAGAGTGGAAGAGTATAGACGGGTTAATTTTGTGGGTAGGGCTGCGGTCAATTCACCATCTTTACGGCCACAGCAAGTCCTACATACCCGGGGGAGTTGTCCCGAATGCGCAACAGCATTCCCCGTCTCAAAAAAAAAAGTTCCCATACTAAATTCATATCTGCAATTCATAGAATAATTTTTATCTCGGAAATTGTACAGTTCTTGCGCGATAAACGAATTTTGGTGTAACGGAGTTGCGGGCTTCATTTAGCATGAATTCATACTAATATATTATATTATATTATAAATGCGAAAGTGTGTCTGTCTGTTTTTACGTCTGTTTTTCTGTCTGTCTTTTACCTCTACACGCCCAAACCGCTGAACCGATTTTGCTGCTCTTTCGATGCCTGTATGTTTTCTTTTTCCAGCTATTCACGAAATACGAGGGCGAGGGCTGGGTGGACCTGCTGTCTACGGCTTTAACACCAGGCCACAACTACGTGGCGCAGCTGTCTTTCACGTCTGTGGTAGACAGCGATCCCGACAAGCTGGTCGACGAGACGTGCATCGCCTCGGAGACGTATTCGAGGACTGCGTGCCTGGTAACTATACCCTAAAAAGTAGAGGGGCGTATCATAGCTTTTAACCCCCGACGACAAAAGAGACACGCTATAACTTACAAGTTAGAAGTGACCGTGTGTGTGTGTATGGTATTGTATAGATCTACCTGGATCTGATGGCAACAAGTGAGAAAAGAAATTGACTCTAGCAATACTGGGGTAGTTGAAATAAAACGTTTTGATCCTTTTTTGCCCTTATAGCGGCTGATTCTGTGTGTGAAACATGCAAATATAAAAATTTATCCAATGATCAAGGCTATTTTTTTGTAAATTTGCCATCAGATCCTGGTAGACTTATTGTAACCATATGGACCAATTTAGATCTGAATTCTACCATAATCGAAAGAGCTATAAGCAGTAGTTCTCATTATCAGCCTCCTGAGTGCGGGAAAATTTGGGCTTATCTATTTATCATGCTTCATATTGTTAAGCTTTCACTTATTTAATGTAATATAACAATATTATTACCACCAACAACTAATTATACTTATTGGCTACCACACTCCGTTTTCAGCTGAGATGCAGAGAAAATTTCTGTGGTTGCTTGGACCCGCTTCGGATAAAACACGAGAATGAAAAACTTGCCGTGTGTCCCATGACCAAGCTTAATTGCTTGCGATCTTTCAATAACAGTGAGTATGCCCTTTACTATAGTCCGGTCGCAGAGCGTTTAGAAATTTGTCGTTGGATCTATCGCTACTTGTTTCTTGCTCGCTTGATTATGTACTGATTTTGCGTTTGATACGCCACAGCGTGCCTGCGAAAATGAAATAGCAATATCGTAGTTTTTCTATTTAAATACACCGATATCCGATACCGATAAACAACTTCCATCCGCGTGACGCGTTGCTCTGTCTTTTCTTTTATACTATCCAGAATAATAAATCATTATTTACTTATATTATGTTATATTATTCTGGATATTATCATTTATTATATGATATATTTGTTATGTTAACTTTATAAAATACCCCTATTTCTCTCTCGCTTACCTATGCGATACGATATCGTATATATCATACCTTGTAATGTAAATGTAAAATACGCTATTACATTACAGGCAAATCCACGTGCCGCTGCTTGCCGCCGTGTAAGAAAGTGATATCTACGATGTCGCTGGAGTCCAGTAAAATGATATCGATCAGCAAAACATACGACGATTTATAGTAAGCTAAACTTGATCTTTTGACAAAAAAAAAAGACAGCGGATCTTGAATAATTAGATGTAGGCTGCGTAAATATCTTAATTATATTTAGGGGGAATGGGGATAGAGGTTTCTTAGAATAAAGTCCCAGTAATTGAGTATTTCAAAAACAAATTATTATTGATTTTTTAATGTATTTTAAAACCTTTTTATTAATAATATTGATATTTAATGCAAAAACCTTAAAAAAATGTTTTTTCAATTAATTATAAGCAATTAAAAATTCATGAAATTTAAATAAAGTCACGTGACTTATAAACGCGCCATGATTGAGATGTGACGTTAAAATGTTAAATACATTTCAATAGTATACGGCAATACTACCCTTATTTCATTAAAAATTAAGGTCAAAATTGTTTGAGCTAACTATAATATTATGCCCTGTACGTAGCTAAAGTTCTGTGGTGACTGGTGAAGAATAACATAATGACGTCACACGCGCTCGTGCCGGAGTGTCGGCGTGTCTTCGGTATTTACTATTTTTATTTTGAAATAACTTTTGAATTATTGCGAAAAACAAAAAAACTAAATTTGTTTGTTATAAAACTTATATATGATATTTCCATTTATCAAAAAAAAAAATTGTTGAAATACTCAATTTTTCGCCTTCGCGCCTACTTATCGTTGTGTAAATATAATGACTTTAATTTCAGTCTCGGATTAGACGAGTCAACGAGCACAATCCTGAACATCATTGTCAGGATAAAGGGGTCCAAGATATTCGTCGTCAACCCCACAGAAACGTGGATAACTTTGCTGTGTAAGTCCGCTACTCACTTTACGATTTATCGTAACGATGTCGTGCAGTAATAGTGTGATGTTACTGTATGTATAAAAGTAATAAAGCAAATCGAAAAGAATATTATCGCGAATAAGCATAGCTCTGAGTATCAAAAATAGCTAGAAGCAAGCACAATAAATAATAATTCATTTACAATAGATGCAACCGAATACTGCAATCACATCTCAAAATTATTGCCTTTGCTTGCCAGATTGACTAGGACATTATAATTATCATTTATCACATAAAATCACCAGCAATTAATTTTATTAATGCACAATATAACCATGTGATAGTTTCATTGAAGGTGTATATTTGAGTTTTGTTTTGAATGTTAATTAAACATTATTTTTCAGCGTCCCTGGGCGGAGTTTTCAACATGTTTCTCGGTGTGGGACTATTCAGTGCTTTAGAAGTATTGTTTCTCATTTTTGTGAGGTGCCCCATTGCGATCAGAAAATCCAGCGAAGTCACTCTGCACCGCAACGCAGTCAGCTAGTACATGTTGATATAACGCATTTCGTTGTACTGAAATATTTTTCTCAATAAAGTTTGTTATAAAATTGCATGTTTATTTGGTAATTCCTTGGTAATTCCAAACGTTCTTGGAGATAAGGGATGATTTATTATATTATTATTATACAAAGTCCCTCTCCTACCGGTACCGACTAATCCACTTTGCAACCTGCTAGGATAAAATATTTAAAAAGAAGGTGAAGCTCTCATTTAAAAAAAACTGCACAAGTGTTTTTGACATTGACATTTGACGTTCATTTGAGATGTGATTTGAGAGGTCAGAGGTGTTGTTGTTTTTTTTATTTTTAATTAAACAAAACATTTATTCAAAGATTATCACAAAAATAATAGTGAATTTTAGGTTTATATTTATAAAATTTAAGTATAAAAATCCAGGAAAATGTCATCTTGGAAAAAAGCTGCGAAAGCTAACCAAAAAACACATAGAGAAAGACATCAACCAGAGTCCCGCAAACATTTAGGGCTCTTAGAAAAAAAGAAAGATTATAAGAAACGTGCTGACGATTACCATGAAAAAGGTGCAACGCTTAAACTTCTCCGCAAAAGAACTTTGGATAAAAATCCCGATGAGTTTTACTTTCACATGATAAACTCCAGAGTAAAAGATGGGGTAAGTTACAGATATTTTACCTGATTCTACTTCATCATCATCATATCAGCCTATTTTCATCCACTGCTGGACATAGGCCTCTCTCAATGAACGCCAAGATGACCGATCTCCTGCTACTTATTCTCCATTAAATACCCCCTATAAGTCATAAAGGCTGGCTATCTCCTAAGTTTTGAGTTTTGACAAATATGCCACCTAAGTCTTTAGTGCCTAAGAACTTAGTTACACATACCTAAATAAAGAAGTGAAAATTTTGTCTCTAAGACATAAACATCTTTACAAAAGCCAAATAACTTTGTTATTAAAAAGAGACTACACTGTACAATAGCTTTAGCGATCAACCCACAATTGAAAAAAGTATCAATGTACTGACTTGCGAGTTGAAAAATGATTGATGTCATTTTTATATTAAAGGTTCACCATGAAGTTGAGAAAGAGGATGAGTACACACCAGAGCAGATCAAGTTGATGCAGACGCAGGACATCAAGTATGTCAACATGAAGAGGACCATTGAGAGCCGCAGGATACAGCGGTTACAGGTAAGGGATCATACACCAAGTTATCACTTCTTAGCAGTGGTGGGGTAAGACCTAAATTAGATGGGGGCAAGATATATTTTGGGAGGCCCCCTGATGGATAATATAATAATATCTATGGACGCTTCACACCACGTCAGTCTGGCCCTGTGCTAAGTACCTGAAGGACTTGTGTTACGGGTACCAGACAACGGATATATTATATTTAATACTTTTTATACTATACATATATTTAAGATTATTATTATATCATACACATATTTAATACACATCCATGACCCGGGAACTTTGAAAAACTTTTTGTTCCGTCAGCGGAATTCGAACACGCGACCCCCGGTTTGAGCTACCAACAGCCCACCAACTGACCCACAGAGGTCGTACACCAAAAAACTTACTCCATACCACAGAGAGATTAGAGAAAGATTGAATAAATGAACTGCTTTGTAATTTTTAATGCTTATTTTTCTACCAGATTTGTAATTTTTTTATATTAATGACATATGAGTATGAGAGTATATAGTATTCATCCTAATATAATGTTTTCAGTCACAACTCCACATGACAGATGTGATAGATTCAACACCAAATACCCATGTGTTCTTTGTCGATGAAGGCGAAGAGAAGGAATTCGATCTGGCAAAACGTCTGGACACACATCCAGCACTCATTAACAGAAAGTCAAATAGACCAAGACTGTCAGACTTAGAAAAAATGTCCTTACCAGATGTCAGTGAAGCAGTAAGTATTGTTGATCTCTTTCAGAATTGTTTTCCTTTTTACACTTCATATATGAATGCTGATTGACCTTCGTGAGTAGAGAGAAACTTTACTTTTTACATACCAAATAGAAGTTTTTCAGTATAAAGGAGACATTTTCTGTCAATATTTGCATTTTTGGCTAGTTATTATTTATGTACACTTTTGAGTTACGAATTTAATTCGCCAGTTCAGTTCCAACAGTAATTTTACTATGATTTTCTTTGCAGGCTTTAGAATCAGCAAAGAAGTCTAAAGAGAAAATTTATAAAGAATTGTCTAAGAGGATTGAGAGGGAAGAGCATCTGACTGTTGTCCAACAGAAGATGGAGTTAAAAAGGAATCTTCAGGACAAGTCAGTCAAGATTTTGAAACCTAAGAAGGTCCAAAAAGGTACTAAGGTATCCGCTCCTGTGTATAAATTCCAATACATTAGAAAAAAATAATAACACATCACCACATGTTTATTACGATTTAATAAATACAATCTTAAAGCTAATAGTTGTTAGTTTTTTTGGCAACTGTTGGTTGCAGAGACTGCACCATTCTGCCAGTGTCACATAATTCATAAAGATATTATGTTCATTTTCTTAAATTCTAAATTACACAAATCATATCAAAAATATTTTTACTTAATCATAATTTCGTACAAGTCTTATAATTATAATTTTATTCATAAACCTAATTATCACAATGAAAGAAATGCAATTTAAATATTTTGTACAAGTTTTTAATACTATCTAGATTTGTCCATAATTTTTAAACTAGGGTTACATTGTTAAGACGTTGACTACCTGTGGCACTTATGTTTTATTCTATAAAAATAGTAGCAAATGCCTTCTTATTTGGATTGGTTTGTTTTAATCTATAGAGGCCTTCGTCATTGGTCGTTCTAAAAGAACGACCAACGACCAACGACGAAAAAGGCAATTAAATGAAATACAAGTATTTTTTTTAATTTTTAAATGTTCAAACTGGCACTACAAAATATGGTCTAACTTCTGATGAAATACAAATTACATTAAACATTGGGTATTACTATAAAAATCAATCGCCAAACAATAATATCGTTGTCAAAACATAAGTTATTTAGATTAAATAAAGGCACACAAAGTAGAGAGTAAATAAAAATGTGTCTAATTTTCTAATCACAAATAACTCCATCTCTTTCTTACATCTAAATTTCCTACTATAGATCTGTCTCTTTCTTACTACATCTAATAACACTTTGAGCATTGATCTATTAAGGTGGTAACTGTGTCAGTTCGATAACAATAAAGCCGTCAATCCACCGTAGCGCACGGAGAGACTACGCACGTGCGTCAAGCTTCGCTTTGTAAGAAAATATATGTGACTGTGTCCACTGCAACCCACGGACACGCTACGCACGAATTGACTCACGTAGCTTGCTCGAATATGGTGCACACGTAGCTCAACGCTGGCCACGCTACGCATGCTGTGCACGGGATACACGGAAGCGTGTACACAGTATTCAAAACTGTGCTGCGCTACAGTTGTAAATAGTCGTGGCCGTGTGCATAGCGTGTGCTGCAGTGGAAACGTTGACCCACGTAGTCAAACTAATAAATCCGTGCACCGCGTGGTCGTACACAGCGTGCGCCGCGGTGGAATGGCGGCTTAACTTACAGTCTACAGCACTCAGCGTTACCACTTACCACGTCAACTAGTTGTGGTAACTTTTCAGTATGGCAAACACTGTCATTGCCATGTGGTCACTTTAACATATCATGAGAAGGTGGTCGCTATCTGCTACACTGTCGCTACAACATATTGACTACCAAATGATCGTTACCACATCTCGGTAAGATAAAGGCATAAACGCTAAACATTCTGAAAATAATTTTTGCCCTTGTCTTACCAAAGGTATGTGTAGACTCTGACATGGTTTAACTCCATGTAGACTATCCTACATGTAGACTGACATGGTCACAACTCACAACCACACGAAGACTGCCACATGGTAATTACCACGTGCAGATCACGTGGTCACTACCACCAGTGGCGGCCTTACCCATTGCGAGGCCGCGGGCGGAAGGTCTTTGCGAGGCACTGGGCGGCAGGTCTTTGCAAGGCCCTTTGTCTTTCGATAAAATACCTTGCGAGGCCCCTGCAGGAGCGAGGCCCTGGGCGATTGCCCTTTTCGCCACCCTCTAGGGCCGCCACTGACTACCACAACACACACTTGCGTTCCGGATTCATGGGCGAGCCAGTAGGACATTGCCACGCGCGCGCGAACTCCTCCGAGTTGCTCAAAGTGCCGATCACTCTGATCTTGTTGGGGCTGTGTACTCCTTCCACCATCTTGGATTTTAGCGCGCCCACCGTTGAGTTGCCGCACCATATCTGCAAATAAAAATATAGTTTTGTTAAAAAAAAATAAAAAAAACAATACTTAAAAAAAATTAAAAAATTATTGCATTATCATTGATTGGCTCTTAATACTTTTGCAAAGTTTTGAATTCATTATAGTACTGGAGATAGGTAAAAATCGTGCTCAAACATTCCGTTACATACAGCCCAAGCTAAAGCGTGTTAAAATTATGACGGTTAATCTTAGTTTCCGCTTGTGGGCTAAAAATCTACTAGTTAGGCCGTGCTTAATCTTTACTACCTAAATACCTTAACGTGCTGCACTTTTTGCGCGATGAATGCTCACAAACTTTCGCTAATATTTGTCTGACGTGATACATAATAAAATAAAATCTCTGGCTTCTGTCACGACTCACGCCGTTTCCTCTCGCCGGGCTATTGTTCCCGAACCGGTGGTTGGTATCGTTATAGACGTTCAAAAGTGGATTTATGATTCCTATTTTGAATAAAAATATTTTTTTTCGTAGATGCCGCCCGCAACTCCGTTGCGCAAAAATTCGTTTATCGCTCGGGAACTGTAGATTTTTCAGGGATGAAAAGTATCTTATGTCATTTCCCAGGCCTCAAAGTATCCCCATACCAAATTTCAGCCAAATCGTTTCAGCGGTTTGGGTGTTAAGAGGCGACATACAGACACACTTTTGAATTTATAATACCTGCGCGAATCCCAAGAAGAACAGCTGATCGGGTTCATACTGTAGGCCCGGCAGCGCCAACCGCCGCGTCCCGTGTCGGCGCGCGTGCAGCCTGTACGCGCGGAGTGCCGCGCGCAGACCGCCGTTGTCGGCGATGTTCTCGCCCTGCGTGTTGAAACCGTGAACCTAGGGAGGGAAATAGGAACTTTAGAGTATTCGAAGAGAAGTAAACTGAGTGCTGAATCAAAAAGTGCGCATCTAAAGGACACAGGACTGTGGGTATAGTCCCATCATTTGGCCCGTATGACTATGATAAATTGATAGGTCTAATTATGGGTTGGTGGAGGGATTTGCCCAGTACCTATGCCCAATGTCACTCTCACGAGTATGGTATTGATACTCTCAAGCATAATGCGCCCAGCCGGCTCTAGAGTTGTCTAGAATGTGTGGCCCTTGGGGGGTGGCTAACAGGGCAATCGCCCGAGGTCTCGCTCTTGCAGGGGCCTCCCAAGGTATTTTTCGTAAGACAAAGGGCCTCGCAAATACCTGTCGCTCAGGGCCTCGAAAAGACCTTCCGCCCGGGGCCTCGCAATGGGTAAGAGCCAGTCCACACGGCGCGTTGCGTCAGCGTTGCGTCGACGCAGCGCTACCGTTTGACGCATAGCCGGCCACACGGGCGCTGCGTCATCGCAGCTTTATTACGAAGCAGTCTTAACGTCAACACCCCCTCCCGCTTCGTCTCGGGGGCTGCTGTCCGTCATGTGTGCGTTGCGACGACGCAGCGCGCCGTGTGATCACATTGGTTATTTGTATGTAAAACAACGCAACGTCAGCGCTGCGTCGACGCAATGCTGACGCAGCGTGCCGTGTGGACTGGCTCTAAGTACTCTGGTAAACAAGTGCCATTTTCGTCAAAACCTGTTCCATGCACCGAAAATTATGATTTTGATCTCATTCGATTCGGAATATCATCTAGAACATTCTATCAAAATTCCAAGACGGGCTGAAAAAAAAATGCAAAAGTTATAAACAATTGAGTAAACATAAAAATAAGGGTTTGGTTTTTTTTAATATTTCAAAAACTATTTGAGATAATCAAAATTTGAAAATAGATCCTTAAAGAGCTGGAAATTTCCTAAAACAAATCCTAGATCCTAGAACCTTACCAATAATCCTTATAGCTTTAATTGAGCGGCGAAAGTAACGGTAAAACAGCGTGGTTCGGGTTTCGCGTGATTTGCCGCAATCTGCTACGTGAACTAAAAAAATATTTTAAGTGATTAAATATTAATATTAAGGAATAAAAAAATTAGGGTACTAAGTAGACATATCAATAAACAATAATCCGTTAGCAAAAATAAATTATCACAATTTGTTTAATTATTATGCTTTTCTTAATTTGTTAATAGTCACCATTTTAATGTTAACATAAAAACGCTGATTATTTCTAAACAAGAAATCTAGAAATTTTTATTATTCTTTTGAGCTAATCTTAAAAGGGCTTAGAAGAGATTCCCGTTGACAAAATTCATTTTTTTTATTTTTCACTTTTTTATTAACATTCAAAAGCATTCCAAAATAATTATTCATGTAAATAAAGCAATTACGGTACTTTTATATCCAATTATTGTTATTATTTTGTTTTGTTGTTGTTAGAAGCCAGATAACAATATATATTTTTATATTTATAACTAATAAAATTTAAATAATCATTTTTATTGATGAAAAAACGGATGTCTCTTCTAAGCCCTTTTAAGATTAGCTCAAAAGAATAATAAAAATTTCTAGATTTCTTGTTTAGAAATAATCAGCGTTTTTATGTTAATATTAAAATGGTGACTATTAACAAATGAACAAAAGCATAACATTTAAAGAAATTGTGATAATTTATTTTTGTTGACGGATTATTGTTTATTGATATCAATAAACAATAATTAGAGATAGACATATGTCTACTTAGTACCCAATTTTTTTTATTTCTTTATATTAATATTTAATCAGTTAAAATATATTTTTTAGTTCGCGTGGCAGATTGCGGCAATTCACGCGAAACCCGAACTACGCGTTTTTACCGTTACTTTCGCCGCTCATTTAAAGCTATAAGGATTATTGGTAAGGTTCCAGGATCTAAGATTTTTTTTAGGAAATTTCCTGCTCTTTAAGGATCTATCTCTAAATTTTGATTATCTCAAATAGTTTTCGAAATATTAAAAAAAATCCAAACCCTTCTTTTTATGTTTACTTAATTGATTATAACTATTGCATTTTTTTTACCCCCTCTTGGAATTTTGATAGAATGTTCTAGATGGTATTCCAAATCGAATGAGACCAAAATCGTAATTTTCGGTGCATGAGATCAGGTTTTGACGAAAATGGCACTTGTTAATCAGACTATAAGGCCGCCACTGCTCTTAACATACATAAGACCCCTGCTAAACAGAATCCCAAATAGAATTCCTTGAGAATTCTCCCACCCTTCCACTGACCTTGTACCCCGGCAGCTGCGGCAGGTGGTACCGGCTGTACTGGTCGATGATGCACCGCACCTTCTCGTGGTAGTGCTCAAGAGTCGCCGCCGACCACCACTGCTTGAGGTTACCTTCTTCATCGTAGCGCCGGCCTGTAACATATTTGTATTACTACTAGTCGTCATAGTCACCACAGAAAGAAACTCTTTCTAATGTGCTCATGCTAAGCAAAGGAATATTTTTTTTTTCGATTTTACATTTCTAACAAGTAAACAACGGATATAGGTTGTTGTCCTACTGAAGGTGATATTTTGGTAGCCTGGAACAACACAGGAACTACCGATGAAAGGTTAACAAGCGAGACTGTTCTAGTGATTTGGATTGGATAAGGAATAAATTACCTTGGTCATCAAATCCGTGAGTCACCTCGTGACCCATTATAGCACCGATCGATCCGTAGTTTATGGCTCTGAAAAAGATACATTTTAAGTAATCCAAGAAAGCAGGTAAAATAATGGAGAAATTCAAGTGTAAAGGAAAGACTCACTCGATTCCATTTCCGTAGAAAGGTGGCTGTAAAATACCCGCTGGGAAAGCTGCAAAAAAATTAATGGGTTTTAGGTACCTAACGGTGAAACAAAAGAACCCAAATAACCAAAAAGAATATGAAAGAAATACTCACTGACTGAGTTGAGAGTGGCAGAATAAAACGCGTTGACTGTAGTGGCCGTTGCCACCCACCTAAAAAAGGAACATATATTTTAACTTTGTTCCAATTTACCAAGAGAAAAAAGAGAGAATATTATAATATTATTAACATGTAAAGAAAGACTTATGACGCAGAGATTAAAGAAATAATTAGTTACACATTTATAATCCTCATTTTGATTTCGGCAAAATAGGGATTTAAGGAATCTCCTATTATTTACCTGTCTCTGTCAGGTTTTTCCCTTAGCGAGTTGAACGATTTCTTCACAGCAGCCCACGTCAATTTGAGGTACGTCGCGAATAGGTCGCCCTCCACCACTTCGGCCTGAAAACAAATTTCAGGTAAAGTCATTAAAAGTTCCTGCTTTGCTTTGAATTACCTAAACAAACATTATAAGGAGATTGGAGAATAATATTATTTATTGAATGTACCTAGGGGAAGGGGAGCATGACGGGGACGCGAGGTAAGATGGGGTCACGCAAGATACAAGAAACTAGACTCTTGCGAACAGAAAGCAATAGGCCAATAGGAAGCTATACTCGATCAACCGTCCGCGTCAGCGCGACAGAAACAGTGAGTGAGAGTTCACGCGTTTTTTGTTTATAAACGAAAATCACGTTGAGTGTCTCGTCCATCTAATTTTACGCAGTTATTTAAAACGTCCTTACTGTAAGGTAATTATGACTACCCAATTTATGTATTTTCTCGTATATGGTTGTCAGTGTTGTTTACTTTGTTGTGGTATAGTCGGACAAACGTTCAGTTAATATAATATATTTTTTTGAGAAATTATTTTTTTCTAAGTCAGCCTTTGGGGTAAGACGGGGTATTGGGTTTTCTGAAATCATCCGAAGGTTTGATCGGCTGTCAGCTTTGTGGACAAAGGTTTGCTGACCGGCGACCGCTGATAAAAAAATGGCCTAAAGTAATGGCCGATGGGTAAGTAGTAAGCAAAAACATCCTTACGTGTTGATAGTGTTTATCCAGTCGCTCCGTGTCCAACAACCAGGCAGGGAATCCCACGAAGTTGCGTATAGCGGCCAGCTTGGTGAGGGTCTTCTGGCGCGTGGTGCCGTCCATCCACTCCAGGGTTTGGACAGTCTCCGCGAACGCCGACCGGACGTCTTCCACCATCTCTATCGCCTGGAGCAAAAATAAGGACCTTGAACCATAATCGATAAGAAATCCATATGACAGCAGCTGTTCTTAACGGTGTGTAGTTATTGCGATCGCCTTTGTTGCCTAATGCTTTTTTAGGTTAGTACAAAAAATTTCTCATATAAGTGAGATTCGAAGACTTAGGTTACTGTCAGGTTACTGTGCAGTGTGCAGCCTGCGTAGGTAGTAGTTGTCGCGCATGTTTGTCGAATCCGAATCAAACAACATGTATCACGTCTTTGGAATTAAAAACAGTGACTCACAATATCAACTTACCTTTACTCTGGACGCGTTGTCGAAATGCCTATTCACGTATAGATAGGAGACGGCAACTCCGAAGTTGGCGTTGACGTTGGCGGTGCAGGACTTCCAACGCGGCGTGCGCTGCTGCAGACCGTACACGGCGCGAGAGAACTCGAACCCGAGGGTACGGAATTGCGCCAGGGTCATCGGTGCGAGAGTCGAGAATACACTCCACCACATGAAGCGTTCTGTGGAGCAAGGGTTCATCTTTATTCAGGACATGATTTAAATTTTTTTAAGCTATTGCATAACTTGTATCGCGGGCTTAGAGCGAACCGACCGAATCAAGAAATTCCGTAAAGAAAAACACCTAACATTCGCCAAACCAATGGCGCCATGCCAAACTGAAACGACGTAAGTCGTTTCAGTTTGGCAGACTTTGGCGCGGTCTTTGTGTGCATGCCACAAGGTATGCGAAAAACTTCCATAAGTTGATAAAAAAATTCATGGATATCATATCATATCATCATTATAGCTATGCAATAGCTATACCGCGGCAGTCTTCGAGTACCACACGTATTTTTTAAACTGAAACTTATTACATCGGCTCAAACTTATTCGTCCATTAAAATTGCATTCGCGTGACGGTCGGCCGCGGAGAAGGGGTAAAGTTTTATTTTTATCGTGGTTTCATAAAATCTCACAATCCTCTGTCTGCACTGAATATGTTTCAAATCTACCCAAAATACAAAGTTTTGATGTTTTAAGTAAATCACAGGAAAGGAAATAGGCAATTTATGGTGACGAATCGTACGGTCCCCTTTTACAGTGGCAAGTAACGACTTTTAGGTAAGTACTTAATAGGTAATGGGTATAACTCACCAACAAGCACTGGTTCGGTCGCGTTGAGCAGAACGGATAGTTTCTGCAGGTAGGGCAGGTCCATCACAATAAGTCGGTCCTGAGTGAGGCTCAGTGTTACGTTGGTGTCAGCGAACACCAGAGATAGGTATTTCTCCCAGTCATGCTGCAACAAACGTGTGTAATTAAAAACTAATCCCAAGTCATGATGAAGTTGCTGATGATCAGAGAAGTTGATTAAGGTAAATGGCAGAACTAAGTAATTTGGTCGCGTTATGTGAAACCCGACCATTATTCCCTGACTATGACGTCGAGGTCCGTCATAGCTGCCTATGGATTCATCCATAGGCAGCTATGGCGGAGAAATTCATTTCTTACGAGTATCATCGAAGAAATTCATTTCTTCGATGTAATTATGATAACATTATTAATTTATCACTTGGAATTTGGAATGTAGTTTTTTAGAAAGGTCGAGGTGACTCACTCATCTGCAATAATCATAGAGGAATTAGAGGAATACATATTGTATCCTCTATGCTGATAATATAAGCATTTCTGTGTACTTTGCGATAAATGGTTTTGTCCTTAGTAATTACTAATTATTATACTAAATTACTATTTTCCACTGCGGGGGCGCGTCGGTGGGTCCCTGCAGGAAGTGTGTGACCGCCACGTCGTGGAACAGGTGGGTGCCGCTGCGACGGACCTCCACCGGCGTCATTATCTGAAATTATTTTTTTATAAAATAAGGGTTTTATAAAATAAGGGTCAAACGTGGCAACCTGATGGAAATAAACTACCCGCCCATGGACACTCGTAACATTAGAAGATCAGAAGGTGCGTTGCCATTTTGTGGTATGATAACACTTTCAGATAAATCATTATCGTCTCTTGAAAAGGGGATTTGTTCGAGTCGAGAGGTATACCTACGTAGGAATGTTTAAATTGAAGGAAAATAATTATAATATATACCTTAACAATATTTAACTACTTCCTTGACTACAATAGACAGCTGATTACTGTTCAATTCCAAAACAATACCCCAATTGTTTGCAATGCAACATAATATTATAAGCAGCTTCGTCCCGCGTTACTTCTTAATTATAGTTCCAAGAAGTTTAATAATACCATTTTGTATTTAATTTGGAAATGGGCTGGATCGAACAAGAAACGGAGTTTAGTCTTGACTCTTGGTGCATCATTAGTCGTTCCCCGAAAACCAACCCACCTTGAACTCTTTGACCTTGAACCACTAATACCGAGGATATTTGGACTGATCACCATTGTCTAAAAAGTAAGATGATCCATGAATATGATGGGCATGTAAAATGTCGGTCCAGACTCCTGCGCCTGATCTCTCGCCACAGTCGTGTCGGCCGTCCGTCCTACTTAGTTATGAGAGTAAAGAGAAGAAGAAATAGAGAGTGCTCTTATGTACTGCGCACATTTGGGCACTATAAAATTACTCCTACGTAACTGGCCTGGGTTTCAATGAAATTGGCCACCGTCACCGAAACTGGTGGGGTTGTTATTTGGACTCACCTTAGCCAGACTTTTGCTGAAGCTGATGATTTCGTCAGCAAACTGTTGTGCGTCGACCTCCGGGTCCGCAATCTCGACAACAGCCCGTATGTATTTGTGGTACTGTTCAATCTCGTGGGCGAACTGCTCAGGCAGGAGCAGGTATTTGTCGCTGAACCCGGGGGAAACTTGCTCGAGCTGTAACAACGGGAATTGTATTAATAGAATAAAGAGACATACATTTACATAGATATCGCGCCATAGAGATGGAATGGATAACGAAAAAGATTTTAGTAGAATAGAATGCAGAAAAATCTATGCATGTGAGACTTGAGAGGCTCCTATCTCCCACACTCTGTCTAATAACATTTGAGAGCCCACAGAAGAGGGACTTAAATATTTATATTTTCAAAGTCTGTGTATATTAGTAGTCGATGATGGGAATATTCTATTGTGAGCGTCTGTTGATGGACAAGTTCGAGTTTCGATAGGAGGAGTCGCTGTTAAACATCCACAAAAATTAGGCATTGAGTTATGAATTTAGTCTTGTTCTTTAGATTATATTCTAGAACAATACTGCATTTATAACTCAATGCTTAATTTTTGTGGTTGTCACAAACGCCAACAGTGTCCATATAATATTATACTATTGGATCCGACCATAAAATTCTGCATGAATCGTTTTTTTCGATCAAATATATTTTAAAATAATCTTTAGAACGTATAGAATGGATTAAAGTTGGGTTGCCTTGTCAAAAGTAGCCGCAAGTACCTCTAATTAAGTTAAATGTTCATGAGATAAATGCATAAATTTGCATGTATATTTTTTTTCAACAAATTTTACACTATTTGAAAGAAAATGACGAGACAAAATAATGTATAAGTGGTTGCCAGCTCTAAGTCGGCCGCAACATAGGGTTGCCAGCCCGTAAACAGACATAGTTCTTCATCAAAATTGAAGCATCGATTGTTTTATTAATTTTGATACAAAATTAAAGTTTTATGCATTTTGTACATGGATATCCATGGTAGCCAGTTGCACGATAGCCGCAAACTGGGGTTGTCATCACTTTTGTATATGATAAATGTTCAGGCCTACAATTATTATGCCTGGCAGGATTTGAGGACGTCGAGAACCCGCAAGATTGCTATTTTTATTTGACAGGCGTTTTTATTTTTATGCGTAGTGTCCTGTCATTCCTCAATGTCATTCCTTCTTAGTTCCTACTTTTCTATTGAACACACGCAAGTTTGTATTAAGCTCCGTTTAGACCAAACGAGCGAATGCTCATTCTAGTAAAGCTCTTTTGATGTAAGCATACAACGAGCATTCTTTCGTTGTTCTAGTGTGTTCGCCACGTGTTCGGCGGTTAATAGGTAGAATGCTCTAAGAATCCCGCTCGTTTGGTGTAACCGACGCAAGAGCGCCAAGAGCGCTTGAGCAGTTGCCTAGAGCATTTTTTCGTGTTCGGGCGTGCTCGCTCTTCGAGGCGGTCTCTTCAAAGGGATTCTAGTGTTCTTGAAATATTTTACTTTTTGGCGGGTTTTTTAAATTATCGAGTATTCTTCTTTGTATTAAATTCGTCACCCACCAACGTCTTTTCCTTATTTTCTTTTTCATTATTGCGTTATAACAATAAATTAAATTGAAATCACAGTATCGCTATCACAGTCAGACTTAGTGTAGTTGTTACGTAGTTTATATATTCTTTGAGTGTAGTGTGAACCCTACTACTTATCGTTGACGAGAGCAATAATGAGCATTCGCTCGTTTGGTCTAAATGATTCTCATCTATAGAGCAAAAATTCTTATTCTTGATGTTCTTGTTGGTTCGATTGGTGTAAACGATCTAAAGTATGTTGTAACGAATTATAGTTTACACTAAACGAATACGAAAGAATGTTCTTGTGCAGTTCTTGCTCTATGTTCTTTTGGTGTAAACCCACCTTTACGGGCTTTCATTTTGCTCAATTACAGGTACTTGCGGCTACTTTTAACAAGGCAACCCAACTTTAATCCATTCTATACATTCTAAAGATTATTTTAAAATATATTTGATCGAAAAAAACGATTCATGCAGAATTTTACGGTCAGATCTTAGGATATTATGCCTTAATGTATTTTCTTCATTCAATGAAGTGAATGAAGCAACTTACCACGATCCTATTGCGGCTGGTGTTCCTCACGTCTTCGGAGATCTGCGTACTCAGCAGCACACTCATGCCGAGCGTGCGGCGCGTGCGTCCCGCTACCTCCTCCCAGCTGAAGTTACCACCCGGTGCTGACGGTCGCGGCGGTAGCCCGAGTTTCTCAAGCACGTCCTGGATCGGCTTGATGCCTTTCACTTCGAGTTTGTCTGTGGATTTGATGATGATGAATATTAACCCAAATCTTCGTTTTTATTCGCAAAATATAATCTTTCAACGTCAAGTATCCTACTTCATACGAAAGGATTTTTGTGGTACCTATTATCGCTAATACTGGCATTAGATGAGTAGCAACGGTGTGCTAATGGTTAATGCCCGTTTAAAGACTTTAAACATTACTAGCTGCGTTAAAAGGCTTTAGTCGCCTATTGAACGTGTGTTCTCATTATTCGTAACTTGTGGTGTGCGTAGTGACAGTAAAAGCGAAGTGCATTGCTCAATTGCAACGTTCGAATAGCTCCGAGACTCTCACGGTTGATGTGATCGTTTTTGAGCGGGACTGCGAAATATTGGATCATTAGTATCAGCGATAAGATTAACTCAAGTCTCTTTCTCAAGTCTGATATATCCATACCAATAATATAAATGCGAATGTGTCTGTCTGTTACTTCTTCGCTCTCAAATCGCTGAACCGGTTTTGCTGAAAGGTATGGATTTCCATCGATAGTAATTAAAGTAGGGGGCGGAGTTTGAGTCCCGGGAAAGGAATATATTATACTTTTTATACAGAAGAAATGTACGGTTCCCGCGCGATAAACAAAGTCGCGATGACGCTCGCGACTTTGTTTATCGCATCTACTATAGCAAATTTCCAAAAAAGGAATCGCGTAATGCGGTCTTACCTTAAAGATGACATTTTGGTATAATATTTTGACAATATTTTAAAGTATATATCTACATCAGTTTCTACAGTTTTAAGTTTTCAACTGACCTTCCTAGAAAATCGTATAGGAAATGAGCGTATGCACAATACTGAAAATTCCCACGAGTTCAATCCCCTTAACCCTTTAGTCATTTTGGTATTGGCATGGCTTTATTAATGGCCTTGTCCTACAAATAAAACAATCCATATTTTAGGACCATCAAGTCAAAGTATGAAATCCTTTCTATCTCTGTTAGCTACTTTCGAGATTTTTCGAAAAAAAATTGTTGTTCGTCTTATTAAAATGTAGCTACTCACAAAAAATTAGCATTGTTAGTAATCACAAAAAAAAATGTTCTAGGGCTCCCGTACTATAAGTTGTTACAACTTACCCACATCAATGCAGGTTCTATACAGAGCCTTGGCCTTGAGGACGCTCCCTGGTAGTCCCTCGTCATCCTTGGACTCCAGAAGCTCTCGTAAGTCCGTGGTGAGTTGCTCCCGAATCAGCGCCAGCTGGTCCCATGAGGTGGACCAGTCGGGTATGGGGTTCTTCTTCATCCATCCCCCGCAAGCAAACTCGTAGAAGTCGTCGCATGGTTTCACTTCTCTGTCCAGCGCTGCTATGACTCGGGATGCTGAAATTAAGGGTTTTAGTTTAAATTTTTCTTATAAAATAAGGGAGCAAACGGGTCACCCGATAGAAAACTACTACCGTCGCCCATGGACAATCGCAACATTAGAACTTAGAAGAGCTGTAGTGCGTTTCCGGCCTTTTAAGAGGGAATACGCTCTCTTCTTGAAGGTTTGTATGCTTGAAAAATTAAGGAAGATTTAGAGTATATTCTTGCATAAATCATATACTACGAGTACTAGTAGGCAGTGGACCTATGTAATTTGGTCGAGGTAAATGTCACAAGTCAACCCAATGTCAACTTTTTTAATAAATGGATACTAGTAGAGTAGATAGGTACTAGGTACGCCAATTTCCTAGGTCCTAGGAATTAGGAATCTTTCTAAGTATCTCTCCTTCCTATATCCTTTGAGTACTCCTTTACGTGTTATGGTATTTGCAGTATAATATGAAATACTTAGTAAATAAATAATATAAAAACCGTCTAAGATCACGGTCGTTGTGAAGTTGAAGTTGATTCATTAAATTAATTTAAAATATTACGACAGAACATGCGATTTCATAAAAAATCAACAGCTACCTAAGGATCTCTTTATTAGTTATTATCTAACCTACTTTTGATTTTTTATCATTCATTGTTGTATTTTATCATCCTTATTTAACATGTTGGTTAAATAAAAGAATGGAACGCTCTATAACAACTTGACAGGTACGAGAAATGAGACCCAAATAACCCAATCATACATATTTTCCAAATAGTCTAAAGACCTGTATTCACTTTGATTAGTGATAAGTGCAGGTACGATTAGTAATCAGCAGAAAGCAAGTGTGGACAGTGACTAATCAGCGCAAGTTTTTTATTTTCTCCTAATCACTAATAACCTGCATTAATCATCTGCACTCGCACTAATCAAAGTGAATACAGGCCATAACATGTAATTCTAGCGTAAAGTGTTCTGTGTAAAGGAAAAATAAAATTAATATTCAAGTGCAATGCGTCGTTTGCATTTGATTAACTTCGAACCCAGGCTCTTAGTCACATATACGTCAGTTTTACGCAGCTTCAATGATCTAGATTAAGATCTAGGTATTATTGGATCTAACTAGATTATGTGAAAATATTACGCCATGGACCAATTAAAACGACACGTGGTATCACCTGATGGCGACGTGTCCCCTCGAATCAATATGCAATGGCGACGAAAGTAAAAAACGCAGTAACATAATTAGAGCGTGTGGCATATTATATTACTATAATATTAATAATAGAGCATTTATTATTAATAAATAATAATTCTCGGTAAAATTACGTCTCGGTCTATAGTAATAAACAAATAGTTTTTTAAATGCGTTATGCGGTTTGTGAATCAGCTATTGCTGTAAACAGAAGCTTTTAATGATAAACGTTATCTCCTTTACGTTATCTCCTCCTTCATTTGAAAATCCATATATATATATAAATGGATTTTCAAATGTGTTACTCGTAGTCGCGCAAAAACTCGAAAACGGCTGAGCGGATTGGGCTGATTTTAGTCTTAAAATATTCGTAGAAGTTCAGGGAAGGTTGTAAAGTGACACGAAGTTCACCGGGACAGCTAGTAGAGTATAATAATTATATATTATGTGTATTAAATATTCACCCAAATGCCACGGCAAATTCAGTTAAGAAAACAATTTCTAGCGGCCATTAAAACCGTATTTGTTTCAACTTAGAGTATATGAGATATTATATTATCTAGCTTTTTGACTGTTGCTACCAAATATTTAATTTATTAAGTAATCTAATTAAAGGATGTTTTTTCTGCCCGTAAAATCTTATTGGGTCTTACTTAGCTCTTATGTTATGCGATGATAATAATTTTAATTGGTTATTGTTATCTCACTGTGGGAATTCTCAGACATCCTTATATAAATCTAATTGATGCTTCAGATGCTTCAGTTTTTGGTATGCTTTGACTTCCGCGCGCGGAAAAAAATCTAGCTGGAACCGCGCGTAGCTACGATATAAGTAACCAAAGTTACTCCTTCTTTCTCCGTGGTCTCAAGTTAAGCCTAATTTAAAAGTCAGACTCATAGTTTCATAGCCTCTTCAATACAAAAAAATTAAATCATTCTTCTTGTGTGCCTGAGATACCTCTACATAAAATATCGTAAATTGAACTCAGATGCATTAGGATTAGGGAATCTAGAGTTGGAAGTCTATAATTGATGCTCTACCAAGCCGAAAAATCATAATACCTACTCTGTTGTATCAATATTCACATTCAACGTGTTGTAAAGGCAAAAGTGACCACTTACTTTTAACTTCACGTTGTTTTTCTGTAGATGCAAATTACGCTTGGATGTAATTGCGATGAGCAGGTGGCTAATTTCCTAATGATTTGCATACTTTTACGATAGCTCTTATGGTTCCTTCATCAAAGTGTCTCTATGGAAAAACTAAGCTTGGGGATGACCATTAAATATTTTTAGTTAGGTCTTCTTCTAACTAGAAATCGAAGTACCATCGAAGAAATTAATTTATAGGCAAATGGGGGACCATATTATGCAATGCAGTCGGTCGATAGTTATGTCAATTTTATGTGAGTCATGATTTTTCGTCTGGGTTTGATATAACGCAACAAAATTATGTAGGTCCACAGCTTCCTATCCGCTGACAGTGCTTACATGGACTTATTCCTAAACTCAGTAGTTTTATTTGTTTTAGTATATTATTCGAGAAAGAGCGGTCACGTTTTTATCGCTACCCTCACGATAATCCGATGGAGGCCTCCAAACTTGTTGATTTTCCGTATTAAGGTGGTTATGGTCTTGCCATCAAAATATAGCTGGTACCTGCTATTAAAGCAGGTACTAGCAATTATTAGGCTACCAGCAATTACTTACGGGTGCCTGAAAAACTGTTAAATACTAATAAAAGCACTGTATGTTATATAAGCATTAAAATTTAAGTCATTAAGTTAACTACGGAACTACTTTTATGACTTGTAATACATTATGCAGACTTGTAATACATAATATAATATTATGTGAATCGTAGACATAATGATATGCAAAGGAAGAGTTTAACTATTGATGTAATTGCGTTAATGAGCTGTGAGTATACAAATTACTCAATTACTGGCTGAAGCATTACTTGTGATTTGAATCATTATGTTCAACGTTCAGTTATCATCATTAAATGAAGTACACATTAATGG
The DNA here is from genome assembly GCA_963422495.1 of Polyommatus iphigenia. Lineage (NCBI taxonomy): Eukaryota > Metazoa > Arthropoda > Insecta > Lepidoptera > Lycaenidae > Polyommatus > Polyommatus iphigenia. The sequence goes on from OY730189.1 coordinate 825,639, forward strand.
CTACACAGACATATTTTAATGATTACTTGACATTAAATCAAATAAGATGTAAAAAAAAACAGTTTATATCAAAATCTTAATTACTAAACTTCACTACTTACTCAACTTTAAGTAATCACTAATCAATAAAGTTTCTGAGGGCGACCGTGACATTTATGATAAACAATGGGATCGAGATATTCGAGTCAATAGATAGAGATGTCACTACTTCACAATAGTCCATGCTGGCCCACTACAAGCCATCGCCATGATGGCAGACGATGGCCAGTAGATTGCCAGGCAGTTATGACTTATGAGCTATGCGAAAATTGTGTTTAACACCAAGTCTACAGTTCACGATGGCCTGCAGTGGGTCATCGTGGGCCATTGCGTACTGGGGGATTTATACTTGTAACTTTTATCACTATCCGTTCAATTTTGACATCTACTCTCATCAAAATATAGTATAGAACCTTCTATAGAACCCCATTATAATGTGCCTGACAAACTTAATGAATTCGAAACGACACACTTAATGTCACTTTCACTGAATGTATAATTTTATCATTCCTTAACACTGCGTCGAAATTTAGTAACAAAAATATTAGAGAATTCACGAAAACCAAACTGCTAACTTTCCCCTATCCGGGACTCACTATCACTTTATGATTCGGCTGATTCGATAATGATAAAGGGATTGTGGGTGGGTTCCACAATCCCTTCAAAGTGGGTTCCTTGAAACATGGGGTACCTAGCCGCCAATCTATCATGATCAATCATCATGATAGATTAAGTATCATTACAGAATTATTTATCAAGATTTTATGTAGATTTGTAACCATTTGATAATAACCTGAAATCAAACCAAATTGCTATTACTTAACGTTGGAAACAATAACTCTTTACTTTTAATCCCTTTATACTTTTCCTAATAAGTCCAAATCCCAAAAGTCCACAATCCCTGCATTTACGCCTAACACGGAACCTATCAGTTGCACTCAGAGAGGAATGTTAATTGTAATTAAATGAAGATTTTGACTTATGCCTACGAATAATAAGCCCCATGCATTATCTGTAAAACTCTTCATTAAATTGAAGTTTAGTCATCATAAAATGTCTCTAAGTTCGGCTGCAACTCTCCTTACCGGTGATCAGACATGGTTCGTCAAAGCATGTGTCTTCGTAGGAGTTGTCCACCGCGGCCGACCACACACCACTCACAAGGAACACCACTAACAGTCTATCCATACTCTTATGTTATCCGAGACGACCACGTCCTCCGTCGCTTATGTACCAGCACACGAATCGCGATTTTTAATGATTCATAAAATCCGATATGTTGGTGGGGAATTGGTGAAATCTAGATGTAAATTTTAATGCGGTTTTGGTGCCGATGCGCAATTTAGCTGATGTTCGCGGGTTCAAGATCCCTAAGAACCTGATTTTGGATATTTTAAAAGTCTGATATATTACGGTAAATACGGTATAGGAGAGGCGTATTTTGATTAGGTCAAATGTGGATATTGTAAACAAACATGTTTTTGGAGCGTTTTGGAGCGAATTCGGTGTTTGACGTTAGGAGTTCGATTTTGCTGTTTGAGTTTGTGTTAGGTCATGGCTTCAAGTTCCTTAAGAACCAAGAAGAATTTGAATTTTGGGAAGGGAGTCTTAGGGGCAGTGACCTGCCGCCCAGGGCCTCGCAAAGACCTTCCTCCCGAGGCCTCGCAATGGGTAAGGCCGCCACTGCTTAGGGGTCTCGTATCATAACTCTATGTGGTATGTGGTGTGGCAAAATAGACATATTTTTGGACACGTTTGGTAGGTCAGGACCTTGAATGGTCAATACTGATAACTGTATCATCTGTAGGCTAGTATTATGAGTTAATCTCGTTTTACCACTACAGGTAACGGAACGTACTCCTACGTCATTGAATCCTAATTTTTACGAAAGCTCGAGTTTATTATAATATGTTCGTAGCGCGCCCGCGGTAGCTACGACTGTATGTAACTTCTTACTTGTGCATAACTTTCTGATTATTACGAATGCTACGTAAGCTACTATCTTCTGCTCTAAGGAGCTCACGTTTGGATATTATGTTTGCTACCTGTATTGCGCACTATTGGCTGACACTTTGAACCTTGGCGGATGGGCTTTCTTCTTCTTGTGCCAATAATATTGTGTTGACGCTCTTCTAGCTGACACTTTAACTCCCGACTACGAGGTGGGATTTTGGATGATGTGCCTACCTGTGTTGACGCACTTCTAGCTGATACTTTGTATCTTGGCTATGGAGGGGTGTTTTGGAGTATGTCCCAGTTACCTGTATTTAACGAACTGCTCGTTGACCCTTTGAACCTTGGCTGTGGGGTGGGATTTTGGGTGATGTGCCTACCTGTGTTGACGCACTGCTCGCTGACGCATGTGTGCAGCGCCATGTAGTCTGTGAGCACCAGCACAGAGGTGTACACTCCAAGCGCCACCAGACAGACGCCCAGCGCGCAGATCAGCACCGTCGACCGCCGGACCGTGCGCTCGCTAAAAAAATGAGTTTCGATTAAGAAAGTTGAAAAACATCCTAAATTTTTCAGTCGTCGGATGATGAATAAGAACACACATACGTATGGACAGACATTTCAAACTTATAACTCCCCTCTTTTTGTGTCAGGGTTAAAAAACATCAGAAATGGTAGATATACAAATACAGAAAGGGCAAAGACAGGTAGAAACAGTGAAATTAACAATATGCTTGCAAACATTATTATAAATGAGAAAGTTTTGTTAGTTTGCATGCAGCATAAGGTAAACTTTAACTGCACTTCGAAACCTAAGACGTACATATTTTCTTTTGTCTAATCCTGCTCGAAGGACCAATTAATCACACGTGGCTTGTTGATATTATGTTTATTTTGATATGCTGCGTAGTAGAGTCATTTCCGATTTTGTTTACGTTCCGATTGTAAATTAACGAGCACGTTACGAATAGAGATTCATTAATATGCATCAGCGAGTAGTATGGTCGTAAATATTTACGATATTATGTAGATTATTTCATTCATAAAAGTTTGTAGGGAACGATAGCAGATACGAAAATTTTTTATGTTTTTTTTATTATTCGTAGATGCTTTTGCAGTAAATTTTAATTTCCCCTTACTAAGTAAAATATTGAATCAGCGAATAACTATACAAGGTTTGCACAAGGTCGCAGCCTGTCCTGAAATTTTGGAGGGGGTCACTCAGGACACTCACTATACTAAAAATTTAATGGCAAAAATTTCATTTTATTATTTGGCAAGATTTTGAGATTTTTCAATTTGACCTTAGATTTGGGGGGGGGGGGGGTCGGTTATGTCCCCTGTGACCTCCCCCCCCCTTCGGACCGCGCCTGGGTTTGCATGTCTTTGTTTGGCATAATGGAAAAGTCATATGGCACTTGGCAGATAAGGGCAGCGGATTTTGAATTTTTATATGAAAACTTTACCCTCATTTGTGTTACGTTGTCGGATAAATATCTCATTGATAAGCATGTTCTTTCAAAAATTAAATTAAAGGATTATGTTTCTTGCTACGCAGTAGACTATAAAAAAGAAAGTGGGACCAATTTATATTATAATTCGGAATTATAGGAATCAGGTGATGCAATAGTTCCGATCATTGCCTACTGATAGCATCTTATACCTAATTAAAATAGTAATGACTTTATTAAAATGTAACAGTAATAAGACTAATAAGACGTAATGTACGGATATTATCTCCTTTAAAAAAAAAACATCATACAAACGGTTGGCATATGAAATAGAGAGGAATCTTTTGAAACTATACTTTCTTCTTTAGTATTAGATTCAAAATTAAGAATGACATTGTCACTCATCAGCAGGTTCAAAGAAGGTAGAGACTGTCTTAGATATTCTACTCCAGAGCCTGTAGCCAAGACTTTTCCAATTCTATAATATAAAAATGTCGATCAATATGTATGGAATTGACATTAGACGAGTCGAACGTCAACGTCATAATATTAACGAACTTTTATGTCAATTCCATACATTTTGATCTTGCTACATATATTAATCTGTGATTTTGATCAGCGATTCTATAAAGAAGCGATAAAGAAAAGGTCTTGGCTAAGGGGTCAGTATATATACTCTAAAAGATGTATACTAGACGGAACCGTTTGGATTATTTTAAGGCTTACGAATATCGAAAACATCTTCAAAATTACAACTGTCCAACTAACTAACTTAACCTAACCTACTGATAGATTATAGAATATCAATTACTGTCTTTTGGAAGACTAGAAGTGAACTTTCTTAGATATTAAAGTGCTTAGCCGAGTAAGTATAATTCATGTCTTATACAAAGAGTTATAACTTCGAACCGGTGCTTATTGTTTACAATAGTTTATTATATAACGGTTATAATAATATGAAGCTGGGAGGCATCCAGTTTTCTCTTGTTTTACGGTTACACTACATAAACTGTGAACTTGCTAGTTTTTTTTGTATTTTTTTTTCAAGTTTGTCAACAAATTTAATTAAAGTGTACAAATAACTCATACATCTTATTAAGACATACTCTACTTCATACTCACACACACACACACACACACACACGCACTTTCATACACACCTATGGTTTTATTTCATTATGGTTAATAAACAATAAATAATATTATAATTATAATTATTTAACCTAAGAATTTTATTTTTTGTTGCTGTATTAAGATTTTATTAAGTACTTATTATTATTATTTTTACTAATTCCCTGAATATTTTTGTTAATTTAATTTAAATTTAATTTTCTGTTATTTTTTGCTGTAATTCGTTAAGAATTCCCCCATAGCACAGGCTACGCCTAGTTTGGGGGACTGCCACTTTTTAAAACATTTTGTTAAAATTAAGTTATGACAATAAAGATTTGTATTTGTATTTGTAAATTTTGATTATGCCAACCAGATATTTTATTTTTATTATCTATAACTCACTTTTTCTATTGGGAAATCCGTTGGGAAGTTGTAATAAATTGATACACTATTATTTATACGTGTGTGTAGCAATAACCTCGGTATACCTACATAAGCTATTATGCAGCGCAGTATGTTACCTATATCACAGAATATATATTAGTTGTACCCCTATATTGAAGTAGTTTAACGTTTTTTTATCTAGACACGCGGTAGAGTGTCAAGCCAAGTTCCAGCATAACAGAATGGCGAGCATGCACCGTGTGTAATATTACACGAACCATTTGTAGCTACTTTTGACCCCCTCATAATTCAGAGACTATTTGACGTAAACGTTTCAAATTTGGCTCATATAATGAGACTTGCGAGATAAATACATGCTCTAAATGTCATAAGCACAGCTCAAACAGTTATTAAGATATTAACGTTAACGTTATTAAGATATTATTAGTTAAAAGTCCGAAAATCTAAATTTTTATCACTGACTGACTGACCTATAGATCAAAATTCTAACCCACTTCCAGATGACCTAGAAGGCTGAAATTTGGAATCCAGCTCAGTAATTGTGTGTAAACGTAGGGAAAAATCTGAAAACAAAAAAAATCGGTCAAGTGCGAGTCGTACAGAGCGAAAATTGTGTTTTTTGTATGGAGACCCCCCTTAAATATTTATTTTATTTTACTTTTATTAATTATTATGAAAGAAGAAATATAATTAAAGATTTTGTGAAAATTTCAAGAACCTATCGGCTGCCATTATTGATTTAGAGCAAAAAAGGCCAAAAAATCACGTTTATTGTATGGGAGCTCCCCGTAAACATTTATTTGTGAATTGAAAAAACTTGAAATGAATAGAAGGTGACTTTATGAAGTGTGTCTGTCCATTCTGTTACGTCTTCACGCCCAAACTGCATGTACCGATTGTTTTTGGTATGGAGATATATTATTGAGTCCCGAGAATAGAGATAGAATTATTTCAATATGTCTGTCCGTCTGTATGTCCGTCCGTCCGTTTGTCTGTCTGTCTGTTAGACAGCTATAATAATAGCTACTTAACTTCCGCACAATAAGTTGTACACACTTGTGTTATACCGTATTATTCCAATGCCTTCTGATGGTAGCTGCATTTTCCATTCGCTTGGATTTTCTTTGTTTTATTCGTCTGATACTCAAGTCTCAACAAGGCTTAGGGGCTGTTTCCCCACTTCCTGATAAGTTTCAGATAGGCCATCCACAACTTATCTGATAGATGAATTATCTGCCAGATAAGTTGCGGATAGCATAGTGTATATAGCGGACACTTGTCGGGAAGTGGTAAAACGACACCTTAAGGTTGCGAATCGCGATTGAATATTTATAGTCGAATATTATGGATGTTTGAACTGGGAAGATGAAGGTGTCTACACTTGCTCGGAAAGTTTTCTTAACAAAAAGTAGTGATATCAGTGGCGAAGAGTCCATATAACCCGATTCCCGTCGGCTTCCCTTAGAAAAATCGAATCTATGGGCCAACGACATTTTTATCCAATAAATATTTTACGTACTTAAAAAAAAACTTTGAATTCACTTAAAACGCCTACAAATATTTATATTCAATAAATTTTCCACTCACTTGAAATAGTTTGAATTAATAACTAAACGCCTACAAAATTGTGCAAGCGCAGAACATCTCCGATCAAGCCAATAAATTAGCGGCTTACTTCTCCATAGAACAATATTTCATAGTAAGCATCTGTCCTTTTCATTCCTGTGAACTGATCGTCATGTTCTGTCTCGTTCTAGCACGCGCTAATATACTCGGAAATAAGCCGATTTCAATGGGCTTATTACGGAGAAAGGTTAATTAGCAACGCACAGGTGCAAGCGAGAAAGATGAGTCATGACGTAAAATTGTTATGATACGAATTAAGAATGAATGTAGCGACATAATACTTTTGCTGGCGCGTAATTACACTTTATTTGGTAGGATTTTTTGTAATATGACTTTATTAGGAATGCCTTTAGCGGTATTTATTAAATATGATAGGCGCGTAATACATTTTTATTTTGCTGGTTTTTTAGTTTGACATATGGCGGATAACTGCGAATCTTAAAGAAAAAGAACTTGTTGTTTGTTTTAATTTCAGTTTTGTTTTGTCGAATTTTATTTGTTTTAGTGTTAGAAGTATGTCATGATTTCATGAATTAAATTAATTTATATTGTGATTTGTGTGTCATACGTAATCGTGTTGTTTGGACTTCGGAAATGGCATTAATTCAGACAGACTTTAACAAACGAAACGTTTCGTTTGTTAACTCTTTATTTTGACTTTTTAAAGGCATCATTATCAAACTTGAAACTCGAACATAATATTATGTAGGTACCTACATCAGTGCTGAGCATTTTGGTAAGTAGATTTTATACTCCGGCTTCCCTTCCGAAAATATTCACCCTTCGCCACTGAGTGATATCCTACCAAAAACATAAATGTAAAAATGCTGAGCCAAGTTCCATACAAACATTATATTTCTTGTCTATGGACTTCGCCGTAAAAAGGATGGAGATCTAAATGAGTGCCAAGTTCCATGGAAAATCGAATTATGTACGTATAGGAACCAAATAACATTATGAACAAATAATAGAGTCTATTTCTTTGCTTTATTGAATATCTATAACAATTGATGTTATTTAAATAATGTGAGATCTTAAAGTAGATTAGATTTTACTTGGATAGTTTTCATCAGAATTAAAATGTTCAATAACTTTATGAAAAATGACTGACGTAATGAAAACTGGCCAAGTTAGATCTAATCTAGTTTAAGATCTCACATTATTTAAATAGCATCAATTGTTATAGATATTCAATAAAGCAAAGAAATAGACTCTATTATTTGTTCATAATGTTATTTGGTTCCTTCGATTTTCCATGGAACTTGGCACTCATTTAGATCTCCATCCTTTTTACGGCGAAGTCCATAGACAAGAAATATAATATTTGTATGGAACTTGGCTCAGCATTTTTACATTTATGTTTTTGGTAGGATTATTTTACTACTTGAAACAAAGAACAAGGAAAATGCGAAAGCATAAGCCCTAATGATTAATTTGAGCCCAGTACAAAAATAGCAAAAATTCAACTTTGTGTAAAATAAGAATACAACGAATGAATATGTCAGTAGTTTCAATTTATGAAGACGTGACAAAGGCTGAGTAAAATATTGCTTTCCGGTCGAGGTAGACACATCCGTAAGACATCTATAATTGTTATAGCTATCTTGTTGTGGTTATAAAACTGTTCTAGGATGAATATGCATATTGAACGTATGCAAATCATCAATGTCTTCATGCTTATTAAATACGAGTAAAATGCTGGTCGATAGCCAAGACCTCCCACAACAAAGGAAAAATACAATAAGTGAAAATATTACTCATAAGTCAAAGTTTGTTTAATTGCTTTTGATGTTTGGAAATGGAAATAAGGTTATGATGCTGAATGCTTAGGTAATCGTAATTTTTATTGGTGATTTTCTGGTTTTTATTACTAAGGGATAGGTAGGGTCCATTAAATTTTTTCCTATGGGTAGTAAATAGTTAGTTAGTTTCCGTGATCATCAAATATTTTCCTTCATATTCAAACAGTTAGTCATGGGCGACAGCTACGTAATACTTTCTGCTCCATGATCTTGACTCTTGTGTGGAAGTCTGTAGTTTTCGTGGGCGGGGAAGTAGCGATATTTCCGCAGGCACACGCGGAAGCGCTTTCCAACTGTTACTGCACTGATTAGGCTGTTTAATAGTTTCAATTTATGACACCAGTACTGCCCATGGTTCTATAGCCTTGGTTATGTTGGTAGGACAGTTAACTTTAACGGTTAAAGTCTCGGAGAGATAATGTTACTACTGCTATAACAAATAGCTAGCTTTAAAGGACTTTAAAAAAAAAGGTATATATTTGGTTGTATGTGGTTATTAGAATAGTAAAAATTGTTGTAAATGTGTTTAGTGATGATATTTATAAAGCTATTGCGAACTCTACCGTGCTAGCCAAGCCTAAAGAATTTTCGTTTTCCTCTTATTTATTCACGAAATGGCATTCTTCACAGGCATTTCAGGGAAACTATAAGACGTATATCTTGATAAAGACGGTGCCTTTTATGAAATATCTACGTGTGCAGAATAATCGCTTGATCAAATGCAAAGATTCACGCGTGGTAAGTATAATAATATATTCACTCAAAAATATTCTTTGTTTTTTTTTTTAATTTCAACTGCCTAGCTGCCGTAGTTCTTGAGATACAACCGTTTGACAGATAGACGGACGAATGGACGAAGGGACAGTCGTACAGATGAACACACCGCACAGTCCTAGGCGTTTTATCCTTGGGTTATGGGTACGGTACTTTATAAATAATGGAAACAAAGAATTTTGTGAAATATCATCATTCATCAACAATACGTGTGCGGAATAATGTTTTAATCAAATGCAGATTCACGCGTGGGCTTGCGGTAGTCATTCAAGGATAAGTGAAAATGCAGGGGAAAAAATTCACTGACGCATAAGTCATTCCCCTGATCTTAAAATTAACATATTGTACGTTCTTTGTTTACTATAAACCTAACGCCTGTATCAAGTTATTGTAAAGAGTATTTTCACCCAAAAAAAACTACTGTTTGTGGGACGATTTAAATTTTAACCTATCAATCCCCCCATAAGGACACCGGCGACTGAAACAACAATAGAATAACAATAGATTTCCAAGAATCCGCGATCGAAGGATTAAATCTATGTTTGTGGGCATCCCAAACAAATGTTTCTATTTTTATTTCGTCTGTTATATTTAACGGAAATCCACACAAAAGTTGAAAATATTTATTAAGAAGATAAAAAAAGAAAAATCGTAAAAATAAAACAACAAACAATAATAATTCAGCCTCTAATAATCATATTAAACGTACTAGTGTTGTATGATGTTCTAACAGTGTTCTAAGTTGATAGAAAGTGCTAAGTGAGGCGCGGCGTTACGTAAGTGTCGTAACTATGCACCGCTAATATATTAATTCAATAAACTTATTATGTAGTAAATAATAAGATAAATTATAGCTTCGCAAGCCGTTTATTGCGGGTCTAACGGAAACAGAGATGGTAGCTCTGTTTTTAGGGTTCCGTACTCAAAGGGTAAAAACCCCTAGGGACTACGAACCACTAAAACTTCGTTGTCTGTCCGTCTGTCCACCTGTCCGTCCGTCTGTCTGTCTGTCTCCAGGCTGTAACTCAAGAACCGTTATACCTAGACTTCTGTTTTCTCAGATTGTGTGTAACAACAAATACTAAAAATAAAATAAAGTTAATATTTAAGGTGTCATCCCCTACAAAAAAACGTGATTTTTTGGCCTTTTTTGCTCGTAATCAATAATGGTAACAGCTAGGCACTTAAAATTTTCACAAAATCCTTAATTATACTTGTTCTTTAATAATTAATAATATAATTTAAAAAAAAGTAAATATTTATGGGGCAAACATACAAAAAACGTGATTTTTTGTTTACTTTCGCTCTATACCGGTACGGAACCCTTCGTGCGCGAGTCCGACTCGCAATTGGCCGATTTTTTTAGGTTGGGGGAATAGCAAGCAAATCAGCTTACTGCGTCGATCGAGCCCATGGAAATACCTATAAAATATCCATCGCATTCATAACCTTTTAGCAGTCAGCGAAAAATACACATTTAGGACAAAAGAGTATGTAAAACTACGTAACATATCTTAGAAGAACATCCTTTTAAAGCATTTTTTAACGTTATCAAATTCTAAAACTTTTACTATTCGAAAAGAAAATTATATTTCACCTAAATACCACAGTTTTAATAGTAAGCAACAGTAAAATAAAAAGACAAATTATATAAAATTAATACATTAGTATTACTAACGGTACCTGTGCAATGTTGACATCTTTTGTGACTTTATTACCGTATATTTCATTAGGGTGTAATCAAAATAACCAGGCACAAAATTTCCTAAAAATTTTGACATTTTATACACTGGGTTCTTACAGACGAACGGCACGTGTCGGCGGCACGTATCGGCGGCAGTCGACGGCAGTCGGCGGCACATGTCGGCGGCAGTCGACGGCAGCCGACGGCAGCCGTCGACAGTTTATAACGCTTGCAGTTGTGACGTAACGCGTAAAGGTAAGCGTCCACAGATCGGTATAGTACGCAACGGACGTTTCGCATCAAACGAATATTTTTTTACAGTACGTCCACTGCATCGGCAGCGTACGGATTACCAACTAGCTAGTATGTTTATCTTCAAATTAGTTCAAACAAAGTTCCTAAGTCAAAATTTCTGCTTTCGACTTTTCCATCCATACCCCCCTTATGAGCATTCATTTACTAGGCTAAACGGTAATCCGTACGTGGCCGTCCGTTGCGTACGATACCGACCTGTGGACGCTTACCTTGCGGGGGTACGTCACAACTGAGGGCCTACCACCAACTCTGAAAGCAGTATTATTAGGTACTTCGTGATTTTGTACCACAACCTTTTAAAAGTAAGATTACTTTAAGAATGTTTCATCCAGACGTTTTGTGACGTCATCCCATTTCATCGCTCTCAGCGTACCATGAGCTCCATTTTGACACAGATGAGCAATATTATTAATTATTATACTTTCACGTCAAACTAGCGATCTTAAAAATTTGATATTTCTCAGTAGGTTTAACATTCATTTTTTTGTATTTTTTCCTGTTATTTAGTAAAATTATATTAAAAAATGAAGACGGTATGACATTCGGAGTCATTCTTTCACCGATGTTTCTATTCTTGAGAGTTCCTATAATTACCAATAACAAAAAAAAAATTGTCAACTAGGTGTAGTATAAAACCTTTCAAATTCTCTAGTGAGTTTTTACTACATATTTTGTTTAGACAATAATTCATATTTTGTTAACACATTAATGCGAGAGAGACGAAGCGCTTAGCTGCTATATCTCGCTTTGACCTACAGCAAAATATTATGAACAAATAATTTGATATCGTTCGTTCTATCCCATTCCTAAGTGTCTGAAGTTCTAAACTCTAAACACACTCGGCCGAAAATAAGCGACCGAAGTTCGGTATGATCACGCTTGTAATGCGCTACGCATACAATATAGGTAACGTGACGTTATTTCGGCATGGTGTGTCATCGGTAATTTAAAATATATTATTACAGCCGTAATCTTGCCGAACTTCGGCCGCGTATCTTCGGCATGGTGTGTTTAGACACTAAGATCGCTTACAGACGAAAGGCACGGGTCGGCGGCATACATACGGACATAGTACGGACATTACATATTTTTTGTAGCCATAATTCAACAATTATAGACAGTCTCGAGTTGATGGACTCAACTGATGTCAGAATGGCCATGTAACCATTGACTTAACAGTCTTTAAAATTCAATAAAAAACTACAATCCATTTTCAATATTTCGACAACAGACTTCAACTATAAATAAAAGATCTTCATCGGATGCCATTTTTATGCAATTTACTTATGATAATTTACGGTATGACATTCAGATTCAATTAGCTATGTCCACATTAGGCGCTTTCGCCTTCAATTTTCGTCATCTTCTTTCATTCAACTTTCGTTTTGACGCATTCAATTATTGAACGCAACGCCAACATTGTCATTTTTGAAGTTTTGGATACGGTCAGAGGGCATGCCTCGCGGGCATGCCTCACGTTCACTGTTGACTGCGCTATAACGCATGCCCTTGGGCTTTGAATCCCCATGCCCAGAAAAAGACCAATCCAAAACATCAAAAATCACAATGTTGATTATATTGCGTTCGTTGACGCATTCAATTATTGAATGAAAAGATGATGAAAATTGAAGATAAAAGCGCCTAGTGTGGACATAGTCCTTAGCTTTGTCCACATTGTGCCTTTTTTTGTTCATCAAGGGCATGCGTTATAGCGCAGTCAACAGCGAACGTGAGGCATGCCCGTGACACGCGTTGAAATCGTAGCGCTCGCTATGACACTTTGCTTTCAACGCGGGTAGATTTTGACGCATTCAATTATTGAATATGCCAAACGAAAGTTGAATAAATAGAAGATGACGAAAATTGAAGATGAATTTACTTAATGTGGACATAGCTATTGGCCTTGTTCGCCAACAAAACCTTTTATTGCGCATGTCCAAAACATGCCATGTCATGACAACGCCACGAACAAAGTTGTTTATATACTTAGTTACCTGTTAAGTTTAAACAACGTGTATAGTATGTACTTCCAAATTAATAAAACACATGAAAATCTTCGCTTTTTGTCGTAATCACGGAAACACCGAATATAATATGAAACGTAAGAGTCCCGAACAATGCTTTTGCATTTTGCACCTTGTCGAAAGAAATAGTTCGTTCTATCTCATTCCTAGACCCTAAGTATGAATAAAACAATATTATTTTCATACACTTTATGAAGCTCATGATACGAATGAAAGTCTGTAAAATTATTGTAATCTTACAACAAAGTGTTCTGGAAACATGATAGTTTTAGGAAAGGTCGTGGTAGGCCCCTTGCAAGCGTCATAAACTGTCAACGGCTGCCGTCGACTGCCGCCGACTGCCGCCGACACGTGCCGTCGACTGCCGTCGACTGCCGCCGACACGTGCCGCGGACTGCCGTCGACTGCCGCCGACACGTGCCGCCGACACGTGCCGTTCGTCTGTAAGAACCCTAGTGAACTCTATGTAAGGGTGGCATGTAACACATACTAAACTATTATCACTTTTTTGTTTTATCTTATCATATTTTAAGTTTTGAACTTTATAAAAGACGTGTGAGGCCGTTTTAACTTTAGTTAAGCTTCTCTTGAAATCAGCAAAGGTTCAATGAACCCTACGAGTCATGGTGACGATCAATGTCATGAGTGGGCGGGCATGAGGTGACATGTGATCAGACAAGAGAAATTATTTTGATGACCGGAATGCAAATTTTAATCCGCTTACTGTAGGTACCGCAGGTTTTTGTTATTCTTACTAATAAACATATTCAAGGCCCGCTGCCTTTGTCTGTCATGTGACTTTCCCAATATGTCAGATAAAGACAAGCAAGATATTATAGTAATTTACAGAATAAATAATATTTTTATTAATAAAGGGGCTAGAGTTCAAGGTACTGAATCGGATTTTGAAATAATATTATTCTGTTTGCACTATAAAATTATAAAATATTGTAGATTTGTTAAGACTAGCAAGTATGGCCCAAACCACAGAACAATAAAAACAGTAGAAATGACTTACCACGATTTGTTTACCAGAACCACTGTCGCCAAACAGACCGTTGCACTACTAACAAGCAAATGTTTTGATTGGACGCGTAATTCTAAACCTAAATAAGCCTAAATTTATTAAAACTGAAAACAAAAACACACCTTCACTCTTTTATAATAGAGTTTGCTATGCAATAAACAAAACAGACACTTAAGACATTTCGTATTCGAGCATCAGTTTATTGTGCATTTACTAAAAAGTTTAGCTACTTCACACTAGATGTCAGTATTATAATGTTTACTTCAAAATTATGCTTTATTTCTCAGGCAATAAGATTGTTTTTTGGTTTGAATTTTTCTACATATTGTGCATTTACTAAAAAGTTTAGTTACTTCACGCTAGATGTCAGTATTATAAGCGCAAATAATTTTCATCCAAATATGTTTACTTCAAAAATATGCTTTATTTCTCAGGTTATAAGATTGTTTTTGGTTTGAATTTTTCTACATATTGTGCATTTACTAAAAAGTTTAGTTACTTCACGCTAGATGTCAGTATTTTAACGGCAAACAATTTTCATCAAATATTTACTTCAAAATTATGCTTTCTTTCTAAGGTAATAAGATTGTTTTAGGTTTGAATTTTTACAATCGACTACACGTGTTGCCGCGTACAAACAAATGACTCGACTGATGTCGAGTTTGCGTAAGTACTTAGCGAGCTGGCGTTACAACGCAAGCTAGTTTTTATTATTCTGTGGCCCAAACCATAAGGCAAGTCCCAAAGTTTCATAAAAAAATTAACTCCAAAAACTCCCTCTACATGTTCGTACTCGTAATACCCTGAACATACGTCATTGGTTGAACATACATCATTGGTCAATGTGGAGAATAAAACGGTGTAGGTAGGTGTCCTTGAGGACTTCCAACGGCGACACACAATAGTTTGGCCGTTGGCGACAGGTCACACAACAGTTTTGCGACAGTTATCTTAGTTGTTTACTGTTCCCAAAATGTGGCAGGTTGTTGTCCGGATAATATTGCCAAAACACGTCGACTAACGGCGTGTTCGCGGAACATATCGGACCATCAATCATACTGAGGTTTATCATGATCATCGTGATCATCACTACTTCAAAGCAGTCCCATCAATCATACATTATTATCATCACAATCTGCATAATATTATGTTAAGGTCCTTAAACTCTTTTAACATTATTGTCATCTCTAACATTAATTACTAAGGTAATGATCGAAAAGGAATACACAATGATGTTTCTTTTCTTTCTTGTTCGTTTATTTCGTTTATCTATTAACTTGATTATGTTATTTATCCCAAATCAGCAGCAATTGACTACTTAGGTACTCTACACTCTACATACATACTCTACATGAAGTAAATTTTTTTCATCATCATTCATCTATTTAGATGTACGAAAGAAAAATTGACTTCATGATAATAGAGAAAAGAGTACACTTAGTTTTTTCCGTCTGATTTAGGTAAATAGTTACTAAAGTTTTGTTGCATATCGCAAATCATTCTCGTTTCCAATTCCTAAAAACATTCTGTTAAACTTCACAAAGACTTTGGCATTGTTGAATGTTGATTCATGCTATATAGCACAGCCTAACTGAAAAATTGGTCGTTTTCAAAGTTTTATGGCACTTTTAGCGCACAACGCTTGTCCACTGCAGGTTGCTAATACACATCCGCTACCTGTACGAGTACTCCGGTTGCGATGGTTACGCAACCCCGTAGAAAGTCCGATCAGATGTCCTTTAATTGTGAACGTGTAAGATCTTAATAATTGCATAATGACAAGAATGCGAGTAAAGTAAGCTCTTCAATAATGTTAAATTAACACGTTGGCTGCCCATTGCCACATTCAGTAATTGCTCCCATGCCCCAGAAAATTTACAATGGTCTTTTGATCCCACCGGTGATGCTCATAGCCACACAGAGAAGAAACATGATCATGATGACATGATCCAGTGATGCTCATGGCAGCCGACGTGTTTTTTTTATTACAATAATTAGGGTCGTCTATGCACCTTTCGCCCATATCATTTGTTTGTCGCTTTATCGCAGCCAACGTGTTAAGAAAAAAAACAACCCCCTTATTCATAATGAGTGACAGGCATCAGAATGTCAAATATTGAACCGAAGTTGTTTATAAACTTTCTTGATCAAAATCGGTCCATCCGTTTGGATGCTGTGATACCACGAAGAGACACACATACACTCTGTGTAATGTGTATGACAGACAAAATTATAGCACCCTCTTTATTGTTGTTGAAAATATTATTAGTTTTCCTACACCCAGAATCGAACCTGTACCTTCTCGAGTGCGAACCAAATCTACTGGGACACGGACGCTCGCGTGTAAATTTTACAGCTTTATTTATTCGATGACACACTTTTACAAGAAGTAGACTTATCAAGTTTAACGTGTCTCATTGTTACAATCAAGTTCATTGTTAAAAGAAGTTGTGAGTTCATTGCACTCGTCATCATCAGTCCGCGCACGCCAGCACTTTCATCACGATAGCGGTGTTTTGGCAATTGTTTTAAGGCCACTAATACACTTTCTTGTGTTTTAACATTCACGTAAGACCTTCAAAATGTCAGTTTGGCCTTCGCGTTAAATGTTATAAATTTCTCTTAGCACATAATGTACGTCTGAGATCCATACTTCCATGCCATAATAATATTACGAAAGTGTGTTTATCTGTTACCCCTCCGCTTAAACCGCTTAAAATCGATTTTAATATTTGATATGCAGAAACATTTAATTCCGGGATGGAACTTAGATAGTTTTCATTTTCAATTTTCATCAATGTACACTTCCCTGCTAAAATCGAATTTCGTATATTTTAAGGTACGGGCACACCTCCTGGACTGCTCTTAGTCATTGTAAGCGGTACTCTGTGTTATACTAGAGGAACTGAGGAGTTGCAAGTGAGTTTGCTGTCAAAAATTATGCAACAAACCAAGCTATTAACGCTTATCGCATTTGGATGCAAGCGACAACTGATCCATATTCGCACTTCATAATCGCACCTATATAAGGACACGCGCTTTCTCTAGCAATTAACTCTTTGTACTGAGCCTTTAGTCAAATAGCATTCAATTGTTTGTCAAAAATATAAATTATAATCAATATTTGCCATATTGATTATAAATTATAATTTATTAGACTTTTCTATGCTAGAAATGTATGGGATTTGACATAACATATTAAGGCCTCGCAAGCGCCATGCCACTTAGCGACGCGTTTAAATGTTAAATTCCACACATATTTTTATAGTTTTGCTGTTGAAAGATGCTCATATATTTATTTATTTATTCATGATTTTCCATTGCCATTCGATTTCCGTACCTCAATAATATATGTTAAGTCATAACACTAATTAACATCTATACATTTTTTTACATGTATTGTTGCACACAATAATTTTTATTTATAATAATTATTAAATTACGTATGAACAATTATAGTTGCATATACAAATTAATGTTAATTTTTGCTATAATGGGGTATAATTGTTTTTCCGTCCAAATAATGTTCAAGATAATATTGTACACATTTAAAACACGCTTTTAACCGACTTCCGAAGAGGAGGAGATCCTATATAATAATTATAATTATTATGTTTGGCATATGGCTTAGTCATGCTGACTTCTTACATAAAATAAAATTTTCCATCCAAAGGCCATCAACGACCTATTCCATTAGTTCTAAAAACAAATGGTTAGTAATTGTAACCATAACACACACACACACATTTATAATTTGGCATATTTAAATATTCAATAATTACACTAACCTTATTAACTTATTGTTTATCGTGTATTTTTACCGCATTTTTACAACAAAGCTTGGAGAATCCGACCACAAAACAATTTACAGCTCATAAGTCATAACTTACCACGTCGACGTTTAATTTTAACTTATAGTTAACCATAAGTAGTGGATATTATTAAAGCCTGGATCAGTATTCAGTTTCCTGATGGCTGCGCGACATATTTATCGCTTCATCGACAAAATTGCTTGATAATTGTTAATTAAAATTGCGCGTCAAAATTGCTTATAATAAATATTTTAAACTAGATGTTGCTCGAAACTTCGTTGCGCCGAAATTTCTTTATCTTGCGGGGACCGTACATTTTTCCTGGATAAAAAGTATCCTATGTCCTTTCCCGGGACTCAAAGTATCTCCGTACCAAATTTCAGCAAAATCGGTTCCGTAGTATGGGCGTTAAGAGGTAACAGACAGACAGACACACTTTAAAATTAATATTTTTTTTACCAAAGTAAACCTATTAGTAGTACTACCAGGGCTTCCTAAGCTCACATCGTCGGGGTCGAACCCGCGATCTCAACACCACTGAGCCATGAGTCACGTGACCATGGTTTTCTTTGTCCCGTGGCCTCGTGCATTGTGCACATCTTCACATGTTGTATCTTATGATCTTATCTCATCTCTGCACCTTCCGCATTCGTTGGCTCAGTGGTAATAAGCTGATTCTAAATTCGCAGGTTCATGAGCATATTTTATTGTAAAAAAATCATAATAAATTATTGGTAACTTTTTAAAAATTAAATTCTAAAATATTTTGGTTACAAAATATAATCTCTTGAAATAAAACTTTCATTAATTATGATATTATTGCCAACATGAAGAATATATATTTTGCTGACAGTTTTGTACCTTATTGGTATTGGTATGGTATGAAATGCCAACATTTTGGCACGGCAAAGTGTTATTTTTGGGAACTGTGATCAAAATTTTGGGAATCTATAGTACTATCAGAGAAGTTGATTCCTAGGCAAATGGGGGACCTATGTAGTTTGGTCGCGTTACGTCAAACCCAGCCGACAGAATATCACAATTAACTATTAACATTAAATTGATATGATCCGACCAAATAACGTTGGTCTGACAACTGCCTAGGAATCAATTAGGTACCTCGATGGTTAATGGATAGTTAGCATAGTTTATACTATGTTTTAAGGATTCGTTTTTATTGTACTTGATTTAAATTCTATATAATAAACTTCAAAAAACACTATTTAAAACACTTTTTTACTGTTAGATTCATGTTTAAAAGATGCTATCACTCTTCCAAATATCGACCTAGTACAAAAGACATCAACGTGCGTGAGGCTCGAACTTCTTCGATTGCGTCACTAGGTGAATGACCGGCTTGTATACAAAATGCACAATATAATATTAAGTTCGTTTATAGTTTTGTATATAAAAGCAATATTCTTTTAAAAGTTACAAGTTATACAATACGAAGTTTTGTACATATGACGTCCGCAACTACTTCGTTACCCGTAATTCGTAAATCGCAAGGAAACCAACGGTACATGTTGCCGTCATAAAAAGTTTCAAGTCTCAAAGATGAACATATCATGTAAATTATTTCAAAATCTTCACAGGCTTATACGTGAGATAGATAACAGACATGCAGAAGCTTTTTGGCATTTTCAGCATTAGTATTTAAGTTCATTACAATATGCAACATAATTACTAAAATTATATAATATTATAGCATTTCGGTATCCAGCATACGCAACAGTCAATCGAGCGAAATGACGAGCACGCAAGCGACTCGCTCGCAGTGGCGGATCTAAGGAGGGGGCTAATGGGCGCCAAATCTTCAAAACTTGAATTCGAAATATCAAAAAAAAATCTGAAGTCTTTTTTACGATCTCATAGATAAGATAGAATCTTAATATAATATGGAAACATTCAGTTTATTTTTTATTTGCTCATGCATGTGAACTCAGGTGTCATTTAATCGCTTTACGACTGAATACGAAAAAAAAATTCAGTAATACTTGTTATGTTTATTTTTTAATTTTTATTTCATGCATGTGTAAATGAGAATAAAGATGAAAAAAAAGTAAGCTTTTGGAAAAAAAAACTGGGACTGCTATCAATTTATTGTCCTGATTCGAAAACATCTTAGATCCGAGGTTTAACTATAAAAGTTAAACTTTTGTATGGGCAAACTCACGACACCGTGGCACTTGCCTATAAAATCCCAAAAAAATGGTGTTTCAGCGCTGCTTCTTTCACAGTGAACTCTATACTCGGGCTTATTCAACCCACAAAGATAATTATTATATTATCTGTATTACCTACTAGATGACCACCGCAATTTCATTACGTCTAAATTATTTTATCGTATGGGAACGTATGGGAATGGGAAAAAAAGTATCCCATGTTCTTTCTCGGGACTCAAACCTTCATGTCAAATTTCAGCAAAATCGATCCAGCGGTTTAGGCATGATGAGGTAACAGACAGACAGTCGACAGACAGACAGACACAGAGAGAGACAGAGAGACAGACAGACAGACAGACTTTCGTATAATATTATTATGGATATCCAGAGCTACTCGCCCGCCGCACTCGCTGCAATTAACTCGCTCGGTGCGCTCGTCACATCAATACGACTACCGGTAACACAGTGACCTACTGTATGTTTCACGCTAAATTAAAGTTATATAACGTGGCAGTGAACGTGGAACAATATGGTGTAGCTAATACCATCAAGTAGCCCAAGTATATTAATATGTGTGCAGTTTTTATACAGGGTCTTACAAAAGAAAGTTATAGTACTTTAGGGATTTAGGATGTACCTATAGAGTTCACTGTGAAAGTAGCAGCGCTGAAACGGTAATTTTTTTAAACTTTTGTATGGGAAAATTGATATACAGGGGGATACACGTCACACCCTTAAGTATTATTACTTTGTTTTGTTACAACCTGTATAAAGGCTGTCACAGACAGAGCAGGTAATGTAAAGATGTATATTATAGCACGATACATCTCGATACATCTCGATACATCTTTCTATAGAAATCGTCAGGAGACCACACACAACAGCTATAATGTATATTTTTACATTATAGCTGTTGTGTATGATTTCTATAGAAAGATGTATCGTGCTATAATATACATCTTTACATTACCTGCTCTGTCTGTGACAGCCTTAAGGGACTTATTTTTACAATATTTAGAAACGTTTATCTTTCTGTGATGCTCGGAATAAGTTGAAATATATATATCTTATACTGTTCTACGTTGTAATTCAGATCATGAAGTTTAACCCTTAGGAGAGTATATTATTATACCCGCATGACAGGTCAACGACGGTAATTATAGTAATTTCCATGTATTACACTACAATGAGTGTGACCTACATAGTTGCATCATGAACGATCAAAATATTAGCGACATTTGGCACGAAAAGTTTAAACTTTTATATTTTTTGTCCCAAAAATTTTGCACTAAGCGATTGCGTAGTAAGAAATATATTTTAACTTTTGAAATCATTTTATTTAACGTCATTGTTAAAATCAGTTTATAAAAAGTTTGGTTTATATTTTTTTTAATAACTCGTCTGCTAAGACTATAGATTCTAATTTGGTTTCATGTTTATTCCAAAAACTATGAAAATCTGTCAGTTAATCTTAAATGAACTTTAACTAAACTATTTATAAGGTAAGTAACTAAACTGAGAGGTGACTAAACTGAGAGGTGTCAAGGGACACCCTGGATGGAACGAAGTTATATATTAAACGTCCGGTAGTGATAGATGTCACTGTTTATTCTCAAAAACGCCATCTAGTTGACGCCCAGGAATACTATCAACGCCCTCTGCCCCTACTATGCAGGTACTAATAAAAAAGTGTCGTTACAACTTTTTCGGTCTAGCGCTCTTTCGCAACGCGCGTTAAGGAACTTCGTTCCAAAAATATTTATTTTTAATATTGTAGTCTGCTTCAGATGATACCGATGTTGATGATGATAATGGCGTTATCAGCTAAGATAAACAAACAATAGTATCGATTGTACATTCACATCACTGCATCTCACGATCTCTACGACGTCTGAATACATACGGACAAATTAATTTTATATAAATAAACCTAATTGCCGGTGCACACTAAAGGTAAATACCGTTAAATACAATACAGTAAATGTTTAGGAAATGTTAACCCGACTACGTTTACAAAAGAGAACAGTATTTGTAATAATTTGATCTCGAAATCTTTGAAATAATAATTTTCTTAGTGATGAAAAATTGTCTTATTGTCCTTTCCCATTCTACTTTTGTCTTTGGCAAGATCCATCGATACAGCTCAGCAGTTTTGGAGCATATTTAATGCAAACAAACAAAAAATTTCCATTTATTTAGTACAGATTTAGAACTTTAACATGACAACTGAAATGAATGAAAGTGAGAGTCAGATGTTAAGATTATTTTTGTGCAATATAATATTATGTTAGCTTTGTGTAATTTAAATAAACACACTGTAAAGTATAGATAAAGCTCGCTTATGTATATTGTATGCATCTTTTTAAAAACTAAAAATGTATTATGATAAACTATATCTGCCTCGTGTTCCGACTCCGTGCGCTATCGTTTCCGCTGACATATACTATATACATATAATTACATAGTACAACCATACAAATTATGGTACATTATGGCGATAACTTTACATAAACATTTCTTATTTTGTTGCTTACTGATATAGTGGAGTTCCCAGAGCGTAAAAATCGTGCAAGCCTCCGATTTTTGCAATAGTGGATGAAAATTGAAAAGAAAAAAAGGAATGTGTAGCTGATAACATAAATAATAAAGTTTACCTTTTGAAAAGTTGTGCTTTTAATTTTTAAATTATTCTCTTCCATTTCAAGTAAACTCATAAACTGTAAAATTTTGAAGAAAATTTGCATATTTCTTTCTTTTAAATATATAGCAAAATAATAAAATATATCATTATTTTTTTGATTTGTATAATTGCTTATATTCCAAAAAAAGAAAATGAGTTAAAAAAATATATAATTTATATTTCAAATTAATATTTTTGTATGTAGATGAGCATACCTCCAAATGTGCTTGTTGTGTGCCTCGCCAGGCAAATGGCGTTCCAATTTTTCTTTGGTTTTAAATAGGAAGCTTAAAATTATTTTTTAGGCTTGACAAAGCCTTCTATTTCTTAATGTGTATAACTTTTTAGCTCTTACTTTATTAAATTTTCTGAAAATGTAGCACAAACTTTTCACGGATATTTCGAAGAAAATCTGTATTTTATTTCTTTTGGTTTGGTTTTTACAGAATAAAATTTATTTTTTATTTTTTCATTAATTATATTTGCTAAAACATACTTAAAGGAAAAAAATACAAATTAGGTTAAGAACTGATATTTTTTGCATTCAGGTAAGCATTTTCCAAACATAGGTCGCAGCATGCGTCTTTAGTATGTACGTGAGATTTGTAGCACCCAATTTTTTTTCTGGCTTTAAGTAGGAAGCTTAAATATATTTCAAAGACTAGACAAAGTCTTTAATTTGTCGATGCATTTAATGTTTTAGCTCTCACTTAAATAAATTCTCAACAAATGTAGAAAACTATTTTCGGTCTATTTCACACATTTTTGGAGATATTTAAACGTTTTTAAGTACTTAAAAGTTATCATTTCTCTTAAAATTAAATACGCACAACAAGTAAGTTTAACACACTTTTCGTTACAACCGTTAAATCTACCCAAACCCTTTTATCTTGCTTACGACGAGCGTTAATCTCTAAAAACTTTGCAAAAACCTTATAGTTGTATTTAGCTTAGCAAAGCAAACTTTCTTTTTTAAAAATGGTGTATTTGGTAAATTTTCAACGTAAGCAATCGGTTAAGAGTCATTAAATAACAGGAACAAGAAAAAAATTTTTTTTCGGGACCGGTTTTATATGGTGAAATATTAATTTTTAATTAAGTAACTAAAAAATTAAAAGCACAAAAAAAATTTTGGTAAACTTTGCAAGTTATAGTGTAAAAAAGAAAATGACACCTCAAAAACAAAAATCCATTCACTATTACAATTTTCGGAGGTTAAAACCTCTGGCGACTGCACTAATAGACATGTCTATCATATTTTATCTGTGGTCAATTAAAAACGTGCGATTTCTGTAATACCCAATCCGATGATGATAAGTAATAAATGCCCAAAATCCTACTAACATATGAAAGTCTGTCTGCCTGACTGTTACCTCTTCACGCTTATGCCGCTAAAATCAATTTATTAGAATCTTATATATAAAATTCTCGTGTCACAATGTTAGTCCACGAACTCCTCCGAAACGGCTTTACTGATTTTTACCAAATTTTATATGCATATTCAGTAGGTCTGAGAATCGGCTACTGGGTACTTTATATATTGATAAGTGCATTTGTTGAATAAATAATAGTAAATTATTACAACCTGAGACTGACGGCGACCATGTTGTTTGTGCGACGAGACAGCAATCGACGTTGCCATGGCGACATACTTATTTAGTCAACTTAATATAATAATATGGGTGAAATGCTTTATATTATGGCAAAGCAACGTTTGCGGGGACAGCTAGTAATATTATACATATTATGGGTACAGCTCGTATGGACATATTTTAAGGCCCGGGAAGGAACATAGCAAATTAGTATTACTTCGAAATTGGAACCCTACTGCAGCTACGTCCAATTATTATCTTTGGATAATTATATAGCTTGATCTGTTAACTGCCATAATTTTTTAGATTGGAATAATCATTTTAAAAACAACATTGGGAAATCCCTAAACATGGAGAAACCCAATTATATTTTGCGTTTGTTATTTCTGTAACAGTAGGGCTGCTAAAAATATAGGCTATATTTGAATGCTTTATCAATCATGAAAATATCTAGAAAAAAAAATCTTAAAAGTTGCTGGCTCTAGTGTTAAGTGTTACGAAAATATTTTAAAATAATGGACGCAGTAAGAACTTCCTAATTTTATAGTACCTTACGTAACAGTATTGCATAATAAATCGTACAATAACTTGTAGCATCAAGTGCAAATAAAAGCTACGATAATGATCACTCGTATAGGAACTTAAGTTGTAATGAGGCTTTTTTGCCGCTAAAGGGCCGCCTAGTGGAGTCGTCTGCTCTTCCCTGACCCCTTATCTTACTCGTAGAAATTTTCGATCCACCACATCTAAAATTCTCTCCTGATGCGATTTTTTTTTGCGAATCCCAAAAAAGCAAAGAATTCTATTTAAACTGAGGAATAGAAGTCTTCGCAAAAAAGTTTAGATAAAGTTTTCATTTAAAAGCTGCCTGAAACCGTAGCTTCGCTCGCTCGTTTGAGACACGATATTTCTATACAATATATTCAGTATATTGTATAGAATATAGAACTAAATGGTCTGTCTTCAAGACTATCGCGTCGCACTTGCGTAAAAGCCCTTGAAATAAATATGAACAGATTATAAAACTTACAGTTTCTCCTCTAAGCCGCTGCCCGGCATCTTAGAGCGCGCGCTCTCGCTGTCCATGTCCTTGACCTGAAATGAGAAACGGCGGGAAATTAATTTTTTTAAAGACGTTTATAAACGGCGCCAGTAATCACTCTTTGACAGCTGTAAAACCTGTGTTTTCTTCTAATTTCTTCTCTAATTATTATCTAGGGCCCTAAGGATAAGGGGCTAAAATAATGCTGAAAATATGTTTTGACCTGTTGAGGTGGTAACCCTAAGCCAGTGTTGGAAGAAATAATAATTATTTCGAAGTTTGAACCCGCTTGTTTTTTGTAATAATTGCCTGAGTGATGAGTGTATAGACATGAAAATTATTACGCTATTTATCAAATAATAGAGATATCTCATGTCACAAAAGTATACAAAATACAAAATTGTAATCACGTATTTTATTCACAACTAGATATCGCCCGCAAGTCCGTTGCGCCAAAATTCGTTTATTGATTTCTCGGGACTAAAGTATCCCACCAAAACATGAATGTAAAAGGAGCCAAGCAAAATATTGCATAGCTATTCAATACTTCTGTCGTAAAAAGTTTTCAGATCACATTCAAGCCAAGCCTTCAACTTATTTTGTAATTTAAATCAACATTCAGTAAATGTATCAATAGATGTCTTTATTTTATAATTGTTATAGTGACTTGGCAATGAGCACTAGAGAAATAATCAGCTACTAATTGGATTTATTGGGTACCATCGGCCACATGCGTCGTTACATATTAAAACACTTTACGCTTGCCTTCTGTGTAAGTATGAACTCCTGCCAATATGCAGTCTTATATTTGTTTATATTGTGCTCATTGCCAAGCCACTATAATAATTATAAAATAAAGAAATCTATTGATACATTTACTGAATGTTGATTTAAATTACAAAATAAGTCGAAGGCTTGGCTTGAATGTGATCTGAAAACTTTTTACGACAGAAGTATTGAATAGCTATGCAATATTTTGCTTGGCTCCTTTTACATTTCATGTTTTGGTGGGATTTCATTTCTTTTTTGAAGTTTTTTTTCTTTTTTTTTCAGGTCACGTTATAACTTTTCTGTACTTAGCTTAGCACCCATTCCCTATCTCCTTTATATTTTTTCTTTGAGGCTTCTATAGGTGGACAACGTAACGTAAATACTTCTGAGTTCTGAGTCGATTATTATATTCAGATTATATAATAATTGAAGGTGGTCATTTTTAGCATTACCGTTGAATACATAGCAGCACTATTGTAAGCGTCTCGACGTTCCTCGCAGGAAAGGAGCACACCTTATTTCATATTATGATAACTTAAAACTCCCATATTATATCGAGCATGTAAGGAGTGTATATCACAGTACTGATTACATTTATATTTAAATCGAATTTAATTATTGTTTCATTATTAACGTTGTTAATATTATTTTTTATTTAATTAATACCATTTCATTAAGTACATAACTAACTTAAAGCCTTTTGTATGTCAAACAAATATGCAGTCGAAACTCATACTGTTCTCGCAAAGTTACAAACATAAAAATCTTTTATTTTATTTTAATAAAGTATTAAATTATATTATCATCTATACATATAATAAAATCGTAGAAAAGTCAATGCTGTACATTGACTATTTTTGAAAAATAATACTTGGGACGTGATCTACGATCGACATGGAAGACAAAAATATAGTTTTTAGAATTTTTGTCAGTTTGTCTGTTTGTCTGTATGTATGTCCGGGATAAACTCAGAAAGTATTGAACGGATTTACTTCAAATTTTGCACGAACATTACTTAGAGATCGGGTCAATACATAGGCTATAAATTATAACGATATCACCCAGGGTGGGGAGCAGGGGCTCAAGTTTCAATATTTTTAGTTTTTTGCTCATATCACTTAAACGGTTAGTTGTAGAGAAAAAATGTCCGGTATAAAAAGAAAGCTCATAAAATTTCCTACAAATACGTCCTTTACACTATGTATCTATCTCCACTCCTTGCCTTGCTATCATCTTTTATGTATCTTATCTATACAGATTTCGAGTGTCGTTTTATTACTATGCGGTGAGCTTTGGAACCGGCACCCCCCCCCCCCCCCCACACACACACCCTCTCATGACACGTCTTATTTCTCCTTTTTAGAACAAAGTAAGTCATCTATACTGTGCATTGACTATTTTTTTTAAATAATACTTGGGACGTGACCTACTATGCTAACGCGGACGAAGTCGCGGGCAACAGCTAGTTAGATATTATTTTTCAATTTCAGTTTTTAGGTTTCTCTACCCAAAGGATGAAAATGGGGCCCTATTATTAATAAGTCTTCGCTGTCTGTCCGTCGTCCATCCGTATGTCACCACCCACCAGGCTGGATCTCGAGAACCGCAATAGCTAGATAGTTGCGATTTTCACAAATTATGTATTTCTGGTGTCGTTATAAAAGCTAATAGTCCAATCAAAATAAAATAAATTATTAATTGGGGGCCTCATACAACAAACACAATTTTTTTCCCTTTTTTTACTCTATATCCATAATGGTAACACTAAGGTTTTTGAAAATTTCAGAAAACGCTCAATTGTATGTTAACTTTAATAATTATTAATAAAAATTAAATAAACTTATTATTCAAGGGGGGCTCCCACACAAATTAACGGTACGGAACCCTATGTACGCCAGTCCAACTCGCACTTGGCCGGTTTCATAATTTTTCCTTTCATTGTGAATAAAGACCTATCCGGATACCAAATTTCAAGGTTCTAAGTCTGCTAGAAGTACCTTAGAATTTTGATGATCTGTCAGTCAGTGAGTGACAAAATTTAGTAACTTTGACCATCCGTAACTACTAAACTATTTATCGAAATTTCATGTAATTTGGAGGTTAAGCTAGTTTTAATACTTGCTCCTAGTGACGGAAATTTTAAATCCCTAGCTTTGTTAACATCGAAGATAAAGGGGGTGTGAAATAGCCGCGAACCGCTTCGAGAAAAGTATGGTACGGCCGTGCCTTTGCTAAAAAGCTTGGCTGGGGCACTGCCGTGCCCCCAGATCTCCATACCAAATTTCTACAAAATCGGTAGTCATTTGGGCGTAAATAGGTAACAGACAGACAGACACACTCTCTCATATTTTATAATATGAGTATGGAGTTAATATGAATTATGACCACAGAAAGATCTGTAGCTGTATTTAATTTAACAAAGAAACATGTTTAATTTTTAAACACGATGGTATTTCGCACGTCATACCGCTCAATTTTAAGATTCACTTAAAAATATTCCGCAATTATTTTAATCGTAGGAAAATTTTATCACGGATGGAAAATTATAATGCAACAATAAAAATTTACTTTCAAATTGAATACATTATTATCTTTGAAATAATATTCATAGAACTTTTATGAATTATGATCTTTGGGTATACCTTTGATAAAACACCCAGTTAAAGACCTATATTATATAACTTATACCTGCGGTTTTCAAACTTTTTTGGTACTCCTTTTGAGAAGTGATATTTTTGACAGATCCCCCCAAAAAAAGAATTGTCTTGTCTTTGAATGAATTAAGTCTCCAAACTAGACGTTCGCGTTACTTAAAACAATTTATGCATCGCTAGTGGGGTAACTTCAAAGACTTTGCCCCTACACTTTGAGAATGACTGATAAATATAATTTTATCAATGTTCAAATCATTGTACATATCTATCCCATTTTTTATCATATTAAAAAATTTAACGCACAATCTTAAACATCAGCGATATTACCACTGAACTGTAGTGGCTTATGATACAATAATGAGATCAGAGGACATTGTGCGAAGACAATGACCAGATAAGATAAACAAAACATATTTTGTGATAACTGATAACTGTAAGATGTGACATCATCATGATCGTCATAATTTATCATCTCCTTCATTGACCACTGCTCCATATACAGTGGGTAGGTAATCGAATCAAAATTAATTGCATAATATTTTTAATCCCCGACCATTATGAGTATTAGTAGAATTGATAGACAATATCTATGAGTAGAAAAAATTCTCTTATGTATATTGTATTTCATATTTTGACTCGCCCATAATATAATATACAATTACCTCTTAAGTAGGCCTTGTAGGAAGAATTTTCAGTCGAATATTACGTTACAAGTTACAACTCATCCATAGTAAGTACAGTTTTGAAATGTTCGAACGGTGATAATCTCAATCTATAGATCTAAAGTTGTTGTTTTTTCGTCTGTTTCTAATACATTTTCTAAAGCAGTTAACAAATAGTGAACAAATGATTGCAAAATTCAATGCAACGAGAACAGAGCAATGAAAAGTTTCCTAAGCGGGCCATAATTAAATTAGATTGATATAATGTAAGATTAAAGATTAGACGTAATATAGATTAGACTCATCTATGCATACTTATTTTATAAAACATAATATTATATTATGTTCATAATCAAATCGTCACTAAACAAAAAGGACGAAATTTGGACTAATGGTACGTTTTAAGTGACACTTTGTCAGACGACTACACAGAATACAAAAACACTAATAGCTCTAAGTTCTAATCCTAGTAGAATTAATACTATAAACCCGAAAGACGTGTATCTGTCTGTTACCTCTTCACGCCGAAACCGCTGAACCGATTTTTGATGAGGCATGGAGATACCTTGACGGAAAATGACTTAGCGATGTTTTTGTTTTGGAAATATGAACGGTTCCTGAGAAATTAATTTCGGAGCAACGGAGTTGAGGGCGTCATCTGGACCTACTATATAACAGCCATTCTCAAAGTGTGCTCCGCGGAGACCTGAGGCTCTGCAAAGACCTCCACGAGCGACATAAACTGTTTTTTTTTTAAGAAATGTCAACAGACACCAACATGAAGACATTTCATACAAAGACAAAAGGCCTCTTCTTTTTTCCATCAAAAATATCACTTCTGAAAAGGCTACCGCCACCAAAAAAATTTGAGAACCGCTGCCATAAATGATTTATAAAAATTGTTTTATTTTTTTATGAATTAAAATGTCGGACTACATGTTGCCTACCACCAGTTCGTAACTACCGACGAGTTCGTAAAACATGCCGTATCGTTGTTTTGATGTTATGGTTACTGCACACATCATCGCACGTAATAGGCATGATAACATCGTGGGATGATTTCACCGAGTTGAACCCTTTCTTGCTAGACTTTCGCTTTCGTAGCATATTGTCCTATGAATTGCCTTCTCATGGTTACTGGATATAATGTCACTATGCCTTTTATGCAAATCACTGACCGTTTGATCAGACATGCAATAGAAATTAGACATAGGTACAAAGAAATAGTTAATTTACCTAGATGACGAAGTCAAAAGGAGGGTTTATTATTTTGGTAGCTTTTGTATACTATAATATCTATGTCCATTGTCCATTCCTCCATACTAATATTATAGCATTAAAAGTGTGTCTGTCTGTCTGTTACTTCTTCACGCCCAGACCGCTGAACCGATTTTACTGAAATTTGTTTGGTATCCCGGAAAAGGATATGTCCTTTCCCGGAATACCATACCAAATTTCAGTTCTTGCCAGCAATTTCTCTTTTAAATATCGTTATTGATTCGGTCACTTTTTTTATAAGCGGAGTAGTATTTTTTTATAGTCTTTTGATAAAGAAAATGACCATCAAACTAGACATCACGCAGACGAGTTCGTTGTATTCATAAATCATAATTACTATAGTTTTCCTCTGATGAAAGTCGATAAGACCGACCTTGCAGTAACGTTAGATAATACTATAATTACAAATCTAGCAACTACCGCACTCGAAGACAGAAGAGTTCGACAGATTATATACTATGCCACTATGGGGCTTCTGCCAAAATCTTTATCTAATATTTTTATTTTTTTATTTATTAACCCATTTGCTGATACAATAGGTGGTTATTACATTCTTGTGCTTATTATCAGCGCACTTTTGTATGTTTTAGGTATCAGCGTGTCCTGATGACACATAGGTCTCCCCTAGATGCTTCCACTTTTCTCTATCCTGGGTTAGTCTTAGCCAGAGGTGGCCTGCAACTCTTTTGAAGTCATCAGACCATCTTTTCCTTGGTCTACCTCGTTTTTTTTGTGTTGTTTTGAGGTACCCATAATGTCGTTAATTCTGTCCATTTTTCCAATTTGTCTCTGAGTATATGCCCTGCCCAACTCCATCATAGTTTTTTGCTCTTTCTTATAGCATCCTCTAGTTTAGTTATTTCTCTTATGTCTATAGCTCTCTTCTTGTCTCTTATCTTATCTTATATTACAGTGAAGTAATTAAAATTAATACAGTCTTGCCTCCTTCAACATCAAGCAGAATGCGTGGGACGAGCTCGCCGAAGACAGAAACCGGTGGAGACAATTAGTATAGCTCAGGGATCCGTTACCATGATCGAAAATGGTTCGACAGGTTAGCTGAAAGGCGTGTCGAAGCTAGCTCTAGCGATAATTCACAACTTCATTCATTAAACAATGCTCTGCTGTGCACAAATTGCGGACGGTCTTGTGGATCGAGAATTGGACTCTATAGTCATCAAAAGAAGTGTCTGAAACAGAAGCTTGCTGTCTGCACCCATATGACCCCTACTTAAATCATCAGTAATTGATAAAGAGATTGATTGATCAGATGATGATGATTTTATTTCTTACTTCGCTGTCGGAACTCGGAGCTAGCGATTGCAATTTGTCTAAGTACCTCATTTCGCGGCCCATTTCAGACGTTTGCTAAGAAGCTAATCTCTGTTCTAATGGTGTAGAAACGGTTGCTTATGATTTTGTCCAGTGGATCGTGAATGACCTCCCATTCGCTTACGTAACATCGTTTCTATTTTCTCTCCCTCTGGTCCTGCTATCTCTTTCACAACGCTACTCTTAGGGTAGGTTGCACCAGAGGCGTGGTTATAATTACAGTTATGGTTAAAGTTATGGTTATAGTTAAGGGTAATTTAACTTTAACCTTAACTTACCACAGAATTTGACAGATGTCTGTTGCTGAAGTTAATGGGGTTGAGAGTATAATAAATGAATTATCCATACAAATTGACAGAAAAAAATGTTATGCCAATCAGTAACTGTAATTATTATCTCGGGTGAAGCCAAATGAGCGTAATTTGTGAGCTGTGAGTCACAGAATTTCTGCCGGCAGAAATTCTGCTCTATTCGGTTTCATACAAAAGTCCTGTTTGATTCACACGAACGTAATTTTGTGAGTCATGATTTGTATGAAAAGATATTTACGCGACCGAAATTCTGCGACTCACAACTCACAAATTACGCTCGTTTGGCTTCACCCTAAAGTAGCAACTTGATAGGTACTGCCCGCAACTCCGTTTTTCGTTTATTGCGTGGAAACTGTACATTTTGCCGCGTTAAAAAGTATCCTATGTTATTTCTCGGGCCTTATAGTAATCCACACAAAACTACCAATCGGTTAAGCGGTTTTAACGCTATGTGAAAGTGTGTTTGTGTGTCTGGCTCTTCACTGAAGAGTCAGATGGCCAAACGCACACTTCTTTATAGAATCGCCGATCAAAATGAATGGAATTGACATAATATTATGAGACGAATGGCAACTTTATTGTATCGAACACTTATGTCAATTTCATACATTTTGATCAGCGATTCTATAATGAAGCGATAGAGAAAACGTCTTGGCTAAAGGGCCTGGTGAAAACTGCGTTTCGGTGAGCAACCACAAACGGCTTTGAAGCGGCCTTGGCGTACGGCCGATTAGGCTAAGCTGCAACGCACGGTACCAATCGACCACTCAACGGTGACATCCACTGCAACTGTGACTCAACCAAAGCCAAGTTCAACTTTTGTTTTGGGACATGCCGTGGTCCGGTGGTTTAGAGCTCGGAGGTCGTGGGTTCGATACGTTGTTGTTTTCAAGTTCGGTTAGAGCAGTGTATTCTGATTGACAAGAAAAATGATTCCTACGTCGGATGGGTATGTAACAACACGGTTTGTGCTTTAGAGCGTAGCTTTTGACTCGGAGGGATTGCATAGAAAAATTGTTGTTTCGAATTTGGTTAGGACAATGCAGGCTGATCAGTCGATCGATATGATTGACAAAAAGATCATCCAAGCGTCAGATACGTAAAAAGACGGTAAGGGTGCGTCCACATTTGTATCATTTGCGCGATCAGATCCCCGATCAGATCTCCGTCGCGTATCATCAAAGCGTGTCAAAATGATACGCGTATCATGATACGCCCCGATCGCTATTAACCGCGTATCTAATATATGCCGTATCAAATACTCGCGTGATCGGCAGAATGATCTAATAGGCGTCCACACTATGACACGCATACTTGATACGGTGCGATGATCACGACGGAGATCATCGGAGATCTGATCGCGCAAATGATACAAATGTGGATGCACCGTTATGTGGTGTAGAGCGTGGCTTAGATAGAAGCCACAGCTAAAGCTTGGAAGGTTGAATTTCCGTGTTGGAAACGTGGTTACTTCGAAGTTTGATTAGGATGTTGTTAGGATGTTGGCCGATCAATAGACAAGAAGGATGATCCATACGTCCGATGGGTTCCTTCGGAACTCGCCTGTCGTGACGGTAGTCCGTCCTACTGGGTTCATTAAAGGACTCTCTTCCTCTGTGACTGTTTGTGAGTAAATACTCCTGTCACCTGTTTACTGCGCACAACCTTGGCCACTATAAAATCACTTCTATATAATCTGGTTTCATTGGAACCGGCCACCGTAACCGAAGCAGATGTTTTGATAGCAACTAGTAATAATTGCTGTCACAACAATTATTTTTTGTTTCCAAGTTTCACCACTTTCGCTTTAGCCCTTAGGGCTGGTTTACACGTATTAAGTAGATAAGTAGTTAACTAAATTTTAACTTAGTTTTAACTTAATTTATTGCATGTAAACACTAAATTTAGTAGCAAGTAGCAAGTTAAAATTTAGTTAAGTACTAAACAAGGAAATTAGAATTTTGACTATTTTCTGTTCAGTTGGCAGGCGGGGCTTGTCAATTGACACATTTCGGGCAGGCACTTCAAATTAAGTTAAAATTTAGTTACTACTTATCTACTTAATACGTGTAAACCAGCCATTAGTGAATAAGAATAAGAATAAGTTTATTTTGACAATCACACAACACAATATTAAATTATTACAGAAATACACAAAAAAAGAACACAAAATTACAATAATATTAAATTGTGTGACGTCAAAACTGGACCCAGCTCAGCCAGCTCAGCCTACTGCGGTTTGATATGTAACGATATCTACAGGTGCTTATGTAAGTGGCTCCTTTGATGCGTGTACGAGTTACGTTTATTACGGACTAAGTTATGTGGGAGTTTTCAGCTATTATTGTCGGAACAACCAATATACTTTTGCAATACGATGACTAAGTTTGTAACGAATTTTTCGGCTCGTATTTAATTTATGTAATAAACTGTTGACATAAAGTTTCGTTGCAAAAGCCAAAAAGTTGCTTCCATTCTTCGATCAAATATTTCTGCTTCCATTCCATTCCACGCTGGCATAAATAGAGCCTTGTTCCCGCTTCTGCATCTATAATAAATAATAATGAATTTTCAATATTTCAATAAAATTTTAGTCTCGAAATATTCGTGAAAGTTCAGGGAAGGTTTTTATTAGGAAGTACCTAAGTGATACTATAGGCCAGTTATGGTGATACGAAGTTCACAGTCAGCTGGTCTATTTAAAAAAAAATTACAATCACTTCTATCTTCATCAGTTACAAAGAAAAAAAACATTCCTATAAGGTTACAATTTTAACAAAATACTTACCTACAATTCATTGCATTTCGTTGATTCTACTGTCTACAGTACGACCGCGACTTCAATTTTTTCAATTCAAAGCCAGTCGGAAATCATCGTTTTTCATACATCTTCATTGTCATACAACGCAGATTGCACCGTCCATTAAGTGGCGTAGCACTGCGAACTATCAAAATATTTTATCCCGGAAAAATGTACAGTTGCAGGCATCACCTTGGTAATAAAAAGCGTTGTTCCAAACCTAGGTGTAGAAACGCTGATGGTGTAATAGATTCTAAAATAAAATAAGGGCCTTATCTCACTGGTCGTTTGTGGAGCGAGCTGTGGCAGGGTTCATATTTTTTTTGTGCTAAAATAGTCTATGGTCCCACAGATTAATAAGAGATACTGTACGTATGTATGTATGGTCCTTCCTCAAAGTCAAATCGTGCTGGAACCATACATTCTTCCGGGATAAAAGGTATCCTATGTTCATCAAAAACAGCAAAATCGGTTTAGCGGCTTGGGCGTGAAGATGACACACTTTCATATTGATAATATAAGTATGGATTATTTATTTATGCATGTACAATCCAGAGGAAGGACCCCCACAGTGCGAAATAGTTGAAGTTCCTCAGTTCTCATCACGACTCGAAGATGCTCACTGAATAATGGATTCATCTAATTGCATCCCGCACGCACCGGCATGCGATGTAATTATACCAGTTTATGTCACATCAGCTGAGATAGATTGTATGTTTATATCCTACTAGTTAACCCGGCGAACGTTGTTTCGTAAGATACGTTATCTATACAGGGTGTAACAAGACTATAAGTGCTATTAATTACTTTAGGGCTTAGGCTGTGTATTTTGCTAAAATTTGGTATTTTTTGTGTGGTTTATATCCAGGGCAAATTCATGACGTTGGGGTCCCTTGCCGGTACAAATCACACAGAAAATTTGCTTTTTCAGCGCTGCTACTTTTACCGTGAATATAAGGTACACATACACCCCCTAAAGTACCTTTTATCACTATTTTGTTACTGTTTTGTTACACTCTGCAAAAATAAAAATTTAATAATTTTAAATTAGTCTCGCAAAAACTATAAAACGGCTGATTCGATTTGTCTTATTTCAGTCTTGAAATATCCGTGGAAATCCAGGTAAGGTTTGAACGGTAAGAAAATATGTTTGGTATATTAGGTTTTATATAATAACTAGCGGTCCGGTACGTGCTTCTCTACGTATAAAGTAATACAAAAATCTGTTAGAACATCGATTTATTTCTTTAAAAAATATATTACTTAATTGCTAGCTATTTAAAAACTTAATTCAAAACATTTGGATAAATTGCAATATTTTTTGTTTTTCCATTTTGAGTGTGAATTAACAAACGGCTGGGGGTACCCACTCTGGAACAGGCAACATAAAGCTGTTGGCCATGAGAAAAACATGATTTTTCCAAATTCACACCACAAACCTTAATTGTGATTATCAGATGGCATATTACGATCAAGAGCAATTTAAAACAATTGGATTAATGCGTTATGCTGATGGAAAAACCATTGTAGCTCACGAATAATTTCTCGTCTTGTATTAGAAATAATTGCACAACGTTGATCCAATTAACGATTTTCATCATCAATAAAATAAATTTCCAAAAATTGATGATCAGCGTCGGGTTACGGCAATTATAACGAACCAACTTGATGATAGGTTGTTGGATAAGAATTTTTAAAACTATCGAATACTTTATGATTAAGATTGATATAAACACACAACACAAACCACAACAATCCAGTTGAAAAAATAATAATTTCACTCTTTTAAGATAGTTACGTATATAAGGCTTTCTGTCAAGACTTATATGTGTTCTGCTTAGTGACTTTGGATCCAGAATACACCTTCATAATACGAAAACTCATAATCAGCTGATTTCACTACCACTTAAGAATTTCTTAAAAAACTCCAAGCATATTATACTACTGTATATGCTTAGAGTTTATCAAACAATGCTGAAAATGACATGTTCAAACACCTATCTCTAATTAGGCTCTAGAGTTCTGTTCTCTGACTTTCGTTTTATTATTATAGCACTTATTCCGCATGGAAATTCATCATAAAAATATGCATAAACTACATACCTACTTAAAACTACATCAATAGAACTATGTTTGTCCCAATTTTGGGAGGCTTTCCTATACAATATACATTTGAACATAACAAATTCAATCTTAACTCCAGAGCGTAACGCACAGAGTCACGTGAAATGTCATGTATTCAATACCACATCAGGGTCACCAATGGGTGACCCTGATGTGGTATTGAATAGTGATGATGATGGTGATGATGATGATGAATGTAATTTGCATAGTAGCATATGCTTTCAGTTCTTAAAACAACGCCCCAGCCCCCAAACTTGTATCTATAAGGAGTTCAGTACCTTCAAACCATGGTATATCATGGTGCATCTTACTTTTGGTAACATATGCCTGGAATACTTCATACAAAAGCAAAATCGGCTTATGTTTCCATTTAAATTTTGAGGAGTTCCCTCGATTACTCCTGGATCCCATCATTAGACCACCATTTTTATGAACATGGTGCCAATCCACGATCATACCTTATACAACAAAACTAAAATTTCCCCGTCTATAAAAACTTACCATTTATTGAATTCATTTTTATATAACAAAAAATGTGATAAATGAAGAACCACTCGACCGATTTTGTGCAAACTTCACATAAACCATCTACCTACTAAATAGTCCGAAAAAACCCTGAAATTTTGGTTTGGATAGGTGAACCCGTTCTTGAGTTATAAAGTGACAACGAAAAATGACACTTATTTTTATATATTAAGAAAGATATTAGCGTTTGCCAATCAAAAGACCAGAGAATACATAAAATTGCTGCCAAAAAAACTCAGAGATTGGATTCTATGATAAGACATATGCTATGGACGTTAGTACGAGTAATTTATGTTATTTGCCATGGATCTGCACATACATAATATAATTTATATTAATTTCCATCGGAATATTCTCAC
This sequence comes from Polyommatus iphigenia, assembly GCA_963422495.1. Taxonomy (NCBI): domain Eukaryota; kingdom Metazoa; phylum Arthropoda; class Insecta; order Lepidoptera; family Lycaenidae; genus Polyommatus; species Polyommatus iphigenia. Next base: position 863,959 of record OY730189.1, read on the forward strand.
GTAAAAGCTCGTGTCCTCGCGTCTCTGATGCACTCCTCTTATGTCGCAATTACATTATCTATAAGTTACTCAAGCTTTATATTTTGCAATAAACCAGAATAATATTATAGTCGTCATACCTTTGTTAGATCGTGCCAACATCTATTTTCAGGTTTGGGTAGTTTCAAAACTCCCTAAATCCTATTACACTACTGTAAATTAGGACAAGAGTCCCTTCGTGGAGGGAGTCCTGTGTTAGACAGATCCAGGACATCCCTCCGTATACGGCTGAAGGCTAACCGCAGGTGGTTTTAGTGGGTAAGAGTCCCACATACCCACGGGGTGCTTCAGCTTCCCGAGGGACCCATGATGGGTTTCCCCTGCGCATCAAAAAAAAAAAAGGACAAAAGTCCCTGAACAGCGAAATCTTTAGAGTCTAGACGTCTAAAGGGCCCTATATCTACCGGCTTTTCACTGGTCAAACTGACGTATGTAGTGACGGATTGACAAAGAGAAAATAGTTTTTCCCTAAAACGAGTCAGGCCCGCAAGTCGCAACGCACCTGCACATCTTCTGAGATAGTAGATGGTAGAACTTTTCTCTTGAGCGACTATTTGGAATATTGTTCAAATACAATATTCCAAATGGTTGCTCACCGAGTATCGTAGTAACATTTAACATAATGACCTACTGTTTATTGTTGTAAGATTATTTTATTTCTTTGTCGTTTAGACATTCTGGCAAGTCCTTTATTGCAACAACACAAGGATCACTTTACAAACTACGAACTTATATGCTTGTGAACGGAACTGGAGTATTTTTTGTTCGCTAATTATGTCATTGATCTATAGGCGATCAGTATTCAGTGTGGACTATTGTTAAAGTAACGGCGACCCCATATTAGGCTGGGTACTGTTATGAGGAGTTCAATATATCTACAGTTTTGAGATTAAGATTAAGGCCTAGCTGGTTCTAGCCGTTAGCAGTGCCGGATGTAGATTTTTTTATGAGTGTATTCCACTTATTTCCGCCGCCCCATGTACGAAACCCCTTTAGCAAAGACGTTTTCTTTATCGCTTGTTTATAGAATCGCCAATCAAAATATTGTATGGAATTGACATATGCGTGATAGTATGAAGTTGATGTTCGACTCGCTTAACGTCAATTCCATACACTTTGATCGGCGATTCTACAAAGGAGCGTTAAAGAAAACGCCTTGGCTAGAAAATCTGGGCCTATACGGCCTATTCATAAATCCAGGGCTGGTCGTTAGATAGTACTATAGAGAAAACAAGACAGGTAAAGCGAGAAACGGTTTAAGGCAATAAAGTTTACCGCTAGCTCAGTTAAAAATTAGCCTCCATTATTGAATTGAAAAGCTTCTTTAGCGGTTTTTATACTTTTCTGGATGGTTAAAAAATGTTCAACATGCGTCAGGACATATGATCTTTTTTTTAACGGGCTTTGCCCCCCACCACACATTCCCACCGCTGTATCTCCTGTGTCGCGGTCGCCAGGATCGACAGCGGTATCCAACCACGAAAAACCTTTGATATGATCTCAGGGAGCCCGAGGGACATGCTAAAACTGTCTTGGGACCCGCAAAAATTAATCAGAAGAAAATAGGAGGAGTAGGAAGACATGACACGACATATAATTGTGATCTTATCGAAAATACGTAAAACGGAAGGAGAGTGGACGCGGTAGGGCAAATAAAGTGTTCGCCTGCTCTTCTGTTTCTTCTTCGCTCATGCTGGCGCTGCCGGAGTGCAACCAATTATTGTTTTTATAGAAAGGAGGTAAACGAGTAAACGTAATACCTGATAGAAACATATATAATCGTCGACGTTAGACGCCCGCAAGAACAGAGAAAACAAGTGGGTCGCTTGACTTTTTTAAAAATTTCTGCGGAGTCCTTCGTCCACAAATTACCATTTTTTAACCAGTCGTCTATCCCCGCGTTCCATTTGATGTTAAAAACGATCAAAACGCTCAAAATGCCTCCTAGTTTGAGCGTTATGAAACTTTTGATCGTGTTTAACATCAAATGGAACGCGGGATATAATTATGTACACTTTGCCCAATTCCTTTTTAGGGTTCCGTAGCCAAATGGCAAAAAACGGAACCCTTATAGATTCGTCATGTCTGTCTGTCTGTCTGTCTGTCCGTCCGTATGTCACAGCCACTTTTCTCCGAAACTATAAGGGCTACACTATTGAAACTTGGTAAGTACATGTAGTCTGTGAACCGCATTTAGATTTTGATACAAAAATGGAAAAATTATTAAAAATTTTAGGGGTCCCCATAGGTACAACTGAAACAAAAAAAAATTTTTTTCATCTGGCCTATGCGTGTGGGATATCTATGGATAGGTCTTTAAAAATCATATTGAGGTTTTTAATATCATTTTTTTCTAACCTGAATAGTTTGCGAGAGAGACTCTTCCAAAGTGCTAAAATGTGTGTCCCCACCTCTAACTTCTAAAGTAGGGGCATGATAATTGTAAAAAAAAATATATGATGTACATTACTATAAAAACTACCAACGAAAATTGGTTTGAACGAGATCTAGCAAGTAGTTTTTTTTATACGTCATAAATGGTAAACCTTAATTTAACTTTCATTAAATCAACGGAAATATAAAAATAAATCAAAAAACTTTTAATTTCATACAAATAAACCTTATTGCTGCTGCGGAACCCTTCATGGGCGAGTCCAACTCGCACTTGGCCGGTTTTTTTGGGTATGATATGTTGTAAACATTAAAAATCCGTAAATATGGCGATACATGACTTGCCTACAAAGTACAAACAGACAGTACCTACATAATGCCCAGCTGTTTCTAAGATTTTATAAGAGGAGTTTTTGTTCACTAACGCTTTTTAACCGACTTCCAAAAAGGAGGAGGTTATAATATGTTCGGCTGTGGATATAATTTTTTTAGGTTATATGTTCGGCTGTGGATATTTTTTTATGATTGGATTACCTACGTCAAAACATGGCACTATTGAAATGATAAACTCCTGTCAAAATATCTCACAAAAACAGACAACCGAACAAAATAAACAGCGTGCGATGAAATGAGGGCCTTCCCTACGGAGAATCCGTAATTTACCGTATTTAGAGCCTTATAAACTCATAATTTGAAAGCTACAGAGTTATAATAAAAATACAGAAATAATCTTCAGTATCTCAACATTCCTTTCCATGTTTTAAATTTTCTATTTTTGTTTATTAAACTTATGATATCAGCTTCCAAAATAAAGCCAATTTATTAAAATTCAAGCATACATTTAGCATCTCCTTAGTATTTACAAATTACTTTTATTTGAAACACACGCCAATAGATCGACAATATCATAAACTACATATTCCCCGTTTTAATTTTTTTAGGTCAATTTTGAACTAAGATAAGTAAAAAAAATAGAGTTTTGGTGCGATCTCGGCAACGCGGCAAATTTATGGTCAAGGTCGTTTGCTCGGGGGGCGGCCTTAATAGCTCTTACTCCGACAATTAAAACATTAATTGCTTGAATTGAATTATAATTTGTAACCTACACCTTGAACTATAAATGCATTAATAGAATTAATTGAATAAAATTGCATTTATTTTAGAAGACTGTATTGTACCTACAGGTAAATTGAGAAGAAAATAACTATTGCAAAACGTCATTGCTGATTATTGTGAACATCGCACCATGGGAAAAACAGGTTATGGTTTACTGGTTTAATAATATTACCTGCGACTTTATGTTTCTGCAAATTTTCCTAACTAAATGATTTATTTTTGGTTAAATATGGATGTTCGATCTCTAAAGTATATTTTATTCTTATATATTACGCTGCAGTAATTTACTTAAATATTTTATACTCGAGTTAATGTACAAGTAAAACTCGGCAAAAGTTATAGCAAGCAAGAAGAAATGCAGGTGCCAATGGGGCTAGCACGGCTAGCACCACTACTATGGAACATAAGATGGAAGTTTTTGGTATTGTCATAATCAGAATTATGATATTCCTACTATGTATTGGTGATTATTTGTTAATGAAAAAGTGTAATAGAAGTATGACAAAGTGGGCGAAGAAGGAGATGTTATCTGCAGTGTAAACGAGTTCGGACTTCGGTTGCTAAGTCCAACCCCCAGCCCACCCAAGTTTCCTATGCATGATAGTACAGTGTGTACTCGTCAGGTGTTGTGAAACGAAGGTGTTCTTAGTATTAAATATCGTTGTCTTATCGTTGGTAATGGAGATGTCATAGGCATTGTAATTAGATATCTTCATTTGTTATTGTTTTATGCTATGCACTTCAGACATTGTTAACTTATGAATATGATAATGTAGGTACTTACTCATATTGCAATTGTTCGTCGTTTTTACTTGTATTTTATACTGAAAATTGTATTTTTTTTTAAGGGGGAAAACTGTAGCGGCCCTAAAGATTTGCATACGTGTAAATTGTAATACGAGCCATGAATGTACGATAGATATAATAATATATTAATAACTTTTGTTCCAATGTAATCCAGTCAGAATAAATGCTTTGTCTTAGGGCCGGGACACAAAAACACGGCACGACGTCGTGCGACGTCGTACGGCGCCGTACGGCGCCGTGTCGTGGGAATCTACGACGCGCGTCGTAAAAAACCACGGCACGGCGCCGTACGGCGTCGTATGACGTCGTGCCGTAAAAAATCACGTAGAAATTCAAGATGAGTTTTTACGGCACGACGTCGTACGGCGCCGTGCCGTGGTTTTTTACGACGCGCGCCGAGAATTCCCACGACACGGCGCCGTACGACGTCGTACGACGCCGTGCCGAGTTTTTGTATCCCGGCCCTTAGACGGTTGTTTTATATGTCACTCCGACTTCGCCCCTTACACATTCATCATCATAATATTATTATCATATTATCATCATCATATTAAGCTGGAAATTGCCTGCAAACTTCTTCTTTTTAAATAGATTGCAACGACGATTAAACCTTAATTTAATGAAGAGTTTGACAGACAATGTATATGAAGCTTTCCTATGTCACAATATTCATTTAATTACAGTTAAGTAAATAATATAATTTGTCTCCGAGATAGAGAGCCAAATACATTTTGATAACTTCTGTTTTGACCACTTTTGTTATAAAATTAGGGGGCAAACGAGCAAACGGGTCACCTAATGGAAAGCAACTACCATCGCCCATGGACACTCTCAACCTCAGAAGAGCATACGCTCTCTTCTTGAAGGTATGAAGGTCGTATTGGTCCGGAAATACTGCTGGCGATAGCGTGACTTAGTAACACACATCCATGTATTTATCAATAGTAATATTTATAAATGTTCAAGATCATGTGGTTAGATTATGTTGCGGTCTCGTGTGATCATTAACGTCAGATAAAAAACACCCATCGTGTTTGTTTCATATCCGCTATATCGTTTTTCTAACTATTTTCAATGCGGTTCTTATAAGGTTCGCTTTATAAGCATCCGCGCGAACGAGCGGTTTGGCCGCTACACCGCGAGATCACTAGCAACTCACAATTGTATGTAAGCAGCAGCTCGACGGCGCCGCTAAATAAATCGTCACATACAATAATTATTGCTTGTGATCTAGTGGTGTGGCGGCCAAACCGTGCGTTCGGACGCATAATATAAATCGAGCCTTATAATTTACTAGCTGTTGCCCGCGACTTCGTCCGCGTTAGCATAGTAGACCACTGATAACCACATCCCAAGTATTATTTATTGTACAAAAATATTCAATGTACAGAATTATTTACTTTCCTACGATTTTATTATATGTATATGTAAATAGATGTTCCGCGCAGCTTCGCTTGCGTAATTTAGGAATTTCACGCGACCGCAAAAAATAGCCTATGTCCCTTCACGTGGTCTATTCTTCATGTTTGCCAAATAACATAAAAATTGCTGCAGTAGTTCTTAAGATAATAAGCAATTTCATATAATTTCCCCCGTTTTTTCCACATTTTCCTCTATTTCTTCGCTCCTATTAGTCTTAGCGTGATAAAATATGGCTTATAGCCTTCCTCAATAAATAGACTATCTAACACTGAAAGAGTTTTTCAAATCGGACCAGTAGTTCCTGAGATTAGCGCGTTCACATAAGCCCTTTCATATAATTTCCGCCATTTTTCCACATTTTCCTCTATTTCTTCGGTCCTATTAGTTTTAGCGTGATAAAATATAGCCTATAGCCTTCCTCGATAAACGGGCTATCTTAAACACTGAAAGAATTTTTCAAATCGGACGAGTAGTTCCTGAGATTAGCGCGTTTAAACAAACAAAGAAACAAACAAACTCTTCCCAATTATAATTTTATAGTATAGATTATTAAGTTACAAACCATAACTCGTCTACAAAATTTATTGCCCATGGCCACTATAAATCTATTTACTACTTTATTCATTAATTGAATCAGTAGTTTAGGCGCTATGGTAGCCTAAACATATTACAATCATAGACATTAGACTGCCTAAATTCTTCACTAAGGCTTCTCTTTAGTCTGGTAAGATCAAGAGACACATTTAACAGATTCATAAGTACTATACCTCAAACTATGAAATTAAGATAAAAATTAGTTTTTATGTAGTTATTATTAAATTTAAGTATTATTTTCTGAAATCCGTTTTCAAAATGGTTTAATTTTACTTTGTAGAAAAAGAGTTCAACGCGCGCGATGCCCTTTAATGTTTGTCAAATCAATAAATTTATCAGTAATATTAATGCAATATAGAACTATAGAAACCTACTTTCTAAATACTGAAGTTCATTTTCAATTCAAAATTACAGTTTTTAAATCTTTCATTACGTGACAAACGGCTGAACCGATTTGGCTTATTCTAGGCTAGAAATATTTTGACTCAGAAGGCTTATATTAATATATATATATATATATATATATATATATATATATATATATATATATATATATATATATATATATATATATATATATATATATATATATATATATATATATATATATATATATATATATATATATATATATATATATCCACACTCCTCCTTTTTGGAAGTCAGTTAAAAAGGGAAGTGAATAGTGATACGAAGTTCACCCGCGGGACATCTAGTTTTTTAATGAAACTAATAAAATGTATTATACCTACGTAGCCAAAAAATATAGGTAAATATAGAACGGAAAATCTTATTCTGTTTACAATATCAAAAATATGAATGAGTACTGAATATCGTAAAAATCATTTTTGGAAATTTTTTGTAAGTGGTAGGATGGGAAGATATGGTACGTAGGTAGTTACCTATGATAAACAAAAATAATATTTGTTAATAATTACTGTAACAACATAGAATTCATTGGAAATATGTGGGTATATCATATTTTGCACTTTAGGTACCTATCTGTTGAATATAATATACACAAATTCGAATCAATTCGATAATCGGTATTTTCTTAATTTAAATTTCCTATAATATCTGTGTCTTTAAAATTTTGATACTTTATTTTAATAATCAAGAAAATTATGATTTTAAGTCGTAGACCTTAAAAGTATGAAGGTACCTTGTTTTAATTGTCTAACAATATCTAATTATAAGGTACCAGAACATCCCTGGCTTTAAAAACTAAGAAATGAATTATTTTTTCTTTGAATCCTTTTATGTATTAATTATACAGCTACACACAAAATATTTGGAAAAATATCAAAACGTAAGTAAATAAAATAATCTTACCTGATACTTCATCTTGCCTTTTCGATGCACTCACATACACAATTTCTATGCCTTTATACTAAGTCAGAAAAAAATTGCCTTTGCCTTGTACTTAAAATATAAATTGAAAATCGAACTGCGATTCGCAATTTCCGCGGCGAGAGTAAAATGACATGCGCACGCGCTGCAAACCGCGCTAATGGCCTGGCGCGTGGTAGCGCAGCAGTTTTCTTCCGCCGCTTAGTCAGAGGGCGGGCACCCCGTTAGCTATTGTTTTTTTTCAACGTCACCTCGTCAGGATTCTGCAAATCAGCAAATGCCACAACATCTGGAGTAAGATTTGTTTTTTTTTTCAAAGATTATTTTATGCAAATGTTTAGGTCGTTGATCTGATATAATACAGGGTGTAACAAAAAAAACCGGTCAAGTGCGAGTTGGACTCGCCCATGAAGGGTTCCGCAGCAGCAATAAGGTTTATTTGTATGAAATTAAAAGTTTTTTGATTTATTTTTATATTTCCGTTGATTTAATGAAAGTTAAATTAAGGTTTACCATTTATGACGTATAAAAAAAACTACTTGCTAGATCTCGTTCAAACCAATTTTCGTTGGTAGTTTTTATAGTAATGTACATCATATATTTTTTTTTACAATTATCATGCCCCTACTTTAGAAGTTAGAGGTGGGGACACACATTTTAGCACTTTGGAAGAGTCTCTCTCGCAAACTATTCAGGTTAGAAAAAAATGATATTAAAAACCTCAATATGATTTTTAAAGACCTATCCATAGATATCCCACACGAATAGGCCAGATGAAAAAAAATTTTTTTTGTTTCAGTTGTACCTATGGGGACCCCTAAAATTTTTAATATTTTTTCCATTTTTGTATCAAAATCTTAATGCGGTTCACAGACTACATCTACTCACTAAGATTCAATAGTATATCTCTTATAGTTTCGGAGAAAAGTGGCAGTGACATACGGACGGACAGACAGACAGACAGACAGACAGACAGACAGATAGACAGACAGACATGACGAATCTATAAGGGTTCCGTTTTTTGCCATTTTGGCTACGGAACCCTAAAAAAGACGGGTTGCACTCCGGGAGTGCCGGCAGAAGTGAAAACTTGATTATTAACGTTGTGCATTTTTTTTAACCCATTTTTTATGAAAATCGATTAAAAAAAATCGTTTTAATTAATCGAAACCCTTAGGTACAATCGATTAAAAAATATCGACAATCGAAAAAAAACAATCGATTGTTCGATTAATCGATTTCGATGTTACAACACTACTCCCCAACCGTCCTACGTTTTTTCCTTGGTTTTTCGATCAGCATGAGAATCTGACGCGAGTTTCACAGTTTTTACCCATCCCACAAAAGTGCTCAACGCCGCTAAAGAAGTTTTCACTTCAATAAGTAATAATACTTTAGGGTGTGTACGTGTTCCTTGTGAAAGTAGCAGCGCTGAAAGACAAAAAAATCGTCTTTCAGAGCTGCTACTTTCACAGTGAACTCTCTACAATGAACACGTACACACCCTAAAGTATTATCACTTATTTTTGTTACACACTGTATATTATTGTGTGTGGGTGTGCAAATAGTGGTTGATAATGTACAGATTGCTAGCTGTGTAAGGGACAACCACCTGCACCAGTAGGTACATGGTTTCTTTGGCCTTCTGTGCACTGGCTCACTGGTGCAGTACGTAGCGCATCAATATTCAATATCAATAGTAAGTAGTCGCGGGTTTTAATAGTGGTTGATAATGTACAGATTGCTAGCTGTGTAAGGGACAACCACCTGCACCAGTAGGTACATGGTTTCTTTGGCCTTCTGTGCACTGGCTCACTGGTGCAGTACGTAGCGCATCAATATTCAATATCAATAGTAAGTAGTCGCGGGTTTTAATAGTGGTTGATAATGTACAGATTGCTAGCTGTGTAAGGGACAACCACCTGCACCAGTAGGTACATGGTTTCTTTGGCCTTCTGTGCACTGGCTCACTGGTGCAGTACGTAGCGCATCAATATTCAATATCAATAGTAAGTAGTCGCGGGTTTTAATAGTGGTTGATAATGTACAGATTGCTAGCTGTGTAAGGGACAACCACCTGCACCAGTAGGTACATGGTTTCTTTGGCCTTCTGTGCACTGGCTCACTGGTGCAGTACGTAGCGCATCAATATTCAATATCAATAGTAAGTAGTCGCGGGTTTTAATAGTGGTTGATAATGTACAGATTGCTAGCTGTGTAAGGGACAACCACCTGCACCAGTAGGTACATGGTTTCTTTGGCCTTCTGTGCACTGGCTCACTGGTGCAGTACGTAGCGCATCAATATTCAATATCAATAGTAAGTAGTCGCGGGTTTTAATAGTGGTTGATAATGTACAGATTGCTAGCTGTGTAAGGGACAACCACCTGCACCAGTAGGTACATGGTTTCTTTGGCCTTCTGTGCACTGGCTCACTGGTGCAGTACGTAGCGCATCAATATTCAATATCAATAGTAAGTAGTCGCGGGTTTTAATAGTGGTTGATAATGTACAGATTGCTAGCTGTGTAAGGGACAACCACCTGCACCAGTAGGTACATGGTTTCTTTGGCCTTCTGTGCACTGGCTCACTGGTGCAGTACGTAGCGCATCAATATTCAATATCAATAGTAAGTAGTCGCGGGTTTTAATAGTGGTTGATAATGTACAGATTGCTAGCTGTGTAAGGGACAACCACCTGCACCAGTAGGTACATGGTTTCTTTGGCCTTCTGTGCACTGGCTCACTGGTGCAGTACGTAGCGCATCAATATTCAATATCAATAGTAAGTAGTCGCGGGTTTTAATAGTGGTTGATAATGTACAGATTGCTAGCTGTGTAAGGGACAACCACCTGCACCAGTAGGTACATGGTTTCTTTGGCCTTCTGTGGACTGGCTCACTGGTGCAGTACGTAGCGCATCAATATTCAATATCAATAGTAAGTAGTCGCGGGTTTAATAGTGGTTGATAATGTACAGATTGCTAGCTGTGTAAGGGACAACCACCTGCACCAGTAGGTACATGGTTTCTTTGGCCTTCTGTGCACTGGCTCACTGGTGCAGTACGTAGCGCATCAATATTCAATATCAATAGTAAGTAGTCGCGGGTTTTAATAGTGGTTGATAATGTACAGATTGCTAGCTGTGTAAGGGACAACCACCTGCACCAGTAGGTACATGGTTTCTTTGGCCTTCTGTGCACTGGCTCACTGGTGCAGTACGTAGCGCATCAATATTCAATATCAATAGTAAGTAGTCGCGGGTTTTAATAGTGGTTGATAATGTACAGATTGCTAGCTGTGTAAGGGACAACCACCTGCACCAGTAGGTACATGGTTTCTTTGGCCTTCTGTGCACTGGCTCACTGGTGCAGTACGTAGCGCATCAATATTCAATATCAATAGTAAGTAGTCGCGGGTTTTAATAGTGGTTGATAATGTACAGATTGCTAGCTGTGTAAGGGACAACCACCTGCACCAGTAGGTACATGGTTTCTTTGGCCTTCTGTGCACTGGCTCACTGGTGCAGTACGTAGCGCATCAATATTCAATATCAATAGTAAGTAGTCGCGGGTTTTAATAGTGGTTGATAATGTACAGATTGCTAGCTGTGTAAGGGACAACCACCTGCACCAGTAGGTACATGGTTTCTTTGGCCTTCTGTGCACTGGCTCACTGGTGCAGTACGTAGCGCATCAATATTCAATATCAATAGTAAGTAGTCGCGGGTTTTAATAGTGGTTGATAATGTACAGATTGCTAGCTGTGTAAGGGACAACCACCTGCACCAGTAGGTACATGGTTTCTTTGGCCTTCTGTGCACTGGCTCACTGGTGCAGTACGTAGCGCATCAATATTCAATATCAATAGTAAGTAGTCGCGGGTTTTAATAGTGGTTGATAATGTACAGATTGCTAGCTGTGTAAGGGACAACCACCTGCACCAGTAGGTACATGGTTTCTTTGGCCTTCTGTGCACTGGCTCACTGGTGCAGTACGTAGCGCATCAATATTCAATATCAATAGTAAGTAGTCGCGGGTTTTAATAGTGGTTGATAATGTACAGATTGCTAGCTGTGTAAGGGACAACCACCTGCACCAGTAGGTACATGGTTTCTTTGGCCTTCTGTGCACTGGCTCACTGGTGCAGTACGTAGCGCATCAATATTCAATATCAATAGTAAGTAGTCGCGGGTTTTAATAGTGGTTGATAATGTACAGATTGCTAGCTGTGTAAGGGACAACCACCTGCACCAGTAGGTACATGGTTTCTTTGGCCTTCTGTGCACTGGCTCACTGGTGCAGTACGTAGCGCATCAATATTCAATATCAATAGTAAGTAGTCGCGGGTTTTAATAGTGGTTGATAATGTACAGATTGCTAGCTGTGTAAGGGACAACCACCTGCACCAGTAGGTACATGGTTTCTTTGGCCTTCTGTGCACTGGCTCACTGGTGCAGTACGTAGCGCATCAATATTCAATATCAATAGTAAGTAGTCGCGGGTTTTAATAGTGGTTGATAATGTACAGATTGCTAGCTGTGTAAGGGACAACCACCTGCACCAGTAGGTACATGGTTTCTTTGGCCTTCTGTGCACTGGCTCACTGGTGCAGTACGTAGCGCATCAATATTCAATATCAATAGTAAGTAGTCGCGGGTTTTAATAGTGGTTGATAATGTACAGATTGCTAGCTGTGTAAGGGACAACCACCTGCACCAGTAGGTACATGGTTTCTTTGGCCTTCTGTGCACTGGCTCACTGGTGCAGTACGTAGCGCATCAATATTCAATATCAATAGTAAGTAGTCGCGGGTTTTAATCCCATAACGGAACACATTAAATAAATAATAATTAATATTATTATTATTATTTATCTGCCCCTCGACAGCCGCTTATATTTTTCAAAACAATATACAATCTCTAATCTTATTACTTGTTATTTTACTTATCTATACTAATATTATAAAGCGGAAGAGTTTGTTTGTTTGAACGCGCTAATCTCAGGAACTACTGGTCTGATTTGAAAAATTCTTTCAATGTTAGATAGCCCATTTATCGAGGAAGGCTATAGGCTATATTTTATTGCGCTAAGACTTATAAGAGCGAAGAAATAGAGGAAAATGTGGAAAAAACAGGGGAAATTATATGAAAGGGCTTATTTGAACGCGCTAATCTCAGGAACTACTGGTCCAATTTGAAAAATTCTTTCATTGTTAGATAGCCCACTTATTGAGAAAGGCTACAGGCTATATTTTATCGCGCTAAGACTAATAAGAGCGAAGAAATAGAGGAAAATGTGGAAAAAACGGGGGGAAATTATTTGAAAGGGCTTATTTGAACGCGCTAATCTCAGGAACTACTGGTCCGATTTGAAAAATTCTTTCAGTGTTAGATAGCCCATTTATCGAGGAAGGCTATAAGCTATATTTAATACGCTAAGACTAATAGGAGCGAAGAAATAGAGGAAAATATGGAAAAAACGGGGGAAATTAAATGAAATTGCTTATTATCTTAAGAACTACTGGAGCAATATTTGTGTTATTTGGCAAACATGAAGAATAGACCACGTGAAGGGACATAGGCTATTTTTTGTGGTAAATGACGGTTGCGTGAAATTCCTAAATTACGCGGGCGAAGCCGCGCGTAACATCTACATAATATAATAAAATCGTAGGAAGGTCAATTCTGTACATTGAATATTTTTGTACAATAATACTTGGGACGTGATCTACTATGCTAAAGCGGACGAAGTCGCGGGCAACAGCTAGTTAATGTTAATAATTTAGATGTCGTGTAGGTAGCTGGCTACAATACTTAGGGCCTGTTTCACCTCTTCCTGATAAGTGCCGAATAGGCTATATCCACCACTTAACTTGACAGATGAAGTATGGAGAATCTGTCAAAAAAGCTGTGAATAGCCTATTCGGCACTTTATCAGAAAGTGGTGAAACAGCCAACAGGCCCTATACGCAGAAGTCATTTTTACAATGATCAAGCGTGTAAGCTTCATTCCAGAACAGCGTTTACCATGAGCCGGGTCCAGGAGCGTAGCTACTACCGCCGTATATGCCGTATCTATCAATTATACAGGGCCGCCGGGCCTCAGGGATCCCCAACGTGAATTATCGAAAAGTAATTAATAACCCTCCAATTTTATTCTTAAAGGTTTAAACCTTAACCTTACCTTAGGCGTAGTGTAAAAAATAATTTTTATACGGGGCCCCGCCGCCAATGCACGCTACGCTCCTGGCCAGCTGGCTAACTTTAAGGATAATATGATTACACGTACCGAGTAAAATGGTGAGACAGTGCCCTTGGCCGAGCACTCGGTGCTCTCGCCCGGTTTGATTGACCGAGAGCACTGTCTCGCCTGACGCCTTTCAACGGTGTCTCGCCACTCTACTCGGTGGTGTAACAGGCACGGTACTCTCGGCCAACTAGATTGACCGAGAGCACTGTCTCGCCTCTCACCGGTGTCTCGCCACTCTACTCGATGGTGTAACAGGCACGGTGCCCTAGGCCGAGCGCTCGGTACTCTCGGCCAACTAGATTGACCGAAAGCACTGTCTCGCCAGTCTATTCTAGAGCTACGAAGAATCAGGCCACCTCCGGGCCCTTGGGGTTATGAAGCGGAGACAGTGGAAAATGCCCCATATATTATATGCCCAGAGCGCTAATCGTCGCTCGAGTGCTAGATTGTTCAACCGACCATTTTGACCAAAAATGAGTTATAAATGCAGGACGATCAACGTCCGATCAAAGTTTTAATTTTCCAAACAAAAAGGCTGTTTTTAGGGTTCCGTACCCAAAGGGTAAAAACGGGACCCTATTACTAAGACTTCGTTGTCTGTCCGTCTGTCCGTCTGTCTGTCTGTCTGTCTGTCTGTCCGTCTGTCTCCAGGCTGTAACTCAATAACGGTAATAGCTAGAGAGTTGAAATTTTCAGAGATAATGTATATTTGTTGCCGCTATAACAACAAATACTAAAAACAATAGAAAATTAATATTTAAGGGGGGCTCCCATACAAGAAACGTGATTTTTTTGGCTTTTTTTGCTCTATATCAATAATGGCAACATGTAGGTACTTGATTTTTTCTCGAAGTCCTTAGTTATATGTCTTCTTTAATATTTAATAATAATATTTAAAAAAAATAAAAAATTAAGGGCGGCTCCCATACAAAAAACACAATTTTTGGCCTGATTTTGCTCTATAATGGTACGGAACCCTTCGCGCGCTAGTCCGACTCGCACTTGGCCGATTATTTAAGTTTTAAGTTTTTTTGTTCACGGTTAAAAAAATATTAATTTCCTGCTTAATAATCCAACCTATACGATTTGGTTATTGCGTTCTTGTTTGGTCAACCTCCAGCTATATAGCCAATCATAGCTCGCTATAGGCGTGACGTAAGCGCCAGCCATTTTGTTTTGCGATTCAGTGTGGCTTCGTATAGTGCACAAAATAATATCGTAAAAATATTGTTGTATTGTATCTGATTTATAAATAAGCATCTGATTATAATCTGCTAATATGTCCCGAACATATTATAAAAGAAATAAGTACCACCCGAGAACCCGCCGAAATTGAACAGCTTACTTACTTTTAAGTAAACTGTTCAATACTTAGTACTTTTAAGCTATCTCTCATGTAGCTCGTGTTTCTTCTACAGGATATTGAGATTTAGTCACCTAAGCAAAACAATAAAAGGAAATGACAATCCAAGCACAGAAAGCACATCTACTAAACAAATGAAGCAAAACAGAAGACGGAAAATAAAAAGGAAAATGTAACAAAGAAAAAAATAAATCAAGAAAAGAATAAAAACATCCAAAAATGCAAATAAATCAGTAAAAAATAATGAAAAGAGCAGAGCAAAGAGGAAGAAGTTTTTTTAATATACTACACATACTGTAACAGTGATACTCACAATAATTTGTACACTCTACTAACATTCACAAATACCCACACGAAACACACCATATTTAGTCGTTCAAAATGCAATCATTTGCCATACGTATTTTCTTTTACTGCACTTAGACACACATCTTACACTGCACACCCCATTCATTATAAACTCACTCTTTCTTACACATTTTATGCAGATATGCATTTTCATTATTACTGCTGTTAGGCCTCAAATAAAAGTGGACTGTAATTATTAAACTGGTATATTGATCCAATACTTTGCATTAATAATAATTAGACGCGACATGGGTATCGACGGTAGCAAAATTCTTGAAGAAGTGGCGGCCGCCGGCCGGTGTTGCGCGGGCGCCCCCGCGTCCCGCGTTCCGCGCCTCCGTCCCTCCTTCCCCTCGATCCGTTCCAATGCACGTTATGGAACTTGTGTGATTGGACATGCTCCCCGGGTTGAAGTGTGCTTCAAAGTATCGTCCTCCGTGGGCAAAGCACATAATATGTTGTTCCATCCTCTGCGTATAACGCCCTTTGCTGTTTTTATTTCGGCTACCCGGTTGACACCATCCACTCCAGGAAACACCCTCACGACTCGTCCAAGGCTCCAGAGTAGCGGAGGAGCCGTTTTGTCCTTGATAAGGACGAGCGTGTCTGGCCTTAGGTCTCTCTTAGTATGGTGCCACTTGGTTTTTTGCTGAAGTAAATAAATATAGTCATTAGCATATCTTTGCCAGAAATGCTGTTTTATTAGTTCCACTCTTCGGAAGCGTTGTAACTGGTTGATGTTTATATTCTCGGATATATGTGGATTTGGCACGGTAGTGAGAGTACGACCAATTAGAAAATGAGATGGAGTTAGAGCTAATAGATCTGAAGGATCTGATGAAAATGGGGTTAACGGTCTGGAATTTAGTATAGTTTCTATTTGGGCTAAACAAGTGGACATTTCCTCATATGTGAGGTGAGTTAAATTTAGAATACGTCTTAAGTTGATCGAACAGCAGCTTCTGCGATACCATTAAAATGTGGAGAATAGGCTGGAGAAAATAGAAAATTGATACCTTCATCAGCAAGCTTAGACGATATGTTAGACTCCTTAAATAAAGTTTGAATTTCATTACGTGCTCCGACAAAATTGGTGCCATTATCCGATGTTATAGATGGTGGCTTTCCACGGCGTGCCATAAACCGGTAAAGAGCCGCTAGATACGCCTCTGTGCTTAATTATGTAACCAATTCTATATGAACAGCTTTGACTGCCTGGCAAACAAAAATACATTGGTAGGACTTGATTAATTTACAACCACGACCTTTCTTATCGGCTATCATCACTGGCTCAGCATAGTCCACAGAAACATGCAAAAATGGGAATTCTAACATAGTTCTATTCTGCCGTAATTGTCCCATAATAGGTTGACAAGTAGTAGATTTATACCTGAAACATTTCACACATGTTTTAATTACATGCTTAGCTAAGTTTCGCCCCTCTAGTGGCCAATAAGTTTGTCTAATGTTAGATAATAAAGATAATGGACCAGCATGTAATAATTTAATATGTTGTGATCGAAACAATAGTTTTGTAAAATAGTACTTACTGCATAATATTATTGGATGTTTTTGATTATAAAGGTAAGGCGAGTCTTGAAGCCTGCCACCTACTCTAATAATTCCTTCTGAATCCATGAAAGGTGAAAGAGATATAAGTTTGCTATTATGTGGGAGCGGCTTATTTAATTTTATAATTTCATATTCCGGAACAAACATTTCTGATTGAGCTTGTTTTAATAAACTTGTTAGGGCATTTTGAATTTCTGTAGTTGTTAAAACCCCAGATATTAATTTATTGCATTTATCTTTACAATTGTATGAATTAATCTATTAAAATTAGATTATTTATGAATAAGATATGAAATACAATTGCTCTGTTTCTTTGATTCGTGAGCGATATGACATATCACTTCAGGAAGATTACATTTATTGGATATATTAGGCATTTTAGGCCATAAATCTGGAGATTTCAGTAAAAATGACGGACCAGACCACCAGTTATTTAAATAATCAGCACAATAGATCCCATGCTATCACATAATTATCCTGTGTGAAATCTATATTCCTAATTATATCAGCCGCACTTCCATGTAAGGACGCTCGGAGATAAAGAAACTTACTAATTTTATCAATATCTGAATTATTATGTATCATTGACAAAAATGTTTCTTTGAACTTAAGCCAGTGTTGATAGTTACCACTGAATTTTGGAATATTAATTTTAGGTAAATTGAATTTATTATGTTGACAAGTCCCACCTGTATTAATTGCCTCGTCACAGCTGTACATCGAACCTGAGCGTTGTTTACGGACACTCTTTTTGTCAGAGCTCGTCGAAAGTATGCTTTGTGCTGAAGATATCAGGTTATAATACAGATCTTCAAATATTTTTCGTTCCTCATACTGTTGCTCGGGTGAATCGACCGACACTTCGATTTCAGTCTGTGAAGTATCAAAGTCATGGATTAGATTTTGAATCCTAGACAGGAATCCTAGAGCCTGTAGCTCAGCGGAATGTACCTCGCTAAGGTTTTCATAAGACTTACAAATGTCTAAAAACGCTTCAAACTGCGTAAGTTTAGCTTTTATAGAATCCTTAATCTTTTTGAGTTTACGTAACTTTTCCACAGACTCTTCAGCCATTTTAACGAAATAAACAGTAATGAATCGTTGAATACGATCGTTATATATTGAAACAATATAAAAACAATACCTAATAGATAAGAAAAATGGTATGGTTTAATGCGTACGATCATTGACCTCGTAGGTAAAATCAAAGTAATTATTGTTGCAATTAATTCAACAATCTGTTGATTAATATTAGGATTAGACGTATTTTAGGGATATTTTACTGAAATATGCAAGTAATCGTAATCGAGAAAAAAGATGGAATGGCAGTAGAAAATTATTTCTACAAAGAAGTTATTATAGCAAATTGGTCGTAATAATTGGAACAAACTCACAACTCCGGCCGTTTTTACCACAATAATCCTTAGTCCTTTATAGATGGTTGATATTGTAATCTCCAGATAGCATTGTCAGCGTTCCCTTCGTATTGCAATTTAGGCACGTTTCTTGAGTGACTGCTTCGTAGATATTTTGATTTTTGCTCCTTATTAGTCCTCTAATCGCGTAAATCTTGATTCTTCTCGGTGAAAGGACCAATGCTAGGCCTCAAATAAAAGTGGACTGTAATTATTAAACTGGTATATTGAACCAAGACTTTACATTAATAATAATTAGACGCGACATGGGTATCGGCGGTAGCAAAATTCTTGAAGAAGTGGCGGCCGCCGGCCGGTGTTGCGTTCCGCGCCTCCGTCCCTCCTTCCCCTCGATCCGTTCCAATGCACGTAACGGAACTTGTGTGATTGGACAACTGCTAATACTATTTTTAGATAGGATTACCTTTCGCCTTTCGATTTAAAATGATATTAAGTTAGATTTTGTGGCTAAAATAAGAATACGAATACTTTTTAATTTTTTGAAATTTGATATGACATAATTATTTTTAGTACCTTAAAGTGGTAGCTTGGACAAAGAAGCACTGACCGATTATTTTGCAATTTGTGCTAAGTGCAATGCAGTTTTGTTCTAAGTCCACATTTGTAATTTTGTTGGTGGTGATTTGTTCTACTTCCATTTTTAAACTTAAAAATAAACGAAATCTAATAATATTTTGATTTTGAAGAAGTAGTTTTTGAATCCAGTTATCATTATAAACATAGTCATTAAATCAAAATAAACTTTAAAACCAGACAATCTAGCACTCAGGAGACGTACCTAATAGTTGGGGAGGGGAAGAGGGGATTTCGGGATAAGCTCGAGCGTGTCAGATTAAGCTTGTATAGGCTTCCGACATGTGTCTAGTTATCATGGTACAGAAATCAGATTTCTCTCATATTGGGTGTTAATTTTTTTTTTTTTTTTAATATTGAAATTGGACACCTGTCACCTCAGTCCGCCCGTGACCACGGCCGCTGTAAAGCAGCCGAAACGTCGGGATTAATAAAAGTGCTCCGCCACAAAATCCGTAAGTGTTTAAACTTATAATATCATGAGTGATACTCGCGAAAACTTAAGAAATCATTATTGAAATGTCATTGGATCTGTCAGATTAAGATAGGGGATGTTTAGTATACCCCAAAGAAGCTTCCATATAAAGCACTGACGATTCAAAGGTCAGGTAAGCCTGTAGGGACATTTTAAAATATAAAAAAATAAAGCTTCATATTTTCCTAACTAAGCTTCGCAGATATTTTACTTTTCACTAAACTAAATGATTTAGTCCTTGTTGTCTAAAATATATTTATAATTTACGTAAATAAACAATTTTCTGAATATATTTTCTTTTTCAAAACTTTAAAATGGCTGCAGTTTCTGAACCCACCGCTAAAATAAAAAACGCTCTTATCATTTTTTTATCAGTTTTATCTAATGTAAAAAACCTACTAGGTCTTCATGACGCTCGAGTGACTACAAAAATAGCACCTTCCTCTCCCCTACTATAATGTTAGATTACAAATAATATTCAAATTTTCCGCGCAATTTTTTTTTTTTCTATCATAAGTCATAACTTATAACTCATAACTCATAAGATCCTTCAAAAAATATGGAGTGTAGATGGAGGAGAACTATCTCTGTATGTAAAAAGTGTCCGCTGAAATGCGTTAAATTAGGGTGGCGCTACAGTAGCAACAGGGTAAATTTTAAATCATTTAGCAGCTTTTACTTCAGCTATTTTAGGTTATATTTTTCAAAATATATTGGTATTAACCCAGTAATTCTGTGACTCGGCTATTCGGCTACCTTCAATTTATATTTTGTCACCAACGGCTACATTCATTCCATACCCTTAGTGGCGCTAGCTGCAGCCAGCTAGCGCCACTCTTGGAGGATTTTTCAACTTTACTGTTATTTACTGCGTACAGCTGGACACTTTTTCAAATATCCCCCATATAAGATAGTTCTCCTCCATCTACCCTCCATACAAAAAAAGAATAATTAGTGAAATCTGTCCAGCCGTTTACGCGTGATGTCGTGACCAAGGGATGGGTTCATTTTTTTTATACAGGGTGCAATTAAACCTTCCTGCCAAATTTTGCCAGGGCTTAGGTATCATAATAATATGGGTATCATTAGGAGAGTCCATTTAACCAATAAAATTGGGTGTTATTTTTTTTAATTACATATTTTATCCCATTTAAAATCGTTGCAGAACGATCACTCAGATCAACAATCAGCGGGAGTGACGCGGGGGGAGGCGCGCACGCGGGGGCACGTCACGATAGGTTTTAGGATAATAGTACGGTCCCCAATACCAAAAAAGTCAACTTCCGTTCAACTCATCTCCGCCATAAGAATTATTGGTATGTACTTATTAGGCATATTTTCCTGAACACGAAAAGTGCGGTAGTCACTTCCTAAGTGTATGGAGGGGGTAGCTATGACGTCACAAAGATGGCCGCCGGGCCTATTCTATTCTGCGGATTATTTAATATCTACTGAACCGATTTACTTAAGTAGGGTTTTAAATGAAAGGTTATTAAATAAGCTTCATTTTATTCCTCAAACTATCAATGTGAATTAAGTACCAAGGGAAATATTTTTGAAATACAAAATTTCAAAAAAATATTTTTCTTTCTTATGTATATTACTTGGTAACCGTCAGGATAATGGAAATATAGGTTATTATAAAATATTTGGCTACTTTTATCAGCTTTCTAACGAACTTTAAATTATTACAATAAAGCTATAAACAACGGAACTGCAGCCGTTTGAATCAGCCTCGGTAGCGCTGAACCCATAGCGGTAGCTAAGCTACTGGGCTGGTTTTTGGTGAATTTTGAATAAAAAACATGAACGTTAGTAATAAAAATATTATTTAAAAGTATGCTGGTACTTATTCATAGATTGTACTTACAGTTTTTTTAATGTGACATGCATAATAATAGGTTATAGGTAGGTATGTGTTGTACTAAAGTTACTGATAAAATTATTAAAAAATATTTAAAAAAATGTATCTAATTAATGTCCTAAATCTAATCTTCTGAATAATTATACCGATTATAACATTTCTAACCGACATGACACATCCACAACGGGATGAACGGGAACCAGCTTTACATTGACATGATATTACAAGTTCGTGATCTTTCAATGAGATTGAATATACGGATGAAATAACTGGCAATCAATAAATGATTGGTATCCTCGATCTTTCAGCCACAGCTTATGGGTTCAGGAAGCGTGGGCTTTGCTACTTGGGCGTTCTGCCAACATAACGTCAGGTAGTTCGATCTTAGCGCATGCTATCGAAAGGCTTGTCGTGTCGGCGGTAACTTATCAAGTTCTTTGATGTTCTGGAACATTGCTGCTCTTAAGTTGCCTAAGTTATCTAGTTCTTTGAATCCGCAGTCTTGTTTGTATACATAAGAGTGACAAATCTTTCAGCGTTACAAAATCTTTCTTCTGTAAGCTGAGCTAACACCAAAATTTGAATGGAGTTGATAATGTTGTTGGAATATCGGCCAGCTTGATTTTTTTGTGTGACCTGAGAACGTAGTGGAAAACCCAGGGTGTGATAAGCCAGCAATGATTTTCTCTTATCGGTTGTTTGTTTTTTGGTAGTGCCAGATTTCATGCACACACCACTTGGTAGTTTCTCAGAAAAGTGCATAACGAGTGCACTACAGTTTCGCGACAATTCACTATTACCCGTATAAAGCCCGAATAAATATTTACAATCAATCACATGTGATATGAAACGGGTATCAGCTTCTTCTTGAGTACTTCTCAAATGATCCACGTTTCTTTGTATATTAAAAAAGCCATTGTGGTGAGCGCTGAACTAATTCAATCAAACAGCGGCTTTTGAATCAGCTGTAGTGTTAAACGTTTTGAGCGACTTACATATTATTCGATTAAAAAGCTAGACGTGTGATTGAATGGCGTTGTTCGGTCTAATGGCTAGTGTTTGATTGAATGGCAACATATCATGAAACTACATAATATCATGTTCTTCGTCCGAATATCCACCTGAAGTAAAAAGTATCTGTATCGTGTGAAGTTTTGATGCCTAAAATATAGTAACTTCTTTTGAGCAAACAACATGAAACACTTTTGGACCAAGAGCCTGCAACGGCCAGACTTTCCTCCTTTTAGAAAAGCTGAAAGTTTATATGTTTGTGACCTTTAAAGAGGTAAAAACGACCAGCAGCTATGGAGTTCGGTCGCGGTTACATAAGGAGGTTTCCAGTTCTGAAGGGCTACCTGATCTTCGAGAAAGAGTAAAGCTCAATTTTTTAGCTTATATTCTTCGCGGTAAGTGGAGGAATCTCGTCTTCCAGTGCCGGACATTTTTGACAGATCCTACTGCCAGACACTCGACTTAAGGCCGCATATAACGAGGACTAGTGAAATTTCATGTTTTTATTTTCACTAGAACTTTGACCAGAAGTAATTATAAGCATTTAAACATTTTTTGTAGGTTTGTTACGTTCATTACCAAGGCCCCAGTCAGCTTAGAATTTTGATTTAAATCCATTTACCACTAAAAAAAGAGTAATAAAGAATACTATTTTCAAAATTTTATTTCGACTAGAATTCAGCGAAAATAAACGTAGGAAAAAATATTTTTATACAAAAATGTTTAAATTATGATTTCGAAGGTTATGGTCAGCTTCGTTTTTGATATATAATAACAATAATAAAGATAAATCGTTTTGATCACAAATTCGAACGATTTATTGATTTTCGAATGCAACGCCTGCTTTCAATATTTGCCATAACAATTCCACAGGCGTTTTGATAGATAATAATTGAATGACATCTGCAGTGAAATCTGTCTTTCAGTGACTGATTGTCTATTACAGAAAAACTAGAGTATGTTCACAAATATATCCCAGTATACTGGCCAGAGCTCCTTAAGCCTAGAATCGTCGTGGTCCCATACTGTTGATTCGTTTCGAAATATTTGCCAGTGCATTGTCGTATACTTAAATGTGTTTATTGTGATGTGATTATAATACGTTACACTTGTCTTACTAGTGGAATACCAGTACAATACAGTGCGGCGTCGTAAGATGACGTCTTGATCACTGGTAAGTAAACTGGGTTTTATTTCAGAACATAGGCAATATGTTTGGTTTACAAATATTACAATATTGTTTTGTAACCTAATATTTGGTGAGAGACTACCTTATTAGGTATCTTATTGATATATATTTAATAATTTACATTCGCCAAACGATCATTTATACGTTTTTGGTAGGTTTGAAAGTCATAAATGCAAAAATCACAGCTAAGTCGGATAATAATGAACAGAGTGTCTCAACACAGAGACACATTTTGAGGGATGTGTTAAAACATTGTAAAATGATAATGATATTATTATGTTAAACAACAATTTTATCGAACATGTCCAATCCATAGCAATAGAAAGATATACCTAACATCTTATAGTCAAGGAGCCCTAGAACATTTTTTTATTACTAACAAGCAAATTTTTTGTGAGTAGCTTTATTTTGATAAGACAAACAACTTTTTATCCGCGAAAAAATCTTGAAAGTGGTAGCTAACAAAGATAGAAAGGATTTCATAATTTGATTTGATGGTCCTAAAATATGGATTGTTCAATTTATAGAACAATGTTACTCTTAAATTATATAACAATTAACCTACCAATATACAAAAAATCAGCTGGTTAGGGTTCCGTTTTAGGGTTCTGTAATTAACAAAACATGGTTGACTACGGTACCATAAAACGGAAGGTTTTTCGCAGATAAAAAAGTTGTTTGTCTCATCAAAATGAAGCTACTCACAAAAATTAGCTTGTTAGTAATCAAAAAAATCGGTTGTCTGTAAAGTCGGTTTACTGACGATAGTTGAACGTGACAACGTATGACGTTGTCACGTTCAACTATCCTTAACCCCTTAACCCTCGCTTCCGAATCTCTATAAATAGAAACAAACTTTTTCGACTGTAACCTAAAGTTATTTCGATGTATTTCTTTCAAATGATTGTCTAAAAATATTTATAATGAGTAAAATAAACTATTCGCAATACAAAACGCTACATACATTCGTGAAATCCAGTAAAATCTTCGAACAAAGAACAAGTCATACCTTGACAAGTAGTAAATAGAGCACAATTTTAAATAGCCGAAATAATACTAATAGCTCACAGATAGTTTATTTATTTTTCATTCAGAGTGTGGTCAATGTATCAAAGGTACTACGGTTAACTAACCAAACTTCTTCATACAAAAGTATTCTCTATGTCATCGAAATACGTAATATAATCGAAACAAAGAGCGCGGCCCAGGTGGGTTGAGTACGGTTGCTGAGAGGATAAATGGAACGCCTCAGAGCTGTCAGCGAGGCAACGCCGCATGAACTGTCATGTTTTTCGGGAGCGCACCCCATATCGAATTATAAGACGTTATCACGTCAAAAAATTGTTCTAGGGCTCCCTAACTATTAGCACTGGAGTAAAATCGTAAAAATAATATTATCAAGCGGATAGATCCAAATTCATAGATACACTATGATTTTGATACGATATTATGTTAATCTTTCAGGCCCCGCGCGAGCACCGGTGATCGCGAGAACAAAAGAATACAATGGGAATTCCTAGAACCTCCGATCGAAGGATTAAACTACAATTTTATCGAACATGTGAATTCCATTCTTTACACAAAAAATAATATTGATCGAAATGAAAAACCTTTAAACCTTATTTGATTTTATCAAAAATATAATATTTTGTGAATAAAAATCACGACGACACTTAAAAGTAGAGAGCAAAGAAATTACATTTTATGCAATTATTAATTTTTTACTCACGACAATCTGGTGTAATGTACTGGTTTATTGGAAAGTTGGAATAATATAAGTCTTGTTCACTACCATTTTTCATTCTAATTATGTTAGCAAAAATAAACAGGAGAAAAATAATATTGTAACTGCCGTACTCAGAGATGAACATTTATAACTTCAATGTATCATAAATGAAGTTTTTGGCATAAATACCATATATTTTATCTTTCTAATTCTTTATTAAAATTCTTTATTAAATGTTTGACGCTATGTAGCCGCAGGGTCTTTCGTGTCAAATGTCGTGTCAAACAGCTACTAGAAAAAATTAATAGCCACTATCTCGATGCAAATTCTTCTGAAAATCGTTCATGGCGTGGGAACCGTTAATTTTTTCAAGATAAAAAGTATCCTTTGTCCTTTCTTCACCAAATTTTATAAAAAATGGTTCAGTAGTTTAAGCATGAAATGACAGACAGACTATTCTAATCTAAGTATTAAACTTTGACAAATCTAAGTATTAGTTTTGTTAAAGTTAAAATAATATTATAATGAGGTATTTCGTAAATATTTTAAATATTTACCGGTTGCCATTATTGATGTCGAGCAGAAAAGGCCTAAAAATCGCGTTTTTGTTTTGAATATTTCAGACCTCTTAACATATTTATTTTATTTTGTTTCTATTTGTTGTTATGGTGACAACATAAATACATAATTGAAAATTTGAGCTCTCTTTAGCTACCGCGTTACTTGATATACAGCCTGGAGATAGACAGACGGATAGACAGCGAAGCGAAATCGACTTACTGGGCCAAGGGTTTCTTTTGGGAACAGATTCCTTAAAAACGACAAAGAAAATATGAATATGATCTGCATTACAATAATGAATATAATCTACTATTCATTAAAAATTTGTCAAGCGGGTCAAAAACGTTACCTGTATTGCAAGAGTTATCGTTTTTGAACTTGTGGAGGGTGTTATATAGATTCCAGAGGATGCTGCAGCGTCAGGTACAAGTAATCGTCATGGGTCTACATCCTATTTATTAAAGGTAGGTATTGCAATAAACCCAAGCACAAAAAATATTTGTACCATATTATAAAGTCATAAAATAACCTCAGCAGTGAGGAAATACTTTTTTTTCATGATCGTGAGTATAGAACAAACATACTAAAATAATCCATAATTTTATTATAATACAAAATTCATTAAAGATTTCGTTTAGTGTGAACATGGCCTCTCTGTTAATCATTAGTCTGTATGTCGAGTTTACCACGTGATCACATTATTTCTGAAATTTATTGAAATCAACGACGGCTTGAAAACTAAATATGTACCTATCGAGCGCCATCTATTGAGCTTGTTTTCCGCAAATTCTAAAATGTCAGTTGCCTATAATCCCGCCTTTACGTCTTATACTTACTTTAAGAAAGTTTCTCCGATTTCCTATTAAAATAAATTGTTTTTCAAGCTTTAAAACTTGACACAACTTTAAAAGTTACCGCCGACACGACTAGCCTTTCGACAGCATGCGTTAAGATCGAACTTAACGCCCACGTAGCAAAGCCCACGCTTCCTGAACCCATAGGCTTTGGACTGTGGCTGAAAGATCGAGGATACCAATCATTTATTGATTGCCAGTTATTTCCTCCGTAAATTCAATCTCATTGAAAGATTTCGAACTTGCAATATCATGTCATATTTTGTAAAGCTGGTTCCCGTTCATCCCGTTGTGGATGTGTCATGTCGGTTACAAATGTTATAATCGGTATAATTATTCAGAAGATCAGATTTAGAACATTAATAAGATACAATTTTTTTGAATATTTTTTAATAATTTTATCAGTAACTTTAGCACAACACATACCTACCTACCTATACCCTATTATTATGCATGTCACATTAAAAAACTGTAAGTACAACCTATGAATAAGTACCAGCATACTTTTACATAATATTTTTATTACTAACGTTCATGTTTTTGACGTGACAACGTCTTATAAAAGTGAACGCAGATTTGGCCGCACCTCACGCACCGCAGTCGCCGCATTCGCAATTCTTTATATGAAGTTATAGGCAAGCTCGCATACCTACCTACCCGCGCCGCAGTCTTCGCAAGTTCATAATAATATCGACGACGGAAAACAGAAAGGGCGTATCCCGTTAAAAGGTCGTAACTAGACTACGTATAAGGTCATTATCAGTTTTTTTTTCTGCGTCGATTGGTCTGGGTCTGGTTGCTCTACGATGACATGAAATTTAAAAAAAAGTGGGTATTTTAAAAAGTGTGATAATTTTTTTTGGTGTAACTGCCCACAAAACTGCGTATTTATACTTTTTTGAGATACGATTTGAAGAAGTTTGTGTTTTTAATTAAAACATATTTACGCTGTTCCTATTTCGATGCATCCCAGATGTTACGACCTTTTTGCGGAAAGCAATTTATATGCTTGCTATGTTACGACATTTTAACGGTTCAGATTTTTCTAAGGACAAATAATGACTTCTTAGATACTACAATTTCATGGGTGGTAGAAATGAACTCAATCGTAGTTAATACGAGTCACAGGTTCCGCAATTTGTTGAACATTTTGGGGGCGATACCGGTCCGTCCACGTCGTGTCCCTGGGCACCTCCCCTTGCCATCGTGAACTTTTTCACGGTGACACGGGAGGGGTGGCTGAACGCCGGTATTTGTCCGTGGGAGAGCCATGCTTTGGCACGAATGGGCCGGCTCGACCGGAGAAATACCACGGTCTCACAGAAAACCGGCGTGAAACAGCGCTTGCGCTGTGTTTCGCCGAGTGAGTGAGTTTACCAGAGGCCCAATCCCCTACCCCCCTAGAAATGCCGCAGTTGAAAAGCAATTTGTTACCCCAGGAGGGTACCAACTGCATTGGAGAATCCCTCTCTGGACGTCCATGCTCAGGCACCCCTGGAACTGAACGTGGACGTCCAGGCTGCCCCTCGTATTCTGGGGAGGGCAAAACTGCGCTCCAATCTGCTCGGGGCAAGAGCAAACACACAAAGGCACCCCCCTCGATATTAAACATGGACTTTTGTAATATCAGGGGATTACACTCCAACCTTAATGCCGTCCATTACCACCTAGAGACGGCAAAGCCGGCTTTGCTCTTTTTAACCGAGACGCAGATATCATCTCCGAGTGACACATCATACCTTTCCCACTTGGGTATTATCTCGAGCACTCCTTTTTACCCAAAGCTGGAGTGTGTGTGTATCTCAGAGATGATATCAGCTCTCGACGTCTCAGCAATCTTGAGGTCATGGACCTGTCCACCTTATGGCTCCGCATAGATTGCGACGACCACCCTCGCGTCTATGCGTGCCTATATAGGTCCCATAGTGGTGACCCCGAGACGGACTGACTCTTGGAGCACCTGCAAGCTGCTTCAGATTTTGTGCAGCAGCAGATCCCATCCGCAGAGATCATAATACTTGGCGACTTTAATGCCCACCACGCCGACTGGCACAATTCCAGTAAAACTGTTCATGCGGGGAGATCTGTCTGCAACTTTGCCCTTGCGAACGACTTGACACAACTGGTTACTACGCCTACGCGAATCCCAGATGTGGATGGTCAAAATCCTTCCTTATTGGACCTCCTGCTGACTTCAAATCCTGACGGCTACCAAATATCCGTAACCGCACCACTTGGTTCATCGAATCATTGCCTTGTTAGGAGTTCTGTGCCACTTACGACGGTGTTAAGACAGCGTGCTGTTAAATACCGTCGTGTGTGGCACTACAAGTCAGCGGACTGGGATGGGATGCGGTCGTTTTTTGCATCCTATCCTTGGGGGCACGTGTGCTTCTCACCGGATGATCCCGACAACACTGCCAACTCTGTTGCCGATGTGGTGATGCAGGGGATGGAACTTTTCATTCCGTCCTCTGTAGTGCCAACTGGCGGCAGATTTCGTCCCTGGTTTGGTTCATCCTCCAAAAAAGCTTCTCGCCGGAAGCAGGAGGCTTACCAATCCTGGGCCAACGCAGTGTCTGCTCGGGATTTAAATACCAGCACGTATAAAAAGGAGTACAACCTTGCCTCTAGGTCCCTCAAGAAAGAGATTACTCGGGCAAAGCAACAGCACGTCAATAGAATTGGCAAGAGACTTGAGCGCCTCCCCTCGGGAACCCGTGCATTCTGGCCTCTGGCCAAAGCTATTGAAGGAAATTTCTGCAAGCCAACCCTACCATCCCTACACGTAGGAAATGGATCATTGGCCCAGGACGCAAAAGACAAAGCCGATCTTCTGGGCAAGCTCTTTGCGTCAAACTCGACCCTGGATGACGGGGGGCAGAAACCGCCGACCATACCGCGATGCACGAGCATCATGTCGGATATTCGGTTTCATCAGCGCTCAGTGCGAAAAGCCCTCCGTTCCCTTGATATCCAAAAGTCGAGTGGGCCTGACGGAATCCCGCCTATTGTGTTGAAAAAGTGTGCTCCAGAGTTGGCTCCGGTCTTGACGCGTCTTTTTCGGCTCTCCTATTCCACTGGCATCGTCCCGGCTTCCTGGGAGACAGCCTTGGTGCACCCGATCCCCAAAAAAGGTGATCGCTCAAATCCTTCCAACTACAGACCAATCGCTATAACCTCTCTCTTCTCGAAGATAATGGAATCCATTATCAATAGCCAGCTTCTTCGATACTTGGACGGCCAGGGATTACTAAGCGACAAACAATGCGGGTTCCGTAAGGGTCGCTCGGCTGGTGATCTCTTGGCGTACCTGACTCATCGTTGGGCTCAGGCAATTGAGTCGAAGGGAGAGGCGTTGGCTGTTAGTTTGGACATTGCGAAGGCCTTTGATCGGGTTTGGCATAAAGCGCTGCTATCAAAGCTTCCATCATACGGGCTGCCCGAGAAATTATGTAAGTGGGTCACTAGTTTCTTAGCAGACAGAAGCATTAAGGTCGTAGTTGACGGCGAATGCTCGGAAACTCAGTCTGTTGATGCTGGTGTCCCTCAGGGCTGTGTGCTATCGCCTATTCTATTCATACTGCATATCAATGACATGTTACAGACCAACGGCATTCATTGCTATGCGGATAATAGTACAGGTGATGCTGTATATACCGGCTCCCCCAATATTTCTCGGCAAAATGTCACTGAGAGTCGAAACGAACTTGTGTCTAAGGTGGAGAATTCATTGGAGAAGGTCTCTGAATGGGGTAGACGTAATTTGGTCCAATTCAACCCCGCCAAGACACAAGTCTGCGCGTTCACCACTAAAAGTCACCAATGGTCGTATATCCTCGTTTCGAGGGCACATCTTTAACCATCTCCCCTAGCATTGAGATACTTGGCGTCAACATATCGAGCGAAGTCCAGTTCCGATATCATCTAGAGGGTAAGGCCAAATTAGCCTCGAAGAAACTTGGTGTTCTTAACAGAGCGAGACAGTACTTCAGTCCGGACCAACGCTTACAACTCTACAAGGCGCAGGTTCGGCCTCATATGGAATATTGTTCTCATCTCTGGGCAGGGGCGCCTAAATACCAACTGCTCCCTCTGGATCGTATCCAACGAAGGGCCGCTCGAATTGTTGACTGCCATAGTGTTTCAAACAGCTTGGACCCCTTGGAATTACGCCGAGATGTAGCTTCACTCTGCATCCTCTATCGGTTGTATCACGGGGAGTGCTCTGAGGAATTGTTCGGAATCATACCACCGGCAACTTTTCGCCATCGTCCCACGCGAAAAACATACCATCCTCATCACCTTGATGAGTGGCAGTCTTCCACAGTGCGTTTTTCGCGTAACTTTCTGCCGCGCACTGTAAAACTCTGGAACGAACTGTCACCAGTAGTATTTCCGGACCTATACGACCTGCAAACTTTAGCAACCAAGGCCGGCAACGCACCTGCAGCTCTTCTGATGTTGCGAGTGTCCATGGGCGACGGTAGTTGCTTACCATCAGGTGACCCGTTTGCTCGTTTGCCCCCTTATTTAATAAAAAAAAAACATTCCGGAATTTCTTACATACACCCCAGGTAAGTTACCTTAGTCGCTGCGCGGGCGTCGTGTTGAAAGGTTGTGTCAGTTTCGCTGTAGTGAAATCGTGTTGCAAAAATCTTGGAGTGTATAATTTCTCTATACAAGGTATGTTATAAATTCTAAAGATTTAATTACCTAGTAATAAGTTCCAGGATACATAATGTATTCTTGAGCTAAACTCAAAAAGAATGTAAACAAATCGAAATCAAATTCTGCATGGTACCTATGCGTTGTAAGATTTTAGGTTTTTTTACTACTATTAGGGGTTAAAAGTATGAAGTTTCCGTTTTTGTAAGTAGATGTTCGTGAAATTCAATTTTCCCATAGTAACGTTTTTTTTAAATCCTTCGGTCGAGGGTTCCAAGAATTACTATTGTATTCTATTGTTGTCGCAATCACCGGTGCTCGTATGGCTTGAAGTGTTAATTAGGTAACAACTAATTTAAATCTAAGCATACCTACGAATTTATGGGTATGGGAACTACTAACATGACACATTTTTTAACCCCCGACAAAAAAGAGGGGTGTTATAAGTTTGACGTGTCTGTCTGCATGTCTGTCGGTCTGCCAGTCGGTCTGTCTGTCTGTGGCATCGTAGCATCCAAACGGGTGGACCGATTTTGATCTAGTTTTTTTTGTTTGAAAGCTGACATGATTGAGAGTGTTCTTAGCTATAGTTCATCATCATTAGCCTGCTTAGTGCTGGAAAATTGCGGTTCATCTGGTTTGTGAAGGGCCGATTAGCAACTTGCAGTCGTTTGGTGGGCTTTATAATATTTTGCATTCTAGTTCGTGATATTTATGAATAAATACACATTAATGGAAAGTTGACCTGGTGCTGCAGCATAACCTGGTAATCAATAGGATACCCAACTCCTCACCAACTTAGAGCAGAGGTTTCGTGTTTGGGCTCATTTTAATTGCGACAATTAGTAAGACGTAGATAACAGTAAATATTTGCATGCTGCTGCTGCAGCATCGCCAGGATTCTATAGGAGCCGAGCTCCATAATATTATTATGAACCCAAAGTGGAGGTTTCATGTTTGGACTCATATTGACGGCCTCATCCAAGAGGACATTCGTAGATGGTATTCATTGAGATAATAATATTATGATCCTTTTGATAGGAATTATTCTGCACTATAACGAATACAAGTTTAAAAAGCATGAAATAAAATTAAATTAAGAAATATTGATGAATTAAATATTGCTTTTATGTCTTTTCTTATAATTTTAACCGACTTCCAAAAAGGAGGAGGTTTCTCAATTCTACCGTATATTATATTAATAATATTATTCATTTTTTAATGTTTAATCTTGTTTTGTAATGTTGTATATTATGTACAAGGCTTATCTTTGACTATTTTTTTATTTACTCCATAAATAACATTAGTAGAGAAAAATAATATTATGAAGGGAATAATAACATAATAATATTATATTCCACTTAAATTCTGAATATTATTAGTTATTTATTGTTAAAAAATACTTTAATGAAAAGTATAATTACGTAGGTCTAGGTACCTAAACTTACTATTATGGATATTTGATAACCTTATATTATGTGTTTTTGTTGTTATTTTAGTGACATAATATATTATTTACTTAATTAGTTATTAAGGTGACGTTGTATAATATTATATTTTTTGTTTTGTGTTTTTGGTAACTTTTTAAAACTTCAATAAATTTACGTTCATAAAAGCTTACGACGTTTTACGTACTCTTAGGAACGGGGTGTAAACACATTCATAATGCATTATAATGGTTAGAAACCAATTTTCTAACCATTATAATGCATTATGAATGTGTTTACACCCCGTTCCTAAGAGCAAATCAAAACGAACATTGGTTACGACTTTTTTGAGTACAGTAAATTTCTTATAGTTTTATGATTCAGTACAAACGTCGTGTCAATATACGACATTTTTGAGGTCTGCAATTTTTGTATACAACGGGCGTAACTTGAATAACTTTATTTCTAGCAATAGGAAGTTATTGGCTTGTATGCCACTTTATGCAGGTTTTTATTTTAAAGTAAAGGTGTTAAAATTATGTTCCCACGATTTACCGTTAAAAAGTTATAATTTAATTTCCCAATATTTTTTTGTTTTTTGGCTCTGGTGTAAAGTTGCGTTAGACCGAGTTACGCCCTTTCTGTTTTCCGTCGTCGATATGAAGAATTGCGAATGCGGCGACTGCGGTGCGTGCGGTGCGGCCAAATATGCGTTCACCTTAATTCGACATGGGCTGTGCGCACGAAAAAACATGACGCAATATGCGGCGTTACCTCGCTCTGAGGCGTTCCATTTGAGTTGTTTAGCAGAAATGTACAGTCGGGGAAATGGGTTGTTTAGCAGAAATGTACAGTCGGGGAAATGAGTTGTTTAGCAGAAATGTACAGTCGGGGAAAATTGTGCTAAGCAGAAATGTACAGTCGGGGAAATGAGTTGTTTAGCAGAAATGTACAGTCGGGGAAAATTGTGCTAAGCAGAAATGTACAGTCGGGGAAATTAGTTGTTTAGCAGAAATGTACAGTCGGGGAAAATTGTGCTAGGCAGAAATGTACAGTCGGGAAAATGAGTTGTTTAGCAGAAATGTACAGTCGGGGAAATGAGTTGTTTAGCAGAAATGTACAGTCGGGGAAAATTGTGCTAGGCAGAAACGTACAGTCGGGAAAATTTGTTGTTTAGCAGAAATGTACAGTCGGGGAAAATTGTGCTAAGCAGAAATGTACAGTTGGGGAAATGAGTTGTTTAGCAGAAATGTACAGTCGGGGAAATGAGTTTTGACGTGACAACGTCTTATAATTCGATGGAGCCGGCTGCACGCACGAAAAAAATCGGTTGTCTGTAAAGTCGGTTTACTGACGATAGTTGAACGTGACAACGTCATAGCCTTAACCCCTCAGTTCCGGGAAAAATCTATGCAAAAATTTGGCAGGTCAATGTGCAAAAAAAATGGCGCCCGGCCTACACTCTTTGTAAAATTAATGTAATATCCTTACATACAATCCATATTTTATGTTTGTGTGAACTACATTATAATATATGTTAAATTTTCTATCTATCAAGCCATCATAATATAGTATTTAGTCCGATGTGATATAAGTTTCTCAATTATAAACTTTCGAAACTATAATTAGTGACTTGTTCAGAAGAAATAAACGAATACTTTATTCTTCATATATTAAGTCATACCTTGACACGTAGGAAATAGAGCACAATTCTGAATAGCCGAAATAATACTAATAGCTCACAGATTGTTTATTTATTTTTCATTCAGAGTGTGGTCAATGTATCAAAGGTCATAACTAACCAAACTTCTTCATACAAAAGTATTCTCTAATTCATCGAAATACGTAATATAATCGAAACAAAGAGCGCGGCCCAGGTGGGCGTTACGGTTGTTGAGAGACTTGAAAGTGTAAATGGAACGCCTCAGAGCTGTCAGCGAGGTAACGCCGCATGAACTGTCATGTTTATCGGGCGCGCAGCCCATATCGAATTATAAGACGTTATCACGTCAAAAACATGACTCATGCGGCGTTTCCCCGCTCTGAGGCGTTCCATTTAAGGCTTGAAGTGCAAGCGAGAGCGCGGAACGAGCGACAAAGAGGCACGTTCTTCGTCAGTAAACCAACTTTACAGACAACGGTTTTTTTAATTTTTGTATGGTCAATGGCCTAAATTACACGGTCAATATTATCACGATTCTAGTATCACGGGATTCACAAATAGTACTGCGATACTGCGATTCGGCCTATTACACCATCAATATTATCACGGAATCGTGATAATATTGATGTGTGTAATACCTGCCATTGAATACAAGTTTATAACGTGTTTTACACTACTAACAACATCATCTCAGTTACGTTCAAAGGATTTTGAACGAAAAGTTCCTTTGTACTCGTACTTCTACGAATACAATTTTTGTAGTTGATCAACTATTACCTACTCAATAACTTATGAACTCTGCTTAGCAATAATAGTTTTCCTTTTCAATTCAGCATATTAGTTCCTACTCTCGTGAATTTTTTCACATTTTCAGAAGCAACCTTTTAGAACTTTAGCTGGTAGAAAGGGGGGATACTGGACTCAAACAATTTTTTCCACTTTAAAACTTTATGTAATATCACAAATGAAAAAAGAAAAATTTTGAATACTCGTAATATTTTTAAAAAACCTATCCAACGACACCCCATACGGTGGGGTGAATGCAAAAAAAATCACTCCCACATTGATGAGTAGGGGGGGGGGGGTACCGTAAAAAAATCATTTCAATCAAAAAAAAATTCAAAACCAAAACAATTTCAAATCATTTCAAAGAACGAAGAGCCGAGTGCTGGACATTTAAAATTATTATTCAATAAAATATATATAAACACCAATAATAAAACTCTCTCTATGGATAAAAAAATTACTGAAGTGAGTGAGAGGTAGATCTACCAATTTTTGGTTATAACATCTACCTAATTCTACCAATTTATGGCATGACGTCTACTGATTTTCTAAAATTTGGTGTGACAACACTGGCTCCCGGGCATCTTAATTTGACATTGACAATTTAATCGTCGGAGTTTTGGCGGGCATGTGAAAGAGTGCTGTTGTGTTTTTGTATTATTTTCCTAAAATTGTGTTAGCTGGGTTTTTAATGTGTAATATTGGTAGAATATTAACTATTAGATATTCGTGTTCATTCACAAGTGTAGGAAAGTGATGTAATATCCAGAAACGTGCTATTTTGTGTTCCCTCCAAAACTCCATCGAAAGTTTCAGTAAAGCGTCTACCACTTTACTGAATCGACCGACTTGACTCCTGTGACTGTATTGACTTTTACTTAGACTTTGACTAGACTTTAGACCTGACGATACATGAAAACGATGATGAAAATTATAATAGGAGGAATATGGTTTTCCCGCCATATTCCTTACCTTTTTACCTTGTCTGTGGCACAACATACACATCCTTTGTGTCAAGTTGCCAAAAAAGAAGAAAAAAAAAAAATTTAATCGTCAAACTTCAAATTGTTTTCACGCCATTTTATATTATTTTTTGTTTGTACACATAATCTGTGTTGTACACCACCTTTTTGTAAATTTGTATGCTTTAGGTATTATACCTAAATTTCGGCTATTGTGTTAATCCTTTTTTACAACTATAATTATACTTAGTGATGTAATAATTAGTTATATGTATTACGTTGGTGAATGGTGCGCGGCTCATGCGTGTCTTTTTATGAAGGTTATAAAGTTTGACTTCAAAGATGAATACCGACAGTTCGTTGCAGGCTCTTAAAAGTGATATACAAAGTTTACAAAATAACCTGGACCAAATGTTGAAAACTCCCGCGAATAAAGAGCCTGAAATCATACAAAATCATAACTGTTTGAACCCTTCAGATAATTACCATAACGTAAGTACAAAATATTCTTAGATTCCATAGCAAAGTAAAGTAATTTGCTATGGAATCTGCTTGCCTACCAAGTAGCATTTATATCAGTAACATGCTCAAATTCAATATGTTTGTCAAGTCAAGGAACACTGGAATTCACCCGCAAGACCCCAGAATTCGCCTTCAATCAAATCATGTGTCCTCTACACCTTCAATTCCTTGGGGACGAATGTTTCCTGAATCGAGCTCACCCAAAATACAATTGAAATCTGAAAGTCAATTAAAAAGAGAAGGTAAGTGTATCCATTCAAGAAATAGACAAAAGTAATATACATTTTTGTTTATGCGTGAAGTTTTGTCTTGAATTTTTGTAATTTTTATATTTTGTTTTTGTTGTTATTTCTTTTGTTTTTGTATTTTTTATGTGTTTTTATGGTTTTTTTTTTCTTTTTTGTACATGTGCAAATAAAAAAAATATTATTATTATTATTATCCACAAAAACTATTTTCAGGAGAAGACCAGGATGAATTGTCCAAGATGATGATGATTCTTCAGTGGAATTCTCAGTCCGATCCACAAGTGTCAAGTAACAGTTTGCCACAACCTGTACCACCAACCAGCGTTCAGGAAGAGGAGGCATTAGCAGGTAATGTTAAGATATGAATCTACGGCTAATACTCAATACCAACCTTGTCTGACACACTAATGTCCTTAAGATTTTAGTCAGGTTTGAACAGTATCGAGGATATAAAATAGTTTTAACAATTAATTAAAATTAATAATATTATTTCAATTATCCTTGGTGCGAAAAATCTAAATAATAAAATAACAAAAAAAAAGGATATGGGCGAACAGCCCATAGACGGCCCCAATTTTATAATAAAAAAAAAATAGTTTATAGGCCACACATTAGTATAGTTCTTTAACGTTGTTAGTGGCGGCCGAAAAGGAAGATCTTCCGACCGAGAGAGATAGCATGCTCGGTCAGGTCGAAGCCCACTGACGTCATTTCAGACGTTGTATATATCTTGCCGTTCTCCGAAACTTCGATAGCGCGATGCAGGATTGTTAGGCGAATTGTGGGTACCGCCACATCACTCCCCCCCCCCCAAGACCTGTGGTATTCTTCGATGCGCTTGTATTGTCAGGTGTGGGCCGAAGCTACGCATGCCATGACCAGGAGAGGGACCCCGTGCTCTGCTTGCTGACCGGTCGTTGTAGCCTATGGCTGCCCCGTTCAAGCCAGAAATGGGTTCGACCGGCGCGGACCTCCAACGCGGCTTATGGTCGAGGTGACCCGGTTATGCTTGATGTCTGCTGACGTGGTGCGGAGGGGCGGGGAGTGTTGATGATGACTGATGTCCATGATGAAGGATGCGTGTTCCTGTCGGTGGTCACCAATTTAACGTTGTTAGTGGCGGCCGAAAAGGAAGATCTTCCGACCGAGAGAGATAGCATGCTTGGTCAGGCCAAAGCCCACTGACGTCATTTCAGACG
Organism: Polyommatus iphigenia; assembly: GCA_963422495.1. Classification (NCBI taxonomy): domain Eukaryota; kingdom Metazoa; phylum Arthropoda; class Insecta; order Lepidoptera; family Lycaenidae; genus Polyommatus; species Polyommatus iphigenia. Next base: position 902,375 of record OY730189.1, read on the forward strand.
TATATATCTTGCCGTTCTCCGAAACTTCGATAGCGCGATGCAGGATTGTTAGGCGAATTGTGGGTACCGCCACAGTACCTAAGTACCGTATAGTACCTAAGTACCATCGAGGAAATTGGTTCCTAGGCAGTTGACGTACCTACGTCAAGTGGTCGCCTTATGTCAATTCAATTACTGTGATCGGTCGGATGGGTTTGACACGCAACCAAATTACTTAGGTCCACCATCTGCCTAGGAATCAACTTCTCAGATAGTACATTATGTAAATACATAAAACTACATTTCAAGATTAATCAAGAAGATTTTAGTGTTATCATAGAAAAATTGTACATTTTATACACTATTTGCAATTAAAAAGACTTTGTGATAATAACCAGCCAATTGGAGGTCAGATTTACATTTTAGTTAACTTTGTTTACTATAAAACAATCAATCTTATTATTTCTATAGCGTAAACACTACCAAGTCTGTCTATTACACTTTATATTATTTGCTGCTTTGTTTGTTATCAAAACTAAGCTTTTTCAAAGTAAAACTTTTTAAGTTATTTGTTTGGTTATCACTTAAATTAGAACTTGGTAAATACGTCTTGCATCTTATTATACTATTTTTGTGTACCGCAGCTTCTTACCATTTTCATTATTAACTTATAACTATGTTACTCTTAAAATCATAACTTTTATGCTTATATTTTTTATGCTTTTTGATTATTATGTTAACGCTTTTGTAGAGTCAGAAAAGCAGCCAAGTTTTACTTTAATTGAGCAGCGAGAAGAGTATATGAAGAAAGCGGCGACTTTGCAGGCAAAGATTAAAATATTAAGTAAACGTCGTCAAGAATTGAAGGGTGATGGACAGCGGCCTCCCAGTCCTGACACCATGCTACTGCTGAAGGATAATACCAAGCTCCTGGTTAGATGAACAAATAAGTTTTTATATTATGATATGTAGTACATATATTATCAGAGAAATTGATTCACAGGCAGATGGCGGACCAGCGATTGGTCGCGTTGTGTCAAACCCGTCCTACAGCTCACAGCTAACATTAATAACATAATCTGACCAATTGATGTAGGTCCGTCAACTGCCTATGAATCAACTTCTCTGATAGTAGATAGGGTTATGTCAAGTCCAGCCAAAACATCATAACTAACATTAATTTGGCATAACCTGACCAAATAACAAATTCTTGTGTATGATTTTCTGATGGTATATAAGAAAATTAAGGGAAGGGTCTACTGTATTTGATTACTGGACTAAGGAGGAATAATTGACAGTTTTATATTTGTAACATCATTAAATACTTCATGGCTCATCCATTATTATAGAATTCTCTTTCAAAAATGTTACAAAATATATGTAACAGTCAATTGAACCCTCATTGGTTCTACTTCAGGGTAAGCAGTACCTGCATTCCCCACAATTCAGGATAAGCAAGTTGTACCTGCTTTCTCTGCACTTCAGGCTAAGCTAAGTACTGCTAATCCTGAAAAAACAGGTACAGTACGTGCTTATCAGCAGTTTAGGGTAAGCAGGTACAAAGACCTGTGATCAGAGTGCACTGTTATTGTTTTGAACTGTGTTGCTAACATTATTTATGTGCTTATTACATGCTTTTCATTGATCTATTGTTATTTTTTTTGGTTATTGTATAAAATTCATTAAAATTGCTGATCTATGCTTAGCTTCTGCTTACTAGCTTGTACCCTCAACTGAAATTTTGAAAAAATGTGTTTTAAATATAAACCATACACGAATCTGAAATTGAAAAAAAATCAGCTTTATTGCTTGCTTTCAACTTCCTTAAATGTAGCCGAAGCTAAACTTGGCTTGTTTTGTATAGTTGGTGCACCAGAACAAATTAAAAAATATCACTAATTTGATCGAAATGTTGAACGGGATGATTGGTGGAAGAAACCGAGATACACAGAATACAGCGAACACAGAAGCAAAACGAGAAATCAAGTGAGTAGTTAATAGCATGGAATTTATTTATTTCATTATAATATTTTGCTATAATATTATCATAGCCGGGCAACGTCAATCAAATAGTTCGTTAATCTTTAATCCGCTACCAAAAAGCTTCGTTATACGTTAAAGCGTTACATGTCGGAAAAGTTAACGTTAATCGTTAATTAGTAGCTGAGTAATGAAACATCTAGATGTGTTTTTATTTCACTTGCTGCCACACGCCGTCTGGTACTTGTCGTTTCATACTTGTCTGAATCTGATTTTCGCGCCACGTCGCGGGGCTGTGCGGTAAATCTATACTAATATTATAAATGAGAAAGTATCTCTGTCTGTCTGTCTCGCTTTCACGCCAAAACTACTGAACCGATTGTAATGAAATTTTATACACAAATAGTCTAAAGCATGAGAAAGGACATCGGCTACTTTTTAACTGGAAAAAGGGGCTGTAAAAGGGTGTTTATGCGTAAATTCGTTCAAATTACCATACATAATAATAGGTCTAACAATATTATTATGTATGGTGTGCCTGAGTCATCCAGTGATGTAGCTGAGCAGAGAAGAGAACATGATAAAAAAGAGTGTTCTGCAATCATAAGTACCATAACAAAGGAAGTAAAGTTTGATGGCATAAAGATGTTCCGTCTTGGAGCCCCTAAGTCTGATGCCAACGCCAGGCCGCGCCCGCTGAAGGTTGTCCTACGAAGCAAAAACGATGCAATGCATATTCTTCGTAATAAGAACAAACTTAAGGAACCCAATAATATAGCATCTGACTTGACTCCTCTACAAAGAGAATACTTGAAATACTTGAGAGAGGAGTTAAACAGGCGCACTAGTGAAGGAGAAAATGATATAACTATAAAATATGTCTGTGGGCATCCAGCTATTGTAAAAATAGAGCATAACAAAAAAAAACTAGCTTCTAATAATAATAACCAACACTACATACCTACACCAAAGAGAAACTATGCAAGCCCAAATGACAACAACAAACCATCAATTTTAAATGCGCTTACCACCATTACAATTCTTTATACAAACATACAATCATTACTCTCGAAAATGGACCTTTTTATTGCCAGAATAACTTCTCAAAAACCTAGCATTGTTGTAATAACCGAAACATGGCTCAAACCTAGTATACCAGACTCGATGATAAAAATACCAGGATATGAAATATACAGAGATGATCGTATTGAGAAACGAAGCGGAGGAGTCGCAATTTATGTCTCAAATAAAACTGATTTCATGACTGCAAGATTGAACAATAACCTCAACAAGAAACATGAAAATTCGGAATGTTTATGGCTCGACCTAAAAATTGGAAAAAGTATTATCTCACTTTGTGGTGTGTATAGAGGACACGACTCAACAGTAGATCATGATAACATCTTACTTCAACAGTTACATATAGCGTCATGCGATGGCACGGTGGCTATATTAGGAGATTTTAACTATGGTGGAGTCAGGTGGCCTCTGTAAGACACTGGTTATATGACACCAAAAGAAAATAACTTTTTTCAGTGGTACAACTACACCAACCTTTTGCAATTAATAGACAAGCCCACTAGGTTCAGACAAGGCAACCAACCGTCAACTTTAGATCTTATACTTACCAATGATGAATCTCTTATAGCTTCTATAGACCACCAAGCACCTATTGGAAAAAGTGATCACTCCTGTCTATTAGCTACTATTCAACTGCTCACACCTAAAAATAAAAACACAGAAGTTAAATACAGGCTAAACTTTCATAAAGCAGACTTTACAAAAATAAATGAAAAGGTTCATTCTACCACGACCCCTGAAAGTATTAAGGTACTAGATTGTGTTAAAAATCTATACGACAGCTTCTTAAAGGCCTTAAGAAAGGGAATTAGTCTCTATGAGCCGCACACAAAAATGAATTATGACAGTAAAAACAAACCATGGGTAACAAAAGAGATTAAAGCACTTGATCAACAACAAATTAACACTGTGGAATAAATACAAATTAACAGGACTTGACAAAAACTACCAGGAGTACAGAGAGGCAAACAATCGCTTAGTTAATAAAATCAAAAATGCTCGCAAAAGTTATGAACAAAACACCCTAAATGCCGGCCCTAAACAATTTTATTCATACTTGAGACAACAAGTGACATCCAAGGTTAGCATACCGGCTATACTACACAACAAACAAGGCAAAAATGTAACTCAGCCCTGTGAAATTGCCAATGTGTTTGCAGAGCAGTTTGCAAATGTCTTTCAAATAGAACCAGATAACAAGTTACCTATTCTAGACCCTAAACTTAGAATCGAGGACTCAATCGAGGATATCCAATTTACCCAAAATAAAATTCGCCAAGTGATAAAGGAATTTAAATCTGACTCCTCACCTGGACCAGATGACGTCCCTGTGGCAATATTAAAAAATTGTGACATTGCCGAATACCTGGCCATAATAATGCAAAAGTCGTACGATACTGGAACGCTACCAAATAGTTGGAAAACGGCTACAGTGACGCCAATTTTCAAAAAAGGAAACAAACTAGAACCTGCCAACTATAGGCCTATCAGCCTGACCAGCATTGTATGCAAAGTGATGGAGAAAATTATAGTAAGGCACATTAGAAATTTCTTTAGTAGATACAAAGTAATTCCGGAACAACAACACGGTTTTTGCCCGCACCGTTCCACAATATCAAATTTACTGACTTGTCTCGCTATATGGACTGACCACTTTAATAAGAGAAAACCAATAGACATTATATACCTGGATTACGAAAAAGCATTTGATAAAGTTCCCACAAGAAGGCTTTTGCAAAAATTAGAATTTCTAGGAATACGAGGAAAGTTACTTGCGTGGATTAAAGCGTTTCTGCTACAAAGAACTATGCAAGTGAGAGTGGGCGAAGCAAAATCGGAACACGTAGAAGTATTGAGTGGCGTACCCCAGGGATCAGTACTCGGTCCTGTGTTGTACATCCTATACACCTTCGATCTTCCCCACTGCCTTCAATGCAATCTAAGTATCTTTGCCGATGACACTAAGATATTTGCAAACCCATTAACTGACTACAACCGACTTCAAGATGACCTCAACAAAATAGCCAACTGGTCGAAGCAGTGGCTTATAAACCTGAATTCTTCTAAATGCACAGTGCTGCACGTTGGCAAATGCAATCCTCACTTGAAATATAAATTAAATGATACCCAATTACTAGAGGTCAATGTGCAAACTGACTTGGGTGTAAAGATAACATCGGATCTAAAGTGGGGAGAACATATTTCATCCATCACAAAGAAAGCAAGGAGTCTAATATACCTAGTGAGGAAAGCATTTCGTGAGCTTACACCAGAAATGATGCTCCAAATCCTCAAAACATTCATAAGACCAATATTAGAATATGCATTCCAGATCTGGAATCCCTATTTTGTTAAAGACATTGAATTGTTGAAAAAAGTACAGCGTTCCTTTACTAAGATACCCAGAAAACTGAAAAGACTGACATATGAGGAACGTCTAGAAGCCTTGAAAATTACAACTCTGAAACAACGCAGGGATAGAGGCGATTTAATAGAAACGTATAAATTCCTAAACGGACATTATGACATTCAAGATATACAAAGTATATTCACTTTGAATGATAATACACATTTAAGAGGTCATAGCATGAAGCTCTCTGCGAGTTCCTCTAAAAACAATCCACATAAACACTTTTTGTGCAATCGAGTTGTAAGAGCGTGGAACAGCTTGCCAGAGGATGTTATAGCAGCCCAGAATGTTAATAATTTCAAGAACAGACTTGACAGATATATGAAAAATCACTGTTGAAATTCACAGGGAACAATCTGATACAGGCAACATCAGTTGTGTCAACTGCTCGCCTGATTACCTATAATAATAATAAATTAATTTAGTTCCAAAAATTCATAATAGATGTCGCTGTACGTCTCCTACATCGCACAAGCGCTTACTCAAACGTGTAAAACTAAGAGGTGGTAAGGATGAAGGAACATTTACGTTTTTTTAAAGTTTTAAGAAGAGTTGATGCTCGAACTTCGACTCCAGTTTTTAACCCACGACGCATAAGAGGAACGTTTTAAGTGTGACGTGTCTGTCTGCCTGTAAACATTGAAGTAAGCGTGCCGCGGAAGCAACTCTGTCGTGGAAATGTTGCAATTTGCATTTTTCAGTAATGTAGCTTACATGGAAACGGGAACTACTGAAGTCCACGCGGACGGAGTCGCTGGCAACAGCTAGTAGTAAATATATTAGTTTTTTTAATATATTAAATTAACGACTAAGGGACTTCTACAATATGTTAAAGAAAGTTAACGTGTCCCTTAACATTTTTAACATTCAACTTAAAAATTACCTTATCCGTTAATCATAATGCTAACTTCGATAATTAACGAGTTAATGCCCAGCTTTGTATATTATATGGATAATATGATGAATGCTATAGTTATAAGACGCACCTATCTATGTAATATAGTAGTATATAAATTTTGGCAGTCAAGTGTACTTGACTGCCAAAATTCTTTGTCTTGGTAGTCCTATTTGCAAGTTTGAAGCAAGTCAGCAACTTTATAAAGCTTAGGCTGTATGTAGCGAATATTTGAACAATGAACATGTTCAAAAATACTTAGATGTCATTTTGCAAGATTTCTGGAAGGCTGTACCATAGTAAAAGGAGGGGAAGTAGGGTAACTCCGGCCCAATCCGCGATTTAATTACCTACTGTCAGGGTTGTCAATTTTAGGCGGCGGCGGCGCGGCGGCGTTGTGATGTGGGAGCGGCAAGCGGCTGTCCGCGCTTGGTTCGCAACCGCATGAACAGCGGCAACGTCGCGGTCTTCCGACTTTTAATAATAATAAGTGACTCTTGATTGTCCATATTTCGGCCAATTTTCGTGCATATTTGCATGCATATTTCGGCACTTGGATCGTGCATATAATCCGATGTCTAAATAAAATTATAAATATACCCTTTAAAACAACATTAAAAACTAACGCCTGTCTCTTATAGGTACCTACTATAAACAAATCTGTTGTTATGATTCGAACTTTGCTTTATGTGTATAATTAATATCTGATTTACAATTAGTCAATTACTTATTTTTAATAACGATTTAAAATAAGTAATTGACTGTAAGTAGTTAATATACCGAGAAATCGGCATTACTAAACGTAAACAAAGCAATAGCGGCAAATTAGTTGACTGATCAAAAGTGCTTACCTAAAACATTCTCTTATATTTTATACTATGTTCTAGTGGGAAAGTTTGTGTGATAGAAAACTAATACAATAAAAAAAGAAGTAAGTAGGTATCTGATCATCAAGTAAAAATTATATTATGCTAGAATAAGTGAGTAGTACTTACCTTTCCTGTTCAACTGGTAATTTAAACAAAGACAATTCTGGAATTGTTGCATTACTATTAAAACACCCAAGCACGCAGCAATATTTATTACTCCTGCGGTTATGATCGGACATTTTTGATTCGTTTACTGCGGCGTGGCGCGACGCGGGCGTGCAGCGTAAAGTGTTATCCCCGACTGGTATGGTCCGAAAACGGTCCGAGATTTTAATAAGTGTGCGTGCGGCGACGCATTGATACTATGGCGCATACATACAAGCCGCGCGCGGTGCCTTTGTATGAAGATAACTTACTTCCCCTCCTTATACTATGGCTGTACATAATTTTTCTGCTTATTAGAAAGATGTTAATCTTTTTTCTATATTTACTAGCTGACATCTAATTTGCGGCCTAGACTTACCCTTAACAAAAAAAGCGCAATTTTAAAATGTTATGTTGCATGCTTGCAGCTTAACAAGTTTTTGTTTTCAAGGCTTAAAAAAGTTTATGAAAAGTTAATACTTATTATTTTAGAGTCTTTAATTCACATTATTTTAATTAATATACTTCTAAGTTATAACTTAGTGTATCGGAACTAGGAATATTATCAATCAATCATTTATTTGCATTAAAAGTGGTACATTAGATGTTCACATACATTGGTCACATTAAATTTCTGCTTTTAATCTTTGCTCTCAAGATATCTTGAAATGAATGCGCAATTATAGTAAGTTGCTTTGCTTATGAACATAGTTTCAGTTGTTTATTTAATTTGCGTGTGGCTGTTCAAATCAAAATCAACAGAAAAAAGAAACTAAAACGGTGTTAAGAAGCTATTTTTCTCTGAATTCCACGTTTGAAGCATTAATCATCAACAAATACATGCCTCAATTTTACGAATGAAGATCATCTTTCAATAGGTAAATTTAAAGAAACCAAATGTATGTCATGAATACGGAATACCGCGAAAACCAGTTTAAATTTATAATATTGGACAATGATATTTTATATAAAAAACTCAAAGCAGATATTATGTCACTACCGCGCGCGTTGTGAAGCTTCAAATACGACCCAATTGGGTCGTCTTTTATTTAGTCTGTCTCTTTTATGTAAATGGCATTTCGTATCTTTTGTTTCACTTATCTGTCAAAGTCCAGTTTTGAATTTGAAAATTATTCGGAAGAGATTTAAGCCGGAAAATAGTATGAACGTAACAGATCTGTATAAGTAGAATATCATTGGTATTGGACCTCACGGCTCACGCGACACTAGTGCCTCTAGTGGCTAATTCATACGCCCCCATTTGGTCGCGTTACGTCAAATCCAGCCGATAGGTCACGACTAACATTGAATTGACATAAATGTCTTCGCATACTACACCGACTCGATGCCAACCCAACTCACAGCATGGCATGGAAATGTAAGCTATATTGTTAGGACATAAGAGCAAAATTTGCCAACTCACACCGCGTGGACAGCCAGTTGGCGACTAGTCGTTACCTAGGTGTTCGCAAGTTAGTAAATTAACTCCTAAGTCACACTACATAAAGTTAAAAATTCAATGCCAAACTGTGAGTTGGGTTGGCGTCGAGTCGGTGTAATGTGCGATGACCTTAACTCTACCAAATAATGTGGGTCCGCCATCTGCCTATTCAGAATAAACTTCTCTGGTAGTCCGTAGTATATTGGATTGTTGTAGCATTCCATTACGATTCTTTTGCTCGATTATATTTTATAAACCCCGCTCAACTTTTAAATCCACCTTTAAGTCATATAAAACCCATGTAACTCTCATGTTTTTGTATTACAGAGTGTCGCCGCCCAAACGCTACAACTACGTGTTCTACGACTCAGAGCTGCACTGGTGTAGGGTGTGCAACGTCTTCCCTGCCACCGCTACAGACTACCTGTCCCACTTACACTCGCAGGATCATAAGACTAAGTAATATAAGACCGTAAATTACAACCACATAATCCAAATCCAAATCCGCTGAACTGATTTAGATGTTCGGTATGGAGACACTATAAGGGCCCTTCCACACGACGTTTTTTACGCTCGTTTGTATCGATAAAACGCAAATTGAACGCTCAGCAAACGCAAGGAAGTTTTAAATTCTATATGTGCCAAAACGCGCAGAAGACGAGCGCATCAGAAACGCGCGTCGTCAGCGCGCAAAAAATACGTCGTGACTCGTGTGGAAGGGCCTTGAAAAGGACATAGAATAGTTTTTATCTCGAAAAATGTACAGTTTCCGTGCGATAAACTAATTTCTGAGCAACGGAGTTCCGAGCAACATCTAGTTATATCTATGCAGTATGCACGCTTCACACCACGTCAGTCTGAGGGCCAGTCCACATGGCCCGTTGCGTCGACGCAGCGCTGCCGTTGCGTTGTTTTACATATAAATAACCAAGGTGTTCACACGGCGCGCTGCGTCGTCGCAACGCACACATGACGGACAGCAGCCCCCGAGACGAAGTGGGAGGGGGTGTTGACGTTAAGACTGCTTCGTAATAACGCTGCGATGACGCAGCGCCCGTGTGGCCGGCTATGCGTCAAACGGCAGCGCTGCGTCGACACAACGCGGACGCAACGCGCCGTGTGGGCTGGCTCTGTCTCCGTACTTAGTTTTCGAATAACTTGTGTTACGGATGCCATCCAATCTGGGGGCAAGGCAGTGTACCAGCCAAGTCTCTAGCAAAGGCACGGCCGTACCGCACATTTCTCGAAGCGGTTCGTTGCTATTTTCCTTATACAACTACACAGTTAAAATAGTACAAACAATTTATGTTTAGGGTGGCGACAGCGTATCTCGAGGCGCCATGGCACGGGACAGTCGGCGACGACAGCTTCCCAACACACCCCCAAGCTGAAACCAAACGCATGCCGATCAAAGGTACGAAAACTTACTAAAATCTACATAGTTTACATCACAGACATAGATCAAGATAGATACCGCATGTCGCTTCATTTGTATGAAAACGAGCGTGTTTGCGTGCGTTTGTTGTGAGCGCGACCGATTCCGATAGCAGACTAAAGAATAGACTTTCGAAAGACGAGCATTGGTCGTCGCTTGGGAACGCGAAATGGCACGCGAAGTACATCATCATCATCATGATCAGCCTATTGCCGTCCACTGCTGAACGTAGGCCTCCCCCAATGAGCGCCAACCATCCCGATCTTGGGCAGCCCTCATCCATCCGCTGCCAGCCACTTTCTTTAAATCGTCGGTCCACCGTGCTGCGGGACGTCCTACACTACGTTTGCCCATGCGTGGTCTCCACTCTAACACTTCATCTACCGTCTTCCCGTCTGCAGACATGACCAGCCCACTTCAGCGTGCTAATTCTATGAGCGATGTCGGTGACATTAGTTCTCTGGCGAATGACTATAATATTAGGAATTTTGTCCACCAGAGATACTCCCAACATAGCTCTTTCCATAGCCCGCTGAGCAACCTTAAACTTGTGAACTAGTCCTCCGGTGAGTGTCCACGTTTCAGCTCCGTAAGTCATTACCGGTAGAACGCATTGATTAAAAACCCTGGACTTAAGGGATAGTGGAATCGACGATTCAAAGATATTTCGGAGCTTCCCGAATGCAGCCCAGCCTAAGCGTATTCTTCTATTCGCCTCCTTCTCAAAGTTGTGCCGCCCTAGTTGAATTGTATGATTTGTATGGCCAAGATATACGTATTCTTGCACAACTTCGAGACTGGCGCCATTAACGACGACAGGTCTCGGGAGAACATGTTTATTAAACATGACTTTGGTTTTCTTTAGGTTCATCCCGAGCTCAGTTCAGCATCTCTTCCAGATCCTGCAGAGATTCTGTCATAATGACTATGTCGTCCGCAAAACGCAAATGTGAGATGTGCTGGCCGTTAATGTTTAGACCCCGTCCGTGCCAATCAAGTTTCTTAAAAACGTCCTCCAACACGTTATTAAACAGTTTCGTAGCATAGCGAACAGCGGCGTGCAGAAGATTTTGACACTGGTAATGCAGCGATATCGGTTCAGTAGTTTTGGTGTGAAAGCAAAACAGACAGACAAACGGACAAAAAGAGATATTTTTGCATAAATTATAATAATATTATATTTTATAATATTATAAATAATATTATATATTATAATATTATAAATAATATTATATATTATAATAAATTAAAAACTATGTTTTCTAAACTATTAGTATAATTACGTTCTGTTATGAAGAAATAAAAAAAACGCCATCTGTTGTCACGCGTTGGAACTACAATGAGAGTTTATTTCATCGAAACCCATGGAAATATACCAATTACCATACAACATAATATTGTGCGCTAAGCTAAAATAAATAAAAACGCCATCTATTGTTACGTATTAGAAATACAATGTGAATTTATTTTCATCGATATTTCCATGGAAATTAGATAATATATTTTTGCCTCATCAAAATGTAGCCTATGGCTCTCTCAGGCTCTAGACTAACTGTGTACAAAATTTTATTACAATCGGTTCATTAGTTTTGGCGTGAAACAAAACAAAACAAAAACTTTTTCTTTTACAACTTTTTCATTTATATATCTAGTATATTTTAAGTACTCACCTAATCAGCTTAACTTTTGTCTTTTCACATAATCAAGGTTCCGGTTACTTGAGATCCGATCCATAATCCGATGTAAATAAATGCAAAATTTTGGCCACCACAGATTATCTTATCCAAGTTCACTCACTTAGTTATGAATGTACGCAATTATTAATGTTAAACTGTTAAATATTATACAAACTTTCAAATATTAAAATCTAAAATATTCTTAGAAAACTATAAAACCAAAAATAATAATATAATATAGTACTAACAGTGCTCGATCACATGAAAAAAGCAAATGGCCTCCCAAAACACAAAAAATTTCAGCTATGTAAAATGTAAACAAATATTATAAACCTCACAAAACAAAAATGCATAATGTACATATTATACGTAATTAGTTAGATTTGCGTCTATTCATTTTACTCGGATTATATCCGATTGCTCACGACTATTCACGAGTAGTTCCGATCGCCGTCGGCATGGATGGCGCGGGCGCCCGCGCTGGCCGCGGCGCCAGTGATGCCATTGAATTTCAACCAGAACTCCCCAACTATTATTTAAATATATTATTTATTACTTGGGGTACTTTCCACTGAGAGATCGGCAGTCTGCTCTCGGATCCCGTCCGATGAGCACGCGTTTCCCGCTCAAGTGCACGCTGCTAGGCGGCTGTGGTGCTGTCTCTTTCTATAGACAGCGCGCTCTCGCTCGGCACACTTTGGGCTTGTTGCGATTTCGCGATCACGTCCGCGCCACGAGGTTTTTCGATTTTAGTGTGTCCGCGATCGAGCGAACTCTGCGCCGGCGCTTGTTTCGCCTCGCCCGAGTGCGGGCCCTCGCCCGCGCTTGCCGCCGTAGGTCGCGCCGCGCCTTGCTCGCCAGCGCCCGAGTGCTAGTGTTGTGAGTGTTTGTGTGTGTTTCCCGACCGCTTGGAACACATCGTAAGTACGGCGACACGAAAAATAGGTACACTACACGAGGTTTGTACCTCTTTACACACCTCCCCTCCCGGTCGCCGGGCGGGGTTGTACCCTCTCGAAAAATTCTCCATTAAGAGCAGACTGACCGACCGACCGAAAAGGTGGGACAACTTCGTGAGAAATCACGATGCTGTTTCCCCCGCGTCTTCCGACTGTGACACCGCCGTGACTCCTGTAGAGACCGTGGTCCCCCGACTTACATACTCGTCTCCTTCTGAGATGTCTTGCTCGGAGCAAGAGACTGACCCTGGTGAAGGCGACTTCACCACGGTCGTCAGTAAAAAGACAAAGAAGAGGAAGCGCGCCGAAGGCTCTTCCTCTCCAGTCTCGTCCTCCCCGACTAAACAGGCCGGGAAACCAAAGTCTAGAAAGACTAAACCGGCCCCTAGGCCCGAGCTACCCGCGATGCCCGTGCAGACTAGTACTGCCGCGTCCCCCGCTCGCCCCCCGATCGCCCCTCAGGCATCCCAGGCCTCGCAGGCCTCGCAAATAGTCCCGTCTCAGGCCCCTCTGGCTTCCGAGACGGAACCCGCTCCCAAAATGCCTCCTCCTATCATAGTACAGGAGAAGGAAAAATGGAACATCATTTCGGCCGCGATAAATGAGAAAAAGCTCCGTTACTCGTCGGCTACCACAACTCCGATCGGGATAAAGGTCCAGGTGTCGACAAGTTCATCTCCGAAAGGGATGTACTTGAAGACCTAATAGCCCAAGGCTACCCCGCGACCGAGGTACACAGGATGTACCACCCCGTCAAAAAACACGTGTACAACATGGTACTAGTGATCCTCCCCCTTACCCCCGAGGGTAAAGAAATTTTTAACATACGCGCCGTATGTAATATAACCGGCATACGCGTGGAACCCCCCCCCGTAAAAGAGGCACTCCTGGCCAATGCCACAGGTGCCAACTTTACGGGCACTCCGCGCGAAACTGCCAAGCCCGACCGCGTTGCGTCAAGTGCCTAGGAGACCACGGCACCTCTGACTGCCCACGCAAAACACCAGCTGAGGAGTCCGAACCCCCCAGCTGTGTGCTATGCAAAACACAAGGCCATCCGGCTAATTACAGAGGGTGTGTAAAAGCACCCAAAGTAAAGAGACGAATTGCGCCTCAAACAAAGAGAAACAATAAGGAAAAAACAAAGCAGAGATTTATCCCTGCTCCGCTTCCCACTAAATCACCTTGGGTGAACAGCACTAGTGCCCCTAATAACTTCCCCGTGCTCCCCAACAGGGCCCAGCCCACCGCCGCGCAAAAACCCGCGCCCTCCGCGACAAAACCCGCGCCCCCAGCGACAAAGCCCGCAACACCCGTGGCAAAACCCGCGCCCCCCGCGAAAAAGCCCACTCCCCCCGCGAATATAACCTCCAATTACGGAGACGACCTGGGCTACGTGACCGATTTCCTAAGCCTCATAAACCCGTCAGAGGTAGCCGAATTCTCCTACGGACTACGGACGGCTAGGACTTTTTCACAATTATCCGCCTGTCTGTCGACTTACAACGACTTGATCCGCAGGATCAATTCTCTCAATTTATCACTATCGTTTAACTAATGGATTCAACCGGAAGAATAAAACCGCGCTCCCTACAGGTAGTTACGTTTAATACAAACGGCATACATAATAATATAGACGAAATCCGCGAATTCGTCATAAACCACAATGTCGATATTTTACTAATGCAGGAGACGTTCCTTAAGCCTAGTAGAAAAAGCCCAAAAATAGCCAACTATAAAATAGTTAGAAATGACAGAACCCGATCCCAACTCGGAGGCACAATGATTTATTACAAAAAATCATTGCACTGTGTTCCCCTAGAACCCCCATCCCTAACTAATTTAGAAACTTCTATTTGTCACATTAGCATGACAGACCACCAACCTATCATAATTGTATCTGCCTATTTAGCCAGCAAAATGCCCATAACTTCTAGCGAATTAAGATCGCTATTTAATTTAGGCAACGCCGTCATCATTGCCGGCGACCTAAACTGCAAACACTCAGAGTGGGGCAATGTCATCTCTAATACGAATGTCATTAGATTAACCACCTTAAGCGACTCCTTAAACTTTGCAATTTTAGCCCCTAACGACCCCACTCGCTACGACACTGCTAGCCGTAGTAACAACCTTATTCATAACCCTAGTGTTATTGATATTGCGTTAGTTAAAAACATTAACCTCAACATCTCTTTGGAAACAATCCACGAGCTTAACTCAGACCACAGACCAGTTAAAATTGCGCTTGGCAATTCTAACCAACTCGCTGCTAGTACTAAAAAGATAATTGATTATAAATTACTAGCAGATAACCTAGAAAACCTTCAATCGAGTCACCTCGATCTCATTCCCGATTTCATAGAAAACTCTAAAGTGGCGCTTGAGGCCTCTCTCCACTTGACTGATCATCTGGTAGAGAACATCGAAAAATCTTCTAGGGAAATGCCAGCGATTCATGAGAATCGCTGGCCTCTCCCAGATGATATAAAAGAGTCCATCAGACTCCGTAACGCGGCTAAACGCACATACGATCGCTACCCATCGGAAGACTGGAGGAGGGCCCTCCGTCACTACGAGAGGGAAGTTAAATATAAAATCAAACAACACAAAGCCGAGAGGTGGGATCGACTTCTTAGCGAACTCGAACCGTCTCACACGGCCTACTGGCCGCTCGCGAAGTCCCTCAAAAAAGATACGGAGAGCGACATGCCTCCACTAAACAGACCAAATCGTCCTCCTGCACTGGAGGATATCGACAAAGCCGAATGCTTGGCCGACACCATAGAAAATCAGTGCCGACCTAGTACTCTCCCGACCGACCCTGATCATGCTAATCTAGTCAATACCGAGGTAGAAAGCCGACTCATGGCCCCACCATCAGAGCCCCTCAGGCCGGTGGATGCGGAGGAAATCAAAGATATTATTAAAGATTTGAATTCCAGAAAGGCCCCAGGCCTGGACGGTATCTCAAATAAAACTCTTAAATTACTACCTGCCACCATAATTGAATTACTCGTGAACATCTTTAACGCCCTTTTACTAGGATGTTCATTCCCAGATATTTGGAAAGTAGCTATAATAATAGGTATCCACAAACCGGGTAAACTCCGGACGGAACCAAGTAGTTACAGACCAATTAGTTTAATTAGTTGCCTCGGTAAAATTTATGAAAGAGTTATACTAAGACGCCTAAAAGACGTCATAGTTGATAAAAAACTCTTACCTGACGAACAATTCGCATTCCGCGAATTCCACAGCTGTCCCGCTCAGGTACACCGCCTAACGGAGTACATATTAGAACAAAAGAACAATAGGAGACCGACTTGCGCTGTTTTCTTTGATGTCGCAAAAGCATTCGACAAAATTTGGCACAATGGGCTAATTTATAAACTTTTTAAACTCGGCATTCCCGATAGTCTTGTTATAATAATAAGTAACTACCTAAAAAACCGTAAATTTCGTTTTAGAGTCGAAGGCATTCTATCTTCACTTAGAGATCTAGAGGCTGGAGTACCGCAGGGCTCGGTTCTCTCCCCGACCCTCTACAATCTCTACACGTCCGATTTGCCCACCCACCCTCGAGTACAAAAAGCGCTATTCGCAGACGACACGGCCCTTTTCTTTGCTCATCGCCAAATAGCTTTCGCGTCCAAAAAACTCCAAGAAGCAGTTACCGAACTCGGTAAATGGTTCGCTAAATGGAGAATCGAACTAAACCCCGACAAAAGTCACGCTATATTATTTAACGGACTAAAACGTAAGAAAATGCAACCTATTAGTCTGCACGGAAAATTAATTCCCGAAGTCACGGCTGTCAAATACTTAGGAGTAGTACTAAACAAGTCGATGTCATTCACGAACCATATATCGAATACCGTACGTAAAGCGAAATTTGTATTATACAAATTATATCCTTTACTCAACGCGAGTAGCAAAATGTCCTTAAGACATAAGCTCACCTTATACAAAACATGTATAAGAACGATACTCACTTATGCGTGCGTCTCTTTCGCACACATAAGTGACAATCAGATGAACCAATTGCAACGAGTTCAAAACCGTTTTTTGCGCATGGCAACAGGTGCGCCCCGTTACATGCGAAACATCGACTTGCATAGAGACTGCGAGCTTATCACTATCAAAGCCTATATCAAAGAACTCTCGGAGAGATTCTTTGAGAAAGGCAAAGTACATCCCAATCCGCTCATTCGTAAGGCTGTGGACTACGAACATGACGCACGGACATTCCGATACCCCTTCAGGCGGCCTAAGCATGTCTTAGCCGACCCTGTAGACCCCATCACAGAATACGTAACGTACTGTGTACAGTTACGTAAACACAAATCACACTCACCCGCGTGGTTAGTACTGCACCGGGGACGACGCCGGCGCCTTCCCCGAGGACTTAACACGACCCGAACGACAAACAGACAGACCGACCGAAATCCGGTGCCGAGCTTGATCCCGGGGTTGAGTTCGCATGCGGATAGCATAGAAACACACCTAAATCATGACCGCGACCGCGACATTGTCGTAGAGAGCTCTACCAATTACTTTGACATTAGAACATACACGCGTATGTCACCCCAACCGGACTCGGAAGGGGAGAGGGACGGCCCTCTTTTATGCAATAACATTAATAACTTGAGTTCATCTACCGCGATAACTCGTACGCAGCTAGTTTGTGCTACCGCGCGCGAGCAGCCTCACTCGTCAGAGAGTGAGTAAGGGGTCGGACCCCTTAAGAGCAGGGGGGACCCGTTTCCCCACGTCAGATGAAAATAGCTTATTTTCGTAGCTCTCCCCAATATTGCCTGATTAGAATGTCACACGTGTGACTTTAGGGGAGGGGGCCAGGCCCCCTCATTGTTTATCTCCAAACCAACTAGCAACAGACTAGTTATAGCCACGATTAAACTACCACGGTCTTAACCAGACCAGTAGCTTAGACCCATTCGAAAAAAAAAAAAAAAAAAAAAGAGAGATTGAAACGCTGAAAATACTACTTCAGCCGACCGCAATTATTGTTTGCGGCAAAAACGTCACTCATGATGTCATTATTTATATAAAAACAGTAATAAAAACCAAATAAATATACATTTTTGCTTAAAAAATTTCACGCCCATGAATATAATATAATATAATATTTTTACTCCCTAAAATACGCACTATATATTTAATTTTTGCCTACTAAAAGTGGGATATCCCCATAGTTGGCAACACTGCTGGGGTCTGCCGCAGAGCTTGCAGTACAATAATCGCATTCGATATTCATGGTTGTGTGCGTTTTCGGCTGTGCACGGACACACTCACACATACGCGCAAGGCAGGCACCTCAACACTGAGCCTATCTTGACCTCTCGTGAACCCGTTCGCGCGTATACCTGATTACATGTTGCTATTTTATAAATTGAGGCGTTTTAAATGTGTATTATTTATTTTTTTACTATATTTTTTTACTATTATTATTAAAAAATTAACGTCATGAGTCATTTAAAAAGTACGAAAGTTAAATTAAAATATCTGTTATCTGTGAATGGCAAGCACTGCCTTTTTGCCTAGAAAGACTGCACGCCCATGATAGCGAAGTACATACACATGCGGTATCTATCTTGATCTGTGGTTTACACATTACAATACTTTTTAAAAGGCTGCAAGGCTTATTCTTATGCTTCGAATAACCCTTCGAGCTTGATGCAGCACAGCACAGCATGATGTTTGTCACGCGCAAGTTTAAGGGTCAATTCAGACCGCAACGCGCGGCGCGGCATAAATTTTGTATATATTTGACAGATTTAAATTGCGTGAGACGGCTTGCGAATCTGTCAAATCCATATAAATTTAGAAATGCATCTACGCGTTCTGTTGCGGTCTGGATCAACCCAAAGAGCCAATCGACACGGCGCGTTGCGTTGTTTTACATACAAATAACCAAGGTGTTCACACGGTGCGCTGCGTCGTCGCAACGCACACATGACGGACAGCAGCCTCCGAGACAAAGCGGGAGGGGGTGTTGACGTTAAGACTTAAGACTGCTTCGTAATAAAGCTGCGATGACGCAGCGCCCCTGTGGCCGGCTTTGCGTCAAACGGCAGCGCTGCGTCGACGCAACGCTGACGTAACGCGCCGTGTGGATAGGCCATTAAAGGGGCGCAGGGCATGATACTTTCGCTCAACTAACTCGGAGTTTTATTATGCTGCATTGTGTTGCATTGTCATGATACCAGTACCAAATTCTCCAGGTCTGCAGTTCTTCGTGCCGTCGACGGCGTGGTACTGCAAGCTGTGCGACCAGTTCATCGGCGACCTGCACTGCGCCTCCGCGCATCTCAAGTCCGTCACGCATTCCAAGAACTATTCCGTAAGTAGTATTAAACATATTATGTGACAGGTTTCTGAGAATTTGGTTTGAGCAGAAGCTTTGCGACCCTGTAGATCGCGAAGCTTCTGCAAGTAGTTGCCATAGATCGAGGGAACTACTTTTACACTAAAATACTTCCCTCGGTATCTGGCTAACAACAAAGATTTAAAAGATTTACAAGATATAACAAAACTTACTAATTACTACTTTAGGGTGTGTATGAGTCCCCTATATTGAGTTCAATATCAAAGTAACAGTGCCTTTTCCAATTTAATCTATACATATTATAAAACAAAGTCGCTTTTTTTCCCTCATGTCCCTTTTTTTGATTTATCATTTTCGAGGAATTTATCGAGGAAGGCTATATAGGCTATATTTTATCACGCTAAGACTAATAGGAGCGAAGAAATAGAGGAAAATGTGGAAAAAACGTGAAAAATTATTTGAAAGGGCTAACTTAAACGCGCCTCAGGAACTACTGGTCCGATTTGAAAAATACTTTCAGTGTTAGATAGCCCATTTATTGAGGAAGGCTATAGGCTACATTTTATCACGCTAAGACTAATAGGAGAATGTGGAAAAAACGGGGGATTTTTTTTTTGGAAGGGCTTAACTCGCGAACTACTGGAGCAATTTTTATGTTATTTGGCACAGATAAGAAGTAGAGCACGTGAAAGGTCATAGGCTGTCTATTTGAATCATTTTTTCAGTGGCTATATATTTTATACCCGTGCGACGCCGGGGCAGGTCGCTAGGAGAGATAAACTACGATAACATGGCGCGCCCCTCCAAATTACTGTTTCAATGTGTGTAGTCACATCATTATGAAAGAGTTTGTATGTAGTAAGTATTCAACCAATCAACCAGTACTCGTAATATGTCACTTAATGTCACTTATTACCAAGATTTGTTGGTCAACTAATCATAACTAGCCGACCGCGCAAGACAACTCACTTCAAACGTTTTGACAACGCACTTCAAACGTTTTGAATTTTGGAGGGGCGCGCCATGTTATCGTAGTTTATCTCTAGTTTATAAGTTAGTTATGAATTTGCAGGTATTCGTTAAAGAGAACCCTCACTGGGAATCGGATTGGATACTCGACAGGCAGAAGGCATTCGAAGATATGCGCCTCACTATCAGTTTGGAGGCAGTCGACTCTTTTAACATAGAGAGCATATGCGGCAAGGACGAGCAAAAAGACGAAGAAAAGGTACCAGAGAAGTATACAAGCAGCATTTCCAGTAGTGATAGTGATGCATCTACTGTTTTCAAAGCAAAAGGTATGTTGAATGTTATGTACAGTAATTATTATTGTCCCCTATATAGTCAAAAATGTTTGCACAGCTAATGAGGGTTGTTGAAATTCTATTTGTCACCAGGTGCCGCGATGTAGCCTTAGGGTCTATCGTGTCAAACTGCTGTCATATGTAATGATAATATGTCTATTTCACACGACAGACCCTAAGGCTACATCGCGACACCTGGTGGCAAAAATAATTATAACAACCCTCATTACTATGCATAATGCAAGGTCTTGATGTGGCTGGCACATTGGACAAGTTATGTACAGGTACAGTGAATCTTTGTTTGTGGAGTGACTTTACCAATGTATCAGACGAAGTCCTAGTATCCTGCTACTTATAATAATATGTAACTAAAGGCCTGTTTCACCACTTAATGATAAGTGCCGAAAAGGCTATCCACCAATTAACTTGACAGATGAAGTATGGAGAATCTGTCAAAAAAGTTGTGGATAGCCTTACGAAAGCCTATCCGGCACATTATCAGGAAGTGGTGAAAAGGCTTTAGACACAGTCTAAGGGACCTATCAGACAGAGAGCGGTCACGCGGTCAAGCGTTCTGTGTTCTTATTCAGCGTTCGAGCGGTCAGTTACACATGAGGAATTCTGACGCAGTCAGAACGCCCCCTGTGTATAACGTAATACAACACAAAGAACGCAAAAGTGATGGCTTGAACGCTTGACCGCGTGACCGCTCTCTGTCTGATAGGTCCCTAACTTCCGCACTCAGAGGCAGTTAAGTATCCCCGCGTTCCACTTACGGTTAAAAACGATAAAAACGCGCAAAATAGGCATTTTAAGCGTTTTGATCGTTTTTAACGCTAAGTGGAACGCGGGGTATGATTAACCTTCAATGAAGAGTTTGTAGAGTTTGTTTGTACAGATAATGTATGAGGATTGAGGCTTATGTCAAAATTTTCATTTAATTACATCTAAGTAATTAATGTTCGTCTGTGAGTACGGCGGTTATAAGTAGGAGCAGAAGTTTTTTCATATTTTTTGGAAAAATTAAGTCTAAGGGCTAATTCACACCGGAATGGTAGCGGCCGGCAGCGGCGAGGCGAGCACTTTTAGTGTGAAATAATTTTAAACTTTATTTACATACTTATAACTACTAGTATCACTTGAAAACTTCAAAAAGGTCGCGCGGCCGCCCGCGGTGACTCGAGGCACCTCGCGGCGCCGCGCGTCCGTCGGCGGAAAGTGCTCGCGGCTGCCGGCGTCCGCGCGCGTCGCCGCGAGGCGCCGCGCGGCCGCCCGCGGTTGCTCCCCCCGCCGCACGCGCTAGTTTTCTGTGTTCTAGCGACAGGATACGAATTCTTCGGCAATAAGTGCAATAATAACCAATTCCATCATGTTGCTGCAAACACAAGACACGAGTTTCCTTGCCGAATGTAGAATCTAAACTGTGAAAGGCACGTAAGCTCTGGAGGTGGCGCGCGGCCGCCAGCGGCCACAAGCCGCCTCTGCCGGCCTCGCCGCGCCGCTGCCGGCCTCGCCTCGCCTCGCCTCGCCGCTGCCGGCCGCTGCCATTCCGATGTGAATCGGCCCTAAAACAACATTAAAAAATTTCATGAGTGAAAATAAACTTTCTATTGCAGTAAAGCGTCCCAAGACAAAGGATCCTGAGAGTGAGCCGTCAGTCAGTAAGAAGCTGAAAAGACTAGAGCCTTTGATAGGCGATAGAAAGCTATTGGACGAAATAAATTCCACGTGAGTTTTAATAACTTGCCCGCGGTTGTTTTTTTTTTTTTTTGCAAAAAAAACGAGGGCTTTTGATATTCTATTTGCCAACAGGTGCCGTTATGTAGCATTAAGTATAATTTACACAGAGCCAGTACTGGCTGCCAATAAGACTGGCAGCCAGTATTGGCTTGGTATATGCCGCGTGTGAACAGTTTTTCAAGCCAGGCCAAACTGTTCACACGCGGCATATGTCAAGCCAATACTGGCTGCCAGTCTTATTGGCAGCCAGTACTGGCTGTGTGTAAATTATACTTTACGGTCTATCGTGTCCAACTGTTGTCATATGTCACGATATAACTGTCATGTGTCACGATATAGCTGTCATGTGTCACAATAATATGCCTATTTGTCACGATAGACCCTAAGAGCCAGTCTACACGGCGCGTTGCGTCGACGCAGCGCTACCGTTTGACGCATAGCCGGCCACACGGGCGCCACGTCATCGCAGCGTTATTACGTGCTGTCCGTCATGTGCGCGTTGCGACGACGCAACGCGCCGTGTGGACTGCCTCTTAGGCTACATAGCGGCACCTGGTGGCAAATAGGATATCAAAAATCCTCATTGTCGCTGCCCATTCATTACAAGAGGACCCTCATTGTTAAACGAGGTCGACAATATCATCGACTATTTGTGTTGTTCCTAATATCTAATCATTTACAGAAAAGTAACAAAAGATGTGAGCCCGCCTCGAGCATACAGAGAAAAAAGCGAGGACCGACGCAGCGAAGCGCGGCATAGTGACAGAAATTGGCGATATGATGACAGAAGTTTGCGACATGATCACAGAAGTTTGCGACATGATGACAGAAGCTTGCGACATGATCACAGAAGTTTGCGACATGATGACAGACATTCTATGAGACATGACAAAGATCTTTATTACGACAGAGCACTGCATCATGACCGAAGTTGGGCGGGGGATAGGGCACTTGACATTCGCAGCTATGAGCGAAGTAGGCCGCACAGCTCCGAGAGGCGAAGAGACCGCGAGAGAAGTGAAGTGCGAAGTTTACGCGAGCGAAGTGAAATGCGAAGTGAACGTGAGCGAAGTGAAATTCGAAGTGGACGGGAGCGAAGTGAAATTCGAAGTGGACGCGAGCGAATCGAGGAGCGAAGCGAGCGAAGCCGAAACGCCAGTCCAGTCTCCGTACCCTCATCGCCAGAGCCTAATTTGTCTGAAAAGAGTAGTCTTTTAGTTGGTGAGTTGGATTAATAGCTTTATACGATAGACCAGCTATCCCCAACCTGCGGCCCGCCGGGACTTTATCAGTGGCCCGCGTAATGTTTAACCATTTTGAAATTCACGCCCACCGGCAATATATTAATTTAAAGTCGTCGTGAAATTTTTTCCACTTTTAAATTGCTAATTTTGAATAACTTTATTTTTCAACCCTAAAAAATTTTTGTTGCGGCCCGCGAAACCAAGACTAAAACATGTTTGTGGCCCGTATGAAAAAAAGGTTGGGTACCACTGCGATAGACAAACACTTGCGATTGTAAAAATATATTTACTGCATTTTTTTCATATCTCTGATCAGGCTATCTATACAATAAGAGAACAATTATATTCAATACTATGTTTTTACAGGCAAAACAACACCTTTCAAGATCAAAAATTCAAAAGAAAACGAAACAAAAGTCTTGAAGGAGGAGGATTTAAGGAAGAAAAAAGAAATGGACGCTGAAATACAGAAAAAGGTAAGTAGTGTTTATGTAAAAATATTTATAATAGGTTTATGTATTATTATTATATATTTTTACAATGCCTTTTATAACGTTATTTCTTTTCTAGGTCGATGAATTCAAAAAACATCTGATTAAAATCCAAACAGAGATTCAACAGAAGAAATTAGAAGAAAATGCCCGTAAAGCCCCGCCCCCTGCCCCTACAACTGTGAATACTGCAGCAAGTACAACTATTCCTGTCCCCGCTGCAAATATGCCAGTCCCCGGTTTCAACATCCCAGGAATGCCTAATACAGATGGTCTGGACATGGACCAAGTTGTGAAGATGGCGTCGCAGATCCTGCAGCAGCAAGCGATGATGGCCCCGTTTGGACTGGATCCCATGTGTATGCCCCCCATGGCTATGGAGGGGTCCCTGCTGGGCCCACCCCCCGGTCTACCTATCATGCCACCGTCGCTAATGCGTATGCCATTCATGCCATTTATGGGCCGCAAGATGCCTCTGCTGTAAGTATTCCTTATGTAAACTATCCTATGTCCTTTAGCGGGACACAAACTATCTATCAGTCTTAAATTATATGAAAATCGGTTCAGCAGACTTAATTATTATCAATGCAAAAGTTTGTGTGCTACGATTTGTGTGAAAGTGAAAAATGTATTATTTTCGGGATATGCATTTTTGTCTAGACCTTTAGGTATAGGCTCTACCCGAAAAGACTCCCGGCCAATATTAATAACTTAAAATGATTTTTATACTTTCAGACAAACACAAAATATGAATAAAAGAAAGAAACCATATGAGCCTCCTTCGTCTAAAAAACACGAGACTAGACAGGAGAAAGAGTCGGAAGTGTCAGAAACACTACACCCGCCGGGCGAATCTAAAAAACACGAGACTAAACAGAAGAAAGAGTCAGAAGTGTCAGAACCACTACACCCGCCGGGCGAATCTAAAAAACACGAGACTAAACAGAAGAAAGAGTCGGAAGTGTCAGAACCACTACACCCGCCGGGCGAATCTAAAAAACACGAGACTAAACAGAAGAAAGAGTCGGAAGTGTCAGAACCACTACACCCGCCGGGCGAATCTAAAAAACACGAGATTAAACAGAAGAAAGAGTCGGAAGTGTCAGAACCACTACACCCGCCGGGCGAATCTAAAAAACACGAGATTAAACAGAAGAAAGAGTCGGAAGTGTCAGAACCACTACACCCGCCGGGCGAATCTAATAAACACGAGACTAAACAAAAGAAAGAGTCTGAAGACGTGTCAGAATCACTACACCCGTCGGGCAAATCTAAAAAACACGAGACTAAACAGAAGGAAGAGTCGGAAGTCTCAGAACCACTACACCCGCCGGGCGAATCTAATAAACACGAGACTAAACAGAAGAAAGAGTCGGAAGACGTGTCAGAATCACTACACCCGCCGGGCGAAGATGAATTAAAAGATAAGGACAGCACAAAATAACGCAAATTTTTGAAGTAATTACAATAATCGTATGTACAAGCTTTAAGTATGCATTATGTAAGCACCAATACATCACGTTATAATTATGTATACAGATTTATTAGGGATATACCTACTTAGGGTAACTATAAGAACTTTAACTTTTGACATTAATACAAATCAAGGCATTGATTGTTATAATATTTCTATTTTGTATACAAACTAAAGGCATTATATTTTTGTCGTGTTTTATTTTCATTTTTCAACATACTTTTTATACCGAAAATCCTTATGTTCTTCATGTAATAATAATAGTATAGGTCTACCAGAATCTGATGGCAAAAAGTGAGAAAATAAATTGACTCTAGTCTCTAGCAATACCGGGGTAATTGAAATAAAACATTTTGATCATTTTCTTATAGCAGCTAATCTGTGCATTAAACATGCAAATATAAAAATTTATCCAATGATTTAGGATATTTTTTGAAAATCTGCTGTCAAAAATTGCCATCAGATTCTGGTAGACCTATAATTAAGAATTACTATTATCAGAGACCAGACATATACTTTCCTTAGTCTATGCTATTAAATAAACAGGGCTAATAAGTTAGGTATTTAACTGCTTATCCATAAATTAAGCATTATTCTCGTAGCTCTCATTGCGCTGCGATAACAGTTAATGCCTCATAAGTCATAACGAGAGCTTCCAAAGAACGCCAGCGAATGCCAGCGATAGACGTTAAACTTACAGAGTCATGCGGGTCAAGTGTGCGCATTTAAACTTTGGTGCTGGGTCATTCCATGACAAACGATACCGAGGGTAAAATAAATAATATGTGCTTTTTGCATTTATTCTGATGAATTTAGAAAGAAGACATTCCAAATTGTATTATGCGACAAAAAAATTAGAAAAAAACCCGTAATTTTTAAGTTAATTGGTCTTCAAAATCTCCAGTAAACTGAACTGGCTTAGTGACTATTATGCCTTTGACTGTTGGAAATTCAAAAAATGAAAGAACTATCAATGTGACAATTGTTTTGCCACGTTGTGATTCGAGGGTAGCTTGCACGCTTGCTACATACAAAGAGAATATAATCACTACGTTTTAGCTAAATATAATAATCTGTGTTCGAGGGTGTCATTCGTATTATTGGTGGAATCAAGAAGCTTACACCCTAATGGAGGTTTCATGCAGAACAAAAAAGTGAAGGTCAAATATTTGAACTCTGTTGACCTTTTTGTTATGTCCTGTTCTTTTCTTTCGATAGTTCTCACTCGCTCGCTTGTAAAACACAGAGTTGCCAAAGCGTTTTATATTTTCCCTATTAACAAAATCAATTTTAGTTTTTAAGCCTAAAATACGTCCCAT
The DNA here is from genome assembly GCA_963422495.1 of Polyommatus iphigenia. NCBI lineage: Eukaryota > Metazoa > Arthropoda > Insecta > Lepidoptera > Lycaenidae > Polyommatus > Polyommatus iphigenia. Next base: position 929,164 of record OY730189.1, read on the forward strand.
ATACACGATTAAAAAAACCTTACAATTAAATAAATAATAATTCAAGGGTGGTTTTTGGTTGCATAACATCAAAAGCAAAAAGAAAAATAAACTTATGATTTTTTTTATTCACATTACTCCCATTTTATAATGTTAGTATTTTTTAATGGCAACACAAGCAAATGTCAGAACGTATACAAAACATTATGGCTGCCGGTTGTTGACAGCGTTTCTGTTCGATTTTTTACAAGATAAATAAAGCATAATATTTTTATACAAAATACAATGAGTTGTGTAGTTCGAGGTTGTAAAAGTGTATGGTATCCAAATTGTGGTGTGAAATTTCACGGGTAAGTTAATTAAATGAAATATTTTTTACATTTCGCTAGGGTGACCATTAGCTATACTTTGGATTGGATTGTCCTCGTAGTTCGTACATATAACTGCAAAATATGATTTATTACCCGAAAAAGGTGTTATGGACAAAAGTTTTGTATATTAGGCTAGGATGACTATTTGGAGTTTGGATTGGATTGTCCTTGTATTTTAATGTTTTTTTTAAATACTTTACTTAGCATTTTACATTTATGGCACCTATTTTACGTTACAGGTTCCCTAGTGACCCTGACCTGAGGCAAGCTTGGTTATCTAAAATACCATTAAAATCAAATTATTATAATACTGCCAGAATTTGTAGCCTACACTTTCGATCTGAAGACTATGATGTCAATAGACCTGGCCGTTTATTGAAATCTGCTATACCAAAGATATGTGGGTGTTGCGAAACATTGGTAAATTCTAATAGTGAATTACCTTACTAAATACTAGAGGTATCTTGCGGCTTCCTTGTGGCAAAATTAGGTTTTACCGTTTCCCATGGGAACTATGTATTTAGACACAGTAAAAAGTAACCTATGTCCTTTCTCAACATCTTATCTATGTTTATGCCAAATTTCATAAAAATCGGTTCAGTTGTAAAGCATGCATGCAACAGACAGAAAGACACACAGACGATGAAGATAGTACATTAGTATGAATAAAGAAATGAGATTACTTCAGGTAACTAATCATTTAAAGTTGTGTCTTCCTCTTCTTAATGTCACTTATTTTTTTCAGGAATGTCTTAATATTCCTTCAAGCTCACAAGAAACTCCGTGCGCTAAAGCGTCAGCAATGCCGATACTTGAAAAATATGTAAGTAAGCATTAAAATTTTATGGTTGACTTTGAGACTTGGATTATCGTTTACATTTTCATCTCACATTGCTACCTCTTTCAGCTCGATGAAAATGAACCACCTAAAAAGAAACAAATTGTGGAAGTGCAAGAAGCTATCATTTTACCTGTTTGCTCCAATCCGCCAGCTGGTATATGTTCTCAAGCCATGAAAACTGTAAGTTATCATATTTTATCAGAAAGCTAATATCTAGTATAGCTTATAGGCACAACATTTTTCCCAGTATGCAGAATGCACCAATTCTTGTATTGATTTGGTTTTTATGTTTATTGGTTAGTGATTTTTTCTCGGCTTAAAATATTTGTAGTATTATTTTGGAGGAATTTACTAAAGTAAAATAAGCATACATTCTATCAACGTTGCTTCACTTCACCCTAATAGTACGGGAGCCCTAGAACAAATTTTTTTGTGATTACTAACGAGGTAATTTTTTGTGAGTAGCTACATTTTGATAAGACGAACAACATGTTTTTTATTTTCGAAAAATCTCGAAAGTGGTAGCTAACAGAGATAGAAAGGATTTCATACTTTGGCTTGATGGTCCTAAAATATGGATTGTTCTATTTGTAGGACAAGGTTACTCTTAAATTATATAACTATTAACCTACCAATATACAAAAAATTTGCTGGTTAGGGTTCCGTTTTAGGGTTCTGTAATCAACAAAACTTTTGTAATTATAAAAACTAATAAAATAATCAAGTGCGTCTCTATTTCTTATACTTAATCATTGTTAATTGTTATAAAATCAATATAAAAATTAACTTTCTAGTACAATTCCTACAGTGTATAATATTATAGTTTTTTGTTTACAGGTTCTCAAGGATCAACCTGTACTAAAAGATTTCAGCAGTCAAGCTAACATAAAAACACGTAGTGAAGTAGTGCTAAAAAAGAAAAATAAGGTTCTTCAACAGAAAGTTAATAGACAGGCAAAGAAAATTGAAAATATGAAAGAATTAATAAAAGTTGTCAAAAATTATATTTCACAATCAGAAATTGAAAATATATTGCAAGGTAATTATGCAAATATATGTAAAAAATTCCATACTAGTAAAAAAAGACAGGTCACATATTATAGTGATGAAGTGAAATCATTTTCCTTAACTTTGCATTTTTACTGTCCGAAGGCTTATAATTACCTGAGAAGCATAATTTCTTTGCCACATGAATCAACATTATGGCGGGCGATTTCAAGTTTTAATTGTTCTGTTGGTTTTCTGTCAGAAGTAATTGAATATTTAAAATCAGAACTACCAAATAAGCCCTATTTAAAAAATGTGTGCATGATTTTTGATTCGATGGCCTTGAAAAGAGATATTTGTTACTGTAATAAATTAGGAAAAACATTTGGCTATGTTGACCTTGGTGACATTGTCGTTGATGATCCTGAACAGCTTGCATCGGAAGCCTTAGTTTTTCAAATAGTATCATACTCAAATTATTTTAAATGCCCTATTGGTAACTTTTTTACTCCAAGTTCTTTGAACGCCGAATTGCTGGGACAATTGATAAATACTGCAATAATCTTACTGAGCGAAGCAGGAATTACTGTAAGGTCACTAACGTGTGATGGCGCCAAATGCAATATAAAGGCATACGAGTGTCTTGGTTGCTCATTTGAGGAAGGTAACATTAAATCCTACTTTCTTCATCCCAATGGAGTAACTAACGTTTATTGCCTTTTAGATCCGGCCCACATGATTAAACTGGCTCGAAACGTTTTTGCAGAAAAAGGCTTAGAATCACCAAACGGAAAAATTTCTTTTCAATATGTACAGAAATTGCATATGATGCAACAAGAAGAGGGTCTTAAGCTCTCTAATAAATTAACAGGAGCTCATGTCGCTTACCAAAACAAAAAAATGAATGTCCGTTTAGCTTGCCAAGTACTAAGCTCATCCGTTGCTGATGCAATTGAGTTCCTTTGCAATAGTGGGAATCCTAAATTCCAAGACAGTTCTGCGACTGTCGAATTTATCCGTATTTTAGATCGATTATTTGATAGCATGAATAGCCGATCTCCCTATGGCACTTATTTAAAGTCGCCATTAACAATACACAACCGCGATGTCTGGCAAACGTTTTTTGACGAAGCTGAGATTTATTTAAATAATCTTAAAATAGGAGACCAGCCATTAATGAAGCATACCGCAAAACGTTCTGTTTGGGGTTCCTTGTGAACATGATTTCTTTCAAATTATTGTTTAATGATCTGACAACATTAGAAGAGAACCCGCTAAAATACTGACTAACTTTCAAATGTTCACAAGACAATCTAGAATTTTTTTTTTCGTTCATACGTGCTAGAGGGAGGACTCAAGACAATCCGAGCCCGCTAGAGTTCCGATATATTTTAAGAAAATTATTGTATCGCAACTCGGTACGACCCAGTATAAGAGCGAATTGTATAGATGATACATTTAATACCAACCATGTCATGGAATTTCGAAGCAAAACCAGATCATTAATTGAAAGTCAAACTCAGGAACACAGTACTGATGAAAGAGACATTTTTTCCGAAATGATAAATTCTTTAGAAAATTATCTATGCAGCGCCTATGAAGATAATGTGCTTTATTATATAACGGGCTTTAAAATTCAAAAGATTTAAAAAAATAATAATTGCGAGTTTTGTCATGCTGTGCTCACAACTGAAAATAAAAAAAGTGATCATGACTATGCCCTGAATATAAATAAGTATTCAGCATTCACAACATTTGTCAACCGGGGTAAATTATGTTTTGCTTCGGATGCTGCATTTATGATCGTGAAATATGTTAATATATTATTTAAAAAAACTGTATCTATGTCACTGTTGTCAGTCGTTAACATTACAGGCAAATTGGTAATGGCTACACTACAAAAATTCCAACCCCAAGTACAAGAAATTTTTGTTCCTAAGCACCCTATCACAGACGTATGTCTGGATTTACATGAAACTGAGGTTATAAAATATATAGCAAATAGTTTCTTAAAAATAAGATTGTCATCTTATTTAAAAAATTACATACAAAAGAAATTAGGCGATCTCAGGACTAAACGCCAAAAACTGCATAAAACAATTTTATTTTCACATGTATAATTACTGTTAGGGCTTCTTGCTCATAAGCTTCTTGCTGTTGTGTATAGTTATAGTATCCTATGATTGTAAATGTGTGGTTTTTAATCTATTTTTAATAAAACATTTGCATATTATTTAGTTTTTTTTATATATTGACTAGCTGTTGCCCGCGACTTCGTCCGCGTTGTTGACGCGGATTAGTATAATGACAAAGATGGATAGTCCGCAAACAAATATGAAAAAAGTAAAATATAACCTCCTCCTTTTTGGAAGTCGGTTAAAATGTAGCCTAAATTACACCTTACTACATCAGCTATCTACCAAAAAAAGTCCCGGCAAAATAGCTCCAGCCGTTTCAGAGATTAGCCGGAACAACAGACATACAGACACTACTTGTTTACTAAGGCTACTTGTTTGTCCTAGAATATTCAAAACTTTGGTTACCCTAAAGAAAAGGGATAGCACATAACAATGACGTCATCCAAGGACATATTTTTCATCTTCAATCTATTGTTCACTATGAAACCTCCATTAGGGTGTAAGCTTCCTGGGTGGAATACATTAAAATTCCGAAAAAAATTATAATTATCAAGCAAAAGGCGTGTTTTCTTGCTACATTGGCACTGTAACGCCCGAAACGAAAAATCGGGTAATTGTTTTATTATTGTAACTTGCAGATTGATTAGTTTAATAATATTTAGTAAAAGAAAGGTTATGATGGTAATGATTTCAAATACTAAGTAACTAATAATTCAACAAGAGACAAATTTGATAGCTTTTTTTCATGATTGAAAACTGTAACGCCCGAAACGTTTTGGTTGTTACAACTTTTTCATACATCATATTTCATCGTATATTCAATACATGGTGTGTGGGTGCATGAGGTGATGATTTTTAAGGTTCCAAAGTCGACAAAGAAGGGTTCTTTTTTAACTACGGAACCCTAAATACCTATAGTTTCAGTCTGTCCGTCCGTTTGCTGTTGCGGTTTTGCTCAGATATTAAATAATAATACCCACACCGATTTCGGTGTCGTTGGCTTCATATAAGCTATAAGCATGTTGCATTCAATATGGGCAAATTAAAGTGTATGCTTGAACCAATCTATGTACAAATTTTGGAAGCTTAAATCACTCTCCTGAGTTGGCAAAATAGGAATCCCTTTTTTACAGAGGTATTTCTGATTGATTATTCTGTGTTATAAAAGTTGACCAATAGTGTTATGCTATGGGTAATTCAAAGACAAAGACATGATGAATACTGACACTGAACTTTAATTTCTTAGCTTTAGCCATTGCTGAGAAAAATTGATATCGCTACAGCCAAATTATCAAGGCGCCGCATTAAAAATTCACATTCATTGACTAAGTAACAATTTTTTTAAAAAACTAGCGGTACAACGGAACCCTACACTCAATGCGCGTGGCCCGATACGTACTTGTCTGGTTTTTTCAAGAAGCTGCTAATTTGTGTTAGAGTTCATTATATTAAATGTATATTTATTATCTAGTACCTAAATTAGTCAAACACTAATTTTGTTTAATATAAAGTGTTTAATTTTTGTACTCGTAACGCCCGAAACGAAGCTAAAAAGTATTAAAGAATAGTAAAACCTTATATGTAACAGTAATTATGTGGTAGCTGGATAGTAAATATTATACTCTTGGGGGCCTGTAATTTTTAGAAAAGATTCCCTAAGAAAATTCGCTGAATTTCATATAAATGTAACAGTGGTCAGGTCATAGAGGCAGAATCGTGTAACGCCCGAAACGCACACTTTTTGACTCATAAAATTGTTAATCTTTATGCTAAACTCTACAAATTTAACAATTAAGATAAAGCAACTAAAAACGTAAAGAATAAGACATTTTAATCGCTACAATATTATTTCAAAATACATTAAAATTTTAACTTTAGGTGTACAAACGTAACGCCCGAAACGATGGAATGACCGTGCTGTAAAAAACTCAAATATTATAAGTACAATGAAACAAAACTGTGTTCATTTGTAAGACTGTTTATTTGTCACCAACTTAAACACAACAATAGTATTTTTCAATAGCTTATATTTTAAGAAACTTTAGAAAACCACAACCCTTCCATTTGCGCACTTTTACCCCAGTATCGGGGTATGTGTACGCAGCACGTTGGGTAAGTGTACGCAACAACAAAATATATACATTTTAGAACATAAAGAATATTCTTTTATAATTTTAATTTGTAACTTAAGTAGTTACAAATTAAAAGTACGTACCGGTCGGTTTGAGTCTTGGAAGAAAATGACAAAATTATGATTTCGTCCATAAACTTAAGATGCAAAAGACCAACAAAGAGTGCGAGAGGGAAGAAAATCCTTTATGGAATTATAACAAGATAAAAAGAGAGAGGCAGTCTCATGAAAACTGTAACCACTTTCATTTGACAGGTCGGCCAAAAGTCGTCAATCGTTTTTATGCCCTTTCGGTATTTGCAATTTATTGTTTAAATCCTTTATTATTTTCGACAAATACTATTACATATAACAATGGTATCTTGTTCTGTGAGTGATTACAGTGTAAATCATAGGAGTTATCCTGAAAAATATACATTTCAAAGGTAATTAATCTTCATGTCCTAATTGCTACGATGTGTTTATTTTCGCTATATTCTGTCTTTAGTTCTCTATTTTCAAATAAAATATTGTTAATCCTCCCCTTTACTTTCATATTTTGCATAACTAAAGGTACTATTGTTCTTAAATCACACAATTTTTGAAGAAAAATTTTTCATCAAAATTGTTTACATATACGCTAGGGCTTGAATCAAATTTATCGATATGCTTATCGGTATTTAACAAGAATATAAAACTAATCTAAAAATGCAATGGGGGTGTAAGGGTATTATGATATGTATTTAATTTAAGAATAAATAATATACTATGTTTGTCGTTTACTTTCAACTTTATATTTGGATTTCTATTAATGTAAGGGCTGATTTGTCAGATAGCTTCTACCTGAATAATAAGTAAGTAACTTTAAAATTGGTATATTATTTACCCTTTTAAGAACCTCATGTTATAACACATCTGACGATTGAAATATCACCCCAAACGAAAATGTGTATCTACTTTTCAATCGTCACCTTTTTCTGTCAAATCTATACTTATAAAAACTGTTAAAGTTACAGCCACGAAATTTGGTGAGTAGGGTTGTTTTATTAAGTAGACACCCACTAAGGAAGGAATTTTGAAAATTTCACCCCGAAGGGGGTGAAATAGGGGTTGAAATTTTGAATGAAAGTCCGTCATTTCTTGAGTTGGAAACATAAAACTTTATGTTTCGGCTACTGATTACAAATAATTGGATACGATAATTGGATATTCTACCGCCAAGGGGGTGAAATAGGGGTTGAAAGTTTAAATGAAAGTCCGTCATTTCTTAAGTTAGAAACATGAAAGATTATTTTTGGACTGCTGATTAAAAATGAATGGATACGTATTTAAGCGTTTTTGGAAATTCTACCCCCAAGGGGGTGAAATTGGGGTTGAAAGTTTGGATTAAAGTCCGTCATTTCTTGAGTTAGAAAGATGAAACTTTATTTTTGTGCTACTGATTAAAAATGAATGGATACGTATTTAAGCGTTTCTGGTAATTCTACCCCCAAGGGAGTGAAATTGGGGTAGAAATTTTTAATGAAAGTCCGTCATTTCTTGAGTTAGAAACATGAAAGTTTATTGAAATTTGCGTTTGACGTTTGCTTAAATAGGGTCCCGTTTTTACCCTTTGTATAAAGAACCACAAAAAGGGGAAAACTATCCATCTTTATTATTATACTTTGTTAACGCGGACGAAGTCGCGGGCAACAGCTAGTAAAATATATGATAAGTACCTAATTTGAATTACAAAATCTTTCAAAGTTGCATATTATTTATTTCTCATAGAAACGCAGGTAAGATAACTTGAACGGACAATACTATCGATAGTAAAATATACATCACTAGCACACGCACACATTGACAGATCAAAAATCGTCACGCATTTTCGGGTTGTCAGGTGGTCTATACGACAGTATATATTATTATAAGTCTATGATTTCGTCCATACAAAAAATAATTCATTTTTTTTTATCTGTAGATAAGGCATATTTGAAAAAACGACGTCTGTAAAAGTTACTTGTAATTGCATCAGATGCTACAAAAAAAATCAGCTTCATCCACTGACCAAAAAAAATTAATAAAGTGCCTGTAGCTCTAAAAGGCGCAAAAATCGCAGTTAAGTGTGTATGACAAAAATGTACGACAAGAGTCCCTCTATAGCTTATAAGCTATGCTATGATTTATTTTGAATACGTTTGAATCTTGGATGAAAATGACAAAAATATGGACGAATCCATACAAAAAAAATCATTATTTTTATCTCTGAAGTTACGGCATATTTGAAAAAAATGACATCTATAAAAGTGACTTGTAATTGTATCAGCTGTCTACAAAAAAAATATCAGCCTGATCCGTTGACCTTCGATCCGAAAATTCTTAATGTCCCATTTATTATACTTTGGGACCTGTGTGCGTCTGCGGCGCGCTTTAGTATTTCTAACGCACACCAAGGGCAAAAAGACCGCGCCGCAGGTCCCCGGCGGGCTCTGGCGGCCCGGCATGTCCGCGGCTGCCCACCGTGGATCACACACACAAACCAGTTTACATACGTATAGTATACGTGGGAGAGCCATGCTTCAGCACGAAATGGGCCGGCTCGACCGGAGAAATACCACGTTCTCAAAGAAAACCGGCGTGAAACAGCGCTTGCGCTGTGTTTCGCCGAGTGAGTGAGTTTACCGGATGCCCAATCCCCTACCCTATTCCCTTCCCTACCCTCCCCTATTCCATTCCCTTCCCTACCCTCCGTTGTTACCCTATTCCCTCTTAAAAGGTTGGCAACGCACTTGCAGCTCTTCTGATGCTGCGAGTGTCCATGGGCGACGGAAGTTGCTTTCCATCAGGTGACCCGTTTGCTCGTTTGCCCCCTTATTTCATAAAAAAAATGCTTTAACGCAGACGGCGCGGCGGCGCGGGGCGGCAGCTAGCTCTATTCTCTCTATCTTCACTAGAACGAACGTCCTGAACTGACTGCCTCCACCCGTCGTGTGCTTTGTGTACCTACGCGGCGAGGGCAGCTGCAGACATCGACGGGCAGACGCGATCTTTATTCCTTCGTGGACAAAAAGCCCGCCCCGCCCCGTCGTCTGCAAAACAACAGAGTCTGCCGGCAGCCAGCGCACGGCGCACGTGCTGGCAATACAATAATTTACTCTACAAACCATAAATCCATACTTCCATACTAATATTTTATAATATTAGTATTTCCATACTAATATTACATACGTAAGTATTTGTATGCGAAAGTGTGTCTGTCTGTCTGTCTGTCTGTCTGTTACCTCTTCACGCCTAAACCGCTGAACCGATTTGGCTGAAATTTGGTATGGAGATACTTTGAGTCCCGAGAAAGGACATAGGATACTTTTTGTCCCGGAAAAATTTACGGTTTCCGCACAGTAAACTTTTATGATTTGCACGTAAACTATTTAACCCATTTTGCTGAAATTTGGTATGGAGATACTTTGAGTACCGAGAAAGGACGTAGGATACTTTTTGTCCCGAAAACATGTACGGTTACGGCAGTTGAGGACGGCAAAATTTTGAAAATATTAGTAGGATGACAGCCGAAAAGTGTATGTTTAGTTTTGGTTGTATTAATAACTTTGTTCTTAAAAGGGAAAATTAAAAGTCAACACTAACGACGCGACACCATTCTGATGTCAGCAACAATCCCAGATGGTGGGGGGGGGGGTTTAGGGGGTCGCAGCCCCCCCAAGTACGGACCGAGATCAAAGTTCCCCGCATATTAATCAAATGACAGCCGAAAAGTGTATGTTTAGTTTTGGTCATAAAAGTTTATTGTGCCGTAACCGTACATGTTTTCGGGACAAAAAGTATCCTACGTCCTTTGTCGGTACTCAAAGTATCTTCATACCAAATTTCAGCAAAATCGGTTCAGCGGTTTGGGCGCAAATCATAAAAGTTTATTGTGCAGAAACCGTACATTTTTTCGGGACGAAAAGTATCCTATGTCATTTGTCGGCACTCAAAGTATCCCCATACCAAATTTCAGCAAAATCGGTTCAGCGGTTTGGGCGCAAATCATAAAAGTTTATTGTGCGGAAACCGTACATTTTTTCGGGACGAAAAGTATCCTATGTCCTTTCTCGGTACTCAAAGTATCCCCATACCAAATTTCAGCAAAATCGGTTCAGTGGTTTGGGCGCAAATCATAAAAGTTTATTTTGCGGGAACCGTACATTTTCCGGGACAAAAAGTATACCTTGTCCTTTCTTATGTCTTAAAGTATCTCCATACCAAATTTCATTGAAATCGGTTAAATAGTTTACGTGCAAATCATAAAAGTTTACTGTGCGGAAACCGTACATTTTTCCGGGACAAAAAGTATCCTATGTCCTTTCTCGGGACTCAAAGTATCTCCATACCAAATTTCAGCCAAATCGGTTCAGCGGCTTAGGCGTGAAGAGGTAACAGACAGACAGACAGACAGACAGACAGACAGACACACTTTCGCATTTATAATATTAGTATGGATATGGATGTTTAAGCTGGAAACAAATTATCACATCGTATGCGGCTTGTTTCTATCTGATTAATACATAACTGTATTTTAAAAAGATAAAAAACCGACTTCAAAATTGTACGTAATTTAAAATTAGAACTCTCTATCTCCAAAACTACTAAACCGATTTTAATGAAACTTGCACTATTCCCTAAGTTGAAGAATACCTAGTACAACAAAAAAAAAGAATTACTGAAATCGAGATGGTAGTTCCAGAGATATGCGAACACAAACACAAAAACATACATACATACATACATACACTTTTGAAATTTGCACATTTGTTCAGGCGCTGATTAAGACTAACATTTACGAAAATTGGGCAGTTCTGGAAATATTACATACATACGCGTCGAATTGATAAGGCTCTTGTCTGAGATAAGTCGCGGACGCGACCTTGACCTCATATATTTTTTTTAGAATTATCATGCTCCTACTTTAGAAGTTAGAGGGGGGGGGGGGGGGCACATTTTACCACTTTGGAAGAGTCTTTCTCGCAAACTATTCAGGTTAGAAAAAATAATATTAAAAACCTCAATATGATTTTTACAGACCTATCAATAGGTTAGAATTTAGATGATCAAAATCTTAATGCGGTTCACAGACTATATCTACTTACTAAGTTTGAATAGTATAGCTCTTATAGTTTCGGAGAAAAGTGGCTGTGACATACGGACGGACAGACAGACAGGCAGATAAACAGAAATGACGAATCTATAAGGGTTCCGTTTTTTGCCATTTAGCAACGGAACCCTAAAAAATAAAGCTTCATATTTTCCTAACTAAGCTTCGCAGATATTTTATGTTGCACTAAACTAAACGATTTAGTTATTTTGTTTAAAATCTTGTTAATTACTTACCTAAATAAGCAATTTTCGGAATATATTTTCTTTTTCATAACTTTAAAATGGCTGCAGTTTCTGAACACACTGCTAAAATAAAAAACGCTCTTACTATTTTTCTATCAGTTTTATCTAATGTAAAAAACCTACTTATAGGTCTCCATGACGCTCGAGTGACCACACGAATAGCACCCTGGTCTCCCCTACTATAATCATTGAATCGGTCATTTCAAAAACCTCTTCAGTCACTCAAATTAAAATTTTCAGGAATGAATAAAAACTATTACTTGAGTCAATTCGTGCGTAGCGTGTCCGTGGGTTGCAGTGGACACAGTCACATATTATATTTCCTTACAAAGCGAAGCTTGACGCACGTGCGTAGTCTCTCCGTGCGCCGCGGTGGAATGGAGCCCTTATGCTCAAACAAATAACTTTTAAAGGACTTTTTTGTTCTCAATTTACTATCTGGGTGGTAACAATTTAGAAGAAAAATTCCCTGGGAAGTAAAATGTATGGAGATATAATATGAAGACGCTTTTAACCCTTAATCAGGCTCCATTACCCATGTGCACTGGTGATAGACTATAAAAGAAGATCACTATAAAGCTCCAATTACCTAGGTGGTCAATAAATCGTACTATGCCTGATTAAGGGTTAAATTGCCGTCGACGATAACGTCTTGTTTAGAGTTGCGTAATGCATAGTCAAAAAGAAACCCTTATAGTTTCAGTATGTCTGTCCGTCTGTCTGTCTTTCCGTCTGTCTGTCCACGGTTTTGCTCAGAGACTATAGGGCCTACAAAGCCGTAATTCGGCATGAATTCATACTTATAATAATCTTAAAAATATACAGGATGTATCTATACCTACATAAAATAAAACTGTAGAAATGAAAATTCTGTACATTAAAGATATTCAAAAAATAATAAGCGGGGGGTGTTACTACATCGCTATAGAAGCCAAAAATGTGGTTAGTTTTTTTGTCTGTCTGTCTGTCTGTCTGTCTGTCTGTATGTTTGTTCCACTATCACACGAAAACACCTGGTCCAATTTGAATGCGGTTTTCGCAGATATATTTCTCTTCTTCCAACTTAACATCTGGTGTATAAAAATTTTTCCCCCCACCCCTCTAAAGGCACGAAAGAGGGGGTCAGATTTTGTATAAGACTTTTGCTTTAGCACGAAAACTACTGATCCGATTTGCATACGGTTTTCGCAGATATATTTGTCTTCTTCTAACTCAAAATCTGGTGTATAAAAATCGGGGGTGATTTTACCCCTCTAAGGGGAGCAAAGAGGAGTCAGATTTAGTATCAAACTCTTTTCTTTAATGGACTTACTTCATATTATTAACTGGTTTTTCCAACTTAACATCTGGTGTATAAAATTTTTCCCCCCACCCCTCTTCGGGTACAAAAGAGGGGGTAAGATTTTGTATCAACTGATGAAGTAGAAATACTTTAAATGGCAAAACAACGTTTGCCGGGACAGCTAGTCAAAAATAAGTGATAATACTTCAGGTGTGTATGTGTTCCTTGTATATTTTTTTTTCATTTTGTATGGGAAAACTCGTGACGCTCGAGCGCTTGCCCATACAAAAGTGAAAAAAAATTTGGTCTTTCAGCACTGCTACTTTCGCAGTAAACTCTCTACAAGGATACACACCCTAAAGTATCACTTAGTTTTGTTACACCCTATAATACTAGCTGTTGCCCGTGACTTCGTCCGCGTCAACATAGTATAATAACAAAGATGGATTGTCCGCAAACAAATATGGAAAAATATATATAATCTCCTCCTTTTTGAATGTCGGTTAAAAAGTAGCCTAAGTTACACCTTACTACATCAGCTATCTACCATAAAAAGTCCCGGCAAAATAGCTCCAGCCGAGATTAGCTGGAACATACAGACAGACAGACTTTCTTTCAATATTACACACAGACACTCCAATTTAATTTATTTGTATAGAGTATAGAATATGTATAGATGTATATGATGCCTACCCTACATATCAAGCGGGCAAGCTCCATTAACGTTACTATATCATACTATTTAAACGCCATTTTTCGGGTTCCGTAGTCAACATTATTAAAAATTTCATTAAAAAATAACCTTATTATAATTTTACATACATTATTTGTATGTATGGATATATGGATTCTTTTAGCAGTGACCAGCAATTAATAATAAATAATTATATTCTAACTGGTCCACTTGCATTTCCGTAAGTATCAACTATTTCAGATATCGCATCCAAGCATGTGGGGAGACTTCCAAATCGGACACCTTCGATATTATATAATTTATAATATTAGTATGGAAGTATGGATTACAAAAAAATCTACATCAGAGTACTATATCTACGTCATTATCATAATAATATTTATAATCATCAAAGTTTTCATCGTCATTGTCATTGTTATCTTCATTCTTCACCACTATCGTCGCTGCTAATGACAATACTACAATAATATTAGGAAAATTAGAAGGTTATTGAATGACTCGTATTAAATTGATATGAAATATTATTAGAGTGCTTAATATTTCTGATGAAATTTCAGATTATAAATTCATATTCGATTAAAATCAAGCCATAATCGTCAGGCGTTACTTCCGACGGATTGCGAATAATATGTGAATTGCACCGTATTATGCTGCTTGAGTATAATTGTATCCTCTAAATATGCTGCAAAAGTTCTTGCTTGATGGGTTGACGTATCGCAGGACTAAATTATCTTTTTTAAAGTTTTTCCGAATCGTTGCAGAATTTATTATATGATTTTTCAAACTTTTTGTTGACGTCGTCTTCGGTTTTGAACGAGTACATTCTACAGACGAGCTCTTCAATAACTTTAAAAACTGTGGTTGTGGTGTTGGTTTGAAAGCCTCTCGAATTTTGGCATTTTTTAGGGTTCCGTACGCAAAGGGTAAAAACGGAACCCTATTACTAAGACTTCGTTGTATGTCCGTCTGTCCGTCTGTGTGTCTCCAGGCTGTAACTCAAGAACGGTAATAGCTAGAGATTTGAAACTTTCACAGATTATGTACATCTGTTGCCGCTATAACAATAAGTAAGAAAAACAAATAAAAAATAATATTTAATGAGGGCTCCCATACCACAAATGTGTTTTTTTTGGCCTTTCTTGCTCTATACTAATAATGACAACAGGTAGGTACTTGAATTTTCCAAAAAATCCTTAATTATATGTTTACTTTAATACTTAATAATAATATTTATATAAAATAAAAAATTAAGGGGGGCTCCCATACAAAAAACACAATTTATGGTCTAATTTTGCTCTATAATGGCACGGAACCCTTCGTGCGCGAGTCCGACTCGCACTTGGCCGATTAATTAAATATTGAAGGGCTTTCTCTTCCCCTTCCCCTTATTAATGTTGCTTAAAACTGCCTGTTTTTCTTTAAAATCGGGCGTTCTATTACTTTGAAAACAGGCAGTTTTTAAAGCAACCTCAATAAATATTGTGTTTTTGTATTTTTTCCAATGACTGGCACTGTCCAGTCACTAGTCATTTACCCTACTTTATTTTAAATCGAAAACTACTAAATTTAAAGTTGTATGTACGGGGAGACATAATGACGTCACATCAACATTTTTGTGGTGGTGGAAACTCCAATATGCAGCGTGATTCTTGTCGGACAAGTTGACCACAGTTTTTAAATTAGCTTTATGAAACAAATTCCAAAAAATGAAAGTTGTATGTACGAAGAGCCATAGTGACGTAATAGCTACATGTTTAGGGTGTCGGACACTCCAAACGCTGCGTGATTCTTGTCGGACAAGTTGACCACAGTTTTTAAATTAGCTTTATTAAACAAATTCCAAAAAATGAAAGTTGTATGTACGAACTACGAAGAGCCATAGTGACGTAATAGCTACATCTTTAGGGTGTCGGACACTCTAAACCCTCTATCCCCAACCCGCGGCCCGCGGGCCGCATGCGGCCCGCCGGGACTTTATCTGTGGCCCGCGTGATGTTAAAAAATTTTGAAATTCACGCCCACCGGCAACATAACGTAAAGTCTACGTGATAGTCGTTAAATTTTTTTCACTTTAAAATCGTTAATTTTGAAGAATGTTATTTTTTAACCCTAAAAAATTTTTGTTGCGGCCCGCGACACCAAGACCAAAACATGTTTGTGGCCCGCATGAAAAAAAGGTTGGGGACCACTGCTCTAAGCGCTGGTGATTCTTGTCAGACAAGTTGACCACAGTTTTTAAATTAACTTTATTAAACAAATTCCAAAAAATAAAAGTTGTATGTACGAAGAGCCATGGTGACGAAATATCGACAATTCCAGGAGTCAAGCATTCGAAAACGCAGCAGCGCCGAAATTTTTCGCATAGAAAAGTTTGTCGGTCTCATCGTAAACAAGGCACTCACAAAGTGGTAAATTTGTATGTATCAGAAAAAAGTTAGTTCCTTGTACTGGGGACTATTATTTGAAGCCCTGATACAAATAGCTGGAAGTTCCTCCATAAGAAAAGTGAAAACTCAGGAATCAGGATAGTTTTTTTTATAAGTTTTCTTTAGAAGAAAGAAGAAGAAGTCTATTGACTTTCTTTCTTTCTTTTTCTTCTTTTTTGGCAACTTGACACAAAGGATGTGTATGTTGTGCCACAGACAAGGTAACAAGGTAAGGAATATGGCGGGAAAACCATATTCCTCCTATTATAATTTTCATCATCGTTTTCATGTATCGTCAGGTCTAAAGTCTAGTCAAAGTCTAAGTAAAAGTCAATACAATCACAGGAGTCAAGTCGGTCGATTCAGTAAAGTGGTAGACGCTTTACTGAAACTTTCGATGGAGTTTTGGAGGGAACACAAAATAGCACGTTTCTGGATATTACATCACTTTCCTACACTTGTGAATGAACACGAATATCTAATGGTTAATATTCTACCAATATTACACATTAAAAACCCAGCTAACACAATTTTAGGAAAATAATACAAAAACACAACAGCACTCTTTCACATGCCCGCCAAAACTCAATCTATTGACTTGTAGACGATAACGAAATGGGAGTTTTGGCGGGCATGTGAAAGAGTGTTGTGTTTTTGTATTATTTTCCTAAAATTGTGTTAGCTGGGTTTTTAATGTGTAATATTGGTAGAATATTAACCATTGGATATCCGTGTTCATGCACAAGTGTAGGAAAGTGATGTAATATCCAGAAACGTGCTATTTTGTGTTCCCTCCAAAACTCCATCGAAAGTTTCAGTAAAGCGTCTACCACTTTACTGAATCGACCGACTTGACTCCTGTGACTCCTGTGACTGTATTGACTTTGACTAGACTTTAGACCGAGCGATACATGAAAACGATGATGAAAATTATAATAGGAGGAATATGGTTTTCCCGCCATATTCCTTACCTTTTTACCTTGTCTGTGGCACAACATACACATCCTTTGTGTCAAGTTGCCAAAAAAGAAGAAAAAGAAAAGAAAGATAACGAAATGTCAAAATTGTGGTCTGTCAAAAAAGAAATAAATTTGCCGATACATAGCGTGTTTTGTGATTTTATTAATATTTTATGCTGATATGCTTATATAACTAAAAGTGTTAGTTTCGCCATGTCGCGAGATTTTCGTAGAGTCGACTACAGAGAGTTAAGGGACGATAGACGAGACCGCTACAAGGAAAACGA
Source organism: Polyommatus iphigenia (assembly GCA_963422495.1). Classification (NCBI taxonomy): domain Eukaryota; kingdom Metazoa; phylum Arthropoda; class Insecta; order Lepidoptera; family Lycaenidae; genus Polyommatus; species Polyommatus iphigenia. The sequence goes on from OY730189.1 coordinate 946,614, forward strand.
TAGAAGCTGGGGTCGCAATGACTATCGCGATCGCTACCAAAAAAATGCTATGCCTATGAAAAGACGCGATACAAACAGGGACAAACAAAGAAGCCGATCACCTCGTAAGCCCGATAAGGACTTGATTGATGATAATATCTTGAGTGAGATCTCGAAGTTACCCGAGCCTAGCGAACTATGGGACAATCAAACGTACCAGCCGCCCCCTACGAACTATGGACAAGACGTAATTATTTTTAATTGCTTTTATCTCAATTGATTCTGAATACTCTCAATAATCCATTTTTTGTATGCTTTGTATAATATTAATATGTACTTTTGAACAAGCTACAGAATACAGATTACTTGTTTGTAACTCTTTTAACAAATAACGTAATTGTCAGGGTGCCAATTACGGTAGCAACTATCAACCACAGTATTCGGGCATCTACGAAGACTTTCCGCTTGTGAACGCTGCCCCGCCCGCTCCACCTGCACCTGACATGAGCTCGTGGAATCAAATGTCTCTCCCACCTCCACCTACAGTCGCTCCAACACCTGTCTACAACATGGAGGATCAAATAAAGAAAGAAGGTAAGATCGGTTACTTGACACAAATGTTTATTCATTTTATAATGTTTTAATAGTGAAGATGATTGCAAATTTTTAAGTCTTTAAATTACTTATGTGATAGTTTTTGTTAAACAAGCCTAGCCTTAAAGATGCCGGTTCAAGGAGTATGTCGGTGTGGTTTGAGGCCTTACATCCCAAATGGGTGATGTATTGAGATGTTGTATACAGGGGTAAGACTAATATAGGTTTTTCTTGTGAAAACCTTCATAATTATCAATAATTAAAATTGCATTAATTTGTGATTGTGTGAATATTATAATTTTTTACAGAGAAATAGGATGATTTGGAAGCAATTAATGAAATAGTTTAGTAAAAAAACAATAAAAGAGTATCTAATGTGACAACAGGTTTTGTACTGTACATAGACTTAATTTTTAATTTGGTGCTTTAATTTTTTTGATAAACTTAAGAGATGTGTCTGTAAGACAAATTTAAATTCAGTAATGACATGGTCCAACCAAGAAACCATCTGAGTAAAAAACTTTGCAGTATAGTTTTTTATTAAAATATTATTAGTCTCGTGTGATTATCAAAATACTTTAATTCACAGCTGCAATTGAAACGGAAATGCGTCACCAGAAGGCAGCATTATCAAAACAACGAGAAGATTATATAAAGAAGGCTGGCATTCTTAAAAAGGAGTTGGACACTTTAAAAGATCAACGTAACGAATTGCGTGGAGACTCCAAGCGGTCCCCGAGTCCCGACACTAAAAGATTTCTTAAAGAAAATACTAAATTACAGGTTTGATTCTAATAAGCTGACTATTTTATATTCAAGTGTAAGCTATTAATGTATTCAAGTATTATAATGCTACGCTACTTTAGTTGTAAGTAATTGGCTGTATCATGAGCTTTACTCAAAGGACGTTAAGTCCTTGTATGTATAGATTACTAAATGGATTTCTTCCAATTCTATAGTTGGAGATTCAAAACAAATTGAAGACAATCAACAATGTGGTGGACATGCTGAACGGTATCATCGGCGAGGAGGCCGCCGATGTACCAGAAATCGAAGAGTCATCTGAGCGTTCATCCAAACGTAAATCCAGGTATGTTCTCTACTTATACGAGATACATGAAATTTATATTTTTAATATAGTGTTTATTTTGAATAAGTTTCTATTGAATTGTGACATGGCTGGGTGTGGATTTAAACTTCTTAGGATACCTGTGGTGTTTCAAGAATTTGCCTGAATTGTTTGGTTACCAAAAATAGTGGATTTTACTCAATAAAGGAGAAATCTTCACAGCATTACAACTGAAAAAGATTCGAAGAAAAATCATCTTGTTGCTTACATAATTTCGTTGCTTTGTTTTTTAAAATTAAGACTTAAGTGACATGTTTTTATCTGTAATTTGTATTTATAATATCAAATATTTCAAACTTGAAAAACTTATTGCAATTGTTTTATTATTTAATAATATTTATTGTTTTGTACCAATGTATTTTTAAAAAAGATGTAATATTGTTAGAATTTAATTCAAAGTGTGTAAAACAATTTATTGTGAAAAATATATCTTTTTGATAGTTTTTAAGGGTATTGTTATTTGTTTTTAAAATGATTAAATATAAAATATAAAACTTTTTTTATGTGAATTTTACTTAAGTACAGTATTTTACTTATCACAAAAATATGTAAATGATTCCGAGTCTTTCCTTATTATTTAAGTGAGAAATTTAGCAATAAGGTATAAGGAATGACATAGGCCGCCCACTCGCTTGGCGAAATTAAAAGGGGTAATAGGTGCATATCTGATATCTCTTCTATCGTAGAGATTACCTTTCAATAATATACAATCGCCACCTATAATGTGTCACCGTGTAATCTACCAATCGAATGAATGATCTATTAATAATAACCTGTCTGATCACTGATCGACCAATAGAGTAGCGCACCCCCGCCTCGTCTAATCAAAGACACCTAAAAATCAAAAGCTGTGCCTTCCCCATGTTTGCCGAGTGATCTTAAAACAATTCTTGGTCAATTATTCAAAGCCTGATTATCAAAATATAATAAAGTAATTTTTTATATAAATATTTTTAGGAAAAGAATCTTTACAATTTGTATGAAAAAATAATATTGTAACAATAATTTCAGGTCACCGTCGGGTAACAAGTTCAACTATGTGTACTATGATCCGGAGATGCACTGGTGTAGAGTCTGCAATGAGTTCCCCCCTACTGCTAAAGACTACCTGAACCATTTGCATTCGGCCCAGCATCACAAGTAAGTGTGACTAGCTAAAGCTTATGTAAATTATTATAGTACCTACCAGCAATTAGGCTGCGTTTCCACTGACGCGGAGCGGAGCGGAGCTTAGCGGTGCCGAATTGACCAATCACCTTCGCTCCGCTTCGCTGTCATTCCGCTGCAATAGCACGATTGGTCAATTCGGGCACCTCTAAGCTCCGCTCCACTTCAGTGGAAACGCACCCTAAAGTGACAATAATTTATCGCTTGTAGCATATATTTTCTTATGTCCCTTTACTTTGAGTAATATAATTTGTATACTTTGAGTCCCGGTCAAAGTATACACAAAGAAATAATAATATAAATGCGAAAATCGAAATGTCTCGTCTGTCTGTCTGTATGTATTGTATTTATCTGTGTCTGTCTGTGACTTCCTTACGTTTAAACGGCTAAATCGACTTACATGAAATTTAGTACGGAGTTACATTTAGGGTCTAAACACACTAGGCTGAATTACGCCGACGTAAATTCCGCCGCGTTTACGCCGCGTTTCAAATCCATACAAAATATGGGCGGAACGCGACAGACGACACACTATGCCGAAATTCCGTCGTGAGCCGAATTTCCGTCGAGCCGAGTCGAGCGTAAATTTCGGCAGCGATTCGGCGGTAATGTTTTGTATAGCAACACACTATACGTGACGGAATTATCAAAACCGAACATAGCAAATCCAACCTTATCTCCAAAGCGTTAACGCACACATTACATCTGAGAATTTTAAATATTATGTACTCACTTACGCGCGCGTTCGGCAACGGAAATTACGCCGCAAAATTTCGGCTCTTCGCGTAATTTATATAGTGTGTCGCATCAGACGTAAGCGGCTGAACGTAATTTCGGCCACGTAAATTACGCCGGCGTAATTCAGCCTAGTGTGTTTAGACACATAGAGATGGAAAGGACATGAAAAATGTACGGTTGCCGTGCGATAAACAAATTCTGGCTTAACGGGTTGCAAGCGAATTATAGCTAAAAGTAACTATTAAAAAAATCCTGAAAGCACTAGCTCAAATACATGTCATTATTGCAATTTTTCAGGATGGCTTCGTCTCATTTGGAGGCGCCGTGGCACTCCATAACCGGCATGAACGAGGGCTTTCCCAACCATCCCTCAGCGCCCAACAAGAGGACTCCCATCAAGGGTTAGTGACCAAAATACTGATCTAGAAAACTAAATCTAGTTCATTCTAAACTGAAATTAAATATCTAATTATTAATATCTGTTTCAAAAAAATCTTAGCGTAGAAATATTCACATTGCAACTTGCATGCAGAGAAGAAAGGGAGGCAACATGCATGACAGGAAAAGCAACCTTACTGTATTACGATTCATTAAAACATAATCTTAGCGGTAAGATTATAACTGGCCTAGACCTAAGTCCAATTATCCAAAATATCTTTAATCCAGGCCTGCAGTTCTTCGTGCCGTCGACGGCGTGGTACTGCAAGCTGTGCGACCAGTTCATCGGCGACCTGCACTGCGCCTCCGCGCATCTCAAGTCCGTCGTTCACGCTAAAAACTTCACCGTTAGTATATCACGTCTGTAGTTGTATGAGTAGTAAAAGTTAGGTTAGAACTTCATTCATAAGTTACGTAAGAGCCAGTCGACACGGCGCGTTGCGTCGTCGCTGCCGTTGCGTTGTTTTGTCTGGTACCTGTAACACAAGTCCTTCAGGTACTTACCATGGGGCCAGACTGATGTGGTGTGAAGCGTCCATAGATATTATTTACTTACAAATAACCAAGGTGTTCACACGGCGCGCTGCGTCGTGACAGCCGCGCAACGCACACATGACGGACAGCAGCCCCCGAGACGAAGTGGGGCGCCCGTGTGGCCGGCTATGCGTCAAACGACAGCGCTGCGTCGACGCAACGTACCGTGTGGACTGGCTCTTACACGTAAAGGGGCAGGGAGGCCGGAGGGGCGTGAGGTGGGAGGGGCCTTTAAGCCTCAAATCCATATTGATCTTTTTTGGATCCTAATTTGAACTAATTTGGATTAGATGACATTATAACATCTGTCATTAATATGCCATGTCAATGTTAAAGGTTCCCCCACACAGGTGCGTTATTATCGGTCGATAATATCGCATGCGTTATTGCGATATATTCTGTTGTCAGTACATTTTGTATTAGGATTTAGGATGGTCATGTCATGTAGTTACACACTACTGCGATAATAACTCCGTAATGGAAGTAGGAACAGATAACGCATCGTCGCCTGAGTGCTAGATTGTTGCACCGACCATTTTGACCAAAAATGAGTTATGAATGCAGGATGATTAACGGACAAAAATCGATTTTATTACACTTAGATATGGGGTTAAATTTCCCAAACAAAAGGGCTGTTTTTTAAGTTTAAAGTTTTTTGTTCACAGCGAAAAAATATGAATTCCCTGCTTAATAATCCCATTTCCACGGTTTTGACTTTTGCGTGCTTGTTTGGTCCACCTCCAGCTATATAGCCAATCACAGCTCGCTATAGACGTGACGTAAGCGCCCGCCATTTAGTTTCGCGATTCAGTTCTTGAGAAGAACACTTCGTATAGTGCACAAAAATCTCGTAAAAGTATTATTCTATAGTATTTTATTTACAAATAAGCATCTAATTATAATCTACTAATATGTCCCGAACATATTATTATAAAAGAAATAGCACCCGAGGACCTGCCGAAATTGAACGGTAAGTACTTTTAAGCTATCTTTCATGTAGCTCGTGTTTCTTCTACAGGATGTTGAGATTACGTCACCTAAGTAATTAAAAGTGAGGACTTTTTGGCGGGAACTCGACGGGAGTGGTTCGGACCTGTAGATTGAATTTTAATTTCTGTGTCTAAGGTGTTTTGGTGGATAATGAAGATGCATTATGCAACAAAATATCTGAATAGTATCCAGAATTTTAAAAAATCTAGTGATAGCGCGTATCCCTTCCGTTTGTGTTGTCCCAAGAAGTTACCGGCCGCTCTTCACTGGGGTTCTTCGTAAAGTAAACTATCTCTTTACGCATTAATGAGAGGACAGTCTTGATTTCTTTTCATAACGTGACTTATATGTTAAACTCGACACTGGCAGAATTGTCCCCAGATATGGGTCGACGATTGCCATAATTAAGATTAAGAAAGAACTTACCTAAAGCATGGAGTAAAGACACACCTAAAGTGAAACGACAAAGTAGTTTACTTGTTGTTATATTTTTTTTCTTGGTGAAAGTTTAGAAACCTACTCCAAAATTGGAGTAGGTTTCTAAACTTAGGTAGGGTGGGGTGGGGGGAGAAGGGGGAGGGGTAAACCATCCCCTTGTTCCAACACCACAACAAGGAGCCCCCAGTTTAGGAGCTACAATCGGAGTACAGAGTTAGGAGTACGGAGTTAACTCGACCGAGTTGTACCTCACCTTTCAAATTTTCGGAATTTCGAGGGTACGTCATATTCTACTCTCGGTAATTTGCAGAGTGTTTCTTCGGAGTGATGCCTCTCGCTATACTGTTGTGAGTGGAGAAACTAACATTTCAATTTTGTTTAACAACATGAATCAAGGTTTTTGACAAAAATTAAAAGTAAAAATTATCAAAATTCACTACATAAAAAATTACAAAAAACTTCTTCTTCGTCTACCGAGTTTACAGCTCGACAAGGCTTTAAATGAACGTGGCGAGAAGAGAGTTTACTCTTTACATTTTTTTTTAAATTTAATTTAATATATTACTTAACTTAAAAGCTATTCGGGAAGCGACTTATAATACAAATACAAATATTTATTTACCAAAAAATTTTAACATAATATGCGATAACGGCAGGCATCGCCTAGTGTGGGGGATCCCCACACTAGGCGATGCCTGTCCTGTGGGGACGAAACGAAGTTACTATAATAGTAAGTTACATTTTTTTTATAATAATTAGTAATATAATTACAATAAATTCAAAGTTGTTTTATTGATGTTATTAGTGTGTGTGTGTGTGTGTGTGTATGTGTGTGTGTGTGTGTGCATGACTTTATTCCATAATTTTGATCAATTTTTCAGTTTCCTCGTACGAAATTCCAAGAAGAGTATCAAAAAGAACAGTCTTAGCTTTCATAAAAGATAACTTATCAATTTGGCATAATTTAATAAGATTATTGTATATGTAAGGCAAGAGAAACAAGCCAAATTTTTGAGCGAACGAAGTTTTGACGGCGACTGCGGGAACCCTAAAAGACCGTTGTTTCAGTAGTGTTATGTACTGGGAGGAGCTAAGAGAGTAGAGTTTCCTAACACTTAATACACGAAATTCTTGATACAGAGCAGAAGTGGGATATCTTCTCCTCTTGTTCAGAGCAACTTTAAGTAAAGCACGCTGAGCTCTTTCGGCCGCGATAAGGGTGGTAGACGCTGCACCTCCCCACACAGGTATAATACTTAGTGGTTCAAAACACTCTTTCTTGCACATTTCATGCACATTTTGTGGCTAAAATAAGAATGTACGAATACTTTAATAAATTTTTAAAATTTGAAATGACATAATTATTTTTAAACATCCTGTACCTTGAACAAAGAACAAAGTGGTAGCTGGAACAAATAAGCACTGACCGATTATTTTGCAATTTGTGCTAAGTGCAATGCAGTTTTGTTCTAAGTCCACATTCGTAATTTTGTTGGTGGTATTTTGTTCCATCTCCATTTTTAAACTCAAAAATAAACGAAATCTCATCATATTTTGATTTTGAAAAAGTAATTTTTGATTCCACTTATCATTATAAACATAGTCATTTAAGTAATTGGTCGCCTTACGCATGCATCACAAAAATAAACATAAAAAGTGTCTACTGAAAAATTTGGTCAATGGTCTATAGGACAATCTAGCACTCAGGTGACGGCATGCATCGACCGATAATAACGCGCCCGCCCGGGAGGCCTCATTGTTCTAAAATGAACTATCCGTTTTTCTTCTTATCAGACTTAAGCATAATATCTATTACTGCTTTACAGAACTTCGTGGAGCAGAACCCGCATTGGGAGACCGACTGGATGTCGGACAGGCAGAAGGCGTTTGAGAAGGCCCGCGCGACGTCAACGGAGGAGCGGTACACGTCACACACTATCGCGTTCAGCAAAGACGGATTTCAGATGCGACGCAAGAGCCAATCGCCGGAGCGCCGCCGGCTGAAGAAGAAGAAGAAGAACAAGCGAAAGCGCGCGTCCTCGTCCAGTGACAGTGACAGTGACAGCGAGAGGAAGAAGAAAAAAGGTAAGCCGCCTAACGAGGGTGCTACGAATAATAAAAACTAAGGAAACGTAACTCCCTGGATACTTCAACCGTTTTGAATTTAGTTCTCAAGGTTCTTTTCGCGCACTTAAATATGACAATAGCTACGAAACACTAACACTCAAATTTACGAAATAAAGCCGTTGACATTAATTATTGTCATTTCTATATTTACACCAAATTGTACCGAATACATGCATAAAGTATGCATGTATTGGGGTCACATTTTGTAGACTCGTCGACAATTTTTTTGACACAGTTACTCTTCCTTAGTTTTTATTATTCGTAGTGAGGGTGTTTGATATTCTATTTGCCACCAGCGGGGCGATGCACAAAGCGATTCCGCGCGGAATCTTCCCATTTGCGGAAATTATTTTACTTTCAAGCAAATGACAAGTGAAAACTTTTCGATTTTGCTGTCATTTTGACAGTGGTGACATTTCTTTTGTATGAGTGAAATAGTTTCCGCCACGGATTCGAGAACATCTCACCGCGGATGGGAGTTTGACATTCGTCTGCGGGAAATTATCCGAGGATTAGAGTGTAAATTGTGATTATAAATACGGTGACGTATAAATTGTGGTGGTCATTTTGCGCAGAAAACTCTGTAAATACCTTCGAGGCGTCAATATCTTCGGTCATAAAGTTTCTCGTCGATAACTTTAACAAAGGTGCATCGTACGGCACTCTCAATAATCATCGGTCTGCCCTATCTTTACTCCTAGGGAATAATGTCGGTTCAGACGAAAGGATTAAACGGCTGCTCAAAGGTATTTACAGACAGAAGCCTTCTCTTCCTAAATACAGTTCTACGTGGGACCCAAAAATTGTTCTCGACTATGTATCCTCGTGGTTCCCACATAGTGATTTAAGCTTAGTTCAAATGACTAAAAAATTAACAACTCTGTTAGCTATTTGTACCTCCCATCGAGTTCAGACTTTGGCATCGATTAAAATATCTAATATCCGTACGACAGATTACCTTATACCTGATAAGAATACTGATAACCGACTTCATTAAGACTTCGGGAGCTAACCGAGACCAACCTATTTTATTCTTACCTTACTTTACTAGTAACCCCAGAATATGTCCGGCTAGAACCCTAGAAGATTATCTGCGGACACATCTAACTTGAGAACCGACGAGACCGCAGATAATCTTTTACTCAGTTATAAGAAACCTCACAAGAGGGTAGCCTCACAAACGATCAGCAGGTGGATAAAACAGACGCTCGCGGAGAGCGGCGTGGACGTGGGGGTGTTCGGTGCCCACAGCACCCGGCACGCCTCCACCTCGGCGGCGGCCTCCGCGGGCGTCTGTTGTTGTGTGTAGATGTTCTCGAATCCGTGGCGGAAACTATTTCACTCATACAAAAGAAATGTCACCACTGTCAAAATGACAGCAAAATCGAAAAGTTTTCACTTGTCATTTGCTTGAAAGTAAAATAGTTTCCGCAAATGGGAAGATTCCGCGCGGAATCGCCATACTGTACCGGCCGGTTTGACCTCATTCTTTTAGAGAACTGAGTTTTTTCCCTTTTGGCTGTGGGCGGGTGGGAACTTTGTATCTTTTTAAAAAATTGAAACCTTTTGCGACCCAATTTAGTATTTCGGAATTATCTGTTATTTTACGCCAACAGTTAATAAAATGCTGGATTCGTCCAGCGTGTACCTCTATTGCTGCGCCGTTCCACGCGGCTGTTTGTTCTAGCAGGCCTCTGGTGAGTGAGTGAGTGAAACTTGTGATCGGCGGCTCACTGGAGTCCCTCTCGTCCTCTGCCCTCCCCTCCCCCCCCCCCCCCCCCCCCCCTGGTCGACGGGAAGCGAGGAGGGCCGGCCCAGTTTCCCGGCTGGCGGGAGCGGCTCGTCGAAGGCTGGTAAACGTAGGACGTAGACGTAGACTGGGAAGGCGTCGCCTTGGGGTTTGGTGGAGGCTTCTTTATCTGTAAGCCTTATTTTTCTGTAGTCTTGGAGGTTTTGATTTTTTCGGGAAGTTGATTTCCAAATAATAACTCGTCGTGTTCGACGTCTTGCATTAGGCTTAGGAAGTTCCTGTCTAGTCCGGGTGTGATAAATTTTTTGCGAGAATCCGTCTCGAGAAAGTGTAAGTCGCACAATATGCGGCAACTGTCGCTCAAAAACTTTATAGCTGAGATTCTATCGCTGCCTTCGTCTAACAGGAGCTCTAAGCCCTTATTTAGTGCCACAATACCTTGTCCTAGTTGTTTCTGTACCGCTTCTACTTTTTTGTCTCGAATGCACTTTTGAATGTACAGTAGTACCACCGCATAAAGATTGTAATGATAAATCGAAATACTGACCTGATTGTTCGGAATCCTCCGACATAATTATTCTCTTGTAACTTTTGTTACATTTTTCCTCGAGTTTTCGAAGCTTACGCTTGTAGCGACGTATCTTATCTTCATTGCTTCTTTTCGGCATGACGAAATTATTAAATAAACCACTATTGAAAATACATGCGATTGCTGCCACGCTCGGAAAAAGAATGAGGTCAAACCGGCCGGTACAGTATGGCGATAAGCAAAGTGAATAGACTTTTTTTTTTCGATTACCCTCATAATCGAGTCTCTAAACATGCGAATTAATGCCTGTTAGGTAAAAGGACTACATTGTCAATCACTGTATCTGAAGAATGAAGCGACGAAATATAATTAATGTCGTACTGTAATAATGAATGTGTTAAATCTTTAGGAAGTGTTCATTGAACAATAAATATTTTTTACTAGATGACGCCCGCAACTCCGTTGCGCCAAAATTCGTTTATCGCGCGGGAACCGTACATTTTTCCGGAATAAAAACTATCCTATGTCCTTTCCCGGGACTCAAAGTATCTCCATGCCAAATTTCAGCAAAATCGGTTCAGTGGTTTGAGCGTGAAGAGGTAACAGACAGACAGACAGACAGACACACTTTCGCATTTATAATATTAGTATGGAAGTATGGATATGGATTTATAAATGAAGTCAAAAACTTGTATTAATATTTGGTAAGTACTTAAAGATTTAGAAATAAGTACATTTAATATATGTTTTTTTAATTTTGTATTAATATTTAATATTTATGTATTATGTTAAAACATTATTGTGCTTTTACAATAATTTTAAAATATAAATATCATTTGAATAATTCCAAGGTCATACTCACGGCTCACCACCCGGAACTTCCATAGTATCTAATAAAAACTAATATTAAATGAAAAACAAATCTAAAACAAAAAAAAAATTATATAAAATTTAAATTATAGGGACCGTGCAGAAACTATAGAGGGAATTGTAATTCGACAGCAGCGACACGGTGCGAGTAAAAGATGTAACTTGTAAGTTACTTTGGCTTCGGATTCTCTAATCTCTTTGAACCCAGCTAGTTTATACGTGATATTTCATGTTTTAGACTATAAAATGATTTCAAATATTAAAGACGGGTTTCTACCCGTAAACAAAGATCGAAAGCGTGAATAAAAATGTATGAAGCTTATCTATAGTTAACTAAGAAAATATCCGAAAAAGTAATTAGTACCATCCATCAGCATAGAAAGTAAAAACTTAATAAATATTGCAATAAAATAATGAAGATGCAAAAAATACTTATAATTTATACTGAAAATGCTTGTGGATTAATAAAATAAAACAAGTTCACTAAAATAAATGCTTTTATTTCATCAACCTTTTGCGATTCGATCGATACCATCTTCATAACTTTTGTCTGTCACTGTTTTTAACTAATTTCAGCCTGGACCTCATCAGTGCAAACACCATTTAATTTATGTATTCTTTAAATAACACACAAGACTGCACTATTAATCTTTTTCCTATTTGAAGAATCATCATTTTGAGAACCAACATTTTGTCAAGATAGTTCAAGTTCGATATCGAGATAATTGTTCGATTTGCCTTTATTTTTCTTGTATGTATTAGAACATCCGGGAATACAACAATGCATTTCAATTCTTGAAAATACTTAAATTTCTCAAGAAATCTTATAATTTTCCGTAGCTTGACAATAAATTTTTCGCATAAGTTTCGGCTATTTGTCACTAGTGGCAGACGGCAGTGTCATCGCTCTGCACGGTCCCTATGTAATAAGTTTGTTTTACACATAAATAAAAGGTTTTCTCACACAAGATTTACCGATATTATAATAAATAACAATGCAGTAGGTACATAATATACTTTAAATAGCTGTGATTTACCGGAGCACAACACACAAGTCACAAGTTACAGATTTGACAGATAATATATTTTTTTTTTTTCTTCTTTTTTGGCAACTTGACACAAAGGATGTGCATGTTGTGCCACAGACAAGGTAAAAAGGTAAGGAATATGGCGGGAAAACCATACTCCTCCTATTATAATTTTCATCATCGTTTTCATGTATCGTCAGGTCTAAAGTCTAGTCAAAGTCAATACAGTCACAGGAGTCACAGGAGTCAAGTCGGTCGATTCAGTAAAGTGGTAGACGCTTTACTGAAACTTTCGATGGAGTTTTGGAGGGAACACAAAATAGCACGTTTCTGGATATTACATCACTTTCCTACACTTGTGCATGAACACGGATATCCAATGATTAATATTCTACCAATATTACACATTAAAAACCCAGCTAACACAATTTTAGGAAAATAATACAAAAACACAACAGCACTCTTTCACATGCCCGCCAAAACATAGATAATAATTGTCATTGTCACTACTCACTCGGCAGTCGGCACATAGACAGTATTTTTTGTTTTAATTCCTCTCAACTCCCAAACGGCACGGCAGCCGGCAGCCGCGCTATTTTTACTTTATGTATACTTTGTACTGCGCGGTGCGCCACGTGCTCAAGCCCCAAGCGGCAGCCGGTTACCGCGCTCTTTTATTCAATTATGTAACGTATTTCACTGACTTACAGACTACTTTTGTATAATCCTTCGATCGGGGATTCTTGGAAATGCAGCTTTTGTACACTATAATAATTATTGTTCTCGCGGCCACCGGTGTCTGGGGCTTGGCCGTTGACGGAATAAAGAAGTTTCATTAGGTACGATCTTTGATATATTGGCTACATTCAGAATGAAAAATATTACAATATAGTCTGCGGGCGTTAGTATCTTTTCGGCTATTCATTATTGTGCGTTATTTTGTGTGTGTTGCTATAACTTGTACTTTTTTCGAAGTTTTTTACTGGATTCCACGAATACAGTAAATAGTGTTTTGTATTTTTTTAATGAGTAGCAGTTTTTTAATATTCAACGAAATAATTACTCAAAATCATTCGTTGATAAAAAAGCAGCTGAAAAAATATTTTTTTTTGTAAGGTAAGGTAAGACTAATCTTAGTTTTTAAAATTTTGTTCATTAAATTATGAGGTGCAGAAATTTGGAGACAATTATTATTTCCCCGTCTTTTATCTTGATACTGACAGCGATGACTAACCATTTACCAAGGCTATAATATTATGTATTATGCTGTAGCACTTATTACCTACCAAAAAAAAATTGTGTCAATTATTCTCTTTGGTTTTCACATAGAAATGGCTGTATGGGCAACGCTCCCTTTGCCTGTCCCGACCGGGACGAATTAAAAAAAAATCTATTTGGTTTTCCCGCGACGGAAAGTTTGTGAATCGCTATAATACTGACAGAATAATGAGAAGTTTTCACGTGAGATCTTTCCGACGATCGTGAATCGGGGGGCAGGTGCCGCTATGTAACCATAGGGTCTATCGTGTCAAATTGCTGTCATAAGATATATCTGTCATGTGTCACGATATAGCTGTCAATGTGTTACGACTTAAGCGTCTCCCAGACAGACGCGGCCTGCGGTGGCGGTGGCGGTAGCGGTCAGTTGGATGGCTTGGCCGCGTGGCCGCGTGTGTCTGTGTCGTTTCTAGAACTCTCAAGTCATCCAACTAACCGCCACCGCTACCGCCACCGCAGGCCGCGTCTGTCTGGGAGACGCTTTACGATGCCTATTTGACATGATAGATCCAGGCTACATCGCGGCACCTGGTGGCAAATAGAATTTCGAACACCTTCAATAAGTAACATTGATGAACATGAAGGTTGAGGAACGTGAAAGGTCAAACGTCACAATTTTGACGATTTGTACACCATTTAAAAAGTTATAATATAATGTCAATATTTGAACGTAGCTATGCTTTATTCGGTTGCAGCGCACTAGATATGTGGTTTCTATTATATGTAATATTTGATACTAGCTGTCACGGGAAACATTGTTTTGCCATATAAAATATTTCGCCCATATTATTTTATTGAAGCTACTAAATAAGTATGTCACCATGGCAACGTCCATCGCTATCCCGTAGCACTAACAATGGTCGCCGTCAATCTCGAGTTGTAATAATTTACTATTATTTATTCAACAAATGCACCTATCAATATAAAATATTAAAGGTAGATGTTGTCTGATTCTCAACCCTAGCCGATGTGCTCGCTAAGATTCACGAAAATCGGTCGAGCTGTTTCAGAGGAGTTCAACCACGCACACCGTGACACGAGAATTGTATATATTAGATTATGTTTGATACACAGACAAGAAGGAGAAGGGTCGTATACAAGACGAGCAGCTGTCGGAGTGGATGTCCGCCGTGCGTGATGGCGGTGACGGCCGCAAACTGATCGACACCATCAGAAACAGGTGACCCTTGCAAGTTTTAGACGATATCCGGTTATATTTTTTATTTACTACTGGCTGTCCCGGCAAACGTTGCTTTGCCATAACATAAAGTTAAAAGTATTTCGCCCATATTATTTTATTGAAGTGACTAAATAAGTATGTCGCCATGGCAACGTCGATCGCTATCCCGTCGCACAAACTTAATGGTCGCCGTCAGTCTCAGGTTGTAATAATTTACTATTATTTATTCAACAAATGCACTTATCAATATATAAAGTACCCAGTAGCCGATTCTCAGACCCACTGAATATGCATATAGGTTGAAATCAGTAAAGCCGTTTCGGAGGAGTACGCGGCCTAACATTGTGACACGAGAATTTTATATATAAGAAGATATAACCTGGTGAACTTCGTATCACTATATAATAATAATAATAATATAATCCTCCCCACACCGATTTCGGTGACGGTGGCCAGTTTCATTGAAACCAGGCCTGTTACGCAGGAGTAGCTTTATAGTGCCCAAGTGTGTGCGCAGTACACGAGAACACTCTATTCCTTTCACTCTCATAACCCAGTGGGACGGACGACCGACACGACTGGCGAGAGATAGGCGCAGGACCGACTTTTTACATGCCCATCCGACGCATGGATCATCTTACTTGTCAGACAATCACGTGATCAGCCTGCATTGTCCTAACTAAACTTGGAAATAACATGTTTCCAACGCGGGATTCGAACCCACGACCTCCGGAGTCGAGAGTCACGCTCTAACCACTAGACCACGGAGGTGTTATAAAATTGTTATTAAAAATATGACCAATATATTGACAGGATGAAAATGGAGGAGGCGTCACGACGCCACGATGCCACGCCGGTTTTGCGGAGTCCAAGGTAAGATACTCTCATTTTAATTTCATCCAAAATGACAGGGCAACTAATGTCAAACTCTGTGTTCTTATTGGTCCAAAACTTTTAAAATTAAGCAATTTACGTATATTATATTAAACACTATGATTAGATTTCTGGACAAATGCATAAGTTTGCATTTAACCTTTTAAATTGCACAGTAACAATTTTAAACATTATTTTTCTCTAATTATAGCAGGGAGCGTCGTGAGTCCAAATCGCGCGACGAACGTGAGAGACGCGACGAAAGAGAGAGACGCGACGAGAGAGAGAGACACGACGAAAGAGAGAGACACGACGAGAGAGAAAGACGCGACGAGAGAGAGAGACACGACGAGAGAGAAAGACGCGACGAGAGAGACAACAGACGAGACACAAACGCGGAGAGAAAGAAACCCGACATAAGGAAGATGCCTTTTATAGGTTCGTTCTATATTAATGTGTAACTTCAAAAAATGACTTATGAGTAGACATCGGATTATATGCATTTGTATATTTGCATATGCAATAATGGCCCTTTTTAGGCGATTGTGCATATTTCAGCAATTTTTCATTGATAGTGCATATTTCAGTCGTTTTAAGTCCTCGTGATCTCCAAATTGCTATCATTATACACACTGAGGCCACGAAATAGAGGTACAAATTACGATAGATCAAAATACTTCGAATATGTGGTGACTATTTACAGACTTTCGCAATATACCTACCCGATACAAAATCACAAGATTGGAATCGGAAAATGTTAGTAGAAAAGTAATTATTGGTACTGTATTTAGAAATGAAAACCCCTAAATCTGATGAAATATGAAATTTGGCACATTGGAAAACTCTCCAAAAAAAAAAACCGGCCAAGTGCGTGTCGGGCCACGCGCAATATAGGGTTCCGTAGTATCGCTAGTTTTTGAATATTTTTGTATGGTCAATAAATGTACATTTATAACATGTTTAACACTACTAATAACATCATCTCAGTTACTTTCAAAGGAATTTGAACGAAAAGTTCCTTTATACCTCGCCGAATACATTTTTTTTAGTTGATCGACTATAACTCAATAACTTATGAAGGCTTCTTAGCCGTGATAGTTTTCCTTTTAAATTCAGCATATTTCCTACTCCCGTGAATTTTTTCACATTTCCAGAAGCAACCGTTTAGCTGGTAGAAGGGGGGACACTGGACTCTAACGATTTTTTCCATTTTAAAACTTAATATTTCACAAATGGATCCCTAAATCGGAAAATGATCTATGAATACTCATAATATTTTTAAAAAACCTATCCAACGACACCCCACATGATGGGGTGGGCGCGAAAAAAAAAAATTCAACCTCGCTTGATGTGTAGGGGAGGTACCATAAAAAAATATTTTTTTAATATTTTATGTACCATTTTGTCGGCATAATTAATATGTATATTCATGCTAAATTACAGCTGTTTAGGTCTTATAGACTCTGAGCAAAACCGCAGACAGACAGACAGACGGACAGACGGACGGACAGACCGAAACTATAAGGGTTTCTTGTTGACTACGGAACCCTAAAAATGAAACATTTTAATAATTAGTGACTTTTGATCGTGCATATTTTGTGCATATTTAGGCCATTTTTCATGCATATTTCGGCACTTTGATCGTGCATATAATCCGATGTCTACTTATGAGTAATTTGCGAACCTATGTAACTTGTTCTGGTTATGTCAAGCCCGGCTCACGAGTCACGACTAACATTGACTTAACATAACCCGACCAAATATCGTAGGACTGCAATGTGTCTGTGTATTAATTTAATCTGATGATAGTGGGCCGTGTACCTACAAAATATAATACGCAAAAATAAACCTATTGAACTATTGCCAGTATGACACAAATACTAAAGATTTCAATGATGCTTTTTATTAATATGTTTGTTTTGCTTCCCTGTAGGAAAGATGCCGGTATACAAGAACTTGACTAAGACTCAGAAGACAGAAGAGCAAAAGAAAGAAGAATCGAAGAAGAAAGACGAAGATGAGACGAAGAAGCGCCAGGAGGCCATGGACGCGGAGATACAGAAAAAGGTGATGATTATTATTCAATAATATTTTTATCAAAATTGTTATTATTGGCACATTTAAGGTGAACGCAGATTTGGCCGCACCGCACGCACCGCAGTCGCCGCATTCGCAATTCTTCATATTATTATGAAGTTGCGAAGACTGCGGCGCGGGTAGGTATGCGAGCTTGCCTATAACTTCATATAAATAATTCGAATGCGGCGACTGCGGTGCGTGCGGTGCGGCCCAAATCTGCGTTCACCTTTTGGGCCTGTTTCACCACTTCCTGATAAAGTGCCGGATATGCTATCCACAACTTTTTTGACATATTCTCCATACTCTATCTGTCAAGTTAAGTGGTGGATAGCCTATCCGGCACTTATCAGGGAGTGGTGAAACAGGCCCTAAAGAATTTATCCGGCTACCGATCTACCACGATAAAAACATGTGCGCATGTGCGTGCTTCCTCCTTCCCCCTAGGAAACGAAATAAATTTATCATTACGCCTTCCTCTTTGATTGTAACAGTGATTTTAATGTTATACGCGGCCTAAATCTTCTTTAAAATAAAAATGCCATTAGCAATATTGCGAGTGTCCATGGGCGTCCCTGGTTGCTTTCGATCGGGTAACCCGTTTGCTCGTTTGTCCCTTAATTTTATTTAAAAAAAAGTAGGACTTAAGGGTTAGAGATAAACTACGATAACATGGCGCGCCCCTCCAAAATTCAAAACGTTTGAAGTGCGTTGTCAAAACGTTTGAAGTGCGTTGTCTTGCGCGGTCGGCTAGTTATGATTAGTTGACCAACAAATCTTGGTAATAAGTGACATTAAGTGAAATATTACGAGTACTTTGATTGGTTGAATACTTACTATATACGAAATCTTTCATAAGGATGTGACTACACACATTGAAACAGTAATTTGGAGGGGCGCGCCATGTTATCGTAGCTTATCTCTACTTAACTATAACATGTTTTACCTATTACCTACAGGTAGCGGAGTTCAAGGAGAAAATAGCCCGGGCGCAGGAGGAGCGCGCGGCAGAACAGATGGCTCTACCGCCCGCCCGGCCGCCCGCCCTGCCGCCGCCCGCCCTCATGTCCATCCCGCCGCCCACGCTCGTCAACATACCGCCGCCAGCGTGAGTATTACACTGTTGTTATACCATCACGGCGCAGGAGTGCGCGGCGGAATAGATGGCTCTGCCGCCCGCCCTACCGCCGCCCGCCCTCATGTCCATCCCGCCGCCCACGCTCGTCAACATACCGCCGCCAGCGTGAGTATTACACTGTTGTTATACCATCACGGCGCAGGAGTGCGCGGCGGAATAGATGGCTCTGCCGCCCGCCCGGCCGCCCGCCCTACCGCCGCCCGCCCTCATGTCCATCCCGCCGCCCACGCTCGTCAACATACCGCCGCCAGCGTGAGTATTACACTGTTGTTATACCATCACGGCGCAGGAGTGCGCGGCGGAATAGATGGCTCTGCCGCCCGCCCGGCCGCCCGCCCTACCGCCGCCCGCCCTCATGTCCATCCCGCCGCCCACGCTCGTCAACATACCGCCGCCAGCGTGAGTATTACACTGTTGTTATACCATCACGGCGCAGGAGTGCGCGGCGGAATAGATGGCTCTGCCGCCCGCCCGGCCGCCCGCCCTACCGCCGCCCGCCCTCATGTCCATCCCGCCGCCCACGCTCGTCAACATACCGCCGCCAGCGTGAGTATTACACTGTTGTTATACCATTGCGGCGCAGGAGCGGCCGAACAGATGGCTCTGCCGCCCGCCCTATCGCCGCCCGCCCTCATGTCCATCCTGCCGCCCACGCTCGTCAACATACCGCCGCCAGCGTGAGTATTACACTGTTGTTATACCATCGCGGCGCAGGAGCGGCAGTACAGATGGCTCTGCCGCCCGCCCTGCCGCCGCCCGCCCTCATGTCCATCCCGCCGCCCACGCTCGTCAACATACCGCCGCCAGCGTGAGTATTACACTGTTGTTATACCATCACGGCGCAGGAGTGCGCGGCGGAACAGATGGCTCTGCCGCCCGCCCTGCCGCCGCCCGCCCTCATGTCCATCCCGCCGCCCACGCTCGTCAACATACCGCCGCCAGCGTGAGTATTACACTGTTGTTATACCATCACGGCGCAGGAGTGCGCGGCGGAACAGATGGCTCTGCCGCCCGCCCTGCCGCCCGCCCGCCCTCATGTCCATCCCGCCGCCCACGCTCGTCAACATACCGCCGCCAGCGTGAGTATTACACTGTTGTTATACCATCACGGCGCAGGAGTGCGCAGCGGAACAGATGGCTCTGCCGCCCGCTCTGCCGCCGCCCAACCTCATTTCATCCCGCCGCCCACACGATAAACGAATTTTGGCGCAACGGACTTACGGGCGTCCTCTTGAGTTTTAAATTTGAAAAAATCACGCATATGCACCCTATTTCAAAGTTGACTCATCAAGCTTAATTTAAATCTATTGTGTCCTTCCACAGAGCTCCGGGCACACAGCCTCAGCCGAACCTGCCCAAGGATTTCCAGGACGCCCTAGACATTATCTTCCCATCGGACGTGAAGAAGGACCAACCGCAGGACATGTTCGCTGGAGTCAACATGAACATGCCCCCGTTCCAGATGGGCATGGTGAACCCACCGGGCATGGTGAATCAACCGGGAATGGTGAACCCGTCAGGCATGGTGAACCAACCGGGCATGGTGAACCAACCGGGCATGGTCAACCAACCGGGCATGGTGAACCAACCGGGCATGGTGAACCAGCCAGGCATGAACCCCTTCCCACAGCCCGGCATCCTTGGGGAACCGCCCATGATGATGGGATTCAACGCCATGAACCCTATGTTCCCCCGGCCACAGCTCTACGATCATGTGCCCGGAACCAAGACTCAGAATAAGAGGTTTAACACTAATCAGAATATGAACCAGAATAATATGAGGCAGAATAATACTAACCAGAATATGAAAGCAAACCAGAAGAAAAAAGAGGAAAAGGAAAAAGCACAGAAGAATAAAGAGCAGATGGATGATCTAGCAATGCTGGGTATAGATGCTTCTGATGTGGGGGCCGGGATGTAGACATTACAATAAGAACTATAGGCAGCCGGTTTTAGCACTCCCGGCGAACAGATTCTAGATGTAGACTCATGTCTACATCTAGAATCTGTTCGCCGGGATAATGTATATAGTGCATAGGGTAATCCCTATGAACGCCTATAGTGCATAGGGCAATCCCTATCAACTATAGGCAGTGCCGGTTTTAGCACTCCCGGTGAACAGATTTATTCATACTTGTAAAGAGCAGATGGATGATCTAGCGATGTTGGGCATTGATGCTTCAGGTGGGAACCAGGATGTACCCATTATTTTATGAAATTATCTCGCAGAGGGCGCCGGTAGTGCTAGAACCGGCACCGCCTATAGTGCCGGTTCTAGCACTCCCAGCGCCCTCTGCGAGATTTGTTTTGGGCCCAGGAGACCTACTACGAAACCGTTTTGTGACTCAAACAATCGAACGAGAATGCCGCGTCCTGCTCTAACAACGTCATTTCACGTTTGTTAGAGTAGGTCGCGGCATTCTCGTTCGATTGTTTGAGTCTCAAAACGGTTTCGTGGTACGGCCCCAGGGTGCTGGTAGTGCTAAAAGACGAGGCGCCCCTTTTATCCGGCGCCCTGTGCGGTCGCCTAACGCCGCTACTGACTAAAGGGTTTTGAAAAATGGGTAAAACACTTCTAATAATATAGAAATCCAAATTAAGGTTTACATAGTAAAGACAAGACCGACATTGTTAAGTTAGGTCTATATTACTACACTACCAGAAGGTAATGTTAACATTATGTCCTATGGAAGAGGATAAAAGTGTTATATAAAATCAGTATCAAATCAATTGAGGACAATATTAACCATGATCTATCAAAATATAAAAATATTCACACAGCCATAACTACACAAAGTATTCTTATTTGTCTTTTTTTTCGGGAACATTGGGAAAAATATCACATGACTGCATAAATAAATATCTTATCAGTAAGAGCAAAGAGGGTTAAAAATTAAAATACATTATTAACTAATTTTATTACATGTAGAAAAATCTTACAGAAAATATATTAGTTGTGACCTCAGTTGTGACTTAGTTTCTTTTAAGCACATAATATCTAGTAAAGGCTAGCTGAAATAAACTAACAATATTACAATTTTGATTTTATCATAATATAAGTATTTAACTAAACCACAGACTAAACATGCATTATATTATTGTCGACACCTTTGTATACAGGATGTAACAAAACTATGTGATAATACTTTAGGGTGTGTATGGGTTCCCTATATAGAGTTCACTGTGAAAGTAGCAGCGCTAAAAGAGTAGCTTTTTTAATTTTGTATGGAATAATCATGATGCTGGGGCGTACAAATCACAAAAAAATTGCTCCTTCAGCGCTGCTACTCTCACTGTGAACTCCATACGTGATACACATACTCACCCATAAGTAATATCACTTTGTTTTGTTATACCTTGTATAATTGACCTAAGTTAAGAACATAGATAAAAACTTTTTAACCCACACTTAAACGGTGTGACCTAACCCATATCCCTAAATCAATTTTTGGTAATTGCAAACCTAGGTTTGCTGCTTGTTTTGGCATCTAGCATAAGCTAGACAATAAAATGTATGTATATGTATTATGTATTGTAATTCCGAATAGGTATTTTTGACGAAATAAACAATTTTCTATTTAATCTGTACGATTTTGTTTCATTGTAAACTAACAAGCTTTTATACGTTCATACTTTTTATCTATAAAAATAATAATTGTAAAGAGCCGTGTTCTTATGGCTATTCAGTCACGGTTAAACTACACGAAATAATTGTAATTTGTACCATCGAGGAAATTGATTCCTATGCAGTTGAAGAACCTACGTCATGTGGTCGACTTATGTCAATTCAATGTTAGCTGTGGCCTGTGATCGGTCGGATGAGTTTGACTCAACGCGACCAAATTACTGAGGTCCGCCATCTGCCTAGGAATCAACTTCTCTGATAGTACAGTAAATAAATTTATTATATTATAACGATGTAAATACATTGACGATACACTGCAAACTTAACGCGATTACGTTGTATTCGATTCTTCGCTATTATTTTTTGTTTATAAAATTAGGGGGCAAACAAACGGGTTACCTGATGGAGAGAAACTATCGTCGCTTATGGACACTCGCAACATCAGAAGAGTTTCAGGTGCGTTGCCTTTATTACTGTTTACTAAAGATTTTTTGTGAATAAAACTATAAATTTTAATAATAAAATTGATTGTTTTCAACAATGATATTGTATGTTACTAACGTAACTAGATTGGCAGTTTACGACAGCAGCGCGTCACCACTTTGAAGATGCCTGCAGGCATATCTGCCATACATAATGACATAATAACATTATGAAGTGACTTTGTCTTTTGGGCTATCAAGTGGTTACGCATTTCTGAGAATCGTTTGTAAGACGTTGCCACTCTAGTATTTTAGAAACTCATTGGTTTTCAACGTATATTAGTTGAAAACAATCAACAGCAAAAATGTGACGCTGAAAACATCGCGTTACTCGCGCGAGATTTACATCACCAAAACAAAACAATCAGCGAATGAGCAGATATTTACATTATTTACTGTCCGTCTGTGTGTCGATTTTTACCCGTGACAATAACCATAAGGACGACCCACAGATGAGAAATTGAAATTATTCCTTACAGAAAATACTATTACTTACTGGGTTTAGGGTGCGGTTTCCACTGAAGCGGAGCGAAGCTTAGCGGTGCCCGAATTGACCAATCGTGCTATTCCAGCGGAATGACAGCGAAGATTTCGAGCATGGTGATTGGTCAATTCGGCACCGCTAAGCTCCGCTCCGCGTCACTGGAAACGCGGCCTTTTAATCTTCTTGGTTCAAAATTCAGATTTTTGAAGCAAACTGTATTTTATGAAAATGAATCGGATAAATTATATTTAAGTATTATGAGTGCGAGAGTGTATCTGTCTGTTTGTTACCTCTTTGTTATTAAATGGTCGCTGTTAAGCATTTGTGTATTAACCCGCAATTTTTTCATGTTGAATTATGAATATAGTCTTGGTCTAAATAATCTAAATGATGTAAAGAACAGAGGCGTCAAAAAGAGCCTGAATTGTTTCGAGAAAAGAATGGTACGGCCGTGCCCCCAGATTACTGCATTCATAAGCCAATGCGTATTTCTTTTGTGGGATGATATACAAATGCTTAACAGCAACCAAATGTTGGTCTTTTCGATGATCATGATGATGTTTCAACGTGATTTGTTTATCGATGATTCGACGATGACTTGCATATTAGACGGGTAACGCCGCGCGCGCTTCTAGTATGCGTAATATAAGTGCTAGTATTGTACTGAGATGATCAGTGGGCTTGGGAGCGCGCTATCATTCGTCAGTTGTTGCATCATGTAAGTGGTTTTATTCGTGTACAGTTTTTTTCAATTCGGAATTTATGAGTGATTCTTATAACGAGAAAATAGTATACTGTATACCAGAGATATTCAGGGAAATAAAGGAACCATGCAGTACGCCTCTTATTAAAAAATATACCGAATTAAGGAAATAAATTAGGAGAATAATTTAAAGACTAGAGACATGTAGTGTTGGGAAGGGATAAGTAAAATTTATAAGTGTGTAAAAAGGTACTGTAATTCTGTATGAGGAATAAAAAAATACCTATGTTGCGACAATGATAATAATAATAAAACACTTTATTGCTCACAACAAAATATGATGGTGACAATTTATCAACCATAATGTTATCATAGTGACCTTTTTTTCTAAAAATAATTTCTGGCCCATTGATCGCCATGCGTTTGGGACTTTCACAAACACCGGTTTTAAGGTGGATGATGAAATATAACTTCCAATTTCACCATGAGTAGGTATAACAGTAGTGTTAGGAAATAGTATCTACCTACTTACTACAGTACCAAAGGCACCTTCTTAGTACTTGTAAGTCTGTCTATTACCTTTTCACGGTAAATTGTCGCGAAGATGCTTTGAGTCCTGGATGAAAATACTTTTATCCCTTAAAAAATGCACGGTGGAAACCGTGCATTTTTTTACGAAATTCCAGCAAACATCTAGTATGCTGTATATGTACTGTGTTGTTTCTGTTCAAAGCTAACAAAGTTAATTTCGTTACGGAATCTTTCAATTTCGGTATTGTGAAAAATATTATTATCAATGTTTTGAACCTGTAATCAGAGTATGATAAGAGATTATAGAGGTAACACTGGTTCAATGTGGTATCTTACGTGTGTTAGGTATGTCATGTTGCTATACACATTACACACGTAAGAAGCAGTGATGCTGCTTCTTACGGTGCGTCCACATTTGTATCATTTGCGCGATCAGATCTCCGATCAGATCTCCGTCGCGATCATCGCGCCGTATCAAGTATGCGTGTCATAGTGTGGACGCCTATTAGATCATTCTGCCGATCATGCGAGTATTTGATACGGCATGTATTAGATACGCGGTTAATAGCGATCGGGGCGTATCATGATACGCGTATCATTTTGACACGCTTCGATGATACGCGACGGAGATCTGATCGGGGATCTGATCGCGCAAATGATACAAATGTGGACGCACCCTTACGTGTGTTATGTCATGATAAACTACTGATAACGCCTTTATATTGAATATTTATTAATGATCTCTATGTAGAGTCTGCAAAATATGATAAAGAGTAGATATCTAAGGCGTATCAATAACCAAAATACTAGTCTGAAAAATTCAATGGTTAAATTTTTAAATTATGGTTTAGATAAATTACATTTAGATTTAGAGATAAATTAATGATTGAGTGTTTTATGTTTACAATCACAGACACAATGTGATGAAGTTTACACTTTTTTAGCTAAACCATGTCGGGAGACAAAGTATTCCACTCGAGGTCTAAAGGTATACCTTCAGAGGGAGTGAAGGACCAGTACGCTGACGGAAAAGCCGCTAAGATCTGGAAGAAGTACATCGGTGACAGCAACGAGCGAACACAGAACTACAAGGATTTTTTGACAGGTCTTCTGAAAAAACATGGCTGCTCGAAGGTTCTGGACGCCGCCTGCGGTACTGGGTGAGTTTAAACATGGCTGCTCGAAGGTTCTGGACGCCGCCTGCGGTACTGGGTGAGTTTAAACATGGCTGCTCGAAGGTTCTGGACGCCGCCTGCGGTACTGGGTGAGTTTAAACATGGCTGCTCGAAGGTTCTGGACGCCGCCTGCGGTACTGGGTGAGTTTAAACATGGCTGCTCGAAGGTTCTGGACGCCGCCTGCGGTACTGGGTGAGTTTAAACATGGCTGCTCGAAGGTTCTGGACGCCGCCTGCGGTACTGGGTGAGTTTAAACATGGCTGCTCGAAGGTTCTGGACGCCGCCTGCGGTACTGGGTGAGTTTAAACATGGCTGCTCGAAGGTTCTGGACGCCGCCTGCGGTACTGGGTGAGTTTAAACATGGCTGCTCGAAGGTTCTGGACGCCGCCTGCGGTACTGGGTGAGTTTAAACATGGCTGCTCGAAGGTTCTGGACGCCGCCTGCGGTACTGGGTGAGTTTAAACATGGCTGCTCGAAGGTTCTGGACGCCGCCTGCGGTACTGGGTGAGTTTAAACATGGCTGCTCGAAGGTTCTGGACGCCGCCTGCGGTACTGGGTGAGTTTAAACATGGCTGCTCGAAGGTTCTGGACGCCGCCTGCGGTACTGGGTGAGTTTAAACATGGCTGCTCGAAGGTTCTGGACGCCGCCTGCGGTACTGGGTGAGTTTAAACATGGCTGCTCGAAGGTTCTGGACGCCGCCTGCGGTACTGGGTGAGTTTAAACATGGCTGCTCGAAGGTTCTGGACGCCGCCTGCGGTACTGGGTGAGTTTAAACATGGCTGCTCGAAGGTTCTGGACGCCGCCTGCGGTACTGGGTGAGCTTCATTCGAGACTAGAGACCACGCCACTACGCTGCAGCGAAGCGACGCTACACTTCATCATACTGATAATATTATGACGTGCGACTTAGCTTATTCCTCCGTAGAAAAATCCCAATTCCCAAGCGGCAGCCGGCTACCGCATAACAATTAAAAAACTTGTATCTGCAATGGATACCCTGCACGATGCAGTGTTAAGAATTTAGAATGCCATGCTTCATGCTGCTTGCGGGAAAAGCTATGCTTTGGCACGAAGGCTGGAAAATTATTTTTTTCCGGTGCATAATATAGTCTTGTCGCGAAGCACACAGATTATCGATTACTGACCTTTTGCTTAGGTACCTAATTGTCCCCGAATATGTTGCTATTTCTTTTACACAGGACATTTATGATTATCGTGAAACGTAACATTTCGTATGCGATAAAATATTTACGGATTATGATATTGTAAGTGTGATTTTTTTTTGCAGTATCGACTCCATGATGTTGGTGGATGAGGGATACAAGGTGGTCTCCGTGGACGCGTCAGACAAGATGTTGAAACACGCGCTAAAGGCGCGCTGGGACAAACGCAAGGACGCCAGATACGACGCCTGGGGTACGTTGGACACAAATAATAAACACTAGTAGATAGTAGATAGAGCCCGCAACTCCGTTGCGCCAAAATTCGATTACCGCGCGGGAACCGTACATATTTTCCAACAAAATAATAGGCTTGATGACTATTTTTTTTTTCTTATTGGTAATTGAAAGACCCTTAAAAAATAGAAACATTGCTGAAAGAATGACTCTGATAGCTCAAAAATTCACCAAGATATGACAATTCAAACATCTCATAAAATAGACCCGCCCGAAACGCTGCATACAAAGTGCTACGAAAGACTGACGTCACTCTTTCGTAGTTTGTACGGATCGGGAGAGAACTTTGTTCGATAGGTATATTAAATATTGCGTTTATGAAAGTGGTTTCAGAACAAAAGTTGCTTTAATTGCATAAGTTATCGAATAGTATACAAATATTAAGAAATTTAATTGAAAAAAAATTCGACTTGATTATCCAACTTTGAAGGCGCATAACAAAAAAAATACAAATGCTATCGAGCTGAAATTTTGGGAACACTTATTTTTTACCGTGATTTCTTTATTTTATTAACAAAATTTGCTAATCTTTGACCTTGTCATCATCCCTATTCTAAGTATGTCGTTTCTCGGGACTTATAGTATCTGCATTCTGCATACCAAATTTAATCAAAATCGGTTTAGCGTTTTAAGCGTGACACTTTCGCATTTATAATCTTAGTATAGATTATGCCATCCTTACTTTCTTACTAATATTTAATTGTTTATCTTCGACTTGATAGTAGTCAATAAAGATCATTTGAAATTTCATCTATTTGTATCGACATAATGAGACTGACCCTTGCTTTGAAGTAGCCCGAAGGCTAAATTTTCACTTTTGTCCTGTAAAAGGGAAGCATTTCTGTGGAATTCTTTAACTCTGTTTTGCCTTATTATGCAAAGAACTAAGTTCTCAATATACTACCTACCTACTATAATACAAAGACGATAACCGCTTATATAATTATGGCAATTTCCAGTGATAGAAGAAGCTAGCTGGGAGACTCTGCCGGAAGATATCAACCGTTTTCAGCCCGGCGCCAAGTTTGATGCCATCATCTGTCTCGGCAACTCCTTCGCCCATCTTCTAGATGATTACCCGGACCAGAGGACGCAGAAGATGTGCTTGAAGAACTTCGCGACAGTCCTCAAACCTGGTGGCCTCCTGTTCATTGACCACAGGAACTACGACGCCATGATCGAAGGCAGAGGCGCACCGGGACACTCCATTTATTATAATGTAAGTATGAAGTGTGTTGTGTCTAAGCAAGCAAGAGGCAGTGGCGACCCTAGGGGGTAGCGAATAGGGCAATCGCCCGGGGCCTCGCGCTTTGCAGGGGCCTCGCAAGGTGTTTTTTTTTTCTGTCTGGAAATGCTATTATGCATCCCCGGCAGTGCTGGGGAGGACAACCGGGGTATGTGGGACTCGCTGCGACCTATGAGATGGTAAGTGGCCGCAGCTCTACCCACTTAAACCCGACCGTGTTCCTTTCTGCGCCGCTACTGACAGATCCCCGGGAAATGTTCCACACCGTAGGTGTGGGGTCACCGCAGATGTGGGGCCACCGCAGAATGTGGGGCCACCGAAGGAGATGTAGGGCCACCGCAGAGCAAGACAAAAGGCCTAGCAAAAACCTGCCGCCCAGCGCCTCGCAATGGATAAAGCCATTGGCAAGAGGGAGCTATAATCCGATCTTGTGCCATCTCAGGATGGAATGGAATAGGAACTTGCCTCGGGCCGACACTGATGCTAATCTTCTGTGGACGTAATATCACATAGTACCTATTTAACAATTAACAAATTCGTAGTCTATACAAATTGTTAATTACATTATAATTATATTAGGTACCTATTGTTAATATCATGTACCTATGCGTAAGCTTATATGTCTCGATTTTTATAATAGTTTGTTAGTTACATTGTTAAAATAATTATCCTGTAGGTTACCAGTAATAGTAAGTAGCTAAATTTAAATTATTATAGTTATAAATTAATTTAAAATTATTTCGTGGGAGTGTGGTGGGAGTAGTTATAAAGTCAGCGTGGAAGGGACAGCTGATCATATTCGCAAGAGACTATTATATAATAGTGACTTATATTTACGACAATTATGTTATTAAAGCATATTAAAAGCGGTGTAATCAGTCTGAACTGGTAAAGTTTATCGCACTGACCTGTGATGAGCTATGACGAAATGTGTTATTAAATAATGTTATACGTGAGCGCTCATATCTCTTAACCTTTACTTATTTAGGATAGCTTATTGTTACCATCCGTGTACAACAACGGACAGTTTCATAATGCAGTATATCCAGTTATGGGCGCGTTATCAATGGGCGCTGCTGGTAAAGGAGATCTGTCAAAAATTACGTTTTTGTATGATAGAAGTGTTAGTTCCTTTTCTCGCCACGTTTATTTAACCCATCAGTCGTGGCAAAAAGAGACACAATAGCTTTTTCATTGTTATCGCGGCCGGATGTGGCCGCTTGGGGCTTCATGAATTAAAGCCTTGTCGAGCTGTAGAAATCAACTTCTCTGATAGTACGATTACCGCGCATAAACCATACGCGGTTGCGAGCAACATCGACTGATTTGAAGGAATGTGGTGTCAACTTATAATTTATATTCGTTATAATTTATATTGTCGAGACCGCCCAGTCCTAGGC
This sequence comes from Polyommatus iphigenia, assembly GCA_963422495.1. NCBI lineage: Eukaryota > Metazoa > Arthropoda > Insecta > Lepidoptera > Lycaenidae > Polyommatus > Polyommatus iphigenia. The sequence goes on from OY730189.1 coordinate 976,575, forward strand.
TAGAGTAGACAAGAAAATAATTTCCTATGAAAAAATCCCATACTTAGTTAAAATATCCAATGATACAATGCATTTCATTACAATGTCCTTTATTTCAGTCAAAATACCCCGTGGACATGAAGACATCGGTGCTGGTTGTGCAGGGCAAGCCCGAGCTAGTGGCACTTGACTATTGCATCGGAGCGACCAACGACGGCGCTATCAGCGAATACAGGTAATTGGAAAATAATATCTAATCTAATCTTAAATCTAATAATAAAAGTAAAGACATATAATTTGCGCACAAAGGATAAAATAAATATTTCTTCAAAGTTGACTTCAGTAAAAAACTGATTCAAAGCGCCATCTATCGTTAAGTTGAACAATGTACTTTATATTGAGCATTTTTGAGATGCGAAGCGCCATCTATTGCAGATTAAAAAAACTAAATGTCAAAAATGGAAAGATATTTAGTTTGGCAAACATAGATGGCGCTTTTCTTAAATTGTATTTTTTTAAAATTAATATTTAGTTTATCTAACATAGATGGCGTTTTTTGTTAAATTATATTTCTTTTATCAAGGTTTTTTTTCACAAATTTTTAAGAATAAAAAAGACGGGTTGTACTCCGGGAGTGCCGGCAGAAGTGAAAACTTGATTATTAACGTTGTGCATTTTTTGTAACCCATTTTTTATGAAAATCGATTATAATAAATCGATTTTTTAATGAATCGATAATAAACCCTTACAATCGATTAAATTTTTAACACATTTTTTATGAAAATCGATTTTTTTTTAAATTAATCGAAACCCTTACAATTCGAGTTCGAGTTTTCGAGTTAGAGTTCGACACAAAACACTACTCTCCAACCGTCTTACGGTTTTTCTATGGTTTTTCGATCAACACGAAAATCTGACGCGAGTTTCACAGTTTTTACCCATCCCACAAAAGTGCTCAACGCCGCTAAAGAAGTTTTCACTTCAATAAACTTACAATGATTCTGAATATAAAGTAACAGAACTAATTGAATACATGATAAAATACTATTTAATAACCAATTTTAAATAATTATGAGGTTATTAGGCGATCGCGTTGTGGGGCACCCTATAAAAATATTATATCTACAATAAACATTATTTTTCAGCGAATTCCGGTTGTGCTACTACCCGCACAGACTTGAGAAGTTCACACAGATGTTGGATGAAGCATTCGACAACAAGGCAAAGCACAGTATATACGCAGACTTCAAACCACTGAATCAAGTAGAAAACCCGGCATATTATATACACGTTATGCAGAAAGCGTTAAAGTAATTTATTTGTTTAGTTATATTGTAAATAGGAACTATAATACTACGTAATAATTATTATCCTAACATCAAAAAATGTATATGTTTTTCTGAAACTCAATACTTCAATGTAAATAGACATGTAATATGTTCATGTTTTACTTCTACTTTATACACTGGATTTTACAATAATTTGTTGTATAAATATGATTAGAATAAATGTATTTTTAATTCATTCCTATGCTATTTCTAGTTGTTGAATAAATAACTCAATAAAATTGACATTTGATTTTATTTTAAAATTTATTTGTAAATCATAAATGACATATATATCTATGTTACCTTGGGTCGTTGCCATAGCACCGAACTTGTTTACTTCAGACATACGTAGTATCTCTTATTAGTCTGTGCTTCAGACTTCAATAAATATTCTTATAATAAAAGTACTACGTTACAAAATGCATTTCAATTACACAACATAGTTGACGACGAGGATGACTACGAACTTGCAGAATTGGAAGAGGATTCGCGCCTCCATACGAGCACAATTTACGAGGTAGGAATCATACTTAGAAAGACATGAGAATCTTGATTACGCGGAGACTCATGTCAGGCTACAGCGCCTACACGAAGATTTTCAAATAATTCGAGAACTGCAACAAAATATAATATCAGAAGTGCCAGATGAGGAACTGGATGATGAGATTGAGACTAGTTACAATATTGAAGAGGAATTTATTTCCATCAAAGTTAAACTTCTTAACATGCAACAACAAGCTAAAAGTAATTCTACAACTACTCGAATACTACAATTAGATACAGAGAACAGATGTATACACTGCGATACATTGGAGAAATTTTTAAACAAAGAAAACCTACAATCTACAACATTTTTAGAAGATCCAGCCAACGCCGTGGACAAAACTGAAAACATCATACACGACTCATTAAAATCTATACCTACGGATGAGAGCATACAAAACAAAGTACCGAACGAACTCCCATCAAGAGAAGTAATGAATACACAATATGAATACAATTCCATTGACAAAATAAACGATGCATTGAAGGATGAACGGGACACGAACGACACTCAAAAAGGAAAATATTATACAGAACAGAATGAGAACAAAAGGCAGAATATTATTATTCAAAGGAAATTGAAAAATACTATAAACAGATTCAAATATTATACAAAAGCGACATTCGAGTTAAAAATACATATTAAGCACAAATGGAAAGAAAAGGAAGAATGCGAATGGAAATACGACTGGAAGGAGTGATTTATTTACAATATCACATACCCACTTTTTGGATACATAAAAGATACACATAACATATACAAGAAGAGAACTACTATTAAATATACATGGAATAAGGAGGAGGGAGGAAGGAGGCGGCTACCAACAATTTTACGCCGCCTGGGCCTACGACACTCGCGCTATAAGGTCGTCACTGATGCTGCAACAATTTGGCACTTACTGGAGCTTTTACCTCTCCTGTTCAGGCATTCAGGAATAGCGGGGGAGAGCTGACATATACTTATCTATGTTACCTTGGGTCGTAGCACCGAACTTGTTTACTTCAGACTTCAATAAATATTCTTATAATAAAAGTACTACGTTACAAAATGCATTTCAATTACACAACAATAAATAATATTATTTATATTATATTTGTGTAGGATTCATTTTACAAGTATACAAAATAAATACCTACTGCTTCGTAGAATAAAACACATTATTAAAAATGGAATAATTTAATCTAATAAAGAGATATGAACATGAGAATTAACTTAGAGGTGTCCGAGGACTTAAAGATAAAGAAAAAACTAAGCTAATGTTGTCTATGATCCCACAATGATGTTGTTGATGGGGATATGTATGAGCTTTACGAAGAAACCGATGAAACCCATGATGCAGAAACCGATGGCTGTGGCGATGGCGATCTTTTGGAATTCTGAAAACAAAAAAAAAACAATTTTAGTGGTAATAATTACTAGGGCACAAAATTAAAGTTTAGATTGCTAGGGTAAGATTTATAAATATTTTGTTCAAATCATTTCATAAACTGGTAAGGAAAGAACAAATGTTCTCAAAAAGGATAATTATGCTTTAAACCATCAATCCCCAAGCGGCAGCCAGCTGCCGCATAACAATTGAAAATCTATTGTGTCTGCGATATCCACGATGGTGGTGTTAAAAGATATTTTCATTGAATAAGCGAAACATGTTGAAAGAGATGACTTATAGATAACTAATAACAGCTATAGTGAACTACATAGTATATCAATAAAAATAAGTAGATCTGAGTATTTTTGTTTAAAGACAAATTACTGAGTAAGTCACATTTTGAGGATTTGTCTTTAAACAGAAATTATTTAACATAAAACCAACAAGGTTTTTCTTGTCATTTTAGACTGCCTATTTGGAAAACCCATTATGGTGTACAACCCGTCGGAAATATCTGCGGACCTCGCTGGAATGCGCTTCCCCGCTCCTCTACCCGTTATCATCTATCCAGTACGACGAATAGACGATAACGGGTAGAGGAGCGGGGAAGCGCATTCCAGCGAGGTCCGCAGATATTTCCGACGGGTTGTATGAATTTTATAATCTAAGCCAAGGTGCTTCTGAAGTACTGAAGCTGGAGTTATACCTATATACAAGAGTAGTACCTATACTTTGTGACTTGGCTAGGGTATGAAGGTCCATTAATTATTTCTCTTTGATGTTGTGGCAAAGTGCCAACAAGAAAATTGACAACAAACATCCAGAGTATAGCGATATATTTTAAAAGTTTATTACATTACTTTACCAACCTTTTCTGTCTGGTTTCGTGCATCTGCGGACTAATCTCATGGAGTCCTTGGCAAATTGCTTACCAGGTTCAACAAATTTGGCGATTTGATCCATGTTCTGGAAAAAAAAATATTATTTCTATATTTCAATAAATCACACAGGTTTCGGTCTCAATTTGCAACAAAATATTAACGCACCTTTAAATATTCGTTTGATATAGCTTAAATTTCTCTCTTTTCGAGAAGAATCGCACAAATTAAATACGAAAAAGCGACCGGACTCACAAAGTGAACGTCGAGAAAAATGACAATTTCGGATGACAAAAGCAAACGTCAGCCACGTTTCGATGAAGTTGGCACGTCACCAAGCGTGTTCTGTGTTCGGATACCACTACTAAAAATAAAATTATACATAATTATAGAAAGAACTCAGGCTCAATGTTTAGTTTTCCTTTTAATTTTATTTACCTATGTATGTTTTATCTTTTTATAGTAATTTAGTGAAATTATTTTATGTAAAACGTGCTGCTGACTGTCTCTTAAAGGGTCCATTCACTATCCTGCATTGCAGTCCACCGTGCAGACTGCAGACTGCAGTCCGCGGGCTTATGCAGGATAGTGATTAGTGAATGGTGTTGCGACTTGCGCCTGCAGTGCAGGCCTATCCTGTTATTTATTCCTGCATAAGCCGGCGGACTGCACGGCGGACTGCAATGCAGGATAGTGAATGGACCCTTTAAACTCTAATGTCTTTAGTTGTTAATATACTTGATTTTATGTTCATTGTGATGTAGGCACTTCACATGGCTATTTGTATTTGCTATTGGCTATTTGTTGCATTTGGAAAAATTATTGACGTATTGTGTATACGATATATAGTCCGTCAAAGAAGTCACGACATTAATAGAGTCGCCACTTGTTTCCGGTGTGGCCTATTATGGCCACACTGTATCCAGTCACTATAAAAGATTTTGATACTTTATATTAAATACAGTTTTAAAAACACGTTGTAAATATTATGATTTATATATATTATTATGTAGTTAAGAAAATTTGAAATAATTATGATGTAGTTATAGTGTGTGTTTAATTTACGATATTACAAGAAACACTCTAATGTATGTAAAGTATTATAATCTTTGTATAACTCACCTCATCACTAACTTACACGTACTGTAGCTGGTTTCGGTGGCTCCAGTAATCATCTTGTAATGCTATTATGTGTATTTTGTATCATATTATAAAAACATCAGCTACTTTAAAAAATATATTGCCTGTTTACTTACAAATACATTATTGGTTCTGTTAAAAAGACTTAGAACATGTAACTTTATGTAAGTTATCAGTTATCACAAATATGTCATTAGCTGGTTAAAATTAATTGTATGTATCTATGTGCATGATGGAAGAGACTGCTCTCCACGACACGACAGTGTGGGGAGCAGTGTTTTGTTTAAGATACTTAACATGTAAAATTCTTTTTTGGAGGAAATAAAGATTTGTTTGTTTATATATGTAATAGTCTGTCAAGAAAGTGAAGAAATTAAAAAGTGGCAACATCGTAGTGTCATCCCTTTCAAATCAATCTAAGAAAAAAGGGATGACACTACGATGTTTGCCACTTTTTAATTTCTTCATTTTCTTGACGGACTATATAAAAATGCAATAACTCGATTAAACGGTTGAACCGATGTGGCTAATTTTAGTCTTAAAATATCCCTGGAAGTCCAGAGAAGGTTTATAAGTGACACGAAGTTCACCGGGACATCAGCTAGTCACTAGTATTACATATTATGAATTTATAACACCTGTTATTTAAGTACCCTCTCCCTGAGAGGTGCAGAGCTACTTTGATGACCAGTCAGAGCTGAGAGACGCTCACTCCTGATTTATTAAGGAACTACTTATTTCAAAAATACAAAAAATAAAAAAATAAAAAACAGGGTTTTGTTATTTTAATAAAATATGATCATCCAAATAATATTCTACAATGCAGCCGGAAACAGAATCATCGCCACTTTCTAGGTCCATGTAGGTAGTTACAGCAGTGGTGTCACAGTGAAGAGGCACTTTTATCTTCAATAATCAGCTCTTCAATATCCTATTAAAGGGTTCATTCCCACTCCTTGTATTTATTTTCAGTGTTTTTTTTTTTCAAAATGATAGCATAAATTCTCCCAGTCATTTCGGTTATTTCGCTAAACGCTTTTTCTGCTACCTGTAAACATAAAACATAATACTTAATTATAATATTATATTACGCTGCATCAAAGTGTTAAAGGAGTTAAGCACATACACTGTGACATGAGAATTTTATATACATGTAAGATACATAATTATTACGCTAAGCACCTAAGTCAAAGTATCAATCATTGTTAGGCGCGTTATATTATAGATTTCTTTGACAGTTCATTGTTTACGTAAACATAAGGTTTATGTAAAATTATTGTTTTAATATACCACTTAATACTTACTCAGGCTACTTAAAATTGCATTATACAATAAAATTAACAAACACACACACACATTGCACATATGGTAGCGGGGGCCCTGCCTGTGGGTGTGCACAGTGCAGGGTATGCCTGCACAGGTGTCAGTCGAAATAATAATTGATTTTCAATTTTGCATGTAGGCCTATTCCCAAACACATTCCGATCTACCTGCGCAGGCATACCTGCCCAGCCCAGGTGGACCTCTCCGGTAGACCGTAGCGGCTATGCTATGGCAGCTGTTACGTTAAAAAGTAAAACGCCAGCTGATCGAGATCGTCCTGTCAAAAAGTGACCAAAAAGTGACATCAAAAATCAAAATACAAGAATTATACAAATTACAATTTTCTGTTTGTTTTAGTGTAATAAATTTTAAAATCTTTTCGATAAATGTTTCAGTACCATCTGAAACTTTATATAATACGTGAGCCCAATTACAATATAATATTGGATCGTTTACTTTTGTAAAAAAATCTTAGACCAGAAACCATAATCATGTATGCAGTAGAAAAGAAATTTGAAATAGAAATGAAGTTAAAAAAGGTATTTTGGTCATTATTTTTATATTAAAAATCATTTTCATGCATAAATATAAGAAAAAGATTAAAGATATTACATTTCTGCAACCATGAATGTTCCGCCCACTTTTTTTAGGAAATGACCAACATACAAGAACTGAAGGCGGCAGCAAAACGTAGCTCGACGCTGGCTAGCGATGTGTGTAATGTTCTGGGTGCCTGTGAGCAACGGCTTCAGCAGTTGGAGACCGCTGTCCTCCCTCTGTATGGAGATACAGCGAGGTTACAACAGATACATCAGAGTAAGTCATTTGTATAAAGTAGTTAGTATATAAGTAGCATTTTCAGCTATATGTTTTAATACAGCACTTTCATTCAAACACAGCAGCGCAAAGTTTCCTTATCCCACCAAGCCCCACGCGGCGGCCACATGCGGCCACGAAACAATTGAATATTTATTGTGTCTTGTTTATTAAAGGACTTACGAAGGATTAAAGAGATTACACTTATGTATGTGTGTATGTGTAAGCTATTGCATGTAGATGAACTTCAACAGGGGTTCTGTGGAGAGTTGTGAGCTGACGTAAAAATAATGAATAAAGTGTCCCAAGTAAATTTTTCTTCTTTTCCTAAAATTATTTTGACTATTTACAGACATGGAAAAGACTGTGACCGCTCTGGACCATGTAATCAACTACTACATGGTCTCACGAGAACTAGCAGACCTCATACAGGGTGGACCGCACACCGCCTCAACGGAATCATTAAATGTTTATTTAGAGGTGCATATAGTTTGTCATCTACTTTTAATACAGGCAGTATTTACTATTTTTATCCAATTTCATTAAAACTAAAATAAAATATTTACTCTATGTTATAAATACTAATCCATGTGGCTGTCATTATCTATAATTTTTTATATTAAAAAATATTAAAATAAAAATAATATGATGGCTTTTCCAACTTATCAGAAATAGATAGCAATATTTATTAGGTTAAGCTCGAAGTAATTAATGTTTCTATTAATGAAGGAGAATATTATGTATTTTCAGGCACTAGACAAGCTGGCTGAAGCACAGAATTACTTCAACAAACACAACCCACAGAGCGTTGAGTTGGAGAATATTGTAAGTTATTATACAGTAAATTATCCTTCAATATATTTTTACTGTTATGGCTTCCACACATAACTGCGAATTCGTGCGAATTCGCATCACAATGTCATTTTTAGTATGAGTTTAGTCTCAGATATTTGCGATGCGATGTGAATTTGCAGTTTTGTGTGGGAGCCCTTATGCCTTTCTTTAACTAACATTTTGATTAAAACATGGAAAAAAATTTGTTTGTGTGACCATGATATTCCTATAACTTGAGACTAATTTTGTTAGCTAGTGGCTATATAAAATGTATATTATAATGTTGATTTTTATTTAGTAATATTTAATTAATCAGTGCAACAAAACATATTAAAGTTAGTTGCTTTTCAAGAGCACTTTGGCACTTTTATAATGTTTCTTGAACTACAGAACCAACTCTACAATACTGGAGTGCTAAAGCTGGAGAGTGCATTTGAAGATCTCCTCAACCGAAACACTCGGCCTGTCTCCCCGACATCACTTATGGACATGATTGCTTTGGAAGAAGGTGATTTGACAGTTTTTGTTTTATGTTTTACAAACAAACAGACAGGAGTGACGTCACTTACCATTTTTGCTTCAAAATTTATACAGTCATTTTAGTGAATGTGGCATTATGTAAGTATTTTAGTTTTTTAAAACACTAGTAATTATTAGTATATACCGTTTTCGCTTCAAAATTTAAACAGCCAGTTTAGAACTACAAAAATTGTCATTATTTAAATGTATTTTAGTTGTATTAACATAACAGTCATCTTTTTTACATGAAATTAATTTATCTTAAACCATGATAAAAATACTGCATCTTTCCCATTTAAATGATAAAACTCTGTCAACTAAGGCTTCTTACAGACGAACGGCACGTGTCGGCGGCAGTCGACGGCTGTCGGCGGCACATGTCGGCGGCAGTCGACGGCAGACGACGGCACGTGTCGGCGGCAGTCGGCGGCAGTCGACGGCAGCCGACGGCAGCCGTTGACAGTTTATGACGCTTGCAGGGGGCCTACCACGAACTTTCCTAAAACTATCATGGTTCCAGAACACTTTGTTGTAAGATTACAATAACATTACCATACTCACTTTTTAAATATAATTTTACTAAAAAATAGTAAAATATGCAAAACAATGTTAAATCCGCTGTGAAATATCAACTTTTTAGGATCGCTAGCTTGACGTAAAAGTAATAAATGTTTATCTGTCAAACGGTGTCGCTTAGGAGAGTTGGTGGTAGGCCCCCAGTTGTGACGTACCCCCGCAAGGTAAGCGTCCACAGGTCGGTATCGTACGCAACGGACGTCACGCATCAAACGGACATTTTTTTCACAGTACGTCCGCTGAATTGGCAGTGTACGGATTACCGACTAGCCTAGTAAATGAATGCTCTAAAGGGGGGTGTGGATGGAAAAGTCGAAAGCAGAAATTTTCGATTAGGAACATTGTTTAGACTAATTTGAAGATAAACATACTGGCTAGTCGGTAATCCGTACGCTGCCGATACAATGGATCTACTGTAAAAAAAATATGCGTTTGATGCAAAACGTCCGTTGCGTACTATACCGACCTGTGGACGCTTACCTTTACGCGTTACGTCACAACTGCAAGCGTGATAAACTGCCGCCGACGCGTGCCGCCGACACGTGCCGTTCGTCTGTAAGCGCTCTAACTCAGAAACTACTAACTAGGAATTAGTGTGTAAAAGTTATCAACAAAAACTTGATGTTATGATATTGAATGTACTGTAACTTCTCACAGCAATAATTTTACACTCTTCTTGTTCAAGAAGAGTGTAAAATTATTGCTGTGAGTATTCACCAGTGTATATTCACCAGTAGTTTCAAAACGATCAACCTCACACCTGAGGTTGAAAGTGGTCATGTAAATATGAATATTGTAAGAAATATATTGTACGGTCAACAGTTTGTCGACAGTACATCACGTTTCGCACTGTCAGCGTATACGCTATATACTAAAGTCTCACTCAGAACTTGAGTCACACTCAGATCTCACCAACATTCCTCAGACTCTAGTGTGGACAGCGTGAGCGTGAGCAACAGTAACTCATCCAGCACCGCATTGGAGACGATGCGGGCGGCGGCGACGTGGCTCAGCGACGCCGGCCGCCCGCCCGCGGGCCCGCTGTTGGCCATCCGGGCGCCGGCTGCACTCAACTCGCTAGTGGCCTTCAGGGACTATCTCAAGTCCCGCTCCATGGCCGCGTCGCCGTTGATGGTGAGTTAGACTCCACGCGATGAGTGAAACAAAATATATACACGGGTATAAGACATTACGCAAATCGATTCAATACCTATATCTCCACTTTTTGTTACAGAGATCTAAAAACATGCTGAATCGTAGTGACAGCACTCAAAGGAGGACCAGTAAAATACAAAAAGTGTAAGCTTATCCCTTTAAAAGTAATTAAATAGTGTATTACATCTTATTTTAACATTTTATTTTATTTTTTTATTTTTACTATTTATTGCACACACACATTTTTAACACGAAATATACACAGAAGAAAAACGACACAACATTATACTGTACTCGGCAAAACATTTATCATTGATAAAAACAAAAACTTGTCATTTTCTATATAAACCGCGATTGACAATGAAGTGTCAGATGTTCCTAGCTAGTCCATTGTCAATCGCCAAGTTTTTTGACAGGGAGTCAATGACCGCTACCGCCATGTTTCGCCGAGTACAGTATAGGTGAATGTCTCAAAACGGTCGACTAAAATTCTAAATCTACCATTCAAGTTATTAACATTATTTTCATTCTAAGTAACTTGATTTCAAATGTAGTTGATATTTGAATTAAGTTAGAATGAAAATAATATGCTAAATAGCGAGTCAAAATTATACTCATGAAGACACCAGCTATAAAAAATGTGGTTTTCACCAATTAGTTATTTATGTGTCAAAATCTTCACAACCATATGAAATATACATGAACGTAGAAAAAAAGGCGGACGGAGTCTTACTATATACAAAACTGTGTCTTCAGAGTCGGCCAGGCTGACTGTATGTACCTACACGGTCCGCTAGTCCATACCATTTGACAGGCGTAAGAATGTGTGCGTGGCTGACTCTGAAGACACAGTTTTGTATAAAGTAAGACTCCGTCTGCCTTTTGCCTACGTTCATGGAAAGATACTATTCCTTGTATTTAACAGGTTGGAGAAGCGGGCAATCAACATAATGATGAAGGCGTCTCAGACTCTGGAACAGTCGACGGGTCTGGCGATCGGTCCTCGACGCTCCATCAACGATTCCAGTGAGTATTTCATTTATTATTTACTAGTGACTTTTGATGATAAACATACGACTCACTACTTAGTTTTAAACTATGCCACCATGCCAATGAGAATAGAAGGTGTTTGCATCCTTTTTTTTCCAAGATGGCGGCCGCGGTGGACAATCGGTTTATTCCGTTCCGTTTCGTCTACATTTTTACAAAATGTATTTTTTTCCAAAATGGCGGTTTATTTAACAGGACGCTCTCTGCGTCATTTTTATTTTACAAGATGGCGACCGGGGGATAATCAGTTTGACTTTATGTCGTTATGTCGTTATTTACAATTTTATTTTACAAAATGGTGGTTTACTATGGGACGCTCCCTGCGTCTGATGTGTTTACAAGATGGCGGTTTTCAGGTGGGGAGGAGGGCGGGGACGAGGAGGCGGAGGCAGCGGGCACGCTGGCGGCGGCGCTGTGTCGGCTGGCGCGGCGCGAGCAGCGGCATGCGCTCGGCCTGGTGCCGCTGCCGCGCCTGCCCGCGCTGCTCGCCGCCATGACGCGCGAACCGCTGGCTTTGCTCGCGGCCGAGGTACACCGTACACACGCACACACTCACACCTACACATACGCACACTAAGTTACAAGGTGTACAGCGTGTACTTAGCGCGTAAGAGCCAGTCCACACGGCTCGTTGCGTTGTTTGTGTGGACTGGCTCTAACGGATATAAGTGTTAGTTATAAATTTGCCTCGTCATTTACAGTAAAGTGACAAGAGGCTAGACTACGTATCAGACATTATAGACATAACCCTATCTGTTCTGACTAGTGGTGAGCAAAATTGGTCTTGGTCTTGCAGTCTTGGTCTTGGTCTTGCAAAAAATGCAAGACCCAGACCAAGACCAAGACTACCCTAAGACTAGCAAGACCAAGACCAAGACTAGGTGTGCAAGAACAAGACCAAAACCAAGACCGACTATGCAAGAGTCTTGCTCCATGCAAGACTCTTGCTAAAAAAATTTACTTTATCGCAGTGACTATAATATGAAATAAAATATTTATAACAATTGATCTACCTAACATACATTTCAAGTTCTTGTGATACAGCCTGGAAACAGGCATTATGTAACCATGCATTTAAACTTAAAATTTGGGAAGATACGTGGCGGCCGTTATCTCCCAACCGAGGGAGAATCCGAAAATCTGGCCAAGTGCGAGTTGGACTCGCCCATGAAGGGTTTCGCAGCAGCAAAAAGGTTTATTTTATGAAATTAAAAGGTTTTTGATTTATTTTTATATTTCAGTTGATTTAATGAAAGTTAAGGTTTACCATTTATGACGTATAAAAAAAAGTACTTGCTAGTTTTCGTTCAAACCAATTTTCCTTGGTAGTTTTTATAGTAATGTACATGATATATTTTTTTAGACTTATCATGCCCCTACTTTCAAAGTTAGAGGGGGGCGGGGCATAGATTTTACCACTTTGGAAGAGTCACTCTCGCAAACTATTCAGGTTTATTTTCTAATATAAAAATTATATTAGAAATCTCAAAATGATTTTGAAAGACCTATCGATAGATACCCCACACATATAGGTTAGATTAAAAAAAAAACCTGAGAGGTGTCAAGGGATACCCGGATGGAACGGAGTTATTTCTTATGTACAAAAAACCGGTATACACTAAAAAAAAACAAAAAAAATGCTTTCTATGACAGAGAGATACGAGGGCTGCTATTTATGTATCCGGAACTGGCCACTTACAAGAACAATATTTAAAAAGTAATTACAACATTTGAAAATAGAACTCTTTGGTTAAAGAATACATTTTGTTTCATGTGACTGTCAATTATTTTTCCATTGTGGCGTCATTTTGAAAATTGCGTGTCTTCATTTGCCATGGATTTTACGCGTGAACATTTTCGTGCAATGATTTACTACGATTTTCGGCGTGGGCTAAATCAACAACAGTGCTTTATTCAACTCACCGCAACTTTTGGAGATGAAGCACCATCAAAAACCACTGTTTATTACTGGTACAGTGAGTTTAATCGTGGGCGGTCTATGCTCACGGATGAAAATAAAGAAGGTCGCCAAAAACAGCTGTTGTCCCACAAAATATAGATGCTGTGCGGGAACTAATAATGCGTGATCGTCATGTTACATATCGCGAGATAGAGGCGTCCTTAGGCATAAGTATGACGAGCATACATAAGATATTACACGAACATTTGGCTGTAAAAAAAATATGTTCGCGTTGGATTCCGCACAACTTGACAATCGATCAAAAACGGGCTCGTGTCGATTGGTGCAAAAAAATGATAAAAAAATACAACCGTGGTACGTCAAAAGCCGTTTATAATATCTACACAGGTGATGAATCTTGGATCTATGCATATGACCCCGAAACTAAACAACAGTCAACGGTGTGGGTGTTCCAAGATGAGCCGAAACCAACAAAAGTTACTCGTGCAAAAAGTACTTTGAAGCAAATGGTCGCCTGTTTTTTTGGAATTAATGGACATGTGGCTACAGTGCCATTGGAGAATCGTAAAACGGTTAATTCTGAATGGTATACGACTATTTGTTTACCAGAAGTCTTTGAAGAAATAAGAAAGGACAACCGACAACGCAGAATCATATTACATCACGACAATGCTAGCTGTCACACCTCAGCTGAAACAACTCAGTTTTTGGAGGGTCAAAAGATCGAATTGACTGGTCATCCGCCGTACAGCCCTGATTTGGCACCTAACGATTTCTTTTTATTTCCATACGCGAAGAACAAATTACGTGGTCAACGTTTTTCGAGCCGCGAAGAGGCTGTTGATGCGTTCAAAATGCACGTTTTGGAGATACCTCAATCAGAATGGAAAAAGTGCTATGAAAATTGGTTCCAGCGTATGCAAAAGTGTGTCGATCATCGCGGCGAATATTTTGAAAAGCAATAAAACCATATTAAATGATATATGTTTGTTTCTTTTTTTAATTCCGGATACATAAATAGCAGCCCTCGTACACAGACAGACAGAGAAAGACGCGCACGCCGCACGGCTTACAACTATTATACTATAGCAAAAAGCACAGACATAGATCAAGATAGATACCGCATCTATCTTCTGGCAAAAAGTGTCGGTCAAAAACTGTCGTTACAACTTTTTCCGTCTAGCTCCCTTTCGGAACGCGCGATAAGGAACTTCGTTCCAAAAAAATTTTTGTTTCAGTTGTACCTATGGGGACCCCTACAATTTTTTATGATTTTTCTATTTTTGTATCAAAATCTTAATGCGGTTCACAGATTACACCTACTTACCAACTTTCAATTCAGCTTTTATAGTTTCAAAGAAATGTGTCTGTGACATACGGACAGACAGACAGACATGACGAATCTATAAGGGTATCGTTTTTTGTCATTTGGCTACGGAACCCTAAAATACTTTAGAAGAAATCCGAGGGAAAGTTCTTATTTTTCAAAATTTTCATTTTCCTGCATTATTGCCGCTAAAAGATCAGCCTAAGCTGAGTTGGCTCTCGACTATTCATTAGTATTTTCAATTTAAAAATCATTCTCTTCTCTTCTGTATCTATCTTCGATAAGATCATGTAGCTAGTCTATAATTATTAAGATTTGAAAATGTATTTTCGAGAAAATTCAAAAGTTTACTAAAAGTTTTGAAAAGTGTTTGCAAGAGTCTTGCTTTTTGCAAGACCAAGACCAAGACTAGGCGTGCAAGACCAAGACCAAGACCAGACAGATTTCAGCAAGACCAAGACCAAGACTGCACAAGCAAGACCAAGACCAAGACTGGTCGAGTCTTGGTCTTGCTTTGCTCATCACTAGTTCTGACTAGGCGATTGATAACATCAAAATCAAACGCGTGGATAAAATACGCGATTTAGGTGTGATCGTTGACTCCAAACTTCGTTTTAATCACCAAATAGACACTACTGTGTCGAAAGCATGTAAACAACTAGGCTTAATTCTACGTCTAGGTAAACACTTCAAAAAGCCTGAGACTTTAAAAGTTTTATATTATGTATACGTACGTAGTATTTTAGAATTTGGAAGCATGGTTTGGAGCCCTCAATACGAAATACACATTGCAAGAATTGAAAAAATCCAAAATAAATTTCTAAAATCATTAGATTAAGTATATAACTAATAATTTAGTTTGTTATTATTTTTAGCAATATTCCGCGAAATAATTATTTCGCGGAATATTGCTAAAAATAATAACCAACTAAATTTTAAGCTATGGATTTCCGCAAAGTAACGCCTGATTCCATTAACTATATAACTAATACTAAATTCTGTGATTACAAGTCATCCCAATTGATGCAATGATGATGCAACCATTAAAAATGAGGCGCCAATATATTTTTATATTTTTATTTAAAATAATACACAATTATATTGATTCATGTTCATTATTAGAACATGTTTCTTTTAAAATCCCAAACTTTTTATCAAGATCAAAGAATACATTTCATATCCCTCTCTCACGAACCAACTTCTCAAAAAACTCTTTTCTTCGTCGTGCTTGTGACCTCTATAACAAAAATTTAAACACTGTTGACATATTTTGCAATAACTTATTATCATATAAATCAAAAGTGCGTGATTTGATTCTACAACAATTTTAGATTCATGTTATAGATACAGCTGCTAGCTATAAACATTATAAATGTAAAATATTATATTATTGTAAGGTGTTACTCGTATTGGGTATAATATTAATTTAAACTTTTATATGTAATAATTATTGTGTTCTAATGACTCAACGCTACGAATTCACCATAAATGTTATTAGTAGTTTTATATTAAGTAATGGTACTTTAGGCTTGATTGTAAACTTATAATTAAGTATTTTTGTATAATGGCTGTTTGTTACCTAAATAAAATAAAATAAAATTATTAAGAACCATTAGATAGGTTTTACATATTATCTTCCTTTCATAGATACGAAGATCGGGAGATAGCATGATATTTAACCAACAAATCACTTTATGGACGCCAAAACGGGCTTTAAGTGGCTGGATTTTAATCCTAACATTTAGACCTTTATCATAGACATAAACATTATTACGTAGGTGGAGCGTGCGTGCGGGCGGTCGCGTCGCGCGGCGGCGAAGTGCGGCGCGGGGGCGGCGGCGTGCTGGGCGCTGCTGTCGCGCCTGCAGCGGCTGCAGCCGGACGTGGCGCGCGCGCTGCAGCCCGCCTCGCCCGCGCCCTACACGCAGCTGCTCAACACCGCCCAGCACAACGTGAGTAGATCATGTAGTGTGTTTCGTCGCGCGGCGGCGAAGTGCGGCGCGGGGGCGGCGGCGTGCTGGGCGCTGCTGTCGCGCCTGCAGCGGCTGCAGCCGGACGTGGCGCGCGCGCTGCAGCCCGCCTCGCCCGCGCCCTACACGCAGCTGCTCAACACCGCCCAGCACAACGTGAGTAGATCATGTAGTGTGTTTCGTCGCGCGGCGGCGAAGTGCGGCGCGGGGGCGGCGGCGTGCTGGGCGCTGCTGTCGCGCCTGCAGCGGCTGCAGCCGGACGTGGCGCGCGCGCTGCAGCCCGCCTCGCCCGCGCCCTACACGCAGCTGCTCAACACCGCCCAGCACAACGTGAGTAGATCATGTAGTGTGTTTCGTCGCGCGGCGGCGAAGTGCGGCGCGGGGGCGGCGGCGTGCTGGGCGCTGCTGTCGCGCCTGCAGCGGCTGCAGCCGGACGTGGCGCGCGCGCTGCAGCCCGCCTCGCCCGCGCCCTACACGCAGCTGCTCAACACCGCCCAGCACAACGTGAGTAGATCATGTAGTGTGTTTCGTCGCGCGGCGGCGAAGTGCGGCGCGGGGGCGGCGGCGTGCTGGGCGCTGCTGTCGCGCCTGCAGCGGCTGCAGCCGGACGTGGCGCGCGCGCTGCAGCCCGCCTCGCCCGCGCCCTACACGCAGCTGCTCAACACCGCCCAGCACAACGTGAGTAGATCATGTAGTGTGTTTTCCAATTAAGGTGACGGAAGATTTGTCCACACCGTACCCGCCGCACGCGCCGCATCCCAGAATTCGTTGTATGAAATGACGTCACGAAATGCGGCGCGGCGCGGACACATTCATCTGCACCTTAAACAGCAATGCGACTCAACGGCACATAATGCGATTGAAGGTTCGATTTACGTGGTGAAAAATGTTGTTTCTGAATAAATTTCTCTGATGATATAAACCATATTGTATGTTACAGTGCGTCCGCTCGCTGGAGGAGTGGGTGAGCGGCGTGCGCGGCGACGGCGAGGCGGGCGCCGTGGACGGCACCGTGCACCAGCTCGCCGCCAGCGCGCTCGCCTACTGCCACGCCCTCGCGCACCACGCCCACGTCATCGGTGTGTGATTAAAAAAAGAGCGTGTGTGCCGAGCACACGTGTCAGATGCGAAACTTAGTCAAAATCGTCCCCTTACTCCGTGACGGTATCGCCATGACGCGACCTTGAAATTTTACTCTCAACGCGCTTATAGAAGTTTCACTTCAAAAATAGTTTTGATGCTTCTACTTTTACCTACTTTTATCAACCCCCTCCCCCAGTTTCATCCAGGTATTTTTATTCGCGTGGCCAATATCATTAGGCTGCCTTCACATTACGTCGCCAGTGGTGCGGCAGCCGCGCGGCTGCAGCGCTGCTGCCGCACTGCTTGCGACGTAATGTGAAGGCGCTCTTACATGTGGTATTTTTGTGACTGATCAGTGATCACCAAAGGATCCTATTATCATTGTATTTTGACTTCTTTATTCCAGGGCCGGCGCTGGCTGCAGAGCCTTCATACGCGCGTGCCGCTAGCCAGTTTCCAAACGTGCAGGACAAAAACGCCTTGATGCTTTCGTTGTATATGCGTAAGTAATATGTATATTGAAATAGATATGAAAAATGCAGTAATAGTTTTCATATTTTAATACTAAATTCAAAGTTTTGAAATGAACTTCATAGTTTAATGCAAATATTCTCTTGATTTTCCAACGCAACGTAAAAGCTAAAACGTCAGTGTTTTGACATGACAACTTTTTAAGTTTAAAGTGCCTTAACCAATATGTTAGGTCACTATTCTGACGTTTGAAATTTGAATGTTTTATTGAAATTCATGATCATAAATATTTATTTATATTAAACTAGCTGTCTCGGCAAACGTTGCTTTGCCGTAATATATTTGCCATGTTATTTTATTGAAGTGACTAAATAAGTATGTCACCATGGCAACGTCGATCGCTATCCCGTCGCACAAACAATGGTCGCCGTCAGTCTCAGGTTGTAATAATTTACTATTATTTATCCAACAAATGCACTTATCAATATATAAAGTACCGAGTAGCCGATTCTCAGACCTACTGAATATGCATATAAAATTTGGTAAAAATCAGTAAAGCCGTTTCGGAGGAGTTCGTGGACTAATATTGTGACACGAGAATTTTGTATACAGTATACAGGGTGTAACAAAAATAAGTGATAATACTTTAGGGTGTGTACGTGTTCCTTGTAGAGAGTTCACTGTGAAAGTAGCAGCGCTGAAAGACGAATTTTTTTTTCACTTTTGTATGGGGAAACTCGTGACGCTCGGCCCCTTGCCCATACAAAAGTGAAAAAATTTTTTCGTCTTTCAGCGCTGCTACTTTCACAGTGAACTCTCTACAAGGAAACAAGGAACACATGCACACCCTAAAGTATTATCACTTATTTTTGTTACACACTGTATAAGATTAAAACGGGTTACCCTAATGGTTACATCGATAAACTTATAATTAGACATCGGATTATATGCATTTGCATACTTGCATATGCAAATGCATATAATCTTGGGGTTTTTTAGGCGATAGTGCATATAATGGCATTTTTCCGTTGATAGTGCATATTTCGGCCATATTATGCCCTCGTAGTCTCCAAACTGTGTCCAAACCAATGTACAGAAATAACAAATATTATTAATGATAAGGCTGTTAAACATCGTTCTAAATATAAAATGAATAAAGGTGGCGTCCCCCAAGGGAGTATCTTAGGCCCAATACTATTTCTTTTATATATAAATGAATTGCCAGATGCCACTGATCACAGTTGTTATATGTTTGCTGACGATACAACCTTATTAATTAAGTCTACCAAAGATAAAATCAATTTTGAAATAAAACGTGAACTTGACAAAATTACTAAATGGCTTAATGAAAATTATTTACATATTAATATTGACAAAACTAATATAATCAAATTTAACAATTCACATAATACTGATGACATACCCAATACAAATAATAATAATTCTAATAATTCAATCAAATGCGTGCCGTTAGCATCATTCCTGGGTATCACACTTGATAACAAGTTAAAATGGAAAGACCATATCAAGAAAGTGTGTAATAAAATTTAGTTTGTTATTATTTTTAGCAATATTCCGCGAAATAAACTTCCACCTTTAAGTAAATGAGCGAGTGTACGCATAGGCATGCGTACAGCACCTTCCTCCTCCCACACTGCCTATGCGTACACTCGCATGCAAGAACTTGCAAACACCACCACCACACAAGCAATAATGTTGGCAAATCCGTGCAAGGCCCCTCACCACCATGCAGGTTGAAAACCTCGACGCGCGTTTCGCTCCAACACCGGAGCATCCTCAGGATGTGGACTCTACGAACAACGTCCGTCAAGTGCCGCCACCGGCCAAAACACCGCCTTTTATACCCTATCGAGCCCCTCTACTATCCCCACTACCCTCACCAGTACCCCCGAACATATTAATAAGCGGTGACGTAGTCAAGCAAGTTTGGTCATTCAACAATGCAAATCTGTTATTTTTCTTTTCTTTTATGATCTCTAATTGTTCCAACACGCTCAGCCGAAAGCCTTTATCGCATTTATGTAAAACTTTATAGGAATGTTGGCTAGTAGGCCCTTAACCATGGAATCTTTCGCAAGCCGACATATACTAATACTACTATTCATGCATCGTCATGTCATCCTTGGCAACACAAACTCGCGGCCTTTCATAGTTACATTCATAGATTATTATCGATCCCTCTTAGTAAAGATAATTATCAAAATTAGCTTAATATCATTTTCCAAATTGCGATATCCAACGGATATAGTCCAAAAATTATTAATAATATTTTGAAAAATAAAAACAAGAAAGAACTGGTTAAGTTTTTGTACGCAGGTCCTATTGACAAGGAGGTAGTTAGATATAAGTCCAGTTTGACCTACGTGGGAGAGGTATCTGCACGCTTATCCAAAATAATGAAAAACAACGATATGCATGTCGCATTCAGGACAAATAATACTTTAAAACATCATTTATGTCATAACAAAGACCGGATTGATGAAAAATATCAGTCCGGTGTCTATAAGATCGATTGTCCTGAATGCGATAGTGTATATGTGGGTCAGACTGGACGCAGCTTTGAGACTCGGTATAAAGAACATATCGCGGCTTATAGGAATGGTCATCCTGATAAGTCACATTTTGCTAAACATCTTTTAGATAGTAATCATACCGTGCCCGATGGCCCTTCCTATAAAGTTTTACATAAATGCGATAAAGGCTTTCGGCTGAGCGTGTTGGAACAATTTGAGATCATAAAAGAAAATAAAAATAACAGATTTGCATTGTTGAATGACCAAACTTGCTTGACTACGTCACCGCTTATTAATATGTTCGGGGGTACTGGTGAGGGTAGTGGGGATAGTAGAGGGGCTCGATAGGGTATAAAAAGCGGTGTTTTGGCCGGTGGCGGCACTTGACGGACGTTGTTCGTAGAGTCCACATCCTGAGGATGCTCCGGTGTTGGAGCGAAACGCGCGTCGAGGTTTTCAACCTGCATGGTGGTGAGGGGCCTTGCACGGATTTGCCAACATTATTGCTTGTGTGGTGGTGGTGTTTGCAAGTTCTTGCATGCGAGTGTACGCATAGGCAGTGTGGGAGGAGGGAGGTGCTGTACGCATGCCTATGCGTACACTCACTCATTTACTTAAAGGTGGAAGTTTATTTCGCGGAATATTGCTAAAAATAATAACAAACTAAATTTTAAGCTATGGATTTCCGCAAAGTAACGCCTGATTCCATTAACAAGTGTGTAATAAACTTAATAGCTACGACTTTGCTTTAAGAAGAGTAAGGAATACTGTGTCACAAGATGCCGCTCTTACAGCATATCACGGATATGTAGCGTCTGTTCTAAAGTACGGTATTGTTTTATGGGGGAACTCCCCGGATATAAATAATGCATTTCTGACACAAAAAAATGTATTCGGGCGATGGCAAAAGCGGAATACCTGGCTCCCTGTAGGCCACTTTAAAAACATTTTAAAATACTATCTCTAGCATGTCAATACATACTTGACACATGCATGTTTGTTAAAAAACATAGCTATCTATTTGAGACAAACAATAATCCAAAAGCAAATAAGTATACAAGAAGGGATTGCAATAAATTTTATATACCTCGTCAGAAAAAACAATTATATACTGAAAATAGTTACTGTATGTCAATAAAAATTTTTAACCGATTGCCTAAAGACATAAGAAATATCTCCGTAACAAATAAATTCAAAAAAATATTATTTGAATGGTTGCTGGACAAATGTTTCTATAGCAATAAGGAATATTTTAATATTTTAATAATGTGAGAAAGTTTGACTTAAAATAATTAGATAAATGTATTGATAATAGGTATAATATTATGTAATAACTAATAATTTAGTAATAAATAGTCAATAATTATTAACTGACATTAGTGTATTTATTGTAAAATTGTAATTGTTATTTTAAATGTAAGTAATTGACTAATGACAGAATTTATCTTTAATATGCCGAGTGATAATTTTATTAAATAATAATGGAATGACTAATAATTAAATGACTTATATTGTATTAAAAATTGACATTAGTAATTAATATTTAAGTAAATGACTAAATGGCTGTAAAAATTTTAAGGAACTTGAGTGATTATTCTAATTTAATTGTAAGTATTATTTGATTGATATAGTAAATTATTATACAAAATTGTATTTAAGATTATGTTACCAGCAGGGACATAAAATCTAACATTTCCACACCTCATTGAGGTAGAAATTGTAAAACGCTTATAAACATAAGAACACCATGATTGTAATCAATTTCTCGGAAATAAATGATTATTATTATTATTATTAACTAGCTATCATAATACACACCGAGGCCACGAAACAGGTATGATAGATCAAAATACTTCAAATATGTGGCCCCATCCTTGTTTAGAGACTTCCGCAATACACCCGATAGGTATAATATTTTTACAATAGAATATCTACATGGTATCTAGGTACAATATCTAAACAAAATGTTTCTTTGTAGTTGGCCACATTAAAAAAAAAACGAATAAAGTGGTAATGAACTTCCATTGACACTAAGATTGTAATCGGAAAGAAGAAAAAAGTCCTGGATTTAATGGAATTATGAAAATTGGCGCATTTATTATGAGCAACACCGGAAAATTCTTCCAAAAATAATACATTTTTATAATAAGTGACTTTTGATTGTGCATGTTTTGTGCATATATCGGCCATTTATCGTGCATATTTGCATGCATATTTCGGCACTTTGATCGTGCATATAATCCGATGTCTACTTGTAATTAAAATAAAATGCAGATAATTATCTACCTTTTAATTATAATCGGCCCATATCTAACCCTTAATATTATGTTATATTTTACAGGCAAAGTGTTGGCCCAACTGAACCTGTCATTACGCAGCAAGAGCGAGCAATACCCGGACGCGCTCAAGGCGATATTCCTGCTCAACAACACGCTCTACTTATTACAGGTAAACATACATGATATACATCCCTACAAGGATCAAGCCGCCAATTTGTAGAATATTTTAACGCCGCCATCTTATAGTGTCACTTAAAAACCTCCTTCCAGAAATGTGAGTTCAGTCAGAAATGAAAAAACATTAAGTATCATTTTGCCTGACGTTTTTTTGGGTGACGGTTTTTTTTCACATCCACTATGGAAATACCGTTAAAATGCAAAAGAGTCTTGCAGGACTGTTCCTGCGTACGCGAAGTATTAAGTACTTTAAAGTGCCATTGAAAAATATGCTTTATACTAGCTGTTGCCCGCGACTTCGTCCGCGTGGACTTCAGTTTATAGCGCGCGGTGTCAACAAAATTGTTGTCAAATTTAAAAGCTTTTTAAATTTGACAACAATTTTGTAGTCCCACAACAACAAGTACCCTTTAAATCAAAATACCCAAAAACAGCTGTGTAGTGTGCACATAATATTTCATAATTTTAAATTAAACTTTATTTATGCTAAATTTTAAAGCTTATTTAGCCCCCCATTACACAACTTTACGCTTAAAGTTTAAACTATAATATTTTACCATTGTTAGGTCATAGGTCATAGGTTTAAGGTAACGTCATTGCTTAGAGAAGTGAGTTATAATATAAAAGCGTGTATAACAATCGAAAGAATTGAAAATTATAACTTGAAATGGTACCACCTCTTATAGAAACACGTAAGAGCAAGCGTTAGCGCGATCTAGACGACTCTTAGCGCCATCTGTTATGAATTTCTGGAACTAACTTAATTTGAACATGCATAAATACCCCCTTACAACCCCTTTTTCCAGTTAAAAAGTGGCCTATGTCCTTTCTCAGGCTTTAGACTATCTGTGTACTGAATTTCATTACAATCGGTTCAGTAGTTTTGGCGTGAAAGCGAGACAGACAGACAGACAGACAGAGATACTTTCGCATTTATAATATTAGTATAGATATAGATTGCGTTTGCTAGAGTCGACCATGCGTGCGAGCCCGTAGTTCTATTCCCAATACGAAGTAATACGTGGTTGACTTGTTTCACAATATCTGCTGTCTGTCAAAAACTTTGTATACCATTTGTAACAGACATCAGATATTATAATATGTGCTGTCTAACGTCTGTTGCATTGCTGTCGCGCCGCAGGGTCTGCAGCGCAGCTCGCTGCTCGATGTGCTGTGTCTGTCGGAGCCGGAGTGCGAGGCCACCTACCGCAACATGATCGACGACTACAAGACAGCATATCTACAGAGGTACCTTCAACTTAGTTCCTAGTCCTAGTCCTAGTGTCTAAACACACCATGCCGAAGAAGGCCGAAATTCGGCAAGATTACGCCTGCTATGGGCGATTCTCTGTAAGCTCGTAAATCGCTGTCCTGACCAATTTTTTCAAAAAGTATTAAAATAATTTATAAAATAATCACTCCTAATGAAACTTTAACCTCGAAACTTTACAGGCCCTTTGTTTTCAGAACCTTAACTGTTTAAAGTTTCTTTCTAGAAGCGATAGAAGGTCTAAAAAAACAGTCCCCTGGTTGTCCCCATCACTACCGTCAGCACTTAAAATGATATTTACGAAGAAGTTGATGAAACTACATACCTAAGGCGGTTAATATTACAAATAATAATGATTGTTTTACGGAAATATTATTTTCGTAAAACAAAGTCTCACTGACAATTTATATATTTAGTAGACTTCTGTAAACTTTGTCCCCAGAATTTTTAAACAGTCCCCTGCCAAAAATTTAAATTAATTTAAATAAAAAAACTATAATATTTACAAACGTTTTCTTGATTGAAACAAAACGTAATTAGTGTGAAGTTGGCAACCTTGTCAAATGCGGCGAAGGGACGCCTTTATTTTAAGTGTCACAGAATCATTTGTAAGATAAACAAGGTGTTTGGACCGCTATCACAAACAGTCCTCTAGTAACGAATAAAAGGTGTGTTAATTATTTTGCCAATTGTATATTTAGTTTATTGTTTGTATTATTTATGTCTAAACTGATTAGTAGATTCTTTAAAAACTATTTTACATCCGTTTAGGACATATCTTGAAATCTAACCGAAATAAACAGTCCCTTGGCAACAGTCCCCTGTCTTAATCTTACGAATTGGTTGGATATCTTGATTTTTAAGCGAAAAGACTGTTTTTAAGGTTCCGTACCCAAAAGGTACCCTACTGCTAAGACTTCGCTGTCTCGCCTGTCTGTCTATCCATCAGTCTGTTTATTTCTCTAAGATATATCTCAAGAACTACGATAGCAAGGCAGCTGATTTTTTTTTCAATTTCTGTTTCCATTATAACATCAAATACTAAAAACAAAATAAAATTAATATTTAAGGGGGGCTCCCATACAACGAACGCGATTTTTTTCCTTTTTGCTTTCTATCTCGGAATATACGCATAATTTTAGTGGACCTCCTTAACTAACTTAAATAAAAGTTAATTTTCTTTAAAATAGTACATATTTTTTTGGCAAATGTTAAAAATAATTCCCAGGACAAAATTTGTATGGAACCTGACGAGCTTACAGAGAAATGCCCCTATGTATTTTAAATTACCGATGACACACCATGCCGAAATTAAGTCGCGTTATAGCGTACAGCCGAACTTCGGTCGAGCGTAAGTTCGGCAGTGATTCGGCGGTAATGTTTTTTTTTCGGCGTCAATTCGGCGGCGTTCGAGACACTGAATACTCAGACAAAGTTACGTAACTGAATTTCCGTCACGTCATATCAGCCGAATGCGTCGGAACGTAATATCGGCCAAGGAACTTCGGCGTGGTGTGTTTGTCCGTGATGATAGGTATAAGTGCATTTTATAATGTCTTAAATGAGGTTGTCCTGTAATGATATCGTGTATGTGCATTAATGCAAGGCATGGAGCATTCCACGCCAAGCGGACAGGAAAAAAATGTCGATGTCTCCAATTTTGATAATATTCGATTATGTTATATCTAGACATCGGATTATATGCACGATCAAAGTGCCAAAATATGCATGCAAGTATGCACGATAAATGGCCGAAATATGCACAAAATATGCACAATCAAAAGTCACTTACTATTAAAATTTATAATTTTTTTGAACAGTTTTCACGTGTGCCGGCCGTTAATAAAAGCGTCAATTTTATAATTTCATCAAATCCAGGATTTTTAATTTTTTATACAGCACCAATAATAATTTTCTACCAAAATTTTCCAATTGCAATCATAATGCCCATTGAAGTTTAAGAAATCGGTCACTACGTTATTCCAATTTTTTACTAATGTTGCCAACTACAAAGAAAAATGTTGTTTCTAGAAAGATATTGTACCTATCGGGTGTATTGCATTCTTTTAATGGGGATGGAGCCACATTATTTCAAGTGTTTTTAATACATCCTACATCTGTTTTGTGTCATGATAGCTATAGTTTGGAGACTGCGAGGGCATAAAACTACCGAAATATGCACTATCAACGAAAAATTGCCAAAATATGCAACTAACGCCTAAAAAGTGCCATTATATGCATTTGCATATGCAAGTATGCAAATGCATATAATCCGATGTCTAGTTATATCTATACGTGTTATTAATACGTGTGCCAAATACTTTTGTAATATTATAATGACTAGATTAAGAATGATGGGACTTTGAAACTTGACTTTTCTTTTCGGTACATGTGTATCACCGTCCTTTGCAGGGTTACTTAAGTAGCCTTACTAAATAATCTTAATGAAATTTGGCATGAAATCTCCATACCAAATTTTATAAATCAGTTCAGCGGTATAAGTGAGAGGAGTATTATACACTTGCCTCATCACCTAGAGTCTAGACCAGAGGTTCCCGAACTTATTTTGTCTACCGCCCACTTTAAGAACAAAATATTATATTTTAGCGCCCCCATTGTTTTAATTTAAAATGCATCCTGATGAAATAAATCATCCGCCAAGCCTCTACACAACGCCCCCATTTTTTTTTCTGCCACCCTTCAGACCTTCAGCGCCCACAAGGGGGCGTTAGCGCCCACTTTGGGAAAGGCTGGTCTAGACAGACAGTCTACTTTCATATTAATAATAATATAAATATTTGTAGCTGGAACAAGCTGCTGTCTCACCTGACGCTGGAGGAGCAGCTGCCGGCCAAGCTGCGCGACAAGGACAGACAGATGCTCAAGGACAAGTTCTCGGTAAAGCCGCAGGGCTATCACGTAAAAATAGCGATCAACAATCCACTAGCAATAATCGCGCGAGCGATTGCTGGGTATAAAAACAATGGTGTCATGTATAGCGATCGATTGCAATCGTATTGTTTTGGTTGATACGTGATACGAAATTGCGATTTTAGAGCAATCGCGCAATAATTGCTATCGCATTGTACTGGCAAGATACGCGATACGATGGCTGATCGCACTTTTGTCAGCACCGTACGCGCCGTACTCGCCGCATAGTTCAGGAAAAGCGGCGCGTACGGTGTGAGGTTTCACATCATTTAATACGAATTCTAAAATGCGGCGCGTTCGATGCGTGCTTGCTGATAAATGTGCGACCACCTTAAGACATGGCTTTAATTTTATATCTTTATCTCTTGTAGGTTAAGAGTTGTGCTATAATGATGAATGACCTCATATCAGTCTTTCGTTTTAAGATAATTAGGTTTTTAAAAAAGCAGTATAATATGGACTTCATTATTTTGCGATGCCTGTGACGTTAAGCGTTTTAGTAGCAAAGATATTAAAAAAATATTTATGATAAATTACAAGCGATATTGCTAAGTCAATGAATAAATTTTATAAATCAAATCAAATCAAAATATTTTTATTCGGAGTAATTTTTTTACAAAAACATTACCGAACGTCGATACTACGGTGCCTACCACCGGTTCGGGAACTAACCCGTCGAGAAGAACCGACGTAAGAAACTCGCACGGGTCCATCTTTTGCTAAAAAGATGGAAAATTACAATTAAAAACATATACAGTACAACACGGTCACATTAACCTGACGCACCACTGGAATGCAATATGCCATCACCGCGCGTCTAGTTAATTTGACCGTGTTATATAACAATATTATAACATAGAGCTGTTTACAATAGGAATTATAAAAAATATTCTAGTAGCCTGTAAGAACCACCCTATTCCCAAGGTGTGTTGTCGTTGATGAAATCATTGATTTTATAATAAGCTTTAGTACACAAACGTTCTTTTACTACATTTTTAAATTTATTGACAGAGAGATTTTGAACGTTTTCTGGGATTCTATTGTACAGGCGTATACACTGGCCTTTAAAAGATTTGCTGACTTTGCTGAGTCTGATCACTGGTATTTCTAATTTGTTCTTATTCCTAGTGTTAAAACAATGATTGTCGCTTTTCTTTTTGAAATTATTTAAGTTCTTTCTTACATACAGTACATTATCCAAGACGTATTGAGATGCGACGGTCAGAATATTTATTTCCTTAAACTTTTCTCTTAAGGATTCACACGATGACATCTTATAAATAGAACGTATGGCTCGCTTCTGCAGCACGAATATTGAATTAATATCCGCTGCATTTCCCCATAGAAGGATTCCATAGGACATAATGCTGTGGAAGTAACTAAAGTAAACAAGTCGCGCTGTTTCTACATCAGTTATTTCTCTGATTTTTTAACAGCATATGCTGCAGAACTGAGCCTATCCGCCAGATTTGCAATATGCGGACTCCACTGTAATTTACTGTCTAAAGTTATACCTAGGAAAACAGTGGTGTCCACTAATTTCATTTTCTCATCATTTAATAGTACATTGGTTTGTACTTACAAACTTACATTTGGCAAACTGAACTTTAAACATTTCGTTTTGTTAGAATTTAATAGTAAATTATTAGCATTAAACCATTGTACTATTTTTGAGAGAGCACTATTTACCTCGTCGTAATTAAATTGTTGTCGCTTCACATTAAAAATTAGTGAAGTGTCATCAGCAAAAAGTACTATCTCATGCTTATCTTTAACTAGATAAGGTAGGTCATTTATGTAAATGAGAAAAAGAAAGGGACCTAAAATAGATCCTTGTGGAACACCTAGCTTTATTTTACTACCATTAGACCTTTTAGAATTAACTTCAACTCTTTGCGTTCTATTTGCAAGGTAAGAACTTAACAGTTTTAGGGCCGTGTCCCTTATACCATAATGATACAATTTTCTGATTAATGTAGCATGTTCAACGCAATCAAATGCTTTGGATAGGTCGCAGAAGATATCAAGTGCATCCTGCGACCCCTCCCAAGCTTCAAATATACTACATAGAAGACTGATGCCTGCATCTGTAGTGGACCTACCTTTAGTAAAGCCAAATTGATTGTTATGTAACAAATTATTACAGTTAAAGTGAACTAGTAATTGATTTAGAATTATTTTTTCAAATATTTTACTAAAAGTTGGCAAAATAGATATTGGTCTGTAGTTAACTGGGTCAGACTTAGTCCCAGCTTTGAAGAGAGGCATCACCTTGCTATGCTTCATTAGGTCAGGGAACACACCATTTTTAATACAATTATTAAAGACTAGTGCTAAGTGCGGGGCAATGATGTCAATTATTGATTTAATAACTCTTGTGGATATACCCCAGAGATCAGTTGTACTTTTAACATTCAGCGATTTGAAAGTCTTAATAATATCCCTGGAGTCGATTTCTTTAAAAATAAAATTGACATCACATTCCTTGACATTTTCTTTAAGTAACCTTTCCGCAATTTCAGGTGAGGAATTTAAGTCTTTTGTAGCTGAGATCGGAATGTCAGCAAAAAACTTCTCAAAAACTGTCGCAACCTCAAGGTCAGAGCTGATCTTTTTATCATCAATATAAAGTTCAAGTTTAGAGTTACGACAAATGACTCTTCCAGTCTCATCTGCGATAACTTTCCAGGTGGTTTTCAGTTTATTTTAGAGTTCTTTATTTTTTCTTTTATGTGGAGGGCCTTCGCAGCTTGTCAGACTTTTCTAAAAATTTTTGAATATTTCTTTACGTATATTTTAAAGGATTCACTAGTATTCATTGTTTTTTCATCATATAACTCATACAGTCTTTGCCTACTTACAATAATACCTGGAGTTGCCCAATTTCTGAAATTATTTTTTTTATTATTTAAACTGACCGTTTTAGAAGTTAATACAGACTTGAATTGATTTCTTACTACGTTAAACAATGTATTAAAAGCTTCATCTGGTTTATTTGACATATCTAAGCGATGAAGACTTGAAACAAGTTTACTTCTAAATTTCTCAATACGTTTTGTATTTACAGGAATAAACTCAATCTTTTC
This sequence comes from Polyommatus iphigenia, assembly GCA_963422495.1. Taxonomy (NCBI): domain Eukaryota; kingdom Metazoa; phylum Arthropoda; class Insecta; order Lepidoptera; family Lycaenidae; genus Polyommatus; species Polyommatus iphigenia. The sequence goes on from OY730189.1 coordinate 1,007,135, forward strand.
TTCAGTATTATTATCACATTTCATGTTAAAAGAAGCTAACTGTCCACGATGATCAGAACTCAGAGCATTAATTATTTCTTTTTTACAGGGAGTAACATTTGTGAAAATATTATCAATGCAAGTGGCAGTTGTTTCGCAAACTCTAGTTGGTTCATTAAATAATTTAATTAGGTTATACGATTTTAATAAGGATGTGAATCTAATAGTAGTGGAGTTTAAGTCTAACAAATTAATATTGAAATCACCACATACAATAATCTTTTTTTTAGATGCACATACTTTATTTAAAACTTGTTCCATCATTTCTTCAAAAGAGTCGTATAGACCTGATGAAGGCCTGTATACGCCTACAATAATAAGGTGGCTCAACTCAATACAGGCCACTTCAATTATTCGTTCAGAAGAGAATTTCACAATATCGTTTCGCTCTTTAAACTTTAGCTTTTTATGAATTAATATTATAGAGCCACCTCTAATGGAATTTTCTCTGCTGAACGAACTTGCTAACTGGTGATTACAAAAGTTAAATATTAATTCACAATTTCTAAGCCAGTGCTCTGTAATACACATAATATCTATGTTATATTCATTTAAAAACAGTTCGATATCTAATTCTTTTCCCATCATCCCTTGCAAGTTCTGGTGTACAAGGTTAATATTAAAATTACAGTTACTTCTTTTATTTTTGGTAGTTTCCCGGTGGTGGGCACGTATATTATTATTTATATTTCTTAATACATTGCTAGAGTGAGCCTCTGTTGTCTTAGTAACTAATTTAAATCATTTGGAACATATTCCAAACTGTTATCTGAACAGTTGTTTAAAAAAGTTGAATGCTCAACAAAAGCATTTGATCGTTTAGCCAAATTATTGGCTTGTCTTAGAACTAAAAAATGAAATAGCCATCTGGCTATATGTCTGGTATAAGAATATGATAAAAACTTATCATATGTTAGATTATTAAACCTAAAATTTAAAATAGTATTAATATCAACCACATCTATTTGTGGGATATTGTTACTTAAAAGTATACAATTTTGGTTGGTGGCACTACAAAGTAGGCTGTTCAGCTTATATCTTATATGATTTTCTTTGATCTCGTGTGGCAGTTTTTAACTTGTCTCTTTAATGTAAGGAAAGGTAAACAAAATAATTTTTCTAATATTTTCTTTATTACTTAAAGTGTCTATATAATCCAGCATTTGTTTTTTGTTTAACTTTCCTCTTCTCCCGATTAATATAATTAAAATTGAGTTGGGGCAAAAAGTAGAATTAATTGCCCGGCTAATTATTTGTTCATATGATGCTCCGGGCAAACAGGTACAAGTTATTTTTTGTCCCAAACACAATTTATTCAAGTGTACACCTACCCCTTGGCCTATTTCATAACAATAAATACTGATGGAACCGGCCTCAGGGGCATGTGCCTGAGTTTTATAATAATATTTTGAGGAGTCAGTACAAGCCTTCACCGCTGAACCGATAACTGAACTATTATTATAATTCTGTGAATGACCTAATTTTGTCTGGCAATTACAATTGTTAAACAAGGAGTTTACACGTTCCTCATTGTATTTTCCAATTTCTATGAGATCATCCATAGCTGATATATATGCAGAAATTTCTGTTTGTGCTCTTTCATACTTATTTTGGATATGTGTTAAAGTAGAGTGCAAACCTGAAATTTCTGATTGAAGGCTACTTATATCCGCCTCATAACTAAGCCTAGTCTGTTCTAACTCTTTAGAGCAGCATAACAATTGATTTTTAATATTTTTTTTATTCTTTGATAAATTGTTAAGATGCTTTACAATTTTTTTATTTTTTTGCATTAATTGCTCCGTTTTCCTAATACATTTTTTAACTTTGATATATTTTTTAAGTTTCTTTTTACTATACATAAAATGTTGATTATTCATTATGTCATCCCCGGTGAGATCTATAGTAGTAATGTTATTTTTTGACAAGACCATTCCATTACCTAAAAGTTCATTATACAAACTTTGCGTTTCTTCAGATTTTTTTGAGTTTAATTGATTCTCAAGGGACTTTATATAATCCTGTGCATCCTGCAGCTTCTTTTTAATATTATGTGTGTCCTCTAAAGATTGTTCATACTCTAATCTGCAATTATCAAAACTGTCCACGACACTTTGTAGTTCTGAGTTACGGTCACATATAAGTTCATATTGTTGATTCAGTTTACTAAGCTCCACTTTTAAATTTGCGTTTTTTTCCAAAATTATAAGCATTTCTTTCTCACTCTCATCACGTTCAAATAGTAGTTGTTGACATTGGTCCTTAGAGTCCTTCAGCTCCTGAAGGGCAACTCGGAGTTGTTCTTCTGTCCGACGGGCTACATTTGAACGTGTCATCATTTTGCAGATTAATTTATTCCTGATATCTGAAACCGAATACAGAAATTATTTTATGGGGTGAAATTGTAAAGCAAATGCTCACCTGCTGCCCAAGTATTACTTGTCAGCCCCAAACTTTGTTTCAGTTGCACAGTAAGTACACAGGAAAATGTTGAAATTAATGAAGCAAAATGAAGAGATGAAAATAAAGTTAAGAAATAAATGAAAGAAAAGAAACAAGAAAGATAGTATAGACAGATTAAAGTAGTGACTGCAATCTGTGTATACTGTACTTTAACATAGGTTAATGTCAAATACTCAAATAATATTTGTATTATGAAAATTTGAGATAAATGTATCAAGTGACTGTATGGCATTGGGTAGTTATAACATTTTAATGTTATAAGTACCTAATGCCATACAGTCATTTATTATTACTGTAATAGACCCTTCATTAGCAATATTAGTAAGGATACTATATTATAGTGAGTGTGGCAAAGCGCGTCACCCTTACTGGCGCACTTACTAGTGGCGGGCTTTGCCACACTCACTATAGTATAATGATACTATATTATAGTGAGTGTGGCAAAGCGCGTCACCCTTACTGGCGCACTTACTAGTGGCGCGCTTTGCCACACTCACTATAGTATAATGATACTATATTATAGTGAGTGTGGCAAAGCGCGTCACCCTTACTGGCGCACTTACTAGTGGCGCGCTTTGCCGCACTCACTATAGTATAATTGTATTTGTTTTAATTGTGACTGTAACTCAGGCGTTTAACCGCGAATGGGAGGAGGCGTGCCGCGCCCAACGCGGGTACAGCGTGCCCGACGCGGAACTCCGCGAGGCGCTTAAGCAGGACAACAAGCAGGCGCTACTGCCGCCATACACCGCGCTCCACGACACAGCCACGCGCTCGCCATTCTCCAAGCACCCCGAGAAGTACGTCAAGTACACGCCAGTTCAGGTACGATCCCTTTGAAGGTAAGCTTGTCGGTAATGCACGTCGCTGGTCGCACGCAACGGTGGCACACAACGGTTGCACGCAACGTTCGCACGCAACGAACGCAACGGGCGTACGTAATGAAGTGTGTCTTCTTATGCAAAGTACTCACATACGGTTTTGCCCGATTGACTAATAACGTCAAGCAAAACCCGCGGCTCGGACTTTCGTCCACACATTCAGCATTGCTCGATAGTTTTACTATAAATCGATACATTAAATTCCTTCGAGCCTTCGAGTGGCTCAATGCGAGCCTCCGAGCTGTCAGTTTTGCGGTTCACACAGTAAATATTACTCGATTTGGAGTAAAACTATCGAGCAAAACCGTATGTCAGTACTTAGCATTAGACATACTCCATTACGTACGCCAGTCCACACGGCGCGTTGCGTCGACGCAGCGCTGCCGTTTGACGCATAGCCAGGCACACGGGCGCTGCGTCAGCGTTATTGACGCAGCGCTGCCGTTTGACGCAAAGCCAGCCTCACGGGCGCTGCGTCATCGCAGTGTTATTAAGAAGCAGTCTTAACGTCAACACCCCCTCCCGCTTCGTCTGCTGTCCGTCATGTATGCATTGCGACGACGCAGCGCGCCGTGTCAACACCTTGGTTATTTGTAAGTAAAACAACGCAACGGCAGCGCTGCGTCGACGCAACGCGCCGTGTGGACTGGCTCTTACGCGCTACAGCGTGTTAATCTTTAGACGGAGTTTACATCACAAGATGCTTGAAATGTACTGATCAGATTGTTTAGTCTGTTGAGAGCACTAAAAATTTCAAAAACCTATTTCTATACTGTATACCAGTATTTCCCAAAGTGTGGGTCGCGACTCACTGGTGGGTCGCGGGTAAATTTTGGGTGGGCCCTGAAACTATAGGACGATTGTCGTACTCGTTCGATTGTCATTTTACTGGTTCGTTCATCGTCATGGGTGCGTGTGGGACGGGGGCAGGGCATTCGAACGCAAAAGTAATTATTGTCAGTAAGTAAGGCTGACGATCATTATATGGTGGTAAACTACGATAAGAATTAACGGGTAAATGCCGCGGCAGCAACATACCGCTGCTTTTTTTTGTCTTCATGACACGAGGTGGGCCGCGTACTTTTAACTTTCTTGTACATGGGTCGCGGTCCTGACGAGTTTGGAAAACACTACTGTATACTGTTACAGTCGTTACTTACCAAGTAATAAACTTGTTTTTTTTTGTTCAGTATGAATTATGGCCGCAGTAGTTTTTTTCAGAATTTTTCTTTTAAGTTTAAAAAAATGAATTCTTTTTTTTTCAGATTGCAACTCAACTGAACGGCTTTTTTGATGAAGCAGCCTAGATATTATTATGATGAGTATTTATTAATAGTATAACTATTTATTCCATTTTAGATCATAATATTATGTGCTCTGTATGCAATAAATTATATTTTTATTTACACAAAGTGAGTTTATTGTTATAAATCCAATTAGCAATTATACTACCAAAGTCCCAAAGAAAATATTCTGCCTTTTTATAGCTACTGGTGAAAGTAAGGATATTAACAGACAAATATAACCACCCCCTTTTTTAAGAATTTTGTTATAAAAATGCAACAACAAAGTTACTTTAGTGACCACTTGTGCTGTTAGGCATAAAGGATTTTGCTTTTATGAATACGAGGAACTAGAGAAGTAGCAAAATATTTAAACAAGGGTTAACTTTAAGTCTGAGTAGGGTAAGTGGTCCTCAGAATGTGAAAGGAACTTTAAATCAAAGAACAGTCTACATTAACATAAATATATTTTAACAAATTGATTACCTATTTCTTCTTGTTTCTCTTTTTCTTCTTCGGCCACTGAAACAAACAATAATTGAATAGCTTACAGAAAACATTATTCGAGGGTTAAGGTCAACATGATATTTCTATATTATTATGCACAAATGTTATCATGATATTTATTATAATTAAAATCTAATTTAATTAATAAATAAATGTTTCAACCATTACAGAGAATCCGGTATTTATTATTTTTCTGTACATAAAGATATATTAACAGCGAATGTTTTTTTTTATTATATATTATAATGTTAAACAAACAGTACATACATACATATCTTAAACAAACACACTTACATACATACATTTCAATATTCCATAACAGCATTTTAGAAAAGGTCTGAAGTAATAAATTTTTAAACAAAAAATATGAGAATGATGATTTATGAATCCATACTGAAAAACTTTAACAGTTGAATTTATGAATCCATACTGAAAAACTTTAACAGTTGTAACAGATTACAAGCTCACGCTTAGGGCCGGGACACAAAAACACGGCACGACGTCGTACGGCGCCGTGTCGTGGTTTTTTACGACGCGCGTCGTGAATTCCCACGACACGGCGCCGTACGACGTCGTGCCGTGTTTTTGTGTCCCGGCCCTTAAACCAATGAACCAATTTGGGTGAAATTATTTGGGTATGTAAATTTTATGTCCATTGACAAAGGATATTTTTTTTATTGCGGAAAAGCATACGGTTCCCACGCGCTTAATAGATTTCTACGCAACATTTTCCTTTATTAATATTTCTTTATTAACAAAAAAGTATTTTTATTCTCAATACCCCTTACTTTAAAAATATTTATACAGTGAATTACTTTGTTTTTATCTGACAAAAATAAGTATTTAGTAAAGTTGCAATTATTCACTGCACCGCTCCGCTCGAGAAACAAATTTCGCGCAAAAAAGGGCGTAATATCTCTTTTAGATTTTTCATTCAGACCTTTTCTTAACACCATCAACTTGTGACAACAACAAAATTGACGTCTAAGGCTGGTATAAATAGTCAGTACTTAAGATGCGACCCGGTCTCCAGACGCGGTTCGCCTCTGTAATTGGTCCAAATTTTGACAGCCAACCAATCACAGAGCCTGAACCGTGTCTTGAGACCGAGATGCATCTTGAGTACTGACTATTTATACCAGCCTAAGTCTCAATTTATACCGCCGCGGAATGGAACTGAAGCGACTATTGCAACAAAACTGTGAATAGCATAATGAACTTTATATCAACAGTATAAACCGTAACCCACAAATTTAATACGAGCCCAAAAATTGGACACGCGTCTTGCGCGGAATTCCCGAGAATTCTCCGGTGATGTCTGGAATCCGCGGAAAGTAGCGCGAACTAGTTAATTAAAAGACATAGACAATGGATGTCCTCATAACACGGGAATTCGCGGGAAGTCTCGAGCATTCCTGCGAATTCTCGCGTCATTAGACGAAATTGACGCTTCCATTCCGCGCCGGTGTAAATTGAGCCTAAGGAAAAACTTTCTTAAAAATGTCCCAACTAGGTCGTGTGCAATAAGCTGGGACCTATACGTTACGTAATGCTATACTCGGCGTCGGTTTTACGGCAGACCTTGTTGTTGCCGCCTGCCCCCGTGCCCGCGTCCAACTAAACAAACCAACAACTAGTGAAATCATAGACAATGTTTCTGGAAAACATAGATATGACGAATGTCAGGTATGACCATAGTATGCCGTATGTATAATACACATTAAACTTTAGTTATAATCCCTATAAGCATATTATATAACCATATGCATATTAAAGTTATGTGAAGATTAATCTTCACTAATATTTACGCACCGTATTCTAGGTCCGCTGGTTTTGTCTGTCATGTCACTTTTCCAATATGCTAGACATGGTCAAGCAGATCTTGCATGGCATAGCAAAACTACACATAATTTTGCCAAGCTGTTTCGGCTATATTAAAAGACATAAGATAATCTCAAAACGTTAACGTTTTTTAGATTAAACTTAATAGATTGCAAAAAAAGTTTATTTCATCTGACAATTGCCTGGATTTTCTGAATCGTTAAAAAAATGTTAGCCTATACCTAAAGGTGTCAAATATTTGGTTATAAACGTGGTTTTATAAAGTTCCACATTTTTTGGCTCGAAGGACCAAATACTATTGTAATGTGTATTTTACGCACGTCATTTTATATGGATCATTATGATAATACTCAACTGTTGAACACTATGTTCCCGACACCATGTCAAACAAACATACATACACAGACATACATATTTATCATAATTATACTATTTTCTCCAGGCTGTTAACCTTAGAGTAGATTTTTTATGTCAATGTCAAGTCAATTAAGCGCCTCCCAGACAGACGCGGCCTGCGGTGGCGGTGGCTGTGGCGCTCAGTTGGATGGCTTGGCCGCGTGGCCGCGTGTGTCTGTGTCGTTTCTAGAACTCTCAAGTCATCCAACTGACCGCCACCGCTACCGCCACCGCAGGCTGCGTCTGTCTGGGAGACGCTTTATTTCTTCGAAAACACACACCTTGGAAATAGGGTGATCCTATGTAGGTTACAATTTTTTTGTTACTTAGTAATAACTTACAACTTATAATTATAAGGCATAACGATATTAATATACTGTTTTTTTAAATAATATTTTACACCTTTTTACGTATTGTAGGTTCGACGTTCAAAAAGCGTATCACCTTGTTTGAATAAAAACATTTCGAATTTAAAAAAAATATAGATATATTCCTTCCATCAAAATCTACTCTGAGGTGAATCTATAGGAATAAAATGCGAGAGAATTCATCACATTATCATACTGTATTTCAATTTGACCTTGAAGGGGGGGGCATCTTGGAGGTAAGTTTTAAAGAATGCACATTAGGGATTAAAAGTGATCAAATTGTTAAGGTTATATTTTGCTATTTATTATATTATGCTTATAACCCAAGAGCCAGCAACAGCCAGACTTTATAAATGAGAAATAATTGCTAGAATATTCTGATAGACAAGAAAATACACTTGGCAGCTAATGACAAAACCCTTTAACCCTAAGGTTAAATATTTCACATATTTTGTCCCTTGAATCTCTGTTCCGATGATTCATCTTTTATTATCCAAACACTCGAACAATCAAACATGTTGATTGTTGTGCCTTTTTTTCAAAATAAATTCATATTGGTACTTACACTATAGTCCGCGCGGAACTAGTTGGCCGCGCCTTAGGTAGGGACGGGGGTTTGGGGGCGGGTTGCTTGCTGCTCGCAATGCACATGAGATTAGACAGTGACGACCAATCTCGCGATATCGTGAACAATAATATTATTTAATTATTGGAAAGAATAAATTAAAGACATTAGACAACTGATCAGTTTTATATTCTAAACCCGCTATCCCCAACCCGCGGCCCGCGGGCCGCATGCGGCCCGCCGGGACTTTATTTGTGGCCCGCGTGATGTTAAACAATTTTGAAATTCACGCCCACCGGCAAAATAACGTAAAGTCTAAATATCATTAATAATATTATTAATTATATAATATTAAATCTTTAATTTTGAAGAAAGTTATTTTTTAACCCTAAAAAATTTTTGTTGCGGCCCGCGAGTCGCGACACCAAGACCAAAACATGTTTGTGGCCCGCATGAAAAAAAGGTTGGGGACCACTGTTCTAAACGATTGACATCGGCTTTCCGTTTTTTTAAAAACGTATGCACTTTAAATATTATTATTTCCTTAGATTTATCGGCGGACTCATCTTGCTATTGCAATCTCTTGTGCGAAGCGCCCCTGCCTCTCCGTCCCACCGCTCACATACCTTAGGCGCGGCCAACTAGTTCCGCGCGGACTATAACGTTTTTAAGTTTTCCCATACTTATTTTATTCTGTTTTGGGTGTGACTTAAGTTTTGAATAGCTCAATCAAAAATTGCATCGCCTTATGAAGTTGACATGTGAACTGACCTCAATTATCTATTTATTTTACTTGCCATTTACTTCAAATACCTTGGATCATATTTTAAATACCTTACAGACTAACTTACATAGTATAATTATTGGAACGAAGTTCCTTATCGCGCGTTGCGAAAGAGACTGAAAAAATTAAGACCAAAAGTAGTAACGACACTTTTTGCTATAGTTGTAAGCCGTGCGGCGTGCGCGTGTTTCTCTGTTTGTCTCTCTCTCTCATAGGCCGTGTTCACACCAAACTGACTATACGCCGTTGAATGTGAGCGAGCGTTACGCAGTTTATTGTATTTTCATACATATTCACTTTTTCGTTCACACCTAACGGACAATACGCCATTACGCTAGGCTAGGGTATGTTATTCGAATATTCGAATACTAGTTTTATTCGAATATTCGACGATTTTATTATTCGAATATTCGGCAAATTATTTTTCGAATAATTCGAATAGTAAAATTATTTTTTATTTTTGTTTAAAATGCTATCAAACATAAAATTAACATGGAATAAGAACATAATTAAGTTTATTTCAGAAAAATTACATTATTTATGAATATTCTACATCTTTAATGATAATATATATAAATCTGTTTTTAGTCTAACTAATGAGTATTCATCGTCGCCGTTGACCATGTTTTAGACGTTATTTTGCCTAAAGACATGCGAATGAAGATATAAATTCCAGTCATGGATTTCAGTATCATCAGTAATGGTCGCTCACGATCTGTATCCATTGACTTCTTTCAAGCTTTCTCAAATTTTTTGTCTACCGTGATAACTGTATATCGCGGACTTTAACCCATCAATCCCTAAGCGGCACCCGGCTGTCGCATAACATGATTGAACTGCGATTCCCACGATCGAGGTATTACGCCAGAAGGGTGTATATAAAACAAACTCGATTTTTAAGAAGGTAATAGATGTAAGGGCAATATTGAGAGTTTTAAAATATGTAGTTCAAAACCAAAAGATATTTTTTTATACTCTCTCTGGCTTGAAGCTCGCGATATAAATAAAAATAAAATAAATAAATAAACGTTTATTCAACAAAAATTTGAACATTACACAAAATACCTACTTACATTTAAAATAAAAAGAAAAAAAATACGACACAATACAAACAATCACGATTTTTAAAACAATAATACTGAATAAAGACAAATACTATGCAGGTAACAGCAAATTCACAAAATAAAATAAAAAACAGAAAGACAATAATGCTAAATAAACAAGGCGCATTTCAAGTTACTAAAGTCACCAGCTCTTGGATTGTTTCACCCTCCCCCTGGGCTTTGTTGCAATTTTTTTTCTTTGTTGTGGTGTTTGTTTTCTAGTGGCCCTTTTTTATAATTTCGAGCCACGTTGACACAGATGAAGCCGACTAGGTGAACCAGGTGAACGTGGATCAAAAATATCAAAAAGACGGGTGAGCTGGCTTAGTATTGATGAGCAGATATCATTACGTCGAATATTATAATTCATATTATTATTTAATCTCAACTGCTGCCTAGCAAGACTAAGCATGAGAAAAGTAAAAGGTGCTACGATCGAAAACGATTTACACTTTACCGCCTTTCTTTTATTACCCAGCTGTAACCTTAAAATATACATTTTTAAAGTGTTTAACAATAAAAATTAACTATGTCATTTACAAAGATTTATGTTGATAAAAGTAAAAATAAGAATAGCTTACTTCATAGTATTAACAAAATAGGTTGCACATCGTTGTACGGAGCTTTTTGTTACTTTTATTCAGAGTTTTCAGCATTTTTCAAAAATTTTGAATTATTCAAATAATATTCGAATTATTCGAAAACTTTTGTAAAATATTCGAATTATTCGAATAGTACATTTGTCGAATAATAACATTCCCTACGCTAGGCGTAGGCGCGGACATTCGATACCGTATATTTTGTATGATTTTCATGTTCACACTGGGGCTCACAGTGAGCCTGCTCACATTCAGCGGCGTATAGTCAGTTTGGTCTGAACACGGCCATAGAAAGCAACTTCGTTCCATCTATGTGTCTCTTGACACGCCTCAAGCTTTGATTACGCTAAGCTGGTATAAGTAAATATAATAAAATGTGTACGTACCTTGATCGCTTGCGGCGGCGTTTTCTGCCGCGGCTGCGGTCGAGGCGGCTTAACTTGTTTCTCGTATGGGCTAAAAGCGCACGGCAGCTGCTTGCGAAACCTGCATAAAAAAATAAAGAGCGGATATAGGGAGTGAGATGATAATGAATTATAGCTAAGAATATTCGATCATGTCAGATTTTAAACAAAAAATAATAATACAGTTCGACAAGGCTGTTTATGAACGTGGTGAGAAAAGGAACTAACGCTTCTATCATACAAAAACGTCATTTTTGACAGTTCTCCTTTACCAGCAGCGCCCATTGACATCATTGACATATTCATTTAAAGCCTTGTCGAACTGTACATCAGAATCCGTTCATTTGTTGACAGCTGCAATGCCATAGACATGCACACAGTTACACTAAACTTTTACAATGTCTCTGTTTTCGTCAGTGCAGAAAAAGTACCAAATTGCTTAATGTATGAAGTTATCATCCTTTGATCTTAGAAACATAATATATGATATGATAATTAATAACCTGCAAACGTTTTTGTAAATTGAAATTTGCATTTCGCTTTAACACTGGTCAGTGTGTGCGTACTGCGTACACACTCTAACAACGTAATTTCACGTTTGTTAGAGTAGGACGCGACATTCTCCTTCGATTGTTTGAGTCTCGAAACGGTTTCGTAGTAGGCCTACAGATTCGCGTGCGGTAATACGCATGGCAGGAAAAGGGCTCTTACTTGTGTACTGGCAACAACACTGGCACTAATGTCGGCGGCACTCGCAGCTGCGCCGCGTCGTCGGGCTGCGGCGCGCGTTGCGGCACTAGACTTAGCTCCGCCTCCGCGCCGCACGTGGCGTATAAAAGTGCGTTCGCGCCGTGCGATGGCTGCGGATAAGTGGTAAATCGATTATAAAACATAGAAGCCGTTATATCCTTTAAAAAAGATAAAGAGATAAAAGAAAAAGAGCATTTCAATTTTCGCGCACATCACACACGAGAAAAAATATTTTTTTTTTCTAATTTAACTTGCAATTATTTACAAAGCAATAAAAATAATGAAACTGCGAATTTATACTAGGATTTATCTTAAAATTTTATATATTTAACTATATTATTTTGGGCAAAAAGTGGGAATACCTTTTTCCAAGGCGAAGACTAAGCGGGCCGCTAGTCGAGCAATTTTATTGCGCAATATCACGTGTTACGTAATACTATTGACTGACTAGGGCTGATATTGAACATCGCGCGCCTTCAATCTAATTGTCAAATAAACTGTTCAATAAAATTGAAGCATGATATTGACAATACAATTGATCGTCTAGGGCACACTAGGGCCTCTAGGGGCCGGCTAAGAGATTTCATTAAGGCGACGCGACGCCTTGGTAATTTGGCTGTAGCGATATCGATTTTTCTCAGCAATGACTAAAGCTAAGAAATTAAAGTTCATTGTCAGTATTCATCATGTCTTTGTCTTTGAATTACCCATAGCTTAACACGATTGGTCAACTTTTATAACACAGAATAATCAATCAAAAATACCTTTGTAAAAAAAGGGATTCCTATTTTGCCAACAGAGGTGAGTGATTTAAGCATCCAAAATTTGTACATAGATTGGTTCAAGCATGCACTTTAATTGGTCCATAGCTTATATGAAATGTATTTATGGTTTTTAAATTACGCGACAAAAACCATTTTGTCGCTACGCCCTTTCCATTTTTTGCTGTACATATCCAACAGGGTTTTTTTACTTTAACGCGGCGTCACCTTAAGAGATTACCTCCCTGAATCGCGCATTTTGTATAATATAAGACATATACCTCATGCTTCAATACAAAATGTCCTGTGTTGAGTTGCGTGAGATGTGTGACTGCGGAGTGTATTCGCGCCGCAGTCGAGTCCGCGTCCGCTGGCCGGCGCCGCTCGTAGCTGATGACGTCGCCAGTCGTGTTGTCCACTCTCACTGTAACGTTGATTAAGTCATTCATATGTCATACTTATACAGGATGTGTTAGGACAGAATAAATAAATAAAAAATATATAGAGTAGGCAACGGGGATGGACTTTGTTACGGAAGACAAGCGGAATCACGCGTAACCTAGTCTGTGAGACTACTAATAAGGCTTCTTACAGACTAACGGCACTTGTCAACGGCCGTTGCCGTTCGTCTGTAAGAAGCCTAATGTCTTTTTTGCTCGGAAGCAATGAACATCCTGTCTCTCTCGCACACTCGTCTGTCCCTCTCGCACCTGTGAGCAGCGTAGAGTCAGCGCGGCAGATCGGCCAACATCTTACTGACATTCATACTATTTTAACGATGTGAATGGCGGCCGAAACGGAAGATCTTCCGACCAAGCGAGGTGGTATGCTCGGTCAGAGTTGCAAATAATGCATTACTTTAGTTAATGCATTGACGTCTCATTACTCATTACTTCTAGTAATAAGTAATGAGAAATTTCCATTGCTCATAATGCTTTTAGTAATGAGTAATGAGAAATTTCCACTACTCATTACTTTTAGTATTGAGTAATGGTGTACTTTTTTTTAATGGCATAAAAATAAATTCTCATTACATTTTTTTGGTAATGAGAAAAGTATCATCCTTACATTACTCATTTTTTAATTTCATGTGTATTTTAAAAATGTACATTACAAATTACAAAGGCCAGGATCGTATAGAGGGGAAAAATCCAGGAAGAACAAGCCGAAGAACCCCATATCCAGGACAAATATTTGCCGAGTTACAAGCATTCAAACTTTGACATTGACAGCTCGGCAACTGTCAAATGTGAATATTAGCTCATCTGTCAAGCGCCCAAAATGGGCGCCCTTACCCTAACTATTCAAAAGTTCTTCTTCTACTTTGCAGACCACCGATTTAGTATTTTGTTTCAAACATAAAACTTTGTGTAATTCGCGACTAATAGCTTATTTATTAAAATTTCTAATTATATAAAAATTATATATAGCTTTCATGGTAATTTCTTTATATAATTTGATCAGTTTAATGAGATTAATTGGAAATTGAAAAATTTTCAAAAAACGAACTGTCAAATCTGACAGTTTTTGACAGATGAGAGGATATTCACATTACTCACTAAAAAAAAAAAATAGTAATAGAGTATCTTACATTGCCATTTTACAAAATAATGAGCCATTCATTGTCCATTAAATGCAAAGAATGAGTAATGTAAAATAAGCAATGTTACTGACGTAGTCCGACTTTTACTTAGGTTCGATTTAAATGCGACCGCGAGAACGAGCGGTTTGGTCGCTACACCACGAGAACGAGCGGTTTCGTCGCTGCACCGCGAGAACGAGCGGTTTCGTCGCAACACCGCGCGAACGAGCGGTTTCGTCGCTGCACCGCGCGAACGAGCGGTTTGGTCGCTGCACCGCGCGAACAAGCGGCTTGGTCGCTGCACCGCGCGAACGAGCGGTTTGGTCGCAACACCGCGAGAACGAGCGGTTTCGTCACTGCACCGGGCGGACGAGCGGTTTGGTCGCTGCACCGCGCGGACGAGCGGTTTCGTCGCTGCACCGCGCGGACGAGCGGTTTGGTCGCTGCACCGCGCGGACGAGCGGTTTGGTCGCTGCACCGCGCCGCCGGGCGGTTTGGTCGCTGCACCGCGCGGACGAGCGGTTTGGTCGCTGCACCGCGCGGACGAGCGGTTTGGTCGCTGCACCGCGCGGACGAGCGGTTTGGTCGCTGCACCGCGCGGACGAGCGGTTTGGTCGCTGCACCGCGCGGACGAGCGGTTTCGTCGCTGCACCGCGCGGACGAGCGGTTTCGTCGCTGCACCGCGCGGACGAGCGGTTTCGTCGCTACACCGTGAGAACGAGCGGCTTCGTCGCAACACCGCGCAAACGAGTGGTTTGGTCGCTGCACCGCGAGAACGAGCGGTTTGGTCGCTGCACCGCGCGAACGAGCGGTTTCGTCGCAACACCGCGCGAACGAGCGGTTTCGTCGCTGCACAGCGCGAACGAGCGGTTTGGTCGCTGCACCGCGCGGACGAGCGGTTTGGTCGCTGCACCGCGCGGACGAGCGGTTTGGTCGCTGCACCACGCGGACGAGCGGTTTCGTCGCAACACCGCGCAAACGAGTGGTTTGGTCGCTGTACCACGAGAACGAGCGGTTTGGTCGCTGCACCGCGCGAACGAGCGGTTTCGTCGCAACACCGCGCGAACGAGCGGTTTCGTCGCTGCACCGCGCGAACGAGCGGTTTCGTCGCTGCACCGCGCGAACGAGCGGTTTCGTCGCTGCACCGCGCGAACGAGCGGTCTGGTCGCAACACCGCGCGGACGAGCGGTTTCGTCGCTGCACCGTGCGGACGAGCGGTTTGGTCGCTGCACCGCGAGAACGAGCGGTTTCGTCGCAACACCGCGCGAACGAGCGGTTTCGTCGCTGCACAGCGAGAACGAGCGGTTTGGTCGCAACACCGCGAGACCGAGCGGTTTCGTCGCTGCACCGCGCGAACGAGCGGTTTGGTCGCTACACCGCGAGAACGAGCGGTTTGGTCGCTACACAGCGAGAACGAGCGGTTTGGTGGTGATCTGATAATGTGATCTTTGAGGAATCGAGGGGACTCCTTGAAATTTGTATGGAAACATATAGTGATTTCGATTTTTTCTGAAGCATTCGAGGTAAATGCTACCAAGAAGTAAGACTTTGCACCAGGTTATACCCTGGATCCGAAGGTACCGAACAGAACTTTTGAATGCTTATAGGCACAGATTCGGGGATTTCGGCGTTGTTTAAACAACTGAAAGCATAAACCAACACATCAATTTGATTGATCATCATCATTACAACCATCATTATACCATGGGTCATCACACTATGACCCAATAATTGGTACTTTTCGTGATATTTTGCATCGAAGCAGATGTTTTTGATGATGATTTCGCTGTTTGTGGACCGATTTTCAAAATTCTCGTGTTGTTGTATAGGATCATCTTAATTTTGTATAACAATTACGAAAGTGGTGATGTGGGATGTGGCTGATGATGGGATCTATGAGCAATCGAGGGAAATCCTTGAAATTTTACTTTTTGGTTCATATTATTACTTATTGTTTTTACCTTGGAAGTCGGTTTTAATTTTTTGTTAAAAATAATAATTTCACTCTTTTTAGTTATTTACCGGTAAACATATAAGCTGTCAAGTGTAGATATATAATAATAATAATAACGTTTATTTAAAGGATTTAGGTATGAAACTATCACAACTACTATACTCAGGCAGTTTTCAAAAAAGTTTTTTCCTACGTACCTCATAGATCCCATGATCAAATTGCCAACTTGGTAACCGCAACACCAAGTTTAAATCATTTACTTTGTAACAACATTAATATAATTTTCAAAATCACTCGACAAACTCGAGTCTCGATCGAAAAGACTATGAAAAGTACCAATAATAGGGTCATAACTCATAACGATGCATCGTGTGTGGTAGTGATAAATGATGATGATGATGAATGTAATTTGCATAGTAACATAAGCTTTCAGTTCTTAAAACATCACCGAAAGTCCCAAACTTGTATCTATAAGGAATCCGGAGTTCTCTTAGTATCTTCGGAACCATAGCATGCCTTGGTGTAAAATCTTACTTTTTGGTAGCATATGCCTAGGATCCTTCACATAAAACCAAAATCACTATATGTTTCCATATAAATTTTGAGAAGTTCCCTCGATTACTCATGGATCCCATCATCAGGTCACCACTTTTGTGAATATGGTACCAAATTGGAGTTGAACCCTATATAACAAAAGAAAAATTTTGAAAATCGGTTCACAAACGGCGGAGTAATCGTTGAACATACACAAATAAAAATAAAAAAATAAATAAAAAAAAATATCCACAGCCGAACATATAACCTCCTCCTTTTTGGAAGTCTGTTAAAAAAGTAATGAATAGTGCATTATTTTTTACATTAAGATTTTTGCAAAGCTGTGCTCGGTCAGGCCGAAGCCCATACTGAAGTCATTTCAGACGTTGTATATGTTACAGTCAAAACTCTTAACCAGTCAAAAGTACTTTTGACTAAGTGATTCAGTCAAAAGTGGTTTTGACTGGATGGTTGTATCAGTCAAAACTCCTAATTAGCAAGAAAAAGCAGAGAGTGAATTCGATTTTAGTCGGAAAACATGGCACGGGTTTTTCTTAGGACAGTTTTAGAGTTCCGTACCCTTAAGTCTCTCGCCAATTCTATTGACGTGCTGTTTCTTTGCCCGAGTGAACTCTCTCTTGAAGGATCTAGAGGCAAGAATTGCAAGTCAGCAGAAGGTCTAACAGGGAAAGATTTTGACTGTCCACATCTGGAATATGCGTAGACGTAGCAACCATTTGTGTTAGGTCGTTTGCAAGGGCAAAATCGCAGACAGATCTCCCCACGTGATCAGTTTTACTGGAATTGAGCCAGTCGGCGTGTTGGGCGCTAAAGTCGCCTAGTAGTATGATCTCTGTGAATGGGATCTACTGCTGCACTCAATCTGAAGCGGCTTGCGGGCTTTCAAAGAGTCGGTCCGTCTTAGGGTCACCACTATGGGACCTATTAGATATATATAGGCACGCACGTACGAGAGGGTGGTGGTCGCAATGTATGCGGAGCCATAATTGAGAGGTTCCTGACTTCAGGATTGCTAAAGTGGCGAGAGTTGATATCATCACGGATATACACACACACACACACACACTTCAGCTTTGAACAGAAATAAGTGCTCGATATCTGCGTCTCGGTTATAAAGAGCTAAGCCGGCAAAGGTAGGAGTGCATGTTTACGCAGTTGAAAACCAAATTCTTCTTTTTTCCTGGGGTCACAAATTGGTTTTCAACTGCGGTATTTCTAGGGGGTAGGGGATTGGGCCACCGGTAAAGCCACTCACTCGGCGAAACATAGCGCAAGCGCTGTTTCACGCCGGTTTTCTGTAAGTCCATGGTATTTCTCCGCTCGAGCCGGCCCATTCGTGTCAAAGCGTGGCTCTTCCACGGAATAATTTTGGAATAAAACGATTGTTCATATTTTTTTTCTAACAAAACAATTTAACTACTTAAGAATGGTGTATAGGACATGCAGTTCAAACAGCCCTCGTAAGAATGAAATGACAAAAAAGTACACTAATGTTACAAATAGTGCGTTTGACTAATGCTTGATTGCAGTTAAAACTACTTTTGACTAAGAGCGTCAGTTAAAAGTAGTTTTAACCGCAAATTTTCAGTTAAAAGTACTAATAACCAATAATTTTCAGTCAAAATCACTTTTGACCAACATGTTTAGTCAAAAGTAGTTTTGACTGATTTTGTTAGTCAATAGTACTTTTGACTAGTTAAGAGTTTTGACTGTAACATATATATCATAGGATGATTTGATAAATTGAACTTTTGCGAAAATTCTAGGGTTTTCGCGAAAAAACGGATAATTAGATAATGTTGATTACATTTTTCAATCTTACTGACAAAAGGTAATGTTTTCGCGAAAATGCGAATCGCCTTAGTACGATTGCGAAACGAATCGTTAGTTATTATCGAAAAAAATCACTGATTGGTCGGTTTAAGCGCCTCACAACAACATCTACTCTGATTGGTTGAAGACTTGACGTTTTAAATGTCAATTAATTGTCACGCGTTGTTTTGTTTGTGGTTGTTTTTGTAAGCGAGCTAGCAGTTTTTGATAAATGTGTTTAAAATTGCAGTTGGACTTGAAAATTAGTGCGAAAAGTTATCTAAAAGTGTGTCTGTCAATACAAGATGACTGATACATGTGACATTAGCGCTGAAAGTTTAACAGAACCAGAAACTAATTCTGAGGTTATATACTTTATAATTCTATGGTGTATTGCCTCAAAGATACATAGGAAAAGATAGTAACCAATCAGAATAAGAGTTGGCCAGTAAGCAAAAATCAAGCCAATCAGCGTTAAGAATGTGCAATTTTACTAAGGCAACTCGCGTTTTTCCAAAAAACCGATTTTTCGGATAATTGAAAAATGTAATCACCATTATCTAATTATCGGTGTTTTCGAAAAATCCCAAGAATTTTCGCGAAAATTCGATTTATCAAATAATCCTACGACATATATATCTTGCCGTTCTCCGAAACTTCGATAGCGCGATGCAGGATTGTTAGGCTAATTGTGAGTATCGCCACACAGCACACTATCACTCTCCCACACGCGTCTATCTCTATCGCACCTGTTAGCAGCGTGGCGGCGGTGCGCAGGCGCAGCGCTAGAGCCAACGCAGCAGACCGACCAGGGGAGAGTTCGCTGGCGCCAACATCAATCTGGTACTCCGGTATTGGCTCCACTACCACCTCGCCGCTTTCGTCCTGAGAAGTGATTAGAGATAATGTTTATTTTTAAGATATGAGGGTTGTCGATATACCATTTGCCACCAGAGGGACGGTAGGGTCTTTCGTGTCAAATATCGTGTCAGACAAACATATGACAGGTATATCGTGAAATGTGGAAGCTATTTTGTGACATATGGCAGCATTAACACGACAATTGACACGATAGACCCTACAGCTATATAATAGCACCAAACATATTATAAGCTACGTAGTACGTACCTATGCTATATTATAAACATATACATTGCATCAGAACTAAAACACATACTTTTAAAAGAAATCTTATGTTAAATGATTATGATGCAATATCTTTAACTGAGACGTGGCTGCTCGACAGCGTGTACGACGGTGAACTATTCGACGATCGATATGTTGTTTACCGAAGGGATAGGAACTATAGTTTAACTCGTGAAAAATACGGCGGTGGCGTATTATTCGCAATAAAAAAAGAGTATACAGCCATTGACCATCCTGAATGGTCATCCTCTGCAGAGGATATTTGGATAACCATTTCCTTAAAAACATCTCCTCATGCAAATGCAAAGTTACATATGTGTACTATCTACCTGTGTAAAGCTAACCTAGGAAACTCTTTTAACTTGCAACTTTCGAACTTTGTACAAAACTTATCCTTAATTGTAAATTCGTGTCCTAACGACCTATTTCTTATAATGGGCGATTTTAACTTGAGCAACATTCTTTGGAACTCTGACTGCAATAGTAACGTTCTTTATTCAGGTGCCATAGGCGAAGCACAGACGAGATTTTTAGATACTTTAACTGAATGTAACCTATCGCAATTTAATTTCTGCAAAAACATTAATGGAAGAATACTAGATCTGGTCCTTTCCAATACTCAATGTGTGGTCGCAGCTTGTGGTTCTCCTCTAGTACCTGAAGATGCACATCATAAGTCTCTAGATATAAACCTAACCCTACGAAGCCAAAAGCCACTCGAAGTTAAGCCACGAAAAAAAGTACATATATTCCTTAGGTGACTATGACAAAATGAATTCTGAATTAAACAACATTAATTGGAATGATTGTCTTAACAGAGGTTCACTAAATAACGCAACGACTATATTTTATAATTATTTATATCACATCATTAATTCCTACGTTCCTCAAAAATATATAAGTAATAGTAGAAACTTTCCAGCCTGGTATAGTTCTGCCTTAAAAAAAGTTCTTAAGGAGAAATATTAATTCCTCCGTAAATACCGTACCTATGGAAATACATCAGATTATGAATCTTTTAAATTATTACGCAAAAGGGCTAAGGCTATGGAAGATAGTTGTTATCAATCTTATTTAGATAATTGTGAACTCGCGATAGCCCAAAACCCCAAGCTTTTTTGGTCTTTCATAAAAAATAACAAGTCGGGCACTAGTTCATTTCCGTCCTCTATGATATTTGATGGTCGCAGTACTACCTCGGGCGAGGAGGCGTGTTCTTTGTTTTCGGATTTCTTCAACAGTAACTACCTGCAATCATCCACTTGTTCCACTCATTCTCCTCCAAAAACAAATTCAAATGTTAGCTCAGTAATATCAAGTATTGAAATACTTCCTGAAACTATTAATAAGTTACTCGATTCAGTTGATGTCACTAAAGGCGCGGGCCCGGATAACATCCCACCCCAATTTATATCCCGTTGCTCAGATTCCTTGACGTTACCTATTACCATTTTATTTAAGCGATCTGTAACAGAAGGTATAGTCCCAAATATATGGAAATCAGCTTTTGTTTCGCCAATTCATAAGAGTGGTAGTAAAAATGAAATTAAGAATTATAGACCCATCTCAAAACTGTGTGTGTTTGCCAAGCTTTTGGAAAAAATCGTTTATACACAAACGCATTCTCTCGCAAACCTCTTTATTCCTGAACAACATGGTTTCCTTCCGCGCAGATCGACAACTTCCAATCTCTTAACCTTTGTTGAATACATTGCTGAGAATATGGACTCAGGTAGCCAGGTTGACGCCATCTTTACGGATTACAGCAAAGCTTTTGATCGAATAGATCACTCGCTGCTTCTGAAAAAACTTTTTAACGCCGGAATTCATGGGAATTTGTTTAGGTGGTTCACCTCCTATGTTCAAAATAGGTCTCAGGCTGTAGTGGTTAATGGTTTTATCTCCCCTTGGACTACTGTACCATCAGGTGTCCCCCAAGGTTCTCTGTTGGGACCCCTACTATTCAACCTATTTGTGAATGATATACACACGTGTTTTCATCACTCTAAATTTCTTTTATACGCTGACGATATGAAGATTTTTAAAAATATCTCAACAATGACCGACTGCTACTTACTACAGGAGGACCTTAAGAGGCTTGAAAAATATTGTCGAGACAATAAGTTAGACCTGAATACCAATAAATGTTACGCGATAACGTTTAGTCGGGCTGATAAGAACGCAAAGAACCTCTACTATTCACTGCGTGAACAGCCTTTAAGGCAAGTGTCTGAGATTCGTGACCTAGGCGTCTTACACGACTCGAAACTCTCATACTCCAAGCATATGGATCACATTATTTCGAAGGCCAACAAGTCGCTTGGGTTTGTAATCAGAATGAGCTCACAATTCAAAAGCATAAAAATCCTAAAAATACTATACTGCTCGTATGTACGTAGTGTCCTTGAATACTGCTCCCAAATTTTGAACCCTCAGTACATTACCCATATTAACAGGCTAGAATCTATCCAAAAACGATTTTTAAGATTTTTACAGTACAAGTGCGGAACATCTGACACTGACTACGAGTCGAGATGCAGAAGATATCATATACTACCCCTGCATCTCAGACGTCAAGTAGCTGACACTTGCACATTTCTAAATATTGCCCAAAATAAAATAAATTCCTCCAGTCTTATTTCTAAAATTAGCCTAAGAGTCCCTTCACGCTCACCCAGAATATGCTCCTACAACCCCTTTTATATTCCTTTCTCCCACTCAAATTATAGGAAGCATTCCTTTTTCGTTAGAACACCTGCTTGTATGAATGATTTGAGTAAACACCATGACATTGACATTTTTAATTCCTCTACTTATGCTATCAGAAAGTCAATTAATAAAAATTGGTTTGAGGCTGGTCACTGATTGTTGGCTTCACTACTTTTGTATTATAGATAACGTATGATGCTTTTGTAACGTGTTGTATCGTATCAATTCCATATACTTTTGTCTACCTAAATGTAAAGCAAATTTGTTAATGTTTAGACTTCTAATTGTGGAAACATGTTAATAGTGCATAGAAATTATTCAGTTTTAATCTTAATTCCTGTTTATCACTGTATGTTTTCCGTGCAAATAAAAATAAAAAAAAATAAAAAAAAAATAGCTTTTATCGCGGACTTCGAGCGCGGCGACCGAATCAAGAAATTTCGTAACGAAAATAAACCTAATACTCCAACCGGTCGGTACAGCGTTGCGGTACATCGTCTGACTTCGGCAGGGTGTACAATAGCGTGCGACTAGACGTATGCGATAATTGCAGAAGTTGATAAAAAATACTATGCAATAGCTTAACCGCAGCAGTCCGCGAGTGCCCGTGTGGCACTTTATTTTATTCTATTATTTTATTTATTTAGGTATCAAACAGTAAATTTTACAAATATTTATAAACGTTTTAACGGCAACCAGATGATGTTAAATTTAGAACTAAACCGAATGCTTTTAGCACTGGGCGGGCTGATGATGATGAACTATAGCTAAGAACACTCTCGATCATGTCAGCAGTGCCGTTCGGAGGGGGAGGTGTTAGGTTTATTTTCGTTAAGGAATTTCTTGATTCGGTCGCCGCGCTCGACCCCGCGATAAAAGCTATGCCATAGCTTAAAAACTAGTTTAAAATACCCCACTTTGCCCACCTTAGGCTGCGTTTCCACCAGAGATGTGTTGCGAGGAATGCGTTTTTAAGATCCAATAGCATCGCCGCGCTGAGCGATGTCATGGCAAGCCCACGAAGCGATTCCATTGGTTCTCAAAAACACATTCCTCGCAACACGTCTCTGGTGGAAACGCAGCCATAGTCTGTGGTCAGAAGTAACAAACATCCAAGTATAGAGATAAACTACGATAACATGGCGCGCCCCTCCAAAATTCAAAATGTTTGAAGTGCGTTGTCAAAACGTTTGAAGTGCGTTGTCTTGCGCGGTCGGCTGGTTATGATTAGTTGACCAACAAATTTTTGTAATAAGTGACATTAAGCGAAATATTATGATTGGTTGAACACTTACTACATACAAACTCTTTCATAAGGATATGACTACACACATTGAAACAGTAATTTGGAGGGGCGCGCCATGTTATCGTAGTTTATCTCTACTCACCCTAAGCCGGTGCGAGCAGTGCACTATCATGTGGCAGGTATCGGCTTCGCTCCGCAGCTGCCATCTGCGGTACGAGCGCCACGGTGGCATCTCGAATGGTGTGTCTGCAATCAGAATAAAAGTGTTTGCTCAAAATTGCTGTAACAGAATCCTACTGTTTTATTTTTTTATGAGCCTATACTATCCCACTGCTGGGCAAAGGCCTCCCCCAAGGTCTCCCATCTGTCTCGCTCCAACGCCACCGCATGCCAGCCTGACTTGTAGGCATCCAGTTCATCTCGCCATCTTTTTGGAGGCCGTCCACAGCGGCGTCGTCCGTCCACTGGTACCCACTCTGTGGTGACCTTTGCCCAACGGTCAGGATGCATGCGGCTGGTATGACCCGCCTAGTCCAACTTGAATTTTGCAGCTTTCATGCCGACGCCTTTAGGGAGATCGCACACGTCACACTTTTTGTGTGATCGAGTCTGCGGCTTTCATACAATCTGATGGCGCGCGCCATGCAGATTGTATGTAAGCCGCAGACTCGATCACACAAAAAGTGTGACGTGTGCGATCTCCCTTAACATGTTACAACTACTGTCTACTGTTATAACATGTAAATTCAAAGTCATTCTATGCAAACAGATTGTTATTTGTACACAAATTTGTGCAAGAACTAAACTAGGAAACCTCATTTAGCCTACCTAGGCCACGATGCAATATAGATTTTTCTTAATTGGCTTTTTTATAGGCATGTAAGTCAGGTTACATACAGGTTGTAATAAAACTGAGCGATAATACTTTTGGGTGTGTACGTGTTCCTTGTATAGAGTTCACTGTAAAGTAAAAATAGCAGCACTGAAAGGGCATTTTTTTTTCACTTTTGTATGGGCAAGCGCTCCAGCGTCACGAGTTTCCCCAAACAAAAGTGAAAAAAATAGGTCTCTTAGCGCTGCTACTTTCATAGTGAACTCTTAGTTTTGTGTGGAATCATTATACTTTATTATCGCGCTGTGTCAACTCAATGTAAGTCTTGACTTGTCGGCCAAGTTTCACATAAATTGACCGAATTACATAGGTCCGTCTTCTCTGAATCAATTTCCCTGATATTACTATCATCGAAATTGGTTGATAGGCGGACAGACGATTTTAATCGTAAGTACCGAAATAATACAGTATACTGGCCAATGCTTATAAGGACAAGTGTGATGTATTAGTATTATATTATGTAATATTTGCAACTGAGGACATCCCATCAAAGTCATACGTCAATTCACTGGCCAGTATATTTCGAAACGAATCAACAGTATACTGGTTTATTTTTCGGAACACACCCTAGATATAATACGGCACTCACCTTTACAACTACAGTTGTAGAATTCATCTTTGTTTGGCTTATCATTTTGTTTCCTTCCTTTCCGTTCTTTGGTATGTTTAACTAACTTTTCTTCATCTACATTTGTATTTATTTCTTTATCTTTCTCTTCCTTTTCTTCTGCTTGACCATTCAATTCTTCCGTTTCTGTATTTTGTGAGTCCATATCGTCAATGACTAAATTGTTCTCAGTATCGCTGTCGTCCAATTGCATTCCAGCTTCTGCAAAAACAATAATTGTATTTACATTAGAATTAAATTATAAATAATTTGAATATCCCATACAACACAGTAAAGTATTCAGGTGTCATTCATAAACAAGAAAACTAAAAGTTTTTTTTGGGTACTAGTGTGGTCCAATAAAGTCAGGTCACAAATTCATAACATATTGACAATATGTAGTCTAGTTTCCTTTACCTTTATACAAAAACATACTACATAATGCTTTACTATAGAAGCACTATTAGTAATTAAGATATTCGTGGATAATTGAAAAGAGACAAGATGGTTAGTTATTGCACGAATTTCTACTGGACTAAAGTATCAAACACAGCTAAAACGCTCTAAAGAGCGTTTTAGCTGTGTTTGATACAGAGGATTATTAAAATCTACAATAAACTGTAAATATAAAAACTATCTACTTTATGGGTTCAGTTTGCATTATTTTGTATAAGAACATTACCATCTATACACAGCATATTATCCTCGTCATCGCTTGATTCTGTGTCTATTACAGGTTTGTAATTTATTACATTTGCTGGTTTCGTTTCGTTTTGTCTATTTAGGACTTTTCCTCTCTCCGAAGGTCTGTAATTTCCAAGTATTATTATTATTGAGGTAGTTCAAACCTTAACAAAACAAAACCTAATTGAAACTAGTCAATATACTTACGGTATCAAAAAATGTTCCAATAAGAGTTTAAAAGCCTTATACGTTCTGACAAGTACGGATTCCTTCTGCATAGCGAAATCACTACCGAATACTACCACTTTCTTTGTATCGCCATCTGAAATAAATGCGTTTTGAAATACTTTTGAATAAGTTAAAAAGAGAAGGGGCATTTTTGTATGGAACCCGTTTCCAAGCTGTCATCTACCACATATAAATATATCAAAATATGACAGGAATTGAAAAGTTGAACATTTTATTGTATGACGTAAAATTAAAAGAAAACGTGTTGGCATAGGTGCTGGCTAAGCTCCCAGGTCCATCTGTTACCACTCCATATTCATACTACAGAAAAGGGCAGTACGAGCAATATATTATATGAAGAGAAATAAATCTCTAAGGGAACAATTTAAAGAAGCTAAAATATTAACCCTGCCATCATTATACATATATGAAGTAATTATATATACTAGAAAGAACATGGGTTTATTTAATAGAAAGTGTGATTATCACAAGCATAATACTAGAAATAAAAATAAGCTCCAGGTACCAACATATCGACTTAGTAACACTAAAAAATCTTTTATGGGAAACTGTGTCAAATTTTATAATAAAATTCCGACTAGCGTAACGGACACTAAATTCAGGCAACAAATTAAAATGACTCTTATATTTGATATAAGAGTTAGAGAGAGAGAGAGCTTATTATAAGATACAAGATTATATTGATGACAAAGATGTATGGGTGTAATTATTTCAATCTGCACTATGCTTTGACACATTATGGAAATCTTTTTTATATTGAAATAATATAATGAAATAGCATAATGACATAGTTATATTGACATAATTATATATTAGCATAACATAATGACATAATATTGACATAATATGTAATTAATTTATAGTTAAGGTAATAATTTACTTGTGTTTAAATAATAATAAAATATAATAATATAAGTAATAAAATATTATGTGAAATATAAAATTGTAACTATGTAACTGTAAAATATTGTATTTTGACGTCAAAAAGTGTTGTAAAACCTATTTTGAATAAACGAATTTGACTTTGACTTTGACTCACCAGGTCCAAACACCTCGCACACGGCAACAGGCAACATCCAACTGTGGTCCAACTCTACCAGACATCTGAGAGCGCTCTCGCTGGCTATGATTTGAGCATTGTTGTCCGCAGCATACTGTGCCAGTTCCCTCTGTACTTCGGTAAGTGGTAGCTCTGTTACTGATTTCTCGTCTAGAAAACAAAATCATTTTATCACACGAATTTTAGTCTAAACCATTGATTACCAGTGGTCCAGGTGGACCCCCAGGGGTCCACGGGAGCCCGACAGGGGTCTACGCTGGCGTGCAAGAAAAATGGGGGTCCACGAGTCGTTAACAGGGGTCTATGAAAATTAGGTGACCCGACTTGACTTCTATGAATATAGGCAGACAATAGTATATTAGCAGATTAAATATTACAGAGCGAGGAGATTTGCGGTTATACTTAACTAAACTCAAGACAAATATTGATATAATTTGCTGTCAATTCAGCAAGTATATCCCTCCCATTAAAATTATAACTTTTATCTCAGGTTACCATTGTAGAAATTTAAATTTTGATTATATTATATTGCGATTTGCGACTGTTTTTAAAATAATAATCATGGTTAGTTTTGATGTTAAATGGATTCTACTACGATATAACAACATAAGTAAAAGTCTGATAATTTTTGTGTCAAATAGTTACAAAACAAGAAAATATTATTTGCGTTTACTTTTACCACTCCGAAGTGGAAGCTTATTCGTTCCTTTTACTGTGACTTGTGAGTCAAACTTACAATACAAAAAAGTAAAGTAGGAATTAGAGATGTGCCGACTAGTCGCCGACTAGTCGGTAAAGCCGACTATCCGGCCACTTTTGTAGTCGGCGAATAGTCGGCAAAAAGCGCCGACTAATCGACTTTTTTCTTTTTTGCTATTATTGAAGTTACATGAAATAAAAACCTTGATTATTATTTATAATGTGTTTATGAACACATTATAAATAATAATCAAGGTTTTTATCACACCCAATACTTGTTTCACATTTTAAAATTTTATTAAGAGCGTTTACACCTAATTTCAAGTTTCCATACAAACCTGCGGCGGACTACTTGAATTGCTTTGCGCGCAGCGATTTATAGTAGTTTTAAAATATTTGTAGAAAAAAAAACAAAAGATTTGTTGATATTTAACAATAATTTTTATAATTAAAGTGTTCTTCTATGATATGAAGCTATTATTACTCATAATAAATTAAGTTAAATAAATAGGTAACAAAAAAGTTTTAATTCCTTGATATTTCTTTGATATTTCTCATTCTTTGAATTTAAATTACATAAAGTTTAATACCAAAACGAAATATTTTTTTCTGCTAACTATTTGCTTATGGATCTTGTCAATAGGTTGTTATTTTTTTTAATTAGATCTATCGCTGGTTTCGTAAATTTTAAGCTTCGAAACTGATACTAAAACGGAATTTAAGAAAACCTCTGTTAAGGTATTGAGATTTAAAGTACAAATACTGTATAAATCGTATTTTTTATATAAATATAGATAAGTGATTATATATAAATATAGATAAGTGGTTGATGATTTTTTCAAGTTAGAAAACTACAGTTTTAAGCCAAATTGAGCGTGAAAGGTGTAAACGCTCTTAAGTGTTTCTGAAATTACTTGCTAGTAAAGAAATTATTTTTTTAAATATGATTTTAACAACAAATTAAGTATGTATTATTATTAAATCGAGATTTCATGTACAAATATTTAATGAAAACCATCAACTGTATCATAGAAACAAAATAAAGTAACGTACGCGAAGTAAACATACTTAAGGGGGCGACTAACCCAAAATTCTCGATTTTATAATTCATTTTTATAGTTGAAAATAAGCCCCGAATTGTTTCATTTTCTAAAATTAGATACTACATTACATTTCCAAGAATTCGATCTGAGCAAAAACACAATAACAGCTATCTTAAAATTTTCTCGATAGAAAAAAATCACAAAGATCCATCTAATTTTCACGAATTTTTCGTTTATTGCTATAATCGTGCATTGAACTAAGTTAATATTTTAACACATAGTATAAAATTCTATCGTTGAGAATCCGACCAAGCGGATTTTTGAAATGTTGTACATTTAACGAGTTATTGAGAAAAAACTAATTTGGCGATGAATCCGCGTCGTCCTTTTTCACCTGGCGAAACCATGATCGGCTTGGCCGACTAGTCGGCCGATTAGTCGGCTTCTTTGCAGCCGACTAATCGGCCAAAGTCATGATCGGCACATCTCTACTAGGAATCCAATTGAATGTAGGGGGGGGGGGGGGGGGGGGGTAGCTGCGGGGGGTCCACCGGATCCAGCAAAATGTTTAAAGTGGTCTATGAGAAAAAAAGTTTGGGAACCTATGGTCTAAAGTCTAAACTCTAAATGATGTATTTAATATGAATGTAAACTAACACATTAACGCCTCTAGTACACCGACGCTGCGAAGCGCGAAATATCTGCAAAACCAATGCGAAAAAGGAATACACCGAGATGCAATGTAAGCCATTGTCGTGTGGCGGGTGAGACAGTAAATCGGTTCGTCGCTGTTTCGCAGTTCGCAGCGTCAGTGTACTCTCTAATATACCGACGACGCTGTGAACTATAATTTGTGAGTGGTTGACCAAAAAGGGACCTGAAGGTAAATAATTTGATTTTGAGTAAAACGCGTTTGAAGTTTCGTGTTTCGACTCGTGCGCGGTTCACAAAAAAAATCATTAAAAAAAAACTACGGCACCTAAAAATATTCTGGTTAGACCAAAAGAAAGCTAAAAGACCACCGATTTAAAAAATTAAAGAGGGTAAATAATTTGATTTTGAGTAAATCGTGTTTGAAGTTTCGTGTAGAAACAAGTTACGACTCGTGCGCGGTTCACAAAAAAATCATAAAAAAAACTACGGCACCTAAAAATATTCTGGTTAGACCAAAACAAAGCTAAAAGAGCACGGACTAAAAAAATAAAAAAAAAAACCGTTTCCAATCCTTCAGGTCCCTTTTTGGTCAACCACTCACATTTTAATATGTATACGCCTCTGCGTATACATATTAAATTTTTAAGTAAGTATGTATATCTGTCTGTTTAACCGCGTCATAAACGAAAAGTTGCTGGCATTCGGCAACATCTAGTAATCAACTAGGCTACAGATATTTAATACTTTCAAGCAAAATTGCAGTCTTAAATCCAACACATTTTCAATTGCTTGTTTAAGATGATACAAAATAAAAAGTAAACTTTAACAGTTGCGTCGTTTAGCACTAATGTTATAACTTACTTGGAAGAATAATGATGATAAGTAAACTAAAGTCATTTAGTAACTACTTAAGTAATATAACTTACTTGGCAGTACAAACTTGCACCTGTGTTTGTTACATGGTTCGGGGACGGGGATATGCTTCATTATAGTCAGGTGTTTGGTCAGTGGCTCGCATCGTATTTGCGGGAGATCCTTTATGTTCACCTGTGATTATTTAATTTCATTAGAGCCAGTTTTTAAATACCGCTTGTACACAGCACAGTAGAAATGTAGCTGGTACCAAACAAACACATCATATTTTTAATGTAATAGATTACTATATCAGAGCCTATTAGGCTATTATACCTGAATGTAATCAATAATGAAGATGAACTGTCGAAGAAATTAATCTGTTGGTAATGCTACACAGCAACAATCAGTTGTCTAACTGATTGTTGCTGTGTAGCAGAAACTAGTCACTTCAAACCATTTTTATAATGTAAAATAAATATTTTTTTCTACAAATTATTTAAACATACTAAGTACTTACACTAATTAAGTCCTTATCATGTATAAGTTCACTAGACTGAACAAAGTCCAGAGGTATTTGTGCAGCCGTTTTATAATTACTGGGGTATGAATCAAACTCGTGGGCTTTCATGTTGAACCTTGCTTCATAAGCAGTTTCCACAGGTGGCTTTGGCCTGAAGGCACGCGTACAATGGCTGGTGAGCCAGAGCGACTTTGCCCATTCCTGAAACTCTTTTTGTTCCTTTTCATATGTTGCTTTAATTTCCTGCAATATAATAAGATTTAAGACCTTCATACAATTTAAGCAAATCATTAAAGAAATTAAATTAAAACTTATTGGAGCCTCTATGTTGGTTGCGTAATATCAAGTTAATATTAACCATAGTTGTCTGGGCAAGACATAACTAATAGGGAGACCATGATGGTTATGAAACTGATAAATGAACCAATTTCACTGATAGTACTCACATTCTATTTTCTAAGTAGTAAGTAAATACTCCTTGTATACCGTGAATAGGCTATTTATCCCTCGATCGCGGACTCTTGGAAATCTATTGTTATTGTGGTCAAAATCGACTGCTTGGGGCTTGACGGGTTGAATAAACAACTATTTCTTTACCCATTAACATCATAAAAAACTTACTTCAAATACTCTGAAGTCCCCTTTGGTGGGCCTCGGAATGAAATCCAATTCAAGGACATTAGGGTTCTGATGGCAGAGCACTTTCATACACTGATAGTGCTGTTGTTGAGTGATCGCTGATACCTTAGGATATTGTGGCACTTGTCTTAAGCCTGGCACATACAGCCTGCGGAATTTATCCACCTGGAACACACATTTAGAATTTTACTAGTTGACCGGGTTATTTTGATCTACGTTTTGAATACCTATTAATAAAAAAATGCAATAAAGTCTGTAGTGTAGTTTTCAAGATCTAAGCTATAGGGACAATAAAGGAGAAAGGAAATTTTTATACATAATATTATAGTGTATGTAGGTCATAATTCATAATAAAAAAAAAAAAAAAACTTAATATGAATAATAATTATAGCTATTTCATACATGCTACAGGAATTGCAATAGCTATGTCCACATTATGCAATTTCATCTTCAATTTTCATCATCTTCTTTTTATCCAACTTTTGTTTGGCATATTCAATAATTGAGTGCGTCAAAATCCACCCGATTGAAAGAAAAGTGTCATAGCCAGCGCTACGATTTCAACGCGCGTCACGGGCATGCCTCACGTTCGCTGTTGACTGCGCTATAATGCATGCCCTTGATGAACAAAAAAAGGCCCAGTGTGGACAAAGCTAATCAGCCAGATGTATAAATTAACCTGATAGACTGCCATAATTTTTTGACAAGGACGAGGGAATACCTTTCTAGTTTAATCTGCCTTCTTAATCTATATCTATATATAATATATAAAATTTAAAGGTGACTGACTGACATGGTGATCTATCAATGCACAGCCCAAACCACTGGACGGATCGGGCTGAAATTTGGCATGCAGGTAGATGTTATGACGTAGGCATCCGCTAAGAAAGGATTTTAATAAATTCCAACCCCAAGGGGTTAAAATCGGGTTGAAAGTTTGTATATTATAATAATACTTCCTAACGCGAGCGAAGCCGCGGGCAAAAGCTCGTGGCAAATAAAATTAATTAATTTAAAGAAAAACCTACAGTTTGTTTCTCGGTAAAGATTTTCTCCCAGTCAATAGAAGGTTTTTCATCGTCAGAATCACTTGATGATATCAAAGGATCTCGGAATTTGTTACGAAGAATTTTTTCAGTCACACTATTTTCAATGTCCTCTACTCTGAGAAACTGTAGGTCAGGTTGTGAATAGCACCTGAAAATAAAAATTATGATTACATTGTTTTATAAACACGTTTTGAACAAGATAACTACGGAAGAGTACTTGCCAATCATATTGACTTATATGGTCCATTTTGAGTGTCTATCTATAAAGAGTTTTGATAAAATATGAATTTATTTACAGTAATGTGCATATTTCTCAAACTGTAATACAATTTACTTTAATTCTTTAATTATGGCGGCCTCAGTGAGTTGTCAATGTCAGTAATACAATTTATAATAATATTTTCGTAAAACATGTTTTTTTTTTTTTTTTTTTTCTTCTTTTTTGGCAACTTGACACAAAGGATGTGTATGTTGTGCCACAGACAAGGTAAAAAGGTAAGGAATATGGCGGGAAAACCATATTCCTCCTGTTATAATTTTCATCATCGTTTTCATGTATCGTCAGGTCTAAAGTCTAGTCAAAGTCTAAGTAAAAGTCAATACAGTCACAGTCAAGTCAGAGTCAAGTCGGTCGATTCAGTAAAGTGGTAGACGCTTTACTGAAACTTTCGATGGAGTTTTGGAGGGAACACAAAATAGCACGTTTCTGGATATTACATCACTTTCCTACACTTGTGCATGAACACGAATATCTAATGGTTAATATTCTACCAATATTACACATTAAAAACCCAGCTAACACAATTTTAGGAAAATAATATAAAAACACAACAGCACTCTTTCACATGCCCGCCAAAACTCCTCTAAAACATGTATAAAACATGTATTTTTAACAAGTCTACTTTTGGAGTTTTGGCGGGCATGTGAAAGAGTGGTGTTGTGTTTTTGTATTATTTTC
Source organism: Polyommatus iphigenia (assembly GCA_963422495.1). Lineage (NCBI taxonomy): Eukaryota > Metazoa > Arthropoda > Insecta > Lepidoptera > Lycaenidae > Polyommatus > Polyommatus iphigenia. The sequence goes on from OY730189.1 coordinate 1,040,793, forward strand.
CTAAAATTGTGTTAGCTGGGTTTTTAATGTGTAATATTGGTAGAATATTAACCATTAGATATTCGTGTTCATGCACAAGTGTAGGAAAGTGATGTAATATCCAGAAACGTGCTATTTTGTGTTCCCTCCAAAACTCCATCGAAAGTTTCAGTAAAGCGTCTACCACTTTACTGAATCGACCGACTTGACTCCTGTGACTGTATTGACTTTAACTTAGACTTTGACTAGACTTTAGACCTGACGATACATGAAAACGATGATGAAAATTATAACAGGAGGAATATGGTTTTCCCGCCATATTCCTTACCTTTTTACCTTGTCTGTGGCACAACATACACATCCTTTGTGTCAAGTTGCAAAAAAAGAAAAAAAAAAAAAACAAGTCTACTTCTTCTTATTCTTTTTAAATCGAGTGTTGCCAACTCTTCAAAACTTTTTCCCCCTAAAGCAACTTCAAAACCCAGCGCTCAAAACGCTGAAATACACCTTCAGCCGGTTTACATGGCGATCGCGATCGTTTTGACCACGGTAAAAACAAAAAAAGGCAGTCAATTATGTATTTATTTAAAAATTAACCTGACCACAAAAGTTACAAATTACAATATATTTTTATATGTTATTGGAGGAATAAAAAACAATTCAACATTCCAGAAAATGAAGAATCAGTACTTAGGTAAGCATTTATTATTAATATATTAATTTTAATAATAAATGCTTTTTAAATAAAATTAATATATTTTAATAATAAATACTTTTCTAAATAAAATTAATATATTTTTTATTTTTAAAATATTATTAAATTCAACGGTTAAACCATAGAGCAGGGGTTCCCAAACTGTGCGCCACGGCGCCCTGGTGCGCCGTGGAAAGGTAAGAGGGGCGCCGCGAGTCGATCCTCCATCATTATGCGTCAATCACTAATAAATAATAGTATAAAATAAAATTATAATATGAGTTATTATACAAAGCAAGCAGATGATTAAAAGCTTGTTTAGTATTATTTATATGTATTTGTAATAGCTAGGTAGAGTAGGGCGCCGTGACAAAGTGTTGAGACTTGTAAGTGCGCCGCAGGCTGAAAAAGATTGGGAACCCCTGCCATAGAGACATGTGCTTTGTGCGGCAGTTCCATCTAGTAGCTGTTGCAGTAAATTGATACCAAACTCTAAGGTTTTTATTTGATAAAATATCCATTCTTCAAAAATTTTACCCCCAAAAATATCCCCAAGATATTATTTTACCCCCTAAAAACCCACTAAATTTATTTTTTCCCACTAAATTTAGTGGGAAATCCCCATAGTTGGCAACACTGTTTAAATCGGTCTGTCAGCCGTCAGGTTGACATTTGTATTTTTTAAATACAGCCATATAATGCTAAGTACTCACATACGGTTTTGCTCGATAGTTTTACTCGAAATCGAGCAAAAACCACTGTGTGGACCGCACAACTCACAGCTCGAAGGCATCGAGCCAGTTTGAAGGCTCGAATCGAACCGGCTTGACATATTTTTTGACACTAGTTTTTATTATTCGTAGGTAGTTTCCTTCGAACTGGAGTAAAACTATCGAGCAATGCTGAATGTGCGGACGAAAGCCCGAGCCGTAGGTTTTACTCTACGTGATTGCGTGATTGAACCGTATGTGAGTACTTACACTAAGTGTTAGTACTCACATACGGTTTTGCTCGACCGAGCAAAACCGACCGAGTAGAGTAAAACCCACGGCTCGGGATTTCGTCCACACATTCAGCATTGCTCGATAGTTTTAAGTAAATTAGGCTCTACGAATAATAAAAACTAGTGTTAAAAAAATTGTCAAGTCGGCTCGATTCGAGCCTTCAAACTGGCTCGATGCGAGCCTTCGAGCTGTGAGTTTTGCGGTCCACACAGTGGTTTTTGCTCGATTTCGAGTAAAACTATTGAGCAAAACCGTATGTGAGTACTTAGCATTACACACACGGGCGTATATAGCTTTGATAAATTTGATAATTTCCCTAACGTAAAAAAACGGCCAAGTGCGAGTTGGACTCGCCCATGAAGGGTTCCGCAGCAGCAAATAGGTAACGTGTTTACGTGTTTCGGAAATCAAAAGTATTTTTAGGGTTCCGTACCCAAAGGGTAAAAACGGAACCCCATTAATAACTACTAAGACTTCGTTGTCTGTCTCCAGGCTGTATCTCAAGAACCGCTATAGGATATAGCTAGACATCTAAAATTTTCACAGATTGTGTATGTCTGTTACCGCTTTAAATAATTATAATAATAAAATTAATATTTAAGGGAGGCTTCAATAATGGCCACAGCTGTAGGCACTTGCAATTTTCAGAAAATCCTCAATTTTAAATGTACCTACTTTGTTAATACATAATATAATTATAATAAAATAAATACATATTTAAGGGCATACAGAAAACACAATTTTTGGCCTATTTTGCTCTATAACGATTCGGAACCCTTCTTGCGCGATTCCGACTCGCACTTGGCCGAATATTTATTTAAAATTTGAATATCGGAATGAATGTTTACGTTTTATTGCTAATTGATTAATGATTACTTAATAATTTTTTCGGAATCAAGCTGCGCCGCCAGTCCAGGAGTCTGTGCGATTGGCGGCGGTGCATCTAAACTTGCATAGTTTGGATGCACCGCCACGAGCGCGGGGAAATGTGCAGTGGTGCCACCAGCTAGCTATTTCCCGGCGGCCACTTTTTTTTTCGCCGAGAAAATGCTTTTAAGCATCTTGCGGGGAATGGGGTCCTGCCCGCAAGTATGTGGGTCTCTGCTGCGCCCGAAAGATGGTAGTGGACGTAGCCCCTACCCACTAAAAACTCGGCGGCACTCCACTATTTGCCCTAGGCGGGCCGCGGGATCACGTGAGCTTACACCACGGCTACGCCGGCGACTGCCTGGCAGGCTCTTATCTGTGTGGCCTAAGGGCCTTCCACGGCCGAACAGAGGCCTCATGAGGCTTGCATAAGCCATTGCTTTTAATGTTGCGATGCACAGGAGTACACTGTGTATCACTACCAACTCGGGGGCTCGGTACGATGGATGACGGCGTCCCCACACCGCCACCCCGAACTCTCCTGCTAAGGCGGGACATTGCGATCGTCGTGATGATAGTCCGTCTTCGCCTAGGCCTTCTCGAGCGAAGAGAACCGAGGCGCGCCGAACTTTCCCTCGCGCGCTCGGCCTCTTCCTTCGTGGAGATCACTTCTTCCGCAAAGTGCTCCACTGCCCGCCATTTGTCTTGGCTCTCCAGCATAGCATACACTAGTGCTGGGAGTTTAGTGTCCTGTCCAATAATATTTTTCATTTCCGTTCGTTGGTTGTCCCAACTCCCATGCAGGGCATGTCGATATTGTGTGTTGGGCCGTGTCACATGTCTCGTTGCAGTAGTGACAGGCCGATGTCTCCTCCCGTTTTACGACCTCACACAGGTATCGACCAAAACATCCATGTCCAGTCAATATCTGTGTGAGGCGGAACGTTAGAGCACCGCTCTTTCTACGCACCCATTCTTTTAAAACAGGGCGTAAAGCCGTCAATAGGTCGATGCTCACTCGTGGTTGTTCGAGCTGCTCTAACCACAAATCAAGTGCTCGATCATTTTCTGAATTTCGCCACCGTTGAACGACATCAAACGGTTGGACGTTGCCCTCATCTCGTGCAGATTGGCAGCGCCAGTAAACTTCAGCCAAGGATGAGGCCTCTAAATTCCAAGGCACAAGGGATCCCGGCGCCCCTGCGACGAACTACGAACGCATCGCGGTACCTACTCTGCCTATGGACACGCTCCACAATATAATTATATATTATTATACTGTGAATAAAAAAAAAACACATGTACGTCGCCGATTAAAATCGGTGCGGTAGCTACATAATATTATATTGTCGATTGTACAAGTAAGATGGATATAGTAATGGGGGGGGTCCGGACCCCCAGGACCCCCCCCCCCCTTATATACGCCCATGATTACACAGATAAATAGTTAATAAATCATAAGCATAGGTCTACGAATAATAAAACGCATAGGTCTTTGATCTTGCTTTGATCGTCGTCAAACTAATAATTTATAATTAATTTTAATTATTAATAATAATTATTATTAATTAATATTAATGGTTTTAGTTTTTTTTTAAATAAGGGGGCAAACGAGCAAACGGGTCACCTGATGGAAAGCAACTACCGTCGCCCATGGACACTCGCAACATCAGAAGAGCTGCAGGTATGTTGCCGGCCTTTTAAGAGGGAATACGCTCTCTTCTTAAAGGTTTGCAGGTCGTATAGGTCCGGAATACAGTGCGCGGCAGAAAGTTACGCGAGAAACGCACCGTGGAAGACTGCCACTCATCAAGGTGATGAGGATGGTATATTTTTCGCGTGGGACGATGGCGAAAAGTTGCAGGTGGTATGATTCCGAACAATTCCTCAGAGCACTCCCCGTGATACGACCGTGATATACCGATATGCAGAGTGAAGCTACATCTCGGCGTAATTCCAAGGGGTCCAAACTGTTTGAAACACTATGGCAGTCAACAATTCGAGCGGCCCTTCGTTGGATACGATCCAGAGGGAGCAGTTGGTATTTTGGCGCTCCTGCCCAGAGATGAGAACTATATTCCATATGAGGCCGAACCTGCGCCTTGTAAAGTTGTAAGCGTTGGTCCGGACTGAAGTACTGTCTCGCTCTGTTAAGAACACCAAGCTTCTTCGAGGCTAACTTGGCCTTACCCTCTAGATGATATCGGAACTGGACTTCGCTCGATATGTTAACGCCAAGTATTTCAATGCTAGAGGAGATGGTTAAAGATGTGCCCTCAAAACGAGGATATACGACCATAGGCGACTTTTTAGCGGTGAACGCGCAGACTTGTGTCTTGGCGGGGTTGAATTGGACTAAGTGACGTCTGCCTCATTCAGAGACATTCTCCAATGAATTCTCTATTTTAGACACAAGTTCGTTTCGACTCTCAATGACATTTAGCTGAGAAATATTGGGGGAGCCGGTATATACAGCATCACCTGTACTATCATCTGCATAGAAATGAATACCGTTGGTCTTTAACATATCATTGATATGCAGTATGAATAAGGTAGGCGATAGCACACAGCCCTGAGGAACACCAGCATCAACAGACTGAGTTTCCGAGCATTCGCCGTCAACTACGAACTTTATGCTTCTATCTGCTAAGAAACTTGTGACCCAGTTGCATAATTTCTCGGGCAGCCCGTATGATAAACGCTTTGAAAGCAGCGCTTTATGCCAAAACGATCAAAGGCCTTCGCAATTTCCAAACTAACAGCCAATGCTTCTCCCTTCGACTCGATTGCCTGAGCCCAACGATGAGTTAGGTACGCCAAGAGATCACCAGCCGAGCGACCCTTACGGAACCCATATTGTTTGTCGTATCTCTGTCAGATATATTGACCGACACCTTCGCCCACCACCACTTTCGCCTTGTTAATAATTATTGTTATACCTAATACCGTACTAACCCGGTTTCTGAAAGGCGGATCAACACTAAAATTAACTAATCGCCTGTTAAATCTCTTGTCAAGTACCAATTGGGTTGCTAGAAGCATGATTAGTTAGTTTAATTTCATCAGCGCGTCAGTTGACACGGCTGTTCAATTTGACTCGAGAATCATATGTCAACCGCCATTTTGGGTTTCCGAAACGCTTGTCAAGCCGTGATCATAGATTAAACGTTTGTCAAAAGCTGCGTCAACTAATCGGTAATTGTGGGTGAATTAACTTATGAATTCAATTGATTTTTTATGTAAATCTACATTTTCTCTTTGAACCTACGTTACTATAAGGTTTGTAAACACATTTATTATGAAGTTTTAATAAAACTTCGTAATAAATACGTCGATAATGCAAATAAACTGTTTTATTTGCAATACTTGTTTTATTTTCAAAAAATGTATATTATAATCAATTTCATTTCTTTCATGAAGAAGAATTTAGGAATCGATAACGTCTGAAAAATTGAAAATCAAAATTCTGACAAATGAACGAAAATAAACAAATCGCATGTCAAATCAAAATGATCACAGATTAGTTAATTTTCGTCTGATCAATGATTCAGAAAACATCGGATTTGAAATTCCCAGAACATTTTTGATAGCAATGACAGTCTGCAATTCCTTCTTTTGACATTTCATTGGCATTTTTGATAGATAATAGTGAAGTAATGAACGAAAAACAACAAATCGCTAGTCAAATTAAAAATGATCATAGATTAGTTAATTTTCGGCTGATCAATGTATCAGAAACTCAAATTGATTTGACATTCATGCTAAATTAACAGCAGTGTTAGTTGATCAGTGATTTGACAGACCTTTCAGAAACCGGGTGCTGTAGCAAACCGTATAGTATAGTAATTATAGGTATACCTACGCTTCCGTGGTCCAGTGGCTTAGAGCAAAGAGAATACAATATAGGCAATAATATTTTAATCATTAATCACTATGGTTAAGAGCGCGACTCTTGACTCGGAGGTCGTGGGTTCGATTCCCGCGTTGGAAACAAGTCATTTCCAAGTTTGGTTAGGACAATGCAGGTTGATCAGTGATCACCTGATTGTCTGACAAGAAAGATGATCCATGCATCGGATGGGCATGTAAAACATTTAACCCTTAATTAGGCGCATCAAAAAAGTCACACAAGTAGTCGCACGGGGTCTTCGCTGACCCCAAATAAAAAATGAAAATGAAGTTGAAGAAATGAATAAAACGAAACGAAGTATTAATTATGGGAGTTGTTAGAATGCTTTAGCCTTTATGATAATTAATCTTAATAAGCAAAAACCTTCATTTGCCTCTATACAACTAAAAAAGTCAATCAAATACCTGCTCTGTCTTGAAATCTCATAAATATCACTTTGTTTGAGATCGATATTTAAAAAATCTATTATTCACTTTGATGACCAGATTTTTTTTGCAGCACCGAAGGATGTAGGTCCTGAAATAATACTGACAAACATATTTTCCTCATTTGTATGATTTGTTACGCACTTCTGGTCATCATCCCCTCATTATCATCATCGTCACCATCCAGTGGTCAGGGATTATTTTAGGCGTCTTTGGGCTCTTAATCTTGTCTACCGATTCATGCCCGTCACAAATCGGTGCATAGTTTTGAAGTTCGGAGGCTCTAGGCTCACAAAATCGCTTTTATCTTCAGAAACCTTCCAGCCGCCAGCGTATTTCACTATCTTGATCTATACTGACATTTTTACAGAGCAATAATTATATAAAAAAATGTAGTCAATACTCAATAGAATGACATACTCATATATTTATAAATCATGTCCTAAATTATATCAAAAATAATATAACAATTGAACATAATATTACAAAAATGGAAACTTGTCTTGTGACAAAAAAAGTCACGTAAGTGGTCGCATGGGGTCAGCACTCAAGAGAGTAGCGACACATGCATGCACCATCGTTAGGTAACCGGCTACCACTTATTACTTATTAGGATACCTCAATAGGAGTTAAGAAACTACCAAAAGCGTCGTTGCATTCCTAGAACTCGACTGGCACATTTTTTTTCGGTTTGAAAGTTATTTGACCCTATGCGACCAATTAAGGGTTTGTGACGGTACCTACCTACTTATACCCTGCACAGGTTAAAAGTTGGTCCTGCGCCTGATCTCTCGTCAGTGGTCTCAATGTATAATACATAGTAATTAATAGTTACATTATTACAATAATATATTTTAAGTACTTAAAGGTACCAAAGTATTTTATTGTAATTTACGGTTTACCTACTCCTAACAATCATTTACATCACATAAGTTTTTTATTTTGTATATCCCAATAATCATAACAAATTATTTATTTCTTTAATATAAATGAGTGGGTGTTGTGTTCTGACAAAGGCGGTGCGTGCGGACAGCCGGACAGGCCGATAATAATTAATTACTCGATAACGGACCGTCGTTATCACGGACAATAGCCAACAGGAATTGTTCGAAAGACTTGACACTGATTAATATTCCCATCGAGGACTCCCATGTTTGAGGGGAGAGGGATTATGATTTTTGGAGGAAGCACCCCTAGGCTCGACAAATTGGTAAATTCTAGCATGTGGCGTTGATGAGAGAGGAGGCATTGTCCGTCTGGTTGGTACTAGGTACATATTTTACGAATCCATTGACATCTCATAATAATTTATGGACATTTTACTGATGGAACAACACAGTTTTTTGTCAATTATTATTAAAATTAGGACGCCTTCAAAGCGAGTAATTTTGTTTAAAAAAAAAAAACCTTCTACACCTACAGCTGTTATTCACCTAGTCAATGGTAGAGTTCATGCGCGAGTCCAACTCGCACTTGGCCAGTTAAGACTTTCCGGCATATTTTAATTACACTAATTTGTAGCATAACAAACACCAACTCGAATTTACTACCGAGTTCATTGAAATATCAAATGAGGCGTCGTTTCTGGGAACTCATGTCGGAGATTTCACGGGCCAGTGCGCGTAATACGGAGGGTTACGGAACCAATAAAAACCTGTCAAACCCATGACAGGTGCGGTGCGAGGGAAACCCCGTTTACATAATTAAACCCGCTACTTCTCATTTTGTTGTGACAGACCGGAAATTCGAATATTCCTTTTGTGAAAATCTTTCAAGAAATACCAATACCTACGTTTGGTCTGCAAGTAATTTTAGGCTAGGCGTAGTGCGTCAAGGCGTGTACACATCAGTGTATGATGGTCATCCGTGATCGAGAAGCTATCTTTGGTAGTCACGAATCACGATTCACGAGGGCAATCTACTAATCCATACTAATATTATAAATGTGAAAGTGTGTCTGTTTGTCTGTCTGTCTGTTACCTCTTCACGTCCAAACGGTTAAACTGGTTATGCAGAAATCTGGTATGGAGATACTTTGAGTCCCGGTAAAGGACATAGGATACTTTTTATCCCGGAAAAATGTACGGTTCCCCGTGATAAACGGATTTTCACGCAACGAAGTTGCGGGTGTCATCTAGTCAAACAAAAATAATAGCTCTTATATTATGTACTAGATGACGCCCGCAACTCTGTTGCGCCAAAACTCGTTTATTGCGCGGGAACCGTACATTTTTCCGGGACAAAAAGTATCCTATGTCCTTTCCCGGGACTCAAAGTACTTATCTCCATGCCAAATTTCAGCAAAATCGGCTCAGCGGTTTGGGCGTGAAGAGGTAACAGACAGACAGACAGACAAACACACTTTCGCATTTATAATATTAGTATGAATCATCTGCGGGCCGATTCTGTATCGTACATTTGTGAGTTAATCACTGAGTTGGTAACGAAACGGAGGAGTGAGCAGCCGAAAGTCTCACTTTTGTATGCAAGTGAATACAAAAAAAAAATGGCACTTTCCGTTACTCACTCCTCGGTTTCGTTACTAACTCAGTTATTAACTCACAAATGTACGATACAGAATCGGCCCGCAGAGCAGTCCCAAAGCAGAAATCAGTTTCTATCAAATGCAACGCTTCTCAAGTTACGTGCTCAATTTTATTAATCACAATTACTGAAATTGAGTCTATTGAAAGTTTAATTTCTTGCATTTATCAAAAGTTTTTTGTTAAATAATACGTAAAGCGTAAAGTCATAAATGTGATGTGTGAGCCAAAAATAAATACCAAAGCAAATCACACTATACCATACACCATTCATACTTTGTATGATTTATTATTTCCATCAAAATACCGTATCTACTATAGATTACTATTAAAACGATCTCAATTTCATTTTCTCACTGGTAGAATAATTAAAGGACCTGTCATAAATGGAAACATCGGTGAAAGAATGACACTGTTAACATAAAAACTCTCCAAGATAAATCATAATCAAAAACCACAATAAAGGTGAACGCAGATTTGGGCCGCACCGCACGCACCGCAGTCGCCGCATTCGAATTCTTTATATGAAGTTGCGAAGACTGCGGCGCGGGTAGGTATGCGAGCTTGCCTATAACTTCATATAAAGAATTCGAATGCGGCGACTGCGGTGCGTGCGGTGCGGCCCAAATCTGCGTTCACCTTAAATAGACCGTCTCAAAAACCACTACGACACAACTAACTTGTGCATTTTGCAGTTAAACAATACAGTAAGTGCAGTGGGCATTTTGAGAAAACATCTTATTTCAATAACTTTTCCATCGTATAGTATTCCATGCGTATATTCCCTATAATATGGTGAAGTGACAGTTCGATTATGCTAAACCAATTTAAAGTTACAATGTCGGAACGGATTCATTTGCATGCTGCATCCTTCAGCCCGGCGGCTTCGGCGAAAAAATCTCATTTATTATGCAACCCCCATTCCGCTGTATAACACAATTTTATCAGTTGATAATAAACAAGCAATGGCGACTCACTGAACAGATATTTTTTAAAATACAGTGCGAAAACTACCGCAGCGGCAATTTTTTCCTTTTTTTTTCGAAAGGGTCTAGGCTACTGGTCTGGTTAGTGGTTAGGACCATGGTAGTTTAATCGTGGCTATAACTAGTCTGTTGCTAGTTGGTTTGGAGATAAACAATTAGGGGCCCTGGCCCTCTCCCCTATAGAATATTTTTCTTAGACAGCAGCTTACCTATAATATTATTAGTAGCTTTTGCTCGCACGGTTTGGTACAACTAATATATATTCTGTGGCACGGTGTTCAACAAGGTAACGATTTAATTGTTATGACTTATGACTTATGACTTATGAGTATTACTTATTACTTACTAGCGACCCGCCCCGGCGTCGCACGGGTATAAAATATATAGCCACTGAAAAAAAAGATTAAAATCGATAGCCTATCACGATCCTTCATATGGTCTACTTCTTATCTGTGTCAAATAACATAAAAATTGCTCCAGTAGTTCGCGAGATAAGCCCTTTCAAATAATTTCCCGTTTTTTCCACATTCTGCTATTAGTCAGCGTGATAAAATATAGCGTATAGCCTTCCTCAATAAATGGGCTATCTAACACTGAAATAATTTTTCAAATCGGACCAGTAGTTCCTGAGATTAGCGCGTTCAAGTTAGCCCTTTCAAATAATTTTCCCCGTTTTTTCCACATTTTCCTCTGTGTCTTCGCTTCTAATAACCCATCAGTCGTGGCAAAACGAGACACAATAGCTTTTTCATTGTTATCGCGGCCGGATGTGGCCGCTTGGGGCTTCATGAATTAATCTTAGCGTGATAAAATATAGCCTATAACCTTCCTCGATAAATGGGCTATCTAACACTGAAAGAATCATCAAAATCCGTTGCGTAGTTTTAAAGATAAAAGGGAACAAAGGGGCATGAGGGAAAAAAAAAAACGACTTTGTTTTATAATAAGTATAGATTGAACACTGAATGGTCAAAGGGATATGTTCGAAGAGGGCAGAGGGTGAAGCGGTACTTTAAAAATATTTAAGAGATTAGTTAATTTGATTTGTGATATTGTTATATTTCCTATATACGAAAACAATGTAATTGTGTATCTTCCTGCTAGGTATTTATTCATATTGTCACTTAATTACCGTTTTTTTTTCCTGTAAAATAAAATAAATACTTAAATAAATACTTATGATAATATAGATACCTACGTGTCTACAGGGATTCTTTGGAGTGTTTGACTGTTTAATAATTAATATTTTTTGATATTATAGCACAGCGAATACCACCAGGTTAATAAACCACTATGATCCTCCTTCATCCTACTGAAGCCAACCTACCAATACAAAAACAAAACAACAAAGCAAAACATAAATTCATATGATTTTGTGGCCATCAGGCTAACTTTTGTACCATACTTCGACAAACTTCAATAACATCAATTAGAAAGGATTCGCTCAGTTCTACTTCTAGGATCTATCGCGTTCATTCTGTATGTCTGTGTAAATGCGGGAAAAAGAAACATGGCGGGCGCATCCGTTGGTGGACGTTTCGACAGATCCCTTATTGGGTTCGTGTACGGACAAAAGGGAAAAGTGGAGCTGCCAGTTGGATCTAGGTTTTCATGTTAATTTCAATTTTACGCTTGAAATAGCTTAGTTTGTTTTATCTTATGAGTTACTCAATCTTATGAGCTGAGTGCTGTCCCGGGAAATGTAAACAGTCTAAGCAAATACAAGGTGTAAAAATTTACTCATACAAAAATTAAATTGTAACTTTTTCAGCGCTGTAACTTTCACATTTTATCCTAGATAAGTACTGCCTTTAAACATTTCACTCATTTTATGTTTCAACTTTTTGAGGGACAGACAGATGAAAGCGACGTAGTAGAAGAATCTACTAAAGAGTAATGTTTATCGTACTTTTTGAGTGTTTTAATTGTACAAAGAGAAATATTATACCTTCACAGTTCCGTTCCAGCCGAAACAGAACTCGAAATGTAACGATGTAATTTAAATGCAATAAAAATATATTGTTAGGATCCCGATAAAATTGAATATAAAAAAGCATGAGGTCGTAAAAGTACTTTACGAGCATACACGTACCAGATGTTAGGGCCTTCCTGTATCGGTTTTCGGCGTACGTTACGCACAATAATATTACAAATACAACCATACAAGTTTACAGAGCACACGTGAGCTCAAAAGTATCAAAATATAATTCGATTCAAAATATTGAGATTTTTCGCAGTTTTCAGTCATGACTCACGTGACCATTTATTTTTCCCGTCAGAGCGGGACAAATACAGAACCCCACCCAACGCGCCAAGTACTGGAATCGAGGAAGGTTATATTTTATCACGCCAAGACTAATAGAAGCGAAGAAACGAAGGAATATGTGGAAAAACTGGAAAAATTATTTGAAATGGCTAACTCACGAATTACTGGAGCAATTTCTAAGTTATTTGGCACAGATATAAAGTAGACCACGTGAAGGATTATAGGCTATTTTTGTGGATTAATTTGTCTGTTTACAAAAGCGGGACAATTTCGGCCTCGCGGGGGGCAGCGGGACAGACTGCCTCAAAGCGGGACGTATGGTCACGTTAGGTATACAGCATGACTTATGATAGCGCGCGGTTTCTAAGTACTAAAAACTGTCAATATTGTTTGACTATAAACGCAATGTACACATCTTAAATAGATGCATGATTCCATCATCCATGGATATACTTGCAGCTGTGAATCAAATTAAAAATATACCGTGTACGATATTACCTCCTTTAAAAATGAAGTACATGAGAACACAATATAACTAAATGATTAGGTATGGCTGGAGAAACATGTTAAAAAGCCTTTTTGTCGCATAAATGGCAGTAATATCATAAGATTTCATAAAATATAACTAACTCTCAGCATCGTGTTACGTTTAAACTAATAAGTATGTCTCCCGTTGCTTGTTAGCTCCAGCCAACGTCGAGGCTCGAGGGAGCTATGGAAATGGTTGAATCGCAGATTCATAAATAACTGGTTGAACCATGGAAATCTTATATTAAAAGGTTCAAGTCGCATTACTAATCAAAGCTTACTATTAACTATAATCCACGTACCATCGAGGAAATTGATTCCTAGGCAGTTGACGGACCTACGTCATGTGGTCGGCACCGTCGGCTTATGTCAATTCAATGTTAGCTGTGATCGGTTGGATAGGTTTGACCTAACGCGACCAAATTACTTAGGTCCGCCATCTGCCTAGGAATTAACTTCTCTGATTAGTACATAAATAGAGTTTGTGATCTTTATTACTATAACAGTTGTCTGCTACTTCGTCCAACAAAGCAATACACGAATTTTCCTCGTTTTTTGTTTTTCCTCGTTTTTTCTAGACTTTCCACCGATTCCTCGCTTCTGTGTCACATCGTGACGTTATGTAGCCTGAAGCCTTCTTCGATAAATAGAGTCGTTATTAGCAATTCGCTAAAGTTTTCAATGTAGAGCATATTGAACATTTAAGACTGCCAAAATCCTCCCTTGGACACAGAGGCGGCGCAAGGCGTGGGCGGTGTGGGCAACTGCCTGCGGCCTCGCGCCCCTTCGATAACGCGTTTTTTTTTAGAATTTACGAGTAGGTATCAAAAAATATTTCAACAAAATCTTCTTGCATCATGCGTCAGGGGGCCTCGCAAAATATATTTTTCCCACATACATTTTTGGTCTTGCGCCGCCACTACTTGGACTTCACAGTAGTTATTCAAAAATCCACCAAAGAATGTGTCTACTTAGGGTGCTGTGTGTCTACAGGAAAAGCGCCCTTACACATGATTCTTTTTACGAACGCTGATAATGATGACAAAATATATTTTTATTCGTAACACCTCTGATGCACTTATCTTTATAAAACTCCTGTCCCGTATGGCCACGGAAACGTACAGGTATAAAAGTTGGAAGTTGGGACGCGTGACACCTGTACCGTCCCCACAGACTCAAGAATTATGATAAACGATTTTTATTTAAGTTTAACTCCATCTCGGGGGGCGACTTAGGGAATTCCATTTCGTGTTGCCGTCATGATCAATTATTACTCGTATAAAACGATTTGTGAGTGTACATGGTGAATCAAAAACTATGTGGTATTACTTGAGACGGTTGCAAATTGTTTTTGAATATGTTTGCTATCTTTTGGATATTTTTGTAACTTTAAGACGCCGGGGAAAAATCAGGTATTTCATTGTATAGAACTCTGCCAAGACAGAAAAGTCGCATTAAGTGCTATAACCTCCTGTAGAATTAACATAACTACTCAGGGTGTAACAAAACAAATTGATAATATTTTAGAGTGTGTATGTGTCCCTTATATAGAGTTCACTGTGTAAATTGTAGTGCTGAAAGAGCATTTTTGTGATTTGTATGAGCAAGCGTCACAGTGTCATGGATTTGCAAAGTTAAAAAAAATCTCTTTTAGCACTACTACTTTCACAGTGAACTCTATACAGGGGACTCATACACACCCTAAGCTCATACACATCCTGTATAACAGAGATCATAGTAGACGTAGAGTATTTTAGCAACGTCGCGTCGGTGTGATAACGTTTGCAATACTGCTTCGTGTGCAAGCCTTTTAGAACTAGAACTGAGTCAGTCGCGTCTAATTAAGATTGTGGTGAATTGTGACGTCACTTAATTATTCTATACCAGTCTAATTGCTAGGCGACTAATTGGCCGCACTAGCCACCCATATGAAACATCCATATTATAATCCGTACCAATACCATCCAATATTATAAATGCGAATGTGTCTGTCTGTCTGTCTGTCTGTTACCTCTTCACGCTCAAACCGCTGAACCGATTTTTCTGAAATTTGGTATGGAGATACTTTGAGTCCCGGGAAAGGACATAGGATACTTTTTATACCGAAAAAATGTACGGTTCCCGCGCGATAAACGAATTTTCGCGCAACGGAGTTGCGGGCGTCATCTAGTAATATTTACTTATTTCCGAGAAGTATACGAATAACTGTAAGGGTGGGTTGCACCAGAGCCGTGGTTATAGTAACAGTTATGGTCAAAGTTATGGTTATAGTTAAGGCTAACTTTAACTTTAACTTTGACCACAGAATTTGAGAGATGTCTGTTGCGTTTATTTTATTGATAAAGCTACAGTTAACGGGGTTGAGAGTATAAAAATGAACTAACTATATGACCGAGCTTCGCTCGGTATTCAAAAAATTAAAAAAAACACACATAAAATGACATTTTATGAAAATGATTCCTAGCTAGATCGATTTATCGCCCCCGAAACCCCCTATATACTAAATTTCATGAAAATCGTGGGAGCCGATTCCGATCCGAAGATTATCCGTAAAAATCGACGGGAAAAATATTTGTTATAACTTATAACAAACAACACTGTGAGCCATAGTACATAATTTATATTCACGCAAGAATTTCGATATAAGTTTGGTTAAATATGGCGTCCATTTTTTACTTTAACCAGAGATTTTACATTTTGAGTTGTAGTTATTGTTAAAGTAACAATTATACTTTTAAAAGTAAGTTGGTGCAACCCACCCTTAGTATAAGTTACAACAAGTATTTCCGCGCCGCCGCCACCGCTCCCGCTCCGCTGTCCGCTAAATTCGAGGCTGAGGCCTTATACAAGACGTATGCCCACGCACAACTTAAAGCGGCGTAAAATTGGGGCAATCAGGGCTTTTGTACAATAGCAACCAATAACGTGGCAACTTCTGATTGCCATCTACCAACGTCGATCCGTCTGATCAATGATAATATACCATGACAATAAGGAACCATCCATAAAGTATGTCACACGATTTTATGAATTTAGACATTTCACAGAATAATAATATGTATCAAATTAAATTAATTCAAATCGACGAAGTGCCGCTCGGGTTGTCGATAGTGTTTCAAACAAGCTGGACCCCCTTTGAATTACGCCGAGATACACTATAAGCTTCGCTCTGCATCCTGTATCAGCTGTATCATGGGGAGTGCTCTGAGGAATTGTTCAGAACCATACCTTCAGCAACTTTTCGACTTCAGTCCACGCGAAAAATATACCATCCTCATCACCTTGATGAGTGGCAGTCTTCCACAGTGCGTTTTTCGCGTAACTCTCTGCCAAGCACGGCAAAACTCTAGAATGAACTGTATTTCCATTACAACCTGCAAACCATCAAGAAGAGAACGTATTCCCTCTTAAAAGGTCGGCAACGCACCGGCAACTCTTCTGATGTTGCGATTGTCCATGGGCGACGGTAGTTGCTTTGCATCAGGTTACCTGTTCGCTCATTTGCCAACTTATGTTATGCAAAAAATATATCAAAACAGACTTTTTTCTTTTCGCTTTCGATTCAGAATAATCATATTCGAGCACGCAACCGACAGAGTAATCTTAAAACATTTGAGTTGATTAAACATTTACACATTGGAAGATATTTGGAGAGCAAACACGATCAAAGGTATTAAAGATACAGATTTTACATGTATGGAGAATTTGTAATTTCGTCGGTAAATTGTTTTTACGGATTCTGAAATGTTCGCGAGTTGTTTTTATGTAGACGAAATATTTCAGCTAATCCTTATGTAATATGTGTAAGATATGAAGAATCCATCCACCTAAGTAACAAAAATTTATGCTAATATTCTAAAAAATATGTGTGTTACTATTTTCTCCACCTATTATTTTTTGTTTCAGCTTTGTTGTAGAATATTCTTTAAGGCGCAGCGCAGACGACAGACTATCCGTGACGCACTTTTTAGTCTGTGGGAAATAGAACCTATGCTATTATATTATGCAGTAACGCACACGTGACACGACGCGCAAAAAGTCCGCCGCGTTACTGCATATAATTGCATAGGTTCTATTTCCACAGACTAAAAAGTGCGTCACGGATAGTCTGTCGTCTGCGCTGCGCTTTAACTTTACAATGATGTCTATATTGAAAATAAGCCAGGCGGGAAGAACCAGCGTGAGAAACTACTTGGGGCCAAATTTTTCCAAAAAGTTATAAAATTATTGTATTAAAGAGTGTGTTTCATTTTACTAACTTTGACTACCGTCTGAGCATAAGAGCATTTACACTTACAATCTTTCGCGGTTTTTCGAGTGTGAAACTTTTTAAGCTACGTAATGCAAAGTACGCTAAAACACGTCTTGTCAACCCATCGAAATATAATACACTATAGAATAATAACTCTCATACACTGCTCAAATAAGGATCCAGTTCTTATAATAACGTAGCTAGAGAGGTACGAGAAATGTATGACCGACTTACGTTTGACAATCAACGGAAACTACGAAAGATCTTTGAATTGCAATTCGTGGAACATTTTTTGACTCAGTTACTCTTCTATAGTATTTATTATTCGTACTGTCGACCTTATTAATATGACGATAAAGTTCACAAGTTGTCCCAAATACTTTTGGTCCACACTAAAGTATATTTTGCATAACTCGTTAGCGAAATAACGTCTATTTAAAACGACTTGGTAAGTTCCGAAACGTGCTACACTTTATAGGAGCTGTTAAGTTACATTGACATACTATTTTCAGACTTCACATCTCATTTAAAATCAAATAGAACTAGGAAGAAGAAGGGATATATTGCTTCAGATGGAACATTAATATTATACTAATACCATAAAAAGTTTTTTCTTCTTCATATAATGACCATCTTCATCAAGCTGTATTTTTGTATAATAATAAAATTATGCAGCAAATGGGGCTTCTTAAATATTAGGATTACATTAGAATAGATTAGAATTCTAAAATACCATAACTGTTATCACAAATTGTTCCAGATTTTTATTGTGCGGGACAGAAAGCTCTAGAATAGCGCAGTCAAATACTGCATTTATCTAGATTCTAGGTTCTAGATAATAACTAATAACATTGAAATTATGGCGAAAAGTCTTAATCGGTATATGCAACGTCTCTAGTATGATACGTCGGGTCCACAATAAACTTTATCCCGCTGATTGCGAGGGAAAAAACTTGGGAAAACTTTGAACCCAGTACCCTTGGCCGCTGCATTAAAATTCACTTTGCGAGCGGCAAACGAAACACGGGGTTTAACAGCCGTGTTTTTGTTATGCTAAATACGCGCTATGTACTAGCGAAGAAATTGATTCATAGGCAGTTGACGGACCTACATCGACGGACCTACAACGGTCGGGTTTAAATATCAATTCAATGTTTTTCGTGATCTCTTAATTGGATTTAACATAGCGCGACCAATTTATGTAGATCCGCCATCTGGCTATATAATATGAATCAACTTCTCTGATAGTGCTATCAATAACACCTACGAGGTTCAATGGTCTAGACTCTAGAGCGTAGCTCTTGACTCAGAGGTCGTGGGTTTGGTTCTCGCGTTGGAAAAATGCTACTCGTATTTCCAAGTTTGGTTAGGGCAATGAAGGCTGATCACCTGATTGTCTGACAAGTAAGATGATCCATGCGTCGGATGGGCGCTGATTTCCCGCCAGTTGTGTCGGTCGTCTGTCCCTCTGGGTTATGAAAATGAAAGCAATAGGACATGCTCTTGTGTACTGCGCACCCTCTTGGGCTCTATAAAATTACTCCTGCGTAAATAACCTATTTTCAATGAAACCGGCCACCATCACCGAAACCGGTGTACTATAATATTATGTACTAGCGACCCGCCCCGGCGTCACACGGGTATAAAATATATTAAACTGGCCACTGAAAAAATGATTAAAATCAATAACCTATGATCCTTCACGTGGTCTACTTCTTATCTGTGCCAAATAACATAAAAATTGCTTCAGTAGTTCGCGAGATAAGCCCTTTCAAATAATTTCCCCCGTTTTTTCCACATTTTCCTATTAGTCTTAGCCTGATAAAATATTATAGCCTTTTTTTTATAGCAGTGGTCCCCAACCTTTTTTCATGCGGACCACAAACATGTTTTGTTCTTAATTTCGCGGGCCACAACAAATTTTTTTTTGGGTTAAAAAATAACATTCTTCAAAATTAACGATTTAAAGTGGAAAAAATTTAACGACTATCACACGTTATTTTGCCGGTGGGCGTGAATTTCAAAACATCACGCGGGCCACAAATAAAGTCCCGGCGGGCCGCAGGCTGGGGATAGCGGGCCTATAGCCTTCCGCAATAAATGGGCTATCTAACACTGAAATAATTTTTCAAATCGGACCAGTACTCGTAGTTCCTGAGATTAGCGCGTTCAAGTTAGCCCTTTCAAATAATTTTCCCCGTTTTTTCCACATTTTCCTCTATTTATTCGCTCCTATTAGTCTTAACGTGATAAAATATAGCCTATGACCATCCTCGATAAATGGCCTATCTAACACTGAAAGAATCATCAAAATCCGTTGCGTAGTTTTAAAGATTAAAGGGAACAAAGGGACATGAGGGAAAAAAAGTGACTTTGTTTTATAATAAGTATAGAATATAGACATGTATCATACTAGCAACATATATCATACTAGCAGAAACATTGATTAATAGACAGATGACGGACCTTATTGGGTGGTTATCCCACTATAGTCCGCGCGGAATTAGTTGGCCGCACCTGAGGTATGTGAGCGGTGGGAAGGAGAGGCAGGGGCGCTTCGCACAAGAGATTGCAATAGCAAGATGAGTCCGCCGATAAAAAGACAATCTAAGGAAAAAAAATTTAAAGTGCGTACGTTTTTTAAAAACGGAAAGCCGATGTCAATAGTTTAGATTTTAGAATATAAAACTGATCAATTGTCTAATGTCTTTAATTTATTCTTTCCAATAATCAAATAATATTATTGTTCACGATATCGCGAGATTGGTCGTCACTGTCTAATCTCATGTGCATTGCGAGCAGCAAGCAACCCGCCCCGTCACCCCCGTCCCTACCTAAGGCGCGGCCAACTAGTTCCGCGCGGACTATAAAACTACGATTTAATAAAAATATTCGTAATATCGCCATACCTTTTGCGCCTGTACCGGCAAATAGAATTTCACCCGCAGGTGTCGTAAATAAGGGGTGTAAAGGAGAGGAGAAAAAATAGAGAGAAATAGGAGAGAAGAAAAAATATAGAGCGGACACCCCCGAGGGCTATTAATGAATTGAGCCTAGTTCGACGGTGATAAATTGGCGGGAAAACATCGAGACGCCATGATGAGTTTGGTTTTCTCAAGTTCGCAACATTGTTCGTTGACGTTTTTGTTCGGAAGTTTGGTAAAAGTGACGACGAAGTTTGGGGAATTTTATGACCTGTGGTATCCAAAGATTTACTTAGTTTAGTACCGAAATAACTCAAAACAAGCTCGGTAGTAAAATAAGGATTTTCATATGTGAATTTAAATAATAATTAACTATTATCAAATTATTATTATTATGATTATTATTTATTTATTGATACACAAAAATGAATAAACAGTTAACAAATATCAGTGTAAAAAAGCCCATACTGGGCTTGTGCTAACACAGCTTCACGGAATATAAATATAAGTACCGCTACAATGGAAAATTAAGTAACCTACAACTAAAATATTATTATCTTCTAGTATAATTAGTTAATTATTTTATTAAATAAGCATTCACCTGTTTATCACACTGCATTGTCATTCAAAATACTTTACTAAATCTAGACACGCGGTAGCGTGTCAAGCCAAGTTCCAGCATAACAGAATGGCGAGCAGCACCGTGTGTAATATTACACGAACCATTTGCAGGTACTGTTGACCCTCTCATAATTCAGAAACTATTTCACATAAACGTTTCAAATTTGGCCCATATAATGAGACTTGCAAGATAACTACATGCTCTAAATTTCATAAGCACAGCTCAAACGGTTATTAAGATATTAACGTCCGAAAATCTACATTTTTATCACTTCCAGATGACCTAGAAGGCTGAAATTTGGAATCCAGCTCGGTAATTGTGTGAAAGCGTAGGGAAAAATCAGAAAACAAAAAAAATCGGTCAAGTGCGAATCGGACAGAGCGAAACTAGGCAAAAATTGTGTGTTTTGTATGGAGACCCCCCTTAAATATTTATTTTATTTTACTTTTATTATAAATTATGAAAATAAAAATATAATTTAAGATTTTGTGAAATTTTCAAGTATCTACCGGCTGCCATTATTGATTTTGAGCAAAAAAAGCCAAACAATCACATTTATTGTATGGGAGCTCCCCGTAAATATTTATTAGTGAAGTGAAAAAACTTTAGGAAATGAATAGAAGGTGACTTTATGGAGTATGTCTGTCTGTCTGTTACCTCTTCACGCCCAAATGGCTTGTATCGATTGTTCTTAAATTTAGTATGGAGATATAATTTGAGTCCCGGGAATAGACATAGAATAATATTCTTTTAATACGTCTGTCCGTCTGTCGGTCTGTCCGTCTGTCCGTCCGTCGGTCCGTCTGTCTGTCTGTTTATAAGACAGCTATAATAATAGCTACTTCACTTCCGCACAATAAGCTGGACCCTATAGTTAATGGTTGGAAATACACTTGTGTTATTATACTTACCGTATTATTCCAATGCCTCTTGATGGTAGCTGCTTTTTCCATTCGCTTGAATTTTCTTTGTTTTATTCGTCTGATACTCAACAAGGCTTAGGGGCTATTTCTCCACTTCCTGATTAGTTTCAGATAGGCTATCCACAACTTATCTTACATATGAAGGATCTGTCAGTTAAGTTTCAGATAGGCTATCCACAATTTATCTGATAGATGAACTATCTGCCAGATGAGTTGCGGATAGCATATCCGATACTCGGCGGGAAGTGGTGAAACAACACCTTAAGGTTGCGATTGAATATAGTCGAATATTATGTATGTTTGAACTGGGAAGATTAGGATGTCTACTGTCTACCCTTGCTCGCAAAGTTTTCTTTACAAAAAGTAATGATATCCCACCAAAAACCTAAAATATGTAAAAATGGAAAGCCAAGTTCCATACAAATATTATTCTTGTCTATGGACTTCGCCGTAAAAAGGATGGAGATCTATATGAGTGCCAAGTTCCATGGAAAATCGAAATATGTACGTATTATAGGAATCAAATAACATTATGAACAAATAATAAAGTCTATTTCTTTGCTTTATTGAATATCTATAACAATTAATGTTATTATATTAATAAATAATTTGAGATCTTAAACTAGATTAGATTTCTACTTGGCTAGTTTTCATCAGAATTAAAATGTTCAATAACTTTATGAAATGACTGATGTAATGAAAACTGGCCAAGTTAGATCTAATCTAGTTTAAGATCTCACATTATTTAAATAACATTAATTGTTATAGATATTCAATAAAGCAAAGAAATAGATTCTATTATTTGTTCATAATGTTATTTGGTTCCTATACGTACATATTTCGATTTTCCATGGAACTTGGCACTCATATAGATCTCCATCCTTTTTACGGCGAAGTCCATAGACAAGAATAATGTTTGTATGGAACTTGGCTTTCCATTTTTACATATTTTATGTTTTTGGTGGGATTTAATTTTCCCCATTCATACAACGCGTGAGCACGCTATGCGCCCGCAGAACGAGTGTGCAGCTACGCGTTGCAATTTGCATTATAGGCATAGCTACTGCCTGTAAACAAGTCTCAACTCTCGTCGGTGTTGCGCTCGCTTATACAGGGCGATAGTAAATGTTACACATTTACTATCGCCCACTTATTATTTTATATATTGGCTGTATGAATTTAAAGATGGATTTTCAAATGTGTTAGTCGCGCTAAAACTCGAAACTAAATAAAATAGCAATTTTTATAATGAAGTATTGTACTTGCCCTCAGATAATATAACACCTAATCTTTACTACAAAAATTAATATAATATACATATTGTAGGTTTTTATGAAAGAAGTTTTTACGTATTATATTTTCATTAAACTATGACTTGGAAGTCAAATCTTAATTGGAGCAAGTATCTAGAACTTATCTGTGTAAATGAGTGTGCAGTTTTTAACTCAAACAAAAACCCGTGAACTTAGAGAATCGAAACGTCGCTGAAATTTAAATTTGAAATTAGAATGTGAATCAGTCAAATACTACGAACGCATAAGTCAAAATACTGTACTCAAACGGCGTTAAAGTTGATTGAAATCTTGGATCTCAAATAATTTATCTTCCTATCTCTCATATTATTCTTAAGCTTTATTTACACACAGCTGTTGGTTGAATCAAGTGCCAATTTCAAGATGAAAGATAAAATATATCCATAAAAATATTTTAATGCAAAAGTCTGTCTGTCACCTCTTGAAGCCAAAACCACTGAACGGATTTTTCTGAAATGAAGATACTTTTTATCTCAGAGAATGTGCGGTTCCCGCGCGATAAACAAATTTTGGCGCAACGGAGTTGCGAGCGCCATAATATGTCTCCAACGCCCGTATTAGCGACCGGTTTTATTCAGACTGTATCTCTGATAATACTTTTTTATTGAAGAATATTAATGTTTGCTGTGTAATAAAACAAAGGGGCAATACTTTTGGGTGTGTCACTTATATATAGAATTTACTTTTAACGCCTCCTGGTCCAGTGGTCTAGAGCAGTGCTTCTCAACCTTTTTCAGCCACGGACCCCTAAAAAATCATTCACAGTTTGACGGCAATAAAATAAACAGCAAAAAAATCATCGCTCTTGTCTCGGAGGTCGTGGGTTCGATTCTCGCGAATTTGAAACATGTTAATTCCAAGTTTGGTTAGGACAATGTAGGCTGATCACCTGATTGTCTGACAAGTAAGATGATCCATGCGTCGGATGGGCATGTAAAAAGTCGGTCCTGCGCCTGATCTTCTCCTGTGTGTGGGTGTCTTCCGTCCCACTGGGTTATGAGAATAAAGGAATAGAGAGTGCTCAGGTGTACTGCGCACACACCTGGGCACTATAAAATTACTCCTGCGTACCTGGCCTGGTTTCAATGAAACCGGCCACCGTCACCGAAACCGGTGTGGGGAGTATTATTATTACTTTGAAAGTAGTAACGCTGAAAGAGTTGCGTTTTTTTTAATTTTTGTATGGGCAAAATTTTTGTCCATACAAAATCATTACGTTGGCGTATTTCTCACAAAAACGTAGTAAGTCAAAAGTAACCAGAGCTGTTACTTTCATAGTGAAATCTATAATACACATAAAAACCGTAAACTATTATCTCTTTGTTTTGTCACACCATATAAGCTGCTAAAAATATCCTCCCACTTAGCCGTGTCGTGAGCGACCACGTGGGAGTCACGTGGTCGCTCACGACACATCCACTCAGTCTCAGATAATCCATTTTAATTGAAAAGATTAAATCTAAATATATCGAAAGTTTTATTTATAGTTCTTACAAGGTGTTAGTACTGTTTGTTCATCTGTTACATAATTATTGTCTTGCCGATCTTAAAAACTTCGATAGCGCGATGCAGAATTATGGCGCTAGTTGTATCGCTACAGTATTTTACTTGAGAGCTGAAGGTACAACTTGGAACTGAGCGACACGCGACAACTGCAGACGTGTCGTCGCGACACAACTGGTTTCTATGTATTTCTATGAAACACTCTCCGTAGCTAGCGACAAGAAGCTAGCGACACTTATAGAAATACATAGAAACCAGTAGTGTCGCGACGACACGTCGTCTGCTGCCGCTACATGTAGCCGGCTTCCAACTTGTACCTTGATGGTATACTGCTACGAAAGCTCTACGCTTCTGTAGCGGCTCTACGCCAAAGCTACGCAGGTACATTGTCGATGTTATTTTATTTAGATTCATATATACTTACAAGATGCTACCAGCTACTTTTTTTTATATTTAAAATAAGGGGGCAAACGAGCAAACGGGTCACCTGATGGAAAGCAACTACCGTCGCCCATGGACACTCGCAACATCAAAAGAGCTGCAGGTGCGTTGCTGGCCTTTTAAGAGAGAATACGCTCTCTTCTTGAAGATTTGCAGGTCGTATAGGTCCGGAAATACTGCTGGTGACAGTTCGTTCAGGAGTTGTACAGTGCGCGGCAGAAAGTTACGCGAGAAACGCACGGTGGAAGACTGCCACTCATCAAGGTGATGAGGATGGTATATTTTTCGCGTGGGACGATGGCGAAAAGTTGCCGGTGGTATGATTCTGAACAATTCCTCAGAGCACTCCCCGTGATACAACCGATAGAGGATGCAGAGTGAAGCTACATCTCGGCGTAATTCCAAGGGGTCCAAGCTGTTTGAAACACTATGGCAGTCAACAATTCGAGCGGCCCTTCGTTGGATACGATCCAGAGGGAGCAGTTGGTATTTTGGCGCTCCTGCCCAGAGATGAGAACAATATTCCATATGAATTTACTTTAGTAGCGCAATAACCTAACCGCACTTTTTTGCGATAAATCTATGCTATGTCTACGAAATTATATCCGAATCGATAAAGCGACTTAAGCTTAAAGAGAACAGGTAAAGGCGGACACATTTCTGCATATTATGTAATAGGAAAGCATCGATTTCCAATTAATTTTTTAGTTTACGTTTCTATAGAGCATAAGATTTCCGTACATAGTTTTGCATGACGTTTTAAAAATATGTGAATCATGAAATTATTAAAGTTAGTTATCATAATGATATTAAGTACATAACAATAATTTTAGGTAAGACTTCCCATTAATTAATAATCCTAAATATTTCGGCATAGTAATTAGTGTACTAATTGTGAAATAACTATGTTATTACGAAATAAATTAACTAATAGATGAAACAGACTAAATACGCTGAACTGATTACGAATTGAATTAAAACTAAATTTAGAACTGTTCGATTGGAATTTCGTGGAATTTTTGGCACTCAGACATTGTATTTTAGATAATTAGTGCTTAGAATTCAAAAGTGCTAAATATTGTAATATTAATAAACCTGCTTAATAGTAAGAAATTTTATGATAATAATAATAATATAGGTAATAATATCTATGGACGCTTCACACCACGTCAGTCTGGCCCCGTGCTAAGTACCTAAAGGACTTGTGTTACAAGACAACGGAAATATATTTAACACTTATAATTTATATACTATACATAATAAAATATTTAAGACTTTTATTATATCATACACATATTTAATACACATCCAGACCCGGGAACATTGAAAACTTTTTGTTACGTCGGCGGGATTCGAACCCGCGACCCCTGGTTGAGCTGCCACACACTCAACCAATTCAGCCACAGAGGTCGTCTATTAGGTCCTTCATAGTCTATAAAATGGTAATAAATGTAAAAGTACAAAAAATTGCAGTGTCTTAGCTAAGCTTTGATGAAGATTGAACGTTGCTTGCTACATAAATAAAATCAGTAATAGGGCAAGTAGTAATTAATCCTTGGTACAACAACCTTAAAACGAAAAAAATAAGTTTGTTTTTATTAAAATAGTCTTTTTTTTAAGTTTTCTACTTACTACCTATAACTACTAAGTTAGGTAAGTAAGTAACTTTTATCTAAACGGGCTTTGGCCCACCAGTCCCACCACACATTCCCACCACTGTATCTCCTGTGTCGCCAGGATCGACAGCGGTATCCAACCATTAAAACCCTTTGATATGATCTCAGGGAGCCCGAGGGACATGCTAAAGCTGTCTTGGGACCAGCAGCGAAATAAATCAGAAGAAGATAGGAGAAGTAGGAAGTATCCAGTTTAGGTAATAGCAAATTATAAACTATTAAACTAAAATCGTACATTTCCTATGACAGTTAATTCGTTATTATCATAATAAGACCGTGTTCACACTAGCAGTCAACTCCCTAATATGAGCATAGTTCAAAAGCGTAATAACGTATTATCGGTTACGGTTACACTTTACAAGGCTGTTTTTCGTGTGGCCAAATTGGAACTAACGCCGCCACATTAAAAAATGTCAATTGAGCTGTTTTACACCTCCGTTCACCTGTCGTTGTCACCCAAGAAACATTTTACATCTTGCTGAAATATCTGGCAATTTTATTGGCTGAAATAAAAACACTGGTGTCATTTTGAGGTACAGTTACTTTGCCTCAAATGTAATCGGCGAGTCAATCGATCCTTGTAGGTATGAGTAAAAGAAAATGTAAAAATTAAAATGCAGTGAACTGCGTAACGTTCGGCAGCTGACAGTGTGGTGTGAATGTAGTCTAAGCGTCAGTTCATATTGCGATGTGACGATGTGATGTGATATTAAAGTAAGCAATTTAAAACTTAACCTTATTTACAACACAAGAAAATGCACATTAAATTGACAGACTTGCTGCCTGTGTTGGGTTGCCAATTCCGATTTTGTAAATATCACTTCGTCTAGTCACGTTTCAATGTAAATTTATTCCAACAGGTATGTTCTATAACATCTTGCGCCCAAACGAGTAACGATGGATGGATACGATGCTCGGAAATGCTACAAAATATGTGGACCCAGCCTTAGCGTGCAAGAGCGGGCGAATGCATACAATTAGAGATTTAATGGAACACCCTCGCTGGAATAATGAATATAAAATTAATCAAATTTAAATTAAACTTTGTAAAGAGCCACCAATATTTTTGGTAAATCAAAGTCTATTCCCGTTTGAGGTAAGTCTCCAGAAGAATGACGCGTTCCTATTTTCATCCCATTCAAAGAAAGGAAGGAAATGAGCCTGTCATTTTTCTGAGCCTCGTCTATTCAATTTTCTGAGTATTTTTATTTGCAAAATATAGAATTTACATATCAATAATTAATGTAATAGAATAAATTACTGCAATGTTTTCACGCTAGATGGCAGTACCAGCACAGACAGTACCAGTTTTGTTGGACGTTTGACAACGTTTCAGTCAATATTATGATGTGTGCAACAAGTCGGATTTTTAACGGTTTATTTACTGTACTATGAGCTCGTAGTGCCATCTGCTCCAATGTTTATTCCCTATTTAAAAATGACGTCATGTTATAATGCAGGTGAGAATTGGCACGTTTAATTTTTTCCATATTCATAGTATAGTCGCATAATGTATATAGCGGATATTGATTCTACATTCGCGGCATATTCCAGTACAATCTAATAAAGGTCTTATATATTTACGCCCAGTTTTATCGCCATCGCGCCATCGATGTATTATAAAAAACATGAATATTATAGTGTTTGGAATCATGCCCCCTGCAAATTTTCGCCATCATCCCACGCGAAAAATATACCATCCTCGTCACCGTAATGAGTAGAGTCTTCCACCGTGCGTTTTTCGCGTAACTTTCTGCCGCGCACTAACTCTGGAATGAACTGTCACCAGCAGTATTTCTGGACCAACACGGCCTGCAAACCTTCAAGAAGAGAGCGTATTCCCTCTTAAAACGCCGGCAACGCACGGTCTGCACTTTTTCAAATGTTGCGAGTGTTCATTGGCGACGGTAGTTGCTTTCCATCAGGTGACCGTTTGCTCGTTTGCCCCCTTACTATATCTATATAATATAGCTAGTCTATGCCTATAAAGTTATCAAAAATGAATTTTCAATATTGTTAGTCTCTCTAAAGCTCGAGAACGGCTGAACCGATTTGGTTAATATTAGTCTTGAAATATTCGTTTATATTAAGAAGGAAGTAATACGAAGTTCACCGGGTTATCAAGTCTATAGACTATATCTATATCTATACATATTATAAAACAAAGCCGCTTTTTTTCCCTCATGTCCCTTTGTTCCCTTTAATCTTTAAAACTACGCAACGGATTTTGATGATTCTTTCAGTGTTAGATAGCCCATTTATCGAGGAAGGCTAAAGGCTATATTTTATCACGCTAAGACTAATAGGAGCGAAGAAATAGAGGAAAATGTGGAAAAAACGGGGAAAATTATTTGATAGGGCTAACTTGAACGCGCTAATCTCAGGAACTACTAGTCCGATTTAAATAAAAAGACGATTTGCACTCCGGGAGTGCCGGCTGAAGTGGAAACTTGATTATTAACGTTGTGCATTATTTTTTTAACCCATATTTTTTATGAAAATCGATTAAAAAAAAATAAAAAAAAAAATAAAAAATAAAAATAATAATAATAAAAAGAAAATAATAAAATAAATAAATAAATAAAATAATATATAAAAAAAAATAAACGATCGTTTTAATTAATTAATCGAAACCCTTACAATCGATTAAATTTTTAACCCATTTTTTATGAAAATCGATTTTTAAAAAATCGATTTTTTTAATTAATCGAAACCCTTACAAACGATTAAAAAATATCGACAATCGAAAAAAACAATCGATTGTTCGATTAATCGATTTCGATGTTACAACACAACTCTCCAACCGTCCTACGTTTTTTCCTTGGTTTTCGATCAGCATGAGAATCAGACGCGAGTTTCACAGTTTTTACCCATCCCACAAAAGTGCTCAACGCCGCTAAAGAAGTTTTCACTTTAAAAATTATTTCAGTGTTAGATAGCCCATTTATTGATAAAGGTTATAATAGGCTATATTTTATCACGCTCAGACTAATAGGAGAATGTGGAAAAAACGGGGGAAAATATTTTAAAGGGCTTATTTCGCGAACTACTGGAGCAATTTCATGTTATTTGGCACAGATATGAAGTAGACCACGTGAAGGATCATAGGCTATCGATTTTAATCATTTTTTCAGTGGCTGTATATTTTATACCCGTGCGACGCCAGGGCGGGTCGCTAGTAATTAATAAAAGTTTAAAATAATAATGAATCACCTGTATAATACCGTGATCGATGTTGTGGTCCGAGCTTCGAGCGATCGACGATATTAGTTTCATCATTACTCCACTTAGTCCACGTCAAGTCTGCGGAGTGACTTGATGCCCTAATTACCTAGGTGTCCTAGGCATCTTATGTATCCTAGGTAACTCAGGTTTGGTTGGGTTAGGTTTTCCTAATTATTTTTTTATGTTAATTTGTATTATGTAAATAACCAAAAGTATTTATGTAACACAGTAATGCATAATAGTTAAAAATTTGATGACTCATTCCAGTTCTGTTAAAGGTTTGAAAAGTTCTTATGTTGATAGCTACGAATAATAAAAAACTAAGGAAGAGTAACTCCGTCAAAAAACATGTTCCAAAATACTTGTCAAAAAAGTGAACCTTAGGTTCACTTTTCATACATTTGCAATATTTAGGTGACCTTGAGCGGTACAAAGGCTGACGTTACATGACAGTTCGAATGGAACCAAATTTAAAACTGTATTAGTATGGGAGTTACGTTTCCTGGTTTTATTATTCGTAGGTTGATAGAATATAAAAAAAAAATGTCCGCCAATGAACCCTGGACTAAAAACTAGTTTTGGTTACAGAAAAAAGCTATATTACTCGTAGTGTATCTAGTTTCGCCATCTACGCCAGCATCTATAGCGTACCTGCAGTAACATTTTTACGAGTACACATAAAACGGCAGTCGAACAGGGGGCATATCGTATTCTTTTGTATATTTAACACTACTTCAGATAGGCGTTATAGCTTTACCGCTACTTCGTGATGGTAATGAAGTCGGTTATGATGCTAAGTAATAAGCGGCGAAAGGTTAAATGTTACGGAGTTTCTGCGGTTTTTAAGGCTTTTAGTATGGTGTTTTGATTACTAATACCCACACTAATATTATAAATAGAGACGTGAATGGAAGAACCACATAACTAAAATTTTATGACATATTATGGACAATTACTTATTTTTTCCCTTATAATTTGAATAAACCTATCTGTATCTGGTTACACATAAAATCTATTTTTTTTTCTTTCAAAGTATTTTTATATTATATAATGTAGATAGGAGTAAATATACTATTTAGTATTTTTAGTTAAACAACAAATCTGCATTATCTATGAGTACCAACTACCAAGGAGAGGGTAAAAGCTTTGCCAAGAGCTGCACTATGACGCTTTGTCATCCCCAAAAACGCCCAAATACTAAACTTTCTATAAACACTTTAGCCGTTGCATTGTTTGAAATCAAATAATTGTTTGTCACTTTTTATACAAATTACTTACAAATAATAATAAATAGAGTACTAGTATTATTATAACTTCAAAAACTTTAAAGTTCAAGATAAGCATAATAATATGCTATTGTGATATTATCACAATCAATACAGCCCAATCTGAACCCCTAGTTTAAATATTATAACAATGAGAAGGGAATATAATATGCATCGGGCAGTCCGAGTGGGGGTGTAATTGCCGGCGTACATCGCGGACGTGACTCCGCTTAAACCGCCCTGTATTGAGCCTCGTACGACCTACGCGACCCGCGGCCTTACCTTTTAGTGTCTAAACACACTAGGCCGAAGTTACGCCGGCGTAAATTCCGCATGATTACGCCCGCAATGTATTTTAAATTGCTGACGACACACTATCCCGCCGCGTTCCGTCCGTATTTTGTATGTGTGACATTGCGGACGTAATTAACGCCGCGTAACTTCGGCCTAGTGTGTTTAGACACTTAGAGCCTGCCCACACGGGCGTTGCGTCAGCGTTGCGTCGACGCAGCGCTGCCGTGTGGACTGGCTCTTAGTGTCAATTCAGACCGCAACGCGACGTGAAGATGCATTTCTAAATTTGTACTGAATTGACAGATTGCAATTGCGTGAGACGTCTTGCAAATCTGTCAAATCCATACAAATTTCGAAATGCATCTACAGGCAGTGTAGGAGAGGGAGGTGTTGTAACGCATGCCTATGCGTACAATCACTCATTTACTTACAGGTTGATGTTTATTTCGCGGAATATTGCTAAAAATAGTATTTTCTTACCTCCGGGCGGAAAACGTTAACTTTCTTCCCGCTGCGCAAACCGATGTTGCCGCTTTCCGCCTTCGTCGATAAGAAAAATAGTATACACACCATGAGCAGTAAATAAGAAAGCCTCAGATCACATGTGATCTGAGACATTTCTTATTTTCCTGCCCTAGGTGCGTAATGTACTAAATTAACTAAATATATAAACGCCTGATTCTATTGAGATTTAATGACGACTAAACTTTAACTTAACGAAGAGTTTAAAGGATAATGTATATTGTATAGCTCATGTCACAATCTTCATTTAATTACAGGTAAGTTTATATTCGCATCTGAGTGCGACAGTCAGTGTAGTGTGTACGCACATCACAGGTAGCGTATTTAGCACGGACACGATTTTATCGTTTCTTTCTCTTTAAACATTTGTCTAATTACTTTGTAAGCGTTTTGTTATTAACGCCTGCTAATGACCTTTTGAATTGGCTTGGTAAGTTATAAAAGGTTTTAACGTTAATGATAATGTAGAAACAACTATTTTTGAAAGCGAAGAAAAAAAGTAAATAAGGTGAAGAGTGATGGTATGATAGTAACTGAATGCAATGCCTAAACTACTGATCTGATTATAATGTACTATGCATCAACAGGCCCTTAATAGTTGCTGGAATAAGAATAACAAAGGCTACGTGATTTGCTTTCTTGACGTGACAACGTCTTATAATTCGATATGGGCTGCGCGCACGAAAAAACATGACGCAATATGCGGCGTTACCTCGCTGATCGCTCTGAGGCGTTCCAATATAAAGCCTAGTATCCACTTGAGCGGCTCGGCCAAATGAGCCCGCTCATTTGGCCGAGCCGCTCAAGTGGAGACGCCTGAGCGCGCTCGAACTCGCACGAATGAGCGGCTCATTCGCCCGAGCATGCTCAAGTGGATACTAGGCTTAAGGCTGTAAAGACGTCATACGCCTAATACTGGTCCAATCCGTTCTGTAGGGTTACCCTGGGATGCAAATCCCTCTGGCGTGATAAGAAATAAAACAACCAGTGAGTGTCAGCGAAAAGACAAATATTTATTCCATTGAATTACATATTATACCAATTGTTGTCGGGTAAGCGATAGCGCGATCTAGAGGCCTAACAGCGACATCTGTTATCAAATCGCGGAACTAAATTTACTTATAAAATAATATCACAGTGTAAATAACTACAGTGGTCCAACGCCTTTGAAGTCGCGCGAAATGCCGCTTTTGTGTAGGTATTCGTCATTGCTTCAGGGTTGTCACAATAATGTGTTTTATTATAATCTGTTCTACATTTTATGTATTCGTAGTATTTGTATGTAGAGTACTAGGAATAACAAAAAATGGATATAGAAGTATTATAAGTAAGGAGTTTCATTATAAAAAAATACAAATGCGTATACAAAAGCTCAGGGTTCGCATGATATACCTATATTATATCAATTGATATATAAATCGGATACATATCATGAACCATGATATATAATATCAATTGATATTTATGCTTGATATAATATATCAAAATTGATATTTATATTTAAAAATGTAAAATAATGTTTTAAATGTAAAAAATCAATTACATCAAGTCGTAGTCTAAATACACAGGTCTTATTTTCCGAGAGTTTCACAAGCCTATACTGTACTCGGCGAAACATGGCGGTAGCGGTCATTGACTCCCTGTCAAAAACTTGTCATTTTCTATACAAATCCGCTATTGACAACATCTGACACTTCAGTGTCAATCGCGGTTTTTATAGAAAATGACAAGTTTTTGACAGGGTGTCAATGACCGCTGCCGCCATGTTTCGCCGAGTACAGTATAGTTCATCAAAAACTTGCTATTTGACACGACATTAACTAATCATAGCCGTCGACGCGGTTTGTAACTTAGGCTTATGACACCCACGTGACCCCCTGTTTTGCGGAAGAAAATTCCTTGTTTGTTATTATACTATTTTTATACCATTTGTACCATGTGTTAAGTTAATTCGACTGATAAAATTAATGCACTTTTTTTCTTCTGGTTAGCTAGCTGTGTTTCGCCGAGTGAGTGAGTTTACCGGAGGCCCAATCCCCTATCCTTTTCCCTATTTCCTTCCCTACCCTCCCCTATTACCCTATTCCATCTAAAAAGGCCGGCAGCTCTTCTGATGCTGCGAGTGTCCATGGGCGACGGAAGTTGCTTTCCATCAGGTGACCCGTTTGCTCGTTTGCCCCCTTATTCCATTAAAAAAAATGATACTCAAAAGTATCAATCGTTGATTTTTACTTTATTTGAAAACTTTGAATATCACTAATAAATAAATGAGTTTAATTTTACTTCCCTATCTTCAAATTATCAGACATACAAATTATTTCGAATCAACTATTACGAAAAAAACGTATCAGAGTATGAAATTTGTATGTAATTTTGAAAATATCAAAAATTAAAAAAAAATCAAAAATATCGGATATAATATGTATATTATGTATTTATATAAGTACATTCATACAACTCAAACGAAACACTGTCGGTCGCATCACTCGCAAACCACTTAAAACAATTAAATTAAAAAGCGTCAACCCCGGCTGACGTGTACCGAACGAGTGTATGGCAGTTCGGTATCGCTACCGCGCCTCTCGCACCCCGCACGCCCCGCACGATTGCTCTGTCTAGACGTGTTCGTTGGACCACTGTAGTTATTTACACTGTGATAATATTATGAAGTTTACAAATCTCAACAAAGGTAGTTGTCACGTTCAACTATCGTCAGTAAACCGATTTTACAGACAACCGATTTTTTAAATAAAATTAGGGAGCAAACGAGCAAGCGGGTCACCGGATAGAAAGCAACTACTGTCGCCTTTGCCATGGACAAAACATTGCTTTTATTATTTTTGATAGCCATCGAAAGAATTGAAGTATAGGCAATTTATCCTTAAACACACACAAAGGAATACAACAAAGAAATGCCTATATAAACTTACTTCTTTCTTCTATACGTAAAGAACCAGAAGGCTTACTTGCACCAATCTGGATTACTGCTAATCGTCTGTCAAAATGGTGCTATATCTATTTTATTAATATTGGTAGAGTCAGTTGTGGTTAAAGCTATATATCGCTTATCTAGAAACCTTCGTTCACAGGTTAGCGTCTTAAGCCTTAGGGCTTCCATCTGGGCCAAAAAACTTGGGTGAACAGGATTATATTGAGCCAACCGTTAATCTGTCGTGAAGGCGAAGCTTCGGCAAAACGCGGACACATGCACGTAAAAGTTAAAGAATTAAAACTTAATTTATATTTTTAACCACGATTAAAATGAACACGAGTCACGACACCAACGCAACTGGAGTAAGACAACAGCAGCCTTACGTTGTTTGCAACTATAAACTAATATCTAGACAATAGCAGACTAAATTTAGTTTAGACAGCTTCAAAATTGGATTGATTCGAACCCATAGTCTGACAAAGCAGACTGAGAGCCGTCTTCAGGCTTAAGTGAGCGTAGATCAACAGGTTCAAAGGCGTTGCCTCGAGGACTATAGAAAGAGGAGTTCATTTGGAAGAACACAGAGGAATCTCGACTTTGAGAAGTTGTATGTAAGGCGAAATTCGCTCGTCCGTGTCCATGAATGGTACATTTTTATGGAATTTGTGACGCAATCTGCCGGTCGTTAAGCTGGAGGCACGTAAAACTACGTCATTACACTCCATATCAATTAACTGTACTTTGATGCCTTTTTGTGCGGTGTCTTTTAGGAAGAACGGAACTGCTTTCTAGATCCGACTTTTTGTCTATCATAGTGTCCATGTAGAGTGTGGTTTCTATAAAGCTAAGTTTTTGGCATCGCTTGGTCTCCGAACAAGTCGAATAAACTCAACATTACTTGTTTACTCCATTCACACTTCAAAATATCGCTATTGCGGTTCTTTCGCATACGTACATAATATATAAGCAAATCATGGGCAATCAAAGACGAATAATGCTCAATTGCTCATCTACAAGTATGTAATCGTCTATATTTGTCTATCACGATGGACCAACATGTTATGATGGTTTTAAACTGGTCTCGCTTTGCATCTAATAATTACTGGCTTTATTAATTACAAATACCTACGCTACTTTTTCCAAAGATATAGTGTCTATATCGAAAACATTTTGAGAACAAAACTCGAGTGAATTCTTATCCAATCTAAGAGAATTCCTGCAGGAATAATACAATTTTCTTTATCGCAAACCTAATAATCTAGGATTATGATGATATTGACAAGGTTCCAGAGGGTTGAGGTTCGGTTCGCGGTCAAAAGCCTCCGATACAAAACCCGCCAAAACGAGGGAGGCTGTTACGGGAACAATTTCTTCAACGACGTCGAATTCTAGTCGTGAACTTCGGCGTTACTATCGGTTCTCGAACAAAGAAAGCCGAAATCTACCGTAGGACTAAGTTCCGAAAATAATTATTGCTTAAGCGACCTTATAATTTCGTACTGGTATGCCTCAGTTGAGTGAAGTGAGATGTATTATACGTGAATGCACGGAACTAATTAATAATAAAATATGGCGTCGATTATACGACGTCATTTGCACTAGCCGCTACACTGGATTAAATTTCGGAACTTACCCTTGATATTTCAATTTTGTATCACTTATGTATTGTCAAAACTTGCCTCCTTCACCTAAAAAAATAATGTAGTAATATTTCATAACATTATTATTTATTATGTTGCCACTTCTCACTGAATGTCCCTTCAACCCGTCGACTTGTGTTAAAATGTCCTAGTTTTATAAGTAATAGCGTTAACCAAGTCTTCGCCAAGTTTATAAGCTGCTGAACTTGCTACCAAGTAAAACGTTGCTTCTTTGGCAACGTTTAAGCTTTAAATTTACATAGGGCTGTGTCATTATTATGGTATTATAGTGGTTGATATAAATATGTAGAACTTAAAAGGTATTAAGTAAATAAAATATAAATAACATTATAAGTACACATTTTTAAAATTATAACAAGAGTTTTTAGAAATATATCTACAATGAGGTTTTAAGACTAATTTACTTAAGATTTAAGAATTTGACTTTTTTTTACAAGATTACTAAAGAAGGAAAATTAACAGACAGCCTGTTATAAGTATTATGTTCAAATTTCGACCAGCTTTTACTCGACTACTACAGAACAAGGGCTGACTAAACTTCTACCTATGGTAGGGCCTATCGGGCTCGACAGGAAATAAGGGCTCGGAAGTAGCGCGCCGCAGAAACATTCCATGTGATTGCCTCGCTCTTAAACTACTCTCTCCCCCCCACTGACGTACCTAACGAAAGGCTCGGGTATAGATAAGTGTTTCGGTAACGAAGTTTTTGATATAATAACAGCTTATTGGAAACTAAAGTAAACAGTGTGGAACAGATATAATGTTGTTATAATGTTTGTGAGGGTGAAATTTTGTAGTTTGAATTGAAGCAGGATAAGCTATTTTTGGTGACAGTCTTTCTGTCTGTCTGTTCATCAGTAGCTCTACACTTACCCCGAAACGCAACGCCAGCGCTGCGTCGAAGCAACGCTGACGCAATGCGAGAGAAGAATAGAGCTACTGATGAACGTACTGACAATGAAATACGATTGCTGCGCTATAAAGTTATGCGCAACGTGAAAATATATTTTCATAATTAATTGAAAACAAACTATCACTAACCCAGTTTCCGATTCGTCACCCTGTGTAATATGCATGGGCTAGAACTGCAGGGGTGGCTTACCTATGGCACGTGAGCCATCAGATCAGTAGCAACACAATATTTTGGGCACGATATCACAAAGTTTTGTAATCATTTTAAATAGAAAACATTTTCAATATTATTCATCCATCAATGTTATTCAGGCGTTAAGTTTTTATTGACCCGGAACAAATCATTAAACCGGAATCACAAAATTAATGTTATATAAAGGCACGTGACCTCACTAAAGTTTT
Organism: Polyommatus iphigenia; assembly: GCA_963422495.1. Lineage (NCBI taxonomy): Eukaryota > Metazoa > Arthropoda > Insecta > Lepidoptera > Lycaenidae > Polyommatus > Polyommatus iphigenia. The sequence goes on from OY730189.1 coordinate 1,078,862, forward strand.
CTTTAAAAAATCGCTAGCTGTTACGAAAAGATTTGGCGTCCCTGGGCTAGAAAAATGTTTGTCCACCGGCCAGCGGCCGTATGCCGCCATATGTCGCGTGTTTACACAAAAATCCCGTTCCTGTTTTTGTGTATGCAAAAATGGAAATTTGTAATTCAATATCGGCCAGCATGGACCGGCTGGGCCTAAAATAAACTTCGTTGCGGTGGCCGGCCGGGGTATGTGGAAAGAAACGCGCGTAGCTGGCGCAAATTAAAAAGTTTCAGTTTCATTTTTTTTTCAATTTTTGCAATTTAGGTACAATGTTACTATCAGAGAAGTTGATTCCTAGGCAGATGGAGGAGAAGATGGAGGAGGTAATTTGGTTCCGTTACGTCAAACCCATCCGACCGATCACAGCTAATATTGAATTGAAATGAGCCGACCAATTATGACGTGGGCCTGTCAACTGCCTAGTGCCTAGGAATCCATTTCCTCGATGGTACATACACTTACATCATTTTTTAGTTAGCGGCAATAGAGCAAAACTTCTTCCATCATTCTTTCAGGCACCGCATTCAGAAAATTTATAGATGGTTAAACTTCAATTTAATGGAGAGTTTGACAGATAATGATTGGGGCTTATGTCGAAATCTTGTATCCGTCTCTAAGTCAGTAAGATTATGATGAGACCTTCACACACCACGCCTTATATTCTAGTCGAGCGATCTTAAGCACGTGGCCTACAACTTACAAGTAAGCCTTATCTAATTACCAGACAATTTAAAGTTGCTCAACTCCCACCTAACGGCAAACCCTTTTAATTAATTCAAAACTATTGATCGAAGTTTGGAATTCAAACAAAATTGGAAGCGGCGGAAGCGAAGCTGTTAGGTTTAGGTGCGAAGTGGCATCGCGACTTCAAACTTTTCTCATAAACCCCTCCCGAAAGCGCAGACAAGACACACCACCCCTGGGGCTTAGCCAACACGTCTTCATCGCTTTTTTGGAGAATCGCCGAAAATGTATGGAATTGACATTGATTTATGTCAATTCCATACATTTTCATCGGCAATTCTATAAAGATGCTACAAAGAAAATGTTTTAGCTAAGCCAACTTCCCAAAATTTTCCATTGAATTTTTTTTTCATTTTTGTCGCGTCTTCTAGCCAAATGGAGGATATATTATATCTAAGTTAAAATGATTGATTTATTTAACTAATCAATCATTTTAATTATTTGTCTTATTTTTGAGTAAATTTGTGTTGACCTACCACCAGTTGGTTGGTTGGTTGAAACCTGTACCTGTAGTTCGTTTACTCTGAGTCGTTGGCTAAGCCCTTTGATCTTCCTACATTTTCTTACATTTTTGTCGCATCTTCTAGTAACGTAAAGCGAAGTGAAGAATTGATATGTTATAATTAAAGACGTGAGTGGAAGCACCACATAAGTAACATTTATAACTTAAAGACAATAATTACTCATTTTTCCCCTTATAATTTAAACAAACCTTGTAACTTATCTACTTCATCGTCTGGCTAATATATCTGGCTACAAATAAAATACATTTTTTTTATTCAAATCATTTTTCCAGCCCAAAATCTCCATTTACGATAAAAAAACCGGCAGTTTTTTAACTGTCACTTAACTGCTTCTTCCACTCACGTCTTCAATTGTTTAGTTGAAACGGATCTCGGTTATTTGTAAATTGTAGCTCGTCTGCACTAAGTCGTATCAATAGCGCTCTTTGAACTTTGTGTCATTGTCAACTTGACCGTAAGTTTGAGGAGCTCTTAGAAAGGTAATGGACTGATTGGTCATTGCCATTTAGAAACTATATTAGATGAATACCGGACAGTATCGGATGTAGACCATAGGAACGGGTTATTAAGGGAAAGTCGAAATCATCGCCCCGTCCACATTCATTTAGACTTTAGAGCCTTGGAACACTATACTTATATATACTATCTTTTGACAGCGTTGTTCAATGTTCATTGTTTAAAACTTAATATTATTACATCAGCCAATCAAAAGCGCCAGTGAATATACAGGGTGTAACGAAAATAAGTGATAATACTTTAGAGTGTGCATATATAAGTATCAGCTGAAAGAGTAACTTTTTTACATCTTTTATAATCAAATAATTCATGACGCGATGGCGCTTGCCCACACAAATCACAAAATAAATTTTGCTTGTTCGGCGCTGCTACTTTCACAGTGAACTCTATATAAGGGACACATACACACCCTAAAGTATTATGATTTATGACTTAGTTTTGTTACACCTTGTATAAATATCAAATAATCTCTGAAATCGGGTATTAACGACCTCACAGATACTGCCTACTAGGTGACCCGTTGAACTTCATATTTTTTCCTCCTTAAACCTTCCCTGGACTTCCACGAATATAACAAGACTAAAATTAGCCAAATCCAAAAATAAAGTATGTTTTATGCATTTATACTTATAAAATTACGTGTCCTGACTGACTGACTGACTGACTGATTCATCATCGCTGAGAAAAACTGTTAAAGTTACAGCCACGAAATTTGGTGAGTAGGGTTGTTTTATTAAGTAGACATCCACTAAGGAAGAAAATTTGAAAATTTTACCCCGAAGGGGGTGAAATAGGGGTTGAAAGTTTGAATGAAAGTCCGTCATTTCTTGAGTTAGAAACATGAAACTTTATTTTTTGGTTACTGATTAAAAATGAATGGATACGTATTTAAGCGTTTTTGGAAATTCTACCCCCAAGGGGGTGAAATTGGGGTTGAAAGTTTGAATGAAAGTCCGTTATTTCTTGAGTTAGAAACATGAAATTTTATGTTTGGGCTACTGATTAAAAATGATTGGATACGTATTTCAGCGTTTTTGGAAATTCTACCCCCAAGGGGGTGAAATAGGGTTTGAAAATTTAAATGAAGGTCCGTCATTTCTTAAGTTGGAAATATGAAAGTTTATTTTTGGATTGCTGATTAAAAATGAATGGATAGGTATTTAAGCGTTTTTGGAAATTCTACCCCCAAGGGGGTGAAATTGGGGTTGAAAGTTTGAATTAAAGTCCGTCATTTCTTGAGTTAGAAACATGAAACTTAATTTTTGTGCTACTGATTAAAAATGAATGGATACATATTTAAGCGTTTCTGGTAATTCTACCCCCAATGGGGTGAAATTGGGGTAGAAAGTTTCAATGAAAGTCCGTCATTTCTTGAGTTAGAAACATGAAAGTTTATTGACGTTTGCGTTTGACGTTTGCTTAAATAGGGTCCCGTTTTAACCTTTGTGTAAGGAACCACAAAAAGGGGAAAACTATCGATATTTGTTATTATACTATGTTAACGCGGACGAAGTCGCGGGCAACAGCTAGTAATATTATAAACCTGCTCAGGCATATAGTTGCTTATGTAACATAAACAACTCTAGGCCTCGCCTAAGTGATTGTCTTAAGGTATCGTGATAGGTAGAGTCAAGGACTCGACACGCACGTGAGCGGATAATATTTTTTTATGCTAATCCATACTAAAATTATGTATGAGAATTGATGCCTCTTCACGTTTATTATAATTTAACATCAAAATATTTTGAATGGGGGAAATGACATAATATTATTATAGTTTTTATGCGAAAAAATACGGTTATAGTTTTGACGCACTATGACTCTACAGTAATTTATATTTTAACAAAATCAGCTGTTTCTTATAAAACTTACAATTTGTGTATTACTTCTTATTTTTTTTATTTTTTTATTTAATGTTTCTTTTTCCCCCGTACAGTATACAGGTAAATTATTACATTTGTTTATCTTAAATTATAACATTTTTTTTGTTTTCTATACATTTTTGTTAACATTTTTGCTTACTTTAACATAGTACTAAGGACAGTATTTAAATTTTTTGAATTATTTTACTTTTGTACCTTTAATTTTACAACAATCACTTTTTATTGAAAGACCACCGTATTCTAACAATTTTGTTGATGTTGATGATACAATAAACAATAACATACAGCATTGAGGTTGGTCCATAGAGGCTATATCGTCGCCGCAGACCGGACTTATCGGCGGCCAAATTACTATTAAAATTTAATAGTTATTTAATATGCGCTAACGCATAGTTCTTTTGATAAGAAAACATAAATATATGCGTAAATCAAGCCTTGTTTCGGTGAATAAGTGACGTTTAAGTATAAAATTTAGGCTCATTTTATCCATATTTCCATTTATATAAAATTATCAAAGTGCGTTTAAGTGAAAAAATTCAACTAAAATTTAATCAAATTTCATTTTAATTTTGCTGATTTTGTACTATAACTTTGTACCAAAAAAGCCTTATTTTTGAGAGATTTAAATGTAAAAGTGCAATCTCAGTGCTACTTATATTCTTAATTTGCGTTCCATCGAAATTTTTGTGAGTTTCATACACAAGTGCTCGTGTGTTGAAAACCAATTTTCGTGTTTTTCTCTCAAAACTCTTGTATGTGACAAAGTGACAAGATGACTCGGGGTGAAAAAACTATAGATTTGGATGACATATTGGATGGTTTTGGCAACTTCCAACCTTACCATTTGTGGCTGGGCTTCCTGATTAACTTCGGTGCTGTCACCAACTCTATCTACACTGGCAACTACGTGTTTGTAGTTGAGAATGTTGCTTACAGGTATTTTAATAAATATATTTTAGCTGTTGCGTTTCTAATGGCGATAGGAGCGCGGTAGTAATATCACAGAATATAATATTATATTAGTTGGTAATATTTACATGAGCTAGGCAGAGTCCTAGCTGACAACCGAAATCTTGAATCATTTAAACACGTTTTTAGATTTCGTAACTTGTACAACTTCAGTCGTGTAAAAGAGAGCGGGAGCAAAAAACCATTGCAGTTTATTATTCCCCGTGTTGACCGAGTATACTGTACTACTATTATAAGTGTCAAAGTATGCTTACTAGACTTTTCAAAACAAACAAACAAGTTTGTTAAGTAAACAATCAAAATTTTGTAGTAACCGTGGTTATACGGTAGGGTCGATTATAATAATTATGATTATTTGATTAACTATTAAAGTTAAGTCTCGACAAAAAATCAGGAGAAATTTAGTCGATATAGATTTTAAACTGAGTTCTCTTTCTTTATGTCTAAAAACGTGATATTATTTTTATTATATTATTTTAATTACCTATCTTCGGAAACCTTGCAAATAATCGCGATCGGTTTGCACGTGTGTAAACAGTAAAATATTATAGTTGCTCTTTTTAAGACACCTATACATTTTAGAAATATAGATTTCACTACTAAAGTAACTAATTATTTTAAAATATCATATTTGAAAATAAAGTACCTGTAAAAATGACCTTTGCTCTAGGTTTAAAAAATAATTAAATAACTTACACAAACGTGGTTTCTCGAGGCATATGAAATATACTAGACTCAGCTAAGGACACAAAATTTGACGGAAATACTTAGTGCTGTTTTCTAGAAATTGTTTAAGAAATATACAAGAATTTTTCGTTATAATATAATTATGCACCATATTTTGCACCATAAGAGTAAAGAAAATATATTATTGTGTTTTCTTGGTTTTATAAATATTAAATAACCATGAACTACCTACTTATATAGGTTTATGGCTCCGATCAGAATAGACGTAGAATATTATAAACTTTATTCAAAAAATTTTTAACATCAAAAAGAATTCTCAAAGGTGTGTGAGATAGGGTAATCACAAATATATTATACAAGGAAAAATACTTATTTAATAAAATTATAATTTAAAAATATTCAGGATTATAATATTATAATAAATGCTCAAACCATACAAGGCTTATTAGCACATTCGTTTATTTTTGTAACAAATTTTGAAATAATTTACATAAGAAGTGAATATTGTAATATGCGTTGAAACTGGCGACGGACATACTAAAAATCCTAATATCATAATGTGTTATGCAATTAAAAGACAATAATGCGTCAAAATGTCATTCTTTGATCTATATATTATACCGTTAAATATCCTATATCTATTATAATGTTGTTATGCAAATAATTTGTACTTTTAAACTGTTTCCGTCGATCACCAATTCCTGGAAATCCTTTGTTATCGCGGCCCATATGGGCCTTACGGGGCTTGATTGGTTAAAAGAGAACTTCCATCATCTAACGATGTAAAAATATTTTTGAAATTAGATACATAATTAATGTGATATTAATATTAAAATGAACAGGAGAAAGTTTGCTGTTGTGGCATAAATCCGATTACAAAGTACATTCTAGTCCCCTACCTAACAAAGTCATGTGCGTTCTCCAATCTGTTAGACATAAACAAATAGATTTATACACCTGTGCAAGTACATTTAAAACTTGGAAACTGCATATTTTGGCGTAAAAAACGACTTTACTTTAAACACACTAAAGTAGTTTAGAATAGGAATAAAATACAAAGTTGTAATGTATAATAACCTTAAGAATGTGTGCACCTCGCTATCACCACATACATGAAACAAGTTCTTCCGAGAAAAGTGTTTTGCATATAATGTGAAGAAAAAGTCGTGGAACAATATTAAAATAAAAAAAAATATGACTGCATCAGTTCATAGTGAGAGGAATGTTTTGGACGATGTACTTGACGAGTTTGGATTGTTCAGGCCCTATCACTTGATGTTGGCTCTACTTATTATATTTGTGTCTATGACCAACTCTATATTCGCTACGAACTACGTGTTTGTAGTAGACAATGTTAAATACAGGTATTTATACAAATCAGTGCCGAAATTATATTTTCTTATGAGTGTAGGCCAGTTTATTTCCACCGTACGTAATCTGTAGGCCTCTATGGACGCTGCCGCCTCCTAGGACGCTGCCACCCCTAGGCCGTGGCCTATAATGGCCTATTTATAAAAAAAAAAGGGCTGATGCAAATTAATGTAACGTATCAACTATTACTAACATAATATTTTCCTTTTTAATATCTTATTATTCGGTACTAAAACGGTATAACGCCTCCGTGGTCCAGTGGTTATAGAGCGTGGCTCTTGACTCGGAGGTCATGGGTTCGATTCCCGCGTTGGAAACATGTTATTTCCAAGTTTGGTTGGGATAATGCAGGCTGATCACCTGATTGTCTAATAAGTAAGATGATCCATGCGTCGGATGGGCATGTAAAAAGTCGGTCCTGCGCCTGATCTTCTCTTGTGTGTGGGTGTCTTCCGTCCCACTGGGTTATGAGAGTAAAGGAATAGAGAGTGCTCTTGTGTACTGCGCACATAAATCAAATCAAATCTTGGACACTATAAAATTACTTCTGCTTACTGGCCTGGTTTCAATGAAACCGGCCACCGTCACCGAGACCGGTGTGGGAGCTATTATTATTCGGCAACTCAAACACGAGGAAACAAGGAAGGAAAGTTTTAAGACTTTTGAGGATATCCTCATTACTCCATATTTGATCATTAAGGTCAAGGAAAAGGTAGTAAGGTATATAAAGCCCTATGCATGATAAAACATTCTGAAGGGCATGTAAGGGAAAATAATGATATATTTAGGAATATACTATTATATCTTATTCATAACTTCAATGCCTTAGTGGTCCAGTGGTTTAGAGTGTGGCCCTTGACTCGGAGGTCGTGAGTTCGATTACCGCGTTAGGAAAATAATATTATTTCCGAGGTTGGACAATGCACGCTCATCACATGATTATCTAATAGAAAGATGATCTATGTGTCAAATGATGGGCATTTAAAATGTTGAGCTTGGATCCCACTGGATAATACATAGTAGAAGGAACAGAGAGTACTTTTGTATACTGCGTACATACATGGGCACTATAAAAACTTCTGAGTAGCTGGTCTGGTATCAATAAAATTGGCCACCGTCGCCGAAATCGGTGTGCAGGAATTCGCTAGTAATTGCTAGTGACTTCGTTAAGTTACATATTTTAATAAAACACTTAATATCTGATCAGGCCATATTCACAGTTGTGTCGAAATTTCTTCATTATGTGAACAATTATTGCGTTAAATGTATTTATAGGCTGTCTGTGTAGTGTATTAAATGAATTTAAAAAAGTCAATATTAGAACGTATTTTAGATGCTATACAATATTATTTTATTATCCAGTGATAATAGGTTTAATTTTAAACACAAATTAACTTGTGAAAGGCTTCATATTTTTATTATAAAGCGAAGGCAATAATCCAACAGGCGTGATCATGAATTTTAACTCATAATTGTCACGATCTTTAAGGTAAACTGGATTTTGCCGAGAGTGCCTCACTTATTACTAAAACCGCATTTTACTTAGATAAATAATTTGACGACCTCTGTGGCTCAGTTGGTGGGCTGTTGGTAGCTCAAGCCGGGGGTCGCGGGTTTGAATCCCGCCAACGGAACAAAAAGTTTTCAACGTTCCTGGGTCATGGATGTGTATTAAATATGTGTATGATATAATAAAAATCTTAAATCTATATCTATACTAATATTATAAATTCGAAAGTATCTCTGTCTGTCTGTCTGTCTCGCTTTCACGCCAAAAGTACTGAACCGATTGTAATGAAATTTTGTACACAGATAGTCTAAAGCCTGAGAAGGGACATAGGCTACTTTTTAACTGGAAAAAGGGGTTGTAAGGGGGTGTTTATGCGTAAATTTGTTCAAATTAAGTCAGTTCCAAAAACTCATAACAGATGGCGCCAAGTTTCGCCTAGATCGCGCTATCGCTTGCTCATACGTATTTCTATAAGAGGTGGTACCATGTTAAGTAAGACTTTTTGATTCTTTCGATTGTTTTACAGTATACACGTTAATTAATAACTCACCTACCAACATAGCAGAAACAACAGCCTACCAATGATAAATAGTAAATAGTTTATGGGTAAAGCTAAAGTTGTGTAATGTAAAATTTGGTATAAAAAAGTTTAATTTAAAAAAATTTAATATTATGTGCACACTGCACACCTGTTTTGGGTATTTTGATTTGAGGGGTACCAGAGGGTTTTAAATAAACTGAAGTCCACGCGGATGAAGTCGCGGGCAACAGCTAGTATAATATGTATATTTTAAAATACCAACTGCTCCCTCTGGATCGTATCCAACGAAGGGCCGCTCAAATTGTTGACTGCCACAGTGTTTCAAACAGCTTGGACCCCTTGGAATTACGCCGAGATGTAGCTTCACTCTGCATCCTCTATCGGTTTGTGTCACGGGGAGTGCTCTGAGGAATTGTTCGGAATCATACCACCTGCAACTTTTCGCCATCGTCCCACGCGAAAAACATACCATCCTCATCACCTTGTTGAGTGGCAGTCTTCCACAGTGCGTTTTTCGCGTAACTTTCTGCCGCGCACTGTAAAACTCTGGAACGAACTGTCACCAGCAGTATTTCCGGACCTATACGACCTGCAAACCTTCAAGAAAAGAGCGTATTCCCTCTTAAAAGGCCGGCAACGCACCTGCAGCTCTTCTGATGTTGCGAGTATCCATGGGCGACGGTAGTTGCTTACCATCAGGTGACCCGTTTGCTCGTTTGCCCCCTTATTTAATAAAAAAAAATCGGTTGTCTGTAAAGTCGGTTTACTGACGATAGTTGAACGTGACAACGTATGACGTTGTCACGTTCAACTATCCTTAACCCCTTAACCCTCGCTTCCGAATCTCTATAAATAGAAACAAACTTTTTCGACTGTAACCTAAAGTTATTTCGATGTATTTCTTTCAAATGATTGTCTAAAAATATTTATAATGAGTAAAATACACTATTCGCAATACAAAACGCTACATACATTCGAACAAAGACGAAATCCAGTAAAATCTTCGAACAAAGCACAAGTCATACCTTGACACGTAGGAAATAGAGCACAATTTAAAATAGCCGAAATAATACTAATAGCTCACAGATTGTTTATTTATTTTTCATTCAGAGTGTGGTCAATGTATCAAAGGTATAACTAACCAAACTTCTTCATACAAAAGTATTCTCTAAGTCATCGAAATACGTAATATAATCGAAACAAAGAGCGCGGCCCAGGTGGGTTGAGTACGGTTGCTGAGAGGATAAATGGAACGCCTCAGAGCAGCTGTCAGCGAGGCAACGCCGCATGAACTGTCATGTTTTTCGGGCGCGCACCCCATATCGAATTATAAGACGTTATCACGTCAAAAAAAAAGTTTAATACTCGACCAAATAACGAGTTTAGATAAAGCGTGATAAATGTAAGTTGTCAAAAATGCATTACATCGCCTCAGTAGTCAGTGCCATAATAACGATTTGGAAAACTTTTTATTGCTTATTGTTCACTTGTTGACTTGTTTAACTGTGGGTGTCGAACGATACGGCACACCTGTTTAGTTGAATACAATAGCTAATACTAAGCCTCATGGCCATATTGTAACAAAAGTACCGTCAGGGAAATTTATTCATAGTCAGTTGGTAGACCTATGTTATATTATGGTTGGGTTATGCCAAGTCAATATTAGTTATATTTTTCAGCTATTTTTGACAGCCCAACCAAATATTCTCTGATAGTACTGCCGATAAAATATTTGTGGACCTCTGCGTTTTGCTAGATGACGATTTTAAATTTTTTACAATAATAATGTCTAGTGAATAGCTACAGCAGCGGTTCCCAACCTGGGGGTAATTATCCCCGCGGGGGTAAAATAGCTATTCTAAAGGGGTAACAGAAATGGTACCTAAAATAGATGAATTGGCAGAAAAAAACTATAAACTGTACATTTTGGAGAAAAACAGCTACAGAATACTCAAGAGATCTGAAAATGTTGGTACCGTTAGCTACCACTTGTAAATGCGAGAGCGGCCTCTCAACTCTGGTAACATTTAAAAAAGGCAAGAAACCGTCTGAACGTGGAGCATGATATGAGATGCGCGTTAGGCTACGTTCAGACGTGCGCGTGTTCTGCGCGTGCTCTGCGCGTGTTCTACTATAGCGTATGGGAAAACACGCGCGTGGCCTGCGCGCGGGGTCGGCGCGGATTCAGCGCGTGCCGTGCGCGTGTTTTCCCATACGCTATAGTATAACACGCGCAGAGCACGCGCAGAACACGCGCATGTCTGAATGGAGCCTTAAGTGTAACTGAAGTCTGAACCTAATTATATTAAAAAACTTGCGAATGTACTAATACAAATTTGTATTAGTACATTCGCAAGTTGTAGTTGTTCGCAAGGGGGGGGGGGGGGGGGAGGGGGGGGGGGGGGGCTGGGGTAAAATCAGTTTCTCTAACAGGCCATAGGGGTAACAGCTCTAAAAAGGTTGGGAACCACTGAGCTACAGGCGGTTCATCTGACCGGATTGGAATTCAGGACCTTTCATAATTATAACCATTGCGCACCTGGGCATCTTTACGTCTCTGTGCAACAGTTGGCACCCAAATGAGAGCGCTTTACGCGTACATAATCATTATAATGTTCAATACTTTTTTAGATTTTTTATTTTTATTATTTTTTTACAGATGTGCGGACGGCAACTCGAGCGTGTGCGGTGGCTGCGACAAGTGGGTGTACGACAATCCTAACAGTTTTGTAGCTGAGGTGAGTACACACTACACACAGATTGCAATATTCTGTTTGTACCATCGAGGAAATTGATTCCTAAGCAGTCGACAGACCAATGTCATTTGGTCGGATCATGTCAATCAATGTTAATTGTGATCTGTCGCCTGGGTTTGATGTAAAGGCGTTAGGCGACCAAACTACGTAGGTCCCCCATCTGCGTAGGAATCGACTTTTCTGATAGTACCTTCGAAGAAATTGATCCATAGGCAGACGACGGACGGTCTACGTCATTCGGTCAGGTTATATCCAATACAAAGACAGTTGGGATCCATCGGCTGAGTTTGGCCTATCGCAAACTAATTACGTAGGCTCGTCATCTGCCTATGTATGAACATCTCTAATAACAACATCTCTAAGAAGGTTCCTCTGCCGTCCAGTACTTCAGAGAGTGGCTGCTAACTTGTTAACCTATTGGTTATTATTATCAAAATGAATGGTAGGACAAATTATGCAGACGAACCGTTTTATTTTTTCTGAAGTCGGTTAACGAATAGCATTAGCAAGTAACAAAAACGGTGCATTGTTTGAAAATAACGGAATCGTAGCCTCTTTTTGTGCACCCACGAATCACGATAGAAGAAGTCAAGGTTGATTATGTTTTAAAATACTTTTAATGGATCTAGCCGATTAGGTATTCATTGTTTACAAATATACTGATTTGTTTCTCATCGCTGGATACTAATGTATTATCAGATTAATAATAATAATAATATCTATGGACGCTTCACACCACGTCAGTCTGGCCCCATGCTAAGTACCTGAAGGACTTGTTTTACACGTACCAGACAACGGATATAATATATTTAATACTTTTATACAATACATATATTAAAGATTTTTATAACGTACACATATTTAATACACATCCATGACCCAGGAACATTGAAAAACTTTTTTTCCGTCGGCGGGATTCGAACCCGCGACCCCCGGCTTGAGTTGCCACACACTAATCATTGAGCCACGGAGGTCGTCAACGAACGAACGAAATCGAAAACGAATCACGATAGAAGAAGTCAAGGTTGATTATGTTTTAAAATACAAATTTTAATGGATCTAGCCGATTAGGTATTCATTGTTTACAAATATACTGATTTGTTTCTCATCGCTGGATACTAATGTATTATCATATTCAAATCTTATTAAGAACTTAGTGGACGAAGCAGGTAAGTAACAGTTGAAAAAAATTTTTTCTGCATAAATGGAGGCCTTTTGGCCTGTCAATGCAGATAAGTCAATGCAGTCAAGGGCTCAAGTCGGTCGATTCAGTAAAATGGTAGACGCTTTACTAAAACTTTCGATGGAGTTTAGAAGGGAACACAAAAGGCACGTTTCTGGAAGTTGTATCACTGGCCTACACTAATTGTGCATGATAACAAATATCTAATGGTTAATATTCTACCAATAAAACACATTAAAAACCCAGAACAATCTTAGGAAATTACATAATACAAAACACAACGCCACTCTTTCACATTCTCGGCTAAACTCTTCCTTCGTTTATGTCCTAAAAAAAATTGACTTAAGCATGTTAACCTTATGGGTACCACACACGCTACGGTCTACCGGCGAGGTCACCTGCAGGTATGTCTGCGCAGGTGTCACTCGAAAGAATTGATTTTCGATTTTGCGCCGGTCGCCTGCGCAGGTCCAAGCAACTGCACAGGTCTATTTCCACACACATTCCGATTTACTTGCGCAGGCATACCTGCACAGGTAGACCTCTCCGGTAGACGGTTGTATGGCTAACATTAGACTGTTTTTATTTGTTTTTTATTGTTTTTTTTCTAGTTGATTTGATCTGTTATATTTTATCAGTGCAGTAATATTTTAGTTACTTAAATTTTAATATTTTATTCCTTTGTTAATGTTCTAAAAATTATATTCAATAATCCAACACCCTACAACTAAATAATATGATTTATTCAAACAAAAACCTGTTTTATGCAATTAACCGTATGCATGGTCGGTAGTCTGCAGATTACCTAGATATTCTGCAGATTATCTAGTAGTGTAAGAATAGAATCAAATTTTTGCACTTTAACTGACTCACCCAGATAATCTGCAGAATGCCGCGTTAATCTACACTCTAACAGCTAACTGGTTTACGCAAATTAACGGTAACATATTATACATATTACATACATACATACATACATACATACATACATACATACATACATACATACATACATACATACATACATACATACATACATACATACATACATACATACATACATACATACATACATACATACATACATACATACATACATACATACATACATACATACATACATACATACATACATACATACGTCATACATACATACATACGTCTTACATACATACATACATACATAGCCTGTGAGACACATAACCCTTTCTTTTCGCTTTACTCTAGTCAGGTATTCATCTATTGTGAACAACTATGATAGTTACATGTGAAAGGTAATAACTGAAGATTTATTAAATAAATATATAATTTACAAAATCTCGTTTAATAAAATTATTAAACAAGATTTTGTAAAAATTATACAAATTTTGTATAATTTTTACAAAATGTTGTTTAAACACAGGATAGCATTTTGCCCTTTGATTACAATATAGTAAGTACATATATGAAAATAAAACAAAGTTTGTTTTAAAAATTTATTTGCTAACCGTACACACTCGCATACGAACGTCACGTACATCGCGCCAGTGAACACTGACTGCAACGGTGTGAATTAGCTCTATTGGAACGGCGGAACATTTGGTGCGTATGGCCTGTCTACCTCAGTTTAAATAGAAGTCTTTGATTGAATCGCAAAAGGTTGATGAAATAAAAGCATTTATTTTAGTGAACTTGTTTTATTTTATTAATCCACAAGCATTTTCAGTAATTATAAGTATTTTTTGCATCTTCATTATATTTTCATTGCAATATTTATCAAGTTTTTAATTTCTATGCTGATGGATGCTACTAATTACTTTTTCAGATATTTTCTTAGTTAACTAGATAAGCTTTATACATTTTTATTCACGCTTTCGATCTTTTTTTACTGTTAGAAACCACTCCATACTTATTATTATAAATGCGAAAGTGTGTCTGTCTGTTAGCACTTCACGCCCAAACCGCTAAACCAATTTTGCTGAAATTTTGGTATAGATTTACTTTGAGCCCCGAGAAAGGACATAGGATACTTTTTATCCCGGGAAAATGTACGGCTCTCGCGCGATAAATGATTTTTGGCGCAACGGAGTTGCGGGCGTCATCTAGTCTTTTACTTTAATACTTCGATCGCGGATTCTTGGAAATTTGTTGTTGTTCTCGCGGCCGCATGTGGCCACTTGGGAGTATAAGTCTAAAACATAAAAAAAATCACTTATAAAACTAGCCGGGGTCAAAGAGAATGCGAAGCCAAAGTCACTCACAAGTTACTTCTTTTACTCGCATCGTGTCGCTGCTGTCGAACTACGACGCCCTCTATAGTTTCTGCACGGTCCCTATAACATTATGTTTGATTGCTATTGGTCACTAACATAATATTTATTATTAACAGTAATTGAATCTTATAATACAATAGATTCTGATGCTGTCATAAGTCTATAACACAGTATTATTTAAATAAATTATACGTGTGGCATTCGGGGACTGCCGCGGTATAGCTATTGCATAGCATTTTTTATCAACTTATGCAATAATAATTTACATACGTCTAGTCGTACGAACACAAACATCGCGCCGAAGTCTTCCGAACTGAATCGACGTTAGACGATGCACAGCCGGAGTGGGAGGTGTTAGGTTTATTTTCGTTACGGAATTTCTTGATTCGTCGCGCTCAAAGCCCGCGATAAAAGCTGTGCAATAGCTTGAAATATTCGTATAAATTGCCAATCCAAGCTAATGTTTCAGTTCGAGCTAGCATGCCAGGACTGGAAGCGAACGTTGGTGGGTACGGCGCACAGCACTGGGTACATGTTCGGGCTGCTGCTAGTCGGACCCTTATCTGACAGGTATAGTTACGCCGTACTAAAGATGCGCTTATACGAGCAATATTTGTTCGGCGACATGAGTATATATATACGGCGATATTGCTTCTAATTGCTCCAGCCCTAGTATACAACTACTTCACTAGCGAATACTAATGTCAAATCCCATACATTTTGTGGCGTTAGCGTTTACGATAATCGCTTGCCGCTTGTCTAGGCCCGCAGATATTTTATATCGCTCAATGTCGCAAATACGAATTGATGAATATCCGATGGGCTTGGAAATTCCAGGCAATTGTATTGCGCAATATTGCTGCTTGTTGCCGCAAATTGCTTGATGTAGTCGTGACGTCATAGTTGACGAGAATTGACTGGAATTTAGCAATTTTAGTTGCCCGTATAAGCGCACGTCTTAATATTATAAGTGTGACAATGTATATATCTGCCCGTTACCTCTTCACGCTTAAACCGCTGAACTTATTTTGATGAAATTTAGTACCGAGATACTAAAGCCTTGAAAAAGGACATAGCATCCTTTTTATCCCGGAAAAATGTACGGTTTTCTCGCGATAAATGGATTTTGGCGCAACGGAGTTGCGGGCGTCATCAAGTGTCTTATAAACTTTATAATAACTATATATTTTGCAGGATTTTAATTTTTTTACTATAGTAACGTTTGTTACTTTTACAGTTTTTTTATTATTCAAACCAGCACTTGCGAGTTAAAATAAATTACCCATTACTTAAACCATTATAAATTAAAATGATATTCTACAAATCACGGTGCTCTTGCGTGCTTGCAAGGCAAATTAAAAACTTAGTCAAGAAGTGATAAAATACAATGATTTTTATTTTTTAGTATCTAAACATCCGTGTCTTTAGTTTATGTAAGAATGACGCGAGATAGTATTTTTGAAATATTTTCTTATTGTTATATTCTTATTGTTATATTATTTAAAATTATAGATGCGGCCCAAAATTTTGTTTCTAATAAATTTTTGATTTCCAAATTTGTTAGCAACTATTATAGGTATTAAATAACTCTTTTGGGATATTCTACTTGGCGCCTATACTATCGATTCGGAAAAAAAAACCCGACGAAAAATTCTCGAAACGGGGAGCTAAGAAACTCGCACGGGGCCATCTTTTAGCAAAAAGATGGGAAAATTGGTAGGAAAGTTATTATTGCTATTTAAAACTAAAGAGCGTGTGTACAGACTACAGAGTCCCCGTATTAGGGCCAATTCAGACCGCAACGCGACGAGGCGAGGCGAGGCGCGGCATATGGATTGAGATTTCAGCGTGAGAGGTCTTGCGAATCTGTCAAATCCATATAAATTTAGAAATGCATCTACGAGTCGCGTTGCGGTCTGAATCAACCCTTAGTAAAACTACTGTCCAAAATCGTGACGCAATATTATTATTAATACCCTCTTTTACTTGACGCAACTTTGGAAATTTCACTGTCGACACGTCTAATGAAGTTTCATTTCAAAATGATTCCAGATTCGGCAGGAAGACATTGACGATAGCTACAGGTGTTATGGGTGGTATTATCGGCATGCTGCGGAGTCTGTCACCATGGTACTGGTTGTATATCGCACTGGAGTTCCTGGAGGCTGCGATTGGTGACTCCTGCTTACCAGCGTTTGTACTAAGTATGATCCCCCCTTCACACAGCAATGAAGGTGTTTGAAATTCTATTTGCCACCAGGTGCCGCTATGTAGGGTCTATCAGGTCAAGTTGCTGCCATATTATGTCAAGATATATCTGTCACATGTCACGATAATATGCCTACTTGACACGACATACCCGGCTACGTAGCGGCACCTGGTGAGTGGTGGCAAATAGAATATCAAACATACTCATTACTCATTCAAGGTCAGATGTCTTTGTTTGTCATGTAACTTTTCGAATGTGTCAGACAAAAAAACAGAGCTTGTAAAGTTTTATCACTGTTTACTTAGGTAGGTCCCAAGCTATTTTCTATCCTGCTGATGATTATTTAACTTTTACTAAATGAAGATATTGACAGAAAATAACATAGTATAAAGTTTATGTGAAAATCTTCATCAAATCAAAGTTAACTGATCGTTAAAACCCCTTTGATAAATAGATACATTTAATTCGGTCCCTGTAGTAATACAATGAATGAACTTTTCTTTCAGTGTTGGAGTTCGTGTCAAAACAAAAGCGTGTCGCTTTCTCGTCCATATGTACCATCGGGTATCCCATTGGGAGCATGTTGTTTGCTCTGGCCGCATGGCTGGTGCCGTATTGGAGACATCTACTACTCGTACTGTACACCCCCGCGCTCCTGTTTATCTTCTACATATTCTTACTTGATGAGAGTCCCCGATGGCTCCAAATTAAAGACAGGAAGAAAGAGGCTACTGATCTGCTTGTAAAGATTTCGAAGAAGAACGGCAAAGAGCTGGACAGGCATGTGCTGGAGAAGGTATCAATGGAGGCGGAATCGAAGGTATCTTTGGGGGAGCTGCTTAAGAATACCTTCCAATCGAGTGCCCTTCGGAAGAGGTTTCTGGTATGCCTCGTGTGGTGGATTAGCTGCACGTTTGTGAGCTACGGCATGACGATAAACTCGGTGTCGTTGCAAGGCAATAAATACGTGAACTACGCCCTCATATCGGTGTGTGAGTTGTTCGCCATTTGGGGCACCATGTTCGTGCTCACGCATTATCGAAGGAAGTTTCCTTTGCTCCTCACTTTCTACATTGGTGCTGTTTTCTGCCTCATTCAACCGTTCATGCCTAATAGTAAGTATTGTTACGTTATGTATCTAACTCCAAGCATTTACTTTGTAAATTTCATTTGGTTGGTTGCTTTAATGACTTAACGGATCTTTCCATTTCAAAAAATATTACTTGCTGTGGACATTGGATGAGAAAAGTACGTTCATAAAGATTCCGAATTCAGTATTGGGCGACAAATGTTTGCAGTATAATGTTGTCTAGGCTACGCATAAAAATTTATTGTCCACATGACGAGATTCTGCAGGAAAAGCGCCGCGCAAGCATACTTAGATATATAAAAATCTATACTTAATAGCTGAACATGCACAATCAAATTTTCCGTATTATGTAACATATAGACTTTAGGGTCAATTCAGACCGCATCACGACGCGTAGATGCATTTCTAAAGTATTGAATAATTGACAGATTTGCAAAACGTCTCACGCATTTGAAATTTGTCAAATCCATACAAAATTAGAATCGCATCTACGCGTCGCGTTGCGGTATGAATTAACGTCTCTACTTATAATAAAACCACAGCTCCAAAACAATGTCTTTCAATTTACGGTATTTTCAGATCTCGGCTGGCTCTCTGTAGCCCTGTACATATCAGGGAAGACAATGAGCACCTTCTACTTCAACATCACGTACATGTACACGTCGGAGCTGTTCCCGACGTACACTCGCAACTCCATGCACGCGCTGTGCTCGTCTCTCGGACGTATAGGCTCGATACTCGCCCCGCAGACGCCACTCCTGGTAAGCCACGAAGATTACGGACGCGCGATGGCTCAAATCTGACCGGAACGCGACGCGTACCCCGCGTTCCATTTAGCGTTAAAAACGATCAAAACGCTCAAAATAGGAGGCATTTTGATCGTTTTTAACGCTAAATGGAACACGGGGGTAGATGCATTTCTAAATTTGTATTGAATTGACAGATTTGCATGACATCTCACGCAATTGAAGTCTGTCAATTCAAGAATTTTGAGCATTTTGATCGTTTTTAAGGCATCCATTACACGGTAGGTTTTACTGTCAGTTTAACCACAGTCATGACTGTGAGTGTTGAATAACCTGCCGTGTAATGCAGTGACTGATGGTTGAATGAAATTGATTGACAGTAATCTGGATATTTTGGTTTTTATGTCAAGCATGATGCAACCATCAATCATGACTTTTGAGTAAAAGTTTAATGGCATTTCGTTAATCACGCATCAGTCAGTCAGTCGTCCATAATTATCTTGCGTGAAAACGTGTAATCTTTGTGAAGTTTTGCGTATGACTGACAATCAGTCAGAATGACTGTATAATGTGAAATTAATTCCAACACTCACCAACAGTCAAATGAAAGCCATGATTGATGGAATTGACTGACCAGGGCATGCCCGTCTAATGGGCGCCTTACGATGGAACGCGGGGGTAGACGCATTTCTAAATTGGTACTGAATTGACAGATTTACATGACGTCTCACGCAATTGAAGTCGGCCAATTCAATACAGAAATGCGTCTACGCGTCACGTTGCCGTCTGAATAGACCCTAAAGCGATACGCATCCTTCTTTTCAAAGAGTCATTCAACCAGCATTTTTCTTACCAAGGAATTAATTAATTATTTATTTATTTTATTAATTTATTCAGAACACTAGATCGCGGAGGCGTCAACTTGTATACTTAAATACCTACAAAAATTCCATTTAAATTCCATAGGTATAAGCAACCGGCGTTTGACAGCAGATATTTTTAACCGACTTCAAAAAAAGGAGGTTATCTATTCGACGCGTATGTATGTAATATTCCCAGAACTGCCCAGTTTTCGTATAATATTATGTTAGTCTATACCAGCATCTGAGCAAATGTGCCAAATTTCAAAAGTGTACGTATGTATGTTTTTATGTTTGTTTTCGCATTTCTCTGGAACTACAAGTTCGATTTAAGTTTTTCTTTCTTTCTTCTTTTCTTCTTGTTGTACTAGGTATTGTTCAACTTATGGAATAGTGCAAGTTTCATCAAAATCGGTGCAGTAGTTTTTGAGATAGGGAGTTTTGATTCTCAATTATGTACAATTTTGAAGTCGGTTTTATCTTTTTATTAAAATACTAACTGTATGTAACATCTGCTTGTTGCTTACCTGTCGTGAGATCGCTCTCCCCTACCGCGCGTCTCATGGCCAGACGATTAAGCATTCTCAATGACAAAATTAAAATACTTGAAATCGTTTCAGCGCCTGTTTAATATTGACGCAGCCTTTGATGCGCGCCGGACGAACTTTGTCAGGCGCAAAATTTTTCAACTAACATCGAATTTAATAAATTCAGCGGCATGAAATACTTTTGTATATTTTTTAGACGGGACTAAAGGCTTTTAATATTACCGTCGACGTAACTCTTTCTCATTTATGTATAAAAATGTAGCTCAGTGACTTTTTATGAATCACTACTAACTTGTATATCTATAATAGTTTATCTTATCGTAGATCTTATCTTATATCTTTAAACGAGCAATTCTTGTATACAGGTATATATAATTGGAATCTCGGAATCTGCTCCAACGATTTTCATGAAATTTAATATATAGGGGGTTTCGGGGGCGATAAATCGATCTAGCTAGGAATCATTTTTAGAAAATGTCATTTTATTCGTGTTTTATCGAATACCGAGCAAAGCTCGGTCAAATAGCTAGTGATTATTTACAACTATAATATTATGACGCCTGGAACTACGTTACACAGAAATAAGTATATCGCGCGGCACCGTACATATTTCCTCAAAACTATCCTATGTCCTTACTGGAAGTTAATCAAGGTAAGTTCGGACACAGGGTAAGTCCGGACAATTCAAGTTAACGCTAAATTAAACTACAGTTACGGTACGGTACTACAGTTTTCAGTTGCAGTGCAGTATGGAGTAGGTATATTCCCGTAGTGCCAGGAAAAAAAAAAACCACTGACTTTAGTGATAAGTTGAATTATACGGATTTACCCTATGTCCGAACTTACCCTGATTAGTAGGATTAGCCTCATATACCGAATTTCATTAGAATCAGTTCAGCGGTTTTAGCGCAAATCGTTTAAGTTTATCACGCGGGAACTTTCGCATTTATAATTGATAGGTTATGGATTAACAAAATTTTCAGATGCCATACTGGAGTGGTCTTCCGTCCATCATCTTCGGTGTCGTCGCGGCGGTCGCCGGTACAGCCACCTTCCTCGTCCCTGACATAGACTTCACATCACTACCGGACACCGTCCACGAAGCTGAGGCCATCGGGATGAAAGACAAGAAGACAGACATCGTCTCGCGGTTATGACATGAAGACGTATTAAGAATGAAATATAGTCTCTAAAGATGAGTGTTTTTCAGTATTTTAACTATCCCATAAGCGCGAATATTGAAATCAAAGTCTAAGCGGGCCCCTAGACGATAAATTTTATTGTGCAATATCACACACAATAATAATAATTATTGAAGAAGTTATTTGAAAACAAAATTGAAAGGCGGGCGCGTTTAATACTAACCATATACGGTCAATAATATTGCACAATAAAATTTATCGTCTAGGGGCCCGCTAAGATAAAAATATAGTTTGTAAGGGTAAGTGTTTTTCATTATTTTTACTACCAGCCTACAAGCGTAAATATTGAAGTCACTACTAACGCGATAGTACTGTGCTGACTAGATCAATTTAGAGTTTAGACTATGGCAGTGCCGTCACCATTTTCCTAATGCACTGGCTAAGCTTATTTCGTAAAGAATCAACAGACTGGTGTTGATTTTACATGAACAATGGCCAGTTTACTATGTTATATTTAGGAGCTCACCCCAGGTGTAAAATAAGTAATAACCATAATGTGCTCACGACGTCTTGGATCGCCATATTATTCTGGTTTATCACTGGCGAGACAAGTGTGACGTATTATAATGATATACTAACAAAGGCATATTATAGTACGTCAATGCACCGGCGTATATTTATTATTTCGGAACAAAGCAACAGTATCAAGTATAACGACGATTCTACATAAGCACTGGCTAGTATACTGATATATATTTCAAAACACACCTCTATAAAAGAGTTAACAAAGATTTCTGTAACTAATAGCGAATCGGTACAGTAAAGGCTGATATTATTGCCCTGATAAAATTGCCGTGCCAGATGGATTGTCGATGGCGACGCGGCGCCTAATGACGCCTTAATTGAAAGGCTCATTGCGCTACTAATTGCTATAGCAATTAAACTTCCCTATTTAACATGCACGGAACGAACCTTCAAAAGATTATTTCATATGGCAAACTTGGGTTTTGACGCGTGTACGAAGTATTTTGAAAGGCGTTGTAAATACCGCGAAAGTATGTCTAACTAATGACTCCATTAGCAAAGATTTCAGAGGGAAGTGAAAAGAGGAAAAAGCTTGCACGTCGTGGAGACTTATAAGAAGTGAAAAAATATGTTGTAAAAAGCTACCCGGTTTCTGAGAATTTTAAAAAGGAGTTTATCTATTTACACCGCTTTTGATGGATATAGTTAAAACCTCAACTGCTACCCTCGTAAATCTTTTGTAACTTAAGGTATTAGTGTATTACGCATATACAGCATATGCCAATTATATGACTAAGGATTAAAATACCGAAAAACGAAGTGTTGAAATAGCTAGTTAGCCATGATGGGATACCTACAGCAAAACCTGGATGCAACGTTCCATTCTAAAGTTTCCACAAAACTTCTATAGCCATTAATTAGCCATATTTAAATCGATGCGGCCAAACTTACGGATATATTTAAATATTTTTACGTAATAAATATAGCCTTCCAGATGTGGCATGTGTTTTTATCGCCGAGAGTGGCACGTGGCGTGGCATGTATGGCACGTGGCATGGCGATATATGGCGATGTGGCATCAATGACTGCGGGAGGCGGGAACAGATTCAATATTTCGTCGAGGGAATCAAACGTGACGAGAATCTGTCTGCCAGTTGTATACTCGTGAAAGTTTATACTTTATAGTGCGATATTATTACATAATGGCTTGTTATAAAGTAGTCTTGAATAGATTTGAATAGAGTTAAACCATTCGAATGGTTTTATTAAAAACATTTTGTAGGTGAAACCATTAGAAAACTACTTTACGAAAGATAAAATAATATTATGTACATTTGTACGTAGTTTACGAAAGATCATAAATTTAAAATTAAATAATTATAGTTTTTTCTTGTGAAAGTGTAATAGTAAATTTTACTATGTGGCTAGAGATACATTTGGTAGTTTTCTTTTGAATACGACCGTCCGAACGCGCAGTTTGGCGGCTACAAAGCGAGAAGACAAGCAAATGTATGTAAATGACAGCGCGACCGTTTAGACTTTAGAGCGTATTCACACTATCCGATCCGATATCGGTGTCGGACGCCGATCCGATATCGGGGTAAGTAAAATGTATGAAATATGTAACTGTGTGATTACGGTTCATACATTTTACTTACGCCAATATCGGATCGGCGTCCGACACCGATATCGGATCGGATAGTGTGAAAACGCCCACTTGTGATCTCGCGGTGTAGCGGCAACCGCGCATATTTCAGCCCGCTGTCTTCACCACAATATTACATTGACGTTCTAATTTGCCAGACAAACACTAGTATACCTCGTTGGCTGTATAAATATTTTTATTTTAACACCAACTCCTTAACTAAAACGTTTAAATCATTTAATTAATGGAAGCGATCTGGAAACTCAGCTAAAGTTTATTGGAGATGGAGTACGAGGGCTTGCAGTGAGTTTCGACTACGATCAACTTCGGTTTGCTGAGCTCGGACTTTCATGCTCTATCGTAGTTTTATCAAAATACATCGTAAACTAGACGTTGCCCGCGAATTTGTTTACGTTACCGTACATTTTACCATGGTAAAATCTTATTTCTTAGGTACTCAAGTTGCTTTTGTTAGGTTGCAGAAATTCAGTACATTTGGACCATGAACGTAGAAAAAAAGGCGGACGGAGTCTTGTTATAATATTCAAAACTGTGTCTTCAATTTTCTTCGGAGTCGGCCACGCACACATTCTGACACCTGTCAAATGGTATGGACTAGCGCAAGAATGTGTGCGTGCGGACCGTGTACATACAGCCAGCTGGCCGACTCTGAACGACACAGTTTTGTGTATGGTGGGGCTCCGTCCGCCTTTTTTTATACGTCCATGATTTGGACGTGAAAAAAAATATCTTACATCTGCGGGGCTAAAATGGTAACGTTTTGCAATTCCTCCAGAAAATGAATTGTCAAAACTGTCAAACTGACAAATGTTAAATTAGTACAAATTGTGCTAAAAATTATTTTTTTAAAATCTCTGCTTGCAATTCATATGTCTAGTTATTTGCACAATATGTACTAATTTGACATTTGTCAGTTTGACAATTTTGACAATTTATTTTCTGGAGGAATAGGCTACTTGACCTATATTCAATTTCATTGAACAAATGCATATTTCTAGTAGAACTTGGCCTAGGAAACCATATTTCCCCCTTATCTTCAAATAAAAGCTTATGATTGATAAATAAAGTCGATTTGAAAATATTATTTTATGAAAATAGGATTTGTACTGACGAAAACGCTTTTGCGGTACTTCCAATTTGGATGTGACGTCATCCTCATAGTAATTTAATATCTTTTATTTATCGCGCTCGTTATATGTAAGTTTATCTGTACATAAATAATAAGAATAAGCCTAGAAAGATAAGTAAAATATACTTTATTGAATAATTCGCTTAAAACATCAGTTTTATATATTATCTCTATTTATTGTAGACGGGAAATGAAATGGCCAAAACTTTTCTCCAAAAGTTTTCAACATTACAAATGATTTCTAATTTCTTATTTAATTCTTTTAAAATTTTTGGGCACTTTTAGACTCGTACATTTAGCACATGAAAAAATGTTCAATAAAGAGAGTTTAAAATACAAAGCGTATGACGTCACACTATGGCGGACAGTGTTTTCGGCGCCATTTAAGAGGCGTATTTTTCAATCAACATTTTTATGGGTTTCTACTGTGTAAAATATTAAAATATTAGTTTTTTTGTGAAAATGAATGATTAAAAAGCGATTAGCATGAAGAAAAAAAGTAGGTCAAGTAGCCTATTGCAAAACGCTTTAGCCCCGCTGGGCCTAATATCATGTCTATACCAACGATGTCAATACGTTAAGGTAATAATTCTATGCTCTATAGTCTATACCATATCAAAATCGTTAATGGAATCAGGCGTTACTTTGCGGAAATCCATAGCTTAAAATTTAGTTTGTTATTATTTTTAGCAATATTCCGCGAAATAAACTTCCACCTTTAAGTTGGCAAATCCGTGCAAGGCCCCTCACCACCATGCAGGTTGAAAACCTCGACGCGCGTTTCGCTCCAACACCGGAGCATCCTCAGGATGTGGACTCTACGAACAACGTCCGTCAAGTCACGTGTGGGAGGAGGGAGGTGCTGTACGCATGCCTATGCGTACACTCACTCATTTACTTAAAGGTGGAAGTTTATTTCGCGGAATATTGCTAAAAATAATAACAAACTAAATTTTAAACATATCAAAATCGTTTCAACGGTTTTAGTGACAAACTTTCGCATTATAATATTTACCAGCAATTATCTATGAGTATTAAGCTTTTAATAGTTTATTCATATTGTTATTCTTAGATACATATTACATATAATAAAATCGTAGGAAAGTCAATTCTGTACATTGAATATTTCTGAAAAATAATACTTGGGACGTGATCTACTATGCTAACGCGGACGAAGTCGCGGGCAACAGCTAGTAACATAATATTAAAATAATAAACGATTGCAGATCAGACTCGGGTGCGGGCGTAGCCGCGTATGTGCTTAAATAAGACACTGCGCTCATGCGACATTCGAATCACAAGAATAGCGTCCTTGGTACGCTCGACGGAGTCCTATCACGGCATTAGACGAGCTTCGTCCGTCGAATGCCCGTCACGTCGCCGATTGAAACTAAGCCACATTGAGTTAGGGCGGTCTGAGACTTACATCTGTATCGATATTAAAAAGGGTTCCCTTTTTCGACGAGCTATTGATTTATAGTTTCACCATTGAAAAGAGATATCGCATAAAATATGTGGAGCTTTTCCAGCGAACGTCGTAACTTTTTCCGTATTGTAACGTTATTCTTTACATTGTATGTCTATAGGTAAAGTTACGATAGTTAAGTTATGGCAAAAAGGATAGGACTATAAACTGTGATACCGAAATGAATGTAGCACAGAGGTTCCCAAACTTATTTTGTCTACCGCCCACTTTAAGAACAAATTATATTTTAGCGCATCCATTGTTTCAATTTAAAATGCATCTAGATGAAATAAATCACCCCCCAAGCCTCTACACAACGCCCTCATTTTTTTTCTGGGTCCCACACTGCTCCCCTTCAGACCTTCAGCGCCCACAAGGGGGCGTTATCGCCCATTTTGGGAAAGGCTGATGTAGCACATAGACATGTAGCGATATAATAATAAATATCAAATATGTGACTTGTTTTTTTAAACAAATTATACCATGTAGACATTATTATTATGTTTATATTATCTCCATAAGTCTAATGGATATTACAATATAAGTGTTCAAATATTGTGACTAAAAACTAGAAACAAGAAAATTATTTTTCTTGCTTCGATTAAACTTTCTCAGAATTCTAGATATTTTTTTGACATTTCAATTAGTAAAAGCGATGATATTTTGATTTCGTGGAATCCAGTTATTACGAATATTTTGTGGTATAATGAATAATGAGTAATGTACTTTAACAAGTATAGTAAGACGTAGACGAAGTAAGAAAACATAGTAAATGTTTTGTTATCAGAACTCATGTTCCGACCGAGGGGGACCCACAAGATGAGGATACAAAATTTCATCAAAATCAGTTCAACCGTTTCGGAGGAGCTTGTCAACAAACATTGCGACATTAGAGTCCATATCCATACTATTATTATAAATGCAGAAGTGTGTCTGTCTGTCTGTCTATTTGTCTGTCCTGTTACCTCTTCACGTCCAAACCATTGAATCGATTTTGCTGAAATTAATTGGTATGACTACTATATACTTTGAGTCTTGTAAAGGACATAGGATAGTTTTTATCCCGGAAAAATGTAAATGTAATTTTACCTCACAATAATAAGATAAACTAATTTTGGCGCAACGAAGTTGCGGGTATCACATAGTTTTATATAACTGCCTGCATTTTTAAATCTATGCTAACAATGGATATAAATTAAGCCATACGTTATATTTTGTGTCGTGTGAGCTAAAAGAGATGAAAAATGTATTTTTGCATTACATTTGAGTACAAATAAAACATTATGGAGGTACACAGTAATTAGTGTAATGCACTACATTATCTCAGAGGCTTGCACACAGAACTGTGAAACAGCGCGTTGCGCAGCTGCGATGCCAAAATAAAATATTATTATTCTTTGTAAAGACGATTACGATTGTTATTTTTGATATCAAGTTATTTTAAATAGCCTTTTATCCAAAGTAGGTGTTAAATTGTAATTTTGATTTATTTAACTACTGGGTTTCTTTCATAATATTATTTTTAAAATGGTTGAGATGATTTGGGAAAATGTTAACTTTTCAGGTTTTTTCTTCACGGTAATATCATGACAGTAATTGTTAACTCTGTCGTTTTACTCTAAAGATAAAAATAACATAAAATGGCATGCATATTCACATGAGAAAATGATAAAAAGAAAAAAGTTGTGACGCAGAAGCAGCGTTGCTTTTACGTGCGTCTTTGTTCTGTGTGAAAACCAATGGTTATATAGGAGACTCAATGGAAAAAAATACCAAAAAAGAAAAATAAAGAGCATATTTAAACCTGAGTTGAACCAAACTGTTGAATCCGACTGAAACATTTGAAATATTCATGCAACTTCTTTGTGTTTGGTATGCAATTGTGCTCATTCATTTCATTGTTCTGACTTAAAAAGCCATACAATATTCGGTCGACAACTTGTAAGGCTGGCTAGGTAGGTACTTTATTTACTTAGGTAGGTACCGCACTTTCTGCTGTAAAATATTACAGTTGAACATAGAACCTCATCCTTTTGAAAGTCGGTTAAAATGCTTTGTTGCAGAGTCGTGCGTGACTTGGAACCGATGTCTTTTACCACTTTCATTCATTCACTCACAAATATTTGGGGGCTTCCGTTGCGTACGCTGTGAAAACGGGATATAATAACAAAAAGTGACTCGGACGTATGAACACAAAGAAGTATTAATGAAAACAATAACTTAAACATCTTATGAAATTCAATTCAAAGACCCTAATAATTAATTATGAAATAATTAAGAAAGGGAGCAAGCTGATGATGATAAGTTACTGCTAAAAACTCTCTCGATCTGAGTGTCCGTTTTTAAATAAAAAAAAACCACATCATAATCTGTCCACCCGCTTGGATGCTACGGTACCACGGATAGACATTATATGTAGACACACAAATGCAACAGACACTTTAAACTTTTAGCACCCCTCTTTTTTCGTTGGGGGTTATTAAAATAATTGTGCAAAACTTATTTCGTGGATATTTTACAGTTCCGCATGGCCCTAGGCGTCAACTTCGCACACGAAAATGTAAAACAAACACTCACTATTTACACCCTCTGTATCTTTTATTATTCAACTGAGCAACTTTTGTTTACAATATTTTATGAATAATTTCAGCAATTCACGCATCGATTGATGAAATAAATATTAATTAACAATTAGCGATGAAAGAAATATTACGAAATTCACGATAACCAGGTAGATGAATGTTACTTTTGAGCAACAAATAATTGAGGAAGTGATTTTTCCGTAGAATTTGCGAATTTGTTCGTAGAGGTGTCTACGAAAACCGTGTAGACTGTAGAGTGTAGGTGTCTACGAAAACTTTGTAGATGGCTACGAAAACTGTGTAGACGTCCACGAAAACCGTACAGGTGTCTACAAAAACTGTACAGGTGTCTACGAAAACTCCATAGAAACCTATGAAAACTGTGTTAATATCAAAATAACCAAGTGCCAAGGAAAATTTTACAGATATCAACAAAAACTGTGTAGGTGTCTACGTAAAGTTTCATCTTGTTTTAGTAGTTAAAAATGCGGCATGCCTAGCTACGGCTCAACATAATATGTACCATGGAGGAAATTGATTCCTAGGCAGTTGACAGACCAAGACCAGTTCTAGTTGGTCGGATCATATAAATTTAATGTTAATTGTGATTGGTCGGATGTGTTTGACATAACGTGACCAAATTACTTCGGTCCGCCATCTGTCTATGAATCAACTTCTCTGATAGTACATTCCAGGACTGATTGGCTTCCAAAGGAGTAACAGATATAAACTTTTTTTATAAATAATAAACTTGTCTGCGCACCTGATGCCTGGTGTTAATTTAAACAAAATCCTGGATTCTTAAGCCGAGTCACCTGCGCCCGCCGGATTTATGTAATGACGTAGCGGAATCACTTCCTAGTCCTATTAAGAGATTTGGAATAATTTAGACTTTACCGGTTTATTCGTTGAGTTGAATAATGTGCACTAAAAGCTTTTGGATCCTGTAGCTGTCCATCTGTCTATCTGTGACCTTTTTGCTCTAAAACCACTGACACGATTTGGAAAAACAATTGTATGAAGATAATTTGGTCCCTGGGACAGATTTTATCACTATTATGCTAGCAATTTTGTAAGTAATAATATTATAAGATGGGTGTCACAAAAAATAAACGAATCTTGTGAATTATGGGTGCTTAAACAACAAATAGCCCGTGACACTATATGTCATGTCATCTTACAATTTACGACGAACACATAAATATTATGACGCTTTATTATTGCAACCAATCGCTCTATACTGGCAATTCCAGGGATCGTCAACTGATACTTTACTTTTAGATTGACGAATTATTTCAAAACGGAACGACGAAATAATAGAGCTAGATAGAGAAAACAGCACTATTAACATCCAAGTCAAATGTATATCACATATAAAACTTAGGTACATAATATATAATAATAATAATAAATATAATAAAATAAAATAAATAATAAAGTAGATACTTATTATAAAATTCTTGTGTTGCCAAACCTCTCTTACTAGTGGACTCATTGTGTTAAAATAATGTTTTTTCTGTTCAGTTGCAGGTTACATTTATTAAATGATGAGCCCTAAAACTTATGAAAAAAAAACACAAGTATTCTTTACCAATTTTACGCGAATAGACTAAATGAAACAATAGTTTGATAGCTTTCATAACGGAACAAAAGGCAGTACAATATTCGTGAAAAGAAACCTAACAAGCTCTTTATCAAGCATACAAAAAGGTTTGTCACCCCTATCAGTGTTGTAACCAATCAGTTAATTTTGTTGAGCGCGAGGCGTCTCCATTAGTGAATGTAATTCGGCACCGCGCCAACCGACTTCTTGATCTGATGAGGGTGACCAGCAATTGACATTCGCTTAGGACAAAACTTAGTGCTAACTACTAACGGCCGCTAGACTTGTTTTATAAAGTTAGGGGGACAACGGGCAAATGGATCATCGAATAGAAAGCAACTGGACACTCGCAGCATCAGAAGAGTTGAAAGTACATTGCCGCCCTTTAAAGAGGCAATATTATAATGCTCTCTTCTTGAAGATTTGCAGGTTGTAATGGTCCGGAAATAATACTGGCAACAGTTTGTGCCAGAGTTTACTGTGTGTGACGGAAAGTTACGAAAAACTCACGGTGGAAGACTGCCACTCATCAATATTATGATCATGGTATATTTTTCAAGTGCAACGGTGGCTCAAAGTTGCAGGAGATACTACCCGAATAATTCCTCAGAGCAGTCGCCGTGATTCAACTTACAACCGATATAGGTTACTCGTTTTGTGCATTCTCATGTGTGTGCATGATCCGGTCGTCCTTCGATCAGTCCGGTCGGATCAATCTGCCTACCCCTGTACGGAGGCCTTAAGTGTAATATCCTAGTTTTCTCTCACAAACTCACGGTCACACTAGCGGATCCTCATCACTGGCGGCCAAAATAAAGCGCTCAATAATCCGCGATGCGAGCTTATTACTTTTCACGTGTGACATTCCTAGTATAGTTAGTAGTTACATATTGAAGTTCACCGTTGCTACTAACACCTACGTGGTACAGTGGTTGAGAGCAGTGTTTTTATGATGGGACCCCGCTGGCATTAACAATATAAATATTTCGCGACTCTCCTATGTTTAATACATCAATCTTTTTAATCTTGTTTTTTTACTGAAATAGTTCTCTCGACCTCTGGCGACCCACCTACACAAGTAAAATGGCGGTCTTGCGCCTTATCTCTCGCCACTTACAATTTACCAGGTTTGATTTGTTTTATTTTCAAATTAAGAAACTGACGATACCCCATACCGGAAATGATAATCCGTGAGTTATTTTTGATTCTGAACGTTTCAGCGTAAAAAGTTCGCACAGAGTTGTTATCAAAATATTTAGGTTAGCCATCTTCATTTTTTAAAACCATTAAACTCCGCAATAGCTCGGAACCCACATCCAAATTGTTCTGTAAACATGTGCCAAGGATCCGCGATTGCACATCGCTCTAGGTGCATTGGAACTATCCTCCTTTAAAAGTTCTGATGTCCTTTATTCTCGGCACCTAAGGTTCATTATTAAAGAACGCCGAGGCAAAATAACTCTGAACGGATAAATCACGTTTTGATTCGCTGCCAGTGCAGTTGCCCTTTTCGTGTTAAATATGGACTTTTGGGCTATAAACAATTTTTACTACCTGGCTACGATGTGGACTCGTTTAACACAGTTTTTATGGCGTTTACTTCTAGTAGGGGAGGTCGCGCTCAGTTTAAAAAGCCATTTCATACCGAGCAAAAATCGTTACAATAATAGTATTCCACTAATACATAACAGCTTTGATCGTCAGCCACTTCATAATGGGTGGAATAAAAATTGAGAGCATCTCAAAGTTGTTGTTGGGAATCGTATTGAATTGACATTAAAAAGATCCCAATTAGCACCCATTAAAGGTTCATATCTAGATTATACACGTTTAGGTTGGGTAGGTGTTATTTTAGTTTTAGTATATAACAACAGATGGCGCTTTTGAAGTAAAATGTATATAATTCTTCTTCACAAATATTGACTATCGAATTAATTACTTAAAATTGTTATGTGAGATAATTTTATGGTTAATTCAAACGAAAATCGCCGTCAGCTGAATGTTTGCAAGTGGAAATGACGTCTACGCGACGCCCTAGGATACATTGAGCACGAAGTAGGGCTATATTGGTAATAACTTATATCGCTGGCTGACGGTATTAGCGACTGACGGTTTTCTTTATTATTTACAAAGTAGAAACATTCACCTGTATAAATTTTGTACGGTATAAAATGACTTTATATTCAAAAATTTTTTACATGTTCAGTAACGCGACTGACGTTGAATCCCCCGTCTGCAATACGGCTGACGGTGATTTTTTGGTTAAACATGACCTCAATAATCATCCATCAAAGTTTCATTCGGTATAAAATCACTTTTCGCAACTATTTTTTTTACAACTTTGAAATACTCTCAGTTAACATTCCACCACGGGTGCGGCGACTGACGCTGATTATATTGATTGATAAATATTAAGCTACCGCTGGACAAAAATTTGGTCGGTATGAAATGACTTAGCAAACGCTAGCACTACCTCCCCTACTATTCAGTTTTAGTCCGTATTTTCAGTAGGTAGGCATTGTTTCTTAGTAAATATAGGCTTAATTCTATTATGTTACCGTAAAAAGTAAGTTAACTGGCGTGGCGCGAGTTGGCCTTTTGCGCAATGCTTTGTGGAAATTATGATATGATGTTTTTTATGAAAAAAAAAAATATATATAATGTCTATACTATCTGAAATATATATAATGTCTATACTATGTGAAAGCTATCTTGCTATCTTCATTCTTATAGTCTGATAATAACAGTGCAAAATAAATAGTGATTTGTGTAAACAATTGGCTAATAAAGGAATTCTCGTTCCGGTTTACATTTCTTTATTACATTTAAAATTGGTAGCATTACACTATGCTACAATTCTCAATTGAGTCAATAGAGGCGGAGTACAAAAATTACAAAGTCTATTTTACCCAAAACAATTTTATTATTACAACGTTCACTACAAAAAGAAAAATACACTCAAAGACAAAGGTAAATAGAATGAAGATAATATTTAAGGAAAAATCCATGTTCCGGGCCATTCGATACTGAAATACAAAAATAAAACGAAGGAAAATATGGAGAAACTTGATATTGTAACCTGATACAACGAAATGTACAAAGGAAATAAGCCAATATGTAAATAACATTTAGTACGATGTTTTATTTAATACAATAAAGGTCATTTACTTACGTAAACCGTGCATAGATTCGTGCCTTAGGTTATACAATTTTATGAATATACGTAAGTAACTATAAGTACTTACAATAATTATATTGTTTGAAGAAGTGTGTAATAGTAGGTGCTCTGAACTTGTACGTTTAATTAATAAAAAAACCGGCCAAGTGCGAGTTGGACTCGCCCATGAAGGGTTCCGCAGCAACAATAAGGTTTATTTTTATGAAATTAAGAGGTTTTTGATTTATTTTTATATTTCAGTAGATTTAATGAAAGTTAAATTAATGTTTACCATTTATGAAGTATAAAAAAAGTACAGGCTAGATCTCGTTCAAACCAATTTTCGTTGGTAGTTTTTATAGTAATGTATATCATATATTTTTTTTAGACTTATCATGCCCCTACTTTAGAAGTTAGAGGGGGGGGGGGCACCCATAATGTGAGACTCTTCCAAAGTGGTAAAATGTGTGACACATTTTACCACTTTGGAAGAGTCTCTCTCGCAAACTATTCAGGTTAGAAAAAAATGACATTAGAAAACTCACTACGAATATGATTTTTAAAGACCTATCCATAGATATCCCACACATGTGTGGGATATCTATGGATCGTTGGTTAGATCATTGATTTCCAAAGTGGTCCAGGTGGACACCCAGGAGTCCACGGGATCCCGACAGGTGTCTACGCTTGCGTGGAAGAAAAATGGGGGTCCACGAGTCGTTAACGGGGGTCTATAAAAATAGGTGACCCGACTTGACTTCTCCTATGAATATAGGCAGACAATATTATATTAGCAGATCAAATATTACCAAGCGAGATTTAGAAACAAGTAAAAGTGTGATAATTTTTGTGTTAAATAGCTACATAACAAGAAAATATTTGCGTTTATTTTTTACCACTGCGAAGTGGAAGTTTATTGGTTCCTTGTACTGTGAGTTGTGACTTGTGAGTCAAACTTACAATACAAAAAAGTAAACGTCCAACTGTTGGATGAATACGTCGCTTTTTAACTTAAGGGGGGGGGGGGGGGGTAGGTGTGGGGGGTCCACCGGATCCAGCAAAATGTTTAAAGTGGTCTATGAGAAAAAAAAGTTTGGGAACCTCTGGGTTAGATGAATAAAAATTCTCTCTCTTGCTCTTATAGTTTCGGAGAAAAGTGACTGTGACATACGGACGGACAGACAGACAGACAGACATGGCGAATCGGTAAGGGTTCCGTTTTTTGCCATTTGTCTACGGAACCCTAAAAATCTATACCTAATTAGGTTTTCAGGTATTCTTTAAGGGTGAAGCCAAACGAGCGTAATTTTGTGAGTCGTGAGTTGCAGAATTTCGGTTGGCGGAAATTCTGCTGCATTCAGTTTCATTGAAAATTCCCACTTCATTCACACGAGCGTAATTTTGTGAGGCATGATTCGTATGAAAAATTATTTACGCGACCTAAAATTCTGCGACTCACGACCCACAAAATTACGCTCGTTTGGCTTCACCCTCATAATATAACACTTTCTTCTTCTGTACGCACTATTCGTAGAATTCTGTACCAAATTAAATTATGCACAACGAACACTTAAATGAAAAACTAATCTACAAAAGTGTGACAAGTATTTTTATTATTCATGCAAACGTCTGCCCTTGCTTCGAACCTGTGACCTGTACCCTAATTCAGATATTTCAATCCAAAATAAATACGTAGTTTAGATGCAATCTCGTTGTAATGTCAAACCTGTCAATGTCACATCAACGTACGCGCCTGATTGGTAAAAACTTAAAATATTGTTTGGCACTTGTTAGACGTACTATCAGAGAAGTTGATACATAGGCAAATGGTGGACATAAGTAATTTGGTCGTGTAACATCAAAATTAGCCTCAGATCATGACTTAAATTAAATTAATATAACCCGACTAAATGACGTCGGCCGCCATTTACATGTGAATCAATTTTAAACTTGCTGTTTAATAAATAATTAAGAATCTTATTATTCAAAAAATTTTATAAATACACTTTTTGAACTGAAATAGGATCTGCACTGGATCGAAGCTGTATTGTTATAGCATTAAAGTAAAATCAGGGTACTGACTAGACTCACGTTCATCGTTCAATATTTCGTAGGCTTTCTAAGGCTTTTGATTTCCCCCAGGGTTATTATATCCAAATACATTTTATTTTATTATACCTGAGAATGGGGCAAATATTTCGTGCCAAAAAAAAACAGTGATAATATTTTAGGTTGTGTATGTGTTCTTTATGTAAAGTTTATTGAAAAAGTTGCTGCGCTGAAAGGGTTACTTTTGACTTCTACGTTTGTATGAAACATTTTTCATACAAACGTATTTAGGTATTGCGGTCATTACCCAACGCCAAAGATTTGCCTACAAAAATTAGAAAAAGTTACTCTTTCAGCGCTGCTATTTTCACAGTGAACTCTAATACAAAGGACACGTCATGCAACTCACCCTGAAGTATTATCACCTTGTTTTTTTACAGTCTGTATAAAGTATAATAGGTGCGTATATTTTGGACACAATTTGATCTACTGATATCGGTGATTAGCCAGTATTTTTCTAACAACACACAAACTGAAATTATTTTTCGAACACGGGAATCGAATCGTGACTGCCGAGTCAAGAGCCACAGTAAACCACTTGATCACTGAAGTGCGGGTAAAATGTCTAAAATACTTATTATATAATAGACTAGAGGTTGCCTTACTTAAAAAATATCTTATGTCCTGTCCCGAGGCTCAAAGTATCTGAATGCCCATCAAAATCAGTTTAGTTGTTTCACTGGTTTGAGCGTAAAGAGGTAACAGACAGACACTTTCCATTATTAAGTAATATGGATATTATACTATATCAGAAGTTCAGAACTAATTCTAAATTTTGCTAGTCCCCCAGGCGACTTAGTAGTCCCAGACCCCAGTAGTTCAGTAGTATAGTACAAACACGCGGCTGCGGCGTTATTGCTGTTGGCTCATCTTCGACTCTCGTCGTGTAATTGCGACATGTTGCCGCGCCAGGAATACAGGAACAATCACAGGTACGACACGATGTTGATACGATACGACATGATCGTTTAATAATGGTTAATACACAATGCAGTGCGTGGAATTGATGCGAATGATAAATTTCAATTATAAAAACAGTTTCTTGCTTCTATGCTTGCCGGCTAAAACATAATAATTTTACCTGAAAGTTGGTGATGAAGACAACGATTTGTAAAGTTACATGGGCAATTTTTTCAGAAGAAATAATACGGATGTTATTTATGTTGTACTATCAGTTTTCTCTTAGCGTAAGTCTCATAGTAAGAGCAATAAAGTTTTACGCAATTGTTGTAATGTAAAAAAACACTTACAGAATTACCATTCTAGGAGGAGTTTAGTTGTATTGTTGATGGTTCCCAAACATCGAATAACTAACTGTCGGCCAAGTACTCTACATTTGTAATGAAATGAACATTGCTTAATAAATTAATGTCGTGTGGTGTGAAAGTATTTTGATATCGTAAGCTATTTTCAATTTGGCCCCGTTTGCACCTGCGGATCTGCTTGCAATATTAATCCGCGCCGCATTGCACAGTCTTCATGGGACGTGTAATCGGCAATGTATGTGGAATCAGCAATGTATGCATTGATTTATATTGCTGTCGTAAGGACAGGCCAACTTTAGCCGTAAAATGTCTCCAACATAAAATATGAGAAATAAAACAATCGCGCGGATGTATAATCGAGCCTAGGCCCTGCTAGTTATAGTTAGTTAGTTTTTTGTCAAAAGTTTATCTTTTTTTTATTAAATAAGGGGACAAACGAGCAAACGGGTCACCTGATGGTAAGCTACTACCGTCACCCGTGGACACTCGCAACATCAGAAGAGCTGCAGGCGCGTTGCCGGCATTTTAAGAAGGAATACGCTCTCTTCTTGAAGGTTTGCAGGTCGTATAGGTCCGGAAATACTGCTGGTGGCAGTTAGTTCCAGAGTTTTACAGTGCAGGTTCTACTAGCACTTTCGATTCGCTAACGATAAAAAAATTACCAATGAACGACCTCCTTGAATAGATAAACTCCTGTCAAAAACCCTCAGAAACCGGACATAAATGAGATAGTCAAGTTAATAGTTATCAATTGAAAAATGTCATGATTAATTTCCTGGTCAATTGTGACATGTTTTAAAAGTTTGTTCCTAAGGACTCATCCTTACTGTAGTCTGTGCAATCACCAATGTATTGTAATTATTGTCGCATGGTTTCCGATCGATAACGAAACAATAACATGCCTGCCTTTATATCAGTTAATATACCAAAGCACAATAGTAAACTGACAAAAGATCCGGCAATAAGTTCCCAAATGACACTGAATTTGATAGAGACTGGCATAGTCATGACAATAATAATTATTGTGTATACATTGTTGAGTTTAATTATATCAATTAAAATGAAATCCTATACAAATTTATGGTCGAAATCATAGCCGAAAATATGGTCAAAGTTTTCTGAGTTGACCTAGCAAACGTTGTAGGGAAGGTGCTATTTTTGTAGTTCTTAGAGCGTCATGGAGACCTAGTAGGTTTTTTACATTAGGTAAAGCTGATAAAAAAAAAATAAGAGCGTTTTTTATTTTAGCGGTGGGTTCAGAAACTGCAGCCATTTTAAAGTTTTGTAAGAGAAAATATATTCAGAAATATACTTATTTAGGTAAATTATAAATATTTTTTAGATAACAAGGACTAAATCATTTAGTTTAGTGCAAAATAAAATATCTGCGAAGCTTAGTTAGGAAAATATGAAGCTTTATTTTTTAATATTTTAAAATGTCCCTACAGGCTTACCTGACCTTTGAATCGTCAGTGCTTTATATGGAAGCTTCTTTGGGGTATACTAAACATCCCCTATCTTAATCTGACAGATCCGATGACATTTCAATATTTTAAAAAAAATAACCCACCACGTGAGAAATCTGATTTCTATACCATGATAACTAGACACATGTCGGAAGCCTATACAAGCTTAATCTGACACGCTCGAGATAATCCCGAAATCCCCTCTTCCCCTCCCCAACTATTGTTTTGCCTTACGGTATGAAGTTTCGAGCTTGGTTTCTTGGTTTGGACCAAAGAATAGCCTATCCGTCTCAAATTAGTTACAGAAACTCAAGTCTCAATAAAAAAACGTCAACAAATAAAAACAACTAAAAGTACGAGACCTAAACACAACACGCGTAACTCTTTTGTAAATAATTACAGTAAATTATTCACAAACGGTGTGAAAATTGATTGAGTTTTAAGAACAATTCCAAAAGTATTGATTCGCCTCACAAACTGACCGTCTGACCAGCGAAATGATTAAAAAATCACAACCTCAAGTAAAATTTTATTTTCGGAATTGAAACGTACCCGTAAACGCCAGAGGTAAGTTAAAAAGATTATCACGTCTGCAGTGCTCGCCGCAGACATAGAAATAGGAGTAGTCCTCGAAACTTCAGTGGAACTGCTACTGAAGGTAGTAGTTTTAAAGCTGAGTATTAATTTAAGTCACTCATCACCGGGTGGACGTAAATTAAAATATCGACGGTGGAATGAAAAAAGTTACCAAGCGCCATATTGCTATTTTTACAATAGAGCCGTAGCCGTAGCCGTACAATAGATTAAGAGCGACCGCAGACCTACAATTTCAAGTTGGCCAACTAAATCGCATAGTATACCAATAGCTCTATAGCTATGACTGGGAGCTCGTACATTTTTCATTGTACAACAAAAAATTGGACACCAATCGTAATATATCAACCGCGATTCCTTTCCGATTACCCACAATTAAAAAGTTGTCCTATTAAATTGTGATACTGCGCATGACATTGAGTTGTACGATTGTTCATTAAAATATTGTTCAATATTATTGTAGGTCTAGAGGCCCGGCTTGACTAATCAGGATTTCTTTTAATTCTTGCTCGTGAGCTCACTAAGAGACAATTCACAGATAGACTTAGTTTTTTAAATATTTTTATCAGAATATTTTTTTAATTATTGTTACTGCGATCCACTGTATATATTTTAATTGCTCAATCCTTCGTCTATATCTATGGCGGCGGCCAATCTCGCAGGTATGCGGGCCACGGACGTCGGACGCGGCCAGTACTGGGGTCCGATTCTCACGTCTCGAATGTCACTCACGCGCGAGTTGGGGCCTTATCACGTAGTTTGCACGTGGAGCAATTGGGTGGCGGTCGCTAGATTTAAATCTAAATTGTGTGACATCTTACACGTTGAAGCCTGAGAATTCATTAATTTTATTTTAATTACAAATGCATTTTAATTCTCACGGCATCTTACGCAGGAATCTTACGGCAGGCGTTTTACGCGCGAGTGCACGACCAGGGGCGCCGGCAGAAATACTTTCTAAGGGCTGCAGATTTTAGTCTTCTTTCTTTTCTTTTTACTTTTTACGAACAACAGTGACTGTCTATTTACGTCAACAGTCAGTGTTGTTAGTTGTAGTAGTTAGTTTA
Organism: Polyommatus iphigenia; assembly: GCA_963422495.1. NCBI lineage: Eukaryota > Metazoa > Arthropoda > Insecta > Lepidoptera > Lycaenidae > Polyommatus > Polyommatus iphigenia. Next base: position 1,119,054 of record OY730189.1, read on the forward strand.
GTGCCGAAACATTACGAACTATCTTTGTACGGCATGGTAACAGGGTTACAAAAGGCTTTTTAGGGTTCCGTAGCCAAATGGCAAAAAACGGAACCCTTATAAATTCGTCATGTCTGTCTGTCTGTCTGTCCGTCCGTATGTCACAGCCACTTTTCTCCGAAACCATAAGAGATATACTATTGAAACTTGGTAAGTAGATGTGGTCTATAAACCGCATTTAGATTTTGATACAAAAATGGAAAAATTATTAAAAATTTTAGGGGTCCCCATAGGTACAACTGAAACAAAAAAAAAATTTTTTCATCTAACATATGCGTGTGGGATATCTATGGATAGGTCTTCAAAAATCATATTGAGGTTTTTAATATCATTTTTTTCTAACCTGAATAGTTTGCGAGAGAGACTCTTCCAAAGTGGTAAAATGTGTGCCCCCCCCTCTAACTTCTAAAGTAGGGGCATGATAATTCTAAAAAAATATATATAATGTACACTACTATAAAAACTTTCAACAAAAATTGGTTTGAACGAGATCTAGCCAGTAGTTTTTTTTATACGTCATAAATGGTAAACCTTAATTTAACTTTCACTAGCTATATGACCGAGCTTCGCTCGGTATTCAAAAAATTAAAAAAACACACATAAAATGACATTTTATGAAAATGATTCCTAGCTAGATCGATTTATCGCCCCCGAAACCCCCTATATACTCAATTTCATGAAAATCGTTGGAGCCGATTCCGAGATTCCAATTATATATATACAAGAATTGCTCGTTTAAAGATATAAGATTAAATCAACTAAAATATAAAAATAAATCAAAAACCTTTTAATTTCATAGAAATAAACCTTATTGCTGCTGAGGAACCGTTCAACGGCGAGTCCAACTCGCATTTGGCCGGTTTTTTTATTTCAATAATTTCTGTTGATCCCGAGATGCAAGTGCACCACCTGGCGCCCCCCTGCCGGCGCCCATGTGCACGACTCGTGCGTTTTACGTGCATAGTCGAGATACTAGAGCTACATACATTCCGTCGAGATGCCTACGTACGCTTCCTTACTCGCATATGGCGTCTGGACGGACTTGAGCGGGACTCTCGACTCGCCCGTTTAACGCGCGAGCGACGCACTAGTCGAGATACTTGGGTGCTATTGCAGCATCCAGTACTACGCGCGAGTCCATTACGAATGGACGTATTTGATTGGAGCGTGATTACTTCGAGTCCATATTTGTAGCGTAAAAACGCACATAAAACGCGGCACCTAGATGCAATAGAAATTAAAACGCGCGTGTCGACTTCACGCGAAAAACGCCTCATCTGGACAGGCATGTAATCGCGGGGTTCGCGGATAAATAGTAAAGAAAAAGAAGTATATAGGCATCACGCAACCGTTCCGCTTGCAAACCGCACGATAGCCTGCAACCGAAGCGATACTCGATCACGCAAGAATCGGGTCCCTGAAATATAACGGAACTCACGACGCTGCGGTTCTCGGGAATTCCGTATGCACTTTGTATTTGAACTTTAAATTTTACATTTGAAATAGAGGTTCGTGTACCTGCTCATATTCCCACTTTATGTGCGGGAACTTTTTGGTTGGAAGTTGGTAGCCTATAGCTTAACATGAGTGGAAGGAATATGTTCGAATGCTCCCTTGTAGATTTAGAAATAATCATTTTTTTTAACTTCGGTCTTCGACATCAATGCAATTTTACATCCGCAGTCAGCGGTTAGGGAGATAGAATGTTAAACTTGACTTTAATTTAATGATAATTTTGATATAAGCTACATAAATTTTTTGTCAAAGTTAAGTAATAATTAAATGTTGGTTCTTCTAGGTGCGGTGGGTCAGCAAGCCAATGATGCTTGGGAGGAGTTTAGTTTTGTTAAATATATAAATATTGTTCACAGATTTATCAAAATACAAAATATAAGGTAAACACCCAATTACTGGCATTTAAGGAGTTCATACCAAAGAAAATCCTATCATTTTCCAAGTATTTTCATACAAAATCCTAAGCTGCCAATAATGATAGGATGACTGCTAATGGTACTCTTATAATATAAAATATCACCACCAAACAAAAGAAAAGTTCCAAGTTTAACCGACTCTCGCCGGATATCCGGGTTACAATAGACCCCCAATGTAAATAAAATATTAAAACCGAGATACCAATGCTCTTTATAAACTTAACTTTCTCTAAGGGCGAGTACACATTGTAGCCTACGAATAACAAACAACGGAAGAGTAACAGTCATTAAATTAATGGTTGCAAATAACCTGGTGAACTTTGTACCACTCTTCTCCTAATATAAGCCTTCCCTGAATGTCCGCGAATATTTCAAGACCGAAATCAGCCAAATTGGTTCTCGAGTTTTAGCGAGACTAGCAAAACCCACAAGTGTAAAAAGACTATACTAAGACTTCGTTTTCTATCCGTCTGTATGTCTGTCTCCAGGCTGTATCCGAAGAATAGCTAGACTTCTGAAATTTTTACAGATTGTGTTACCGCTAAAAAACAAATAAGTACTTAAATCAAAATAAAAAGTATATATTGAAGGGGGGCTCTAATACAACAAACGTGATTTTTTAGTTTTTTTTTGCGCTATCAATAATGGAAACAGGTAGGCACTTGAAATTTTCACAAAATCTTATAATTAAAATAAAACAAGTATTTATAAACAACACAATTGATGGTTTATTTTTGCTCTATAAAGGTACAGAACCCTTCATACGCGAGTTGAACTCACACTTGGCTGATTTTTTATCTATATAGATATCTACCAGAGCATTATTACGAATTTATTGACACCTCAGTTACTACGCTGCTACAAATATAAATCTAAAAACATCGACTTGCGTTCAAGAACACACTTTCCTCGCTTTGTAGATGACGGGGCGGGGCGGGCCGGTCAATTTCGCCGCGTACGCCCGTCGATGTCTGCGGCTGCCCGCGCCGCGTACACAAAGCACACGTCGCCGTCTGCGTCACTGCATGTAAACTGGTTTGTGTGATCCACGGCAGGCAGCCGCGGACATGCGCCGCCAGTGCTCGCCGGGGACCTACGGCGCGGTCTTTTTGCCCGCCGTGTGCGTTGGTAATATAGGATTCCTTTTCTGCTATCGCTCGCGGCGAAATTGACCGGCCCGCCCCGGCCCGTCGTCTGCAAAGCGCCTAAACAGCACAACGCGAAAGATATACGATACACCTAAATTCTAAAAATGTAGACCTACCCTAAGTATATTGTTGCAAAAAATTCTAAAGGAAAATACCAGTTCTATTTCTACTCCACATCTGAAGTACTTTGACGATTGCCTTCGAGATAATAGCGTCTATTTATGCCGTGCCATTCTTTCGCTGCGCAAACGGGCGACCTTACGCTACGAATAGTGGCCAGCCACAGTTAATAGACGCATTTTTAACCCGACTGCGCCAGAAAGAGGTTTGTGTTTTTCGAAAATATTATGTATGTATAATTGTTAAGCACATGAGACAGAGAGGTGTCGTAAGATTCGTGTTTACTGGTGACATTACGTCGGTTACGTCAGTACGCAGTCGGTCAGTATGCGGTCGGGTAATTTTTTGAAATGATCGATTTCACCTGTTTATATTATGATAATTTGTGACTTGCCGCGCACGATAATGAAAAATTTATTGTTGGTAATGTTTGACGTGGATTATTTTCTACTCTCTACCATAAACGCATTCTTCCGGTCAGTTGGTTACCGCATAGTTGTAAGTTGAACTTAAAACAAATGTACTCAAAAGCTTTGTCCACACTGTACCTTTTCTGTTCGTCAAGGGCATGCGTTATAGCGCAGTCAACAGCGAACTTGAGGCATGCCCGCGACGCATGCCCTCTGACCGTCCAAAACTTTCGCCTTGTTATTAAAAATGACAGCTGGTGATGCGTTCTTTGACGCATTTAATTATTGAATGCGCCAAAACAAAAGTTGAATGAAAGAAGATGATGAAAATTGAAGACGAAAGCGCATAATGTGGACATAGCTAAAAAGCAACATAAATGCGTAGTGAAGGCAATAATTAGAACAGTTGATGTTTAATTTCATTGTTTTTTTAATAATAAAGCATAAAAAAAGAATTTCAATGGCTGGCTACGAAACCATTATCTACATCAGCGGTGGGAAAAGGAAGACTTGTGTTGGGACATTTCTTGTTGAAAAAAGCAACAGTCAGTCGCTCGCTTGCGCAGGTCCTAATGTAGTATGAGAGTGCATTACTGGGTTCATACTGCGCATTTAGCTATGATTGATTCTACTTCGTTTACTGTAAAAGAATAAGGGTGTTGCATTTAAGAATAAAACTTAGGATTTAGTTTAACTGAACGCAGAAACAAAAGCAAGTAAACGAAAAATTAATAGACCGATGAACTAACGAACTACCAAGTTCAGGTTTCTTACGGACCCCTTCATAATATTTTTAATTTAAATGCTTCTAATGCTCCCATGTACGAAGAGGCCGGTCGAATCCAGTCCGACTGACACAGACCGATCTGACTGGATTCGAGCACACACACATAAAGTGTTCGGTCAGGTCGGCCTGAATTAAACCAACGATTCGATCGCATCGATATAGGGGGCTTTAAAATGTAACTTTTTAATTAGTTTAGCGCCTGTTTCACCACTTCCTGATAAGTGATCCACCATTTAACTTGACAGGTAAAGTATGGAGAATCTGTCAAAAAAGCTGTGAAGCCTATTCGACACTTTATCAGAAAGTGGTGAAGCAGGCCCTTAGTATTGAAAATATTATATTATGTCAGTATCTGTACAAGATCTATACTAGCAACATAATTTTAGCTGAAGAGTTTGTTTGAATGCTCTAATCTCACGAACTACTAGACCGATTTTTATGTAATTTGGCAAAGATATAGATAAGACGTCGGGGAAGGAGATAGGTTACTTTTTTGCGGGAAAATCATTACGCAATGTTTCTCGCGTTTGGAACGTCTGGTATAATTTCGAAGTGTGGCCGGAAAAAACAACCCTTTTCTGTTTACCCTATCAAAGTTTCATACATTAGTGTATCGTCATTATGTATTCCGGGGCTCTCCGGGAAACTAGTCCTAATGTACTATTAAAATTCAACGATGTCTCTTCCGGCGGTACATAAAAATTCTACCGCCGCGCCTTACGTCCAGATCAGAGTAGACAGAATTATAGAGTATGCCGACTTAGAACTGATGTTGAAATTTTTAAATTTGACGTATTATGACGAAAACGATTTTCGTCAGTCAACAGACTTGTTAGTTGTTACCTACGAATTTAAAACTATGACATATTCGCTGGACGTGTTCCTCTTTGGTAGTATTGTTGTTTGTGTTTTGGCACATGAGATTAAAATTGATAGAATCCAATTTTGAAATCTTTATTTTAACACGTTCACTGCGGGGTAGGCCGAAGTCGGCCTGCCGCGGAATTTCAGCTGGTGCGGACGAAGAAAACTATGTTCTCTCACTCGGTGCGGAACGATTATCTCAGGTGTTTGTAAAGGTACGACAGAGGCAAATATATATTTGAGATTGTGTTAAAAATTATAGGTCTTTCCTATGAAAAAATTATGGCAGGTCGTTATCGGCCTACCACGCACTGGAGGTGTAAAAAATCAACTCAGTGCGGCAGTGGGCCTATTGCGGCCCGCCGTAGAAGCAGGCGGTTGGCGACCCGATACCGCACCGAGCGTCCGCCTCGGCAGTTAGTGATGTGCAATCTATCGTAAGTCGTAGCTGACGTACGTCGCGTTTTTTAACAGACTTCAAAAAAAGGTTATCAATTCGACCTGTATATTGTATGTATTATTTTCAGAACTGCCTAGTTTTGATATGTTTTAGTCTATATCAGCATCTGAACAAATGTGCCAAATTTCTAAAGTGACATACATATTCATATATGTTTTCATGTTTGTGTTCGCACATCTTCGGAACTACTAGTCCTATTAAAGTAATTCTTTTTTGTACTGGGTACTGTTTAACTTGGGGAATACTGCAAGTTTCATCAAAATCGGTTCAGTAGTGTTTAAAATAGATAATTTTGATTCTCAATTACGTACGATTTTGAAGTCGGTTTTATCTTTTTAAAATACAATTATTCATTTTATAAAATTAACAACACACGATGGCAGGAAACAAAAGATCATGTCCTTGAGATGAGCGTTAAACGGCGAAATTGTGCAGGGTGATATGAAAAACTGCGAGAAACCACGAGGAGTGTCGAATCAAAAAAGAAATTAAAAAAAATTAAAACATACTGCAGAATGTGCAAACAAAATCGGGCTTTGTGTTTTAAAGACAGGAATTTAAATATATTGATAAAAATATATATTTTCGATGTCCCCTTATTTTTGTCTTTCTCATCTCTATTAAAAATACTTTCTAGTGCGGTTCAGGTCGATATCGGCCCGCTACTTTCCCTGGTTTATTTCTCATTTCCTGTTTGGCAGATCCCGGGGCGAATCAAATCTAAAGTAGTTGGGTTCAAGGTTATTCCAACAGTCCAAAAACTGTACACCTACATTATGTTTTCGCAAAGTTATAGTAATTTAATCTAACCTTGTGCCGGTGGGTCGAGAAAGGCCTACCCCGCACTGGCGGAAAAATCATTGGGGGCACACTTTGGCCCGCCGCCGCACCAGACGAAGGTTTAAGATTTTACTTGCCGCAGTGAAGCTGTTAAATATTTAAAAATAAATTATATCAGCCAGCGCGAGGCACATTCCGTTCATAATCCTAGTGAAACCCGACGAATTTGACAGATATTGAAACCTGTCCGTTTCTTTGCAGTCGAACTACTGGTAGTTATGTCTATTGTGTCCAGATGATATTGTGTGCTTTGTTTAGTCACTGTCTTATATTGTTTTAGTTTGTTGACAAAATATGTTTTTAACCCTGACAAAAAAGAGGTGTATTATAAGTTTGACGTGTCACGTGTCTGTCTGTCTGAGTGTGTGTGTCATTGAAGGCAGCTGGGGGCTCAGGGGAGCTACCTAGCTACCTACGATTAATATTAATTTACTAGGAATTTACTATTTACTTTAATTTAATTTAACTTTTAGGAAAACTGCCAAAACTCAAAATTACTAATTTAAATTTAAAAGGAAATAAATAAAAGATGCCGAAAAACAAACACTCCGATATATTCACTATTTTACAATAATTCGCGATACGGACACCAAGTTAACAATAAGCCCTAAAAATAGTGAATGTCTAAATTCATTACAAAATTCGTCAATTTATAACCAAAAATAATGAATAATAATTACGACTCCCACTTGACCATTTTTATGTCGGAGCGGGGTTGCTCGGGAACATGGCCGCAACGCGTAGACAAATAGGCAATCGATACGCGTGCGGCCATATTGCCGTGGGCGGAGCTAACGCGATGCGTAGGAGCATCCCCGAGAATCAGGCGATGTGACGTCAGCGGGTGGCGTGATTCCTGTGCTGCGTTTACATGAAAGTTGCAACTTGCCTTGCAACTTGCCCGACGACTCGCCACACTACTCCCCCGCTGAGACCGTGACTACGGGCGGAAAAAATCGGGAAACCGGACCGTGCGTCCACTCCTCGTCTTCTTGACCGCAGTCTGGTCTTCGGCCGGTGGACTGTCCAGGGTTGATGAAGGCGTCTCTCTCGCGACGAAAGCTGGTTTCACGCGGTCTATCGTGACCTTCTGCGTCTTCCCTTTGACCTCTAAGTCCATCGTCTTCTCGTCACGCTGGAGCACCTTGTATGGTCCAAGGTACGGGGCTTCAAGTGGTCTTCGTGCAGGACCCTGGCGGAGGAAGACGTGCGATGCCTTGTCCAGGTCTTTAGGCACATAGAACGGTCGACTGGAGCTAGTGTGCCAAGACGTGGGTTGAGGTGTCAGCTTCTGCATGTGGGAACGAAGTCTGCTCACCAAGCTGCTCATGTCTACCGGCTCGTTGACAGTGGAAGTGAAGAACTGGCCAGGTAGACGTAGCGGTTCGCCGAAGACTAGTTCTGCTGCCGATGCCTGAAGGTCTTCTTTCCACGCGCTGCGGATGCCAAGGAGCACCCAGGGCAGCACCTCGGTCCAGCTCGTAGTGGCGTGGCAGGTGATGGCGGCCTTGAGCTGGCGATGCAAACGCTCAACCAGGCCGTTGGCAGCAGGATGGTAGGAGGTGGTCAGGTGGTGAGAGACCCCGACCAGGGCAGCGAGTTCCTTGAAGGTGTGGCACTCGAACTGCCTGCCACGGTCGGTGGTGATGTGCTCGGGGCAGCCGAACCGCGCGATCCACCCAGAGGTCAGGGCGGCTGCGCAGGTCTCGGCAGTGATGTCCTGGAGCGGGTACGCCTCAGGCCAACGGGTGACGCGATCGACGACTGTGAGGCAGTACCTGAAGCCAGAAGATAAAGGTAAGGGACCAATAATATCGAGATGGATGTGGCGAAAGCGTGCTGATGGAGTCTTAAATGCTGACAAAGGTGCTGTCGTATGCCTCGTCACTTTGCTTCTCTGACATGCTTGACACTCCTTAGCCCACTGTCGACATTCCCTGCGTATTCCAGGCCAGACGAACCTTTCTGATACAAGGCGAACTGTTCCCTTCACGCCTGGATGGCTCAGGCCATCGTGTACCTGCAGCGGTGTCGCAATATACCTCGACACCTGACTCTGGCATCCTCAGCTTCTCCAACTTGAGACTCGAGCCATTCTGGAGCAAATCCTGCAACTCGGAGTTCGTTGCTTGTTCGCGGGCCAGGGAATGGTAATCTAGGGGCAAACAAACTTCATTAATGCGTGACAAGGTATCAGCAACAACGTTGTCCTTACCAGCCACGAATCTGATGTCAGTAGTGAACTGGCTAATGAAATCCAAATATCGGAACTGACGAGGTGAACAGTTCTCTCGAGGTGAGGCAAAAGCAAATGTTAGTGGCTTGTGGTCAGTAATTACCGAGAAGGTTCTTGCTTCAACCATGTATCGGAAATACCTGATCGCTTCGTAAATAGCCAGGAGCTCTCGATCATAAGGGCTGTACTTCCTCTGAGATGGCCTGAGCTTCCTGGAGAAGAAAGCGAGCGGCTGCCAGTCTTTGTCCTTCCTCTGCTGCAGAACAGCTCCGATCGCTGAGTCAGAAGCATCGGTCTGGTTTGCAAGCTCGGCCTGAGGGTCTGGGTGAACCAAGAGTACTGCCTGTGAAAGACTCTGCTTACATTTATTAAAAGCTTCTTGCAGCTCCGGCGTCATGGTGACTGGATGAGAACCTTTGACTTTCGGTCCTGTCAAAAGGTTGTTGAGGGGTGCCTGCAAGGAAGCTGCGGAAGGTAAGAATCGACGATAGAAATTAATCATTCCCAGGAAACGCCTTAAATCCTTAATTGTCTTGGGTGCTGGGAAGTCCAGGATTGCTTGCACTTTGGACTCAAGAGGTCGAATACCTGCGGCAGAAACTCTGTAACCCAGAAACTTCACCTCAGACTGGCCGAAATTGCATTTGTTGGTGTTGATCAGGACTCCATACTCTGCTAGCCTTCTGAAAAGAGTCTTTAAGTGCTCCTGATGCTCCTCATCATCTCGGCTGAAGACCAGAATATCGTCCAGGTACCCATAGCAAAAGTCCAACCCTCGGAGAACCTCGTCCATAAAACGCTGGAAGGTTTGCGCAGCGTTACGAAGCCCGAATGTCATATACGGGAATTCGTATAATCCGAAGGGTGTCGTGATGGCAGTCTTGGGTATATACTCCTCAGCAACAGGGATCTGGTTGTAGGCCTTGATCAAGTCCACGGTGGAAAACATGGTGCTACCTACCAGCTGGTCAGCGAAATCCTGAACGTGCCTGATGGGGTATCTGTCTGGAACTGTGCGAGCGCTCTGTAGTCCCCACAGGGTCTCCTGCTGTCATCCTTCTTGCGGACTAGGTGAAGAGGCGAAGACCAAGCGCTCTCTGATCTGCGCGCTGTACCACTCAGCAGCATCTCGTCGAATTCCTGTTTTGCGATTTTCATCCGCGCAGGATCAAGACGACGAGGGCGGCTGGATGTTGGAGGACCTGGAGTAGTGCGAATATGATGCACTGTGTTGTGCTTGGGAGTACCTGGTCTACCAGCAGGGCGCGTAATTTCGGGGAACTCCCTCAGTAGTCGATCGTAGTCCGTATTCTCCAGGGTTGTGCGTACTGATGAAATATTTTCAGCAGCCTTGAGACGAGGTGCGGCAACTGTGATGGACGTGACACCGTCGATCAAGCGTTGGTTGCGGCAGTCTACAAGTAGGTTGTAGAAACCTAGAAAATCGACGCCGATGATGGGCTTGGAGACGTCTGCAACTATAAATCGCCAAGTGAATGCGCGACGCAGGCCTAAGTCCAATGTAAGCGGCAAATAACCATAAGTGGCAATAACTGTTCCATTCGCAGCGAACAGTTCGTACTTGGTCTTGATGCGTGGCTCCCGTACAGCGGATCGCGGAAATACACACAGGTCTGAACCCGTATCTACTAAGTATTGTACCTTAGTTTTACGATCCGTGATGAACAGGCGGCTCGAAATAGCTAGGCAGTCATTCGCCGCCACTAATGGCTGCCCAAGGTGTTTCCCGAACTACCAGGCTTCTTCTTGTAGGTGCAGGGCTGGATGCATTTTAGAGCCCGGTCGCCAAACCGGTGGTGGTACCAGCAGAAGGAGCGATCTCTGGACTGGGAACGAGAGCGGGAACGAAAACGGGATCTCCATGATGGACCTCTGGATCGGGAGCGATGGCGTTCACGGAGCTCCATGCTCATTGTCTCCAACCTTCTGCTCAAGTCGGCTACCGTCCGGGTCAACATCTCGATTGATTGCTGAGTAGAAGTTGAAGCAGGTGAAAAATCAACCATCGGTGGCATCGGGGGTGCACTGGCGCCAGCTACTTGCCCGTTCACTGTAACGATGTCGTTGATCCTGTCCGCCAATTCAGCTACGTTCTCGAGGCTCATATTCACCTGCGATGCGACTACGGTTTGCAAGTTGGTTGGTAGTCTACTGGACCATATCGTACGTATGAGATCCTCAGGTACGGTGGGACCGGCCAGTTGCTGCAGGTAGCGGAGAAACTGCGAGGGTTTTCTATCGCCCAACTCCTCATGCAAGACGAACTGCTTTAGCTTCCGCTCCTGTGATGCTGACAATCTCTTGATCAGCTCGCTCTTCAGCTTCTCATACTTGCCTGAAGCTAGTGGAGAAACGACCAGGTCCCGAACTGCCATGGTATGCTGGGGGTCCAGTTGAGACAGTACGAAGTAGAACTTGGTGGTGTCCGCCGTAATATTAGATAAAAGAAACTGACCTTCCAACTGTGCAAACCATAGCATTGGGTCTTCTGAGTTGAAAGTAGGTGTCCGTACTCCAACACGGCATGCTTCTTGCAGAACGTCCTTGGCAGGTGCAGGTTCACTCGCAGGCGCGGAGGCTGGTCCAGCGGCAGGTGCAGGTGGAGTAGCGGCTGGTGCAGCGGTTGGTGCAGCCGGAAGTGTCCTACCTTGGTCCGCCATTTGGGTCACCTGGGATGATGCTGATGATGAACCGAAGGGGCGTGTGCTGACTAGGGGTCACCAGTGAAGGCAGCTGGGGGCTCAGGGGAGCTACCTAGCTACCTACGATTAATATTAATTTACTAGGAATTTACTATTTACTTTAATTTAATTTAACTTTTAGGAAAACTGCCAAAACTCAAAATTACTAATTTAAATTTAAAAGGAAATAAATAAAAGATGCCGAAAAACAAACACTCCGATATATTCACTATTTTACAATAATTCGCGATACGGACACCAAGTTAACAATAAGCCCTAAAAATAGTGAATGTCTAAATTCATTACAAAATTCGTCAATTTATAACCAAAAATAATTAATAATAATTACGACTCCCACTTGACCATTTTTATGTCGGAGCGGGGTTGCTCGGGAACATGGCCGCAACGCGTAGACAAATAGGCAATCGATACGCGTGCGGCCATATTGCCGTGGGTGGAGCTAACGCGATGCGTAGGAGCATCCCCGAGAATCAGGCGATGTGACGTCAGCGGGTGGCGTGATTCCTGTGCTGCGTTTACATGAAAGTTGCAACTTGCCTTGCAACTTGCCCGACGACTCGCCACATCATCATTGTAAAGTACCCCGCAAACGATCAAATTGTTGATCAAAATTTGCATTGGCGTAGCGTTTGACAAACGTGTTTGAACGTGTTCCGCTCTATTGTCAAACAAGATCTCATGACCTCAAACCGATTGTAGCTAATTGTTTGACAAACTTGTTTGATGCACGTTTGTTCGTCTGCGCTGCTGTTTGATGAAAACGTAAATTACATCAAACATGTTTGTTAAACAAATTTGATCGTTTGTGGGGTACTTGCCATCCAAACAGGTGGACCGATTTCGATCTAGTATTCTCGTTTGAAAGGTGATATGATCGAGAAAGTTTTTCCCTATATTTCATGAAATGTTTCGGAGGTTTTTGAATGTCTTAGGGCCTGTTTCACCACTTCCTGATAAGTTCCGGATAGTTTATCCACAACTTATCTGCAAGATTAAGTATGGAGTATCTGTCAGAGAAATTGTGGATAGCCTATCCGGGATTTATCAGGAAGTGGTGAAACAGGTCCTTATAATTTATATTATTCTACCAATGCTTAAACAACGAAAGAACCTACATAATTTCCAATGGTAAAGCTAAACGCACGGTAAATCTTCGTAACTCTTCAACAAAAACTCCACCACATTATGATAAGTGTCATAAAATACAAATCGGTATATAACAATCTTCGGCACACCCCGGATCAAGCTGATCCCGGATCAGTCGGGATCTCTTTATAAATGGAGGGGAAAGCCACCTCAGCTTCAAGAGTGTTATCCGGAATGTATAATTTCTCAACTTTTTAAGGATTACCGGATAATCGTTACATAAATATTAAGTGGTCGTCGGATGATATTTTTTTCAGATGGACGGATTTTGATAAAACTTTGATTGATACAATGTGGCTGCCACTGTCTATTTATTATATAAACACAAAGCTTACTCAGCTTGTAGATATCAACTAAGAAACATACATTTTAAAACTCTACCCCTAAAGAGAGGGGATCAAAGTTTGTACGCTATCAAATACTATTTCCACTCGCCACAGAATAGCGCTAGTCTATATCCTTACTAATATTATAAATGCGAAAGTGTGTCTGTTACCTCTTCACGTCAAAACCACTGAACCAATTTTGCTGAAAATATGTAGATACTTAGAGTGCCGGAAAAGGATAAAAGATAATTTTTATCCAGGAAAAAATATTCGTACTTACTTTTTTTTAACTTTATTTTAAAAGATTAATTTTTTTCTCACTTTTTTTGGTAAATAAAGTGGGCCCCCTGCGAGTTTCTTACGGCGGTTCTTCTCGCCGGGTTAGTTCCCGAACCGGTGGTAGGCATCATGTAGACTTTCAGAAAATATTTGCAAAAATTTATTCTGAATAAAAAATTTTGAGTTTGAGTTTGAGTTTTGAGTACCTGCGAGCTGCGCGATGAACGAGTTTTTTTATTACATTTTGGATTTATAAAATTATGAATCAAAATTGTATCTAATAATCTATAATATCTGTTTTTTCATATCTTTTTACGCCAAAGCTGTACTGATTGTAATCGGTATGGACAAGTTTGAATAATAAAAGATCAATAATAATTTTATAACCGCGAAATTTTACGCAATAAACGAAATTTTGTAGTCTAGTTTTATAAAGCTATACTCATAATTCAGCAACATTGTCCACATCATAAATCCAAGTCTTTAAACTTGAACGAAAGTTGGGTGTCACGCGCGGGGGGCAGCTTCGTTATCGACGCGTAATCATAACACGTCGCGTCGGCTGCCCTGATTGCGTCAGTTTTATGTTCCGAAATATAAACCAGTATTAGCTTGTGTGTTGTGTGTAATGAGAAACTGTTTTTTTATTCAATAATAATTTTAAACACAGTTTTTTACATCATAAAACTAGTGCGCCATAAACCGGATAAAACAAATTTAAGTATACTAAGGCCCAATTTCACCAACGTCTGTTAGTGTTAACAGCTTGTTAAAATGTCGTGTCTTTTCTTTCATTCATATGAAAAACAAAAGAGGTAATGTGATACTAATTCGTTGCAGGTAACTCGTTTGGCTTTGTTGGGATATCATTTTTAACTTACAGAAAGGAGGAGGGTCTATAGTCGACTGTATATAATATTATTACGTCACACTCGTGCCACCAGTGGCACACCAGCCCTCGTAGCCAAGACTAAGTGTCTAAACACACTAGGCCGAAGACTTTTTCGTTATCGTTTTGTAACAGAATCGCCTATCACAATGTATGGAATTGACATTTAAAGCGTTCGTTAACACCTTCACTGCGGGGCAGGCCGAAATCGGCCTGCCGCAGAATTTCAGCTGGTGCGGACGAAGATAATTACTATGTTCTCTCATTCGGTGCGGAACGATTATCTCAGGTGTTTGTAAAGGTACGACAGAGGCAAATATATATTTGAGATTGTGTTCAAAATTATAGGTCTTTCCTATAAAAAAAATATGGCAGGTCGTTATCGGCCTACCATTTATTTATTTATTTATTTATATTTAGTATACAGACAGGTTACAGTCATTGCATGGTTGTACAAACATAGTCTTAAGTTCTAGGCTAGACAGCAACCCAAAAATAGTATACATAACATAATTATTATTAGGTTGTTACTAAAAATAAACTAATACAAAGAAAACTGATAATACCCACTACGAAACATTGAGTATACAATGAGTGACCAATATTAAGCTTACTTATATTACTAAACTTAAACAAAAAAACAAAATAAATAATAATATGTAGATTAAGAGAAAAAAAAAAAGAAAATAATTTTAAAAAATTATACGAATCTTATGAACGATGATTGATCTGAGTTTATAATAAAATATGTATACCAGAGTCGGAAACAAGAGATGGCAAATACTTGGCTTTCATAATATTGTTGATCGTTTTCTTATAATGTGAAAATTGACGAAAAATGTCTACGCTCCAACTACCCACTACTAGGTCATTATAAGTACGACACATTCTAACTAGCGGATTGTAATAGGACGTATTGTTTTTGAATGCCTGTATAGCGAACATTTTCGGTTTACGCGATCTATAACGAGTGTTAATAGTAATTTGTGATAGAAGATTAGGAGCATCAATAGAGGAATGGAGTATTTTATGTAGGTAAAGAAGATCGTATCTCTCACGACGAGCACTTAATGGTAGCACGCTGAATTTGGACAATTGAGTGGTATAGTCTTTTACCACACGACCGAGATTAAGTTTTCGTGTAAGGTATCTCAAACACATTTTCTGTACCCTCTCAATGCTCTCAATGTGTGTTTACCATGCACTGGAAGTGTCAAAAATCAACTCAGTGCGGCAGTGGGCCTATTGCGGCCCGCCGTACAAGCAGGCGGTTGGCGACCCGATACCGCACCGAGCGTCCGCCTCGCCAGTTAGTGATGTGCAATCTATCGTAAGTCGTAGCTAACGTACGTCGCGTTTTTTAACCGACTTCAAAAAAAGGTTATCAATTCAACCTGTATATTGTATGTATTATTTTCAGAACTGCCTAGTTTTGGTTTGTTTGGTATGTTTTAGTCTATATTATCAGCATCTGAACAAATGTGTACTGTTTAACTTCGGGAATACTGTTCATCAAAATCGGTTCAGTAGTGTTTAAAATAGGTAATTTTGATTCTCAATAACGTACGATTTTGTAGTCGGTTTTATCTTTTTAAAATACAATAATTATTCATTGTATAAAATTAACAACGCACGATAGCAGGAAACAAAAGATCATGTCCTTGAGATGAGCGTTAAACGGCGAAATTGTGCAGGGTGATATGAAAAACTGGGAAAAACCATGAGGAGTGTCGAATCAAAAAAAAAAAAAATAAATAAAACATACTGCAGAATGTGCAAACAAAAACGGGCTTTGTGTTTTAAAGACAGGAATTTAAATATATTAATAAAAATATATATTTTCGATATCCCCTTATTTTTGTCTTTCCCATCTCTACTAAAAATACTTTCTAGTGCGGTTCAGGTCGATATCGGCCCGCTACTTTCCCTGGTTTATTTCTCATTTCCTGTTTGGCAGATCCCGGGGCGAATCAAATCTAAAGTAGTTGGGTTCAAGGTTATTCCAACAGTCCAAAAACTGTACACCTACATTATGTTTTCGCAAAGTTATGAAGGTGTTAATATGACGTTGACGTTCGACTTGTCTTATGTCAATTCCATACATTTATATCGGCGAATCTATAAAGAATAGTAGAGAAGGGCAAGGTGCTATTTTCGTAGTCACTCGAGCGTCATGGAGACCTAGTAGGTTTTTTACATTAGGTAAAACTGATAAAAAAATAATAAGAGCGTTTTTTTATTTTAGCGGTGGGTTTAGAAACTGCAGCCATTTTAAAGTTTTGAAAAAGAAAATATATGCACAAAATTGCTTATTTAGGTAAATTATGAATATATTTAAGACAACAAGGACTAAATCATTTCGTTTAGTGCAAAATAATATATCTGCGAAGCTTAGTTGGGAAAGCTTTATTTTTTATATTTTAAAATGTACCTACAGGCTTACCTGACCTTTGAATCGTCAGTGCTTTATATGGAAGCTTCTTTGGGGTATAATAAACATCCCCTATCTTAATCTGACAGATCCGACGACATTTCAATAAAAAAAAAAAATTAACCCACCACGTGAGAAATCTGATTTCTATACCATGATAACTAGACACATGTCGGAAGCCTATACAAGCTTAATCTGACACGCTCGAGCTAATCCCGAAATCCCATCTTACCCTCCCCAACTAGAAGCGACAAAGAAAAGATCTTGGCTCACCCCCCAGGGCAATATAGCGTCGGATATATAATGACGTCATGAATATTGGCCAGTATACTGTTATAGATTTCAGAACTCTAGCCATGAGTATTTCGTAAATATGTCACGATTGGCGACTCAGTGGTTTTCTACACACAAAAAACAACGGAATCTTTTCTTACTAAAAAAAGAATCGTACTGCTTATGCAGTATTTTTTGTTTGCCCAGTTCCAATAACAACCTTAATTTTATAGGGGAGCTGCCGTTGAGCGATTACTTACGTAAAAATTACATATATAACATGTGTTTCGTATACAAATACACAAGACATAAAAATACAAGAGTCACTTATAAGTTATAAATAAGATTAAATTTTATTTTAAAAATTTAATTTAAAAATAAATCGTGAATAGGTAACAGACATATACACTTTTGCATTTATAATATTAAATAAGAATTGCACGTGGCCACTTTAATAAAACACCTTACTATTAAGATCGTAATACATTTTCGCAATTATGCTAATATAAAAACCTTTGAGAACCCGAAGATAACTTCATTACGGAACCCACCTTATCGATACACAATGTCAAAGAAGTCCATGAATATAAAACGCGCTCAAAATAAAGTTGCGACTTAAAATTCACCGCCACGTCTGAGCGACAGTTAATAAGGGAACAAATTGAGCAAATAAATTACAAGGAAGCTGGATTTATAACTTTACATAAACAGAAGAAGTGTCACTATGATCTGACTATCAGAGGTATTGATTCATAGTTAACAAGAATATTTTTCCATATTTTTGGTAAAACAAGGCCTCGTGAGAATTTCTTACGCCGATTCTTCTCGCCGGGCCATAGTTCCCCAATCCCAAGCCATTATTGTAGACTCGACGTTCAAAGTGTTCATGATACCCACTTAGAATTAAATACCCTATAAAGTGACTATCTACTGTAGTAGATACTCGTATTATGTGATTCAGCAAATGACTGTTTGACAAGAAGGATGATCCGAAAAATGGTTCCACGATATTATGCAAAACTAGACTTGCATTTCTTCAGAAATTTTCTTACTCAGGTATTCTTTGACAGGGGTAACAAAACAAAAATTATAATTAGGTTGTGTATATCTCTCTCTGGTCCTTATAAAAAATATTGTCCATACAATGATAAAGAAAGTTACTCCTTTAGCGCTGCTATTTTCACAGATACACGGGAAGATAATATTATGTATGGGACACACCCTAAACCCTCTTTATTTTGCTACAGCCTGAATAGTGTATAGTGTATAGTATTCATTATTCGAAGAGCAGCTATCAAAACAAAATCATAATCATCACAAGGGCTCCCATCCAATTTTTTGTATACATTGTGTATTGTTTTATACGAATCCCTGAACTTTGGCGTTATTCACGTCACGTAGTGGGGGAAGGGGGGGAGGGGTCGAACGTCTTGATTTCCGGTCCTTAAGCGTTATTACTACGTGAGGAACTATTCCTTACCGGACTTTCATCGACGGCTGCTAATTAATCCGGATTATAGAGGGATTTTATGTAATAAGAATAGAAAATTTTCCTCTTTATAACAATAATAATGAAGACGTGATTGGAAGAATCGAACAAGTAATATTTCGTAACATTCGGACAATAACTCATTTTTTCCCTTATTATTTTCATAAAACTTGTAACTTATCTACTTCATAACCTAGCTAATATAATCCACAGTCACAGGCTACACATAATAATATAATCCACAGTTTTTCTATTTAAAATATTTTTTCCGGTCCTAAAGCCTCCATTTAAGCAAAATAAAGGAAGTTTTTCATGTTCCTTACCTTATTCTTCCACTCACGTTTTGAATTATGGACCAAGAGCCTGCGATGGCCAGACCTTCCTCCGTTTCGTAAAGCTGAAAGTTTACTTGTAGTACCAGCAACTATGGAGTTTCGGTCGCGGTTACTTTAGGAGGTATCCAGTTCTGAAGGTCTACCTGACCTTCCAGAAAGAGTAAAGCTCAATTTCATAGTTTATATTCTTTGCGGTAAGTGGAGGAATAGACCACAAATACGTTAACTTTCAGCTTTACGAAACGGAGGAAGGTCTGGCCATCGCAGGCTCTTATTCTATTAGTATCCTGTATACTAATTATAAAGTAACAAAACAAAGTGGTAATACTTTAGGGTGTGTGTGTGTGGTGGTGTGTGGGTGTGAGTCTTATGTATAGAGTTTACTGTCAAAGTAGGAGAGCTGAAAGATTAAGCTTTTTAAACTTTCATATTGGCAAATTCATGACGCTGGGAGTTGGAATGCTTGCTCATACAAATCGCAAAAAAAAATTGCTGATGCCTTTTGCATCTTCACCTTAAAAATACTCTCGCATTAAACAGAGTGTAACAAAACTAAGTGATATAGGTCGACAAAAAATGACTTTTTTCTTGTGCCTGTTACTTAACGGCTATTATCCGATTGTTTGCATTAAAAATTAACCAGAAACACAAATTTCAAAAATGAAAGTTTGCTTTTATAGTCTAGACGAAGACCAATAAAAATATAAGATTTTTGCAAAATTCTTAGAGACTAACTCTCGCCGTAACTAATAAAAAGGGGCTTGGGTTGATATTAGAGTTGAAAGAGGAAGTGTGTCACTGGCACTCACTGTGCGTATTCAATTTTTAGAGAAATTATGAGTTTTGTGTACTTTAAAGCAAAAAAATATCTGGGAAAATGTGTAAAATGGACGTGAAAAGTTTTTGCTATATTTTCGGAAAATTTATTGAAGTAAGAGCAAAAAAGTTACTCGCATCAACAGATAGTAGTATTATTCAAGCCTTCGAAATATATTTTAAACTTCCTATTAAAAGCCAAAAGAAAATATGGGACCCACACATCTCACGTACTTACTAAAGATGCACGCTACAAGCTATGTTTGGAGTGTGCCACCTAAATACAAAAAATATAAATTTTTAAACCTAATTTCTATATTATTTCCTTCTTAGTGAATGTCAATAATGATATAAATGTAATAAATAAATATGTTTTATTCTATTAACACCAAAGTAAGAGATACTACAAAATATAGTAGAAAAGTTTTTGCTTCATTTGCGGAGAATTTATTGAAATGAGAGTTAAAAAGATAGTTGCATCAACAAAATAAAGACTTTGTCAAGCCTACGAAATAATTTTAAAGTTCCTATTTAATACTAGAAAATAAATGGGAGCGCCACATATCTATACCGGAGCACACACTGTACCCGTTTAGGGTATGCTCACCTAGATACAAAAAATATTAATTTTTAAATGTAAATTACGTATTTGTTCCATTTTAATTTTATTTTTGGTATATAAGCAACGATATAAATAAGAAAATTAATCATATATTTTATTATTTTAATACATAACTGAAGGAAGAAAATTCAGGTTTTCTTCAAAATTTGAAATTTCAAAAGCTCTCTGTTTCTATAAAAGCAAACTTTTTGAGTTAAAATCACTGATTCTATAATTAATTAGGTGTAATACATCCAAATAGGGTGCACAGAACTCAGAGTCAAAAATCGTGTCGACTAGATACTTCAGGGTATGTATGTGTTCCTTTTAGGATGTAGAGAGTTCACTGTGGAAGTAGCAGCGCTGAAAGAAAAATATTTTGTGTTTTGTATGGGCGCGCGCCCCAGCGTCACTAGTTTCTCCATACAAAAGTGACAAAAATTGCTCTTTCAGCGCTGCTTCTTTTACAGTGATCTCTATACACGGGACCCATACACGACCTAAACTCTAAAATATTTTCACTTAGTTTTGTGACACCCTGTATTATTAATACGGATTTTGTATACGTTTATAATGCTATTTGCATATGTCTGCGAAGTAAACCTTTAATATGCTACGTAAAAGCTTAAAACGTTTCAGAGTTCGGAAGCCAAAATGGACACCTGTTTCCCAAAAACTGGCGAACTCTCGAGCAAGAGTGGCCGTATATCCGGCTACTTCCGGTGTGACGTCACAGCGGGCGCTTCCGGCCGCCAACTTCCGGTCCCCACCTACTACCACAGTATAAACAAATATAGTAAACTATATCCATACCAGACCAGTCGAATCGAGCATCAAACATTAACGTGATTTCTGATATCTTGAGATGGTAAAACAACGCCATACACAGTTTTGTAGGCAGCCGCAAAGGAATATATTCCGACCGAGCGAGATGGTACGCTCAGTCAGGGCGAAACCCACTAGAATAATTTCAGCAGTCTCATGCAAAATAAACCTGACGAACTAGAAAACTTCGATAGCGCGATGCAGGACTGTGACGCTATCGGCTATCGACTGTGGCGCTATCGGCACGCGTAAAACTTGTCTTACATTTCAGTGTGATCGATTTAAAAGACAAGGCTTAGTTATACTACTGTTTTGCAATATGTTTATACTGTGCTACAACTTAAGCAGACGCCATTAAATGCTTTACCTCTTAAAAATTGAATTCACTAACAATGCAACTCTCAAAGCGATATTGGGAAAATATAAATGGCAATACTGTTGGATTGCAAATGGATTTGTATTTATTCAGTTTTTACTTTTCTTTTCTTATGTAAGCTTATCATAATATAAATCTGCCGCATTGTTGCAATATTGAGTAATATATATATATATATATATATATATATATATATATATATATATATATATATATATATATATATATATATATATATATATATATATATATATATATATATATATATATATATATATATATATATATATATAGTTATCTATTTATTTAGATTGTATCACATCCATCCGATTGTAATCGAACCGTAAGTACATATTTCCGGATAAAAAGTATATATCCTTTCTCGAGACTCAAAGTATCTCCATAGCAAATTTCATTAAAATTGGTTCAGCGGTTTTGGCGTGAGGAGGTAACAGAGAGATAGACTTTCGCATTGATCTTATCAGTGGGAATTTTTTATTATATTATAGGACGATCTCTGTGGCTCAATTGGTTGAGTGTGTGGCAGCTCGAACCGGGGGTCGCGGGTTTGAATCCCGCCGACGGAACAAAAACTTTTCAAAGTTCCTGGGTCATGGATGTGTATTAAATATGTGTATCATAGAATAAAAATCTTAAATAAATTATGTATAGTATAGAAGTATTAAATACATTTCCGTTGTCTGGTACCCGTAACACACAGACATTTATCAAGTCTTATTTCTGTGCTGTAACACAAGTCCTTCAGGTACTTAGCACGGGGTCAGACTGACGTGGTGTGAAGCGTCCATAGATATCATTATATTACTAGCTGTCCCGGCAAACGTTGTTTTGCCATTTAAAGTATTTCTACTTCATCAGTTGATACAAAATCTTACCCCCTCTTTTGTCCCCTAAGAGGGGTGGGGGACTTTTATACACCAAATGTTAAGTTGGAAAAACAGTTAATAATATGAAGATAGTCCATTAAAGAAAAAAGTTTGATACGAAATCTGACCCCCTCTTTGGTCCCCTTAGAGGGGTGAGGGGGGGGGGTAATTTTTATACACCAGATGTTGAGTTGGAAGAAGACAAATATATCTGCGAAAACCGTATGTAAATCGGATCAGTAGTTTTCGTGTTAAAGCAAGTCTTTAAATACAAAATCTGACCCCCTCTTTCGTCCCTTTAGAGGGGTGGGGAGAAATTTTTTTATACACCACATGTTAAGTTGGAAGAAGACAAATATAACTGCGAAAACCGCATTCAAATCGGATCAGTAGTTTTCGAGTTAAAGCAAAAGTCTTATACAGAATCTGACCCCCTCTTTCGTCCTTTTAGAGGGGTGGGGGGAAATTTTTTTATACACCAGATGTTAAGTTGGAAGAAGAAAAATATATCTGCGGAAACCGCATTCAAATCGGATCAGTAGTTTTCGTGTGATAGTAAAACGAACATACAGACAGACAGACAGACAGACAGACAGACAAAAAAGCTGACCACATTTTTGGCTTCTATAGCGATGTAGTGACACCCTCCGCTTATTATTTTTTGAATATCTTTAATGTACAGAATCTTCATTTCTACAGTTTTATTATATGTTTAGATTATTATTCGAATTATGGATACAATGATTGCTCTCAGATGATGATGATGTCGAAGTTGACAAGTTAACTCGTCCATAATCCATTACCGGCGTCCTCCGAGTACAATAATGTAATAACCTCCTTTGATAACTTTTCGGTTAATTAAATTACTATCAGGTATCCCTCATCCCTCTGCCTGTGGTAATTTGATCTAATTTATTTGGGTACAGGTGGGTACGTGGGTTGTTAACATCGTTAAAACTATTGTTTATTGGACGAGTTATACGTAAAGTGTTCGTTAATAATGTATGTACTTAATTAAATACAACCGTAACGAAAAGTCTATTGGGGTTAACCGTTTTTAGAGCGATGTGGTGTTTTTTTTTCGCGAATAGGCTGTAAATTGATGTACGTACGATGTCAAACAAAAGTTCACACACTTATTTTGGGATGGGTGAATATTTTAATTATACGTCAGGTAATGTTACCTAGACGGTAAGATGGAAGGTAGAAAGGAATATACGGCAAAAATGTGCCAAAAAGTTTTTTTTCGTCCTTTAAAAAATCTGGAGACGAATTTTGTACATTCCTACTAGGAAAAGACACACGGCATCTCGTCGAACCTTCGATATTTTCTCACACAACGTGGTCCAGTATTTATATTTATTATATCCTACATATTTTTACATGACTTTCACAAATTCTGTCAACATGCCAATTAGTCCATTGAAATGTTACATTTGCTTTGCATTTATTAGAGGACGCAATTTTATTTTTGGAATATATTGGGGGGCTCAATAGAAGCTTAACCTCAAGTTTGCGGGGTCGCCACTCTTGTCCCCCGGCCACCATCTTGAAAAAAGGGGTGACAACATTATTTTCGTGATATCTCGGAAACTATACGTCTTACAAAAAATTTGTATGAACATAATTTGTTGCAAATTATTTTGCCTACAAATATGCTTTTATAACTTTTTACCCTAAATTAAAATTTTTAAAAGTTATAAGCAAAAATGTGAGAAAATTTTTGAAAAGGTTAAATATCACTTTTAACTTTGTTTAACACATTTTACAAAAAAAAAAATACCTTAGATCAACCTTGTAGATTATCTTTTGAGAAAAAGATCCCCTGATCCCATGAAATTAATTTTCTGCAGATACAAAGGAAACTGTGTAACCATGTACGGCTGCAGAAAAGCAGGCCGGAAATGCTTTATAGTATAGTAGGCATGTGCAGACTAGTTAGTTTACATATATTTATGTAGTGTAGTAGGCATACTGTAGACTGTGGCTGCAGAAAAGCATTCCTGAAAAGCTTTACAGAATAGTACGCATACTGTAGAGCATTTTAGGTCTGCTTTTCTGCAGCCACACATGCTTTCACAGTTTCCTTTGCATCTGCAGAAAATTAATTTTATGAAATCGGGGGGGATTAGGGGATCTTTTTCTCAAAAGATCATTAACGAGGTTGTTCTAAGGTATTTTTTTTTGTAAAATGTATTAAACAAAGTTAAAGAGCCTAGTTAAACCTTTTAAAAAAATATATCACTTTTTTTGCTTATAACTTTTAAATTTTTTAATTTAGGGTAAAAAGTTATATAAACATATTTGTAGGCAAAATAATTTGCAACCAATTATGTTCTTAAAATTTTCGGTAAGACTTATAGTTTCCGAGATGTCACGAAAATAGTGTTGTCACTCCTTTTTTCAAGATGGCAGCCGGGGGACAAGAGTGGCGACCCCACAAACTTCAGGTTAAGCTTCTATTGACCCCCCCAACATATTCCAAAAATAAAATTGCGTCCTCTAACAAATGCAATATTCGGTCCTAAAATTGTAACATTTCAATGGACTAAATTGCAAGAGAATTAAGTGTAGTCTGTATCATAGCTGATGTAAAAAATTCAAAGCGATTTTCTATAAATGAATTTTCCACCACCGACCGAAAGTTTGTTCAAGTCTAGGGAATTCTATTACATCGAACTGTCACGTTCCGAGTTGAAATTGATACAGTTCCTGGAGAGCCCTTAGCGATGGAGGCTGGAGATGTTTATACAGCCATGTTTTATTTATCTTCGAAACGTGTGATAGATCTAGAGACATTATAAGGTCTTTTAAAAATACGCTGTACGCCCAAATGAATGTAAGGCTAACTTTTATATTACTACTAACTGTCCCGGCAAACGATGCTTTGCCATAATATAAAATATTTCGCCCATATTATTTTATTGAAGTGACTAAATAAGTATGTCGCTATGGCAACGTCGATCGCTATCTCGTGGCATAAACAATGGTCGCCGTCAGTCTCAGGTTGTAATAATTTACTATTATTTATTCAACAAATGCACTCATCAATATATAAAGTACCCAGTAGCCGATTCCCAGACCTACTGAATATGCATATAAAATTTGGTAAAAATCAGTAAAGCCGTTTCGGAGGAGTTCGCGGATTAACATTGTGACACGAGAATTTTATATATAAGATTTTACTTATGCATACTTCGGTATGACCTGAATGTACGTTTCTGTCATCCATACTACATACATATAAATGCGAAAATTTTTGGCTGTTTGTTCCTTACCTCTTTACGCCTAAATCACCGAGTCTTCTATGTAATATATTATATTAATTAAAGCGAAATTATACCACTAATAAGCGGAAGTTGTTTGTACTGAATAGGCTCTTTTCTTAACTAGGCTACGATTTTATATATGAGAAGACGGCAAAATCGTTAGGGATGCAAACGAGACGCCTTCGCTGATGCAATTATATCATGTAATATGCTAACTAGCCCCTCGCCCGCTGAGTTTGGATCCGCCACTGCACGTTGTGCCAACTTATTGCACTACACATAAGCTTAATATGCTTTTCTGTATTATTATAAACAGGAAAGATTTGATTGTTTGCATTAAATTTGTTTCTAAACTGTTGAAACAAACATAGAAAAGCTTAGATAAGATTACATTTTGTCGAAGCAGATTGTAATGTCGCTGTGTGGTGTAATTTCAGTAGTGAATTAAAGTTTATTCAGTAGGTGTAGCTAAGAAATTGTCCAAGTTTTATGACAAACCTGGTGGTTTGGACCGTACGAAAACAGATTATTCATGGGCTAGTTTTCTCTACAACTGATAAAGATGATTCAGTAAATTTGTACTGTAAAGTGACCCTAGTAGGAAAGTTTTGGGGTAGTTCTGATTTTTTCATTTCAAATGTGTTTTGGGGTGCTAAATCTGAATCTAAGGTTTGCGGACAAAATTTCGTGACGCAACATCAAAAAAACCAGAAAAAAGCGTTTTTTTTTGCTTTCTTCCGGTTTTTTTTTGCTTAAAACTCGAAAACTGTTAACTTTTAGTAAATGGTCTGTTTACAGAAATTAAAGTACTTGAAATTATCTACTAATAGCAGTATTTAGTTTTTTTTCAGACGAATCGTTCGGTTTCTAGTGCGAGTTGAAAATTGTAAATTTTTAGCAGTTTATGCAAAACCCACTTTTTACATTTCGATATTAAATTTTTATGGATGCTGTCATTTGATAAATGTCACCTGGTTTTCCACACAAGTAATTAAAAAGAAAAAAGGCAAAAATTATGCAAATTCATGCAGGCGAAAATGGCTGAGGTTCTTCGATAACGATGAGTCCTGGTTCTGCTTGTTCTGGAAAATAAAAGTTTAAAGTTAAGTCATTTATCAAGAAGAGATGAAGATTGCCAAATAGATTGTGAGATTAAACATACCTTCCGCATCGTACTGAGGTTCTTCGATAGCATCGGGTCCTGGCTCAGGGTCTGATTGCTCCATCGTCAGCATCGGGAGTCGTTTTCCTGGAAAATAAAAAGAGGTGAGACACATATCATATATCAAGGAGAGATGAATGACTACAAAATAACTTGTGAGATCCAACACACCTCTCTCTCTTTCTTCAGTTTCTTCTACGTCTATGTCAGAGCTGTCTTCTGGGGGCTCAACATTGTTACACAGTCCTTCGCATGATGTGCATATTGGGGAACAATGGAGTCCCGCCTTCCTGCATCCACAATTGCGTTGACAGTCCTTTTTACATTAACATTTTATAGCCACGATTAAACTACCCATACATACATAAAAATTTACAATTTTCAACTCGCACTAGAAACCGAACGATTCGTCTGAAAAAAAAAAAAACTTAATACTGCTATTTGTACAGAATTTCAAGTACTTTAATTTCTGTATACAGACCATTTGCCAAAAGTTAATAGTTTTCGAGTTTTAAGCAAAAAACCGGAAAAAAGCAAAAAAAAAACCGGTTTTTTCTGTTTTTTTTAATGTTGCGTCACGAAATTTTGTCCGCAAACCTCAGATTCGGATTAAGCACCCCAAAACACATATGGAATGAAAAAATCAGAACTACCCCAAAACTTTCCTAGCAAAAATACAATTTAACTGAACTAAGAGGTTTATAGGGAAAATAGTCAACGAAAGTGCTGTGAACTGTTGCCAATTTCAAACCACTTTACTTGACATGACACATTGTCATCACGAATTAAAGGTAGCAGTACTGCGGTCTACCACCTATCATTCATGTTCTTTCTCTTATACACAAAAAACGTACTATGTTATCAGATACAATTCATGTGCTCCCTAGGTACTGCACGTTCCCAAAAGGTGTCCACAGTCATTAGCGGTAACGAGTCTACAGTCACGTGCCAATGTCAAAGCCGATATCAAAACTTTATTTAATTACACCGTTATGCCTCCGTGAGCTCAATAAAAATGAGTTTTATGAATTCCGCTGACGCCCGCGCCCCGCGCCCCCGAGCTGGCTCCGCCCCTGGCAATTAGAGAGATGACGTTTATTAAAACACTTGAAGGAACTCATCGGGAACGCCTCGAATTATTCCAATGAGATTCAGCAATCACAGAGTCGATCGGTTTAATTAAATCTCCTAGTTTCATCAATATTCGTTATCTAGAAACTTTCTACGTGTCAAGTTTTTAATTAATAGTTCAATTTAAAGCGTAGCGCACATTGCATTTGGCCGCAGCGGGCCGGGTTGCATTTTCCAAATATTTTTAGGGTTCCATACCCAAAGGGTACAAAAACGGAACCCGTAACCGTAAATCGTATTACCTTCGTGCGCGAGTCCGACTCGCACTTGGTCGATTTTTGTGACTTATCGGGCACTTGTATTGAAAATAGCCCTCGTCCCAATGTGCGCTTTCCATTAAAGTAACTTGATAGTATATTTTACCACACGTTTATTACTAGCTGTTTCCCGTGACTTTATAAAGCAGTCTTAGTTCTTCTCTGTGGTCTATAATGACACGTTTACCACTTTACTAATAAAAGTAATAAAATTAATAAGCCATGTTTGTAATCTTTTTCTGTAAAGTGAATTTCAGAACGTATTAGAAAAGTATATTGTATAACCTGTATGAAATATATTTTTTAATTTATAACGGGGACAGTTATAGAGATGAAGTAGATATATATAAAGTATAAACTAACGTGTGTATATAGCTAAGATATAACAAGCATTCTCGGTATCTAGCGGTCTGCGGTCGCTCGATACTCGCGCATCCATATTCCGAATACCTGCGTCTAGGTATTTCTGTCAACCTAGACCCGAATCGAGGACACTAAGGGTAAGTTTACACCGAAACGAAACGTAACGCGACAACCTGATGCGTGAACGCTATTCATGTCTCATACTCGTAACAGAGGTATAAATTATATAAATTTTCGAACTTTTACTGTCAAACTTCCTCGAAACGACTGGATCGATTTTATTGAAATTTTGTGTGCTTATCCTGTAGGTCGTGTCGGTCGGTCCTGATCCACCGATCAGCCAGAATCCATTCTTCATCCTCGAAATAACGATGTAGCATATCAAACACTAGATAAGTACTATTGTAGGTACTTAATCGCTTCTTCCGAAGTGTCTGGGATTGTTGTGACGTAAACAACATTTATGGCTGAATGGCCATTGAAAGCCTTGAGTGGCCAATGGTGTAATTTGATCAAAAAGTATTATTATTATTATGGTAAAGAACGTTTAGCGGATTACCTATATAATATTTCTTAAGTTCCATAAAATTCAAACAATCACTGTTCTGACGCATACGAGAAAATACTTTGGCATATCACAGGATCACAGCTTTAAAGCTATATTATAATATGTTGAATTAAAACAGCAGAATTGAAATGTAAAGCTTGTGTTTTTGTGTGCTTTCAGCTGAAAGTATCTGAAAGCACTTAAGTAGGTCTCGTGACAACTATTAGGTGGCAGCGCTGAGAAAGGACTATTTCTGGAGCAAGAATGCCACTAAAATATAACATAAGACTTTATAGTAGCTCTTGAGTATATTTGAGAGTCAATTTCAGATCCCAGGTAAATAAAAATTATTTTAAATATAACAAAAATACAAAAATAATAACAAACGAGTATGTGACTATATTTAACATATTATGTAGTCACAGGTTAAGATTTTTATATTTTACTTTTTTATAAGAAGAATGTAAATATGTGTTTAAGTTAAGTGCATTCACGCATAAATTACTCTAAACTACTTTCAACTACCTAAACGTGTAAAAAGAGGCTTCATTGAATACTTATGTTAAAATATATTTCCGTTGTCTGGTACCCGTAACACAAGTCCTCAGGTACTTAGCACGAGGCCAGACTGACGTGGTGTGAAGCGTTAATAGTTAAATTATTATTATAAATGTAAAATTATTATAAATATAATATTATAAATAAGTACAAAAAAAATAATAATTAAATAATGTTGTGACTTAATAATACCTAAGTATATGAGTATAATAGTAATTGTGTAAAATTGGCTTCTTCTAATATAATGTATTAATATTATAACTACTCATAGAACTTCACACACCATGCAAAATCATGGTAGAATGTAAGAAACTAAATATACTGCTACCTTACCACCTACATGTACATTATATAACTACATTCTGTGAATAAATAATTTGAATTTGAAAGGGTGTAAGTCTGTCCGTCTATCTATTCGTTGTCAAAAACTATTTACATAAATACAAGTCTGGCACATTTCATGTACAAAATTAAGCAATATTGCCCATAAATAGTAAAACTATGTATCATTTGGATATAATCACAGTTGCAGTTGAAATTCACATAAATAACGATGTGAGGACAGGACGATAAGGGTGCTCGCACATTGGATCTCTATTTGTTATTTTACTATTACATTTTTTTTGCACCGTGGTTTATAGGCTCTCGAGGCTTCATTTTGAAACAACAAAACTAAAATTTGGTTTGTTTGTTTAGTTTGTTTAGATGATGAAGCAGATCAGATAATTAAGAGCTTATCTGATCCGCTTCATCATCTAAACAAACTAAACAAACAAACCAAATTTTAGTTTTGTTGTTTCAAAATGAAGCCTCAAGAGCCTAGCTATAAACCACGGAGCAAAAAATGTAATAGTTAATAATAATTAATAGTAATTTTTTGCTCCTTGGTTTATAGCTAGGCTCTTGAGGCTTCAATTTGAAACAACAAAACTAAAATTTGGTTTGTTTGTTTAGTTTGTTTAGATGATGAAGCGGATCAGATAAGCTCCTAACGGTGCGTCCACATTTGTATCATTTGCGCGATCAGATCTTCGATCAGATCTCCGATCAGGTCTCCGTCGCGTATCATCGAAGCGTGTCAAAATGATACGCGTATCATGATACGCCCCGATCGCTATTAACCGCGTATCTGATACGTGTCGTATCAAACACGCGCATGATTGGCAGAATGATCTAATAGGCGTTTACACTATGATACGCATACTTAATACGGCGCGATGATCGCGACGGAGATCTGATCGGAGATCTGATCTCGAAAATAATACAAATGTGGACGAGCCTCAAGCTGGCGACGAGTAAAGTCAGAGGCCGTGGGTTCAAACATTTTATTAGGGATTCGTATTTTAGTTAAAACTTCTTGAATCGCGTTGTGCACTTTTGGAGTAGAGGGGGGAGGGGGTAAAAAATTAGGTTCACACGTAGACATACGATCCTATCGTAAGTTCGTAAGGAGAGAAAGTAATATAAAAAAATACGTGTGGCACTCGGAGACTACCACGGTACAGGAGTATTTTTTATCAACTTATGCAATTATAATTCGCATACGTCTAGTCGTACGCAAACAAACACCGTGGCGATGTCTGGCAACGCCGCACCGCTGCGCCGGTCGGTGCGGCGAGCACCACACCCCAAGCCACACCGAGTCGAAGTCTCCCGAACTGAAACGACGTTACACAAATGTTAGGTGTTTTTCGTTACGGAATTTCTTGTTTCGGTCGCCGCGCTCAAAGCCCGCGATAAAATGTATGCAATAGCTGAAAAAAATTCACAACGTTTATGTTTAAATATTTTCTTCTATGGGCACTCTCGGAGGCAGCTCATTTTATTTTTGGTAAACTTCTGGAAATATTCTCATTATCGTTCATGTGATAATTCACGGATGATTTTGGTTCCCAGAGCTGATTATAAAACAGATTGTTGTCCAGGGCCGTTTTATCACCGTGACACTTTAATATTAAACCGCGTTTTAATATGGCCGTGCGCCGAATTATAGTGAAATATTGTTATTTGCCGCGTAAAACCCTTTATACGCTATCGCCGCGAACACTAAGCCATTTGTTATGAAAGCATACTCGTAGCAAATATTTTTTAATCTACTATATTTTTGCTTGAAAACTATTATTATTATTCAGACAAAGCCTAAATTTTAGATATGTTGTATCCCTCCTTCTTTACGCGCTTTTGACCACCACACATTCCCACCGCTGTATCTCCTGTGTCGCCAGGATCGACAGCGGTATCCAACCACGAAAACCCTTTGATATGATCTCAGGGAGCCCGAGGGGCATACTAAAGCTGTCTTGGGATCCGCAACGAAATTAATCAGAAGAAAATGTAATATTTCTCTTACTAATAAAAATATTCACGCAACTATTCAAGGTCCGCTGTCTTTTTCTGTTTTGTGACATCAATACGACAGATTCGCTGTATAATATTTTTGGAACGGAGTTCCTTAACGCGCGTTGCGAAAGGGGGCTAGTCCGAAAAAGTTGTAACGACACGTTTTTATTAGTGCACTAGATGACGTCCGCAACTTCGTTGCGCCAAAATTATTTTATCGCACGGGAACCGTAAATTTTTTCGGGATAAAAACTATCCTATGTCATTTATCGGGACTCAAAGTGTCTCCATGCCAAATTTCAGCAAAATCGGTACAGGCGTTCGAGCGTCAAGAAGTAATAGACAGACAGGCAGACAGACAGACAGACAGACAGACAGACGGACAGACAGACAGACACACTTTCGCATTTATAATATTAGTATGGAATTATGGATTCAGGTAGGGGCAGAGGGCGTTGATAGTATTCCTGTGGATCAACTAGATGGCGTTTTTTTGAGAATAAACAGCGACGCGTTGTTAGTATTCCTGGGCGTCAATAGATGGCGTTTTTTTTAAAATAATTTTTTTGAGTGTAAAAATTATGTATGATAATATATACAGATTTTTTGAACATAAGAAATAACTCCGTTCCATTCGGGTGTCCCTTGACACCTCTCAAGTTTTTTATTAGTGAGGGTTAAAGTACATTTTACTTTTATTGTGCTTATATTCAGCCAATAAATTTGTTTTAATCACACGGGAACAAAATTTGTAAGTATTCATGAATAATGTAGTTAAAAAAACAAAAACGATTAAAAAGGAAAAGAGTGCAAAGCGCATAGACAGCTTAAATTTGAAAAAAAAAAATAGTATATAGTAATGCGTTTTAAATATCTAGTAATATAATAAGACTATAATAATATTTCATCTCAACTACTAACTACAATATACTTTCAACTAGTATCAAGCCTCAACTGATAAGGTTAAAAACTCGCAATCTTTAGTTCTATCCTTCCCTCAAAGTAAGCTTCTTTTACCTTGCACATTTTGGACAAATATGGTTACTTTTATTTGACTCTTACTTAAAATTCACCTTAAGAGCCTCCTTAGTGCAGGTGACACCGCGCTACGTGCTACGCTATCCCGTAGCTACGTCGTAGCACGTAGCTACGTCGTAGCACGTAGCTACGCCACGTAGCACGTAGCTACGCCACGTAGCACGTAGCTACGCCACGTACTACGGATGTGTTCATTACCTATGCGGTGTCGCCGTAACATCTCACGTCCTCGTATTACCTACTATTTTTATTTTTGAGACTTAGAAAAATGTGCAGTGGAAGAAAAGTCTACGCTGTTGAAAAGTGTAAAAAAAAATATTAGGCGTCTTTTTGGGTTACTGTTTCATGGAATTAATTTTCACATAAATTATTTCCTCAATCATCTTTTACGTCGATATCGAATTTCATACAATGTGTTGTTACACGTAAGGTTTCAGGGGCTTATTAATTTCATTAAAATATTTTATTACTCGGAAGCGAGTGCTTCCATCCGTATAAACTGCTAATAAAATACGAAAATGTTCGCAAAAGTTTACAAACTTAAAATATTCCATTGCTTGGGTTCTGCGCAAACGGGCGAGTAATCCTGCGACTTTTCGCCAGTGAAACATAAGACTTGATATGGAGTTTATTTAAAAAAGAAGTGCTCGGCGACTTTCGAATTTTGAATACTTCATTCAAAAACGCAACGCATCGCCATTGTCACGTTGTAATGTGAACTGACCATGAGATTTGGAAAAAGAGTGACCGTTTTAGTTCCCGCTTACGTAACTGCTACAAAATCTTTTCATCATCAAAATGTAACATATTGAAGATTAGAAGCTGCGATTACAGCTATTGATAACAACATATTATAAAATTAAAACTTAAAATATAATACCAACATTTTACAAAACTTTCATATTCAAGCCTAGTAATGATATTTTAATTATACAGCTGGCTCCCTAGTCACAATGCAGTCGTAAGCTTCGATAGCAAAATAATTATACTGTACTCGGCCAAACATGGCGGTAGCGGTCATTGACTCCCTGTCAAAAACTTGTCATTTTCTATACAAACCGCGATTGCCAATGAAGTGTCAGATATTGTCAATCGCGATTTACAATGAAGTGTCAGATATTGTCAATCGCAGTTTTGTACAGAAAAGTACAAGTTTTTGACAGGGAGTCAATGACCGCTACCGCCATGTTTCGCCGAGTACAGTATAGATGTCAAAAATAAGATTTGACATAATGCATCGCAAGAGTCATGACACTTAAGGTGCTCTCCGATCTTTACCGCAAGCGACCGCGACCGACAGAAATTCAAATGAAATGCCACTTAATCTATAGCCTATGTCATAATGTGGCATTTTATTTGAATTTTTGTCGGTCGCAGTCGCATTGCCACGTTGATCGAACCTCAAGCGATGTCAAACACTATACATTTTTAACTTTACTATCGAAACTAGCAACAATCAAAACGCATTTGATGCCATATCGGTCGCTCGTCTACTCCGACCGTTGGCTCCGCAACTATGACGTTCGATGCTTGTTTATGTTAATTCCGGCAATGGCTGAGCGAACTGTTTATGTTTTCTAGCGTAGCCATTTGCAATGGCGTTACAAAAACACGATATCGACTATTGCACGTCGCAAATGTAAATAAAATACTGTTTTCTAATGCTTCTACGCAAATGGGGTACAATTACTGTAGACACAACTTGCATATTAGCATAAGGTCTTCTACACCAGTTTTGGTGGCCGTTTTCATTGAGAGCAGGCCTACGCAGGAATGATTTATAGTGCCCAAGCGTGTCCGCAGTACACGCGCGCTTCCTTTACGCTCATAAACTATCTCGACAGGACTGGCGAGAGATAAGGTGCACAACTTTTTCATGTGATCAGCCTGCAATGTCATACCAAACTTAGCAAAGACAAATAGAAGAACAAACATATGGTATGGATTTACAGAATCAATAATTGGAAGCTCTATTTGTTAAATATCATGTCAGTTTTTAAAATCGGCTGTACTTGAATACTATAAGCTGATACGCTCTTTTGCCTTGCTTCACCAAATATTACATCATTTCAATTTTAAAATATAAGTTCTTTGTAAATTCTATTTCAATATTATTCAAGACTCAGTATGACCAAGCGTTTAGAAAATGCTTCGTACGCGGTAACGACAATTCAATAACTATCTTGGTGGACTGTAGCCGACTGTACCTAAACGTATTTGAACTGACAGCTGTTGACTTTTTTTTTATGAAATAAGGGGGCAAACGAGCAAACGGGTCACCTGATGGAAAGCAACTTCGTTCGCCCATGGACACTCGCAGCATCAGAAGAGCTGCAGGTGCGTTGCCGGCCTTTTAAGAGGGAATAATCACTTTCTGTGAGCCCGTGGTATTTCTCCGGGCGAGCTGGCCCATTCGTGCCGAAGCATGGCTCTCCCACGTGCATATATGTACCTAAGGGTAACACTGCAACACTGATGAAGCGATGCGATGCATTTTTAAATGAGCCATTCTAAACTTTGTTTACTACACAGAAAGATACACATTGTATTGACAGACTTGCAGCTTGCGGTGTTGTACTGCCTATTCCAATTTTGAATAACTCATTTGAAAAATATTGCATTGCTTTGTAAAACTACCTGAATTTACTGACAAAATTAATACAGTCAAAGTCAAAATTCAGAAGAACAAGTTCGTGACTTTACCAATCTCTCTTCTCTACTCGTCTGTACCTGGTCATACCCGCCTAGTGCCTGGACAAGTTCGTTATTCGCAGACCACCCTCATGTATTATTTATCCCCAGGATATATATTTAAAAAGACACTTTGCTCACTCACATTTTTCAATTTAATAATGTCCAGTATACTGAAGCGGAGCGTTACAAATTTTCTTTGAACATTTTAAAATAAATATTTTACTCGAAAATGGTAAGTATTATGAGTTTAATATTTTTGCTAGCTCGTACTTTAAAATATTTAAGACTAAATTATTATTAGTTAGTATTTTTGTATAATTTGTCTAATTATAGATTACGATTATAATAATCTTATTATTAATATTTGGCCTTGTTTTAGTAGGATTTGTAAGATGTACGAGTAATAGGGACTGACTCAATGCATACCAAAACATTATATAATGCAAATCGGTTCAGCCGTATAAGCGTGAAGAGGTAACAGACAGATAAACTTTCGCATAGATAATAGTAAGGAAATAGGAATTGAAAATTACGCGATTGTTTATTTCTACGTATTTATTTTGTAAAAAAAAAATCGGTTGTCTGTAAAGTCGGTTTACTGACGATAGTTGAACGTGACAGCGTCATAGCCTTAACCCCTCAGTTCCGGGAAAAATCTATGCAAAAAAGTTGGCAGGTCAATGTGCAAAGAAAAATGGCGCCCGGCCTACCCTCTTTGTAAAATTAATGTAATATCCTTACATACATCCATATTTTATGTTTGTGAGAACTACGTTATAATATATGTTAAATTTTCTATCTATCAAGCCATCATAATATAGTATTTAGTCCGATGTGATATTAGTTTCTGAATTATAAACTTTCGAAACTATAATTAGTTGTTGTGACTGTTTGTTGTTGACTTGTTCAGAAGAAATAAACGAATACTTTATTCTTCATATATTAAGTCATACCTTGACACGTAGGAAATAGAGCACAATTTTGAATAGCCGAAATAATACTAATAGCTCACAGATTGTTTATTTATTTTTCATTCAGAGTGTGGTCAATGTATCAAAGGTCATAACTAACCAAACTTCTTCATACAAAAGTATTCTCTAAGTCATCGAAATACGTAATATAATCGAAACAAAGAGCGCGGCCTAGGTGGGCCTTACGGTTGTTGAGAGACTTGAGAGTGTAAATGGAACGCCTCAGAGCTGTCAGCGAGGTAACGCCGCATGAACTGTCATGTTTTTCGGGCGCGCACCCCATATCGAATTATCAGACGTTATCACGTCAAAAACTAGTCATATTTGGGAGACTGTACACTCCACAGTACATAGTACCATACAGCACTGTACATGCGGCAACACAAGTGGCGCTCGAGTGGCATTAGCCACACGCGCCCATTAGCACCAGACTCGATAACCATTGCCAGAATAAATCAGTCCATTCACGATTATTTTACCTGTATATCACCTTTATGCCAAAGACTTAAGGATCATTAAAATAAGCTCCGAGACTTGCCACTCAATAATTCGTGTTACGTTTTGCAACACGATAATTTATTGCTGATCAGAACTCACTTTGTAGCTACTTCAAATCCAAGATGAAACTTATATAATTTACCCACTGGATGTTTTTACTTATTGACAGCTGACAGTAATTATTGTTTGATAATATTAATAAAGAGCTCATGCACAGTATACAGAATGAACCAGTAGGCCGATTTAGAAGTATCCTCGAACTTTATACGTTTGACATACTGGCTGGTGCGCGCCGTGATAATGCGTTGCTCAGCCGTTCGTAGCATGCTTACAGCGGACAGCAGCGGAACTGGCGCCGATTCGTCAGTTTGTTTGAAGTCAACCTACTGGTTCGTTCTGTTTATTGTGGCTCATAGGGACAAAGAAAAGTCAATACTTCGTTATATTACTAGACTTAGACATGATCGCAGTCACCCTAATTGGAACCTGAATGCTATAAATTCCAATATTAGACTTTCTGTATGAACTCATAAATTGCCTATAGTCGTGAAGTTTTACTTTAAATTCCGAAGTCGCAACGCGCAACGACGTGAAGCAATGTGGCTTTACAGTAATACGTAAAGCGCGAGTTACCTAGTCTTGTAGTAAACTAGTCTAAGTGTCTAAACACACTAGGCCAAAGTTACGCCGGCGTAAATTCCGCATGATTACGTCCGCAAAGTCAAACGCATACAAAATACGGACGGAACGCGACGGAATAGTGTGTCATCGGTAATTTAAAATACATTGCAGGTGGAATCATGCAGAATTTACGCCGCGTAACTTCGGCCTAGTATGTTTAGACACTGAGTGTCTAAACACACTATGCCGAAGTTCCGCATGATTCCGCCTGCAATGTATTTTAAATTACCGATGACACACTATGCCGAAATTCCGTCGCGTTATATTGTATGCGTTTTACATTGCTGACGTAATCATGCAGAATTTCCGCCGCGTAACTTCGGCCTAGTATGCTTAGACACTTACAGAAACACTGTAGTTGCGTTATAAAACTCCCCGCTAGCACTTCCACCATCTAATTATAAAGAATATCTCGTTTTCCACAAGTTGCAGGCACTAATTAAAATAAAATATTTTCTCTTTGAAACGAAAGTTTTCTTAATGACGTTACTTCAAGTTTACAAGATTTTACAAAATGATCTAGATCCTACTAGATCTCTAGATCCCTTTAATATACATGTAAGTTTTCACGACATTTTTAATGAGAGTCTTATTAAAGTAAATCTAAAACTTTTCAACGACTGTTCCATTACCTGTAGCTGTAGCATGGCCACCAGTAGAAATGCGAAAGTATTGACAAACTGTGGCGATAATCTTAAGGTGCCTTTCCGATCTTTTTTCGTTCCGAAAATTCAATTAAAATGCCACTTTATGACAGACTATAGTCCTAAAAATTCAAATAATATCCTACTTTATGACATATACTATAGTCTGTCATAAAGTGCCAAGTGGCATTTTAATTATTGAATCTTTGTCGGTCGCGATTAGCCGCGGTAAAGATCGGAACGGTACCTTAAGTTTATGTCCACAGTTTGTCTATACTTTCGCATTTCTACTGGTGGCCATGCTAGGGCTACTGGTAGTTTTAGGGCCTTTTCGTTTCCAGACGTCGGATAGGCATCTCTCCTACGCCTGATATTATGTCGCCGGTCTTAAAGAATTGAAGACATGAGTGGAAGAAGTAAGTAAAGAACAGTTAAAAATTTGTTATTCTTTGCATAAATGTTAGGTTTAGGGCCAGAAAAATGATTTGAAATCTAAAAAACGTGGATTTTATGTATAGCCAGATATATTAGCCAGATGATGAAGTGGGTAAGTTACAAGGTTTGTTCAAATTATAAGGTAAAATTTTATATAAAATGTTTGTTATCTGATTCTTCTTCTCACATCTTAAATTAATTTTAGGTTATAAGATTAAGGAAACAAAAAGTGTCCTTACATAATTATTGCGCATTAATTTGGTCAAAAGAAATCCTAGAGCTGACTTGATATCAGTGAATCTTGTTAATAATACTTGATCGAGTTTGAGGTTCACACGTGTTCCCATATTGAGTGTAGCTCTTAGACATTTAGTATTCCATTTGCCGGAGAGACTGGGTTCCGATCTGGGACTCAATTACACGCAATGATGTAAGTGCGATGATGCATTCTGCCCTAGATGGCGGGAAAAATTGTTTTAGCGGTACAAATCATGCTCGCATCTATTTTTATTGTCCACTTATGTCTGACGCATGCATTGCTTTTACATTAATTGGGTAAATTACATATATAAGTGTAGCCGTAAAAACATGAAAATTGGGAACTGTAGCGACATAATCTTACATTAGTGACTTGGCTATTTCCATCAAAGTTGCTACAATAATTTCTTGGCCCATTCAATGAAATGATTAAAATCTACATTGAAATTAAATAAGAACATCAATAAGCGCAAAATGCTTGTAATAATGTTAAAATAACTTTAATAATAATGTATGATGCATGATTAATTTACAATTATGTGCATAATATGCAATTGTCAAGGAAAATCTTCGAATGTATACCGACGTTACGTATCACGATAATACTTTAGGCTGTGTATGTTTCTGAAAGAAATACTTCTGACTTCATTATTCCTATAAGAAATGAATAAACGTGGTGAATTTGCCAAAACAATATTAAAAAAAAAAACTCTTTCTTCACTTGCTACCTTCACAATTACCTCTTTAGTGATAAATATACGCCCTGAAGTAACATCACTTTGTTTTGTTACTCTGTGTACAAGTATTTCGAGTATGTGACGTATTGGGGCCCTAGCCGCTAACATATTACCTCAGGAGTTAATAACCGAGTATTGATCAGTGGTCACTGACAAGGGTCGTCCGCAACTTATCGAATTTGAATACATTATGTTGCGCTGATGAATTTAAGCTATAGGTGAAACAGTATCAGCTCTGAGGCTATAGTCACAGAAGCAGACAAAACTTTCGTGCGCTAAATAAAACGGCGTAAGTGTCTTACGTAAAAATAATAACAATACGTGTGGCACTCAGTGACTGCCGCGGTAAAGCTATTGCATAGCATTTTTTATTAACTTATGCAATTATAATAATTTGAATACGTCTAGTCGCACGCAAACAAACAGCGTGCCAAAGTCTGCCGAACTGAAACGACGTTAGACGGTTAGAGACGAAAAAAACCTAACACGCCGTGTGTTAGGTTTTTTAGTACACAGTAATATATCCCAACATGCGTAACGGCGGTGCTGAGAACTGGTGTCGCCAAAAAAAAACTTGTACTCAATTGAGTACAAATTAAGATTAAACATTCAATTCACAACATATTTAGTTCCTGCACGTCCCCTATCAAAAGTATTTTAGAACTAATGA
Organism: Polyommatus iphigenia; assembly: GCA_963422495.1. Taxonomy (NCBI): domain Eukaryota; kingdom Metazoa; phylum Arthropoda; class Insecta; order Lepidoptera; family Lycaenidae; genus Polyommatus; species Polyommatus iphigenia. Next base: position 1,159,538 of record OY730189.1, read on the forward strand.
AAACTTTTTATAACAAACTCCCATCTTAAAACACAACATATTATCACCACCAAACATCCCCGATTCATAGTGAAAAAATAAGGGAGTTGATGTGTGTAGTACATTAGTTTAGGGCAAGATGGATGGCCCGTCAGCCCTCAGGTGCTCGACCGGTGTCAGAATAGTATACACACTCACCTAATAAATTGAATATTTCTAAATCCAATCCGTTTATATTTAACGTTTACTTAATACAATAAATTAATTTAATATATTGAAGAACTAGCTGTTGCCCGCAACTTCGTCCGCGTGAATGTATATTATTATATCGAGATTTAGAAAATTTAACACCCACCAACGACTATTTTATTTGGATAAGGATTAATATTATATTACACACGAAAGAATCATGGCCAAATTTGTATAGGAGCTGGACTCGACTTTTATTTTTGATGTCCCAAAATAAACTATAGTTAGATTTGGTTGTTCTTATGCTCTAAACATAATTCCGTTTGAGATTTATGTCTAAATAGCCACGATTTTTTACAATAATTAATAACGTTTACAATTATTTTGAGGTTAGACTTAAGAACTACCTTTTTCCCGACTGCGGTGTAGCCTACAAGTGTATATTCGGCGATCTCGTTTCTAATTATTTCAATTTTTCCTAGAGTATTACCAAAAAAATAGAACGAATGCGAATGATCGCCGGCTGTCAGAACAAAACGAAACTAAAATATATTGATCTTTTTTTTGTTGCTATTTAAAGACACATTTCTTATGATTTTCGATGCCTTAAAATATTAGGGAATTTTTGCTACTAATGGCATATCGGGACGCCACCGCCCACCTGGTACGATTTGGCCATTGTTCTTTTTAATTTACCTCAAAGACCCAGGAACATTGAAAGCTCTTAAGCTGTAACTTTCGTCGGCTGGGCTTGAACCACAGATATCGTTTTGAAAAATCCTTTCTTCGAAGACCGCTTGGCGTGGACAGGGGATAGGGATCACAGGACAGGGGACAGGAACATGTGACGGAGATAGAGGATAGACGACAGAAGATGGGATATTTAATGTAGGCATCTATCCCTCTTTAACCTACCTATTACACTCAGATTCCTGACATACAATTAAACCAGAATAAAATAACGCTTGAAGTTATTTACTTCAAGCGTTATTTTATTCTGGTTTACTTATGTAGGTTGTCTAGCATTGTAGTTCTTTTGTCTTGCCAGAAAAAACTCTCCCAGAGAACATGATGAGTGATATTTTGTTCAAACATACTGCTTTCGGTCGAGCACAATTATATAGGTGATCAGATGCTACTTATTTAGATCCGTATAGTTTGAATTAAAAATTTCCATGACCAGTAACAAATTGAGATACGCAGTGGTCAATATCCAGTGGTATTAACCATTGAGCCACAGAGGTCGTCAAAAGTTTTTTAAAATTTTTGTATGGTCAATGAATGTAAGTACATTTATAACGTGTTTTACACTACTAACAACATCATCTTAGTTACTTTCAAAGGAATTTGAACGTAAAGTTCATTTATACTTCGCCGAATACATTTTTTTTAGTTGATCGGCTATTACTCAATAATTTATGAAGTCTTCTTAGCCGTGATAATTTTCCTTTTAAATTCAGTATATTTCCTACTCCCGTGAATTTTTTCACTTTTCCAGAAGCCACCGTTTAGTTGGTAGAAGTGGCCTTTAACGATTTTTTTTTTCACTTTAGAACTTAATAAATCACAAACGGATCCCTAAATCGGAAAATGATCTATGAATACTCATTATATTTTTTTAAAACCTATCCAGCGACACCCCACACGATGGGGTGGACGTGAAAAAAAAATCATCCCCGCTTGATGTGTAGGTACCATAAAAAAATATTTTTTAAATTTCATGTACCATTTTGTCGGCATCATTAATATGTGCATTGTGCATTCATGCCAAATAACAGCTCTGTAGGTCCTATAGTCTCTGAGCAAAACCGCGGACAGACAGACAGACGGACAGACAGAAGGACAGACAGATGGACGGACAGACCGAAACTATAAGGGTTCCTTGTTGACTACGGAACCGTAAAAAAGTGAAAAGTAAGTACTTCAAGTACTGTATAATATGTTTAAATTCCATCGATACCTCGAGGATCTCGAGAGAATCATTATCAAGTCACCGTTTTTGTAAACATGGTATCAAATTTGGGTTAACAATCTATACAACAAAAAAATAATTTTGAAAATCTGACCACAAATAGCAAAGTAAACATTAACTCCTCCTTTTTTGGAAGTCGGTTAAAAAAAGTATCTAAGATGTTGACCAGGGATGTAAGGTATTACCATGCCAAATTTCATTGAAATCGGTGCAACGGATTCAGAGATTAGCCTGTACAAACAGACAAACAGACAAACAGACAGAGAAACAAAAATTTCAAAAACAGTTCTTCAAACATGCCCCTGACTCATTTTTTCAAGTTTATTTTCAATGTACAAAAATTTTACCTCTACGATTTTATTATATGTATAGATTGAAGTTAATGAAGACTATGATTTTAGTATTGAAATTATTGTCTTAGAAATTGAATACTTCGAAATCCGGAATCCCGTTTATGTTTAGGGATCCAAATATCAGTGGGATGAAACTTAACGTAACCGAAGTATCAAAATGTCTTTCTATTTCACAAAACGCTAGTAATTTCAAAGTTGTATTTACCCTCAGAGATTGGAGGTCAGCAATTTAAAATATAAACACAATAACAGATTAAAGAGGTTCGGGATAGACATTACTGGCCTTATGTGACCGGTACATTGATTCTGCTATCTTAATTCAACCTAAGCTCAGATATTGTTTCGATTCAGTTTTGGTGTCATAGGGGCTCGCGCTTACTAGGGCACAACAGTCCTAAGATCTATTTCCGTACATATGAAGATGCAAGACATACACAAACAAAATATATTTTTTACTGCAAAAGTCTGTCTGAAGACTGTCGTGTCTGGAATTAGCACTCGCTACAACTTCAAATATTAATTAAGTCTCATAATATTATTAATTTTGTCTTCAAAATTAATTAAGTCTCATAATATTATTAATTGAGTCTCCAAATATTAATTAAGTCTCATACCAATGCCAACCGTTTTATGATTGGTCAACACTCCAAAAAACAGCCGCATATAATATGACAATATTACTTGGCTGTTCGATAGAATCTACACTAAATTGATCGAAGCTGTATTAGGTTTAACTAGTAGAATAAGGGCTCAAGGCAAGTTGCTAGCTCAGGGATAGGGCTCTCGGGGCGCTTTACGGAGGTACCCTCATATTTTTCGGTCATTAGGCATTGCTTCGTAATCAAAACGGAGACAAAACAACCTTTTGTTAATGAAACGACATGACCCGGCCTCGTGCTGAGTTTCATGACGTCGAGGGAATTTTGATTCGCTTCGAGATTGCTGCTATTTCCTAAGGCTTTATTACATACGCTTAGGATGCGTTTCCAATTCGCTTAGATCGACCTGCCAAGTCTGACCTTCATGGGCCTAGTCGGATAATATAAAGGCCCTTAGGAGGTGTCCATTAATTACGTGAGGTCTTCTACGGGGAAGGCGAGGGGGTCAAGCTAAATCTTTGCAAATCCCACTTAGGGGGTCGTAGCAAAATTGCGAGTAGTTGGGAAAGATCTTATGAAATCTCGCCTAAAGGGGAGAGGGAGTCAAAAATCCTAAAAAATGCTTCACGCAATATTAATGGACGCCCCCTTAGGCATTTCTTCATATTATGAAAGAGACGCTCTTCTAGTACCTGGGCAGGTAGGGCAGATTTTTTTATTGCCCAAGCACTTACACTATATTCACAACATATATTCGACTTAGTCCAAAGAAATGAACTCGTCTCAAAATGAATACGTCTGGTAATATTATATAGTTGGATATAATATTATGATTTTCCTTATATTTTCTACCTGAAATATGCTTTGATTATAATCAGAATTTGTAATCAATTGTTAACAATTTCGGTGTTCCTAACACAATAATTCGCTCGAAAATTGCGACACCAAAGTAAAGTCGTAAATCTCAATCGGGGAGCTAATAAGATGCAAACAAAAAGTGAACTCAGTTAATAATTTACGGCGGACAATAAGCCTCAAAATCCCGTGTAATGAATGCTTCGAGTAAGTTTGGTGTTTGCACCTGTACCCCGGTTGGCCCAACTTCATTGTGTATCTATATTCATGACGTAAAGATAGGTCATGTTTAAGTGTCGTTTAGTGCTTAAGGGAGTGCCCCATGGCATATCTAGTTCTGCGGTATTCTTTACGTCGCGTTGACACTAGAAGACGATGCGACATACTCAATGTATTGTAAAGTGTTAAGGACGCGTTTCCACTGAAGCGGAACGGAGCGGAGAGGAGCTTAGCGGTGCCCGAATCGTGCTATTCCAGCGAAGCGGAGCGAAGATTTCGAACATGGTGATTGGTCAATTCGGCACCGCTCAGCTCCGCTTCAGGGGAAACGCGGCCTTATACTTTAGTAGAGTAGAAGTAGTTTTTAAAAAACTAGATGTTGCTCACAGCAACATTACCAATTGAAAGCATTTCATTACCAATTTTTACCTAAACAATATTATTGCAATTTAAGCGTGGATCCACGGTTAGACGCAGTCTATAAGGCTTTTAGAAACTTAAACAGACATACACACATTCACATTAATACTATCAGTATTTAAATGTCTTAAGAGGCTTACCTTTATTTTGGAAATAGTTACTTAACTTACTCAATTAATTCATTGCGCTTTGCTATCTCTGTTTTGAATGATGGCGCTCGGAGAGTTGGCAGCTCCTTCTAGTTTGTGTTATGTCTGGCTTGCTAATTTTACCACTAAACTGAGATACGCTCGCATTACGTTTTAACACCATAATAATGTATTTTCTATGGATGCAGTGTACCATCGAAGAAATTGATTCACAGCTAGTTGACGGACCTACATCACTTGGTCGAATTATGTCAACTTAATGTAACTTATAAGACGTCATCTGTCGGCTGGGATTGACAAAACGCGACCAAAATAAGTAGGTCCGCCATCTGCCTTGGAATCAACTTCTCTGATAGTACATAATTATAAGTATCTAGGAGATTTCAAAGTAGAAATGAGCATAAATGACAAAAAATAAGCGGCTTATCAAGGATTAGACATGACTGATGAATGATATCTTACTTTTCCTTGATCACCTTCTACGTACCCACTTAATTCATGAAAAAACTAGATGACGCACACATTCACAATCCACATTCCGCAAAACTATACTATGTCCTTTCACGTATCTAAAATTATCTCCATACTAAACTATTTCTAATTCAGTTGAGCCGTTTAAGCGTGTAGAGGTAACACGCACATAAACTTACACATTCATAATTCAGCAACGATAAAACAATTTCTCATTTTCTTCATCTGCATGTACCCAGATATTGTTGATAATCCATTATAACGACCTAAAGGGACGCAGGGCAGTGGGCGTTAATTTAATTGCAAATTATAAATCAAGTACATTGGTGTGATAAATTATTCCAGACGTAATATGAGCGCCTGATTCAATTGCCGCCAAAGTGCATTTGACAATTATAGCGTTTTGACCTAATTATTATTATGTCAAAGGCAACGCGATAAATTATTACAATTAATTCTATCTAGCTCTATCTAAATTCTAAATACTATATTATTTGATAACATTATTTGCTTTCGTTTTACTGCTAGTTAGTATCGCAATTTTAAGTTTTAAAGTTAACCCCATACATAAAAAGTTATTTTTCTCACCTTCGGGCGGAAAGCGTCAACTTTCTTCCCGCTGCGCTTACCGATGTTGCCGTTTTCCGCCTCCGTCGATGAGAAAAATAGTATACGCACCACGGGCAGTTAATAAGAAAGCCTCAGATCACATGTAATTGTTGGCCGAGGCGAAGCCGAGGTCAACAAACATGTTGACATTTCTTATTTTCCTGCCCTAGATGCGTAATGTACTATTTTTGGTTCTTGTACTTAAATTGACAGGCACGCATACAATTTTGTTTCTGTAATGCCCAATGGTTGACTGGGAAATAATGCCATAGCCCATAAGGTATTAAGTTCGCCTTTGTACCTATATGTGCAGCAAGTGTTTAAATATATCTATACTTATAAAATTACATGTCCTGACTGACTGACTGACTGACTGACTGACTGACTGATTCATCATCGCTGAAAAGTTAGCTTTTAAAGTTACAGCCACGACATTTGGTGAGTAGGGTTGTTTTATTAAGTAGACACCCACTAAGGAAGGAATTTCGAAAATTTTACCCCAAGGGGGTGAAATCGGGGTTGAAAGTTTAAATGAAAGTCCGTCATTTCTTAAGTTAGGAACATGAAAGTTTATGTTTGGGCTACTGATTAAAAATGATTGGATACGGGCGTTTTTGGAAATTCTACCCCCAAGGGGGTGAAATAGGGGTTGAAAGTTTAAATGAAAGTCCGTCATTTCTTAAGTTAGGAACATGAAAGTTTATTTTTGGACTGCTGATTAAAAATGAATGCATAGGTATTTAAGCGTTTTTGGAAATTCTATCCCCAAGGGGATGAAATCGGGGTTGAAATTTTGAATGAAAGTCCGTTATTTCTTAAGGTAGAAACTTGAAATTTTAGGTTTGGGCTACTGATTAAAAATGATTGAATACGTTCTTAAGCGTTTTTGGAAATTCTACCTCCAAGGGGGTGAAATAGGGGTTGAAAGTTTGAATGAAATTCCGTTATTTCTTAAGTTAGAAACTTGAAATTTTAGTTTTGGGCTACTGATTAAAAATGATTGAATACATGCTTAAGCGTTTTTGGAAATTCTACCTCCAAGGGGGTGAAATAGGGGTTGAAAGTTTAAATAAAAGTCCGTCATTTCTTAAGTTAGATACATGAAACTTTATTTTTGAGCTACTGATTGAAAAAGATTGAATGCGTGCTTAAGCGTTTTTGGAAATTCTACCCCCAAAGGGGTGAAATTGGGGTTGAAAGTTTGAATGAAATTCCGTTATTTCTTAAGTTAGAAACTTGAAATTTTAGGTTTGGGCTACTGATTTAAATGATTGAATACGTGCTTAAGCGTTTTTGGAAATTCTACCTCCAAGGGGGCGAAATAGGAGTTGAAATTTTAAATAAAAGTCCGTCATTTCTCAAGTTAGGAACATGAAAGTTTATTTTTGGACTGCTGATCAAAAATGAATGGATAGGTACTTAAGCGTTTTTAGAAATTCTACCCCCAAGGGGGTGAAATTGGGGTTGAAAGTTTGAATGAAATTCCGTTATTTCTTAAGTTAGAAACTTGAAATTTTAGGTTTGGGCTACTGATTAAAAATGAATGGATACGTATTTAAGTGTTTTTGGAAATTCTACCCCCAAAGGGGTGAAATTAGGGTTGAAAGTTTGAATGAAATTCCGTTATTTCTTAAGGGGCCGGGTACCCTTGGAATTTCTCATACAAACTTAATTCCAAAATCATTTTCTCATACGAAAATATTTAACATGTTTGAGTTATTTTTCAGTTTAAGATAGTAATTACGTAGGTTCCTACACAAAAATTTACTTCAAAATATTTAAACAAAAAAAAAAATTGTTTTAAATTTTTTTTAGTAAATTTACTACTAAATATTTAAACACTAAAAAATAGAGTAAAACACTAAAAAATATATAAATAAATAGTAAATTTACTACAAAATATTTAAACTCTAAAAATATTTTTTAGTATTTAAATATTTTGTAGTAAATTTACTATTTATTTATATATTTTTTAGTGTTTAACTCAATTTTTCAATGTTTAAATATTTAGTAGTAAATTTACTAAAAAAAAAAATTTTAAACAAAAAAAAAAAATTTTTGTTTGAAATAGGGGTTGAAAGTTTAAATGAAAGTCCGTCATTTCTCAAGTTAGGAACATGAAAGTTTATTTTTGGACTGCTGATTAAAAATGAATGGATAGGTATTTAAGCGTTTTTAGAAATTCTACCCCCAAGGGGGTGAAATTGGGGTTGAAAGTTTGAATGAAAGTCCGTCATTTCTTGAGTTAGAAACATGAAACTTTATTTTTGTGCTACTGATTAAAAATGAATGGATACGTATTTAAGCGTTTCTGGTAATCCTCCCCCCAAGGGGTGAAATTGGGGTGGAAAGATTCAATGAAAGTCCATAATTTCTTGAGTTAGAAGCATGAAAGTTTTTTAGCGTTTGCGTTTGACGTTTGCTTAAATAGGGTCCCGTTTTTACCCTTTGTATAAGGAACCACAAAAAGGGGAAAGCTATCCATCTTTGTTATTATACTATGTAACGCGTACGAAGTCGCGGGCAACAGCTAGTAAATGCATAAAATGATGAATTTATTTATTAAAATACTGGAATGAAAATCACAGATTCATTTTATAGAAAGAGGGAGCCATCCTCCAAAGCTACTCTAAAGGCCTGGCTTAATTATTTTTGTAGAAGATAAACAATTTGCAATAAGAATTTTCTTGACGTTGGTTTAGAAGCACACACTTTGCGAACCGCTGGTCAAACAACCTTGGTATTTCCGTAACCAGGAACTACACGGATTAGCGTACTACTTTTAGGATCTTAAAATATTCCACAGGACGCAGCTCATAACATTACACCACTTATTCAATTACTTGAGGATCATTCCCGTACGGACGCGCCGTAGACACAGTTCTCAAAATTTCTTCAGTAAATCCCTCAAGAATTTAACAAAACTTTCGGCAATCGTTCAAAATCTTTCAAGAATTTAACAAAACTCTCGAAAATCTTTCAAGATCTTTTAAAAATTTGACAAAACTTCAATAAAATCAAGCCAAAATATTTAAAATTGCAAAAGTGTTTAAAATCACTCGATTGTCTGATATTTGATAATATTATTTCTGTCAGTATGGCTAAAGAGGAACAGAATAGTGTACATCTGGATGAAGTGCTAGCCCAGTTCGGAGCGTACGGCCGCTATCAAATACGGATGATCCTGCTTCTTGGATTCGCTTTCTTCAATAACGGAATACACAGCATCAATTATGTGTTTATCGCTGAAGAAGTGCCGTATAGGTATGTTTTGTTATGTCTTCAATTTGGCGATGGCAATTTTTTTTATAATATTACGTTTAATTACCTTTTGAACATGTTATTGAAAATTGTAACTTAATTAAACTTTTAGAGTTTTAATTTTTGTAATATTTATAAATATTTATAAATAAAGCACCATGAAAATTGCGATTTATGCGCATTTACAATGAATGCATTGTAAACTAGGTCACGTATTACAATTTTGCGTGGACTGCGCAAGCTGACTAAATCAACGTGCTCGAAAAATATGAATGACTATTCATATTTTTCGAGCACGTTGCACGTACTTAATCGAAGGATTTGTTAGCTTAAAGCCCAATTTTACCCACGTCTGTTAGTGTTAACAGACATCAGTAATTTATAAAATTTAACCTTAAACTCTGTGAATTGAAGTGTCTAACCATAAATAACGTCGCACTTTCGAACCGAACACTTACAGATGTAAAATAGAGCAATGCGAGTCGGCGAACAAAGTTTTTAATACTTCGTGGTACAATTTTGCGACACCGAGCGACTATCGAAGTTGTTATAAATACGGGTCGACGGGCGACGAGTGTTCCTCGTCTAGTTTCACGTCTGTAGTCGAACCCTGCTCGGAATGGATCTACAAAAGCGACGACAGTTTCGTGGCTGAGGTAAACTGCAATTATTCTGTACCCAACTTTTCAACGGATTCTTTGGAAGTTGGGGAAGTTTTGAAGCTTCGGTATCTGTATCAGCGGTATTGTTAACATGCGTATAACTTTGAAGATTTTTGAACTCACACGTGGAAGGTGAAATGTTTGATGAATGTTTTTGTATTGATGAATTACTCTTTTCTTTCAGTTCGGACTAGCGTGTGAGGATTGGAAAAGGACATTTGTTGGGACTGTCCACAGTATCGGTTTGATGCTTGGTCTCTTCTTACAAGGGCAACTGTCAGATAGGTATGTTGAGATTTGTGTTACAGTTTATTAAGTTTCTATTGTGTTAAATCAAACAAAAATTTAAAAACAAACCAAATTCTTTAACTTGTTCGTTTAATTTCATGCCTATTTCAGACTTGGACGAAGGGCGGCTATCATCATCTTTGGTATTACTTGTGCTGTATTAGGAGTAGGAAAAAGTTTTGCAAGTTCATACTTATGGTACATTACTCTTGAATTTTTAGAAGCATTTATCGGTGAAAACTATTCCCCAGCATTTATAATGAGTAAGGAAGAAACCAATATTATATTTTTCTACTTACTAGTGATACTACACTATTTATAATGCTAATACTTTATTTTTTTTATTTATTCCAGGTATAGAATTAGTTCATAGTGATTTTAGATTAAATCAACAAATTATTTACAGTGTGATATTTGCACTGGGTGGGGTAGTTTTCCCAATAACCGCTTACTATATACCATATTGGAGAACTTTGACACAAGTACTGTATGCACCATCTATAGTATTTATTTTCTACGTCTTTATCATGGACGAAAGCGTGCGATGGTTACTGAGTAAAGGAAAGAAGAAGGAGGCCATTAAAATATTGTTAAAAATTGCCGAAAAAAATAAAGTGTCAATAAAAGAGGAAATGATCGTTAACATTAAGTGTGAAGAAAACAATACACAGAGTTCACCCTTGCGGGACACCTTAAGGTCGAAGCTGGTTTTGAAGAGATTTTTGGTCTGTTTGGTATGGTGGAGCTCTTGCACGTTTATTTGCTATGGACTTGCCGTAAATGTGGTATCACTAGCCGGGAACAAGTACCTGAATTTTGCTATAATGGCGGTGTCCGATGTTCCCGCATGTATGGTCATGGTCTATACACTCAAAAGATTCAACAGGAAGAAACCTTTGTTGATATCGTTCACGTCCGTAGGAATATTCTGCTTATTGCGATCCCTCGTGTCCAAAGGTAAGCTTTTTATAGCTCAATCATTGTCCGAAGTATAGAAATAATGAACTTTTGAATAACTTTTTACGGTAATGTTTAACAATAAACAAGAAATAACGTTTGCTACGCGACCCACATCGCAACTTAAGCACATCGACGCCATACAGAGTTGGTTTATTTTTATGGACAATCGAAACATAGCTTTATAAATAGTGAATTAAAACCGCAAGCCAAAGAAAATATAATATAAGTGTACACATTCATAAACAGTGGTTTTATCGCTTCTAATGCAGAAACTATCTGAATATTCAATTTTTTTTTTCGTTTTCGCAGAGTACGCGTTTATATCAACCACCTTGTTCTTCCTTGGCAAGTTTCTATCAACGTTTACTTTTGCAACCGTGTACATCTATACATCAGAGCTGTTCCCGACGTATTCTCGCAACTCCATGCTTTCGCTGTGCTCGGCGATTGGACGAATTGGATCTGTGTTAGCGCCTATGACACCATTATTAGTGAGTTTCTATTACTTTACTACCTCAGACTCAATTCTTTCGAAAGTTTTTCTAAAGTATTTTTCTCTCATTTGGTCCCTACACAAAGCTACTATAATATGTTTTATGAAAATTATAATATTATGAAAACATCCATAAGTGAAACACAATTTAGTTTAAGCTTGGCATAATTTTTCAAATTGTATATATTATTGTTCTATTTAGATAATGTACTAAAACTTTTGTTTTAATATTAAGTACCTTTAAGTACCTTATAAACTCTATTTCCATAAAAGATAATAATTAATAATGAATTTTAACTCAAGAACTATAACATACTAGATATACTTATTAATTTATAAATACTAAGCTATTAACTGAAAATGTATGATTTTCAGATCCAATACGGCGAGAGTATTCCTACACTTGTGATCGGTACTGTTTCCCTTCTGGCTGGGACGACCACGCTGCTAGTTCCTGACGTGGCCAACGAACCTCTACCGGACAACGTGCAGCAGGCTGAGAACCTTGGCACTGTGAAGATACACGATAATATGGATATGGGATAGTGAGAGAGCAATGTCCGGAGTTGGCCAGGAACCATTTGTATAAGACATAAGATACCAGATATAAGACAGGAGTTGGGACGAGCCACTTGTCAATGTGTGCCTCTTTTAAACACACATGATAGTAAATATGCACACATTGCCATACTATCTACGCGCACGTGTGCGTGTATTTAGCGGAATTGCTTGATTGCTGTGCAGTGCGCTCAGTGGATCCACAATAGTAAACTTCTTTGCCTATAACAGCGTTGAAACGCTTAGAATATGCGTTAAAAATAAACTAGTCTAATCTTATAAATTTTTATATTGGCAACTATCAAAAACGATTTGTTTGATTTCGGACAGCAGCTTTGATCATACAGCCTCGACTTGTCTATGTAACATCATTTTTTACCTGACTTAATTATTTATAATGTATGTTTATTATTTTATTTATTAAATTAGTATAGAAATACTAATTTAATCTATTGAAAATATATTTAAAAATATCATTTACTTATAGTTAATTCAAATTGCAAGTACTTTATTTTCAAATTTAATGTATAGATAATTTTGGAGGCAATGAGAGGCTTTAAGTAGCATCAAATTAATGTAATAAGGATATCAATAAATAAGTTTTACAAAAAATGGGAATTATTTTTTGCTGTTTCAGATTCATAAAGCACTTCCACTACATACTGCTGTTTAAAATATTTTAGTTTACGTCAACAAAGCCGCCGCCGAGTGCTTTGTATATTTTTCCACGTTTACAGCAATTATGATAATGACTTTTTGTCATGTTTTTGCTCTCGGCTCATGGACGGTTTCTTTATTTATTTAATGGTTTCTTTGACAAGATGGCGGACCATTAATTTTAAATTACTATCTCAGTTAGGGTCGATGCAGACGAGCCACGCGACCGCGACAACCTGTTGACCCGCGTTTTTTTTTAAATCTGCATTTAGCGCTTCGGATGTCTGTCACACTGTATGTCGCAGCAATCTGAAATGACCATTATTTAGCGATGACGAGCTGCGATGAGCTCCCTGTAGTCACTCTGCTCCGACCCTAAATAAAGGCGGACACGAATCATTTAAAATAATTGATTACGCCCCCGAGGTTATGGACGTTGTTTGGGGTCGTTACTTAAAAATTGGACGCAAAACTTTTATGAGGCGACTTAATTGAAGTTCAGTCGGAAACAGACGGTAATTTCGTTTGTTTTACAAGATGTTTACATGTAATTTAAAAGCTGTAACTTTTGTCCGGTAAATAATATAATTTAGCTTTTAATAATTATGAACAAAATATTAGCTCGCTTAACCGAATGTCAGTTTTTTATAAGGACGACATTTCCATTACACAATGTTCGAAAACATTGCAAATTGACTCTTTCAATGAAAAATGGCGCAGAAAAATCAATGAGCAGTTCCAATTACCCGGGCTGGAGATTAACGCGCTAGATGGAGCGTGCAGACCGGCCACTAATACGCTACAGTTTTTGACAGTTCCTATTAGCCCAACTAATTATTATTGCTGTCGTTGCTACATTTCGTTAATTTGTACCTGTCTCTGATTGTCCAATGTCTATAAAAAGTTTAATAAGTGTGAAACCGGCAGCTATAATAAAATAATTATGATATTCTTTAATAATTTACCAAAAGTATAGAATAATATTATTAACTGTCTAGATTAGATACAACCTGATGGTAGACAGACAGAGAAGTCTCATAAGCAGGGTTCCATTTTTACCCTTTAAAAACGGGACCCTAAGATGTGAGGAAACTCGAGCCGTCCGTGACACCAGTGGTATCTGAAATGTACTGACTACGTTACGAGCACATTACGAGGCGGGATGCATTTTCTCTAAATTTTTATGACCTGAGTGGCAAAAAGCTAACGCTACAAAATGTAAGGATTTGACATTAGTATTCGCTAGCGAAGCGATGACTTATGTCAAATCGCATACATTTTGTAACGTTAGCGTTAGCGTTTTGCCACTTGTCTAAGGGGGCTGGATGCCATGGATTCAGATGAAAAGAAGTGTATGGAAAATGCGGTTTACCCGTTGCACCCATCATACTTTAAACAGTTTCTTTTAAATGAAGGTAGTGGCAAGGTGTAAAAGAGATTACTAATGATGAACCATTAACCAGTTTAATCACCATAAAACCTAGCGCATACCGAATATCTCGCTAAGTAAACGCCTGGCGAAGACAATAACAAACTCCCCAATTAATTGTAACGAGTGTTTGATGTAAATTTTATTCGTTGATGAGCGAATTTTAATAAAGTTAAGCGCCCGAAGAAATTATATGTAAATATTATAGGATGCTCTAATTTGAATATTATTAAAACTAGTTTCTTTTGGCGCGTGTAGAAACGCTAAGCGAGCGCTTATTAGCCTTTATTTAAAAATATAATTATGATATTCTAAATAGCATTGAAATAGAATACAGGACAGAAAGGTAACTCTATATTCGACCGCTCAAAATATAATATGGTTTCAGTTACTGATGTATAAATATAAATCTAGGGCAACGAAAATTATGACCGAGTGTGACAACCAACTGCAAGCACGAAAGATCCCCGAAATGTAAACTTAGGGTCAATTCAGACCGCAACGCGACGCGTAGATGCATTTCTAAATTTGTACGGATTTGACAATTTTGCAAGACGTCTCACGCACTTGAGATCTGTCAAATCAGTACAAATTTAGAAATACATCTACGCATCGCGTTGCGGTCTGATTTTACCCTTAGGGCCAGGCCGCAACATTGCGTTGCGGCGTCGCATCGTATAAATCTACGACGCCGCAGAACGCATCGTGAAAATTTCCAATGTAAAGAGTGCTATGCTATATGAAATTTTTGCGTTGCGACATCGCATCTCATTTATGTGCGATGTTGTTTTTGCGATACGACGCCGCAACGCAGTGTTGTGGCCTGGCCCTTGGATAGTAAATTAACTTTCGTGGAAACATCTTTTTGACTCAGTTACTCTTCCGTAGTATCTATCATTTGCAGGAAATTAGCCATGATATTTTCATAAAACAGTAATAATTTTACTTTAAATCAAGTTGTAATTAAATAAAATGTTTACATTAAGGACTCACACGCTTTTAGCTTCCGAGTTACGAGTGCCACAAATTGAAGTAATACTGAACTAGTTACAAATTACCTTTCACCGGGAATAAACCGTCTGAAGGGTGCTCCAATAAAAAGGGCAATTTAAAAATGATTTCGCATATTTCGCGAGGGTCTAAAGCAAAGGTTCCCAAACTCCTTTGTTTCGTAGACCACTTTCAAAATTGTGAAACTGGTGGACCCCTGGAACATCCCTTGCTATTATTTTAAGTAATAGTCGCTTTGCTTCTTAACCTATCTGCCTATGTTTTTTGATAAGAAAAATCAAGCCAACGTTTTAGTTCTTCACTGCAAATCAAATAAATTTTCATAGATTACGATTGTGGACCCCATTTTATGTCAGGCCCAACGTAGAGGTCCCACACAAAACTACGAATTCGCCTCGCATCGCAAAATCTGCAGCAAAACTTATACTAAAAATGACATTGCAATGCGATGCGAATTCGCAGTTTTGGGTTCGCCCTTAAGCCCCCGGGGGTCCAACTGGACCACTTCGGGAGTCTGGTCTAAAGGCAGTTGATAATTAATGTGGCAGACATCTGCATTCATTAATTCAGTTTTTTGCCCGATCATATTTCAACTGTCGCAGCGCCCGTCAGCCTCCGTTGAATAAGTATAAAGGAGTTTTGACACTATTCATCTTGAGGACTTGCATGATGTCATGACGTGAATTTCACATTTTTAAAATACCATTGGACTCTTGTGAAAAAGGAATGTTTTGTTTTACATCGGTGTGAGGAAAAACCTCAACGTAATGTAAAATGTTTTCTTGTTTGCGAAAATAACGTTTTAAAGTTTTTTGTATTTTTAAAAGTTTAATAATAAAGTATAAAACATCTTTATCCACATTAATTAACAATTAGAAACGTAGGTTATTTTTGTAAGAGGTAAGTTATTTTTGTAAAAGACGGTATTTTGTAATTTAAGATTTTCAGACACAACAAAAGGTGAGAAAACTTTTTTTTATTTCAACCAATTATTTCAGTAAATAATGAGCTAATAGACCAGGAGCGAAAAAATGAGAAGAATGGTTTGTATAAAATCTAAAAGTTTTTTTAAAACTTTTCATTTTTAAATCTAAGTATTTGAGTAAAAAGCAAACAGCACATAAAGTTTTCTTTACAGGTCACACAGTGGAGTCTTGTACAAACGTAGTATTCAAATATTATCAAGAGCTGACTCTTGAATATTAATAAAATATTCAAGGGAGCAAAGCTAGCAAAGTAAAATAATATCATGTTTCAAATGTTTTTGAAAACCATTTGACTTCTATACATATTACAAAACAAAGTCGCTTTTTTCCCTCATGTCCATTTGTTCCCTTTAATCTTTAAAACTACGCAACGGATTTTGATGATTGTTTCAGTGTTAGATAGCCCATTTATCGAGGAAGGCTATAGGCTATATTTTATCACGCTAAGACTAATAGGAGTGAAGAAATAGAGGAAAATGTGGAAAAAACGGGAAAAATTATTTGAAAGGGCTAACTTGGACGCGCTAAACTCAGGAACTACTGGTCCGATTTGAAAAATTCTTTCAGTGTTAGATATCCCATTTATTGAGGAAGGCTATAGACTATATTTCATCACGCTACGACTAATAGGAGAATGCGGAAAAAACGGGGGAAATTATTTGAAAGGGCTTATCTCGCGAACTACTGGAGCAATTTTTATGTTATTTGGCACAGATAAGATCAAGTAGACCACGTGAAGGATCATTGGCTATCGATTTTAATCCTTTTTTAGTGGCTGTATATTTTATACCCGTGCGACGCCGGGGCGGGTCGCTAGTACATAATATTATAAAGCATACATTTAAGCCTCTATAATGTTGAAAAGTATTTTACCCTGTGATTTGTGAAAATAATATGTCTGTCTGTCTGTTACCTCTTCATGCAGAAACCACTGAACCGAGTTTGATGAAATTTATTATAGAGATACATGACTCCCAGGACCTTTCACGGGAGTAAATGTATCTCCATAACAAATTTCATCAAACAGATAGACAGGCACATAGGATTTTATCTCTGAAAAATATACGGTTCACGCGCGATAAACAAACTATGCAATGGAGTTGCGGACATAGATATTTTTATGACAACAGAGATATAACACATCAATTAACATAGATCAGTGGCACTTAACCGGTGGTCCGCGGACCACTGGTGGTCCGTGGAGGCATTCCAAGTGGTCCGCGAAGTCATCCTAATGATATGTGAGAATTCAGAAATCAGTAGAGAAATTAAAATCTTTATTTTAATTTAATGTAAACTCTTCATTGACATTAAATTAAAACCAACTGTGTGGTCCCCAGCAAGACAAACATTTGGTAAAATGGCCCCTCATGACTAAAAGGTTAAGAACCACTGACACAGATAATAATAAACAACTAACTATCGTAAAAGAAATTAATTATAAATGGCTATAATTATACATCGTGGAAGCAAAGTTGTGTTACGCCGCGAGCGAAAAACTGTATTAATCATTTTAATGTAACTGCTCGTTTATTAATAAACAGAATGAAAAATAATTTCCACTAGCAGTAATTAAAGTGGCCGAGCAGGGAGATCTATTCTCATTACCCCGGAGGACAATATTGCCGGGAATCTTCGGGACTCGACGGGACTCGCTTATCGTCCGGGAAAAACACCAATTTGTCACCGCGTACGGGCGACAGAGCGCGACCAGCGACAACTAATTCACATCTGGCTTTGCTTGGTAGGGAAATTTTAAAATTTCTTATGATTAATTTCGTTGCCGGCGAGAGAGACATTAGTATGTTCTTTGGGCTCTCTAAAATCATATCAAAGAATTTTCGAGATTGGTTTCTACCATGTCAAAAGGCCGGCAACGCATCTGCAGCTCTTCTGATGTTGCGAGTGTCCATGGGCGACGGTAGTTGTTTAATTCCATCAGTTGACCCGTTTCCTCGTTTGCCCCCTTATTTTACAATAAAAAAAGTCAATTCCCGTTAAAAATTATTGCCATACTTTTAGACCCCTTTAACCAATTGGCAATTTTTGACCCGCGTTAACTAACGCTAAGATGCAATAGGACAAGGACATCAAGACTAACTAATCTTGATGTCCTTGTCCTATTACATCTTCTAAACAAAAAATCTGATTTTGTTAAGGGAAACCATCAAGGGGAATCCATAACAAAATCGGACGTTTGATAATAATATTATTGAGATTGTTTAGATTTACAACTGTAACTCCCGAAATATGTAGGTGATTTGTTAGTCTATGTAGCTGTTTGGTCAAATTGTTAGTCTATTCTGCTTAGTTATCGCTCCTCTTAAGATCGTCATCTCTACAGATGATAGAACAGTAAAAATTGTAGTAACCATCGACCACATCTTCATAGCTCCAGCGACTTGTAGCCCGTCTGCATTGTCATATCGTCCGAGAAAAACAGCTCCATTCATATTCATAATGTCGGCGAAATAATAAGTTTTCATTATTCAAAAGCTCCGAAGAAGAGCGTCGTTATGTCCTGATCCGTTCAGCGTTTACATTGCATTTGATCCTGTTTTGAGAGGGTTTTATGGAGACGTTGTTTTTACTTGTCATTAAGAAGTGGTTTAAGAAATGAAGTGTTTACACCGAAACGAGGCCAGACGATGCGCGATTTAGGGCTGGATTTTTTTTTTAAATTTATTGCCATCCCCCTAACAAAATCAGGGCTTGTTTTTTGCTGTGTATTTTAATTGTTTGCTCTTTTTTAATCTTTTTCTTTTTCATAAAGGTCTTATAACTATTTAATTACAATTAGGGCTTAGGGCTGGTTTACACGTATTAAGTAGATAAGTAGTTAACTAAATTTTAACTTAATTTTAAGTTATTTATTGCATGTAAACACAAAATTAAGTAGCAAGTAGCAAGTTACAATTTAGTTAATTACTAAACAAGGATATTAGAATATTGACTATTTTCTGTTATGTTGGCAGGCGGGGCTTGTCACTTGACACATTTCGGGCAGGCACTTCAAATTAAGTTAAAATTTAGTTACTACTTATCTACTTAATAGGTGTAAACCAGCCATAGCGATTCATTACAGCAATTAGAATTTATTAATTTTTGATTTTTCCTATCACGTCAAAGCAACCGAGCCAAAGGGACCGTAATATATCCTCGAATCGGTCCACCCGTTGGGATGCTTCAAGTACGATCCCACGGATATGTCACAGACATAGAGGCTTAAAAACAGTAATTATTTGAAAATTAAAATTAACATTTTAGAAAAATGTAGGCGTTATTACAAATTGACTTTACCTTTTATTAATATTATGTTTTCAAAGCAAGTTGATATATATTTTTTAATCTTTAGGTTTCTTAAATTCTGCTTTTCGTTTCCCTAAGTCCTCAGAAATTCACCGTAAATTTTTTGCACAAAAACAGCAGCTAACTAGGCCTTACAAAGAGTAATGAGGCTTTAGAAAATTATGTTTAATGGTCTTCTAAAATTTTGCTTAGCCTTATAATTATTTTAAGACCGTTGTGAGTGGTATGGGGTACCTCAATTTGAATTAAGCAGCTAAATAATTTTATATTTTCCAAATTTTTCTGAATTTTAACATAATGGACTACAACTTCTTTCATGCAAAAGTTTAAAATTTTGTAAAAAATTCCAGTGCCGTTGCTATTATCGATATCGAGCAAAAAGGCCAAAAAAATCCCGCAAGTATGTTGAATGGGAGCCCCCTTAAATATTGTTTTTATTTTTAGTATATTTTTGTTTTATAGCGGCAATAAAAATTCACAATCTGTGAAAATTTCAGAAGACTAGCTATAGCAGTTATTGGGATACAGCCTTGAGACAGACACACAGACGGACAGACGAACAGACATCGAAGTCTTAGTAATATGGTCCCGTTTTTACCCTTTGGGTACGAAACCCTAAAAAGACGGAAGATATTACCCTTGCAAAGCTCGGTCTTCCACGACGATCATGATGAACGGACGTTTGATGTCGGCAGAAATCACTAATTTAATGGTCAGATATTATCTCCACACAATGGAGAGATGACGTCACGAGGTGGACGTAATTCACCAATCACAGGCATTGTGGCCCCGAGATTCCACTAATTACTCGTCTGCACTATATTGTGATTTGTGGGTATCGCGCACGACTTTAAGAGGCTTTTATACGTGGGAGAGCCATGCTTCGGCACGAATGGGCCGGCTCGACCGGAGAAATACCACGTTCTCACAGAAAACCGGCGTGAAACAGCGCTTGCGCTGTGTTTCTCCGAGTGAGTGAGTTTACCGGAGGCCCAATCCCCTACCCTATTCCCTTCCCTACCCTCCCCTATTCTTTTCCCCTCCCATCCCTACCCTCCCCTATCACCCTATTCCCTCTTAAAAGGCCGGCAACGCACCTGCAGCTCTTCTGACGCTGCGAGTGTTCATGGGCGACGGAAGTTGCTTTCCATCAGGTGACCTGTTTGCTCGTTTGCCCCCTTATATCATAAAAAAAAGAACGATGGGCGAGAATAATTACTGTGGGGAAGGTGTTGTAATCTTTGATTACAGTATGTTTTTGACTACTTGATAGTAGGCAGAGGTATTAAATTCTGTATTAACAGACTAGAAACATAAAATTTTTCTTTTTAATCCTATCCGTTTATCCAAAAATTATGCTATTTTCTTAAAAATCCGTTCAGTAAACATTGTACACCTAAGACGTATATACAACGTAAAGTAAAACATAATTACTTACCCCGTGCTGATATTCATTTTAATATAATGAAACTTTAAACACTTAGCGTTGAATGTAACGTGTTAATACAATAATTGGATACAGTAACATAAATTGGTAATAACACTTTCAGCAGCAAAACAATCTGTAATCAACACCAAATTGTTAGCTGCGTTGTTGATATAAAACTTGTTGCTTCACGATTTTAGGCTTTACACCGAATTGATAGGGTTGAGGATTGAGCGGGGTGTTCCACGATCTTGTTGGTAATATGGTGAATATTAGCAGCCATACCAAAGAGATCAAAGGGAGAGATGGGCTACACAGTACACAGTTTGCGGCCGCCAGTAATTTGCTAACAACTGGCCCGTTGACATAACAAAGGTGAATGGAAATGTGCGGACAACATCTAGTACCACTTTGGTACCAATAACAAATTTTGTCAGCGATTTTGGGAATGCATGAACCACTGAGTAAATTTTACAAAAGCCAAAGGTCAATTAAGCGTTGTGCTGTTGCGCTATAGGGCAATAAGATTGAGGACATTTTAATGGTAAGACAGAGCCTATCCTTGCGACGGTAATATCAATTTCTAAACATTATTAGGCCTTTACGCAGATTGATATTCAAGAGAAGATTTGCTGCAAAGTTGAAACTAGAGGTGAATCTATAGACCTAAATATCGAGCAGCTTCTTAGAAAAAAAATCACTATTAAAATACAATACTAAGGAAAGGTAACTGTCATACATTTACCGTTTT
The DNA here is from genome assembly GCA_963422495.1 of Polyommatus iphigenia. Classification (NCBI taxonomy): domain Eukaryota; kingdom Metazoa; phylum Arthropoda; class Insecta; order Lepidoptera; family Lycaenidae; genus Polyommatus; species Polyommatus iphigenia. The sequence goes on from OY730189.1 coordinate 1,181,144, forward strand.
TATATTGGTTTCTTTTTCGCATACTAAAATATAGTCATAACATGTTTCATTGCAATTGGTATCGGCAAAGTTTTCTGGGATACTTACTTGACAACAACTTCCCACATTCGTTTATGCTTCCCACTTAAAATAATAAACTAAAACCGAAGACTACAGATTATCACTATGAATGATAATATAGGTTACCACTTACCTCGGTAGCCTTTTCGTAAAGCCAGTTTTAAACACAGTTGTGTTTCTGTAGTACCTTATTTTGATGTATTTTACGATTCCCCTAATGGTACCAGCCTCACACCTGTAGAAGCCAAAGTTATTTCAACATAATATCTCTTCAAACAATACCACCATAACACTAACCGATGGGGTTACAATATACATTTAAATAGTGAAGCCGAACACTCCTAGCTGAAGGCTTTGTCGTGTCATTTTATTCCGAGTATTATTCACGAATGAATAAAGGATGACTAAACAATACTCCAGCACTCAGCAATGGAAGACAACAAACTATTTGTTCTGAGGTGGCCTGGCCTTTTAGTCAAGTTCCATTTGCTTATTTCCGCAGTAAAGTAAGCCAATAATGCTCCAGCCAAAATCAATAAGTGTCAAGATTCAAAATCCAAGCACACACACACACACACATTTTTTAATACACATTTTTTTATAAAATAAGGGACAAACGAGCAAACGGGTCACCTGATGGAAATCAACTACCGTCGCCCATGGACACTCGCAACATCAGAAGAGCTGCAGGTGCGTTGCTGGCCTTTTATTTATGATCTAGGAACATTAGAAACTTTTTTATTTCCTGGATTCAAACCCGTGACATCCAGCTTTGGTGTCTACAGGTTAACCAATTGCTACAGCCACAGAGGTTTATATCTAATGTCGATATTTATTTTATTTTTATTTATTTATTTATTTTGAAAAACCAACAGCTTTTATTTACAATACAATAGAACCGTTATTATATAAAAAGAAAGCCAATGACAGGCTTTCACGATTAGATAAAATATAATAGACATAGTTTGCAACCTCACAGTGTACACACAACATTACTCATACACACTATAATATACTTATTCAAATTTTTTATTATTATTTTATCCTTAACATACTAGTTGTTATGTAGTTACTCGAAATATTATCTATACAAAAATACATGAAAATTAAATAAAAATTTTGTGATATTGAAATCCTATCAGTCACCCACTAAAAAACCTCTTATTGTAATCTGATCGAAATTTAGTACTTTTGGTAGTATAGGGATCTAAATTAAGTTCTTTGCAGAGATAATTGAAGGATCTGCTTGCTCGCACCAGGAATGAGTAACCTCTATAGATAGTGGTGTAGGTTTCACAAGTAAGTGGAGGATTGTATCTTCTTGATCTGGAAGGTACAGTAAAATTTATTTTTTGGAGAAGGTCTGGACAGTGAACCTCATTATTAATTACTAGCTGTCCCGGCAAACGTTGTTTTGCCATTTAAAGTATTTCTACTTCACCAGCATACAAAATCTGACCCCCTCTTTCGTCCTTTTAGAGGGGTGGGGGGAAATTTTTTATACACCAGACGTTAATTTTGAGGAAGACAAATATATCTGCGAAAACCGCATTCAAATCGGATCAGTAGTTTTCGTGTTAAAGCAAAAGTCTTATACAAAATCTGACCCCTCTTTTGTCCCTTTAGAGGGGTGGGGGGAAAAAATTTATACACCAGATGTTAAGTTGGAAGAAGACAAATATATCTGCGAAAACCGCATTCAAATCGGATCAGTAGTTTTCGTGTGATAGTGGAACAAACATACAGACAGACAGACAGACAGACAGACAGACAGACAGACAAAAAAACTGACCACATTTTTGGCTTGTATAGCGATGTAGTGACACCCTCCGCTTATTATTTTTTGAATATCTTTAATGTACAGAATCGTCATTTCTACAGTTTTATTATATGTGTAGATTTTAAGTATAAAAGTGCAGTCCGAGATTTGTCTTCGTTTAAATAGTGGCAAAATGTGAAATTGTCTGCAAAGGGCCAAGGTAGTTGTCTGAGTTGTAGACAATTTTGAGGCGGTAACATAAGAATCTCAAGAATCGTTTTTGAATAGAGTATTAAATTCATAGGACTTGTAAAACAGTTGTCTTTTATTTTTCACATTACAGCACCGCTAGTTCCAATTCTGGACACGCACCAAAAAATCCTTGTAGAATTGTGATGGCTTCATAGTAAAAACGTTATTCGTTATCCTAGTTTGATATAAAGCGTAGCGGATCCTATACGAGTGGTTAAATAGGATGGAATAGTACCTTGATTCTATTATTCAATGCAGCAATAAGGCAGCTTCGTCTTTTGTTCGATCCAGTCCATTTCCGATCAAACTACACTACTACTATCATAAAACATAAAACTAACTTCAAGCGCGTTCTGATTGGTTTAATAACTCCAAAAATCATTAAATGCTTGTTTTACGTCCAGTATAATAAAACAAAATACAAATACTTCAGCGTGTGTATTTGTCTCTTATATTATAGAGTTCACTGTAAAAGTAGCAGCGCTGAAAGACTGAATATCCCATACTTTTTTTGTTTGTGCTAGCACCCCAGCGTCATGGATTTGCCTACACAAAAATAAAAAAACTTTTTCAGCGCTGCTGCTTTTACATTAAACTCTATACAGGGAACTCATACATACTCTAAAGTACCACTTTGTTTTGTTACACCCTGTATAAGAATACTGGCACTTTGTTGTTTCATACATAGACACACTCGATATGTACAATTGACGACCTCTGTGGCTCAATGTTTGAGTGTGTGGCAGCTCAAGCCAGGGTCGCGGGTTCGAATCCCGCCGACGGAACAAAAAGTTTTTAATGTTCCGGGGTCCTGAATGTATACTAAAATATATTATGTGTATCGTATGATAATAAAATTTTTAAATATACAATATAAGATGTATAAGTAGTAAAAATTACTAGAGTAATCAGTAAAAAAATTAATAGAGTAATTAGTAAAAGGTAGTTGAAATCTATTGTGTCTGCGATACCCACGATAGACGGATTAAACTGTAGGTGCGTAGAATCGGAGTACAGTAATGAATCAGGACTTTGTTCTGATCCGCGCTTCGCATCCGTCTGGTTCGGTTAACCTAAAAACGCTAAGTTTGAATACAAAAGTTTTCCTCATGATGGAGGGTTAAAACGGGGAGCTCCAAAATGAATGCACTTTGGACTCAAAGAGTTTTTCAACTGAATGTTTGTGAGGTAAAGCTGTAACCCAGTAATGAGAGTGCTTTCGTTTTGCGCTAAGTCGGTTAAATTTTTCAGTTCTGACAGTGTGATGTAGATGATTTGCGAGCGGTATGGATTACCTTTTCTATCCATACTAATATTATAAATGCGAAAATGTGTCTGTCTGTTACCTCTTCACGTTCAAACCTCTGAGTTGATTTTGCTGAAATTCGTTATGGTTATACTTTAAGTCCCGGTAAAGGACAAAATTTGTACGGTTCCAGCGCGATAAACGAATTTGGTCGCAACGGTTTTGCGAGCGTTATTTTATATTTTAAGCACTTAATAGCCTCCAATATTGCTATCAAAAAAGCCAAGACTATCTGGCTTAACGAAGAGACACTTCATTGGTTTACCGTTAGGGATAATTTAAAATTACATCTCAAAGTTCTTTATACCGAGCTCTCTTTTAAATTACATAATATCGAATTCGATCGCTTAGATGAAAAGGCACGCCATTTCGCAGCAATCGAAGTGCACGCTAAATATTTAAGTCAAAAGAAAAAGCTTCAGACTTTGGTAAATAAAAACAGGATTGTCCAATCACATACAGAATCCAGGTCTGAACCTTTTTCCTTCCACCCTCGCGTCAAAAACTTAACCAGCGTACAATTTGCCAAGGATGAGATGACACTTTTGGAAAAGGGTCTTAAATATAATATTACTCCTAATATTAATCAGAATGCTTTGGAAATGCTTGCGGTGGATTCGGAAATAACTGCCGTAGTTAATAAGAAAGATAACATGGTTAAGGGCCTACTAGCCAACAAAATCAAAGGTACTCCTTCCGGTTCCTCTTTGAACCCCGAAAGAGTGGCTTTGAGGTCATTAAAACAAACAATAGATAATAATAACTTAGTAATATCGAAAGCGGATAATGGTAACACAGTAGTAGTGATGGAGCGCGACGATTATTTGGACAGAGTTAATGACGTGATTCAGGGTGAACAATTTCTAAGGGTTCCTTCTGACCCAACAAACAAGTTTTGAGCTAAGCTTAAATTAGCAATTAATAATAATCAATATTTCTTTCAAACTGAATCATCAAAGAAAAAACTCATCCCAATGAATCCTCGCGCACCATCACTGTACGGCTTGCCAAAGATTCACAAAACTGATATTCCCATGCTCCAGTTGTCTCATACATAGGTGCACCAGCATACGAGCTGGCAAAGTCACTTAATTTCATAATAAAAGAAAAGCTCTCATTTCGGCCACCTTATGCCATAAAAAATAGTCTACAATTAGTCAACAAAATTAAAGATGTGACTTTGCCACCTCGTTGCCATTAGTTTCACTTGATGTCGATAGTTTATTCACTAATGTTCCACGTAAGGAAACATTGGGTATTTTAAGGAATGCATTAGAAAAACGTTTACCTCCTGGTGAAAGTAATGAATTGCTTACTCTTACTAAAACCTGCATGGAACAAAACTACTTTCGATTTAACGGCGAATTCTTTGTTCAAGACGACGGTCTAGCTATGGGTTCACCTTTAAGTCCTTTGATGGCCGAAATATTTATGGACGATTTTGAACAAAGAAATATCGTCGTTAATAAAAGTATTTTATATAACTTTAGATACGTAGATGATTGTTTTCTTTGTTGGACGGGTAGACAGAGACAACTGGACGTATTTGTTAAAGAACTAAATAAAAAACATATTAAAATTAAATTCAAATTTGAATGTGAAGATAATAACACCTTAAATTTTCTCGATTTATCTATTGCTAGAGTTAATAATAAACACAGTTTTGGAATCTTTCGCAAGCCGACATATACTAATACTACTATTCATGCATCGTCATGTCATTCTTGGCAACACAAACTCGCGGCCTTTCATAGTAACATTCATAGATTATTATCGATCCCTCTTAGTAAAGATAATTATCAAAATGAGCTTAATATCATTTTCCAAATTGCGATATCCAACGGATATAGTCCAAAAATTATTAATAATATATTGAAAAATAAAAACAAGAAAGAACTGGTTAAGTTTTTGTACGCAGGTCCTATTGATAAGGAGGTAGTTAGATATAAGTCCAGTTTGACCAACATGGGAGAGGTATCTGCACGCTTATCCAAAATAATGAAAAACAACGATATGCATGTCGCATTCAGGACAAATAATACTTTAAAACATCATTTATGTCATAACAAAGACCGGATTGATGAAAATTATCAGTCCGGTGTCTATAAGATCGATTGTCCTGAATGCGATAGTGTATATGTGGGTCAGACTGGACGCAGCTTTAAGACTCGGTATAAAGAACATATCGCGGCTTATAGGAATGGTCATCCTGATAAGTCACATTTTGCTAAACATCTTTTAGATAGTAATCATACCGTGCCCGATGGCCATTCCTATAAAGTTTTACATAAATGCGATAAAGGCTTTCGGCTGAGTGTGTTGGAACAATTAGAGATCATAAAAGAAAAGAAAAATAACAGATTTGCATTGTTGAATGACCAAACTTGCTTGACTACGTCACCGCTTATTAATATGTTCGGGGGTACTGGTGAGGGTAGTGGGGGTAGTAGAGGGGCTCGATAGGGTATAAAAGGCGGTGTTTTGGCCGGTGGCGGCACTTGACGGACGTTGTTCGTAGAGTCCACATCCTGAGGATGCTCCGGTGTTGGAGCGAAACGCGCGTCGAGGTTTTCAACCTGCATGGTGGTGAGGGGCCTTGCACGGATTTGCCAACATTATTGATTGTGTGGTGGTGGTGTTTGCAAGTTCTTGCATGCGAGTGTACGCATAGGCAGTGTGGGAGGAAGGAGGTGCTGTACGCATGCCTATGCGTACACTCACTCATTTACTTAAAGGTGGAAGTTTAATTGCTAAAAATAATAACAAACTAAATTTTACACTTAATATGCTTTTTTGTCTCTTTTCTTAAATTATTTGTACCAAGGAATTGAGAACTTAATCACCTGATTGCTTACCTACCAATTCTTTTTAGTCAACTAGTCCAATAACTATCTTGCAGCAAATTGCAACAAAACTTTCTGTTGGTAAAAAACCTTTTTTATTGCGACCTGTCCTTTTAGGCAAGACGTTTTCTTTATCGCTTCTTTATAGAATCGCCGGTCGAAATGTATAGAAATGACGTAAGCGCTCGATAATATGAAGTTGACGTTCGACTCGTGCAATGTGGATTCCACACAATTTGATCGGCGATTGTATAAAGAAGTTATAAAAAACGTCTTGGCTAGGGGCTCTGACAAACGAGTTATACACCGAAGAAACATTTTCCGGGAAACGTGTCTCTCGTATGCCCGTTACAAATCTATAATTCACAATACACTCACATTAAGTGCCTCTAAGTGGGAAAGGCTAAAACACGGAGTCACCTACGGTCATTTATCAAAAGTGGGTCTCCGGAGACGACCCGAATCGGAACTATGTATAGTGAAAAATGTATTACTATAATAAATAATATTTTTGACAACGGTAGAGCTTGTTTCATAGCGCGTATGGGCGTTAGCTAAACAGTATGAAGTCTCATTATACTCAGCAAATCTGACCATATTATAAAAAAAAACAAATTATACTGATATTATATTATGATCGATTATATTATATTATGTTAGAATAATAAAGCATGTCTGTTATTTATGTCTAAGAAACTGAACCGATTGTGATGAAATGTAGTGTTAAGTTTAGAGACAGTATTATATATAAAGGTTCGTTTTTATCCCCGAAAAGTATGCGGTGCCCACCCGATCACCGAATTTTGCAGCATAATTCATTTACATTGAGTCAGTAACTGACGTGTTAGTGTTGACCTGGCACTGCTATAGTGTAAGAGCAAGGCAAGACAAGTCGTCAGTGTACTGCTGACTTGAAATCAATTTACACCATTGCAGCGACGGGGTCAGCACTGACACGGCAGTGGACTAACTACTGACTCAATGTAGATCTGCCTATGTTCAATGATATGAAAGTATCACGTTACCACAGTAGTAGGTGCTAGTAGTGTCGTAGCCCCGCAACAAAGCTCTTTTAATACATATTATTACACTGGTACAACTATATGATTGTTTCTCAGCCCGCTTTGCTTTTTCCTTTTACGTCTGCAAATAAAATCTTACCTTCATTTTACAAAGTAGTTTCTTTGTGTAAAGGAACTCATTTTTACTTATTTCACAACAAAAAACAGATGGTACGGCCGTCCGCTTTATAGAAAAAAGCACAATTCCACTGTGCCGACTGCCGTAATAATTCCACGACTGTAAAAAGCCATTACGCGCCTTTGAACGCAAATGGCAGATGCTGTGATTTTGATGAAACTTTGCTCAGATTTGTAAAAAATATCTAAGTTAGTCGGTACTCGGTTATGATGATTTTGTGTCATTTTTTTTGTATTTAAACTTGATTTGGAGATTCGATTCATAAAGGTAAATTTAAAGATCCAAGAAAAGTAAAATTGCACAAAAATGCTTGGTTATAAATGTACTTCTGCGTGATCGAAGTCCCAGCATAATATATGTATAAAATAAACTTATAGCTATGTACTAGCGAAAACCACAACGTTGAAAATTATACCATAACCGTTGACCACACACAACAATGGCGATTAACAATTTTAACATCGATACTGCATTCGCTCATTATCAACTAAAATGTAATACATAATTGAAATAGCTTTATCCGTCATGACATTCACCGCAATGGGTAAATAATTGTTCGACAACCGAATACTCGATTTTAATTAATCGGAACGGGAATCGAGTAAAATCGAAACTCTTTCGTGAATTGAATTAAAACTTGTTTTATTGCGCAGGTGGGGCTTTCTTTGCAGCAAATTACTACTGCCTTTGAAACAAATGTAATGGTTCAAAGACAGAGAAAAGGAACCATTGTGGAAATTGCATCGGTAAGACCTGCACAGGTCTTACCGATGTACAATGTTTGATTGTGCTGTAATTCCTGCGGTTGGTACACATTTCTTTACCTTGTTACCTTTCAAAACTATGCGATTTGTATCTATTCTTAAGATTTTGAAAATATGTAATTAATTTAGCCGTTCAAGTAATTACATACTTCTAAAAGCTTCAAATCTTCAAAAAATTGAAGAAGTTTGTTTTTTCGTTTGAAAGTTTTGTGATTGGAGCTACAATATAGTTTTTGGATAGTACAGAAGTCTGCCACGAAAATTGCGGGCAGCGCAAGTGGTGTGGCTTTTACAGGTAAAAAGCTGGTTATGTACTCGCACTTTACGATGGAGCAACGAGCCGGGCGGAATTTTTCGCACCTTTTATGACTTACTGCGGTCCACCCCTCTGATCTTCGTTTATATACGGAACTGTGTTTTCAGACCTTAAAATAATACCATAGCAAACGTGTCAAAATCTGTTCAACAGTTTTATATAGGTAAGTATTCATAAACTTTTACATTTCTAAGGGCCTGTTTCACCACTTACTGATAAGTCCCGGATAGGCTATCCACAAGTTATCTGACAGATAGAGTATGAAGTATCTGTCCGATAAGTTGTGGATAGCCTATCCAGCACTTATCAGTAAGTGGTGAAACAGCCCCTCTAGTAAGGATTGTGATATAGTTTCTTACTACTGCTTCAGTAATATCAGTGAACACAATATCCTGACCTATTTTTTATTGCAAATTGACAGTGTATGATGTTTTATGCCTTCCCCGTGGCCTCGCAATCCGATCTATCTTTATTATTCCTCAGCAATAAAACTTGTAGTCAATATTGTGTATTAGGAAACGTAATACTTAAAACATTTTTTACTTGAAAAATATAACATTTTTTAAGTGAAACGAAACGCAAACCAAAAGTAATTAATGAATTTAGTTACCAAAGGTTTATACTTGGCGTAATTTTTTCCGATTTTCTTAAAGGTTTTATGATTTAATTATACCTCCTATATTGCAGCCCTGCTTAAGTCCGTCCCTAGACGAGCAATTTTATTTTCAATATCACGCTTCAATTTTTTTGAACAGTTTGTTTGACAATTAGATTGAAGGCGCGTGATGTTCAATATAGACCCTAGAAAGTCAATAATATTACGCAATACGTGATATTGCGCAATAAAATTGCTCGTCTAGGGGCCGGCTAAGAATCAACTTCTCTGATTGTACCTACTCAGAGAAGCAGCCATCAAATGACGACTAAAATTGGCTTGACTTATCCCAAAAAACTATGTAGGTCCGCCATCTGTCTACGAATCAATTTATCACAGAGTACTGTATGAAATTTTTTGCCAATTCTTAGAATTTAGATCATTTGATTGGACGAGTCCTATCCAGCATCCTATTGAAACCCGACCGTGTTTTGTGCACAAAGGAAGTGTACATGAAGTGTGAAAAGTCTATATGAAGTGTGAAAAGTTTGACATTTCCACGCCATTGATGTACCATACTGAGATCTCACTCTTATTTATGTACCATTGAGGAAATTGATTCCTAGGCAGTTGACAGACCAACGTCATTTGATCGGATCATGTCAATTCAATGTTAATAATTATTGTGATCTGGGTTTGACGTAACGCGACCAAACTACGTAGGTCTGCTAGGAATCAACTTATCTGATAGTTCAAATTCTCTAGGTATAAGTAAAATTTCACACACATAATAATAATATGATATGGTACATTGTATTTATTTATTTATTTAGGTAAAGGAGCTCCCCACCTCATATTAATTACATTTCATCTTGTTAAATAATATTATGTTCATAACTATTAACTACATCTATACAGTATACAGTTAATAATACCAAAATCCATCGTTTTACTTTTCATTTATATTACATACTATTATATAATATGGCACATCATACTAGTATCAGTCGGTTTCAATTTGACATCCAAATAAATATGTGCATGATTCATAAGTTAAAAACCAGTAAACATAACAATTAGGCAGACAGAAACTTCAACAATTATTAAATGCCTAGCTTTGAAACAGATACCTTGTGTACATAACACATTTGTGACGTCAGATGTGTCTTTCTATAGTATAGTACGTCTATGGCCCACTGAAAGTAAACTGCGGAGTTTATTCTAAGCTTAACGAAGTACAGCGCAAACATCGCTCGCCCAAATCGTTTCTGGAACACGTATTTGTCTCTACCGACGTTTGATAAATCGGAAAGCAGTCGCCAAAACAAGACGTTTAAAAATACTTGTGGAACTCTGGGAATGCCGCGGTAAAGCTATTGCCTAGCATGTTTTATCAACTTTCGCAACTCAAACACCATGCCGAAGTATGCCAAACTGAAACAACGTTATGCTGGCTTCTCACGGCGCGTAATATCACGAGTCACGCCGCGCCGAGCCAATGGGGATTGTCCATTTTTTTTAATTTTGCTCATTACAAAAACATTTCGAGGAATAAGGTCAGTGATTGTTTTTCTGTATATAAACGAAAAAAATACCCATTAGTTACTTATATTTTTGAACAAATATGTTTAACCTTAGTTTGACCTTCAATAGCGTTAAATTAGCAATAAATTCGACCAACATTACGTTTCGAACTTTTGGTAAGCTTCTCGTATCAGCTTTCACATAATGAGAACTTGCATTTGACGAACCAGCCATTATAAATAAGATTGAAAGGCAATTTAAAACATACTGCAGAGGTCAATTGGCCGCCGATGATGACGTCAGAGCGAAACTTTAAAAATTTATTGAGAAAAAACTAGCCAATGAATTTCAAAATTATTTAATTTGTATTCTTAAAATACCCTATTTTAACGAAAAAAAAAAAAAAAAGTACATGTGTTTTTTTTGGACAATGCCCCATTTGTACGAGCGAGCACGAGCCAACAGGCGAGTTCTCACGGTGCGTAATATAGCCGTATATCAACGGCCGATATTACGCGTCGTGAAACGAAGCGTTGCTATGTTTCAATTGAAGATTGTACCATTATACTTTTATTATTCGTAGCATTATACGAATAAATGGTGCACCATTTTTAATCTTTGCTAAAAGACGAAGCTTCTGACACAGAGGTTCATGAAAAACTCATTAATAGACTTCATGTCCAAAAAAGTGGTCACCAAATTGTCACCTCCGGCCGTGTTTCTGTTCGATTCAATTACTTTTCCAATTTGCCAGGCGCCGGATTTTTGGCAAATCCGCAGATTTATGTTTTATATGCTAACGTCTGTTAACGGATTGAATATTAAATAATTCGGATTAATGGATGTGCGTAATTGTATTTTTTGCACGTTGATAATAATGACATTCAATTTATTTATGTTTCATACCTACACGTCACTTGAAAGAATAATTTATTGTACCTACGGCACTCCAGAATATTTCTAAATTAGACGCTCCGCACGACTCCGTTGGAATAAGCCATACATTTTTTCGCAAAAAAATATACCTATGGTGTATATTAGACCTATGGTGCAGATATGCAATAGCAAAATATGCAATAGCATACCTGCACTAAATTACAATATAATATCGATTTAGAAGTTAATGAGGTTAGCGCGTTTAAACAAACAACTTCTTAATGATTATCATAAGTATAGATTTGCATGTTTGATCAAAGAAAAAATCAAAGTATTTTATAATAACAGCGTTAATAGTTACAATATCCTATTTGTTTAAAATCTACACGGGGTAATATTTCTTTGCAAGTACAGTAATCAATTGATAATATTATGGTTTCGAATTTCAATTCGGTCAGAGCGCCAGCTTTGGCGCCAGCGATAACCCAATCATAAAAGTATTATCTATGATTCGTTTTTTTTTTTCAATAAAACACGTGTCACAGCACAAATTTAATTTGACATTTCATGGCAATAAAGAGGTGGTATATGCTATCTATGCGGGGCGATAGCCGTGCCTGGCACCGGCGTTCCAATTTCAAAGCGGGCCCAGTCAAGTCAGCCATGGCATGCAGAACGGTCGAAAAACAGAAATATCGAAAACGAAAATCGTCCAAAAATGACGACGACAACGACTGCGCGAGCTTGGCGTGGCTCCTCAACTTTCGTCTGGACGACTTCGTGAACATCAAAGTGCCGGAGGAAAGTCCTCAGGAGGTGCCAGACAGTAGTAAGAAGCCTCCGCTTACCTACCCTGAGCTCATCGAAAGGGCGCTACGAGACAAAGGAGAGCTCACCGTGTCTGCTATATACCAGTGGATATCGTAAGTCGTATCGTTTAATAACCTACCAAAGGAACCATTTTTTTAATACACCAACAAATTATTTGTAATACATTTTGTTGTCTTTAACATAATAATTATGAGGCAAAGATAAAACATTGCAAAGAGCTATTATATAATAATATCATGAATAGAAACATTCTTCTTACATTCTAAAACATGTTATGTCTTTTCTCGTTTCAACTAAAGACTTGCAAGTATGGTTATTTAAAAACCAAACCATATCTATTCCCTATTCATTTTAAGACGTGAGTTCGTTGAAATTAATTACAAATACAAATATTTCCAATTTTCGGTCTGAGTCGTGGCTCTCTAGATTTCTTTTCATCGGAAGCCGTTGGCAACTAGAAATTGATTTTGTATTTAGTTTCATTAAAGGAAACCTGGATAGGTTGTTTATGATTAAACAAATCGTTATCACCATCATCTCTAATTCTTCTCTACCATGTAGCGTATAAAAATGTGTAACAAAACTAATGGCTGGTTTACACGTAATAAGTAGATAAGTATTGTCCGCGCGGAACTAGTTGGCCGCGCCTTAGGTAGGGACGGGGGTGAGGGGGCGGGTTGCTTTCTGCTAGCAATGCACATGAGATTAGACAGTGACGACCAATCTCAAGATATCGTGAACAATAATATTATTTAATTATTGAAAAGAATAAATAAAAGACAATTGATCTGTTTTATATTCTAAACTATTGACATCGGCTTTCCGTTTTTTAAAAACGCATGCACTTTAAATATTATTTCCTTAGATTATCTTTTTATCGGCGGACTCATCTTGCTATTGCAATCTCTTGTGCTTTTTGTCTTAACTAGCCAGAACTGTCAAAATCAAGCACCCCCGCCTCTCCGTCCCACCGCTCACATACCTAAGGCGCGGCCAACTAGTTCCGCGCGGACTATAGTAACTAAATTCTAATTGTCATCTTGTTTAGTACTTACTTTAATTTTAACTTGCTACTTGCTACTAAATTTATGCAATTAACAACTTAAAATTAAGTTAAAATTTAGTTAACTACTTATCAACTTAATACGTGTAGACCAGCCATAAGTAATATTACTTTAGGGTGTGTGCTGTGTATTGTGTACATATTGTTTCCCTTATTATAGAGTTCACTGTGAAGGTAGCAGCGCTGAAAAATCAAAACGTTTTTTGTGATTTGTATGGTCATGAATTTTTCCATACAAAGGTAAAAAAGTTACTCTTTCAGCGCTGCTACTTTCACAGCGAACTCTATACAGGGGACCCATACACACCCTAAAGTATTATCACTTAGTTTTGTTACTTGAACTAGTATGGTAGAAGGGATAAGAAGATGACTCATTTTTGCATGAATCCATTGCCGTTGTGTCAGTAAATTATAGGGGATGGTGATAATGACCACGATTTAGGTTTCATACATATTCTGTCTGATTTGTAAATGAAAAGACTACCGATAATGGGTGACTAACAAAATAACTGATAATCTTTTCCACCATCACGCGTACATTTCAAAAACAGTAGAGATGACACTAAATTTTGTTTATCACATCACAACATGTTATGAATTGTAACATAACATATTATGCTCTCAGGTCCTCCCTTTATTGACTAAGCTCTGTTCAGTCGTTTGCACTTTGCTTTTGTATCACATCTTTTAAAAGATAGTTGTGCTCCTCCTTACTAAATAATATATACATACTGGATTTCAATTTGTCGTCTTTATAAGGTGTGACATGATTTACCGTGTGCCTAACTGCCTATGCTGTCGACTTGCCGACTCACCGACTTGCCGACAAAACGAAGACATGCCGACACGCTGACTTGCCGGCAAAACTACGACACGCCGACAAAACGCCGACACGTCAACAGTTTATGCCGACAGGTTTACGCGGCCCAAGGGAAATACGTGCGAGGGCCATGCGAATCTGTATTAATATTTGATATGCATAAGACTATCCAGTGTGTCCACTGTTGACTGAGATACAATACTAGCTATTTCATACTAATAAGCTGACTCGACAGACGCTGATTCTGTACACATGGATATTATGTAATTAAGCTTTTTGAGAAGCCTGATTACACTTTATACAAAAAGTAAAATTAACAAAAAAATAAATAATTATATGCAGTCGAAATATAATAACAAAAACAATATTAAATTATGTAATTACGAGGCAAGGCACAATTTTAAGCCATTGAAATATCCTAAGTATAAAACAATAACTTTTAATTATATTTCACAAAGTAAGCTTTAATTTTATTATTCGTAGTTAAATATGAAATTTGTAACTTGCCTCGTAGCGTCGCCCATGGCATCTAGTAAGCTCGTTCGTGCCGAAGCAAATCTCCCTCGCGGCAACATGATTTAATCAAACACCCCTTTCATGATTACAGGGATTATCTTATCATAATCCTGCTACTACAAATCTATTATTTTCTCACGCGTACACTGCTGATAAGAAATGATAAAAAATTAATAACGTTATCAGCAACACTTCGGTAAATACCGTGCTGATAAGCCAAATCTATGTTATAAGTGTGTTATTATGTTAAACACTAGAATATTATGATTCCCGCTCCGTTGCGCAAAATTTTTTTATCGCACATGGGTTCAATTTCCGGGATAAAAAGTATATTCTATGTCCTTTTCCGGGACTCAAAATATCTCCATACAAAATTTCACAAAAATCAGTTCAGCCGATTATGGCATAAAGAGGTAACAGACAGACAGACAGATAAGCCATGTAAATGTAGCCCACCCGACTAAACAGGGAACATAATCTTTTGTTAAACAAAGAAGAACAATCTGTAATGCATCGCTTTTTATGGTCTGCCTTTGGTTCAGCAAAAGGTACATAATTATTTGACTGTACTTAATCACACAGAAAACTGTTGTACATAACGTTAATTATTACACTGCTGATCATAATCAAAAGCTTTGAGCTCAAACTAGGGGCATGCTTAGTTTTTTGCTATTCTCTTCTAGTTAAATGGTCGATGCTGCATTGCCATCAGGTGATTCTTTTGCTCAACTCGAAAAAAGACAGTCATGTCCAATCGATGTGGAACCGCGTGTCATCGCGTTACAAAGAGCCAATATTACATTTGTAATGGCATTACGGGGGTCTTTGTATTCTTTGTATTCCGCCTGTATGCCGACTTATTAAATTTGACTCCCACTAGTACGCTTTAGGAAAATATATTGACTGTAATGACTTGTTTGGAATCATCATCAATACTTTGATTGAACACACAAATGTTTATGTTGACGCTTGCAGCAAGTTCAGGATAGATTACCAATATGGCCATCATGATTTTAATTGATATCTATAAATCGTTTTATAAATAATCATGGTGCTATTTCAATAAATTGTTACACATAATTGCTTGTGATCTCGTGGGGTAGCGGGATAAATCGAGCCTTAGAAACATGACGACAAATGTTTCTGATGATATTATCGACTTTGGTTTTCCATCTGGCTCAGTACATCAGCTCCACTGACGCCACGTGGTGAGTGGTGACCCTAAGGCAGCCTAAGGGTTGGACCTCATCTGGCAGCACGGAATCGCCTTTTTCCGTCGCCCTTTCTCTTTCTGTCGCTTAGAACTGCCATTTGCTAGACCGAGACAGAAAGCATAATGCGATAGCACGCGGCGGAATCCTCGAGGCGATCGGCATCACGGACAAAATGCAATGGTCGGCAGGGAGACTCCGGAACGCTGAAGCGCGCGATGCATGCTAACGCATCCTTTCACCGCCGATCACTTGCTATCTTTTTGTCTGCGGAATGCGACAGCGCGCGTTCGCATGCGGCAGCACACTGCAGCACGTGGTAGCACAGGCGGAACAAATGCGATTCCGTGCTGCCAGATGAGGTCCAACCCTTAGGCTTCGGCGTACTAGACGGCTTATCCATATACTTAAAATATCTATGCAAGGTTAAAAAACTAAATGATAATACATATAGGCAGTAGAGGGTGTGTATGGTTCCCTTATATATAATTCACTGTGAAAGTAGTAGCGCTGAAGGAGCATAATTTTTTGTTATTTGTATGGGCAATTGCCCTCGTATCATGAATTTTTCCACATAGAAACGAAAAAAAGTGACTCTTTCAGCGCTGCTACTTTCACAGCAAACTTTATGTAGGGGACCCATACATACCCTATCACTTAGTTCTGTTACACCCCGTACATTCGCGCCGCCGCCGTTCCCGCCCCGCTGTCCGCTGATTTCGAGACTGAAGCAGGGCCCGCTACTATAATATGTGCAATGTGTGCAATGCACACGGGCGCCATCCTCTAGGGGCGCCAAATCGCCATCTTTAGGGGCGCCAAAACCAAGGATTCAAAAAATTTGCCTAAAGGGGCGCCAAAATCCTTCTTTTGCGCAGAGGCGCCAGTAGCCCTTACGGGGGCCCTGGACTAAAGCCTCATGGTGATGATGACGACGGTAATGTTACGGTGATCATTATAACCCGCTGCAGGCTGCACTCCGGTAAATAATACCCCGCGATAAATCCGCGGCGGCGTTGATTTCAATTAGTTGAGCTAATTTATCTCCGTGTCACTTTATTAGTATCGCGGTTGTACCTCATTATGATTTACTGGGTGTTGTGACTATTTGCACACAAAATACCGCGGAAATTGTACTTTTTAATGCGATATAGAGGACCAATTTGCCAAACATTCTCGTTGTCTTTGCCGATTACATTGTTTTCATTCAATATCTATGTTTTAATATTTGGTATGTTTTAATGTGTCGATGGCTCCATTTAAAATGCAATATTTTTTCAAGGAACAAGGAAATCTCGTCATAATATCGGGTTCATCAAATAGCCTTGTTAATGCACTGACAAATCAGTTGAGCAGCTGCGTTCGCGGCGTGACGCATCGACCCGTGCTGGCCCGCGACGGGACGGCCGTGACGTGACGTGACAGTAGCGATACAGTCGATCGCATTCGAGGGTTAATCCCGCATCAAGATATTTAATTCATTTTGTTGTTAGCGTTCTTGTCATAGAGTAAGAGCCAGCGATAACCAGACTTTCTTCATTTTATATACCTAAACTAAAAGACAGGAGTAGGCATTATGTAAAAAACTAAGTGATAATATTTAGGGTGTGTACGTGTTCCAGCGCTGCTACTTTCACAGTGAACTCAATACAAGAGACACATAGTACATAGCCTATAGTATTATCATTTAGTTTCTTACACACCCAAAAGTACTATCAATTAGTTTTTTTTCACCCCGTATAAGACCCCTATTATATAGAGGTAAGAACTACTCGGTCTCGGTTACTTTAGGAGGTATCCAGTTCTGAAGGTCTGCCTACGCTTGTTAAATTATAAAGCTCAGTTTTTATCTTGCTTCCTGTGGGATAGCAGTAGAAATCTCGACTTCCACTACTGCAGGGCTAGCATAATAACAGTAGACATGTGAAAGAATCGACACACTGACTGATTTTATCGACAAAATGGCGGATTCCATTGTCTAACTGTCACTTTGTCTTGTCATAGTCACAGGCTACACGGTCAAATTCTCATCAATCTGATCCATCAATCTGATTGACGGAATATTGATGGTTATAAAAAGTTCATATTAAAAATACGATCAATCCATCAATCCGAGTCGTACACGATCAAATTTTCGTCAATCCGTACCGGATTGATGGATCAAATTGATGAAAAATTGACCGTGTAGCCGCTGACTAACTGTCACTTTGTCTATTCTTCCGTAAAAAGAAACCGTTTCTATGGTGACCATGCTACGGCTGCTGGAGGCTTTTGACAGTTGCTTCCCACTTTATCTATCACTATCCCACACTAAACTATCTTTCATCAAATACTATCTTTCTTTTTCAGTGACCACTTCCCGTTCTACAAGGCGAATGACGAGCGCTGGAAGAACTCTGTCCGTCACAACCTCTCCATCAACCCTCACTTCCGGAAAGGCGCCAGGGCGTCTCAGGGTGCCGGGCACCTCTGGTCGTTAGCCGCTAACGCCATAGACCTCTTGCCGTTACGACAACCTACCCACAAGACTGATTACGAACACGTCGACCACGTTATGGATTGTCCTAAGGTATGTTATTCTTTCTTGGAGGCAGGTAATTACAGCTCTGACGTCACTGTGACCCATAAGGGAGGAATTTCCTTACAGGACGATCACAATAAAGCCTCAAAGCGGGGAATTTCCTTACAAACATACCCGTAGGCACGTCCGCGGCCATGTCTGAGCGACCACCTTTACAGTAGGTTTATGCGTGTTAGCTTCCTGGTCCTTTAGCTTCCTAGGTCTGAATGTGTGTTAGCTTCCAGATCATCTGGCACTGGAAATAAATGGACACACACATACAGACCTGGCACAAAAGGTGACTGTTCTAAGGTATTGGTGGGTAGAAGAAGGCACAGCTGCTCTTCTTCCATTCGTGTTCCTAATTTGTTAATGTTTTATTCCAGGTGATTGTGCTGGACGAAGCCGCGATAGCAGCCGCTAGCATCATACCCGACCAAGACATTTACACTGGCGGGACGTGCAGTAAGTAGTTCATTTACTTCCAACAACCAGTTAGTTACTACGTAGATGTTGCCCGCAACAGTCGCCCAAAAAATTATGTAGCATTTTGCGGCTAAAAAACTCCTACGTCTTTTATCGGTAACACCTTTGCTATCAGACGGTACTACTTACTTTGTACCTTTGAATCTGTACAAATAAATTGAATTGATTACACGATTTTGTATTATTATGTCATTTGGATATCCTAATTAAATTCAGTCTTATGTTAATGTTGTGTGTGTGTTACGTCTAAGGGTCAATTCAGACCGCAACGCGACGAGGCGGAGCGAGGCGCGGCGCGGCATAAACTTGTATGGATTTGACAAATTTCAATTGCATGAGACGTCATACGAATAGATGCATTTCTAAATTTCGCCTCGCCTCATCGCGTTGCGGTCTGAATCAACCTATAATCTGTGGAATCAACCCTTATGCCCAGTACATAAAATAATTGCCTATTAAGATTCTTTAATAACAAATTGTACTGTTAAAAACAATAATATTATCTTTAGCAAGTTTTTACTAAGTTTTTTTTTTCCAGTGTTTCTAAACCCGGTGTCGATGGAACAAGTGGTGAGGGAGAGCGGCCTCATCACAGGACTCTAAGTGGCAAATTAAGAATTCTTTACATTATGCGATCTGCAGGAACAGGTCAGTTTGCCATCTAAAATTTACTTTTTTAATGCCTGCCCAGGCCGAAGTAAAAAATTTGTTGGTGATTGGTATGGATTTTTCTATCGGTAACAACTTAAAAAGATTCTGACCATATTTTCCTGCAGAACGGATAAGTGTAAAAACTGTATAGAATTAAGACTCCTAGTAGAAAGAGGCACTCTTGTTTTGGTTTGTAACTATTCAATAATGTAATAGAATATTATAATTTGAGATCAAACAAACTCAAAATTTCTTTAAAAAGACTAAACTTATAATACTTTAATTTTACTTTAAATATATGACACAAAAATGTTTAGCAAATAACTTCGATTTAGGTAGTTATTATTATTAGTTTATAATAATAATTAATGTAACGAAAGTAAGCTAAGATATTAGTTATAATTACTTATAATAAACCATTGCATCTTAGATTATTATGTTTCATTATTTCGATCTGGCTGAGGAAATCAGTAAGGAATTGATATTTGATTCACAAAGTTTGTTCTTTTAAGCTATCGCTATTATAGCGTCAGTGACTTTCAAGACAAGCTTTGCTTTGAGTTACAACTCACATTGCAATTTTACAAGAAAAAGAAATAGAAAATATATTATGCACAATGCAGCTTTTAAAGCTCTTAACCGTAAGCATTGGGGAGCATTAGCCTAAACTTATCTACTAATACTTAGAGCATTTAGATTATAGTTGATCGTTGTTATTAGTATTTGTCTATTATTAGAATTCAGTTAAGAATTCGGTTTTCTTCTAAATGATCTAAAGAACCTGACTGCATTCATAACTCAATAGGTAATTTTTGTGGGATGTTAAACAAAATATGCTTAACTCAGCGCTCAGAGAAATTATCACATACAATAAATTTAATTCGCTTTATTTCTTTATCGCTTGAATCTTATTTTAGCTCTAGGGCCTGTTTCACCACTTCCTGATAAGTGCCGGATAGGCTATCCACAACTTAACTTGACAGATAGAGTCTGGCGCATCTGTCAAATGTGGATAGCCTATCCGGCACCTTATCAGGAAGTGGTGAAACAGGCCCTTAGTAATAAAGAGGCAACCGATTATTTTCCTGCAGACAATCACTTAATAATTTGAAGAGCAATTTGTTTTATTTAAAGAATACACCTGTTTTATTTTGCTACTACAAGTTACCCTCTCCAAGTTAGGACCAAACCGCGGTAACCGTACGTTTACCCGCGATAAAAAGACCTTTCTCATGGTTTTTTCTATGTCCATGTCAAATTTTATAAAAAATGGGCCCAATATTTTCGGATCCTTTCGATACAAACAAACAAACATTATCTCTTTATTATTAGTATATAGACTGATATAATCAGCGTTTTAACGGTATATGAACAAAGCACCCTCAGTGCGAGGCCCTCTGTATTAGCTGGGTTCCGCTTGATTTGGCGCCTTTGATCCCTGAGCTTATTAACCCCTAAACACAACGTCACGGTACGGTCGACAAAAAAATAAATATGCTGACAGAAAATAAAATTTAATATTTTTTCTTGTAAGGGTCGTGTAAAGTACGTTTAGCCAAGTGGTCGGTAAGTCCAAAACTTACGTAAAAATGTACGTACGTACGTCCATCTGGATAAAAGGGTTGACGGTCGTTCGTCAACATACACTATAAGTAAAGAGTTTTTTGTTATTAAAAAAAACTGTGGTTTTAATGTTACGAGAACAAACATAATTTTTGCAAGTCCAAAAAACGAAATCCAAGTTGACATTACTGCTCGTAAACAGTCGTCCACTAGAGTGTAGGGCTTAGTATTCAGATTATAAGACTAAAAAAAGTTAAACTGAAAAACAGCTCCTGCGTTGCTGGCCTGATTTCAACAAAACTAGACTACGGCATCAAAATCGGTCTGAAACATAATAATTGAATATTATTATAAATTTTTAAACAGTACACTTTTATGCTGACTGTACTTTTGCTTTGCAGGTGTCAACTCTTTTAGGGAAGTAGGGATTTCGATACGCCAAGTGCACGCAATTATAAATTAAATAGTTTATTTCTGTGGTTGTGTTTCTTTCAATATTATTTGTAGCATTAATTTTGTAGATGCAGCTATAACATACTTATATATTTTGTAGCATTAATTTTGTAGATGCAGCTATAACATACTTATATATTTTGTAGCATTAATTTTGTAGATGCAGCTATAACATACTTATATATTTTGTAGCATTAATTTTGTAGATGCAGCTATAACATACTTATATATTTTGTAGCATTAATTTTGTAGATGCAGCTATAACATACTTATATATTTTGTAGCATTAATTTTGTAGATGCAGCTATAACATACTTATATATTTTGTAGCATTAATTTTGTAGATGCAGCTATAACATACTTATATATTTTGTAGCATTAATTTTGTAGAAGCAGCTATAACATACTTATATATTTTGTAGCATTAATTTTGTAGATGCAGCTATAACATACTTATATATTTTGTAGCATTAATTTTGTATATGCAGCTATAACATATTTATATATTTTGTAGCATTAATTTTGTAGATGAAACTATAACATACTTATATATTTTGTAGCATTAATTTTGTAGATGCAGCTATAACATACTTATATATTTTGTAGCATTAATTTTGTAGATGCAGCTATAATATACTTATATATTTTGTAGCATTAATTTTGTAGATGCAGCTATAACATACTTATATATTTTGTAGCATTAATTTTGTAGATGCAGCTATAACATACTTATATATTTTGTAGCATTAATTTTGTAGATGCAGCTATAACATACTTATATATTTTGTAGCATTAATTTTGTAGATGCAGCTATAACATACTTATATATTTTGTAGCATTAATTTTGTAGATGCAGCTATAACATACTTATATATTTTGTAGCATTAATTTTGTAGGTGCAGCTATAACATACTTATATATTTTGTAGCATTAATTTTGTAGATGCAGCTATAACATACTTATATATTTTGTAGCATTAATTTTGTAGATGCAGCTATAACATACTTATATATTTTGTAGCATTAATTTTGTAGATGCAGCTATAACATACTTATATATTTTGTAGCATTAATTTTGTAGATGCAGCTACAGCATACTTATATATTTTGTAGCATTAATTTTGTAGATGCAGCTATAGCATACTTATATATTTTGTAGCATTAATTTTGTAGATGCAGCTATAACATACTTATATATTTTGTAGCATTAATTTTGTAGATGCAGCTATAACATACTTATATATTTTGTAGCATTAATTTTGTAGATGCAGCTATAACATACTTATATATTTTGTAGCATTAATTTTGTAGATGCAGCTATAACATACTATATTTTGTAGCATTAATTTTGTAGATGCAGCTATAACATACTTATATATTTTGTAGCATTAATTTTGTAGATGCAGCTATAACATACTTATATATTTTGTAGCATTAATTTTGTAGATGCAGCTATATAATATATTTTGCTTGTAATTTTCAATTTGATTGTTATTTGTTTTATATTTCTGTATGTTTAATATTGTGTATCAAACTGACTTACTAAATAATGAATCAAAAATAACTAAATGATACTACAGATATTTTTAGTTGTGTAATCAATTTATTACCCTTTCATGTAGTTTATATGGGTAAAATTAAACTAAATTACAATGGTTTAATTAGTAGATCGTTGTATTTTACTAATAGGTAAATAAATATTATGTCAATGTATTTAAGCGTTGTTTTTAACTCGCCAATACCTTTTTTAATGAAAATACATTTCTGGTAGACTAATGTTTAATGTTTGCATTTCAATTGTTTCAAAATCAATTTCATATTATTTAATACTAGGATCTAGGTGCTCCTAAGATCTTGAAAATAATATTATTATTTATTACTTACACTAAATATTTTAATTTGATTGGCTGATAAAAGGCTATATAGGCTTGTCCAAAAGTCTTGTTTACATGCTTTGTAGTGCATTTATTAAGCCCTGATTTATGCGCTCACGCGTTTTTGTGACATAGCTAATTGTTAATCATAGAACTATCAAACTTTTTCTCTTATTTTATTATTATGGTGATTAGTAGCTACTAGCTTTATCGCTTCCCCGGTAGCAGGTGATGCAAGAAAATCCCTACAATGGACATCTACTGGAGAATAATTGTAATCTCTTTAGAAGTTTCTCGAATAAAGCAACCTGGACAATTTTGAGGTTAAGGTTTGACATATTGCGTGCAGCGCCATCTGTTATCCAAGTCGGATCAACTGTAGTAAATTAACCCTGAGCTCCGTGCCACAGGGATTATGTGGGATGAAGGGCTCACGTAATAATGGCCGCATTGATTTAGATCCACCGAAGACTTAAAATTAAGATTCCCCTCGCAAATCTCTCGCCGTAAACAGAGCCTCATTGTTTATTAAGGCGCGTTGACCTACAATTTATTGTTTAATAACCTCGAGTCATTTTGTAATTTCGAATTACTTTATATTCATTAGCGTTTAATGTTTAAGACGTAAATTTTTATATCCAAAATGGGTTGGCGGTGGAAAAATTTTAGGGCCAACCTTATATTATTATGGCTTAGCCGCTAAAATCGTTGGTACTTTTTGGTATATTTTAAAATACAAAAAGTGTTGGTATTTTTGCTTAATTCTTTTCATACTTCTCAAAAACGCACAGTCAACTTTTGTTCACAACTCGTGCTAACACAAGAAACAGTAATGGGGTATTGTATTTTTGGCGGATGTTTTCGTAGCCCCCAAACACAACACGTATAGTAATAAAAACTTTTCCATTCACCAAGCGTTACAGTTATTGTAAGAAACGAGATTTTTTAGACGGAGCCAATGAAAATACATATTATATTCTTTTAAGAGAAACGTGTATTCAAGGAATTGCTTTCATTTATATTTGTATAGTCGGCGAAATAATAGACTTCACAATATGGGCGTTATGCTAGAGTGACCACAACTCAATAATGGACAGACCATTGATTTACAAATTAGAAATATAATATTACTCTATATGATAATTTTTGCGGGAGATGTATCTTATGTATGGACCCGGGACCCAAAATATCTCCACACACTTCATCAAAAGTGGTAACAGACAGTGATACTTTCGCATTTATAAAAGTAGAGGAGGGGTGGGTGCTATTTTTGTAGTTACTCGAGCGTCATGGAGACCTAGTAGGTTTTTTACATTAGGTAAAGCTAATAAAAAAATAATAAGAGCGTTTTTTTATTTTAGCGGTGGGTTCAGAAACTGCAGCCATTTTAAAGTTTTGAAAAATAAAATATATTCAGAAAATTGCTTATTTAGGTAAATTATAAATATGTTTTAGACAACAAGGACTAAATCATTTAGTTTAGAGCAAAATAAAATATCTGCGAAGCTTAGTTAAGAAAATATGAAGCTTAATTTTTTATATTTTAAAATGTCCCTACAGGCTTACCTAACCTTTGAATCGTCAGTGCTTTATATGGAAGCTTCTTTGGGGTATACAGTATACTAAACATCCCCTATCTTTATCTGACAGATCCGACGACATTTCAATATTGAAAACAAAATTTTTACCCACCACGTGAGAAATCTGATTTCTATACCATGATAACTAGTATAGACACATGTCCGAAGCCTATGCAAGCTAATCTGACACGCTCGAGCTACTCCCGAAAACCGCTCTTCCCCTCCCGAACTATAATATAAGCAAGAAAAAGGCAATTCAAGTAAAGATACAGCTCATAAAGTGTTATATAAAAGCTTAACAGAAGTCTGGAAGTGTATGACACAAATATTTCTACAAAGTAGCAGCTCCTTTGATACACTTTAACTTAAACATTTCAAATTAAGAAACTTGTGCGAAATTCAAGCAAAAATCCCCATTCGGCAAAACGTAATAAGTGTTTAAAATATGAAAAGTTGGCCCCGTAGTTAGTTATTTTGTTACAGTGTTAGAAACGCTAGAAAGTTGGGCGTTCGTAACCACAAATGTGAGTCAAATTTTTTTCATCTTTCACATGGCAAATGTTATCTTATATTATGTAATTTTAAAGGAGCCTTTTGGTCTTTAAGCCAAGATATTGTTTACCAAGGACATTAATATAATATTACGTTAATAGCCGCGTACTGACCAAGCGAGCCGCCTCGCCGCGGCAGCCTCGCGCGCATTTGCTCGGTCGGTCAGTACGTGTTAGTGCGCGGCAAACGTCCGAGGAGCCTTTGAGCATCGACCAAAAACCGACAACTTTTGGCTCGGCCGCGGCACGCTCGGGCGAGGCAGCGAGGCGGCTCGCTTGGTCAGTACGAGGCTAATGACATAATATTTGTTGATACTTGTTTCACAAACACTAGAAAATGTGCCGATTAAGGGTCAGTCAGATTTTAATGATTGCGATGCGATCGTCAACGCAACGGAGTTGCGCAGACTTCGATTTTTGTGCAAAAACCGTACATTTTTCTGGAACAAAATCTATGGTATGTTTTTGTTTTCTCTCTATATAAATAACATCTAAATTGGTTCAGCAGTTAGTGTGAGGAGGTCACAGACAGACAGAATTTCTCATTTATAATATTAGCAAGTAATGTCACACAAACATACTACATTTGTTTCAGGTCTCTCCTGAACACACATTCGCGGTTATGCACACTCGCAACTTTACAGAAGCATCTTAAATAACAGTTGCCAACTTTGCAAACTTGCGCTTCACACTCGCCGGTTAATAGTTTTTGAATGTTGGTATCTTTACATTTTTCAATTCACAACTTTTGATGTTAGTATCGTCTTTAACATTGTCGAGAAGTAAAAGTTTTAGGTGAAATATTTGTTATAATTGTTTTTATTATATTACAAAAGATACTACAGGCAGGCTTGAAAATTCGCAGGACAATTACGTATTGTGCGACTAAGCAACAAGCGTTTTATCGCACGTCGCACAATATCTCGAATATTCTTTACATAATATAAAGAAGACATTGATATCGATTATATACCAAATAGTGAGAGAAAACGGGTCTGATACGTAGACGTGACTCCAAACAGGGCTGGTATTAAGCCTGAAAGCACTAAGACTTGTGGCATCGCTAGGGGCATTCCCGTCCCGGTGTATCGACATTCCTGCTCCACCATTTCGAGACTCGTCATAAAATATTTCAAAAATTCCAAATATTGTAATACCCTGCTGGAAATTCTTCAATACGAGAGGTATGTTATTGCTCTGATACTTGGAATGCGAAACCCGTAGACCAGTTGTGGCAGCATTACATATAAATGGTAAGGTTATGTGGAATTCTATACGTTTTTATTTCTAACATATTGAAATTATCGAATGGTAGTTTTTTCACTGTCCTGAATGACGTCAAGCAGTCAGCTTGCTGACGTCATTGTTTTTGTAGGACCGATTATAATTGGGCATGATTGCATTGTTCTTCTGACCGATTGTTGTATGCAATGGGTAAACGTTCTATTTTTGTCCTTGGTAGGAGAAGTCCTACAAAAATCGGTCACCGAATAATTATCGAACATGGACGAGCACCCTGATATGAGTGTGTATCTCAAGTCTCAACTAAATAAAGGTAAAACGAAAATTTTAATATTTAAATACATAAAATTAAAATAAATGCAATTGCACTCATAAGAGCAACATTAAAAATAAAGAAAAAATGAATTTCACTAACATAACTGAGATATAATTCTCGGAACTTCAAGAATGCTTAACAGCTTTTATTAAAAGCTCGAAAGGTTGAAAGCTTATTATTTTAAGCCACTCGAAGTCCAGCGGCCGACAGGGCGGGGGTCAAGGATGGGAACATTAATTATGCCGCGTTGAGCTCCGTCACAGAATAAGTGGAAACAGAAATTTGGCTCAGAAGTTTTCCATTCAACCAGTGGCGGTGCTTACGTATTCCTATCGACCAGCCTCCGTGCTCTATTTGTTTAGAGCGTTGATGTTATTTCTAGAAGTTTTGTTGGGACAAATCAGGCTATTCACATGGCGGTGAAATCGGACGAGCATGTGAATAGTTAGATACTGCACCTGATCTCTCATTCGTGTCGGTCATCCGTCCCACTGAGGTATGGAAGTAAAAGAACAGGGAGCTTTCTATGTGTTAGGAATAATAATGCCACCATCCTGGTTTAAAACTGGCCTCAATCACCAAAACCATTGAGTAACATTATGTTTCTCTTACTTCTTAGTACTTATTACTTTCCACCTTTTGGCAAAAGGTGGACCCGTGCGAGTTTCTTATGCCGGTTCTTCTTGCCGGGTTAATTCCCGAACCGGTGGTATGCCTTAAGTAGACATGACGTTCTAAAAGTGTTAGCTTTGTTAACCTATTTAGAAATAAATATTTTGATTTTGATTTTATACAACGAGGTAAATCTATACTAATGTTAACAATAAAATTATAAAACTGAAGAGTTATTTGTTGAATGCGCTAATCTCACGAATTAATTTTTATGTATCTAGCACAGATGTAGAGCAAGCCACGGGGAAGAACATATTATGCTATTTGTTTTACGAGAAAACGTACGGTTTTCGTATGATTACCTATTATTATAATATTATATTGTAGTAATAATACTACATAATAATAATATAAGCTTCTGACATACTTCTGTCTGTAACATTTCTGTGGTCCCAGCCATTTCAATACCGGTGCACGTCGGGTTGATGCCATCACAGCCCATAAAGTTGATTGGGCCCAGATTTTTCTAGAGCCATTCACTGGACGGCCTTTTGTTTAAATTTTCACAGGTTTTATATTTTATATTCCACATTGTAAACGCGCATTCATAATTGGTTTAACGATTGCTACGAGTATTAATGATGGCTCCGAAAAGTTAGTATATTTTTTGTGTTTTAGAAGTTGTTCAAATTGATCCTTTTAGTTAAATATTCTAATAGACGAAAGGAAAGCTCGAAGATAAGTTGAAAATTTGATGTTTAACTAGAGGTTGCCCGTGACTTTTTTGCATTTATAATATTGGTACGTAATTACTCGAATCGTCTAGTATATTAAGAGATATTTCAAATTAAAACTAACCCTCAAACTAATAAAATATTACAACTAATAAAACATTTAATAACTAACAAGATCTTATCTGATATATTGAATATCGAGATAGCGAACCTTAAATGCCTGTATACCCTACGTAAATATCTTTATTCGTAAAAGGGGGAAATATATTTTCATTTCTAAGTATAAGTACAATTTTCTCCCTATTCTCATTTATAATAAATGTAAATAGATTTCCCCCTCGAATTATAATTGGCTAGAAGTCAATATCTAAGCCAGTTCACACGAGATGAATTTCGTGGCTATCTCAACCCTTCAGTGCGAACGCTGCATAAATCACTCAGCCCTGATACGTACACACACACACGTGTACGTCTTATACACACACAAGTCTACGTCCTACATAGATACGCACACAAGCGAGATAAGTACACATACGGTCAAGGGAGTAATGGAGTGTCTCTCGAAACCCTGGATATATTTTATGTCTGCGTTTTTTTTAATCAATAAATTATGTATCTACTTTACACACGCAAAAATTTAATGATTTACTTTAATTTAATACCTCGATCGTGGGAATCGCAAACACAAAATATTTTCAATTGCTATGCCGGGTACCGAGGATCTATGGGTTAATGGGTTAATAAACTATATATACTTAACAGTAAGTTTGACAGAAAGTAGCTTATGACAAAATCTTTGTTAAATAAAAGCTAATTAATCATTTTCTCTGAATGGGTCATTAGTAAGTTTTAAAAATTTGTATCTTGGTATGCTTATATTTTGTTTACTTATAAAATAAATATGTACTCAACACTGTCCTTTCCTTTTTTTGGGCAATCAAAATATTTCAAGGTCATGAAACACTTCGTCCTCTTGACGTGTGACTGGATATGATCACAAATCACCGTAACGCCGAACGTTATGTCGTCGATGGTCGGAAGTGGGCGGCTATTTGTGCTATACCGTATACGCCACGGACAGTCCATGTGGTGCGAGGTACAAGCGTTGAATATTTTTTTGTTGCGAAAAAGGGTTAGCTAAAAGTGTTAAGAAATTATAACAGCCAAAACAACCCCCGATTCAAACCCTAATAAGTATCAGGAATCATAATCTATACTAATATTGTAAATGTGAAAGTGTGTCTGTCTGTCTGTTACCTCTTCACGCTTAAACAGCTGAACCGATTTTGCTGAAATTCGGCATGGAGATATTTGAGTCCTGGACTCCTGGGAAAGATAGGATAGTTTTTATCCCGGAAAAATGTACGGTTCCCGCGCGATAAACTAATTTTGGCTCAACGGTGTTGGCATCATAGTACATATTGAACTACTTTAAAGAAATATGTGGAAGCTGCTGACAACCTTTCATGAAAAAGACAAACTGAAATTCTCCAGCACTGAGAGGGCTGATATAGGGCTAAAGGCATATTGCTAAGAAAAACCTTAGTTATATGATCGAAATCGGTCCATTTACAAACTGTAAAATGTAGGTTTGCATATTATTATTTATTACTTTGTAGCTTTTATTTAGTTTTATTTATAAGGAGCGTGCGCCAGCAACAAGATAAACCTGTCAGGGTTTTTTGTTAAAATGTATCTTTTATATATTATTTTGGTTAATAAATTAAAAAAAATAAAGAGACTACGATGCCACGGACATAGAGAGTCAGGCATACATAAGGATCAAACTTAAAACACTCCCAGTTTTTCATCAGGGGTTAAAAATCAACTCTCTTGAGCTCGTCTTACGAATTTTCAAGCAGATCACGTGTCCGGGCATCAATGATAATTTGGAATTTAAAAGTGTACAACGCCGGTAAAGAAGTTTGCACTTCAAAAACTCGCTTCCTCTCATGTCTTGGTCGGGTCGTGTTCCCAGCACCCTTCACTGAAATATGTCCGCGAGAGACTGTTATTACGCTTTAAAGGGCGTAGGGCCCGATATTTCATGTTTACACTTCTTTTACTGCCGCTTGGATGTATGTACATACATCTTATTATGTGTCTTTTACGTGTTATTTCGTGACAATATAAACTTAATACGCGAACAAGTAATCATTTAATGAGAGTATGGCCGTTACTCTTATGGATCCTATTTACATTTTTTTTTATGTAGAATATGTTTTTGTTACACTATGTTTTGTCCTTGTTTGATCGTTAGAAAAGTCACTTGATAGACATTGACAAAATAAAGAGTGTAACTTATACATACGTATACAATATACATGGTTTGGATCTTTTTATTAGTAAGGAGGCTAGTGCTTATAGGTATTGGAAAAAACCAAAAAAATACGTATTGAGTTATGAATACAGTTATATTCTTAAGATCTTTTAGAAAAAGACTAAATTCAAAATTCAACAAAAAATTATATAATGCTCGACAGTTCTTTTACACGAAAAAAAATGTTTTATTCATCACTGTAAATGTATATCCAATCAATGTTCATTTATTCATTTGTTTGCCGAAAACTTGAGCAATAATTTTAAATTGTAATTCAATTTGAAACAGACGTTCAGCGACCTCAGAATGTGCGATATCTAAGCCAAGACTTTGCGCACTAAAACAAAATGGCGCCGCTTCGGTTCTAGATTTAACTTTATGTACCCTCGAAATAAATATCTCATAGTTAGTTTTATCTTAGGACGTAAAGTGACTGTTAATAAAACTGGCTGGATGGTAACTTATCTTGCGACAGCTATGCGACAGGCAATAAACAGGTTGTGTGTCAAAATTTCCATCACAAAAGATTTGAGCGACAGCAAGTGGTGTACAATATCAGCTGTAAAACGTCCGTTGCATACCTTTGATTTGTTAAACTTTTCATTAGTATTAAATTTAGAAAAATCGTTAGTTTTAACGATTTCTTTCATCATCAAAAATTGGTAATACAAAAAGAGTGTTGTGAGGAGTAAGCAACGTACGTACGTAACGTTTTAAATAAATAAATAGAAATAAAATTATAATAAATCGGTATAAAGCAACATTATAGCTTAAGTGAAAAGGTATATGAACACTACTAAATTATATAAAATACTAAATAAAATACTAACTATAATACTAAATAATACGACTAAAAGCACGATTCTTCGATTCATCGCATTGCAAAGTTGCGTCCAACATTCAGTGTAATATAGAATCAAACGACAATCCGGACCCTCCCCGGTGAGGACAATTACAATCGTCTTCAGACTCCTTACCTCCTGAATGATCCGCACTATGGCACTTATGGCGATCTCTACAGTCTACACCACGGCCATAAGTGGAGCGGATAGCGAGAAGCTTTCTCGTCATGTCTCATGACTATGAATCAAATAATAAAAAAAGTTTATCTCGTAAATGTACTTTTTTCTACAATAACTAGGCGAGCGCGGACGGAAGCCACGGAAGACATGTAATAGGCCCTCGCGTCTCCGTCCTGCGCGGAAGTAGGAACACGGTCGGGTTTTAGTGGGTACAGCTGCGGCCACTTATCATCTCTTCGGCCGTAGCAAGTCCCACATACCCCGGTGGTCCTTCCCCAACGCTGCCGGGGATGCGTAATAGCATTTCCCGACCCAAAAAAAAAAAAAAAAAACTGACACGATAAACAACGTTTAGCCATATAAATTATTTCTAGTATCAATATAAAAAGTAAATAAATACTTACCTATTCTTAGGCCTAAGGAATGCACGTACAAAATTTAATTAAAATCGGTTTAGCCGTTTTGGAGCACAAAAACTTTGATACGAGAATTTTATATATTAGATTATATTATCATATTATGATATCCAAAGTATCTACATGCCAAATTTTAAATCGGTTTCATTGAAAAGACGTAACACACAAACTCTTTTAGATCTATAATATTATAGTATGGAATGTGTTTCCTCCGTGGTCCAGTATGAATAAAAAAAAAAGAATTTCTTTGCATTCTCATAAAAAAAACAGAAACAAATAACTATTTTGTTCTTGATGACCCAGTGAACTTCGTGTCACTTCTCTCCTAAAGCCTTTCCTAATATAACCCGTTCTCAAGTTTTAGTGAGACTAACAAAATTTGAAATTCATTTTTATTTACTTGGGTTGTATTAATTTGTACTCGTATAATTTTCTCCGACTGCCGACTGGAGTACATTATACGAAGCAAAGAAAAAACACTGGAGGAATCCAAATTGATTAGGGTTCTTACGATGTTCACACTTCAGTGGTGATTCAGTGGATATAGACGATTTAGGAATCTTAAATCCAAGAAAAGTCTACCTTAAATCGCTCTGTCTAGCTAAAGACCTAAATAAAAAACTATAAAGTTGTGTTATTAAAACGAGATGTTGTACTGAAAATCGTTACGAATGAAAACCATCTTATAAACTTTCCCGGAATTTAAAGCATATCCATGATAAATTTTATGAAAATCAGTTCAATGACTTAAGACTAAATATACATCTTTAGGTACAGTCAGATAGACAGATTCGTTTGTAAACAACAGAAATAAACATGACAACTGCTGCTATCATGCTGCTATGCTTAGATGTGCCCGTTTTGAGATTTGGTAGCAAATGACGGCAACGAAACATACAAAGAGAATTTAATCACTACGTTTGAAATATTATTAACTTTAGATTTCTTTTCATACAGGAGCTAACTGAAGCTCATAAGAAAGATCTTCGAAAACTTGATAACGCTGTTAATGATAGGTGCTAATTGACTCGCTACTGTTAAAAAAGTCTGTAAAAGGTAAAATTAATTTTAATCACTGCCCGCTCTGCCAACCTCAGTTCGCGGTCTCATCACAATGTCATGGCGGAAACTTAATATCCCACTAGAGATCGGCCATTGTACTCATCACGATATTACAGTTTAGCACACACCCCATGCCACACACTTCAAGCCACGCCATACTGCAAACCATGCCATGCCACACAGGGTCGGTTTTAGCACTACCGGCGCCCTGGGCGAGATTTCTTCGGCACCCAGGGTGCTGGTAGTGCTGAAAAATTTAGCGCCTCTTTCGTTTGCCTTGAGCGCCCCTTTTTATCCGGCTCCTGGGCGGTCGCCTAGCGTCACCCCCCCCCCCCCCCCCCTAACACCACTACTGATGCCACACACCAAACCGTGCCACTTATCAATCTTATGTCTTTCTAGTATTTTATTTATCATGCAGGTATCAGCTTTTCAATGTTCATTACGAAGTATTGTCAGTTACAGCATTTTTGCTTTTTTAGAGAAATATAAATTTATATAGACTAGTGAAAATATCTATAGCGTATATAATATTATTACTAAAGGCTGTCACAGACAGAGCAGGTAATGTAAAGATGTATATTATAGCACGATACATCTCGATACATCTCGGTACATCTTTCTATAGAAATCGTCAGGAGACCACACACAACAGCTATAATGTATATTTTTACATTATAGCTGTTGTGTATGATTTCTACAGAAAGATGTATCGTGCTATAATATACATCTTTACATTACCTGCTCTGTCTGTGACAGCCTTTATACTTCTACAAGTATATGAAAATTATTAAAAGGTACTGTGCGGTGGTATCTAGCTTAGTTTATCGCACGAGAACCGTACATTTTTCTGGGATAAAAAGTATTCTATGTCCTTTTCCGGGTCTCAAAGTATCTCCATACCAAATTTCAGTAAAATCGGTTAAGCGGTTTGGTTGTGAAGAGATAACAGACGGATAGACAGACACACTTTTGCATTTTTAATTTTAAGTATGGAGGTATGGATATGGATTGATATTACTATAATAAAATATTTTTTAATTTGCTTTCTTTAAAATACAGCGAACTGTCGTCTATTTTCTGTGTTAGCTGAAACCTAAAAAAATCCAGATTATGAAAATGAAGCTGCGCTAATATTTCGCCATTCGGTAGACTCTGATAACTATCTTGTCATAATCTTTTAGTAATAGTCGATAGTCATCATAATTGGAGCCATTTTCCCGTAGTATCAGTTACTCATTACGTTTTGTGAATTATTTAACACGCTTTTAGTAAATTAAGTGACTATCACGTTGAAATAACGAACACGCAGATTTTATTAGATAAGATTTGTATAAGACATTCTATAAATTAAAACTCTTTATTTTTTGGTTGGCAAAAGTAAGTACGACTCATGTGTATGATGTTTTCACTGGCATATGAGTAGTATTAGATTTTATTAACCTAATAATAAATGAATCTGACAATATTAAAATAACCGGCCAAGTGCGAGTCGGACTCGGGCACTAAGGGTTTCGTACCATTATAGAGCAAAATTAGGCCAAAAATTGTATTTTTTGTATGGGACCCCCCTTAATTTTTATTTTATTTTAATTTTATTATTTAATATTAAAATTTAAAACACCTATTACTAAGGATTTTGTGAAAAATTATAGTACCTACTTCTTGCCATTATTGATATAGAGCAAAAAAGGCCAAAAAATCACGTTTGTTTTATGGGAGCCCCCCTTAAATATTAATTTCTTTTTAGTATTTGTTCTTATAGTGGAAATAGTAGTGTTAAAATTTTCGCGTGTATATACACGCGAAAATTTTAACTCTCTAGCTATTACCGTTCTTAAGTTATGAGCCTGGAGACAGACAGGTCTAGACGGACAGACAACGAAGTCTTAGTAATAGGGTCCCATTTTTACCCTTTGGGTACGGTACCTTAAAAAGCACTTTTATAGTAGCTGTTTTAGCACTGACCGTTTGCAGTCATAAAACTGGAAATAATCTGAAAAAAATGTATTTCTGTAGTTTCAAAATATTTGTATACTGCTAGGAACGATCCATAGTAGGGTTTTAATAATATCCTTAGTTACCCTTGTAGGATATAAAAACCCTATATCTTAAACGCATTAACAACATTTTAGGGCGTTTTAAAATAATATTTATAAAACAGTATCTAAGTTAACCCAAATCCGCGAGGAAACCCACAAACAAAGAAATTTCCTGTACACAATATTTATGCCTTTTAATAAAACTTTGGCCACAAGTCAAAAATGTAGCAATAACACGATGATTTAGCAATGCAGGTCTCATTAGAGTTGTAAACCAAACACGGAATTTCGAGAAACTTCCGTAATATTCGGAACAAAGGCCGCAAATTGGCCGAAGTAACTCGTTACAACAAGTTAAGTCGCCTGCACAATAAAACTCGGCGTTTAACACTTTCTGTGGGGCCACTAAAGGCGCGACATTTACACTTAGGCTGGCCGCATACACAGTACACACGTTAACGTATTCGTAAACGGTAAACGTGTATCCCACTACGGAAAACTAATTTGGAAATAGATTTGCAAATTAGTTTTCCGTAGTCAGATATCCGAATGCATGGAATCAGTGGAAAATACATGAACTGGCGCACCCCTTCGGTTTTTTCCAAATGGAACGAATTCCGCACGTACCGTCGAGGAAATTGATTCCTAGGCAGTTGACGGACCTACGCTAAATGGTCGGCTTATGTCAATTCAATGTTAGCTATGAACGGTCGGATGAGTTTGAGTTGAAGCGACCAAATTACTTAGGTCCGCCAACTACCTAGGAATCAACTTCTCTGATAGTACATTGCAAGGGCAGGCCAGCAAATTCGCGCGTGAAAGAAACGAACGTTAGTTGTACGGAATTCCATATCATATTATTATTTATAGTAAATACATGCCGCCAGTTAAATGGCCAAACGTCGTTGCGTAGGTAATGAAAAAAGTCAGTCCCCCGGTTCGGCAGAGATTTGTAGCTTCGCACTTCCCCCTGCTAACTCACCGTGACAATCGTGTGCTTATGTCGTCCATCCACTAGTCCTCTGGATTACTTGCTCCGGTTATGGTGATTGGATCTATATTTAATTATGTATCTTACTATATTTCAATATTTGTATGTAATACTATGCATGTAGAAGAATTTAGTCAGCCTCTACAAAACAAGAATCATTAATGTAGGAGGTGCGCACTTCATTTTGTATACGTTCAGTGTATCATTGTTGTGCAAATCTATCTTTTGTATTTATAATAATTGATTTATTATGATTAAGATATAACATACTATTTAACCCCATACTCCAAACTGGCAAATATCCATTCAGATGATAATTCAGATGATAATCAAATCCAGCGCTGGATAGCTACTGAAATAATGTAAACGGCCACTGAAATGTACTGGAAGACTGGAGTCTAGAATGCAATTCAGTCCATTCCAGTACCGATTTATTCCAGTAGCAAACATTGTTGGATTGGGTTACTGCATTGGAAATTGGAATAATGTAAACCACCCATAAAACTTCAGAGCCTCTAGTCAATTTTTTCTTTATCTCTATCTCTTCTTTATAGAATCACCGATCAAAATGTACAGAATTGACATTAAACGAGTCGAATGGTCTTGGCTAAAGGGCCAGGACTATAAAGGCCAGCTTGCACTAGTCCTTTACAAACCGATTTCAGGCAACGTTACACACCGATTCCGTGTTCAAATAGTTTTTATCTATTACCTTGTCTACGAGTCCATGACGTAGTTTAGTTGCGGCGGGAATCGCTGACGCGTCGACCTCGGGGGGCAATAAATGTCCAAACCGGTGCTTATGGGGGCATTAGTTCCGACGCGCTACGTGAGTTTAACGTATGTATACAATAAATGCCACTATCTTCTGTGTGAAAGGTTTTGAGATAAAGTTTGGAAAAAAGCGGGTTGTAAGCCACAAAATATGTCCTTTCCCGGGACTCAAAATGACAACAGTCAAAAGACTTATTGAATTCAAAACTTTTTAGCAGTCAATATTTTCTTTGACGTTTAATCATTAACTCTGAATATTATTACCGTAAGTTCTTTCTACATTAACACGTAAAATATCTGAAGTTTGACAGACCCAAACAGCATCAACCTAAAATTTTCTGTAATTATTTCCGTCTTTTGTACCGTATTAAGTGCGGTAAATGTTGTGATGTGTTTCCATATCCCATCTGATGATGGCGACCTGTCAATACTGTCGCACAGGGAAAAAAAAACAAAGGGTGAAACAGGCCCTAAAGTACCCCGCAAACGATCAAATTTGTTTGACAAACATGTTTGATGTAATTTACGTTTTCATCAAATAGCAGCGCAGATGATCAAACGTGCATCAAACACGTTTGTCAAACAATTAGCTAGAATCGGTTTGAGATCATGAGATTTTGTTTGACAAACACAGCGGAACACGTTCAATCACGTTTGTCAAACGCTACGTAATCCAAATTTTCTTCAAACACGTCAAACACGTAGTTTGTTTGGCAAACGCTTCAAACAAAGCTGTACACGATCAAACTGTTTGACAAACACGTAAAATTTGACAAACAATTTGATCATTTGCGGCAATGATATTTTACTTATACAGATCTGTTACGTTCATACTATTTTCCGGCTTAAATCTCTTCCGAACAGTTTTCAAATTCAAAATTGGACTTTGACAGATAAGTGAAACAAAAGATACGAAATGCCATTTACATAAAAGAGACAGACTAAATAAAAGACGACCCAATTGGGTCGTATTTGAAGCTTCACAACGCGCGCGGTAGTGACATATCTGCTTTGAGTTTTTGACCGACTTCCAAAGAGGAGGAGGTAATATGTTCGGCTGTATGTATCTTTTTTTTTTGGTATGTTCCACGATTACTCAGCCGTTTGTGGTACGATTCTCAAAATTCTTTTTGTTTTGTATAGGGCTTAGCTCGAATTTGGTACCATGTTCACAAAAGTGGTGATCTGATGATGGGATCCTTGAGGAATCGAGGGGACTCCTTGAAATTTCTATGGAAACATATAGTGATTTTGATTTTTTCTGAAGCATTCGAGGTAAATGCTACTTAAAAGTAAGACTTTGTACCAGGTTATACCCTGGATCCGAAGGTACCGAACAGAACTTTTGAATGCTTATAGGTAGAGGTTCGGGGATTTCGGCGTTGTTTAAACAACTGAAAGCATAAGCCAACACATGAATTTGATTGATTATCATCATCACAACCATAATTATACCATGGGTCATCACACTATGACCCAATTATTGGTACTTTTCGTGATATTATGCATCGAAGCAGATGTTTTTGATGATGATTTTGCTGTTTGTGGACCGATTTTCAAAATTCTCGTGTTATTGTATAGGATATAATCTTAATTTTGTATAACAATTACGAAAGGGGTGAGCTGATGATGGGATCTATGAGCAATCGAGGGAAATCCTTTAAATTTATCAAAACACTCATAGTGGTTAAAATGATGTTTCTAGTAAGTTAAACATAATATGTTAAGAATAAGAGAAATTTCATACGAGGGTGTCTCTTGGTCCAAAGGCACTGAACAGAACTCCTAAACCTTTGAAGATAAAAGTTTGGAAATTGCAGCATCGCTTAGATAACTGCAAGCATTTACCACAATGTCACTTACAGTAACATAATGTGAATAGTTAACATTCGTATTGGTTATTTACGCATAAGGCCTTATTTTGTAGATAACTAAAAAGAGTGAAATTATTATTTTTAAGAAAAAAATTAAAACCGACTTCCAAGGTAAAAACAATAGTAATATGAACTAAAGTGTTAAATAACTCTAACTCTTTAATAGTGCCTTTTTCAGAATTCGTCTAAATCTCAACTATTTCTGTACATACTACAGTCTTCATTATTTTGAAGTCGGTACCAGTCCCAAAAGTTTCAGATATTTAGACTTTATTGAACTCACGATTAAATTAGCTGGTACCGACTTCAAAGTAATGAAGACTGTAGTATGTACAGAAATAGTTGAGATTTAGACGAATTCTGAAAAAGGCACTATTAAAGAGTAAGAGTTATTCAATACTTTTTAGTTCATATTACTATTGTTTTTACCTTGGAAGTCGGTTTTAATTTTTTTCTTAAAAATAATAATTTATATAATATATCATTGGTTTGCGGGCTACTTTAGAGTATTAGCTACTATTTTATGTAGATAAAGTTGCGGACAAAACGAACAGAGAAAAAAATATCCAGCAATTTTTGAGTGTTGGTTAAAATATACCTATTCTAAAACATCTTATAACTTTCAAACACTCAATATAACTTCCTTCTCGTGTACCCCCCTAATGATTTCCTCAAGCACGTTCTGATACATTTCCTGCGCGACACAAAACATAAAACAATTCAAGTACCCTTTATTTCCGCGACGCAATCTCTGCCAATCCCCTGGCGGATGAAATGCAAACTACAACTTCCATCTTAAATCTAAATAAATATTTATAAATAGAAGTGACTCGTGACTTCGTAGTTCGTGCGCATTTTACGGAAATACATATACATTTTGCTGTAAGTAGAACAAAACATTAGACGTAGAGACACAATATTGCTGAATAGTTACTATTATATTATTATGGTAGAGGGTAAGAGGTCTATAGTTACTAGTTGGTATTATTAATTGTCCATTAAAATTGATTTTAATTTTTGGAACGTACCCAGTTAACCCATTAACCGCCAAAATGAAACCAATAGTATTTTCTTAACAAAACTTGCATTTATCTGCAGTTTATATTATGTTAAATAAATGAAAAATAAAAGAAAAATTTAAAAAAAAATTGAAATCCTCCCCTTTAGGGGGGTGTACTCAGTTAGGTACAACGGCGTGTTATGGGGTACTTAGGTGTGATAAGGTTTAGAACTAAATTTTTTGATAAATACTTTTTTATTACATTTTTCGCACTGACAACGAACTCCTGTATGATTTTTTACATTTTGAAACTATTTATAAACATTTTCGGGGTAGTAATCGATACAATCTTCAGGTAAACTAGAGACTGACGAGGAGGATAACTTCGTTTTTCATTACATTTTCTGACATAATTAAAATGTTACGATGTTTCGTCGAAACAGAATATAAGCCATTCTATCATCAAGAGTCGTAAGTGATAAATGCAAACGCTAATCATTGACAATAACAAAAAAAAAAACATATTTCAAATAAATAAATAAAATCTATCATCATCTTTAACCCAAAGAGGTGAGATTTGCGTTCCGTCTTTTCTCATAATTACTAGTAGTATCTGTAGCTGAAGCTAGTAAAGTTTTGTCCTTGATATCCACTAATAGGCATAAGGAGTAAAAAGTATACAGGATGATTTCTGGAGTCATATTTCTTACTTACGAAGGAGTGTGTATATTAGCTTATGTTACCATAACAAATTGCAAGTGTCAAATTTTGTAGTATTATAATATCTATTCTATACCTTGTGCGTTTTAAGATGATATGCGTGACACATAATAATTGACAATAGTAGGGAAGTTACCTAAAAAAATAATCGATAATTTAAAAATGTCGAATCACTTCGTAAAGGAATTGCAATCGAAATCATCGATTTCATACTGACGTTTCAGAGTGGCGCTGGCGATTTAAGATGGCCGCCCTTTTTTAACGATTTGATTTCGATTCAACAGTGGCAATCTCTATTGACATAAGTCCCGTTTCATCCATCTGACATTTTTCAAATGTTTTCGTAACAATAATTTTATACTCTTATTTCACAGTTAATATTTATAATTTTATATTAATAAGTTAGCATTTAGCAACTTTTCATTTTTATTCATTTACAATTATAGGAAATATTTATTTTTGTAGATGGAATATAATTTATTACATTTTGATTTTTTTTGTTTTCTTGTAAAAAAATACCGTAACAAGTAATATGAGAACTGTCACCCATATCATCTTAAAACGCACAAACTATAGTTGATACTTGCTTCATTGTTACTGACAAGATAGATTCCTCTTACAAGGTTTAGCTACTGTCAAATCTTTTAGCTGCTATTTTACCTGCGTTTTTCTGTCTACAACGTCTGTAATTTCAGGACACAGAAATGTATAAGAGAGCGGACATTTTCACTATGTTATGAGTTTTCTGAATGTATATGATAATTTTTATTTACAAAAGGAGCACAAAATAGATTTTCCTTAATATTCATAACGATATCAGATGTTAAAATTAATCAAACTCAATATTTAAAAAAAAAGAAGGGTTGCACTCCGGGAGTGCCGGCAGAAGTGAAAACTTGATTATTAACGTTGTGCATTTTTTTTAACCCATTTTTTATGAAAATCGATTATTAAAAAATCGATTTTTTTAATTAGTCGAAACCCTTACAATCGATTAAATTTTTAACCCATTTTTTATGAAAATCGATAAAAAAAACCAATCGATTGTTCGATTAATCAATTTCGATGTTACAACACTACTCTCCAACCGTCATACGGTTTTTCCAAGGTTTTTCGATCAGCACGAGAATCTGACGCGAGTTTCACAGTTTTTACCCATCCCACAAAAGTGCTCAACGCCGCTAAAGAAGTTTTCACTTCAAAAATTCTGAAAAAAGGAAAATTTTGCTAGTGGATTCGGCCGTTGTACCCAACTAGGTACAGTAGTGTTTGAATCACAATTTTTCCGTCTATTTCAATAATCTACCACAAACTTGTTATTTATTATATGGATAACAATGTATTGAATAAAAAAACAAACACATAAAGTGGGTGAATATTATACGATTAAAATAAAGAGAGAATTTATGAGCTTACTCCTGCAGGTCGCAAAACTGTAAGTTTCAAACCTACCATATGACTAAAAATATTGGTTGCCAGTATAAATTTGCTAAAAATGTTGAAGCTTTATCTTTAATCAAATATATAAAATAGAAAACTGAGATGTGATACCACAAAATTTTGAACTATCCTTAATTTTGTATGTGTACCCAATTTGGTACAGCGGCGGTAAATGGGTTCAGAAGATACTAAAAATAATATTATAACATTTCCTTTAGCACTATGAGTCAATTTTCCAATATTTTATGAACATGATCAGAAAACCTTGTCAAGCGACTCGTCTTAAATAACGTTGTGAAAATCAATTTATCACATTGTTGTACGATATTGAAATATCAATTAAATCAACAAATAGTTTTAATGCAATAATAATTATTGTAAGTTACCTTAAGAGTCCGTATACGAAATTTGCCGATTTTGCTGATTTAACATACGTGATTTAACAGTTAAAATACAGTATTTCTATAAGTTTTAATGCACAACATGTAAGATCATTTCAGTTATAATCTAATGTTGGAGCTAGATTTTTTTTAAGTATTTTTTAATAATCCAACTCAAACCCGCGACAGTTTTGTGATTTTTGCTGTATAAGGTTTAGAATATCACCTGTTTATGGATTGTATTGACGTCTTAACGGTATGAAAAAAATACAATGTACTGTTGAGAAAGTCGTCTATACAATGTTGAAATTACTTTTTACCACTTTAATATGAAATAGTTGAGTAAAAAAATATGTAACTTGGCAAAATTTTAGAGAAAATGGGAAAAGAATTGCTGTTAATTTCGGCAACTTGGAGCTGTAATTCATAAAAAGAAAACGACAGAAATAATCTATAGATAAAATTCTATCCAATTCGAGAAACAAGAAAAAAAAAACAAATTGTGCCAAAAAACACGATTCAAAACAACCAAAATCTCACATTTAGTGGAGTTCCCAGAGCGTAAAAATCGTGCAAACCTCCGATTTTTGCAATAGTGGATGAAAAATGAAAAGAAAAAAAGGAATGTGTAGCTGATAAGATAAATAATAAAGTTTACCTATTGAAAAGTTGTGCTTTTGATTTTTAAATTATTCTCTTCCACTTCAAGTAAACTCATAAACTGTAAAATTTGAAGAAAATTTGCATATTTCTTTCTACTAAATATATAGCAAAATAATAAAATATATTATTATTTTTTTTGATTTGTGTCGTTGCTTATACTCCAAAGAAAGAAAATAAGTTGAAAAAACATATAATTTAGATTTAAAATAAATATTTTTGTATGTAGACGAGCATACCTCCGAATGTGCTTGTTGTGTGCCTCGCCAGGTTAATGGCGTTCCTATTTTTCTTTGGTTTTAAATAGGAAGTTTAAAATTATTTTT
The DNA here is from genome assembly GCA_963422495.1 of Polyommatus iphigenia. Taxonomy (NCBI): domain Eukaryota; kingdom Metazoa; phylum Arthropoda; class Insecta; order Lepidoptera; family Lycaenidae; genus Polyommatus; species Polyommatus iphigenia. Next base: position 1,224,728 of record OY730189.1, read on the forward strand.
TAGGCTTAACAAAGCCTTCTATTTCTTAATGTGTATCACTTTTTAGCTCTTACTTTATTAAATTTTCTAAAAATGTAGCACAAACTTTTCACGGATATTTCGAAGAAAATCTGTATTTTAATTCTTTTGGTTAGGTTTTTACAAAATAAAATTGATTTTTTATTTGTTTTTTTTTCATTAATTATATTTGCTAAGACATACTTAAAGGAAAAAAATACAAATTAGGTTAAGAACTGATATTTTTTGTATTCAGGTAAGCATTTTCCAAACATAGGTCGCAGCATGCGTCTTTAGTACGTACGTGAGATTTGTAGCACCCATTTTTTTTTCTGGCTTTAAGTAGGAAGTTTAAATATATTTCAAAGACTAGAATAAGTCTTTTATTTGTCGATGCATTTAATGTTTTAGCTCTCACTTAAATAAATTTTTAACAAATATAGAAAAATATTTTCGGTCTATTTTACACATTTTTGGAGATATTTAAACGTTTTTAAGTACTAAAAAGTTATCATTTCTCTAAAAATTAAATACACACAACAAGTAAGTTTAACACACTTTTCGTTACAACCCTTAAATCCACCCAAACCCTTTTATCTTGATTACGACGAGCGTTAATCTCTAAAAACTTTGCAAAAACCTTATAGTTGTATTTAGCTTAGCAAAGCAAACTTTCTTTTTTAAAAATTGTGTATTTGGTTAATTTTCAACGTAAACAATCGGATAACAGTAATTAAATAATGGGAACAAGACAAAAAAAAATTTTCTGGACCGGTTTTAATATTAATTTTTAATTAAGTAACTAAAAAATTAAAAGCACAAAAAATGTTTTGGTAAACTTTGCAAGTTATAGTGTAAAAAAGAAAATTACACCTCAAAAACAAAAATCCATTCACTATTACAATTTTCGGAGGTTAAAACCTCTGGCGACTGCACTAATTATATTACTCGCCGCAAGGCTCGAGTCGGCAGTCCGCGCTTAAATATATTTTTAAATCTAATAATTAATGTATATTTTTTTTAAATCTAATAAGGGAAAAAACCAAATAATATTTCTGTAGCGAACCTTTGCAATTCATATTCATCGGCAAAATTTCGTATACGGACTCTTAATAAACAAGGAACTTTCTATATCGTGACTAAAGAAAAAGGTTTGTTTGCGCCAACCAAACGTTGTATCGGAGGTAAATATTTGTTTTAAGTTAACGATACTCTCATATTATGTAAACGCGGAATTTCCACAAAGATATCTTTGAAGAGCCATTGTATTTTTATTCTGAATTGGCTGTTGTTCCATACAAGGATTGTAGACTTACTATCACAAACGCTTTGTCAGGATAGATTTGAAATAAGATTGAATATTTTCTTCCATTTTCCTCCGAGATGACTTGTTTTTTGCCATGCCTTAAAAGACAACTAGGTAAATGTTATCAGGCCTGTATTTACTTTGTTAGTGCGAGTGCAGGTGATTAGTGATTACGAGAAAATAAGGCTTTCTCCTGATTACTAATCACCTGCACTTATCACTAATCAAAGTTAATACAGGCCCTAAGTTCCAACTTCTAGTTGACGAATACGAATTTTGAACCGACTTCCAAAAAGAAGTAATTTCAGTCTTTTTAATATTTCCTAATTGTGTCCTCCTAATCTTATTTATTTAGCTTTTAAGGTAAAACATTCCTAACAGAAAATGGCTTGAGGTAGGTACAGGTAAACTCCAAAATGGCCCTAACCTCAACTTGGGACTTTTAACCCATCAGTCGTGGCAAAACGAGACACAATAGCTTTTACATTGTTATCGCGGCCGGATGTGGCCGCTTGGGGCTTTATGAATTAATATTATTACGCTTATCCCTCTTAATTGGCATGTGTTTAATGCACTACTATGTATATTAGGTTGGATTGCACCATCTTACTTTAACTATAACTGTAACTTTAACTATAACTTTAACTATAACTACAGTGCAAAATGTCAAATCTTTGACATGATCTAAATTTTTCGTGAATATTTACTATGTTTTACAGTGTTATATTTTTCCTGTTGATTTTTACGGATAATTAAATTTTTTATACCCTCAATCCCGTTACCTGTAGCTTCAATAAAAAAATAAACGCAACACACATCTATAAATTTCTCCGATCAAAGTTAAGATTAAAGTTAAAGCTAAAGGACGCCATATTTAACTATAACCATAACTTTAACCTTAACTTTAACTTTAACCACGCCTCTGGTGCAAGTTGCAACCCACCCTAAATAGCACATAAATTTAAACTTTATATAACTGTTCAGAATATATTGATACTCATCACACTATGGCCCCACTTGTCAGCAACAGTCGCCAGTATTTCAGCGACAGTGGGCAGTTTATAGTCCGAGTGTCACTCCCGTGCTATTCTCGGTACTTTATTGTGACATCATCATCATTATTGCTATCGCACTACTGTGAGGTCTCTTTTTCTCGCCGTATAAATCTTCCCTGGAGTTCTACGAATATTCTAAGGCAAAAATTTTACAGATCGGTTTAGCCATCGTCTAGTTTCAGCAAAACAAACAAATTTTAAAAAAGTGTGGCAGTTGGCACTCGGAGATTGCCGCGATAAAGCTATTGCATTGCAGTTTTATCAACTTATTAGATGACGCCCGCAATTCCGTTGCGCCAAAATTCGTTTATCACACGGAATCGTACATTTTTCCGGGATAAAATCTATCCTATGTCCTTTCTCGGGACTCAAAGTATATCCATGCCAGACAGCAAAATCGGTTCAGCGGTTCGAGCGTTCGAGAGTCGGTAACAGACAGACTGACAGACGTTTTGGCGTTCGGAGTGGGGCGTACTAATTTTTTTTCGTTACGTAATTTCTTGACTTGGTCACAACACTATGAAATAGCTAAAAAAATATTTTTAATTTGTAGAGTCACTAGAATCTAGATGATGTCCGCAACTCTGTTGCGCCAAAATTAGTTTACCGCGCGGGAACCGTTCATTTTTCCGGGATAAAAAGTATCCAATGTCCTTTTCCGGGACTCAAGGTATCTGCTTGCCAAATTTCAGCAAAATCGGTTCAGCGGTTTGGGCGTGAAGAGGCAAGAGACAGACAGACAGATCGACACACTTTCGCATTTATAATTATATTAGTATGGATAAGTATTTAAGTAATATGGATTATTATTTATTATGTATATCTCGTCGTCAGGATCAGGACTTGACCTGCGAGGTGCCTGGAGCTCACGTCATTACCATATCCTCTAAGGCTGTCAATTTCCATGATGAATATTAATCGGAATAATTAAGTTATCCCTCCCTGGTGACGGTGTGAATCTTTAATGCTACTTTAAACAGATGTTTGTATCTAATTATCTCTTTCTTTTGTAAAAGAGATACATAGATAAAAAGAGAGACTCTTATCGTACTAACGGCTTAGGTTCGTAGCATCGTAACGAAGCGATGGAATGCGATGCATTTTAAATGAGCCATCATAAACAAGATACACGAGATTGGCAGACTGTTTCTGTAGTATGTTTATAATCTGTCGACACTTAAATCATTTAAATTGAATTTGATGTTTAGTATCCTTTGTCTTGAGAAGATTAGTTAAAGATATACGAGTACATTAAACATAGTTACTAACCCGACAAAATTAAGCCACAGATTACTAAATAGTTACTACGCTTCTTATGTCAATGGTTACTACATTTTAGCAGAGTAAACAGAACAAGGAGTAGGTACCTCGACTTCAAACCAACGCGCGAGTTGGTCGTGATTGTCATGTTCAACATGTTTAACAATGCTAAGTAAGAGCCAGGCCAGGCCTGCGTTGCGGCGTGGCATCGTATAAATCTACGACGCCGCAGAACGCATCGTGAAAATTTCCGATGTAAAGAGTGCTATCTATTTATCTACACTGTGGTGCTAAGCTATATGAAATTTTTGCGTTGCGACATCCCATCTCATTTATGTGCGATGTTGTTTTTGCGATACGACGCCGCAACGCAGTGTTGTGGCCTGGCCCTTAGATATGACATGCTAGGTCACGTACTGCGCGCGCCGGCCGATATGACATGCTAGGTCACGTACTGCGCGCGCCGGCCGATATGACATGCTAGGTCACGTACTGCGCGCGCCGGCCGATATGACATGCTAGGTCACGTACTGCGCGCGCCGGCCGATATGACATGCTAGGTCACGTACCTATGTAATAATATGTTTAATTGCTACGTTCGCGCCATAAGCTAATTGCTACATGAACGAAGCTGCGGGCGACATCTAGATTAAAATAAACAAAAGAATTGATACCGCGTTTTTAAAAACTTGTATTTTTTACCCAACTGCCATAAAATACAATAATATTTTTGCAAACGAAAAACTGTGTACGGAAAATCGTTTAGATTACAAGTTTCAGTTTAGGCGGTTTGTAGCAATATTTCACGCTGTTTTATTCCCTATCGCTCTGAATGAAATCCAAATCTGTACAATGTATGTGAAATTGTTGTTGGTTATCAATTTTGCAAGCGTTTTTGTTTTTGTTTGTTGATTGTATAATGTATGCTCGCAATCGGTACGGCAAACAGGACCGATGTAAATATATAAATATTAAATGTGTTGTTTATAAAACTATTTATACCTTTGATGTTTGTTCGATGTTCAGTATAGATACGGTAAAATAAAAAGGCTGTAATGCTGGTGCATTTATGTAGTTCGTCTAGTGCAGTGTAGTGAGTGCTTAATTTAACTCTACTAAATATAAAGAGAAAAAATGATTATTTATTTTGTTTTCGTCAAATAGGCTCCACCATCCACAGATAGGGATTCACATAATATTATGTACCTATATTGTATATCAACTGAATACAGAAAAGTGTTCAGAAAAATTTGTAGCCTGCATGATTGTCACCTGCTGCAGGAGGACCTTGGAAGACTTGAAGCATACTGTAATATCTACAAACTCGACCTCAACGTAGCAAAATGTTGTTCAATGACTTTCAGCCGATCTTCTAAAGCCATTGATAATTCATACTTATTAAAAAACCAAAACTTAAAAAAGGTTAACGAGGTCCGTGATTTGGGAATAATTCATGACTCAATGCTAACATATAATAAACACTTTCACCACATAATCACCAGAGCTAATAGATCCCTTGGCTTTATTATGAGAATGAGCTCCCAATTCGAAAATATAAAAACAATAAAAATCCTCTACTGTTCGTTCTTTCGCAGTGTTCTAGAGTACATTTCTGAAATTTGGAATCCCCAATATAGCATCCATATTAACCGGTTGGAGTCAATCCAAAGACGGTTCACGAGATTTCTGCAATTTAAATGTAACACATTCGATCATAATAATCATGAGTCCAGGTGCAGGCGATACCGCCTCCTGCCTTTACACCTAAGACGTCAAATAACGGACATCTCGACACTGCTCAAAATCTCGCAACATAAAATAGACTCCCCTCTCCTACTTTCAAAAACTAACATTAAAGTTCCTGGTCGATCTTCCAGAATGTCCTCTTATAATCCCCTTTACATCCCCTTTTCCTACACAAATTATAGAAAAAAATCCTTCTTTATAAGATCCTGCAATAGCTTTAACGATTTGCACAAACGTTTTGACATATTTAACTCAACGGTTATCGGCGCTAAAAGACTTATATCCAAGCATTGGTTTAACGGTGTTCTCTGACTGTCGTTTCATATTAATTATTGATATGTTATTAGTTATTACTAAGTTCATAATTATAACCTATTACGTTTATATTAATTTAAGTTATATGATCTTCTGTACCTTTTAATAATCTATCATTTTTCTAATAAGCGAGTTTTTGTAAGCTTTCGTAATTCATTAGTTTCTAAACGTGAAAACGTGTAAATGGTGTCTAGACTCTAGAGTTTATACAGACTTCTATACATTTAATAAACACTGTATGTTTTCCAAATAAATAAAAATAAATAAAATGAAATAAAAATAGTAACTTGAAGATATCTATTCATTTAATTACTGTTATGTGGAAAGTACAGTTAGTTAGTCCAGCGTTTTTCAACCTTTTTCAACCTTTTTATGATGCAATTTTGATGATGCTTATGATTCCTTTTCTTACAATTATTTAATATAATATCAATATTTTTAAATTTTTTTTCGACGTCTGACCCCCTTAAAGAAACGTCGCAACTCGCAACCCCTCAGGGGGTCGCGACCCACCGGTTGTAGAACCCTGATTTTTGTCATTTTCTCACTCAGAGATTTAAATACAGAACTGAAGTACCAATTACCAATAAAGTGCTTAATTGTAGCATTCTATTGTTAAATTTGAAAAGCGAATAACGATCCAAATGTTAAAATATATTTTAAACAAAAGGCGCTTGCGTTTAATCAGAAAGTGTTCAAACAAAAGCCGAAGAACAATATGCGAGTGACAAAACCAACAACTCTCAACTCGTTCGGTTCGTGGAAAGTGTTGCCATTGTAAGTTTGTAGCCATGATGCATTTACGCCTTGTTGTACGTAGTCTATGTTACAAATGGAAATAATTATACTGTACTCGACGAAACATCGCGGTAGCGGTCATTGACTCCCTGTCCAAAACTTGTCATTTTCTATGCAAAGCCGCGATTGACAACATCTGACGCTTCATTGTCAATCGCGGTTTATATAGAAAATGTCAAGTTTTTGACAGGGAGTCAATGGCCGCTACCGCCATTTTTCGCCGAATACAGTATAGTTATAAATTTATAATGCCATCAATTTAAGATTAAACAACTTAATATTTATAAAAAAGAGTTAGGTACTAAAATTCACTAACTTGAGAAAAATACAAGCGAACAAATTAAAAGTTATGTTTGATTTTGTTATTCTACGAGAGAGTACCTAGTTTTTATTAGAAGGTTACAAAAATTTACATGGTTGGCCTATAACCGACTTGTCATAGACTTTTGAGATGAATATTGCAGTCGACTGCAAGAAATTAAATTCCTACATTCTTAAAAAGTTTCATAGTAGAAAGTTAATTATAAACCAAGATGTATGGTACCATCGAGGAAATTGATTCCTAGGCAGTTGACAGACCAACGTCATTTGGTCGGATCATGTCAATTCAGTGTTAATTTTGATCTGTCGGATGGATTTGACGTAACGCGACCAAACTACGTAGGTCCCCCATCTGCCTAGGAATCAACTTCTCTGACAGTACATGACCCAAAATATTTTTCTTCTTTGTCACCTGATTCAAAATTTGTTAATATCACATTGATCATTGATTGAGAGATTGTTTTCGGCTAGCATAGGATAGAATGTCATCAATAAAGTGTAATGTATAAAGTTAAAAATTCATTTGCATGCATTCACTTGCATTTTGTACATTGTGTAAAGTGTAAAGGAAACGATGCAAATATTGTGTTTGTACATTTCCCGGCAACATTTAAGTTGTGCACTCTATTCTCTAGGCCAGTGGTTCCCAAACTATTTTATTTTTTAACCCACTTTGAAGTTTGCCCGTTTACGGTGGAAGCTGGGCAAATTATATATCAATATGTAAATCTCCAAAAAATGTGGAAATTTGTTTTTTTTATTGCGTAGTAAGTACTAGATTTACACTTTCGCCTCACGCCTTGCCTCGTGACGCGAAAAACTTTGAGAGGCTTCTTAATAATATATTATTTGCCTATTGATATTCAAGCCAACATATTTTTAGTTCTTCACTGTAGAAATCAAATTAATTTTCATTTGATCGCATTGCGATTGTGGCCATTTTTGTCACGCCTAATACTTTAGGCGTGACAAAAATGGCCACAATCGCAAGCTTTAGATCAACGGAAGACCCACGTCGAGTCTTCCGTTGACCCCCGGGGGTCCATCTGGACCACTTTGGGAGTTACTGGCCTAAGCATTCAGTAATGTGACCACAATTTACACACGAAGAGAATGTATTTTAATGGTTCGCGCACGCTATAATCAAAAGTAAGATCTGAAGTTTGTATCTTATTTTCCAGTCTGTTTTGTTATTTAAAATAGAAAATTCAGCATTAGGATCAATTCAGGAATAAATATCAATACTGAGACGTGACGCGTCGTTGCAATGCGATGTATTTTTAATTGACATTCTAAAATAAACTTTATTTGCTACATAAAAAGATACATACGCTTACCACACGAGGTGTCGGGCTGCCTGTTTCAAATAAAATTGGCCTTTCATGCAAAAATTTATCTCAATGCCTCGTGACATTGCAATGTGAATTGACCTTAAGAAGCATTATTGATGCAAATAAAAGTAGCCTTTTCCGTAGTCATTCTACATCTATGCTATATCAAAATGGGCCCTGTAGTGTCTTTGCCCATCAATTGAGACAAATCATGACAAATGACACAATAATTATTCCTCTTCTAGATATTGTTTACAAAGGTAAAAACTTAATTGGCAAATTTCCCAAACCCCTTTAATTAATTTCAATAAAAATTAAACGCTCAAAGCAAATAACCCTTACAGGAATTAATTTGACTAAGAGAAGGGTTTGACGGACATCTATGATAAGTTATAAATAATTGAGTGACTTTGTTCCGTGGCACGTGTAAAATTTCGAGTAATAATCAATAATTTTAGGAGTTTTTATTATTCGTAGCTAATTTCTTGTAGACACACTACGTTTTTGTTTTATTTTTAATTTAATCTTCCTCTAAAAATAAACTTTTTGTTAAGCTTATTTTCAGCTCTATAATAGTATTTTTCTATACAGTTTACTGACAGCTTTTGTCATAAAATAAAACAACTAGTATTCAAAAATGTGCAGTTCGCCTAGCTAGAGTATAGACCTAACTAGATCGTTTTTTTTGCCCGGATAATTAATCGTCTTAGATATTAAATTTAATGTAAGTGCCGTTTCCAAGAAACCGATTGATTGTCTCGTTTAAATTATTAATTTAAAGGCGTGATTTTATTAATATTAAGTACAATTAATGGTTACGTAAATATTTACTTACTTTACTTTTAAAAAAAATAACACAAAGTAACGCTAAACAATATTCTATCCTTGTCTATCGAGAACATTGACTAGGACAAACAATTAAAAAAAAAGGAGGATAAAACTCAACCCGTTCAGCCTTTATACAATCATCCAAATGTTTTCCCCTTGTGAACGTCTTAATCCTCTCGCACGCACTTTGCCATTTATATTTTAGGCCATTTCTGACCCGACACTGCAGCGATACAGACGGAATGCTAAATTCCCTGTAAGTAGAATAACTTCATTCAATATTCACATATTTTTTCCCCGCGCTTTAGAGCAATTTGAATCTTTTGCGTCGCATATAGAGTTTAATATCCAACGAGCGGGGAGTCAAATGTTTAGGTAAAGTGGCCGCTAGAGGTCGGTATAGAAGTTCGCTCGGTTGTTTTCTTTTTATTAAAATTTTAAATGTGAGCCGATACTACGGTTAACGGGTTACAACGGGTACGGGACTACGCGTACAATGTCAATAATGCAGCTGCGGGCACTCCAAGGAAACATTATTGTACATTTACTTTTATATTCACACTTATGTAGCTATTATATCTAACATTACACGTTCCCTTAATAGCTATTTTGGATGGAAATAAGGAAATATAGGTAGTTAATTTGAGTACGCTTTGTCTGTGTCTGAATAAAACTCTTGTATCGCGATGTTTGTTGCTAAATACTTCCGAAACGGCTGAATCGATTCTGTACTTTTACATCTGATAGGCCCGATAGAGTCAAAACCAGGAACAGACTTTCGTCATTTATAAAAGTTGAAAGTTTTTTGTCTATGACCCCCTATAGAGGTACGAACGACCAGCAACTATGTACTTTCGGTCGCGGTTACTTTTGGAGGTATCCCGTATCCAGTTCTGGCCTACCTAACCTTAGATAAAGTATAAAGCTCATTTTATTTTGGGCCATGAGGATTGGCCAGTATCTATTATTCATTCTTGGAGTATCTTTCGTCACTTTTGTCTAGGCAAATCAGGTTCCACTTAGCATTCACTGGTACGGACACTGATTGTGTTTGTTGTGTAGAATTTATCTTGGGAATATGTTGTCGAAATATATTTGAAGACGAGCCACGTACTCTCGATTGGGAATAAGTGTACGATGAGCACGTAAGACCGGCATTTTAAAATAAATTTTTTACCAAAAATGATGTATTCTGTAGTAATTTTATTTAACTAGGTAAAAAAAACTTGTTTCATGGCTTACTAATAAAAAGATGCAAACGTTTTTAATTTTTTTGACCCATTTTGCATAACTGCAATGTCACTAGTCTGATTTTTTTATAAGTAAAAGACAAAATGGTGTGTAAAGTTCTAAATTAGGGGATTTTAAATTAAAAGCAATAAGATATTAAGCAATCAAGTAAAGACGATTATTGAATAAAAAAACATAGTATGTGCATGAATTTTTAACACAACTGATACTACGCAAACACATATTTTTCTCATATTTTGCCCATGGAAATGGGCAAAGTGTTTTGACGGGCCCTCATAATTGATCAGGCGATGTAGTGGGTACCCACATGAATATATTATCGGTTAAACTGAAGGTCTCACGTCCTACAGCTTTGATTTACATCATTATAACTTTCACCCGACTTCGAAGCCAAGAGTTAGGGTTACGATTTTGGTGGTGTATGCCCTAGTAGGGCCTAGACGTAACTTCTAGTCTCATTTAACCCGGCGTCAATGACGTGAAAATAATTACATGGACTATGACGTCGGGTCATTTTGACCCGAACTTTGTAGATACATTTTTAATGAAATTAAGTATGCTACCAGATTTAGTTTGTTATTTATTTAAAAAGGGGACTTTAATTATGCATTTAATATTAAAAAAACCTGTGTTATATGATAAATATTTTTGTTATTGGCTTTCTTCACGGCAGGTGCAAAATCAACCTTGAAAACGTTAAACGTACGTTCATTTTATATTTTCGCAAAATTTTCATACCTATGAAGGATAAATTTTACTAATGAATTTAAAGAGAGGTTTCTATAACTTACTAACATGAAAATAAAAAGAAATCAGTCTTCTACTTTCTCATTCAGAGTTATAGAATTACTAAAGTTATCACAATATGTAATCATGCACTAGCATATAAAAATTGTACAAGCTGGGCATGTGTGAAGTGTTTTTTTGTCTTTTTTAGATGAACAGACTTCACATCTTTTGTAAGTTCTAAGATTTTATTCACTTTTACCTAGATACGTGGTCCTCAAGTTCAATGCCTAAAGCAGCCTGAGACTCGTCATCGTCAAAGTCTAACTCTTGTAACTCTTAAATCCTTTTTGGGCTATTTGTCAATGATATTCTCCTTTAAAACGTAAAAAATAAGGCAAAACAATATTTTAATACTAATAAAAATTAGTCACGAAAATACTACACCGACGATGACACCGGGTCATAATGACCCGTTTTAACTTGACGCGCAAATATCTTGCTGCACACGAGGTATGGCTCTAGCTGTAACAGCTAGGCGGATGGAAGGGGGTTGTAACTCCAGCTATACGAAGATTGGAAAACATTCGATTGGCGCAAAGACACAATATATCCAATTAAACATGACTCGGGTCAATATGACCCGGCGTCATTGTCGCCGGGTTAAACATATTATGACTTGTCAATAGTAATAATTTTGTATTTTTTCGTATTCAGGTTATATATTTTTCGTATAAAGGTCAATTACTAGACGGCGGGAACCGTCCATTTTTTCGGCATAAAAGTATCTATGTCCTTTCCCGGGACTTAATGTATCTCCATACCTCAGATTGTTGTGGATATTCTCAAATATTACTTTAACATATTATTCGCTATTGAATTATATTATAAATCGGTTCAGTGGCTTGGGCGTGAATAGGTGACAGACAGACATAGAGACAGACAGACGCACTTTCACATTTATAATATTATTAGTATGGATTAAATGCCTAAGCTTAAGGCTATAAGTAAATAAAATCTGTTCGAATTACGACCTGTCAAGTTTTGTCACCAGTGTACCCCAGTCTTAGTGCGCGGCCATATTGGCGGGCCACTCACCGAAAATTGACTTTATATTTTAATTTTTGACCGCACACACCGGACACGCTAATGGAAAACCATACCAAAATATTTTTATAGACATGAGCCAAAATTGTAATTATTATATCTACTCTATGGCTTATGCAATCATTAGTAGGAAGTTAGGGTTAAATTGCAATATCGTAAGGGCTGTTTCTTGTCTAGTAATTATAGTTCAGCTTTTAATTGGGTCTAAAAAAGAGATGACCTTCATTGATGTGTCAACCGACTTTTTTTGAAGAGCCTCTGGGGAAGGTGTTTGCCCAGCAGTGGACCAGTCCACTTCTGGGCCTCTTTCAAAGTTTTCACTCATTCCAGTCCAACTCTGTATATCAGTTTGGCTCGTATTTATCTAGTTCATCGCGCCATCTTCATCGAACCGACCTTAGGCTTACGTAGTAACTATTAAGTAATCTGTGCTTAGGCTATATAAATAACTAGATAACGCCCGCAACTCCGTTGCGCCAAAACGGCCGGCCTTTTTCCGGGATACATTTTTAGACACCAGATGTTGAGTTGTAAGGAGGCAAATATATCTGCGAAAACCGTATGCAAATCGGATCAGTAGTTTCCGTGCTAAAGCAAGTCTTTAAATACAAAATCTGACCCCCTCTTTTGTCCCTTTAGAGGGGTGGGGGAAATTTTTTTATACACCACATGTTAAGTTGGAAGAAGACAAATATATCTGCGAAAACCGCATTCAAATCGGATCAGTACTTTTCGTGTTAAAAATTTGACCCCCTCTTTTGTCCCTTTAGAGGGGTGGGGGGAAATTTTTTTATACACCACATGTTAAGTTGGAAGAAGACAAATATATCTGCGAAAACCGCATTCAAATCGGATCAGTACTTTTCGTGTTAAAGCAAAAGTCTTATACAAAATCTGACCCCCTCTTTCATCCCTTTAGAGGGGTGGAGGGAATTTTTTTTATACACCAGATGTTAAGTTGGAAGAAGACAAATATATCTGCGAAAACCGCATTCAAATCGGATCAGTAGTTTTCGTGTGATAGTGGAACAAACATACAGACAGACAGACAGACAGACAGACAGACAGACAGACAGACAGACAGACAGACAGACAGACAGACAAAAAACTGACCACATTTTTGGCTACTATAGCGATGTAGTGACACCCTCCGCTTATTATTTTTTGAATATCTTTAATGTACAGAATCTTCATTTCTACAGTTTTAATATATGTATAGATTATTAAATCAATAATATAAAAATTTATTAAAGCAAACTTAAAACGTGTTTGCATAAGTTAAAATATTTATTTACCTAGATCAAAAACACACAGATAATTTCAATTTATAATTGCTAGTCCAATTGAATTGTTTACCTCACAAATTCACATAGAAATATAAAACCGCAAATACGATATAGAAATCAATTATATATTAACAGTCCGAATAATATATTATTGAAGATTAATTTGTCTGTAATAGATTTAAGCCGTCCACAATTTTAAGATCGCTCGGTGAAAATTGTAGGCAATCTGCACATAATATAATTGTACCGTCAGAGAAATTTATTCATGGGCAGGTACGTCATTTGATCTGGTTATATCATAATACTAGCTGTTGCCCGCGACTTCGTCCGATATAAAGACGTATGAGCAAGCGATAACGCGATGTAGGCGACTCTTAGCGCCATCTGTTATAAATTTTTGTAACTAACTTAATCTGAACAAAGAAGGAAAGAAGGGCATTTCGTACCCACCAATGTAGCACGTTGAGACATATTATTATACCAAATGAAAGGGCTTGAAAAGTTGAACATTTTATTGTATGACGAAAAATCTCTAAACCATGGGAGAAAAAAGTTAATGAGGGTAGAAGTTAAGAAAAAATCACAAAAAAACACCCTGTATTATTGCATCAATTTATAGTGTTGCTGGTAAGGAATCATTTCTGGAAAGTAATCGTATATGACAAACTTAAGGAAAGTGTTATATTTTAGTATATTGTTCCATATTTTTAAGAAATGTATGGGAAAACAATAAAACCTTAAAAATCTAACCTTTCCTGGATTTTACGGTATATTGTTACTTTGGAAAAATTGATTGTAATAAGCAATACTAGCGAATAGTGCAATAATACAGGGTGATTTATTTTTTCCTAAGAAATAAAAAAAACATCCTTTATTATTGCACCATGCGATAGTGTTGCTAATTATAAACAATTTATCCAATATGATAATTAACGAAAAAATCATACAAAGGTTTGACATTCAGCATTTTATTGTTCTCTCATACATTTCTTTGCAATATGAAGCAATACATTGAAATACAACACTTTCCTTGAGTTTGCCATATATAATTACTTTTGAGAAATCTGGGGGCATGGCAGTGCCCCAGCCAAGCTTTTTAGCAAAGGCACGGCCGTACCATACTTTTCTCGAAGCGGTTCGCGGCTATTTCACATCCTCCTTATCTTCGATGTTAACAAAGCTAGAGATTTAGAATTTCGATGACTAGGAGCAAGTATTAAAACTAGCTTAACCTCCAAATTACATTATATTCTGATGAATAGTTTACTAGTTACGGATGGTCAAAGTTACTACGTTTTGTCACTGACTGACAGATCATCAAAATTCTAAGGTACTTCTAGCAGACTTAGAACATTGAAATTTGGTACCCGGATAGGTATTTATTCACAATGAAAGGAAAAATTATGAAACCGGCCAAGTTCGAGTCGGACTGGCGTAGATAGGGTTCTGTACCGTAAAATTGTATGGGAGCCCCCCATAAATAAAAGGTTTATTTAATTTTTATTATTTATTTTTAAAGTTGAAATACAATTGAGTATTTTCTGATATTTCCAAAAACCTTACTGTTACCATTATGAAGATAATAATAATAATAATAATATCTATGGACGCTTCACACCACATCAGTCTGGCCCCGTGCTAAGTACCTGAAGGACTTGTGTTACAGGTACCAGACAACGGAAATATATTTAATACTTTTATACTATACATATATTTAAGATTTTTATTATATCATACACATATTTAATACACATCCATGACCCAGGAACATTGAAAAACTTTTTGTTCCGTCGGCGGGATTCGAACCCGCGACCCCCGGCTTGAGTTGCCACACACTCTAACCATTAAGCCACGGAGGTCGTCATCGAGCACTAGAGAAATAATCAGCGACTAATTGGATTTATATGGGTACCTGCATCGACCGATGCGTCGTTACGATAAACTAAAAAAACACTTTACGCTTGCCGTCTGTGTAAGTATGAACTCCTCCAAATTTGCAGTTTTATATTATTTGTTTCTTAATAATTATGTGCTTATTGCCGAGCCACTATAATAATTTTAAAATAAAGAAAACTATTGATACATTCACTGAATGTTGATTTCAATTACAAAATAAGTTGAAGGCTTGGCTTGAATGTGATCTGAAAACTTTTTACGACAGAAGTATTGCATAGCTATGCAATATTTTGCTTGGCTCCTTTTACATTTAATGTTTTGGTGGGATTATTCCTTACTAGCAACACTACAAATTAATTCAATAATACAGAATGTTATTTTTTCATTTTCGGAAAAAAATTAAACATCCTCTATTATTGCGCCATTCGCTACTATTGCTAATTATAAAACATTTTTCCAAAGTGATTATATACGATAAAATCCAGGAAAGGTAAGATTTTTAAGGTTTTATTGTTTTCTCATACATTTCTTTAAAATATGAAACAATAATCATCATATCAGCCTGTATTCGTCCACTGCTGGACATAGGCCTCTCTCAATGAACGCCAAGATGACCGATCTCCTGCTACTCGCATACAACATGGACCTGCAACTAAACGGAGATCGTCGTCCCACCTAGTTGGAGGTCGACCTACACCCCGATTTCCCAGCCTTGGTCTCCATTCCAGAGTAAGTTTACTCCAGCGATCGTCTGTTGTTCGAGCTACGTGACCAGCCCAGTTCCACTTCAGCGTACTGATTCTCTGCACTATGTCGGTGACTAGTTCTTTGACGAATTGTTTCATTTCTAAGCTTATCCGCCAAAGAAACTCCGAGCATAGCGCGCAATAATATTAAACTAAAATACAACACTTTCCTTCAGTTTGTCATATATGATTACTTTCCAGAAATGATTCCTTACCAGCAACCCTATAAATTGATGCAATAATACAGAGTGTTTTTTTGTGATTTTTTCTTACCTTCTACCCTCGTTTACTTTTTTCTCCCATGGATTAGAGATTTTATGTCATACAAGAAAATGGTAGCTTTCCAAGCCCTTTCATTTGATATATGTCTCAACGTGCTACAGCCTGGGTACGGGTCCCATACAAAAATGCCCCTTGTTCTTTACGCATAAACACCCCCTTACAACCCCTTTTTCCAGTTATAAAGTAGCCTATGTCCTTTCAGACTAACTGTGTACAAAATTTAATTACAATCGGTTCAGTAGTTTTGGCGTGAAAGCGAGACAGACAGACAGAGATACTTTCGCATTTATAATATTATAGTATAGATAATATGTTTGACATAATCCGACCAAATTACGTTGGACCGCCAGTTGCATATGAAACATTTTCTCTGATAGTATAATAATATTTACCCATAAAGGAACAATATCTGCAGAAGCTACTAATCCTACTAATATAAAAATGCGAAAGTCCTTTAGTTTGTTACCATTTCACACCCAAACCGCTAAACCGATTTTGCTGAAATTTAGTATAGCGATACTTTAAGTCCAGCGAAATAACATAGGATACTTTTTGTTCCGGAAAAATGTACGGTTCCCGCGCGATAAACGAATTTTGGCGCAACGGAGTTGACGTCATCTAGTCCCGACATATAACTTCTTACGATCTACCAATAACGATCTGTGTGAGCACTGAGGCCCGAGTGTGAGTTTTTGTTTCACATTCGATCGTGCACGCGTTTGGCGTTTACTAAGATTTAGTATGGGATTTGTACAGCGCCACCTAACGATGCTCACGGGAGTGAGGCCAGTTCCCATACAAAATCTTAGTAAACGCCAAACGCGTTCACGATCGAATGTCAAACAAAAAAACTCACACTCGGCACAACAATAGCGTGTCCCCGTAAACGCCACCAAAGAAACCTAATACCGAACATTGCGCCTTTCCCTTTCATTTTTATCCAACAATCTTAAGTTCCTTCTTGGTCTCATACAAGTGGTACCGCGAGAAAGCGTACGTTGCAAAGGAACTAACTATAGGTAATCAGGGTAAGTTCGGATACAGGGACAGTCCAGATAATTCAAGTTAATGCTAAGTTAAACTATAATCACGGTACGGTACTACAGTCTGTTTGCGGTTGCAGCGCAGTATGGCGTATATGCTCGAGCGCCAGGCAAAAAAAAAACACTGACTAATTTAGTGATAAGTTGAATTACCCAGACTTACCCTATGTGCGAACTTACCCCGATTAATCTCCTATCGTAATAATAATATACAGTTTTTGTTTAGCTTGTAATATATAACTGACATGATGGACTGTATAGTTGTATTTTATTTTTCGACATAACCCTTGTCCGTCACCTAGAATAATACATTATTATTTAGCAGTAAAAACATCATGAAACAGCTACTAACTAAACTTAAGTAAAGGCCGCATTCAGAGATATTAAATGATGATAAAGGTGCCAATTGGCAGCATGAAGCAACCGCAGACGACGTGTCGTCGCGACACTACTGGTGTATGTATTTCTATGAAATACCCTCCGCAGCTAGCGACACGAGGCTAGTGACACTTATTCATAGCAATACATAGAAACCAGTAGTGTCGCGACGACACGTCGCGTGCTGCAACTTCATGTAGCCGGATTTCAACCTGTACTTTAGGGTGAAGCCAAACGAGCGTAATTTGTGTGTTTTGAGTTTCTTGCTGCTACATTCAGTTTCATTTAAAAGACCTGTTTGATTCACACGCGTAATTTTGTGAGTCATGATTTGTATGAAAAGATATTTACGCGACCGAAATTCTGCGACTCATAACTCACAAATTACCCTCGTTTGGCTTCACCCTTACACTTCAATTAAATGAAGAGTTCAACAGATGTATGGGGCTCATATCAAAATCTGAATTTAATTACAGTTAACAAATTAATATACGTTTTCAAGTGTGGCAGTAGGTAACTCAGCCTTGGAAATCAAACTTTCTCAATACAGACGCAAAAACGCGTGTAGGAGTTGGTACAGCATTTTATTGCTATTTTGAGCTATTTTACTCCTTCGATCGCAGAAAAACGAGACACAATGCCTTTCAATTGTTATCGCGGCCCACTTGAGCCTTGCGGGGTTGAAGCGTTAAATTAAGCAAATGTGTGAGTGCTGGGCGGCTTACTACACAATCTTCTGTTAGTAATTGAACTCTTTTTATTCGCTCCATGATTAAGATGAACTTATTCGCAATTCGGTCAACTAGTTAATGTTTTTTATATTGTATTTTGTCCAGGTTGTAGCCCTATTGAAATGTCTCCATTTAAAGGTGATCGCACATTTTTGTACGCGTCGCATTTACGAATTCGTTACCGTATATGAAATGATGAAATAATGATCACCAAATAATATGATGCAAAAAGAGGTAGAAACGCGTATAGCGAAGGCATGGAGGAGGTACTGGTCCCTCAAAGAAGTTATGAAAAACAAGGAAATTAGCACTCACATAAAAAAGAAACTCTACAACACATCTATTCTCCCTGTCCTCACATATGGGTGCCAAACATGGTCATTAACTAAATCCCAAAACATTAAATTAGAGATATGTCAAAGGGCGATGGAACGAAGCATGCTCAACAAATCAAGAAAGGATAGGATAAGAAACAAAACCCTCAGAAACAATACCAAAATAGAAGATGTAACAGTCAAAGTTAAAAAACTAAAATGGAGGTGGACAGGCCATATACTAAGAGGAACAGAAAAGTGGAGTAAAACCATCCTGGATTGGTACCCAAGAACTGGAAAAAGGAGAAAGGGAAGACAATTTAAAAGATGGACGGATGATATAAAACAGGTAGCAGGTAGCACCTGGACTAGACTGGGGAGGAACAGGGAAAGGTGGAAAGCCCTGGAGGAGGCCTTTTGCCAAAAGGGCAAACAAGCTTAAGATAGAGGAGCAACAAAGGAACGAAAGAAAACTACAGCTTGATAAAAAGGCTAAAATTAAAAAAAAAATAAATAAATAAATATATATATATATATATATATATATATATATATATATATATATGAAATGATGTGAAACCTCGCATATTTATCCGCAACGTACGCGCCGAACGAAATGCGGCGTACGATATTAATATTATGTACCTACGACTTAAGACGCGCAAACGAGTCGAGTTCGCTAGTTTATGATTAAGTAATGCAGTTGCCTTGGTCATTATAATCGTAATTATAATACAAACGACTCCCGGTGAGGGACGGAAACAAAGCGGCGATAATTGCCCACCCTGAGGGAGCAGTAATAAAATCCGGGTTCAAAAGTGACGGCAAACAGAGGTATGAATGGAATAATTATTTTCGACTTTTCGAAGTGAAGAAAAGAATAGCGTTATCTTTTCTTCATTTTTCACTCGGTCAACATGGTTTTGTGCTGCAGGTTAGAGATTCATGTTTCACAGTAGTTAAACACCCTTTGTCTACTTTATTATAGTATCAAATCTAGCTGATCCAGCTAGATTTGATGTTACGTTATAGGAATATGCTTCAGAGCCTCAATGTTAGATATTCCCAATAATAATATAATAAATAAAAATAAAATATATTATTTCTATAGTGAAGTTAGGGTTGATTCAGACCGCAACGCGACGAGGCGAGGCGACGCGCGGCATGGTTGAATTGACCCTTAGAAGTAAAAATGTATGGGATTTGACATCCTAAGCGTCATGAAACTTAGCGACACATTTTTTTATAAGTATTCATAATCAAATGTTCTAACTTTGCGATCGCACATAATATTATTTTGTCAGCACCGTACGCGTCGAATGCACCGGATAGTACACGAAAAAATGCGGCGCGTACGGTGCAGATGAATGTGCGAGGTTTCACATCATTTCATACAACGAGTTCCAAAATGCGGCGCTTTGGGCGCGTGCGTGATGATAAATGTGCGATCACCTTAAAGGTGAACGCAGATTTGGCCGCACCGCACGCCGCATTCGCAATTCTTCATATTATTATGAAGTTCCGAAGACTGCGGCGCGGGTACCTACCCTATGAAGTTATAGGCAAGCTCGCATACCTACCTAGGTATGCGAGCTTGCCTATAACTTCATATAAAGAATTCGAATGCGGCGACTGCGGTGCGTGCGGTGCGGCCCAAATCTGCGTTCACCTTTAGCGACACATTTTTTATATTCCTAATCAAATATTCTAACTTTGGTATCAAAAATTTGGAATAAATTTTGACTCGTTGGTGAATAAAGCTCGTTAGCAGACCACAGAAGACTTAAGACCGAAGTGTAACCCAAGAGTCTTTTGTCTCTTATTTCGGCAACATAGGTGTTTGTAGTGGGCGAACTATCGTGTTACGGTAGCTTCTAACTAATCTAAACTCGGAGCTGAGCGGTGTGAAATTATAGAGATACTTACGACTTGTCAAACTCATCTTATTATTCGTTGTTTAGGACTTAAGGCCGTTAAGGGCCCCCGAGACGATCAAACGGTTTGATTCAAATCTTACGTGTTTGATGCAACCGTTTGATGTCGGTTTGAACGGTTTGTCAAACGACACTGCGCAGTTTGATTCAATACGCGCTGTCGAGTACACGTCTTGTGACGAATAAATAGTATTTTTTAAAAGATAAAACCGACTTAAAAATTATACGAAATTGAGAATTAAAATTCCCTATCTCAAAAACTACTAAACCTATTTTGATGAAACTTGCAGAAGTCTCCCAAGTTAAACAATACCTAGTACAACAAAAAATTTAAATCAGACTTGTAGTTCCGGAGATATTATGTGAACACAAACATAAAAACATACATACACTTTTGAAATTTTGCACTTTTGTTCAGATGCGGATATAGACTAACATATACGAAAACTGGGCAGTTCGGGAAATATTACATAAGTACGTATTACACACGCATCGAATAATTGATAACCTCCTTTTTTTAGTCGGTTAAAAATAATGTACTCCAAAGAATGGTACAAAGTTTGTTCAAACGCATCGGAACACGATCAAACAGCGCGTCAAACACAACAAAAATATGAAATTTCATCAAACGAGCTTCAAACACGTAAATGTTTGACAAACCGTTCAAACTAGCTTTGTAAACGATCAAAATGGTTTGAGTCAAACCAAAATTTACGTGTTTGAGTCAAACCGTTTGACCGTCTCGGGGGCCCTTTACACAACATTTTTTCTGGGCCCAATAGTAAGAATGCGTGGCCTTTTTCAAGGGCATCGAAGCGTACTTACTAAATCAAATTACACTGGCCTAAATTCGGGTTATTTTATTCAGGCAAATAGAGTGATGTATTAAAGTGGTAAATTCTAGAAAAAAAAAATAATAATATCTATGGACGCTTCACACCACGTCAGTGTGGCCCCGTGCTCAGTACCTGGAGGACTTGTGTTACAGACTTACCTACCAGACAAAGGAAATATATTTAATACTTTCATACTATACATAATTTATTTAAGAGTTTTTATTATCATACACATATTTGATACACATCCAGACCCAGGAAAATTGAAAACTTTTTGTTCCGCCGGCGGGATTCGAACCCGCGACCCCCGGCACACACCAATTGAGCCACGGAGGTCGTCGTAATACTAGTTGAATACTAGTTGATCAATATTTTGCGTCAAACTATTTTCTACAAAGAAACCGTAAATCATCCCTTTCAAACAATAATAACATAATTTTTTTTATCAACTTATGCAATTATAATTCGCATACGTCTAGTCGCACGCACACAAACACCGTGCCGAAATCTGGCAACGCCGCACTGCTGTGCTGGTCACAGTGTTAGGTTTTTTCGTTACGGATTTTCTTAATTTAGTCGCCGCACTCAAAGCCCACGATAATGGCTATGCAATAGTATTTTTTTTAATTCTTAAAAAATATATAATATTGTTGTAGTAATAAATGTACGGTATTCACATTTGTAAGACATACCCGAAATTCTCATATTGGTTCAAAGAAATATTACACGGTGCCGATCCCAGCAGCCTTGTAAAGTCGTATTTATCGCGGCGGTGCGGCAATACATTCAAATTTGAAAGACAAACGTCTGTGTTAGTGATTTCGGAATCAACATCCCATATGGACGTAACACACAATAATTTTGAGGTAATAAAGAACCACAGTGGACTAACACTATACGAGTATTATGGTTTTGTAGTTTTTAATATCACATACAAGTTACAACACATAGTAGTACAATAGCAATATAAAGTGGCAACAACAGATAATTTTTACGAATTGGGGATTTGAGAGGACCCTGGATAGTAATGATCGGCCAAGTGCGAGTCGGACTCGCGCACGAAGGGTTCCGTACAGCTATAGAGCAAAAATAGGCCAAAAATTGTGTTTTTTGTATGGGAGCCCCCATTGAATTTTTATTTTATTATAATATTATTATTAATTATTAAAGTACACATATATTTAGGGCATTTGTGTAAATTTCAAGTGCCTCCCTGTTGCCATTATTGATGTCAAGCAAAAAAGGCCAAAAAAATCACGTATGTTGTATGGGGCTCCTCTTAAATATTAAGTAATTTTATTTTGTATTCAGTGTTTGTTGTTATAGCGGTAATAGAAATACATAATCTGTGAAAATTTCAGAAGTCTAGCTATAGCGGTTCTTGAGTTACAGCTTGGAGACAGACAGACGGACAGACAACGAAGTCGGGAATAGGGTTCCCTTTTTACCCTTTGGGTACGGAACCCTAATAAAGCAGCTTCATACTATTAGTCACTAATGTTGCTATAGTAGCGCGGGTGTGAATTTTTTTTGAACAACTATAATTTTTTTTGTTTTACTTCAGGGTAGAGAATAAAGATATCGGATAATTCTGAAGGCCTATCAGTAATATAGAAAAATATCAGGCTCAGATATAATCAAAATAACGGAGCACACACTTTTATATAAATAATTATAAAATTAAGTTTTGTTCCTCCATTCACCGTTTGGGCTTTGGATTTGGATTGTATTGATGCGGTCTCTATATAGTATGATACGTCAATGGTCTCCGCTCAGCTATAAAGGGAAATGGGGAAAAGATTGAAAATCGTATGTTAAACGCTTCTCGGAGTAGTTTTGATTGTTTTACGTCTGCGTACTATGTTACATGCTTTTACTTGTTATTTACAAACAATATTTTGTACTAGTGTTAGTAAAAATATTATGTAATCTTATTACTTTTGTTGATTAGCTATGAAAATAGTATATATTATAAACGTCCATTACATGTATTAGGGCGCATCCACACATGCCGCCGGCTTATACCGCCGGGTTTGCCGCCGGCTTTCAGTCTGCCTTGCCACCAAAGCCGGCGGCATGTGTAGATACAGCATTAGCCTCCTTAAAAAAACATATATTTTTTTAAGTATTTTACTTCCTTATAGAAATCACGTATTTTGCTTTAAAACCTGTATTTTAAACATGAAGTTGTAAAGATTTTGTTACTTTTTCTTTTGTAATGCTAAATATTGATACAAAATTTTTATTACAATCCCAAGATTTAACTGAAAACAGAAATGTGAATAGTTTAATTTTATTTCCAATTTCGACACAGACAAGCCGATACGGAATCGAGAATTTCACAACAGAATTTCTTTCGAAGCGCGGCTTAAAATTTCACTCGTTTGCATCCTAAATATAAAATGAATCGGAACCAACAATAAAACGGAGACCAGACTTTGCTATATCGATTTCCAACTAGCATCATCGTTACTCATGTACCTCTAGTAGTTTTCAAATCATATCAAATAAATTTTATTAGTACTCCGATCAATTTAGACATCCAAGGTTACATTAATTCCGACAAGGCTGAATATTGGTAGGATTGTTCAATACACTATAATAAAGGATATGTGAAAAGTCCTCATCGATCCGGCACGTGCAAAAAAATTTACTCGGGGTCAAAGGTCACAAAAACGGGTTTTATGCGATTTTCAGCAAAACGGTAAGTTTTATCATAAAATCAGCTCAGACAAAAGTTGAAGATCAGATAATTATCTATGATAATGTCAAAATACTTTTTTTTCCTAAGAGCCACCATTTTTGAGATATAACGATTCAAAAAGTTGAAAGAGTTTGAGGTATAAGTGTTCTTTTGTCTACGGCGACGCAACGCATTCATCAGACTAGGTATACCGCTAGTCAGTTTTGTCGTTGGTGTACACTTAAAAGGTGTAACTTGAAAAAAACACGCTAAGTACACTTATACCTCAAACTCTTTCAACTTTTTGAATCGTTATATCTCAAAAATGGTGGCTCTTAGAAAAAAGAATATAGGACATTTTTATAGATAATTATCTTATCTACAAATTTTGTCTGAGCTGATTTTATAATAAAACTTACCGTTTTGCTGAAAATCGCGAAAAACCCGTTTTTGTAACCTTTGACACCGAGTAAATTTTTTTGCACGTGCCGCATCGATGAGGACTTTTCACATTTCCTTTATTATAGTGTATTGAACAATCCTACCAATATTCAGCCTTGTCGAAATTAATGTAACCTCACCCCTATTTTTTGGTCTAATTTGACCGGACTATAGAGTCTAGGCAAGCGGTAGCGTGTCAAGCCAAGTTCAAGTATAACAGAACTGGCGAGCAACACCGTGTGAAATATTACACGAACCTTTTGCAGCCACTTTTGACCCCCTCATAGGCCTGGAGATAGTGACACAAAATTCTTGGTGATTTGTGCCAGTAGGGCGGTTTTACAGGGGTATAATTACGTAAAGGCAAAAAGATGATGGTCATAGCGCTCGCACTGGCAGCCCAAACGCGTGGGCGTTAAGGGCCCTCTCTCCCTAAATTAGCAGGTCGATTGTCTGTCAGTGCGAATATCGACGTAAATCACATTAAAATAACATTCATAACAGCGCGCCTTGTACGGTGGCGGTTACGACGCTTGCCGCGTCCATGATAGGGCGAAATAGGAGAAAAAACCTTTTTAAGGCTTAATATAATACATATTTCAAAAAAGTAAAAAAACCAAATTATTAACTTGTGTATTGCAAAGCAGTAGATATTTTTTATATATTCTTTTGATAAATAATGAAGGAGTAAAGTGGTTTCATTCAACGATTTGGAGGTGATTTGGTTTTTTATTTCCTTATTATGTGATACCCATAGAAAAAATATGGCAAAACCAAATTACGTATCATATCATGTAGATTACTAATTATTTTTTTCAGATATAATTTCTCTGTTATTGCCGATGAAAAGTTGTTTCATCTGCACGCTTTTTTCGAAAGAGCAGCCTAAATCGAACGTGTCGGATAAATAACGAGTGTCGAACGATTTGTTCCACAAAAATGCTTGTATTTTCAGATAGTCGAAAAAAAATAAGTAGGCGAAAGCGTAATGCCATACTTTTCGGGTGCGGCTAACAGCCCGCCATACCGACGCGAATACGTTAATTTTAATAAAAAAATTGAACCATTTGTACCAGGCTAATTTTTGCATAGCTAATCATCGTCGTCGTCGTCGCGACACTACTGGTTTCTATGTATTTCTATGAAATACCCTCCGCAGCTAGCGACATGAAGCTAGCGACATTTATTCATAGGAATACATAGAAACGAGTAGTGTCGCGACGACACGTCGTCTGCTGCCGCTTCCATCTTGTACCTTTACCATTTTTTTTTTAATGTCGGAACTATGGTGCACACCACTTATAAGCTTTAAATCACTTAGGGTGGGTTGCACCAACATACTTTAACTATAATTACTGTAACAGCTATAAGTTCTACGGTGCAAAATGTCAAATCTTTGATTAAGGACGCCATATTATACGATAACCATAACCGCTCATATTTATATTGATTTTTTTTTCGTGAAAATTTGCTATGGCTTACAGTGTTGTTGTAACAAATATTTTTCCTGACGATTTTTACGGATAATTTAATTTTTTATACTCTCAATCCCATTAACTGTAGCTTTGATAAAAAAATAAATGCAACATACATAATATTATTTCAAATTCCGTGGTCAAAGTTAAGGTTAAAGTTAAGTTAGCCTTAACTATAACCACAACTTTGACACTAATGGCTGGTTTACACGTATTAAGTAGATAAGTAGTAACTAAATTTTAACTTAATTTGAAGTGCCTGCCCGAAATGTGTCAAGTGACAAGCCCCGCCTGCGAACTTAACAGAAAATAGTCAAAATGCTAATTTCCTTGTTTAGTACTTAACTAAATTTTAACTTGCTAGTTACTACTAAATTTTGTGTTTACATGTATTAAGTAACTTAAAATTAAGTTAAAATTTAGTTAACTACTTATCTACTTAATACGTGTAAACCAGCCCTAACTGTAACTATAACCACGCCTCTGGTGCAACCCACTCTTACAGTTATGTAAAAACAAAATATTCAGAATTGTTATATTAATATATTATGACATAATATTTAAAAATGTGCGAGTGTGTAAACACAGGACCTAGTGTAATATTTATTTTCCAAACTGCCGGGCATACATTTTATAAAATGTATGAAATCACAAATGAATGAATGATGACAATTATTGGTAAAAATATATTATTCAAATTGGCCGTAATTATTTAAGCTACTTAATAAAATTACATAAAATTAAACAGTCCAGTCGAGCCGTTAAACAAACATTGAAACGACGTAAAACAAACACTAAAACAATCGCGACTTGACGTGTCAGTTGATTATCGTGATAAGTTGATTATAATAATGTGGATATTGTAATTAGCTCGGCAAACTGTGCGCGCAAACAGGCGCTAATCCCGCTCGTTGTTTATACATGAATGTATATAATATACAGAATTATACAGTAACTGCGGTGGTTAATTGAAGTTAGTTTAAAATAAGTCAGAAATTATACTATCAGCATACCTGGCGTAACTTGTAAGTTACTAACTATAAAAAACAATGCAAAGATACATACTGAATATTTCACACAAATCGACGCAGTGGACCTAGGCATTTTAATGTGCGAGTCGTTTCATGTGTGGGATATATGCGTGGCCGTCACAAAGGAAGATCTTCCGACCGAGCGAGGTGATATGCTCGGTCAGGCCGAAGCCCACTGACGTCATTTCAGATGTTGTATATATTTTGCCGTTCTCCGAAACTTCGATAGCGCGATGCAGGATTGTTAGGCGAATTGTGGGTACCGCCACATCACTCCCCCCCGAAGACCTGTGGTATTCTTCAATGCGCTTGTGTTGTCAGATGTGGGCCGAAGCTACGCGTGTGTTAGATTAGAGTATAAATAGATCTAAGATACTTTGAAATAATGTGAAAACTATTACCAAAATCATAAACAAACAGTGGCAAGATAAAAAGAAACAAGAAAACATTTATAAAGGTATTTATTTAAACAACCTTAACAAGAGGGTCGGCAGATATTATAATTATTATCAAATTGTATAACTATTCGCCGACAAAATATAAAAGCAAAGGTATTTTCATCAAGTACGAGTATTATAATATTATCTCAAGTTTTACAATACAATTTGGGAATAACACAGAACATTATAATGGTAATAATAAAACCAATAATATCAAGCAAATATAATATCTAATATAGACCATTAAGCAAAATAAACCATAAGCTTGTACAAAATCTTCTTTATATAAATTACAATAATTACCGAGTTACTAGTTTAAAATCTTTATAACAAACAAATAGGTACATCACCTGAATATTCACGGCCTGGGAATGAGAGCCGTACTAGGTTCCCTAGCTGTTATATACCCCTTCCTTATTCTAAATACCCTCACTAAAATAAATTTTTATTCGACCCACATTTTTTTTAAGTTGAGTTAACACAATATCCAAAATATATTATTACGATAATATTCTATAATTATTATATACTTATTATTATATAAACTACCTTACATTATAAATCTTTCCTTACAATTCAATTATTATAGATGTTCTGATTATTAATTTAACATAAAAGTTACGGCTTAATATTGGTGTTTGCTAAGTCATCAATTATTGACTTATCGATACTAATATCTGAACAATAATTTCGCCTTAATTTATAAATTTTATCTTTTATCCTTTTATCTATACCTATATATATTAACATAACTATTACGTGCAATGACCATGAGAGGGACCCCGTGCTCTGCTTGCTGACCGGTCGTTGTAGCCTATGACTGCCCTGTTCAAGCCGGACACGGGTTCGATCGGCGCGGACCTCCAACGCGGCTTATGGTCGAGGCGACCCGGTTATGCTTGATGTCTGCTGACGTGGTGCGGAGGGGCGGGGAGTGCTGATGATGACTAATGTCCAGAAGGATACTAGTTCTTGTCGGTGGTCACCAATTTAACGTTGTTAGTGGTGGCCGAAAAGGAAGATCTTCCGACCGAGAGAGATAGCATGCTCGGTCAGGCCGAAGCCCGATGATGCCGATGCGGAGTCGCCCAGGCCGCGGTACGTTGTGGCTAGTGGACGAGGTACCCGATGAGGCGTTGCTGGCTGGCGCGGTGCGGAGGGGCGGGGAGTGATGATGATGAAGGGGGCGTGTTCTGTCGAGGGTCACTGGCAATGTGGGATAAATGCGTGGCGACCCCAAAGGAAGATCTTCCGACCGAGCGAGGTGATATGCTCGGTCAGGCCGAAGCCCACTGACGTCATTTCAGACGTAGTATATATCTTGCCGTTCTCCGAAACTTCGATAGCGCGATGCAGGATCGTTAGGTGAATTGTGGGTACCGCCACATCATCACGTCGGGGTCATCAATGTGGGAATGATGTGTGGAGGCCAAAGGAAGATCTTCCGACCGAGCGAGGTGTTATGCCCGGTCAGGCCGAAGCCCACTTGATACATTTCAGCTGTCGTATATATACCGACGCACTCAGAAAACTTCGATAGCGCGATGCAGGAATGTTAGGCGAATTGTGGGTACATCTCTCCTGGTCAGCACGTAGCATCGGCCCCGCACGGCAGCTCTCCGACTCACTGGATCCCGTGCAGCAGCTTACAGTTCCGACTCACTGGGACTCACTGCAACAGTTCCGACTCACTGGAACTCACTGGCACTGGCGACTCAAGCGACAAGACTTCAAGATTCGACCTCAGGTCTTCGGGGGGGGGGGGGGGGGGTGATGTGGCGGTACCCACAATTCGCCTAACATTCCTGCATCGCGCTTTCGAAGTTTTCTGAGCGCGTCGGTAAATATACGACAGCTGAAATGTATCAAGTGGGCTTTGGCCTGACTGGGCATAACACCTCGCTCGGTCGGAAGATCTTCCTTTGGCCTCCACACATCATTCCCACACATGCTTTGTATATGAGTCGCTATACTTTACGCCTTGCTACGCTCTGCTACGCCTTGCGACGCTCTGCTATGCCTTGCTACGCTCTGCTACGCCTTGCTACGCTCTGCTACGCCTTGCTACGCTCTGCTACGCCTTGCTACGCTCTGCTACGCTGTGCTACGCTTTGCTACGCTCTGCTACGCTCTGCTACGCTCTGCTACGCCTTGCTACGCTCTGCTACGCTCTGCTACGCCTTGCTACGCTCTGTTATGTCTTGCTACGCTTTGTTACGCTTACTCGCTCTGCCACTAATTTCTACGCTGTGTTGTGCAGATTATGCCTTACTAGGCTCTGCTTCACCTTACTTCGCTCTTTATTGGTATATAAGTTATAATATAGTCTCTGCATAAATTGCACTCAGGAAAATTATTACGACTTATGTCACAAATTATTATAAACGATAGAAAACAGGCATGAAAAAGTAATGTACACGTCGTAAGTTTCAGTTTCCTCATAGCAGGTGAAAAATTCAATACAAAATGCGCCTGCGCAAACTCCACAGAACTTTGAAGATTCAATTTCCGGGACGCCGCTGTCCAACAGGTTTTAAGGCTTCCGATGCCGTGATATCATATAGCTCGTGTTCACAATTGTTTGCCACTGCAGTGCTTAAGTTTAATAGAATCCATGAATATGACTTCCGCTGTATGTTCATGCAGTAAACTGTTTTCTATGAGTATTAGAAGTAACCAAATGTACATATTAAAAACGATATAAAATTAAGAATAGTCCTATAACTGTGAAAAGGTATGCCTAAGAGGTTTTAAACAAAACATCAAAAGATCATAAATTTTTTCAAACAAAAACTTATATAAAAATCGGTCCATCCGTTTGGATGCTACTATGCTACGGACAAACTTAAAGCGCAACTCTTTTTTCGTCAGAGGTTAATGAAATATCCATACTCCATAATAATATTATAAATGTGAAATAGTGTCTCATTGTTTGTCTGTCTGTTACCTCTTGAAGGTCCAAGCCACTGAAATTTGCTATGAAGATACATTAAGTCCCGGAAAAGGACAAAGGATAATTTTTGTCCCAGAAAAATGTACGGTTCCAATGCGATAAACTACTTTTGGCACAACGGAGTTGCGGACGTCATCTGGTATTATTTTAACACTAAAAACTGCACATATCCAAGCTAAATTCCTCATTCCTAAGACAATGTTTGTGCGGAGGTGTTGTGTCGAATTACATTCCCTAAGCTGGGAACGGTTTCACGGAACACATCCTTTGTAGAGTGCGACTACATCTGTTAGCCCCGGGCACGCCTCGAGATATGCGACTTGGGAACAATAAAATTATACCACTTGCATATCCTAGTGGTATATTGAAATTCTTATTACATCTCAAAGTTGGAAAATGTAATTGAAGAAACTTATGTTGAAATCTTTGTGGCTTTTAAGAAATGAATATGTGTGAAGGTCAGCACACATTGTAACGTATTGAGGCGATGAGATGTAATACATTTTCGAATGAGATATTTAAACTGTACTTTTTTGCGACACAACAAGATACTCTTTATATGTACAGCTGACATGCTACTCGCGGTGTTAAAAATCGAAGACGATTATGTGACAGTTATTTCCGAATGATGATAATTATAGTAAAATGTAAATATTCGGCAGTATAGTGTAGTAACACTGGTATTATTGCGTAGTATTTCGAAGCAAGACGTAGCGATTCGTAGTCAAGTGTAGCATAGTGTAACTATTTGGAGCAAGGCGTAGCGTGGTGCAGCAGTTCATAGCATGTCGTAGCAAGACGTATCAAGTCGTAGCCAATTAGTGTAGCATTGCGTAATAGTTCGTAGCAAGGCGTAGCAGTTCGTAGCATTTTGGAGCAATTCGTAGCAAGACGTGACAATTTGTAGCCTAGTGTTGCACGGCGTAGCAGTTCGTAGCATTTCGTAGCAATTCGTAGCAAGACGTTGCAATTCGTAGCCAATAATGGTGCTCCCACACCGCAGTTAGAAAATGTTTAGTAACGTTAGTAAACATTTGTTAGCAAACATTTAATCACAAATGTTAAAAAATGTTAAAAATGTTTTCATGTTAGAAAATGTTTATTAAACGTAAGTTAACAAATTATAGCAAAACAAATTATAACAAAATAAAACATATTGTGTTACCTTTTGTTTGTAAACCTTTTATAAAGGACGACGGGGTATGCGGTGAGCCAATTCCAGATTAAAATGTTATGAAATGTTGGAAAACATTAGTAAACATTTTCTATTGGTGTAGGACCACTTATAACATGTAACAGTTCCTAACAAAATGTAACAATTGGCAACATTTGTTAGTGAATGTTTTAATGTTAGAAAATGTTTACAAACATTTTCTAACGGCGCGGCGGTGTGGGAGCACCATTAGTGTAGCATGGCATAACAGTTCGTAGCATGGCGTAGCATTTTATAGCATGGCGTAGAGGGCATGCTAGTTAATTCATGTTATTTAGATCAGACACAAAATAAGCTTAAACAACCATAACCCGATTATGCAAAAAAAAAAACAATAAAATACAATTTTTATATTCCAAGCTTAAGAACATAACAGTAAATCAAGATGTTTTACATTCGCATAAGTTAGGTGTCTCAAGACGTGTGTAATGAGCTTTCGCCTATAATTTATAATTACCGCTAAATAACAAAGTGAACCTAACGAGGCCGTTAGTAGGGATGGGGCGAAATATATCGACAAGATGATTCCCAAAAAAAATTTAAAAGTTTCTCGTATTTTTCGTAAGTACTGGCTGTGACTTTGTGTTTTTGTGGATAGTGCCTGTGACTTTTTTAATTTTATAACTGTTTATTATAGACAATATGAGATGTGATTTTAAATCGGTTATTTCCAGTAGAATATTTTATAGTTTTTTTTTAAACTATGTGGTATTAGTTGTGGCGAATATCAAGTGTAAAAGGACTATTGTTTTTGTGTCTCGTTACTACCACGTTTGATTTCACAATGTAATCTATCGATTGTACAATATATTATCTATAATATAACAGCTCATCCTATCGATAATATTTTATCGACATTTATGTACGAAAGACGCTGCCTTCCCTATTTCAGCGGTTTCACCACAGGTAGTTAGTTTAAAGAGTATTTAATTTCAAAAGCTCAAGTTGTGAAAAATAGTTATACCATATGGGGGTGTGTAAGCGATTCTGCTCCTTCTGCCTTTATAATAAGGACTACCGCTAGCTCGAATGTAACCTCCATTGCCGTTTTAATGACGCGTTTATTTTTCTCGCCTCCTGCGTACTTTTAATTTTAAATAACGACTCACAGAAAACCTTAAGGAGGTCTTGAATTTGTTTGCTCCGCTCTCTACAAAGCCTTCGCAACTAATTACATACAGATGAACATTACAACACTTTGTTCAACATTATGATCTCATTATGGTCTAGGATCTTACGCTCATAAAAATGTTACAGCATTCATAACATATTTTTATGGATTTCGCGGCTTGTTTTGTTTTTGCTTTGGTAACAATTTTTTCAAAAAGTTCAGACATTCAGAAGTTGTAAACGTTTTGACTACTTCTGTGCTCGTATATCCGTACTATGAATCCTGATTCTGCTACATATTTTTATGAAACATCATCTCAGCTTTCTCTCTTCTTCGATCCAGTTTATTTTTTATCAAACCATAAACGGTATTTTCGAAAAATTCAAGTCAAAAGCTTACTACTTCAAAACTTTGACGATTGAATGTCGTATGTGAGAGTACTATTTTCTTATTAGGACACAAACTGGATCAAACAAGGAACAATGCTCAATTATTTTAATTATTTTTGCATTAAAATAGTTTGTTCAGGTTCTCGTGCAATACTTCAAAAGCCAGCATAAAAACATGTCAATAATGTTGTTTTTTTGTACGACGTCTCTTATGGCAAAATAATATTCTGCTAATGTAACGGAAAAGTTTGAAAATAAAGACAAAATCTCTCGCCATCGACAAACAGATAAATTATTTTCGAGGGCAATCCTTTAACGTCACGCCGCTATAAGTTTTTTGTAGTCACATAATAACTTCTATCACGGTGCTGAGTCGACTAACCTATAACAGGTAGACAATCGATTCCCGACTCTATCCCTCATCCTTACGGTTGCAATTCGAGCGGAATCAAAATAAATCTGTTACAGAGATAACGTATTAGACAATACCCTTTTTTTCGAACTCGAGTCAATTTGTTTCGTGTCTCAGAACAGTTTGTAATAAAATGGTTGGGGATTACAAGTACCTTTGTTTCAGGATAAGGATATTTTTCTAGAAATTTTATAAATCGATGGATATAGGGGAGACATTGGAAAATGGGTTTACAGATTTTCTTTATAAAGTTTCTTTATTTTATAGTCTAGCTGACCCGGAAAACGTTGTTTTGCCATGTAAATTATTTCTAGTATCAATATAAAAAGTAGATTTTGTTTTCTTTATTTAAAAACTAGACCTCTTCACGCTCAAACCGCTGGGCTGATTTGATTCAATTTAGTATACAGAAATTTTGTGTACCGGGAAAGGACATCTAGGATAGTTTTAAAGTCCCAGTAAAGTTCAAATGAATTCAGGCGTAATAAAATGAATTCATCACAATTGCAAAGCTTGTTCATTAAAATTCGAAATGTCATAAATCATAATATATATTGTATAGATGGACTTATCCTTAACACCAGTTACTTTTGCCAAATTGCGTAAGGATCAGAACAGTAGGGGAGGTAGTGCTAGCGTTTGCTAAGTCATTTCATACCGACCAAATTTTTGTCCAGCGGTAGCTTAATATTTATCAATCAATATAATCAGCGTCAGTCGCCGCACCCGTGGTGGAATGTTAACTGAGAGTATTTCAAAGTTGTAAGAAAAATAGTTGCGAAAAGTGATTTTATACAGAATGAAACTTTGATGGATGATTATTGAGGTCATGTTTAACCAAAAAATCACCGTTAGCCGTATTGCAGGGGATTCAACGTCAGTCGCGTTACTGAACATGTAAAATTTTTTTGAATATAAAGTCATTTTATACCGTACAAAATTTATACAGGTGAATGTTTCTACTTTGTGAATAATAAAGAAAACCGTCAGTTGCTAATACGATGGTGGAAAAACTGTCAGCCAGCGATATAAGTTATGACCAATATAGCCCTACTTCGCGCTCAATGTATCCTAGGGCGTCGCGTAGACGACATTTCCACCTGCAAGCATTCAGCTTACGGCGATATTCGTTTGAATTAATCATAAAATTATCTCACATAGCAATTTTAAGTAATTAATTCGATAGTCAATATTTGTGAACAAGAATTATATACATTTTACTTTAAAAGCGCCATCTACTGTTATATACTAAAACTAAAATAAGACCTACCGAACCTTAACGTGTATAATCTAGATATGAACCTTTATTGGGTGCGAATTGGGATCTTTTTAATGTCAATTCAATACGATTCCCAACAACAACTTTGAGATGCTCTCAATTTTTATTCCCCCCATTATAAAGTGGCTGACGATCAAAGCTGTTATGTATTAGCGGAATACTATTATTGTAACGATTTTCGCTCGGTATGAAATTACTTTTTAAACTGAGCGCGACCTCCTCTACGAAACCTATTGAAAAGAGACGCGACTTACTAAGAAAATTCGCGTCACTTTCAATTAATACTTAGACTTGCCTCGGTGTGAAGCCATACTTACACAATCCAAATTAATTGTTTGCTAATAATAATTATTATTATTAGCTACAATTAACTTGGATTGTGTGTAAATATAATTGTTAAGCTTATTCAATAGGAGATATGTTCTGCTACCGTAAAGCCATATTGAAAGTCGATACTACGAATTTTTATATTGATTTTGAATTGTTTCACTGAATCCATTAATCATAAACTTTGCGTGTGAAGTTCTTGTATATAACTCAACAAACAATTCGAAAAAACAATGTCGTAAATGATGTCTTTATTTCATGACAAACGTGTGAACAGCTATTATAGTGTCGTTACATTTCAATGAAAGTAACACAATATTTCACTTCAGTGCTAAATAAATATTAGGGGAGAGTGTACCATGAGTGGCGCCTGCATTTAACAGTGCCCAATCTCCTCTAGATATACGAGCTACAAGTTAGCACTTCTCCCCTTACATTTTAGACCGAAAAACCATTTTTCAGCGAGGCTGAGGATGAAAACATTTATTTTTTATGCAATTTACTGGCTGTTTAAAATGCCGACGAAAATATAAACGAAATAAACTGGTGGTAAAATATTTTATACGTTTTTATGCTATGCACTCTGCATTACTTCCTAATAAAAAACATCAGATGTTCTTATGCTGCCACTAAAATCTACAACGAATTCATGTTATCAGTATAGCATCTTTACTTACCTACCTACTCGTAGTTAACTAGTAAGCTTTACTTTCGCTTACCTAGTAACAATTTTTTTAATAAAATTAGTGGGCAAATGAGCAAACAGGTCACCCGATGAAATGGACACTCGCAACATCACAAGAGTTGCAGGTGCGTTGCAAACCTTTAATCGATTCTAATTATTCAATAAAAATTTAAACAAAAAACCTATTAATATTTATTGCGGTAAAATTTTTGACCTGCGAATAATTTAAACATATTTAAGGTTAAATTTTAATGCAAAGACAAAGGGCTGAGCTCTGGCGGTCCTCGGCGCGATTTTTGTAATCAAAAATGCAAATCCGGGAGCTAAAATTATACTGATTTGCAACTCTGCTTTTTCGTCGACAAATTTTTTTCGTCAAAAGTTTTGGCATTTTCGGAGTTGTGTGGAATTTTTAAATGGGAAATATTCGGATTTCTAACGTGATATTATGTTGAAAGCTTTAAATTAAAAAGTTGCCGTGTTTTATGAGAAAAATCGTTAGGTGTTTAGAATTGAGCAATACTGACGTTTTTAGGTGATAAGGGTTGTAAGAAGCGCAGAAATAGAATATAAAGTGTGATTTGATCATTTATCGAAGCTTAGACAACAAACTTCGATAAAATTGAAAGCGAAATAAAAAGTAATCTTAAAATGTATATAATACTTAATATAGTGACTTTGTATTGCATATCTTATGTTAAATCTCTCATGATAAATGCATTAGATAATTTTGACGTCGAGTTAGAACTCGACGTTGAAAAGTTCGAATGCATCTTGGCTACCTGCACAGTTTTTGAATGATAATGATGATGAATACAAATTCTGTAGCTGGAAACTTCTCCCCATGGAGTAACCATCTGTATCACAAACGGAGAATTTTTAAAGCCAAAATACCACCGCATAGTTTTACATTTTTGATGAATCGAAAACAAAATAGTACGAGGCACTATTTCAGTAGCGTATATGCGTAGCGATCAAAAATCAAAAAGTTCCAATATTAAAACTTGTTCCTACAATTTTGGTTTTCCACTTTCTACAAATCATGAGACCAAGTCGGTTTGCTATAATTTTGTTAGTAAATAATTTTTGATCCATTTAAATTACAAAACAATTTTTAGGTGATATATAAGATCAAGGGCCTGGTTCAGAACTTCCTGATAAGTGCCGGATAGGCTATCCACCACTTATCTTGATAGATAGAGTATGGAGAATCTATCAAATAAGTTGTGGATAGCCTATCCGGCACTTTATCAGGAAGTGGTCAAACAGGCCCTAAGTATTTCTAAAGCTACACTAACAAGGTTAGTTTATTTTGCTTCTCTCGTATTTTTCTTAACACATAATATTAAAATACCTCGGATATATTATAGAACTGTGATAATGTTATATATAATTGTATTTCTACTAATTTTCTCACCACTATTACATATTCGCTTTAAAGGTTTTACATCAAAGTACAACTAATAAAAGTAACATGACCGTCTACAACCTTTAATTTAGTTTATCAGAATGAAGTAATTAGTGCTTATTCGCCACCGCACGAACTGGTCTCGAGTCTAGACTAAATAACAACTGCATTCAGAAATTATATTTCGAGAATAAGCGTTTTAATTTTATCATCATCAAAAAGCTAATTCACGGAAGGATAAAAACATGGTCCATTAAACGATATTCGCTAACATCAAAGTGGAAGATTTGAGTGAAAGAAAGAGATAATTTATCTTTTTTCCATTCCTGTTTGGAGTCCACAAATATTATAATATTGCTGCAATTACATTCAATCTATTTATAACGCTTCTAAAATTAACTTGTTGTACTTAGCCTGGAGGCTGGCTATCTCTCATATTTTAAGTATAGTCATAACCAATACTTTTTTTTTTTAAATTCAAGTGCTGATTTCGAAATAGCACCTTTATTATATTTTATCTAGAACAAAATGTACATGATGTACTCTTTTGTTTATTTATTTATTAAGTACTAACTTAATAAACAAAAGATTTTAAATAAAAACATTTGTAATGCGAAACACTAGTTAAATTGTGAAAAACAGTAACTTCAGGTGACTGTTTTTCACAATTTAAAATGTGACTCCATTAAAAATAAAAAGAGGGGTTGCACTCCGGGAGTGCCGGCAGAAGTGAAAACTTGATTATTAACGTTGTGCATTTTTTTAACCCCTTTTTTTTTAATAAAAAATCGATTTTTTTAATTAACCCTTAAGTAACATCGTGGGGCAAATTTCTACCCCACTCGCATAAAAACTGCTATAATTTTTTTTCTACTGAAAGTACATTTAATTCCTTATAAGTATTCTCAGTAAATCGCACATTTAAAAGGGTAGTGGACTCATAGTAGGTGAAAAGTAATCCGTTTGAGCTGTGCAGACCTATGGGGTAAATTTTTACCCCACGATGTTCAATACGTATGTAGTTTTTTTACTATCCTAAAAATTTGTTTTGTCTATATTTAAATAACTGAGGCCATTTAAGTATTTTTTATCTAACAAATTAGTTGCTTATATTCTAAAAGATGAAGCTTTTGAAGAAGAACAAGATTTGTGGCATTCCATTATACAATTTTAGAGTTGTTTATAAGACGCGCCGTCATACCGCTGAAATCATGAAACTGACACTGAAACGGAGTGCAAAGTGGTAAAAGTATGAAAAATAGAATAATTACATAGAATTGAATCTTTCTAATGTTCGGAAGAAAAATTGGTTTTTTTTTTTTTTGAAAAAATTTTGCAACATTTTTGTTGCAGAAAAGTAGTTGACATTGTTTTTCTGTTTATTTCGTTACATAAATTATAATTAAATTTTTATTAGCTATCCTGCATTAAACAACTCAAATATATTTAAAAAAGTCAAGCTATACCGTTTTTACTTTTATAATTAAGAATTTTGTACAAGCCAAATGTAAAAATGGTTAAAAAGATGCTTCTTTTCATAATTAGAACTATAAAGATATTTTTTTAAACAAATTTTGTTTTTTTGTTTATATATATGTTTATGATATGCTAGTCTAATATATAAAATAATAAATTAGAGTATTTTTTAAAGCTTTACATCATTTCTTGAAGTTTTTATTTGGGGTAAATTTTTACCCCACGATGTTAGTAGTGTAACAAAAAATCACCATGTTACTTGAGGGTTAATCGAAACCCTTACAATCGATTAAATTTTTAAACCATTTTTTATGAAAATCGATTTAAAAAAAAAAACGATTTTTTTAATTAATCAAAACTTTTACGATTCGAGTTCGAGTTCGAGTTTTCGAGTTCGAGTTTTCGAGTTTTCGAGTTCGAGTTCGAGTTCGAGTTCCACACAAAACACTACTCTCCAACCGTCTTACGGTTTTTCTATGGTTTTTCGATCAACACGAAAATCTGACGCGTGTTTCACAGTTTTTACCCATCCCACAAAAGTGCTCAACGCCGCTAAAGAAGTTTTCACTTCAATAAAGGCAGACATAAAAACCATTAGCAATAAATTACCAACGTTACGACTAGTTTTGACAATAAAGCCAAAACAATTACACCAATGTGTCCTTTGAGCGTTTCATTCGCAGCCCAATTGAATTTTAGCGTAAATCTCAATTTGCTTTGTTTCATTAGACGTCCGCCATTTTTGTTTTGTTTTTGTTGCGGATTTTAAATTAGTATTCTATTGAGATACCAAGGCAGCTAGGCAGGCCCTGCCCTGAAGTGACGTAATTGAACTAAGCGTGATCACTTTCAAGGGGTAGAAAATACTAGAAGCCAAATTGTTTTTTTTTTAATTGACATGAAATGTTTT
Source organism: Polyommatus iphigenia (assembly GCA_963422495.1). NCBI lineage: Eukaryota > Metazoa > Arthropoda > Insecta > Lepidoptera > Lycaenidae > Polyommatus > Polyommatus iphigenia. Next base: position 1,264,448 of record OY730189.1, read on the forward strand.
TGAAGTCAAAAAGCTTATACCTAAATCTATATCTATACTTATTATAAAACAAAGTCTAAATCTATATCTATACTTATTATAAAACAAAGTCGCTTTTATTTCCCTCATGTCCCTTTGTTCCCTTTAATCTTTAAAACTACGCAACGGATTTTGATGATTCTTTCAGTGTTACGAGTAGATAGCCCATTTACCGAGGAAGGCTATAGGCTATATTTTATCACGCTAAGACTAATAGGAGCGAAGAAATAGATGAAAATGTGGAAAAAACGGGGAAAATTATTTGAAAGGGCTCACTTGAACGCGCTAATCTCAGGAACTACTGGTCCGATTTGAAAAAAAAAATCAGTATTAGATAGACCATTTATTGAGGAAGGCTTATAAGCTATATTCCATCACGCTAAGACTAATAGGAGAATGTGGAAAAAAACGGGGGAAATTATTTGAAAGGGCTTATCTCGCGAACTACTGTAGCAATTTTTATGTTATTTGGCATAGAAAAGAAGTAGACCACGTGAAGGATCATAGACTATCGATTTTAATCATTTTTTTAGTGGCTATATATTTTATACCCGTGCGATGCCGGGGCGGGTCGCTAGTTCCTATTATAAATGCGAAAGTGTCGTCTCTCTGTCTATTATTCTGTCTGCCTTATGCGTTGAACCGAATATTTAGGTGATTTTTTAATGCAGACAATATTTTGGGTCGAGATTTACTGAAACGAAGTCTTGTTTGGGAAAACAAATACCCTACGCATTTTAGGTAATATAATAAAAAAATAATATCTATGGACGCTTCACACCACGTCAGTCTGGCCCCGTGATAAGTACCTGAAGGACTTGTGTTACGGGTACCAGACAACGGAAATATATTCAATACTTTTATACTATACATATATTTAAGATTTTTATTATATCATGCACATATTTAATACACATCCATGACCCAGGAACATTAAAAACTTTTTGTTTCGTCGGCGGGTTTGAATAGAGAGACATAATCAAGCGAGCCGTTATAGTACTATCAGAGAAGTTGATTCCTATACAGATGGGGGACCTACGTAGTTTGGGCGCATTACGTCAAACCCAGCCGACAGATCACAATTAACATTGAATTGACATGATCGACCAAATGACGTTGGTCTCTCAAATGCATAGGAATCAACTTCCTCGATGGTACATCCCACAACCTACCACTTTTGTGGTACACTTTACGGAAAAACTATCACGCCTATTGATTTGTGCTTTGTCATAGTAATTTCTATGAATAATATGTAGATGTGTTATATGGAAAACGACGCGAGCCTTCACAAAGCTAGGCTTTTACCTAGTATATAATAATGTTGCTTTATTTGTAGTCATACTGAAAGCAGATTAAAGCAGGTAATACGTGAACTAGAGCCAACAGTGTCGGACGTCCACTCGATGTATTAATGGGCAACTTCAAAACACTGAATAGGAAATGAGCGGAATTGAAAACGCTGTTGTATTACTGACGAATTTACTGCCTATTTGTATATAAATAGCAGACACGGCAAACGTTGTTTTGTCGTACATGGTTCATTATAATTAGCTGGCTGACCCGGCAAAAGTTGATTTGCCATATAAATTATTTCTAGTATCAATATAAAAAGTAGATAAAAACCAATTTTCAGGCCTAACGAATGTACATACCAAATTTCATTAAAATCGGTTGAGCCGTTTTGGAGGAGTTCGCGCACAAACTTTTTATATATTTCTCAGATAAAATTAGACTAGATGACGCTCTGTTGTGCCTAAATTCGTTTATCGCGCGGGAACCGTACATTTTTCCGGGATAAAAAGTATCCTTAACTTAATTTCACGACAATGCATCATTTTTTTCCTTTTTTTCGGCATAAATTTTTTAAACCTCTTCTATTCAAACTTGTGAAGTTGCAAATAATAGAAAAATCAAATGTCATAACTAATAAGGAAGGTAAACTTCACACACATACACACAATTAATTTTCTTACAAAATTACAAAAAATACAAGAATACATCTTGTCGTCGTACATTTTTTTCCAGTTCTAAGATTTCAAAGTTTGAAATTAGCAAAATTTACTAATTGCTGAAGAGATAAGGGCGAGAAAAATTCACATGAAATCTCCGATCTTGCAAATTCTAACAATTTATTATAAAGAAAATTCCAGCAAACGAACTTGCCTAGTGTCGTTTTGTGTAATTATTTTATGTGATAATCATGTTATTCTTAATATTGAAGACGTATTTGTAAATGAAGTGGATAGTTAAAATTTTGAAAATTCTCGTTTATTGCATAAATAGAGGCTTTAGGACCGGAAAATTATTTGATATAAAAATGTGAATTTGACGTATAGCTAGATGTTTTATTACGAATACGAATTACGATACGATGAAGTAGGTACAACGAACTTCATAACTTACAATGTTTGTTCAAATTATATTAAAGAAAAAAATAAGTAACTGCTCTTATGTTGTAAAATGTTAGTAACCCGGTTCATCCACTCATGTCTTCGATGATATTATAAGCATTCCACTGTTTAAAGTTAGTTACACATTGTACGTTACATAAAAATATTATAATTTATAAAGTTATGATTTCGATTTCAGGAGTCAAATTTTAGTTATTTTCACATAAAGAAGTCTAAAAATAATACCTGAAATGTTAGCCAATTGTGTTTTCAGAATATTCAATTTTTTTCTTTCTTTTTGTTGAAATTTACAAAAATATAAATAAACAAGGCCGTGGTTTTATTCGGAGTACTTAAGCTTCTCGGTTCGTCTCTTTTCAAAGCAAAATTTGTGTAAAAAATATTTTTCCAGAATTGAAAACTGGCTTGGTAACTCAATGGCGCGTTATATTATCGGGGTTGGTTCAATATAACATGCCAATAAAGGCCAAATTTACATGGCTGTTTGGAAAATTCATATTATTACTTTATTACTAATATTATAAATGTGAAAGTGTGTCTGTCTGTCTGTCTGTTACCTCTTCACGCCCAAACCACTGAACCGATTTTTCTTAAATTTGGTATAGAGGTACTCTGAGTCCCGGGAAAGGAACTTTTAGCCGAAAAAATGTACGGTTCCCACGCGATAAACGAATTTTGGCGCAACGGAGTGCGGGCGTCATCTAGTTCTTCAATATATTGATCGAGATTTTATTCGATTTCTTGTTATTTAGATGAATTACATTTAAGTATCAACAGCGAAATTCTCAATAATACATTATACTTGATGTAAGTTAAAAATTATTAAAATAAAATCGGTTGTCTGTAAAGTCGGTTTACTGACGATAGTTGAACGTGGCAACGTCATAGCCTTAACCCCTCAGTTCCGGGAAAAATCTATGCAAAAAAGTTGGCAGGTCAATGTGCAAAAAAAAAATGGCGCCCGGCCTACCCTCTTTGTAAAATTAATGTAATATCCTTACATACAGTCCATATTTTATGTTTGTGTGAACGACGTTATAATAAATGTTAAATTTTCTATCTATCAAGCCATCATAATATAGTATTTAGTCCGATGTGATATTAGTTTCTCAATTATAAACTTTCGAAACTATAATTAGTGACTTGTTCAGAAGAAATAAACGAATACTTTATTCTTTATATATTAAGTCATACCTTGACACGTAGGAAATAGAGCACAATTTTGAACAGCCGAAATAATACTAATAGCTCACAGATTGTTTATTTATTTTTCATTCAGAGTGTGGTCAATGTATCAAAGGTCATAACTAACCAAACTTCTTCATTCAAAAGTTTTCTCTAAGTCATCGAAATACGTAATATAATCGAAACAAATAGCGCGGCCCAGGTGGGCCTTACGGTTGTTGAGAGACTTGAGAGTGTAAATGGAACGCCTCAGAGCTGTCAGCGAGGTAACGCCGCATGAACTGTCATGTTTTTCGGGCGCGCAGTCCATATCGAACTATAAGACGTTATCACGTCAAAAAACATTTTTAGGTTTCCCTCAATGGTAAAAACGGGACCCTATTACTGAGAACGCCTGTCCGTCTGTCTATCTGTCTATCTGTCAATCTGTCTCAAGAACCGCTATAGCTAGACTTCTGCAATTTTCTCAGATTGTGTATTTCTGTTGCCGCTATAACAACAGATACTAAAAACACAGAGAAATTAATATTTAAGGTGGGCTCCCATACAAAAAACATAATTTTTGCTTACTTTCGTGAGCGAATCCAACTCGCACTTGGCCGATTTTATTGATGTCTAACTTCACTGTCTATATATTATCTATAAATATCGCTGTCGAAATGTCTAGAATTAATAGAAAGCGAATAACTAAGATAATATTCACTTTTTTCAAAAAGTTTACACGTTTTAAGTGATGTGTCCATGAGATAACTAGAAGCAGTTTCGCAGGCGAGTCACGCCGGGTACTAGTTTAAAATAATACCTCGCCTCGCCATTATAAAACTTGGAACTTGGTAATAAAACTTTAAAATTTTCAAAGGCTATAAACAATCTAGAAAAATCGGATCACGTAGTTTCCGACAATCGTGCAAGTTGGAGCGGCTTTGTTTTACAGTTTAGTTGGACTAGGGCGGGCGGGGTAGGGCGGGAATGGGAAGCTAGGTGCTAGGGCTAATTGTTGTTGGCAGGGCTCCAGCACGCTGGGTTACTCCGCTCCCGATTGGGCTAATGTGAGGATAATCCTTTTTTCTGTGTCCGATCGCCACTTTTAATTAGGATGGTTTTAATTTTGAGTGGTAAAGACTCATATAGGCAGTACACGACTTTAAGATTGCCCAATGAAAATGGAGGGCTAATCGGTGTACAATATCTCCCAATAACTTGGCACTTTCCGATCGCGATTATAACAGCGTCTAATCCAGGGATCATGATCCTTCATCCTTATCCTTCAAAAGCACCATTTTTATACTACACTATCTTCATAATCATTCTATGTTTGCCAAAACTGTGTTGCATTATAATATAATAATAGCTCCCACACCGGTTTCGGTGACGGTGGCCGGTTTCATTGAAACCAGGCCAGCTACGCAGGAGTAATTTTATAGTGCCCGAGTGTGTGCGCAGTACACAAGAGCACTCTCTATTCCTTTACTCTCATAACCCAGTGGGACAGCAGACCGACACGACCGGCGAGAGATCAAGCGCAGGACCAACTTTTTACATGCCCATCCGACGCATGGATCATCTTACTTGTCAGACAATCAGGTAATCACAGGCTTTGTCCTAACCAAACTTGGAAATATCACTCAATCGAACCCACGACCTCCGAGTCAAGAGCCGCGCTCTATACCACTAGACCACGGATCCACGACGTACGTATCTAAAATATCTAAAGCGGTTTATTAAAAACGTTCGTAGCACATACAAATTTAATGTATAAGTAGGGAGAAACAAAGGCGCGGGAGGAGATTAAAAATGTAGAATTATACCGGCGCCCCCGCGGTGCCCGTCATTAGTGACTGACAGCTTGTTCCCAGCACACGTCGATGAGTACGCTTCTGTTACACCGTAGTGTAATTTATGGGAGTAAATGTGTGTCATAATATTTCTTATTTGAAAGGAGACCAAAAATTACTGCACATAATTGTACTTGTAGCAAATCATTGTGTATTTACTATGCGCCGTCTATCAAATATGTAAATTTTTATCTTTGTCACGTCTTTTTGTCATCACTATTAGCATATATGAAGTATGTTCTATCATATTAATTGAAATATAATATATAACATTTGATCGAGCCATGTAAGCTTAGTGGACAGGTCACGATTAACATTAACTTGGCATAACCAAATTGCGCAAGTCTGCCGTCTTGCTATGAATATTTTTTTTAATTTAAAAATAAAATATTCAATGTTATAATGGGCTAACAGTGGTGTGAAAACTGATAACGACAATAAATAACAGAATTGACAGACGGGACATATTATGATGTGCAGTGAATTTTTGTTCTTCTTCCAAATAAAAAAAGCATGTTATACATTTAACAATTTCCCATTACCATCGCGCCTGAGAACTAAATTTTTTTAACAGATTTTTGCCGATACAGCAAAAGCAACAAGTACAAAGACAAATTAAATTACAATAAGATATTTAAAGATAATGTTGTTACGTGTCTGTGTGAGCGGCGGCCGCATGCAACCAGCCGTTCACCGAGATAATTTGATTACGTATGCATTAAGTGCATTTCCATTTCCGGGACATATCTGAGATCTCTTTTAAATCATGACGCGACTTAACGACGACGGCTGTGTCGCGTCTCAACGCCGAGCGTATTGGAATTTTAATTTTCTTTTTTAGGATATGTAGTAAAATATACAATGCTAGTGTACATGTGTATGTCACTAAACTCCTAAACGGCTGGACCGACTTGAATAGATGTTTGTATGCATTTGGGTGTCGCAGATGGTTCAGATTTACAAATCAGTTGGTTAACATGCGTGTTCAGCCGCTCTCAAGTTTTAGCAAGACGAGAGATCTGTTAGTAATATAATTATTATAAGTCACCCATACAGCCCATAATAATAACATGGAAAACCAGAACATTAAACAAGGGAAATTATAAACAACTTTTCACCTACCGCCACACTTAGAGATGAATAATAAAAATTACTTAACTGTAGTTAAATGAATTATTGTTTATGTTAATCACTTAAAACTTGTGGACTGTATTAGAAGTTAGATGTAAAATATAAGATAAATAAAATTATTTCTTTTTCAGAAGAATTGTTGCATTCCTGCAGGGACGGGTTCAGTGAACAGAAGTGAAAGGAAGTTCCGGTGTTGCTAGCGTTCCTGTGTTGCAAGATGACTTGACCGGAAGAAATCTTGATACGTCTTGCGTTTTGCCCATTAAAAAAGTAATAACCGTGTATGGTTATTCTAAGTCGTGGAATCGCGTTACGGTGCGTCCACATTTGTATCATTTGCGCGATCAGATCTCCGTCGCGATCATCGCGCCGTATCAAGTATGCGTGTCATAGTGTGGACGCCTATTAGATCATTCTGCCGATCATGCGAGTATTTGATACGGCATGTATTAGATACGCGGTTAATAGCGATCGGGGCGTATCATGATACGCGTATCATTTTGACACGCTTCGATGATACGCGACGGAGATCTGATCGGGGATCTGATCGCGCAAATGATACAAATGTGGACGCACCCTTAGGTTTAGGATCCATTGACATAAGAAATAAGAGATCATTGAATCGTGTACAGAAACTTTTGACGTATTATTAAGCCTCATACATTATCTGTCAAATTCTTCATTAAGTCAAAGTTGAATCATCATTAAATGTCTCTGAGTGCGGCCGTTAGTATACGATTATACAGCTTGTTTACAGCCGGAAGTAAGTTCTCAATATAAGGATAGCGGTCGCCTGTATTTAAGTTATAGACTAAGAGCCATTACAGTAATTCGTTCCGCTTTCAGCGGGTTGCTAAAGCGATTATTGTATGATGTATTGTTTCCCGGCTCCCCCCGCTTATTACGGACAGGCATGCAACGGTATCATTTGCTTTAAACGTTCATCGTTAAAGTTTACCCTTACTTATAAAGTTTAAGTTAACAAAAAGAAAAGAAATTAGGAAATAACGTAATTAATTACTTTTAGGCTTAAATAGTTAAATCAAATCGGTCCCCCCTTTAGATGCTACGGTCAGATTCTATACGCACACACGCAGGCAGACCACTATACTGTCGAACATAATGAAATACCCCTCTGTTATTGTGTATAAAACCACTCTGTGTATACAATTAACACTTACGAGTATACTATAAAAATATTCAGAACACGGACTTGAAATTTTTTAAATTCAACTAAAAACTCAGTATGAACTATGAAGTGATATTTGTTGTAGTAATTGATGGTTGTAAAGTTGTAAAGCACAACTGAGTAATCGATTCTTTTAATTCACCTGAATAATAACCGATTAAATAAACATACAAAGTAATTCAGTGAATACCAACAAATATTTTATTATATTCTTACCTGCTACAGGCGATACACAACGTTTTAGACACATCTTTGTATGTTACGCTTTTGATATTCAAATATGAGGATATTTCTGTACATTTAAAATTGTATTTTCATTGTAGAATTTAAGACGTTGAAACGCTTGGGTAAGGCGATTGTGGTGTCTTTTGTGTCGGTATACTGTACATGGACGTGCTTACTCATGTGGTGAAAGATAAGGACTTCTTTAAGGCAGGTAAATAATGTTTTGTCATAACTGGGTCAAAGGAAAACACAAAGTAATTAAGAATTTGAGCATATAATTAAACGATGACAAGGTTTTGTAATTTCGGTTTTTGTTTAATAGTACAAGTAGGTACAACTACATGTATAGTGTGCATTAGTAAAATTATAACAACGGTAAATATGCCGAATTGCACCGATTTCAGTGATAATAAAGTTTTTTTTTTTTTTTTTTTTATAAAATTGGAGCCGTCTATGGGCTGTTCGCCCATATCCTTTTATTGTTATTTTATTATTTATATTTTTCGCACCAAGGATATTTGATATAATATTATTAATTTTAATTAATTGCAGTCCATCACGCCATGGACTTTTTTTAATATATATAATAGAATAGATTATATATAATATAATATATACATATAATAAATAAATATACTAAATTACATAATTATAATATTAATGTTTTGAACGGTGTGGCGGCCATAAATATGGCGGATAATAAAGGTTGTTTTACTAAATCTGTTTTACTAAAGTCCAACCACTGTATGTCTCAAAAAACTAACAATTATTAGGTAAATATTTTATACCTACAACGTATTATATTGTATAATGTATTTAACTGAGAATATTTGTCCAGGGTTATGTTTAACATCGCACAGCAGACTAAGTAGATTACAATCTGAACCATCACTTGCTTTTACCTTGCAAGCTTTAGTTAATCGAAAATTGTAATCATAGACGACGTGGACGTAGACAAGTCACGTAGCTGTGACGTTGTAATCCCGATATCATCTAGCCTTAGCATGAGAAGATAATCCCTTGATCCACACACGGCAGTACATGCATCTTAGATTGATGCCAAAACTGGTAGGTAGACAAGGGCCAGAGTGCTAAGGCTGCGTTTCCACCAGAGATGTGTTGCGAAGAATGTGTTTTTGAGAACCAATCGCTTCATTGACGTGACCCCACTCAGCGCAGCGATTCTATTGGATCTTAAAAACACATTCCTCGCAACACATCTCTGGTGGAAACGAAGCCTTAAGCTCGATTTATTTACGCCGCTATTTAAATAAATTGTTGCATGCATATTAAATTACTAGCTGTGCTCCGCGGTGTTACCCGCGGCTTATTAAGGAAAATAAATTGTAATATTTTCCCGCAGTAAAAAGTAGCCTATGTGTTAATCCAGAGTAACAGCTAACTCCATACCAAATTTTATTAAAATTGCTCCAGCTGTTTAGAAGAGAAGTGAAGAAGTAACAAACATACAAACTTTCACCTTTATAACATTAGTAGGAAGTTGGATAGGATTCCTTGTGGTCCCGCGGTATAGCAGAGAAACCACTCGTTTGTGCAGACGTATCTAGTCTAAATCTGAAGGCACACATGCGTCAGTATGGGTTATAGCATTTATTTTGAATTTCTCATATTGGTTAAAGAAAATAATTAATACAGTACTAAGATTGGATAAGGAGTGGCAAATGTTTGGGTTACACGGTGCAAGCTGACATGCGAGCTGGCCTTGTCAGTAACTGAGGTGCAGCTACATGCAGCGTGTGACCGCATCATACGAGTTACCTTCATGTGCGAGTGGGTCAGTTGGTCGCGGGCGAGTTACTACAACATTTTTTGTTTTCACTCGCCACTCACCTTCCCCCATCACAGATACAACTCGTGCGACCCAGGGAGGCGAGTCGAGCTGCTCTCGTGCGAGTACACAGGCACAGTAGCTGCCTGCTGTCACTTCAGTTACTCGCACTGTGTAACCTATCCTTTAAGCATCTATACTAATATTATAAATGCGAAAGTGTGTCTGTCTGTCTGTCCATCTGTCTTTCTGTCTGACTGACTGTCTGTCTGTTGCCTCTTCACGCCCAAACCACTGAACCGATTTGCTGAAATTTGGTATGGAGATACTTTGAGTCGCGGGAAAGGACATAGGATATTTATATCCCGAAAAAATGTACGGTTCCCGCGCGATAAACGAGCTTTGGCGCAACGGAGTTGCGGGCATCATCTAGTAATAATATATACTCCCCACACCGGTTTCGGTGACGGTGGCCGGTTTCATTGAAACCAAGCCAGGCACGCAGGAGTAATTTTATAGTGCCCAGGTGTGTGCGCAGTACACAAGAGCGAGAGTGCTCTTGTGTACTGCGCACACACCTTCCTTTCCTTTACTCTCATAACCCAGTGGGACGGAAGACCGACACGACTGGCGGAGATCAGGCGCAGGACCGACTCTTTACATGCCCATCCAACGCATGGATCATCTTACTTGTCAGACCATCAGGTGATTAGCCTACATTGTCCTAACCAAACTTGGAAATAACATGTTTCCAACGCGGGAATCGAACCCACGACCTCCGTGTCAAGAGTGACGCTCTAGCTAGACCACTGGACCACGGAGGCGTTTAAGCATAACATCTACTTACGAGTGAGTTACAATCGGAACGTTGTATTTTACTAAAAGTATTTAATAACATTATAGTGCTCATTTGCATGGACTCACTGTAGAATTTTCCAGATATTCTGGATACTTACAAATATACAATTCATGAAACATACTTCCAACGAAATTCCAAACAAATATTCATTCCCGAATAGTTTACATATTTTAATTTTGAGTTTTGCTCTGGAATTTAGTATCTGCATGATATTTGGGTTACTGGTTTCCATTTAAAGTTTGCATATAACATTATTTGTTAAATCTATGTTCTCGTCAACTTTATCATCTATGTTACGAGTATAATAAAGTTAGTAAAAGCAAAAAAAAAACACTAAAAATAAATAAAGTTATAAAACCAAGAACAATCACTTACTGAGGGTTTACATTATTCCAGTGATCGATTCCAGTGCTGAACTACGGGAACAAATAATGTAAAAGAGCACTGGAATAATTCTTTCAATTGGAATAATTTAAACAGGTCATTATAAAATATAAAGCCTATGAAACTGCTAAGAATTACATTTAGAAGTAAAATTGGGCCAATGTGTAAGCCAAAGTGTAAGTACGGAGTATCGTTCCCAACATATGGTCAAGTTGGCTATTTGGCCCAATAAGTACAGTTTAAAACAACAGAACATTTTAACGCTTGATGGGTCTGAATATTCAAAACAATCATAAGATCGAATTTTAGGGACTTATAGTTTCTAGCAAGAAACGTGGTGATGATGATGAAATATATAAAAGGCTTATAAAAGCTTTCAACATGCCCTCCAGAATTTAACGCTATAATTACGAGTATTTCTACCATCCCATTCAAATTTCAATCGTATATATTTTGTATGTCTTATCATCTATTCATGTTTTGCCTAAAGTATAGCAAATATCAGCCTTTACATAGATATTAATTAAAACATACTTTCTCAAAAGTAAAATATGACAAAAACATGACAATTTGATTATAATACGAAGTATAATCTCTTCTTTCTATTCAGATTAAACTATTCTTAGGAACATACTTCTCCATTCATTCGTATCCAAAGATAGAACTTATTTAATAACTTTCAATTGTATTAAAATGCAATATGTTCGCCATAATATTTCGAGCTCATTATTCCAATCAACTCTAGTATGGACATGTATAATTTTTACTCGCGAAAACGCTGACAATTCTATCGGAGACTCCCAATAAAATCTTAAATATTGAATGAGTGCAGTTCTGTGTTGCGATTTGTGCTAAATAAAATTCCTCGGTGCATTTTAAAACACCCCGATGCGACGAGCTGCCAGTTTCGACTTTATTTTCGTAGCTGTCCTCGGAAAATGGCGTTAATTTATTATAATATGTCGTATTTGAACACAATCAGCATAAACTATGAAATGTTATCTGTATTTTGAATAAATCATCATCATCTCGACTAGTATAAGACGTGTCTTTGTGCAATGTTAATGTTGTTATGTAATATTTTAGTGTGTATTTCTCCCCCGTATAGAGTTAACTGCGAAAGGGCAGCGCTGAAAAAGTTACTTTTGATTGTTGTATGGGCAAATTAATGATGTTGGGGCAAACATTTTTTAAAGAAACATAAAATGTAGACAGTATCCTCTGCAGTGCTGCTATCCATCCATACTTTAGCACTAATATTAATATAAATGAGAAAGTGTTTCTGTCTGTCTGTTTATTACCTCTTTACGCCCAAACTGCTGAACGGATTTAGCTGAAATTTGGTATGGAGATACTTTGAGTCCCAGAAAAGGACTTAGGATACTGTTCGTCTTCTACTTTTTAAATAAAGTGAGTGCCAAGTATCCTTGGCAACAGACTAATCGTATCATATTAAATACAAAATAATATCTCACTAATAAACATAATATATCTGATAAAAGTAAAAGCCAATGAATTTTGTAAAGTTTGTTAATTTCCTTGGATCTAAATAATCTTTTAAATAAAATTCTCGTGTCACAATGTTAGTCCTACAACTCCTCCGAAACGGCTTTAGTGATTCTTACCAAATTTTATATGCATATTCAGTAGGTCTGAGAATCGCCTACTGGGTACTTTATACATTGAATAAATAATTTTTTAATAAATTGTTTTGCATTTGTTGAATAAATAATAGTAAATTATTACAACCTGAGACTGACGGCGACCATTGTTTATGCCACGAGATAGCGATCGACGTTGCCATGGCGACATGCTTATTTAGTCACTTCAATAAAATAATATGGGCGAAATACTTTTAACTTTATGTTATGGCAAAGCAACGTTTGCCGGGACAGCTAGTAAGTATATAAAATTCTCGTGTCACAATGTTAGTTATCGTACTCCTCCAAAACGGCTTTACTGATTTTTACCAAATTTTATATGCATATTCAGTAGGTCTGGGAATCGGCTACTGGGTACTTTTTTAAGTCCATTTGTTGAATAAATAATAGTAAATTATTACAACTCGAGATAACGGCGACCATTGTTTGTGCGACGGGATAGCGATGGACGTTGCCATGGTGCCGTACTTATTTAGTAACTTCACTAAAATAAAATGGGCGAAATACTTTCTTTATATGGCAAAACAACATTTGCCGGGACAGCTAGTTTGACAGTAAGATTCTTGCCTTGTGTTTTTGAAGGGTAGAAGTTATTATTATTAACAAATCTTAATCTCTGGCAATATCAAGGATCAGCATCGGCATAGAGCACAGTAGTACGGTAACTCTCATAATATATTTTACGCTCGAAATAAGTCTCCAGTTACATAATATATGCGTAGGGCAACAAAATTGTATGACAGACCCAAGATTGACCACCAACTGAAAGTAGAACGGTTCTATCTTAGAATCTCAGTTACTCTTCCTTATAATAATATGATGCCCGCAACTCCATCGCTCAGGAATTTGTTTTAATCTAGCGGGAACCGTATATTTTTCAAAAAGTATTCTGTGTCCTTTCCGAGCACTCAAAGTATCTATACCAATTTTCAGCAGAACCAGTTCAGCTGTTTGGGCGTGAAGGGGTAACAGACAGACAGACACACTTTCGCATTTATGGTATCTATAATTATAAAACAAAGTTGCTTTTATTCCCTCATGTCCCTTTCAGTGTTAGATAGCCCATTTATCGAGGAAGGCTATATTTTATCATGCTAAGACTAACAGGAGCGAAGAAATAGAGGAAAATGTGGAAAAACGGGGAAAATTATTTGAAAGGGCTAACTTGAACGCGCTAATCTCAGGAAATACTGGTCCGATTAGAAAAAATATTTCAGTGTTAGATAGCCCATTTAGGGTTGGACCTCATCTGGCACCACGGAATCGCCTTTTTCCGTCGCCCTTTCTCTTTCTGTCGCTTAGAACTGCCATTTGCTAGACCGAGACAGAAAGCATAATGCGATAGCACGCGGCGGAATCCTCGAGGCTATCGCATTATGCTTTCTGTCTCGATCTAGCAAATGGCAGTTCTAAGCAACAGAAAGAGAAAGGGCGACGGAAAAAGGCGATTCCGTGCTGCCAGATGAGGTCCAACCCTTATTGAGGAAGGCAATAGGCTATAATTTATCACGCTAAGACTAATAGGAAAATGTGGAAAAAACGGGGGAAATTATTTGAAAGGGCTTATCTCGCGAACTACTGGAGCAATTTTTATGTTATTTGGCACAGATAAGAAGTAGACCACGTAAAGGATCATAGGCTATCGATTTTAATCATTTTTTCAGTGGCTATATATTTTATACCCGTGCGACGCCGAGGCGGGTCGCTAGTTAGATATAAACAGAATTGTAGAGGATCGATAAATAAAACCAACATTAATTGCAATTGTTTATTTTCAGTACATTCAAAGCAGCTCGTGCTTACTCTATGTTACATATATTTACACTCTGATTACACTGCATAACGGTAACAAATGAACGTGCATACAAAAATGGCTGCCAAGCGGTTTCGTGTACACAATGAAAACTTTGTTTTACTGAGAACTGTGTGTAAACTAAAAATGTTAACTACACTGTTTACGGAGAAAATGTTTAGGTTGTTGTTTACAAGGTAAAATTATAATAGGTGTATGAAAATACAGAACTCGGGTGTAAAAAATATTTCTATACTTCGGTTTGGACTACGAAATAGCAAAGACATAAGTACTTAATATTAATATTATCTTTGATATTTCTTTAGTGTTTGTTCACTCATTTTCGTTGACGTACCCGAGCACCAAAGTCATATTAGCACGGCCGATTGTCTATTAATTTCTCTACCCAATATTTTATTTTACTGAAACAGTGAAAAAATATTTACTCGAGACAAATATATTCTGTAGATCACCAACTAAATAAAAATGGCCTGATGTGTTTACAAAGTCTTCACTGTCATATTATGAGTAAGAGAGACTTACTGTAGTTTCTCAATTCAAAAGCTATTTACAATAAACTTAAGAGCTACAATTAGTACTGAGAAACTACAGAAACTCCCGTCACAGTAGTTACTAGTACAAAACTTTCGGCATAGTACGACGCCGGATAAAAATATAGCATTCATTTTGTTCGTCTACAAAAATGTTTAGAATTAGTTGCCTATCTAATTAACGAGTGGAGAAATCTTAAATGAAAGATGTTGCTTGTCTAAGCCGGCCCCTAGACGAGCAATTTTACTGTAAATATCACGCTTCAATTACATTGAAGACTTTATTTGACAATTATTAGAGCGCGATGTTCACTAGACGGACAATAATAGTACGCAATACGTGACATTGACAATAAAATAGCTCGTCTAGGGGCCGGTTAAGAGTGCAGGTATCGTATTTTGCATACTCTGTTACAACTGAGAAACACTTCTATATACTTATTATAAAACAAAGTCACTTTTTTTTCCCTCATGTCCCTTTGTTCCCTTTAATCTTTAAAACTACGCAACGGATTTTGATGATTTTTTCAGTGTTAGATAGGCCATTTATTGAGGATGGTCATAGGCTATATTTTATCACGTTAAGACTAATAGGAGCGAAGAAATAGAGGAAAATGTGGAAAAAACGGGGAAAATTATTTGAAAGGGCTAACTTGAACGCGCTAATCTCAGGAACTACTGGTCCGATTTGAAAAATGTCAGTGTTAGATAGCCCATTTATTGCGGAAGGCTACAGGCCTGCTATTCCCAACCCGCGGCCCGCCGGGACTTTATTTGTGGCCCGCGTGAATTTTTGAAATTCACGCCCACCGGCAAAATAACGTGTGATAGTCGTTAAATTTTTTCCACTTTTAAATCGGTAATTTTGAAGAATGTTATTTTTTAACCCAAAACAAATTTTGTTGCGGCCCGCGACATTAAGAACAAAACGTGTTTGTGGCCCGCATGAAAAAAAGTTTGGGGACCACTGCTATAGGCTATAATATTTTATCACGCTAAGTCTAATAGGAAAATGTGGAAAAAACGGGGGAAATTATTTGAAAGGGCTTATCTCGCGAACTACTGGAGCGATTTTTATGTTATTTGGCATGGCTATATATTTTATACCCGTGCGACGCCGGGGCGGGTCGCTAGTATATTATAAAACAATAAAAGTAAAGAAAACACCCCGATACAAAACTCCTAAGTGCCCAAAAAAATGTGACCAGAAGTTAGAATGCAAAATATTAAATTGAAGTAGTTACAAACTTCTACGTAGATAAACCATTTTTTTAGCACCAACTAAACAAATAATAGTATGCTTTGAAAATAGTATAATTATAGTAAAATATATTTACATATTCCTTTAGGTTACAAAATCATTCTATTATGTATTTAGTATAATAATATGAAATCAGATAAAGTCAAAACAGACATCGCAATATTTTGTATCTGTAAAGCATAATATTTTCCGTATATTGAAATTAAATATTCAACAGTGGACGGAAATGGCATAATTATGTTGACAATAATTGCTATCGCATAATCTTTATGAAGATATTTTATCAATAAAATAAAAAATGAGGAATAATACAATGTTAACTGTGCTAGCTAGAATTATTATTGTATGCTTCAAGAAAGCTCAGCGAGTTTTCTTCTGCTATTTGTATCGAATTGAATAACAGTTTTAATACAGTCCAGTCCAGATCTTATCAACATAGTTTACATAAACACACATTTTTGAAGTTTGAGTTATGTTCCTCAATTATATGTTCGAACTTTAAGACCGTGTTCACACCAAACGGACTGTGAGCCGCCGAATGTGAGCAGGCTCACTGTGAGCCTCAGTGTGAACATGAGAATATACGGTATCGAATGACCGCGCGTACGCTTAGCGTAATTACGTATGGTCGGTTAGGTGTGAACTATGGAGTGTAGATAGAGGAGAACTATCTTATATGGGGGATATTTGAAAAAGTGTCCAGCTGTACGCAGTAAATAACAGTTGAAAAATCCTCCGAGAGTGGCGCTAGCTGCAGCAAAGGGAAGCAGAATGAATTATGGAGTGTAGGAATGAATGTAGCCGTTGGTGACAATATATAAATTATTACTGGAATATAAATTATTTCTAGAATTACTGGGTTAATACCAATATATTTTGAAAAATATAACCTAAAATAGCTGAAATAAAAGTTACTAAATGATTTAAAATTTACCCTGTTGCTAGTGTAGCGCCACCTTAGGGTGAATTAGTTTCACCCTAATTTAACGCATTTCAGCGGACACTTTTTATATACACAGATAGTTCTCCTCTATCTACACTCCATAGTGTGAACGAAAAAGTGAATATGTATGGAATTACAATAAACTGCGTAACGTTCGCTCACATTCGGCGGCTCACAGTCGGTTTGGTGAGAACACGGCCTAATACTCATTAATTACTCGTATGTATTCTGATAAGACTTTTAAAACATACCATTATACATACACATTATTATTTAAGTGTATGTATAATGGTAAAACAATAATATTACAAAATGTACCACCGATCGGAAAAAAAGCTATTTAAAATTCCTCCACTCGAAATCCTTAACTTGCGATATTGTCATAACCTTAAAATTAGCTTCATATTTTCATACAGTCTAGCTATGTCCTGTCGGACTTTCAGGATGTTTTGACTAGGATCCGTTCCGTCAGAACACCTATGTTGGGAATGATGTCATTTTTCACACTTTTCTTGTTCGCACACTTTTTGAGTCCGATTTCAGATTTGTTGTGTGTGGTCTTGATTAGCGTGGACACGGACAGGTTACGTTTTTTACACTCTTTACATGTCTTTTTTTGTTCTAATTTGTTTTCTTTTGTTTTAGTGATCTTACTTGGAGTTGTTTTGTTTGACGCTTCCAGCTGGGTGTGGTCGACGCAGGTTGTCGCTTTCTGTACAAAATAAAAAAGATCATCAAAAATTATTACTTACACAAAAAATTATATTTTTCCCCTTGCTAGCAAGAAGATCTATACTTTGTTTACATACTTTATTAATTTAACTTGAAAAAACATTGTACAATGTTTTTTCCTTGTCTATCAATTCACTTTTCTACAAAACATTGAAGTATAATATGTGAAAAAAGTTTGTGTATGATTTTTAATGAACGTCCGTATACACAATGGAAATCTTTGACTAAAACAAAAACAACTCTAACATCAGCGTAGTTCTTTAATACGTAAGTTTTTACCGGCGAGAAAAAGAAACTTTTAGTTTGAAGCTTTAACGTTTAAGTTTATGGGAAAATAAAGAACGAGTAGACAAGGGTCAGGTCACACCGAAAAGGAACGCCGATGGAAAGCAACTACCGTCGCACATTGACACTCGCAACATTAGAAGAGCTGCAGGTGCATTGCCGGTCTTTTAAGAGGGAAGCTCTCTTCTTGAAGGTTTGCTGGTTGTAGAAGAACAAACAGCATAATATACTCACAGCTGGGTTGACCGCCTTGGAGTATAACAGTGCACGGCCTTCCAGTTCCATCCTGAGCCGCCAATCCCGTAGGTACATATGCGCGGCCGCTGCGCTCGGGTAGCCGCGGCGCCAAGTATGCCATCTGATGGATGGAGGGTTTTCGATATATCATTTGTCTCCAGAGGGACGGTAGGGTCTTTAGTCATTCGTGTCAAATATCGTGTCAGACCACTGATCTCCATTATACATGTATGTAATTATGTATTGTGGAGGTCAGTGTGTCAGACTGACACAATATGACAGCTATATCGTGACATGTAATAATAATAATTATTTATTTCTTTAAAATCATAATATGACATAACATTCAAAAGCTTATAATTAAGACACTGTTTAAGTTAACTTCAATACAAATTCAGTAGTTAGCGTTGGGACCTGTACTAGTTGTGAAAGCTATTTCGTGACATTTAACAGCTGTTTAACACGGTAACGATAGACCCTACGGCTACATAGCACCATTTGTCCCTCATTGAACGCATAAGAAAGATTGACCGGTTTCTGATGTTTCTTGAAAATAGTTTTTGAGAGGATTGGCTAACGCCAAAATACTATCTTATCAACGAAGCTGTTGAATATCTAAACTGTTGTAAAAACGGAATTCCAGGTCAAAAATTTGGCCCTAGAAAGGTGCTTTAGACTTCGGCCGCGGGACGCGGGACGAGAGCGTCTGCAACGCGAAACTGGTGTGCACACCTGCGCGACTACGGTGCGAAACCGTAGATTATTCCCGCTCTGCCGACGCAAACGTCCCGCGTTGCAGACGCTCCCGCTTCGCAGTCGCTTTGGTCGCGTAGATTTGGCCGAAGCTTTATTAAAGTGATGTAAAATATAGGGTTGCAATTTTATACTCAAAAAATAATTTAAAGATTTAAATTCGATACCCAAAAGGGAAATATTAGACGCTACAATGAATGTACATTAAAAGAACCCACCTCGTTAAAAGCTGTAAAATTCTTGATTTCTGTCCCAAGCTTCTGTACATCAAAGCTGTTGATCTTAGAGAAATCAGATCCCCTCGAATTGAGTCGATAGGACTGTGGAAATTGAGTCTAGTTGCTTCGATAAAAAATTTCGCCGCTGGACCGGACAGGCCTGTTAAAAAACAAAACCGTTTTGTGTTTCATTTACGATGTTTTGATCAGGCAGTGAAAAAATATAATTGATGTCTTCGAGGTATAAGCAGTCTGAATGAAATATAGCCGTTTTTATTGTAGCTCTTTGTTTTATTGACGCTACTATTTTTATATTTTTCTCATTTTAATGTCGGCTGTACACTCTCGCCGAGACACAGCGAGGCGGCCCGAGTGCGAGAGTGTAAATGGCGCACCCATTTACACTCTCGCACTCGGGCCGCCTCGTCTCGCCTGTCTCGGACCCTCTCGGTCCGGTGTCGGTATTTTGTGCCCGAGACAAAGGGTCTCGCGAGGAAAGCGAGCGCATTACTGTACACTCTCGCGTTTTCACTACTTACGCGCCGCTAGACAGTGCAGAACAGAAAAATAACAATAATAAACGTCATTATAAGTCATTAACTGTGAGAAATAAAATTAAATATTATTATAGATCTTTGGATTACAATGATATATTTAGATGCAATGGTGAATGGTGATCATTGATCGTAGATACGTTTTCGCCATTTTTAGAAAAATAATGGTCTATCTTCTCTGAGTTCATAACTGCGATTGAACTAAGCGAGAATGTACATGATCGCACTCGGGCAAGGGGCTCTCGCACGAGACTCTCGCCCGAGAGCTCTCGGCGAGAGTGTACAGCCGACATTACAACAGTAAAATATGAATCCTATCTTTGTCTTACATATTGGAAAGCCATTGAATAGACAGTGACATTCACATGAATTCAAAGTTAGTCCTAAAGACTGGCAATGTGCCATACCTACATGTCCATCACTGCAAATCAGGAGTTATCAGGTATTATCAAGATCAACAGCGGTAACCAACTAGAAAACCCTTTGTTATGATCTAAGCGGAAAAGACTAATTTTGTAGTTATTCATAAATACTAGATGACACCCGCAACTCCGTTGCGCCAAAATCAATTTATCGCACCGGAACCGTATATTTTTCCCGGATAAAACATATCCTATGTCCTTTATCGGGACTCAAAGTATCTCCGTACCTTTCAGCAAAATCAGTTAAGTGGTTTGGGCGTGAAGGTAATAGACAGACAGATAGACAGACACATTTTCACATGAATAATATTAGTATCGAAGTATGGATATTTTTTTAAATCTCACCTTTACTTTTCAACCAG
Source organism: Polyommatus iphigenia (assembly GCA_963422495.1). Taxonomy (NCBI): domain Eukaryota; kingdom Metazoa; phylum Arthropoda; class Insecta; order Lepidoptera; family Lycaenidae; genus Polyommatus; species Polyommatus iphigenia. The sequence goes on from OY730189.1 coordinate 1,285,245, forward strand.
TTCCCGTACAGAATATAATGCTCCCAGTTTTCGGGCTCAAGTTCTATCAGTCTCGTTAGTATCTTCCTCTTCTCTGACTCAGGCTTCAGACTCAGAAGTTCCACGTGAGCCTGAACGAATCGCGGTTGTAAGAAGATACATCGCTCTAACATCTTTACCGCTTGAGAGCTCCGACCGCTTTTTCTGGAAAGAGACACTTTATGGAACACAAACCCATTAACCCATCAATCCCCAAGCGGCAGCCGACTGCCGCATGACAATTGAAAATCTATTGTGTCTACGATACCCACGATGGAGGTGTTAAGAGCTGCCAAGTGGCTTACAGCAGGTACCTACATTTAAATGTACATGTCGGATTACAAGGGGCGCCCGATTACCAGGAGTCTAATGTATTTGGTTTTGTTATCTCATGCTTATAAGCTTATAATGCTTTCAATGTAATTTTGAGATATATATTATATTACGATGAGCCGAAAAATTAAAGCGCTTTTCATGTCGTGTTGTGTGACCCGGGCACGGATCTGGTCCGCATGTCGGTGACAACATGCTCGCGTGCCCAGGTTGTTGTGCGCGCTCGCGTAACCCGGCCACAACCTGCTGCAACCTGGCAACCACCACCAACCTGTACAGCTTAGCGAGATTGTAGTGCGCGTTGACGTGGTGACGGTTGTGCCGGATCGCCTGCAGGAAGTGGTGCTCGGCGCTCTCGCTCACCAGCGTGCCCAGGTTGTTGTGCGCGCTCGCGTAACCCGGCCACAACCTATAAAATTGTCCTGGTTACAATAGTCTTGGTTACCGAAAACAATTTTGGTTACAATAGTTATCACAACCGTATCGAGTATTATAAGATAAATTGATGGGATTTTTTGGTTCAGAGTTATATCAATGTTAGTCGAGATCAATATTGTCTGACTATAAATAAATTTTCTAATAGTCTTTTGCCTTTACTTTGCTCAAATTCCTTTGACGAACTGCAAGTGAAATACTATGCACAAATGAGTTACTAATAAAATTAATCCAATGGCTCTTTTTTTTCAAATAATGTACCTATAGAACAAAATCGCGCTGTTTGAAGGGATTTATAATGTAAGTTTGCTATTAAATTACACCAAAAACGACAATAATTTTATTGTAACTTAACAAAGAAGGTTCTAAATAAAGCGCTGAATATTACCGTTTATCAGATTAATAAACAGTATATCCTTTAGAATTTCAAACAATGGCCCATAAACTATATCCGAAATATCCGAATTCGGGGCCATTATGCACCTGTAACGGGATATCCGGTTCTCGGCTTTATTGCTACTGGGATAAGGTATATAACTGAACGCGTGCTCACCTTAGAGCTTCTTTGTAATGTTTGATAGCGTTGTCTTGCTGCTCCGTTTCGCGCAGGAAGTTTCCGTAGTTGTAGTGCAGTTTGGCGTTCTGCGGCAAAGTCACTAAATCCGCCCTGAAACAACACACATTTGGGTGATTTAGCTCTAAGTTCGCGGGATGGGAATATTTCACGTGTTTATATTGAGTGTAAAACAGAGAATTTTGAGTATAATATTAAATAAATCTGGTAACTATACCTTAGTCACAGGCTACACGGTCAAATTCTCATCAATCTGATCCATCAATCTGATTGACGGAATATTGATGGTTATAAAAAGTTCATATTAAAAATACGATCAATCCATCAATCCGAGTCGTACACGATCAAATTTTCGTCAATCCGTACCGGATTGATGGATCAGATTGATGAAAAATTGACCGTGTAGCCGCTGACAAGCTGATCGCACATTTGTCAGCGCCGTACGCGTCAAACGCACCGCAACAAAAACAGAACAGTGTGGCGCGTACGGTGCAGAATGTGCGAGATTTCACAATATCATTTCATGCAACGAATTTTAAAATGCGGCACGCTGAGTGCGATCACTTCTATTTATACTTAATTTAAATCAGGTGCCAATGGTATGTCCTTGACGATTGGAGATTGGATAAGTTTGCCCGAAATCATGAGTAATTTTGTTTTTCACCAAAACCGGATGTATAGCGCTGCATAAAGCAATACAAAATTGAAACGTCAAATACCGTAACGCGACTTGACATTTTAATTTCGTGACGCTTATGCATCGTCGCGTCGTATCTTGTTTTGAGTGTGATAACTTTAAGGCCCACTTGCGCCAGTATGAATCAGTGTCAATCTTTAAAAATAGAGTTTTTTCATATCTGTTTTTTTAAACAGAATGTTTCAAATAATGTATACTAAGCCGACAGGGGGTGACTCAGGGGGTTATTCTGAACAGCTTTTGATTTATTAATTTTTAAAATTTGCAAAAAATGTTGTTTTTCCATAGTAAAAATCCACGTGATCGACAAAGTTTCTATGGAGCATCAAATTTTTTTTGCTTATATTCAAAAGTCGTAAAACAAGAGTTGTTTAAAAATGACCCACTCAGTCACCCCCTTTCGGCTCAGTATACCATAATTGAAACATCCTGTATGTAAAAAGAAAGAACGAGACACCTCTCTTGATGTAATCCACTTATAACTTGTTCTTACGAGAAGACAAAATAATATTATATAAATAAGAAATTGTTGTCTGTCAGATAGCTTGTCTCGCTTGTTCAATTTTGTTGATTATGGGTATATTTTGAGCTCCTGGAAAGGACAAAAATAGATTTCATTCAGGACAAATGTACGCATAAATGGCATTTAGGGACAATAAGGTTACTGGCAATATCCAGTCTTAAAATTTTAATAAAACTAAACAATCGTAACCTTCACTTGGTCTCGCGCTGGCGCTCTGACTGAAGCGAGACCAATAATACTAAGTAATGAATATGTGGGCAGTATCTAGTCTTAAAATTAAATATATTATATGTGGCACGCAGTAAATCTATTGCATGGCATTTTTGTCAACTTATGCAAATATAATTCGCATACGTCTACTCTTGCGCGTATAAATACCATGCCGAAGTCTGACGACGTTGCACCGACCGATGCGTCGTTGCCGCACCGCTGTGCCGGTGGGAGTGGAGTATGTTAGGTTTTTTTTCGTTACGGAATTTCTTGATTCGGTCGCCGCACTCAAAGCCTGTGATAAAGGCCCATCAAGCATCAATCAAAAAATCTTACCTTAACAGTGTAGCTCTATCCCGCCACTCGGCATTTCGTCTGTAAGTCCTTGCCACACCGCTCGCCGCCAGCACCGCCAGACCCACCACCAGCAGCACCTTGGAGCCAGGCTTCGAGTACCACATCATCTGGACACCGTATGCTGTGATGATGACGCTGCCTACACTGTTGACGATTGGAAAATATTAGGAGACTCTTTCTGGCCGAATAGATATTATGAAAGTGGGCTATAGTATTGATAATACTCGTAATTATTAATAATAATTGAGATACGAATTTTTGCTAGGAGCCCATTTTGATGTCTTCGCAACTTTTTAAATTTGAGGCTGTAGCGTAGTGTGCTTTTTGCCGGATCTCTCATTTTTATCTAGGCCTCATTCATCGATGTCACAGGGTAAAAAATATATACTTTTGCACTGACTAACACTTAACAGCCACATATTGACAGACAAAAAAAAAGAAAATAGAGGAAGCGGGGATACGAGTACAATTGGAGGTACAGACTATAGAAAATAAAGATCCCCAGGTTGTGCTGTACGGGGTGCTGAAAAGTAACACCGATGACGACATAATAGAAGCCATCAGGAGGCAAAATGAGCACCTCGTAAAGGACATCCTGGGAGGGAAGGAGGATAGATTGAGCGTAAAATACAGGAAAAAAGGGAAGGACGATCACACTCAGCACGTGGTGTTGAATGTGTCACCGGGGCTGTGGGTGCGTTTCACGGAGGCAGGATATCTATATATAGATATCCAGCGAGTCAGAGTCGCCGACCAGTCCCCCCTAATCCAGTGCTCGCGCTGCTTAGGGTACGGACATGGGCGGCGATTCTGTAGCGCTACCGAAGAGAAATGCGCTCACTGCTCCGGGGCACATCACCAGTCTGAGTGTGATGGTCTGAAAGAAGGGAAAAGACCGTGTTGCACAAACTGTAAGAAGGAAGACCTAAAACAGACAAATCATCACGCGTTCATACGGAATGCCCGGTGCGACAAAGGTGGGATGCTATAGCGCGTGCAACTGTCGCATATGACCCCGAGGACAAATAAGTCGTCGTTGATACTGTAAGAGTAGGGAAGACATAGCATTGTATGTAATTAATAGTGTTATTATTTTATTTATTTATTTATTTTTATTTCTTCGGAAAACTTACAGCTATCAAATAACAAATTAACTTAACTAAATTGTAAGCCTTTTAAAAGTTTTCACAAATAGTAACAAATGAAAGAGCGAAAAAAAAATTATTGTGAAGTTAATCAGGATAAAAAACAAACTGAGAAAACTTAAGAACATTTTTTCTCACATTGCATCTACTAATCATGGTTTAAGCAATTTAATAAAAAATAGTCAATATTAGTGTAAGTATGTATATTGTATAATGTTAATAAACTTAGTCTACGCTTATCGCTAGGCAAAACTAAACTAGATTAGTATTTTAGTGACAAATCCTCAACTTTGAAAAAGGAGTCAGTTACAAACTTTCTAATCTTATAAGGCTTAGTAGAAAAAATATCAAAGGAGGGATTTATTTTCAAAAATTCATAAATTCGAGAACTAGCCCTTAGTAGAAACGAATTACTGCGATAGTAAGTATGAAAGGTAGGTACATCTATTGGAACGAAATTTCTAAAATACTTGGTGGGGATACTGAAGTTTCATTTCTCTAGTAAATATGTGCTGTCAATGTTACTATTGATTATTTTTACAAAGTAGGATAGATCAGTTATATTTCGTCTAAGTTTTAATGGTAAAAAGTAGAAATGTCTACACCTGTCTTCGTAATTAGATAAATAATAATTACTTCTAAATTGTAGGTATCTTAGAAAACGCTTTTGAACAGATTCAATCCTATTGTTATATACTTCATATCTGGGGTTCCATACCTCCGAGCAATACTCGAGTACACTGCGCACAAGAGAGCAAAACAGAATTTTAATAACCTTAAGGCTTGTGAATGTTTTGCTCATTCTTATGACGAAACCAAATGCGTGATGTACCGTGTATTAAAAAAGTCACTACCTACACCCACTCGAACATAACTGTGGTATTTAAATATAAACGACACGAAATGCACATCTTGTAATTTTAGGAAAGAGGACCAACATTGAAATCGGTTAATAAAATATATTTTCATAAAAATAATATTAGATTTTAATAACAAGTATAATATTATTGTATATCGAATTATACATATTTTTATGTTTTGTATTTTCGGAAATAATTTAAGATGGATATTATGGCGATTTATATTCAATCTGAGTGTTACAAGTAATTTGACGGATAATATATAATAATAATTGAGTATTTTAACCTTTAAAATATAATAAAGTGTTTTAGCTAGTCTAAATTCATAGCAACAAACGAGATTAATAAAAAAGATATGAAACCGATATAATAAGTACGTCAGCCTTTTGTTATTTAGGATTACGAGACTAGGTAATAAAAAATATTCATTTAGAATTAATTTCACAAAACGTAAACCATTGCATCCACAATGGATACGGTCTATTATAATATATTTATCATAAATGTGTTAACATTTATGATAAATATATTATAATAGTTACGAGTCTTATTATTTGTTTTATCCGTTGTGTTATAAAAATTGCAACAAAAATGTAGATTCACAGACCGCCCGAGCGGCCACTGATGGAGTGAGATGCATAGATAAAAATCAACTAATGCACGAAATGTATTGCAGTAATTCATACAAGGTAATATGACCCGTAATCGCACGCAATCACTTATATCTGCATACGATATTTGCATAATAGGAGGAATACTTACCGGTGACAACTGGCTGAGCGAATGTCCACCATTCAATACAATAACAGCTGATCGATAACGAACAGGTTTAAGTCCAGCGTTTCTCAAACTAGCAATATCGTCACAAGTGACTAAGTTCATTAACACTAACTTTAACTTACTTATTAAAAATGAAAATGCTATTTTGGTTTCCTTAAGAAATATAGTTATAAAATAGTTCACTTTTAGAATATGTCTTAAACCATGTATAGTAAAAACGCAGCACAAACTTAGAATTCTAAACTCATATATAAATTTAGTTCTTAAGACGTAGTTTCAATATATTAAAAATATAGCTAAATTAAGTAACGGATAACAAAGTACACACAAATTCACTTCTTGATTTCTTCTAAGTCCTTTTCTGACTGGATAAAAAACACAGGGGCCGAGTCCGATTTTCTAGCCATAATTTTTTAATGTTTCACCCAAATATACTTAAAATTATTGTACTTCGCCAGTGATTTCGCCTTAGCAAGTAAAACTTTACTTGCTTGTGTAAGGTGGTCATTAACATAAAAGACCGAAGTGGTCGAGAAACCGATATCCAATGTGTTTAATTTACACTTTCGCGCGGCAGCAACAATATTCTCCTTTATATAACGATTATTGAATGAAACTATAATGGGCTTAGGCAAGGTAGTCGACCTCGTAGGTACGCGGGCAATATAGTTAACATCCTCTTTTTTAATTTGCTGACCAATGACAGATCCAACTTTAATTGCTAAGTCTAAAAGGTTTTCATTATTTAGCTGAGGAAGTCCTTTGATTTCTATATTATTGGCTCTAGCCCACTGGTCTCTCATATTAATTTCATTGTTCAATCTCGCAACTTCCTTCTGTAGACTGGGTATGTCGGCCGCGATCCTCTCGACGCTCGTTACTTTGGCAGTCAATACATTGACATTACTCGATAACTTATCCGTGCGATCATGTGCCATCTCGATGGAGGTTTTCAGGTCGGAGATGTCTGACTTAATGCTCTTGATATCTTCTACCACTGTCGCAAGGAGGGCAAGTTGGTGCAGGATCGAATTCAGTTGGTCTTGCATTTTGTCCAACTGAGTAGGTGACGGAGAAACAGGAATCGGCGAAGCGCATGGGCTCGCCTTGCACCTCACACATCTCCAAACACTCCTTCTATGACCTAGTCGTCTATAACCCGCTTCCGTCACCCCAGAGCAGGCAAAGTCGTACTGTTGTTTGCATACACTGCAAATAGGGCCGTCCGTGTGAGTTTCATTACAGCTGCTGCATACAAACATGTTGACAACCATTGGAAATGCGCTCGACAACTAGTACACGTGCACTCGATTGCAACACCGATCGGTGACTGATTAGATGCAGCAATGAATGTAAATGTGTTGTGTGAAAAAGAAAAAAAAACCCACATGACTTTGCACTTAAATGAAATTATTGTTACAATAAGAAAGCATGTAAGGCATAAGCTAGAAAGATTAGATTATATTGCTAGAAAAAATAATTTCATACGCACAGCACATTATGTTACCACCTCCTACTTAAGTTACGAAAATAACTGTACCACCTAATAGGCATGATGACTATTTTTTTTTCTTATTGGTAATTGAAAGACCCTCAAAAAATAGAAACACCCCTGAAAGAATGACTCTGATAGCTTAAAAATTCACCAAGATATGACAATTCAAACATCTCATAAAATAGACCTGCCCGAAACGCTCCATACAAAGTGCTACGAAAGAATGACGTCACTCTTTCGTAGCTTGTACGCATCGGGAGAGAACTTTGTTCGATAGGTATATTAAATAATGCGTTTATGAAAGTGGTTTCATAACAAAAGTTGCTTTTAATTGCATAAGTTATCGAATGGTATACAAATATTAAGAAATTTAATTGAAAAAAAATTCGACTTGATTATCCAACTTTGAAGGCGCTTAGCAAAAAAAACACAAATGCTATCGAGCTGAAATTTTGGGAACACTTATTTTTTACCGTGATTTCTTTATTTTATTAATAAAATTTGCTAATCTTTGACCTTGTCATCATCCCTATTGCACGCGCTACAGAATTCCACAAATTAATGCACCTACATTATTATGTTGTAATAATTATGGTAGCAACCGCTCCCGCCGGGAGTTCCGGGCTGAATGCACATACGGTATTAGAATAGTTTTTGCAACATTCAATAACAGCAACAAAATTGTTTTAAATATAATTCTAACATATTATTATGTAACATGCTATTCCATACAATAAAAATGTTAAGAAGTTAAGTATATATTTTTAGAAAATGTAAGAATATGGAAGAAAATGAATAGACAGGAAAAAACTGAATAAAAATAACAGCGATATAATAATAAGGAAGAGAGTATAATAGTATAGAAATAATTAATGTAATTGTATAAAAGTAAAAACTGTAAAAGAATGAAATACTACAAATGTCATGTCAAAGAGTTTGAATAAAAATAATAGTAATATAATAATGAAGAAGAAAATTAATAGTATAGACATAATGAATGTAATTGTAATTGTATAAAGTAATAAATGTAATAGTATAAAAGTAATTAATGTAAAAGTAAAAAACGCTACAAATGTCATTTAATAATAATTATGTTATAATCTAAAAGTGAAATAGAAATTGTAAAACGTAGATGCAAGTTGATGTAAACATAAATAATAATGATTTAAATGTAAGTTAAAATTGCCAGTAAATAATACTTAACCAATTTTTATAGTAATAATGTTAATATAGCAAATAATTGTCCCTTTTTCCTAAAGGGGGAACAAGAGGTCCCAAGTGAGGGGCCGTAAAAAAAAAACAGCCACATATTACATACATGCTCTTAAAAATAAACCTCATTCTGCCGGGTAAAAAGATAGAGGAGCATTTTTTTTTAAGCAGGCGTTGTCCCATCACACATTCCCACCACTGTATCTCCTGTGTTTTTGTGTGTGTGTGTAGGAGGGGCAGGCAGTACCTGGGTATATACAGCACTCTCTCGGCGATGACGAAGCCAACAGTGACGAGCAGGTTGCTGGCCGGTACGAACGGGACCACCAGGAACAGCAGGCCAATGGTAACGGGAGTATGACGCTGCATCTAGAGTGTTACACTGGTATTATTAATTTCCTTGAAATTTCCTCCACTCGATTATTTAATATAACATTTTAAACTTTCGCGTTGAATAATAATTAATACTTATTAATCGGGACTTAACGCGACTTATTCTAGTAGTAATGCTACTACGAGTACATACTTTTCTCGACGTTTCGGCCGTGTTGCAACGGCCGTGGTCACGAGGTGACTGCAGGAGCGCAACGTCTTCGTTTGCACCGGGCCGTCTGATCTTCGACTACCCTCGAGTTGTCCAAAATTTTGTACCAATATAATATTTAGAGTCAGTAGATTCAGTGTGACACACAACGGCCGTTGCAACACGACCGAAACGTCGAGAATAAATATGTACTCGTACTATTAGAATAAGTCGCGTTAAGTCCCGATTAATTTAAGTTTTAATTCCCGATTTAAGTCCCGATTAATTTAGGTTTTAATTTCTCCATTCGACTCAACCTCAATCCTCAAAAATCATGACGTCTTGTTGAACAAATGAAATAATTTTCGAGGATTGAGATTGAATCGAGTGCGGGCATTAGAGAAGTTACTGAGACTAAGTACTGTCAAAGAAATGGATTCATAGTCAGATAGCGGATCTATTTAGTCGGGTTACGTCAAGCCCGGCTGACTGGTCACGAATAACTTTGACTTAGCATAATTATTATTAAATAACATAGGTATGTCAACTGCCTATGAATCTCTAATGGCACTGGTAATTCCGTGAAAATATGCCGCCCTCTTTTTCCTTTTTTGTTCACTCAAAAAAAAATCTGCATTAAGCCCGGCCGCACACTATCCGAATTTCGGATCAGGAAAATTCGGACGCCCCACCGGAACGAACTCTATTCATACATTTTGTTGTGGACCCCGGATACTATCAGAATTCTGACATATCAAAATGTATGAGCGTCCAAATTTTTCTGATCAGAAAGTCGGATAATGTGCCGGGCTTAAGGGGCAAAAAACTTCGAATAATATTCAAGTGAAACTAATAAAAATTTCTTTGAGTCTGTTATTTACAAAATTCTGTCTTTTGTCTCGACTCTTGATGGAAAGGCTCCAAAGGTTATTTGTCAGTCTTTGCTCATTTGTTTAGAACTAACCTCTAAGTCCAGAAAGCACCTATAGCCAAGCACCAACATGGTCCCGAAGGCCGCGCACGTGAGAAAGTTGCGTGGGTCCCAACCGCTGGTGACCAGGGGTATGGAACCCATCTGCCAGTCGTGACTCAGCGTCCACGGGCAGATCAGCAACCACCAGTTGAACGCAGCCAGGTAGCAGAATGTCATCAACCTGAGGGTATAGTTGGTATAGGCTTTTATTGTTTTCTTTGAAAAAAAAAAACAATCTATAAATAATTAGGTACCATCGAAGAAATTGATTCATAGGCAGTTGACGGACCTACGTCATTCGGTCAGATTATGTCAACTTAATGTACCTCGTCATCTGTCGGCTGGGCTTATCAAAACGCCCTAATACGTAGGTCCACCATCTGCCTATGACTCAACTTCCGGATAGTACCTTAATAAACCGTACTATTATTAGAGGTAGGTATATTATACCTACTTACTAAACACGGCAAAATACATAACATAACAAAAAAAATTTTTTTTTGAAAATTATTAGCTGTTTTTTTATATATTTATTTAATAATTGAAGATTAAAAAATAAAACTTATATAAATTTACGGCATAAAAACGTGTAAAATAGAAAAAAATCTGCAAAAGTCAAAAATTAAGAAAAATGTTTGAAATTTCAGTAGTTAGTTTTTAAGTTAAATTCTTCATTTTTACTTCATAAATGCCATGTTCAAAGCGTGTAATGCCTTCTATGGATCTCAAGAGAGTCTGGATATGCCATTCCATGCTTGCATTTGATTGTCAATCATTTCCTGTGGGATATTCTTCTACTCCTCCAGTAGCGCCAACTCGAGCTCCTAAACACATTTTGGAGCTGGAGTTTTAACTCGTACCGTTCACACATTGATGTGACACACGTCCTCAATCGGATCCACATCCGTAGACCGTGCTGACCTCTCCACCTGGGCTACGCCAGCATCATTTAGGTAATAATGCCCGATTTTTTTACTCTATGGACGCGCATAAAATTTAAGTTACTGCCTAAAACTGTGTAAAAGGCACAACATGCAGTTCTAGGATGTCTGTGCTATAGCCCTGTGCTGTCAAAGTACCATCATTAACAATCATCAGCTCTGTGCGGGCTCCAAATCATATGCCACCCCAAACCATTACGAAGCTTGCATGATAGGCCACTGTTTCCGTTAAGTTTTATGGTCTATACTCTATAGCGTTCCTTACAATTTATCCATATTCTTTATCGCCTGTCAACAAAATTTACACAGAATTTGCTCCCATCACTGTACAGCACACGATTTCACTCACTTGTCAAATTTTGATGTTCACACGCAAATCTTAGCCTGGCTCTTTGGTGTCCTGTCTCAAGTTTTGGTGCCCTTGCTGGCACCTTTGAGTTTAATTTAACTTCTTTGAGTCTTCTTCTTACTGTACAATCACCTACACGTACATCTCGGACCTGTTCCGACAGGTTTCGTCTCTGCAAAGCAGTTTGAGGTCGATTTCTTAAGGCTTGTACCCTTACAAAACGGTCATCCTGAACCGATGCCACCCGATATCTGCCTTGTTCTCGTCTCTGAACGTAAGATCCAGTCTCTCTGTAGCGTTGAAAGTTACGATGGACCACGAAAGCCGACACACCTAAGGCATGACTGACCGAACGGTAGGTGTGACCTTTCTCTATCGTGGTTACAGCTCTAGCTGCCGTAGATGCTGGAAAATCACTAATTTTGTATCTAAGCAATGTGTTCTTCCACAAAAACCAAACAATCAAATGAGCTGGCATACCTTGCACCCCGCTAAAAACGCCATTCTTATCAGAAACACTTACAACGTCAATAATCGAAAAACACTTAGTAGGGCATAATTGCAATAAAAATCTGTGAACTTGCCAGTTTTGTTCAATGTTTTATTTCTTAAATGAGCTTAAAACTATAAAAAGGGATTTCACACAGTCCGACCCATTTGAATTCAAGTTGTGGCCCTTTTTACCTATGTTCCGCTAATTTTGCCAGTGTGTGTATCTAACAAAGGTATGGGTAATGGAATTAGTTCTCATACCGTTTGTATATTGTATATAATATCAGAACTCAAAGTAACTCCTTACCAAATATCATCAAAATCGCTTATGTGTCTTAATTTTATAAAATAAACACACAAAATGAGAAACTTTCGCATTTACATTACAAACCTAATATTTGTGTGGATTTCTATTGTGGTGCTTTACTTTAAGTCTATTTAGATTAAAACTCAATAGTATTTCGAACGTTAATTCCAAGCACCTTTGACTACAGCCATAATCCTAAAATCTAGAACGTTCGTTATCGGCATACTCACAATAGAAAACAAATTAGAAGTTAGAAGTTCTGCCACAATAGAGCATAATTTAATACGCAGCCAACTTCACAATAGGACATAAATTATGAAGTCGCCGCTTAGAACATTAGAGCGGCTTCGACTTTTTAGCCCCTCGATTCCTAGACCCGCTAATTTAAATCACAAATTACATTAATTGGATTTAAATTTGTAATTAAAGATTTATTACAAGCGTTCATAATTTTTGCGACCGTCAAGTGGAAAATTGAAATCGTGTTTAAAATTTGAAATGCGTTAGCAACCGCTAAATATGAAAAGCGATACAGTAATTTACAAACTTTATGAATTTTTAAAACGTTTTAAAAGCCGAAGAGCGTTTAAATACACAGTGAATAATCAAGCTACTCATAAATGCCAATTCTGTACCGATAGAAAACAAAAGTAATCTAGAAGCAACTTATTTATGTTCACGTATTTTACTTAATATCTTCTTACTTATCTTACTAACGATAAAAATAATTACTACTATTAGTTGTCAAAGATTAATTAAGTACGTATAAGGGTCAATTCATATCGCAACGCGACGCATACTTGCATTTCTTGTACTGAATTGAGGCTTCAATTGAGTAAGACTAGAAATGCATTGAAATTTAGACATGCATGCATCACGTTGCGGTCAGAATTGACCCACACACTGTAATTAATTGCGTATCTTTAACCATCTATGCGAAAATAAAATAATACAAAATTCTCAGCCATGTGACGTTTTAAAAATTTTACCTAATCTATAGCAGGTACATAAAAAATACCGGACAAAGAAGCTCGGGTGGAACGCGGCCGGGTTGTCCTGGGGGCTGAAGCTGGGCCAGGTGCCCTGCAGCAGCGCCAGCCTCAGCGACACCAGCAACGTCAACGACACCACCACCTTGATTGTCCGTACCGACAGACCGCTGCAGCGCTTCTCGATCTTCAGCGACCAGAGGGATCTGAGAACAACATCCCCCGATTTGAAAAGGTTTGTCATGCAAAACATTTAACCGATCAAATCACTGAAATTTCATGAACCCAACCCAATTTTTTAAGCTTTAAGCTGGTTGATGGTGATGATGATGTAAGAACACTTTTCATCATATCTACTTTTAAACAATAATGTTACATTAATAAATTTAAAAATAGCCTCGAGAATATTGAAAAGCAGAATATTGGAATTTGCTTACAATATTTTATGATAAACCTAAATTGTGCCCATCCGACGCATGGTCTTACTTGTCAGACAATCAGGTGATCAACCTGCATTGTCCTAACCGAATGTAGAAATAACTTATTTCAAACGCGGGAATAGAACCCATGAACTCCGAGTTAAGAGCCACGTTCGTTACCACTGGACTACGGAGGCACCATGATGGAAAATATTGAACCGATCAAATTACTGAAAGATGCTTAAAACCATTCTTAAAATAAAACCAAATATTCTAGCTCCAAACAGGCTGATGAGGATGAACTATTGCTAATCTTATATCTTTAAACGAGCAATTCTTGTATATAAATAAATATAAATATATATATATATATATATATATATATATATATATATATATATATATATATATATATATATATATATATATATATATATATATATATATATATATATATATATATATATATATATATATATATATATATATATATATATATATATATATATATATATATATATATATATATATATATATATATATATATATATATATATATATAATTGGAAACTCGGAATCGGCTCAAACGATTTTCATGAAATTTTGTATATAGGGGGTTTCGGGGGCGATAAATCGATCTAGCTAGGAATCATTTTCATAAAATGTCATTTTATGTGTGTTTTTTTTATTTTTTGAATGCTCGGTCATATAGCTAGTAAATAATAATACTCTCAATCGACGACGGACGAACACACATTCACGCAGAAAGAGAGATAAGACAGACAGTCCCGTCAAACTTATAATACTCCTCTTTGTTGTTAGGGTAGTCTAAGTATCTAAACACTCTAGGCCGAAAATACGCGGCTGAAGTTCGGCATGATTACGCTCGCAATGCGCTAAGCATACAATATAACGCAACGTAATTTCGGCATGGTGTGTCATCAGCAATTTAAAATACATTGCAGGCGTAATCATGCCGAAATTCAGCCGCGTCTTTTCGGCCTAGTGTGTTTAGGAAGGCGAGGCGCAGCGTGGCATTTTGTATGAATTTGACAGATTTCAAATGCGAGAGACGTCTTGCGAATCTGTCAAATCCATATAAATTTAGAAATGCATCATCGTGTCGCGTACGTCTGAATCAACCCTTAGTGTTTAAAAAAATTAAGTCATTTTAGTTTACAACCAACCCATTTGGTCGGGCACCAACTGTCGATTTAATCTAAGCTTAGTCGACGCCTACGTAATCACAAATTACACACGATTTCGGAGTTAATAAACAAGCTGGAAACATTACATTTCAACATGGCGGATTAATGAGCCGGTCAGATAATTTATTTGTGAGCTGTGATAGATGGCCGGCGTCTATCTCGGCTGCACCAATTAAACTCAATCTACGAATTAACGGTTAATGTTTTTTTTTTTAATTATTGAACTTAAAGAGCAGAAGTCGATATGTAAAAATTGTGTTTTATTAGTATTCAACATTAATTTCCACCAAGAACCAAGAGTACAGTCAATTACATAAATGATTTTGCCTATTATAATTACGATTTAACTAATAATTATATTATTACCTATGCTATACTTATTGTCATAATCACAATCAAATAATTACAATTAAGGTAAATGACTAGTAGATTGGCAGTACCAGTCATTGGAAAGAGCACAAAAACACAATATTTATTAATGTTTCTTTAAAAGTTTCCTGCTTTTCAAGTAAAAGAACGCCTGTTTTTGAAGAAAAACAGACAGTTTTTAAGGCAACATTAATAAATATGGTGTTTTTGTTCTTTTTCCAATGACTAGTACTGTCCAATCTACTAGTCATTTACCCTACCTGAAATTAATTCTTGCAAATAACAATTATTCTGCAGTAAGTTAATATAAAATTGTTATCATTATCATCGAAATATTTTAGTAACAAAATTTCTCAATAAATTTTCGAAACGCCCACAAAGCCAGAGAATTAAAAAATTAAATTAAATTTTATTGATGAAATTCCGACGTTATTAACTTATGACAAATAACTGAATTAATTAATAATAAGTAATAAGTTTATGGAGGAGCGAATATTTTACGATATTTTATTATCTCGTACCGGAAATTTGTAATGAAAAATTATTTTACAAAAATAAAAGGTTATAAAAATTGTGTGCAAACTATTTAACTTTAAACAATTTTTATATTATGAAATATAATAAGAGTATTTTGTTTTTAGTATTGATTTCTAGCAACCAAATACTGGCACTGGAATATCAGAATTCAGTCCGGTTCCTTTTTTTTTGAATTGTATCACAATAAATATACTTACTGAAAGTTACAAATGAGCGCGGCAAAAAATACACCCAAAACGTTGATGATGGCAACCGCAACCCGATACCATACAGCAACCAATTTGGCAATCTTGTCACGTTCGATAAATTATCCCCGGCCTAATGAGACGTCCCCCCTTCCCCACCGCTGTTTGCCCCCTCACAGTAATTTACTTAGCGCTCGGATTACACGCTTAAAGTGTGGAGAGGCGAGATTTTATGATAAAGCTATAATATGTTCAGCCTATTTATTTGGTAGGAGTGAAAATTCTTCGTATGTTCGCTTGTATCTTTTGATAGAAGTGACGGGATTTGCTGCGGTTTTATATTTTTGATAAAGTTGCTAATAAAGAAGGTCCATTGTAATTTGAATGTTAACAAGGCTAGATGTTCTACTTTATATTTTGCAGAATTCACACCACAAACGAACTCACTCGTACGAACGAAATTGTTATGAAGACCTAAGCAATAATCATAATATTATATTATTTATATTAATAACCAAATCATTAATACAACACTGTGTGATAAATACATTATAATCAAAATACATTATTTAGTGTAATTATTAGAGATTCTAACACACTAAATTAATTGTAAACCACTATATTATGTTGTATCGGGCTAAGTTTTTGTACAGAACCCAATAAGACCCTTGGATCAGGGATGAGATCGATTCCGTGAAGATATCCCATTGGCTTATTGCGTTGATAAATTGATTTGATAAGTCGCTTAATTTTGCTGATAGTGAAAGTTATTTATTTGATTTCCTAGTATTAGAAACATTTTCTCATAGAACTCACACGTTATTTTCCTAGTCTTTATTAAAACTAGCTTTTGGTGAGGTAAACTTGACTCATGACCAATTATGCCTACAATTAAAAAATCTAGATGAAACATTATTTTGATACTCAGTTTTACAAGGTACTTGCTAATTTTCGTGTTATAGTGCTTCCTCACCACGAGCACTCACTTGTAATGTTATATTATAGATTCGTTTTTGAGCATTACATTACACGTGTAATGTAACTTTGAAGATTCGACTTTGAGCACTACAATATTACAATACTATCTCCCTAACTGACGAGCATTCGCGTGTAATGTAACATTCGACTTTGAGCATTCCATAGCTAGTTGATGTTAAAAGTTGTATCAAGATAATACACACTATATCATTATAATGTGCTCATTGTAATGCTCGGTGTTGTATAATTACAAGCGAATGCTCCCGGTGAGGGAGAATCTTTAGGGCCTAGCCAACACACATTTCCCACATTTAGTAGTTAGGAAAATTACAACTTTGGATTGAATAATTTTCAAGATCTTTGATTTATTGTCTACATACCTCTTCACAAACGGCCAGCAACGGAAGAAGTCGATAGCTAGGTTCATGAGCAGCACTGTGACGCCAGTTTCCTTCGCCAGCATGCTCAGAGCGCCGAGGATCACGCTTAACCATACGCTCCTCTTGTTACTTGTGGGGCTGTAAATAGGGACTATTTTAGCTTGGCTTAGTAGTGAAAAATTAGCGAATTTCCTTAGTAATGAGTAGTGTGGTAAGAAATTGAGAAAAAAATGTAATTCACAAGAAATTCGTTTCTTAATCTATAAACTCCCAAGCGGTCGAATTTGACCTCGTAAACAATAGATTTCCAAGAATCTGCGATCGAAGGAGATAAGAAGATACTTATTACATAATATAATGCTAATTCAGATTCATCAATGCACAAGATGAATGTTTTTTGAAGTATTTCCAGTCTTGCAGTCCTCTGCAATAATCTACACTTCGCAAACAGTATACTTTTTCGTTGATACAAGTATTTTGTATGTTGCGTACAGATGAAATAAATTGATTGAAAATTACTCACCGATGGTAAACCAGCAGTGAAGAGAGAAAGAACATACAGGCCAGCAGCTCCGCTCTGCCAACGACACCTGCCACCTAACAACAATTTTCTTATTTACATTTTTTTTTTTCATAATAACTTAAGCTGCTAAGGTTTTTGGATAAGCAAAAATTTTGGAATAAAGTGAAGACAAGTGAAAACTATGAAATGTACCTATTAATAGTAACTATTATATTATTTAATATTCAAATGCATAATATTTTAAAGCTACACGGCCTTAAGCTTAGGACTGACTTAAAGGAGAAAAGGCTATTTAAGGCCTAACATATTATATTAATAACAAAAATATCAGTTACATAATGATGTTATTATTTGCATGCACGTAGAAGTTTATGTATTATGGTACATAATTCGACACATCACACAGTCCGACTGGCATAAGCATCGTCATATTTCGTCCCTAATATTTAATTCCAGCGACATACTCGAAAAGAGCTTACGCTGATCTTTTATATCTTTCATGAACAAAGAAAGTTTAATGCTAACGTAAAATAATACTGTTATAAGTGACTTAGTTCTTGATCCCTACAAGGCCCTTTCAGAGGGCTTATCTAAATTTCTCGACAGCCCTGATGCCCTAAATGGGCCTAGTCTTTGTTCTACGTGACTCGAATGCTGCGCGTTTTTGTACATGTTAACGACTGAACGTTTCGCGATAATGCAATAAAAATACCCATTTTAATATTGGGAAGTCCTTGAAATGAACAGCCTGTAGTCCGCTACTTATGAATAACCGAATATAAGCACAGTTGTCTTGAGTTTATTTTAGGTAATAACGACTGGATCGCTTGTTTAAGCAAGCAAAACAACACGAATAATATGTTTTTAGCTCAGTTGAAGCAAAATTGAAGAATATAAAAATAAACAACTGAACGCATTTTTTGTGTGCGATGTGATTTTGCTACTGTAGTCACTAAAACTAACGGTATATTATTCTCAGTGACCCCTGATAGAAACTTTGTGTCGATAACAAGGATTACCCTTATAGAAATGAGGTGAAAACTGTGTAAAGATCGATTAGAGTTATTAAAGCTCTAAACGATCTTTACACAAGTGTTATCTTCTTCAGTAGTATATAAGGTGCACTGCAAATAGCTGCGAGCGACATGAACAGGCACTGTAGTCTATACGCAACCATTATAAAAATCAAGGAACCTACACAAATAACTTACCGCTTCAGTATGTACAGGGTGCACTGCGAATAACAGCGCTGCGAGCGCAGCAAACGGGCGCTGTAACCGCGCGACAGTAACGCACGCGCGAGCGACAAGCGCGCAACACGCAGCGTGCAACGTAACGTTGCAAGCGTGCCACCACCACGGATGCAGGCCGCAGAGCGCATAGTTAAGCCTGGAACAATTAATGAAAAAAAAGTTAATTCGCATGTATTTTTTTATTTATTATGGCAAAAAACAGCCATATTTTAGACGTAACATAAACATTAAAGCGGCGCTAAGCGGCAGCAATGCGACACTGCACGTTCCGGAGAACTGACGAACTTTTTTCGAATTATTTTTTACTTTCCAAAATTGAAATAGGACTATTTATTACTATCATACACTGTGATTTCAGAATAAACTTAATAATTTAGATATTTCGTCCTCGGTTTGTTGAACTATTTATTCAATAATTTAATACAACTCGCAGAAACACAAATAGTAAGGAGTTTATTTGCCCAAAAGTTTGTGTTTGTGTTTCACGCACCCCCTTCTAGTGCAAATATTGGACCAAAGGAACTATCGCGTTATTATTCACTTGGACGTGTAATACTTAATCCATACTAATAGTATAAATGCGGAAGTGTCTGTCTGTTTGTCTGTTACCTCTTCACGCCCAAACCGCTTTACCGATTTTGCTAAAATTTGGTATTTGGAGATATTTTGAGTTTATTTTTTGTTTTTTGAGTTTGGTTTGATAGAGGAAATGATAGAGGATACTTTTCATCTTCGAAAAATTTACAGTTCCTGAGCGATAAAAAATTCAGAATAAAAGTACCGTTTCCGCGATTTGTGAATTTATTATATTTGAAGTGTGTTTTAGTGAATCCAAGATGTTGCAAAAACAAAAATTAAAGATTGTTGTTTCCAGTTTGTTAAAAAGTATGAAGCAGGTTGTATTATAATAAACACGAAAACAAACAACGGAAACAATAAGGGAACAGTTGTTTGCAAGTTCACCTCGTTTGCGAACTATTCCTACTTTAAAGTTCGCAGAATAAACGAAAAGGGCCTCACGGAGTCTCCAATTTGTAAGTTTAATATTGTTTACCTTATCAAATTAGACCCTACAGTTGTGATTATAATGAATATTAGCTGCAGAAGTATATAATAAATTATGTGTCAATTTTCTTCGCAAGAATTCGATCGTATTATCAAACATCGAAATGTTATAAATTATAATTTAATGATTGCAAGTCTACAAGTTTTAAATTTGCACAATAAAAAGCCATTCTATTGATTATTTTAGAATAGGTATTAAAAAGATTGCAAGATCTAAATACATATTTTTTCCTTCGGATTTAGTCAGTTTCAAATTTAAAAAAAAAACCTATGCCACCCACATCATTAATTTAAATGAGGCTTGGCTTTTGGTTGCTTTTGTAATTACAACACAATATTATACAGACACCTCAGACACGTCTTAAAATATTCATGATGAAAATCGTGTCAGTTGTACAAGCTGGTACATTCGTGTCGAGTAATTGCTTTTCGATGTTTCCTATTAGAGTAAACGACTCGTATTATAATTAAAGGACGTGTGGATAATCCTTTATTTTGTTTGTTTCTTATTTAAAAATTTCCACAAAATCTTAAGATTCCGTTCACTTACAGTTGCGAATACAGCTTATGTTAAATAAGAATTTTAGCTCTGCTATCACGTTCTCGCCAAAGTTTTAAAGTTCCCAAAATATTATACATTCAAGTTATTTCCCGAACGAACGTGCTGGGACCTTCACCCGCAATTTACTCGGAGCTCGAACATCCTGTATATTCAGTATATAGGATATCTTGAAACAAACAAATACAATGCATCCATACTAATATTTTAAATGCGAAAGTGTGTCTGTCTGGCTGTCTGTCTGTCTGTCTGTTACCTCTTCATGCTCGAACCGCTGAACCGATTTTGCGGAAATTTGGCATGGAGATACTTTGAGTCCCGAGAAAGGGCATAGGATAATTTTTATCCTGGAAAAATGTACGGTTCCCGTGCGATAAACGAATTTTGGTGCAACGGAGTTGCGGGCGTCATCTAGTACTAAATAAGTGGATGAACGTTACGTCTTTGATGTTTTATTATTATATAAAAATGGAAGCTGTTAAGCATGCATGTACTAACCCACAAAAAATTACATACGATATGAATGCAGTTGTGTTCTTTGGATGATTTAAAACAAGATGACATCAAAATAAAAAAAACAAGCAATGGAACAGCAAAAAATGGAAAGGGCGTAAGCGACAAAATAGTTTTTGTCGCATAATTTGAAAACCATAAATACATTTCATATAAGCTATGCACAAATTAAAGTGCATGCTTGAACCAATTTATGTACAAATTTTGGAACCTTAAATCACTCTCCTCTGTTGGAAAAATAGGAATCCCTTTTTTTACAGAGGTCTTTTCGATTGATTATTCTGTGCTGTAAAAGTTGTCCAATCGTGTTATGCTATGAGCAATTCAAAGACAAAGACATGATGAATACTGACAATGAACTTCAATTTCTTAGCTTTAGTCATTGCTGAGAAAAATCGGCATCGCTACAGCCAAATTATCAAGGCGTCGCCTTAAGACGATACACGTTTTAATTAATGAGTTTTTAAGCTCTTATTTCTACCGCGCTACTTGCACTTGTGTAGATTTTATAAACTTTGACTTTAACCTTCTTACTATAGATAATTCGTAATCTTATTCTTACTAATAAATAAATCGCATATAAACTGTTCGGGGTCTGCGGTCTTTGTTTGAAACAGGCTTTTACAAAGTGCCAGACAATGATAAGCAGATATTGTTTAGTTATTTGCTGTTTGTAATATAGTTTAAAAAACCAAAAAACACGCTTTATTAAATTTCATCTGTTATGAGAATTATTCGAATTCATTATATATTTATTTAAAAAAAATGTTGCATTGTCATTGGCTATACGTATGCAAAGTTCCGAATTAATTAGCGGTTAGCCTCTTGATAAAAATTGTGCTCAAAGATTCCGATACATACATACAGTCCAAGCTTAAAAAAGCGTGTTAAAAACAATAGATTAAAGATCTAAGACGCACCGTAGCCCGCGATGAGTTTCCATACACGTCAACCAAATTAGAAAAGTTATGTATATTAATATATATACAATAAATATACATTATACAAGTTATAGTACTTATATCATAAAATCGCATCCCAAAATCGAGTTTTTCGCGACTCAACTTCACAATCAGTTTAAAGCTCATTCCATTTAGAATCGTATTGCATTCGTAACCATTAGGAGCATGCCAACGGTTTATATCGCACGTGGGTATAATCGCGACGATAGGTTTTTATCGCAGCGATAACCGCAGATTTTTCGTCACGCGACGTATCTAGCCTAAAGCGAGGCGAGAGGCAAAAATGTTTTTATGAAAATGTGACAGGGGAAAACTAATAACACTTAGCCGGCTTGGAATGAAAATTATTTTACGGTGCACTAGCTGAATTCTATTCGAGTTTATTTCAAATACATTTTACCGTTTCACTTTTAGATTTTAGTTTAAAATGTTTATGGCAGGTGACTGATACTAATATTATGTCAGTGATATAGTTCGCCGGGTTAGTTCCTAAAGTAATGTAAGCAGTGCTAGATGAAATTACGATCCAATATTTAACTGTGTGGTACCAGCTATCTAGAGGTAATATACACTAAGTATAAAGATTTTTTTTGCTTTGTATTTTTGTACTAATATTATATTGTGGTTTAAAAATCTCACTTATAATAGGCTAAGCCTAAATAGATGATATTTGAGTCATTCTAAAATGAAAAATATTAATTATACAAGACAAAATTATATCCCACTACACATCTATTAAACATCCGAAATAATGTAAAAAGATCTTTTATCCTACAACCAATCTTTGCCAAATCGGTTGAAAGCAAATGGAGCTCACTGAGATTAACTGGAAATCAAGTTATCAGGGTGTATAGTGCCGATAAAGGGTGTAACGTGAGTACAGGCTGATACAGACGGCTATTAAAAATCAATCTACTACCTCTCAGCCAGGGGACTGATATCAGTCGTTTTTTTTGTCAGCGAGTTGATTGGAAAAGGAATCTGTGTTATCGAGATGGCTTTACACAACGATGTTAATACTTGGATATGGCATACGCCATCAAAACTGTAGCAATGTTTTTGCATGCAAAATGTGTATCGAGAAAATAATATTGTCGTCCTTTTTTGTCTTACAGTAATAGCATATACTACTTCTCTTTCACTCATTTTACGCTTTTAATGCATATTTTACGCAATCAATGCATTAAACACGTCCGAATGTCACCGCGTCCTAAGGCACACTGCTCTCAGATGAGTGAGCTCACTCATTTCGAGGGTGACACATTTTCGCGCTGACGATTGTATGGAATGCCTCTTCTTAAGGTTATATAATTCTATGGCTTTACATAGCACAGTCACAAACTTAACATATTTCAAGTTGTCGTTTGAACATGGCTACAACAAAAACAACAAATGCCGGTCAGGCCATAAAAATTTTAATACCTTAAAAATTAAGGTTTTAGCGTAATATAGGAATATTTAAGTATATTAGAAAGAAATAAATATACTTTATTAATTGGTTTAAAACAATAAACGTTCATTAAAAATAATCAAGAATACTCGTATTCCAAAATAAATTCTTATAAATCACCATCATCATTCATCATCAATGCTGAGGACGCAAAAGTGTGAGGTAAATACTTGTTAATATACAGAAAACACTAGTAACTTTGGTTACGATATAATAGGCGTATTCAGTATTGTATTGACATTTCACATCTTTGAAAGTCATTGAAAGTCTATTTTATACCTTCAACATTTTTCCTTTGGAATGTAAGCCTCGGATAATATTAACAACTTACTTACCATTCGCCTTAATTCTCAACTAAACAGTTCATAACACAACGAAAACTTCAAAGTAAGAAAACGTTCAAAGGATTAAAATATGATAACCACAACGGAAATAACAGAACCATCTATAGGTATTTTTCAATCGGATGCGACGACGGCAGCAAGATAACAAGAAGGAATTTCAATCTAGCGCCGGGCCACAGAGTCCTTTAAATTTCAAATTTGGAATGCTCTTGACTTCCGAGTAGTGTGGATGGTTTTATTTTTTTATTTGTACTAACATAAATTTTGATCAATGAATTTTTGTGAAGTCTTTTTTTAGGGAAGGAATTAGAAGTAAACAAAATATAAGATTAATTAATGATCAGAATAAAATAAAATAAAAACAGGATACAACGAAAATGAGCAACATTACGATGGGGATGGTCGGGGTTCTTAAGACCTGCCTTTGGACACAAAAAAAAAACAGACCAAAACACAAAGCACTAGCCAAATATTGCTTTGCTGAATATCTGGACAGACACATACTTCAAGCTGAATTTAAAAAAAGAAATTTATATTCGCAGTAATACTCAAAACTAAATTCTTAAATTAAAGTTTGTAATAAATTCTGCGGCATTGGCTTTTAAAAATTTTGCCGCAATACTTTTCAATAAAAAACAAACACTTGATTCTAAATTTGAAACAATAAAGGCGGTAAGTCAGCGGTTATGTCAGACGCGGGCAATATGAGCACGCGAGGTTAAAGTTTTGATTCTAAGCTTTCATTAGTGGCGAGTTCAGACACTGTCTGCCGTAATAGCAATCTGTAATTGTAGAAAATTATTTTCCTTTTCAACTTTTCCTTTACTGACAAGAAAATTATATTTGAACTAGATGTCAACGCCCGTAACTCTATTGCGTCAAAATTCATGACAGACAGACCGACATACAGACACATTTTCACATTTAAAATATTAGTATGGATATAGCTAAAGCACATAGTATCTTTGATCATTTACATAGTCTTTTCTTAATTTCTCTGACTACTTACTGTTATTTTATTAGCATTTGCATCGCTGCTGCATTTGGTCAACGAGCTAGACGCTGAGTCAAAGAAATATATTATTTTAAAGTACTTTTCATATGATTTAAATATAGTTTAAAAGTTGAGACACGGAGTTATTCTTTCTCTCCGTATAAAAAAGATTTCTCACTTTTTTGCTGCCTATGACACTAACGTGCTGAATGTAATAAACCAAAACCAAAGGCAATAAAACCACAGACAAAAAAATCGATATCGTATGAGTCAATTTTCATTATCCGTCTCGTTTGTAAAACAATAAAGTGTTAATTGAAATTTGGATGTTTTATACAATACAGCACCAGTACGGCTTTCTGCAGCAAATCGATTCCGAAATTGATTCAATGTCGTGAACGTATGAAACGTCCAAATTCCACTACAAAAATGTGGAGTTGACTATCATAATTTTATTGAAGGAATTTCACCATAACGTCTTACTCACAGCTGATCCCTTTATTCAAAACTGTTTTATTTTATTCAATAATAGTAATAAAAATGTTTTATAATTTAATTTATTAAACTTAAGCTACTAGATGACCTGGTGAACTTCTTATCACTTTCCTCTTAATATAAAACTTCCTAAAATAAAAATTATTAGCTGAAGTGGTTTAGCTGTTATCGAATTTTAGTAAAATCAATAAATTTAAAAAATCTGATTTATCTATATAGATAGTCTAAAATCCAAATTAATAACGTCCCAGCAAAATGTAAAACTGACAAACTAGCTTTATCAAACTGTATGTGAATCTAAAACTAAAAGTTGATAATCGCGCTTGAATTTTGGATAAAAACTTGTTAGTTCGTAGTTAAAGTGGTCGCACAAAATGGCCGTCATCGGCGATCGCCTTTTCAATTAAAATTTCAAACTTCGTCCGATGGTGACGGATACAAACTGTACCTGTTAAATTCTAATGAAGCCTCATTATAGTTGGTCAGTTAGGAAATTCGGTATTTGAATATCGTATTATTATTAGTAATACGAAGTATTTAGCGTTGAAAATTAATATTATGTGCAATGTATTATCGAAGAAGTTGATTCATAGGCGGA
Source organism: Polyommatus iphigenia (assembly GCA_963422495.1). Taxonomy (NCBI): domain Eukaryota; kingdom Metazoa; phylum Arthropoda; class Insecta; order Lepidoptera; family Lycaenidae; genus Polyommatus; species Polyommatus iphigenia. Next base: position 1,311,290 of record OY730189.1, read on the forward strand.
TGGCGGACCTACGTATTTTGGCAATATTATGTCAAACCCTGCCGATAGATGACAATTTGCAATCCGACCGAATGCCGTAAGGTTTGTCAACTGCCTATGGATCAATTTCTTTGATAGTTCAATATTTTTAACACATTAATATAGTGGTGTTTTTCGCGTAACATTCTACCAAGCATAGTTATTATTATTTTTAACAAAAAATTAAAACCGACTTCCAAGGTAAAAACAATAATAACATCCTTAGAATATGAACTAAAAAGTATTAAATTATTTTTTCCTATCTCGTGGTGCCTTTTTCCGAATTCGGCTAAGACTTAACTATTTCTGTACTCAATCTTCATCATTTTGAAGTCGGTACCAGATATAGCTGAATCCAGATGCCAGATTATTTGAAACATTTGTAACTGGCACCGACTTCAAAATTATGAAGATTGAGTACAGAAATAGTTGAGTTTTAGCCGAATTCGGAGAAAGGCACCATGAGATAGGAAAAATTATTTAATACTTTTTAGTTCATATTATAAGGATGTTATTATTGTTTTTACCTTGGAAGTCGGTTTTAATTTTTTGTTAAAAATAATAATTTCACTCGTTTTAGTTACCTAATAAAATCATCGCGTACTATACGTGGAATAATACACCTGTATAATGTATATTATTCTACGTATCTTATTACAATTTGTTAACAGTCACACTTACAAAATATAATATCAGCTGCAGATAATTTTAAACAATACATAAAAAAAATAGAAGTGGACACGTGCTAGGGCCGCGCCAAACCGGAATAGCAGCGGCGAGGCTTTCAGTGTCATATGATTTTAAACTTTATCTTTATAATAATTGTAATACAGGAGCCTTGTTCGTTTGCTTTTTCAACTGCGCATACGCGGCTTTTTTGTGTGTCAGTGTCATCAGTGTGAGTGTCATATTCTAAAATACCGATCAATTTCAGTCAAATTTTAGAAAATCTGACAGGTATTTTAGAACATGACAAGGTATTTTAGAATATGACACTCACACTGACACACAAAAAGCCGCGCATGCGCAGTTGAAAAAGCAAACGAACACGACTATAGTATCGCTTGAGAAGTCTACGGCCGCCCGTGGCCGCGATTGGTAAGTGTGACAGTGCACTAGCATGTTACTTGTATTATAATTATTATCGAAGCAACTTACTTCTAAGAAGTAATGTCAAATGTGTGCCTTACGCTCTGGAGATAAGGTTGAATATTTTGTCATGTTCAATTTTGGTGACATTGGTGACCCTGACGTGGTAATGATGATGATGATGATGAATGGAATTTGTATAGTAGCATATGCTTTCAGTTCTTAAAACAGCGCCTAAACCCCCAAACTTGTATCTATAAGGAATCCGGAGTTCTCTTTTTATCTTCGGAACCATAGTTTACCTTGGTGCCAAATCTTGCGTTTTGATAGCATATGCTTAGGATGCTTCTCAGAAAACCAAAATCATCATACGTTTCCATATAAATTTCGAGGAGTTCCCTCGATTACTCATGGATCCCATCATCAGGTCACCACTTTTGTGAATATGGTACCAAATTGGAGTGAAACCTAATACAACAAAATAAAAATTTCGAAAATCGGTTCACAAACGGCGGAGTAATCGTTGAACTTACAAAAAAAAAAAAATATATATATATATATATATATATCCACAGCCGAACATATAACCTCCTCGTTTTTTGGAAGTCGGTTAAAAATCTGGAACAAACTATCACCAGTATTTCCGAACCAAGACGTACTGCCAACCTTCAAGAAGAGAGCAAATACATTCTCTTCTTCGTTGTTAGCCTTTACAAAGGGGATACCCTTTTAAAAGGCCGGCAACGCACCTGTAACTCCTCTAATGTTGCGAGTGTCAGTTTCCATCACCCATTTTCTCGTTTGTCCCCTTATTTTATTTAAAAACAACTTATTTATATGGTTATTACATTCAACCAATCGATTGCCAAGTGCCATTAAAAACTTCATTCCTTTCGAAGCACTGATATCGATGATCGAAAACGTCAGAATTTAATAACAAATCTCGAACCACAAGTATCGATACGCTAGAACAATCGAAAAATCGAACTCAATATTGTAAAGTCGATTTCTATTACGATTAATTGACTGATTGGATTTGGAGTGTCGTTTTATTGCGCAGAGGGACTAAGCTTTATGGAGCTAAAGACCGGCCGCGCTAAAACTGGGATTATTTGCACTAGATTCGATTAGCTTTGTATGTGAGTCTGTTATATAAATTCTTGATAATGGAACGATAGTACAAAACAGAAATTTAATTTTAAAATTGTTGAATACGTAAATAATAGAGAAATACTTACTTGAGTTCAGTTTAAAATTTATAATCTAAGATTTCATCTCTGTTTCATTTCGTTACGTCGTTGTCGTAATCTAATAAACTTTAATGCAATATAATAGGTACAACTGGATGACGCCCGCAACTCCGTTGCACCAAAATTATTTTATCGTCCGAAACCCGTACATTTTTCCAGCACAAAAATTATCCTACATCCTTTACTGGGAGTCAATAGTGTCTTCATACCAAATTGCAACAAAATCGGTTCATCGATTTGGGCATAAAGAAGTAACAGACAGACAGATGCATTTAGGCATTTATATTAGAATGAAAGTATGGTTTCTATTATAATTTTTTACATGTAGCCATTATCAATTAATAATTGATTTCAAGCTAATAAAGTAAAATATAACTTTCGCCGAAGCGCGTAGCACCCTCGTAGCACTTCTACGAACTTCGTAGACGTTCGTTACAATATTTTTAATGTTTTTCGAATGCATTGCATTCCAACTATCTAATATTAACAATTCAAGGTGTATAGTAAAAATTAAAGTTTAGTTTTTAATATTTACTTAAAAGTGCATCGCAACGTCTCGTCAGGTTGAAAAAAAAAATTGAAAGTCCTCTATCCCCATAACAGTCAAAACGGAAATTCTCAAATGCTCCTGCAATAACAGGCTGACCTAAATACACTCGAATATGACCTCCCACCAAAAGGATTTGTTTAATCTTGACAAATTCGTGTAAAAATATAAACAAGAGCCGCGGGAACAATTTCTCAGGGGTCCCAAACTGGCGGCAACTTTTTGCGGTGACAAATGACGTGTCGCGTGACAACTGACAGAAAAGTTGCAGCTTCATGCATAATTCTGACGTTTTGGTTAAAGCTTTTCGGCCTATAGATAGTTGTCGTTATATACTCAAAGCTTATTTTACTTTACTTACCACGTATCCAATGGAGATATACAGTTTTCCACGGGAATAATGTACTTTACGTTCTTAACTCATTCTATAAAATATTTGTTAATTAAGAGCCTAATAAAAATACTATTGCAATTCGTTTTATGTATTTTCTTTTAAGGTTTTACTACAATGTCCTTGTGGTTAAACCTTTAAATTATAACATCAGAAATCAATAATAATAACAATGATATTTAATTGTGAATGAGCGCCATTTGTGGGACGCGTTAGGGCTCTTGTAATTGCCCCATAATAGTAACTTCAATGTCACTAATAATAGCCTTGCTTCTAATGATACCCTTACATATTATATAAACTAACAAGCATTTAGTTTTATAAACGTGCCTTTAACAGTATTTTTCAACCCGATTAGGGCCAGTTCACACTGCAATAGACGTCGATACAATGCATTTCTTAATAAGCCATTGAAAACATTATGTTCTACACAAGAAGATACACATGGAATTGACAAAATTGCTGCGCGAGGTGTCGGGCCTTGTCCAAATTTTAATAGCTCATTTAAATGCACCTTAACGCCTCGCAATGTTGCAATGTGAAAAGTGCACCAAAGGTAACTCATAATATAGCATGACCAATTTAAGGTGTATGTCAAGCGCAAAACGTTGTCTTATAATTTGCAAGGGGCGAAACGAAAAAAACTGCTGTAAAATTCACTTTAAAATTGAAGCCTTAAAATTTTATAATAATAAAAATGGTCAAAGATTTAAAAACGAGGGCGGTGAGAATTTTCCTCAAATGTTCAGCGACGATAGCATCTGCAGAATTTTAAAATAAATGAAGATCCTAGTGTACCTTTTATGAAGAGAATGGGTATTTTTTCTTTCTCTTTGTTCAGAAATTACTTTAAGAAACTTTCAAACTGTTTAATCACGCGGAGAGTATTTTTTTCTTTTGTGGAATACGGCGGCCTATTGTCTTTGGAATTAACGCGTTCGAAATAATACTCCGGGGTGCGGGTGAATCGGGCGAGATGTGACCTTGAAGATTTTGTTATTTTTGGCAATGATGTGGGCGTTTTCGGGTTAAGCCAGAGTCAATAAAAAAACAGGTTGCACCTTGAAAGTGTCAAATAATATTATGAAATTAAAGCAACAGGTACCAAGGAAGGAATTAGGTACCAGGAATCAAGGTACAAAACTGCTGATCATCCATACTTAATATTATAAATGCGAAAGTGTGTCTGTCTTTCTGTCTGTTACCTCTTCACGCCCAAACCGCTGAACCGATTTTTCTGAAATTTGGTATGGACATATTATGTACTTTGAGTCCCGGAAAAAGGCATAGGATACTTTTTATCCCGAAAAAATGTACGGTTGCAACGCGATAATCGAGTTTTGGCGCATCGGAGTTCTAGGCGTCATCGAGTCTGCTAGTTAGTATAATATTCGTAGATAGTAATATTATTTTAATGATTTTCGATGTCAATTAAAAGCAATCGCAATGATAAAGATTAAATTGGCGATGCGGACTGATGTATCGGGCTGTCAAAAGTGATTATTTGGAATCCTGGCGGCCAATAGCGTCCGTTTCCATTGTCGAAATATTCATTGTGTAATTGCAATTACAGTACAGTCGCCGGCGCAAATTGCTCTTACCCTGCGTTTGTTTGGAAATCAAATCTCGAACTGATCGGACGATGTATCTATGTTTCGGCGTTCAAAGCGATTCTGTAACCAATTCAGTTAGCAGAATATGACTAAAACTGTTCTGTGAAAACATATAATAATAATAATATAGTATCTATGGATGCTTCACACCACGTCAGTCTAGCCCCGTGCTAAGTACCTGAAGGACTTGTGTTACAGGTAACAGACAACGGAATATATATTTAATACTTTTATACTATACATATATTTAAGATTTTTATTATATCATACACATATTTAATACACATCTATATATATATATATATATATATATATATATATATATATATATATATATATATATATATATATATATATATATATATATATATATATATATATATATATATATATATATATATATATATATATATATATATATATATATATATATATATATATATAAGATTTTTATTATATCATACACATTTAATTAGCATATTTAATACAAAATCCAGACCCGGGAACAAACTTCGGCGGGATTCGAACCCGCGACCCACGGCTTGAGCTGCCACACTCAACCACTTGGTTAACACTCAACAGCCACAGAGGTCGTATGTGGCAGGACATGGTAAATATCCAATTTTAAGTTTCGGATTGGCAACACTGGATAGCAGTACCATAGTTGATCTATTGACTAACAATTGCAACAATTTACTAAGCAGCCTATGCAAAAGGCACGCGACGGAAGTTCCACGGCTTTGCGTTGCGTTTGGAATATTTGGCGTATGACACACCATATGACCGAACTTATGCTTACCTTAAACAAGTTGAACTAAGCCTGATTTTTAAAATAGGGGGCAAACGAGCAAACGGGTCACTTGATCGAAAGCAACTACCGCCGCCCATAGACACTCGCAACATCAGAAGTTGTGATCGTGTGAGTGATTGGTGATGGTCGGTGTGTTGCCGGCCGGAAAAGCTTACCGAAATTAAGTGAACAGAAAAAATATGCCGTAAAAGGCCAAAATTTCCACATTCCCGTATTGCCGAAAAGGCCATAAAAAGATAAACAATGCGCAGCAAACTGTACAAAGATCGGGAACGCACGTTTAATTTTTGATTTACAGTTATGGCCGCCACCTGGCGCAATGCCTTTGTCCGATTGTGCTGCTCGCGGCCATCGCAGCCATGGCAATACCGCGGTAACGTCAGCAGAAAAATATTAGTTCGGTGTAGGAAACGTGCGGGAACTACACGTAGCAGCGATAAATCCACACAATTAAAATATTAGACTTAGGGCCTGTTAAGTGTCGGATAGGTTATCTACAACTTGACAGATAGACAATGGAGCTGTCAAATAAGTTGTGGATAGTCTATCCGGCACCTTATCAGAAAGTGGAGGAACAAGCCCTAAATAACGCTCCGTTGCATCGAAATTTTTCTCCATTTTTTCGATTATAAAATTTTCTTTGTATAATCCATAGTCAAAACTATTACATGTCCTTTCCCGTGGTTTACTCTATACACTTGCCAAATTACATAACAGTTGTTCCAGCTTGTTCCAGCCATTCTTGAGATTAGTGCGTTAAAATTAACAAACTAACTCTTTGGTTTTAAAATAATTATACTTTTTGCACTTAGAAACCTTTACCTCTCTAGTATAACTTGGTGTTCTATTAAAAGTCTATGTAGAACTCGGCTATTGTAATACTTTTGATCCAAGTTCACGTATAATAATACGTGAACTTGGATCAAAAGTATTACAACATTCATTTTTATACTCTCGTCGTTGACTGTACTGTCACGGGGTTGAAATTACATTTGAATAATTTAACTATATGTAACGGAACTTCCATATGATGAAAATTGTCACAGCATTGTCCCCAATATTGTGTTCTTGGAAAATATTCCATTGTGCCAAATAATAAATAGATATTCATCAGAATTAATATTATAATACTGAATCAATGCCTTATGTTTACTTAAAGTTGTAATTTGAATTCATTATAATTTAATTAATAATTGCAGAAATTGAGTGTATTCATAATTAATCAAATCAACCGTTACTTCGAGGAAATTCTATTGTAAATTAATAATTATTAGTTTGTCATAATATTAATTACGAATTGGCCCGCGGCTTCGCTCGCGTTAAGAAGTATTAATATATACAAACTTTTATCCCCTATTTTAACCCCTTGGGGGTAGAAATTATCAAAATCCTTTCTTAGCGGATGCCTACGTCATAACATCTACCTGCATGCCAAATTTCAGCCTGATCCGTCCAGTGGTTTGGGCTGTACGTTGATAGATCACCATGTCAGTCAGTCACCTTTGAGTTTTATATATTTAGATTTGTATTAAGTATTTCTGAACACAAACCTCTTTTTCACTATACCAAAAAAATGCTCCTAGATATTTAATTATCACTAAAATAAATGAAAAAGTTGTAAATATGTAAAAAATTGTAAAATAAAATTTTTTTATGTTAACAATATTTTCAATGCAAGTAATCTAATATTGTAGTAGCACATTACACGTCTAGTGCGCCATAAATAATAAAATAAATGTCCACGTCTAGGACACGATGTAAATCCAATTAAAACGCGATCCGAAAACAAAATAAATCACTCACTCGTTCATTCATCAAACCGTTCATTTGTCGCTCCATTCATTCTCGAATATTAAAAACTCCATACGAGCAATAACGGAAAAGTTTTTCAATAAAATCGGTCACAATTCACTTATTTAAGTGCATTGGTCGGCGACGCGCGAACCACAAGATTAGCTCGCTGCCGGAATATAAATGTTATTAAACTCAGCTCTGTTTCATACGAATTCGTTCAGACTTATTCGAACATTTAAATTGACTTCTTTTGACGCTGAATACAATCAGTATCAAGCAAGCACGTCATATTATAATGCATGAGTTCCGAAATTAAGACCAGTGTACTGGTCAGTGCTCATGACGTCATGCGCCTGATGTAATTCTACTGGTGAGACAAAAGTGGCGTATAATGACATCTCAACAAACAGATATACGTCAATCGTATATTTCGGGACTAATCAAAAGTTAAAGTAGTCGATTTTTGGTGTCTTGAGCACTTGCTAGTTGGGGTAAATTTTGGAACATACCCGGTATTTTTTTCTAACAGTACTACCCAAAACGACATTAATTTTAAGGACTAATTGGACGCTGTTATGTATTTGTGTACTATCCCACAAAAATACGTATTGAGTTATGAATGCGGTCATATTTTTTAGATGACTTAGAACAAGACTGCATTCATAACTTAACAAAAAAAATATTTGTTAGTTAGTAGAGCTTATATGCTTATTAATAGCGACCAATTAATATTTTCCACAAGTACATAAGGTGCTCTACCTATGCTTATAGCTTTGTCCACATTGTGCCTTTTTCTGTTCATCAAGGGCATGCCTTATAGCGCTGTCAACAGCGAACGTGAGGCATGCCCGTAACGCGCGTGGAAATCGTAGCGCGCGCTATGACACTTTTCTTTCAACGCGGGTGGATTTTGATGCGCGTCACGGGCATGCTGTTGACTGTGCTATAACACATGCCCTTATTGAAAAAAAAAAGGCACAATGTGGACAAAGCTATTGCGCCCTATAAGTAAGAATAAACTTTAACAATCAAACCTCTGTTCGAACATAATGACAGTGTCCAACAATTGGAACGTCACCGCAAACGGACCGCGTCACGACGCGGGACCGCAAATTACGCCGCACCCCGCCACGGCTCCAGTTTAGTTTACGATCAAATCCCGCGTAATGAGCTCCATTTAGGTGACGATTCGCGTAATTATTGCTAATAGTACGTAACGGTTATAGACTAGACATTAGAATTCCATTCCTAACAAATTGTCATAGAATTTAGGCCAAAATTAGTTTATTGCACAGGAACCGTACATTTTTCCGGGGTAAAAGTATCATATTATGTCCTTCCTAGGGACACAAATATCTCCACTCCAAATTTCAGCGAAATCGGTTTAGCGGTTTGGGCGTGAGGAGGTAACAGACAGACAGACGGACAGACAGACACACTTTCGCATTTATAATATTAGTATAGAATTAGTATAGATCATAAAGTTAATATACGTAGCGGAATAGAGCACAACAACAATCTCGAGCTGTCAAACGAAACCGAAATTGATTTACATCTGTGTGTAAAAATAGTTGTAAGTATACATGACGTATACACTTACACAAGCATCTTTCTATAAGATTAAATTGTCAACGTGCCGATAAGTGCCGACTGGACGTCAAAAAAAGAGTTCTGCTGTCATGTATCATACGTCTCTTTTTACCACGCAGTGTTACTGATAGTGACATCTCGCTTGCTCAGGCCTTTGTTTCTCTATTCTGCTAGGTATATTAACTTTATGATATAGATATAGACTAGCGCAGTCCCCAAAAACATAGCCTTCAGCCGTTGTCGAGTCAAATGCTATGCAATTTCGTCGCAGAAACCGTATATTTTTCTGGGATTGAAATATTCTTTCCTGGGATTTAAAGTATCTCCTTACGAAATTTCATCGGCTGCGATTTTAGCGGTTGTAGCGTACTTGTGTCTGAGTTGCACGAATTTCATTTCAAGAATACGGCTGAGTTACGCCGTATACATTACGAGCTTTTGCCTACGGCTTCGCTCGCGTAATATATAATACAGTATGTAATAAATCTAAGTGAGTATATTAATATTATATACTTTAGCGTATGAGTCCCCTGTATAGAGTTCATTAATTTCACAGCAGCGCTAACAGTGCAACTTTTTTTCAACCTATCTATGGTGTCGCACTGAGAAGCTTGCTCGTTCAAATCACAGAAAAAAATTTGCTCTTACAGCGCTGCTACTTTCACAGTTAATTCTATATGAGGGACATAATATTATACAGAACCTAAAGTGTTACCACTTAGTTTTGTTACACCTTGTATACTGTATTTAAAAAACTAAAAGGCACTAAATGTGTTGCTCTTTATTCCGACTTTAATGTAAATTGTGCTAACTCGATTTTTCACTTTCACGGTTCTATCAGAGCTGCACGGTGCTTTTTTCATCGCTTTAGGTAACATAATTAGCTTTTAAGCTGCCATTTTATGGACGTCGAAATCTTTTATTTTATATCCTATTTGTATTTTAAAGGGATATTGCCCTCTTCTTAATGCAATAGGTTTTCCGTATTTAATCCTTCGATCGGGGATTCTTGGAAATACTATTGTATTCTATTGTTGTCGCGATCACCGGTGCTCTTATGGGGCTTGAAGGATTAATAATAATAATTAAATACTATTGCATTTATCAATACTCTAGCACACATCCATTTAAATTAGAATTGACGATAATCAAACTCTCATTAATTATTGCAATCAAGTAATTTCTTATGTGAAGCCTTAGCTTCCTAAAATCAATACTGATTTTATAAATGCGAAAGTATGTCTGTCTATTGACACTTCACGCCCAAAGTACTGAAACGATTGTGCTGAAAGAAGAACTACCATTTGTGACCCAGGCCCGACATGAACGAGACATATCTCAATTTTTTTGTTATTATAAATATAACTCAAATATATATTTGTTATATTCGAAATCAATGGCTAACACCAAAAATATTAACTTCCGATTTTGTTCAGGTGCCATACTTTATCATTGTCTTAATAACTATTTACATTGTTTTTACATTGATTTTATGTCATTCAGTGATGATACAATAAAGACTTTTCATTAATAAACATTATTTTTATAATAATTGTGTGAGCAATAAAGTGTTGACTTATAATATATCATTGAGCGTTTGTCCACTTTCCGGCACGGCGTCGGTATGCGGCATTGGTATCGGCACGTGTTGTACAATTCCACTTCTTTTTCCACTTATAGGCATCGGCGACGACCCGGCTTAATATATTTTGCATTTCTGGTAGATGGGTCAGTGGTGCCGTGACGGCAAGTGGAAAACCACTCAATAAATAAAATGCAGGAAGCTAGATCTCTAGCTCCCTGCTCCTTTTATTTAGCTACCAAAACCAATCTTGGTTTTGGTAGCTAAATAAAACCAATTTATAAAATCAAGTTTTTATTCAATTTCAATGTCCTTCATTACATAATCCATACCCAGTGCGGACTGCGGGATGGTCAAAGCGATCCCGATGTCCAGCCCACCCCAAGTAGTGTACAACAGTGTGAGAATATTATGTGCGTGGTGGCCGCAAAGGAAGATCTTCCGACCTAGCGAGGTGGTATGCTCGGTCAGGCCGAAGCCCACGTCATACATTTCAGCTGTCGTATATATACCGACTCGCTCAGAAAACTTCGATAGCGTGATGCAGATGTTAAGCGAATTGTGGGTACCGCCACATCACTCCCCTCGAAGACCGGAGGTCGAATCTTGAAGTCTTGTTCGCTTGAGTCACCAGTGTCAGAGAGTTCCAGTGAGTCGGAACTGTTGCAGTGAGTCCCACTGAGACGGAACTGTGAAGTTGCTGCACGGAATCCTATGAGTCAGATAGCCGCCGTGCGTGGCCGATGCTACGTGCTGACCAGGAGAGATGTGCTCTGCTTGCTGACCGGTCGGTGTAGTGAGAAACCCCGATGATGCCGATGCGGAGTCGCCCAGGCCGCGGTACATTGCGGCTAGTGGACGAGGTACCCGATTAAGCGATGCTGGCTGGCGCGGTGCGGAGGGGCGGCGAGTGCGGAGTGATGATGATGAAGGAGGCGTGTTCAGCTGTCGTGGGTCACCAATGTGAGATATATGCCACACACTTGTGACGTGTGCGCAACTTCCCAGCGTTCTTTTACCGTGGTAGCATGTGCAGTAATATTCTTTTATTGCAGTTATACCATGTATATGTTCATTAAACATAATATTATAATTCGCTTGGGATAGAGTATAGATTGGGTCGCGTCTGTGAGTTGTGACATCATATTGTGTGAGTAAAGTGTGCATATATAAGCCCCGTGTGCTTGCGCCATTAAACATTAAAAAATATTACCTATAACACAAATATTTTAGCTCTAATGGAGCTAAAAGCTTAATAACTGTCTGTATTATAGTTTTGTAATGACTTAGTGTAATTTTATTTGATAATAATCTTAAAAAGAAAATGAAAATAAAAAATAAAAAATTAAAAACAATAGTTTTAGTATGCCCTAGGAAACAATAATCATTGAGCGATTTAAACATGTTAGCCACTAATATTAAAAATATTGTTAATATATTTCCGTTATACTCATTATAACAAAAAAATGAGATGTTTCGTTACTGTCGGGCCTGAGTTAATTTTGTATGGGCCGTGGTAGTTCTTCTTTGGTATAGAAATGCTTTGAGTCCCAGGAAAGGAAAAAGGATACTTTTTATCTCGGCAAAATGTACGGTTACCGCGCGATAAACGAGTTTTGGCGCAACGGAGTTGCGGGCGTCATCTAGTATGATAACATCTCCATTAAAGTCACTATAATAATATCAGACTTTACCAAATCCCACTTTGAAAACTTCAAGCTAAGTTATTCCGCAGGGCGTAAAGTTGTATGGATTAATACTAGGCATTCGTGTTGTTTAAGACACGTGCAACTTGCTGCAAGAACTTTACGTGAAAATAATAATAATATACATCGTATACAATATAAATTTGATACAGTAGAGCTGAGACGAGTTATTTAAATCAAATTTTCTAAGCACAGGCAGAATTTTCAAGAATACTTACTAATATTATAAATGCGAAAGTGTGTCTGTCTGTCTGTTTGTTACCTCTTCACGATTAAACCGCTAAACCGATTTTGCTGAAATTTGGCATGGAGATACTTTGAGTCCCGTAAAGGACATAGGATATTTTTTGTCGCGGAAAAAATGTACGGTCCCCGCGCGATAAACGACTTCTGGCGCAACGGAGTTGCGGGCGTCATCTAGTATTAAATAAATACAAATCGAAACGATCGATGGCATGACATCTTGATTGACCTTCAGAATCATACCCTTGAAGAGTATTTCAATCATAATTCAATTATGCAGGACATACATCAGATACACATTCCACACCATACACATTTGTCCTTGCGATGGTCCTAGCTTCAACGGAGAATCAATAGATGGCATAGCGCCAGGAATTGGGAATAGCCTATCTTGGACAAATCAAGCCAAGTTATGTAAGGCCAGTCACTGTGATTTCAAGGAATTTGGACCGGAACGGGGCACATCAGCTTATTTTATTGACTATGCGACTTCGTCCATAAATGTCCACAGAAACTATACTTTACTGGAATCAAATTATACTGTGACATGTGAGTGATCTCAATTGAAACCGGAAGATGTAAAGCTATAAGGGCCAGGCCACAACACTGCGCTGCGGCGTCGCATCGCAAAAATCTACGACGCCGCAGAACGCATCGTGGAAATTTCCGATACGACAGTGACTATTTCCAATGAAATTTTGCGCTCCGACATCGCATCGCATTTAGGGTAGAATCAGACCGCAACGCAACGCGTAGATGCATTTCTAAATTTGTATGTATTTGACAGATTTGCAAGACGTTTCACCGTTCACGCAATTGAAATCTGTCAAATCCATACAAATTTATGCCGCGCCGCGCCTCGCCTCGCCTCGTCGCGTTGCGGTCTGAATTGACCCTTAATCTGTGCCATGTTGTTTTTGCGATACGACGCCGCAACGCAATGTTGTGGCCGGGCCCTAACAGTCTAGATGACCCGGCAAATCTTGTTTTGCTATATAATACGTTGTGGGAATATGATTGAGAGCGAGAGTTGATAGATAATAATATAGTATTTAAATACTTCTAGTATAGGTACTAGAAGTATTTAAATACTTATACCTATAATTTGTTACCTACCTTATAATTTGTTACCAGTCTCTATTTTATCTCTATCTGAAACTTCAAGATTCAATTCTCCGTTGATAAGGATGTGCTTAATAGTTTGTGCATTCATTCAAAACTTTCATACATTACAGAGGCGAACTTCGGCGCGTTAGAGTGTGAAGAGGGGAAAAGTTGAGGTCAGGGGGGAGTTGAGGCAGGAGCAGTAATGCGGGCGATAAGTTACCGGCCCATTAGGCGCAAGCCGTATTGACGACGAGGTAGCTCGTCAGCTACATTCACGACGAAGTTTTGTCAGCTGTGTTCACGACAAAGTAACTCTAATATTAATACTCCCACACCGGTTTCGGTGACGGTGGCCGGTTTCATAGAAAGCAGGCCAGTAACTCGGGGTTAATTTTATAGTGCCCAGGTATGTGCGCAGTACACAAGAGCACTCTGTATTCCTTTTACTCTCATAACTCAGTGAGACGGAATACCGACACGACTAGCGAGAGATCAGGCGCAGGTCCGACTTTTTACGTAGCCATCCGACGCATGGATCATCTTACTTTGTCAGACAATCAGTTTGGTTAGGATAATAATTCATCCATGAATCGAACCCACGACCTCCGAGTCAAGAGTCGTGCTCTAAACAACTGGACCACGGAGGCGGTCAAAGTAACTTTAATCAGGTAACGGTAAGACTCTTCTCGAACAATGTGTCAACTTACCAAAAGTTTGCACGTACACTTTCAACATTGAAATACTCATCACGACGTTAGAGATATTGTCAGGTAAGATGGTCTACAAGCCTACAAGGATCTTATAATAGCACTTGGTATAGCCATTATTATATACAGTTACAGTATTGTATAACAATATACGGGTGCAATATGCGGTGCGAAACAGGTATCACTACAACCTATTAATACTACTAGATATTATTACAAGTCGTTTAATGCGTGCGGACCGTAATTTTATTGCCCCTATGTCCTTTTAAGGACTCAAGGTATATCATAAATTTCATTTAAATCTGTTCTGTGGTTTGAGCATGAAGACGTAACAGACTGTGCGCATAGTTCAAAACCGCCATTATATACCGCAGAAAATAATATTATAGTCTTAATTATATTCATAGCGAAAACCTCACAATGCTCCAAAGGTAAACAGAGGTCCGTAAAATTTGTGGGAACCATTGAACTAGAGGTCATAAATGAATAGCGTAAGTTCTGTTCAACAAAGCCTTTCCTCTCATGAGCCTTGTGACCCTCACGATAAAGTCCAAATTCGCTCGTCGGACGTATATTTATAGCAGTTTCGTTTATTTAAAACGTATACTTTACGGTCGAATGAATAGCCTTTTAGTTTATTTTATGTTTCAAGTATATTTTTTGCTTTTAAATGGTTAACTTTATTAATCAAACAGCTCTGATACAGTATAAAATGGGTCAGAATTTTTTTGTTTCTTTCTTCCTTTGTGCTAGCGCAAGTTTTAAACACTTGGGGAGTAAACTTAAAATTCACATATTATGTAGTGAATAATTAAATATATATTTGGAGGTAATGGCATATTTTTGTTTGAAGTTGTCAATAACAAACAACACTTAACTCGAAACCAACTTACAAAAATTTCAACGCACAAACTGTAACATTCTTAATTCAATAATAATAAACCGCCAACACTCAACAACATGATCACTATTCATTTTAAGGTCGCATTCAATTCTTGTCTGCTACTGAGTTTCTTTTCAGTCTTTTAATTTTAACTTTGACCCGCAACTATACGAATGAGACCAGTAAAACCTATTGACTATAAATCATCTACTTACAAAGCAGACGCTTTTACATAGTGTCGTCACTCTTCATCAAAGAGCCTTTCAGTATGATATTATGGACTATTAATTACCCCAGTATCTGATTACTTTACCGTCCAAAAGTGATCCAAGACACATTAAGTAAGTCCAAGTACAAAACTAACTGTAATCACTCACGAAACTACGTTCAACTAACCAAGTTTAATTGTCTCGAACTTATTTTAAACTACAGTTTGATATCATTTATCATGTTTTATTATGCCGGCTTTCAACGTAGAGTCAACAAAACGGTTTTTAATCATTTGGTTATAGTTTTGACAGAGAAATACATAAATAATATTGTAATGTTATGTGCAAAGATGATACGAGCATGTTCTATTATGATTATTTTATGATTTTTATTCATTACCGATGTCTATTGTGTAATGTATTACAGACAGATCATCGTGGTCTTCCATCAAGCGTTTTATAATTAAAAATTTTAACATTTTTAATTACTTACTTTAAAATTTAAAATTTAAATACTATCTTCGATTTAATAAATTATTTTACTATACCTTAGTTTTTAACTAGCGATGAGCAAAATTGTTCTTGGTCTTACTTATTTTGCAAGACCAAGACCTGCCAAGACCAAAACTGTAAGATCATGAGTAATTTGGATTTGGTATCGCAGTCTTGGTCTTGTTATTGCGAAAAACAAGACCAAGACTGATTTTGCTCATCATAATCAATGAAAATTGCTCTGAAAAGGTAAGAAGACAGACTTATAAACTCTTAAGTGTCTAATACACTATATGCAGAAGTCCGCGGCGGAATTTCCGCATGATTCCTCCTACAATGTATTTTAAATTACCGATGACACCATACCACGCATTATGCCGAAATTCCGTCGCGCTATATTGTATGCGTTTGACATTGTTCACGTAATCATGCGGAATTTCCGCCGCGGAACTTCGGCATGGTGTGTTTAACTGTCCCTTGTTTTTGTGTTGATATTATGTGTGGTTCCTTTGGTACCTTAACACTTCGCTACGAAAGTAGCCCAAATAAAAGCTATATTGTACGAGTACAAGATTGATGCGGCCAGCATTTAGGCTATTACGCTAATGGCAGTTCTTTGTTAGTGTTAATTAGAAATACATTTCCTTATAATTGTTGCCCAGAACTCCAAAGGTTTTCAGTCAGCGGCCATTATTTTAATCTACTACTTCCTGTATCGCGGCAAGATGGCGAAACTTTCTATTGAAAAGAATGGACAAAGTAATGAATTAGTCTGTTTAGGTCACGAATAAACTTAGGACTTCTGACAGTATTCCATTTTAATCTCTCGTCTGGGAGATACATATACTTATATTGTAAATGCGAAAGTGTGTCTGTCTGTCTGTCTGTCTGTCTGTCTGTCTGTGTCCTGTCTGTTACCTCTTCACGCTCAAAGCGATGAACCGATTTTTCTGAAATTGGGCATGAAGATACTTTGAGTCCCGGGAATGAACAAAGGATAATTTTTATCCTGTAAAAATGTACGGTTCCAGTGCAATAAATAAATTTTGGAGCAACGGAGTTGCGGGCATCATCTAGTTAGGTATAAATGCGAAGTGTGTCTATCTGTCTGTCTGTCTGTTAGATGTAATAACCTATTCACGCCAAAACCGCTGAACCCACCAAAGAATTTTATACTGGATGTTAATTTATTACATTGGGTCATGTAAACTATCACCTTGGGCACTATTACATATAATTGCAACGACCGACGTCATTACCAATATGAACGAATCTATATATAATAATATTATAAAGCGGAAGATTTTGTTTGTTTGAACGCGCTAATCTCAGGAACTACTGGTCCGATTAAAAAAATTATTTCAGTGTTAGATAGTCCATTTATCGAGGAAGGCTATATTTTATCACGCTAAAACTAATAAGAGCGAAGAAATAGAGAAAAATGTGGAAAAAAACAGGAGGAAATTATTTGAAAGGACTTATTTGAACGCGCTAATCTCAAGAACTACTGGTCCGATTTGAAAAAGTCTTTCAGTGTTAGATAGCCCATTTATGGAAGAAGGCTATAAGCTATATTTAATTACGCTAGGACTAATAGGTTTGAAGATATAGAGGAAAATATGGAAAAAACGGGGGAAATTATTTGAAAGGGCTTATCTCACGAACCACTAGAGCAAATTTTTCTGTTATTTGGCACAGATAAGAAGTAGACCACGTGAAAGAATCATAGGCTATTTTTTGTGGACTAATAATTTGTCTGTGAAATATCTAATTTAAGCGGGCGAAGCAGCGCGGAACGTCTAGTAATATTATAAAAAGACGCAGTTCTATAATTCGATATTAAACACGCATTCACTCGCGTGAGTAGGTACCATAAAAGTCTAAGCGGTACGCGCACGGAGCGGTACCGGGCCACTTTTGGTACCAATATTCGGCCATTGTCGTGGGACCATAAATAAACCTACCGATGACTTCGCAAATTCCAATAGAACAATTCCTGTTGGGTACGAGGTATTTGAAAAAGGTAGGCCGCCGTAAATAATGTGAAGTATGTCAGGATCGTGCTAAATAGGAGACGCTAAAAGGGCACGTGTTATATTAATACTAAACTTTAAGACAGTATATAATTTAACAATATTATGTAATTTATGTAATAGCTATTACATCCATATATATATATATATATATATATATATATATATATATATATATATATATATAAATCTCCTGTCACGATGTTTGTCCGCGATGGATTCCTAAACTACTTAACCGATTTTAATGTTTTTTTTTAATGTGTGCTTTTTTCCAACTTGAGAGATAGGATAGCTTAGATCTTTAATTATAGTCGCAATTTTATTTTATTGCAAATTATTTGTCTATAAAGAGCGACCATTGTTTATGCGACGCGGGTCACGGGATAGCGATGGACGTTGCCATGGTGACATACTTATTTAGTCACTAATTCAATAAAATAATACGGGCGATATACTTTATATAATAATATGGCAAAGAAACGTTTGCCGGGACAGCTAGTATTATTATAGTAGTTTAACGCTTCCCTGATCCAGTGGTTTAGAGCGCGGCTCTTGACTCGGAGGTCGTGGGTTCGATTCCCGCGTTGGAAACATGTTAAGTATTTCCAAGTTTGGTTAGGACAATGCAGGCTGATCACCTGACAAGTAAGATGATCCATGCGTCGGGTGGGCATGTAAAAATTCGGTCCTGCGCCTGATCTCTCGCTAGTCGTGTCGCTCGTCCGTTCCACTGGGTTATGAGAATAAAGGCATAGAGAGTGCTCTTGTGTACTGCGCACACACTTGGGCACTATAAAATTACTCTTGCGTTACTGATTTTAATGAAACCGGCCACCGTCACCGAAACCGGTGTGGGAGTTATTATTATTATATGGTCAATAGCGCGATACTAAAGTCTAAAGGTACAATTCCGTGCATCGCGATCGATCGCGGTCGCGCACGACCTACGACTGTCGTCGGCCGCTCGCGACCATAGTCAGCGTATGAAGATGTACGGCACCGCTTCCGTGGCCCGCGACTGACGCGCGCGGCCTACGACTGTCGTAAGCCGCGCGCGACCGTGCCATATAACTTTGACACGGTCGCGCGGGGCCTACGACAGACGCGCGCGACCGACGACAGTCGTAGGCCCCGCGCGACCGTGTCAAAGTTATATGGCACGGTCGCGCGCGGCTTACGACAGTCGTAGGCCGCGCGCGTCAGTCGCGGGCCTCGGAAGCGGTGCCATACATTTTCATACGCTGACTATGGTCGCGAGCGGCCGACGACAGTCGTAGGTCGTGCGCGACCGCGATCGATCGCGATGCACGGAATAGTACCTTAAACGGCGAGGCACAGAACTTCATATTAAATTTATTTTCTTTTTCGTTTGTTCCTGTGTCGCCCAAAGGTTGACTGGTAGATAATGCCATTAGGCGTTAAGTCCACCTTTGTACTTTTTATGTGCATAAAGTTTTATTTTTTAACATTTAAAATTAATGTCAAAACTAAGTGACATTCTGTGTCTCGTTATTTATAGCCAGCCACAAAAAAGGAGTGTTTAGAGTTTGATGTGTCTGTTTAACTGCCTGTCTATCAATGTGTGTATATTCGTGACGTCGCATTCACTTTATAATAATTTTAATATTATTATTAAAAGGCTGTCTGTGTGACTAACTACGTGGTTTGAAACATAGTATTTTACAGTCTCTAACCGCCGCGCCGTACTCAGATATATTTAATTATGATTAACCTTCAATTTAATGAAGAGTTTGATAGATAATTATGAGGGTTATGTCTAATTTTTAAATTAATTACATTTAAGTAAGTTTAATTAATTTGACGACCTCTGTTGCTCAATGGTTAAGAGTATGTCAGCTCAAGCCGGGAGTCGCGGGTTCGAATCCCGCCGACGGAACAAAAAAAGTTTTCAATGTTCCTGGGTCATGGATGGATATGTGTATGATATAATAAAAATCTTAAATATATGTATAGTCATATAGTATTTAAAAGTATTAAAATATATTTCCGTTGTCTGGTACCCGTAACACAAGTCCTTCAGAATACTTAGCACGGGGAGAGACTGACGTGGTGTGAAGCGTCCATAGATATTATTATTATTAATGGTCCACTCTGAGTGCAGCAGTAAGATACTTTTTATTTCTGTAACTACTCCTCACTGTAACTTTTATGCCTATAATTAAAAAACAATTATTATCAACATTATAAACTCACATGTCGAATTAACAATTATCTTCTGTTTTATGTGCTCACATATTTAATTCAGCGCATACAGCGGCAATAAAATGGGAGTACCTGCAGTTTGCTGCCCGCGTGGTTACTTTATGTTACCGCCAGATCTAAAATATTTATCTGCTGCACTACGCCGCGCTTTTGTAATAAACTCGTAAAGCTAAGAATGTGCCGAGGCTTTTATTATTAGTTTTGGAGGAAATATTTATTACTAGATGATGATCGCAACTTCGTTCATTTTTGGGGGTTAATTATTAGTACTTACTCAGCTTGAATTAAATGCTGGTTTTTACACAAGCCCAATACATTTTCAGTCAAACTCTTCATGTGATTTATGCCGAGAAAAAAAGTTTTCCAGAAAATAGGTTATTTTGTGTAAGCTATTGTGTTAAATTATGTTTAACTGGCACGACCATCAAAATGGAAAGGTTAAGTTTTGTAGATGTGAAACTGACTAACAAGTAACAGTATAAGCCGAACCTCTTTTTGGAAATCGGTTAAAAAAATTATTGCAATGTTTTTTTTAGAAACCCAGGTATGTAGCCTGACTTCTTTCTAACATGTTGCTTTTATCATAAGTGGAACCCTTGAGATAAAAGTACGAAGTACGTAACTTTATATTATTATAATTACAATGGCATCTCACGTCATGGAACATTTGCATGATACAATTATTAACGTTAAGGATCATTTACATGATATAATTAAATCGCCCAAATTTCCGTAATTAAACGCGAGACGTTTACAGCTATTGAGAGTTAGGGTGCGCGCACACTATGCTGAGCCGCAATGTGTCCGGGCGAAGCGCAGCGTAGTAAAAAATTCAAGCATAATCAGACTTGCAGTTCCCCCAAACCACCAGAAGAGCCTTTATAGGCTTAAATTGTTGATGTGAATAATTGAAGTGATTACACATTAGTCCTATTGGGTCAAATAAACTTTTGTTTATTTATTTTATTTAAATCTCCAAATCTGCGGAGAACGGGGTGGGAGCGACGGCGGCGCGTACCAATATATAGATTCATATGGATACGCCGCCTAGTACGAGTACGCAATGTGCCGCGGACTCTCGGTTTTGAGGCCTGTCCATATAAATCTATTACTAAATTACTGATTATAACAGGTAATTTTAACAATTTTTTGCGCTCCACCTCGACACGCTGCGGCTCCGCATAATGTGTCCTTTAAGGGTATGCCGAGACATGGAGTTGGCGCTGTATTATATGAAAATAAATTTTGCCCAACATTCCGTATGTGTGTATAACTTTGCTTGTGGGAAATTATAAGATATCTTTTAGAAGATTTCTTACTAATTGCTGGAATAGTTAAAATTCCTCTGGTGGCTTAGAGGTTCAAATAAGGAAGTCATGGTGTGATTCTAATGCCTTACAAGCAATAATATTTAACTGGTTAAGACAGTACAGGCAGACAGTGTATTAAAATATAGGTAGGGTATTACATGACCAGAAAGAAGTCACTCGAATGTCAAAATTTGTTCAGTGTGCCAAGTAGCAAATGTTCTAAAAATTTCCTTGACCAGTAATCGGAATCGTGGGTGTGATTGATATGAATAATATGGATATGACCACAAAAATCCGGGATTTCCCGGAATCAGGTTTTTCGGATTCCGGGATCCAGAACCGTAGTAAAAGAATTAAACACATTACTAGGATTAGGAACATGCATGATTTTACAGTGATTTCACAAAAAAAAACTGTATAAAATTATTATTTTGTATTATTTTTTTGTCATAAGTATTTTAACTTTATTAATACTTAGAAGGTAAAAGGTACGGGCGACGCAGTGTTACCGGAGCGCGCGAGTGGACAGAGCGAATATTGCGATGTGCTGTACTGTGACATCATTGCGTCAAGCGCCGAGCCCGAATTGCGCACTTATTTTTGAATTAAATATCTCGGAAACTACACGTCACGTATCGTAATAATTTTTTCTCTCATATTTTTTATTTTCGACTTAGCTTACGGAGAGCTAAAAAATAATAAGTGAACATTCTTCACTTTATTTACCAGCATAAATTATGTACAATATAATATTATGTAATGTATATGTATAATATGTAGAACAGATTTTTTTTTCATTTTATGTTTCCTATTTCATTCCGCCCTAATATTTGGAAATTTCTTTTCAAACTATTTTATATAATATGAATCATTTTATAAACAAATTAACATAATTTTGATTCATTTATTTTAAAATTACGTACTCGGACATTTTCTGATTTTCCTGGGATTTCCGGGATTCCCGGGATTCCCAGGATTCCCGGGATTACAAGTCTTATCCATAATATTCTTTACATTAAAAATTACACCCAGATTCCGATCTTTAATTATTATTTATTAAACATTTACTATGAGAATCGATACTATTTATTAATACATAATAATTGAATACTACTTTACTTTATAAGCGAATCATTTACTAACCCTTTGTTTTGCAAGCCGAAGCGGAGTGGTTTTTCTTATTGGTTCGCTAGTTATTGTAATTATTGGTAGGTAACCATAACGCCCAGGGTCCGCACCGTACTTCCTCAAAGTACAGCCGTCGTTATAGTCATCTCAGTCCATAAAAACTATTTTTACACATAATTTATGCAGTGCATTTCTTATAATATTATTGTATTTTATTCTCAGATTACTTAGATATGCATAACACAATAAATATGTCTATATAAATACTTATTATAATAATAATCTAACACTGACCTGGTCACTGAAGCCGCAATATACACAATAATATTATGCCATAATTATAACAATCATTTTAATAATAAATAACCAGGTGTTAGGTCTGTCTTGATCAGGCCTCGCTCACAGTGTGTGCGCGCGCGTCGCCCTTATCTCGTTGTAATCTAGGTCAGGGTCAGTCCTCAGCCGGGCGCCAGGTGTTTTGAGCTAAGACGTGACGTCATGTAATACAGTTAGGGTGTGAGAGGGTGATAGTTTTGGAATAGTCAAAATATCTTTATATATTATATAATACAATATATACGTCATATTATACATAATATTTTGATTTATTATTTAGTTTATGCATAGGTATCAACTGCGACCATTATAATATGTATTTGAACATTATATTTATTATTATTATTGTCTATTAGTTTGTACTCGGTACGCCAGTGTGCATCTGTCGAGCGATCAACATCAAGGCCTCACAGTCGAGTCGAGGTCGAGTCGAGGTCGAGTCGAGGTCGAGTCGAGGTCGAGTCGAGGTCGAGTCGAGGTCGAGTCGAGGTCGAGTCGAGGTCGAGTCGAGGTCGAGTCGAGGTCGAGTCGAGGTCGAGTCGAGGTCGAGTCGAGGTCGAGTCGAGGTCGAGTCGAGGTCGAGTCGAGGTCGAGTCGAGGTCGAGTCGAGGTCGAGTCGAGGTCGAGTCGAGGTCGAGTCGAGGTCGAGTCGAGGTCGAGTCGAGGTCGAGTCGAGGTCGAGTCGAGGTCGAGTCGAGGTCGAGTCGAGGTCTTTTTTATTAAAATATATGACAAATCTCTCAATTTACATTATAGTCCACTTTATATTATTATTGATCACTTTAAAGCAACACTGTATTTATTTAAAATTATAAATGTGAAAATATGTAATATGTGTATTGTATGTCTGTCTTTTCTATTAACTCTTCCCGTGAAGAGGCGTTTTTAAGCGTTTAATCCTTCAAGCCCCATAAGAGCACCGGTGATCGCGACAGCAATAGAATACAATAGTATTTCCAAGAATCCGCGATCGAAGGATTAAAAGACTGAGCTGATTTAGATGAAATTTTGTATGGATGTTGTGGAAAAAAGGGGCGGATCCCGCGCAATAATCAAATTTCGGCTACACGGAATTTCTCATGAATTAAAACTCTGATTACTGCTTTTTAATTTAGTATCTTCATATTTGTATCTAGAGTAAGTAATATATTTAAGGCAAACTGTAATTGATTTTGTAAATCGCTATATATATACGCAATATAATAGTCTATATGTCCAGCGTGCGAGTGCAACATATCCCACGTGGCTTAGTGTGGATTCCCATTTCATTCCGAAACCAATACATAAATTGATTGACATAATCGCTTGGTATCATTTCGTACCGCGATTATTGCTTCAAAACGTACTTATTTCATTGAGAACCTAGTTAAATATAACTTTAGTTAACAGTCGTCTTAATTTTTTTTAGATATTTTAAAGACTTCACTATACTATTTTAATTTAACTTGCGATGTGCGAGCGTTGCGTACTTGACAAAAAATCTTACAAGAGTAATTGGCCATTTTGGAATTTTACCATGCGTCCAAATGTTCCCAGGCAACCTGAAAATGGAGTTCTTTCTTAGCCCCTTACTAGCCTCATCCCCCACCTAGTAACAATATTTACACATGACAGACATATAAATATATCATAAAAATAGTTACATGCTTGGTAATCAAGATTATTATTAGTGAGTAGATGACACCCGCAAATCCGTTGCGCCAAAACTCGTTTATCGCACGGGAACCGTACATTTTCTCGGCATGATAAGTCCTTTCCCGGGAATTCAAGTATGTCCATACCAAATTTCAGCAAAATCGGTTCAGCGGTTTGGGCGTGAAGAGGTTACAGAAACTAGAAAGACAGACACACTTTCGTGTTTATAATTTTAGTATTGGTACTAGATGACGCCCGCAACTCCGTTGCGCGAAAATTGGTTTATCGCACGGGAACCGTACATTTTTTCGGAAAAGTATCCTATGTACTTTTCCGGGACTCAAAGAATCTCCATACCAAATTTCAGCAAAATCAGTTCAGCGGTTTAGGTGTGAAGAGGTAACAGACAGACAGACGGACAGATAGACAGACAGACACACTTTCGCATTTATAATATTAGGATGGATATTAGTATGGATAGATGGGGTAAGTCTATACGTTTTAGATCTAGCTAAATATAATATCCGTGTATGTCATAAATCTAAGTTGACAAAACTAGTATCATAATAATTTTCTCTTATTATTACCACCATAAGGTTCGAATTCCCGTGTTTACGCGGCGTATGAATTTTCACATTATCCTTAATTATATCCGTGCTGTTATTACTAAGTTTACAGCGGCCATCCACTTGATATCACTTTGTTCGAGGTAATGAGCAGCATAACTACCTTATTAAGAGCTTCATTAGTTATTTTGTTATCAGCATCAGCATACAGACATAATACTTTATGTGAACCTTTTTAACGAGCTTTTATAATATGGGCTCTATGTATGTAACGGATACGTAAAAATCGTGCTCAGAGATTTTTACTTATATTCAGTAGTCTAATTAATTTGAAACTTGGCATACGTATTAATCCTTCAAGCCCCATAATAGCACCGGTGATCGCGACGACAATAGCATTTCCAAGAATCCGCGATCTAAGGATTAAAAGCCAACGACATTGCAATAATAATTTGTAAAAATTAGGAAAAAAGATTGAATTCGAAAAAAAGCGTACTACTATTATTTATTTAAGGAATTAGGACACCCGAATTCATTTGTTTTGTTTGTAAGAAACAATAAAAATCAACAAATTAACTTAACAGGTGCTCCAAAAAATTAAAACAAATAACAAATTATGTGAAATTTTGTATTATTGTCATAAAAATGTCTGTCTGTCCTCATCATTTCTAACCGTATTCTGATTAACACAGTATACTTTGATCCAGAAAAAATCTAGTAATACATAGCTAGTAAATAATTTACTTACATAGTTCTTCAAAATTTTTTTTTCATGTTATGTTTTTTGCTTGTATAATATGTTCAAGTATGTAATTGAATCCACAACAAAATAATTTCAAATTATATAAATAAAGAAGTAGTTAAAACGCCGTAAACGCAATAATTAGTTGCGAGTCATCAAAGTGCCAAATAAAGGCAATTACAAAATGTAATATTCCGAAATGGTACTTGTTTTAAATAGAATAAACGTAAACATGTAGGGGGAAATTAATGAAAATTATTTTAATTATAACAGTGCTAATAACCGCCTGAAAGAAGTTTGCTTTGTAATTACGAGTGTAATTATGGGGGGCTGAATGTGACTGTCACCAAACGGCACGGGTAAGCATGACAGAACCGAAGATCGAGCGCAAGTGATAAGAGAAAGCGATTACACTTTACGACCAATAAAAGTCTTTAGTTCTTTTTGTTATTAAGTACTTACCAATGAAATAAAATGAAAAAATGGCGTGCAAATTATTACGAACCCAATAAACGATGTAAGACCCAGATTACTGGTTTTTCTTTAGGTCACCTTGTAATCCTCTAACGGTATATTTTAAGGTACTGCGATGTTGATGTAACAAACAAACATACATAAATGCATACCTGACACTTTTACAGACTAGCAGCTAACTAAATAAAGTTCGTAATATCGTCATAATATCGTCATAACAGAGTTTCTTTGTATGAATGTAAAGTTTGATGAAAAATGTTAGATTATAAGATTTGACACACGCCGCAAGTATTATTAGTCTAAGCTTAAAATTTCAGAATATATACCGACTAAAGGCCCTGAGTTTTCTATTCAATTCATAAACCTCTTTACACTTTGAGTCCACATTTTTTAGAAAATCGCTAAGCTCCTAACATGGAACCATAAATATGACACAAAAAATTGTTTGCGTGAGCCTTCCCATTAATTTAGATGTGAAAAGAACGAAGGATCGTACCGCATTGACGATGATAATGGACGGGCTTACCCGGAGTTATTGCCAGACCTGGAGGTCGCACGCTACGACTGATATGATATAAGAATATAAGAAAGGTATAAAAGGTATAACATATAAGAATATAGATACGCAACCTTCAAGACTTTTAAGTAGCGTTCTCAATAACAGAATTTGTGTATAATAAATTATAATCCACTAGATAACACCTTCAACTCCGTTAATTTTTCAGATAAAAAGTATCCTATGTCCTTTGTTTGTTTATTTATTTATTATATTTTGTGTTTGTATGAAAAGTATGTGTATTAAAATAATTATAGAAATAGTAGTTTTTACGCCTCCGTAGACGGTTAGAGCTTGGCACTCGACGCATAGGCAAAGCTAGCATAGGTCAATCGTTCGATTCTCTCTTTGGACGAATTAAAAATATGTATAAGGATAATTTTGGCTGATCACTTGATTGTATGACATAAAAGAACTATATGCGTTGTAATATAGTCACAAATGAGTAAAAATAAATAAAAGCAACATTCTAAGTTATTCACAAAGAAGACAATCAAATTCCTCAGAGAACGAAAGTAGTTTCTAGGAAGTCATTAAATTCCTTTACCGATCTTCTCAGTTTTTACACTGACTAAATTCTAGTGTCGCCGAAGTCGTTATCGGAATTCACTTATCGAACGTGAAAACTCTTTGCCTTTTTTCAATAAGGAATAAGATTTGATCGTCCACTGAAAAAGACTCGTACTCAACAGGTGAAAAGTGACTTAGGATTTCTGAAAATACGCGTAGAAATATTCTTTTATCACAAGAAATAATATTGTAAAATATTTTTAAGAGAAACTCTGAGGAGCGTTATATAAAACTCGCTTTGAATAGTAACAGAGATGCGACGTTCTGATAGTCATTTTACTTTTAAGTTTTTGCTTTCTTATAGAAATATTATCTTATAATGGAATCTTTTTATAGGATCTAGTTAGTGAGGGAGCACAAAGCTAACTTGTTTTGCTACCGGAGTCTCCTGTGGTTCCAGTGTTTGCTGAAGATATATTGACTAGCTTTTGCATGCGGTTCTGTTCTTTTTATGGACAACACGTAGTTTATTTTGTTCATCTAGATCTTGAATTGTTAACATGCTTATAAAGCTCGTAGTAGCTTTTGCGTCAAATAGTAACAAAATAAAATTCATCCTTACAATCTTTCATTTTTATAAAATAGAATAAAGTAAGTTTTTGTGATCGGGGTGCTTCAGTGTCGCCTAGACATAAAAAATTGCCTTTTTTAATTTTAATTTAAGCATAATATATAGACAATTCTAAACATTTTCGTTACTAAGACTTTAAAATACTTGAAACATGAAATGGCTGAATGGCTATCTAGCATGTGTTCAATATATACATCTCCACATTAGCAACAAACACGACCGGAGTAGCACATGTCTCCGAATCGAATAACGATTCCAGCCAACAATATCGATAGAGTGATCCGGGCTAACACGCCTGTATTCAATGAAATCTCCATACCCGACGACTTTCTTCCAGCCCACGCACGGGGCTCATTGCATTTGGCCGGGAGCCAAGTGTTCGGAACAGTCGCCGGAGAATATTATTAAATTAATGCCATAGTTGTTTACGAGGCTCGTAAACGCCGATACCGTGGACTCTATGTCGACGGATGAGGGGTCACATTGGACCGCACTGACGGTTTGGCGCCGCCACCGCTGATAAATAACGTTCATTTCCAAGGTTAATGGCACATTATGCACTGTTATTTGCATTTTGCACTCCGACTTTTGGGCACTTATTGCGACAAAAAGCGGCCACCTCGGGTGCCAATCTTCAAAGTGCTCTAGCGTCATCTGGAGCAATCCCAATTTGTTGCAAACCTTGCGGGACTTAATAAACCATCTCTCGCCGGGGTTTCGTTCTTTTACAACGTTAGTCGCGTAACGAGAAGTTATTATTAAAACTGGATTCCCTCCTCGGTAACCGTGAACTTAATGTTGTCACAAAATTTAAATTCATGAGTTTCTTTAGTACCCGCTGCCGGGAGTTCGGGGGTTTCATTATAATTATGAACGGAGAGAGCTCTCGGGTTGGAGATGTCTTCATTAATTCTAAGGAATATCGGTCAAGCTGGAGTGTCAAATGTGAAGCTCGCGAATATCCCTAAAACTAAATTATATTTGGTGAAAACCTTTTAGCAAATCAACTGTATATATACCGTATTCATTTATCTCATTTAATATTAATAATGGAAAATAAGAATGGATTTATTTTTAGCATCTCACAATCCGGAACGAAGCGAGTCACGTCGTCGGCAAAATGTGACAGTGTTAGTTTTTAAGTATATATAAAAAATATGTATGTCAGTTTTAAGGTATTTATTATATAATTAATATATTGTATTTTAGATTTAAGGTTTCTGCTATATGGGCCTTTGATGCCCGAAATAAATGATTTGATTTGATTTGACTATACATCATAATATTATGTATAGTCCATCACATTACTGGAGATGTATATTTTACAGTAAACACTGTACAATAATACAGAAAGCGTATAAAAGATGACGCGAAAAATCTATACTACATTTCAAACATCAGCTTTTACGTCTAACCTAATAATATTTTTTATTATTTCAATAACAAGAACAGAATATATTACTTCGCTCTGTTATTACTCGGTTAAAAATTACTTCAAATACCCTTTCACTCAAACAGTACTTTTTTTCCTTTGCAAACTAAATCTTCAAAGTCTAGCAATCTAGTTTCTATCTCCAAGATCCTATTATGTATTTGTCAGACTTATCAGGAGCCCACATAGACGTAAACAAATCGTATGTACAAATAGGCATCTATTTAGCTTATGCTTTTCTCAGTAAAAGTAGTATCTTTAAAATAATATTTCAAACTAAAACGGTTAGCATGTCAGCCACGTCTATTACACGAAATTGCATAAGCGTTTGGCATTTTGTACCAATTTACATACTTTAGTGATTTTCACATAAGTTATGAGCAGCTAAATGCTAGGGGCGATGTTTCGGATTCGAAGATTACTGTAGTTTGAGTGAAAGTTGATTGCACGATATTTTTTCAATTGTAACTAGCATTAAGCATAATATAAGTAAATGTTGCTCTTGATTAAAAAATTCAAAATATAGCAGAACATAGAACATGCTCCTTTTTTGGATGTCAGTTAAAAATTATATACCGAATCTTTTAAATTACACAAAATAGATTTTTTAAAATCAATTACAAATATTAATTTTATTTAACTAGAAGAAATACATGGTTTACCAGAGCTAATAATTAAAATTATTATTTTTAACAAAAATTAAAACCGACTTCCAGAGTAAAAAACAATAATAATTATTCTATAATGAACAAAAAGTATGAAATAATTCTTACTCTTATTAGTGCCTTATGCTGAATACTCCTAAATCTCTACTATTTCTGTACACAATCGTCATTATTTTGAAGTCGATACCAGCTAAGAATGGTGAGTTCTTAGACAAAATATTTTTAATTTTAAAGACTGGTACCGACTTCAAAATTATGAAGATTGTGTACAGAAATAGTAGAGATTTAGCAGCGGCGTGCACAAGATTTTGACACTGGTAATGCAGCGATATCGGTTCAGTAGTTTTGGTGTGAAAGCAAAACAGACAGACAAACGGACAAAAAGAGATATTTTCGCATAAATTATAATAATAGTGTGGATATAAATTAAAAACTATGTTTTCTAAACTATTAGTATAATTACGTTCTGTTATGAAGAAATAAAAAAAAACGCCATCTGCTGTCACGCGTTGGAACAACAATGAGAGTTTATTTCATCGAAACCCATGGAAATATACCAATTACCATACAACATAATATTGTGCGCTAAGCTAAAATAAATAAAAACGCCATCTATTGTTACGTATTAGAAATACAATGTAAATTTATTTTCATCGATATTTCCATGGAAATTAGATAATATATTTTTGCCTCATCAAAATGTAGCCTATGGCTCTCTCAGGCTCTAGACTAACTGTGTACAAAGTTTTATTACAATCGGTTCATTAGTTTTGGCGTGAAACAAAACAAAACAAAAACTTTTTCTTCTACAACTTTTTAATTTTTATATTTAATATATTTTAAGTACTCACCTAATCAGCTTAACTTTTGTCTTTTCACATAATCAAGGTTCCGGTTACTTGAGATCCGATCCATAATCCGATATAAATAAATGCAAAATTTTGGCCACCACAAATTATCTTATCCAAGTGAGTGATAGTTATGAATGTACGCAATTATTAATGTTAAACTGTTAAATATTATACAAACTTTCAAATATTAAAATCTAAAATATTATTAGAAAACTATAAAACCAAAAATAATATTATAATATAGTACTAACAGTGCTCGATCACATGAAAAAAGCAAATGGCCTCCCAAAACACAAAAAATTTCAGCTATGTAAAATGTAAACAAATATTATAAACCTCACAAAACAAAAATGCTTAATGTACATATTATACGTAAATAGTTAGATTTGCGTCGATTAATTTTACTCGGATTATATCCGATTGCTCACGACTATTCACGAGTAGTTCCGATCGCCGTCGGCATGGATGGCGCGGGCGCCCGCGCCGGCCGCGGCGCCAGTGATGCCATTGAATTTCAACCAGAACTCCCCAACTATTATTTAAATATATTATTTATTACTTGGGGTACTTTCCACTGAGAGATCAAAACGCTGAAAATACTACTTCAGCCGACCGCAATTATTGTTTGCGGCAAAAACGTCACTCATGATGTCATTATTTATATAAAAACAGTAATTAAAACCAAATAAATATACATTTTTGCTTAAAAAATTTCACGCCCATGAATATAATATAATATTTTTACTCCCTCAAATACGCACTATATATTTATTTTTTCCCTACTAAAAGTGGGATATCCCCATAGTTGGCAACACTGCTGGGGTCTGCCGCAGAGCTTGCAGTACAATAATCGCATTCGATATTCATGGTTGTGTGCCATTTCGGCTGTGCACGGACACACTCACACATACGCGCAAGGCAGGCACCTCAACACTGAGCCTATCTTGACCTCTCGTGAACCCGTTCGCGCGTGTACTTGATTACATGTTGCTATTTTATAAATTGAGGCGTTTTAAATGTGTATTATTTATTTTGTTACTATATTTTTTACTATTATTATTAAAAAATTAACGTCATGAGTCATTTAAAAAGTACGAAAGTTAAATTAAAATATCTGTTATCTGTGAATGGCAAGCACTGCCTTTTTGCCTACAAAGACTGCACGCCCATGAGATTTAGGAGTATTCTGCATAAGGCACTAATAAGAGTAAGAATTATTTCATACTTTTTTGTTCATTATATAATAATTATTATTGTTTTTTACTCTAGAAGTCGGTTTTAATTTTTTGTTAAAAATAATAATTTCACTCTTTTTAGTAATTTAAGTAATTTATAAGGTTTTCTGTAAATACTAATGTGTTCTACTAAGTGACTTTGGAGCCAGGATACACATTTATGATATGAGAACCATAAAGTTAATATACCTAGCGCCTTCTCGGAATAGAGAATTGCATATTAGCAACTCCAAGAATATACTCGTATCACTGTATAATTAATAATATAAGCTTGGCGTTAATCAAGCAATGATAAAATTAATGTTCATGCGCCTATCTCTAAAGGCTCTAAAGTTCTGTTCAGTGACTTTCTTTCTATCACAACACTCCTAGAAAGTCATTAGCTCACTATAATATTCATATAATATTATGCTTAAACTACTTAGAACTACGTTAATATAACTATTTATTTTGTCCCAATAATAAGGAGTTTCCTACATACGGACATACCTCATAATTCATAGATTTCAAGATCAAATTGCTAACTTGGTAACCTGATCACCAAGTTTGAATCATTTACTTTGATATAACAATATAATTTTTGAAATCGTTCGACAAATTAAGAGTTATGATTAATTGATTCATGGTGTGGTGACTGGTGGTTTTGGTGATGATGATGATGAATGTAACTTGCATAGTAGCATATGCTTTGAGTTCTTAAACCAAAGCCGAAACCCTCAAACTTGCATCTATAAGGAATCCGGAGTTCTCTTAGCACCTTCGGAACCAAGGTATATCTTAGTACAAAATTTTGCTTTTTGGCAGCATATGCTTAGGATACTTCTCATAAAATCGAAATCACCATAACATGTTTCCATATAAATTTTGAGGAGTTCCCTCGATCACTCATGGATATTATCATCAGGTCGAAATAATAAAATAATTTTAAAAATAGCTTAACTTTTTACAGAACAATGTTTAAAGACATCCGTGATCCGTTTTGATCTAAAAATACTATGAAAAATACCTACCAATTATAATAGGGTGAAGGTGTATGGTGGAATGGTGGTGATGATGATGATGATGATTAATGTAATAAGCTTAGTAGTATATGCTTTCAGTTCTTAAAACAACGCCGAAACCCCCAAACATGTATCTATAAGGAGTAAGGAGTTCTGTTCACCACCTTCGAACCATGGTAATATCCTGGTGAAAAATCTTACTTTTTGGTAACATATGCCTAGAATACTTCATATGAAATCAAACAAACCATATGTTTCCATTTGAATCTTGAGGAGTTCCCTCGATTACTCATGGCTCCCATCATCAGGTCAACACTTTTGTGAACATGGGACCAAATTGGAGTGAAACCTAATACAACAAAACAAAAATTTTGAAAATCGATTCACAAACGGCGGAGTAATCGTTGAACATACATAAAAAAAAATATATCCACAGCCGAACGTATAACCTCCTCGTTTTTTGGAAGTCGGTTAAAAATAAAGTAAATATAGAACTAATTCTGTAATTAACGATAATCCACATTAAAACTTTGATCTCAAGATGCCGAAAGTGGTGCTGAAATTGTAAACAGTGGGATAGAAAGGGCAAACTTTAATCTTTTAAGACAATAAATACGGCGACAATGTAGCCGAAAGTCTATTAAAGGGCATGAATATTCAAGCCGCTAACTCCTTAACCCTACGGCGTATGGGACGAAAAAGTGACGTGGATGTAGGTGTGGGTCATAGAGACCCAAATCGAAATCAAGAGTAAAATTTATTCAAATCAATATTAATCAATTAAGGATGTTTCTGGTAAAGTATGATCAGTAGATCATATAGTTGCACAATAAAGTATGTTCTGCAGTAGCAGTTTTTATTGTCGATTAATAAATTGCTATTAAATATTTGAAAATAAGTATTTTTAAACGTAAAATATAATAATACGTAAAATTAAATAATAAAGGACTCTTAAAAACGTTATTACTATCATAGAAAAATGCAACTTTTCTATTAAGTATATGAAACGTGAACTATAGCAACGTTTAAAATTTAGTCGACTGCACAAAAACCAACCAACGGTCTCCCAGACCCGACACGCGTATCGGAGGGTTAAGGTCGGCCTAATTATAATTGTTAAACAACCGAATGTAGTTCCGTAATTAAATATGCGCCGGTTTAGCGCTTTAATGCGCATTCCTGAGCCTAATAGGTTCACAGTTAGCTTTTGCCTGCTGCTTTGTTGTTGAATATTATCCCTAGCTAATACTTGTGTAGATCTTACAGTGTTTCTTAAGTTTTTGCTAATAGGGTTACGTAAAGGTCGGAGCAGATGGCGTTAGTAGCGAAAGTTAGTAGCACAAACAATAAATAATCCGAACAAAATCTGACATAGTATTGTTGTACAAGTCAAATATCAGAATATTGACAGAAACTTTTAAAACAACACTTTTTGTTAACTGTCTATGTGCTTCCTTTCGCGTGAAAACGTAGTAGTGTGTCCTAATAAATAATAATTAGGTACAATACGTTGAGAAAATTAAATAATATATAATATCTTTATTTAGATTATTATTTCTCGTCGACTATTATTAATTAATACATATTATTAGCAACGTTTCGAGTATACTTATAGTTAAAACTTTACTATTTCAAAAAGTTACTTCACTGTTTTGAAATTCAGAATAGTTTTAGTCGTAAATAAAGTTCACAATAAGGCAAAAAAAGTAATGGTTAATTGTGTTCGTACCAAGGGGCACCACCCGGAGTATTGTACGAGAACTATGAAATAAAAATAATATGTTCTAGTAGTTAGTATGCATTACAAGAAAAAGTTTTCTTCCACAAAAAAAATATATTATTTGATACAGTAAAATATATCGGTATCTAATAATTATTGTTATTAGCAATGAACTTAAAAGTTTCCGAAATTCTCTACTTTATAGCATACAGGGTGTAACTAAATGATAATAATACTTTAAACTATCTACTATCTATGTGTCCCTTATATAGAGTTCACTGTGAAAGTAACAGCTTTGAAAGAGTTTTGACTTCTATCTTACCATGAAATTCCACGAGCAACGTCATGAATTTGCGCACACAATAATTAAAAAATAGCACTTTTGGCGCAGCTGATCTTTAATTTATCTTTACTATAATCGGATCGATCCTAGATCAAACCTAGAAAGGGTTATAAATGTTGGTAGTCGTCCAAAAAAATAGGTTAGGCCCAGAAAGTATTTGGTAGTCAAAAAAGTCTCGAATGCGTAATGTGAACCGACACGACACTGCATCAATAAAAATTTCCATGCTCGTAGCGCTTCCAACGATTGCGTTTGTCGCAGCTGCGCACTGCCAAGGCGTTATGGCCGAATAACACGCGACTATTACGGGCCAGATTTGGTTAATTGTCAGACAAATTGTTATTATCTGCCGAAATTAAAACGTAGATTACAGTAAATGTTTCGTTCAGAGGTGGCTAATATGCAATGGTCAATCGCGATGCGTAAACACATTTCTAAATTTGCACTGAATTGACAGATTTTAATTGCGTGAGACGTCTTGCAAATCTGTCAAATTCATACAAAAGAAATGCATCTACGCGTCGCGTTGCGATCTGAATTGACCATAAGGAGGCAGAGGAGGATTGTGTATGGTTTCTAGGCATTGCAAAGCCTTATTTCGTAAACACAATCGTACAGAACCTACAGCTTTTTATGTATTGATATTGCTTTTACTTTTATCATGGACGGAAATCACGCAAAGACATTTCATAGCATTAAAATAACACCATATCTTTGCAGTACTCCTTACGATCTTCCAGTAAAAATTTAACAGTCCTACTTCCACACGACTGGAGCCAAGAAAAAAATGAGATAATAACTTCCTTATTATCACAAAAACTGACCACTTTAAAACGTTAAAGTATCAAAGAAGTTCGCCCGAGCGAGCACGTACGAAAGTAAAGAATTCCATAAAAGTTTATTTGAAATCGTAAAAAAGACGTTCCGTACTCAGAACGTGATTTTTACGCTCCCTTCTAATTTCTACTGAGGAAAAAATCAATTATAATTACATCAGATATCATCATCAGAAGTAGAGACTTACCTATATAAAAAAAAATAGGTCAAATCAGATGAAATCAGTTTTTTTATTCTACTAGCCTGGTAGATGACCTATAATGATTTATCAGACCGTAGGAGTTTTTTATTCTGCTGAAGTGTGTGCGCAGGATTATCTCTCCTAGTTTACTGTCGTAACCCTGTAAGACGTATGAACGACACAACTGGCAAGAGAACAAGCATAAGACCTTTCTTCAAGCCTACCCGACGCATGGATCTTCTTTCTTGTCTAGACAACTGCTACTGTCCTAACGAAACTTAAAAACATTTTTTCAATTCGGGAATCGAACTCACGACCTCCGAGTCAAGTGTCACGCTCTAAGACACTGGACCACTGTAACGTTCATATAATATAGGTGTAACCACATTTTAAGTTGGTAAACGCTTGATTAGTATAATGACTTTATGCTGTAACTCTACAGGTAAAGTCTCGGGGATAACTATAAACTAGGCGAGCCGTGTGGGACAAGATTGTGCATGCTTTACGATGACGTATGGTACAAGATATAGGCCTATATAATATTATTAGAAATATTATAAATTATGCGTTTCAAAATTGCCACAACAATTAGTGTGCATTAAGGCTACTAAGCGAAAATAGAATTGAACGGGTCATACTACCCGTAACCTGACACTGGGCAAAGATCAGAATATTTGTGAAAGGATAAACGACGCCGCCGTGACCGACCTTAAACAGATGGCGCGTTGAGTAGGATACACAATAACAACATAAGCCCAGTTTTCATACGGTTTCGCAAAAAAAAGGAGTGGAAGAACTTTGTGAGGCCTTTGCCAAGCAGTGGTACATCATTGGCTCTTCGAAAATAGCTACACTCAAGACAAAATTTAACTTTGTGAAGTTGAGATGGTAGTTTATATTACATTTCTTTACTCCTCCTCGCGTATGGGTTAAAAAATTACTGAATGCGCTGGAAAAACTGAATTAGAGTAATATGCTGCTAATATTATTATTTTTAGATACATTTAAATGTTGTGTTTTTCTTTGTCTAAATGTATGGCATAAGCCAATACCATCGCTTATTAATCAGCAAATAAGCACAGGTGATGTACCAACCAAAGAGTCAAATTAAAAGAAGTATTCACAACGAACTTTATAAAATCGCTATCGCTTATGAACTACACCACACAAACCGCAAGGCACTTATATAATATTTTTATTGGAGCATACCCGACCCAGCTTGCGGGGCAAAGCGACCCACTAAATAAAATATTTTCCTGCAGTCTCTATTGCTTTCCTTACAATATGTTATAGTTAGCTCAAATGTTTCTATTTCGAAATATAAAATTTGACGACTAAGCTACCTGCATTTTCTTTAAGTAACATTTTCTTTAAAAAGTATTAAACGAGCCATGCGATCAGAAAAATTGATTCGTAAGCAGATGGGGACCTACGCTATTTTCTTGGGTTATGTCAAGTCAATGTTAATCGTGTTCTATCGCCTGGGGCTTGACACACTGACATCCATTATACAAGTGTATAAATTATAATCATGGCTTGACATAATCCGACAAAATAAAAAAGCTCCGCCATGTGCGATGTGCCTACTAATCAAACTATCAGATAGTACAATGAACATCAGTCGTGGGCAATCGTAGATAAAACATACCTTTCATACATTGATCGATTCTGGGCCAACGCTACGTAGAGACTTTGTAGGCATATTTTGACGTACCTACGCAACGGAACTTCCGTCTCTGTTCTGCAGTTAAACCAACGTAGTCTAGGCAGCAATAAGCGTATTTTGGCATACACAACGGAACTTCCGTTTCTCTGCTTTGCAGTTTAACCGATGTAGAGGCAGCAATAAGCGTACTTTGGTATACGCAACGGAACTTTCGTCTCTGTTTTGCAGTTTAACCAACGGCAAATAAATAACATGACAACTGATATATTTTTTAGGCGACTTTCTATTTAGTCACAAAAAACTAACTTTGCAGTGATTAAATATCTTAACAACTATTAAACTATACAAGCAACAAAAGGCTAATATCAAAAAAACTAAAAAACGGCTGCTACTGTAAGGTATCAAATATATCAAGCGGGATCAGTGTAAAACTGGTTAAGGTATTAATAATATTATAAAACCTAATGTGGCGACTAATTTTTCCGAGGGGATATCAAACATTCTTCACTGGCAACTATTGGCTTTCATTATAAAAATACACATTTGGCAGCGATTATTAGGTAGCTTTAAAACTGAAAACTGGTATTAAAATAATGTATTTGGATATTAGAATATTGTTTGCAGATTCGTAAATTCTTGAAAAAGGCGGCAAATGCACTCGTGTGTCTGAGCAGTGCGAGGGCCGCGGAGCATTCATTATTAATGAAAAGACTTAACAGGAGGCCTACTTAATAACGGATACGGAAGTGGAGGGAGGGGGGGCTCGGGGGGCGCAGCCCCCCGCCAAAACAAAAAAAACCAATCCAGAAAATCCAAAAGTAGGTTAGGTTAGGTTAGAACTTAGACCACAACACAGAGGGAGCCGAGCGAGCGCAGCGAGCGTGCTGCGGCAGCAGCCGGCGACCGTTACAGAAGAAAAGGGGGCGGGGGGCGCAGCCCCCCACCAAAACAAAAATAAACACAATCCAGAAAGTCCAAAAGTTGGTTAGGTTAAAACTGTGACTGTGCTGCGGCAGCAGTCGGCGACCGTCACAAAACACGTTGTAGGTTGGGTTAAAGGCGTTAAAAAGTAAGTTACTCAAAGTAAGTAGGTTCATTTAATCCTGCGATTCCCAAGGGGTGCATTAAGTGCACCACCTGGCACCCCCCTACCGGCGCCCATGATTAAATCAAAACTAATTTAATTAATCGATTTTGATTGATTTAGATTAGGTTTCCGTTAGATACATAATTTTTTCACTCCCTTTTGTTTCACTTAAGATAGTCAAGAAAAAATTTAATAGACCAAGAAAAGTTTTTTTGCTTGTCACAATTTGGTTTATTTAGATCCCTAAAAATGTAGCCAAAAGAATTTTTTATGAGATCTTGTTTGTATTTATATATCAGACCTTGGTCAAGTTTATAGACAACCCATTTTAGAATTTATGAAAGCCTATTTTAACTTTTTTAT
This sequence comes from Polyommatus iphigenia, assembly GCA_963422495.1. Lineage (NCBI taxonomy): Eukaryota > Metazoa > Arthropoda > Insecta > Lepidoptera > Lycaenidae > Polyommatus > Polyommatus iphigenia. The sequence continues at coordinate 1,350,847 of OY730189.1, forward strand.
CCGCCAATAATTTGTCGCCTTAGAAGAAATTCAATTGCCACAAAAGAAAATAACTGCCAGATAAAATTTAAATAAAACCTCAAAACTCATTAAAAAGCCGCCGCATTCTAGTTAAACTGCTACCTCAAATTAGTCGCAAAAGTAGTTTATTTACTATCCATTTTCAGTTTTTTTTAAACCCGGAATGGTATCAATTTGTCGCCGCGTTAAATACATGCCATAACCAACGTAGAGGCAGCAATAAGCGTATTTTGGCATAATCAAGGGAACTTTCGGCTCGGTTTTGCAGTTTAACCAACTTAGAGGCAGCAATAAGTATTTTGGTATACTCAAGGGAACTTTAGGCTCTGCTTTGCAGTTTAACAGACGTAGAGGCAGCAACAAGCGTATTTTGGCATACGCAACGGAACTTTCGTCTCTATTTTGCAGCTTCCAACGTAGCAGCGTTTTTTTACCTTGCATTCGATCTACAATCAGTCGCCAGACTACGATTAGATGTTTTGAATGATTGAATGGCGTTTAAGAGGATCTGAAGCCAGTGCTTTATACTCTAATCAGTTAAATAAGTGTTTTTTTCAATCTACGTAGTATACGTAGCGGCTATAAACAATTTTTCGGACTTTCAACGGAACTTCCGTCTATGTTTTGCAGCTAAACCGGAAAGCCGTTGAAACAATTCCATCAAAAGAACAAACCTTTTAACGCGTCAATGTATTCGAGAGAAACCGTTAGGAGTTGAATTCACAATTTGCCGCACGTGGAAAAAAGGAAAAGTTTCGTCGCGCGCCATTTTGTTTTTTGTTTGTCACTTTTATTCCAGTTCTTTGGTTCAGCTCAATGAATGCTGAACGATATCTTTAATTTGGCTCATTGTTTTTTTCTTCATCATCTTATTTTCGAATGTTGTTTACCTGGTTTTTTTACCAGTAAAATTTAATGCTTTTAATGTGTACAATGACAATAATTTTCCATTTAAATATCACAAGCTACAGCTGCCATTGTGTAGATAAACTTTACCTGACTGATAGAAATCGTAAATAATATACCGAGACACAAAATATCTCCTTAACAAATTACTAATTAGCTTAAGCGTAAAAAGAGGTAACAAACACACTTTTGCATCTATAATAATAATGATAATTTCTTTATATATTTTTATCTTTGTACACTATTGTTGCTGCATCGTGCAGTCTCAGAATATATCACTCCTCTGTACAAAATAAATCCCGGGCCAGCTTAACCGAGCACTTACTTTCCCCTCCTAATTAATTGTTGGCATTGGACAACTCTTTCGTTTTACGAGACGAAATAGCTTAATTGTTTGTGCAGTTTAGAACTCTAAAATTGTAAGTAACACAGTATTTCCGCAGTATTTCCGGACCTATACGACCTGCAAACATTCGAGAAGAGAGCGTATTCCTTCTTAAAAGGCCGGCAACGCGCCTGCAGCTCTTCTGATGTTGCGAGTGTCGATGGGCGACGGTAGTTGCTTACCATCAGGTGACCCGTTTGCTCGTAACGTCGAATATAAATATGTAATACCAGGTAATACTTTAGGTCGTGTACTGTGTATATGTCTCATGTAACTTCAGAAAATAGAAGCGCTAAAAGTGCTTCTTTTGACTTCTATGTTTCTATGGTAATTGGCCCAACGTTATGATTTCACCAACATAAAGAATTTTTTCATACTTTATATTATGTAAGTAATATTATAAAAAACTAGCGGGCCCGACGGGCGTTATACTGTTCTCAAGATTAGCGCTTAGTAGTACATTCAGAAATCCATTTCTATAATTATACTAGCTGTCCCAGTGAACTTCGTGGCACTTTAAAACCTTCCCTGGACTTCTACGAATATTTTAAGACTAAAATCAGCCCAATCCGTTCAGCCGTTTTCGAGTTTTAGTGCGACTAACACATTTAAAAATAACATTTTAAAAATATTAGATATTATATTAGATATACTTAGATGATTATATTAGATATAGATATATGAATATTTCAGTGTCATACTTTAGGCGTAAAAAAACAAAACATTCAACATTTTTTTCAACACGGAAAAATTACCAACTTGAGTTGAAGTTTATCAAAACCGGGATGCTGTTATGTTTAACAAAAACGTAACAATCCGCTATGCATAATGAAAAGTAACATGGCGAATACTTTTGTCGGTAATAAAATTGTGTTTATACGCGACGTGGCTTGTCGGTGAAAAATTATTGCGACGCTCCCCGGAGGCTCTGGCGAATGGAGTTTTCGCGTGCCATAAACGTATCATATCTGGATGTTACCTTATATGCCTACGGTATAAGGTTACGCTGGTAATTTTTCGCGCACTAATATAGTATAATAATATGCGCATTTATGGGCACATATTTTGTCTGAGATAAAAGTTTTTATTCTATTCTAATAGTATCAGTGAATTATCAGTATCAGTATCTCACGGTTGAACCGCTGGACCCATTTTTATGAAGAGTTACTTGAAGACCACTGTAAGCTTGAAGTGGTAGCTAATGAACTGAATTAAAAATGAATAAAAATGTGTGCAACGTCCTTAGATATTGAATGTCGACGGTATCGCGTATTGCCTTATAATTTATGAGGCTGGGGTTAATTTTAAGTATATCTAACAAGATTTTCCTACAAAAATATTGTGTTTGCAGGAGATTTTCGGGTTGCAAGAATTAGATATTATTATTCATTGAAAAGAAGAACTGAATAACTTTAATTATTATTATTATTTTCCAATTTCTTAAATTCTTATGTGTAAAGTTCAATACCGCATAGAAATAATATTACGATTATTAAGATTGTTTAAAGCACGATGCTTAAAATATTGAAGGATTAATAATAATGTAATAGACAAAGTTTCTTGAAAAGTTATGTTTAAACTTGGGGAGCATCATGGGTAAGGCTTAAAGCCTACCTAAGAAACGATAGTCTTTAGGCAGTCTTGACTACATATTAGGTAAATCAGTTTTATAACTGTCTTGAAACTGTCGATATACTTTAACCAGATTTAGGAGCTAATAAGGCAGTTTCGTTCACACAATAATTTGTTTCGAGTGTTTCTTTATATTAAATAGCTGTTGCCCGCGACTTCGCGTCCGCGTTAACATACTATAATAACAAAGATGGATAGTTTTCCCCTCTTTGTGGTTCCTTATAAAAAGGGTAAAAACGGTACCCTATTTAAGCAAACATCAAACGCAAAAGTCAATAAACTTTCATGTTTCTAACTCAAGAAATGACGGACTTTCATTGAAACTTTCTACCCCAATTTCACCCCATTGGGGGTAGAATTACCAGAAACGCTTAAATACTTATTCATTCATTTTTTATCAGTAGCACAAAAATAAAGTTTCATGTTTCTAACTCAAGAAATGACGGACTTTCATTCAAACTTTCAACCCCAATTTCACCCCCTTGGGGGTAGAATTTCCAAAAACGCTTAAATATCTATCCATTCATATTTAATCAGCAGTCCAAAAATAAACTTTCATGTTTCTAAATTAAGAAATGACGGACTTTCATTTAAACTTTCAACCCCTATTTCACCCCCTTGGGGGTAGATTTTCCAAAAACGCTTAAACACGTATCCAATCATTTTTAATCAGTAGCCCAAACATAAAATATCATGTTTCTAACTCAAGAAGTAACGGACTTTCATTCAAACTTTCAACCCCAATTTCACCCCCTTGGGGGTAGAATTTCCAAAAACGCTTAAATACGTATCCATTCATTTTTAATCAGTAACCCAAAAATAAAGTTTCATGTTTCTAACTCAAGAAATGGCGGACTTTCATTCAAACTTTCAACCCCTATTTCACCCCCTTCGAGGTAAAATTTTCAAAATTCCTTCCTTAGTGGGTGTCTAATTAATAAAACAACCCTACTCACCAAATTTCGTGGCAGTAACTTTAACAGTTTTTGCTCAGCGATGATGAATCAGTCAGTTAGTCAGTCAGTCAGTCAGTCAGTCAGTCAGGACATGTAATTTTATAAGTATAGATAGGTACTTTGTATTGTAATAGTCAGTAGTTAGTTTAGTTATATTTAGTTTCAAACAGTCAGCTTAATAACCATTATGACGTAGGTGAGCAGTAGGCCTAAGCCTTTTTAAGCGTAATCCTGACCTATAGGCCCAAGTAAATTCTGCAAGGCCGTCTAAGGGTCATTGCTTAGAAATGGCCCCTTCAAAGGCTACATTTACATTCTTAAGTAAAATATTATTATGTAAATAAGAAACGTTTACATTAAGTCTTTTATATTTTCAACCTTCTTGCATACATTAAGATATTATTCACTTCGATGTAGATCAAAAGAAACTCTGATAAATTCCTATTTTTATCAGAGCCTTTTTGTGTTATTTTTTAATTGGATATGTTAATTAGTTAGAAGTTATTAATGTGGCGTTAAGTAGATAATAATGAATCTGGTGTTAAGTTCAGTTGTAACCCTGTTTTTAAAAATAACGTATTTATGTAGTTGCTAAAGTTACCACCGCGACATACCAATAAAATTAACAAAATTGATATTTTGTTCTGAAAACGGTACCTACCTAAAACTACACCTAAAATAACATTTAATCCAACTTGAATATTCAATTAAAGTTACGATACTCGTTTTACTGTCCGTTAATAATGAAGCTAAAACATTTTGTCTATTTGTTGTACAAATTGTGTAGAAACATAAACCTTTCTAAAAAGAAAAGATTTGTATCACTCCACAAATATAAACAGAATAATCGGATTACTGGGGGCCCGCGCTCGAAAAACTTGGGGACATAATCGTATTTGCTTGACAAACTATTGTCTCGAGAACCACAAAGGGGTCTAAAGGTCGAACACTTTAAATTAAATTTACTTTTCACAGGATCGTTTGAGCCAATAAATGCGTTTTAACCGTATACACAATTTCAAAAGGTGTTTGAATAACCCCATAAAGTTTGAAAATAGAATCTACGAAAATTTTCCAAAACAAATTTAATTTTTCGCGTCGATTCTTAAGACTCGACTGTCGCTTTCTGGTGTATATTGACAGAACGGCTGTTTAGAAGTTAACATTCCTTAATAATTAAATAAAAACATGGCCGGCTTTCATCTAATCAGACGCACGAACGTAAACTTTTACTTTTTTTTTATGAAGTAAGGGGGCAAACGAGCAAACGGGTCACCTGATGGAAAGCAACTTCCGTAGCCCATGGACACTCGCAGCATCAGAAGAGCTGCAAGTGCGTTGTCGGCCTTTTAAGAGGGAATAGGGTAATGGGGAGGGTAGGGATAGGAAGGGAAGGGGATAGGGAAAGGAATAGGGTAGGGGATTGGGCCTCCGGTAAACTCACTCACTCGGCGAAACACAGCGCAAGCGCTGTTTCACGCCGGTTTTCTGTGAGAACGTGGTATTTCTCCGGTCGAGCCGGCCCATTCGTGCCGTAGCATGGCTCTCCCACGTATAAACTTACGTTTTGGAGTGTTTACCGGCCATTTGAATTAATAGACGTACCGTACGCATAGCCATATTCGCTCCCCTAACGCAAGAGACAAGCGATCGAAGTGAAACTCAGCAGCCGGCAGCAAAGAGTTATTTATTTGAAATTGGAAACTCTGTTATTGTCCTCGCAACAAGAAAGCAACTTGTTGACATTTTCAAGAAGCTATATCGCGTTACGCCGATAAATCATTGTTAGTTTGTAACTTGATGCTGAAGTTTTCTAGCAAATGTTTGTAGCAGCTCTTAGTCTAGTTATCCAGCTTATAAAAAGCTTAATCTCGGTTTTATAGCATTATGACATAACAATGATAAAAATTGTCGATTTAGAAAGCCGTCTTGAAAAATATATTTATCTTAATGAGAAGGATCAGCTATAGTACACAATTTACATAATTTGTGTACTATGTAGAGTGTATACCAAACGAACGTGGAACGGTTTTAAAGTAAAATATGATTCTTTCTTTGATTTTGTTCAATTCAGAGGGTCAATTCAGACCGCAACGCGACGCATAGATGCATTTATGTATTGAATTGACATATTTGCACGACGTCTCACGTAATTGAAATCTATGAAATCCACACAAATTTAGAAATGCATCTACGCGTCGCGTTGCGGTCTGAATTGACCCTTAGCTGCTGGTTTTTCGCGGTTTGCATTGTCACTGTGCTTACTCTACAAATTCAGTTCCCCAACATCCGCCCCTATCGCTTAGCGCCGGATATCATCACTACATTCAATTTGATCAATAGCCATACTAATATTATAAATGCGCAAGTGTGTCTGTCTGTTATCTCTTCACGCCCAAACCGCAGATCAAATTTTGCTGAAATTTTGTTTGGAGGTACCATCGAGAAAATTGATTCCTATGCAGTTGATAGACCAACGTTATTTGGTCGAATATGTCAATTCAATGTTAATTGTGATCTGTCGGCTGGGTTTGACGTAACGCAACCAAACTACGTAGGTCCCCGATCTGCATAGGAATCAACTTCTCTGATAGTACATTTGAGTCCCGAGAAAATGTAAATACGCCGATAAACGAATTTTGGCGTAACGGAGTAGCGAGCATCATCTAGGTACTAATTTGATAAACTCGGGGCCTGTTTTAGTGCCTAAGTATTGGAGAGCTTTTTAAGAGTTTTGTCATTGTCTGATTAGAATGGCTGAGACGAAATGCAAATAAGCTATACCTATGACACAAACATATAAAATAAAAGAGACTTAATAGTTAATGGGAACTGCGTAGGTACTTTGTAGAATCACAAATTCCCCGTTGTGCCAAAAATCGTTTATTGCATGGGAAATCTGTAATTTAAAAGAAGACAAGACAGATATTATGTGTATGTCCGTCTGTATTTTTTGTCTGGTTTTAGTACGTTTAGTAAAGATAACCTTCCCGATTTCGGAATTCTGGAATTCTCGGATTCTGGAATTCCTCTCCGATATAGAGACTACAAGTTCCTACCTTACAGTACACTCGAGTAAGTTTATATTGACTTGATGACGTAAAGTATAAAGTTACGTCAGTCTGTAATCTGTGTAAACTAATTGCGATATCAGCTGAGCCGTGATTGATATCCGGTTACCGTGGGCTCATGTGGTGGCTCCTGATAATTACCACCATCAACTAATTGGGCTATCGATATTGATGTAAGTCTATCTCAGAGATTTAGTGGTGGTGGTACTACGTAAGTTATGCGAACCGACAGATCGCTAAGTTTGACATAAAGCATAAAGCAACTAAAACATAACGCATCTAATTTTCTACCTGGGCCTGCATAGCGGCCGTGAAACATCGATTCAAGAAAAGTACCTAGCTTGCTATTTTAGGATGCTAGCGATCATTTGCTGCATTTAAATATAAATTTTATATTGAAAATGAAATGAAATCAAAATATACTTTATTGTGCACAATCAATACAAAGACAAAGTTTAAAATAATATAAATAATTTATACTATATAATAATATTATAAAGAGGAAAACTTTGTTTGTATAGTTGTAATGAAAAGGCTCAAAAACTACCGGACCGACTTTAAAAATTCTTTCACCATTCGAAAGCTACATTATCCACGAGTAACATAGGCTAAATTTTATTTTGGAAAAAATAAGTTTTCATAAGATATTTGAGTTTTTCGGACACAAGGTGTAAAAAATCAACCAGAAAAGTTACTTACTTTGCGTACGCTACCTAAACTATAAAATATAGAACCATAAAATGTTCCATGATCTTATAAATATCTACAAAAAAGTCCGCGACACACTATATACCTATGTCGAGTGAGGCACACCAATCATTTTTTTATTCAAAAAATCTTGAATTTTTCGGACTACATTTAAACGCGTTTATTTTATTCATGCTATTAATCCTTATCAAAATAAATTATTTCGTCACTAAGTACAGTTTATGTAAATAATATTTGGTCTTTGAATGACTAAAATTGGACGTTTGGTTTTGAAGTTATGGCGAAATTAAAATATTACGATTTCTACTGCACGGCCCGTTGCGAAGTGGGCGTCATCAAAGCGGGGGTGCGCGTGCGAGAGGGGAGTTTAGAGCCTGTCCAGATGAGGCGTTTTAGGGTTGGACCTCATCTGGCAGCACGGAATCGCCTTTTTCCGTCGTCCTTTCTCTTTCTGTCGCTTGAGATCTGCCAGAGGAAGTCCAACCCTTACGGGCGCGCGAGCGATCGCGCGTTTTACGCGCGTTTCCGAGATACTAGAGCTACATACATCGCGTCCAGATGCCTACGCGCGTTTTTAAAATCGCGCGTAAAACGCTTGCAATGAGCGCGACTCTCGAGTACTCTCGACTCGCCCATAAAACGCTCGCGCGACGCGCGAGTCGAGATACTTCGGTGCCATTGCAGCGTCTAGAACTACGCGCGAGTCAGTTGCGAGTGGACGTATTTGATGAAAATGATGAAGCGTGATAACTTCGATACGGAACTTCTTATTGACGAAATTAAAAAAAGAGAGGCCATATAGAATATGGAATCTTCAGATTATTCCAATAAAGTCATAAAACACAGGAGCTGGGAAGAAATCATCGAGATTTTTTGTGAAGCAGGTGATTCCGAAGAAAAGAAAAAACTTTAGGTAGTAAAATTTTGTGTGTAGTAAAGCCACAACACAAATGCTCTTTCCGAGTCCATGTTTGTAACTGGCTGCTGAAACCCTCTCAGCGATTTACGCGCGTAGAACGCGCGCAAAACGCCTCATCTGGACAGGCTCGAAATTGAAACGCGCGTATGGACCACGCGCCTAAAACGCGTAAAACGCTTCATCTTAGAATATCTATAGCTATGTCCAGTGTCCACACTCCACACTTTCATCTTCAATTTTCGTCATCTTCTTTCATTCAACTGTCGTATTGGCGCATTCAATTATTTTCTTAAATATTTGAAAATGCCTAAGAGAGCCAGGTGCGGACGACTATGGCACCATACTTATATTTTAGTCACTCCAATAAAATAATATGAGCAAAACAACGTTGCCGGGACAGCTATATCATATAAAGAAGTTACACAAAGGCGGCCTTATTACTAAGCAGCAATTTCTTCCAGGCAACCTTCGAGCGAGAGGATAAAATTGCTGGATATGGGTACAGTGCATAAAAGTATAAAAACTTCGTATAAAATAAAATAAATCTATATTTTATAAATACATAGATACATACTATACTAAATTCTTTTTATATATATATATATATATATATATATATATATATATATATATATATATGTATCTATGTATTTATAATATATATATATATATATATATATATATATATATATATATATATATATATATATATATATATATATATATATATATATATATATATATATATATATATATATATATATATATATATATATATATTAATATTATATTTATTTAAATATATATATTTAAATTTGACACCTCAAACTTAGATACCTAATATTCTTTTATATAAGACTTTAAAATATTTAAAGTTTTGGCTTGCCTGATTCATGTAGGTAGGGAGTTCCAGAGGAGTATGGACTGGGCAGAGAAGGACGAGTGGAAAAACTTGTTTGTGCGGTGAGTAGGGATATCTAGTAAGAGATTGGACGATGACCTCAGCTCTTGCCTGTCATGACAGCGAAATGTAAATTTTATATCTTATATACATTACACATAGAGTATAAATCTTATTATATTTTTTGTAAATAGTGCGAAACTGAAAAGTACAAATGAAAAAATATGTCACTCGAAAATTGAAAGGCGCTTATCACCTGGCGTTTTAAGGCTCCGGCCTCCGACTTAACCCATCAATCCTCAAGCGGCACCCGGCTGTCACATAACAATTGAAAATCTATTATGTCTGCGACTCCTACGATCGAGGTAAGTATTACATTATGATTAAGTCGGAGCCTTAAAAACGCCAGGACGATTAATTAAAATTTTGAACAACCAGACAGACAAGACATCCATACTTCCATATTAATATTATAAAATTTACGAAAGTGTGCCTGTCTGTCTGTATATCTGTTACCTCTTCGCTCCCAAACCGCTGAACCGATTTTGCTGAAATTTGGTATGGAGATACTTTGAGTCCCGGGAAAGGACATGGGATACTTTTTATCCCGGAAAAATGTACGTTTCCCACGCGATTAACTAATTTTGGCGCAACGGAGTTGCGGGCATCATCTAGTTTTCGTATAAACAAACGCCCTACGGCTTTAAATACACCGTAAAAACTCATCCTTATTTTGGAGGCCATCCAAACTGGACCGTTACACCACAGCGGGTAAAAGCTTTGCCGGGTTTCCTTCCGCGTAGATATTTATTGGCTCGTGGAGCGCTTCATAAACACTACAACTTTTGCCCATATTCGATGATTGGCTTAGACAATATACGGAAAATCCAGATATTGTCTTCGATGAAATTAAATATTCAGTAGAACTGACAGAATTGACTTGGTATTAGAAATTGTAGCAAAAACTAAAGTATAGAGTCATTTTGAATAAAGGCGAAACAAACATTTTACAATGGCAATGAGTAAAGCGTGGCAGACATAAAGTTTTTAAATAATATTATACTTAAGCACTTTTGAGATAATATAATAAGATTTATGCTGGTGGAAGCAGACTTTTATGAGTTCATGATGACAATGATGATCACGACGATTATGACGATGCTATTGATGATAACGATTAATCAAGAATCAAGATCAAGAATCAAGATCATATTTTATTCACAGATATTATATTGTAGTCAAAAGGGTTTTTTGGCCACATAGCCCGCCGGGAGCCTAGTAATCTGGAGAGTCTCAGAATAGCTGGACAATTAGAGGGGAAGAGAGGCAGAGGCAGAGTGGCTACACGATGGACAGACGCGATTGTCAAGGCTGCTGACTGCACATTCTAGGAGGCACTACATCAAGCCAAAAACAGAGACAAGTGGAGAGCCCTATCCCGGAAAGCAAATTTTGGTGGTCACGTCCTACAGCCGTGAGGATACGACTAGGAAGAAGTCAAAAGCGTAACAAAGGATATAATAGTTCTTACATAATATCCTACTATAACAATGGTAGGATATGTAAGATTATGATAATAATAGCAATGATGCTAATGATAATTACGATATTTAATGATGATGATAATAATGATGATGTCGATGATGATGTTAGAATATAAATCACGTGAAGTGTTCCCGATCGTTTATCTCCGCACCGCATACGTTACACCGGCCAATATTATCGGCGCAGATTTACGGCACGCCTGCCTGAAAATACTAGGTCCTTTTTCAAAACCTAAAACACTAGATATTTTGCGACTATTTTAGGTATATTTTTACGTTGCCGGTCAAACAATTTCCAAATTGAAGTATCAAGTATGAGTATTTATCCTGTAGTTTGGATGGATGTCGTTAATACAATAATAATCGTTGTCAAAATACATTAACATGGTGCAAGAGGCGAAAGATTATTCTAAGTGTGTGCATCTCAGTTAAAAATATGTCGACAACGTCTATTACTACAATATATGCAACATATTGAAAAAAAAAACCTATGTAACCCATGGCATCATTATTTATATCTATCGACACCTCATTTGTTTGAATCGGACCACTAGTGTCGTTTAGACTGCCTAAATCACCCTTCCTTTCTTTACAGTCCTGTAAAGAACAAGCTATGAAGGTTATTGATAACAATGACCCCTCATTAAATCTATGCCACGTAAATAATAAAGCATGCTTACATTAGTTCCATATTGAAGGTAAACAGAGGTCACGCTATTGTACCAATAATTTGGTTCAGATGGTATCAATACAGTACTTAGGCGTTAAGCCGTATCACCGCGTAATTACTAGCTTTGTTCCACACAATACCTCTTTGTAGTATACTACAATGTGGATATAGTTTATTGACGTAATCAATTTTCTATGTATAGACAGTAGACACGTGTATAATCTTTGATGTAATCCGCCTCAGGAAATTGACATACACCAGCCATTCTCAATGTGTCATCCGTGGATCCCTGAGGCTCTGCAAAGGTCTTGTAGAAGCTCTAGGTGCTCCGGTTAAAGGTTTTGTTGGGGCTCTAGGGGGTTTAGAAATATCATCAGACACCAGCTCCACAATTTTTTCAAAGAGAACACGTCATTATTTCTTTTGGAGGTCCATCAAAAATGACAATTCATTCAAAGACTATTCTTTCTTATAGGGGTCCGTCAAAAATGTTATTTCTTGAAAGGGTCTTAGTAGGACAAGTTATCAGAAGTCAATAATTATTAAGCTTTTTCCAAAATGCGGAGAATGCACTCTCAATCGAAATGTCACATAGCCTCAAAAAAATGCTCGTCTGCCGATTTGTAAAATCATTATCTTATCACATATTAATGCCGCATCCATATTATATATTATCCATACTGATATAATTATAAATGCGAAGTGTGTCCAGCTATCTATCCTATACCTCTACAAACTTATACTGTTACTAGCTGTCCCGGCAAACGTTGTTTTGCCATAATATTATATTGGTTTGCCATATTATTTTATTGAAGTGACTAAATAAGTATGTTACCATGGCAACGTCGATCACTATCCCGTCGCACAAACTTAATGGTCGCCGTCAGTCTCAGGTTGTAATAATTTACTATTATTTATTCAACAAATGCACTTATCAATATATAAAGTACCCAGTAGCCGATTCTCAGACCTACTGAATATGCATTATAAAATTTGGTAAAAATCAGTAAAGCCGTTTTGGAGGAGTTCGCTATCTAACATTGTGACACGAGAATTTTATATATAAGATAATAATGATATTTGTATTAAAAGACACGACACGACCGATGTACAGTTTGGTGTAAGAAAGTTGTGGGCAAAATTATTTTCATAAAAAGAAACTAAGGTATTTATAGTATTTCTCAAGGATATCTTTTGAAATATATTTTGTATCTTTTGTATACAGAACGACTCCTGAGAGATTCAGTTACTATGAGTTCGGGAGCTGTGAACCAGACCCTCGTAAAATAATAAAGGACTCCCCTGTAACCCTATTGGTTACAAAATATCGAACAAGGGAAATCTCGCGAGTCATCCTTACACCCACCTAGCTTATTTGTTTTAAAAGAAATGGTATTATCATCCACTAAGAAGGGTCGCTTTAAATAGTTCTTAAGGGGAGACCAGCGAAGCATTTTTTAGTTGGAATTGGAACAGGCCGTCCAACACCGCGCGCGGCATTAATATACACAGCACTGTGTCTTCAAAGTCGGCCAGGCTGACTGCATATACACGGTCCGCACGCACACATTCTTACGCTAGTCCGGCCATTAGACGGGCGTAAGAATGTGTGCGTGGCCGACTCTGAAGACACAGTTTTGTATATAGTAAGACTCCGTCCGCCTTTTTTTTTCTACGTTCATGGGTCGCTTATTGTTCTTAAGACCAGCAAAGCATTTGTTAGTTGCGATTGGAACAGGCCGTCCAACACGGTGCGTGGCAAGTCTGTCAATAGGAAATATTACGCAAAGGTCAGAGCAGAGGGCGCCACTAGCACATACAGTAAATAATCCGACTAGAATCTGACATGTTGCACACTTCATATCAGAGTATTGACAGAAACGTTGTCAAACGATAAAGAAAACTTTTTGTTTACTGTCTGTGCTGGTGCTGCCTCTAGCGTGAAAAAATTGCAGGAAAATATCATTGACCTGTTATAAGAGCGGGCGAAGCGAGCCCTAGTATATCATTGACCTGTTATAAGAGCGGGCGAAGCGAGCCCTAGTATATCATTGACCTGTTATAAGAGCGGGCGAAGCGAGCCCTAGTATATCATTGACCTGTTATAAGAGCGGGCGAAGCGAGCCCTAGTATATCATTGACCTGTTATAAGAGCGGGCGAAGCGAGCCCTAGTATATCATTGACCTGTTATAAGAGCGGGCGAAGCGAGCCCTAGTATATCATTGACCTGTTATAAGAGCGGGCGAAGCGAGCCCTAGTATATCATTGACCTGTTATAAGAGCGGGCGAAGCGAGCCCTAGTATATCATTGACCTGTTATAAGAGCGGGCGAAGCGAGCCCTAGTATATCATTGACCTGTTATAAGAGCGGGCGAAGCGAGCCCTAGTATATCATTGACCTGTTATAAGAGCGGGCGAAGCGAGCCCTAGTATATCATTGACCTGTTATAAGAGCGGGCGAAGCGAGCCCTAGTATATCATTGACCTGTTATAAGAGCGGGCGAAGCGAGCCCTAGTATATCATTGACCTGTTATAAGAGCGGGCGAAGCGAGCCCTAGTATATCATTGACCTGTTATAAGAGCGGGCGAAGCGAGCCCTAGTATATCATTGACCTGTTATAAGAGCGGGCGAAGCGAGCCCTAGTATATCATTGACCTGTTATAAGAGCGGGCGAAGCGAGCCCTAGTATATCATTGACCTGTTATAAGAGCGGGCGAAGCGAGCCCTAGTATATCATTGACCTGTTATAAGAGCGGGCGAAGCGAGCCCTAGTATATCATTGACCTGTTATAAGAGCGGGCGAAGCGAGCCCTAGTATATCATTGACCTGTTATAAGAGCGGGCGAAGCGAGCCCTAGTATATCATTGACCTGTTATAAGAGCGGGCGAAGCGAGCCCTAGTATATCATTGACCTGTTATAAGAGCGGGCGAAGCGAGCCCTAGTATATCATTGACCTGTTATAAGAGCGGGCGAAGCGAGCCCTAGTATATCATTGACCTGTTATAAGAGCGGGCGAAGCGAGCCCTAGTATATCATTGACCTGTTATAAGAGCGGGCGAAGCGAGCCCTAGTATATCCCACAACCTGAGCGCTTTACGTAAAAACTATCACGCCTATAATTGATATGTGATTTAATTCATGAAGCCCCAAGCGGCCACATCCGGCCGCGATAACAATGAAAAAGCTATTGTGTCTCGTTTTGCCACGACTGATGGGCATAGTAATTTTTATTGTATTATGTAGATGACAGAATATGTGTTACCATCGGTCAGTCAAGGTTTGGTTACTATCCATACTAATATTATAAATGCGAAAGTATGTCTGTCTGTCGTCTATGTGTCTGTCTGTCTGTCTGTCTGTCTGTTACCTCTTCACGCCCAAACCGCTGAACCGATTTTGCTAAAATTTGGTATGCAGATACTTTAAGTCCCGGGAAAGGACATAGGATACTTTTTATCCCGGTAAAGTGTACGGTTCCCACGCGATAAACGAATTTTGTCGCAACGGAGTTGCAGGCGTCATCTAGTTAAAAATATATAAAAAAACCGCCTTAAACATTATCATACGCCAATCATAACCACGCAGAAAAACGACGCGAGCCCTCACAAAGCTCGGCTTTTAGCTAGTAACAAATCAAGCTTATTTATGAATAGCTCATTAAAAATGCATCGCATTGTTTTGACGCATCACGTTGCAACGGAACTGACCCTTACGTGGAATTGAACGAGAAGACAAAGATAATGTCGCATTTGCAGCGACGCGTCAGATTACAATGTGAACTGACCTTTATGCGGAATCGAATGAGAAGACAAAACAACGGTTGCCAGTCCGCCTAAATATATTATTTTAGACCTTTTAATATAATATGTACACAGAAAATCGATAAATCAGCCATCATTAAATTCATGGATTTATATCTTTGTATCATCGATCACATACAAAATTCATGCAATTGGTACAAATCCTTTAAAAGCTCATTTATTATTTCATTCATTTTAATGCGATGTCTAGTACAGACTTGAAGATATATTTTTATGGAGCTTTTTATAAAAGTAATTAAAGACACAAGTGGATGAAGTGGGTACCTAACATTTTACGACGAGAAATTTTTTCCCTCATAATTTGAACAAACCTTGTAACTTAATTCTTCATCATCTAGATAATATATATACGTAAAATCCACATGTCTAGATTTCAAATCATTTTCCCGGTCCTAAAGCCTCCGTTTATGCAAAAACTATAATAATAATAATAATATGAAATATCTATGGACGCTTCACACCACGTCAGTCTGGCCCCGTGGTAAGTGCCTGAAGGACTTGTGTTACGGGTACCAGACAACGGAAATATATTTAATATACTATACATATATTTAACACTGCAGTACACGCGCCCTTTTTTTTTACTCGAGTACTCGCGTGGCCTACCATGGTAGGCCATTTAAAAATCTTAATTGTTTTCATAATTATTATTTTTTTATTAAAATTACATATAAAATAAAAATGTAATTAATTAATTTACTTTTAAAACTAAAAACTACTTTATTAATTATTAAATTACTGAAAAATAAACAAATTTACGAATTTCTATGAAAATGTGACAAAAATCGTACCTATGAAATCAAATATGTGTATTTCTTTCATGAAACAAAAATAAGTTAGATTTTTGTTTGTTTTATGTTATTCGAGATTCAATCCTACTCACAAGTCGAAATAAGGCCAGAAATGACAAATCTCGCACCACTTTTTTGGCTATCAAAGCTGGGCTAATATGCAGCGTTGACATTTCCCCATACGTCTTATCGGTGGGGCTAAATCGTATTGGATTCTTAAAAAATCCTAAACTATTCTACATAAAATACTCATGAGCTATCTCTTCTATTTATAAACTCAATTATTTTTATATTTTGATTATTTTTTTCTAAGAATAAACGACCCTAAACTTCAGAAGTCACCGGATTAGCACATTTTCATGCAAGTTTGACTCCTAGACTAGGGTTTATAAAACTGGACAATATTTGTCACATGTATGATTGTTGATCGGTTATTTAGTTACAGCAGCTAACTTAGATAACAATTTTCCATCTCAAAACTTACATAAAAAGCCTGACGAGGAAATTAGAAATATGGCACTGATGGCGCTAAGTTTCTATTATAAAAACTACAAAATAGTTTATTTTTTAATTAATTAAATACTCAACACAAGTTAAATATCTAATTTTTATCAATTTTTAAATTATTTTTTTGCAATTAGGTGAGATTTCCTATGTTTCTGGTGAGTTATAATATGGTTAGGACGTCAATCTATGTAGGTCACTATATCTTATTGAAAAATCAAATTTTAGTATTTGTAATCGATTTATCATTAGTGTATTTTAGTATTAATGCATAAAATATTTTTTCAAAAACAATAAAAACGTTACAAATCAATATTAAAAAAAACATACATGGTTGAATTTAGTACACCAATACTCGCGTGGACTACTTTGGTAGTCCAGCGTTTTTTATGCTAAATAACTATTATTTCGATCAACTGTGCGGTTGCAGAAGTTACTGAGATTTTGTCAACGAGGATTACCTTGAATAGCAAGTTTCTATAACGCTTGACTCAAAAAATATTGTTGAAAAAGTGACATACACATATTTAATTCATATCCATGACCCAGGAACTTTGAAAACTTTTTGTTCCGTCGGCGGGATTCGAACTCGCGACCCCCGGCTTGAGCTACCAACGCGCTCACCACTGAGCCACAGAGGTCGTCAAACTACAGTTTTTAAATTGTTACTTATCCGCTTTATCCACTCATCTCTTAAATTTAGCATCTCTTGTCGCTGTAGGGCAGAGTCTAGTTGAGCATTTCAACATCGACTCATTCAGTAACTGTAATTGCTCTCATCTCGTCTGTAGAAATATTATTTTCATTTACTTCCATTAAAACTAGACTGACAAGCCGTCCAATAATCTCGTCCTAGTAGGACGAGTTTCTAGATGTCAATAATTCAAAAAAATTTGCCGCAAAAATTGTAAAATCATTTTTGTAACAAAATATAATCACTTAATCTGATAGATTAAATGCTACCGCAACCATCGTTTATTATTTAAGCCAGGTGTCACGCTACAGTAACAATATTTTACAGATGTTAATAAAGTTCAAATTTGCATAAACGTAATTTGGAAGTGCGATGCGTTTGACACTGAATAAAATTATTAATACCGGATGAATTGTGAGCTGCATTCAAAAATGAGCCGTGAGGCACTCGTAGTGAATCTATTAGCCGACCACCGTATTTAATGTTTTATTGATTTACATCGCTATTTAGTTGCGCGGCGCGATGACCTGTAACGGCGAGATTAAACCGCCAACTCGTTCAAATTTAGTAGCCGAAAACGTCGTAAATACAAAATTTCAGCACGCGCGAATTCAGCATGCGATAAGAACGATTCTTGCTTGCGCGGTTGTCACATGTTATCATAATTTATTATGCGATCCCGTAGGTGCTAAATTTGTGGTGCAATGCAAATTCGACTTTATTAGCATAACTATACCGTTAGCAAAATAATTGATGATGCGATATTTTCGAGGGGATCGATGCTGGAGTTTTAACTCGTTACTCCTGGCTTAATGCGTTTTTTCGGTGCGACTCTGCGATTTTGTACTTTGCTAACATCCTTGAGATAAGTATCAGTACTCAGTATCAATTACAGGAAAGAGTGGAGCTATAGAGCTGTATAATTTTAATAAAATATAAGTTAAAGTATTCCATAACAAAAGTGAAACTGTTATAAATGATATATTTCACATTAACTGTTATCGTAAACATTTAATTGAGAATAACCCAAATAAGCGATTTCAAAGACAATAACTATGAAACACAAGATAATCAAGGTAATCATACTCCTTCGCCTAACCAAAAGAATAATGATGCACATTTATAAGATGTAAAAAACACATTTGACTAAACTTCAGAGGAAGATATAGCAGTTGATAAATTAAGTTGTACGTCCACGGAGAATGATAAATAGGGCTTTCAGGCAGAAATTTATGTGTGACTTGTATGGGAAAGAATACGACATTATAAGCATTGGATCCCTTTTCCTTGTTTGCTGATTCTCGTGTGATTTACCGAGGCTCTGCACTTTTAAGGGCACGTACCTAATGATATATGGGCGTATAACTTGATCCTTATGTCTCGTTATTGAGGATTTGTCTGTTGCTCCGTGAATATTATTCATGTTGCGAGACTTCCATCAATATGTCTTGTCGGCTTCTACTTTAATGTTTATAATGGATGGCGATTGAATGGTACCTTTTTTAGCTCGTTTCTTTTTTGGTCGAATGTTTTGATTTAGTACCCTGATTCTGCTTTAGTATGCCAATACGAATATCATACATATTACCTGCGATTTCGTTCGCAAAAATGTAACTACGCAATAATTTTACATTTTACCACACTAAAAACTTTGGTATACCCTTCCCAAGTATCTCCATACCTTCCAATCACATATTTGATTGATGTGTATAGTATATTTTATTGGACTGTATGGTAAAATGTTACTTCTTCTTGTGTATTTTTTTTTACTGTGTTACTTACTTTGCTGTCTGTTACTATACCGAATAAATAAATAAATATTTCAGTTCAGCGGTTTGTGAAAAGATAACAGACTTTTCCATCAACATTCGTGCACCCGCCTTTACGTTTCCCATTATCAAATTCATACGTACGGTTGTATTTCATTATTTTGTTTCATCACAGCGCCTGTACCTGCCCAGCTGATTTATTGTGCGAGCTTTTTTGGTCGGGTTGTGTTTGTAAATTGAAAAGCGTGACGCGGAATTACGTTTCATATTACGCCTGCTGAAATAATTGGTTTCACCAATACCGACTTTTTTCATGGAGGAAAACGTTTCTGTTTGTATGAATTTTAATATTTACTAAAGATACGTTTGAATTATTTATATTTTATAATACCGTGAATAATATTTTTTGTGTTTTGAAAATTTTTTGCAACTTTAAAACGCGACAAAGTCCACAAGACGTAAATTTATAAAAGGTAATTAAAGGTTCTATTATACAATTTTTAAAGTTTCAATGTTTTTGAGAGAATTTAAAGCAACAGCCAACAGACAGGTTTTATCACACACGCACAATAATAATAAGATCTCGTTTTCACGCACCTATTATATGGCTTACTCAAAAGACAAATTTCATTTTATCCAGCTACAAACTCACCTAAAAGACAGCGTGGTCAGCGGTCGATACGACTTGTGGCTGCTTGGATCAGCCATCGGCGTCCCCCAGAAGTCATCCAAGAGGAGCTGCTTCAGATTCCCTCCTCCCACCACATCGGCGTTGCTAACAATAGCTGGTATGTCATCATGGACGAAGTCTCCGTTCAAGCTGTTAATATAGCTTAGCACGGCCGTTGCGGTGACCATGCAGTATATGGCTGCGTCGCCGTTCAGCCCTTTGGGTTCCTGCACCCGCCTCTTCATCTTCGGGCTATTCTTCGATATCACTACGTTCTTGCATCTGCACATTGGTTGAGGTTGGCACAGGCTGAAACAATAAATGTTGAGTTAGTTTTTTCTTAAACATACAAAAATATGCAAGAGGATAAGGCCGTGTTTTCACTGAAGCGGAGCGGAGCTTAGCAGTGCCCGAATTGACCAAACGTGCTATTCCAGCACGAATGACAGCGAAGTGGAGCGAAGATTTCGAGCATGGTGATTGGTCAATTCGGCACCGCTAAGCTCCGCTCCGCTTCAGTGGAAACACGGCCTAAATTTAGAGAAGGCCTACGTTATTTGGTCGGATTAGGGCACTTTTCCTGTCATACCAGCGGACCCAAAATGGTCACATTTTGCAATTCCTTTCAAATATATGATATTGAATGTATCGTAACTTCTTGGTGGAAATTCATGTTTCACAGTAATAACATACACTTTTCATGCACTTTTTCCACTTTTATTAATTTATTTTATTATAATTATGTTTCACACGACCGGTTTCGATAACATCATCATCAGATGTAGTGCAGGTAATTTTAAATTTTTAAAAAATTGGTAAACAAAAATAGGGTTGTCAGCATCATGAAAAATTTCTACCATTTAGTACAATTTTCGACCAAAAAAATTTCTTCTACCAAAAAATTACAAATTAAATTTTAAATGTATAACCTTTGATTTAAAGTATAAACCTTTGATATTGATAAATGAATGACTAAAATAAGAGTTCTGTCAAATAGCAACGTAATTAATATAAACTGAGTCAAAAAAATTCAATTAAAAAACAATAATTACATTAAATAGATCAACAATTCGATTTAAATGTCCTATAACTATAATTAGTAAATAATAATATTATAATAATAATTCATAAAATGTCTAATGTTAAATAAATAATGTCATAAAATAATAAATTCATATAAATCATGTCAAAGTAATGCCAATGTCAATATTATATAAAATTTCTAATACTAAATTAAATGTCAAACTTAAAATAAAATTATGTCCAATATAATGTTAAATATCCTGTAATAATATAGAATTTGAGAGGCATGTCTGATCGTTAAGAAGATTCCCATATTTCTTGTGTCTATTTATTTCCAGCGCTTCTAATGCATCCATCTTAGTCCATCTTAATATAGCTTTTGTGTTTACCCCTCATTATCTACTATCTCCACGTTCCATTGTTCCTTCATAATTATTATAATCGCTACTTATTGCATTGTTATGCTCGCCTCAGTGTCCTATTGTTCGACCTGGCTTATCGCTTACGTCACCTTGCTTTCTTACAAGATTTTAAATATATATGAATGATAATTAACTAACTAATGAATTATTGCAAATTAAAAGTACTTAATAATTAATTATGTAGGTCATCCAATCATTCGATGGACTTCGTAATCACACGAAGACGCGGTGCGCAAACTGACACGTTTTGCTCGTCAGCGAAATCCAACGAGTCATCGACCACCGCCGCCACGCTCGCCGCCGCCACGCTCGCCGCTGCCACCCGCATCTCGCAACTCGCGTCGAAGCGCAAGTGTAAACACAAAGCTCGCAACACACAAGCGTGCCCTGCGAGTCGCGAGCCGCGCCGCGAGACGGGTCGCAAGCTCAAGTTTACACTCTCGGCTCGTCGCACGTCTCACGGCTCGGCTCGCGGCTCACGCGCGAATGTAAATCATGTATTACAAGATTTTAAATAAATAAAACTTGGTAAATTTTTCATTACATGTATTTTATTTCATTAAAACATTTATTGAGCGCTCGAGTGTAAATCATGTATTACAAGATTTTAAGTAAATAAAACTTGATAAATTTTTCATTACATTTCATTAAAACATGTATTGAACATACTGTACAATATTATATCATTACACAAAGTGTTGTTACTAAATAACTTTTGAAACTCTACTAAACTTTCCCCATTGATTAACTTATAATACAAATACATTAAACTATACTCTCCACAAACTGATGTGAAATCATTTTGTAATCTCCACGTGTTAAAATCCCATCTCCTGCAGTTTCGCCCCATAAAAACCTTGTGATATCGCATAGGGGCGCGCCCAAATGAGTCAAAGTATTGACCTATGCCATTTTCATTTAAGTGTATTGCTATCCAGTGGGATCCAGGTTTATTATCAGGGTCCAAGTTGCTAATTATGTATGTAGGGGTTTGAACATATATAGGTAGACGATTCGCAGCATATACATTATCTTCTAAACCTTTACAAATTCTTCCCAAATAATTACGGATCTCTATTGTGTTCATACTGTGTTATCACAGAACCGACCTGGTTTATGGATCTTGTATTTATGTTACATATCCGCATAATGTATGCTTTATGTATTTACTAAGATGGGGTATTACATATGAATATAATTAATGAATAAATAAAAGAAACATAACTTTGGCACAATAATTTTATTTCAAAATATCCACATACTAATTATAGACACACACACACACATTACACATTATAACTCAAATAGATCATACATAATATTGTGACTTTTCTTAGCTACTATAGTCTACAGTTACATTACGGTTTTTATCTATTTCTATAACATTATCAAACTCTGCATAAACAATACAGTTAATCGTTTGAGAGAGACTAGAATCAAATCGAACCTCTAACCTTACACTACCATGTCTTATTAGATTCCAATGACTGCTCGTGTTTGATGATAAATCCGGGGCTAAATCAAATGCTAATAGACAATAATCATTTGCATATTTTTCTCTTGATATCCCATTTCCTTCATTAAGGAAATGTAACCAGTGCCGGAAAATAATGTATGATAGGCTGAAGTGAACATATTACCATTGAAGGCACTTGTTGCCCATCTATGTATAAACAAAATGAATTCATACCATAATTTTCAAAATTAAAAGGATTCTTACTAATGCTACCATTAAATGCTGCGTTATTTACAAATCCTATGATACATCTTTTGGGTACTTGCCCCAGGAATATATTATCAAGCGTTTTACCCTGTACCCCTGATGGTATTGTTAACACTTTAACTTCAGCTCTAGTGATCGGATATTTGGCTGTAGTAGAAGCCAACACTTTTTGATGTGCGAGTAACACTGAAGGATTAATTTTCGCTCTACGAACAATTAAAGTAGCGTCTGTAATGCATACTTTAAATTTTAAATCTGTAGAACACATGAAATTAAAAGATTCTCTAGAACGGACTAATTTAACGGACATCTCAACACCATTGATGAGAAATTTTTCTTGATTAAATATATCACCATGTAAGTGCCCAATCATTTCTATTTCTTTACTCTCACTCGCTATTTCTCGACGTTTAATGAACCCCTCATTTTTCTCATCAGTGGAACTCATTTCCCCAGCAGTATCTTCATACCAAAGCCCACACGTAAGATGAGACTTTTTAGCCGCTGAGGCGTAGTTCAACAGGTTTTCCACATATGCACGATAGGCATATGTATTATTCGGTGGTGACACTAATTTTTGATTTAAATAAACATCAAGCTGGTTGAATAGTGAATGCAGCAAATTATTAATCGCCGCCACTACTGTAGATGTACTCAATTTTGTTGAATCTTCGCTTAGTATTTTAGTTTTTACATGTATCAATGTATGTGATAGGTCTATGTAGTCATCACCTGTTCCTGAAACTTGAAACTCAATGGGTCCATCATCAGCAAGGGATGAGATTGGTTTATAATGAATCCACATTCCATTTTCTATGCTTGTTTGTGTTGATGGTAAAGCAAATAAATCTAGCTCCGACTTAATACACTCACAGGAATGACTATGTAGAAAAGACATTGTTTGTTTATGAAAAAATGTCTTTTATTTTATTCGGAGTGATTTTAGATTTTTTTAGTGTTCTCACTTTTGAGGTAACAGTTGGAGTGAGTGTTGATTGAAGTTTGCGTTTTTTATATATCCTGAACCAGACATATTAATTTTATCGACTTTAGAATCAGCTTTTCTTTTCAAGTTCGCACTTGCTTCTTTCAGACGGGTTTTAATAGTCTTCCAGGGGGCGTGAACTAACCATGTCCGATAGAAGGCCGACACCTGCACTCAACGCTTCTTTACCAATGGCTCGAGCACCACTAGAGAGTAGCGGTAAGACTGATCTAAATAACCCACCCAAAAAGCTTCCGATACCATGTCCACGTTGATATGGCACACCTTTATATATAACACCGATTCCTGATCCACCCTGATGGGAATAATAATGTTCATAAGGACAAATCATTTTATGACTACTATGAGGGCTGATTATAATTTTTGGAAGTGAAGTTTAATACACACGGTACCAAACTGGAATGGTATTTTTTGGCCGGTGCTTGATCTTATATCTATCTCGATAGTATCAAACTCCCTACGCATTACAGGTAAGTGGTGAGGTGGTGAGAATGTGTGCATTTTATTAGCACCATAAATGTATTTAGACGGATCAAGTGGAATAATTCTTAATAATGATGTCATAACATCGCCAACCACTTATGATATTGTTGAACCACAGATATGTGGTTCAACAATATCACAATAAACAAATAACTGAGATGGCAACCCCATGTGTAAGTTTGCAGGACATTTACCAATACCCTTTTCCACTAAATTTCTATTTGGTTCGAAGCCCAGTTGAAGACATAACCTGGTTGATAATCTCACTGATAAAATTGCTTTGTCCAACACTGTTACGGTCACGAACTTTGATATTTCATCATAACGAAACTTTATATTTTCTCTAATACTATTCAGTGCTGTTAAGATTTGATTAATGTCATCATAGCTTGTTGCTGGTATATGCGTTTTATAATAAACCAAAGATGGTTTCTCTTCGTTTGGCATTACTATATGTTTTGCAATGTAAATAACGTTTTCATGTTCTTGTACTGTGAACATTGTACAGGGATACTGAAATTCAACCACCCCCACAGACCATTCTCCTTCCAGTTTGATTGATTTCGGTAGCTTTGTTGAAAATAATGTTGTTAAATTATCGGGAAAATATTCAATGGAACTATTACTTAGTAGTGTTAAATAAAAACTTTCTTTAGTCATATTTTTTTTAAATCAGAAAATAAAACCCAACTATTAAATTTATCTGGATAACCTTTCCACTTCACTAACGCTTGCTTTCTGTTACCTGAATATCGAGTGCCAATTATTTTATCTATCTTATGACTAGAAGAGGGGTCATAAAATACTTTTTGCAACTCCTTTTCATAGAAAGTACCAGTTATATCTTCATTTTGTAAGTCTTTCAATGTATACACAACCCAGGGTGATCGATCTATAATTGAAGATATAACAAATATTTCATCACTCCAGTTCGATTCATAGCCTTTTTGAAATATGTGTTTGTATTTAGTTATTCTAACGTAATCACCCACATGAAATTTAGGTATTTGACAATTTGGTGATGATTTGACTTTATCGCTACTATAAAGATTATTCCAAACAGTCATAATATTGTTGGAATTCACATCACATGGAGCCATCTTGATACTTGAGTGTTTACTATGGTTATAAGAGAAAATCAAATCTTGTAAAATATCTATATATCTGTAGCAATTGTTATGAGTAAAATAACGCCACATTTTCATTTTAAGTGTTCTCTGAAACCTTTCAACAATACTTGCTTTAATATCAGGGTTATTCGTTGTATAATAGTTAATATTTTTGCTTTTGAAAAACCGCTGCACATCTTTCGAGATGAACTCGGTTCCTTTGTCAGATTGTATATGTGTTGGGGTAACTTTAGCTTCATGAAATACACTTTCAAAACATAGTTTAGTGGTTTCAGAATTTTTAAGTTTCATGGGTCTTGCATATGCATATTTAGAAAAAACATCAATAACACAATATATAATTAAAACCATCGTTATATTTAGAATAAGTTCTCATATCACTTAAATCTACCTGCCACAACTCATTGAAGTTTGATAAAATATACTTATTTCTAGAAAACCTTCTTTGAACGAGTATAGACTCGTTTACATAGGTAATGTATATGTTTCTTGTGACTGTAACCACTTTTTTACATCTTTTTTTTTAATTTTACCCTTCATTGCATTTGCAAGGCCATCAATACCACTATAACCAGCAGGATGTGATGGGTCATAATAAATGTTATGCATTTCTAATAAGGGGTCCATTTTACCCAGTCTAACTTTTTTCTAACTTTCCTGATATACTTTTCTCCACCAGTTGTTGCCGGAAACACTTCTTCAGTTGATGCACACTCCCCGATATCTTTTATATGAAGGTTATTTATGTATTCACTTCTTTTTGGGTTCCCAATGTAAGTAAGAGGTATTTTAATTTCTTTTAGTGCCTTAGCAAATGTTTCCCATCCTATAGGATCACTTCTTTTTAAAGGTCTCAGAGAATCGTTTATCAAGTCAATAATGTTACTCCCGGGGATTTGTTTATTATCTATAGTTACTGTACCGGAATCATTCCAATTAATTTTATTTTGACTCATGGAAATTAAGTTTAATAATAATTCACCCTTTTTTGAATATGTCTTAGGTATTAAACTTAATATTTGACTCGGTGTGTATATAGGATTATTATGAACAGTTAAATCTTGTTCACTTACATCTTCAGTTGACGCCCAAGGAGTAACTGATTCTTTATGGTTCGTATCATGATTTTTATTAATAGTTGTAGGTTCACTCTGAACATTAGAATGTAAAGGTAATTCGTATGGTTGACGTTCTTCTTCTGTAAAATGCAAATATCTCTGCAGTGTTTGTAGGTATAAAATGCATTTTTTACGATCTTCTACATTACTTTTCAAAATGTTTTGCATTTCAGTGTCTAACCTCGATAAAGGATTTTCCACATTACTAGGTTGTTTTAACTTTTCAATAAGACTTGGTTGGAACCCAGAATTATGGGTAGAAATGCGCCTCCTTTTTGAATTATATTTTTTTTCTTAATTTGCTTGTCCCTTTTCTTACTAATTTTCGGAGAATATCTCAATATTTGTTTAATTTTTTTTTTCACCTTTTCTTCGAGTGGTACTTTACCTTGTAGAACGTTATGAATACACTCACAAATGCAATTTATTTCTTCATCATCATAAGATTTCAAAAGAGCTTTAATATATTTTGGCTTTAATGTATGTAGTGCACGCAGCAAATCCTTGTGCGTCTTTAAGCTTTGATGCATTAGTTATAAATGATTGGAATTTGTTTATTCCAAGCATATTTATATTCTTTAGTTGGTACATAAACAATGCAATGACTATCTAGAGGAAAAATGTTTGTTTTCATTCGGCACATATCATTGGTATCTTGTTTTAAATCCACCATTAGATATCCATGGGGTTCATTTGTTGCATCTCTGTAAGCATCTTCAATGAATTTAGTATTTTCAGGTGATACTTGTCGGGCTAAATACCGTATTTGAGTTTTATCCCGGGGATTCTTAAAATAGATTATATAACCTGTATTCAATGATATATCTCTTTGCCCTTTGCCTTGATGAAACAAATTCTGAGAAATATAAAACACACTCAGGTTTCTGTGGTGACTTCCTTTGGTGAATATATCAACAACACGTCCATCAGACTCTCTCATTAAATCATCAAGTATAAGGAGTTGTGGTTCTTTTCCATCAAACATACTAAGATCTGGTATACCTTGATAATAATTCACATTTGGCAAATTATATAATGGTTGCATTTCATCGAAACACCATATTATACGTGCAAAGTTTACACTACAAATTGATTTAATGTGTTTTATAAAGTTTGTTACAAAAACGGATTTCCCACAACCACTTGGACCAGCAACAATGGCAGTAAAAGGATGAATAAAATGAAACATCTTCACGTGTTTATCCGTAAAGGTTTTTGAAAATAATAAAACAAGCTTAGATAAATTTTAAATATATATTAAAATTTTGATTGAATATGGGTATAACTAACATATTTAAAACTTGACGTTTTTAAGAAAATCTTGATTATGTTATCTTTTACTATGTTATAATACAATGAAACTTTAAAAATTAAACATTCAGTACAATATTATACATAAAAAGTACATAAAAGTATAGCCACTCGAAACAAAGTATTACAAACTAGTTTACAAAAGAAAAACAAATGTTCATTAATATAAAATTACCACATAACAAAGTACATCTTACAGTAAATAACAAGAAAACAAATTAATCTTATTGACTAAGCTTAAAAATACAGTTTTAAATCACATACGAACACAATATTTTTAGAAGGTTTTATTTCACATAACTTCTCTCAATTTATAATGACCCCAAGCTAAAGTGTCTATATCATTAGGCAAAATAAATCTTTTAGTATCACTGTATGATAAACATGTTTTATTTATTTTTTGGGTGAAAATTCTATGTTTGATTGATTTGAATCTTAACATTGAGCATAATTGAATATTTTTATCAAACAAACACGATTTATAATTTTCTAAATTCATTGTTTTTGTGACACATTTATTGACTCCTTTTGCCTTGGCAGTTAAATGATTGTCTACATCAAACGCATACATTTTTGATCTCAACCCTACAAATTCTTTCATTATTTTTCCATTGTTTTCATCTTTGAAAAAACCTAATTTTTTCTTATTTATTTGAGGATACCCATACCTATTATCAGAAGGATAATCAGATGTATCAAAATATTTATGAAGATCCTGCTTAATATCATAATAGAAATTTTGTGTGTATATTTGATATATTAAGCTATCAGTATCTGTTTACAACAATTTTATATTATTTTTAAATTTATTTATCATGTAATTGTAGTGGAAATCATACATTAAAGTTTTTGAAATATCTAAAATACAAAATCGTAAATAAATTGGTTTGTTGTGAAATATTTTGGTTTTATGTAATTGGACAGCCACTAAGTTTTCTGAAAAAATCGACAAACTATGAAATTCCGGTTTTGCTATTAAATCTTGTGCACCTAAAACTTTACCATGATTATCCCAATGTGTTAATAATTTAACATTAACTCTTTTTTCAATATTTTCCATTGTTTTGCCTAATACTGAATTATTCATAAGTTTATAAAAATCTTTTTCGAAATCTGATTTGGCAATCGTCCTTAATTTAGTATTTAAATCTATATACTTTTGCAACCACGGTAGCTGTCTAAACTTTAATATTCTGTGAATTTTAGTTAATTTTAACCCCATTTTTATGCATTGTTTAAGATTCCTGTAATGAATTTTGTATTTAGTTTTATTATTAAGATTTGTAACCAATTTAATCTCTTTAGTATTACCTATGCATATATTTTCAGGACATAACGGAAAGTCCGAATGTGAATCATGCAGTTCATCTGGATATTGTAAATCTACTTCTAAAATAAAACCGAATTCGCTATTATCTGGTACATCAAAGTTAGTTTCCAGATCTACCCACTTAAAATCACCTACAGGAAGATACTGCGACATGGCCCAACCATAAAGATGATTTGCATCAAAGTATGTTAAATAGGACTCGGGTAAATTTTTATTATGTTCTTCCATGAATCTGTTATTTGCCTTTGCATAGCGGTTACTACATTGAGATATACCTCCCCTTACACCTGCTCTGATAAATGCAATCATGTCAATGTCTGTCAGTAATTCCAATTCGATTTTAGTATATTTCAACATGGCGTCCCAACTTAAACCGGGGGCAGTATAGTAATGTGTTGGATCTAAATCATATGTTTCAATACACAGATTTCTAAATTTTTCAAATATATCAGTTAATAGTAAAACATCTGTTTTTAAATACAGGTTCGAGTAATCAGACATATTGTAACATTTAAAATGGCGCCAAACATCTTCGGCGTGAGTGTAGTCTTCAGTGGAAATATTTGAATCGGTTAATGAACTATAAAATTGATCTTTACTAGGAAGCGATGTCAACTTTAAGCTATCGTAGGATGTCATATACTCATATGGATAAATACCCTTTCGCCTAAGTCGTTTAAAATCTTGATCACAGGGAAAGTTTCTTTTTAACGTATGAAATTGATCCTCATGTAAATTTTTCGCTAATTGATCAAGGTTACATGGTAAAAATTTTAATGAGTCCACAAAACGTAGACTTATTTGTTGATTATTTACAAATATATTTTTCGAAGATGAAATGTATCTCTCCTTATTCTGTGGAATAATTTCAATGGTCCCTTCAATAAAATTTAATGCATGGACAATGAAATGTGCATCATAATGACTAAGATTATGTAAAAATATTGGTATATGACGTGGTGCACGAAATTTTTTCATGCAATTTTCATGAGCAACACCTCTGAAACTACCAGTATGCCAATCGAAATCATGACTGCATTCGCCATTTAAGTCATTTTCACATATATGACAAGTTTTAGCATTTATTATTTTATTTTCATCTTCAAGTGAAAGAGGCAAAGGGGATCTTTGAAAGCAATTTTTTTTACAAATAATTTATATATCTTCATATAAACATTTCATAAATTGTTCAGCACAGTCAGGTCCACAATAAGTGACATATTTGGACAATCTGTCATCATGAGAACATTTTACATAATAACCGAAACTGTACACATCATGTTTATGAGTATTATTTGTATAAGATTTATCTGGATTATTTGAACAAGTATGGATCGGATTTAAAAATGCTTCAAAATCGGCATAAACCACAAACGGTACTTTTAATTTTTTATTGAACTTATCAAACTTAAGTTTATTGTTTGGTACTAACTGCCCCAACCAATTTCTTAATGTTGGATCCCCCGTTGGTAATTCCGTACTAATATGTGAACAATCATGTTTTTGGTGGTTATATAATCTTTCTTTTGTTGAAAAGTGCAACAAACATCCATCACAAATATGAACAGATCTTTCGTGATTTGAAAGTTGTTTACTTACTAGTCGCGACATGTTTTTAATATAGCAATAATGATTATTTGTTCCGCTTGAGATCAATAATAAATTTACATGAATAGGTTTACGGCATTTTGTTATGAACAATGGACCTATAACATCATGCAACTTTTTATTTGTGTTATATTCCAACCTAAACACATTTATACTAATGTTGTTTAATTTTTCTATTTTTGATATATCAGTTAACTTTACGGGGAAAGTTAGATTATCAAATATTGGTTTGTTTGAATGTTGACTGTAAGAACTAACGCGATCGGAATTTTTGTTGGTTGGATACAAAGCAGAAAGTAATGATGACTTAAAACATAAATTATCTGCATTTTTCACATTGATTACAGCTTTTTTGCTCTTATATCTTGTGGTAAATCGATATATGAAGTACCACGTAGGGGGTTAAATTTATTAATGTTCATATCTAAACATTTAATATTCTTAAGACTCCAACCACTATCTTTTTTTTCAAATGCACTAATTTTGTTTGTTAATGTGTCACAAAGCAATGAAAAGAAAATGTTCAAATCATCTGATCTGTTAATTATGTAATTGCAAGTTTGAAAATCAAAAGAAATTAAAAATTTGTTTCGTTTGCTGAACATAGTCAGCCTGCAAAACAAAATTTACTTTAAACACATTATGTTGTTTTATAGAATTTTCAATCAGAAAAAAAAATTACTTTTTATCGAATTAAAAAAAATCTGGTGTTTGAAATACCCCGTCACAATTTGTACCATTAATTTATAACTAATTATTCTCTGTCCGAAAGCTGACTCGACAATTGACACGTTTTTTAAAGTACTATGTAATTTCAAATGGTTATTCTTATGCCTATTACTTTTTAAATGATTAGAGAAATACCGCTTTTTGATGAGAACTTGACATGTACTGCAATTAATCCGATCACCATCATTGTCTTCTGTTACTTGATCTACCTCCACAGTTCTCGATGTAGATGCATCAGAGTCTGTGTATTTTCTCCTCTTTGCAGGTTGGTCTTTGTCCCTGCCGACTCGCTTTAGAGCTCCTCCAGTTTGTTGTGTTGATTGACTGCGAAACAAAAATCACATGATTCAGTTCACATTTTGCTTTGTTAACTTAAGTTTCTCCATAATATCATTGTTTTTGCGATTGTGAGACAAAAATAAAAATAAGTTGAGTAAAATCTATAATATTGTACATACAGTATAAAATTACCTATAATTTACTGCTACGATAAAAATAGACATATTTATTTCAGTGAACTTACTTGATTGATGTTTCAACCGCAGCACAAATACTGATGAGCTCCTCATCGTAGATCGGATCAAAATATAGTTCGCATTTTTCAACTTCTTCACACAAGTTGTCCAACTCCATATCCATGTTATCGTTGAAGAAAATGCTGACACATATTTCGTTGGAGTTCTCCATAATATTTGTGGTATGAATTTGAAAATTCAAGTGGTAGATTTGTTAAATGTCTTTGAATTATTTATACATAGATAGATTTATACATCTGATTTTTATAATTCATTATATTTTATTTATTATATTGATATTTCCCACAAGAACTTTTTCCAACAATTTCCTTCGTTATTTTATAAATTGACTCTTTTGTTAATTTATAGATATTATTATTTTCGTTTGTATAGTACTTTGTCCTAGGACCTAGAGTAAGCATGTTTCCAATGTTCCAATTGAGGAATCTTTTCTAATTTTTTGAGATCATATATCTCGATTTTTTATCACACATTCCACCATCACCATTGGCTCTTGCAACAATTGAGGATTGTTTCTTTTGTTGTTTTTTGGTACAGTGTCAAAAATTCATCAAGACTTTCACTTCGTTTCCTTCTAGTGGTATGTTTTTCGTTATGTACACAATCATTACTTTCCCACATCAGTCGGGGATTATGGATTATAATAATGCTAAAACGTATTTTCTTCGTGGTCAATTAAATTGAATGAATTCTGCAACAATGGAAAACTAAACTATTCAGTTAAGTTAAAATTAAAACAAGTCTAATAATAATAATAATAATCTAATTTTTATAATTTATTATTTATTATTATATTGATATTTCCTACAAGTATTTTTTCCAGCAATTTCCTTTGTTATTATATAAATTGACTCTTTGGTTAATTTATAGATATTATTATTTTCGTTTGTATAGTACTTTGTTCTAGAGTAAACATGTTTCCAATGTTCCGATTAAGGAATCTTTTCTAATTTTTTGAGATCATATATCTCGATTTTTATCAAATGGGATGCTGTCTTTCCATCATCCGTATTGGTAGATATGTAACACATTCCACCAGTCCCATTGGCTCTTGCAACAATTGATGATTGTTTTTTTTGCTGTTTTTTTGGTGCAGTGTCAAAAAATTCATCGAGACTTTCACTTCGTTTCCTTTTAGAGGTATGTTTTTCGTTATGTACACAATCATTACTTTCCACATCAGTTGGGGATTGTGGATAATAATAGTGCTTAAAGGTATTTTCTTCCTGGTCAATTAAATTGAATGAATTCTGCAACAATGGAAAACTAATCTATTATAACTGTACATGGAAACTATCAGTTCAAATATTATATGAACACAAAATTAAATCAAACAAAGAAATAAAATAAAACTTAATAACTTACCTCCATTGAAATGTACTTAGAAGTTACACACGAGTTTAACTAATCTAATCACAACACTGACTTCACCCACTCACTTGCTCGCACAGTAATGATATCTACAGTGAGAAACTACAGGGCTTATATAGTAAAAATTTGAATAGTTAGGAATGAGGTTTGGCAATCTTATCTAATGCCCCAACAATTAAGTTATCCTGGTCCTTTTAACGAGTCACAGGAATAATTAGTAAGGAATGTGAACGTACTATCTATTGTATGCTTTTTAAAATGGATGTTAAGGCAGGGGTTCCCAATCTGTTTCAGCCTGCGGTGCAGATGTAAAATACTTATTTTATCACGGCACCCTACTCTACCTAGCTATTAGAAAAATATACATAAATAAATACATTTAATGATTATAGTTAGGTTAAACAGGTAAATAGTAATAAACAAATATTTAATCATCTACCTGCTTTATAATTAATATTATAATATTTATGGTTTCGAATGATGATGGAATATTGACTCACGGCGCCCCCTCTTGCCTTTCCACGGCGCACCAGGGCGTCGCAGCGCACAGTTTGGGAACTTCTGTGTTAAGGGATGACTCAAGAATTGTGAATAACGTTTACGATATTACAACTTTCCACTGATAGGAAAAACGCCTCATAATATATCCCTGGTGCAAATGCCCAAAAGATGTATCATAGGATTTGTAGATAATGCAGCATTTAATGGTAGTATTAGTAATACAGTATGAACACAATAGAGATCCGTAATTATTTGGGAAGAATTTGTAAAGGTTTAGAAGATAATGTATACGCTGCGAATCGTCTACCTATATATGTTCAAACCCCTACATACATAATTAGCAACTTGGACCCTGATAATAAACCTGGATCCCACTGGATAGCAATACACATAAATGAAAATGGCATAGGTCAATACTTTGACTCATTTGGGCGCGCCCCTATGCGATATCACAGGGTTTTTATGGGGCGAAACTGCAGGAGATGGGATTTTAACACGTGGAGATTACAAAATGATTTCACATCAGTTTGTGTAGAGTATAGTTTAATGTATTTGTATAATAAGTTCAATGGGGAAAGTTAAGTAGAGTTTCAAAAGTTATTTAGTAACAACACTTTGTGTAATGATATAATATTGTACAGTATGTTCAACACATGTTTTAATGAAATGTAATGAAAAATTTATCAAGTTTTATTTATTTAAAATCTTGTAATACATGATTTACACTCGAGCGCGCAATAAATGTTTTAATGAAATAAAATAAATGTAACGAAAAATTTACCAAGTTTTATTTATTTAAAATCTTGTAACACATGATTTACATTCGCGAGTGAGCCGCGAGCCGAGCCGTGAGACGTGCTACGAGCCGAGAGTGTAAACTTGAGCTTGCGACCCGTCTCGCGGCGCGGCTCGCGACTCGCAGGGCACGCTTGTGTGTTGCGAGCTTTGTGTTTACACTTGCGCTTCGACGCGAGTCGCGAGATGCGGGTGGCAGCGGCGAGCGTGGCGGCGGCGAGCGTGGCGGTGGCGAGCGTGGCGGCGGTGGTCGATGACTCGTTGGATTTCGCTGACGAGCAAAACGTGTCAGTTTGCGCACCGCGTCTTCGTGTGTTTACGAAGTCCATCGAATGATTGGATGACCTACATAATTAATTATTAAGTACTTTTAATTTGCAATAATTCATTAGTTAGTTAATTATCATTCATATATATTTAAAATCTTGTAAGAAAGCAAGGTGACGTAAGCGATAAGCCAGGTCGAACAATAGGACACTGAGGCGAGCATAACAATGCAATAAGTAGCGATTATAATAATTATGAAGGAACAATGGAACGTGGAGATAGTAGATAATGAGGGGTAAACACAAAAGCTAACTTTGGAAATAGTGCAAATACGTAAAAACGGATCGCATATATCGAACGAGGATGGCCGAAAACCCCTATTTTGACACCAAACTTCCTTTTTTTTTAGGCGAATGGTCATCAAAAAACCCATTTTTCCCTACATTGAGGCAGTGAGCCAGAACCGACGAATCCCTAACTACTTGCCTTTATCGGGATCAAAGAAATGGTCATTATTATTTAGGTGTTCCGCAAATGTAGATCTGTCTGTTTTCTTCTTCCATGCTGTTAAATGTTCTTTAATTCTAGTTTTAAATTTTCTACCCGTTTGGCCTATATATATTCCTTGACATGTATCGCAGGTAAGTTTATATATACCACTACTATCCGTGATGTTATATTTGTCCTTGTTGTTACATAATACATTTTTGAGGGAACCTGTCGTGTAGAACGCTACCCTTGTATCCTTGTTTTGCAGAATTCTCTGGAATCTATAGGATAATGGACCAATGTAAGGGATTTTTACCCATGTACTTCCTGCTTTTTCTTTCTTCTCTCTATGATCGTACAGCATTCTTTCAATCATTCTTTTCTTCGCTCTCTTTAACATCTTGTCAATCAATTCTTTTTTATAACCATTATTTTCAGCAATATTTTTAATAGTATTTAGCTCTATGCTGAAATCTTTTGGGTCCAGAGGTACCTTCAGCAACCGGTGTATAAAAGCATGGAATGCGGCATGCTTGTGCTGATGTGGATGGCATGAGTTTGCGTGTAGGATGTTTTCGCTGTACGTGGGTTTTCTAAAAATGTTAAATTTATGTCGGCCAAGCTCTATATCTATTGTTAAATCCAAAAAATTCAATGTTTTATTCCCTATTTCTATAGTCATTTGTATTTTGTTATTACATGTATTAATGTGACTGAAAAATTCTAGTAAAATCGAGTGTTCACCTTTCCATAGGCATATTATGTCATCAACGTATCTATGCCAATAAACAATATGGTCACTATATGGGGATTTTAGTATTGTTGTGCACAGAGGAGACAAAGGGCCGCCCATCGCTAGTCCATCTGTTTGTTTGTAAGTCTTGCCATTGTATATAAAATAATTTTGGTCTAGGC
Source organism: Polyommatus iphigenia (assembly GCA_963422495.1). Taxonomy (NCBI): domain Eukaryota; kingdom Metazoa; phylum Arthropoda; class Insecta; order Lepidoptera; family Lycaenidae; genus Polyommatus; species Polyommatus iphigenia. The sequence continues at coordinate 1,387,571 of OY730189.1, forward strand.
AAATCTTAAAAATAGCCTTCAAATCAATAATCTCATGTGCATCTAAATGTGAAGTGCATAAAATTTCATCTATTATATTCAGACATTCTTTCACAGGTATATTTGAAAATAGGTTTTTTACATCGAACGACACTAAAGTTGCGTTTTCTGGGACTTTGACATCTTTTATTTTATTGATTAAGTCAAGACTGTCATATATTGTATATTTTGGATGAAATTTTGTCAGATTTTTAAAAACTATATTAGCTTTTTTGGCCAACTTGTATGCCGGTGCAGTTACATATGAGACTACTGGTCTTATAGGCTCTCCTTGCTTATGAAGTTTGTAGAATCAATCCATTTGTGAATTCCTTTCAAATCAATTCAGAAAATGAATTGTCAAAACCGTCAAACTCACGAATGTCAAATTAGTACGAATTATTAGACATGAATTGCAAGCAGAGTGACCATTTTATGATTATTAAAAAATGAATCATATTATTGTGATTTATAATACCTATGACTCTCCAAAGCGACCATTTTAACCCCGATGTTGTCCCCCTTGGATCTGGTCTACATACAGGCAACATGCGTCGATGACATGCACGACAGGAAAAGCACCCTTATTGACATAAGCCCAGTCTTGGGTCTACTAACATTAACTCGACACATCCTTCCAAATCTGTTCAACCTTTTTAGCGTAAATAGGTAACACACCGACAGAAATACTTTCTCATTTATAATATTAGCAATAATAGTAAGGATTCCGTACAATGCGGCTCCGAATGCTCAAAATATGGAGTATAAGAATTAGAAGCGTAATGAGCGGTATCGGATCGCTCGCATTTTAAGAACATATTTCGAACAATAGAGTCGGTCAGATATTCATAGCATTACGGACGAAAATGCCCGGCCCATGACAGCCAATGCATAAAATTTACTTCAGGAATTAGGGGTATTTTTCATTTCGCTTTTCCGAATTGTACGGACGAGGAAATTGAATGTTCACTACATTGACACGTTGGGTGGTAAATAGTAATCAGCTGTTCGATTTTCAAATTATTTTCCCACCTTTTTTGTAACTTCCTAGTTGTACTTGATACATTATGTATCTCGATATTAGTGATTACTGATTTGTTTGTTTGAAGGTTAAATGAACCAGCCTTTATAACTCATACAAACAAAGCAATACCAAGTAACTTAGGCCCGAATACGGCATTGTACTTTGAGATAAAATAATGGACCTGGACCGAAACGGCATATAAGTTAACTAACCTCCAAATGCCGCTGGAAAATTAAAAAAACTTTTTCTACTTTCTCCAAGTATCCTTTGCAAAGTGTACATGGTGTACAACATACCGTCGCGTCGCACTTAATATCATGCTTAAAACAACGTATAGAATATAGATACCAAGCATTAAGCAACGCTTGTAATATAACTGCATACTTATAAAAATTCAAATAAATATTTTGGCTTGAAAAACTGAAAGTTAATTATAAACTTTTAATTTAAAATTTAATCGATCTACCATTTGTTACGAAACTATTATTAAGTTAATGACATTTAGGCTAACGATGTAAATTGTTGATAGCCTTGAAGATATAATTATACCGAATTCATCGATTTATTTAATTACCTATTCCGCCCGGTGAACTTCGTATTGTTACTTATAATATAAGCCTTCCCTGGACTTCCACGAGTATTTCAAGATTAAAATTAACCAAATCCGTTCAGCCGTTTTAAAATTTTAGCGAAATTAACAGAATTTTATATTTTGTAACATTTAAATAGAAGATCAGGGATGTCGAACCTTTTCGAATCAACATGTTAGTATATGAAGACATAAACGTCGCTCATAGGTGTTTTGTAAAGATGTTATTTTTTTTTCTCTGTGTGCTCTCATTAGGATAAAATTGTTACTCCTGGCAAATAAGAAATTGATAACTTTTATGCAGGAATAATCTGTGAGGAGGAGGAACCATGAATAAGAATAAATGTTGAATTATTTTAGAAAATCGTTACAATATATATAGTGCAGTTCCCAGAGCGTAAAAATCGTGCAAACCTCCGATTTTTGCAATAGTGGATGAAAATTGAAAAGAAAAAAAGGAATATGTAGCTGATAACATAAATAATAAAGTTTACCTATTGAAAATTTGTGCTTTTGATTTTTTAATTATTCTCTTCCACTTCAAGTAAACTCATAAACTGTAAAATTTTGAAGAAAATTTGCATATTTCTTTCTTTTAAATATATAGCAAAATAATAAAATATATTATTATTTTTTTGATTTGTATCGTTGTTTATATTCCAAAGAAAGAAAATAAGTTGAAAAAATATATAATTTAGATTTAAAATTAATATTTTTGTATGTAGATGAGCATACCTCCAAATGTGCTTGTTGTGTGCCTCGCCAGGTAAATGGCGTTCCTATTTTTTTTTTGGTTTTGAATAGGAAGTTTAAAATTACTTTTTTGGCTTAACAAACCCTTCTATTTGTTAATGTGTATAACTTTTTAGCTCTTACTTTATTAAATTTTCTGAAAATGTAGCCCAAACTTTTCACTGATATTCTAATAATCTGTATTTATTTCTTTTGTTTAGGTTTTTACAGAATAAAATTAATTTTTTTTTTCATGAATTATATGTGCTAAAACATACTTAAAGGAAAAAAATACAAATTAGGTTAAGAACTGATATTTTGTGTATTCAGGTAAGCATTTTCCAAACATAGGTCGCAGCATGCGTCTTTAGTATGTACGTGAGATTTGTAGCACCCAAATTTTTTTCTGGCTTTAAGTAGGAAGTTTAAATATATTTCAAAGACTAGAAAAAGTATTTCATTTGTCGATGCATTTAATGTTTTAGCTCTCACTCAAATAAATTCTCAACAAATATAGAAAAATATTTTCGGTCTATTTTACACATTTTTGGAGATATTTAAACGTTTTTAAGTACTTAAAAGTTATCATTTCTCTAAAAATTAAATACACACTACAAGTAAGTTTAACACACTTTTCGTAACAACCCTTAATTCCACCCAAACCCCATTATCTTTGTTACGACGAGCGTTAATCTCTAGAAACTTTGCAAAAACCTTATAGCTGTATTTAGCTTAGCAAAGCAAACTTTCTTTTTTTAAAATTGTGTATTTGGTTAATTTTCAACGTAAACAATCAGATAAGAGTCATTAAATAACAGGAACAAGAAAAATTTTTTTTCTGGACCAAAACTAAAAAATTAAAAGCACAAAACATTTTTTGGTAAACTTTGCAAGTTATAGTGTAAAAAAGAAAATGACACCTCTAAAACAAAAATCCATTCACTATACAATTTTCGGAGGTTAAAACCTCTGGCGACTGCACTAATTATAATATCAAATGAAAGTCACATTTTTACATTTTCCAAAGTTCCGCCAGTACTAGAGGCGGATGAAATCCTCCATTTAAAAGTCGGTCAAAATAGGCTGGCCTAGATAATAGTCGTAAGGAACAAATGTACCGTCAAATGGCTCTTATCGCTCATATTACTCGGATTTTTCATCACCTCGGCCGCTCTGAATTTTCTAGAATGGGCGACCTACATCGCTCGCCAGCATTGTAATTATGACTCCAGAAATCAATGATATGAACATTTTAAATGTGTGGCTTAGCTATGTCGTGCTTAAGTAGAGCGAAAATTATTTAATTGATATAATTTTATTGTTTTCCATCAGGTGACCCGATTGCTCGTTTGCCCTTTTACTTTATAAAAAAATGTTTTTTTTTGCTAAAAATAGAAATTAAGAAATTAAAAATAGGAGTATAAACGGTAATTCTTTGATTAAACTAACGTTAGTGAGTCGAAATAAGTAACTCCACATCATATTGTTTCCCCATAGGACGTGGACGACCTTATCGGAAGGGCTAAGGGACGAACTTGACACCGCGTGGGTGTTGGCCCAACAGATTACACTGTAAAGGGCAAATAGTTTCAGCCCTTGGACAATTAATCATGATTGTCACCATCCCTTATTTACACTTTCGAGAGCGTCCGAAGTTTTATTCAAAGTGAGTCATCAGAACGAAAGCTGAAATGCACGTAAAACTGAACATTATTATTAAATTACAACTACCATAGCCCTATTATTAAAATAATTATATTATATTATGTTGCTCTATAAAATAATAAGCCCGGATATTATAATAATATTATATAGAAAATCGGCCAAGTGCGATAAGACGTCGGCGGCAGTGGGCAAACCTATGAGTTTCCGATCCAAAAGTGACATTTTATATTTTGAATCTTTGTCGGTCGCGGTTCCTTGCCGCGAAGTTTGGAGAGTCACCTTTAGTATGGTCAGTTTTTAACCCTTGAGGCACGGAACGCAACAGTTCGAATTTGTATAACACATATTATTATTGCAGACGGTCAAAATTACTGCGGATAGTCTATCAGCTCTCACCCCTTCGTAGGGCAGACCTTACATCTGTTAATATGACCTATTTATTATACCTAGCTAACGCGTGGCCAACTATTTTCAAATTGCCGAATTCTGTCCGTAGCGGTCATTGACCCCTGTCAATTTTTTTTATGAAATATAAGTAATGAATTCCTATAAATAAAAATACCAGATTATCTCATTTAAACTATAATACTACAAACAGAAGGGCTGCCTTGTACAAAGCAATTATTATGCACTTGTATACTCCCCTGTAATAGCTCTTAGTTTTATACTGTATCGTAAAATCAACAAGTGCAGGTTAAGACTACAACACTCAATTACTTTAAGCCGTCGTTAAGTTAACGGGTGGTTATAATTTGCTAATCTAGATCAATGTTAACGGGGGTTCAAGATCACATATTCAAGTGAGTTTTATAGCGGAGGGTAAATATTTATTTGTTTAAAACTATCGACAAACAGAAACTTGATTTAACCCGTCAAGCCCCATAAGGACACCGGTGACCGCGACAACAATACAATAGCATTTTCAAGAATCCCGGCGATCGAAGGATTAAATCTTAAGCCATAAAATGGCACTTATAGACTAACATACATCCTTACCAATATTATTAATGTAAGCCGCTGAACCGATTTAGATAATGAGGTTCTTTGAGATCTGAATAAGATCAGAGTATTTTACTTTTCCCGGGTAAAAATGTACGGTATAAAAGAATTTCTGCATTACGCAGTTGCGGGCGTCACCTAGTATAAATAATACAGCCTAAAACCGCATTGTAACCCAAATTTTTCGAACGGTTAACAAATAAGTGCGATGTTGGATCCTGCACAAACAAATTCTCTCCCCTGAGGGTATTGAATTAATTTCGTTTATACGTCACCATCACGTCATATTCGACCTTACGCATATGGCTTTAAGGATCAGAAATACACCAAATTCGCTACCGTACGTTTGATTTGTACCCCAATTTCAGTTTTCGGGTGTGAAATGTCAGTAATTCGGATAACATGTTTGCAATTATAAAACTCAGCGTGGGTTTTGTAATATCCGTTGTGATCATTTAAACTTTCAGACTCGTATAAAATTATCAACATGATTTGTGTACCAAACAGAATATGTAATAATATTATACACCTTAATAGAAATTGATTTATGCGCAGACTACGGATACTAAAAAGTTATCTAGGTGTTAATTCAGAATCTTAACTATACTGCCATATTGGAAATTTAAATCAAAATATTTAAACATCGTATTTTTTGCGTAAGAATTATAAAAAAACATTCTCCTTTATGTTTATTACTACGCTATAATAATAGCTTTTTAAATAGCTAACATTAATTCTTCCTTGTATATTTTTTAACATTTTTTTATTACAACTTGGATTAAATAATTCAAAAAATAATTATGTATAATCAGAGACCAGCCATACAGTATAATTTAGTTATTATGTATTTAGTGTAATAATTACGTATGTTACAGAAGTTAAATTTTGTATTTTTATAGTAAATCTTTTAAAATTGTGTAAGTTATGTTTATAAGTGATTAAAATATTGTACTTGAATTATCATGTATTTATTGCAAAATAATTACTTTCATGGTGCCTTATCCTGGGGCGAAGTTCATGTAATTCCGTTGCGTTATTTAAAATTAACAATAATAACTTTATCTAATTTAAACAGATCCTCTCAACGGGTTAAATAGAAAACCACTTTAAATACAGAACCAAATTTATTTGCATCTCAGCGATTCGAAGCAAAATAAATCTCGGTTGTAAAAGTAAATGCATACAAACATTTTCCTTTACAGATATCGAGAAAAACTCTTTTGTTCGAACTCACAATGCTCTGTCAGAGGCAGTCCGTGAATGGAAGAAAACGTATCTTTAGAAGCTCATTCAATTATAGACTACGCCATTATTGTTAGTGGTCTATCTGATTGGCGTTTAGTATTTGTATCAGTAAAAAGGAATCTATAGTGGAAGCAAAGTAGACAGAACTAAGAAGTACCTCGACTTCAAACAAACGGGCGTATATACGCGAGTTGGTCGCTAATGTCATTTTCACAATGCTTAGTAGAGATCAAAGATCTCTATGTTTCTGAAGTCATTGGTAGAGATGAACTACGATAACATGGCACGCCCTTCCAAAATTCAAAACGTTTGAAGTGCGTTGTCAAAACTTTTGAAGTGCGTTGTCTTTCGCGGTCGGCTAGTTATGATTAGTTGACAATGACATAAGAAACAGTGAAATATTACGAGTACTGGTTGATTGGTTGAATACTTACAACTATAGGTCTACCAGAATCTGATGGCAATTTTTGACAGCAAATTTTCAAAAAATATCCTTGATCATTGGATAAATTTTTATATTTGCATGTTTCACACACAAAATAAGCCGCTAAAGGAATAAAAAAGGATGAAAATGTTTTATTCCTATTACCCCGGTATTGCTAGAGTCAATTTATTTTCTCACTTTTTGCCATCAGATTCTGGTACATACAAACTCTTTCATGAGGATGTGATTACACACATTGAAACAGTAATTTGGAGGGGCACGCCATGTTATCGTAGTTTATCTCTAACGCCAAACGTATAAACGAGATCTCTTCTGTCGGCCTACTTGGTAGAAGTGTAACGTTGTAATGCAAATAATCATATTATAATCTAACAAGATAATCACAATACACACAGTTCTAATAGAATCGAGAAGAAGAAAATGAAAAATGTTCAATCTAGGTATAAGGTAAGTATTAGTTATCTCATAGTCACTTACAAAAACTATCAATTCAACATATTTTCATTTCAACTGAACAGTTTTAAAGTACAGTTCTGCAATATTTACTTTTAATAAGCCCAGAATATGATCAAAGATAAATGTTACTGATTTTTTGTCTCATTGAAACGCAGCTATCGTTAGTTGCAACTTGCAGAAAATTTACAAAATTATGGTCCTTCTATCAACAATCTAAGGAGGGACGAGCCGATTTATTTATATCTTTCAACAGCCATTAGCCATCCACCACCCAAGTTAGAGAATTTCACCTTCCAATCTACTTCAGGTTCGATAGTGGAAATATTTACTTAAATATTCCCCCCTGTTATCTCCTAACAAAACTAGCTTGTAACGTATTTTCCCCTTCTATTATCTCCTAACAAAGCTAGCTCATGACTTGTATAGTTTTCTGTATGTAAAAGGCGGTGAAAATGATATTTGCCCCGAGTGGCTAAATATCTAGATCGGGCCCTGTCTGTCAATCATATTTAGGGTTATTTTTAACGGCACACTACTACCAGTAGCAGCTACCAAGAAAACGTATAAACCAGATCTGGTTTATACGTTTTCTTGGAGGTATATCCACCTCTATATAGTTCATTGGAATATGCGACATTTATAGGCTGTGATTTTAAGTAGGAAACTCCCAAAAGTAACGAAAGTTTGCAAAGAAAAGAGAAATAAATCCAAAACTGAATAAATATCTTATCATTTAATATTCTGCAGGGCGCTGAGTCGGCGAAATAAGAATGAAACATCAAAAACGGACCCTTGATATTCATTGATTATCGAATTAGAATTTATTAACATTTCATAAAAGAATATTTGAGCAGCATTAATGCGTTTTTGATATCAATAAAATAATTGTTTGTGCAGATACTTTGCTGTACTCTGGTTCATTTATTTTGATCTTAACGTAAATTTAAACTTGACTAAATTACTGTAATTGTATTTTTATCGCGCGGATATGATATCTACGTGATATTTAAATGGGTAGGATTGCATGCATTGCATTTCAGCATGCCTAGCTGATTTTTCATGACGTTGTTTACATTAATTATTTATATCAGGATAAAGGAGGTCAATATGCTTTCCAAGCACTACACTACACAACATACAACTAGGCATTAGTTGTCAGAAATAACATGCTTTCCCACATAGTAATACATCATGTATTAATATTTTTTTTTTAAGTAAGTATAGAAGATTAATCAAAATACTACACGGCATAGTACATACTATCTTATATCTTTAAACGAGCAATTCTTGTATACATATATATATATATATATATATATATATATATATATATATATATATATATATATACAACCCCCTACCGAAACCCCCTATATACAAAATTTCATGAAAATCGTTGATATATATATATATATATATATATATATATATATATATATATATATATATATATATATATATATATATATATATATATAATCTCACCAATGGACTGTTTGATGGTAAGATGCACTCATTCAAATTTTCATTTTATATTAAGTTTATTAAATTTTTTGTATTGTCTTACAATTTCTTAACTTCTTTTTGCTTATTTAGATTCTGAACCGGTTTGCTATTTTTTTTAGGATAATTTTGTATGATCAGCTCTTTTATTATGTAGAAACAGAATACCAATAATAAAAGGGTACTCCTTACAATTCCCTACCCCTATTATTAGGGGAGTGTAACTACATTTCCTGTGTCAAATTTAAATTCCGTGCAGATACACCCAAGGGAATTTTTCTATATCATCACGTACATACGTAATATTATGTATGCAGAAAAATATAGTATATTAATATTATATGTTATGCTTATGAGGGAGACTCGGGAAAAAGTGACACAAACGCCTTATAAAATACTAATTGACTTGGCATAATAATTATTATTATGTTCTTTGGCCATAATATACTTTCTTTCGGATCAGTCTCATGTTAGTATCAGAATGAATAAATATCTATTAAAAAGAACGAAAATATATCTTGAAATCAAATAATATATCAAGGTATTTATTTTGTACTGATTTAAGATAGAAAAATTTCGATTCATAAGAATTTGACCCCATCGCTATCCAGAGCTTAATTATTATAGTTTTCTTGACACATAAACTTTTCTTCCTATCTACAACTACTCTATTTCACACCAAACCAAACAAGTGCGAGTGTAACAAATCGCATACAAATAGGCGATATATCAATGCGGTGTAAGCGACCGTTTAATCGCGGCATTAGGGTCATAATGACCGCACGAGAGGGGGAACGTGACCGTCAAATGACAGCATTAAGGTCAAAATGGCCCGAAAGGGGAGAAGTGACCAGATTATTTTAGTTGCGGTCCCGTGGCGAGGAAACTTGCTGGTTTGGATAATGGCGCTGCGGAGTTTCTGAATTTTTATATTTTATCTGTGGTATTGACGGTTCTCGTAATTGAAACGTGTGATAATATTGTTGTGTAACGGGCTTTCATGATTATTTTATTAACAAACATTAATTTTAATAATTGATATGTAGGTTATTTATCCTAATATACTTACTATATTTATACTCCCTATTGTTATAATATAAGTTGGTACAATTGTATGTATGTGTATCGTGTAGTCGGGAGCTATAAACTTATTTTAAATTCGAAATCATTACAAGCCTTACCTTTGACTTTATCGCCATCACTTATTTATATTAATTTAAAAACATAATGCACCAGAAAATATGGTACTATTAAGGAATAATTATATTATTTTAGTGAAGATTCTGACGAAAACTCCATACATTTTCTGTAAGACTCTTCATTAAATTAGTGTTATGTAATCTTATGACTCGGAATGCTGCTGTAAGTGCTAAAACTACCATGAAACATGTTAATAATGCTTGCTAAACAATCTTTAGCGTGGGTTAGATGCGATCGGAATTATAAGACACCATAAGCTCCCCTTATGGGGTTGGTGTGGCGCGATAACGCCCGGGCTCCCCTATGAGACCACTGTCCATCATAATATAATATGACTAATAAGCCCATAAGATTCGTATGAAGCTAATTTCGTTGATCATAAAGACGCTTTTTGAATGGATTTCCTCTATTAAGTGATTGTTATATCTTTTTTTTATCTTTTTTTAAAGAAACTTAAAAGTAATACAAAAATCTTGCCAAACCAAAGTTTGTCGTCGATTTATTTCTACGTTAGTATTTTGATTGTGTTTATTAAGAGATTACTTTACATGAATAGTAACAAAATTAAATGCATTATTATTCATTTTAGCAACATAAGAAAATATTTTTTTACGAAGGAAAGAACAGATTAAAATATTTAAGTAGATGAAATTTTTCATACTGAAAGGCCACGCAAATAAACACTTTTACATTCTTGTTAAGAAACATTAGTATGGTCATGTGGGTCAAATGTGCGCAGCGTGTAAGTGTGCGCATTGTAAATATCTCGAAAATATATGACGCTGAGGAACGGCAACCCCCCTCTTCGATAACCCACAGGATGTCGTGTCCCAGCGGCTACGCGCGCGCCCTTTTGGACTGACAGATAAATGAAGATTTTGGCTCAAATATTTACGATATTTTGTAAATGTTGATGCGTAATCTTTTGAAGTTGTTTTTTTCTAAATAAGCTTTTTGCTATCAAGTGCAACATAATATCAAGTTTGTTATTTGCCAGTGTTTAGGATATTCTGATGATGCAGGAATTAACGATATTCGTATAACCCTGTTCCTATGCTTTGGGTTAAGTGTGCGCAGAAGAATTTTCCCTTATGTGGCGAACAGTATTCTGAATCACCGACTGAAGATTGGATTTAATGAAGCCTTTGTGGAGTCTGGTGGCAAAAACAGTGCACGAGCTCCGCACACGGCACTTTTTTTTGAATTACAATTTATATGTATGACGAAGTAACCAAATATTTCTAAGTGAAAATAATTGTTTTCATATTTTGAATTAAGACGATTTTGTTCATTACTTTAATTAAGTATAAGTAGTTACAAATTAAAATTATATAAGAATATTCTTTTTGTTCTAAAATATATATATTTTGTTGTTGCGTACACTTACCCAAAGTGCTGCGTACACATACCCCGATATTGGGGTAAAAGTGCGCAAATGGAAGGGTTATTGTTTTCTAAAGTTTCTTAAAATATAAGCTATTGAAAAATACTATTGTTGTGTTTAAGTCGGTGACAAATAAACAGTCTTACAAATGAATACAGTTTTGTTTCATTGTACTAATAATACTTGAGTATTTTAAAGCATCAAAGTTTAAATGCGCACACTTGACCCGCATGACTCTACCTACAGCTAATATGTTTAAGTATTTGCTGTATTAAGGGAAATGCCCTAATAGGCAGACACTTTAAGGAAACATGAAACATTTGAATGTTATAAAATATATATTTATGAAAATAAAGGATTGATAACTTCTTCCATGTCTTCAGTAACTCTTACAAAATAAAACTATTATAATTATTCTCTGACAAATCAATAAAAAAATATATTATTGGTCTTTTTGTAAACTTAGTCATAAGAACTAATAGATGACATCACAAAAAACGAACATCACTAATAGTAGACACCAATATGAACTAATAGTTGACATAGAACATTAAATTACATTTTACATTTTTCATATTATTAGGTCTTTATTATTTGCCGTTTTTCAAAAGATTTCATTTACTTCATCATAATAGCTACATGCATCAGAAATATTATCCACCTTGTCTCCAGATTCTATCCATTCTTCTTCCATGCTGAAACTATCTTTCCTTTTATTTTTATTTTTCATATTTTTTTCCTAGCAAATTTATTTTCAGTCTTTAGTCTCTATGCTTCTCTTGCCTCTTCTTTTTTCTTCTTTCTTTTCTCAGCTCTCATTTTTCTTCTTTTTACTGCTAAAAAACTAAAGCAATCGATTTTTAAATCAGTACAAGGTCTAATATTAGACACCACATCCATTTTTAGGTACAGTAGTTCTAAGTTGTTAGTAATTATATTTTCAGATGTAATTATATTGTCAGTAGAATAAACTACAAAATAACTTTAGTATGTATTGCAAAGCTAAAAGATGAGATCCATGTCATCTATTAATAGGTTTTTTAAATTTTCAAGAACTAATAATAGACACCCTTTATATTGTTAGGGAAAATGGATAAAAAAATCATAAATGAACATTAATTAGTGTATACAACATGACCATTAATCCAATGAAATCAATAGAAATTACAAAAAATCTAATAAATGTATTCAAAACTTACGTGCAAAATTTCGCCTTCCTTAACCTATTTGCTAAGAAATTGCCGAGCGCGTGTTGATGCGGTCGTATTATTTACGAAAACTGATCCCATTTTAAAATGTTGTTCCCGAAGGCGTCCCTAATATATTTTTTCACATCAACAGATAGCTTAAGAAGCTTATAAAATTTACAGTGTTGAGAAATAATTAGAGTAATTCTTATTTTTATGGTATTTTTGTCGTAAATGTCATCTATTAGTTCCGTGTCTAGCATTAGTGCCTTTCCCTTATATATTTTTAAAAGTCAAATATTAAGAACATCATGACATGAATATTAATAAAATAAAATATCTTAAGTATTTTACTGATTCTCGACATTCATATTTAATTTAATGTTCCTTTGATAAGCATTGAATAAAATTGTCTTTAAGAAATATAAATTGCTCTTCAGAACACAAATTAAAAAAAATCTAATCATAAAAGTCTAGGCCACTCTGAATGTCTTCCATTTGATCTATTCATTCGTTGAAGACACAGAAACATCTTCATTTTCTATTCATCACTCTAATACTTAATAAATACTTACTGAAATAACTTTAACTTATTTATCAATACTCGTGTACTTTAATTTAGTTATACAAAGTAATGAAATATTTATTATTAAATTGATTTTTCGTTTATTTAGGTTAAATCCGAATGCATAAAATCAGTAGGAAATACTGGCGCACCCTTTCGCTTTTTTTTGGAACGCGACGAATCCCGCACATACGTTTCAAGCGCAAGCGGGCGCGTTCACGCGTGAAATATGTCGGCACTACATATAGGCGAACGCGTTGGCCTTCGCGTTGGCCAACGCGTCGGCCCAATGTGTAGAACGGGCGACTCGCGCGTTGGCGGTAGGTATTTAGACGTTGGCCGACGCGTTTTGTCAGCACTACATATAGGCGAACGCGTTGGCGGACGCGTTGGCCAACGCGTAGGCCAACGCGTTCGCCTATATGTAGTACCGACAATAAACGAACGTTTGCGCTTACGCAATTCCGAATTAGATATGAGCGCCGATGGGTAAACGGCCGGCGGCGGCGCGCCGACTTTTTGTGGTCGGCGGCGGCGGCGCCGTCGGCGGCGTGTCTGAAATGCGATCTTCATCTGTTTTTAGGGTTCCATACCCAAAGGGTAAAAACGGGACCCTATTACTTAGACTTCGATATCTAAATTAAACAATTAAGCGTGGCTCCCATACAATAACACAATTTTCAGCATATTTTTGCTCTCTGTTGGTACGGAATCACACAGCGAACATTTTGTTCTTCTAATGACGATGACAAAGACGTAGCAATTTTGATGCAAGCGCATATTGCACTCTCTACACAATGGACCATCGCTGGCCCATCAAAATATGGCGCATGCTATGGCTATACAATAGTTGCAAATTACAATGCATCTACACGATGGCCGCGTTCAGTTGTGATCAAAATGTCTTTCAACATGGACGTGTAAGCATTAGCCATTGCGGCAATGCAAAACGAAAATTTTCCAAATTTTTATAACTTCACCAGATAACTAGTAAACTTTGTATCACTTTCCCTCCTAATATGAACCTTCCCTGAACTACTACGAATAATTATTTCGAGACTAACATTATAATAATGGTTTATGGTTAATAATGATAATGATGAATGTTATAATAGCAGCATAATACGCTTTCGGTTCTTAAAACCACGCCGAAACTCCCAAACTTGTATCTTTTAAGAATCAGAGTTCTCTCAACACCTTCCGAACGTTGGTATACCAGGTAGGTACACCTCAGTGCAAAAGCTTACTTGTTGTAAGCACATAATTATGCTTAGAATACTTCCTACGAAATAGACGTAACCACATATTTCCATATAAATATTGAGGAGTCCCCTCGATTACTTATGGATTCCTTTCATGAGGTCACAATTTTTGTAAACATGGATGATACCCTATAAACCAAAAGAAATATTTTGACAATTGGTTCACTAACGGCGGAGTAATCATTGAATACAAAACAGACGGACAGACATCGAAGTCTCAGTAATAGGGTCCCGTTTTTACCCGTTGGAAACGGAACCCTAAAAACGAATATACCACCTCCTTCATTTTGAAAGTCAGAAGAAAGTTGAAAGAAAGAAATATCCATACATCCATACAAACTTTCACCTTTATAATATTAAAATATTTAAACTTCATTCATTATGAGAGTTAAGACCACGTACTCGTCATTTTGAATGAAATTCGTAAATTCTACGACTTCCTCACTCTCAAGACTCAAGACTGTGGTATGGGCCACGTGTAGATGCGTAGCGCCATCGCTGGGCCATTCCCTTTTATGTGCGGCCGAAAAACCAACACCGACGCCATTCCACGAGCATCGCTCGCGCCATCGGCCATCCGACACCACTACGTCACTCTGGACCTTCGTGATGGTCCACTACGACGGGCCATCGTGTAGATGCGCTATTACCATAACAACGAGTTCGTTCGTACTGAATACTGATTCATTGAAGTGTTCCAGATATAAAAATTGTATTACAGAGTGGAAGACGCTGGGAGCTGTGTCACAGTTTTAACTTGACTTAGTATTGAATAATTTACTGATTTCGTATTGAAATTATCTTAAATATGCCTTATTTATACGCTTTTAAATGTATATGATTTGAAAAAAAAATCTTTCCCCCCTCGGCGCGCCGCTGCTTTTTCGCGGCGGCGGCGGCGGCGGCGCTCATATCTATTCCGAATACGGAAAAAGAATTCGGAAATTGAATACTGAATCTCACAGTCACAGATCTTATAAATGCGAAAGTGTCTGTCTGTCTGTTTGCCTGTTACCTCTTCACGCCCAAACCGCTGAACCGATTTTGATGTAATCAGGCAACGCACCTGCACCTCTTTTGATGTTGCGAGTGTCCATGGGCGACGGTAGTTGCTTACCATCAGGTGACTCGTTTGCTCGTTTGCCCCCTTATTTAATAAAAAAAATATTGGGGATACTTTGATTCCCGGTGAAGGACATAGAACATTCTTTATACCGAAAAAATGTACGATTCCCACGCGATAAACCAATTTTGGTACAACGGAGTAACAAGAAACGGAGAGAGAGACAGATCTTTGAAGATTTGATGAAATAGTTTTCATAAAATAATCAGCTTTGTGATGGTCGACCTATGGTGGGATCTTACACTAATACTACTTAAACTAAACGAAGAAAACCTCAGTTACGCTAAAGTGCGTCACTTATCTGTAAATAAAAGCGGCGCATGACATAATTTCCTGCGGAAGGCGAAAGGCTCACCGTGAGCTGTTATCAGGCACATAAAGGGCTATCCCTTTACACGTCGTTTCGGAGGGTTAAAGATAGGGAACAAACTATAACGTTCGAGATATTTTCGCCCTTTGTGATTGACTAAAGATATCGTTTCTCCGGGAAAAATAACGCTATAGAAGAGATATGATTTTGTTTTGAATGTAGCTTAGCTCGTAGCTTAGCATACAACTTATTAAAACTTATATTAAAAACGATGGGCTACACCAGCAAAAACGAAAACAAAAAAGTAGAGGCAGACAAACTATTTCGCTGCAGTGAGCCATAGAGAGCTACGCCGCGCCAGCGGTCTAATCTCCGTTCGTTTTAGAAATTTCCGATCAGGTCACAATATGCCTCGCGCTACCGTCTACTCTCCGTCCATCTTACTAATTTTCGATCAGGCTACCTTTCCTAACATAAGTTTAACATTTTTTACTAGAAAAGTGCATAACGCCGCTAAAAAGTTTTCACTCTATATCTTAGTTTGACAGCACATTATTTGAACTCCAAAAAAGTAGGTTCTTGAAATTGTGGTTGGTTTTCTAGTGCCACTGGAATAAGAAAACCTTAAAAACGCTGCCTATAAAATATGAACAATATAGAAGAATTTACTATTTTACTATAAACTAATACGTTATACGAAAGAATGTCACAAGAATATGGCAATAACTTTTTAATCTCGGCGTAATTTAAAGAAAAAATAACATTAGCAATTCAGATGCTCGACGCCGGGGAAATTGAGTCCCTATTAATCCATTCATGTCACTTCATGTCATAATATAAAGTCATCCATAATAACGACATTAATCTGTTAGTTAATCTCACATCTAGGCCAAATAATTAGTGAAAAAAAGGAACCATACCAAGTACTACTAATAGTAGTAGCATCTTTATTTGTCGTGCAGAAACCGTACATTTTACTTGAGTGGCAAAAAATGAAAACTTATACGTGGGAGAGCCATGCTTCGGCACGAATGGGCCGGCTCGACCGGAGAAATACCACGTTCTCACAGAAAACCGGCGTGAAACAGCGCTTGCGCTGTGTTTCGCCGAGTGAGTGAGTTTACCGGAGGCCCAATCCCCTACCCTATTCCCTTCCCTACCATCCCTCCTCTATTACCCTATTCCCTCTTCTGATGCTGCGAGTGTCCATGGGCGACGGAAGTTGCTTTCCATCAGGTGACCCGTTTGCTCGTTTGCCCCCTTATTTCATAAAAAAAACTTGAACTCTAACGTTATGCATTTTTGAATATTTGGATCATTTAATAAATCAGAACATAACTTTAGTAATTTCATGTGAATGTTTGGCCGTTGCACCTCTGCAGCGTAGCGTCGCTTTAGTGCGGTCTCGCCTTTAACCTGAGTTATTTAAGCTGCGTTTAAGGTGATATTAGGGTCGATTCAGACCGCAACGCGATGCGTAAATACATTTCTAAATTTGTATGGATTTGACAGATTTGTAAGACGTCTCACGCTCACTAAATTAGTTCGACCAGTACAAAATAAATGTATCTACGCGTCACGTTGCGGTGTTAATTGACCCTTAGTCGTACGTGATACGCTCCTCACTTCACTTCATCGTATGGAACGGAATTGTCGATTGATTAATATGACAATTAGGGGACCATGTTAAAGGATTTTTGAATGTCTATTAAGACCATAATAGATCACAATATACATTTTATAGTTTACTAGATGACATCAGCAACAACGTTGCACCGAAATTTGTTTATCTCGTAAAAACAAATGATGAATGAAATATTCACCAAAATCGATGCAGCCATTTCGGAGGCAACAAACACTACGACAATTTTATCTATATCTATACTTATTATAAAACAAAGTCACTTTTTTTTCCCTCATGTCCATTTGTTCCCTTTAATCTTTAAAACTACGCAACGGATTTGGATGATTCTTTCAGTGTTAGATAGGCCATTTATCTAGGATGGTCATAGGCTATATTTTATGACGTTAAGACTAATAGGAGCGAATAAATAGAGGAAAATGTGGAAAAAACGGGGAAATTTATTTGAAAGGGCTAACTTGAACGCGCTAATCTCAGGAACTACTGGTCCGATTTGAAAAATTCTTTCAGTGTTAGATAGCCCATTTTTGGACTTTATTTGTGGCCCGCGTGATGTTTTGAAATTCACGCCCACCGGCAAAATAACGTGTGATAGTCGTTAAATTTTTTCCACTTTTAAATCGTTAATTTTGAAGAATATTGTTTTTTAACCCAAAAATAAGTTTGTTGCGGCCCGCGACATCAAGAACAAAACATGTTTGTGGCCCGCATGAAAAAAAGGTTGGGGACCACTGCTATAGGCTATATTTTATCACGCTAAGACTAATAGGAGAATGTGGAAAAAACGGGGGAAATTATTTGAAAGGGCTTATCTCGCGAACTACTGGAGCAATTTTTATGTTATTTGGCAGAGATAAGAAGTAGACCACGTGAAGAATATCGATCTTAATAATTTTTTCAGTGGCTATACGTATATTTTATACCCGTGCGACGCCGGGGCGGGTCGCTAGTATTTAATATAACAGATTAAATAAGTCCACGGTAAATATTTCCAACTTTCCAAGCCTTCTTTTATGAGGAAAATATGAAACAAATACAAGAGCAGTACGAGACACAATATTGGCTGAAACTTTATTTCGGACCTCGAAGACGCTCTTACCCGTAACTCAATACAGAAGGTCAAATTAGATTCCACGAGTTCGGGAACAGATGGATTTACTAGCCCTGGCCACTTACCTAAATATAAGATACGAGAGAATCATACCAATATTCGGCTAAATTTAAAATAAAAGTGACATATTTAAGATGAAAAAGGGAGTGCGTGAGACGTCCATTTTTTAATAAAATAAGGGGGCAAACGAGCAAACGGGTTACCTGATGGAAAGCTACTACCGTCGCCCATGGACACTCGCAACATCAGAAGAGCGGTGCGTTGCTGGCCGGTCCATACGGGACAATAGATTTTTTTTCATCAATTTTAAATTAATATTATTATCAATGCAAATATTTCTATTGGTTGGTCAGTTAGACATTGGTTTGTGACCTGTACTTCTTCGCACTCAATTCGCTGAACCGATTTAAATCAAAGTGTGGACATAGTTTGAGTGCTGGGGACAGGACATAACATAACTTTTTGTTTGGAAAAAT
This sequence comes from Polyommatus iphigenia, assembly GCA_963422495.1. NCBI lineage: Eukaryota > Metazoa > Arthropoda > Insecta > Lepidoptera > Lycaenidae > Polyommatus > Polyommatus iphigenia. Next base: position 1,406,507 of record OY730189.1, read on the forward strand.
ACGATTACGAGACAAAATAATTTGGACAAAGCAGAAGGAATCTCAGGGACCTAACATATCCGGAATAGAGCTATGGAATGTACTTTCCATCACTTAGTGCTTATAATACTTCCAACACTGTACTTCATGACCATGATATTAGTTAAAGTAGTTTTCGATTAATAATTTACAAACTTACATTCACATTAATAACATTAAGTAGGGATAGACAGAACAATCATGGTGGTATCAGCCTGTGATGATCCCATGTTTACCCTCACTAATCTGTGTAATTGAGCATCGCATAATGGGGGAGAGCATGGGGGAACGAATAATAACTCGTTCAGATGTATTATGGCCGACTTTTGACAGTTTATCTATTTAACAGCATTGCTTAGGGGATCTCGGGAGTAGCTCAAGCGTGTCAGATTAAGCTTGCATAGGCTTCCGACATGTGTCTAGTTATCATGGTATAGAAATCAGATTTCTCACGTGGTGGGTAAAATTTTTTTTTTTTAAATATTGAAATGTCGTCGGATCTGTCAGATTAAGATAGGGGATGTTTCGTACACCCCAAAGAAGCTTCCATATAAAGCACTGACGATTCAAAGGTTAGGTAAGCCTGTAGGGACATTTTAAAATATAAAAAATAAAGCTTCATATTTTCTTAACTATATAGTATCTTATATAAACTTCGCAGATATTTTATTTTGCTCTAAACTAAATGATTTATTACTTGTTGTCTAAAATATATTTATAATTTACCTAAATAAGCAATTTTCTGAATATATTTTCTTTTTCAAAACTTTAAAATGGCTGCAGTTTCTGAACCCACCGCTAAAATAAAAAAAAGACGGGTTACACTCCGGGAGTGCCGGCAGAAGTGAAAACTTGATTATTAACGTTGTGCATTTTTTTAACCCATTTTTTATGAAAATCGATTATTAGAAAATCGATTTTTTTTATTAATCGAAACCCTTACAATTAAATTTTTAACCCATTTTTTATGAAAATCGATTTTTAAAATTAATCGAAACCCTTACAATTTTTTTTAACCCATTTTTTATAAAAACCGATTTTGAAAAAATCGATTTTTAAATTACTTAATCGAAACCCTTACAATCGATTAAATTTTTAAAACATTTTTTATGAAAATCGATTTTTAAAAAATCAATTTTTTAAATTAATCGAAACCCTTACAATCGATTGATAAAAAAAAACAATCGATTGTTCGATTAATCAATTTCGATGTTACAACACTACTCTCCAACCGTCTTACGGTTTTTCCAAGGTTTTTCGATCAGCACGAGAATCTGACGCGAGTTTCAGTTTTTACCCATCCCACAAAAGTGCTCAACGCCGCTAAAGAAGTTTTCACTTCAAAAACGCTCTTATTATTTTTTTATCAGCTTTACCTAATGTACAAAACCTACTAGGTCTCCATGACGCTCGAGTGACTACATAAATAGCACCCTCCTCCCTCCTCTACTATAATGTTGTGACGTTAGCCTCAGAGGCGGTGCAAGGCGTGGGCGGTGTGGGCGACCGCCCACGGCCTCGCGGTCCTAGGGGCCTGGCGGTCCTAGGGGCCTCGCGCCCCTTGGACCACTAGGTTTTTTTTAAGGTTTTACGAGTTGTACGTGATACTCAAATATGCATAAATAAAAAGTTTTATAAATAAAACTTTATGTAATTATCAAAAAATTATTTCTCTCAATAAATCCGTTCTATAGCGTCATCCAATGGGGGGGGGGGGGGGCTCGCAAGATATATGTTGCCCACATAAAATTTAGGTCTTGCCCCGCCACTGGTTAGCCTATCGAAAGCGTTGTTGAAGAGATAAAGATTTTTTAATGTACACCTGATATTTATCTTTTGATATTATCATTTCAGACAGAAATGGAAACGCTAGAAAAGTACTATAATATTATTTTAAACTAACTTTAATAAATCGAATCTTTAGAATCGAATTTACTTAGAGGTGAAAACTTGTGATTGGCTTTCTGATTCACACATAAAATTTCCACCGATATTACTTAGCTGTAAGTTTTCCATGTTACGTAAATAAATAAATAAACAAAATAAATTTAGAAACACAAACTTTGGATAAATACGGCAATAATTCCACTGTAAGATACAAAGCGCTTAGCAATTCGCTGGACACGCTAAAATATGATTTATACAGCTGTTATTAAGATCGTAGCGATAAATCATTGAACAAAACGCAACGGCGACGGTTTTTGTGACTTCTATATTGGTCGATCATGAAATATGTATTAGTAAAAACTTTCCTCGTAAGTTGGAAATTGTTTCGCCTGATGACATGTGATTCAATCCAGTTTTTGTTGGAGAAATAGGGAACGTCTTTTTGTCACTTAATCATTGTCCTCTTTGGTTGAGTTATCAGTGGTAACGATGGCGAATTTTGAAAAAAATGTATGGAATATGTGATTGTCTACACTCTACATGATATTACACTTTTCTAATGTCAAATTTTATACATTACTAGCTGACCCATCACAACATAATATCGATTCGATCGATCGATATACTAACATGAATGTTAGTCCATTGAAATGTTACATTTGCTTTGCATTTATTAGAGGACGCAATTTTATTTTTGGGATATGTTGGGGGGGTCAAAAGAAGCTTAACCTCAAGTTTGTGGGGTCGCCGCTCTTGTCCCCCGGCCGCCATCTTGAAAAACGGGGTGACAACACTATTTTCATGATATCTCGGGAACTATAAGTCTTACAAAAAATTTGTGAGAACATAATTTGTTGCAAATCATTTTGCCTACAAATATGTTATTATAACTTTTTACCCTAAATTAAAAAATTAAAAAGTTATAAGTAAATAAGTGATAAATTTTTTAAAAGGTTTATATCTCTCTTTAACTTTGTTTTTTAAATTAAAAAAAAAATTTGCTTAAACCAACCTTGTAGATAATCTTTTGAGAAAAAGATCCCCCAATCCCCCCATATCTCATGAAATCAATTTTCTGCAGATGCAAAGGAAACTGTGAAAGCATGTGTGGCTGCAGAAAAGTATGCCTAAAATGCTCTACAGTATAGTAGGCATACTATAATATAGTACGCATGTATATATGTAGGAAAGTAGGCGTACTGTAGACTGTGCCTGCCGAAAAGCAGGCCTGAAATGTTTTACAGAATAATAGGCATACTGTAGAGCACTATTTTAGGCCTGCTTTTCTGCAGCCACACATGGTTTCACAGTTTCCTTCGCATTTGCAGAAAATTAATTTCATGAAACCGGGGGGGGGGGGGAGGGGATTGGGGATATTTTTCTTAAAATATCATCTACAAGGTTGGTCTAAGGTAATTTTTTTGTAAAATTTAAAAAACAAAGTTAAAGGGCGATAATAAACCTTTGAAAATATTTTATCACTTTTTTGCTCATAACTTTTTAAATTTTTAATTTAGGGTCAAAATTTATATAAACATATTTGTAGGAAAAATAATTTGCACCAAATTATATTCTTACAAATTTTTGGTAAGGCTTATAGTTTCCGAGATATCATGAAAATAGTGTTGTCACCGCTTTTTTCAAGATGGCGGCCGGGGGACAAGAGTGGCGAACCCACAAACTTGAGGTTAAGCTTCTATTGACCCCCCCCAACATATCCCAAAAATAAAATTGCGTCCTCTAATAACTGCAATATACGGTCCTAAAATTGTAACATTTCAATGGACTATGTAGGATTATATTATTATGGTTAAGTATTCTTGACAACTCAAAGTCAGAAATAACAAATTATATGTGCGTCGAAAGAGGCTCTAATCACTCAGTTATTTCCACGTTCAGGTCTTATAGCTTTAAGCAGCTTGTTTGCAAAGTGCATTGACCTCAATGAGTATCAGCCGACTCAGCAATGGCCGCTAATCAAGTGAGTACTGTTTGGTCTCCGGTCAATTTGCTATTCTATTTAGCTGTTATCTGAAAGGGATTGCCTGATGACGGACAGACAGAGCTCAATTGTGCATTAGTAATTACTATTGGCATGATCTTTGACGTGCTAATGCGGTTTGATAGGATCATAAATTAGTCGCTGTGTTGTCATCTCCTCCGATACTGGTAGGCAGATTATGATGCGGAGATAGGTCTAAAAATCGGCCAACACTTTTTATACTCGAAATATCGTTGTAGATAACACAGCATACGTATTCTTGATCAGGTCATGTGACCTGATACATGTATTTTGAGTAGGTAATCCAAAAAAGCACAACTTTTCACGTAAAAAATTTCACTTAGTAACAGCGTTACCAAGTCTTTAAAGTAATTTTAAGATAACGAAAACAAAAACAGTCTCGAAAACATCCCATTTTATCTTTTACACAAAATCTCACAAAAGATAACGCAAAGAATTCGTTAATAAAGGCACTCAATTAATTGAAGATACGTAGGTTCAAAGTAGAGTTTTCTTTTATGTAAATAACTCGAAAGTAAATTCTTAGCTTGTTTATTAATGTAATTAGTTTACTAAACCTCACTAACATTATCGATAAGAACTGTTAAGTTGACGATAAAGTATAATTTCAATCGATTTTTAAGAGTTTATGTATGATCCTTATACATAATATTATCAGAATTACCCTACATAATGCGTACTGCCTGTTATAAACTTACTCGAAAAGACCAGCTAAAAGTTTCCGAGCAACTATCGTTTTCCGATTTTGCGATGTAAAGCCTATAGGAGACGTGCGAAAACTTTAATTAGCAGCGCAAAATATCATTTAATATGTATACTATAAGTTTCCGATTGGTTGCAAAATTGCCAAGACTAGGCTTTGGACTGGTGTCGCCAAAGCGAAACGTGTACTTTATTAACATTGACAAGCGTTTTTAATGAAAAAAAAAATGCTGAGTACTTCTACTACTTACGTCGAGAACGTACAATACTATGCGGTGGCAGCGCATGCCAAGTTAAGGCCGTCCCCCGAGCAAACGACCTTGACCATATATTTGCCGCGTCGCCGAGATCGCACCAAAACCCTATTTTTTTTTCTTATCTTAGTTCAAAGACCTTAAAAAAATTTAAGACGTGAAATATGTAGTTTATCATATTGTCGATCTATTGGCGTGTGTTTCAAATAACAGTAATTTGTAAATACTAAGGAGATGCTGAATGTATGCTTGAATTTTAATAAATCGGTTTTACTTTGGAAGCTGATATCATTAGTATAATAAACAAAAATAGAAAATTTAAAACGTGGAAAGGAATGTTGATATGCTGAAGATTATTGCTGTATTTTTATTATAACTTTGTAGCTTTCAAATTATGAGTTTATAAGCCCCTAAATATGGTAAGTTACGGAATCTCCGTAGGGAACGCCCTTAATAAAGTTTCGCTTTGGCGACACCAGTCCAAAGCCCTATCTTCTCAAGTTCCCTATAGAAGCATCGTATTGTAAAATGGTTGGATAAATAAAGGCGCTAGAGAAGTTACTCAGTAAATCATAATCCCACCAAAACATAAAATGTAAAAGGGGCCAAGCAAAAGATTGCATAGCTATTCAATACTTCTGTCGTAAAAAGTTTTCAGATCACATTCAAGCCAAGCCTTCAACTTGTTTTGTAATTTAAATCAACATTCAGTAAATGTATCAATAGATTTCTTTATTTTATAATTATTATAGTGGCTTGGCAACGAGCACAAGGAAAACAAATATAAAACTGCATAATATTTGGAGGATTTCATACTTACAGAGACGGCAAGCGTAAAGTGTTTTAGTATGTAACGGCGCATGTCAGCCACATGGTATGGTACCCATATAAATCCAATTAGTCGCTGATTATTTCTCTAGTGCTCATTGCCAAGCCACTATCATAATGTGAAACAGTTTTCACGGCGCAGTATCAACTTACAAACAGCGGTCGTGCAGAAACTAGCGTGTACAAAACAAGCGTTAAGAAGTATTCAACCTTATTACTCAGTGATAAAGTTCAAACGTATCAAAGCTAGTGTTTGTGCAAACAACTTTATTCAAGTGTTTATTTGCATGTTACGCCGAGGTAACACCATCGCACATGGTGCAGGTTACTGTGACAAACTAAATTAAGTTGTAAAGCAGTGAAAAAATATATTAAAATGTCAAAAAAGTTAATATTTTATAGCCTATGCTGTTTCATTACTGGGAAAAAGCCTTTCCAAAGATCGTCCAATCCTGACGCTTAAGCACTCCCAGATTCCTATGTATTTAGCTCATCTTTTTCAAAGTGAAAGGTGGAAAATAGTGCAAACGAGAGTGAAGCCATATTATTTCGTTGGGTACATGGTGGTTCGTGTCTTCGGAATAACGCATTATAGTCCGCGCGGAACTAGTTGGCCGCTCTGCCCATACACTCATGTACCGGCAGAGCGGCCAACTAGTTCCGCGCGGACTATAAGTGCCAGATGTGTTGCAGCGACGTGCGACGTCATAAGGCAGTAACAACGCTTCCCCTGTTTCTATAATAATGATAATATCTATGGACGCTTCACACCACGTCAGTCTGGCCCCGTGGTAAGTACCTGAAGGACTTGTGTTACTTGTACCAGACAACGGATATAATATATTTAATACTTTTATACTATACATAACATTATATTTAAGATTTTATTAAATGATACACATATTATTTAATACACATTACACATCCAAGACCCAGGAACATTGAAAACTTTTTGTTCCGTTGGCGGGATTCGAACCCGCGACCCCCGGTTTGAGCGCTGACATCACGCTCAACCACTGAGCCACAGAGGTCATCAGATCAGATTCTATAGTATCATTTTAACAATACAAAGCCTCAAATTAATCATCAAAGCCATTTTTGTAATTTTGCCTTGTCTTCGTTATTTATTAAAAGTAGGCGAATCACTTCTATCTGCGGTACATATTAAAAGTTTAATATTTCTATCATATCAATGGCCCCAACGAATAAACGTGCAATCGAAAAAAGACAACTTTTCAGGAAGACAAAAAAACGTTTGGAACCACATAACTTTGACTACATAATAAACAGACAAATAAAATGTATAATCAAATTAAAGGTAAAAAAAATATCTTTCAGCTCATATATTTATTAAAAATCAAATATTAACGGTTTACTACATATTTAAGAAAAACCATATTAAATTATTATTCTTGTGAACATTATGAGACTTGTTAACACTATTGTATCAATGCACGTTTATTCGTGTCATAAATGAAGTTTTAACAAGTGCAGTGAAATGTTGCATGGTATATTTTTTTCTCCTGAGCCATGCTCTGGTCATTTACACGCTTATTCTTGTATATTTTGTTGCTTTTACATGTTTGTAAAGATAAAAGCCCGTATATTAGTGTCAATAAGTTGATTCATTATTTATGTAATACGACCTTATTAGTGTATGGTATAAAATGTAAATCTATACTAATATTATAAAGTAGAAGAGTTTGTTTGTTTGAACGCGCCAATCTCAGGAACTACTGGTCCGATTTGAAAAATTCTTTCGTCGTTAGATGGTTCATTTATCGAGGACGGCTATAAACTATAAATTATCACTCTAAGACGAATAGAAGCGAAGAAACATAGGAAAATGTAGAAAAAACCGGGAAAATTATTTGAAGGCGCTTATCTCGCGATCTACTGGCTGAATTTTTAAGTTATTTGGCACAGATGTAGAGTAGACCATGATGTGAAAGAACATAGGCTATTTTTGCGGAAAAATGTACGGTTTCGGTAAAATTTCTCATTTATGCGGGCGAGGCCGCGTGGAAAGTCTAGTTAGCTAATATTTTCTTGTTGACGATTCAGTAAAAAATATTGTTGACCTATTGTTGTTGTTGATAAATATTGACCTACCTCGCGTTTATGCGTGGACACATACATATAAAATGGAGTACAACCTTGCTTATAGATCCTTCAAGAGAGAGATCAATCGGGCAAAGAAACAGCACGTCAATAGCATCGGTGAGAGACTCGAGTGCCTTTCTTTGGGAACCCGTGAATTCTGGTCTCTGGCCTAAGCTATTGAAGGGTATTTTTGAAAGCCATCCTACCATCCCTACAAGTAGGAAATGGATCGTTAGCCCACGACGCAAAATACAAAGACGATTTTCTGGGTAAGCTCCTTGCGTCAAACTCGACCCTTGATGACCTTGGGATAAAAACCGCCGACCATACCACGATGCAGGGGCATCATGTCGGATATAAGGTTACATCAGCGCTCAGTGTGAATAGCCCTGTGTGCCCTTGATATCCAAAAGTCGAGTGGGCCTGACGGAATTACTCCTATTGTGTTGAAAAAGTGTGCTCAGAGTTGGCTCCGGTCTTAACGCGTCGTTTTTGGTTCTCCTACTCTTCTGGCATTGTCCCGGCTTCTTAGAAGACAGCTTTAGTGTACTCAATCCCCAAAAAAAGGTGACCAAATCAACTCTCAGGTGACTCAAATCCTTCCAACTACAGACCAATTGCTAAAACCTCCGTCATCTCGAAGATAATGGAATCCATTATCAGCTCTTTCGATACTTGGGGAGGCCAGACATTACAAAGCGACAAACACGACAAACAGTATGGGTCGCTTGGCTGGTTATCTCTTGGCGTACTAAACTCATCGTTGGGCTCAGGTGATTGTGTGGAGAGGAGAGGCATTGGCTGTTAGTTTGGACATTGCGAAAGGCCTTTGATCGGTTTTGGCTCAAAGCGCTACTATCAAAGCTTCCATCATAATATGGGCTTCCCGAGAATTTATGCAAATAGGTCACAAGTTTTTTGGCAGATCAATGACATGTTACATTCCAATGTCATTTATTGCTATGCGGATGATAGTACAGGTGATGCCCTATCTACCGGCTTCCACCATATTTCTCGGCTAAATGTCATCGAGAGTCGAAACGAACTTATGTCTAAAATAGAGAATTCACAGGAAAAAGTCACTGAATGGGGTAGACGATACTTTTCTGATTCTGTTCTTAACAGGACGAGACAGTATTTCAGTCTGGACCAATGCACGCCATCGTTTCTGCAACTCTACAAGGTGCAGATTCGGCCTCATATTATGGAATACTGTTCTCATATCTGGGCAGAGACCACAAAATACCAACAAATCCCTTTGGATCGTATCCAACGAAGGGCCGCTCGAATTGTTGACTAACATAGCGTTTCAAACAGGCTGGACCCCTTAGAATTACGCCGAGATGTAAATAGCTTCACTTCGGTTGTATCACGGGGAGTGCTCTGAGGAATTGTTCGGAATCATACCTCCTGCAACATTTCGCCATCGTTCCACGTTAAAAATATACCATCCTCATAACCTTGATGAGTGGCAGTCTTCCACCGTGCTTTTTTTGCGTAACTTTCTGCCGCGCACTGTAAAATTTGGAATGAACTGTTACCAGCAGTATTTCCGGACCTATAAGATCTGCAAACCTTCAAGGAGAGAGCGTATTCCCTCTTAAAAAGACCGGCAACTCACCAGCAGCTCTTGTGATAAACTTTACAATAGCTCTTCGAATAACCTTTACAAAAGCAGGAAAGACAAGAGAAGTTAGTAAAAGATAAGATTAATAGAATAGCTGTGATTAATATATTCAAAGTTTCGCCATCTGCAATGAGGCATTAGTGGTAGAAGGCGCTTGCATTTTTACACGAATAATCGTGCAAGAGTTATAACCCGAAGGAAAAGATAGACACGAGCACCAGATTGTTTTAACACGTTTATTCTGGTGAACTCAAATAAACAAATAATCTGCAATAAGCGCATGTTTTATTATTAATGTGATATATGTTATTATTTTTTCCGTACAATAAAGATTTACATTGCTATGAAATCGTTATTTTAAGTAAAAAAAAATCAAAAAAATTTACATAGGTGTATCATCGTCCATGCAAACGAAAAATCAAAAATTTTTTTTTTTTGGGTAAGAGCTCTTGCACGTTTATTCGTTGGGGCCATCGATATTATTATGAATACTTGTAAATTAAATACTTCTTAGTTAAATACTTTAATACTTCTATTTAGTTCCATTATTTGGGTATACCTTTTCTCGCCCTTTTGTGTTCTCAATCGTGTAAGTGGCCGTCAGAGGCAGACTATCCTAAAACAACATCCTACTGTATGGTTAGCCGTATTATGTGCTTAACGTATGACATGTCACGGAATATTGATCTATTATTATTTGGTATAACGAAAAGAGTAATAGCTGTAGTGAGTAAAAAATATAGCTTAAGGGTTGATTCAGACCGCAACGCGACGCGTAGATGCATTTTTAAATTTATATGGATTTGACAGATTCGCAAGACGCAATTGAAATATATCAAATCCATACAAATTTATGCAGCGCCGCGCCTCGCCTCGCCTCGTCACGTTGCGGTCCGAATTGACCCTTAGACTTTGTTGTTTACTACGTCGTAGCACGTCTACACTTCGTAGCATGCGTAGCATCATATTAGTGCAGCGCTTCGTTATGTCAATTACTTTGTAGCACGTCTACAGTAGTGAGACATAATATTATACAATGCACATAATATTCTTACAACGTTTTTCACACAAAACCCAAAACCTGTTTATTTATACACATATTCAGACAACGTTTACAGGAACACCTAGCCTATATATATATATATATATATATATATATATATATATATATATATATATATATATATATATATATATATATATATATATATATATATATATATATATATAAAACTCAAAGGAGACTGACTGACATGGTGATCTATCAACGCACAGCCCAAACCACTGGACGGATCGGGTTGAAATTTGGCATGCGGGTAGATGTTATGACGTAGGCATCCGCTAAGAAATGATTTTGATTAATTCCAACCCCAAGGGGTTAAAATAGGGGATGAAACTTTGTATATAATAATACTTCTTAACGCGAGCGAAGCCGCCGGCAAAAGCTCGTGATTTCATATAATTCTATGGACATAATAACTCCAATATTTTTACAGCACTTTCAAAGTGAAAGAATATAATATTGTTCTTTTAAAACGCTAATGCACTGGTGTAATTGCTGGAGCGAACACTTTAGTCTTAATAGACCGTTGACAGAACAAATCGCGCCCATTACCGCCGCCGTGCGCCGTGATGGCGCTACGATTTACAGTTATTAGGGTCAGTTCATATTGCAACGTGACGAAAAGATGCGATGCAATTTAACATTGAAATTGGCAGCCCAACACGGCTCAGAAGTCTGTCAATTCAATGTGTATCTTTTTGTGCGTATAAAGTTTAATTAAAATGGCTAATTTGCATGACCTCTTCACATTTTTACAGTGTAAATTGACCCACACTAAAAACTTATAATCATTATAATATTAGGTACTACTTATTGTCCAACTTTTTGTCGAATAATTAGTTGTAAGACTTTTTCAAACTGAAACATTTATACCAGCGCTCAAATCCGAAAAAAAAGATCGCGTCAATTACATGAGGATATAGAAATATAAAAAATTAATTATACTTTTTTCGTATATTTTATATAAATTTTTTGTCGAGTGTTAAAGTAACAATTTAATGAGGGGTACATTGTACAAGTGACACGGAAAGATCTCGAAAGTTTGAACGAGGGCGAGAATTTACAGAGTCCGGAGTTGGGGCCAATTACGGCCCTACCCCCAAACTCTCAACTGCAATTGTGGCTAAAATTATACGAATTTTTGGCGAACTTCTTATCACATTAATTCCGTTATTAAATTTCAGATAAGTGAAATATCATTTTAATTTTTGGATTGCATGCTCCGAGTTTCGGGAATATTTAAATTAAATCTTATATAATATATATAATTCTGGTGTCACAATGTTATAGTTACCGTACTCCTCCGAAACGGCTTTACTGATTTTTATCAAATTTTATATGCATAATATTATTCAGTAGGTCTGAGAATCGGCTACTGGCTACTTTTTATATTGATAAGTGCATTTGTTGAATAAATAATAGTAAATTATTACAACTCGAGACTGACGGCGACCATTGTTTGTGCGACGGGATAGCGATGGTCGTTGCCATGGTGTCATACTTATTTAGTCACTTCAATAAAATAATATGGGCGAAATACTTTATATGGCAAAACAACATTTGCCGGGATCGCTAGTAATTTATAAATTCAAAATTAATATTAATGTTCATATCCTCGTAATATTTACGTCGCGTGGACGTAAAACTTTATCTACAAAAGTAATTTGAGTAAAATATAATGTTCGAGGCAGACATGCACGGCACGGACAGACATACAATCAAAATTAAAACTTTAAATGGAAGATCATTGGGAATCGCGTGCGCTTTGTCGTGTATGAAACGTGTATGAATAAATAATGCAATGCAAACATGCACACCGGCGATATATTCATTTATATCCTGATTTTAACGGACACCGAAAGTGCAGTATTACTTTTTTAGCTTCACGTTTTGCCCTCACAAATTTTGCATTACATTTCTATGACATTGTAGTATTAATCCCGTCAAGCTGGGTCATATTTTTAACTGACTTCCAAAAAGGAGGAGGTTATATGTTCGTCTGTTTATATATATATATATATATATATATATATATATATATATATATATATATATATATATATATATATATATATATATATATATATATATATATATATTTTTGTATGTTCAACCAATGTTCAACCATAACTTCGCCGTTTCTGAACCGATTTTCATGATTCTTTTGTTGTTGTACAGGGTTAAATCCGAGGTTGGTACCATGTTCACAAAAGTGGTGATCTGATGATGGGATCCATGAGGAATCGAGGGGACTCCTTGAAATTTATATGGGAACATATAGTGATTTCGATTTTTTCTGAAGTATTTCAGGCATATACTACCAAAAAGTAAGATTTTGCACCAGGATATATCCTGGTTCTGAAGGTACCCAACAGAACTTTTGAATCCTTATAGATACAAGTTTGAAGATTTTGGCTTTATTTAAACTACTCCAAGCAAATCCTACATTACTTGTCCTGAACATAGGCTAAATTTTATTTTGGAAATAATAGGGTTTCGTAAGATATTTGGGTTTTTCGGACGCCAGGTGAAAAGATCAACCAGAAAAGTTACTTATTTTGCGTACGCTGCCGAAACTATAAAAGATAGAACCATAAAATGTTATAAGTATTGTAGATCTTATAAATATCTACAAAAAAGTCCGCGACACACTATACTTATCTATGTCGAGTGAGGCAAAATAACCATTTTTTTTATTTAAAAACCTTGAATTTTTTGGACAACATTTAAACGCGTTTATTTTACTTATGCCATTAATCCTTATCAAAATAAATTATTTCATCACTAAGTACAGTTATGATTAAAATTGGACGTTTGGTTTTGAAATTATGGCGAAATTAAAATATTACGATAGTGGGCGTCACCAAGCGGGATGCGCTTGCGGATAATGACTGCGTCCGCGTCGTCGATGTCAGTGTCGGAGTCTGTGAATTGACCTGGGAATCATTTTGCTGACCGAGTCTTTCCTGGGTAGGCTTTTTGCAGCCGTAACCGACATCCACGCGGGCAGAGCCGCAGGCGACCGCTAGTAATATGTACAAGTCTAAGCTATATAATATTATTGCCTTGTCGTCTCATATTATGTAACTAAAAAGGGAAAAATTATTATTTTTTAACAAAAAATTAAAACCGACTTCCAAGGTAAAAACAAAAGTAATACTTAATCTTAATCTAAAAAGAATCAAATAATTCTTATTCCTTATTATAGTGGCGTCTTCAGGCTTCGCCTAAGCCTCAACTATTTCTGTACTCAATCTTCATGCTTTTGAAGTCGGTACCAGCTTACCTTAGCGTAATTGCTATGTCAAGGATCTCAGAACTTTTCCGGGCTGATACCGACTTCAAAAGCATGAAGATTGAGTACAGAAATAGTTGAGGCTTAGGCGAAGTCTGAAGACGCCACTATAATAAGGAATAAGAATTATTTGATTCTTTTTAGATTAAGATTAAGTATTACTTTTGTTTTTACCTTGGAAGTCGGTTTTAATTTTTTGTTAAAAAATAATAATATAGTATAACTTTTTTATACATTTTGTTAGATTTGATGAAGTAGTTGTCAAGAAAACAATGAAATCAAAGATGCATCATAATAATAAATTATTCTTGCCCACAACCACACCTCTTGCCTTAAAATCTATTACGGTCGCTTTCAGAGACATAATATTTTATTGATAACTTGACCTTAATTTCATGAAATGCGACAGATAATATAAGAGTTTGTATCAAAAACTTAATCGAATTAAAGGTAAGTAATCCTTAAAAGTCTTTGAGTGTGGCAGTTACTTTGAGTGATCAAATTTCAGTTCAATACCTAAACACTTAACTTAAAATCAGTAAGAGTTCCTGCCACTCTCAGAGTCAAATATTAATTACTTAACTGTAGTTAAATGAAGATTAATTACTAAACTGTAGTTAAATGAAGATTTTGGACATAAGTTCCATTCATTGTCTGTCAAACTCTTCATTAAATTGAAGTTTAAACATCAGTAAATTGTGTCTGATGGCGGCCGTAGGAGTTATATCACATCGCAAAAATATATCAAACTTTGCCACGATAATACTTTCGAAGCGATTGAAAACGATTTATCTGTAATAAAACATCGCAGGCACTCACACATACATATAGATTTAACACGTACGTGCTCTATTGTAATTGCTTTGGCGTGTTAAATCTAGGTTTTTACTACAGTATTGATTGATTCTTTTATAAGTAAATGCTTTTTCTATAGTACTCCAGTCAGACTTTGACCTTTTTCCCACCCACCCTCAGGGGTGCAGTTTTGTAAAATCAGTTCGAAGTCAACGCCCACAATATGATAATCTAGAACTTCCTAATTACTATTAGGACGTTTTTTTGTTATGTATTTTTATTCTAACGATAAAAGTGTAGCGGACATTTAAAATAGTAAATTATTTAATTCTTGCACTTCAAATAAACGTTGTTATTCTTATTCTTCTAATGCCTCTATGTGAAAGATTTGTCATTAAAAACTAAAGCTCTTGTACTTTAAAATGAAAATAATTCATCAAATTCTAATTACTACTGATTGCCTAGTCATTACTTTGATACTGATTGTGATATTCGACGAAATCCAAAATATCCTCCAATCCGACATCATTATCCAAATGGCGCATCATTATTTGCCGAAAGTTTTTTGTTTAGGCGAATTTAATTGGGAATATTATCCTGATTGGCTCAAACAAACGGGGAAACCCCGCGGGTATGTCACTAATTGGGATCGCTTTGGGGAATTCCATTATTTGGGACATATTTTTTTTTGCTGATAGAACCGTTATTGGTTTTGGATTTATTCAGTTCATGATATTAATTTGACTAATTTAGAAAATAATTATGTTGATAGCGTATTTTTCCATAGTAAAAGATTTTATAAAATATTATATTCACGAATTAGGTATGGTGTTGCGTTGTGTGCACACATAAAATACTGCATTAACCTATCAAGCCCCATAAGAGCACCGGTGATCGCGACAACAAGAGAATAACAAAAGATTTCCAAGAATCTGCTATCGAAGCATTCATTCAATATTTATTATTCTGATTCAATGTAAGAGGAACTAAAGAAACAAAATATAAATAAAACTCTGCTTAGTTTGATTAAATTATGTATGTTCGAGTGGGTTCGAGTTTCGAGAATGATTTAAAATTTGAAAAACTAGATAATATATAAATTAATTGTTAGGTCAAAATTATAATAGAATGTTTCAAAATGTATTAACAATTTCAGACTTTCGTACTTGCTTAGCATGGTAAACAAAGAAATAGTTTCTTTCTACGAAAGATTAGACAAAAGAAATCCGCCATTTTG
Source organism: Polyommatus iphigenia (assembly GCA_963422495.1). Classification (NCBI taxonomy): domain Eukaryota; kingdom Metazoa; phylum Arthropoda; class Insecta; order Lepidoptera; family Lycaenidae; genus Polyommatus; species Polyommatus iphigenia. The sequence goes on from OY730189.1 coordinate 1,422,339, forward strand.
TCACTAACATCTGTAAGTATTTCTTTTCAGTTTCTTATGCTGTCATGCTAAGTCTGCAGGACAATGTCTGTCGGGTAGTTAAAAAAAAAAGACGGGTTGCACTCCGGGAGTGCCGGCAGAAGTGAAAACTTGATTATTAACGTTGTGCATTATTTTTTTAACCCATTTTTTATGAAAATCGATTTTTAAAAAATGTTTTTTTTTTTAAATTAATCGAAACCATTACAATCAATTAAATTACTAACCCATTTTTTATGAAAATCGATTTTTAAAAAATCGATTTTTTTAATTAATCGAAACCCTTACAATTTTTTTAACCCATTTTTTATGAAAATCGATTTTTAAAAATCGATTTTTTTAATTAATCGAAACCATCAGACAGACAGATCGATGTTACAACACTACTCTCCAACCGTCTTACGGTTTTTCGATCAGCACGAGAATCTGACGCGAGTTTCACAGTTTTCATCCATCCAACAAAAGTGCTCAACGCCGCTAAAGAAGTTTTCACTTCAAAGAATCGCAGGTAATACCTACGAGTATACGTGACAGGATTCACCAACCATTAGTGAAAATGAGTGTGTACAAAGGCGCGGCAGATTATTGCCGATCGCCGAACAAACATACCCTGCCCACTGATCGGTTAACATTACGCGTTTTAGTGACGAAAATCGTGACAAAGACTTGCTAACGCGTATTTTACTATTAGACCCGGCAAACTTACCCTGCTTTGGCATGGTAATAGTTTAAACTTTTTTATCTAACTTATCGTTTTTCTTTTTTACGCAAAAACTGTTGAATATAATATTATATTATAATACTAGATGACGCCCGCAACTCCGTTGCGCCAAAAATCGTTTATCGCGCGGGAGCCGTACACTTTCCCATTTATAATATTAGTATGGATATATATTATAATATATTCAACAGTTTTTGCAAAAGAAGTAAAGAATGAAGAGAGCTCAAGCTAAATATAGAATAAGAAAACCTTTACCTTTTAAACTTGAATGTATGAAGCGAAATAAGGCGTAACACGTCACTCATGATAAAAGAAAAACACAAAGAAAGTAGAAGGGTAGTTCGCGCCATATTTTACAGATTTAACAAACACTTAGCTCTCAAACAACGCGAAAAGAAAAATTAGTCTTGCGAATGTATCAGAGTTTTGTAAGCAAATTTCACCCCTCGTCAGGGATTTCACACGAAACTGCGGCGTCGCATCGGTAAAACGCACGACTCGTCCAAAATATATATGTTGTGATTGCAACGAATCGTACATTTTCTAGAACATTTTTAGAACTCACATGAACACATAATTAAAATTTATTTTCTATTTATAAAATGTACTAATAATAATAATTAAAGAAAGGAACTCATACCTTACTAATCAGTGTCGACTAATGATAAAAGATGTTCACTATTCAAAACAAATATGATAATAGGTAATTATAGTTAAACAAAATATATGGGTCTGTCGTTATGTTTATCAATTATCTATATATACCTGTCAGCGCACAAACCGCGATACCCATATGGACAAAATTGTATTACACAATAATTATTAGAGTTATTTAATTGATGATAAATGATCTGATCTAAAATTGTATCTGTAGAAAGTATAAAGAGTACTTTTTATTGCTGCAAAATGTAGGAAGTTGCGGCAACATCTAGTAAGCATACAAGTGGAAACTAACGTCGCGACGCCGTGTTTTGCGATTCGCGGCTCCGTGTGCAAGCCCATAACATAATATTTCCCCTGTCACGTCAATATGTAATTCCAATTTTATGGATTTTGCTCGAAAATATACGAAAAATATACTTATTCAACACACGACAACGCTAATTTTATTTCAAGAGCTCGTAACATTTTTATATTTATGTCACAAAGTTAAGGAGTTGCTTTTCCAATATTTAACATAAATATTGTAATACAATACCTGTATGTTCGCTTTAAAATTAAAGAGGAATCAAAAGTAAAAGGAAATAGACTAATTTCAAAAGTGGCCAAGTGTACTAAGATAATATTTTGCGTGTTTAATCATTTAGACTTATTGATTTACAAAATAAAATACTTTACTGTGAGCTTTCACTCCGTTCAGGAATTAAATCTGTATATTTTGATACTTACTTTCAGTGATTTGAGCTGTGTTTTGATTTGAACATTTTGTAAAGTGTGTCTTTATTCTATCATTTCTTTTAACACGTTTTCAACCGGCTTCCCCCACAAATCATCACATTAAGATACGTTAAAGACCCGCAATCACTTACCAACTCCATTTCAGCTAAGTAGAGTTATTAGCGATAACGATGTCATTATAATACTTTCTTTTGTCACTTTATTAGGCCATTACGGAAGCTTTCGCGCAATCTTAGCCCCTTTTTCGTCGTGGTACGGTTTAACATTGCGTAGCCGTGGTTTTGAATAAAAATTTGCATCACAATCGAACACGCATGGTGACTTTACATTTTCGCACAGCGTGTAAGTAAATGTTAATGTATATTGTATATTTTAGATTATTGTGTTGGTACAATGTAAAATTATTATGATTCTGTATCCTCACTTCCTTAATTAATACAATAATATAAATGAGAATGTGCCTGTCTATTATCTCTTCATGATTAAATGGTTGAACGGATTTAAGTAGATGGAATCCCACCAAAAACATAAATGTAAAAAGGGAGAGCCAAGCTCAATAAAAACATTATGCTTGTCTATGGACTGCGCCGTAAAAAGAATGGAGATCTAAATGAGTGCCAAGTTCCATGGAAAATCGAAATATGTATGTATAGGAACCAAATAACATTATGAACAAATACGAGTAATAGAGTATATTTCTTTGCTTTATTGAATATAATATCTATAACAATTGATGTTATTTTAAATAATGTGAGATCTTAAACTAGATTAGATTTGACTTGGCTAGTTTTCATCAGAATTAAAATGTTCAATAACTTTATAAAATGACTGATGTAATGAAAAGTCTCATTATATGAGCCAAATTTGAAACGTTTATGTTAAATAGTTTTTGAATTATGAGGGGGTCAAACGGTTCGTGTAATATTACACACGGTGCTGCTCGCCAGTTCTGTTTTACTTGAACTTGGCTTGACACGCTACCGCGTGTCTAGATATGAAGATGATTTGAGAAACGGCAAAGGACATAGCGTTAAACGAATTTCTGTGCAATGTAATTACGGGCGTCAAAGCTACTAATAATAAAGTTGCCAAATCCTCTTACTCAATTAGAATAATATTTAAGGGATTTTGCACTTCACCTTCTTCCTTTCTTTTCCTTCCTTAAATTAAGCTTATGAATGATATGTGATAACACTGACAACCAAAAAAATAATTGGCCAAGTGCGAGTCGGACTCGCGCGCCATAGGTCCGTTGTGTTCTTGGTGGCTCATGATGGACAGCCATGATTGCGAAGTGTTTCTATCGTGAAAATTGACGTAGAACTTGGGTAAGTATTAACAAATATACCCTTCTACATAATAATCACGGGCCAAAAAAGAGAGGCCGTATATGATCCCAGTTACAGATAAGGGGGCGGCTGAAGTAAAATAACCTGTGAAAATTTCAACTCTCTAGCTATTACCGTTCTTGAGTTACAGCCTGGAGACAGACGGACAGACATCGAAGTCTCAGTAATGGTGTCCCGTTTTTACTCTTTGGGTACGGAACCCTAAAAATGATCTTATAATTCATTTGACAATAAGCGAAGACTATATTTTTTTAAACTATATATATATACTAAATTATATTTGCGAGGGTCTGTACTAGCGAAAACACGATATTTTTCGGCAACGCACCCGCAGCTTTTCTGATGTTGCGAGAGTACATGGGCGACGGTAGTTGCTTACCATCAAGTGACCCGATTGCTCGTTTGCCCCCTTATTTTATGAAAAAAATCTTAAAATTTAGATATAGAAAAAGTCACCAAGATGCATCTAAATTTTACGAATATTTCATTTTTTTACAACGGTGAATTCAACTGAGTCAATATTTTAATAATAATACAAAATTCTATCACCGAGGGGCTGTACTAGCGGATTTTTAAAAAGTTGTATATTTATCGATTTATTAAGAAATATGGCATACTAGACGTTCCGCGCGGCTTCGCCCGCGTAAATTAAATATTTCACAGAAAAATTAGTCCACAAAAATTGCCTATGATTCCTTCACGTGGTCTACTTCTTATCTGTGCCAAATAACAGAAAAATTTGCTCCAGTAGTTCGTGAGATAAGCGCTTTCAAATAATTTCCCCCGTTTTTTCCACATTTTCCTATATTTCTTCGCTCCTATTAGTTCTAGCGTGATAAAATATAGCCTACAGCTGTCCTCGATAAATGGGCTATCTAACACTGAAAAAAATTCCAAATCGGACCAGTAGTTCCTGAGAATAGCGCGTTCAAATAAGCCCTTTCAAATAATTTCCCATAATTTCCCCCGGTTTTTCCATATTTTCCTCTATTTCTTCAGTCTTAGCGTGATAAAATATAGACTTTAGCTTTCCTTGATAAATGGGCTATCTAACACCGAAATAACTTTTTAAATCGGACTAGTAGTTCCTGAGATTAGCGCGTTCAAACAAACAAACGAACTCTTCCGCTTTATAATATTAAAGTATAGATGATGAAGGATGGGCGTAAGAGAAGGAAGATATATGATGTTTTGCTTTATTCGCCCTCCTATGCTATTCTATTCAATCTTCTATAATAATTTAGATACGAAAATATTTTGTCAATACATATTATGACCCAATTTTAGTATGTAATTAACTTTTTATAAAGAAATAGAACTGGGTTAACTTATTTTTGTAACTGAAAATTATATAATATAATAAATACCATGAAGTATTTGTATGAATACTATAATTATTTTCGTTGTAACTTGTAAGCTTGTTATTATGGTGTGGTAATATTGGACTGTGATGTCAAAACCAACGTCCTTCTTCACAGCTGACACAAAGGGTATATATAAGAAGAGGGGAGTTGAAACGCCTTGGTCCAGTGGCATAGAGCGTGGCTTTTGACTCCAAGCTTGAAGGTTCGATTCCCGCGTTGGAATATTGTTGGTTCCTAGTTTGGATAGGATTGTCTGACGAGCAAGATGATGACATCCATCAGGGTTATGAGAGTAACGGAAGAGCGAGTCCTGTTGGTGACACTCAATATTTTAATAAAACAGACTACCATCACAGAAATCAGAGTCTATTTCGGGCAAACAAAATCAAAAGCCTTTTCACTTGATAATTTTACTACAAGTTTTATATAAAATTGCATTAAAAACAAGCTATTTAAAATCTGCAGCCATAATTTAATGTTATGACATGCATCTATAAAAGTGTCAGTACGGTTATAAAATAAAAAATCAATACCAGTAAGTGAGCCAAGTAGAATTAAAATAATTGTATCTGTTTACGTCATGTCTGAACTCTGGCCTAAAATAGACAAGACCTTTACACGCGTTGTGGATGATTTATACAGTATTTACAAAGCTAAGTAACCACTCTTATAATAATATAGTGCGTGGGATAAGATTTTAAATGTTCGTATGGTTGCCCAAGCACACGGCATTCTCGCAACAGTCGGCCTAGTTCAGAGGAATAAGCAGGTACTTCTGGGTCTAACCATGTGCGGGTTTCCTTACGATCTTTTCCTTCGCCGTACGAGCGTCCGTATTAAGTACTTGAGATCTGAAAATGTCTCATTGGTACACGCCTCCGCCTGCACCCTCTCGAGTGCGAACCAAAGGTCTACCCACGCTCTATAACCTAAATTAACACACAAATATACACATCGATGTAAAATATACCTAATCAATGGGCATTGTCCAAAAAAATCACATGTACTTTTTATATTTTTTTTCGTTAAGATACGGTATTTTAAGAATATAAATTAAATAATTTTGAAATTCATTGGCTAGTTTTTTCTCAATAAATTTTTAAAGTTTCGCTCTGACGTCATCATCGGCGGCCAATTGACCTCACAGTATGTTTTAAATTTCCTTTCAATCTTATTTATAATGGCTGGTTCGTCAAATGCAAGTTCTCATTATGTGAAAGCTGATACAAGAAGCTTACCAAAAGTTCGAAACGTAATGTTGGTCGAATTTATTGCTAATTTAACGCCATTGAAGGTCAAACTAAGGTTAAACATATTTGTTCAAAAATATAAGTAACCAATGGGTATTTTTTTCGTTTACATACAGAAAAACGATCACTGACCTTATTCCTCCAAATGTTTTTGTAATGAGCAAAATTAAAAAAAAATTGACAATCCCCATTAAAGTCACTAGGGCCCTCATAACCCACTTACAAACAATTGTATCTGTAATCTACTTTCTATGATATTAATCTATGACAAATTGCTGTACACAAAAACCTAATTTGTGAAAGTATGGAATCAGTTTTTTTTTTGTGGATGACATAATATATACCTTTACCTACAATACATATTCTGACTTGGCTTGTCGACAGATACTAGTCGCATAGGAAACTGTCATGGAATAAAGCCTAAAAAACCGGTCAAGTGCGTGTCAGGCCACGCGCAATATAGGGTTCCGTAGTACCGCTAGTTTTTGATAATTTTTGTATCGTCAATGAATGTCCATTTATAATGTGTTTTACACTACTAACAGCATCATCTCAGTTCCATTCGAAGGAATTTGAGCGAAAAGTTCCTTAAATACTTCGCCGAATATTTTTTTTTTAGTTGATCGACTATTAATACTTAACTCAATAACTTTGAAGTCGAGTTAGCCGTGATAGTTTTCCTTTTAAATTCCGCATATTTCCTACTCCCGTAAATTTTTCCACATTTCCAGAAATAACCATTTAGCTGGTAGAAGGGGACACTGGACTCTAATGATTTTTTCCACTTTAAAACTTCATATTTCACAAATGGATTCATAAATCGGAAAACGATTTATAAATACTCATAATATTTTTAAAAACCCTATCCAACAACACCCCACACGATGGGGTGTTGTTGGATAGGGTGGACGCGAAAAAAAATCATCCCCGCTTGACATAGAGGAGGTACCATAAAAAAAATCTGGATTTTATAAACCATTGTTTTATTTATTGGCAACATTAAAATGTGCATTCATGCCAAATTACAACTTTGTAGGTCCTATAGTCTCTGAGCAAATCCACGGATAGACAGACGGACAGACGGACAGACGGACAGACGGACAGACGGACAGACAGACAAGCGGACAGACGGACAGACAGACAAACAGACAGACGGACAGACGGATGGACAGAACTAAACCATAAGGGTTCTTTGTTGACTACTTAACCCTAAAAAGAGAGAAGTTTGAAATAACCCGCCCAAATTACCTATTTTCGCCAACTGCTTATGAAATAGTTTCTTCTATAACTTTTTACAAGTTAACACGAGTCTTGTTTATATTATACAAGCTGACCCGGCAAGCGTTGTTTTGCTATATAAATTATTTCTAGTATCAATTTAAAAAGTAGATAAAAACTTATTCTCAGGCCTAACGAATATACATACAAAATTTCATTAAAATCGGTTGAGCCGCTTTGGAGGAGTTCGCGCACAAACAATGTGACACGAGAATTTTATTTATTAGATCTTTAGTGCTTAGAGTGTACAACTGTGCAGTTCGGCCCTAAAGACGTAACAACATCGTTTCGTGTGGTTTCGTGTTACCTACAAAATACGTCGGTTATGTCGTCGTTTTATATTATTTTATGTATTCTGTTTATAATTCGTAACACGTGTAATCTGCGACAATCATTAGCGGTTACAAAGTGATGCTATTAAGACGAAAGGACGAAAATGTGGATAACGAAATATTGCGGTGTGGTTTGAGTTATAAGACGTAGAGATTTGAAATTTGATTATATTAAATATACAAATTGCGTACTATCTCGTTTATTTAACTTACTTTACAAACTACAAATCTTTTTGTCTTCTGCTTTTGAATGTTTGTTTGTTCTTTCATAATTATATGTTTCTAAATTTTATAATAATTTTCATCTAAATAAGTTATACATCATACTACTGCTATCGTTTAACACTTAATATTAAATCGTTAAAAATATATTTGTATGCAGAGTTATTGATAGATTTACTGATTTCGATTATATTCGATGTGATCAAGCTCTAATAACATTTTATTCTTATTCAATAAGATTACACGCTACTTTACTTTGGATCTACAACCACTACACATAAAATCTTATAACTTAACCCACGCAAAACTCCTTACACTGTAAAGTTACAGTAGTAAGTAACATAAGTAAGCTAAGACGCAATATCTTATAACTTAGACCACAAACCACGCAACATCTTATAACTTAAGCCCCGGCCAGGAGAGTTGTCATAGAGCATTACACGGCCCCGACGCATGTTATCTTGTTTAGTCAGACGCGACGTATTCGATTACCGACGTAGCGACACGTTATTAATATACTGTTATTTCGGCACTATGTTCCTTAGATGAAACGGGATATAAGGATATGAAATTATATATTGTTGTACGCGTTAAGATATTTGAAGTAAATATCTTTATCCTCCATATAAAAGCTCAACACTACTTACCGATAAACCACTTTCAAAATCTTCTCCACTAATTGGCTTGGGCTAGTAGATTTTAGGAACTCCCCGAGATTTTTAAGAAGACAGGCATTAAGTAATATACTTCGTCAAAACAATCTTAAATCGTAATTACCTAGTACATTTTAAAGGGTGGGACCCACATGGTGCAAAATAATATGCTAATGCAAACGAGATACCGATTAAAGCATATAAAACATAGCGATTTAAAGCAGACACCGTAATTTCTCTCTAGACAGTGAACCGTACGTAAGACATAAATAAATTTTTATTCTAACAGCCTGTCCACGTTTTCCAACGTAGATATTATGTGGTCATGATAGGCAAAAACAGAAGATCACTTACTGATCTTTACTCTCCCATTATCAAAGCCGATTGTATACATATAATATACTGACTTATCCATCTTTCCTTAGTTATCCATCTCAACGTGAATGCCTTTATGTCTTCACTTTCATCTTATTGTATATTTTCAGCTAAAGAAATTCTTATGATTTTAAGGTAAAATGAACAGTTTTACAACAGTGGAGCATTATGCGCGCGACAATGGATTTCTATGGAGGCCATATTGAAAGAACTTTGGATGAAAACCATCGTTTTTGTAAAGGCTTTGTAATGTATGAAATTACTTGCCCAATCAGTCTTACCCGGATGTTATGTTTGAATACCAGCTTTTTGTGTCAGAAAAGAGTAGATCAGATTATAATTTATTATTAGTAGACCCAGTAAACGTTGTTTTTTTTTTTGTTGTCTTATACTCATGAAACTTTTTCAAAAACCTCTTTATATATTAAAAAAACTACATCAAAATTCGTTGCGTCTCCACTGCAGTAGGCGTGATTTTGGCAGTTTGGTATGCGACCCTTGGCGCTTGAGATAACTAGCACTTGGAGGTTTTAACATTTTAACTAGATAACTAATATTATAACGAGATAACTAACACTTAGAGATTTAACGTTTTAACTGATATCCAAAAAGGAGGACGTTCTGTGTTTGTGGATATTTTTATGACGTCAAAACGCTCGGAATGAACACATTCTGTGACTTTTGTTGGAGTAACTATAAATGATTGTTACTAAACGATTGTTACTATACATGTGCTGCCACGCTATGGTCTGCCGGAGAGGTCCACCTGTGCAGGTATGCCTGCGCAGGTAAACCGGAATGATGTGTGGGAGTAGACCTGTGCAGTTTTTTGAGCCTGCGCAGGCGATCGGTGCAAAATCGAAAATCAATTCTTTCGAGTAATACCTGCGCAGGCATAACTGCACAGGTGATCTCTCCGGTAGACCGTAGCGTGTATGGCCACTATACGAGGTGTGTATATAGGAAAATGTGCAGAAACTTATAGCCTTCTAGCGTTTAAAATCTAAAACTTGTGCTGTATTATTTATTTGACATGTGCTGTCAGTTACAGTTCCCGCACATTCCATATATAGACTAGGCGTGTGAAGTAAAAAATAGAACTCGTACAAAATAAATAGTAAAAAACATTCACAAAGCATTGTTTAGCGGCGCCCAATCAAATGTATTGAGACCTCCCGATCCGGTTTATTCGCGCGTGTGTAGAGCCCAAAGGGTTTTTACACAAAACTACGATGTCGTGTATGGCTGACATAATCCATATTCATACTAATATTATGAATGCGAAAGTGTGTCTGTCTGTCCGTCTGTGTGTCAGTCTGATCTCTTCACGCTTTAACTGCTGAACCAATTTTGGTGAAATTTTTACGTAGTACGCAGATAACTAATCCGCACGCACTGACACAATCAATACGTATAAAAATTATACGCATACCGCTACGCGTTATCCAAAAATAATTTCTATAATTTTATACATCGGGCGATCAGTGCCAACAGGTGTGCGAAGCTGTCAGTGTAATACTGAAATCGGCCTAAGTATGTCGTCGCAAAGAATGAAAGATTTTGATTTGCCACCAGGTGCCGCTATGTAGCCTTAGGGTCTATCGTGTCAAACTGCTGTAATATGTCACGATATAGCTGTCATGTGACACGATAATATGCCTATTTGACACGATAGCCCCTCAGGCTACATAGCGGCACCTGGTGGTCAATAGAATATCAAAAACTGAATATAAATTTGTGTTATAAACTCTGGCAGTGCTCTGTCCTTTGTATGTTTAATAAAGATGTTTTTATTTTATTTATTTTAAAAACCCTCATCGAATTACTTGGCGCATTTTTTTTAAGAAACCGCACCGATGTTTTACACAGCCCATGTATTATTTACCGTCATATTTTCGCACCGAGTCTTTTGTGTACAAGCCCCTTTGTGTGCAAGCCTTTAAATAGCTCTATCGTGGTTTATTCTACCGTTCTAGTCGAGTTTAGAGGTCTTATATAAATAGTAAAGTTTTTCGCTCGCCCGCCAAACTTCGTGCAAATGTATGGCGTAAGTTTTATTTTATTTGGCGTTCTCTATCATATGGCTCACTGGTGGAGCGCATACTGCTCAAAGTCGGAGGTCGCGAGTTTGAATCCCGTCAAAAAAATTTTGTCTAAATCGTGGATATGTGTATTAAAAATGTATGTTATAATAACATTATATTCACGTTGTCTAGTATACGACAACGGAAATATATAATTACTGTTGTGAAACGTATATAGACAATATTATTATATTATCGTCCATACATATAGATGTATAGACTTATAATATTGTAAAAGCGAATGTGTTTGTCTGCTGTCTGTCTGTCTGTCTGTTACCTCTTCACGCTCAAACCGCTGAGCTAAATTTTGATAAGGAGATACTTTGAGTCCCGGGAAAGGACATAGAATACATTTATCCGTGATCACTGATCACAGTTCCGCGCAATAAACGCATTTTGGGCGCAAAGAAGTTGCGGGCGTCATCTAATTATGTCAGATGTTATTTAAAAAATAGCAAGCATTAATTTTTAATGAAAAAGTTTAAACACAAAAATTTTCCTCCGTTTGTTCAATCGTTATAGTTCTACGGAAATAACAATGATACTGACGAAGTATAAACTAATATAAAATCGGTGCTCGGCGGCCATTGTAATTTGTCAGTTTAATGTTATTCCAGTTTCCAACAGAATCCAACTTTCGACACGTTTGTAATGAACGCAATGGCTAACGTATTACATTGCTATTGCTTTTGAATTTCCCATTTATATGAATTTCGGATCTGCCTAGGGAGGGGCAAAGTCTATCGATATTTTTAATCGACTTCCACAAAAATGGAGGAGCCTCCGTCTTTATATGGATATTTTTATTTACTTTTACCGCTGTCCCGGTGAACTTCGTGTCACTTAGAAACCTTCCCTGGACTTCAAAGATTATTTTTTAAGACTAAAATCAGCCCAATCAGTTCAGCCGTTTTCGAGTTTTAGCGCAACTAACACATTTGAAAATCCATTTTTATTTATAAGAAGATATAGATGTGACTCATGGATTCATTCAATCATATTTGTGGCCTCTGTGATACAGTAGCCCTTAACTTGGAGATCGTGGGTTCGATGTGTTTGATGAAAAAATGCGTTGGATGTAAAAATTTGGTCCTGTGCCTGAATATCGCTTCAGTCATCCGTTAATTTATCGGTTCAATCGCCATGAAAATATTTTGTATTAATATTTTAACCAGAAAATCGGTTAACAAACGGCGGAGTAATCGTTGAACATAAAAAAACGAACATACCCCCCCCCCCCATTTTTAAAGTCGGTTAAAATTGTAGCCTATGTGCTATTCTGATGTATAAGCTATATTATTGTAAAGTTTCATTAAAATCCATTCAGTAGTTTTTGCGTGAAAGAGTAACAAAGTACATCCATAGGTCCATACATCCACACATCCATACATACAAACTTTCGCCTTTATAATATTAGTAGGATCCTTCGATTGCGGGTTCTTGGAAATCTATTGTTATTCTTTTGTTGTCGCGGTCGCCGGTGTCCTTATGGGGATTGATAGGTTAACTGGTACCTTAACTTACAATAGACAAACGTATGAACGGTCCATAATGGCAAAGCTTAAAACATTTTTGTAGCGGCCTTTTCAGGCTTATTGTAAGTTACGTTATGTTATTACGAAAGTTTGAAGAAAAAGAGAGTAAAAACTTTTAGCGCTAACAACATGCGTGTCTAATATAATTTTTTATTGTTGACTCAACTTTAAGTATTTCTACCGTTTTTCCTCTTAAAAAACTTTAAATTATTGCTGGAATAATCTTGGCGTCTTATTTCCTTTTTTTTCTTCCAAACGCGTTTAAATTTAATGTTTAAAATAACGACCTCCGTGGCTCAATGGTTAGAGTGTGTGGCAACTCAAGCCAGGGGTCGCGGGTTTGAATCCCGCCGACGGAACAAAAAGTTTTTCAATGTTCCTGGGTCATGGATGTGTATTAAATATGTGTATGATTTAATAAAAATCGTAAATATATACAGTATAGTATAAAAGTATTAAATATATTTCCGTCGTCTGGTACCTGTAACACAAGTCCTTCAGGTACTTAGAACGGGGCCAGACTGACGTGGTGTGAAGCGTCCATAGACATTAAAAACATTAAAATAAATATAAATTAGCCGCATATTTTTGTGGGATAAAAGTGTTCTATGTCCTTTCCCGGGACTCAAAATATCTGCATGCTAAATTTCATCAAAATATGTTCAGCGGCTTAATGGTGAGGAGTTAACAGACAGAAACACCTTCGTTTGATTATATTAGTATAGCTATAGATAATATTTTATCGTAATAATAAGTACATCCCTAGCTCACCCTTGTGTGAAATTCAGCCACGCTTTAACAACATTAACTGTTATAAACTATCCTACAAATGTGTAATGTTTTTCTTTCGTTAGAACTATTAACTTTTATTCACAAACACTGGAAGTGTTATTTTATTACAAATATGATTTACTTGTGATTGTACATATTACAATAATTTCGTATAGTTTAAAACTGTTTGTTTGAAATAGTTTATTAATTGAGTAATAAAGTTTTGATGCCATAAAATAAAGTAAGGTCCATCTTTTTTTATTTTATTTAGGAGCCTCAAAAGACGATTTTTCGACCAAACAAGTTCATACATTTCAGATGTTTATATTTAGTTAAATCGTGGTGATATCAGAAACTTCGATAGTGCTATTCAGGACTCCGCACTTTAGAACCAATACAATGTTTATTTCGTGCGCTTTTAACCCGTTACCACATTTACGTGAATGAAAATGTCATAATAGAATTTGAAAATGCAAGCGAAAATGACCCAAAAATACACTTGTTAGTAGTACTTGTATTTAGTATTGTTAAGGTGCTCCCTCACCGGGAACATTCGCTTGTAATGTAACGTTACAGAGTCGAGTACAATGCGCACCTTGTAATGATACAAAACCGATGTACTGTCGGTTCTTGGTGGAAATTCATTTTATACACAAATAAAACACAATATTACTTGCACTTTTTCCACTATATTCATTAATTACAATTTAAACACGATCGCTTTCGAAATAAATCATCGTTCATCGTCGAGCATTACAATGCACACCTTGTAATGATACCGTGTGTAATATCATTGATACAACTTGTAACATCAACTAGCTATGGAATGTTAAATTACACGCGAATGCTCGTCAGTCAGGGAGGTAGTATTGTAATGTAATGCTCAAAGTCGAATCTTTAATGTAGCATTGCACGTGTAATGTAATGCTCAAAGAGAATCTAAAATGTTACATTACAAGTGGATGCTCGCGGTAAGGGAGCACCTTTATGTTATATGTTATTTAGGGACAGTTCACACCATAACAATATTTAAATGTCGAACGGCATTTTACTAGTCGACATTTTAATTTCGTATCATTTAATAGTGTGTAGTCACACTATTAAATGATACCAAGTTAAAATAACTCTCGTAAGGCATTATTGTAAGGAAGAAATAGTTCCCTTCCTTACACCTACTCTCGTAAGGCATTGGCCTTACGAGAGTTATTTTAACTTGTAGGGAAATATTTTGATGAAGATTGTTATTAAATTAGCTGCTCCCAAGACCCAAGTATTCAGATCAAGTGAGTTCTACTAGTAACCCACCTCGGCTTCGCTCGAGAACAACATCTCTGAAACGATCGAGACTTTATATGCTTTTATTTACTTTTACCCGTTGTTTGAAATGGATTCTTTCAAGGTGATATACTAAAGAACAAACAAAACAAACCCGCTGGGTCTGGTCGGCCTGCTATCAGTTCAACCAGAACGATCGGCCTTACTGTATATGGGGGCCTTAAAATAATATTATACAGAACCATTAATATATCAAAGCTCAAGTATCGTCCTTTATGCTAGAAATTAATTCGCTAGATTTATTTTGAAACTACTATACCCTATTTCACGCTTAGACGGGTAAAAAATGGTCTCCTTCATGAATTAAGTTCAAGTTTGCGAAGTAAAATTCAATAAAAAGCGTTTAACGTCGTTCTCTAATTAAAGGCGCCTCATCGCGGTAATGAAACTGTCGGCTCACTGTGCGCCAACTACTTGACGATCAACATCAATATCAACAACATCAATATTAACATCATCAATATAACACCATCGACTCAATTGGTTGGTGTGTGGCAGCTGAAACCGGGGGTCGCGGGTTTGAATCCCGCCGACGGAACAAAAAGTTTTCAAAGTTCCTGGGTCATGGCGGTGTGTTATATATATATATATATATATATTGACGACCTTTGTGGCTCAATGGGTATATATTATATCTCCGTTGTCTGGTACCCGTTATAACACAAGTCCTTCAGTTACTTAGCACGGGTCCAGACTGACGTGGTGTGAAGCGTACAAAATAGCTCAGTTTAATTCATACTCAAATACTCAAATTGAACAGACTCTGTAACTCCTATAATATAATATTACTAGCTGTCCCGGCAGACGTTGCTTTGCCATATCTGGGGGCACGGCAGTGCCCCAGCCAAGCTTTTTAGTAAAGGCACGGCCGTACCATACTTTTCTCGAAGCGGTTCGCGGCTATTTCACACCCCCTTTATCTTCGATGTTAACAAAGCTAGGCATTTAAAATTTCGGTCACTAGGAGCAAGTATTAAAACTAGCTTAACCTCCAAATTACATGAAATTTCGATAAATAGTTTATTAGTTACGGATGGTCAAAGATACTACATTTTGTCACTCACTGACTGACAGATCATCAAAATTCTAAGGTACTTCTAGCAGCCTTAGAACCTTGAAATTTGGTACCCGGACAGGTATTTATTCACAATGAAAGGAAAAATTATGAAACTGGCCAAGTGCGAGTCGGACTGGCGTACATAGGGTTCCGTACCGTAAATTTGTAAGGGAGCCCCCCTAAAACAATAAGTTTATTTAATTTTTATTATTATTTATTGAAGTTAACATATAATTGAGCGTTTTCTGAAATTTTCAAAAACCTTAGTGTTACCATTATGGATATAGAGCAAAAAAAGGGAAAAAATCGTGTTTGTTGTATGAGGCCATTAAGAATTTATTTTATTTTGATTGGACTATTAGCTTCTATAATAACACCAAAAATACATAATTTGTGAAAATTGCAACTACCTAGCTATTGCGGTTATCGAGATCCAGCCTGGTGAGTGGTGACATACGGATGGATGATGGGCAGACAGCGAAGACTTATTATTAATAATAGGGTCCCGTTTTCATCATTTGGGCAGGGAAACCTAAAAACTGATTTTGAAAAATAATATAATATTATTATTATAGTACTTAATTAAATAAAAAAATATATGTTTGTAACTTTGCAAGAACAGAATGAGTTTCGACTGCATAATATTTGTTTGACGTACAAAAGGCTTTAAGTTAGTTATGTACTTAATGAAATGGTATTCATTAAATAAAAAATAATATTAACAACGTTAATAATGAAACAATAATTAAATGCAAAATACAAATGTAATTACTAATCAGTACTGAGATATACACTCCTTTATACGTGCTCGACATAATATGGGAGTTATAAGTTATCACAGGAAATAAGGTGTGCTCTTTTCCTGCGAGGAACGTCGAGATAGTTATAACAGTGCTGCTATATTGTGTTCAACGGTAGTACTAAAAATGACCATCTTCTAGTATTAGCTTAAGAGTCCATTATATAACATGAATATAATAATCGACTCAGAACTAAGAAGTATTTACGTTACGTTGTGCACTTATAGAACTAACGAAGCCTCAAAGAAAAAATATAAAGGAGATAGGGAATGGGTGCTAAGGTCTGGGGGCACGGCATAAGTACAGAAAAGTTATAAAGTGACCTGAAAAGAAAAGAAAAAACCTTCAAAAAAGAAATGAAATCCCACCAAAACATGAAATGTAAAAGGAGCCAAGCAAAATATTGCATAGCTATTCAATACTTCTGTCGTAAAAAGTTATCAGATCACATTCAAGCCAAGCCTTCAACTTATTTTGTAATTTAAATCAACATTCAGTAAATGTATCAATAGATTTCTTTATTTTATTATTATTATAGTGGCTTGGCAATGAGCACAATATAAACAAATATAAAACTGCAAATTGGGAGGAGTTCATACTTACGCAGACGGCAAGCGTAAAGTGTTTTAGTATGTAACGACGCATGTGGCCGATGGTACCCATATAAATCCAATTAGTAGCTGATTATTTCTCTAGTGCTCATTGCCAAGTCACTATAATAATAATAAAATAAAGAAATCTATTGATACATTTACTGAATGTTGATTTAAATTACAAAATAAGTTGAAGGCTTGGCTTGAATGTGATCTGATAACTTTTTACGACAGAAGTATTGAATAGCTATGCAATATTTTGCTTGGCTCCTTTTACATTTCATGTTTTGGTGGGATTATTTATTTTATTGAAGTGACTAAATAAGTATGTCACCATGGCAACGTCGATCGCTATCCCGTCGCACAAACTTAAAGGTCGCCGTCAATCTCAGGTTGTAATAATTTACTATTATTAATTCAACAAATGCACTTATCAATATATAAAGTACCCAGTAGCCGATTCTCAGACCCACTGAATCCATACTAATATTATAAATGTGAAAGTGTGTCTGTCTGTCTGTCCGTCTGTCTGTCTGTCTGTCTGTCTGTCTGTCTGTCTATCTGTCTGTCTGTTACCTCTTCACGCTCGAACCGCTGAACTGATTTTGCTGAAATTTGGCATGGAAATACTTTGAATCCCGAGAAAGGACATAGGATAATTTTTATCCCGGAATAATGTACGGTTCCCTTCATCTAGTATGCATATAAAATTTGGTTTAAATCAGTAAAGCCGTTTCGGAGGAGTACGCTAACATTGTGACACGAGAGTTTTATATATTAGAAGATGTTCTCAATAAACTCAAATACACATTTTACTCTACACATCTCAAAACCATTTTTTCAACACAAAAGTCAATATAAGAACATGTCATATTTTAAATCACAGAAAAATCCATACTAATATTATAAATGCGAAAGTGTCTGTCTGTCTGTTACTTGTTCATGCCAAAACCACTCAACCGATTTTGCTGAAATTTTGCATAGAGATACCTTGAGTCCCAGGAAAGGTCATTAAATACTTTTTATCTTGGAAAAATTTACGGTTCCCACGCGATAAACAAATTTTGGCGCAACGGAGTTGCGGGCGTCATCTAGTAAACTCATAAATAAGGTCGAAAACGTTTTAAACAATTGTCGTCATCGTTATCAACATCATTTTGATGGTTATCAATGATTGTAATCAACATCATTCACGACAAAATCATTGTTATCTTTTCACGAACCGATTTTGCTGAAATTTGGTAAAAGACATATTATAAGAATACTTTTTACCCCCGAAAAATGTAGGGTTCCCGCGCGATAAACGACTTTTGACGCGACGGAGTTGTGGGCGTCATCTAGTAAATATATTATATTTTTTTCGTAACAGCAAACAATACTAACATTAAATAAATCTTCAGTTACATGTAAGGCGTATAATAAAGATTTTATTTTCCATTCAATAAGAATACTTTGTGGACTGTGAATGGATATCTTTTGCAATAACAGAGACATAACGGACAATGTAAAGTAAATATTATTGCGACACAAACTTTCTCTTTTGGCTTTTACTTAAGTTTTTATATGAAACATTGATAAACGTATTTTTTTTCTGGTTTAGAATCTCTTTGGAAACATTTTTTTGTAGATTATTATTGCAGATATTTCTCATCCAATTAAAATTATTTGTGACTTAACATTTTGTATTTTTACACCAATAGTTAACCAATATTTGTAATTTAAAACTTAACATATTTTAATTCTCGTTACTCAAAATTACAAAATGACACATTTTTCAACTGATTTAAAATAATAGCCTATTCAATAACATCACATACAACAAAAAAATGATCTAATTCCAATTCTCTTTAATAATATACTGTAATATATTACTTTATAAAAATATTTTTATTTATGTATTTTAGTACCGAACATTTTTTCCTATCATTTTCCTCTCACATTGTCCCACAAATGTTTACAAAACCATGCAATTTATAAGGCAGTGATTTTCTATAAATACTTAGTAGTTTACCAAGGCAGAATTCTAAGAAACTTGTCACACGACTGTGATCAAACCGTAGCTTCACGCTACGGCGTAGAGCTTCTACGAAACGTCTACGCCATAGCAGAGATAATATTATTATTATTACTGTGTTTGTGTAGTATGTCATGACTCCTTCGATCGGGGATTCTTGGAAATGCTATTGTATTCTATTGTTGTCACGATTATCGGTGCTCTTATGGGGCTTGAAGGATTAATACTCGTTTTTGAAGACTTACTACTCATTATTGTCATTATTTATTGAAAAGAAACTCTTGTAAGTTATAAAAAGTATTTTAGACAATATGAAAGGGTTGTTCATTCTAAGTTTGGACGTAAATTTTAATCGTGTTTTGAAATATTTTTTTTACATTAACTTAGTTTATGACTTTAACTTAGACATTCACTTAGTTTATTATGAGACTAAAATAAGAGATAAAAGATAGTTTCGATTTTATTTAATAAAAATTTTCGTATGCTACGCATAAAAACAGAGTTTCAATTTTCATATTAATGTCAATGTTTATATTTTATTTGTGCATTACAACAAAATATATTGTACAATTTTAATATTAAGTGACTTGGTATTATGAACGAATAAATTCATTTATTTTTATTTTATTGTGCTAAAATGGCAATGTCTGGTAAACTTAAAACTGAAATTAATTCAAAATAATTGCTTTTATTTTGTAATCTGTGTAATAACAAATTTTGAAACTGATTTCAATTTCACATTTCAAATTAAATAAACAAACTAAAAGCCTCGAAACCATTTTCGGTAACTTCATTACGATTTTATCCAAATCATCGAAACTTCAAAAATACACCTTATCTCGACGCATTAAAGTCCTAACTTCACTTACCTCCGCTGCAACTTAGTAGGCACATGAAACAAACACTTCGGAAACTTACAAAAGTTGGCGCGACCCGCGACTTGCGACCCGACGACCCGCCTCCGCCGCGGTCGCCTATCGACTGACAGATATCTCTCGCTGCAGCCCCGAGGAGCATGCGCCCCACAATATCGTTTTAAACCCCGAAAAAATCACGCAAATTCCAACTTTACCACCCAGCAATACGGCGCGCGATTCATCTCGAGCGACATCTTTTAACATACAAATTTAATTTACAGCGCTGAGTGGCTGTGAACTTTGTTACCTGGGTCGTAAGTGCTATAATTGGGTTTCGTGAATTTGCGATCAGTTGTCATAATATTTGACTGTGGCCGAAAGAAAGTTGCGAGCACATGTTGACGGGTTGCTCGACTTGTTTTTAGTGAATTAAGTAGAGCAAACAACTTTAGACGATGAAGATTCCTGCAGTGTCTGCACAGTATAAATCTTATAGTAGAGTAACTCCGCGTCCTTGAAATTAAAGTTGCCTAACATGGACATTTAAGCGCGTGCGACGAACAACTTTGACTCTGCGAAGATTCCTGCAGTCCTTCCAGTCCAGCCCAGTATAGAGACTGTAGATATTCTATATTTTATACTGTCTATATTCTGTATACACAGTTTAAATATTTCACAGTAGAGTGACACAGCTTTGTCCTTGAAATCGAACTCACTAACACAGAGTTTGACGTGATACCAGAGATACGCATTTGATGAGGGCGGACCATTATTGAGATGGCCATAGAAGATCATACTATGTAGTACTCATTGTTCATACAATATAGACATTCATATATTTAAATCGTTAAATTTTTTGTCATTATAATATATTTCAGTCGATACAGGTTCATGTAAAGTCACTATATAGTTGTGATGTAAACATAAGAAGGAGTAAAATGCTTTCATATTTTACATTTTTCAAATCTTATAACTAATTTGTAGATTTTTTAAATAACAAACGCTAAGCAAACTTTATCAAATATGTTTTTTATAGGCAAGATTTCAACAGTGTCATATCATGAATCGTAATATTTTAGAATATATGCGAGGAAAATATTGAAACTATATTAATTATAGTTTTCAATGATTTAATTATTTACTTGTAGACAGCTAGTAATAAACACAAGATTATTGAATATAATATCTAATCGAAGTTGGACGTGAACAAAACAAACCTAACTTATTAGCAATTGAAACTTGAGACGATACTTGAAGCTAGAATAGTTAGGGACTACATACATATTATAATTATAAATCTTTCGATCGTGGATTCTTGGAAATCTATTGTTATTCTATTGTGTCTCGCTCACCGGTGAGTTTCTGGGGCTTGATGGGTTAATAGTAATTATAATAATTTACCAAATACGAGAGATTCAAACTATTGTTTAAACTTTAGATAATAGCTAATCAAAAAACTTTACTCACATAAACATTTTATGCTGTATCTACACATGCCGCCGGCTTATACCGGCGGCACGGTCGGCGGCCCGGCCGCTGGCTAACCACACATGCCGCCGGCTTCGGTGGCAAGGCAGGCTGAAAGCCGGCGGCATGTGTGGATGCACCATTACAGCAATAAAAATAATCTAATTTACCGGTATCATCATAATATTACGAGAACGAGTTTTTTGTAAATCCCATTTCACAGCAAGTTCACAAAGAATGTGACGAAAACATAATAGTAATTATTATTACACGTAAAATTTACAGCGTATTTTCATATCCACTTTTCCATCGCGGAGCGTAATAAAAATATCAGTAGCTGAATATCGATAAAACATTTGATGAATTTTCATACGCGAAAAACAAAAACGGAGGGTAATGAATTTTTAAACCAAACATTCCGGGGGGTGCAAAATCCAATAAATTTCACCCCTTTCAAATTTCTAAATATCGTCTCCAATAAATTGCGATATTCGCACCCCTACAGCTACCCCTATTTAGTTCATAAAACGAGCCCCTATTTCGACCCCTATTCTTCTTTTAACAATGGCCACGATAATTTCGGTTTTTAAAGCTTTCTATTTATGTGCTTAAATAGAGCGTTTTAAATACATTAGATTTTCCTGAGGGTAATATTATAAAAGTGGAAGGTGAAAAATAATATAAATACTAAGAGAACCTAAAGGTGCATCTATATTAGACGTGACTATTACCGTGAGAAATGATTTTTTTTTTTATAAAATAAGAGGGCAAACGAGTAAACGGGTCACCTGATGGAAAGCAACTACCGTCGCCCATGGACACTCGCAACATCAGAATACGCTCTCTTCTTACCCTCTTTTTTTTTCTCACGAAAATAACTGATATACATGTTATACAAAGTACCATCGAGGATATTGATTCATAGGCAGTTGATGGACCCACGTAATTTGGTCGTACGTAACTGTTAATTCAATGTTAATAATTGTGATCTGCCGGCTGGGGTTTGTCATAACGCGACCTTAGTAAGTATCCCATCTGTCTATGAATCAAATTCTCTGATAGTACTATCAGAGAAGGAAATTCATAAGAGTGAGCGAGACACAACAGAATAACTATAGATTCCACGAATCCACGATCGAAGGATTAAATTGACATAACTAGACCAATTTCTGCGATGGTATACCTACATACTGTAGAGATGTCACGACGTATAAAAGGTTCTTACGAAATATTTTTTTTTTAATTAAAAAACGTATCTAATTATTTTAATAACTATAAATTATACCCAGGACCGAACCATGACAGCACCTTAACATTACTCCTTTTTTTATTTGTGGAAAAGTAAACAATATATTCAAGTTTTACAGTATAGTCGTGTGAATACTATCAATATTATTCCGCACATAAGTTAAATTTAAAATTATCTGCGGAACCAGTAGGCGAACAGTCATACATAATTCAAGCTAAGCGGATTCGGCTCGTATGAAACGACACATAAAATATTAAAGAGACGCAGCCTTCATATATTGAACTATAGAGTTTTACATAACGCTCATAATATTATGCCGATACAGGATACTTGGACAAGTTGCAATTGACTTCGATAAATAAAAGAAGCTCAGAAGATTAAACCGAAAATCTGTGGGTCTTAATAAAAGTAATGACATAAAAATTATGTATGGGATAAAAAATACTAATTTAAAATCTTCAATGGCTTGATTGAAAACTGACATCTGACATATTATTATTATTATTATGTTTGTGTAAATCACTCCTTGCTCATGGGCAATTAAATCCCGGACCTTTGGAAGGCATGCGTGGGGCCGAAGCCAACACGTAGAGGCCCGTTACACAGTTTTAATCTAGATGTAATGTGACACCGGCCGGCGACTCTCCCTGTCCGAACTATAGAAGTACGACTAAGGAGAGCCAGCGGCCAGTGTAGGACTATTGCAGGGAATGGAATTAAAATGATATCGGGCTCATCGGGCGGGGGTGAGGTGCTAGTGGACTGGATAACTGGGACTATGGAAGGACTATGGAAGGAGGAATCGGCAGACGCCATCTGCCGATACAATGTTGTAACATGTATAAGGTTGGCAGACGGTGACTCGCCAACTCTTTGAATGGGCCCCTCAAAATGGTCGCACGTACGGTGCACCGAGGCGGCAACATTGACAGAGCGGCTTGAGGCAGGAGAGGTGTCGCTGGACTTTAAACGCCGATCATTTGCACCCTCAGAGGGTCCCATCACGTTGCCCACTCGCCACTTACGCTTCACATCCTCCCTCCGAGCCAAAGCTCTCGCGACTCCACTCTGACCGGCCGGTTAAGGCAAGGCAGAGGTAGGGCCTGATTCTCCGTCAGTGTTCACTCCGGCCGGCCGGTGAAGGCAAGCCGGAGATGGAGAACAGGGGCTTCCCTGGGAGCACTCGGGTGCGTGGGGTCGCTACTCCCCAACAGCTCACCACAAGCTGCCCTGCGGGCTTATTATTATTATTACAGTTATTTTGGGTACTTTGAATTGCGGTTTAACTTTGAACCAATACATTTTTGTCAATTTTTGTATTATTCAAAGTTATACTGCAATTCAAAGTTACCCAAAATGAGCTTATTATTATTATTAAACCTTTATTACCTGGTATTAATATGGATGGACGGATATATAACGCCTCCGTGGTCTAGTGGTTAGAGCGTAGCTCTCGACTCCGGGGGTCGTGGGTTCGATTCCCGCGTTGGAAACACGTTATTTCCAAGTTTGGTTAGGACAATGCAGGCTGATCACCTGATTGTCTGACAAGTAAGATGATCCATGCGTCGGATGGGCATGTAAA
Source organism: Polyommatus iphigenia (assembly GCA_963422495.1). Lineage (NCBI taxonomy): Eukaryota > Metazoa > Arthropoda > Insecta > Lepidoptera > Lycaenidae > Polyommatus > Polyommatus iphigenia. Next base: position 1,446,646 of record OY730189.1, read on the forward strand.
AAGTCGGTCCTGCGCCTGATCTCTCACCAGTCGTGTCGTTCGTCCGTCCCGCTGGGTTATAAGAGTAAAAGGAATAGAGAGTGCTCTTGTGTACTGCACACACACTTGGGCACTATAAAAATACTCCTGCGTAACTGGCCTGGTTTTCAATGAAACCGGCCACCATCACCGAAACCGGTGTGGGAGGTATTATTATTATTAATATGGAGTTTACTACTTTACTGTAAGTCAGCGTAACACTCGCTCTGAGTCTATATTATACAAAGGTAACGTTAAGAAAGCATATGACAGACCATTATCTACTGTATCTCAAATATAAAGGACTAGTTGATTTTCGCAACGGAGTTCCGTTGCCCCAAAGGCGTGGCTTGAAGAGGTAACAAACAGACAGACAGACGGACAGATAGACACACTTTCGTATTTATAATGTTCAGTATGGATAGCGCAAAGGTCATAAAACATTTACGGAAGATAAAAACGGTGTGCCGTATCAAAATGTGCACTCACCCTAAAAGAGGGTTACCATCAAACGGGTAATCAGAATGAAAGTCGCGAAGAGCGATGTAAATAAAGTTAAAAGCGTCGTCTAATTCTTTAATTATAAGATGCAAATGCGATGGGCTCGATGGGTCTCCAGGGACGCTGATTGAACGCCACCAGTAAACTGTTTAAGACTTCGAGCGGTTTTTATGGCCGGCCCCGCACTATTGAAGTCAAGTTCGAGTGACGAGTGTTGGAATTAATAAATTCGAATTGCTAGAGTAGTTGTAGGTTCGAATTATTGATAAAAACTGTTGAAATTAATAAATGCAAATTACCAAAGTCTATTAAATTTAAAGAGTGTTGAAATTATTAAAAACTTGTTTCCAATTTTACCACACCGATAGAATTACTTCAAGTTAGAGAGGAAATTGAAACTATTTTAGATTAAAAGTACTTATAATAATAATAATTGTTCCATCGGTGTAGTAATTATTATGAGAACGAGTGTTGAAATTAATAAACGCTAAATGCTAGAGTCGTTTTAAATTTAAGTGAACAGAACAGAAAAAATATTTTATTCTATTTTAAAATTTTTCTTACGATAAAAAAATCATGTATCATTTGCATTGTTATGATGATAAGAAGACTGAAAGCATTCTAAAGGGTCCTCCTTCTATCATTTGGGTGCGGAACCCTGAAAAAAAAGACGGGTTGCACTCCGGGAGTGCCGGCAGAAGTGAAAACTTGATTATTAACGTTGTGCATTATTTTTTTAACCCATTTTTTATGAAAATCGTTTTTTAAAAAATCGTTTTTTTTAATTAATCAAAACCCTTTCAATCGATTAAATTTTTAACCCATTTTTTATGAATATCGATTTTTAAAAAATCGATTTTTCTTAATTAATCGAAACCCTTACAATCGATTAAAAAATATCGACAATCGAAAAAAACAATCGATTGTTCGATTAATCGATTTCGATGTTACAACACTACTCTCCAACCGTCTTACGGTTTTTCGATCAGCACGAGAATCTGACGCGAGTTTCACAGTTTTTACCCATCCCACAAAAGTGCTCAACACCGCTAAAGAAGTTTTCACTTCAAAAAAAACAAATTAAAATCGGCAATATTTTCAAATGAATGTACAGACTTGCCGCCCGCGGTGCAAGACCGGTTATTACAACTTTGAATGGCTCAAAAATGCATCGCATCCCCTAGTTGTAGTGTAACCTGGGGGCTTAGCCAACACTAATTATTAAATTTTCTGAAAATGTAGCACAAACTTTTCACGGATATTTCGAAGAAAATCTGTATTTTGTTTCTTTTGGTTAGGTTTTTACAGAATAAAATTGATTTTTTTTTCATTAATTATATTTGTTAAAACATACTTAAAGGAAAAAAATACAAATTAGGTTAAGAACTGATATTTTTTGTATTCAGGTAAGCATTTTTCAAACTTAGGTCGCAGCATGCGTCTTTAGTATGTACGTGAGATTTGTAGCACCCAATTTTTTTTCTGGCTTTAAGTAGGAAGTTTAAATATATTTCAAAGACTAGAAAAAGTCTTTTATTTGTCGATGCATTTAATGTTTTAGCTCTCACTTAAATAAATTCTCAACAAATGTAGAAAAATATTTTCGGTCTATTTTACACATTTTTGGAGATATTTAAACGTTTTTAAGTACTTAAAAGTTATCATTTCTCTAAAACTTAAATACGCACAACAAGTAAGTTTAACACACTTTTCGTTACAACCCTTAAATCCACCCAAGCCCTTTTATCTTGGTTACGACGAGCGTTAATCTCTAAAAACTTTGCAAAAACCTTATAGTTGTATTTAGCTTAGCAAAGCAAACTTTAGTTTTTAAAAATTGTGTATTTGGTTAATTTTCAACGTAAACAATCGGATAAGAGTCATTAAATAACAGGAACAAGAAAAAAATTTTTTTTCTGGACCGGTTTTATATGGTGAAATATTAATTTTAAATTAGTAACTAAAAAATTAAAAGCACAAAAAAATTTTTGGTAAACTTTGCAAGTTATAGTGTAAAAAAGAAAATGACACCTCAAAAACAAAAATCTATACACTATTACAATTTTCGGAGGTTAAAACCTCTGACGACTGCACTATCATGTCATGTCTATTCCAAACATTCTGATCAGCGATTCTATAGAGAAAACGTGTTGGCTAAGCCCCCAGGATCCTAGTTTACAATACCTATTCTTCGGATGTAGTCTATATTTCACAAAAGTTGATCAGCAATATATAATTCAGATACTAATGTTCCTACGTTAGTTGAAGCCCAATAGAAGGCACTTAGAGCATCGAATGCAGCCCCCGGCCTCATGAATACCAAGACCCAGGATCCAGTATACAAACATCGCCTCTATTGCAACTAGGATAAAGAATTTAATTGCATATGCACATGCGTCTGCCTTTCGAGTTTGGAAACATTTTCAATGTTAATAATTTAAACTGGCGGGCTTATTGCTGTTTTCTCATTACGTTGTTTGTGAATTCTTTATTTGAATAGACCTTACTTAATAATAATTATCATCGATTAATCTACATTATCTTATTCTTTAAATTAAAACCTACGAATAATAAAATTGTTATATTTATATATGTCGCCGCGGAGGTTCCTGTCTGATTGGGACTCTTTATTTCATAATCAGAAAAATTATTATAATGTGATTATAATTATAAATTATTCTTAAAATGTGTAATACGTTGTTATTGTAATGATTGATAGGCGTTTTATGATTTATTGTAAACCCGGAAGATGTTTTAACTTCCGGGGTATTTATTAAAATTATTTAATCTTGATTTCATACTTTGCCACTATAGAATTATTCTAATGTGATTAAAACTAGTTTTTCCATGGCAATCAAACTTTTAAATAATTTCTTTAAACATCCTCACTAAAATTGCGATGTATTTTAGTTGTGAATTAATTACTTCCGGTTTTACTTACTTCGTATTAATTTAATCTGAATTTTAGTAAATCACAAAACAAATAAACTAATTATTTTTAACGTTATTTAATAATTTTACAATTGTTTAATGTTTTGTGAACATGATTTTCAAGAGTGACGTAATTATTACTTGTGGTAGGGAAAACAAGTAGGGATGATGTTCATAAAAAGACGTGTTCTGAGCGTGGAGCTCATTCTACTGTGAATTTGCGGTGAATAAACATTGTAAGTACAATCTATGTCAGTTTCAATAAATGAAAATAATTTTATTACTTTGTTTTCTTTTTGATTTTAAGTTTTAATTTCTTTTGCTGTTTTAAGTTTTAATATTTTTAATTATTTGAAATTGTTTTGTTATTTAAAAATGAAATTCATTGCTTTTAGTGAGAAATCAATAGCTTTGATGAAGTTAAACATTCAGTATTCATAATAAGTGAATTAATTATTATTATTATTTTTGTAACGCCCTCTCTGATTTTCGATATATATAATTTTAACAAACAAAGAAACGTAACTATTTCAAGAAAATAGGTCCACGAAAACTGCTGCCGCAACAAGACTATTTTTTACATAAGACTAGCTGACCCGGTAAACTCTATTTTATCATATACGCTATTGTAATTGAATCAGAATGTAATTATAAATTTAGGATACAATAATTATAACAAGGTTTATTCAAAGACACCGTGATATTCTACAAGCCTCGAGCTATCGATTTATTTGCTGTAGTAAAATCCATTAACATAATTCCGTTTGTTTTATTGTGCGTCCGCCGGGTTGCTTATTCGTCGGCACGTCCACTCCGACATCGATTAGGCAAAGAGTTTTTACATGAGGGTGGAGTTACTGTGACTGTCACCGTGAAATTTAAATAATAAACAACAAAATATAGTTAATATAATCAGACACATCTTTGCGAAAATCCATAGCTCAAAATTTTGTATTTTTAGCAATATTCCGCGAAATAAACCTCAACCTTTAAGTAAATGAGTGAGTATACGTATAGGCATGCGTTACAGCACCTCCCTTTCTACACTGCCTATTTGTACACTCGCATGAAAGAACGAGCAAAAACCACCACCATACAAGCCATAATTTTAGCAATTTATGCAAGGCCTATCACCACCATATAAGTTGAAAACATCAATCAAGACCAATCACCTGATGGAAAGCAACTACCATTGCCCATGGACACGCGCAACATTAGCAAGTGCGTTGCTGGCCTTAATATAAGAGTGATATGCCATAGCTTCAAGCGAAGCAATAATTTTGATTCCTTTTGAACTTGCTATTTCAGTACATGTAAATATTTTGCGGATAAACAAATTACATCTGCACATCACAGAAAGTGGAACGTTTGTGGAAGATTAATAGCTTGAGCAGCGCGAGCTACAGCTTACGACAGCTTGCAGCTAATGAAATGGTCCAGCTTGAAACGTTTCAAATTAAACGACTTGCTGTGATTTAACTTTTTGGAGTCATTTTTCATTTGAAATGGACATAAGAGTGGAGCGTGACAAAACAGTGATATGAAGATTGTATGAAGAGCAATCCTTTGACATCAACTGGATTACCACGGACACATAGAGAACGGTTGGTTAAAGAATAAATCAAAATCGGGAAGACGTTTAACTGGAGCTAGGGGCTTGAATAGATGGCTAAGATTTATGGCCAGCGTTATGGCTAATTGCCCAGCTGATATGAATATTGGTGAGAAAACTGCCTATTTGGTAATGTTACCACATCAGACATTTCGGTTATCAGTGAAAATCAAGCAGTTGCTAGTTTAACACTCTTTGTTAAGAGGGCGACTAACGCAAAAAATGAAATATCGTCCTTCTCTCTTCACACTCACGCCAGTCTTTCATATGCCAGGTGAAAAAGGACGACGTGGAATCATCGCCGGGTAAGTTTTTTCTTAATAACTCGATAAATATACAACATTTTAAGAATCCGCTAATCAGTTTTTCAATGATAGAATCTTATACAAGGTGTTAAAATATTAACTTAGTGTAATGCACGGTTATGGCAATATATGAAAAATTCGTGAAAATTAGATGCATCTTTGTGATTTTTTCTATCGAGAAAATTTTAAGATATCGTGTTTCCGCTAGGTCGGATCCTCGGAAATGTAAATATGTATAGTATTTTTAATCGACTTCCAAAAAACGAGGAGGTTATATGTTCGGCCGTGGATATTTTTTTTATTTTTTTTTATTTTTGTATGTTCAACGATTACTTCGCCGTTTGTGAACCGATTTTCGAAATTTTTATTTTATTGTATTAGGTTTCACTCCAATTTGGTACCATGTTCACAAAAGTGGTGACCTGATGATGGGATCCATGAGTAATCGAGGAAACTCCTCGAAATTTATATCGAATCATATGGTGATTTTGGTTTTATGTGAAAGATCCTAGGCATATGCTACCAAAAAGTAAGGTCAGGTCAGGTACCAGGTAACAAAGTTGACAAAAAATGAGTCTTACTTTACTTATTTTCTGATGGCTAATATTTATATGTAATTTGTAGATTATTGTTCTGAACTAGTATCATGTAGTGTAAGACACTTTTCAATGACCAAAACTATTATCAGACGTTTTAAAAATAACTTTGTTGCTATTTTTTTTTCAAAGGTGTTGTTTTTATTTTATAAATTAATATAACACCTTAGAAAACAATACGATATTGCAAGAATTTATTTTCTACTAGCTGTTGCCCGCGACTTTGTCCGTGTCAGCATACTGCATAGTATAATAACAAAGATGGATAATTTTCCCCTCTTTCCTTACCCAAAGGGTAAAAACGGGACCCGATAACAAAGATATTTCAGCCTGTCCGTCTGTCTGTCTGTCCATATCCAGACTGTACCTCCCGTTTGTAACATGTAGTGAATATTATTAAAGTATGGATACAATTGAGTATTTTTTGGTCATATACCTAGTCAAGTGCCTACCTGTTAGACCCAGATCCCAGAGCGATAAGACAACTTACTATCACAATATGGATGAAACCTTAGGTTCTCAGTAGTTCCTTATGTACTTAGAATACCTTGCGAATTTGTGAAGCTCTACATGGAGCTATACTCACTCTCACTCACTCACTCATAATGTGTAAAAATGTCTGTCTGTCTGTCTGTAACCTCTTCACGCACAAACCGCTTAACCGATTTTGCTGAAATTTGGTACAGATATACTTTGAGCCCTGGGGTTAAAGTATACTTATCCGTTTCTAGCTTAAAGCGACGCTTTGATAATTTGGCTGTAGGCTGTAGCGATATCGATTTTTCTCAGCAATGACTAAAGCTAAGAAATTAAAGTTCATTGTGAGTATTCATCATGTCTTTGTCTTTGAATTGCCCATAGCATAACACGATTGGTCAACTTTTATAACACAGAATAATCAATCAAAAAGACCTCTGTAAAAAAGGGATTCCTATTTTGCCAACAGAGGAGAGTGATTTAAGCTTCCAAAATTTTTACATATATTGGTTCAAGCATACACTTTAATTTGCCCATAGCTTATATGAAATGTATTTATAGTTTTTAAATTACGCGACAAAAACCATTTTGTCACTTACGCCCTTTCCATTTTTTGCTGTTCCATTGCTTGTTTACTATGAGAGACCGGCCCGGCCACAATACAAAACAAGCAATCTAAAACGTATCCAACACGGTTTTTTACTTTAACGCGGTGTTACCTTAGCTGATGACGACAAGGATGATGACTGAAACAGGCAGTGTCGTGATTGGATGAACGATGAAAATTATAATGATTTTGTTGATGATTACGATGAATAAATAACAGACAAATACTTGCAGTTAATTATTATAATCATAGTAAAATATATTCTTTTATCTGATATCTTTTCTACAAAAAATAAAACAAAATAAAATGCCTTATAAAACGAAAAAGCTCCAAATAGCTTTACTTTTATATAAAACTTCAATATTTATTAATTACGAGATAACACCCGCAACTTCGTTTCGCAAAATTCCGGGATAAAAAGTATCATATTTCCTAAATAGTAAAGTATATCCGTACCAAATTTCAGCAAAATTGGTTAAGCGGTTTGTGCGTGAAGAGGTTACAGACAGACAGACATTTTTACACATTATGAGTGAGTGAGTGAGTGAGAGTGAGTATAGCTCCATGTAGAGCTTCACAAATTCGCAGGTATTCTAAGTACTTATGGAACTACTGAGAACCTAAGGTTTCATCCATATTGTGATAGTAAGTTGTCTTATCGCTCTGGGATCTGGGTCTAACAGGTAGGCACTTGACTAGGTATATGAACAAAAAATACTCAATTGTATCCATACTTTAATAATATTCACTACATGTTACAAAGGGGAGGTGCAGTCTGGATATGGACAGACAGACAGACGGACAGGCTGAAATATCTTTGTTATCGGGTCCCGTTTTTACCCTTTGGGTAAGGAAAGAGGGGAAAATTATCCATCTTTGTTATTATACTATGCAGTATGCTGACACGGACAAAGTCGCGGGCAACAGCTAGTAGAAAATAAATTCTTGCAATATCGTATTGTTTTCTAAGGTGTTATATTAATTTATAAAATAAAAACAACACATTTGAAAAAAAAATAGCAACAAAGTTATTTTTAAAACGTCTGATAATAGTTTTGGTCATTGAAAAGTGTCTTACACTACATGATACTAGTTCAGAACAATAATCTACAAATTATATATAAATATTAGCCATCAGAAAATAAGTAAAGTAAGACTCATTTTTTGTCAACTTTGTTACCTGGTACCTGACCAGGTGTTGTGACACCATTAGAGCTACACAAATTCGCAGGTATTCTAAGTATATGAGGCACTACCAAGAACCTATGGTTTCATCCATCAGAAAGTAAGTTATGTCTTATCCTTTTGGGATCCAGGTCTAATAGTAGGGTATGGCTCATGGCATTTGAGACATATCATAAAACTTTTTTGAAAACTGCCTATAATATATAGAGTATAATAGTTGTGATAGTTTTATAAATCCTATATATCTACAAGTTCTACAACTGGCTTATAATATGTTTACCGGTAAATAACTAAAAAGAGTGAAATTATTATTTTTAACAAAAAATTAAAACCGACTTCCAAGGTAAAAACAATAAGTAATAATATGAACTAAAAAGTATTAAATAATTCTTACTCTTTAATAGTGCCTCTTTCAGAATTCGTCTAAATCTGAACTATTTCTGTACATACTATATAGTCTTCATTACTTTGAAGTCGGTACCAGTCGAGTCCCAAAAGTTTCATATTATATTCTGACATTGACTGATTAACTCACGATTAAATTAGCTGGTACCGACTTCAAAATAATGAAGGCTATAGTATGTACAGAAATAGTTCAGATTTAGACGAATTCTGAAAGAGGCACTATTAAAGAGTAAGAATTGTTTAATACTTTTTAGTTCATATTATTACTTATTGTTTTTACCTTGGAAGTCGGTTTTAATTTTTTGTTAATTGTTTAAAAAATGAAACAATTCCGGGCTTATTTTCAAGTATAAAAATGAATTATAAAATCGTCAATTTTGGGTTGGTCGCCCCCTTAAACACCGAAGGGCCCCAGGCACTTCGTATTTTGCAGTCGCATCTTGTGTGTCTATTTGTTCGCTTTTGTCTGTAGGTGCCACGATCACCTTGTGTATGTTTGTCTTGAGTTGTTGCAGGTCTAAAGCCATCGTTCAGTGCAAACCTTGCTAATAGCTTGAGGGTATCCGTAAGAGAAGGAAATTAATGTTTGTTATGCAGATTCCTAAATTTAACCTGGCCAGTACTCAAGACGTTTAATTGTGTCCGACGCCATATTATTGTGCTGATGAGCCAGAGGAGAGATTTATTATGACATCACAGCAACGTCATATACTTCAATGCACTGGTATATATTATATATGTATATATATTTCGGAAGGACCAACAGAATAGCGCCAGTGCTCATGACGTAACGAAGAACTGGCAAATATACTGGGTTATAATTAAGAACACACCGCATGTGGATGGTGTGTGGTAAGCAAATTGTTGATATTGATGAACAGCTATTTTGGATACTATTCAATAGATCAATCAGCATCAAAATGAAACAATTATGAAGTGTGATACCATTATGACGGGACGGGACAGGACATGGGACGCTGACCGTTACCGTAAACGTGACCGTGTTTTCGAACCGACTTGGGAGTTTATGAATGAATGAATGAAAACATTTATTTCAGACAAAACAATGTGCCCACAGTAGTGTTAGTGTGTTAGTTACAAAATGATAATAATAAATAATAACAAATGCTTATAAATTAATTTTTAATCCTTCGATCGGGGATTCTAGGAAATGCTATTGTATTCTATTGTTGTCGCGATCACCGGTGCTCGTACGGGGCTTGATGAGTTAATTTCTTAACACACGGACTTCAGTCAGTATTCATATGGTTTTGAATGAAAAATCTATGGTCTTTATAGATTAGCTTTTTCACATGCTAATACGGTCGACTTCACTCATCAAATCATCATCATCATCATTAGCCTATTGCCGTCCACCGCTGAACGTAGGCCTCCCCCAATAGCTACTATGCGCACATACACTATGCGCTTTCGTCTTCAATTTTCGTCATCTTCTTTCATTCAACTTTCGTTTTGGCGCATTCAATAATTGAATGCGTCAACGAACGCAACACCAACTGTCATTTTTAATAACAAAGCGAAAGTTTTAGATACGGTCAGAGGGCATGCGTCGCGGGCATGCCTCACGTTCGCTGTTGACGAACAGAAAAAGGCACAGTGTGGACAAAGCTGAGCGCCAACCATCCCCAACTTATCAAATAGTATTCCTTAAATATTTCTAAAGATATATTTCGATTGTTTAGAAATTGTACACTTATTTTCCAATTAGCGGACCAAATTCTGATAAACGGCAATAGTTATTATTCGTAACGATAGACAACCGTCAATTGAGGTAATGTGCCGCCATATTAGCAATAATGGGGCGAAATGAGCGGAGTTAAATGCAGTGGTTCTCCTAATGACTTCCCCGTTTGTTGCTGTGACTATGAATACAAACACAGTTTCTTTATTCACACACACACACACACACATACACACATAGAGAGAGAGAGAGAGGGGGAGGGAGACACATTGAATTCACTGAATTGAATAAAATTTATTAATACTTATTCCTCAATTTCTCAAAAATATAATATTATTATATTTTTTTAATGACACAAGGGGGTTAAGAATAGAGATCCAAGTTTGGGCTCCTAAATAACGTGGGTGATAACCGCAGAAAACGGTGTAAGTATTCATGATAGTATTCATAAAAGTAAATATTATTAATTTCATTAAAAAATTATTGCTACAAGGCGGGGTGAATTGAGACTGCAACGCGACGCGTAGATGCATTTCTAATTTGTACTGAATTGACAGAGTTCAATTGCGAGACGTCTTACAAATCTGTCAAAACCATACAAAAGAAATGCATGTACGCGTCGCGGGCCGAATTGACCCTTACACCTTAAGGGTGTGTTTCCACTGAAGCGGAGCGGAGCTTAGCGGTGCCCGAATTGACCAATCGTGCTATTCCAGCGGAATGACAGCGAAGCGGAGCGAAGATTTCGATTATGGTGATTGGTCAATTCGGCACCGCTAAGCTCCGCTCCGCTTTAGTGGAAATACGGCCTAAATAAGACCGTGGGTAGTAACTGCTACTGCTACGCTTTCATAATATTATGAATTATGAAAGACACAATATGAAGAATTCTCCATAAACAAAAATAACGTCATAACAAGACAAAAACTGGATGATCACAAAATCCACTTGGGGTCGTGACGTCACTCTGCTCGGTCATTAATATTTCACACAAGTGAGCCGACGTACCAGATCTAGAGATATCGCAATATATCGCAACATATCCCTCGAATTCACCCACTACTTTTTACTGCGTTTAATTGTGATAAAAACTTCAGTAGTTCTTTTGATAGTCAAATGTAGTAAAAAACAAATATAAATGAAAATTCAAAAAAATGAAGTCAAAATCTTCATGTTGAATTAAAGTTAGGTTATCATTCAACCTTTCTTTGCGTACGTATGTCCTTCAAGAGTGAACAGGTAACAGACAGTCCAGATTACGTTTAAATAAGGTCCACCGCAAGATCTGAAAATTATTTTAAATGTTATTAAGAGCCCAAATTGTTTGAGAATTTTAAGCAATGCCTTTGTCTTACAGAAGGCTCCCATAAAACTCATGCTAAGCCTTTATAGAATCCGATCGAACTGATGCAGGCCGACCTAACGTTTTGTGCCTGTGTGCAAGAGTTCGGTTAAATCAGTCTGTGATCCGATCGTCGCATAAATATGGGATAGATTCGACTAATTAACTTTAAGGTGCGTTATTCTGGAACGCGACATCCTAGGTGTAGTATGTCTGTGTCAGTGGTCAGTCAATAATTCGGCAAGGGGCTCACTAAACCACCACACGGCCACCATATTCCTCGTAAAACTCCCATCACTTGCAAAACATATGATGATTTTGAAAGTAAGGATGAGCCCTTATAATATTATGATAGCCCTTCGTGCCAGTATTAAACTAATAATAATCTTATTTTTGTTTTCAACCTTTTTTGAAATGACTGAACTGGTTTTGTTGAAATTTTGTGGGCTCATCGGTTAAGTCTGAGAATCGGTCATATTCATATTTTATACTCCTAAATGGTCCACTCCAAATTTTTCGTGATCGTTCTTAATGTTCACTTTTATACAAACAACCCTTGATTATAGCTAACTATAATAACGAGTAGCATGTCAAACAAGCTAGCTTTGCAATCAGTAATAATGTAGCATATTATTTGCAACTCTTCGGGTGCACCACGATGACGTCAATGCATCGTGCATGACGGCGTTGACAAACGACGCTCACTGTCAGCGCCTGAGTGATTGCAAGCGCTGATTGCCCCGTATTAACGCTCAGACAATGCCTACATTAGGGTTCCCACCCACGAACGACTGTTAGGGTCAATTCAGACCGCAACGCGATGCGTAGATGCATTTCTAAATTTGTATGGATTTGACAGACCTCAAGTGCGTGAGAACTGGGACCTCTTGCAAATCTGTCAAATCCATACAAATTTAGAAATGCATCTACGCGTCGCGTTGCGGTCTGAATAAACACTTAGGGTTCCCACCCACGAACGGCTGTAAGTCTTGCCGGTAATCGGGCATAATCATTATCCTTACCAATATTATTATAAACTAGATGACGCCCGCAACTCTGTTGCATCAAAATTGGTCAATCGCGGGAACCTTATATTTTTAGGTTAAAATTCGATCATAACTCAGTACACACCTTCTGCTGCCGCTATAACAAATACTACAAACACAATAAATATTTAGAAGGGGGTTTCTATTGAAAACCCGTCATTTTTGGCTATTTTAAACAATACGGAACTCTACGCGGGCAAGTTCGACTCGCACTTTTGCCGATTTCTTACTGATGTGTCACTGCATTCCTGACTACTGACACACGTTATGAAAGCGCTATCTTTTCCTAACTCGCAAACTAAAATAATAACCGTCCAAGTTTGCATTAGCTGTTAAAGTTAACCCAGAAAGTCTCTTCCGCGGAAACCGTGTGCGGCTCGCACTTAACCGACTTGGCCGACGTAAAATAAAACGAACTTTAAAATATTAAAAGACCTGTTGTTAGATTAAGTGCGGCATTTTATAAGGTACGATATTTTTATTGCTTTAGCTTAAAATAAGTGTTGAATATAAAGATTGACGTGTTAATTGTTTTACCTGTTCTCCGTTGAATCTTCACTTGTTTTTCGCTGGTTTAGCTGCGATATAATATTTAGCTTTTCTAGAAACCTACCCTTACTAGTTACTTGTAAAAATTTTATGTCATATCCATATTATTACTTTACTAAAATTATAAATACAAAAGTGTGTCTCTCTGTCTGTCTGTTACATCTTCACGCCCAAAGTGATAAACCGATTCTGCTGAAATTTGGGACGGAGACAATTTGAGTCTCGGGAAAGGACATAGGATACTTTTTATCTCAGTAAAATGTACGGTTCCCGCGCGATAAATGGGTTTTGGTGCAGTGGAGTTGCAGACGTCATCGTCTTAAAGATTTAATATTTGAATACTCTGTATCAATAAATCCAGCTTTCATAATGATGTTTTCAAATAAAGCATTCAGCAGCTGCAAACTGCATTCATTTAATTATTATTGTTTTACAACCAACTTCGTTAACGACATATCGTGCGTCGTATGCTCTAAAGTCACCGCGCGATCTTACAGGCAATTTGTATGAATTGTGCACAGCGGGTAATGATTGCGTTACATGAACCGGTTCACACTCGGGTAACATCGATACCCGGGTTTTCAACCTGTTACCGTTAATACCGGGTATTGCCCTCAAATATTGATGCTCAGGAAATCCTTTTGCATATTTAAGTATGTTTGTCGATAAAGGACTTGCATGGTAGCTTTAGTACATTATTTTCTGAAATGCATGAAAAGGGTTATCTTGTTTTTTCTTACGAGAGTCAATGGGCGGTGGTTGTCGCTTACCATTTTATTTGAAAAGGCTTATTAAATTTTTTTTTTTTTAAACTAACGTTTGATAAGGTATGGCTTGGTGTTAATTTATATAATTTATTCACATAAACCAGTATTTGTTAACCATGAAAGGAAATACAGATTACACAAGCTTAGAATGTCTCATTTAAAAATATATTGCAAAGCCTCACGACGTCGCAATATGAATTGACCCTAAGATTGAAAGCAGTACTTTTCTTCAATCCCGTTATGTGATAGTCAATGAATTGTGGCTCTAGACTGATCCTCTGATGGATCCCCGCCGCGGTCGCCTTCGTCTTGTATCTATTTAGCTCTCACTCACGCAAGCCAATTTCACGGTGTGAAAACCTTTGTGATTTAATGCTGTCATATATGAATAGATCCTTTTTCGGCTCTGATAAAGAAGGTGTTCCTGTTGGAAAGGTGATATAAGGCTACTTCCATAGGGAGCTATAATGTATAAGGGATACTGGGATACACACCCTAAAATATTATAACTTAGTTTTGTTTACACCCTGACGACTAGTTGACGTCGAAAATTTTATCCCGAATCCCCTTATTTTTGTGTCCCCTATCTCCCCTCTGTAGAGGTGGCCACTCTCCTCCGTCTCCATCACGGGCAAATGTTGCAGGTGCCGTGATGTATCAGTGCGGTCGCGCCGCCGACCCAGCGCACATTATAAACCAGAATATTAAAGAAAATAAACGGGACATTTTCAAATTATCTATACCAATACTATAAATACTAAAAATACTACGAGTATTATTAGATTTAAGGTATTTGTTATATGGGCCTCCGATGCCCGAAATAAAGATGATTTGATTTGATTTTGATTTGATAAATGCTAAAGTTTGTCTGTCTGTTAACTCTTCACGCTCAAACCGCTGAACTGATTTTGCTGTTTGATATGGATATAATTTGACTGTCGGGAAAGGACATTTTAAGAATATAGGCTTGAGTGCGGAAGTCAATAATTTTCTTTCATAAGCAAAAGAATTTTTGAAATCTATGCTAATATTATAAATGCGAAAGTATCTCTGTCTGTCTGTCTCGCTTTCACGCCAAAAGTATTGAACCGATTTTTTTATATCTATGGACGCTTCACACCACGTCAATCTGGCCCCGTGCTAAGTACCTGAAGGACTTGTGTTACGGGTACCAGACAACGGAAATATATTTAATATTTTTATACTATACATATATTTAAGATTTTTATTATATCATACATATATTTAATACACATCCATGACCCAGGAACATTGAAAAACTTTTTGTTCCGTCGGCGGGATTCGAACCCGCGACCCCCGGCTTGAGCTGCCACACACTCTACCCATTGAGCCACAGAGGTCATCAAATTGTTTAATAGATTGTAATGAAATTTTTTACAATACCCGGCAATACATATAGCACATCGACCTTTGGAAAGAGACATTCTGCTAATTTCGGTTTCATAGAGCGTTATCTTTGTAGCACACACCTATTTGACATTATGTCAGTCGTCGTTCAAATAGAATGCAGTCGCGTCCAGTTCAAAATATACATCTACAGTTGTTAACACCCCTAAATTTGCTACAGCTGTAATTATCCAAAATAATTTTAAATACGTAAACATAATTTGAACACCCTTTTTTATTTTATTTTACCCGAACCTAAAGCCATAACTTATAGAAAATTTGGTGTATTTTATACAAAGAATAATAAAATTGTCAAAAGAAACAAATCATAATTCTTTTAACAGCTCCTAATATATACCGGACTTTTTGTATTTCGTGCGTAAGAGATAACGCTCTACAAAACCGAAACTAGCCGACTGTCACTTTCCAAAGGTCGATGTGCAATATTTATCGCCGGGTACTGTACACAGATAGTCTAAAGCCTGAGAAAGGACATAGGCTACTTTTTATATTGAAAAAGGGGTTGTAAGAGGGTGAAAATGGGTAAATTTATTCATATGATAGTTATGAGACTTTTACACGAAAATAGCTGAGTGTGTATGGAACCAGCGTCACTCTCATGAATGGAGCATGCAGAAGTCAGGAGTTTCGTTTTTTCTTTAAGTAGGTAATCTACCCTTTTTAAATAATAAAAATGATTATTACAAAAATCTAAATATGTTACGAGCAAAAATGTTTTTTTTATTTTGTTAGGCTCGCTAAAACTCGAGAACGGCTGAACCGATTTGGCTAATTTTAGTCTTGAAATATGCATGGAAGTTTAGGTAAGGTTTGTATTTAGAGGAAAGTGATACGAAGTTCACTTTTAAAAAAGTAAAAAAAAATAAGCTTTGTAGCAAGTGTGCGCTGTCCGCGCGGTAGTATTCTTGTGTCGTACATTTGTTAGCCGCCGGCCCGCACCTTTATCTCGAGAATGTTTGTTCCCGCTAAATGCAACATACAACATACTGTATTCATTATAAATACAGTAAAAATATACATGATCAGATTTTTTTATACTTCTGACTGATTGTCTGACAAAAGAGATGGATCATATCTTTGTCATACAACCAGGTGACCGTTATGCAAACCAAACTAAAAACATTTTTCTAATCATGTAACTCAACTTATTTGTACTGGAGATAGCTCCAAGACAACGATGAAACTTTAATCCATTGAACGCTAAAGCATTTTAAATAATACATTAGAATAAACACCAAAATCTTAACTCAGATAGAAATAGTTTTCGTTAGTAAATCGCTTGCACATTCCTTAAAACAAAACTTTGAAACTTAAATTCATTGTAACTAAGAAACACAAAGAGTAGTTTTGGCGAAGTATGGTGGAAGTTTCGTCGCGTCCGAGTGACCAACATGATACAACAAATATTTAACTGAGTTGCACTTTAAACTGGATCAAAATTGTTTCTCAACGCTAAATATAATCACCTCTTTCTTATCCTTCTCTGAATAATAATATAATAGCTATGGACGCTTCACACCACGTCAGTCTGGCCCCGTGGTAAGTACCTGAAGGACTTGTGTTACGGGTACCAGACAACGAAAATATATTTAATACTTTTATGCTATACATACATTTAAGATCTTTATTATATTATACATAATTATATTTAATACACATCCAAGACCCAGGAACATTGAAAACTCTTTGTTCCGTCGCGTCGGCGGGATTCGAACCCGCGACCTCCGGCTCGAGCTACCAACTCGCTCACCAACTGAGCCACAGAGGTCGTCAAAATGACAGACACCCAGCTTTCACATTCGTAATATTAGTATGGAAGTATGGAATGTAAACAATGTCAACGTATTCCCACCTGCTGCTTAAACTCAATTTCCTCGGTATATTTTCTGTGCTAATGTATGATGTACTGGGGACGTCATAGGTAACGCATACTGTTTGGATAGGAAGCATAACCCCTTGAAGTGCTCTCTGTCTCTCTCTCCAAGCGTATCAGTAAGACTGTCTTACTGACGCTCTAAAGCGCAATACACACTGAGCCCGCCGGGCTGCCGACATAATATGTCGGCAACTTTTTGTCGGCGGTCTAGTTGGCGGCTTCACATAATACAAGTCGGAAAATTTGGTCGGCGGCATGTCGGCGGCTGGAGATGAGAAATTTATTTGGCAATCAGTGATTGGTCAGTGATTGCCGCGTGTCTATAGGTTGTGTCGCCGGGCAACTGAGCGCAGGCGTACCCAAGCCGCCAACATGTCGGCGGGTAACACGCGCGGGCACATGTTGCCGACATCATTCTTTTCATACAGGCCGCCGGGTTGTGTCGCCGGGCTTTGTTGGCGGCCCGGCGGGATCAGTGTGTATTGCGCTTAAGAGAGATTTAATTATACCTTAACTTTAATTGAATGAAGATTTTGACAGAACCTCATGCACTTTCTTACAAATACTTCATTTAAAATAAAGTAATCATCTCTTTAACTGATGTCATCCATACTGGTTTCGATGATGCTCGCAGATTTAGTTTAAACCAGATCATCTATTGTGTAATACTTAAACGAACACTGTTCTTTTACAGTCATATTCGAGATTTTGCCAGCGAGAGATTTACATACAGTACATCTGCCATTCATCTTATTAATTATTGTCCGAAAATCATGAAAATAGACTACAGAATCATGAATACCAATAAGTAAGTAATATATACCCATAGCCAATTTTTCACAGAAAATTAGCTAAGTCTTACTTATTTCTGTTGTTATTGTTAGTGATCAATAGAGACCGGATTATATGAATTTGCATATTTGCATATGCATTTGCATATTTTAGCCATTCTCAGCAGTAATAACATATTTTACCTAAGATCTAGTTATGATGCATATTATCGGTACATTTACAACATTTTTCACTAATGCTGCGTTACAAAATGCGACCAAAAATAACAATAACAGTTACAAAACATAAGGGCTATCGAGTAATAGTTGTGACTTTTTAGTTTTACTGCATTTCGAATGCAGTCTGTAGCCGTGCGCATCTTTTGTTTTGACAGTTACGATAGTAAAATGAAAGAGACAGAAGAAAATCGCGCTCGCTAACTACAAATTAAACGGCACAACTTTTGCCAGAAACTGTAAATGCTAACATAGCACCCAAGTTCAAATTCTGCTCAGTTTCGTCAATGAATGTGGAACCTTTTTTATTTACAAATATATTCTAAATTATCAAAGACACAATCTTACTACTGAAAATTTAGAAAAATATTTGATTACTTACCTTTACAAAAATTTTAAATAATTTTAATGTCATGTTTATAATGTTACTGTACGGTCTATTGTCTCCTGTAAAAAAATAATTTACTAATTGTAAGCAGATTTTGAATTTGCATATTGTCATATAATTTTGCATATTTTGCCAATTTTCGTGCATATTTCTAGCATTTTTCATGTATATTGCATGTGTCAGAAATGGCTTAGGCTTGCAAAATAAAAGTATTGTATAGATCATAAACACCAGTAAATACAACGTAGTTTATACGACTTGTAAATACATCTATACATATAATAAAACTGTAGAAATGAGAATTCTGTACATTAAAGATATTCAAAAAATAATAAGTGGGGGGTGTCACTACATCGCTATAGAAGCCAAAAATGTGGTTAGATTTTTGTCTGTCTGTCTGTCTGTCTGTCTGTATGTTTGTTCCAGCATCACACAAAAACCACTGATCCGATTTGAATGCGGCTTTCGCAGATATATTTGTCTTCTTCCAACTTAACATCTGGTGTATACATTTTTTCCCCCCCACCCCTCTAAGGTACAAAAGAGGGGGTCAGATTTTGTATCAAACTTTTTTCTTTAACATGAAAACTACTGATCCGATTTGCCAACGGTTTTCGCAGATATATTTGTCTTCTTCGAACTCAACATCTGATACAAAAAAAAATCCCCCCACCCCTCTGAGGGGGTCGGGGGGATCGGGGGGAGGTCCGATTTTGTATCAAACTTTTTTCTTTAATGGACTTACTTCATATTATTTACTGTGTTTTTCAACTTAACATTTGGTGTATAACATTTTTCCCCCCACCCCTCTTAGGGGACAAAAGAGAGGGTAAGATTTTGTATCAACTGATGAAGTAGAAATACTTTATATGGCAAAACAACGTTTGCCGGGAAAGCTAGTAAACAATAATTATTCACTTAGCTTTTCCTCATTTCCAATTAGTAAGCTGAAAAGAAGAGATCTATACTACACTTTGGTCTTAGCCAAAAGGCCTAGAAGCGGTTAAACCAATAAAATACTTTAAATACTTAACTTATAACGATCTCTGTTCGAAGTACTCAGAGCCAATTCACATTGACAGGAGACAGAGTGACAAAGCTTACGACAGGAGAGAGAGTGAACCCGCTCTATCTGACAACCCACCTTATATACAGTTACATCTAAAACAATCCCAATGACGTATCACTCTGCCCCGCCTCTGACTACCAGCCCCAGGATTTGTATCTAATATCATAAACACAATGATTCATAGTTACAATCATCCTGAAAATCATTATAAATCAAGTATTCAATTATTAGATTTTTAATTAAACAATTTACTTTTTGTAACAAAAGTATCATAACCGGAAACCTCAATTAATATTGTTTGTTTAAAGATTAATTGACGTGTTCAAAAATAATGTTATAATATTATATTTGTTGTCCAAATATCATGAATCAATTATTGATAATAATTATTTCAACTAACATGAGTAATTAAAATATGTACTTCTCATAAGAATTTCAAGTTAAATAACAAAACAATAAGACAAAACCATTGTTACCATTATACATCATTTTATTAATGACTATTATTGAAATAATAGTCATTTATATTCATCTTTATTTTGAGTAAAGCGGGTCGTACCTCACACATGCATATAACAAGCTTTCTATGTTGCATATAATTAGGGATTGCAATCCCGCAAAGCGGGATCCCGCAATCCCGCGGGATCCCGCGCCAATTATTGATCTGCTGGATCCCGCACCTAAAAAACGCGGATCCGCGGATCCCGCATGAGCCATTTGCATGATTTCTCGGGGAGTCCATATGATGAAAGCTTTGATAGCAGCGTTTTGTGCTGGCAAATCCGATCAAAGGCCTTCGTAATGTCCAAACTAACAGCCAATGCCTCTCCCTTCGATACAATCGCCTGAGCCCAATGAGTTTCTAAAATACTAGAGTGGCAACATCTTACAAACGATTCTCAGAAATGCGTAACCACTTGATAGCCCAAAAGACAATGTCACTTCATAATGTTATTATGTCATTATGTATGGCAGATATGCCTGCAGGCATCTTCAAAGTGGTGACGCGTTGCTGTCGTAAACTGCCAATCTAGTTACGTTAGTAACATACAATATCATTGCCTGAGCCCAACGATGAGTAAGGTACGCCAAGAGATCACCAGCCGAGCGACCCTTACGGAACCCGTACTGTTTGTCACTTAGTAATCCCTGGCCGTCCAAGTATCAAATGAGCTGGCTATTTATCGTCATCGGCTTGTTGACTAACTTTTTTTCTTATTGGTAATTGAAAGATCCTTAAAAAATAGAAACATCGCTGAAAGAATGACTCTGATAGCTTAAAAATTCACCAAGATATGAAAATTCAAACATCTTATAAAATAGACCCACCCGAAACGCTCCATACAAAGTGCTACGAAAGGCTGACGTCACTCTTTCGTAGTTTGTACGGATCGAGAGAGAATTTTGTTCGATAGGTATATTAAATATTGCGTTTATGAAAGTGGTTTCATAACAAAAGTTGCTTTTAATTGCATAAGTTATCGAATGGTATACAAATATTAAGAAATTTAATAGAAAAAAAAATCGACTTGATTATCCAACTTTGAAGGCGCATAACAAAAAAAATACAAATGCTATCGAGCTGAAATTTTGGGAACACTTATTTTTTACCGTGATTTACAAATCATAAGTCAAAAACGTTCAACTGAATGAGATATCAAACGCTTGTGAAATCAAATACGTTCAACTGAATGAGATATCAAACGCTTGTGAAATTTAAACGCAAAGGAAATATTTTTGAATACGAGTACAAAAAATTTCGGATGTGATAGTGTGTCGCGCGGAGGATCAAAGCATTGGGATTTTACTCTAAAATGTTGCAAAACCTAAGCGCCACACAATTTAGGGTTCTCTTTGCTAATATTCATCTCAAACTTTCAAATATTTTGTGTGAAAGAACGTAACAATTGAAGAGGTGAGTGGAAGAATCGAACAAGTAACATTTCGTAACATTCGGACATCTCCATAGCATTTACAAATTACTTTTATTTGAAACTCACGCCAATAGATCGACAATATCATAAACTACATATTCGCCGTTTTAAATTTTTTTCAGGACAATTTCGAACTAAGATAAGTAAAAATAATAGGGTTTTGGCGCGATCTCGGCAACGCGGCAAATGTATGGTCAAGGTCGTTTGTTAGGGGGACGGCCTTAAGCAAAAAAACGGGAAGTTTTTTCATGTTACTTACTTACCTTATTCTTCCACTCACGTCTTGAATTATTATGTCGCGACGAAGAAGATGAAGAAGCCTATTGTTGTGTAACTAAATGTTTCCTGCAACTTTTGTTGCTTTATTTTGTTTGTGTGTTTTGTTCATATTTTTTGATGTACTTATGGAAAAGTCATAAAAATGTTTGCTGTTAAACCCACAATTTTTTTGTTGAAGTTCGAATGCAGTCTTGTTCTAAATCATCTAAAGAACATAACTCCATTCATAATTCAATACATAATTTTTTGTGGGTTAGTACACTGATTCTTAGCAGCGTCCAAATATGGTTAATCAAAAAACTATTTTTTGTAAATAGCCCGTGAAACCACGAATAATAAAAACTAGAAATTATAAATATACACTCCAATCATTCGCTATCGAAACTATCAATTTGACGTAACACCAGCCTTAATATACCCAATAAAAATACCATTAATCCAGTATAATATTATGTGTGTATTTAATTTTATACGGAACATACGGAACTCGCAGTTATACCGCTCCCAAGCTTCGCCGAAATAAAATACACAATTTTGCGGTTGGACAGAAATCACTATGTAAATTGATTTTTCTATTTGATGTTGCAACGACCACTGAAAATTGAAATTTATGTTGTCCCACTGAAAGCTTTGTAGACAATGTACGCTTGAACGTGTATACATGGTGTTTCATTCGAATAAAACCCAATATTGGAGCACAATATTGAGTAATGACATGCATTAGGCGCGTTACACACGGTGAATATACTATAACATTTTACTTAATAAACAATAATATAAAGTAAGATTTATGAAATAATCTTTCGATGCGTATCGAAATCGCTTAAGAATAAGAATGCCTACTAAAAATGCATTCGCCAGTTCCTATTCGACATTTAAGGCATCGCTAAGTGCCATCAGCCATGGCCTATGACACGTTTCGATGCGTTATGGCATATCCAATATCTAACTTCACTATTGAAATTTTACCAAGCACTCAGGTCTATACTATGAAATAATATTTTGTTATTTCTTTGAATTATTCTATGTTTCACGTTTGTATAAACTTTTACAGGTTAAGGGAAATAAAACTATTTTTATTTATATGCAAAATATTTTTAACAATTTAATATTTTTATATAACATTCAACATATTTTTTATTTTAACATAGCTCAAATACCGAAATAAGACGCATTTCTGTATTTGTTGAGCTATGAAAACATAGAATATTGAATGTTAAATAAAAATATCATATTGTGTTATAAATCGAATGCCTATATCAGAAACAAATTGACACTTAAGTGTCCGAATTTAGGTTCATTGTATTACTTATAATTTTATTTCAGTGCTGTAAATTTTCCCGCTATTTCGGAATTCCAACGCGTACATGGTTTTTGGCCCAAAAATCTATATTCACTAGCGCTTCGGATATTTCTCTTTGACAGGAGTATATCAATTCAACCGGAATAGATAAGTTTCTGTCAAAACAAGGCCTTTGCATCCGTTTTGGATGAACAGTGCTTTCAGAGCGAAGTAACCACTCTACAAATACTGTAGTAAGATTTTTTAAATGTCCGTATGGTTGCCCAAGTACATAATATTTCGACATTCTCGCAATAGTCGGCCTAGTCCAGAGAAATGAACAGGTCAATACGTATTGGACTAATCATGTGCGGGTTTCCTCTTGATGTTTCCCTTCACTGTACGAGCGTCCGTATTATGTACTTGAGATCTGAAAATGTCTCATTGGTACACGTCTCCACTCGGGATCGAAACTGCACTCCCTCGAGTGCGAATCAAAGTTCTTTCCACTAGGCTACGGACGCTTATTACTGTCAAAAATCCTCAGACTGCCTTTAAGTGCCTACCCACACGTACCACAACCACACGACATCGCAACGACAAAATGTCGTCGAGCAGTGGTTACGTGTGAACGGTGTCGCTGCAGCATTTTGTGGTTGCGATGTGGTCGGTATTTTACAAGTGGTCGACAACGACTGCAAAATGTGGTACATGTGAATGGTCCAGTTCATTTACAATACGAAATATACGCCTGACCACGTCGTGTGGTTATCGTGTGGTTGCATGGTTGTCGTGTGGTTGTGGTACGTGTGGGTTGGCCCTAAGTGTCAATATTATGGTAACTTTTTCTCTGTCATCCCGGTTATTCAAACTAAAGTATTACCGCGAGCCAGTGAAAGATAATATCGTGGAGATAAGTTAAATTGGAAAAACGATCATTTTTATGATAAGACGGGGAATAATGTAACGAGTAAACTTAAGAAACTTCATTTATATACAAGTTTCTAACTAGTGCAAAGTTCTATAATACCGATATTCATTAAAATTAGTTTAGTAATTTTCTCACAAAAAATATCTATACATTTTAAAGAACTTTGTAAATACAAAGCAATAAATATAATATTAAAACATTTTGGGAGTCTGTTGAAAAAAAACATTAAACATCAATATCTTGGCAATTACGAAAGATTCTTTCTCTTACTAGTAATAAGATCTTCCTTGAGTATACAGTCATTATAGTCACAAAATGTTTTGTCTATCTACATTTCTTACGTAAGCCAAAAACGATATGTAACTAAAAGGTCCTATACAGTGTGGATCTTTTATTATTGTCAGTGAGAGATTAAATTATATTATCTTTACCTGGCGTGGGATAAAAAGATTAAAATCACTTAGCGCGCTTTTCCTGTCATGTGTGTTATCGCCCGCGCGCGGATCTGGCCCGCCTACAAGTTGCCTGCATCCTGTCCATAGATGTCATCCTGTCATGCGGGCAACACACGCGGCCAGGAGCACGTCGTCACCCGCATGCGGACCAAATCCGCACTGAGCATGACGGAAAAAGCGCCCCAAGGGTCAATACAGACTTCAACATGATTTCTATTTGTATTGAATTGACATATTTGCAAGACGTCTCATGCAATTGAAGTCTGTCAAATCCATACACAGTTTTGAGCGTTTTGGTCGTTTTTAACGCGTGGAACGCTGGGTACGAAATGCATCTACGCGTCGCGTCTGCGGTCTGAATTGACACTACACTTACACTTTGGTGTCAATACAATGGGTAGTTATTAGTTGTGTTTAAATTTTGTGTGCTTATCCTGTAGGCCTGAGAATTGGTCAACATTTAACGGCAGAAATATTACGGCCTTATTAGAACTCTCAAGCATATTCTTACTCCAGCAAAACAACGTTTGCCGGGTCAGTAACCTACGAAAGTGTAATCTGACCTGTCTGACATGACCTTGTGAGTCACATCACGCGTCTAATCAGCGAGTTGGTGTCAGTTTGATGGAGTTTGGGAATTAGTTCCGAAACTATATCCGGGGGTTATGTTTATTTTGTCAAATCATGTTGTATCAAAAATTATTGCAGAACGACGACGACGCCCGTAATGCGTTTATCGCACGGGAACTGAACATTTTTCGAGACAAAATTATGTCCTTTCCTGGGACTCAAAGTATCTCCATACTAAATTTTAGCAAAATCGGTTTGGGGCGTGGAGAGGCAAGGTAGACCAATCGCGTAGATCAGAGATATTTAAATTAAAGAGCTAACAGACAGACGGACAGATAAACACACTTTCGCATTTATAATATTAGTATGAATATTGTGTTGATTACCTGTTTTTTTAGGAACGGAGTTCCTTATCGCGCGTTGCGAAAGTGGGCTAGGTCGAAAAAGTTGTAACGACACTTTTTTATTAGTACCTGCATGGTAGGGGCAGAGGGCGTTGATAGTATTCCTTTGCGTCAACTAGATGGCGTTTTTTGAGAATAAACAGCAACTCGTTGTTAGTATTCCTGGGCGTCAATAGATGGCGTTTTTTTAATAATTTTTTGAGTATAATTATGTATCATGTATTATGTACAGATTATTTGAACATATGAAATAACTCCGTTCCATTCTGGTGTCTCTTGACACCTCTCAAGTTTTTATTTTATGAATGAGCGTGCATAAACTACGCTCCCTTTTGAATTTTTTTTAGTCGGCAACTTATTCAAGCTAAGGCTGCTATGATATCCAATAGAATTGCTTCGCGTAGCAGGGTCAGACAAATGAAGTGATTCCATTGGTTCACAAAAATAATTGTATATTCCTGAATCCTGACAGCACGCAGTTATGTTGAAAACACACCTAAATAGCTGATGTAAAGATCTAATTTATTTACATTAGCCGTGTATCTTATTTAAACTTTATGTTTATTTTTATCGACTTTGTAGCCCTTGAAATATAAAAGAGAGTAATTTTTCGTAAAAATATACTGGTTGTTGTTGCCTAAAGTAATATTATTAAAGGCCCTTACAAAGCTAGCGTCTACGCTACTGAATAGCATAACTATCTAGAAGTTACTATTCGTTAAGCATGTGCAAGCTGCGGTATCGCGCTATAACCAACACTAAGGAACATACCTAAGCGTAAACAACGCATTTCATGCCCCAACTCCAATATACACACGCTAAAACGACCTCTGCCTACTCGTATTTAGATACGAGAATCCCGTGTGCAGTTTCGCAGTAATAGTTTGTTTAGAGTTGTTCCGGAGGCTGGAAGTTCCGCTATAAAGATAAGAGCCGTTCTCTCAAACGAATGTATTTTTAATGTTGAACGCTTTACTACCTAACTTTCCAATATTGTTATTAATCAAGGAACTATTGTTTCATACAAAGTTTTAATTGGAAAAACTATTTTACGAGGTTTTCTTCTTGAGTTGAGGTCATGTTTTGCCCAACTACTTTAACAAAGAATGTGGGTTCTTTAGTTCGTGACAAATGGCAGCTGTTTGTCAAGACAATTGATGCGAAAGATAAAGTCTGGCTAGTGGTAGATATTGTGGCGGTACCCACAATTCGCCTAACATTCCTGCATCGCGCTATCGAAGTTTTCTGAGCGCGTCGGTATATATACGACAGCTGAAATGTATCACGTGGGCTTCGGCCTGACCGGGCATACCACCTCGCTCGGTCGGAAGATCTTCCTTTGGCCGCCACACATCATATCCCACATTGGTGACCCCGACGTGATCAAATGTATCAAAATAAGTATTATGTATATTGTGTGGCGGTACCCACAATTCGCCTAACATTCCTGCATCGCGCTATCGAAGTTTTCTGAGCGCGTCGGTATATATACGACAACTGAAATGTATCACGTGGGCTTCGGCCTGACCGAGCATGCTATCTCGCTCGGTCGGAAGATCTTCCTTTTCGGCCGCCACTAACAACGTTAAATTGGTGACCACCGACAAGCAACAAGACTTCAAGATTCGACCTCCGGTCTTCGGGGGGGGAGTGATGTGGCGGTACCCACAATTCGCCTAACATTCCTGCATCACGCTATCGAAGTTTTCTGAGCGCGTCGGTATATATACGACAGCTGAAATGTATCACGTGGGCTTCGGCCTGACCGGGCATACCACCTCGCTCGGTCGGAAGATCTTCCTTTGGCCGCCACACATCATATCCCACAGTATAAAAGTTACTAGAAATCATAAATTAGCATTTTTAAAATACTAGTCCACCAGGCAGCACGTGTCTTCCTCCTAGCCTACTCAGGTCTGCCTTCTAGCCTAGTCGGATTCGCCTTCTAGCCTAACCGGGTCTGCCTCCTAACCTAGTCGCGTCAGCCTTCTAGCCTAATCAGGTCAGCCTCCTAGCCTACTTGCGTCTGGCTCCTAGCCTTGTCCTAGCGACAAATGAAAATCCTTATTCCAATTATTTTGGCAACTTATGTTATGCTTGTTGCAACACAAAATGTGATTTTAATTATGGTTTCAGTAAATCAATATCATAGGGGTTTATTAAACAGTTATCAAATATAATATCACGATACTAATCATTAATCATTGATGACCTTAATCACGATCAATCCGGTTTTATCATCGAATAGTTTTAGTTAAGCGGACATCTGTCAAAACATACAATTAGCCAACTGTCGGTGTGACAGTTAAATTCAAATGTTTCTGTAATTTTGAAATTTTCAGTTTCAATTAAGAGCTTATATTTCAATATTAGTGTTAATTATTAAAGTATAATTCTGTGAAAATTTAAAGTGCCTCGAGTGCCTCCTAGTTTCTATCAATATCGAGCAAAAAAGGCTAAAAAAAACTCACGTTTTTTGTATGAGTCCTTAAATATTTATTTTATTTTTTAGTATTTGTTGTTATAGCGATAACTGATATGTAACACAATATTCTGTAAAAATTTCAGAAGTCTAGCTATAGCGGTTCTTGAGATACAGTCTGCAAACAGGCAGACGGACGGACAAACATCGAAGCCTCAGTAATAGGGTCCCGTTTTGTAACCTTTGGGTACGGAACCCTAAAAAACTAAGCGGTAATGAGGTGTGTAAAAATATTGTTTATAATGTAATTTTTTAAATTTTGTATGAGCAAATTCATGACTTAATATTATGGCATTTCTCATAGAAACAACAAGTCAAAAGTAACTCATTTAGCGCTGCTATACATTCACAGCTACGAATAATAAAAATTCACAGTAATGCTTTGTTCAAACCTACGCGACCAAGCGACTTCGAAGCGGGAGCGTCAAGTTGCGTCAAGTTGTCAAATGTGTGTTTTGATTGCGTCAAGTCGCGTCAAGTTGTCAAATGTGTGTTTTGAATCAAAACACACATTTGACAACTTGACGCTCCCGCTTCGCAATCGCATGGTCGCGTAGGTTTGAACAAAGCATAAATCCTATACTATAATATGGAAGACATAACCTAAAGATTATTGACACGTTAGTTTCATTACACCCTGGAGGAAAACTTAATTCTTATAATATCATTTTCAATATAATCACATAGACCCAATATTGTTTTTCCCTTATATTTTCATTGAAGAAGCACAATATTTTAACAGCATTCGTTTCCTCTTCCGGTATTTACCCATTTCCTGGATATGCTCATAAATTATTTTTTATAGTCGTATTATTATTTTACTGCGTATTCTATAGTTTTTATAGCTTTTATTTGTACAAATTGTTTAGTAAATACTTTTGTTTATTGTTTTAGTTATATATTTTGGAATGCGAACAGAAATATTTGTTTTCATTGTAAAATAGTTTTTACTTCGGGATCTCCGGAACACGGTGTTTTTGCAAGATAAAAAGTAGCCCATGTGTTAATCCAAAACCTAAACTGTTACCAGGTCTAATTTGATCAAAATCTGTTGAGTAAATTTTGCGTGAACAAGTAACAAACATACCTACAAACTTTTGCCTTTATGATATTAGTGTGAAGTGTTATACATTTTTCCTGGGATTTAGAGAGAATTGATTTCTAGGCAGTTGACGGATCAACGTCATGTGGTTATTACAATTTAATGTTAGCTATAATTAGTCGGATGGGTTTGACTTAACGCGACCAAATTACTTAGGTCCGCCATCTGCGTAGGAATCAACTTCCCTGATAGTACATTGAAGTAGAACTGTATATTTTGAGTAGATTAGATACACAATTGATAAACTTACTGCTTGCGTAGTTGGGCTTTCTGTTATGAGTTATCCATACTTATTTTATAAATTCGAAAGTGTATCTATCTGTCTTTCTATCTGTATATCTGTCTGTTACCTCTTCACACCTAAACCACTGAACCGATTTTGCTTAAATCTATGGAGATACTTTGAGTCCCGGGAAAGGGTAAACGATACTTTTTATCCTGGAAAATGTACAATGTACAATGCGTGATAAACGAATTTTGGCGAAACGGAGTTGCGGGCGTCATCTAGTAGAAATATAGAATTCGGTGCAACGTCTCAATGTGTATTGACCTTTAGTCTACTCTATAGTATCTTAAAGGAGTATATATCTTGTCACAAGTCTGTTATCATGACACTGATAAGACGGGGGCGACGGGCACCGTTCCAAATTCGAATTTACGACGAAATAAAGCTGGATACTGTCATATTTGGATTAACAAGGTGCCTGCTATTGCTTTGTACGAAAATAGCTGAACTTTTACCAGAATGAAGCAAAATGAATGTAATAGCCATAATAAAATGTGTTATAAGATTATTTCATTCACTCGGTCATTGAGGTCATTCATGATCACTAAGCAAAAGTGTACCTAATGCTGAACTTTTGACTCAATGAAGCAAAAGAGAATGTAAAGATTTTGGCAGTCATAATAAAATGTGTCATAAGTTTAGTTCATTCACTCACTCGGTCATTGAGAACATTTATACTTAATAATATAAAAGCAAAAGCGTGTCTGTATGTTTCCTCTTAATGCTTAAACGCCTGAACTGATTAAGGTTAAATTTGGTATGAACATATTTTAAAATGGGAATTAAGAAAAATGTATGATTCCAGCGCAATTATACGAATTTGGGTGCAACGGAATTGCGATCGTCAGCTAGTATAACTATAGATACAACTTTTTTTTTAAAACAAGGGCGTAATAAATATATTTTCTGATTGTGATTACATAATAATACATAATATGGAAAATACAGTCAACTATAGTGTGAGTCACAAGAAGAAGACACAAACATACATAGACTACCAAAATAATTTCTCTGTCTTCTGGCCCCGCTATAGTATAGTCGAATCACATTAAAGGACAAAAAATTGTGTAGAAATATTATGATTTATTATCGATTGAACCATAGTTGATAATAACTATTAAGCTGGTTTTAATATTTGTTATTTTAACTTTAATAGGCATAACGTAACTCTGTTATCGAGGAAAATCTCAAAACACTCCTTTGAGTCAAAGAAACTTAAATTATTTAGCCAGGAGCTTCCTCGCAACCTTATTTAGCTAACAAAGGATTATAATTAGCGCTTCGTACCTTCAGATATTAAATAAGATGAGTTTTATGTTAAACTGATAAGAGGCATACGGGATAATCAAAAGTTACTCTACTAACGCCATGATCCAGTGGCTTAGAGCGTAGCTCTTGACTCGGAGGTCGTGGATTCGATTCTCGCGTTGTTATGAAGTTTGGTGAGGACAATGCAGGGTGATGATGTCGGATGATGTAAATAAAATAAACCCGAATTTTTCAGCACCGAGAAGACCGATGAAAAAATATTTCTACAAACAGTGTCGATCATGACGTCAGCTTCCAAAAAAAATTGACCAAAACTGGTCGACCCGTTTGGACTTTACGATAGCACAGACAGATACACATAAAGATGGACAAACAGACACGTCAAACTTAAAACATCCCAGTTTTTGGTCGGGAATTGAAAATAACACTACTCAAAACTAAACTAAACCATCTATACTTATTATAAAACAAAGTCGCTTATTTTTCCCTCATGTCCCTTTGTTCCCTTTAATCTTTAAAACTACGCAACGGATTTTGATGATTCTTTCAGTGTTAGATAGCCCATTTATCGAGGAAGGCTATAGGCTACATTTTATCACGTTATGACTAATAGGAGCGAAGAAATAGAGGAAAATGTGGAAAAAAACGGGGAAAATTATTTGAAAGGGCTAACTTGAACGCGCTAATCTCAGGACCTGCTGGTCCGATTTGAAAAATTCTTTCAGTGTTAGATAGCCCATTTATTAAAAAAATGGTATAGTCTATATTTTATCACGCTAAGATTAATAGGAGAATGTGGAAAAAACGGGGGAAATTATTTGAAAGGGCTTATCTCGCGAACTACTGGAGCAATTTTTATGTTATTTGGCACACAGATAAGAAGTAGACCAGGTGAAGGATCATAGGCTATCGATTTTAATCATTTTTTCAGTGACTATATAATTTATACCCGTGCGACGCCGGGGCGGGTCGCTAGTGTCAAATAAATACAGTACTACTGGCGCACATACAGCAATGTTAGTGTAATGTCTGCGGCCGTATTTATTTTCATAACATCGCTTGTTACCGTACAGCGCAAAATTGAAACAACTGAACCTATACTGCTAAAATAATAGGAAAGTAAGTCTGACATCTTTTTATGGACCCCTATGGCTCAATGGTTACGCGTGTGGCGGATCAAGTTGGGGATCGCGAGTTCGAATCCCACTGACGGAACAAAAAGTTTTTAATGTTCCCGAGTCATGGATGTGTATTAGATATGCATATCATATAATAAAAAATTGTATAGGGTGAGTAGTTTTTGCGGATTTCTTTTTTTTTGTAATAAAATGGACCAAATAGGAGTATAAAAGTTTTATTAGGGTCCCGTAGCCAAATGACAAAAAACGGAACCCTAGATTCGTATGTCTGTCGTCATAAGTGTTTTTGCAATTTAGCTACGCAACCCTAAAAATTCTTAGCAGACTTCGTAGACAAGCTACACTGATGTAGAGCCTTTACGGCACGTCTACGAGTGAAACGAATATTAACAGCTTATTAATCTTTATAAGCTCTTCAACTATATAATGCTATAACAGCTTTTTTTCACGATTTCATGCTATTTATACAAGCTATAAACGCGCCACTTCGAGACTTTATTTATTCAAAGCAGTGCTGTTGTGAACTAACGTGACTCTTGATAAAATTAAACTTAAGCGTTTCACTTGAATCTTAAACAAGACGTCACTTTATTATAGTCTAAGAACTCACGCTCTTATTTTATACTTTTATGGGACGATTTATACATAATATAATTTATTTATATAATAACAAGCTGTCCCGGCAAACGTTGTTTTGCCATTTAAAGTATTTCTACTTCATCAGTTGATACAAAATCTTACCCCCTCTTTTGTCCCCTAAGAGGGGTGGGGGGAAAATGTTATACACCAGATGTTAAGTTGGAAAAAACAGTAAATAATATGAAGTAAGTCCATTAAAGAAAAAAGTCTTATACAAAATCTGACCCCCTCTTTCGTCCCTTTAAAGGGGTGGGGGGATTTTTTTTATACACCAGATGTTAAGTTGGAAGAAGACAAATATATCTGCGAAAACCGCATTCAAATCGGATCAGTAGTTTTCGTGTGATAGTGGAACAAACATACAGACAGTCAGACAGACAGACAGACAGACAGACAGACAGACAGACAGACAGACAGACAGACAGACAGACAGACAGACAGACAGACAGACAGACAGACAGACAGACAGACAGACAGACAGACAGACAAAAAACTAACTACATTTTTGGCTTGATATATGATGCTGATATTATATTTTTTATATTAAGTGCATTAATGCTGCTTAACTTAGTAGATAAAAAGTTGCTCTTTCCTTTACTTTACTTTCCTTTTTTCAATATATACTCAAATTCACACTTATATAATAAACGTGAAAGTTTGTCTGTCTGTCTGTTACTTCTTCACGCCCAAACCACTAAACTGATTTTGACCAAATTAAGCTTTGAGTCCCAGGTAAGGACTTTCTATCCCGAAAAAACGTTTGGGTGCGAATAGCGAGCGTCATCTGTTTCAAAATCATTTAGTTAAAAAAAGTTATTCCAAACTTATATTATGTCCATATTAACCCAATCTATAATATTAAATGTAAGCTGTATATTTCGAGGTTATATTAATTATAAAGGCTGGTGTACACAGCACTTTAATTACCGGGGACGAGTGCCGTCGATGAGCACTCGCCCGATAACCTCATTCAGGCTGGCGGGTAAACATACATATAAGTGTATTAGCCTAATTTATAGTCACTTAATATTAATATCGCTTTATACAGTGAATCTATAATCTATAATTATATATAAAAAACTCGTATTTTATAAGGCCTATGTTATTATTATAAGGTTTTATATTTAACTAGACGTTGCTCGAAACTCCGTTACGATGAAATTCGTTTATCACGCGGGAGCAGAACGTTTTCTGGGATAAAAACTATTTCATATCCTTTCCAGGGCTTTTTTTCCATTCAAAATTTCATCAAAACCGGTTCAGTGGCTTAACCGTAAAGAGGTGTTGTTACCATGTATTAGTTACATTTGAATACAAATTAGCGATTGATAAAACGTTTGTTTCATTAGATTTATTTGGACGTACTGTCCACATTAATTTTTTACAAAATTTTGTCATAAGAGTTCGTTTGATCCTGATTTGTTCCTAAAAGCAATAAGGTGTTAGCTATGCAAAATTAAAAAAAAAATTCGTTCTGATTCAATAAGTTACGCATCACTTAAGTCCTAGATAATCAATATTTAATTTGAGGAACCAAATCGACCTGTTAGAGATTCTAAAACTATCCTCTGTCTCTTAGACTATAAACGCGGCACTTATAATGTAAATACCTCAACTGTTCTAATTCGGTTCACTAATGCTACTCCATTTCTTATACTTCTCGGAAAGTGATTCTATGGACTAAAACGAATCGTGTAAAATATTTCGCCGGCCAAAACAAGTGCAAAACACTTTGATATTATACAAATTAGAAAAAAAAAAGACGGGTTGCACTCCGGGAGTGCCGGCAGAAGTGAAAACTTGATTATTAACGTTGTGCAATTTTTTTTTTAACCCATTTTTTATGAAAATCGATCAAAAAAAAATAATAAAATAAATAAATAAATAAAATAATAATAATAAAAATAATAAAAAAATATAAATAATAAAATAAAAAAATAAACGATCGTTTTAATTAATTAATCGAAACCCTTACAATCGATTAAATTTTGAACCCATTTTTTATGAAAATCGATTTTTAAAAAATCGATTTTTTTAATTAAATCGAAACCCTTACAATCGATTAAAAAATATCGACAATCGAAAAAAAACAATCGATTGTTCGATTAATCGATTTCGATGTTACAACACTACTCTCCAACCGTCCTACGTTTTTTCCTTGGTTTTTCGATCAGCATGAGAATCTGACGCGAGTTTCACAGTTTTTACCCATCCCACAAAAGTGCTCAACGCCGTTAAAGAAGTTTTCACTTCAAAAAAATCAATATAGTAAAACATCGGTTTCAAAAAACTACACCAAATTGGGAAAGCACAACACATTTTTTATTTAATGACTGATGATGATTTTACAGATTTCAACTGCGTGAGACGTCTTGTAAATCTGTCAAATCCATATTATATAATAAACTAGCGACCCGCCCCGGCGTCTCACGGGTTTAAAATATATAGCCACTGAAAAAATGATTAAAATCGATAGCCTATTCTTCACGTGGTCTACTTCTTATCTTAGCCAAATAACATAAAAATTGCTCCAGTAGTTCGCGAGATATGCCCTTTCAAATAATTTCCCCCGTTTTTTCCTCATTCTCCTATTAGTCTTAGCATGATAAAATATAGCATATAGCCTTCCTCAATAAATGGGCTATCTAACACTGAAAGAATTTTTCAAATCGGACCAGTAGTTCCTGAGATTAGCGCGTTCAAGTTAGCCCTTTCAAATAATTTCCCCGTTTTTTCCACATTTTCCTCTATTTCTTCGCTCCTATTAGTCTTGGCGTGATAAAATATAGCCTATAGCCTTACTCAATAAATGGGCTATCAAACACTGAAAGAATCATCAAAATCCGTTTCGTAGTTTTAAAGATTAAAGGGAACAAAGGGACATGAGGGAAAAAAGCGACTTTGTTTTATAATATGTATAGATTTAGAAATGCATCTACGCGTCGCGTTGCGGTCTGAATTGACCCTTACTCTGCATTATGAAACATGTCGAAAGTGGTACTCGCGCCCAACTCGCGTAGATTCGCCGGTTTGCTTGAAGTCGAGGTACAACTTAGTTCTGTCTACTCCGATAAAGTAAATAATTATTATCACTCACTTATGCTACACGATGAATAGAAAATTTTACTCAGATAATCCAAGTATCATTTTAAATATTAAGATAACACAAAGTGCAGTCGGGCCCGAATTAAGTTGATTTCTTCAGTTCCACAGCTAGTTTCCAACTAAAAGATTTACTTATAACAAAAACAATGAGTAAGAATTTGTGCCAGCCGCGAACATAGGGCTGCCTCTTAATATAGGTAATATTTTTTTCATAAAATAAAGAGGTAAAAGGGCTAAGGACACCTGATGGAAAACAACTACCCTCGCCCATAAACTCACCACATCAGAAGAGTTGCAAGTGCGTTGTCTTTTAAGAAGGAATACGCTCTCTTCTTGAAGTTTTGCTGGTGATAATGGTCCGTAATATTAGAGTAATCAATAGGCATATAAAGAAGCTATGTAATTTCGTCGGATTATTTTCAGCCTAATGGCCTCACTAATAACATAATTTTAATTTAATGAAGCGCTTGACAGAAAATGAATGGATGTCAAAATCTTCTCATATTATAATATTTTCCATACAATTATTTTAATCAAGTAACTCTTTCAGCGCTGCTACTTTCACAGTGAACTCTATACAATGACGCACACATCCTAAAATATTAACACTTCATGTTAAACCCAGTATACGAATAGACAGAAAGCAACTTTACATGTAGTGATAATAAGCGTGAAATAACAAACAAGCGGCAGCCCTAAAGCCAAGATGTTAACAATGCAGAGTGCGGGTAATTTTGAGCTCTAACTAATCTGCTTAGCTCCGAAAACGTTCGCAATTGACGCTAGAACTTTCTTCTGTTATTGAATAAGATAAGTTAGGCAAGAGAGCCCAAGGGTGTAGCAACCCTAACAAACAGCATTTTCTACTTTCAAAAAAAGCATCAGTATTTTCTTTACCGACTTTAAAAAAAGCATCGCTTGGTAATATTTATAATATAATATAGCTCCCACACCGGTGTCGTTGACGGTGGCCGGTTTCATTGAAACCAGCCCCTCTAGCATACGCCAACGAGAAAATTTTGTCTACACGTTTTCTCGATGTTTGATGGCTTTCCTCTTCATCTCTATTGACCCTAACATGACATACGTTTTTCCCGTGTAGGTCTGTCGTCAAAATCTATCGACATAATGTCAAAAAATGATTTTGACATAATGTCGTTATCGACAATATAAAGTCTACACCCGAGAGTGAGATATCTCGAGATTTTCTCGTTTGCGCATCTTAGGCCGGCAGGCCAGCTACGCAGGAGTAATTTTATAGTGCCCAAGTGTGTGCGCAGTACACAAGAGCACTCTCTATTCCTTTACTCTCATAACCCAGTGGGACGGAAGACCGACACGACCGTCGAGAGATCAGGCGCAGGACCGACTTTTTACATGCCCATCCGACGCATGGATCATTTTACTTGTTAGATAATCAGGTGATCAGCCTGCATTGTCCTAACCAAACTTGGAAATACCATGTTTCCAACGCGGGAATCGAACCCACGACCTCCGAGTCAAGAACCGCGCTATGTACCACTAGACCACGGAGGCGTCCTATTAATATTTATGTAGCACTAGCAGACCCGGCAGATCCTGCAACGATGTTCTTGACTATTTTGACTATTTTATTTTTACTTAAAATTATACCAATAGTGTGAGTTTAATAATAGGGATATATTATTGCTACAATGTTTTCACGCTAGATGGCAGCACCGTGCTGGTGCTGGTACAGCAAGTAAAAAGTTTTGTTCGACGATTGACAACGTTCCTGTCAATACGATATGAAGTGGGCAACATGTCGGATTTCGGTCGGATTATTTACTGTATGTGCCAGTAGTGCCCTCTGGTCCTTTGCGTAATACGTTCCCCATTGATATAGAAAATTAAATATTTATTCAACTAGGCTTTTAATTTGTCCAGAAGTTGCCCAAGTTATTAATTGATTTATGCCCTAAATTCCAGACACAGGACCCTAAATATAATTCTGTCTACTCTGCTAAAGGGTTAAATTACTGACAATATAAATCAACTATCAAGATTATATAATATTCTCAAATTTGATACAAAAAAAAAGACCTTGATTTTGTATCAAAACCAAACCTTCCAATAATTGAGTTAAATTAATTTCTAAGAAAGATTTTATGCTCGGTAATCTTATATACACGGTGAACCCAAAACAAAGTGATAAAACTTTAGGATGTGTGTGAGTCCTCTGTATACAGTGTGTTTCTTTATTTTCAAAGATTAACATCACAATCTTTACCTCTTTGTAATATTAATGAAGAATAGCCATCCTGAAAGCCCTGGGGCTCCGCAAAGGCCTTGTTGGGGCTTCGCGAGCGATACATAAATTGGTTTTAGAAATATCATCAGACATGACTGTCATGGAGACAATTCATTCAAGGATAAAACATTTTCTTTTTTTGGATGTTATAAAAATGTCACTTCTTAAAAGGGTTCCATCACCAAAAAAGTTTGAGAATCGCTTGTGTAGTCTGTACAACTAAAATATCCATTGCATTTGTGATGCTTTAATACATTTTACAGCACAAAAATCGCAATATAATCTGGCGTTCAAACAAAAAGTATAAGAGAAAAAGCATAGACGTAAAAGTATAGACGGCGCAGTAACTAGGCAGTAACTATCTGCAAAAAGTTAACCCGTTTAGACGCTTCATTACATCTGAACTCCGTGACGTCGGGCGAATTCGTTTTGAATTTTTACGTAAATTGCGAAGACAAGTCGAAATGGAGTAAGTCGTGTTTTTGCGATTTTCAGAGCAGAGGCATTGCTGTTGGATAACGAATCCATACTAATATTATTAATGCGTAAGTGTATGTGTCTGTGTCTCTGCATGCGTGAACTCTTTACGCCTAAGCAGCTAAACCGATTTTAATAAAATTTTGTATACAGATACTCCGAGTCCCGGGAAAGTCATAGGATAGTTTTTGGTGCAGAAAAATGTAATGTTCCTGCTTGATAAACGAATTTCTGGTAATAATAGAGTAAATCACAGTTAATAATTATTACTATTAAAGTGTCTTATGGAAAAACTGGTACTTCTTTGAGATAAAAGGCAAAAGGTGAAAGGCAACACTACGCGGCAGCGTCGCGACACGACACTTAACGAACTAGAACTGACATTTAACGTTAAAGTGTCGCATCGTGTCGTTTCGTTTTATTACGGTCTAAGCTAGAAACAAATTATCGGACGCATCCATAAGTCGCGGCTGATGGATGCGGCTTAACAATGTGCACGGTTCATCCGCGGACGCCAAACGACGGACGCGGACGCGGACGTCGCGGACGTTATTGGACTGGAAAGAAACTAAGCAACTACTATGTCTTTGATTAATTGATAATAATAATAATAATTGTTTGGGGTAATGTCCCGTCGGGTTACCTCAGATAACCACTCACATTGATTTTACATGACTCAGCTAAATAACGAATGAATGAAGTACTCATATACAACAAAGCACTCATTCTTTTTAAAAATCTCACAAGACAGACAGATATTATCGCAATTTTATGAAAAATTGCAATTTCTTACTTATTGCACTTTGCATAACAGATGTTTCAGATTTGCATTTGAAATTTTTGTTAGAAGCAAGTTGTTTCACTAATCGCTATATTTACATCTCATTCATTAGGCTAATGACGCTTCATACGATTTTATTTTTGTCAGTTCCCAACAGCTATTTTAAAGTGCCCAA
This sequence comes from Polyommatus iphigenia, assembly GCA_963422495.1. NCBI lineage: Eukaryota > Metazoa > Arthropoda > Insecta > Lepidoptera > Lycaenidae > Polyommatus > Polyommatus iphigenia. The sequence continues at coordinate 1,486,036 of OY730189.1, forward strand.
ATGCACGTTATATGTAACGCTTGTAGTGACAAAGTTAAAAATTGCACATAGGAATAAAACATTTTGCGAAAGATAAATAAGCATGAATTTTGCTCAAATTAGGACTTCATCTATACTTTTACTTTTATTTTTACTCGAAGGTCGCTGATTCGATTCCCTCGTTGGAAACATGTCATTTCTAAGTTTGGTTAGGACAATATGCAGGTTGATCACCAGCTGATTGTCCATAGGCTATAGCATATAAAAGTCGTTTCAGCGCCTGATCTTTCATCAGTCGAGTCGGTTATCCGTCCTACTGAATTATTCTTAAGAGGGCAACTAACGCAAAAAATCAAACATCGTCCTTCTCTCTTCACACTCACGCCTGTTTTATATGCCAGGTAAAAAAGGGCGACGCGAATTCATCGCCAAATTAGTTGTTTCTTAATAACTCGATAAATATACAACATTTTAAAAATCCGCTTGGTCAGATTCTCAGTGATAGAATTTTATACAATGTGTTAAAATATTAACACACTAGCTGTGCCCCGCGGTGTTACCCGCGATTTATTAGGTGTAATTAGATAAAGTAAATTGTGTTGTAATAGGTAAATAGTATATTTTTTCGGGACGAAAAGTATCCTTTGTCCTTTTTCGGTACTCAAAGTATCCCCATACCAAATTTCAGCAAAATCGGTTCAGCGGTTTGGGCGCAAATCATAAAAGTTTATTGTGCGGAAACCGTACATTTTTTCGGGACAAAAAGTACCCTATGTCCTTTCTCGGTACTCAAAGTATCCCCATACAAAATTTTAGCAAAATTAGTTCAGCGGTTTGGGCGCAAATCATAAAAGTTTATTTTGCGGGAACCGTACATTTTTCCGGGACAAAAAGTATATCTTGTCCTTTCTTATGTCTTAAAGTATCTCCATACCAAATTTCATTGAAATCGGTTAAATAATTTACGTGCAAATCATAAAAGTTTACTGTGCAGAAACCGTACATTTTTTCGGGACAAAAGTATCCTATGTCCTTTCTCGGTACTCAAAGTATCCCCATACCAAATTTCAGCAAAATCGGTTCAGCGGTTTGGGCGCAAATCATAAAAGTTTATTGTGCGGAAACAGTACATTTTTTCGGGACAAAAAGTATTCTATGTCCTTTCTCGGTACTCAAAGTATCCCCATACTAAATTTTAGCAAAATCGGTTCAACGGTTTGGGCGCAAATCATAAAAGTTTATTTTGCGGGAACCGTACATTTTTCCGGGACAAAAAGTATACCTTGTCCTTTCTTATGTCTTAAAGTATCTCCATACCAAATTTCATTGAAATCGGTTAAAAAGTTTACGTGCAAATCATAAAAGCTTACTGTGCGGAAACCGTACATTTTTTCGGGACAAAAAGTATCCTATGTCCTTTCTCGGGACTCAATGTATCTCCATACCAAATTTCAGCCAAATCGGTTCAGCGGTTTAGGCGTGAAGAGGGTTACCTCTTCACGCCTAAACCGCTGAACCGTCTGTCTGTCTGTCTGTTAAGACAGACAGACAGACAGACAGACAGACAGACACACTTTTGCATTAATAATATTAGTATGGATGGATTGTATAAAATTCTTATGCTTAGTTTAATGCCCGGTTATGGCAATATTAAATGAAAAATTCGTGAAAATTAGATGCATTTATGTGATTCCATCGAGAAAATTTTAAGATAGCGTGTTTTCGCTAGGTTAGATCCTCGGAAATATAATGTTGTATAATGTATGTTATATGTTTAGAAAATGAAATAATTCGGGGCTTATTTTCAAGTATAAAAATGAATTATAAAATCGACAATTTAGGGTAGTCACCCCCTTAAGGAAGAACGTACTGCGCACACACTTTTACACACCGCCGAACTCAGAGACATTTAATTGCGATTAACCTTATTTAATTAAGAGTTTCACAGATAATGTATGGGGCTTATGTCAAAATTATAATATTGCTAAAAATAATAACATACTAAATTTTAAACTATGGATTTCCGCAAAGTAACGCCTGATTCTATTAACTATTTACAGATGTGATTAATTTGTAGGCTTAGAATCAACTGAACTGTTTTTGAAGTAAGAAAACTTAGAGAGCTCCGAATCGATTTTGATGTCCCGGGACGAAAAAACGAAGTCAAAAACGAAATAACCAGTCCATTTGTAACTAAAACTACAGCTTCATTTTCACGTTAAAAATCACTTTATGCTCGCATCCAATGAAAAATAAACTCAGTAGACTATTGGAAACGTGTCACACAGTAAATGCGGCAATAGGTGTAGACGATGGCGCTAAATCCGGAGACCTAATGTAACACGCAAACCCCTTCGTAAGTAATAGAAAACCAATGAACTAGGAGTAAATGATGGGCTTCTTGAGAAGCTTAAGATTATAAAAAAGATACATACAGCCGAACGTATTACGGCACCTCCTCCTTTTTGTAAATGGAGCAAAAATTGTTGTCAAAAAATAATGCTCCTACAATTTTTTTATATAGTTGGGGAGGGGAAGAGGGGATTTCGGGAGTAGCTCGAGCGTGTCAGATTAAGCTTGCATAGGCTTCCGACATGTGTCTAGTTATCATGGTATAGAAATCAGATTTCTCACGTGGTGGGTAAAATTTTTTTTTTTTTATATTGAAATGTCATCGGATCTGTCAGATTAGGATAGGGGATGTTTAGTATACCCCAAAGAAGCTTCCATATAAAGCACTGACGATTTAATGGTTAGGTAAGTCAGTAGGGACATTTTAAAATATAAAAAAATAAAGCTTCATATTTTTTTAACTAAGCTTCGATAAGATATTCTATATTGCTCTAAACTAAATGATTTAGTCATTGTTGTCTAAAATATATTTATAATTTACCTAAATAAGCAATTTTCTGAATATATTTTCTTTTTCAAAACTTTAAAATGGCTGCAGTTTCTGAACCCACCGCTAAAATAAAAAACGCTCTTATTATTTTTTTATCAGTTTTACCTAATGTAAAAAACCTACTAGGTCTCCATGACGCTCGAGTGACTACATAAATAGCACCTTCCCCTCCTCTACTACAATCTGTTCTTAGAATATACGTGGAGAAAGTGAGAATTCCTACTTATTTGATTTCAATTTTTAGCTGTCATGTACCACCGCACTTCGAAATCTTCGATAGCGCGATGCAGGATTGTAAGTCTAGTTGTACTGTCAAACTGTTATCAAGTGTTTTGTTTTTTTTTATTATTTTGTTAATATGCCGCACCTACTAGTTAGAGCCTGACTCACTCGAAGCACGGCCTAGGGGACTCGCTTTCAAAAACTGCCAATAATATTATCCCTGCAACCAGGCATTTAAACCAGGTATGAAAGATCGAAGTTTGACAACCAATTGAAAGTACGAAAGTTTCAAAAAATGCACACCTAGTATTTCTTTACTCTTTCGCAGTATAATAATTATGTTTCTTATGATAATAACTTTAGTAAAGGTTCCCTAGAACATTTTTGTTAATTACTATCAAGCTAATTTTTTGTGAGTAGCTTCATTTTGATAAGACAAACAACAATTTTATCTGCAAAAAATCTCGAAAGTGGTAGCTAACAGAGATAGAAAGGATTTCATAATTTGATTTGATGGTCCTAAAATATGGATTGTTCTATTTGTAAGACAATGTTACTCATAAACTTTAATATAACCTTTAACCTTTTTTTTATATATTTAATTTATATTCATAATATACAAAAAATCTGGTGGTTAGGGTTCCGTTTTAGGGTTTTAGGGTTTCGTAGTCAACCAAGTTTTGTTGATTACAGAACCCTAAAATGGAACCCTAACCAGCTGATTTGTATATTGATAGGATAATAGCTATATAATTTAAGAGTAACATTGTCCTACAAATAGAACAATCCATATTTTGGGACCATCAAATCAAAGTATAAAATCCTTTCTATCTCTGTTAGCTACCACTTTCGAGATTTTTCGCAGACAAAATGGTTGTTAGTCTTATCAAAATGAAGCTACTCACAAAAAAAATCCTTAATAGTTATCAAAAAATGTGGTTCTAAGGATCCTTGACTACATTCTTCATACCAAAATTCCAACCAACTTGCACAAAATTATTTGATATTTATAATTCTATGTCACTTCCAGTATTCACATGGGTGCAGCGTTTCAGAGACTAATCTGCTAATGCACGTATATTTAGCCCGGACCGGATTCGATTCATTCGTTAATGCATCTGTAATTTTAGCATCAACAATCCTGAAAATTGTCAATCTAATCCTAATCTAACTGTTAGAATTGCAACAGTGTTATTTTAAGCAGGCATGTATTTTGTTCTGTTGAAGTAAGATAAAAGAAAAAGAAGCCATCATGTTGGTAAAAGTTTGTCTGCCATATTTATTATTGAATAAATGCTATTGACTATAATATATTTGGTGTGAGTCGGTAACAATATCTACTTTTCTAAGGGAAATTAAATTTCTCGACGATTGTATATACGTTTTTTAACAAATATTTAACGCCCCCTTCGAATAATTGCAAAATAATATTTATGAATTTAATTTAATTTAAGATCACTTGTACTTTTACAATTACACGATTTTAGATAATGATGGTGACTTTTACGTGATGTCTCATGACTATAAGTCGCATATCTTACCATTTATTTATTTTATCATCCGCCATTAGTTTTAGGGTACCGTTACAAAGTGGAAACCCATGCATTTTATCGAATTCTCAATATGGTAATAATTTCTGATGTCGACAAAAAATCGATCAGTAGTTCCTGAGATTAGCGCGTTCAAACAAACTAACTAACCAATCTCTTCAGCTTTATAGTATTAGTAATAGATCGTAAGAAGTAGGTACATGAAATATATTTACAAAATCTTCAATTATATTTGTTCTTTAATAATAACATTTAAATAAAATAAATATTTGAGGGTGCTCCCATAAGAAAAACAATTTTTGGCCAACTTTTGCTCTATAACGGTATAGAACCATTCGTGCGCGAGTCCGAATCGCACTTGGCCGATTATTTCTTGGCCAAAGTTGTAAAAGAGAAATATGAAAATATCATTAAATAACTAAAATGTTTTATAACAGTAAGTTTTAAAAGTATTTTTAAAATCATAACTTAAGTTAGTTATTTAAGTTCTCAAAATATTAGGCTTATAAACATTTTATAATAGTCGTATAAAGAGAGTCAAAAATCATGTAAGAAACGTTTATTTAAAGATGTATTTTATAACAGTTAAATATTTGGACTTTACATGACAGCCATGTAGAAATCTTATTACTGATAAAGAGTAGTGTTATGGTCGGCATTACAACCAGATTATAATTGTTACATAAATTAATTTTATACAACATCAAATATGTATTTTAAAGGTCACAACTGCGATATTTATAGGGTAGTCAGATAATTTGGTCGTGTTAACGATTACAGGACTAAATTAAATGACTAAACTCTTATACGACATATTGTTCGTTTAATATATTGTTACACGATATTGGAAACTTTAATTACAACTATACGATTTCTATACGACTAAATGTCATTTAGGCTTTTTGTTAAAGGGCTAATTTGCTAGTTGGGAAAGGCCTGAGCAAGCGAGATGTCACTATCAGTAACACTGCGTGGTAGAAAGAGAAGTGTGATTTGAGGTTGCATAGCTTTTTTTTCATCTATTTGACAGTCTGTCTGACCCTGTGCTGATCGTTGTCAATTTGGGCTCTCAGAAAAATTGTGATTTTAAGTTAAATAATGAATATTTTTTAGAAATACTGCTCTAGAAACATGGTTACGTGTTCGAGGATTGACTGTGGTACCACACATCGAAAAAACCCGAGCAAATATTAATTTCACAGGTGAATTATTCTACATCGACAGGACCTAGTTTTAAGTTTATTTTTGCCAATTCCCTACGAGTTATTGGTATTGATTTTGATAATTCACTTCTATATATGTTTAATTATATGGAAAACATAACTTGACTAGCCATGGTGCACAATTTAAGGATATTTTGTGTAAACAATTTTCATCTATGGCTGCATCAAGTTATCGATAAGTAGTATCGATATGAAAATATTTTTTAGTTAAGTATACAAATTATCTAGGAATGTTGAAATGATAACATACTCATCGGTAGTTTATAATTAGTTTAAGTATATTAATATACTATCATACATAATTCCGGTCACCCTTCATGCGCGAGTCCGACTCACACTTGGCCAATTTTTCATATTTCCTGCTGACCTGGATACCAGAAATTCATGGCTTAAAATAATTAACCGTCCAAACTGGACTCACTTAATTATGCAGCAAGCATTTTGAAGAAAAGTCATATGTTACTTCAACATTACAATTTTATTATATATCTATGCAGTTTTATTTTATCCAATTTTACTATTTTTACAATCTTACAATTATTAAGTACTTCATGATCGATATTTTGTCGAATTAGAAGATGTTTGTACATCACTGACACGCACACGTAAACATAATTGTATACACAGATGTAAATCAAATTTTGGTTAAGCTCGGGATTGTTTCCTATTCCGATAGGTATATTATCTTTATGGGTTAGCAATTCTACTAATCTAAAACACATCTCACATCTATAAATACTCTATCATTCAGTCTGCATCCATTTCGAGGTAGAATTTAACTTTTATTAGGAACTCGTTGACGTTAGCGGGCTAAAACTGTCAGACGCCTGTCAAAAACGACGTCAGAGCCTGTCAACTCGCTGACTGTGTACAAGCTAGGCTAATGCAGCTTTTTGTTGATTTAATTTTTATCCAGCTGCGTAAATGTTTTTATTATATTTATTTTTTTGAACTGTGTAGTATTTCTTTATATTTTTGTAACCCTTAACTTGTTAAAGGGAATTCATACTAATATTATAAAGACAGACACACTATTCCAATTGTGTCTGTCTGTTGTTAATTCTTCAAGACGAAACGGCTGAACCGTTTATATATATATATATATATATATATATATATATATATATATTATACGACGTTAATCATTAAATGTGAAAACAGGGAAACGTACGAAGAAGATACCTAGCACTTAAAAATATGACAACAACTTACACATAAACACTGACAAAACACAAGTTATACAATTTCAAAACTATCGAAGAGAAAAATAAATTTAGACATAAAATATGACAACAAAAAAATTTGTGAGGTAGATAACGCAAAATTCTTAGGTATCATGATAGATAAATATTGCAATTGGAAGATCCATGTAGAATACATTTGTGACAAGCTTGACCGTTTTGTTTACGCAATTAAAAAATTAAGGCAAACTGTGAGCACTGAAGCGGCTCTAACGGCATACCACGGCCACGTTTCTTCTAATCTTTCCTATGGTCTTTTGCTATGGGGTAATTCGGTAGAAATTGAAAAAGTCTTCAGAGTGCAAAAAAAGTATGTTAGAGCTATTTCTGGCGCCTCACCCATGGACAGTTGTAGACCGCTTTTTAAAAAATACAACATATTTCCATTAGCTTGCATGTACATTAAAGAAATATGTATCGTTGTTAAGTTTCATCCACAATATTTTGAATTAAAATCAGAAGTAGAACGTAAAAATAACAGATTTACATATAAACTTTATCGTCCAAAATGTAATTTAGATATCTATAAAAATAATGCATTCATACAAGCCATTGACATATATAATAATTTACCAGACAGTTTCAAATCTCTGTCATTTAATTCATACAAAAAAAAGTTAAATATGTGGCTCTTAGAAAACTGTTTTTATAACCTAAACGACTACATGTTATACTCAAAACAAAAACATTTCCTGATCTAAATTAACTCTTGAAATTGTATTAATTGTAATCTAATCTAAATAACTGACATTTATAATACAATAGTTGACATGTATATTTATATTGACATAAATACTCTTGACTAAAATGAAATACATAGGTACTTATTGGATTACTTTAATATGAAGAAACAATTTTGTATACAATGTACTTAATGAAAATATCTATTAATTTATGAAGAATTTTAAATTTATTTTAATTTGTTCTGTATACAGTGATGGCATTCACACACCATTGTTATGGTAGGATATGTAAGAACTATTATATAACCTTTGTTACCCTTTTGACTACATATCTGTGAATAAATGATCTTGATTCTTGATCTTGATTCTTGATTCTATATAATTACGTAGGTATAATTTTCTTCTTCACGTCTAAACGGCTGGAGTGATTTTATTAACAATATTATGTTTGTGGAGTACCTAAGTTGATAGTTTGATTCCCTGGATTAACAAATAGACAACTTTTTACTGTGTCGCTGTGGTAAAATATCACAATTTATTTTACCTAAAAAACCGCGGGTAATACCACGAAGCACAGCTAGTATGTAATAGAGCAGAATAAGTAAAAAACTATGCATACTATTGATGTTGTATATTATACTAAAAATCAAACTTACTTCCTGAATCTGTCGGTTAAATCTGTCGCCTCGGGGCTCTAGATCATGAGAACGGTAGTGCCTTTGTTCCTGTGTTTGGTTTCAATTAACCGTCCCGCTTATGACGGTATCCGATTTGGCGATAATCAAAACACCTTTTGTTGTTCAGTTTATCCATCTCTTAAGCCTGTTTCACAACTTCCTGATAAGTGCTGGATAGGCTATCCACCACTTAACTTGACAGATAGAGTATGGAGAATCAAAAAAGTTGTGGATAACCTATCCGGCACTTTATCAGGAAGTGGTGAAACATTCCCTTAGTGAAATATTTTTATACAGAGTTAATTCTAACTAATGAAACACAAATTATGTGCACTTTTTCCACTTTTTTAGTAACTACCTATAGATTACGCCTGCAACTTCTTTGCGCCAAAGTTCAGTTATCCCGCGGGAACCGTCAATTATCCAGGATAAAAAGTATCCTATATCCTTTTCCGGGACTCAAAGTATCTCCATACCAAATTTCTACAGTATTAGTTCAGCGGCTTGGACGTGAAGAGGTAACAAACTGACAGATAGGCACTCTTTCGCATTTTTAATATTAGTATGGATAAATTATAACGAAACACAAGTTTCAATACTAATCATCGTCAGGAGTGAAGGAATCTTTTTTTTTCACACCTGATGATTACCGCACGTAAATTGTGTTTTGTTCGACGACCTCTGTGGCTCAGTTGGTGGGCTGTTTGTAGCTGAAGCCAGGGGTCGAGAGTTCGAATCCCGCCGACGGAACAAAAAGTTTTCAAAGTTCCTGGGTCATTGATGTGTATTAAATAAGTGTAATGTGTATCACAGTGGTGTGTACCGTCTATAGATATTATTAGTGTGTAACATGAATTTTCACCAAGAACCTACACTTGAAAAGAAAATTGTTAATTCCGTTTTATGTTACAACCACCGTCAAGTAATTAAATCTCATAGGAAGATACGGAAATCAGAGTTTTTAATACTCATTCTGCAATAGTTGTAGTAACTCTAAGGATCAGTTGAACACTGTTAAGCATTTGTGTATCAACCCACAAAAATATTATTGTAGCGATACAAGTATTTAACCTATTAACTCCCAAGCGGTCGAATTCGACCGCGTAAACAATAAATTTCCAAGAATCCGCGATCGAAGGATTAAAAATTGGAACAGGTAAACAGGCAAGCCAGTCAATTAAATGTTTATCTTCTTATGTAGTAAACAAAGTTCAGTTTTGAATAATGCAATGAGAACAGTTTAGTTAATACATTTCGTAGAGCCTCTACGCGCGTAGCACGTCTACGAACATGCTACGAGATTCTACGCCGCGAAGTTTACCACTTGCAACATACTCTATCGATATCGATATGCTGTCATGTAGCTGTTGGAAACAGTGTTATATAAACTTCGAAGCTTATACAGGGTGAATTTTTAAAATATCCTCCTTGATGTTTTAAACACTGCTATAATCTTCACAACTTATTTTGTTGTATGGTAGACAAATGTAAAATTATTTTATGAGCGAAATATGCTATGATGAAAATGATAATCCCTTTTATATTACGACATTAACGTAATTTGTAAGGCAAATGAAGGCAAAATTTGTCTGTCTGTTCGCTTAAACGGCTAAAAGGTTAAGATCAAATTTGGTACAGAGATATTTTAGGTTATGGAAAAGAACAAAAATTAGATATTATCGTTAAGATTAATGTTCGGTTTCCTTCGCGATAAACAAATTTTGGCATAGCAAAGTTGCGGATGTCGTCATAGTATGTTTATAATACCATATTATTATGTGATACAAACTAAGTAAGAAAATATTTGAGAATTCTTTAGGCGCGTAATTTTTTGTAACAACACAATTTCGATCAAATATTTTTCTTCATACTCAGCACGCGTCAAACCTTACCGATAAACCCAGATACGGTGACCATGCTTTAAGGCTGGGCGCAACACACGTTTTCCGCATACGATTTCCGGTCAGATCGGTCTGCAATCCTTCCAATCCAAAGGCTTTTTTTCTCAACAGTTTTTGAGTTCTTAAATTAAAAACATAAAAAGGACAAAGTTGCCATTCTTTTCCACTAGGTGACACATTACTTAATTAAAGTATTCCTTAATACTAGACAACAATTTATGTCGTGTTAAGTAACGAATAAGTAAAAAATACCTCGGGAATAGGATCTCGGAATAGACCTGACATACTCTTGGTGAGGTTTATTTTTATTTAGGAGTTGTAGTGCCAATGTACTGGTGAGCCAATACTCTGTAAAAACAGCATGTTGTACACAAGGAGTGGCGGCAGTAGTAGAAACGCAACAGCAGAAGCAGTCTTGCATTGTCGCCGAGCAGTAGATTCGATCAGGCCACATGTTTTTTTTTAATTATTATTAAATAAGGGGGCAAACGAGCAAACGGGTCACCTGATGGTAAGCAACTACCGTCGCCCATGGACACTCGCAACATCAGAAGAGCTGCAGGTGCGTTGCCGGCCTTTTAAGAGGGAATACGCTCTTTTCTTGAAGGTTTGCAGGTCGTATATGTCCGGAAATACTGCTGGTGACAGTTCGTTCCAGAGTTTTACAGTGCGCGGCAGAAAGTTACGCGAAAAACGCACTGTGGAAGACTGCCACTCATCAAGGTGATGAGGATGGTATGTTTTTCGCGTGGGACGATGGCAAAAGTTGCAGGTGGTATGATTCCGAACAATTCCTCAGAGCACTCCCCGTGATACAACCGATAGAGGATGCAGAGTGAAGCTACATCTCGGCGTAATTCCAAGGGGTCCAAGCTGTTTGAAACACTATGGCAGTCAACAATTCGAGCGGCCCATGTAACGAGAGGATAAAATTTTTGTGTTTAAAAATCGATCCTGAAAAGTGAATAACTAAATAATTTTTAGTTCACAATGTCCCAAACACTTTAATACCATGGTCACCGCACTAACATGAGATCCATTTCCTACAAAATAACGCAAGTTTTATAAGCACTTGTCCGCAATTCGGGACAAGTTTTAATTGCGTTGCCGAGTGGACTTCAACCCCTCAAGAGGACGCACTTTTGTATGTGCATTGATGTACCAGATTCTTAGATGTCGAGTCGAAACATTTTTTTTAAGTGAAAACTTCTTTGGAGTTGTGGTGGACTTTTTGGTATGGGTAAGAAACGACGTTTACCTCGCGTTAGTTATATGTGACGTGATCGAAACTCCGGTGAGAGAGTAGACCGCCGGCGTGGTGATATAAATTAATAAATAAAATAAATTAATAAAAATAAAAATTGTTTTATTTCTGAATAAATTTGAATCAAATACTACTGTCTTTCAGAATGTCGGAATATTATGTTGCATACCACAGGTTCGGGAACTATTTTCTAAGTAAAGTTATATTATTAATGTAATATTTGACCACATTTCAAAATATTTAAAACCATTTTTCTTAAAAATTGCCCGTTTGAAAAATTTATTTAAAAAGGATTAAATAGCACGTCAAATAATGTAAAAAAGCTAGGGTCGCCTTATCAAAGAAAAGTTTTTTTATATGAAGAAATGTTATGGATGTGACGTCATTGACTTATTATACGGTACCCGGCGATAAATATTGCACATCGACCTTTGGAAAGTGACAGTCGGCTAATTTCGGTTTTGTAGAGCTTTATCTCTTACGCACGAAATACAAAAAGTCCGGTATATATTAGGAGCTGTTAAAACAATTATGGTTTGCTTCTTTTGACAATTTTATTATTCTTTGTATAAAATACACCAAATTTTCTATAAGTTATGGCTTTAGGTTCGGGTAAAATAAAATAAAAAAGGGTGTTCAAATTATGTTTACGTATTTAAAATTCTTTTGGAAAATTACAGCTGTAGCAAATTAAGGGGTGTTAACAACTCTAGATATATATTTTGAACTGGACGCGACTGCACTCTATTGAATTTTAACAACGACTGACATAATGTTAAATAGGTGTGTGCTACAAAGATAACGCTCTATGAAACCGAAATTAGCCGAATGTCTCTTTCCAAAGGTCGATGTGCAATATTTATTACCGGGTATTGTATTTTGGTACATCGATGGCAATATTACTGCGTAACCAAACACCTACACAAGGTCTAACTAGTTACTATTAGGATATCATATTATTAATACTTTCCAAACTTTAGCACTGGTAGAATAGATGTGACACTGTTGAATAAGGCTTCATACAGACGAACTGCCGTCGACAAGTGCCGTTCGTGTGAAATTGTTCTAAGTTGCGACCAACGTCACTACGCCACTAGAATAGTTTTTAATTATGGAGCTTCCTATTACTATAAAATTGATTTTAATAAACTAGCTGATTCGCACGACAAGCCGAAAATTAACATGACCTTTAAAATTGGAAACATTCTTCAAACATTCATCTATTATGCATGTGCACCTTGGTGTAAATGTACGTTTAATAACTATACACTTTTATCATGCATTGGTTTTTATGCATATTTAACAATTTAAGTGTTTTACACGACCGGTTTCGACAAAAACATTCCTCAGGTGTATACTTACTAAATTGTATCAAAGTCAAAATGTGTTTACGCCCAAAAAACTCTAAATATATAAATTGGAGCCTCAATTTAATTAAGACGTTTTAGGAGAATCCTTTGTGACACAACAAAGACGAATTAATATTAAAAAAACATCCAAGAGTTGTGTTAATTATCGCCGCTTTGATATTTACGTGTACTTGAGGAAAATTTCTTCACTTGTGAAAGTTTTTACATTGCTTCTAAAACGATAAGAGTTTTTAACTTACACAACTTCGATAGTATTATTAAAAAGTACTTATTAGTTATTAGCTATGTCCACATTATGCAATTTCATCTTCAATTTTCGTCATCTTCTTTTTATTCAACTTTCGTTTGGCATATTCAATAATTGAATCCGTCAAAATCCACCCGCGTTGAAAGAAAAGTGTCATAGCGAGCGCTACGATTTCAACGCGCGTCACGGGCATGCCTCACGTTCGCTGTTGACTGCGCTATAACGCATGCCCTTGATGAACAAAAAAAGGCCTAGTGGGGACAAAGCTATTAAGCTATTGCCAATTGCCACTGACATATAAGTACTACGTACTGGACTTGACACCGCAACGCAATGCTTTGTCACATTCAACAGAAGCTATATAGGCGCAATGCACTTAGTCGCATGCGAGCTCTTCTGCACGCCAGCCGTACAACAATAAAAAACAAAAAAGTCACAAAAATACCGAGTTATAGGTTAAGATATTGCAAAAACTATTCCAGTGATATGGTACTGATCTATAGCAATCACCGCCCCGTCTCCCACCCCGCTCATACCTCAAGTGAGACATGTTTTTTGTCTGCAATAGCGGCTCTAGTACGTAGTACTTATTACCTCAGTGGCTTATTATCGCGGGTTTTGAGCGAGGCGACCGAATCAAGAAATTTCGTAACGAAAAAACCTAACACCCCCCTACTCCGACTGGCACAGTGGTGCGGCGGTAATTCGGTCGCAATATCTTAAAGAAACAAGGATAAAAGCTAGGAGTGAGGAAAAATCCAGAGCTAAATTATTCATACCCGTAGTGGGGCATGAAAATTTTATAACACAATAAACATTATCTCAGCCACATAAAGTATATTTGGCCCTTTATATTTTATTCAGCTGTCCCTCCGCTCGCCACTAAACTCGGGCCTTTTAGGTCCACTTACACGAATATGGGCTAAAGTTACCTAGGGTTAACTTTGGTAAAAAAAATATGAATGTCAAGTCAAATCGAATGCAAAAAGTACACATTTCCCGAGTAAAACTGACAGTCAAAAAGCTCATCCTTATACAGAAGGACACATTTCCAGTATTATTTTAAACCATGGTTATGCCGGTTTTTTTAGATTTCTTAATGAAATAATTAATGAGTAAGTAGTCAACGATGATGATGGCCAAACAACCCCCGGGTGCTAAAGTTATATTTCCCGAGCTGTACAAACATCTGTCGGACAGGCGCCCCGGGTGGTTCTTTCATGTTTTTTCCTTTTAATTGTTGTAATCCCTTTGAAAATAATTGTGTTAACATTAAAAGAATTCGGTAAATTAGGCGTCAGTCTTCGAAAATTGTTTTTGAAAGATTTCCGTATTTTTAATAACCTCAACCGAGGTAAAAGCAGGTAGGATATAATTTTTTTGTTCTTAAAGAACATCGTTTTAAAAAATAAGTTAAATTACGTTTGTGAAGCATTTTTAAATTTCTTATTTTAATACTTATTTTTAAATAGTAATATACTGTTTATAAATATCTAATTTGAGCATTACACGTAATTACAACCAGAGCCAATAGTTTGGTAGTGATGTAGTATTTGTTGAGCGAACGCCTAGAGCTAGGACCTGCTAGTGTTCTTGTTTAACTAGAACGTCTTAAGGTGGGGTTCTGACTTATCACTTTTTTGGGTTCACTTCCTTTTACTCTCATAACCCAGTGGGACGGAAGACTGACACGGCTGGCAAGAGATTATTCGCAGGACCGACTTGTTAGACAATCAGGTGATCAGCCTGCATTGTCCTAACCTAACTTGGAAAATAACACGTTTTCAACGCGGGAATCGAGCCGGACTGAGTCAAGAGTCACGCTCAAAACCATTGGACCATGGAAACATAGATATTCTGTTATAACGTCTGTAATAACTGTATACACAATTAGAATCTTTTTATTAAGGGGATTAGTTTCGAACTAAATCTATAAACTAATATGCTAATAGGAGTTTGTATGTCGGTAATTAAATACGGAGCCAGACCGAATCGGTCCTCGTGTCGACTCTAATTGAGATTGAAGTGAGACGATGTTTGGAACTTATATTAAGCTCGTGTTTAACTAGGTATTGTATATGGCCTTAGTTAGGTTTATTTTGAAATCTATTTTAGTGATGCAGTTATATTTTTTATTTTTTAGGCCGCGCACATTCAAAAAATTTTCACATTCGGTACCATGTTCACAAAAGTGGTGACCTGATGATGGGATCAATGAGTAATCGAGGAAACTCCTCGAAATTTATATGGAAACATATGGTGATTTTGGTTTTATGAGAAGCATCCTAAGCATATGCTACCAAAACGCAAGATTTTGTACCGAGGTATACTATGGTTCCGAAGATACTAAGAGAACTCCGAATTTCTTATAGATACAAGTTTGGGGGTTTAGGCGCTGTTTTAAGAACTGAAAGCATACGCTACTATGCAAATTACATTCATCATCATCATCATCATCATTACCACATCAGGGTCACCAATGTCACCAAAATTGAACATAACAAATTCGGCCTTAAGTCCAGAGCATAAGGCACACATTTGACATTACTTCTGAGAAGTAAGC
Organism: Polyommatus iphigenia; assembly: GCA_963422495.1. Classification (NCBI taxonomy): domain Eukaryota; kingdom Metazoa; phylum Arthropoda; class Insecta; order Lepidoptera; family Lycaenidae; genus Polyommatus; species Polyommatus iphigenia. The sequence continues at coordinate 1,501,858 of OY730189.1, forward strand.
TGCTTCAACTTCAACAACACATGAAAACAACCTAATTTCAACTTTTGCATTGCGCTTAGCGTTCATAGTACAATAACTGTCTGCGGTCTCGCTTGCTACAATCTGCTAGGGCTGTCAAGCGAGCGGCGCGGCGGCGCGGCGCGGGGCCGGGTACCTAGTACCGGGTACCAGACCGGGCGCGCACTAGCGGCCGAGCAGCAGCGGCGACGGCCATCGAGATAGATATTGTGGCGGTACCCACAATTCGCCTAATAATCCTGCATCGCGCTATCGAAGTTTCGGAGAACGGCAAGATATATGCAACGTCTGAAATGACGTCAGTGGGCTTCGGCCTGACCGAGCATGCTATCTCTCTCGGTCGGAAGATCTTCCTTATCGGTCGCCACTAACAACGTTAAATTGGTGACCACCGACAAGAACACGCATCCTTCATCATGGACATCAATCATCATCAACACTGCCCGCCCCTCCGCACCACGTCAGCAGACATCAAGCATAACCGGGTCGCCTCAACCATAAGCCGCGTTGGAGGTCCGCGCCGGTCGAACCCGTGTCTGGCTTGAACGGGGCAGCCATAGGCTACAACGACCGGTCAGCAAGCAGAGCACGGGGTCCCTCTCCTGGTCATTGCACGCGTAGCTTCGGCCCACACCTGACAACACAAGTGCATTGAAGAATACCACAGGTCTTCGGGGGGGAGTGGTGTGGCGGTACCCACAATTCGCCTAACAATCCTGCATCGCGCTATCGAAGTTTCGGAGAACGGCAAGATATATACAACGTCTGAAATGACGTCAGTGGGCTTCGGCCTGACCGAGCATGCTATCTCTCTCGGTCGGAAGATCTTCCTTTTCGGCCGCCACTAACAACGTTAAAATATATTATTATTATACCTTAGTATGCAACCGCCATAAGCCGCGTACTGACCAAGCGAGCAGCCTCGCTGCCTCGCCCGAGCGTGCCGCGGTCGAGCCAAAAGTTGTCGGTTTTTGTCGATGCTCAAAGGCGCCTCGGACGTTTGCCGCGCACTAACACGTACTGACCGACGTACTGCCGCGGCGAGGCGGCTCGCTTGGCCAGTACGCGGCTATAGATCACGCGCACCTGGGGCCCAATTCTCAGAATGTGAGAAAAGTTCATCTTCGAATAAAATACCGAATTATGAGATTTTTACGAGCGTAACACAGTTTGTGTATTCTCAAAACTTCACATTCAAAATATTTCGTGCAAAGATCGCTCGAGTCGAACGAGTGGGACCGGTTATTAACCCTGGAGTGGTCGCGTGGACTACATATGTAGTCCACGTAAACAAAATCAAAAATTTCTCAAAAACTGTAAGCGTGCATCTTTTGCGCCTCTAGGTACTTCCAAATGACCTATCTAGCTACACATTCAGTGCAGCACAAGCCCCTGTCGCGCATTTTCGTAATGCTATAGCCCCTCAAATATCGTGGACTACAGGTGTAGTCCGCGCGACCCATTACGTAGGTTTTTTTTTTGGTTCAATTTTTTTATTATTTCCGAATAAGTATTTTAATATTATATTAGTATATACTAGTAAAATAAACTCTGTTTTATAATTATGATCTGTTTTAAAATAATATTACTTTATATTTTTAGACAAAAAATAGCCGAACGACAAGCTGCATGCATTGAGGCGTGGTTGAATGAAGTCGATGGCGATAGCGAAGAATATCGAGCGCAGTCAAGCTCTTTATTTTTGTTATTTTAATTACTTTTAATACAGAGGTCGTGACTATTTTTTGTTGATTTTTTCTGATTTAGATGTATATACTTATTATATTTTAATAAGTAAAATAGCTAAACTATTATTTACCATGTTTTTATCTTTATTTAAAATTGGACTACGTATGTATTCCGCGCGACCACTCCCGTCCCATTCAGGTGCGCGACCACTGCAGGGTTAATAGATGTCCGAATTCGTATAACACCACAATGCAAATGTGGCCGCTTGGGAGTTGAAGCGTTCGAGACCGGTTTCCTGCACGATACTTATAATTTGTTGCTAATACCTAGTTTGTATCCTTCGATCGTGGATTCTTGGAAATCTATTGTTATTCTATTGTGTCTCGCTCACCGGTGAGCTTGTAATAAGATACGTAGAATAATATTATACAGATTACAGGTGTATTATTCTACGTACATAGTACGCGAGAAACTAAAAGAGTGAAATTATTATTTTTAACAAAAAATTAAAACCGACTTCCAAGGTAAAAACAATAATAACATCCTTATAATATGAACTAAAAAGTATTCAATAATTTTTCCTATCTAATAGTGCCTTTGTCCGAATTCGGCTAAAACTCAGCTATTTCTGTACTCAATCTTCATAATTTTGAAGTCGGTGCCAGTTACAAAAGTTTCAAATATTTTGGCAGACTGAAGATTCAGCTATATCTGGTACCGACTTCAAAATGATGAAGATTGAGTACAGAAATAGTTGAGTTTTAGCCGAATTCGGAAAAAGGCACTATTAGATAGGAAAAATTATTTAATAGGTACTTTTTAGTTCATATTATAAGGATGTTATTATTGTTTTTACCTTGGAAGTCGGTTTTAATGATAACGTACATTATCTTTAAGGCTTCGGTCTCGAAATCAGCGAGCAGCGGTATCTATCTATACTTATAAAATTACATGTCCTGACTGACTGACTGATTCATCATCGCTGCGCAAAAACTGTTAAAGTTAAAGCCACGAAATTTGGTGAGCAGGGTTATTTTATTAAGTAGACATCCACTAAGGAAGGAATTTTGAAATTTTTACCCCGAAGGGGGTGAAATAGGGGTTGAAAGTTTGAATGAAAATCCGTCATTTCTTGAGTTAGAAACATGAAACTTTATTTTTGGGTTACTGATTAAAAATGAATGTATACATATTTAGGCGTTTTTGGAAATTCTACCCCCAAGGGAGTGAAATTGGGGTTGAAAGTTTTAATAAAAGTCCGTTATTTCTTGAGTTAGAAACATGAAATTTTATGTTTGGGCTACTGATTAATAATGATTGGATACGTGTTTAAGCGTTTTTGGAAATTTTACCCCCAAGAGTCCCGTCATTTCTTAAGTTAGAAACATGAAACTTGGGTTTGAAAGTTTGAATGAAATTCCGTCATTTCTTGAGTCAGAAACATGAAACTTTATTTTTGTGCTACTGATTGAAAATGAGTAGATACGTATATTTAAGCGTTTCTGGTAATTCTACCTCCACGGGGGTGAAATTGGGATAGAAAGTTTCAATGAAAGTCCGTCATTTCTTGAATTAGAAGCATGAAAGTTTATTGACGTATGCGTTTGACGTTTGCTTAAATAGGGTCCCGTTTTTACCCTTTGTATAAGGAACCACAAAAAGGGGAAAACTATCCATCTTTGTTATTATACTATGTTAACGCGGACGTAGTCGCGGGCAACAGCTAGTCTTATATATAATATCTCGGCTCGACCGGAGAAATACCACGTTCTCACAGAAAACCGGCGTGAAACAGCGCTTGCGCTGTGTTTCGCCGAGTGAGTGAGTTTACCGGAGGCCCAATCCCCTACTCTATTCCCTTCCCTACCCTCCCCTATTACCCTATTCCCTCTTAGAAGGCCGGCAACGCACTTGCAGCTCTGCTGATGCTGCGAGTGTCTTATGGGCGATGGAAGTTGCTTTCCATCAGGTGACCCGTTTGCTCGTTTGCCCCTTATTTCATAAAAAAAATCTCGTGTCACAATGTTAGTTACCGTACTCCTCCGAAACGGCTAATACTAATTTTTACAAAATTTTATATACATATTCAGTAAGTCTGAAAATCGGCTACTGGGTACTTTTTATATTGATAAGTGCATTTGTTGAATAAATAATAGTAAATTATTACAACTCGAGACTGACAGCGACCATTGTTTGTGCGACGGGATAGCGATGGACGTTGCCATGGTGCCATACTTATTTAGTCACTTCAATCTATACTAATATTATAAATGCGAAAGTATGTCTGTCTGTCTGTCTCGCTTTCACGCCAAAACTACCGAATTGATTGTAATGAAATTTTGTACACAGATAGTCTAAGCCTGAGAAAGGACATAGGCTACTTTTTAACTGGAAAAAATAGTTGTGAAGGGGTGAAAATGCGTAAATTTGTTAAAATTAAGTTAGTTCCAAAAATCCATACTAATATTATAAATGCGAAAGTGTGTCTGTCTGTCTGTCTGTTACCTCTTCACGCCCAAACCGCTGAACCGATTTTGATAACACTTGGCATGGGGATACTTTAAGACCCGAGAAAGGACATAGGATACTTTTTGTCCCGGAAAAATGTACGGTTCCTCCGCGATAAACGAATTTTGGCGCAACGGAGTTGCGGGCGTCATCCAGTTCATAATAATTAGATGGCGCCGTGCCGTCTCCTACATCGCGCTGACGCTTGCTCAAATGTCTTTCTATAAGAGGTGGTATCATCTTATATTAAATTTTCAATTTTTTCGATTGTTATTTCTTTGTTACATTATTAAATAACTCAGTACTTTATCTATGCAGTGACGTAACCTTAAACCTATTAATGATAAATAGTTTATGGGTAAAGTTGTGTAATTGGGGGGCTAAAATATATACTTTATTTGGCATAAATAAAGTTTAATTCAAAAAAATGAAATATATTATAAGTTATGTGCACACTGCACAGCTGTTTTTGGGTGTTTTGATTTAATGGGTACCAGGGTTTTTTTTTAAAGCTTTTGACACCAATTTTGTTGACATCGCGCGCTATAAACTGAAGTCCACGCGGACGAAGTCGCGGGCAAAAGCTAGTTAAATAATATGGGCGAACCGCAAAATACTTTATTTGGCAAAACAACGTTTTCCGGGACAGCTAGTATAACTATAAAATTACTCCTGCGTAGCTGGCCTGGTTTCAATACAACCGGCCACCGTCACCGAAGCCGGTGTGGAAATTATTATTAAAGCTATACATGGTGATGCTAGAAACACTAAACACCGCGTAGTGTGGGGCCACACCCGTGATCCATCACTCGCTGACTGATGAGACGGCTCACAAATGCGCCACACCGACGTTATTGAACGGAGTAAAATGGGATTAAATTGTTGGTTTGTTTTGAAAATATTACATGGCGTCTGCAACATCGTTGCATCGAAATTCGTATAACCGTATTACCCTGTGTTGTTATATATATATATATATATATATATTAATAAAATTGATAATAATTATTATAATTTTTCACCTCAGATTTTTGTCCACGCAGCGCTGAATTCATACTTCAAATTAACTGCCATATTTTTGCAAATAAATTAAAAATATAAATCCCGTTTTCCAATCTAATATTCGATTTCAGATACGGTGTATTCGTTTTTTTAACCCTTTACACAGACAGCGCGTTGTATAAACTGTTAATTAACCCCAAGTTCGCCTAAAGCGTTTGATAAACAGAACACCCTGTGTAAACGTAGATAATGATTAAATTTTCAGCGGAATAAAAAATTGCGGATTCCGATATGTGTGGAAAAGGAAGGCCCCGGCGGGGCCCGGTGCCTCGCGGCCTGGGGCCTCGGTGAGCGGACACGGAAGGGGCGGGGCCTCAGGTGATGTACTCGTGTTATTCTCCTTGCGCGGCCAATTATTACGCACCCTGTAGCTCGAGGCCTCGCGCCGATTTTTCATTCTTTTGAGCGCTCCCATAAAGGTTCACGCTACTTTTTTCGTTATCATAACAATGGCTTCCTTTATGTTTTCTTTTTTACCTTTTACTTATTGATTTAGTGCTACATTATAAGATTAGCTGTACGAATAATAGAAACTAAGGAATTAGTAACTCCGTCAAAAAACATGCACCATAACACTTGTCAAAAAAGTGTACCTTATAGGTACACATTTCAATACATTTCCAATATATTAGGTGGCCTTGAGCGGTATTAATAGTAGAGGAGGTTGCGCTCAGTTTAAAAAGTCATTTCATACCGAGTGAAAATCGTTACAATAATAGTATTCCACTAATACATAACAGCTTTGATCGTCAACTGCTTCAGAAGTGGTGGAATAAAAATTGAGAGTATCTCAAAGTTGTTGTTGGGAATCGTATTGAATTGACATTAAAAAGATCCCAATTCGCACCCAATAAAGGTTCATATCTAGATTATACACGTTTAGGTTCGGAAGATGTCGTTTTAGTTTTAGTATATAACAACAGATGGCGCTTTTAAAGTAAAATTTATATCATTCTTCTCCACAAATATTGACTATCGAATTAATTAATTAAAATTGCTATGTGAGACAATTTTATGATGGTTAATTCAAACGAAAATCGCCGTCAGCTGAATGTTTGCAGGTGGAAATGTCGTCTACGCGACGCCCTAGGATACATTGAGCGCAAAGTAGGGCTATATTGGTTATAACTTATATCGCTGGCTGACGGCTTTTCCACCGTCGTATTAGCGACTGACGGTTTTCTTTATTATATACAAAGTAGAAACATTCACCTGTATAAATTTTGTACGGTATAAAGTGACTTTATATTCAAAATTTTTTTACATGTTCAGTAACGCGACTGACGTTGAATCCCCCGTCTGCAATACGGCTGACGGTGATTTTTTGGTTAAACATGACCTCAATAATCATCCATCAAAGTTTCATTCGGTATAAAATCACTTTTCGCAACTATTTTTTTTACAACTTTGAAATACTCTCAGTTAACATTCCACCACGGGTGCGGCGACTGACGCTGATTATATTGATTGATAAATATTAAGCTACCGTTGGACAAAAATTTATTCGGTATGAAATGACTTAGCAAACGATAGCACTACCTCCCCTACTATAAGGATGACGTTACATGACAGTTCAAAATGAACTAAACAAACGGTAATAGTATGGGAGTTATGTTTCCTGTTTTTATTATTCGTAGGATTAGCTCAAATTATATTTGTTCGCGTTTAAAATTATTGTGTCACAACTCACATGACGTAAGACTAGCAGTTCTTTTGATGTGTTATCTATTTGATTTTTTTTTTTATGAAATAAGGGGGCAAACGAGCAAACGGGTCACCTGATGGAAAGCAACTTTCGTCGCCCATGGATACTCGCAGCATCAGAAGAGCCGCAGGTGCGTTGCCGGCCTTTTAAGAGGGAATAGGGTAATAGGGGAGGGTAGGGCCGTAGGGATGGGAAGGGAAGGGAATAGGGTAGGGGATTGGGCCTCCGGTAAACTCACTCACTCGGCGAAACACAGCGCAAGCGCTGTTTCACGCCGGTTTTCTGTGAGAACGTGGTATTTCTCCGGTCGAGCCGGCCCATTCGTGCCGAAGCATGGCTCTTCCACGTATAAAAAAGCATATTGCACTTTTTAATCAAGCAGCGATTGGCTTTACGTTTTATTCTAGGAATTATAGTCCGCGCGGAACTAGTTGGCCGCGCCTGAGGTATGTGAGCGGTGGGACTTAGAGGCAGGGGCGCTTCGCACAAGAGATTGCAATAGCAAGACGAGTCCGCCGAAAAAAAGACAATCTAAGGAAATAATATTTAAAGTGCAAACGTTTTTTAAAAAACGGAAAGCCGATGTCAATAGTTTAGATTTAGAATATAAAACTGATCAATTGTCTAATGTCTTTAATTTATTCTTTCCATTAATTAAATAATATTATTGTTCACGATATCGCGAGATTGGTCGTCACTGTCTAATCTCATGTGCATTGCGAGCAGCAAGCAACCCGCCCCCTCACCCCCGTCCCTACCTAAGGCGCGGCCAACTAGTTCCTTGCGGACTATACAATCTGGACACAAGTTAGACAATTGCAAAAAATCATTACATTTTAATTTTTCATCAATTTAAAAATGTCATTACTGTTTTGCCGTCTGTTAAAGATAGCGTGTACTTTTAATTTGTATTAAATAATGTTTGTACACTCCGCCGATGTAATTACATCCGATACTTAATTTATCTGTTAAGAGTTCAGTAATAGCCTTCGTCATCATCGCTATCAGCAACCCCTCACTCACAGTATAAAATATACAGTAGTAAGTAGATCATCTTAACACAAGACCAAATTGAGTTTACATATAGCGTATATTTTGCAAATTTTAAGCAGCAGAATAACACACACGCGTGAAACTTGTTTCTGCGTTGCAAGTTGCAACATTTCCCTACACGGCAGAATTACTATAGGTCTACTAGAATCTGATGGCAACAAGTGAGAAAGTAATTTGACTCTAGCAATACCGGGGTAATTGGAATAAAAAAAATTGAACCTTTTTTTCCTTATAGCGGCTGATTCTGTGTGTGAAACATGCAAATATATAAATTTATCTAATGATCCAGGATTTTTTTGAAAATCTGCCGTCACAATTTTCCATCAGATTCTGGTAGACCTCCTGTTAATGTATCCCTTTGTATTTGACATTGCGTCCCTTAAAGCCTATAGCATACTAAACGTTTTTTTTTTATGTTTCGGCAAAGAGCGCATATTATATGCCTTTGCACCTAACCGTTTTAAGGACTCGAAGATATAGTAGCTAGTGTCCTCGCTCAAACTTTGTGGTTCGAGTTGGCCTCAACTCTCAAGTTGGCCACAAAATGGCCTGTTCGGCCACATGGCCGCCCCCCGGGCCCATCAATCTCAGGCCAGTCATAGCTTCAGCCCGTTTGATTAATTTATAGCTTCAGAATTCGAAATCTAAGGCCAGTGCGCCAACGTGATGCTAACATTTGAAGAAAGTTTCCTTAAGCCGCGTTATGTAGAAAATATAGGTATAAGAAGGACAGGAATAAGTCCTTCTGTATTTTGTATATTGTGTACCTATGTGTATGATACAAGACTTATCCGGCTACATGAAGCGGCTGCAGACGACGTGTCGTCGCGACACTACTGGTTTCTATGTATTTCTATGAATGAGTGTCGCAAGCTTCGTGTCGCTAGTTGCGGAGGGTATTTCAAACCAGTAGTGTCGCGACGACACGTCGCGTCGTCTTTGGTTACTTCATGTCGCCCGCTGCCAACCGTCACCTTAGGTTAATACAAAATTTTACATAGTTGTGGCAAAACAACGATTGCGAAGCCGCATAACAAATTATGTACCTCATGCATATGTGTCCTATCAAAGCTTTAAACAATAATTATTAAATTAAAGATAGAATACTTGCCATACTGTACTCGGTGAAACATGGCGGTAGCGGTCATTGACTCCCTGTCAAAAACTTGTCATTTTCTATATAAACCGCGAATCGCGATTGACAATGAAGTGCCAGATGTTGTCAATCGCGGCTTTGTATAGAAAATGACAAGTTCTTGACAGGGAGTCAATGACCGCTACCGCCATGTTTCGCTGAGTAGTATAGTAAACATAAACGTAATTTTGTAACTAAAATTTTAATCCAGAACCGAACCAGGAAACTGAAAACTATCTCACACACGTCGCCTGTGAGGGCTAAAATAATGAAACACAAATAACAATATCGGTTAAATTTAAAATCTATTTGGTGTGTTATTTTAGGCGGGTGTCGGTCTGATGAGACCACAGAATTAATTATGTACAATTTTCCCTCTGTGAATAACCATACATATTATATTCTATATAGATGTACGGTTATTTAAGTACATAATAATTATATTCTATACTATGTAGATGACGCCCGCAACTCTGTTGCACCAAAATTCGTTTAGCGCCCGGAAATCGTACATATTTCCGGGATAAAACGTATAAAATAAATAAATAAAAAAAATGTTTTATTTCTGAGTAAATTTGAATCACATTTTTTCAGAATATCTACCTGATGCCTACCACCGGTTTGCGAACTATCCCGGCAAGAACTCGAGAAGAACCTATCCTATGTCGTCTCTCGGGACTCAAAGTACCTATCTATATAAGTACCATTTTAGCAAAATCGGTTCAGTGGTTTGGGCATGAAAAGGCAACTGACAGATAGACAGACAGACAGACTTTCGCATAAATAAATAAATATTTAAGGACTACCGACTACCCGACTCGCACTTGGCCGATTTTATTTAGTAAAGTTAATTTTTTTCTCTAGACCCGTTTCAGAGTGCAAAACATAAGTAGGTATTTACGTACTTAGTCAAGAGTAAACTACAGAAGTATAAAATAATGTTGTAGCTTAAAAAATATATCTTCGCTTTCGATACAGAACGTGTATTTAAAAGTGAAGCCGTATTGTTACCCCAAAGTTGATTTATCATTTGGAGTTGTTGACAAGATGAGATGGTTTGATCCCGGCGTTATTAACTAGTCCGCGATAATCCGATGTCCGTAGGGTTGCCAACCGTCCTGTTTTTCCAGGACAAGTCCTTTTGTATCGTCCTGGGACGTCCAGGATAGTTTTTTACCACGGCAAAAAGGGGTATTATTAATTTGACGTGCCTGTCTGTCTGCCTGTTTGACCGTCGGCGTGTCTACGATGCGATGCCTCAGACAGGTGTGTGCCTGTCACAAAAACAGACATATGTATGTCTGTAAGTGTATCATTATGTGGTGTCGTAGCATCCAAACAGGTGGCACGATTTTGATATAGTTTTCTGTTTTAAGCTTAAATATATGATCGAGAGTGTTCTTAGTCACATAAGCGATCGATAGTATGAAGTTGACGTTCGACTTGTGTAATGTCAATTCCATATATTTTGATCGACGATTATATAAAGAAGCGATAAAGGAAACGTCTTGGCTAGGGGTATGTTTATTGCAACCTCAAATCATGGCTTTTTCAATTAGAGGTTAGCAACCCTAGCTGTCCGCCATCTTGTGTCACAATACGCCATTTTGAATAGCTATTTGTCACGGTTTATTAATTATTGGCCGTGTCGTCGTAATTTATTTCTATGGCCAAATAAAATAAGTTTATCTTCGTTGTGTTCTGCGAAAGTGACACTAATCTACAATGTCCTTTAAAATTATTCAGCTCATTTTGTATTAAATTGTTGGTGCTTATCACAGAAATAAGATCTAGATAGAAGCGCCATGTCGCTCCATTTGTATGAACACGAGCGTGTCACTTTTTTCATACCTACTGTGACGTCACAAGAGCGCTTTAGTGATGGGAATACCCATACGCGCGGAATCGATTCAAAGGAATCGCCGCGCCCCGCCTCTTTTGCCATTTTAATAGGTATATCGATTTTTAATCGATTATTATTCGAGTTCATAGACAGCTAGTAATATATTATATTATTCTAAACTAAATCCCTAATCAGGAACATAAATACATATTACATAAAATATAATTACCGAGTCATAAAATATCCCAAAGCGAACATTATCATTCCTCTGTTTCATGTCTGTTTCGAAAATCGATTATTAGAATCGAGAATATGTACAACACTATTTGCTTCATTTGACAGAAAAATGAGAATATTGACTGTACCTCGAAACCAAGCGATGAGTGAAAGTATCGATTGTTTTATTTCCATTGCGCGCTCAATAGCGGACAAACAGAACGGGCTCTATAATTTTCTAACTAAAGCGGCAATGTATTATGAATCATGCGGTACACACGCAGTTACGTAGATTTCATGGTAAAAACTACAACCACCCACGATTAACATTAAATAATTGATTTTAAAATAAAGGACACACACACACACATCCAAGCAAAAAGTCGGTAACCGAAAAATCCAAATTTTACAGGAGCGATGATTTACTGTTTTTTGTTTATATTTTGGCAACGCGGGGAAATATTTAAAACATTGATATATGAAATAAAACCTAATTTTTTGGTGCATGTAATTATTTAATCAGTTTGCAAATATGTTTAATCTTAAGCTAGTAATCTGTGAAAATAAATAATACAGGATAAGTCATGAGTAAAAAATTACGCTATTAACACTTACAGGGTTTTTGCAGTAACTTTACAAAAAACTACTATCCGTAACATTATATTATGGACTTTTATAACGTAATTTATAATGTCAAACAGGGCGCGTATGTTAATATTACGATGTTATTGCGGTTATATAATATTTATGCAGAAACTGTATTGCTAAATTACATTAGTTTTAATAAGAAATTTAATGCAGTGTAAGCACTAATACCGATATTTATTCGCCAAATTTATTAATTGTAATATTACAAGGTTTGAAGGAAACACACAGAATATTGTGTATTAATAAGGTTTATTCATATCAAAACAAATTATTGAACTCTCAAATCAGTTTTATGAAAAACACAAAGTAATTAAGGGGGTCTAGGTCAAGAAACGGACGATTTTCAAGATTTAAACGGGGGACAGGAGACATAACAATATAGTAATTTTAATTATGAAAAAAATATATGTGTTAGTTAAGGATCTAACACATTGAAATTCATATTCCATTACACAATATCATGAACTTCACTCGAAAGAAAAAAATCCCAAAGTAACATCTTCTTTTAACGAAATTGCCATACTACTTACGTCCAAATTGTTTGGAATTTTCAGATATAGTGGAGTTCCCAGAGCGTAAAAATCGTGCGAACCTCCGATTTTTGCAATAGTGGATGAAAATTGAAAAGAAAAAAAGGAATGTCTAGCTGATAGCATAAATAATAAAGTTTACCTATTGAAAAGTTGTGCTTTTCATTTTTAAATTATTCTCTTCCACTTCAAGTAAACTCATAAACTTTACAGTTTTGAAGAGAATTTGCATATTGCTTTGTTTTAAATATATAGCAAAATAATAAAATATATTATTATTTTTTTGATTTGTAACGTTGCTTATATTCCAAAGAAAGAAAATAAGTTGAAAAAATATATAATTTAGATTTAAAATTAATATTTTTGTATGTAGATGAGCATACCTCCAAATGTGCTTGTTGTGTGCCTCGCCAGGTAAATGGCGTTCCTATTTTTCTTTGGTTTTAAATAGAAAGTTTAAAATTATTTTTTAGGCTTAACAAAGCCTTGTATTTCTTAATGTGTATAACTTTTTAGCTCTTACTTTATTAAATTTTCTGAAAATGTAGCACAAACTTTTCACGAATATTTCGAAGAAAATCTGTATTTTATTTATTTTGGTTAGGTTTCTACAGAATAAAATTGATTTCTTATAAATTTTTTTTTTCATTAATTATATTTGCTAAAACATATTTAAAGGAAAAAAAATACAAAATAGGTTAAGAACTGATAGTTTTTGTATTCAGGTAAGCATTTTCCAAACATAGGTCGCAGCAAGCGTCGTTAGTATGTACGTGAGATTTGTAGCACACAATTTTTTTTCTGGCTTTAAATAGGAAGTTTAAATATATTTCAAAGACTATAAAAAGTCTTTCATTTGTCGATGCATTCAATACTTTAGCTCTCACTTAAATAAATTCTCAACAAATATAGAAAAATATTTTCGGTCTATTTTACACATTTTTGGAGATATTTAAACGTTTTTAAGTACTTAAAAGTTAAAATTTCTCTAAATATTAAATAGGCACAACAAGTAAATTTAACACACTTTTCGTTACAACCCTTAAATCTACCCAAACCCTTTTATCTTGGTTACGACGAGCGTTAATCTCTAAAAACTTTGCAAAAACCTTATAGTTGTATTTAGCTTAGCAAAGCAAACTTTCTTTTTTAAAAATTGTGTATTTGGTTAATTTTCAACGTAAACAATCGGATAAGAGTCATTAAATAACAGGAACAAGAAAAAAAAAATTTCTGGACCGGTTTTATATGGTGAAATATTAATTTTTAATTAAGTAACTAAAAAATTAAAAGCACAAAAAAATTTTTGGTAAACTTTGCAAGTTATAGTGTAAAAAAGAAAACGACACCTCAAAAACAAAAATCCATTCACTATTACAATTTTCGGAGGTTAAAACCTCTGACGACTGCACAAATATTTTTGTAATGAATTAAAGACAAAGAATATATCTAGTTAGTATCGTTTATTTCACTCGATTTAATTGATGTATAAAATAACGACGATCAAAAAACTATAAAATTGGTTCGGCTAGTGCTTTCAGTCACACACTTTGCGCCTGCAATTTTATAGTTTTTTGATCGTCGTTATTTTATACTTCAATTAAATCGAGTCAAATAAACGATACTTACTAGTTATATTCTTTATTTTTAATTCATTACAAAAATTATCTGAAAATTCCAAACAATTTGGACATAGTACTATGGCAATTTCTTTAAAAGAAGATGTAACTTTGGGATTTTTTTCTATCGAGTGAAGTTCATAATATTCTGTAATGGAATATGAATTCCAATGTGTCAGATCCTTAACTAACACATATATTTTTTTCATAATTTAAATTACTATATTTGTCTTCTGTCCCCCGTTTAAATCTTGAAAATAGTCCGTTTCTTGACCTAGACCCCCTTAATTACTTTGCGTTTTTTATAAAACTGATTTGAGAGTTCAATAATTTGTTTTGATATGAATAAACACAATATTCTGTGTGTTTCCTTTAACACAACAATATTTTATTCTTTAGATTTTTTTCTGTACAAGCATACATAGAATCCCCCTCGTTTTGACTATGGCCTGTTTCAAAAAATCTATGAGTTATAAACTCAAACTCAAACTCAAACTCAAAATTTTTTATTCAGAATAAATTTTTGCAAATATTTTCTGAAAGTCTACATGATGCCTACCACCGGTTCGGGAACTAACCCGGCGAGAAGAACCGGCGTAAGAAACTCGCAGGGGGCCCACTTTATTTACCAAAAAAAGTGAGAAAAAAATTAATCTTTTAAAATAAAGTTTACAATGCTGTAACTTAAAATTATACAATGTCAACATACATACATAATTGTAAGTCATAAAATAATGTAGAAGTAGCCTTGCAAGCAGCCATCCTACTCCCAAGATGTGCCGTCGTTTATGAAATCATTGACCTTATAATAGGCTTTGGCACACAAACGTTCTTTGACTACTTTTTTAAATTTATTAATGGAAAGATTTTGAACTTTTTCTGGGATTTTATTGTAAAGGCGTACACATTGACCTTTAAAAGATTTACTAACTTTACTAAGTCTGATCACCGGTATTTCTAGTTTGTACTTATTTCTAGTGTTTCTTCCGTGACTGTCACTTTTGGTTGTAAATTTACTAAGATTCTTTCTAACATATAAAACATTATCCAAAACGTATTGAGAAGCAACAGTTAGAATACCAATTTCTTTAAACTTTTCTCTCAGAGATTCAAAAGCTGACATTTTATAAATTGAACGTATAGCTCGCTTCTGCAGCACAAAAATCGTATTAATGTCGGCAGCGTTTCCCCATAAGAGGATGCCATACGACATTCTACTATGAAAATAACTGAAATAAACTAGTCTTGCTGTGTCTTTGTCAGCAATTTCCCGTATTTTTCTGACTGCGTATGCTGCAGAACTGAGCCTATCTGCAAGATTAGCAATATGAGGACCCCACTGTAGTTTACTATCTAGTGTAATGCCTAAGAATACAGTGGTGTCCACCAAATCCATCTTCTCATCATTTAATAGTATATTGGTTTTAACTTGCCTGACATTGGGCAAAGTAAATTTTAAACATTTAGTTTTCTTAGAATTTAGAAGTAAGTTATTAACGTTAAACCAATGTACTATTTTTGAGAGAGCACTATTTACCTCGTCGTAATTTGACTGTTGTCGCTTCACTTTAAAAATAAGTGAAGTGTCATCAGCAAAAAGTACTATCTCATTATCCTTAACAAGATAAGGTAAGTCGTTTATGTAGATGAGAAAAAGGAATGGACCTAAAATGGATCCCTGTGGGACGCCTAATTCTATTTTGGTCCCATTGGACCTTTTACTATTAATGTCAACCCTTTGAGTTCTATTTTTGAGGTAAGATGTCAAAAGGTTGAGTGCTGAGTCCCTAATGCCATAGTGGTGCAATTTCCTGATTAATGTAGCATGCTCAACACAGTCAAAAGCCTTGGAGAGGTCGCAAAAAACCCCTAGGGCATCCTGCGAATCCTCCCATGCTTCAAATATACTATAAAGAAGACCTATACCAGCATCCGTTGTGGATCGACCCTTAGTAAAACCATATTGATTTTTGTGCAATAAACTATTTAAGTTAAAATGTAATAGTAACTGATTTAAAATTATTTTTTCATATATTTTACTTAGAGTCGGTAGAATCGATATAGGCCTATAATTTGTAGGATCAGATTTAAGTCCCGCTTTAAATAAAGGTACAACCTTACTGTGCTTCATCAAGTCAGGAAAAACACCACTCTTTATGCAGTCATTAAAAATCATTGATAGATGAGGAGCTATGATGTCAATTATTGATTTGATAATTTTAGTAGACATACCCCAGAGATCAGTAGTATCTTTAATATTTATTAATTTAAAAGTATCAACGATATCTTTGGGGACAATCTCTCTAAACCTAAAATTGACATTACATTCCTTTACATTGTCTCTGAGTAATTTTTCAGCAGCTGCAGGTGAGGAGTTTAAATTTTTCGTAGTTGAGACCGGAATGTCAGCAAAAAATTTCTCGAAGACCGTCGCAACCTCATGATCATTGGTAATCTTTTTATTTTCAAAATAAATTTCAAAATCAGAGCTACGACAGGTGACGTTTCCAGTCTCACCAGCTATTACTTTCCAAGTAGTTTTGATTTTATTTTTCGAATTTTTAATTTTATTCCTAATGTGAATAGCCTTAGCGGCTTTACAAACTTTTTTAAAAATCTTTGAATAGTTTTTTACATATGTTTTGAATTTATCACTAGTATTCATGCATTTTTCATCATACAATTCATATAATCTTTGTCTGCTTATTTTAATTCCTGTAGTTGCCCATACTGTGAAATTATTATTATTTTTATGGCTTTTTTTAACCGTTCTAGGAGTAAATACAGTATTAAATTGGGTTCTTATCATCTTAAACAATTTGTTAAATGCTTCATCTGAGCTATTCGTCTCATCCAATAATAGTTGAATACTTGAACTTAAGTTATTTCTAAACTTCTCAATACGTTTTGTATTCACAGGAACAAACACACGCTTTTCCTCTAGGTAACTATCGCAATGTATATTAAATGAGGCTAGTTGCCCACAGTGATCAGAGCTAAGCTTATTTATTATTTCTTTTTTACATGGAGAAAAATTTGTAAAAATATTATCAATACAAGTTGCCGTTGTGTCACAGATTCTTGTTGGCTCATAAAACAAGTAATTTAGGTTATATGATTTAAATAGAGATGTGAATCTAACAGTAGTAGAGTTCAAGTCAAATAAATTAATATTAAAGTCACCACAAACGATAACTTTTTTGTTAGATGCACATATCTTTGATAATATTTGTTCCATGCTTTGTTCAAAGGAGTCATATAACCCTGATGGTGGCCTGTATACGCTTACAATAATTAGTTGACTTAACTCTATGCAGGCTACTTCTATTATCCGTTCAGAAGAGAGGTTCACAATGTCTTTACGTTCTTTGAATTTTAAATTTTTTCTAATTAATATAAGTGATCCGCCTCTAATGGTATTCTCTCTGCTGAACGAGCTTGCCACCTGGTGATCATTGAGATTGAAAATGAGTTCATGTTTTCTAAACCAGTGTTCTGAAATACAAATAATATCAATTTGAAATTGTTTTAGAAATAACTCAGTTTCAAGCTCTTTACCTACCATTCCTTGAAAGTTCTGATGCACCAAGCTTATAACATTCTTGCTATTTATATTGGAGTAAGTTTTGGTAGGATTTTTCACACTTAAGCTATTAGTGCAAGAGACATCCTCCATTGTCTTATGGTCTAATTTAAATAATTAATTGGAACATATTCCAACTCGTTACTATAACTAGAATACTGCTCAATAGAAGCAGGAGTCAAAGAAGCCAAATTCTTGGCTTTCAAAGAAAATAAAAAATTTGATAGCATCTTTGCTATATGTCTCTTACAGTAATGAGATAAGTAATACTTATCTATACTTATATCATTAATAAATTTACTATCTAAATTATTTATATCCACAACCTGACATTTTGGTTGTGTGTCGCTTAAAACTATACAATTGTTGTTGACAGCACTATACAATATGCTATTCAACCTAAATCTAATTTGATTTTCATGAGCACAGCTTTTTGGCAACATTTTTATATAGGGCAAAGTGAATAATATAATGTTTGTTAAGTTTTTAATATTATATAAACATTCTAAAAGATTAGTCATCTGTTTCTTATTTACTTTACCCCTTCTCCCGACTAGAATTATTATAGTGGTGTTAGGACAATAAGTCATAGTTGATGCCCTGTCGATTATCTCACAGTAAGTAGCTCCGGGCATACAAAAGTTAGTGACCAATTGTCCACACATTCTATAAAGATACGTACCTAAGTCTCTTCCTATTTCATCACTAAATAGGCAGATATTAGTCTGGCTTTCAGTATTTACCTTCTGGCTTTTCATATCAGGTGATATTCCTCCAGTTAAATGATTTTCTTGAATTTCTGAAATAGTATTGACTTTTAACAACGAGTTCACTCGTTCCTCATTATAGTGTAACATTTCAAGCAAATCATCCATGGCAGAAATATGTCCCTGTATTTCCTTTTTTGATAATTCATATTTTTTTGTAATATTTTCTAATGAAAACAATAAACTTGAGATTTCAGCCTGAAGGCTGCATACATCAGCCTCATAATTATATTTTATATCTTCTAATTCACTAGAACATTTCAGCAATTTATCACTCAAAAACATTTTATTCTTTGTTGTTTTAGACAATTTTGTAACTACTTTTTTATTTTTAATTGACAATTGCTGAGCTTTCTTTATAAATTTTTTAATTTTTACATATTTCTTCAGCTTTCTCTTACTGTCCATAATGCACACTGGTACTGTATCATCTGCAGTTAAATCGATGGTGCTAATATTGTTACAAGATGTGTTAGAAACAGAACACTTATTGTCTTTTATTAATTGGTTGAATAAAATCTGTGTTTGATTTGATCGCTGAATGTCTAATTGGTCTTCCAGTTGGAGTATATATTCCTCAGCACTGTCCAATTTTTTCTTAAGATTAGCAGAGTTCTTGAGCGTTTCTTCATATTCATCTCTGCACTGATCAAAAGAGTCAACAATGCTTTGAAGTTCCACTTTTTGTTGGTGAATATTTTCATAGTCTAAACATAACTTATTAAGTTGTGATTTAAATTCCATATTTTTCTGCAAGATAGATAACATCTCTTTTTCATTGTCATCTCTTTCCCTCAGCAGTGTTTGGCATTGGTCTTTATAGTCCTTTAACTCCTCGAGGGCCACACGTAGTTGTTCCTCGGTACGACGGGCCACGGCTGAACGGGTCATCATTTTGCTATATTATGTTTATTCCCAGTCACTGAAAAACAATTGTAATAGTTTAATGGCTTTATTAGCTAAATGTATCTGGTGTAAGTCACCTTTTACTTTAGATCAAAAGCAAAAGCCAGCCTCAATAAGATATTATTATTATAATGTGAAATTACAAGTTGTAGTGCGAAAAATTTAGCAAAATGACAAGAAAGAGATTAAAGAATGAAACTGAGATATACAAATAGATTGGAAAGGTGAAATATAAAAGAAAAAGACAGTATAGACAAATTATATAGAAATCGCAAGAAGTTTAGCTGCATAAATACCGTAAATAGGTAAAGCGCAAAAATATAACGATTTTTGTTTTGTCCATACCATCCATCTGAATATAGTGAAAATTTATAAAAACCTCTCTCTTTTTCACTTTTGAAAAATAATAATAAGGCACTTCCTATTTCTGTGCTAACTCTTTTGGCTATTTGATAATGCCACACATAACAATATCCTATTTTCCGAATAGCATCGTAAACAGTAAAATTGTAGCAAGGATATTTCCGTTTATAATGGAACGCTGACACTTCAGATTGAGGTATACTCAATACCTTAATTGCATAGCAATTAGCATTTATCAAAACCATAATGAATTTATTTTACGGCAATAATCCGGTAAACAGGTGTTACCAAAATAAGATGAATATATATTTATTTGTAAGATTGGGTTACAGTACTTTTGCTCGTAAAGTTTTATAATTTATTTCCGTGCAATAAACATATATTTCACTAGCTGTCCCGGCTAGCGTTGTTTTGCCATTTAAAGTATTTCTACTTCATCAGTTGATACAAAATCTTACCCCCTCTTTTGTCCCCTAAGAGGGGTGGGGGGAAAAATTTTATACACCAGATGTTAAGTTGGAAAACATAGTTAATAATATGAAGTAAGTCCATTAAAGAAAAAAGTTTGATACAAAATCTGACCCCCTCTTTGGCCCTCTTAGAGGGGTGGGGGGGGGATTTTTATACACCAGATTTTGAGTTGGAAGTAGACAAATATATCTGCGAAAACCGCATGCAAATCGGATCAGTAGTTTTTGTGTTAAAGAAAAAGTTTGATACAAAATCTGACCCCCTCTTTTGTCCCCTTATAGGGGTGGGGGAAATTTTTTTTATACACCAGGTATTAAGTTGGAAGAAGACAAATATATCTGCGAAAACCGCATTCAAATCGGATCAGTAGTTTTCGTTTGATAGTGGAACAAACATACAGACAGACAGACAGACAGACAGACAGACAGACAAAAAACTAACCACATTTTTGGCTTCTATAGCGATGTAGTGACACCCCCCGCTTATTATTTTTTCAATATCTTTAATTTACAGAATTTTTATTTCTACAGTTTTATTATATGTATAGATTATATCTTCATAAATATCACTAAGAAAAATCCAGAAAAAAATCACAAGGTGTATTTCGGTCTTCTGATTACGAATTTCACATAACAGGAAAAAGTCCATAATAACACATTACGGACTTTTTGCTTCGGGGGCGTCGACATGATTTAGTAATAAAATTACTTACCGATGATAAGAAACGTATCCACTATTTAGACCAACGTTTCTATTCGAATTTCCACAGCCCAATACGGCACAACTAGGCATTTTTAGAATTCCGATTGACGTCCGATTCCGATAACGGTGGAGCGCAGACTAAAGAACAGACTTTCGAAAGATTAAAATTTGTCATCGTTTGGGAACGCGATGGCACGCGAAGTACATACACATGTGGTATCTAACTTGATAAATGTCTGTGGTGCTTATTTAACTATAGAATTTAAAATATACAAGCCTTTTGGAGTGGTCGGTAATTGTCAATAATTGCCGGAAAATCGTATCTACTTGAATGCACAATACGTGGCCCCTAGTTTTGGGGCTTTACAATGGGGCCTCTCCAGTCTCCACGTTGACCCATGAAGGACCAATATCAGCGATTATACAAACGGTTAGAGAGACATATTCGTAATTGCCCGTGATCAACGTCGATTGTGCAACCTGAAGTTCACAATCTTGGTTCTCCATCATGACCCAGTGGAAACGAAACAGCAAAGGAAGGTTAAAAATTCGTGGCAAGAAAAGTCAGTGACAGTCTCTTTCCGACTCACGGTTTTTTTTTAAGAGATTTTTACTTAAAAAATCTTTATTTACAAACATCGGACGTAGCTAAATTGTTTTATATCGCATGGGACGAAATGGAAATCAGGCGGCCAGGTGGCGGTATTGTTTGGGCATATTGAATTTTGGCGGAGTTATAAAATAACCGTATTACATGGGTATCGGACTGCATACATTTGAATAATGTACAGATGGCGCGCCTCTTAACTATTTATGCGCTCCTGGTATTTTAATACAGATTTGGGTGATTTTTAATACGGATTATTTGGAATAAATTTAAAGTTTAAACTAAAATTGATCATGTAAATCTTATTTTTGATCCCAAATCGATCAATCATATTATATGATAAACGGTGCCTTTTTGTTAATAAACAACGCTTCCGAAATGATTGATATTAATGCAATTAGACTATATTTTTGAAACACCTTTAAAGATAACTTCTTCAACTGTTCTAAAAATGATATTTAAGAATTATTTATAACCTCCTTTTTTGAAGTCGGTTAAAAAACGCCAATTTTTTTAAGCACTGAGCTGAACAATATAATATAGTGCTCGATGATGACGAACGAACGAATAGCTTTGTCCACATTGTGCCTTTTTTTTGTTCAACAAGAGCATGCGCTATAGCGCAGTCAACAGCGAAGGTGTGACATGCCCGTGACGCGCGTCAAAATCCACCCGCGTTGAAAGAAAAGTGTCATAGCGCGCGCTACGATTTCAACGCGCGTCACGGGCATGCCTCACGTTCGCTGTTGACAGCGCTATAAGGCATGCCCTTGATGAACAGAAAAAGGCACAATGTGGACAAAGCTAATAGCTATGTCCACACTGTGCACTTTCATCTTCAATTTTCGTCATCTTCTTTCATTCAACTGTCGTATAATTGGTGCATTCAATAATTGAATGCGTCAACGAACGCAACGCCAACATTGTCATTTTTGTTCAGTTGCAGGGTCTGTCAGCTTATTGTAACATGTGCGACGAGAACGTTTTATTGGGTGGAATATGTGCGACTTGTTTGGTCATAAGAAATTTCAGAAAAAAAAGAATATAGCGAAATGGTGAAAGTTTTGGATACGTTTAGAGCGCATGTGTCGCGGGCATGCCTCACGTGCGCTGTTGACTGCGCTATAACGCATGCCCTTGACGAACAAAAAAAAGCACAGTGTGGACATAGCTAATTATTGCTGAGAAAACTCTCGATCATGTCAGCTGTCAAACAAAAAAACTAAATTTTTTCCCACCCGTTTGAATACAACGAAACTACGAACAGACACACAGAGTCAAACTTATAAGCCCCTCTTTTCACCTTAGGGGTGAACTTTGTAAATAATTCCATGAAAATACATCTAACACGTGTCCCTATAAAGAGTGCCTCGTTTCGGATGACCAAATTAATTATGTTCGTGAAAAAAGGGCTGGCATAGACGAACGCGGTGCATCTGAGTCCTGGCACTGATTTATTGTGGTCCAGGGATGGCTGCATTACCTTATCTCTTTACTTTAACTACCTATTTTTGTGAAGACTATCTAGTCTACTCATCTGAGTACATAGAGTACTAGATAAGAGGGGTTAATTGAGACGGAGTCGAACAACTATGTAAATGCATGAGAGAATTGTAGATCTGATGATCTGGCGAATGTTACTAGGCATTGTACTCTCAGAGAAGTTGATTCACATGCAGATGGCGGACCTTCGTAATTTGGGTAGCGTTATGTCAATCCGAGTCGACAGATCGCGACTAATATTGGCATAAGCCAACCAAATGACACGGGTTCGTCAACTGTCTATGAATCAATTTCTTCAATGGTACATTTAGCACAAATACTCGTTATAATAGTGAGTTATGTTTATTATACGTTGTTTTTGTACAATTACAAATTACAATAAAAAATAACTGTTTAACATAAACGCATTTAAGGCACCTACTTGAGTGTTAATTAAAATAAGTATTAATTTTTTTCTTGCAGATAATTACGAGCCAGCACTACTAGACAAGTGGCAAGCGACTATCGTAAACGCTAACAAAATGTATGCGATTTGACCTAAGTCATCGCTTCGCTAGTGAATACTAATGTTAAATCCCATACATTTTGTTGGCGTTTACGATAATCGCTTGCCACTTGTCTAGGCCTTCAGAATCTGAATTGAAACGCTAATTCTCTAACACCTAACACCACTTGTCTAGGCCCTCAGAATCTGAATTGAAACGCTAATTCTCTCTATTCTGTCAAGTGTACTTAGATCAAATTGCTTTCGATTGTTACTACATAACAGTCGTTAAATATAAAAAAAATATCGAATTTGACATAAGGCATCACATTTTGTAATAAAAATAATGTAATAACGTACGTAGTACTTATATGTCAGTGGTGATAACACTTAAAGAAAGAAAGTAGAACTGCTTTTTCACAATAACAGTGAACTCTGTTCATTGGACACATCACACAATACACATTTCACACCGTTAATTATTATTACCGTTAAAATTTTTTCGAGCTTCACTTAACCAAAAAGTGAAACAAAATTTTTATTAGCTCACATAAAGTACACTTGAGAGTTGAGGCGGACAATAAAAAATAGGAAACCCTACGAACGGGCTGAGTTCAGCCTGATGGTGTGACACTGATAGGGCACGGAGCCCTCGACCTGAGGGCGCGGAAGGGACAACACTCACCTGACAGCCATCACTGATAATTTCATCCCCAGATTATGAACGACTCAACAGGATATTTGATAATAGTGTTTTAAAAAGTTGAAACCGACTTTAAAATTGTACGTAACTAAGAATTTAAATGCTCTATTCTAAAGACTACTGAACCGATTTTAATGAAACTTGAATGAACAAAATCTGGTACAACAAAAGAAGAATCACATAAATCGGATTTGTAGATCCGGAGATATGTTAGCACAAACATAAAAACATACACTGTACAATAGGACACTGTACCATGTAAGGCCACTCTAACGGGAAAATACTTTTTATGTCTGTATGTGTGAAATGTCAATACTGTACATTAAAGATATTCAAAAAATAATAAGCGGAGGGTGTCACAATATCGCTATAGAAGCCGAAAAGTTAGTTAGTTTTTTTGTCTGTCTGTCTGTCTGTCTGTCTGTATGTTTGTTCCAGCATCACACGAAAACTACTGATCCGATTTGAATGCGGTTTTCGCAGATATATTTGTCTTCTTCCAACTTAACATCTGGTGTATAAAAATTACCCCCCCCCCCCCCCCCACCCCTCTAAGGGGACCAAAGAGGGGGTCAGATTTTGTATCAAACTTTTTTCTTTAATGGACTTACTTCATATTATTAACTGTTTTTCCAACTTAACATCTGGTGTATAAAATTTTTCCCCCCACCCCTCTTAGGGGACAAAAGAGGGGGTAAGATTTTGTGTCAACTGATGAAGTAGAAATACTTTAAATGGCAAAACAACGTTTGCCGCGACAGCTAGTCATATTATAAATCGCTTTTCAACCTAGCTTCAATAGCCATTTAATAAACTTAAGTTTTGTTAAGCTCTTCCAAATGGCCTTGCAAGGAACACAGCACCAAACAAGGCCAATATTATACATCAGTCGTTTACGGTTTAACTTGAAAATAGAGTTACAAGTATTTATTTATCTGCTTTTACTAAAACGACATTATAATTTCTTTTTTATCATCTAAAACATTATAATTTATATCACCTAAAAAAAGTATAACGAACATTGCTTGAACATTGTCTTATAATTACTAAGAATATATTAACCCCTCTTCAGGTACTGAAAAAATATATTTTATTGCCAACTGCTAGTCTCACTGACAGCTCTAACTTTTTTAAAGTAAATATTTGTTTCTAATTAGATTTCCCAGATTCTAATTTGAATGATGTTAATTGGCACTAAAAATCATAAAGTATATTAAATACTCTTTATTTTCTTCCAACTTTGTGTCTGGCTATTTAGCCATATTTTATAAAAATGAATCTAGTACAGAACTTTAAAAAAAAGATAATAGGGAATCAAAAAAAAATCTGATTTATATTTAAATAAAACAAAATAAAACAATATTAGATTCTCAAATTGTATTTTATTTACACTTCAGCACATTAGGTATAATATACAAATAAAACTCCACATGCCACCATACATTTTATTTACACAACACGTTTTAAAATAATCACAATTGTCAGCCACTTGAATGAGTCCTCAAAAGTGGGTGTCACATTTCAACAAAAAACTAAATGACTCATGCTACTATGGACACAGATGTTTTGTTTATAGTAAGTTGAGTATATTATTTACATAATACAAAAGCATCACAAAGCTACAATAAATATATCTTGAGTACTTAAGCACAGAAAGTACCATAAAAACTTGTGTGAAAATCAGACCTTTATTAAAACATTGTTTTTAGCGTGCCTATCATCACTACCAGAAATATTATCTATTTTCTAAAATATAGATAGAACATACGTTCAAACAAATCAATAAAACGATATAGTTTTAAGAAATATTATCAAGATAATTGTTTATGAAATTATGCTATTTTAGTCTCAAGAGCGCGCCAGGCGCTAAGAAAAATGGATGCGGCTGTTCGTACGACATTTTTATGTAGTATGTTTTTTTTTTCTTTAGAATTATAATTTTTTATGACTTTAGTGTCAGATTAGCATAATGGAAATTCTTTAAAAATAGTAGTAATGAGTATCACATTGACACCTTATAACTGATTGACAATGCGTTTTATAATGCAATCAATTTTTTTTTTAAATCTAATATGGCCTTCTTATGGACCCGTTCTTTATAAGGCCAAAATATTTAATATGCATGTATAAGTTTAATTATCCTAATAAGTAAAGATCATTATTTTAATTGTTACGGTACGCATTTATTACTAAAAAATAACTGTTTATATGTTAATGATTTTTAGATATTCCTTATATAGTTCATGTTCCCTAGCAAGGCCAACTATCAAATCTTTGGGTGGGCCTTATAAGGAACTACCGGCCTTCCTAGGAACATTACCAAAATTTTAACTTAAATCGAGGCAAAAGTAGATTTTCTTTTATTAGTACCATACACAAATCCCTATACGACAATGCCCTATAGTAAAATGTGAGATAGATATAGGTTATGTAACTAAAAACTAAAGTTTTTCAGGGTGCGGAAATTACAAATTACAATTGTAGCCTCGACAACCAACGTCTACAAATAGTGAGATCGGACTGCCACAATTGTGGCGCGATCGACTCGCCGCCGCGTTTGTGGCCTTAAGGGGCCGGGTACCCTTGGAATTTCTCATACAAACGTAATTCCAAAATCATTTTCTCATACGAAAATATTTAACATGTTTGAGTTATTTTTCAGATAGTAGGTAATTACTATCTTAAACTGAAAAATAACTCAAACATGTTAAATATTTTCGTATGAGAAAAATTTTTTGGAATTACGTTTGTATGAGAAATTCCAAGGGTACCCGGCCTCTTAAGTTTGATGGATTTAAGTGTGTAATAGAAGGAATATTATGTCTTACTATGACGATAACTACGACTTTTTAATAGTTGGCCTTTAAAGGAACGTGACCTTCTATGGTGCATGGTCGTTACATAGATACGCTTTTGAAAGGTACATTTGTTCAGACGCTGATATAGACTAACATAATATTATATGAAAACTGGGCAGTTCTGGAAATATTACATATATGATGTAACACAAGATGACGCCCGCAACTCCGTTACGTCAAAGCTCGTTTATCGCGTAAAGTATCCTAAGTCCTTTCCCGGGACTCGATGTGTCTCCATACCAAAGAACAATGGCCAAATCGTACCAGGTGGGCGGTGGCGTCCCGATATGCCATTAGTAGCAAAAATTCCCTAATATTTTAAGGCATCGAAAATCATTAGAAATGTGTCTTTAAATAGCCACAAAAAAAAGATCAATATATTTTAGTTTCGTTATGTTCTGACAGCCGGCGATCATTCGCATTCGTTCTATTTTTTGGGTAATACTCTAGGAAAAATTGAAATAATAATTAGAAACGAGATCGCCGAATATACACTTGTAGGCTACACCGCAGTCGGGAAAAGGGTAGTTCTTAAGTCTAACCTCAAAATAATTGTAAACGTTATTAATTATTATAAAAAATCGTGGCTATTTAGACATAATTCTCAAAGGGAATTATGTTTAGAGCATAAGAACAACCAAATCTAACTATAGTTTATTTTGGGAC
Source organism: Polyommatus iphigenia (assembly GCA_963422495.1). Classification (NCBI taxonomy): domain Eukaryota; kingdom Metazoa; phylum Arthropoda; class Insecta; order Lepidoptera; family Lycaenidae; genus Polyommatus; species Polyommatus iphigenia. Next base: position 1,529,497 of record OY730189.1, read on the forward strand.
ATCAAAAATAAAAGTCGAGTCCAGCTCCTATACAAATTTGGCCATGATTCTTTCAGCATAATCGGTTCAGCGGTTTGGGCGTGAAGAGATAACAGACAGACAGTCAGACAGACACACTTTTGCTAGTATAATATTAGTATGGATACGTAGTTTGATAATAATATTGAAATACAATTATTGAGCTGAAACAATTGTAACTTGTAATGATAACAATCTGGAATCTTGATTGACGGAAAAAACGTTTGATAACGCTCGCGCTATGTATAAAAATTTACACATTTATCGTTTACTGACATCGATAGCGCTGACAAAATCCGCCATCATGTTCACAAACGCTAGCGCATCTGAGCGCTTTTTTTGCCACATCCATTCATTGGTATTTATTAAATTCATCTTCCATCACATTACACTGATAATTTTGAATTATACTCTTAAATAAGCAGGATAAAACAATAAAAAGACGAGACTTTAAGCAACAATTATATATTCATAAAAATAAAACCTGGCAACATCTTTAAAAATAACAACAACTGAAACAATACACATCACACAGTCAGCAATAATACAGCATTTTATCTTCTGCAAACAAGCAAAAGCATTACGAAATCCATATTTTCGCTACCACCTATATTTTCTAGTTCTACAAATAGTTCAGGTAACATTGTGACTCGTGAGCTCCTTTTTAACCCCCGACGAAAAAGAGGATTGTTTATGTTTGACGCGTCTGTCCGTCTGTTAGTCTTTCTATGTGGACCGATTTAAATCTAGTTTTTTTCTTTGAAAGCTGACATTATCTACTGTATTCTAAGCGATAGCACTGAGCGGGCTGATGTTGGTTCGGTGCTGAAAAATTTAGGTTTATGAAAGGCTGTAAGCAACACTTGATCGGTTCAATATTTTGCATTCTGATTATTTAATGATTAATTATTTACACTTTATTGATTATTGTTTCTTCTGACTTCGACCACGGTGACACCTATAATCATGGACCTATAAAAAAAAGGCGGACAGAGTCCCACCATACACAAAACTGTGTCCTTCAGAGTCGGCCAGCTGACTGTATGTACACGGTCCGATAGTCCATACCATTTGACAGGCGTCAGAATGTGTGCGTGGCCGACTCTGAAGACACAGTTCTGTGTATAATAAGGCCCGTATTTTTGATCAGTACTCAAGATGCATCTCGGTCTCAAGGCACAGTTCAGGCTCTGTGATTGGTTGGCTACCAAAATTTGGACCAATCACAGAGCCGAACCGCGTCTTGAGACCGGGTCGCATCTTAAGTACTGACCAAAAATACGGGCCTAGACTCCGTCCGCCTTTTTTAGGGTTCCGTACCCAAAGGGTAAAAACGGGACCCTATTACTAAGACTTCGATGTCTGTCCGTCTGTCCGTCTGTCCGTCTGTCTGTCACCAGGCTGTAACTCAAGAACCGCTATAGCTAGACTTCTGAAATTATCACAGATTGAGTATATCTGTTGCCGCTATAACAACAAATACTAAAAACAAAATAAATTAAATATTAAAGGGGGCTCCCATACAACAAACGTGATTTTTTTGCTATTTTTTGCTCTTAATCAATAACGACAACACATAGGCAATTGAAATGTTCACAAAATACTTTCTTGTATTTGTACTTTAATAATTAATATTAAAATTTGAATAAATTAAATAATTAAGGGGGGCTCCCATACAAAAAATACAATTTTTAGCCTATTTTTGCTCTGTTATAGTGTTACGGAACCCTTCGTGAGCGAGTCCGACTCGCACTTGGCTGATTTTTTTTTCTACGTTCATGCCTATAATGTATTAAATCGGGGGTTTTTATTCCTAATTATGTTATTAGCAATACGACAGCAGTTTGTTGTTTAGCAATAAGACAGCAACTCGCTGATGCCGCAGGGTTTATCGCAGCATTCGCTGACGATGAACCGTTTGCCGCGATTGAGGCCCATGGCGCGGGCCTTCTGGTGGCTCACCCAGGGCCACTGGTTCTCCTGCTCCTTGTAATATGGTGACAGGATCGAGTCTGAAATATTTGGTAAAAGATAGAATAATCGTCTAGGATCGTTATACTTTTTTAGGTCTTATGTTTAGGTATGAAGCGCCAAGCTTGTAAATATCTTCTAAAATTATCTATGAATCATCTGATGTTTAGTAAAAACTCAAGCTTAGAATCGAAATTTCTAAGATCGTTACACTTTTTTGGGTCGTGTGATAAGGTATATAAAGCCCCAAGCTGGGGAATTCTAAAAATCTGTTTAAATCATAATATAATCAAATCGCTAGTCGTCAAAACTGCTATACTTTTGTTCTTGAGCTCAGTGAAAACTCCAGCTATGTAGTTAGCTTTGCGATGCGCTATCTCTCTCTATATACGCGCAAATTCATCATCATAGTTTTAATTATTGGGCATCTCATAGAAATGTATTCAAAAGTGGCTCTTTCAGCGCTGCTACTTTCACAATGAACTCTATACAAGGGAGGGTGTTTTTTACATCCTCCAACACTCTTAACTCCTAACCTTAATATTCATCAACCCTCTTTCAAATACTCACTGTACATTCCCCCTTCATCACCCCTCTTCTCCGGGTTCACGTCCATACAGAAGAGTGCCAGCGCCCGAGCCAGGTTGCGGCCGCAGTACGTCTGGGGTACCAGCTCCTGCGAAGGCTGCATGCCGCCGATGTGGCCGCAGCAAGCCGATAGCACCGCGAACACGGTCAACAGAAACAGAGATTGTTGAGAGTTCATCTGTGGAGTAAGAGACAAAAGTGTCAGCTTTAAAGAGTTTCAGGTAAGAAGGCGAAAGATTCGTCTTTCTTTCAGATTTGCAGAAGTTAGATTACGCGTAAGCTACTCGCGGATGTGGCTTTCTATACATTTTATTTAGAACTAATTTAATAGATGTAGCTTGATTAGGATGCGTTTTCACCGAAGCTGAGTTGCGAGAAATGTGTTTTTGGGAATCAATTCATTTGTCTGACCTCACTACTTAGTGAGGTCAGACAAATGAATTGATTCCCTCATTAGCAATTTCTGTGACCACTATGTGGGCTTATTACAATAGCAAAAGGTTTACAGTAAAGCTAGTTTGTACCCCACTAAAACCAGCAATTATTATTAGCTAACATTTAACAAACGTTAAAAAAATCCCACCAATGACGACTGAACGGAGAGCATATTTCTTCTGCGCTAGAAAAGTCACATACCAGGCGACCATACTATACAAGGGTTTGGCTACGCTACAATCGACTGCAGACTGAGGCGCAGCGCAGACGACAGACTATCCGTGACGCACTTTTTAGTATGTGGGAAATAGAACCTATGCAATTATATGCAGTAACGCACACGACGCGCAAAAAATCCGCATATAATTGCATAGGTTCTATTTCCACAGACAAAAAGTGCGTCACGGATAGTCTGTCGTCTGCGCTGCGCCTGATGTTTAGGGGATATTATGATCTACTACTACCGTACAAAAACTTGGGCAGAAAAATGATTTTTACTCGAAAAAATCCATATCCATAGTTATTACTTATAAATGCGAAAGTGTGTCTGTCTATCTGTTACCTGTTAGCGCTCAAAGCGCTAAATCGATTTTGCTACGGGGATACTTTGAGTCCCGGGAAAGGACATAGGATAGTTTTTACCCCGGAAAAATTAAGGATTAACGATAAAGGAATTTTGGCGCAACGGAGTTGCGGACGTCATCTAGTCCTTCATCATCGACAGGAGAGTCAGTCACAATATTATTTTTTGCTCTACAGTTTCGCAATTATTTTTACCCCAAACTAAGGGTAAGGCTGTGTTTCCACTGACACGGAGCGGAGCTTAGCGGTGCCGAATTGTCCAATCACCATGCTCGAAATCTTCGCTGTCATTCCGCTGGAATAACACGATTGGTCAATTCGGGCACCGCTAAGCTCCGCTCCGCTTCAGTGGAAACACAGCCTAAGTCAGAAAAAATGTTTGCAGTACGTTAGCTAATGCTTCAAAAACATAAAACAACTGTAGTAGATTTTAACTTAATTACGATTACTACAAGTAAAAAAATACAGGACAGTAATGAGTAACATGTAGTTTTAATAATTGTAGTTAGTAAGTATCCTTAATTCCTTACCTTGTTAGATTGTGGCACAGGGAACAATGTGAATATGTGAAGGCTGTGCCCCGTTTTATATTCCCCGCTCATGAATAATCATTTTCAGATCGGTAATTGCTTAATGAAATGTGAAATTTTATGTAATTTAATTCGTTGCTGTCGGTACAGGTGCTTAGGCTTGTTTCCAAACGACTTCACATCGAAAACAAGCCTTGGGGTGTCTATTGAAGTGGTTCAAGTTATTATAATATATTTTTTTTTCGATATTCCCGGCTTATAAAATAAAACTGAAATCTTTCCAAATATTTTTATGTCTAAGTAGATGACGCCCGCTACTCCGTTGCGCCAAAAATTTGTATATCGCGCGGTAACCGTACATTTTTCCTTTCCCGAGCTTCATAGTATCTACATACCCAGCGGTTTGAGCGTGTGGTATAAAGTTACTTTAAGTGTCTAAACACACTAGACCGAAAAACGCGGCCAAAGTTCAGCATGATTACGCCTGCAATGTATTTTTAATTCCTCGATCGTGGATTCTTGGAAATCTATTATTAAATAATAGATTTTACGCGGTCGAATTCGACCGCTCGCGCTTGGGAGTTGAAGCGTTAAATTACCGATGACACACCATGCTGCAATTACGTCGCGTTATATTGTATGCGTAGCGCATTGCTGATCTGCCGTAATCATGCCGAACTTCAGCCGCGTATTTTCGGACTAGTGTGTTTAGACACCGCGTTTTCACTGAAGCGTAGCGGAGCGGAGAGGAGCTTAGCGGTGTCCGAATTGACCAATCGTGCTATTCCAGCGGAATGACAGCGAAGCGAAGCGAAGATTTCGATCATGGTGATTGGTCAATTCGGCACCGCTAAGCTCCTATCCGCTCCGCTCCGCGTCAGTGGAAACGTGGCCTAAGGGTTGATTCAGACCGCAACGCGACGCGTAGATGCATTTATAAATTTATATGGATTTGACAGATTCGCAAGACGTCTCACGCAATTGAAATCTGTAAAATCCATAGTCCATGCTGTATATCCATACTGTAAAATCCACACTATAATCTACGTCATAAAGTAGGATTTTATTTGAATTTTTAGGACCATAGTCTATATTGTCATAAAGTGGCATTATATTTAATTTTTTGTCGATTGCGTCTAGCCGCGGTAAAGATCGGAACGGCACCTTCAGTTTATCTCCGCTGTTTGTCTTTACTTTCGTATTTCTACTGTAGCTATGCTACGGTTGCTGACATGGAAAAGCTGCTTGACAAAAAACAGAATATTTATTTTAATAAAATTTAGGGGCAAACGAGCAAACAGGTAACCTGATGGAAAGCAACTAACGCCGCCCACGGACACAGAAGTTGCGGGTGCGTTGCCGGAATTAAATTTTAGTATGGAAAAATTGCCGATTTTTTTGTAAATTAAAGTTTTAATTACTAACTTACTAAACCAACGGGCCCTGTCTAATGATAATAATAAGAGCCCGTCTGGCATTTTCATCAACTTTATTGTAGTTTAAGTACTAATTTAGCTTTTAATCTACACAATATAATGATACTATAATGATACTTAAATTACTTGTAAACAAAAATTTTCCATTGCTATATATAGCTAGTAAAAACATCATGAGCTATGGCCTATGTCCACACTGTGCCTTTTTTTGTTCATTAAGGGTTAATTATATGCATCATAGCGCACGTGAGGCATGCCCGCGACGCATGCCCTCTAACCGTATCCAAAACTTTCGTTTTGTTCTTTTTTGGTCATGAGAAATTCTAGAAAAGAATTTCTAGAATTTCTCATTACCAAATAAGGCGCACATATTCCACCCAGTAAAATGTTCTCGTCGCACATGCAATAAGCTGACAGACACTGCAATTGAACAAAAATGACAATGTTGGGTTTGCGTTCGTTGACGCATTCAATTATTGAATGCGCCAATACGAAAGTTAAATGAAAGAAGATGACGAAAATTGAAGATGAAAGTGCACAGTGTGGACATAGCGATTAAGTTTCCCATATTATATACAAGGAGGCCGAATAAATATTCATGAAGCTGTATTCGTAACAAGATTTTGTTGATAAGTGGGTCTTAAGCCTGTAAGCATATACTTACTAGATGACGCCCGCAACTCCGTTGCGCCAAAATTAGTTTATCGCGCGGGAACCGAACATTTTTCCTTTCCCAGGACTCAAACTTTCTCTATGCCCAGCGAAATCGGTTCAGTGGTTTGGTCGTGAAGAGGTAACAGACAGACAGACAGACAGACTTTCGCTTTTATAATAATATTAAGTCCATAAGTCCTGACTATGCACATAATATGGTAAATATGCCTGTGTGTCTGTTTATTATCTTCCATTGAATCGAGATGAAATTGAGCATGAGTAGATACTAAAGGGCCCCACGGCCCACATGTTAACAGTTCGCCGGCAGGCCGCCGCCTGGCAGGTAATCGGAAAAGATTACAGACTCAGACAGACAGACAGACAGACAAATTACGTGAGGTGTTTAGGGGAGGGAAGGGGTCGAGTTAAATCTCATCTAATCTCACGTTGGGGAGAGGGGGGGTCTCGGCAAATCTCACGTAATTTTTTTCTCAACAAAATATTACTATTTCGTTCGAAAGAAAATCTACTGACTATCAAACCAAACGTTTACGTAAAAAACTCACATTTTGAAAAATCTCACGTGAGATTTGGGAGGGGGAGGGGGGGTTGAATAAACTCTCACGAAATCTCACCAGAGGGGGAGAGGGGGTCAAAAAATTCAAAAAAACACCTCACGTAATTTGTGGACCCCTAACCCCTAACATTGAATAGAGATAAGCCGACCATATGATGTAGGTCCGTCAACTGCCTAGGAATCAATTTCCTCGATGGTACAACTGTGTTGTGTTGCCAAACAGTAGCGGCGTTAGGGGCGTCAAAGAAATTTCGCGCAGGGCACTGGTAGTGCTAAAACCGGCACTGCTGCCAAATATTCATTTCCTTAACTGTACATATAAAATCAGTAACTTTCGAAACTGCAGTCAAATAAATCGTGCTGTAAAATCCATGGCTTTATTAAATTATACTTGTTTGTGCCAAGCGTTAAAAAATTAACGAACTACTAGAACGTGCTAACAGCGTCTTGGGAATTGGTAAAAACTACGAAGTTATTGTTGAAAAGTTGTGAATGGACGAACTGGGAAGTTGTATTGAATTAAGAGTCGAAACCACAGTATATTTAATAAAAAACAGTAGGCCATCTTCATAAAACGCAGAAAGAGCACAGAGACCGCATCAGCTGATGTAATTGTAATGTTTGTATAAATTCTAATTGTTGATGTTGTAGCGTAATGTCCTATTGGTCAAATAAACTTTTATCTATTAATTGTACATTGCTCTGCAGTGGAGCGATAGCTGTAGCGAAACGTAGCACCTTTATAAGTAACTAGTTACAATTCGTATATCGCGCGGTAACCGTACAATTTTCCGGGATAAAAAGTATTCTGCGTCCTTTCCAGGAAATCTTAAGAATATTTATGCCAAATTTCAGCAAAATCGGTTCAGCGGTTTGGGCGTGAAGAGATAACAGACAGACAGACACACTTTCGCATTTATAATATTGCTAGAATGGATTATGGATTTGTGGACCACACTTGGCCTAAATATGATATATTATTGAGGCCTAGTGCGGTAGAAACTTAAGCATGATTTTAGTTTTTAGGGAGCAATAAAAAATACCCTTTATCCTAAAGCTAAAAAACAAGAAGGACGCGTTAAACTCGTTTGTGTTGCTCAAAGATGTAACTGAGACAAGTGATGTAACTGAGTTAGCTACTGTATGTGTTTCAACTGTAAAAATTTTACTTACAGTTCAAACTGTATACAAACAGACACTTAAGCTCACTGTAAGGAATTGGATTTTTCAGCAAGTGCAACTTGTTTGAAACGAAGGTAAAGTTTTTTATCCGACTACGATGATAAAAGACGGGTTATGATTTAGGTGTATTCTTCATTTTCGAACTAGCGATCTGATAATTGGGTGTCACTGAAAAGCAACTCATTGACTATTCTCTATTAAACAGGGTGTTAATACTTCTAAGTGTGTGTTATCTCTTTCACAACTCTATTATAATCTAATACTTATAAAATTACATGTCCTGACTGACTGACTGACTGACTGACTGACTGACTGACTGACTGACTGACTGATTCATCATCGCTGAGCAAAAACTGTTAAAGTTACAGCCACGAAATTTGGTGAGTAGGGTTGTTTTATTAAGTAGACACACACTAAGGAAGGAATTTTGAAAATTTTGAAGGGGGGTGAAATAGGGGTTGAAAGTTTGAATGAAAGTCCGTAATTTCTTGAGTTAGAAGCAAGAAACTTTATTTTTGAGTTACTGATTAAAAATGAATGGATACGTATTTAAGCGTTTTTGGAAATTCTACCCCCAAGGGGGTGAAATCGGGGTTGAAAGTTTGAATGAAAGTCCGTCATTTCTTGAGTAAGAAGCAAGAAACTTTATTTTTGAGTTACTGATTAAAAATGAATGGATACGTATTTAAGCGTTTTTGAAAATTCTACCCCCAAGGGGGTGAAATTGGGGTTGAAAGTTTGAATGATATTCCGTTATTTCTTGAGTTAGAAACTTGAAATTTTATGTTTAGGCTACTGATTAAAAATGATTGGATACGTGCTTAAGCGTTTTTGGAAATTCTACCCCCAAGGGGGTAAAATAGGGGTTGAAAGTTTAAATGGAAGTCCGTCATTTCTTAAGTTAGGAACATGAAAGTTTATTTTTGGACTGCTGAATAAAAATGAATGGATAGGTATTTAAGCGTTTTTGGAAATTCTATCCCCAAGGGGGTGAAATTGGGGTTGAAAGTTTGAATGAAAGTCCGTCATTTCTTGAATTAGAAACATGAAACTTTATTTTTGTGCTACTGATTAAAAATTAATGGATATGTATTTAAGCGTTTCTGGTAATTCTACCCCCAAGGGGGTGAAATTGGGGTAGAAAGATTCAATGAAAGTCCATCATTTCTTGAGTTAGAAACATGAAAGTTTTTTGATTTTTGCGTTTGACGTTTGCTTAAATAGGGTCCCGTTTTTACCCTTTGTATAAGGAACCACAAAAAGGGGAAAGCTATCCATCTTTGTTATTATACTATGTTGACGCGTACGAAGTCGCGGGCAACAGCTAGTTTATATATATAAAACTCAAAGGTGACTGATTGACATGGTGATCTATCAACGCACAGCCCAAATCACTGGACGGATCGGGCTGAAATTTTGCATGCTGGTAGATGCTATGACGTAGCATCCGCTAAGAAAGGATTTTGATAAATTCTAACCCCAAGGGGTTAAAATAGGGGATGAAAGTTTGTATATAATAATACTTCTTAACGCGAGCGAAGCCGCGGGCAAAAGCTCGTAATTTATAAGACATAATATTTTGGTACACCTTGTAGACGAAAAGTCTAAAAGACACTCTAAAGAGAATCAAAAAATGCTATTAAATAAATCTTATTATGAAGTAAATGGATTTTTAAACAGGGGCCGTTCATAAAATACGTCCACACTAAAATTAACTTTTTTTGACCCCCTCCCCCCCGGTTGTCACGCTGTGTCACACTTTCTGTGTAAATAGTATACCTGTAAATATTTCGTCACAAAAACTAAGGCCCCTCCCCCCCTAAACATGATAAATTTTGATTGTTAATACACAAACTTTGATATTACAAAATATTTTTTATTTTTATGGGTAACAAAATTTTAATAAATTAATAAATATCCTTAATAACAAACAAATAAATGATATTTCTATTTATCAGAAGTCTAAGGATTCTTTAAATGCTCCGAAACATCTATAATTGGTGACTTCCATCATAACAAAATTGAAAAAAAAGTCGAGAGAATGAATACTCAGTAATTTTTAATGAACGGCGAACGTCACGCTGCCGTAGACCCCCTGTCCCCCCTTGTCACATCTTGTCACACTCGGCAAAACCCCTCCCCCCCCCTTGTTTGCGAATGTATTTTATGAACGGCCCCACAGCTGTTGATCATTAAATTATTTTATTATATTAAAATTTAATAAAGTAATAACTTTTATAATTATTATTTAGAGAATAGACGTTCCGCGCGGCTTCGCCCGCGTCGCTTAGACATTTCACAGACAAAATTAGTCCACAAAAATAGCCTATGATCCTTTACGTGGTCTACTTCTTATCTGTGCCAAATAACAGAAAAAATTATCCAGTAGTTCGTGAGATAAGCCCTTTCAAATAATTTCCCCCGTTTTTTCCACATTTTCCTCTATTTCTCCACTCCTATTAGTCGTAGCGTGATAAAATGTAGCCCTATAGCCTTCCTCGATAAATGGACTAACATTGAAATAATTTTTTAAATCGTTCCAGTAGTACCTGAGATTAGCGCGTTCAAATAAGCCCTTTCAAATATATTTCCTCCAGTTTTTTCCACATTTTCCTCTATTTCTTCGCTTCTATTAGTTTAAGCGTGATAAAATATAGCCTATAGCCTTTCTCGATAAATGGGCTATCTAACACTGAAAGAATTTTTGAAATCGAACCAGTAGTTCTTGAGATTAGTACGTTCAAACAAACAAACTAACAAACTCTTCCGCTTTATAATATTAAGTATAGATTACTTTTGACTTTTATGTTTCTATGAAAAATATTCTGACGCCATGAATTTGCACTTATAACATTTTCAAAAAATCTCCTTCAGTGCTGCTATTTTCACAGTGAACTCTAAAATAGGGACACATACACACCCTAACTAAGGTATTATCACTTAGTTTGTAAATTATATCCCTGGATATTATTCGTATAAATATTAAAAAGACATAAAGTATCCGTTAAAAATTGCTGTTTTTGAATATATGTGGGCCTTAAAATCGAAAAATGTTTTTAAATAAAAAAATGTGGATTTTGGGTAGAGCCAGATTATGAAGTAGGTAGGTAAGTTACAAGGTTTGTTTAAATTATAAGGTAAATAATTATCCTTATGATATAAAATGTTATTTATAATATGATTCTTCCACTCACGTCTTTATTTCATAACTTAGAGCCTTTAATTTACGGAATGTAAAATATACGTTTAGACGAAAATCTCATCTTATCTTTTGAATTTAATCAACAGTCATCTTTAATGGAAAGCTACGATTTTACCGTCAGCGATTCCCCTTTCTATTGAACAAAGGGCGAGTTTAATGATAATTGATTATAGATACAATAATTACATCAATGTTTATCTTAAAATTAAAATCAGGAAGGAAATTATTTTATGACTCAGAAATATTCGTTTTCACCTAATCGGGTACCATAGGCTCTTTTTTAACCGACAAACTTTTTAGGTAGCGGAACACTTTTCAGAAGTGACATTTTTGAACTTTTTTTCAAAAAATCATGTTTTTAAATAAATTGTCTCCATGCTATTATCTGATGATATTTCTTAAAACAATTTATGTACACAAATTTTTTCCATGCTAGTGTCTTTGCTGCGTTTCTATGCAGCGTCCACAAATCTCTTTTGGCATTTGGAAATGGCATGTATTTAACGCGGCGACAAATTGATACCATTCTGGGTCTTAAAAAAACTGAAAATGGATAGTAAATAAACTACTTTGGCGACTAATTTGAGGTACCATTTTAACTAGAAAACGGCGGCTTTTTAATGAGTTTTGAGGTTTTATTTAAATTTTATCTGGCAGTGATTTTCTTTTGTGGCAATTGAATTTCTTCTAAGGTGACAAATTATTGGTGGATAAAAAAGTTAAAATCGGCTTTCATAAATTCTAAAATAGGGTTGTCTATAAACTTGACCAAGGTCTGATATAAATACACACAAGATCTCATAAAAAAAAACTTTTGGCTACATTTTGAGGGATCTAAATAAACCTAATTGTGACATGCAAAAAAACTATTCTCGGTCTATTTGATTTTTTTCTAGACTATCTTAAGTGTAACAAAAGGGAGTGAAAAAATTATGTATCGAACGGAAAACTAATCCAAGTCAATCAAAATCGATTAATTTAATTAGTTTTAATAATCGCTGCCAAATGTGTATTTTTATAATGAAAGCCAATAGTTGCCAGTGAAGAATGTTTGATATCCCTTCGGAAAAATTAGTCGCCACATTAGGTTTTATAATACCTTAGCCAGTTTTACACTGATCCCGCTTGATATATTTGATACCTTACAGTAGCAGCCGTTTTTTAGTTTTTTTGATCCTAGCCTTTTGTTGCTTGTATAGTAAGGGTACGGTTCTAGGGTTAACAGTTGCTAAGATATTTAATCACTGCAAAGTTAGTTTTTTGTGACTTAATAGAAAGTCGCCTAAAAAAGATATCAGTTGCCGTGTTATTTATTTGCCTTTGGAAATCGTTTACACGCTTGTGAATGCGTCAGTGTATTACGTACATCCAAGCATGGCGGACACCGAACTTGTGAACGCTGGCAACCCCTTCCCATAACCCGATCGATTTAAAAATTTTTGGGTGCACAGGAAGTACAGAGCATAATACAGTGTGAACTCTATATAACGTCACTGAAGGGACCGTGCATTTTATGACGTTATATAGAGTGGCCGTTAAATGGAGAGAAGGAAAATCAATACTTTTTCGTCAATATACAGTGATTTTCTTTTACTAACCAATTAACAGTTTGAAAGTTTATGTTCAACTGAGAATATCATTACGAATAGATAATAATCCATGACTCCTTATTATAAGTTAGGGTCTAAAACAGCCTACACGTGCAATCATACTCAATTTGTAAACAAAAGAACGAATTTCTTAGAAATTTCTGTATGCATGATGCCGAAAGTCGAGTTTATTGCGGGCTAGGATAACAATGCGACAAAAAAAAAACGTACACAGCTGCGCTGTTTTTACTAATTTTAGTACATAATTTAAAAGGTTGTTTTTATTGTTCAATCGTTGTGATGCCGTCGTTATTGGGAGTGGGTGTGATGCTATGTAGAGTGTATCATTGCATGGTAGACAAGCTAAACCAACCAAAGTCCAATGATTTCGACGCTTTAGAGAGTTTGTCGTTAAATAGAGTGACGTCACATGGAGTTTACACTGTATGTTGGAAAAAAAATTAAAGTCGCCGAACCTACATTTTTTTCCATTTTCTTTCCTACCCTACTACACCCACACCGCCCACGGCCTGCCAGCACGCAGATTTGATAATCTGCGTGCTGGCAGGTTGAACAATCTTTTCTGATGAAAAGGTTGTTCAGGGAAATAGCTAACGGAGTTTTAGGCCGTGTTCACACCAAACTGACTATACACCGCTGAATGTGAGCGAGCGTTACGCAGTTTATTGTATTTCCATACAAATTCACTTTTTCGTTCACACCTAACTGACTGTACGCCATTACGCTAGCCTAGGCGTAGGCGCGGACATTCGATGCCATATATTTTCACGTTCACTTGTCGTTCACACTGGGGCTCATAGAAAGCCTGCTAACATTCAGCGGCGTATAGTCAGTTTGGTCTGAACACGGCCTTAAATACAACTGAAACCACGTGACCGATTTGGCCGCCATCATCTCCGTCGAAATGTTTTATCATATGGTAATAAATATTATATGAGCAGCGTTTGACATTTCTCTGTATCGACGATTTCTACAACTATACTGTACTCGGCGAAACTGGCGCCCTGTTGCGCCGTGGAAAGGCAACGCCGTGAGTCGACCCTCCATCATTATCCATAACCACAAATATTATAAAATAAAATGATAATATGAATTTTACAAAGCAGGCAGATGATTAAATATTTGTTTATTAATTATTTACCTGCATAACGTAGCTATAATAATCATAAAAGGTGTTCATTTATGTATCTTTGTGTAATAGCTAGGTAGAGTAGGGCGCCGTGACCAAATATTGAATTGTAAGTGCGCCGCAGGCTGAAAAAGATTGGGAACCCCTGATATAGACCATAATTCCACATTATGACGTCACATTTGTAATTATAAATATGCGCCCAAAAGCATAGATAAAACCAGTAGTCCGTACTCCGTAGTACATTGCATAGGTACGGTTTTACAGACCGCTACTATAGGTAAGTTATTTTAAATATTTTGTTCAAAACTTGCTAAGGTCTAGCTTGAAAAGCAAATTAATATAGTTATACTAATTTTATAAAGCTGACGAATTTGATTGTTTGTTTGTTTGAACACGCTATCTCAGGTAGTAGGTACTTGTTCGAATTGAAAAAAAATTTGTATTCAATAGAATCAGTGGAAAATGTGAAAAAAACGGGAAAAATTATTCATCTTTGTATTGTGTTATTATATTGTGTTGATGTGGACAAAGTCGCGGGCAACAGCAACAGGCCAGGCTATTATGATCTTTTTAGATAATGGGCAGAAATGTTTGTCATGAAGATACTTAAATACAAATTAAACCGTTTGAAAACTATGAAAAAGGCTCATGTAAGATATTATTATAGCTACCAATAAATATTTTAAAACGTTTTCACCACATGACCACTTTATTTAAACGGTTAACCCGTCGATCGTGGGAAAACGAGACACAATAGACATTCTATTGTGTCTCGTTCACCGGTGAGCGTATGGGGCGTGAATTAACTAATTATAAATTTTTGTTTTCAGCGTTCATAATGTTGAGTCCGCTAGACATAGGATTCGTTTCAATAGCAGCCTATACGATCATCATAGGCTACTTTGTAACAATATATGAGAACAAGCTACCTGGGTTCATAATAAGATTCTTCAAATACGGCAGTTTTGGATATAAAGGCACCGACGGTGGTTTCATAAGAACGATTGAAGTTCCTAAGGCATTATTCAAACATTACTACGCATTTTCTTCGGTTTTAAGTGTTGTAGCATTCGCTTACACGGTTTTAGTGTATGTGTTCCGTCGGCCAGTGGACGATTTTTGTTTGGCCTTGCTAAAGCTAATGACAACGACATCTACCCCTACAGGTAAGCTACTGATTTTATATTATTTTGTGGCATGTACAGTGTGTTATTACAAAATAAGAATACTTTTACAGTGAAATCTATACAGGCTATGACATAACAAAGATATGATAATACTTTAGGTTGTTTCTGTGTCCCTTAATATATGGAGTGCACCATGAGTAGCAGCTATTGGTACATTTTTCATAGAAACATACTCGTAGAAGTCAAAAATAACTGCTACGCTCACAGTGAAATCTTTTAAATACGGACTCTTTTTATGATAATACTTTGTTTAGTTACACCCTGTTTATGATTAATTGTTAAAAGTGAACCATTAAAATGTTTTAGATAGCAATTTTGTAGCAATTTGCATATTATTTATTTTAGATAATTCCAATAATTCTTTTATAATGCTTTAATATTCCGTTTGTATGCGATTACATAATAAATTACACTTTTGAAGGCACCATTAATATTCAGTTACTTAATTGAATTTATTTTTAAAATAAAAAAAATACGATCATTTTTGTAAGATGTTTATTCCACGTATTTTCGCTTTGATGTTTTAATTAGGTATTAATAAATTCTGGGCCAAACCTTCGCACGAAAAATAAAAACAAATACGTATAGCACTAGGGAACTGCATACGAGTAATCTATACTTATTATAAAACAAAGTCGCTTTTTTCCCTCATGTCCCTTTGTTCCCTTTAATCTTTAAAACTACGCAACGGATTTTTATGATTCTTTCAGTGTTAGATAGCCCATTTATCGAGGAAGGTTATAGGCTATATTTTATCACGCTAAGACTAATAGGAGCGAAAAATAGAGGAAAATGTGGAAAAAACAGGGAAAATTATTTGAAAGGGCTAACTTGAATGCGCTAATCTCAGGAACTACTGGTCCGATTTGAAATTTTTTTTCAGTATTAGATAGCCCATTTATTGAGGAAGGCTATAGGCATATTTTTTTCAGTGGCTATATATTTTATACCCGTGCGACGCCGGTAGTATTATACTCGTAGTAATAGCTAGTCTACGCGCATACGTCTAATCATACGCACATAAACATCGTGCTGAAGTCTGCCGAACTGACACGAACGATGATAGACGATGTGTTAGGTTTATTTTCGTTACGAAATTTCTTTATTCGGTCGCCGCGCTCAAAGCCCTCGCTAAAAGCTATACAATAGCTTAAAAATATGAGAGTCCCGAAAGAATAGAATACAGTATAATATAGTGTATAACAAAACATAGTACTTATATTATAATCTATACTATACATTACAGTGTGTATATAATATGTGTCCCTTATATACAGAGTGTAACAAAACTAAGAGATAATACTTTAGGGTGTGTATGTGACCTTTACAGACTTTAGAGTTCAAAGTGAAAGTAGCAACGCTGAAAGAGTTACTTTTTTTCACCATTGAATGGAAACATTCATGACGTGGGGCGCTTGCCCGCACAAATCACAAAAAAATTGTTCTTTCAGCGCTGCTACTTTTACAGTGAACTCTATGCAAGGGACACATACATACCTTAAAGTATATAACTTAGTTTTGTTACACCTAGTATAGTTCACTGTGAAAGTACCTTTCTCCCTTCCTGCAGTGTCCGCCGGGGCTTGTCTTCTGACCCTCCTTCTATTGGTCATCCAGTGCTGCCGAAGGTACCACGAGTCTCACCACCTTCAGGTGTTCTCCAGGAGTGCCAGGATGAACGTCAGCCATTACGTGGTGGGGTTCTACCATTACTTCGGCGTGGTTGTAGCAGCAGTAGCAGAAGCGCCGTTGTTTTCGGGTATGCAAACAGCATAAGGCCGTGTTTCCACTGACGCGGAGCGGAGAGGAGCTTAGCGGTGCCGAATAATTGACCAATCACCATGCTCGAAATCTTCGCTCCGCTTCGCTGTCATTCCGCTGGAATAGCACGATTGGTCAATTCGGGCACCGCTAAGCTCCTCTCCGCTCCGCTCCGCGTCAGTGGAAACACGGCCTAAGTAAGGGTCAAATCAGGCCGCAGCGCGACGCGGTAGGTGCATTTCTAAATTTGTACTGAATTGACAGATTTCAATTGCGTTTGACGTCTTGCGAATCTGTCAAATCCATACAAATTAAAGGTGAACGCAGATTTAGGCCGCACCGCACGCACCGCAGTCGCCGCATTCGAATTCTTTATATGAAGTTATAGGCAAGCTCGCATACCTACCTACCCGCGCCGCAGTCTTCGCAACTTCATAATAATATGAAGAATTGCGAATGCGGCGACTGCGGTGCGTGCGGTGCGGCCAAATCTGCGTTCACCTTTAGAAATGCATCTACGCGTCGCGGTCTGGATTAACCCCAGGGCGATTCACGATTCCCGTTCGATACTGATTCGGAAACTTTAACGTGTTGTCATTGGTCAATGCCTAGCGCGGCGAGCGTTTATTAGCTATGTCCACACTATGCGGTTTCGTCTTCAATTTTCGTCATCTTCTTTGTATTCAACTTTCGTTTGGCGCTTTCAATAATTAAATGCCTTAACGAACGCAACGCCAAAATTGTCATTTTTGTTCAGTTGCAGTGTCTGTCAACTTTGAAACATGTGCGACGAAAACGTTTTACTGGGTGGAATATATACGTGCGCCTTATTTGGTCATAAGAAATTCCAGAAAAAATAGAACTAAGCGAAAGTTTTGGATACGTTTAGAGTGCATGCATCGCGGACGTGCCTCACGTACGCTGTTGATTGCGCTATGACGCATGCCCTTGATGAACAAAAAAGGCACAGTGTGGACAAAGCTATTGGATGTCGCGCGATGAAGTTTCCGAATCAGAGTCGGGGCCCAGAAGGCCTTATAAAGGCTATTAACCCTTAGTATGGATGCTTTCGTTAATTGGCTGTTGAAATTCTAAACCAGTATCGATATCATAGATGTGAATGCTGTCCGTCTGATACCTCTTCAGGCTAAAACCATTGAACTTATTTATACGAAAGTATGGAGATACTTTTGAGTCTTTTCGTTCATCTACCTAGTATTTTGTAATTAGAATAATCTGAGCAGCCCAGACAAATTAGACAATAAAAGGCAGAACCTAAGAAAAATTCGCATAGAATTAGTTTTCATCAAATTTTTCCTAGGCCTAATATTAAATTTTTTGATACATTTTACTTACTGTAATGATGATTAAACTTCAATTTAATGAAAAGATTCACTGATAATGTATAGGATTTGTCAAATTCTTCATTTAATTATAAGTTAAGTAAATAACATAGGTCTCTGAGTACGACAATAAGGAGTGATAACTTTAAAAATATTTCAGGCGCTCAACACAGCAATATACAATGGCTGGATACAAGAACTGTTGTGCTGGGTGTACCCTGTGTCGTGGTCTTCGCCTGGGCATGGCATGAGCAGTACCAGAGTAATGTCATACTGGCGAGCTTGAGGAGAGACAAGAAGTCAGGACAGGTAACTGATTTTCGCCAATCGGCATTAATGGTGCTCGTGTTATCGTTGGGCCGTGCACCGCCACGATCTCGTGGCGGTGCTAGGTGGAGACCTCTCACTCCCGAGCATGGCGCGCTGCATGCTGGAGAGCGATGAGGCCTGGCAGGCGGCGGTCTCTTTCTGCGAAATTGTTATGTCGCAGAAAGAGGCCTCGGAGCGAGACAGAGAGGACGATCCCACCTCTCTGCCGCTCCGCCGGCGTAGGACGGGAGTGCGGAGGCGTCGCTACGCGAACCTCCTAACTCTCGTCTAACGGGGCTCCGGGTCAGGATGGGAACCTGCCCGGCTTTGTTAGTCCCGGCGTCGAGGGGAACGCTTTAGTTTGCCTAAGCGTTCCCTTACTTTGGTGGAAGTCCGGTCCGAGGTAGACCGGCACGTCGTGGAGGGAGTCCTGTGTTTGTTAGATCCGGGATATCCCTCCTCTATACGACTGAAGGCGAACCGCAGGTGGTTTTAGTGAGTAGAAGTCTCACATACCCCCGGGGTGCTTCAGCTAACTGAGGCACATACCCAACCCGGGGGACCCATGATGGGTTTCCCCTGCGCATCAAAAAAAAAGGCTTGATTAGAGCCAAATACGAACGTAAGTTCTACATGTGTATAAATAGTAAGATAGAGTCAGGTAAATAAACTTCAAACACGTGATGGACTAAAACTAGGCAAAACAAAAGAGTCAAAAGGAGATATGCGAAGTTCATTAACAAAATTTTTGTGATAAATAAGTGGAAAATCAAAAATCAAAATCAAAATATTTATTTCCAAATAGGTCAACAAAGTTAACACTTTTAGAACGTCGAGTCTACATGAGGCCTGCCACCGGTTCGGGAAAAATGGAAAACCCTAGGGGAGGCCTTTGCCCAGCATTGGGACAGCATAGTCTAATTAAAAAAACGTTTTAGGGCCTGTTCCACTTACCTTTAAAATTACTTGGTCAGTACTCAGTACAATCTAAGCCTACGCGCCTTGCACATATTTCTAGCTGTTGTAGTTTACAACATTCAGTTCATTTTTTCAAGCGCTTACTAAATACACAGACAAAATAAATGCTTTTAATTTATATTAATATCGCTTTATAGGTGGTAACAGAAGAGTATAAGATACCTCATGGGCGACTCTTCGACTGCATCTCCAGTCCGCATCGATTCTGTGAAATTGTGATCTACGTTGTGCTTCTAACCATAATGCCTACCAAGACTTTTCTCTGTATACTTATTTGGGTGGTTAGTAATCAGGTAAGGTTTGTTTTATTTGTGACAAACATTACCGTAAGGCGGTTACGTATCTTGCGACAAAGCAACAAGCTTTTAACAGCAAATAACCAAAACGATTAATAATATAATTTAGCGACAAGTAAGCAACTAATAACTTAACTTATATAACTTAAAGCAGTGTTTCCCAAACTTGTCGGGACCGCGACCTATCTACAAGAAAGTTTAAAGTTCGCGGCCCACCTTGTGTAATGAAGACAAAAAAGCAGCGGTACCTATGTTGCAGCCGCAGCATTTACGCGTTAATTCTTATCTTAGTTCACCACCTTTATATATCATCATCGTCAGCCTTACTTACTTACAATTACGTTTACGTTCGAATGCCCCGCCCCGTCCCGCATGCACCCACGACGACTAACGAACGAGTAAAATGGCAATCGAACGAGTAGGACAATCGTCCTATAGTTCCAGGGCCCACCCAAAATCTACCCGCGACCCACCAGTGGGTCGCGACCCACACTTTGGGAAATACTGACTTAAAGTCTTAAAAAAATATTAGAATTATAGCATTGCGTTGTTTACTTTATTTCTTTGCATTTTCGCAACATACCCCATTATAGGGTATGTTCCTAAATATAATCAGGAGTACTAGCCAGTACTCATGACGTCTAGAATTCGATACTATACTCAATCCAAAATATACGCCAGTATATTAACATATTGTACTCGTAATATTATATTACGTCACACTTAATGTCTCACTAGAGCAGTGTTCCGCAAAGGTACATAAAAAAATGCAGGTACACCAGAAATTAATCAGCGTGTAATATATACGGGATGCTCTAAGATCCCATCCCCTCGTCGATCCTCTTAATATATTCCCTTTTTAGTTCTTATAAACTAGGAATATACACGACGAAATTTTTTGAGGCACACCAACTAGTGGCCACGGTACACCAGTTTGTTGCGGCACACTATTTGCAGAACACTGCATGAGCATGGCTTCAAAAACATGACGTCTTGAGCACTGACCGTACACTGGGTTTTATTTCGGAACATAGGCTAATTATTATAATTTCTTCTTTTTCAGGTCCTAGGCGCACTTTATACTCACGATTGGTATAAAAACACTTTTAAAAATTACCCGACCAACAGAAAAGCTATTTTCCCAGGCGTTTTGTGATAAGATGATGCCCGACTCCTGAGACGCAAAAAGGAACGTGAACCGTACAGTTTGCAGCTATAAAACTTAGGCCCATATTTTTGGTCAGTACTCAAGATGCATCTCGGTCTCAAGACACGGTTCAGGCTCTGTGATTGGTTGGCTGTCAAAATTTGGACCAATCACAGAGCCGAACCGCGTCTTGAGACCGGGTCGCATCTTAAGTACTGACCAAAAATTCGGACCTTAAATTATTATATCCCTATTTGACATTCTATGTCTGTGGCCATCAAAATTGTTCTTGTAAAAATATGAGCTATATAAAATATATTGCTATAAGGCAGTAAACTAGTTAATAGTTTAAGTTTTATTAGCCATTAGGTTTGGTAAAGCTGTTTAGCAAAAAAATAATGGTCCTTAATGAATTCGTTCTGTCTGTATGTCTTCCCTTGATAACATATTTTAAAGTACCTAAATATACAAATTGACGATTGTACAGTCAACAGTTATATTATAATAATTATTATTACAGACTTTATTAACTTAAGGTGCCGGTTGGCAGCGGACGACATGAAGCAACCGCAGACGACGTGACACTACTGGCTTGTATATATGTATTATGTATATATATACAAGCCAGTAGTGTCATTCATCATCATTTCATAGATATACATATATATTATATATGTATATCTATGAAAATAATATACCCTGAGCAGCTAGCGACACGAACTACGAAGCTAGCGACACATTCATAGAAATACATAGGAATTACGTGTCGCGACGACACGTCGCGTCGCGTCGTCTGCTGCAACTTCATGTAGGCGGCTTCCAACTCGTACCTAGAGTCTTAGCTGGTATGCGCGCACGGGCAACTTAGTTGCTCGTGCAAAATTTCCCGAGAATCAGCCGATCGCTCCATAATGGATACACCCAATATTTTATTTTTCGACGCTTTCTTCGGTTTTTTATTTATTTTTCGAAAGAGACAAATAAATCGCCGAGCAACTAAGTTGCCCGTGCGCGCATACCCTTAGAATATTATGTAACAATTTTTAAGCATCTTTATAACAGCAATAGATGTTACTCCAAAAATATCCGTAATTTATTTTACTGTTCCTTACGTACTTATATTAAAACGCAGACGTATCATAATAATTATTACGAGTGCTGAAAATTTTATTACCTAAATTCAAAATAATACTTATAGTGTAAGAATAATTTAGTACGTTTGTGCGTGCCAGTATCAAGTATAAGTACCTACCTACTAGATTATCTAGAATGCAGCACTAACACAATACTCGGAGCCTTTGCGTAGTATTGAATTTCATTTATACTTATACTTACTATACACTTTAAGGTGTGTATTTGTCCCTTTAATAGAGTTCATTTTGAAAGTATAGTGCTCTAAGGCTCTATAA
The DNA here is from genome assembly GCA_963422495.1 of Polyommatus iphigenia. Lineage (NCBI taxonomy): Eukaryota > Metazoa > Arthropoda > Insecta > Lepidoptera > Lycaenidae > Polyommatus > Polyommatus iphigenia. The sequence continues at coordinate 1,551,844 of OY730189.1, forward strand.
TCTATATTAATGTGGTCAGGGCGCTGCTGGTAAAGGAGAACTGTCAATAATCGGCCAAGTGCGAGTCGGACTCGCACACGAAGGGTTCCGTACCGTTATAGAGCAAAAATAGGCCAAAAATTGTGTTTTTTCTATGGGAGCCCGCCTTAATTTTTTATTTTATTTAAATATTATTATTAATTATTAAAGTACAATTATATTTAAGGCCTTCATGAAAGTTTCAAGTGCCTACCTCTTATCATTATTGATTACGAGCAAAAAAGGCCAAAAAAATCATGTTTGTTGTATGGGAGCCCCCCTTAATTTTTTTTTTTTTTTTGTTTTAGTATTTGTTGTTATAGCGGCACCGGAAATACATAATCTGTGAAAATTTCAGAACTCTAGCTATAGCGGTTCTTGAGATACAGCCTGGAGACAGACAGATGGACAGACAGACGGACAGACAGACGGACAGACAGACGGACAGAGAGACGGACAGACATCGAAGTCTCATTAATAGGGTCCCGTTTTTACCCTTTGGGTACGGAACCCTAAAAATGACGTTTTTGTATGATAGAAGCGTTAGTTCCTTTTCTCACCACGTTCATATACAGCCTTGTCGAACTGTAGCATTAACGCTCTGAAAGAATTGCTTCTGACTTTTAGGTTTTTATAAGAAATGCCCCAAGTCCCAACGTCAAGAATTTGTAATTTGTACGTATACATTGGTTAAAAAAATCAGCACTGCTACTTTCGCAGTAAACCTTTTTAAAAAGACATAATTCGAACCCTGAAATATTATAACTTTGCTGTGTTACAATATTCTGTTTAATATCTAACAATATGATTCTGCAAACGATGTGTATACGATGTGTGCACTGTGCAATCTGCTTGAGCCCATCGTTGTTACTGTTACATAAAGATGTTGTCATGTAGAAGGTCATCACGCTCATCTCAGAAAAACCAAAAGAAAAACTTTGCTCGATAGCGCGATTCACGCCTGTGCGCCGTTTTTTGCTAAACTTACAACACGACACGAGAACACAAGGTGTAACAAAACTAAGTGCTAAATGACAATACTTTAGAGTGTGTATGAGTCTCCAGTATAGAGTTCACTGTGAAAGTAGCAGCGCTGAAAGAGCAACTTTTTTTAACTTTTGTATAGGAATCTTTGTGACGCAGGGGCTCTTGCCCATACAAATCATAAAAAAATCGGCCAAGTGCGAGTCGGACTCGCGCACGAAGGGTTCCGTACCGTTATAGAGCAAAAATAGGCCGAAAATTGTGTTTTTTGTATGGGAGCCCCCCTTAAATTTTTATTTTATTTAAATATTATTACTAATTATTAGAGAACACATATAATTAAGGCCTTTGTGAAAATTTCAAGTACCTACCTATTGTCATCATTGATACCGAGCAAAAAATGTTTGAAAAATCACGTTTGTTGTATGGGAGCCCCCCTTAAATATTTAATTTATTTTGTTTTTAGTATTTGTTGTTATAGCGGCAACAGAAATACATAATCTGTGAAAATTTCAACTCTCTAGCTATTACCGTTCTTGAGTTACAGCCTGGAGACAGACGGACAGACAGACAGACGGACAGACATCGAAGTATCAGTAATAGGGTCCCGTTTTTACCCTTTGGGTACGGAACCCTAAAAAGAACACATACACACCCTAAAGTATTATCACTTAGTGATATTAGGGTGTGTTGTTACACCTTGTAAAGTTATGATTAATTTTGATTTAAATTTTAAACTCCGCGACAGATTTCAATGCAGTTTTTTTATATAATTAATTAAATTAAATATTTCTTTTAGTTAAAACAAATTTTAACATACTTACCTATGTTATAGTACGATGTTCAATGGCAAAACAAGTTTGCCGGATCAGCTATAGTACTACATAAATTGTGTTTGAAATATTACCATAATCACAACTCTACATTATGTACATTGCGGTTCCTCGAGCATTACTAAGAGCGGCAATAAAAAGTAATTTATAATAAACTTTAATTATTGTTAATTACTAATTATTACCAGCTAATTGCACTGTATTTTAGTATATTACCTAAGTTAATTCGTAGTTGTATACCAGTCTAGATACATTTTTAGCAATTTGCCACATTTTAAGTAAAAGTAAGAAGTGAAAAATGCTAAACGTATTGGATACAATATTTCTGTTTTTTCTCGTATTGGTTATTTTCATTGATCACTTGCTACAGAAATATGAAAATACTCTACCGGCGTTATCGAAATGTTTTAAATATGGCAACTTTGCGTATCGGGGGAAAGGTGCAGAATTTCTAAGTGTGATCGAAATACCTAAGTCCACGTATCTACATTTCTACCTGTGTGCTGTGGTTTTCGGAGGGACGCTTTTTTTATACACCATTGGAGTTTATTTTTTAAATTTTCCCGTTAATAGCTACTTGTATTCGATACTGCATTTCCTCTGCCAGAAGAATGAACCATCAGGTATATTTTTTTAGTTTTTAATTTACGCTTTATACTAGATGTAAGTGCCTCCGCACACGGGCCACACGCGACAGTCACAAACGCCGCCACAACTCACAAGAAGCAAGACGATTGGACGATTGTAGCATGTGGCGGTCACCGGCGTCAACCGTGTGCGGTGAGTCCATATAAAATGTATGAAAACTACAAGAAATATGCTGGTAGCGGCGTTTTGTGGTTGTGGCCGGTGGCCCGTGTGCGGGAGCCCTTGTTGCCCGAAACTTCCTTCGGAAAATTCGTATATCGCGCGGTCGCTCTACATGTCACCCTATAGCTTTGTCCCCACTAGGCCTTTTTTTGTTCATCAAGAGCATGCGTTATAGCGCAGTCAACAGCGAACGTGAGGCATGCCCGTGACGCGCGTTGAAATCGTAGCGCTCGCTATGACACTTTTCGTTCAACGCGGGTGGATTTTGACGGATTCAATTATTGAATATGCCAAACGAAAGTTGAATAAAAAGAAGATGATGAAAATTGAAGATGAAATTGCATAATGTGGACATAGCTAATGAATATTGTCATTTCCTCAGATACAAAGTGATTACAAAATTTTATCCAAATTGATTTAGAAGTTTTAGTGTGAAGATCTTAGAGACAGCCTACTTTTGTACATTTTACATTATTAAAATATAGTGATTTGCATCAAAAAATACTTCAAATTCGACAAGAGTGGCCTTTAGGGTTTCGTACCCAAATGGTAAAAACGGGACCCTATCGGGTACTGAAACTTCGATGTCTGTCCGTCTGTCTATCTGTCTGCCTCCACTCTCCAGACCACATTTATATCTCAAGATCCGTTATAGCTAGACTTCTGAATTTTTCACCGATTGTATAATATTTCTGTTACCGCTATAACAACAAATATGTACTTAAAACGAAAATAAAATTAAAGGGGAGCTGCCATACAAGAAACGTGGTTTTTTGCTAATGTAATAATTAAAAAAGACGGGTTGCACTCCGGGAGTGCCGGCAGAAGTGAAAACTTGATTATTAACGTTGTGCATTTTTTTAACCCATTTTTTATGAAAATCGATTATTAAAAAATCGTTTTTTTTTTAATTACTTAATCGAAACCCTTACAATCGACTAAATTTTTAATCCATTTTTTATGAAAAACGATTTTTAAAAAATCGATTTTTTTAATTACTTAATTAATCGAAACCCTTACAATTTTTTTAACGCATTTTTTATGAAAATCGATTTAAAAAAATCAATTTTTTTTATTAATCGAAACCCTTACAATTGATTAAAAAAAATATATCGACAATCGAAAAAAAAACAATAAAAAAAAACAATAGATTGTTCGATTAATCAATTTCGAAGTTACAACACTACTCTCCAACCGTCTTACGGTTTTTCCAAGGTTTTTCGATCAGCACGAGAATCTGACGCGAGTTTCACAGTTTTTACCTATCCCACAAAAGTGCTCAACGCCGCTAAAGAAGTTTTCACTTCAATAATGTCAATTTTATACTTTCGCTCTATAACGTTACGGAATCCTAGGTGTGCGAGCAGGGCCGGACCGTGAGCGTACGGGGCCAGGGGCTGAAACTATATAGGGCTACAACATTTTAACTGTCAGTTCGTAGTACCAACACCTAAATTGTAGAATTAACCTTGCTCGTAGGAATCTAAGGGATCAGGGGCGTCTTTCCCTTAGGTGCAGGGTGTGCGTTGCACACGGGCGCCGCGGTCCTAGGGACGCCGAGCGCCGCTCGCAAATCGGCGCGCGCCCGCGTTGGCCGGCTGCCGCGCTTTAATGACCAACGTAAAAAGAACTCCAGTTTGCATACATTTTGCGAAGCATCTGGAGCTCTTCTTATTATATGTATTTTGGCGAGTTACAGCAAAGCAAGGCGCGCCACGAGCGGCTCGGCTTTTGCAATATAAATATAAACTTTTTTTTTCATCGTGAAATCTTAAAACACATATTTATGTGTTTTAAGATTTCACTTCATTTGAAGATTATATATTTTGTCGTCAAGATGGGCGCCAAAATGAGAGCCGCGCAACGCACGTCAGGCTGGGTTTATATGCGTAAACGCGGTTTCGCCACTAAACCACAAGATCACAAGCAAATGTACTCTTGACGGCGCCCTTGCGGTCGCCCAGGGCGCCGTGCAGCTTACGCCCTCCGTGCCTCCTTCTCATGGGATCTGCATATTAATTTATTTCACGCTCTCTTCATGCAGCCTCCGTTTGCAAAATAACAGTTTCGCAGAGGGTATAAGCTACTGCCTCCAATAAGTAGTAAGGTCCAATCCAAGGGCGGTGCAAAACGCTGTGGTGGCACCTAGGCGATGTTTTACTCCTGCCCGTATGGTTAAGGTAATGACCAAAGGTAAGGGTGCCCCTTGAATGTGGATAGCAATCCACTGTTGTAATATCGACCGCATCGCTTTCACAGTTCGGCGTCCGGCAGTTGGGACTTGGGGACGCTATCTGGTCTTGCCAGGTGCGTATTGTAATGACATGCGCCTGGTGGGGCCTTCGGGTTGCCAGGTCTGGTAGCACCCGTTCTCTTCGCTTTGTAAAGCTGTGTGTTGATACACCCTCCGACAACACGCGTGCCACCAGATCCCACGGAGGGGACCTTATCAGCGTCAACGCCGCTTCGCCAGCTAACAGTTCGATAGCAGCGTAGTTGCGGGCTTCTGAGCAGCTATCTATTCCGGGTGCCTATATGTTCCGCTCAAACAGGACTGCAGGACCCCTGCATAAATCCGTCTGCAGGTGGGCCCTGGACGTCAGATTTTTGCAGAAGGCAATTTAGGGCCATTGCCATCTTCTTCAGTTTTAGTGCCAAGTCTGTGGGCCAGCATATATTATTTGTCGTCTGGATAGCAGACCAAAGTTAGCCCACGGAGATGGGCCGTCCGCAGGATGCAATGATAGCCGATATTCCACAGAAGGCCAAGAACAGACCCCTACCAGATCAGACCACCTCAAAGTTATTAGAATTTGAGGTGGTCTGTTAAAAAAAAAGTATTAACTGTTAGGCAATTTCAGGGTCTTACGGCTCACCTCTTATTTATTCTGGTCATAGATTGCAGGTCATAGATGGCATTCATTATATTCTCTATGCTAGAAAGTTGAAATTCTCAGATAACAGATTATGTGATACTTAAAACAAAATAAATTAAATATTTAAGGATACAATACCGTACAAGAAATGTGATTTTTTTGCCATTAAGTATATCAATAACGGCTACACGTAGGCACTTCTAATATTCACGAAATACTTAATTGTAAGTATATTTTGTACTTAAGAGGGCAACTAACCCAAAAAATCAAACATCGTCCTTCTCTCTTCACACTGACGCCCATCCATACTAATATTATAAATGCGAAAGTGTGTCTGTCTGTCTGTCTGTCTGTTACCTCTTCACGCTCAAACCGCTGAACCGATTTTGCTGAAATTTGGCATGGAGATACCTTGAGTCCCGGGAAAGGATAAAAGACACTTTTTATCCCGAAAAAATGTACGGTTCCTGCGCGATAAACGAGTTTTGGCGCAACGAAGTTGCGGGAGTCATCTAGTCTTTCATTTTATGCCAGGTGAAAAAGGATGACGAGGATTCATCGCCGAGTTAGTTTTTTTCTCAATAACTGGATAAATATACAACATTTAAAAAATCTGCTAGGTTGGTTTCTCAATTATAAAATATTATACAATGTGTTAAAATATTAACTTATTTCAATGCACGGTTATGGCAATAAATGAAAAATTCGTAAAAATTTGATGCATTTTTGTGATTTTTTTATCGAGAAAATTGTAAGATATCGTGTTTTTGCTCAGATTGAATCCTTGGAAATATAATGTAGCGGAAATATAATGTCGGGGCTTATTTTCAAGTATAAAAATGAATTATACAATCGAAAATTTTGCATTAGTCGCCCCCTTAAATTAACATTTAAGGGACACCCATAAAAATCATAATTTTTTGCTTATCTTTGCTTTATAATTGTACGGAACCCTTCGCGCGCGAGTCCGACTCGCACTTGGCCGATTTTTTTTGACCGCGTGCTTGCTAGTGGGCGCTAGGGTAATAATTGCACACGGGCGCCACATGGGCTAGAGACGGCCCTGTAAGGGATACCAACAAAAAATTCATAAAATTCTGAATTATTTTGCATGAAGTCTATTTTTGACTTGACTTAGCTGGGCGGCGGGGGCCCTTGAACTCATGGGGCCCCGGGGCTTAAGCCCAAATAGCCATAATATGGTAGATCCGACCCAGTGCGCGAGTCTGACTTGGAAGCATAGAGAAAAATAAACAATATAAGTAATAATATACCTACCGCTTGGAAGATTTTTTGGTCTGTTTTTGCAACTGAACACAATGAATGCGTATGTTGTGCCATATAAAAGAACAGGGATTGTAAATACTATACGTTCGGCCCACTGATGTAACGCCTGGCCATGGGAAATTCGCCTGTGCGAAATTTCGCGCGGTGCGACCGGCGAAGCGTCTTGCGACTGAAATAAACGTATAGCACTTATGACGAAAACTGTTTTTTTTTTTCAGTTTCAGTGGCGGCAGCATTGCTGACACTGCTGCTTATGCTGCTGCAAACTTCAAGACGCTACTATGAAACCTGCTGCCTGCAGGTCTTCTCAAAATCCGCCAAAATGAACATTATCCATTACTGTATCGCGCATGTGCACTACTGTGCAATGATTTTGACAACTGTTGTAGAGGCTCCCCTGTTTTGTGGTAAGTTATAAAATATGAGGTTATGAGGACGAACTGTATTATGTAAATCTCTAAAAGTCTTTGATTATTTTAATAATAATTTATATTCTTGTAACATTCTTGAATACATAATATTATTATGAAAAATGTTCCCAGCTTTGCGCCCGACTATCAGGTGTAGAGACTAGAGAACATATTATTATTACAACTTTTCGCATATAAAACAGTTATAGATGACGCCCAAAATTCGAATATCGCGCGGGAACCGTACATTTTTCCGGGATAAAAAGTATCCTATGTCCTTTCCCGGGAGTCAAAGTATTAATCGCCATGCTAGCCCAGCTGGGACTCAAAGTATCTCCATACTAATTTTCAACAAAATCGGTTCAGCAGTTTGGGCGTGAAGAGGTAATAGACAGACAGACAGACACACTTTCGCATTATAATAATTATATTAGCATTAGGGAATGTTATTATTCGACAAATTTACTATTCGAATAATTCAAATATTTTACAAAAGTTTTCGAATAATTCGAATATTATTCGAATAATTAATTTTTTTTAATGCTGAAAACTCTGAATAAAAGTAACAAAAAGCTTCGTACAACCATATACAACCTATTTTTAACCGACTTCCAAAAAGGAGGAGGTTATATGTTCGTCTGTTTATATATATATATATATTTTTTTTGTATGTTCAACCATAACTTCGCCGTTTCTGGACCGATTTTCATGATTCTTTTGTTGTTGTACAGGGTTAAATCCGAGGTTGGTACCATGTTCACTAAAGTGGTGATCTGATGGTGGAATCCATGAGGAATCGAGGGGACTCCTTGAAATTTATATGGGAACATATGGTGATTTCGATTTTTTCTGAAGTATTTCAGGCATATACTACCAAAAAGTAAGATTTTGCACCAGGATATATCCTGGTTCTGAAGGTACCCAACAGAACTTTTGAATCCTTATAGATACAAGTTTGAAGATTTTGGCTTTATTTAAACTACTCCAAGCAAATCCTACATTATTTGTCCTGAACATAAGCTGAATTTTATTTTGGAAAAAATAGGGTTTCGTAAGATATTTGGGTTTTTCGGACGCCGGGTGAAAAAATCAACCAGAAAAGTTAGTTATTTTGCGTACGCTGCCGAAACTATAAAAGATAGAACCATAAAATGTTCTAAATATTGTAGATCTTATAAATATCTACAAAAAAAATCACCACACACTATACTTATCTATGTCGAGTGAGGCACAATAACCATTTTTTTATTTAAAAATATTGAAATTTTTTGGACAACATTTAAACGCGTTTATTTTACTTATGCCATTAATCCTTATCAAAATAAATTATTTCATCACTAAGTACAGTTTATGTAAATAAAATTTGGTCTTTGAATTGTTAAAATTGGACGTTTGGTTTTGAAATTATGGCGAAATTAAAATATTACGATAGTGGGCGTCACCAAGCGGGATGCGCTTGCGGATAATGACTGCGTCCGCGTCGTCGATGTCAGTGTCGGAGTCTGTGAATTGACCTGGGAATCATTTTGCTGACCGAGTCTTTCCTGGGTAGGCTTTTTGCAGTCGTAACCGACATCCACGCGGGCAGAACCGCAGGCGACCGCTAGTAATATGTACAACTCTAAGACAACAACAATTATATGTATAAACATTAGTTTTTCTGGGAATATCAGATGATTACTATTTGAAGTTCTATAGATAATATTGTGTTAGTTTTTCTGGAAATACCAGATGATCACAGATCTATATGTAGATACAAAATAAAATTAAAATCGGCTGAAGTGGAAGTTCCATATTTACTAGTAGCTTTAAAAGTAAAATGCAGACCAATTATTGTTACAACTTCCAGAGGTCTGTAATGTTTATTGTTTATTATTTCTAATTTTTTATCACCAGCGACATTTGATAAAGTATCTAAGATTTACTTAACTTTATTTTGTTGTGTATTATGTTAGAAAAGTTACTTTTTGTACCACTGCAATCGTTAAAGGTCTTGTGTGAGAAGTTATTATTTTAGGCTTATTTTTTCAGTTTGTTTTTATTAAGTTTTTTGCGATATTTAATTTTATTTTGACACTCGGAGTTATGTATCTCTATTAAATGAGTCGCAAAGAATATAATTAATTATCCTAATGAGCTTTTGTATAGTTTAATTATTTAGCATAACTAAAATTTTAGATTGTTGTATTTCTATACTGTAATTTCTGTTCTACATTGAAAGATATTACATAATTCAATTAATGTTGTAACATTAAGGGTTGGACCTCATCTGGCAGCACGGAATCGCCTTTTTCCGTCGCCCTTTCTCTTTCTGTCGCTTAGAACTGCCATTTGCTAGACCGAGACAGAAAGCATAATGCGATAGCACGCGGCGGAATCCTCGAGGCGATCGCATTATGCTTTCTGTCTCGGTCTAGCAAATGGCAGTTCTAAGCGACAGAAAGAGAAAGGGCGACGGAAAAAGGCGATTCCGTGCTGTCAGATGAGGTCCAACCCTAAGACTCAAGAGGTCAAGAGTAATACACAAGGATTTTTATCTTAATTATTAATATATAATAATGTCAATGTTGGTTGATGCAAAGCAATGATTGTACAAAAATCATATATTAAGTTTAAGAGGGCGACTAACCCCAAAAATCAAATATCGTCCTTCTCTCTTCACACTCACTTCACTCACTCACGTCTTTCATATGCCAGGTGAAAAAGGACGACGCGGATTCATCGCCAAATTAGTTTTTTCTCAATAACTCGATAAATATACAACATTTTAAAAATCCGCTAGGTCGGATTCTCAATGATAGAATTTTATACAATGTGTTAAAATATTAACTTAGTTCAATACACGGTTATGGCAATACACGAAAAATTCGTGAAAATTAGATGCATATTTGTGATTTTTTTCTATCGAGAAAATTTTTAGATATCGTGTTTTTGCTCAGATTGAATTCTTGGAAATATAATGTAGTATCTAATTTTAGAAAATGAAACAATTCAGGGCGTTTTTTCAAGTATAAAAATGAATTATAAAATTGAAAATTTAGGGTTAGTCGCCCACTTAATTAATGTTTGTAAGGGCGGATTCGACCAAACATGGAGTACCATTTTACTCGAGTATAACTGTGTCCTAATCTAAGAGTAAGCTGGTTTTGCGTTTTACCAACTTCTAATCCAAGAGTAAGGTAGTTACACGGGACTAAATATTACACGGCCGATTTTGAAGGAGTAAATATTAAACTGAGAATAGTTGCACAGCAGGGTGTCAACATCTGTGGTGTCAACCTTTGAAGAATCCAACTGTTACGGTCGCTGTCATTGTGATGGGCCAATTTGAAAAAAACAAGTGTTTGTTTTGTGTTTGAAAAAAAAGAAATTTTATATTTAATTTTAATTGTTCCTAAAAATTCGACGCAATGGAACGTTTAATTATTGTATTAAAACGGCTATTGTAATCTTTGGATATTACTTGCCATTCCGCGAGTTTGAATTTGATCGTAACGCCATTCGTTTTTTTTAATTTTCAATTTAGTGGGTATATTAAAAATATGATTTTCTACCAGATCTATTAAAAGTTGTTTTTTGATGGAAGCCAATTTGGACTTCGTTTTCTTTTTTCGTTGCTCATCTTTATTACCTATACCTATGTTATATGTACGTAATACACTGCGGTCAGCGAAAAAATCGAACAAAACAAACACAACCTATGAAAAATAACGGATTTTTTTTTATTTTTTTCATTGAACAGTTTATGCCATAAGGAAAATAAACATAAGACTTATGCATTGCACGTCAACGTCATGCATTTGACATTGACATTTTACTCTATTACTCTACGAAATTAAATTGTTATGGCGTACAAGTCATTCTAATACAAACAATAGCACATGAATTTTTGTCGGTTTACACATTCGTTCATTGTTCATTTTAAACCTATGAGTAATAATACCGAGCATAGTATACTCTTCGAGTAACGTGGTAAAACGCAAACGAAGATATCCTAGAGTAAATTGAAGGAGTAAAATTATTCTCAGTATAGTAACACTCGTGGAACTTCAAGTTTGGTCGAATCGGGCCTAAGTATAGGTACATAACTATAGATATTACAAATATGGAGTTTCTTATCATCACTCACAAAAAAATAGCTTGTTATAATATAGTAATCACAAAGAAAAATTGTTCTAGGGCTCCCGTACTATAGTGCAATACGTAGTTTATGTTATATCCGTATTCCGTACCTATCCTGTTGGCCCACCCTGCCCTGGGTTCAGGATGCCGAAAACGATATGAAATTAAAAAAAAAAATTTTTCAATTTCATGTTTAACTTTAACCAAAGATTTGACATGTTGCACTGTCGTTATATTTAAAGTTATAGATAAAGTTACAGTTATAGTTAAAGTAAGTTGGTGCAACCCAACCTTAATCTCTGTCGAAACTCAAAACCCAGTAGACTTGTCGAAACGCAGTTTTCGCTCGCTGTAGGTAGGTACTTATACTTTCAACTGGCCAAAATTTTACTTAAATATTCAAAATCTTTCTTGTCAGAAACAGAGCAGAACAGTAAACCTACCAAGTACCAACGCTAGCCAGCAGCATCCAACTATTGACGTCAAGACACGGAGACAGATGCAGCCGAATCTGCAGGTAAGATTTTAAGAGCCGATTCACACCGGATCGGCAGCGGCCGGCAGCGGCACGAAGAGCACTTTTAGTGTGAAATAATTTTTCTAAGCATATCATAACACTGTTTAATGTAACATAAATCATAACAGGTATTTTAAATCTAGATTCCACTAGCTCAAGATCAGGCATAAAACTTGAGTCATTTCTACGTTTTTGCTTCGTCTCTTATTTAAATCCCACAGGACCCTGAGTACCTCAGGCCAGTTTAGTAATATTAGTTTGAGCATATACAGATAAATATATATAATTTAATAAAGGAGCTTAGTAAATAGTAGATAATAAATAATAATAATTTAATAAAGGAGCTTAGTGATTATCTATTTGTTACATAAACTAATAATAATTTACTTTCTTATCTTATCACAATTTTGTTACAATATAATAATATACACAAAGAGAAGATGAGTAATATTTTGACATCTGTGTCAGATGAAGTATAATAATGTGTCAGTATATTTCAGTCAAGTTCGAGTTCGAGTGTTAAAATCTTACCTGCAGATTCGGCTGCATCTGTCTCCGTGTCTTGACGCCAATAGTTGGATGCTGGTAGGCTGGCTAGCGTTGGTACTTGGTAGGTTTACTGTTCTGCTCTGTTTCTGAAAAGAAAGATTTTGAATATTTAAGTAAAATTTTGACCAGTTGAAAGTATAAGTACCTACCTACAGCGAGCGAAAACTGCGTTTCGACAAGTCCACTGGGTTTTGAGTTTCGACAGAGATTAAGGTTGGGTTGCACCAACTTACTTTAACTATAACTGTAACTTTATCTATAACTTATTATAACTACAGTGCAAAATGTCAAATCTTTGGTTAAAGTTAAATATGAAAATGAAAAGAAAAATTTTTGAATTTCATATCGTTTTCGGCATCCTGAACCCAGGGCAGGGTGGGCCAACAGGATAGGTACAGAATACGGATATAACAAACTACGTATTGCACTATAGTACGGGAGCCCTAGAACAATTTTTTTTTGTGATTACTATATAACAAGCTAATTTTTTGTGAGTGATGATAAGAAACTCCATATTTGTAATATCTATATGTACCTATACTTACAAACATTAATTAAACTTAATTTATGTTTGTAAGTATACATTTACATTTCACCATACACCTTCACATTATGACCCTATTATAATTGGTAGGTATTTTTCATATTTTAGTTCTCATATCATAAATGTGTATCCTGGCTCCAAAGTCACTTAGTAGAACACATTAGTATAATTTACAGAAAACCTTATAAATTACTTAAATTACTAAAAAGAGTGAAATCATTATTTTTAACAAAAAATTAAAACCGACTTCCAGAGTAAAAAACAATAATAATTATATAATTCTTACGCTTAATAGTGCCTTATGCAGAATACTCCTAAACCTCTACTATTTCTGTACACAATCTTCATAATTTTGAAGTCGGTACCAGTCTTTAAAATTAAAAATATTTTGTCTAAGAACTCACCATTCTTAGCTGGTATCGACTTCAAAATAATGAAGATTGTGTACAGAAATAGTAGAGGTTTAGGAGTATTCTGCATAAGGCATTATTATAAGAATAAGAGTAAGAATTATTTCATACTTTTTTGTTCATTACATAATAATTATTATTGTTTTTTACTCTGGAAGTCGGTTTTAATTTTTTGTTAAAAATAATTTTGATATTTTCGATCCACGTTCACCTAGTTCACCTAGTCGGCTTCACCTGTGTCAACAAGGCTCGAAATTATAAAAAAGGGCCACTAGAAAACAAACACCACAACAAAGAATAAAAATTGCAACGAAGCCCTGGGGGACTTTAGTAACTTGAAGTTTGATAACGCCAATAACATGATATTAAGGAGCCATCGACATTTTTTGATACTGTACTAACTGTTTCAATTATCAGTTGAGGACTGCCGCGGTAAAGCTATTGAATAGCAAATTTTTATCAACTTGTTGAATCATAGATCACATATCGCGACCCTCCAGCCAGAATGGCGTATATAAAAATGATCTTTTGTATTTTAACTACATATTAAAATATGATATACGATATATTATATTGAGAGTTTTAAAAAACTCTCAATATTGCACTTACATCTATTACCTTCTTAAAAAACGAGTTTGTTTTATATACACCCTTCTGGCGTAATACCTCGAAAGTGGAAATCGCAGACACAATAGATTTTCAATTGTTATGCGACAGCCGGGTGCCGCTTTGAGATTGATGGGTTAAAGCTCGCGATATACATATTATTATAGTTATCTCGGTAGACAAAAAATTTGAGAAAGCTTGAAAGAAGTCAATGGATACAGATCGTGAGCGACCATTACTGACGATACTGAAATCCATGGCTGAAAGGAGTTTATATCTTTATTTGCATGTCTTTAGGCAAAGTAACGTCTAAAACAAGGTCAACGGCGACGATGAATGTCGTAATCGTATACTCATTAGTTAGCTGTTAGACTAAAAACAGATTCATATAATATTTATCATTAAAGATGTAGAAAGATGTAGAATATTCAAAAATAATATTATTTTTCTGAAATAAACTTAATTATGTTCTTATTCCATGTTAATTTTATGTTTGATAGCATTTTAAACTAAAATAAAAATATTTTTACTATTCGAATTATTCGAAAAATAATTTGGCAAATATTCGAATAATAAAATCGTCGAATATTCGAATAAAACGAGTGTTCGAATATTAGTATAACATACCCTAATTAGCATGCATTTAAGCGATTGACAAAATATTATATTAAACGGATTTTTTAGTTGCATTACTGTTGCAAGATACAAAACCTCCCAGCCGATGAAACGATTTTCATCTAGTTTTTTTATGTTTTATTTATCTTACAGGTAATCAAGACAGAGAAAAAATAAACTGGATTGACACGAGAACGAGTATGGTTGCTCTTCCATGCATCGCTATATTCCTCTGGGCCTGGCAAGAACAGTACCGAAGCAACGTCATACTTGCCAACCTGAGAAAGGACAAGAAGTCAGGGGAAGTGGTCACAGAGGAGTATAAGGTTCCAATGGGACGGATGTTCAACTACGTTTCAAGCCCGCACAGATTCTGCGAAATTGTTCTGTACTTGGTTTATTTCGTTATCATACCTACGAAGACATTTTTCATTATTTTCCTCTGGGTTCTCGGTAATCAGGTATGAATATTTTTTCTCTCACATAAATAAAATTCTCGGGTCACAGTGTTTGTGCGTGAACTCCTCCAAAAACTACTCAACCGATTTTAATGACATTTTGTATGTACCTATTAGGTACATTTACTTTTTATAGGTATTCATGCTAGAAACTTAAGTCACAAAGAAAGCCATAACGAATGGCTAAGAATAATAATAATTAAGTAAGTAATATAAAATTAGGAGCCAAGCCTAATTCTACAGCAACCGCAGCGTCTAAGTAGGTATAATTATTATTATAGCAGTCTCGATTACAAATTATTATTTAAACTAAAAATTAAATATTGCGGCTTGAGTTTATATAATAATTATAGAGGTTATTTTTCAATTATTGATGAACCCAATGGATGAACCTGACTATACTTTTTACCTGACTGTTTCTTTTTCAGGTTTTGGGTGCTAAATACACGAATGACTGGTACAAAAACACTTTCAAAGACTTTCCAAAAGACAAGAAGGCAATAATTCCAGGGATTTTTTGATTAACTGTATTTAAAATAACATTATCTTTTTGGATAAACTTTTTCTAATTTATATTAAAATTAAAAATATCGTAGAAAAATATATCTAAGTGTTAGTAATACTTATACACAAAATATGTATTATTAATATCAGGGCGAGCGAAGCGAGCTGTAGTATATCCCACAACCTGTACATTAATAATTTATGATACACTACGGAAAAAGTATCACGCCGAATTGATTAATGATTTGTGCTTTGTAGTGGAGTTCCCAGAGCGTAAAAATCGTGCAAACCTCCGATTTTTGCAATAGTGGATGAAAATTGAAAAGAAAAAAAGGAATGTGTAGCTGATAACATAAATAATAAAGTTTACCTATTGAAAAGTTGTGCTTTTGATTTTTAAATTATTCTCTTCCACTTCAAGTAAACTCATAAACTGTAAAATTTTGAAGAAAATTTGCATATTTCTTTCTTTTAAATGTATAGCAAAATAATAAAATATATTATTATTTTTTTGATTTGTGTCGTTGCTTATATTCCAAAGAAAGAAAATAAGTTGAAAAAATATATAATTTAGATTTAAAACTACTATTTTTGTATGTAGATGAGCATACCTCCAAATGTGCTTGTTGTGTGCCTCGCCAGGTAAATGACGTTCCTATTTTTCTTTGGTTTTAAATAGGAAGTTTAAAATGATTTTTTAGGCTTAACAAAGCCTTCTATTTCTTAATGTGTATAACTTTTTAGCTCTTACTTTATAAAATTTTCTGAAAATGTAGCACAAACTTTTCACGGATATTTCGAAGAAAATCTGTATTTTATTTCTTTTTGTTAGGTTTTTACAGAATAAAATTGATTTTTTTTAATTAATTATATTTGCTAAATCATACTTAAAGTAAAAAAATACAAATTAGGTTAAGAACTGATATTTTTTTGTATTCAGGTAAGCATTTTCCAAACATAGGTCGCAGCATGCGTCTTTAGTATGTAGGTACACGTAAGATTTGTAGCACCCAATTTTTTTTCTGGCTCTAAGTAGGAAGTTTAAATATATTTCAAAGACTAGAAAAACTCTTTCATTTGTCGATGCATTTAATGTTTTAGCTCTCACTTAAATAAATTCTCAACATTTGTTGAAAATATTTCTCTATATTTATAGAGAAATATTTTCGGTCTATTTTACACAAAAATACAAATTAGGTTAAGAACTGATATTTTTTTGTATTCAGGTAAGCATTTTCCAAACATAGGTCGCAGCATGCGTCTTTAGTATGTAGGTACACGTAAGATTTGTAGCACCCAATTTTTTTTCTGGCTCTAAGTAGGAAGTTTAAATATATTTCAAAGACTAGAAAAACTCTTTCATTTGTCGATGCATTTAATGTTTTAGCTCTCACTTAAATAAATTCTCAACATTTGTTGAAAATATTTCTCTATATTTATAGAGAAATATTTTCGGTCTATTTTACACATTTTTGGAGAACGTTTTTGAGTACTTAAAAGTTATCATTTCATAAGTATAACACACTTTTCGTTACAACCCTTAAATCCACTCAAACCCTTTTATCTTGGTTACGACGAGCCTTATAGTTGTATTTAGCTTAGCAAAGCAAACTTTCTTTTTTAAAAATTGTGTATATTTTGGTTAATTTTCAACGTAAACAATCGGGAGTCATTCAATAACAGGAACAAGAAAAAAATTTTTTAGTTACTTAATTAAAAATATTAATTTTTAATTAAGTAACTAAAAAATTAAAAGCACAAAAAAATTTTTGGTAAACTTTGCAAGTTATAGTGTAAAAAAGAAAACGACACCTCAAAAACAAAAATCCATTCACTATTAGAATTTTCGGAGGTGAAAACCTCTGGCGACTGCACTATTGGAGCAAGGCGCGGTTTCCTAGAGAACGATAATTGACATCGTTCTCTAGGAAACCGCGCCATACCGCCCACATAGACAACGTTCTAGTGACGTCATTCACCATTGCATCACGGCCGCCACTGGCCACACGACGCGACGGCACCGCTCTTGGAGGAAACTTTGAGCTTAAGACTAATTAGACTGTAATAGCGTTTTCGGCATCTAAGTAGAACTGCCCCGGGGCAGGGCGGGCCGAACGGATACGAAAATAGCTGAAGTGAGGCATCGGTTTTGTTCGGCCATTTCCGTATCTATTCGGCCTGCCCTACCTGCCCTGCCCCGGGGCATTTCCAGATTCTGAAAACGCTATAACTTAGGGCCTTATCAGTTATCACACTGGCGATTAGCGAGCGATTTGAAAGCGACGCGACTGCGCAGCGCGCACGCCGCGACAGCGCAGCGTCGTCGCGCAAAATCCGTTCAGTGGTTTCAGCGTGAAGAAGTAATTGACAGACGAACAGACTTTCATACTTATAAAGTTATAATATTAGTTGTTACAATTATAGTAGGTACTATGTGATATTGGCAAGAATTTTAATTTTTTTAAGTCATTTTTTGTTCAATATTTAATTAAAATACCTTATTTTACAATAAATAATAAAAAATATGTGAAAACAACAATTATTAATAATATTTCCTACTTACAATACCAATTTTAACCAAATTTCAATCAAACTTTGCTTGTCCAACTACTGGTTTTGGGTGTCCCAACTAGGGTTGCAAAATTACGTAATTTTACCGAAAACGCTGGTAAAATACGCGTATTTTACGGTAATTTATATAAATTACGGTAAAATTACCGGCTACGTATGTATGGTGAATGATAGTATGACGGTGGGCAGGGCTAACGTGTTGCAAGTTGCATGTTGCATCTTGCGTATTGCGTGCACGTTGCACGATGCGACGTTGCCGATACGCGCTGTTTGCCATAATATTTTGGGCTGTTGCGACTTGTTGACAGCTGTTGACGTCACTCGACAGAGCATACTAGCCCAGTAGGTTAGTTCAGCCTTGTATGGGAAGCTGAAATTAATTATAGTCAGAAATTTTTTTGCACCAGTGTTTAGAGGAGGTCACAAATAGTAGTAGTAAAAACTCGACCAAATCCGACGAGTGCGTTAGCCAATAGCCGCCATATTGGTTTGAAGGTCCAATATTTTTTTATCTATATCTCCTTTATTTTATTTTTTTACGAAACTGTTAAGGACTAAATTTGTTGTAAATAAAAATTTCTACATTTTGAATTATTATAATTTTCATTGTAAAATCAATATTTACGCAAAAAACAAGTCAAAGTATAATTTCGCTTGTATGTCAAATATTATCGAATTTAGCGAAAGTAATTATTGTAGAATAGAAACAAAGTTGTAGGTGATTTCCTACAAATTTGATCCTTATGACTTTTTTAGAAATCAATATTTAAGCTCCTACACCTATGGTAAATGTACCGAGACCCAAGCAACTGGATAAAACTGAATATTATTTCTGATCATGAATTAGACTCTATAACAATTACGGCACAACCTACACCTGAATCATTATTTAAAAAATGGCCAAGTGCGAGTCGGACTCGCTCATGAAGGATTCCGTACCATTATAGACAAAAATTTGTGCTTTTTGTATGGGAGCCCCCCTACGAATAATAAAAACTAAGGAAACGTAACTCCCATACTATTACCGTTTTAAATTTGGTTCCTTTCGAACTGTCATCTAACGTCAGCCTTTATACCGCTCAAGGCCACCTAAATATTACAAATGTATTGAAATGTGTACCTAAGGTACACTTTTTTGACAAGTATTTTGGAGCATGTTTTTTGACGGAGTTACTCTTCCTTAGTTTTTATTATTCGTAGGAGCCCCCCCTAAATATTTATTTTTTTAAATTTTATTATTAATTTTTAAAGTACAAATACAATTAAATATTTTATGCTTATTTTAATTGTCTTAATAGTGCTGCTATTTTTGATAAAAAGCAAAAAAATTTTGTTATATGGGAGCCCCATCAAATATTAAATATAACATGTTTTTAGTGTTTGTTGTTATAGAGGAAAACAAAATACATAATATCTGAAAATTTCAAGTCTCTACCTATTACCGTTCTTGAAGTCTGGAGACAGACAGACGGAAAGGCAGCGAAGTCTTAATAAATTTAATTGTGGTTAATTTAATGAGCTACAAGTTTATTTCCGTATTTTTTTTCTGTACCTATTTGACAATAATCGCGATACAGATCGAACAGGTCGAAATTATACTTTGACTTGTTTTTTGCAGTTATTTCCGTTAATATTGATTCTACAATAAAAATTATATGGACTAAAGTTGTAGAGAATCAAATTTGCGGCAAAGATCCTTATCATTTTCTTAAAAAAAATTAAAAAAAAATTAGACAAAATTAGCTAAAAAAAGATTGGACCTTCAAACCAGGCCTGGAAGTTATTTTGTTTTGACTGACTGCACTAGACGTGCATTAAGTAACCTGCTTATATTCCTATTATTAATGAAAATTATGCCACGAACTCAAAAATCGTTTTTTACCTAATTTTACCGTAATTTACCGTAAAATATAATATTTTACGTAAAATATCGTATATTACCGAATTTTACGAAAGTAATTTTACCGCTTTACATCCCTAGTCCCAACTACTGTAATTCCGTCCCATGACTGTGTTTTATCTACCATTCAGATTTTACCAAAAATATATCATAAGTTAGCTGTTAGATAATTTATGAACACAAATATGATATCTATTTCTATTTCATGCGAAGTATTATGTTTTAGACCTTTTTCTGTAAAAAAAATCCTTAGCTGTCCAATGACTGGTAGTTTACGGTATTTTGTTTTCTCGCCATTTGATTGTAGGTAAAATATGGGGTATGGAGTGTAGATGAAAGGAGAACTATCTTATATGGGGGATATTTGAAAAAGTGTCCAACTGTACGCAGTAAATAACAGTTAAAAAATCCTCCACGAGTGGCGCTAGCTGCAGCCAAAGGGTATGGAATGAATTATGGAGTGTAGGAATGAATGTAGCCGTTGGTGACAAAATATAAATTATTACTAGAAATAGCTGAAATAAAAGTTGCAAAATGATTTAAAATTTACCTTGTTGCTACTGTAGCGCCACCTTATTTTATATTAATTCACCATTAGTTTCACCCAGTGACGGATTCACCTTCATTCAGCAATCCATGCCTGTGTACCCCCCCCCCCCCCCCCCCCTATCCGTATGTCAACTAGAATCGGTCTTTAAACTTTTACCACCTAAAAATATTACTTTTTTCCTAGACACTTTTTTGGTGTGGTTTTTTGTGTGAGTGTGAGACATGATGCCCTAAGGACGGATGTTTTATGTCCTTCTTCAGACGTGATGCCCTAGGCAATTGCTTAATTTGATTAAGGGTTAATCCGTCACTGGTTTCACCCTAATTTAACGCATTTCCGCGGACACTTTTTACTAGTGTCCGACCGAAACAGATTTTTCAGCCGAAACCGAAACCGAAACCGAACTTTAGGCCTTACTCTCAGTTTCGGCCGAAACCGAAACCGAAACTTGGTAACACATTCAAAATTACGATTATTTACTGAAATTTATTGATTTTTAACATAAATTACAACTTTTTAAACTAAAGAAAAAGTACTAAATTGAATTTTTTACTTTTTGCGACATTTATTAAAATAAATATTAATCTTAGACTCGAATATCTTTCTTAGAAACTTTTTTATACTATATTCCGTTTTTATACGATTCCAAGTAGGTGCGATTTCACCAAAGAAATTGAACGCGCTTAGCGCACACTAAACCGGTTCTAAGCGTATAAACACGTTTATAACACTCAATTGCATTTCACCAACATAAACTAAACTTGTTCACAGCAAATCCGATTTTTATCTTCTGAACGCCCAATATTTTTAACTTCATAAAACACATTTAAAAGCCCTGTCAGTGTAGTGTCGTAAGTTCATGACTCATGACAGATCGAAAAACATAAACGAAAAAATTATTAAAATGACAGTTTTCACAGATGCGTTTGGTTAGCTTATTTATGGTTTCTTGCTATTACTAAAAGAACGTGACAAGGCTCCAAGATGATAAAAACGTATAAAAATCATCGCGTGACGTAACGTAAACTTAGATTTATTCATCGAGATTAAGTTAAGATTATAAAATCCATTTGAAACAAAACGAGATTTACATCCTCGTAGGAACGCGTTTAATGAGAACTAAGTTTTATAAAACGAAGTTGTGTGATTGGTGAAATCCTCCTTAAAGGTGGCTTTAAGGAGGATTTCACCAATTTCGGATCTTTGCCGCGAGCGACAAACAAGAAATGCTACTTTATGACATAAGCGATAGGTTTCATTTTACTCTACCTACTAGGCGGCGGCAGCGTGGGTCGCCACGCAAATGTCAGTAGAAAATGATACTTATATTATGTGTCATAACGTAGCATTTTATTTGAATATTTACTGATCGCGGTCGCTCGCGGCAAAGATCCGAAAGCCACCTTTAGACATTAACGACGTACTACTGAAAACACAATCAATTGCAGTATATTATTTTTATGGGAAACGGTTCGACCGCGGTCGAAGTTCAAAACGAAATTACTAAGCAAACTTGAAGTTGACGTCACATTTTTTTTTCCGCAAAAGTGAAGCTTACGGGGAAGTGGGCTAGATAAGATTCTAGCAGGGTAGGAACGGTCTGAGAGATTGCGGGTCCATAGTTAAAAGTTAATTTTAAGTATTTGAATAAAATGCGTGGTAAAAGCATAAAAGTATATCTAATAATATCCTAATATGTATTATATCCTATAATCTCACAGTCAAACAAAATTCTTATGTAAATAAAGTTCACACACAATATTATAATCAATTTATCATAGCATTTACTAAATTGTTTGTTTGGGAAATATTGTTATAAGTAATAGATATAAATAGCACGTAATTTGCCAATAGTTATGTATATTAAATAAGCCTGCGATTGTCGTAGAAATGAAATTCAATACTTAATATCCTCTCATCTGTCAAGAACTGTCAGATTTGACAGTGAAGTTTTTCGAAAATTTTTCAATTTCCAATTACTCTCATTAAACTGATCAAATTATATTAAGAAATTACCTTGAAAGCTATATATAATTTTTATATAATTAGAATTTTTAACCCGGCGACAATGACGCCGGGTCATATTGACCCGAGGCGTGTTTACTTCGTCATATTTTGTAATTGCGTCAATTGAATGTTTTCAACCTTAGTATAGCTGGAGATACGACCCCCCTTACACCCACCTAGCTGTCACGGCTAGAGCTACGCCTCGTGTGAAGCAAGATACAAGCGCGCCAAGTAAAAACGTAGTCGGTGTAGTATTTTCGTGACTAAGTTTTATTAGTATGAAAATAGTGTTTTGCCTTATTTTTTACATTTCAAAGAAGAATGTCACTAACTAACAGCCTAGAAAGGATTTCAGAGTTATTAGAAGAGTCAGACTTTGACGATGACGAGTCTCAGGCTGCTTTGGGCATTGAACTTGAGGACCACGTATCTAGGTAAAAGTGGAAAAATTCCTGGGATTTCTCTCTGGGATTGGTGAAGTCTGTTCATCTAAAAAAGATAAAAAAACGCTTCACACATGCACAGCATGTCCAATTTTTATATGCTAGCGCATGATTACATATTGTGATAACTGTAGTAGTTCTATAACTCTGAATGAGGAAGTAGACGAATAATTTCTTTTTATTTTCACATTAGTAAGTTATAACAACCTCTCTTTAAATTCATCAGTAAATTTTTTCCTTCATACTGGAAACCGAACGTTCGGTCGGTCACTACTTATTACATACAGAGATATTCCTCCTCTATCTACACTCCATAAATATGGGCCATATTAAAAAAAAGCTTTGGCAGCTGTCATTTTACAGAACAGTGAGGAGTTTTGGCGGGCATGTGAAAGAGTGCTGTTGTGTTTTTATATTATTTTCCTAAAATTGTGTTAGCTGGGTTTTTAATGTGTAATATTGGTAGAATATTAACCATTAGATATTCGTGTTCATGCACAAGTGTAGGAAAGTGATGTAATATCCAGAAACGTGCTATTTTGTGTTCCCTCCAAAACTCCATCGAAAGTTTCAGTAAAGCGTCTACCACTTTACTGAATCGACCGACTTGACTCCTGTGACTGTATTGACTTTTACTTAGACTTTGACTATACTTTAGACCTGACGATACATGAAAACGATGATGAAAATTATAATAGGAGGAATATGGTTTTCCCGCCATATTCCTTACCTTTTTACCTTGTCTGTGGCACAACATACACATCCTTTGTGTCAAGTTGCCAAAAAAGAAGAAAAAGAAAGAAAGAACAGTGACAGCTGCCAATGACATGGTCAATGACATTCAAGCTAACCTTGGAGTTACCCGCTTATAGTTTGGAATATTTCACAATTTGTGGGAGAATAGTAGGTATAGTTATCTAAAATAATTAATGAGAATTGCCTTGAATATTTAATTAAGATTTTTGAAATGCGATTTTTTTATGTTACATTGAGTAGGTATTTTAGCGTAATTTATAAAATGTGCGCACTACGCCCGCGCCATGAAATTACTGCAATAATTGTTTGGATTAGGAAAAGTAATATTAGGCTGGCAATTCGCAATTCTGCAAAAGTCAAAACTCAAAAGTAGCCGATTTCGAATTTTCTTTATTTTTAGATTATTTTTGTTTTTCAATTTTCCTCAGCAGTCAGCACTAATTTTTGACGGTTACCCTATTAATCGAAATATTCCATGGTTGTGTGATACTGATGTATCAATCTTTACGTAATAAGTAGTAAACAAAACCAGATGTAAAGTGTAAATTTTATCCAACCTTCGCTATCCATATTTCGGTAATAACCCAATGTGTGTATTTCCCAGCAAAACTTATAGTTGTGCATCTCCAGGCTGTGACCGTCTACGCTAGATTAAAACTATAATTTACAGTTTTGCGGCCACTTACCTCCATAACCTACTTTTACCGAGTGCCGTTACGTTCTAATGTGCCAGTTTACTCCGAAATGTCGCCAGATAAAGTAGTCTCCGATCACGAGAAGCCTCTGTACGCTATGTTAAATATATTAGACGTAGGGTTTATGTTCATAGCGACGTTTACCTTTATCACCGGGTATTTCATAAAACAGTATGAGAGGCATCTTCCAGCGTTCATAATACAGACGTATAAGTACGGGAGCTTCGCTCATGACGGTGTCGGAGACAAGTTTGTGACATCCACGGAGATTCCGAAGGCATTCTACAAGCATTTCTATGCATTTTCGTCGGTACTCAGTGTGATTACTCTACTATATGCACTATGTGTTTATTTTCTGGACTTTTCTGTGAGTGGCATCTGTATTTACATGCTGAGTCTTCTGCTGGAGCAAGAGAAGCCATCAGGTATTCATTTGCTAAGAAAGTTGTACTTCACATATATGACTAGATCTTAGGAACATTGCCATAAAAATCTATTCTATTTTATACCATACCTAACGTGACCATACGTCCCGCTTTGGGCGGGACAGTCCCGCTTTCAGGCAGTCTGTCCCGCTGTCCCCCGTGAGGCCGAAATTGTCCCGCTTTCGCCAGACCAAATGACATTTTAAAAGTATTTTTATGTTCGAAATGCCTGTGTTATGCTTATTGTCTGGATTCTGGAAGTAATGCACTCCCATTCAACAAAATATGTTGTTATTCTGCTTTCATTCTATATATTTTGCTTAAACAGATAGGTACTAGACATTCACAAAATACTCAAATGGGGGGAGGGGGGAGAGCCGTATATGTCCCGCTCTGACAAAAAAAATAAATGGTCACGTTAACCAAACCATAACAATTTATTTATATTCTATATAAGCCATCAGGTATTCATTTGCTAAGAAAGTTGTACTTCACATTTATTACTAGATCTTAGGGACATTGCCATAAAAATCTATTCTATTTTATACCATACCATAACAATTTATTTAAATTCTATTTTATACCATATACCATAACAATTTATGCATGTATTTCTATGATGTCAAAATATTACCATGCTCTTTAACATACAATTTACATTTATTTGTATTATTTTTTTATATTATTTCAGTGTCCGTCGGAGCCGTTCTGCTCACATTGACATTAATAGTGATACAAAGCTTGAGAAGATACTATGAGACATTCTTTTTACAAGTATTCTCCGACAAGGCCAAAATGAACTTGAGTCACTATGCAGTTGGATTTGTTCACTATTTTGGTGTTGTTGTGGCAGCTATTGGTGAAGCACCACTCTTTTGTGGTAAGATATTAATCTTATTTTTAATGGATCTGAAGTCGGAATATTTATTTTTTGAAAATATAACAAAACAATTTGATTTTTTGATTAAAAATCAAATATTGCACTTAAAAACTGTGTTCTATACTTTCCAAAGAATTCCCAACTAATATTTTGTTTCATTTAGCCTACCAGAGTTTTGAAAGTTTTAAAAACTATTTATAATTTCAGGTGAACAAGACAGAAGCCAAATATTATGGATGGATTCAAAGACAAAGATATTAGCTTTACCCATAACAGTTTTATTTGCGTTATTGTGGTGGGAGCAGTATCAGTCTAACATTATTCTTGCCAATTTGAGAAGAGACACCTCTGGTGCGGTGGTTAGCCAAGAGTATAAAATACCACACGGACGACTCTTCAATTATATATCTAGTCCACACCGATTCTGTGAAGTGATGCTATACTTACTTCTAGTCATTCTGACACCGACTAAGACATACTTTTTCATCTTCATGTGGGTTTTGAGTAATCAGGTAATGTATTTTATAAGTATTACATATTTTTTATAATTTTGAGTAACTATAAGACTATGTAGCAGGAGATCGGTCATCTTGGCGTTCATTGAGAGAGGCCTATGTCCAGCAGTGGACGAACATAGGATGATGACTGATATGATGATGATGATGATAAGACTATGTTAAAGGAGATCGCAGACGACAGACTTTTGTGCGATCAAAGTCTGCAGCTTACATATATTCCGCATGGCGCGCGCCATCAGATTGTATGGAAGCCGCAGACTTTGATCGCACAAAAGTCTGTCGTCTGTGATCTCCCTAATCAAGACTTTGCATAGGAACCACACATTTTTTCGTGATTGAAACTATCTTATGTCATTGAACAGGATGCAAAAGATAAAAAAAGATCCCAATATATTTAGTATGAATTATATTGGGAAAATAGTTGATGGTCCATTAGCTTATAGGCCTGGAGATACTGACACAAAATTCTTGATCATTTGTACTAGTATGGCAGTTTTACAGGGGTATAATTACGTAAAGGCAAAAAGGAAAATGATGGTCATAGCGCTCGCCGGGCAGCCCAAACGCGTGGGCGTTAATCGAACGTGTCGGATAAATAACGAGTGTCGAACGATTTGTTCCACAAAAATGCTTGTATTTTCAGATAGTCGAAAAAAAATAAGTAGGCGAAAGCGTAATGTCATACTTGTCGGGTGCGGCTTACAGCCCGCCATACCGACGCGAATACGTTAATTTTAATAAAAAAAATTGAACCATTTGTACCAGGCTAATTTTTGCATAGCTAATCATCGTCGAGTAGCCATTCACGAAAATCACCTTACCATACTTTTCCGACAGGTCCCAATGGCCGCCATACTACTGCAAAGGTGTAATTTTTTTTCGCCAAACGATTTGTACCACCCTGAAACTTTTTTTAACAGTTCCCTGTATGATCATAAATAGGAGTCTGATAATACCATACCTGTGGGAGGCAGCGAATGTGAACGATATTATTTCAAAATCCTAAGATTTATTCGTAATTTCAAACGGTTTTTCAAGTATGGCGCCACTTTTTAACCGACTTCCAAAAAACGAGGAGGTTATATGTTCGGCTGTGGATATTTTTTTTATGTATGTTCAACGATTACTCCGCCGTTTGGGAACCGATTTTCAAAATTTTTGTTTTGTTGTATTAGGTTTCACTCCAATTTGGTACCATGTTCACAAAAGTGGTGACCTGATGATGGGATCCATGAGTAATCGAGGGAACTCCTCAAAATTCAAATGGAAACATATGGTTTTTTTGGTTTCATATGAAGTATTCCAGGCATATGTTACCAAAAAGTAAGATTTTGCACCAGGATATACCATGGTTCGAAGGTGGTGAACAGAACTCCTTACTCCTTATAGATACATGTTTGGGGGTTTCGGCGTTGTTTTAAAAACTGAAAGCATATACTACTAAGCTAATTACATTAACTAAAATTTTAACATTAATTCCACCATACACCTTCACATTATGACCCTATTATAATTGGTAGGTATTTTTTATAGTATTTTTAGATCAAAACGGATCACGGATGTCTTTAAACATGTTCTGTAGAAAGTTAAGCTATTTTTAATGAAAATTATTTTATTATTTGGACCTGATGATAAGGTCCATGAGTGATCGACGGAACTCCTCAAAATTTATATGGAAAAATATGGTGATTTCGATTTTATGAGAAGTATCTTAGAACATATGCTACCAAAAAGCAAAATTTTGCACTAAGATATACCTTGGTTCCGAAGGTGCTAAGAGAACTCCGGATTCCTTATAGATACAAGTTTGGGGGTTTCGGCTTTGGTTTAAGAACTCAAAGCATATGCTACTATGCAAGTTACATTCATCATCATCATCACCACTACCACCAGTCACCACACCATGAATCATTAAATCATAACTCTTAATTTGTCGAACTATTTCAAAAATTATATGGGTGTTATATTGTTATATCAAAGTAAATGATTCAAACTTGGTGATCACCAATGTACCAAGTTAGCAATTTGATTATGAGATCTATGAATTATGAGGTATGTCCGATACGTAGGAAACTCCTTGTTATTGGGACAAAATAAATAGTTATATTAACGTAGTTCTAAGTAGTTTAAGCATAATATCATATGAACAATAATTATAGTGAGCTAATGACTTTCCAGGAGTGTTGTGATAGAAAGAAAGTCACTGAACAGAACTTTAGAGCCTTTAGAAATAGGCGCATGAACATTAATTTTATCATTGCTTGATTAACGCCAAGCTTATATTATTAATTATACAGTGATACGAGTATATTCTTGGAGTTGCTTATGCAATTCTCTATTCCGAGAGGGCACTAGGTATATTAACTTTATAGTTCTCATATCATAAATGTGTATCCTGGCTCCAAAGTCACTTAGTAGAACACATTAGTATTTACAGAAAGCCTTATAAATTACTTAAATTACTAAAAAGGGTGAAATTATTATTTTTAACAAAAAATTAAAACCGACTTCCAGAGTAAAAACAATAATTATTATAATGAACAAAAAAGTATGAAATAATTCTTACTCTTAATAGTGCCTTATGCAGAATACTCCTAAACCTCTACTATTTCTGTACTCAATCTTCATAATTTTGAAGTCGGTACCAGTCTTTAAAATTAAAAATATATTGTCTAAGAACTCACCATTCTTAGCTGGTATCGACTTCAAAATAATGAAGATTGTGTACAGAAATAGTAGAGGTTTAGGAGTATTCTGCATAAGGCACTATTAAGAGTAAGAATTATTTCATACTTTTTTGTTCATTATAATAATAATTATTGTTTTTACTCTATAAGTCGGTTTTAATTTTTTGTTAAAAATAATAATTCCTTCTACTACAAGTATGGCAAATATAATAGTGGTCACATTGTATCGTATAATTTCCAAAAATCCAAATGCCATACTGGTACAAATCGTCCAATTTTTATCACTTTTTTGCTCAAGTCCGATAGTCATCCCGCCCCATGGTTACAATCTGTAATAATTTTTTTTTTGGTACAATTGCCAAATGACGAGAATACAATGATGCCATGATATAAAAATGATTTTACGTATTTTATAGTCGTATTTTTAAAACGTGTCAAATAAATAAGTATTTCAAGTATGGCAGCACTTTTTCCCCCTACTAGAAGTATGGGAAAAATAATAACGGTCATATTTTGTCAAATAATTTCCAAAAATTTAAATACCATACTGGTACAAATCGTTTGGCGAAAAAAAAAATACACCTTTGCAGTGGTATG
This sequence comes from Polyommatus iphigenia, assembly GCA_963422495.1. Taxonomy (NCBI): domain Eukaryota; kingdom Metazoa; phylum Arthropoda; class Insecta; order Lepidoptera; family Lycaenidae; genus Polyommatus; species Polyommatus iphigenia. The sequence goes on from OY730189.1 coordinate 1,581,416, forward strand.
GCGGCCATTGGGACCTGTCGGAAAAGTATGGCAAGGTGATTTTCGTGAATGGCTACTCGACGATGATTAGCTATGCAAAAATTAGCCTGGTACAAATGGTTCAATTTTTTTATTAAAATTAACGTATTCGCGTCGGTATGGCGGGCTGTAAGCCGCACCTGACAAGTATGGCATTACGCTTTCGCCTACTTATTTTTTTTTAACCGACTTCCAAAAAATGAGGAAGTTATACGTTCGGCTGTGGATATTTTTTTTTTTATGTATGTTCAACGATTACTCCGCCGTTTGTGAACCGATTTTCAAAATTTTTATTTTCTTGTATTAGGTTTCACTCCAATTTGGTACCATGTTCACAAAAGTGGTGACCTGATGATGGGATCCATGAGTAATCGAGGGAACTCCTCAAAATTCAAATGGAAACATATGGTTTTTTTGGTTTCATATGAAGTATTCCAGGCATATGTTACCAAAAAGTAAGATTTTGCACCAGGATATACCATGGTTCGAAGGTGGTGAACAGAACTCCTTACTCCTTATAGATACATGTTTGGGGGTTTCGGCGTTGTTTTAAGAACTGAAAGCATATACTACTAAGCTAATTACATGAATCATCATCATCATTATCACCACCATTCCACCATACACCTTCACATTATGATCCTATTATAATTGGTAGGTATTTTTCATTGTATTTTTAGATCAAAACGGATCACGGATGTCTTTAAACATTGTTCTGTAGAAAGTTAAGCTATTTTGAAAATTATTTTATTATTTCGACCTGATGAATTCAAAATAATGAAGATTGTGTACAGAAATAGTAGAGGTTTAGGAGTATTCTGCATAAGGCACTATTAAGAGTAAGAATTATTTCATACTTTTTTGTTCATTATAATAATAATTATTATTGTTTTTACTCTGGAAGTCGGTTTTCATTTTTTGTTAAAAATAATATTTCGACTATCTGAAAATTCTCGTTATTTATCCGACACGTTCGATTAACGCCCACGCGTTTGGGCTGCCAGTGCGAGCGCTATGACCATCATATTCCTTTTTGCCTTTACGTAATTATACCCCTGTTAAACCGCCATACTGGTACAAATCACCAAGAATTTTGTGTCAGTATCTCCAGGCCTATTAGCCAAGCATATATAAAGTGAAGTCATTTCATAATTTCATTTTATTATTAAACAATGTTTGTCTTTATATGTCCTGTCAATTGAAATTTTGTAAACACAAGGACAGAATATTGTATAGTTATAAATTATAATTATCATTATAATATTTACATTATGAATCTTTTTATTGGTAGGGTCTTTGTGTTAAAAGTTAAAACTCCATTATAAACATGGATACAATTCTGTTTCAGTTGTTCTCTGCTCTCCTGGCCCACAGCTGGTACGTCAAGAAGTTTGAAGACTACCCCAAAAACAGAAAGGCAATATTCCCAGGAGTTCTCTAGTCAACATTCTCCTTTAAATATTTATGTATTTATGCATAAAAATCAGATCAATGATATTAAGTAAAATAAGACACAACTATTAATAATAATTACACAGTAAACATTGTATAATATATATAAATATATATTGTATATAAAGAAAGGTCACATACCTTTCTAATATGACCTTTAGAAAGGTATGTGACCTTTCTAATATGACCTTATTATACAATGTTTACTGTGTAATTATTATTATTAATAGTTGTGTCTTATTTTACTCAATATCATTAAGACAAATTAAGTGGACCATAATTAGTAGAATAGCTGCGTAAATATAATATTAATAAGGGAATATTTTGTATGTAACTTGAGACTTATTTTAGTTGTATTGGGATATGTTATTCTACTCTTCTGATATTGCGAGTGTCCACGGGAGACGTTGCTTTCCATCAGGTAAAGATTTTAATAATAATCGGCCAAGTGCGAGTCGGACTCGCGCACGAAGGGTTCCGTACTTTTATAGAGCAAAAATAGGCCAAAAATTGCGTTTTTTGTATGGGAGCCCCCCTTAAATTATTATTTTATTTAAATATTATTTTTAATTATTAAAGTTAACATATAATGAGGGCTTTTATGAAAATTTCAAGTGCCTACTTGTCATCGTTGATACCGAGCAAAAAATGTTTGAAAAATTACGTTTGTTGTATGGGAGCCCCCCTTAAATATTTAATTTATTTTGTTTTTAGTATTTGTTGTTATAGTGGCAACAGAAATACATAATCTGTGAAAATTTCAACTCTCTAGCTATTACCGTTCTTGAGTTACACCCTGGAGACAGACGGACAGACATCGAAGTCTCAGTAATAGGGTCCCGTTTTTACCCTTTGGGTACGGAACCCTAAAAATGGTAACATTGCTGTCTAAATGAGACAAGTTCTCCACTTTAGTGTAGTAATTGGTGATACAAAATTTGCATTTAATATTGAAATACTTTTAAGAAAGCTTTTAAGATTATAAAATATAATTTATTGTGCTATTTAAATCAGATTATAATATATTTTCGTACAATAGTTGTCGTTATTTCATTAACTGTTGTGCAATCAGTGTTTTTCCTCATGTTTAAAATAGGGAGTGCCTCCGCTGCCGGCGCCGGCTCCCAAAAATATCAGTAACGGGAGCCGGCGGTAAGTACACTGCCGGCAGCCGAGATATAAAACAACGGTTGCCGGCGCTGGCACTCAAAATGGGAGCCGGTGATAATGCGTAAAGCGCTAGGTTCCAGTCCCGATACACAAATTTTAAAAATAAATAATTATAATCTCAATTAATATATTCGACTTTACCGACTTCCAAATGTGAAAGTTAGTTAAGTAGGTACCTATTTGTTCGGCTGTGGATATTTTAGTTTTGTGTGATGCATTTTCTTGGCTTAGCTTTACCTTAGCTACCTTTTTTCAAAAAAGTAAGATTTTGCACCACAGCTACAGTTATAAACCCCGTGGTATACTTCCGAAGGTACTGAACAGAACTTCAGATTCCTTATACATATTCTAGACTTAGTACTACTTACTTTTAGTATACTTCCGAAGGTACTGAACAGAACTTCAGATTCCTTATACATATTAGAGAGTTTCAGCGTTGTTTAAAGAAGCAAAGATATTGTATTATGCTACTATGCAGATCACATTTATCAGCATCATCAATACCACCATTAACCCATCAAGATTCAAGCCCCATACGAGCACCGGTGATCGCGTCAACAATAGAATACAATAGCATTTCCAAGAATCCCCGATCGAAGGATTCAAATATGCATCCTTACAATATGACTATTTATGACCTTATTATTTGTACTTTTCATAGTCCTTTAGCTCAAGACTGATGTTTTTGATCATTAAGGTGAACGCAGATTTGGCCGCACCGCACGCACCGCAGTCGCCGCATTCGCAATTCTTCATATTATTATGAAGTTGCGAAGACTGCGGCGCGGGTAGGTAGGTATGCGAGCTTGCCTATAACTTCATATACAGAATTCGAATGCGGCGACTGCGGTGCGGCCCAAATCTGCGTTCACCTTTATTCTGTCATTTGACAATGTCAGTCGATGTTTGCCGAATAGGCGCCGGCAGCCTATTCGGCAAACATCGCGTGACTTCGGCAAACTTCGGAGTTCGGAAAACTGTTGCAACCGGCGCCGGCAGCGGAGGCACTCCCTAGAAACTTAATAAATGTCCAAATAGCGCCATCTGTTGTCATATACTAAAACTAAAATAACAGCTATCGAACTAAATTAATGCCCTATTGACTGCCTCTATTATAATTAACTAGCTATATGACCGAGCTTCGCTCGGTATTCAAAATTTCAAAAAACACACATAAAATGACATTTTATGAAAATGATTCCTAGCTAGATCGATTTATCGCCCCCGAAACCCCCTATATACTTAATTTTATGAAAATCGTTGGAGCCGATTCCGAGATTATTCCGAGAATTATATATATACAAGAATTGCTCGTTTAAAGATATAAGATAATTATAATAAACTTTTATTGAGTGGTAATTGGGATAGCTCTGTAATCACAATCATGTTTAAAATATTATGTACTTACTACTACTTATTACTATTTTCATGCAATTTTAATTTTATTAAATGTATTATTGTCAAGGGCGTCGCCAAGGGGGGGCGGGAGGGGCAGCTGCCCCCCCCTAGAGATTCTAAAAAAGTTGCCAAATATAATCCAACCAAAGTCCTAAGTCTTTGCGTTGATTTGCTTGAAGTTCAAGCCTTGAACAATCATTCCCGTACGTGGAAACTCGAATGAATTTACTAATTCCACTCTAATTCATAGAGAATGAGAAAAGTATGAATTGTAGTAGGTAAAGTCAACTTGCCCCCCCCTGCGCCATCGGCTGGCGACGCCCTTGATTATTGTAATACACGTCTTACATATTTTAATAAAAATTTAAATTGCATAAAAGTTCTGATACCTATCCGTATTTAAACATTGTTACGGATACCTGTATAAGAATGTTTAAATTACAATGTTAATATTACGAATGAATAATAATATCTATGGACACTTCACACCACGTCAGTCTGGCTCCGTGCTAAGTGCGGCCTACAAGGACAGCTGTTACAACTTACAGGTACCAGACAACGGAAATATTATACATTTTAATACTTTTATGGTACACATAAAATATATTAAATATTTCTAAATATTATTATGATACATAATGTAATATTTAATACACATCCAAGACCCAGGAACATTGAAAACTTTTTGTTCCGTAGGCGCGATTCGAACCCGGGACCCCCGGGATGAGCGCTGACCACGCGCTCAACCAACTGAGCTACCGCGCAGCCATCGCCAAATAAACGCCATCTGCTGTCACATATAAGAACTACAATGCGAATTCATTTTCATCGATATTTTCATGGAAATTAGATATTTTTCCTGATCAAAATGTAGCCTATGTCCTTTCTCAGGCTCTAGACTAGCTGTGTACAAAATTTCATTGCAATCGGTTCAGTAGCTTGGCGTGAAAGGGAGACAGACAGACAGAGATACTTTCGCATTTATAATATTAGTATGGATCATATTATGTTGTTCACATTATAACACATAGGTGTTACTAATAGTAGTAAGTTATAAATATTGTCTGTCAGTTCTCGCGGAACCATGAAATGAAATGAAATGAAAAATATTTATTTCTAAGTAGGTTAACAAAGTTAACACTTTTAGAACGTCGCGTCTACATGAGGCCTACCACCAGAGGCGGCGCAAGGCGTGGGCGATGTGGGCGACCGCCCACGGCCCCGCGGTCCAAGGGGCCTCGCGCCTCATGGACCTTGAGGATTTTTTTACGTATGTAAAGCTAGCATGACAAAGTCAGCAAAATAACTCGGGATTGCGTTATTAATTAAGTGCTAATTGAGTGCTATTTTGGTGCAAAAACCGCGAATTTAGTGCTCCTCAAAATTCGCAATAAATGCGAATACTGCTAGCTTTACGTCAAGCTAGCAGTGTACATAACCAAAACCTTAATAATGATGATATTATAGCTCCGTGATAAATACTAAGCTAATAAGTGCTCATTAAGTGCTCTTTAAGTGTACAAATTGCAAATTCAGTGCTCCTCAAAATTTGCGACAAATGCGAATACTGCTAGTTTTACGTCAAGCTGTCAAGCTAGCAGTGTACATAACCAAAACCTTAATAATGATGATATAGCTCCGTGATAAATACTAAGCTAATAAGTCGACGACGACCTCCGTGGCTCAATGGTTAAGAGTGTGTGGCAACTCAAGCGGGGGGTCGCGGGTTCGAATCCCGCCGACGGAACAAAAAGTTTTTCAATGTTCCTGGGTCATGGATGTGTATTAAATATGTGTATGGTATAATAAAAATCTTAAATATATGTATAGTATAAAAGTATTAAATATATTTCCGTTGTCTGGTACCTGTAACACAAGTCCTTCAGGTACTTAGCACGGGGCCAGACTGACGTGGTGTGAAGCGTCTATAGATAAAAAAAAAAAAATTAGTGCTCATTAAGTGCTCTTTAAGTGTACAAATTGCAAATTCAGTGCTCCTCAAAATTTGCGACAAATGCGAATACTGCTAGTTTTACGTCAAGCTAGCAGTGTACATAACCAAAACCTTAATAATGATGATATAGCTCCGTGATAAATACTAAGCTAATAAGTGCTCATTAAGTGCTCTTTAAGTGTACAAATTGCAAATTCAGTGCTCCTCAAAATTTGCGATAATGCGAATACTGCTAACTTTAGATACGTCATCAAGCAGTGTACATACTACATATTCAAAAACCTTAATAATGATGATATACCTCCGTGATATATATGTATGTATATACTTAGCTAATAAGTAATAAGTGCTCATTAAGTGCTAGCGATAAGCGGGGAAAAAAAGAAAAATATATATAATATGAAAAAATGCATTTCTTCATTTTTTCTCCCGCTTTGTCTAGCACTTAATGAGCACTTAATTCTCATGTATCGTTAAATATTGTAGATTTCGTCAAACTACCTAAATCAAGAGGAGCATCTCGCTGTTACCGTCGAGTGAGCAGTACTATACGCTATAAAAAATAAAAATAAACATTTTTTTTTCATTTTGTCCCATTTTTTCCCCGCTTATCGCTAGCACTTAATGAGCACTTATTAGCTAAATATTTATCACGGAGCTATATCATCATTATTAAGGTTTTTGGTTATGTAGTATGTATGTTACTGTAAAAGCTCGAACTGCAGTAAATCTTAAGATTTTCTAGTAAAACCTAAGATCTAAAAATCCCTAATGGTAAATGTCCGAAAAGGTTTGCGATACGAACTTTTACCACCATATAGTTGGTAAATCTTAGGATTTACAGTAATGGCATGGCTTATGTTGAAAAACAACGGCCAAATGAGAGTCGGACTCGCGCACGAAGGGTTCCGTACTGTTATAGAGCAAAAATATTAAATCTTTATTTTATTTTAATATTATTATAAATTATTAAAGTGGTATAATTAACCGTGGGAGAGCCATGCTTCGGCATGAATGGGCCGGCTCGACCAGAGAAATACCACGGACTCACAGAAAACCGGCGTGAAACAGTTGTGCTGTGTTTCGCCGAGTGAGTAAGTTTACCGGGGGCCCATAACACCCTTCCCTACCCTCCCCTACCCCTATTACCCTATTTCCTCTTAAAGGCCAACAGACCTGCAGCTCTTCTGAAGTTGCGAGTGTCCATGGGCACCGGAAGTTGCTTTCCATCAATTAGTGAAATATTTTGTTTTAGGTACATACCTTACCTATTAATTAATAACATAATATTTTGATTGCCTTTTTACTTTTTTAAAACCAAATATAAGAAGAATACTGATTGAATTATAGTAGCTTAGGTAAGCATTATGTTAACTATATGTTTTGTTTGCTTTGTGTGTTGTTTATTTACCTACCTGTTTTGTCTTATAGTTTATTAAGATAAATAATTTAGAATAATTACTCTTTGTTTTATTCCTAAAACCAACATTTACCAGTTAACAGTAGTAAAACCTAGCATATACCGAATTTAAATGGTAAATGTTCGAAAAAATCGTCGTATTATTAGAAATACTTACATTTACCAACTCGTGTCGGTAAATCCTAAGATTGACACTTAAATCTTAAGATTTACCGAAGTTCGAGCTTTTACAGTACCATGTACACTGCTTGCTTGACGTAAAGTTAGCAGTATTCGCATTTATCGCAAATTTTAAGGAGCACTGAATTCGCAATTTGTGCACTTAAAGAGCACTTAAAGACTTAAAGAGCACTTAATGAGCACTTATTAGCTAAGTATTTATCACGGAGCTATATCATCATTATTAAGGTTTTGGTTATGTACACTGCTAGCTTGACGTAAAACTAGCAGTATTTGCATTTGTCGCAAATTTTGAGGAGCACTGAATTTGCAATTTGTACACTTAATGAGCACTTATTAGCTTAGTATTTATCACGGAGCTATATCATCATTATTAAGGTTTTGGTTATGTACACTGCTAGCTTGACGTAAAACTAGCAGTATTCACATTTGTCGCAAATTTTGAGGAGCACTGAATTTGCAATTTGTACACTTAAAGAGCACTTAATGAGCACTTATTAGCTTAGTATTTATCACGGAGCTATAATATCATCATTATTAAGGTTTTGGTTATGTACACTGCTAGCTTGACGTAAAGTTCGCATTTATTGCGAATTTTGAGGAGCACTAAATTCGCGGTTTTTGCACCAAAATAGCACTCAATTAGCACTTAATTAATAACGCAATCCCGAGTTATTTTGCTGACTTTGTCATGCTAGCTTTATATACTTACGTATTTTTTTGGGAATTCAGCGTTCAGAGACTTAAATATTTATAAAAAAACGATTGTCTAAAAATAATCCATTTGGGCCTAGGGGGCCTCGCAAAATGTATTTCGCCCACATAAAATTTTGGTCTTGCCCCGCCACTGCCTACCACCGGTTCGGGAACATAGTTTTTGAATGTCCTTTCAGTGTTCCTGGGACTCAAATTATCATTTATCTTCAAATCTATCACGAAATTGGTTCAGTGGTTTAAATAACATTTTAATTTTAATAATTTGTAAGGATTATGAGTACATAAAGATACCTAATGGTGTGAGGTCTGCTAGAATGTTTTGTTGCTATTGTTTTATTACCAGACCATGTCACCAAATAAATATGCAACATTGCAGTGCACTTAATGAATAATTTATCTGTGATGCACCTGCTATTGGCTATGCAATGGCATGCGTTGTTTATATGAAAATACCCTTGAGAGTTACTTGTTCATTTTGAATTACCCACATGCTATATGCACAACATAATATTATGCATAACGCTTAGGGCCGCGCCACACCGGTATGGCAGCGGCGCGGCGAGCACTTTCAGTGTCATATATGATTTTAAACTGTATCTTCATTATTGTAAATTCCGGTGTGGCGCGGCCCTTAGGCTGTTGAACTAATTTTGATAAAATTTTTACTTACACTTGACCAGTTTTCATTCGATGATAAAAATACTGCCTTCACATTAGTTCACCAGTACTACACTACTGGTGACATAGGCCGTGTTCAGACCAAACTGACTATACGCCGCTGAATGTGAGCAGGCTCACTGTGAGCCCCAGTGTGAACGACAAGTGAACGTGAAAACATACAGTATCGAATGTCCGCGCCTACGCCTAGGCTAGCGTAATGGCGTGGGAGGCAGTCGACCCCTCGAGACGGCTAAGGCGGAGACGTGTGCGACGCCAGCACAATGATCCACCCTAGCCGGGGTACTCGTGGTGGCGGCGTGGGGACGCCGTCATCAAATTCGAGTCCCAGAGTGAGTCACGATGCACAAAACGCTCCGTGCATCGTGACACCAGAGAAGGCGGGCCCAAGCAAGCCCCAAGTGGGGCCTCTGTCGGCCTGCGGGGCGAGAAGCGCCCCCAAATGAGTGTGGTCTGACAAAGGTCGGACGGCCACTGACGGAGTTGCGGTGGGTGTGTCGTGCCCGTGGCTTCGTCTTGGTTGGCGAGAGGAGCGTCGCAGAGTTTTAGTGGGTAGGATCGCGGCACATACCATCTTCGCCGCGATGAGCCCCACATATCCGCAGCGGGAGTCCCCATCCCCTGCGTCGAATGCGTAATGCATTTCTCTGCGTAAAAAAAAAAAAAAAAAAAAAAAGGCTAGCGTAATGGCGTACAGTCAGTTAGGTGTGAACGAAAAAGTGAATTTGTATGGAAATACAATAAACTGCGTAACGCTCGCTCACATTCAGCGGCGTATAGTCAGTTAAGTGTGAACACAGCCTTAATGTAAAGGCACTCTAAGGGCCGATTCACACCGGAATGGCAGAGGCGAGGCGAGCAGTTTCAGTGTCATATGATTTTAAACTTTATCTTCAGTATTGTAATACATAGTATCGCTTGGGAAATCGACGCCGCCGGCGGCCGCAAGATGCCACGAGCGTCCACGGGCGGCCGTAGATTTCTCAAGCGATACTATGTATTACAATAATGAAGATAAAGTTTAAAATCATATGCCACTGAAACTACTCGCCGCGCCTCTGCCATTCCGGTGTGAATCGGCCCTTAATAATAGAGCCATCGATTGTAAACAAATAAGTTTGTAACTTTACACAAAACTTTAAATAAAACTCCACATTAAAACAAAATTAATATTTATTATAAGTTGAATTTTAAATTAAAACAATCTAAGATTTCTTAAACCTCTTGTGATTCTGGTTTTACTTAAATAAAAAACTGAAACAAAGAAAACATTTTGTTAGAATGTAAAATATTAAAATGTCCATAACACAATATCATTTTAACATAAATGCAAACAGAAATATAAAAGTATCTGATTTTTAGCAACACAGCAAATATTTGCCACGCAAAACTTTGAAATGGCACGCTGATATAATATAAGGCAGCCGACAATAACTGCCAATTGTCATTCAAGTTATCGTCTGATTGCAGTCTACCAATAACGCGCTGTCTTGTCGCTAATTTATCAAGAGCCTAGCGATCCTTAAAGTAGTGCACAGATTGCTGATTGCATGTTTCATAATTAGTCCACAACTAGCTTGTTTTATATCTGGCAAAAAAAATAAAATATTTACCTGTATGGATACCCCTGAGTCTTCGTTCTGAACACAGATAGAAGTAATGAGAAGAACACACACACAAGCACCAATCCCACTATACTCTGGAATCTCCGTCTCTTTCCATCTTGTGCTCTGTTAACTTCTGTCCCTTTCGCACCTCCAGCTGCTTCTATCATGAGAATCATGCCCACAACAACAGCACAGTCTGGTAATGGCTCAGGAAAAAATTATAAACCTTGAGAGGATAATAATCTCCAAATTTACTTAGAAAATCCCTCTGGCTGGTCTATAGCAAGCCTGATGATATGACATAATAATATATAAATTTCTCTTATAGTACCATCGAAGATTTTGTTTCATAGACAGTTGACGGACCTACGTCATTTGGTCAGATGCCATCAGATGACGTCATTACGAAGCTTGCATGTATTGCATTCCAGTGGTGCATCAAGTTAATGTGACCGTGTTGTACTGTATATGTTTTAAATTGTAATCTTCCAAATTTTTAGTAAAAGATGGCCCCGTGCGAGTTTCTTACACCGGTTCTTCTCGCGGGGTTAGTTCCCGAACCGGTGGTAGGCATCGTAGTATCGACGTTCGGAAATGTTTTTGTAAAAAAATTACTCCGGATCATGTCCGAATAAAAATATTTTGATTTGATTAGATTAAATCAATTCAATATTAGCTGTGATGTGTCAGATGGATTTGGCATAGAGCGACCAAATTATGTATGTAGGTCCGCTAACTGCCTATGAATCAACTTCTCTGATAGTACCATCGAGGAAATTGATTCCTATGCAGTTGATAGACCAACATTATTTGGTCGAATATGTCAATTCAATGTTAATTGTGATCTGTCGGCTGGGTTTGACGTAAAGCAACCAAACCACGTAGGTCCCCGATCTGCATAGGAATCAACTTCTCTGATAGTACATTTCCGTGTCATGGAAATAAGTTTTTTTAAATAAGTCTTTTTAAAAAGGATACTTAACATAGCTACAATGTAGCTTTCCAAAACGAATTGGCCGTGTGATCCTCCGTTTATATAGACTGGGCCTGTCTTGCCTCTGTGGAACAATGGTGGTCCTCTGATCTGGTTCCACATTTGCCCGGAGACCATGGCAAAACAGAAGAACAAAGCTGCGACCGCCCACATTTGCTTATTGTATAGGAACTCCAGATTGTGCCGACGGACATACAAGAAACCACCCACTAGTACACAAAGTAGAGTGATTGCAAGTGCACCAGAATAATTTGGTGGACGGAATATCCTTATCTGAAAATAAAGAGTAAAAATATATAATTTTACTAGATGATGCCCGCAACTCCGTTGCGACAAAATTCCGTTTATTGTGCAGGAACCGTACATTTTTCCAGGATAAAAACTATCCTATGTCCTTTCTTGGGACTCAAAGTATCTCCATGCCAAATTTCAGCAAAATCGGTTCAGCGGTTTGAGCGAGAAGAGGTAACAGATAGACAGACACACTTTCACATTTATAATATTAGTATGGATGTGTAGAGTCAAAATGGAGAAACTAGATAAAGATATAGTCAAAAAAATTGCACCATATTCTGTTAACAAGCAGGGATGTAACGGAGGTAACTATATCGAAACCGAAGTCGGAGTCGGAGTTTTCAAATTTGACTTTTCGGAATCGGACCCGGAGTCGGAACCGAAGTCGGAGGTAGAGTCAGAAGTGGTGGCAGTAGGGGTCGCAAACCGGGATCGCGAATTTCGAAAATACCGGGATACCGGGCCAAATTTAGGTCTTCTCAATACCGGTATTCATTTTACGAAAACCGGGATATTCGGTATTTTCGGTTTTAGTAAAATAAATGAAAAACAAATACAAATAGAAAAAGTTACGCCCTTTTTAGTGATAGGTATTTAGGTGAATTATTAAATAATAGTGACCGACCGAACTTTCGGTTTCGGTTTCGGCCAGTTTCGGCCAAAAAATCTAGTTTCGACCTTAGTTTCGGTTTCGGCCAAAATATAGCCGAAACTTTCGGCCCCGCCGAAACTTATGCATCGTTTGGTAAACTTCGCAGTTAACTCGTGCTTGCTTGCCAGCGAGGCCCCGGCTCAGTTCGCCACCGTTTAATCGTGTTTTGCGATTATGTTTTCCAGATTAGTCCCAAATCAAAAATTAGCACTTCGTTTTATTTTCAGTAAATTGTCAAAACTTATTGTTATCGAAATTATACAATTAACTAAATTATACAATTAATTAAATTACAAAAAACATTATAATAATTGAATTTTATTTCTACGACAAACGCTGGCTTATATTTTAGCTAACCCCCGACAAAAAAGAGGGGTGTTATAAGTTTGACGTGTCTGTCTGTCTGTTTGTCTGTGTGTGTATCTGTCCATGGCATCGTAGCATCCAAACGGGTGGACCGATTTTGATCTAGTTTTTTTTTTTGTTTGAAAGCTGACATGATCGAGAGTGTTCTTAGCTATAGTTCATCATCATCAGCCAGCTCATTGCTGAAATATCACGGTTTATCTGGTTCGTGATAGGACGATTAGCAACTTGCAGTCGTTTGATGGGTTTTATATTTTGCATTCTGGTTCGTGATACTTATGAATATATACACATTATTGGAAAGTTGACCTGGTGCTGCAGCATCACCTGGGAATCAATAGGATTCCCAACTCCTCGCCAACTTAGAGCAGAGGTTTCGTGTTTGGGCTCATTTTAATTGCAACTAGTAAGACGTAGATAACCTCCACTACCACCACCTGGATTCTATAGAAGCCGAGCTCCGTATGAACCCAAAGTGGAGGTTTCATGTTTGGGCTCATATTGACGGCCTCATCCAAGAGGACATATTTTATAGTTGGTATACGTTGGGATATGATCCTGTTGATAGGAATTATTCTGCACAAGTTTAAAAAGCATAAAATTAAATTAAATTAAGAAATTAAAAAAAAAAACCCGCCAAAAAACTTTAAAAAGTAATGAAATAATATTTACTGACTAAGTTTAAATAATTCCTAAGTGTAAAGTATTATTTTAGTCCATAATTGTTGTCAAGGTGTGTCGGGGGACCGCTAATGTTTCATTTCACATAACATTATAATCGAGACAATCACTGACTTGGCGATACAAAAGCAAAAGTCGCTGTTGTCGTAGTTTACTTGGCGGTCCCCCGACACACCGTGACAACAATTATGGACAAAAATATTACTTTACACTTAGGAATTATTTAAACTTAGTCAGTAAATATTATTTCATTACTTTTTAAAGTTTTTTGGCGGGGGTTTTTTTAAATTTCTGTTTTTTTAAATGTATGAACTTTATTTTCTTAAGAATTTTGTTTGACATTATAGGATAAATTAGGATATTTTGATAGAAATTAGGATATTATCTTGCGAGATTTATCTGGCCTCACTCTTTTCCTTATAACACGAGTTTTATTTAAATATTTAAAATTAACTTTTAACTATAGACACGCAATCTCTTAGACCGTTCCTACCCTGCTAGAATCTTATCCAGCCCACGCGGCAAAAAAGGCGCTATATCGAAAGTAAAATTACTTTCGATATAGCGCCTTAACAAGTGAAAATAATCGGCCAAGTGCGAGTCGGACTCGCGCGCGAAGGGTTCCGTACCATTATAGAGCAAAATCAGGCCAAAAATTGTGTTTTTTGTATGGGAGCCGCCCTTAATTTTTTATTTTATTTTAATATTATTATTAAATATTAAAGAAGACATATAACTAAGGACTTCGAGAAAAAATCAAGAACCTACCTGTTGCCATTATTGATATAGAGCAAAAAAAGCCAAAAAAATCACGTTTCTTGTATGGGAGCCCCCCTTAAATATTAATTTTCTCTTGTTTTTAGTATTTGTTGTTACAGCGGCAACAGATATACATAATCTCTGAAAATTTCAACTCTCTAGCTATTACCGTTATTGAGTTACAGCCTGGAGACAGACGGACAGACAGACAGACAGACGGACAGACGTACAGACAACGAAGTCTTAGTAATAGGGTCCCGTTTTTACCCTTTGGGTACGGAACCCTAAAAATAATAGACGAAAGTACGCGCATAGCGGGGGTCGCGCGACATAATAATATTATAGTATACTGTATAGAATGAACCTGTTTAAATAACCGTTGACGCGGGCCGCCGCGCGCCGCTTTGTTCTGCTTCAACCTCCGATTAACCTCCGATTTGAAAGTATCGGAGGCGAAGTCGGAACCGAAGGTATAATATTAACCGGAGGTTCCGACTTATCGGAGCCGAAGTCGAAGCTTCGTAACATCCCTGCTTAAAAGATATAATATACTCTTATAAGATATTGTAAACTCAACTTTTTATGAGTTCAAAGTGATTTACTGCATACTCAGTTCAAACCAAGACCAAATCTGCAAGTGCTCCTAAAAATTTAGGCAAATGTAGTCCGTCTGCATCATAGTTTGCCTTAACCCATCAAGCCGACGCGACAACAATAGAATACAATAGCATTTCCGAGAATCTCCGATCAAATGATTAAAATGATATATTATATACCTGATTGTCTGTTCTATCCTGAATCCACTTAGCTATGGCTTCAGCTGCAACACCAGCTCTTTCAAAGTCCATAGAGTCAGCAGGCTTAGGCTTGCCCTTAGCTGGGAAGTGCATAATAACTGGGGCAGTGTTGAGACGCAACTGAAATCACACATCTTGTATTAAAGACACATTACTAATAAAAATATTTACACAGTATATAATATGCATGGTCTTATATATAAAGTCATATGAGAGGCAAAGACGGATACACTATGAGTAATATGAAAATATAAAAACTTTTCCGCAATATCTTGAAGAATTTTAACCCTGGAGACAAGAGCCAATTTATACATTTTTTTTTATTTATTTTTTATTAAATAAGGGGGCAAACGAGCAAACGGGTCACCTGATGGTAAGCAACTACCGTCGCCCATGGACACTCGCAACATCAGAAGAGCTGCAGGCGTTGCCGGCCTTTTAAGAGGGAATACGCTCTTTTCTTGAAGTTTTGCAGGTCGTATAGGTCCGGAAATACTGCTGGTGACAGTTCGTTCCAGAGTTTTACAGTGCGCGGCAGAAAGTTACGCGAAAAACGCACTGTGGAAGGCACACATCAAGGTGATGAGGATGGTATGTTTTTCGCGTGGGACGATGGCGAAAAGTTGCAGGTGGTATGATTCCGAACAATTCCTCAGATAACTCCCCGTGATACAACCGATAGAGGACGCAGAGCGAAGCTACATCTCGGCGTAATTCCAAGGGGTCCAAGCTGTTTGAAACACTATGGCAATCAACAATTATTCGAGCGGCCCTTCGTTGGATACGATCCAGAGGGAGCAGTTGGTATTTTGGCGCCCCTGCCCAGAGATGAGAACAATATTCCATATGAGGCCGAACCTGCGCCTTGTAGAGTTGTAGGCGTTGGTCCGGACTGAAGTACTGTCTCGCTCTGTTAAGAACACCAAGCTTCTTCGAGGCTAATTTGGCCTTACCCTCTAGATGATATCGGAACTGGACTTCGCTCGATATGTTGACGCCAAGTATCTCAATGCTAGGGGAGATGGTTAAAGATGTGCCCTCGAAACGAGGATATACGACCATTGGTGACTTTTTAGTGGTGAACGCGCAGACTTGTGTCTTGGCGGGGTTGAATTGGACCAAGTTACGTCTACCCCATTCTGAGACCTTCTCCAATGAATTCTCCACCTTAGACACAAGTTCGTTTCGACTCTCAGTGACACTTTGCCGAGAAATATTGGGGGAGCCGGTATATACAGCATCACCTGTACTGTCATCTGCATAGCAATGAATGCCGCTGGTCTGCAACATGTCATTGATATGCAGTAAGAATAGAGTAGGCGATAGCACACAGCCCTGAGGCACACCAGCATCAACAGACTGAGTTTCCGAGCATTCGCCGTCAACTACGACCTTTGTGCTTCTGTCTGCTAAGAAACCAGTGACCCACTTACATAATTTCTCGGGTAGCCCGTATGATGGCAGCTTTGATAGCAGCGCTTTATGCCAAACCTGATCAAAGGCCTTCACAATGTCCAAACTAACAGCCAATGCCTCTCCCTTCGACTCAATTGCCTGAGCCCAACGATGAGTCAGATACGCCAAGAGATCACCAGCCGAGCGACCCTTACAGAACCCGTATTGTTTGTCGCTTAGTAATCCCTGGCCGTCCAAGTATCGAAGAAGCTGGCTATTGATAATGGATTCCATTATCTTCGAGAAGAGAGAGGTTATGGCGATTGGTCTGTAGTTGGAAGGATTTGAGCGATCACCTTTTTTGGGGATCGGGTGCACCAAGGCTGTCTTCCAGGAAGCCGGGACGATGCCAGTGGAATAGGAGAGCCGAAAAAGACGCGTCAAGACCGGAGCCAACTCTGGAGCACACTTTTTCAACACAATAGGCGGGATTCCGTCAGGCCCACTCGACTTTTGGATATCAAGGGAACGGAGGGTTTTTCGCACTGAGCGCTGATGAAACCGAATATCCGACATGATGCTCGTGCATCGCGGTATGGTCGGCGGTTTCTGCCCCCCGTCATCCAGGGTCGAGTTTGACGCAAAGAGCTTGCCCAGAAGGTCGGCTTTGTCTTTTGCGTCCTGGGCCAACGATCCATTTCCTACGTGTAGGGATGGTAGGGTTGGCTTGCAGAAATTTCCTTCAATAGCTTTGGCCAGAGACCAGAATGCACGGGTTCCCGAGGGGAGGCGCTCAAGTCTCTTGCCAATTCTATTGACGTGCTGTTGCTTTGCCCGAGTAATCTCTTTCTTGAGGGACCTAGAGGCAAGGTTGTACTCCTTTTTATATGTGCTGGTATTTAAATCCCGAGCAGACACTGCGTTGGCCCAGGATTGGTAAGCCTCCTGCTTCCGTATTAAATCCGTTCCATATTAAATACTAATCAGTAGGTACTAGTTTAGAAAAATACTCACCATTTGGAAAATATCCGAGCCCTCATCAAAGTCTACCATACCAAAGAACATTTTGTTGTTGAATCCCTGTGAGTAACGGAAGGAGTTCGCCACAATCAAGTACTCATCGTATACGTGCTGACAAATAGAGCAGCGGCGGCTTGGGGCCATCGCTGTGAACATAACTATGAAAGAATAATCTCTTGGTGGTGACCGCACGTACTCCTTAAATTTATTCATATTCAGCGACACGATAGCCTGTTTTGTTGTCATATCTGTGAGCTGCTGTATCTTTTCTTCGACCTGTAATTATAGTATAGTTTCATTTTATATTTTTATCGATCAATTTTATGTTTTACCCCTTAGATAAGGTGTACCGGTACAAGTTTGACTTACATTTTTGGTACGGCTTTGTGCATCCGCTATATAAAACACGAGCAATAAGAGAAAGCCACAAAATGTTTTTCTCCTCATATTTAGCGCTTGCTTTTATTAGTTTAATTTATTAATTTACAATAGAAAGAATTTTATTCCGAAAACAGTCTGAAAATTGACCAATGGAAATATGCCAACCATCCATCAAATTTCAAAATTTGACATTTGTTTTTTTTTTTTTTTTTTTTGTAGTGTGGAAAATTATCAGAAACTTGTAGCGTGAAATGAGTAATGACTAGTGATTGGACAGTACTAGAATGACTGCAGGTACTGTTCAATCACTACATTCACTAGTCATTTAACTACGTTATATTATAAAACTCAAAGGTGACTGACTGATATGGGTGATCTATCAACGCTCAGCCTAAACCACTGGACGGCGATCCGTCCGCCCGATGGCTGAACAGGGCTCACTGCCCACTGGAGTCTGTAGCAGGGGTGTAGCTACTTATTCAGGGATGGGTAAGCTACTGAGTATTTACTCAGACCAGAGTAAATACCCAGTAAAAATGAATTTAGACACTCAGTATTTACTTTTAACTGAGTATTTATGTTTTACTAACCACAATTGAATTATTTAAGGTTTTTCTTTATTTATTATTTACTAGCTGTCCCGGCAAACGTTGTTTTGCCATTTAAAGTATTTCTACTTCATCATATTGATACAAAATCTTACCCCCTCTTTTGTCCCCTAAGAGGGGTGGGGGGAAAATTTTTATACACAGATGTTAAGTTTAAAAACACAGTAAATAATATGAAGTAAGTCCTTTAAAGAAAAAGTTTGATACAAAATCTGACCCCCTCTTTGGTCCCCTTAGTGGGGTGAAGGGGGGGATTTTTATACACCAGATTTTGAGTTGAATGAAGACAAATATATCTGCGAAAACCGTATGCAAAACGGATCGGTAGTTTTCGTGTTAAAGAAAAAAGTTTGATACAAAATCTGACCCCCTCTTTTGTCCCCTTAGAGGGGTGGGGGGATATTTTTTTATACACCAGATGTTAAGTTGGAAGAAGACAAATATAACTGCGAAAACCGCACTCAAATCGGATCAGTAGTTTTCGTGTGATAGTGGAACAAACATACAGACAGACAGACAGACAGACAGACAAAAAAACTAACCACATTTTTGGCTTCTATAGTGATGTAGTGACACCCCCCGCTTATTATTTTTTGAATATCTTTAATGTACAGAATTTTCATTTCTACAGTTTTATTATATGTAACTATATAGATTTGTATTATATTTTAAGTATTGCTATGTTCTTTTTAAGTATAACCAGTATAAATTAAAATAAAATTATATAACTGAATGCAAAATTTTCTTTTAATATTTTTTGGACTCAGTAACGAAAAATTAGGTACCTCAGCTATAGAATACCTAATTTTGATGATAGACTACCTAATTTTGGTATTTAGGTAGACGATTTTCACAGTGTCGGTGTTATAAAAAAATATCAAAGGTAGCTGTATACATATCCTATTATATTATTAAGGCGAAAGTTTGGACGTATGGATGTTTGTTACTCTTTCACGCAAAAACTACTGAACGGATTTTAATGAAACTTTACATTAATGTAGCTTATACATCAGAATAACACATAGGCTACAATTTTAACCGACTTTCAAAATGGAGGAGGTGTTATGTTCGTTTTTTATGTTCAACGATTACTCCGCCGTTTGTGAACCGATTTTCAAAATTTGAGGTCTTAAGGGGGAAAAACGGTTTATCTCGATTTCCGGCAAAACTAATATTCAAATGAAAATATAAAGTCAAATGGCAAAGTTGTAGGTAAGAAAAAAATCTAAAACTTTTGTAGTCACGCCTTTTTCACATAACCTCAAAATTTATGTGAAAAATTCAAAAAAACATGTTTTTGGTTTCTTATATCTTTCAAAAAAAAAATTTCACGAAATTCGGTGAAAACTTACCTTTTTATGTACTTACCAAATACGCTGTAATTTATTTGATAAGAAATATTAATTTTTTCATCTTATTTCGAATTTATATCGAAAAAATACATATATACATATATATCGAAAAAATACATATATTTACAGCGTATTTGGTACAAAGAAAGGTAAGTTTTCACCGAATTTCGAAAGATATTAATAAAAAACCAAAAACATGTTTTTTTTTTAATTTTTCACATAAATTTTAAGGTTATGTAGAAAAAGGGTAAGTACAAAAGTTTTAGATCTTTCTATTACCTACAACTTTGCCATTTAACTTTTTTTCCATAGGACTTTTAGTTTTACCGGAAATCGAGATAAATCATTTTTTACCCTTAAAAACCCACCCCACACCCTTCCCGAACTCAGATCGCAAGTAAATTATTTTTCCCTTAATTTTTATATTATTCTCCTCCTTTTCTAATGGGTTTCATCCTACTATTATTCTTTTTCACTTTTTATTATTTTTGAAGGTATCGGCACTGGTCTACATTAACTTAATTTTACTTAAAATTATGAATCTGTTAAATTATAAGTATTTTTTATTATTCTGTAATGTTCTTGATTTGTTTAAGTGTAGTTAGGACCTAAAATATTGAATAAAACGTTTTTACTGTGTCCAATGAGTAAATACTCATACATTAAAGTAACTAATTAATACTCAGTATTTACTGAGTTTGAGTTTTTACTCTGACTCAGTTTTTACTGCCTTACCCATCCCTAGGTACGATACGGCGCTAGTGGCTACCGAGCTTTAATAGGGGCCTCCAACATGCGTAAGCAAAAATTAAAAGTAAAAAGGCAACCTCACCATAAGGCCCCCAAACAAATTTTTATACGGGGCTTCGGCTTCGCCAAGGCACGCTACGCTTCTGGACAGCAGGTCAATAGTTAGGAATTCAGGATTCAGAGCTGGTTTACCCTACTATTAAGTCGGAGTCCATACGTTAAAGCAAAAAGATCTTTTTAGTTAAGTTCAGCATGTCATTATACTTAAAGGCTGCTGTCGAGCGCTGCCTGAGCCAACATTCTGCAGAAGGTCACTCAGCAATCAGCTGCAGGCGGTGCAGCATTGCGTTGTTCGCAAATCAGAGCTATAGTGTAGGCATAGATGAAGTGAATATTTTTTATCGGTCCAGTAGTTCCTGAGATTATCGCGTTCAAACAAACTACAAACTCTTCAGCTTTATAATATTAGCATACATATTCTCCATATTTTGCCGACTGGCGATTGCATACTTTTAAATACCTACCTACATTAAAAATTACTTCAGTTTATAGGCTAACCCAGGGGTTCCCAAGCTGAGCGCCACGGCGCCCTGGTAAGGCAAGAGGGGCGCCGTGGCCCGTGAGTCGTTCCTCCATCATTATCCAAACCACAAGTATTATAAAATAATTATAATATTAATTTTTGATTTTAAATAAGTAAGTATATTGTTTATCTTATCTTATATCTCCCATCAGTCGTGGCAAAACGAGACACAATAGCTTTTTCATTGTTATCGCGGCCGGATGTGGCCGCTTGGGGCATCATGAATTAAACGAGCAATTCTTGTATTATAATATATATATAATTGGAATGTTGGAATCGGCTCCAACGATTTTCATGAAATCTATACTTATAAAATTACATGTCCTGACTGACTGACTGACTGACTGATTCATCATCGCTGAGCAATAACTGTTAAAGTTACAGCCACGAAATTAGGTGAGTAGGGTTGTTTTATTAAGTAGACACCCACTAAGGAAGGAATTTTGAAAATTTTACCCCAAAGGGGGTGAAATAGGAGTTGAAAGTTTGAATGAAAGTCCGTTATTTCTTGAGTTAGAAATATGAAACTTAATTTTTGGGTTACTGATTAAAAATGAATGGATACGTATTTAAGCGATTTTGGAAATTCTACCCCCAAAGGGGTGAAATTGGGGTTGAAAATTTGAATGAAAGTCCGTTATTTCTTAAGTTAGAAACTTGAAATTTTATGTTTGGGCTACTGATTAAAAATGATTGGACACGTGTTTAAGCGTTTTTGGAAATTGTACCCCCAAGGGGGTGAAATAGGGGTTGAAAGTTTAAATGAAAGTCCGTCATTTCTTAAGGCCGCATATAACGAGGACTAGTGAAATTTCATGTTTTTATTTTCATTAGAACTTTGACCAGAAGTAATAATAAGCATTTAAACATTTTTTGTAGGTTTGTTACGTTCCTTACCAAGGCCCCAGTCAGCTTAGAATTTTGATTTAAATCCATTTATCACTAAAAAAAGAGTAATAAAGAATACTATTTTCAAAATTTTATTTCGACTAGAATTCAGCGAAAATAAACGCAGGGAAAAATATGTTTATACAAAAATGTTTAAATTATGATTTCGAAGGTTATGGTCAGCTTCGTTTTTGATATATAATAACAATAATAAAGATAAATCGTTTTGATCACAAATTCGAACGATTTTCGAATGCAACGCCTGCTTTCAATATTTGCCATAACAATTCCACAGGCGTTTTGATGGATAATTGAATGACATCTGCAGTGAAATCTGTCTTTCAGTGACTGATTGTCTATTACAGAAAAACTAGAGTATGTTCACAAATATATCCCAGTATACTGGCCAGAGCTCCTTAAGCCTAGAATCGCCGTGGTCCCATACTATTGATTCGTTTCGAAATATTTGCCAGTGCATTGTCCGTATACTTAAATGTGTTTATTGTGATGTGATTATAATACGTTACACTTGTCTTACTAGTGGAATACCAGTACACTGTACAATACAGTGCGGCGTCGTAACATGACGTCTTGATCTCTGGTAAGTAAACTGGGTTTTATTTCAGAACATAGGCAATATGTTTGGTTTACAAATATTACAATATTGTTTTGTAACCTAATATTTGGTGAGAGACTACCTTATTAGGTATCTTATTGATATATATTTGATAATTTACATTCGATAAACGATCATTTATACGTTTTTGGTAGGTTTGAAAGTCATAAATGCAAAAATCACAGCTAAGTCGGATAATAATGAACAGAGTGTCTCAACACAGAGACACAATTTGAGGGATGTGTTAAAACATTAAAATGATAATGATATTATTATGTTAAACAACAATTTTATCGAACATGTCCAATCCATAGCAATAGAAAGATATACCTAACATCTTATAGTCAAGGAGCCCTAGAACATTTTTTTAGTACTAACAAGCTAATTTTTTGTGAGTAGCTTTATTTTGATAAGACAAACAACTTTTTTATCTGCGAAAAAATCTTGAAAGTGGTAGCTAACAGAGATAGAAAGGATTTCATAATTTGATTTGATGGTCCTAAAATATGGATTGTTCAATTTGTTGAACAATGTTACTCTTAAATTATATAACTATTAACCTACCAATATACAAAAAATCAGCTGGTTAGGGTTCCGTTTTAGGGTTCTGTAATCAACAAAACTTGGTTGACTACGGTACCCTAAAACGGAAGATTTTTCGCAGATAAAAAAGTTGTTTGTCTTATCAAAATGAAGCTACTCACAAAAATTAGCTTGTTAGTAATCAAAAAAAAATTGTTCTAGGGCTCCCTAACTATTAGCACTGGAGTAAAATCGTAAAAATAATATTATCAAGCGGATAGATCCAAATTCATAGATACACCATGATTTTGATACGATATTATGTTAAACTACAATTTTATCGAACATGTGAAATCCATTCTTTACACAAAAAATAATATTGATCGAAATAAAAAACCTTTAAACCTTATTTGATTTTATCAAAAATATAATATTGTGTGAATAAAAATCACGACGACACTTAAAAGTAGAGAGCAAAGAAATTACATTTTATGCAATTATTAATTTTTTACTCACGACAATCTGGTGTAATGTTCTGGTTTATTGGAAAGTTGGCATAATATAAGTCTTGTTCACTACCATTTTTCATTCTAATTTTGTTAGCAAAAATAAACAGGAGAAAAATAATATTGTAACTGCCGTACTCAGAGATGAACATTTATAACTTCAATGTATCATAAATGAAGATTTTGGCATAAATACCATATATTTTATCTTTCTAATTCTTTATTAAAATTCTTTATTAAATGTTTGACGCTATGTAGCCGCAGGGTCTTTCGTGTCAAATGTCGTGTCAAACAGCTACCTACTAGAACAAATTGATAGTCACTATCTCGATGCAAATTCTTTAAAAAATCGTTCATGGCGTGGGAACCGTTAATTTTTTCAGGATAAAAAGTATCCTTTCTTCACCAAATTTTATAAAAAATGGTTCAATAGCTTAAGCATGAAATGACAGACAGACTATTCTAATCTAAGTATTAAACTTTGATAAATTTAAGTATTAGTTTTGTTAAAGTTTAAATATTATAATGAGGTATTTCGTAAATATTTTAAACATTTACCGGTTGCCATTATTGATGTCGAGCAGAAAAGGCCTAAAAATCGCGTTTTTGTTTTGAATATTTCAGACCTCTTAACATATTTATTTTATTTTGTTTCTATTTGTTGTTATGGTGACAACATAAATACATAATTGAAAATTTGAGCTCTCTTTAGCTACCGCGTTACTTGATATACAGCCTGGAGACAGACAGAAGGATAGACAGCGAAGCTAAGACTTACTGGGCCAAGGGTCTCTTTTGGGAACAGATTCCTTAAAAACGACAAAGAAAATATGAATATGATCTGCATAACAATAATGAATATAATCTACTATTCATTAAAAATTTGTCAAGCGGGTCAAAAACGTTACATGTATTGCAAGAGTTATCGTTTTTGAACTTGTGGAGGGCGGGTGTTATATAGATTCCAGAGGATGCTGCAGCGTCAGGTACAAGTAATCGTCATGGGTCTACATCCTATTTATTAAAGGTATTGCAATAAACCCAAGCACAAAAAATATTTGAACCATATTATAAAGTCATAAAATAACCTCAGCAGTGAGGAAATACTTTTTTTTCATGATCGTGAGTATAGAACAAACATACTAAAATAATCCATAATTTTATTATAATACAAAATTCATTAAAGATTTCGTTTAGTTGTGAACATGTGCTCTCTGTTAATCATTAGTCTGTATGTCGAGTTTACCACGTGATCACATTATTTCTGAAAGATATTGAAATCAACGACGGCTTGAAAACTAAATATGTACCTATCGAACGCCATCTATTGAGCTTGTTTTCCGCAAATTCTAAAATGTCAGTTGCCTATAATCCCGCCTTAAGTTAGAAACATTAAACTTTATTTTTGTGCTACTGATTAAAAATGAATGGATACGTATATTTTAAGCGTTTCTGGTAATTTTACCCCCAAGGGGGTGAAATTGCCCATATAGCCATTTTCGGTCGCAGATTTGTGAATCTGTAACAAGTCGTAACAGTTTCGTAGCTAATACGACACCTTGCGACTGTGTGGGGGTTTGCTTCTACGTGTTGTAACCGTGTCCGCTTGTTACAGAAAAAAATGTGTACACATGTTTTCCACATAATATGTAGTAACTGGGTTGTAACATGTGTAGTAAAGTTACGTAACAATTAAACACTAACTTTGATAAAATATGTAAGTCACCAAATCCCAGTCATTCTAAAACTGTGTGTTGTGATAACTGCCAGTTTATAGTTTTATTAAAATAAAATAAATTAAAATCAAAAAACTTTTTGAAATGAAGGTTTTAATTAAACACTCTAAAATGTTGGCCTATTTTTGCTCTATAACGGTACGGAACCCTA
The DNA here is from genome assembly GCA_963422495.1 of Polyommatus iphigenia. NCBI lineage: Eukaryota > Metazoa > Arthropoda > Insecta > Lepidoptera > Lycaenidae > Polyommatus > Polyommatus iphigenia. Next base: position 1,607,061 of record OY730189.1, read on the forward strand.
TGTGCGTGAGCACCAGCTGGCACTTGGCCGATTACTTAGTTATTTCTGGCTAGATTCCTTAGTCTGTTTGATTGTAGTTTGTGCTACGACGTATGCTCTGCATCTCCCAAATGGTATTTATTCCTGTATTGATATAACGTTAGGGGTGATAATAAAATAAAAATTAAAGAAAAAAACAATTTTTATTTTACGATTTTAAAGTCACAAAATCATCATTGATTACACTTGCATTATAATATAAATTTACTAACATTATATTCTACTTGACATGAATCAAGATTACTTGTCAGAATCTTCGTAGTTAATCACCGTTTGTACTTTTGCTGCACAGTACGTTATGTAAGTAACTAATATCAGAACTGATATTCAATTTTTTTTTGTGTCTGGCGAATCATGATCTGAAAAAGGATAATTAATATAAATAATGCAACATTTATTTCGTTTGAATAGGGTACTTGGTACGAGGTATCTTAACTCGGAATAGCTTTCTTTTGTTAAAATAATGCAAAATGGCATTTTGTCAGGCAAAGTTTGAGAAACTGTGAACAGAAAATCAAGGAGATACCATTTTAAAAATACAGTAACTTTGTGACAACTTTCGGTAACATTCTCACACAATGTCGATAGTTATCGTAACTTTGTAACTAGTTGTGCCGAGAATTTTTTTCACATAACAAAATATTTTTTTTCATTATTTATCGATTGTACGGTTTATTGCTACTAATATTAAGTTTTCTATCCAATATTCAAGTGTATTATTGCATTAGATATAAGTTTTTGAAAATAAAAAATAAAATTATTATTATAAACCAACAATGTATTTTCGTAGGAGTGGTTAAAATAAGATAATTATGCGGCGCGTTGGTAAATTTCGAACTATCCCAGTAAATACACGATGAATTTAATTTCCCACTCAGATTTAGGCATAAAAACCATAATATTGAATAAAAACAAAATCTTTGTTTACTTACCTTGGTGATAAGATGGCAGTTTCTTATTTTTAATTTTTTCACTAGTCAATGTCAACGAATGAACGATTATGAACGATTGAACGAATTAGTTGTGAAATCTAGTTAAAATATGGTAACAATGTTGCGACACGGCGACGTAAATTAGAAACCGAATGTTACTGTGTCGACTTGTCCCCAATTTTAGTTGCAGCGACTTCTCTAATATGAACCGGCGCCGCGATTAAGTGTCGAGAACAAATAAGTGTTAGCACAAAGTGTCGAAACCGTTACGTCGGGATCCCAAAAATGGCTATATGGGGTAGAAAGTTTCAATGAAAGTCCGTCATTTCTTGAGTTAGAAACATGAAAGTTTATTGACATTTGCGTTTGACGTTTGCTTAAATAGGGTCCCGTTTTTACCCTTTGTTTATGGAACCGCAAAAAGGGGAAAACTATCCATCTTAAGGGCCGATTCACACCGGAATGGCAGAGGCGAGGCGAGCAGTTTCAGTGTCATATGATTTTAAACTTTATCTTCATTATTGTAATACATAGTATCGCTTGAGAAATCGCCGCCGCCGGCGGCCGTAAGAGGCCACGAGCGTCCACAGGCGGTCGTAGATTTCTCATGCGATACTACGTATTACAATAATGAAGATAAAGTTTAAAATCATATGACACTGAAACTGCTCGCCGCGCCTCTGCCATTCCGGTGAAGATCGGCCCTTATTATACTATGTAAACGCGGACGAAGTCGCGGGCAACAGCTAGTTTAGTATATAGGGGGTTTCGGGGGCGATAAATCGATCTAGCTAGGAATCATTTTTAGAAAATGTCTTTTTAATCGTGTTTTATCGATAATCGATAAACTGAAAAATATGACTCTTCCTGACATCTATTGGCGAATTATAATACTATTTTGTGAGCAACTTTACTTTTAACGACACAACAGCTAAAGCTATTCCAGCAGATGGCGTTGTTAATCGGAATCGGCTCCGATTTTATATAGGGCAGTGGTCCCCAACCTTTTTTTCATGCGGACCACAAACACATTTTGGTCTTGGTGTCGCGACTCGCGGGCCGCAACAAAAATTTTTTAGGGTAAAAAATAACTTTCTTCAAAATTAAAGATTTATTATATTATATTTAATAAGATTATTAATGATATTTAGACTTTACGTTATTTTGCCGGTGGGCGTGAATTTCAAAATTGTTTAACATCACGCGGGCCACAAATAAAGTTCCGGCGGGCCGCATGCGGCCCGCGGGTTGGGGATAGCGGATATAAGGGGTTTCGGGGGCGATAAATCGATCTAGCTAGGAATCATTTTTAGAAAATATTTTTTTATTCGTGTTTTATCGAATACCGAGCAAAGCTCGGTCAAATAGCTAGTTATTATTTACCTGCATAACTTAACTATAATCAGGAGTTTTATATGTATCTTTTTGTAATAGCTAGGTAGAGTAGGGCTCGCTAGAGTAAAAATTTTCTTTGGAGTAGGACGCCGCCGCGCCGCACAGTGGAAAATATGGGTCCGTATCGGATCAAAAATCTGTAACTTCAAGGTTTTTCATCGTATTGTATTGTGATTTGGCACATGTATACAGTGATGTACAAAGACTTAAAAATAATCAATTTTTGTATCTTTTTTTCAATGTACTTATACATATTTATTTTAGGTTAAAAAAAAAGAAAAGAGGAAAAAGTAATAACGTAGAGGCACTAGTAATTGACAAGGCCCCAGTAATGGACAAAAAGAAAAACAATCTTGTAAATTAAGTAAATAAGAGACGTTTTTTGTGTTAGCAACACTGATTCATAGACTACTACTATAGATCTGTCAAAAAGTGACGTTTCATGACATTCGGCCATTTTTGTTTCAATATGGCGTGGAAGTAAGCAACCCGGAAACTAGTTTTGTTAAAAAATCCAGTTTTACTAAGGAAATCCTTAAGACAGTGAGTGAAAGTTTTCGCATACTGTTAATTTTTGATACGATCTACCGAACATCGGTTTTATTTTTTAGGTGCATAGTTAAATAAAGATTAGGCCTAGGTTACAAAATTATATCCTTCACAAGAGAATACGCGATTTTTTCAATATGTTCATTACTGGATATAAAAATAGAGCAATCACCATTCATGGACAAGTGTCGATACTTATTTTTTTGGCATTGGATACTCGATTTTGACCGCAATTCTTTTACGATTATTTATACATTTGTTAGGATAATTTTGGGCCATGCGGTCCAGTAATGGACATCAAATGTTCATTATTGGATTTGTACTAAATATCCAATAATGGACAAAAAGTTTTGCACAGATTATTTGGTGGTAGCTTTTGTATTTCCTTCGTATGACAGGCTATATGTATTTAATCCATTTTACGTTGGTTTATATTTCAAAGATTTATTCTAGGAATAAGAACGAGAGTAGTAAAAATCTGTTCTTTTACAAAAGTCGCAATAGATAAATTGATTGACGAAGCCCTTCAGTCATTTGCAGGTATGGCTCCAAAAAAAATTATTCTGATGAACAAATGAAAAAAGCAATAGACTCAGTAAATAATGGAGAGAAAATCGCCTACGCCGCTCAAAAATATGGCGTGCCCAGAATCACGTTATATAATAAAATTACTGGAAAAAGTCCATTGGTGTGTTCTATGGGTCCCTCTACTTATTTGACTAAAAAAGAAGAACATACTCTTGAGACATGGATTTTACAAATGAAAGACAGCCACATTCCTGTAACCAAAGATGATTTATTAGACAGCGTTCAAAGAATAATTACCGAAAAAAATATTGAGACCCCATTTGTTCACAATAGGCCTGGTAAAAAATGGTACAATCTTTTCTTAAAAAGACACCCATTGATTTCTGAGAGGACTGCACAAAATTTGACAGCTGCAAGAGACAATGTTACCGAAGAAGATATAATAAAATGGTTTAGTGAAATCGAAAGCTATTTAAAAGAGAAAAATCTTTTGACGGTTCTTGAACATCCTGAACGAGTGTTTAACACTGATGAAAGCGCATTTTATTTAAATCCTAAAGCAGTAACGGGAAATGCTGCTGGTCAATTAGCGCCTACAATGGTTGTTTATAGTTATGAAAGAGTACCAAGCGCGATTGCTGCAAATTTCCCAACTGACTGGGCAATTGGATTGTCTAATTCGGGATGGATGTGCAGAAGTACTTTTTATGAATATATAGCCAACTTTTTCAACCCCTGGTTAGATGAAAATAGCATTGAAAGACCTGTCTTGTTCTTTTTAGATGGCCACAAATCCCATTTAACGCTTCATTTGTCTGACTTTTGCGTGGCAAATGGGATTGAGATTATTGCTCTGAACCCAAACAGCATCCATATAATGCAACCCATGGACCTAGCAGTTTTTCGTCCTTTAAAGGCTTCATGGCGAAAAGCTGTCACTAAATGGAAATATCAAAACTTAGGACAAACATTTAAAAAAGAACATTTGCACCCGTTCTAGAGGGTGCTTTAAAATCTCTCAGTTGTGACTCCATAAAGAATGGTTTCCGTGCAGGAGGATTATGCCCATTTGGACCGGATTATATAGACATGACTAAGATCAAACGCTCGCAACGGCAAGAAACTGAAGATGACATCGCAAAAAAAGATTTTTTTTCTTATTTGGAATCAGAAATCTCAACAGTGTTTACGCCACAAAAATTGCATGAATTCACACAACATTATTTCACAGGCAGAGACAATCTTGAAGTTCCTGAACAAGATTTATCACTTTATGTCATATGGGCAAAAAATTTTGAAGCATCATCTAACCCTCAGCAAAGCGAAATACACACACAGTCGACAGTGCTTATGACTCCACAGAACAAAGAAAAATGGAAGCCATAGTTCAAAATGAATTTCACCGTGACGTACACGATTTCTCAGACATGACTATAAACCCAGAGCCATCTCAACCCAAACCAAGTACGTCTAAAGCTTCTTCGGACCCTGTAATAAACTCAGAACTAACGATCATCGATCCCAAATCAGGCGTATCTCAAGATCCAAATGCAGAACCTATCATATCACATATCTCTGAAACGATAGCTCGAAAAGAGAGTACATTAGACACGGTGTCTTCAGATACTTCTGGTATGAATGTAGGCCCAACATCAACTGCTCAAATTGAGTCTAAATCAAAATCATCAGAAGTTACCACTCATTCTGAAGAGACTACTGGCACATCTGAAGATAATTCACATGTCACTGGCCCCATAGCTCTAAATCAACTTAAAACGACTGCTCCTAACGATAATAATTTTAAAGCAACTAGTCGAGAAGACACCAACCCTGGATTATCGAGAGATCTCCTCAATGTGACTGCAGGCCCTTCAACCCAAACTGAAAAGATTTCTCGAATGGATCTTGAACCGAGCACGTCCAAAAGTAATTTAGATGTGATCGCTGTTTGTCCTGTAACATCAAAAAAGACTCCGAAGAAAACGGTTATTAAAGGTGGACTAATAATCCCCTCCCCTTTCAAAAGAAACCTTTTTTGGCCCGGTGAAAATGAATCCAATAAAAAGAAAAGAAAATTAAAAGAAAAGATTCCTTGCGCAATCGGAAGTACTGCATGGAGAACTTATTACCAGAATAAAGAAAACGAAAAAAAACTAAAACTATTAGAAAAGGAAAGAAGAGCTGAAGCAAGACAAGAGAAAAAAAGGAAAATGGAAGAATTGAAAAAAAAACGCACACATATTAAAAAGTCCAAGAAACAAATAAACTTACCAATTTCATCTGATGATACTGATACGGAAGTTAAATATGCGGAAAGTGATGAAAGTGATGAAAGTATCTTGTCTGAAGGATTGGATGACGTACCGTTGAGTACTTTAGTTCCTTCTCCACAGAAACTATCGAAGGGAAGTTACGTTATAGTTTTATATGAAGGGCAGCATTTTCCTGGAATCATTGAAAATTCAAATGAAAATGAGTTTGAAGTCAGCACGATGACATTTTCAACAGGAAACACCTATAAATGGCCAGAGAAAGAAGACAAAATGTGGTACCGAAGGAAAGACATTGTGGAATATATACGTCCTCCAATACTTATTAACAAAAGAGGATTTTACAGTGTAAAAGAGATGCAGAAATACTCAAATTTTACTTTTTGAAATTAAAATTGAAGTATTTCTGCTTCAAATTTTAGTTTAAGATATTTGTTTTGTTTATTTTAAGAGTTTATGATTTCAACCAAGTAAATCTTTGTACTTACCTACTGTTGAATCTGACATGACGTATTTTATAAGTGCACGGTAAACTCACAGAAATATATTTTTGTTGTTAAAAAAGGTAGCAGAAGACGTTTATAAAGTTGCTTAGTTATATCTAGATTAAGAAAAAGTATACGTTATTTAATTAATGAAGAAGAAGTCTGAATAACAAAGGGTGATTAAGTTTATGATTAAGTACTTATTATTAATGTGAATTCTTTAATGTTTATCACCAAATTGACAATGTTTTTTTAATATAAAAACATTGTCAATTTGGAAAAGTTTACAAATAAAAATATTTTATTCTTTTTCATTTTATTTTCATTTTAATAATAAAAACATTTAAACGTGAGTGAAGTTATTCAAACGAATGAATTACTTATAAATGTTTATTGAACTAAATATTAACTCTATTTTACAATATTAGATTACTTTTAAATGGCGCACAGAGTTACAGTGAGCGGGCAAGAGATGGCTGTCAACTGGCTGGTGTGGGCCTAACTATTGCTTATTAACTATGGAAGGGTATGGGGTGCGGGCGCCGGGACCGGCGTCTGCGACGGCTGGAGCGGCGGCGGGCGGCCGGACGCTGTGTTTACTTTAGGCGTCTCGGGTTTCAAGTCCTCGGGTTGCTCGAACAGCGGACGTCTAATGGTATCGGCGATAATAATTAAGCCACGGATGTTTATAGGTGGTGTTGGGTTCATTCTATGAAGAGAGCTATGTGGGCCTCTTTGTAACGGTAACATAACTCGTGACATTCATCATTATTGGATGCCCACGACTAGGTTTATATTATGTTCGTTACTGGGTGTCCACTAATAGGTGATGTTCGTTACTGGGTGTCCATCATTAGGTTATTGTCCATTATTGGATGTCCAAAACTGGTTTTTTGCTGTCCATAACTGGTTGAAAAATCTGAATTTTTATTCGTCAAATAAGTCGACACCAGCTTTGCAATAGGTCACGAGTAAAACAGTATAAAATATATTGTATAAGAACCGGACTTTACACTTTAAGCAAGTTCAGTACTATAACTTTCACTTAGGTGGTAAAATTTCACAAATACTAAATTTTTTTTCTTAAACTGTCCAGTACTGGGGCGTTTCCCTTACGAGTAGTTATATTATGTTTATTTTTTATAAATAAGTACTAATATGAGTAAAATTAAGAAAACTTAAACAAATACTTATCACACAAGCATAATAAAATGAATACAATTATAAAATCGTATAGTACCTATCTATACCTCACACCAAACTACTTAATTGATCTCAGATTAGACAAATCTTATAATATTATTGGTTTTATATAACTAGGTTTTAGTTACTTATAATGTTGTATCTAATTGTTATTATCCTCACTATTCTTAACTAAAATTACTTCCGGTGTAAATGTAGGATCACCTTCAGGTACCACCTTCAAAAGACTTTGTGCCTCTTCATCAAGATCCTTCAGTCTTCACATTTCTCACATAAGGGTTTATTAAACTTGAAAGGTATGGATCTAAAGTATATAGAAGCGTTTTAAATACGTCTTCATTTGTAGCTATACGGGAACATTTTCTGGCATGGTGCAGGCGCATATTTCTGTAGTCTTTATTGCGCGACTCTTGTGCATCTTCCGACAGTTGCCCAATAGGAAGAACAGAAAAATGTTTGATCACGTTTTCTCCGTGTATAAGTAATTTGTGCATGGAGGATGGCATGTAGTACCAATCATAGTTACTAACATAAATTAGCGGTTTCTAAGGCATAAACTCCAAATTTTTCGGGATCGATCATCATTCCAGAAGATAGAGCTTGTAAAATAATATTCAAGCGTTTAATCAATGTTTCATCAACACCTGTTATGTTCGCCGAGCAAGTGTAATTGTAAATGAACCTTTGTGCTGTATTTCCATCACTTGAGTTTTCACTTATCTTTCTCGTTCACCAGAAGTTGATGGCAGTGAATGTGCTTCAGACTCCGGAAACTGTACTGAATATCCTGAATCCAGCCAGCTTGTATTATTCCGAATAAAGTCCTTTTCCGTGATGCTTGAGCCCAGCGCTTATTGAAAGAAGGCAGAATATGTCTTTGAATGTCACCAATTACAAAACACAAGTTGTTTTCAGAAACATTTAATGTTTGCTGTAGAACTATGGACAACTATTCCAAGGTTCTGCCACGCTCGATATAGGGAATGATGAAATCGCCCTTAGTACAGTTGAAAGTTGACATTTTAATGGAAATAACCAATTTAAATAAGTGTAACTTAATATGAAATACACGCTGAAGTGTGCAATTTGAAGATATTTGCTTCCCCTTATATACCTACTGGTTTTTTAGATATGAAATACGTACTAATATCAATGTTATGCATATTTACTCACGCAGGACGAGTGCAAAATAGATGATAAGCTATTGCTATCAAAATATTGTGATTAATATTGATTTTGCAAACTATGTCAGCAGTAACCGCAAAAGATACCGAATTATCTACTCCGACCTCTATCACATTTTTTCCCATAACTTCCAGGGTCGCAAACTTCCGCAGCTGATTTTTTTAATTTTTCATTTATGAATAGTTAGGCTATCAAATAACACATAAAGTTGCGCGTCGGGAGACGTCGGTAAATGTGAAAACCTTCGACGAAAAAAAAGAAAAGTGAAAAATAGGGTATGTCAATTTTTAAATACTCAAAAATAAAAAGCATATTAAAAAAAGTTAATAGCTCATTATTAAGAACATAAAATATCCTTTTTAAAAATGTATAAAACCGCATGCATGTGCTAAATAGTTTTTTCACAATATTCATTTGAATTATGTGTATGCAAACATTTGAATGAGCCATCCGCTACTTCAACTTACTTCAACCTATGAAAAAAATATATTTATGCAGTTTTAATACAAGAAAATGTCTGATTAGGATTATTTGGTTATTAGAGTATCGAATGCAATAAATATTTCATTCAAATTGTGATATTTTTAAAAACCATTTATGATATGCTCTAGTTCTACCATTTTCCATAGTGCGCCGTGGCAAAATATTGTGACGTGTTAACTGCGCCACAACCTGAAAAAGATTGGGAACCCCTGGGCTAACTCAAAGAAAATTTTTACTTTAGCGAGGGCTAACCGCTGATGGTTAGGTTGGAATATAGGAATATTGTAAGTACAATATTTTGTCGCCCCTCTGGACAAATGCCCTGCATGCGGCTCGCCTTCCCTAGATCGGGCCCTGCCCTGGTTCACTCAAAACAGATATACTTACGTTTAAAAAGTGTAAACATTACTGGTTGCCCCTCGTATCACGCAGTCAATAGGTAAGTACTAAGTACCATGGGTTACCCGACAAATAATATATTGTATTCTGTGCCTGTACAATGTACATAGTACTATATTTAATTACAGGTTGAGTTAATTAAAGTTATTATATATATTTTTTAAATCTGGAATACTTTGAAACATAAAAAGAAATGTGTAAAGAACACACAGTGGTGGCCACAGGTCATGTATTTGGTATCGTAAAATGTTATTATTATTATTATAATGTAAATATTATTATTATTATTGTAAAATGTATGTAATCTTTTGAAATGTTATTGAAAACTTGGCCCTTTTTTAATATTGGGGTAAAAACTACAGCAAACAAAAAGTGAACTAAAACACTCGATTCATAATTTACAGTACTTTTCAAAATATTTTATTAACACAATTCATTCAGTAACACCAAGATTATAACATTCTCTAACATGAAACCTAAAATAATACAATTTCACCTATATATTATGTATTTATTTTACTTACCAATTTATATTCATTCAAACATCATTTCGACTATGAGGTATACATAAAAATATTTTGGAAATATATTTCACATAAGTCGTCAGAAACGTTTACTATAAATATGATATAGCGACAGAGCATTGTCATGTAGCGTCAGCCCATTCTAATTTTATATACTTAAATAGTTATAAACTATGATTCGCTCTCGAGTAGAACAGAGAAGGTAAATAAAACACACAAGACAATCAAGTAGAAACAAAATAATATGGAATGTACAAATCATGTTTATTAACTGATCCCTGGCAATACATTTTGTGACTCGCTCCAGATAGTATTCGTCACATAGTAGACACACAATTCAGACTAATGTATAAATAGCTTGAATAAGTACATCACTATAAACATTGGAAGCTTCAACAGCATAATCAAGCCAGGTTCCATTATAGCATTGTCGGTACACAGTACCACAGGTTTAAACTGTTCATAAATTATTTAATAGTTTGGACTTAAATTTCTACTCTAACTGTACATTAGTTTCGCCTTAACGCTAAAATAATCTAAAATTCATAACGTCAGATATAACAGTTTACGCGATGGATGTTAACGCAAATAAAATTGATATGTTGGTGAGGATTCTCCGGTCACCGTAACACAAAGTTGCCGTTTAAAAATTAAATAAATTAACCTCATCGCCCGGTAGCGGTTCGACCATGATTGGGATAGTATCTGGTGTTATAAAATGGGAGATAAAAATGTACAAGTCGCATCTCGGGCATCGGTGCGAGCGCAGCATCTAGCTCACCCCGAGCCGGAGAATACGCGACATCATTCTAGTTCCATTTCGTTGTAGACGTTATAATACTTAAGATCTCGGAGGAAATAGAACCAGAGAGAGTTAACAAATTTACAGACGTAGAATATGCGATTCATTCTAGTTCCATTCCGTTTACGATCTCGCGGGAAGATAGAACCAGAATAAAACGGGTGTGCCCCGGGACGCTGCTACCGGCGATATCTGTGCGTATAGCGCCCCGAGGCGGGGGAGTGTGCGGCAGATTTACTGTTTCGTGTATAGATAGATGGCGACGATGAGACCGTACAGACCCAACACCTCGGCGAAGATAAGGATAAGGATCATTCCGACGAATAGCCTGGGCTGTTGAGCAGTACCGCGGACGCCGGCATCACCCACGATGCCTATGGCGAACCCAGCGGCTAGACCGGAGAAGCCCACAGCGAGACCAGCACCCAAGTGGATGAACCCTCTGAAAATGATAAGTTCAAAATTAACAACAGTCACACATTGTCTTACTTGTGAAGATTTTAAAAAGGCACTGTTTTAAATTTTCAACCAAATTTTTCGTAACATAGAATAAATACCCATCCTTTAAGCTAATTTATTCTGAAAAGCTACTTGTACCTTAAACAGCAAAACATCTAATTTGAATAACAAGTTCTTTATGATTCAAATGAAAAAACAGTTGAGTTTAATTTTTTGTCAATTTGTATTCATTTCTACACAGTCAATAAACAATTTTGGGCTTGAGACTCCACAAGTCTAACTATAGCATGGATTTTTTGGTTTGTGGCTTATGATAGCTGGGTTACACTCATCCAATAAGAGCCTAGATACTCGTAGATGGTTGCGGTGGGTTGATCGTGCCCGTAACTTTTCCTAAGCGGGGAGTGGAGCACCATGGGATTTTAGGCCCGTATTTTTGGTCAGTACTCAAGATGCATCTCGGTCTCAAGACACGGTTCAGTCTCTGTAATTGGTTGGCTGTCAAAATTTGGACCATGTGGATAGTTCCTTGGAGAGTCCCACATACCCCGGCCGATGTCCCCAATCCGCCGCCCCATCCAATGCGGCAAAGCATTTCGCCATTAAAAAAAAGGGTACTTGTAGATACTCATACATACCTGAAGAGGGTATACGTAGGTGGGGTTTCCAGGGAGCCCGCAATCAGCACAGCCACGACCAACCCGTAGATGGCAATGATACCCGCCATGACAACGGGGATGATGGACTTCATGATGAGCTCCGGTCTCATCACCGACATGGCTGCGATACCCGTACCAGACTTGGCGGTACCGTACGCGGCTCCCAGCGCTGGAATTGACAAATTTGACTCTTTACTTTGAGTTACGTTACAAATGACTATACCACAAAAATACAACTTAGTATGGGATTGTACATCATGTCATTGCTTGCTGTGTACTATTTTATATTATAGTGTTTCAAAAATGAATTATATTCTTATTACTGGATGGTCAGTCACTCAATCAGTATAAGAAATAAAGTTGCTAAGATTCATTCAAGAGGAATAAATATTCACCCTGTAAATACCTATCTAGATAACTTGAGGTCTTTGTGATTTTGTTAAAATCTCATTTTATCATGGAGGGTTTGATAATGTTATTTTTGATGTTATAAAAAATCTTAAATTAATTTACCATACTTTTTTGAACATGTTTAAATGAGAACTGGTATGTGTACCTACTGTGTACAGATATACTATGAGCTCAGGCTAGATTTCAATTTATTTTACCTTCCTTGGAGCTGCCCGCCCCCCCCTGCCCCCCCTCGGTACGCCCATGAGAACATGAGAGATAATATAAGATTATGCCCATGAAACCCTAGTGCATTTTAATACAAGTTGCATAGCCTTGACTCAGAGTAGCTTATTGTTTATGATTCATAGTTTTATAGTAATTATTTTATTAAATGGCCTCAATACTTATACCCTAAACCTAAATAGTGTTGCTATAAACCTAAATAGTGTTGCTATAAACCTAAATAGTGTTGCTATAAACCTAAAGTGTTGCTTTTAATTATTATTAGTAAGTATATATATTATATATTTATTATAATTTATACAAATATATATTAGTTATTTAATAGTTCATTTAAAATATATATTATTATAGTATGTAGGTATTTACTAAATAGTAAATACTGTTGATGATAAAATTGTTCTTTACATCTACCTCATCTTGTCTCAACATCACCCAAAGGTTGGCTGGAAGAAAATGCCTAAAGGCATTAAGCCCGCCTCTGTACCTTTATGTGTGCAAAAAGTGTAATAAAAAAAAAAACTATAATTTCAGAATTTTATAAGACACCGTTATAATTCATGTCTTTGCAATTTTCTGTAATGGGAAATCCATTCTTATGATTCAATGCTGACCTATTCCAAAAGATCTTCACATCTTCATTTAAATACTTTTATAGGAGTTCTCTCTTTAGTATCATCTCTTCAAATCATTTTAGGACAATCCTGTAGAAACAAGAATCCAATACAAGTGGTAATCTTCTTTGGTCTACCACAAATAAAATTATTATCTAACATTCATAATCAAAAAATGTTTACTACTTTTTTTAATAGTACTTCATTATATTTTAAACTTTTACTAGAAATAGAAGTAATAGTAGAGCGTCATGCATCTAGGTCTTTAGGTCTTTGGCCAACTTGTGACTAAAACAAACATAGATCACATTGTGTCCTGATAAGAACAGCCTTGGAGGCATCATGTGATAAGTTATGTCATTCAGTAAGTTGTATGAGTTACTCAAAATTTACTTGGAGTCCACGCTGAATAAATTACTCAAAACTAACTCAACGTCATCCAATGACAATTTGGAAAACTGCATTGAATTGTTTGATGAATAATTAAACATAAAACATGAACAGTAGGATAAAGCATTAAAACAAATCAAATTGAATCATTATGCAGAAGGAAAATTATTAATAATGAATCAATATTCCACTTATCATATTATTATGACTGTCTGTTAATAATATAATGTTTTTCCTGTTACAATAGTTTTAATGAAGTCTGGTTGATGAGTAAAAGATGCTTGAAATAAGCTGCATAAAAGTATTTTAATTCTTCGATTAGAGGTTCTAGGAATTCCCATTGTATTCTTTTGTTCTCGCGATCACCGGTGCTCGCGCGGGGCCTGAAGAATTAATGGTAATTTCTGCAGTATTGGTGTAATAGTGGATGATATCAAGATTAACACATTCTTTCAGTTTCATTATCCTTTACTTGATTATCAAATATTTTTCAATATTACTCAGATCTTCTTTCTGTCTATCAACTGATACTTAAAAGTTACTCAATTTTTAATGGCATCTAAGGTTAAAACATAAATTTAAAAGGTCCCCTTAATATCTCTAGTGAACATGCAGTGATGTTTCAGTAGTGCTTAAAATAATAATTGCTTTCAGCTTCTTTGAAACTTAAGTAGAATCAACTTAACCAAAGTCATGCCTCACATGACAAGGGTGGACAATCACATGATCATCAACTTGGATCATGAGACCATAGATTTATTACAAAATATACTTGAGTTTTCATCAATATAATTTGAATATCGACACATATTTCTCATTGAGTGGCTCTGAAAGTCAGAATGGCCACTGTAATACATTGTTCAAGAACTGCCGTGAACTGTACACGATTCTATGCTCTATGGTCAATGAAATAAAGCAGATTTCTGAGAATTTTCCTTGCGGGCTTTTACGCCTCATCAACAGTGCTGCCAACTTAAAAATGCTATCATTATATCAATCACATGACGTACTTTTGAAGCAATTTTTATTTTAGTCTAATTTCTACGTAAAACGTCTAATAATTTAGATATCGTTGCATACTTTGATGCCAAACTACAGTATACATACTACATTATAGCCACTATTAAATGTATGCCGCAAGGTGCGGCAACAACTATAATTAGAGGCTCTCAAAATAACTACTATTCGTAATTCTTGACGGCCAAAGTTAGCCGTGCTAACTACTATTCGATAAAGCGATAACAATCAAAGCAAAGTTCATAGAAAGGAAAATAATCAAAATCGATATTGGGAAAGGGCCAGCCATTTCGATTCAGCTAATTTCATACAGATACATACCGCTAAAAATGATAGCAGACGCCGCCCCCATAACTCCAAAGAAGGGTCCATAGATGGGACTTGCTTCGGTCGCCGACATTTTGGATTTGAAGTGTGGGAGTATTTACAGGTCCCAAAAACTGTGATGACTATCTGCACACACTCACTCCACGAAACTATTTTAGCACAGACAAATATGGCCCAAGCTTTCCAGACAACTCAGAATGGGTCATATGACGATTGATGTTCAAGGCAGTACTCAATATGCCCTAACTTCTGATTGGCGTAAATACGTCATTTCCGAAATGCGCAACCAATCCTGAGCTTAAGAATTTGCACCGGTATGACGTAGAACATTGATGTGGATCGCTGGCCAGCTAGTTCCGACTGCGCATGTACTGATCAATCATTTTCGTACTTTTTAGATATTTTATCGCAAGAAATTTAGTAAAAATAAGTAATAAAATTAAAAATAAAATAAATAATATTCAAGTAATATTTTTT
Organism: Polyommatus iphigenia; assembly: GCA_963422495.1. NCBI lineage: Eukaryota > Metazoa > Arthropoda > Insecta > Lepidoptera > Lycaenidae > Polyommatus > Polyommatus iphigenia. The sequence continues at coordinate 1,622,431 of OY730189.1, forward strand.
GATAGAATTTAAGGGCATTAAAATTTTAGTATGGAAAAAATAATTATGAGGAACTGACTTGAAACTAAATGTCACAATTGGCGCCAAAATTTAAAGTAACACAAAAAATAAGACACCTCAAAAATATTCTTTTTAAAATTTGACCTATAATTATTAAATTATTTAGTAAGATTTATAATAAAGACTTTTGTTTTCATACTTTTAAAGTAATTTTTAAACGTTATCACTAATATTTTACTTTTCTTTTGATATAGGAATTATAATATTAGAAATATTACATATTTTATAGACGCGCAAATCGCAATTTACGCAAAACATCAAACCGATCATTTATTTATAAATTATTATTTCTCAGTCAGGTCAGGACGGTACAAAACGAAATCCCAATCGACATAATATATTATAACAATAATCCATGGCCTGTAACCCGTTAACCGTGTCTTGTCTTGTGTTTCGATTTTCGAGTTTCGATGACGCGTTAAGGTGAACGCAGATTTGGCCGCACCGCACGCACCGCAGTCGCCGCATTTCGAATTCTTTATATGAAGTTATAGGCAAGCTCGCATACCTACCCGCGCCGCAGTCTTCGCAACTTCTACATTCTTTATATTATGAAGAATTCGAAATGCGGCGACTGCGGTGCGTGCGGTGCGGCCAAATCTGCGTTCACCTTTAATGTCTTATTTACTGTTTGCAACATTGAGATAATATACACTAGGAGAGAGCCTTATATCGGTGTATAAGCATCAAAAGCGTGTAATGTTATGTCCTACTTACTCGGACATAACAAGGAGTCGGTCTGCATATTTCATGTAACAAAAGTGTTAGTAAAGGTTTTTAGTGAACATTTTATGTTAGATATTGTTGAATTTTGTGGTTCCGCTAAATAATAAACCATAAAAGTGGCCAAAGAATGCCTCAAACACGTGGATTTAACATTAAATACGTAAGTTTTGAACAACGTATTTTGGGCTTTTCAATCGGTATTTTTGTAAAGCGCTTATTCCACTTATCCTAGCTAGTTTCCTAGGTAGGATCCTAGCTAGGAACCTAGCTTTCTAAATGTTATTCCACTTGACTAAATCGGAAACGATTTAGGATCCTAGCTAGGCTAGGAACCTAGCTAGGATAAGTGGAATAAGCGCTTAAGCTAAAAAGATAATTTATAAGTTTAATAATCCCTTATTCGTGCTATATAAGGCATTAGTGCTAAAAATGTCACATCAATTAATAATTTGTCTACAAAAATTGCATAGCTTTTTACGTGTGTTTACGGATTCTCATTACTTGAACTATAGTTTATCGATATCATGAACTAAATGACTTACTTTTCTGTATAATAATGTGCTTCGAAATGATCGACAAATAGAAATATTCAAGAAAATAAACGCACACTACTTGTATGAAAATAAGCACAAAATGGCCACGCGATGACGGGCTAAGGTTACATCTATATATATATATATATATATATATATATATATATATATATATGTAACCTTAATCTGTGGTTTGCAATATCTGTAATTGTAATTACGAGTTATGAGTGTAAACTTGCGACATTATGATGACATGAGAAGAAAATCTGAAAACTGTGTAATCTGCGCTTTATAAAATAAATCATGGAAATAAAGTATATTCATAAACACCACATTAATTTGCATTTGCTCTTAAAAAGGATAAAAAAAAAGAACTGTCAATCATCATGTTCGGCAGTGTTGCCAGATCAAGGGATTTCCTCCTAGATTTAGGGGGTTTTCGACCAAGTTAGGGGCAAAACAGGGGGAAAAAATATTTGGGGGATTTTTTAGGGGAAATTCAAAATACACGTCAAATACAGTTTTTTTGCCAAATATCACGTTCCTTTTATTTTTTTACCATCTTTAAATTACTTGAGCGCCACAACAACTAATCGAGGTCGAGATTCGAGATGTTGAAAAGATGAATACAGTTCGACAAGGCTTTAAATGAACATGTCAATGATGTCAATGGGCGCTGCTGGTACCTAAAGGAGAACTGTCAAAAGTGATGTTTTTGTATGATAGAATCGTTACCTAGTTCCTTTTCTCGCCACGTTCATAATATAAAGCCTTGTCAAGCTGTAATAAAGTTAAGTAATATATATTTTTATTGAATATTAAAAGAAAAAGTAATCTAGGGGATTTCTAGGGGGAAATTAAATTAGTTCAGGGGTACGGCACCGAGACCATCTGGCAACACTGATGTTCGGTTGTCAAATGTCAAGCACACGTTTTTAGGTTATGTTTATGTTTTATTTCACGTGTTAGGTTAGTGTTATTATTAAAATCTTTATTAATTGTAATGATATTTTATTAGAAACTTGAAATAAAAACATTTAAAAATGAAGTATAATTACAAGGTAAGTTACTCGTATATTTTGAAAATTAAACATTTTTGATATGGATCTATAGATTGAAGAGAAATGGTCTTTTAATTATTAATGTCTTTTTGTGATTTCAGTTCCAAAACCTTTTAGGGACTGTATATAAAAGGGGAGACATCTTGTTTACAAACGATGGCAATTGTGTGATTAGTCCAGTTGGAAATAAAATCACCATTTATGATCTAAAACAGTAAGTAAATGCTGCAATGTAGCTATCGCTAGCGTACCATGATTGTTTTGTTTTCTATATATCATGCATATAATAAACTTACAATTGAATACCGGAAATAAAATAGGGTGTAAGTGCCAAAATTTTCGAAACGTATTTTTTACCGTAAATGTATTCTATGTGCCATCGCCAATAATCTAAAATAAGCATTAAGTGACTAGCATATATTTTTTGCTTGGTTTTTACATCTTTTAATAAAGGCGGAGGAGCGGGACGCATAGCACATTGTTATATAAAAGGGTTTAAGTCCCTGCCAGCGTGCCGCCAATGTTATGGAAATGGTGGACATAGCACCTGTTGTTGTTACCGGTTCGGGAAGAGAAAGGCGTTGCGAAGCTATTTTAAATAGAATAGTATGAATAATGTTTTATTGCTTTCATTATTTTTACTTGGTATTTTAATATGATGACTCAAAGAATTGGTAACTTTGTTGTTTTTGGTTATTTACTTATGTAATATCACGTCACTAGTCTTTGTGTGTCTAAAACTTTAAATGTCCAAAGCGCCAATTTACCGAAACAAATATTAGAACTTAGATCTCTATTTAAAACATAATGCATGGCACTTAGAGCCTTATTTAAGTTAGTTAGAATTGGAGTTAGGGTTTTCTATATATTGTCAATTAAAATGTAATTTTGTTGTAGTAATTGATAAGTAAAATAATTTGTTTTTTCTACACAAAGAGATTTTATCGTAGTATAAGTATTTCCCTCAAAAAAATAAACAAAATTTATTCGGAAGATTTTTGATCAACAATTCCTCCACATTTTGTTTTTGGCACTTACACCCTATTTTATTTCCGGTATTCAATTATGATTGATAAATCTTAATGTTATTGACTGAATTACAGTAAAAATTAGGTAGTCTGGAAGAAACTGCTTTCAGCGGTAAGACCACCTGTTTGTACAGGTTCAAAGATTCAAAGATTCAAAGACTGGTTCTTATATTGTTTTATTTTAAATTGTAATCTAGTTTCTATAAAAAATAAAATAAATAAAATAAGCCTTTATTCAGACATTTACATTTTGTTTCTTTTACATATATATACTTCATACATTAATTATTCTTCTTAACTATACCTGATTGCCTTATGGCAAAGGCCTCCCCTAAACTCTCCCACAATTGTCTATCCATAGCCTTCCTGCTCCATGTTGTACCTGCTATTGCTTTTATCTCGTCCTCCCATCTTTTCTTTTGCCTTCCTTGTCTTCTTTTTCCTTCTCGTGGGTACCATATAGTGACGTCTTTGGCCCATTTGTTTTTTCTATTCCTTATAATATGTCCTATCCACTTCCACTTTAGCCTCTTGACTGTATATGTCACATCTGTTACCCCAGTTTTTGTCCGTATTTCTGTCAGTTTAATTTTTTGTTTTAGTTTGACGCTTAACATACTCCTTTCTATGCTATTCTGACATACCTGTAGAGATTTACGTTGTTTTTCCATTAGTGCCCATGTCTGGCAGCCATATGTCATGCATGGCAGTATGCATGTGTTAAAACTTTTCTCCAAAAGTTTTCAACATTACAAATGATTTCTAATTTCTTATTTAATTCTTTTATAATTTTTGGGCACTTTTAGACTCGTACATTTAGCACATAAAAAAATGTTCAATAAAGAGAGTTTAAAATACAAAGCGTATGACGTCACACTATTGCGGACAGTGTTTTCGGCGCCATTTAAGAGGCGTATTTTTCAATAAACATTTTTATGGGTTTCTACTGTGTAAAATATTAAAATATTAGTTTTTTTTTGTGAAAATGAATGATAAAGAAGCGATTAGCATGAGGAAAAAAAATTAGGTCAAGTAGCCTATTAAATGTCTTAAATATTGTGTCATCACTATGCTAATTTTATATGTACATATAGGAGTTAAAATTAACTAATACAAAGTTAATAGAATGCTAAAATTTTTAATGATATTTTATTACTAAAGACTATTATTAAGTAGAGACTTAGTAATATTAAAGAAGACTGTACAGAGGTACAGTCTTCTTTAATATTATTATTGACTTTAGTTTATTATAGTATAAAGTATAATTTACACAGAGCCACTACTGGCTGCCAATAAGACTGGCAGCCAGTATTGGCAAGCCAATACTGGCTGCCACTATTGGCTTGCCAATCATTCTCCAAGACTCATTTGATGGAGTTTGATATTTGGGATACGAAATCTAGAGAGGCCATGAGGAATGCCATTCCTCATGGTCCTATTTAATCCTTCGATCGCGGATTCTTGGAAATCTATTGTTATTCTATTGAGTATTGTTGTCGCGGTCACCGGTGTCCTTATGGGGCTTGATGGGTTAAAGATGACCTAGATGATCTAGGCTGCTTTTATAATGGCGATATGAAAGGCTTCTGCGAGATTCCCCTAAACGCACATGAAGTTGTGCAACACAGCTGGTAGGTATTTAATAAACGCAAAAAATATTTACAGCCGAAGGGGTATATGCCGCGTGTGAACAGTTTTTCAAGCCAGGCCAAACTGTTCACACGCGGCATATGCCAAGCCAATACTAGCTGCCAGTCTTATTGGCAGCCAGTACTGGCTCTGTGTAAATTATACTTAAAGCATGATTGGTATTTTGTTTTCAGGAACAAAAGCAACACATTGGCAATAGAAAGCCACTTCAACTACACAGCCATTGATGTATCACCAAATGGATCAGTTTTGCTTGCAATCAATGAAAGTATGTATAAAGTGTGTCTGTCTGTTACCTATTCATGCTTAAACCGCTGAACCGATTTTTGTGAAATTTGGTATGGAGATACTTTGTGTCCCGAGTTTGGTGCGACAGATCATGTGTCATCTATTTTTTATATTAAGTTATACAGTTTATTATTTCACAATTGAACTATAGTAGGCAAAATCTATTTTGACTGAAGTAACAATAAAATTTATGGTTCCCGCATGATACAAATTTTAGTGCAAAGGATCATGTGTCATCTACTTTTTATATTTAAGTTACACAGTTCATTAATTCACAATTGAACTATAGTAGGCAAAATCTATTTTGACTGAAGTAACAATTTTTTTTTCAGAGGGTGAAGCACAGATGATAAGTCTCCTAACGTGTACTGTCATACACAGGTATAAGTTCAAGCAGGAGGTGAATGCTGTAAGGTTCTGCCCTGATGGAAGACATTTTGCAGCATGTTGTGACGATACAGGTAACTTTGTGATCTTTTATTCCCTTTTAAAAATGGCCTTAGGGCATTATCACACTGGCGCCAAACACTAGATCATAGGCGTTTAATCGAGAATGCGCCGCGTAACTGCACTACCTGTAATCCTTTTGTGTGATAAGACTGATAAGTGATAACTTAAGGCCCTTAGAGATGAAGTTATATTAGAAACATTGCACAGTCTTTAGCCTTTAATAAAAGGGAGTGGAAATAAACGAAACTTGTACTTACTATATGATGTTCTATAATAGAATAATAATAGAATATACGTAGAATCTATATCTTACACACGCAACACTTTTGTGACAGTAAAACATATTCCTGTTAGGAAACTAGTGTAATCCTAAACTGTACTTTTGTGTATATCATAATATGAGGGTAAAAGTTATGGAAAATATCACTCCTCCAAGTTGGTAAAATGTGTGCTCCCCGCCCCCCACTCTCACTTCTAAAATAGGGACATGATAAGTCTAAAAAATATATGATGTACATTACTGTAAAAACTACCAGCGAAAATTGGTTTGAATAAGATCTAGCAGTTTTTTTATACGTCATAAATGGTAAACCTTAATTTAACTTTAAACCTTCAGGCCCCGCGCGAGCATCGGGGATCGCGAGAACAAAAGAATACAATGGGAATTCCTAGAACCTCCGATCGAAGGATTAATAAATCAACTGAAATATAAAAATATGTAAATCAAAAACCTTTTCATTTCATAAAAATAAACCTTATTACTCCTGCGGAACCCTTCATGGGCGAGTCCAACTCGCACTTGGCCGATTTTTACCAATTATACCAATAGGCAATAACCATGTTTTGTATTATTTTCCGTAACATACCTACCTACTTCATTTAAAAATCTCTTATCACTTCTGTCTGTTTTTCCAGTTTTCATAATGACTGCACCCTGCAGTTTCACTGGTGAATTTCGATCTTTCGTCATGAAAAGGGTCTTCAAGAAGGCGCGTGATGACGTCACATGCTTAGACTGGTCTAGCTGCGGAAAACTGTTAGCTGTGGGCTCCAAGGACACTACTACCAAAATATACACAATTGACTACTTAGACAACCTGAATATGTATGCATTGAGCGGTCATACCGATAAGATTGTTGGTGTGTTCTTCGAGAAGAAAAGTTTGGACCTTATATCAGTCAGTCGGAATGGTCAAGTGTGTTTATGGGAAGCGAGTTTAGATATGGATGATCTAGTTACATCTGAAGTCCAAATATCTCATAAGAAGAGAAGAAAACTGCAGAAGGAGGCAGAGGAGTTGGAAGAAGATGAAGTTGATGAGAAAAATGTTATAGAAAAGGATAAGGAATACGTAAGTTTTATATAAATTATAAATATAGCTTCGGCCCGCAGCTTCGTCCATGTAAACTTAGATCCTGTATTTTATTCCCCAACAGAATTCGAAAAATCCTTGTTTTCAAAAGTATCACAAAACCACAATCCTTATCTGTCTGGCTTTGTGTAAGCAAAAGATTTTATTTATTTTCAGAGTAGATCCAGTAATTCCCTTCTACAACGCCAAAAACTTGTACAGTTTACCTCATGAAATTACTAGTAGATATGTAAAAATTTTATTACAACAGTCAAGAATTTTCGGTAACAAAAATTATGATGAATGAAGAAGTACTCTTTGAATTAAACCCTTTTTTCAGGAAAGCGACGAAGAAATGGAAGAGGAGAAGAAAGTGGAAGAAGCGAAGAAGTTGGCGTACAAGAAGCTAGGGCGGTGGTACATTGGCGACGCGATACGTAACGCCAGCCATAAGGTCAAGCTCACCGCAGCCGCTTATCATAAGAACACAAAATTATTGGTTACCGGTAAGTATGACAGTCTGTCAATGAGGGTGTTTGAGATTCTTTTTGCCCCCAGGTGCCTTTCTAAATTTGTATGACAGATTTGCAAGATGTCTCACGCAATTGAAGTTGTCAAATCCATACAAATTTAGAAATTGATCTACGCGTCGCGTTGCGGTGTGAATTGACCATTAGGGTCTATTGTGTCAAATAGGCATATTATCGTGACACATGGCAGCTATAATAAATATAAAAAAATAGTGACATAAAAGCAGTTTGACACGATAAACCCTAGGCTACATTGCGGCACCCTGGTGGCAAATAGAATCTTTTGTGCTGCAGAAGCGAGCTATACGTTCAATTTATAAAATGTCAGCTTTTGAATCTCTAAGAGAAAAGCTTAAAGAAATTGGTATTCTAACTGTTGCTTGTCAATACATTTTGGATAATGTATTATATTATATGTTAGAAATAATCTTAGTAAATTTACAACCAAAAGTGACAGTCACGGAAGAAACACTAGAAATAAGTACAAACTAGAAATACCGGTGATCAGACTTAGTAAAGTTAGTAAATCTTTTAAAGGTCAATGTGTACGCCTTTACAATAAAATCCCAGAAAACGTTCAAAATCTTTCCATTAATAAATTTAAAAAGTAGTCAAAGAACGTTTGTGTGCCAAAGCCTATTATAAGGTCAATGATTTCATAAACGATGGCACATACTGGGAGTAGGATTGCTGCTTGCAAGGCTGCTTCTACATTATTTTATGACTTACAATTATTATGTATGTATGTTGACATTGTATAATTTTAAGTTACAGCATTGTAAACTTTATTTCAAAAGATTAATTTTTTTCTCACTTTTTTGGTAAATAAAGTGGGCCCCGTGCGAGTTTCTTACGCCGGTTCTTCTCGCCGGGTTAGTTCCCGAACCGGTGGTAGGCATCATGTAGACTTTCAGAAAATATTTGCAAAAAATTCTGAATAAAAAATTTTGCGTTTGAGTTTGAATCACAAACACCCTCATTTACAAGTACAAGGTACAAGTTGGAAGCCGACTATATGAAGCGGCAGCAGACGACGTGTCCAGCCTTGTGCACAAGTGCGTACGTGCCTATGTACGTGTATGGGTGTGTACTATCAGAGAAATTGATTTATAAGCACATAGGGGACCTCCGTCATTTGGTCGCGTACCGAGCCAGAGACAGATCACAAGTCACAACTAATATTGATTTGACATAACCCAACCAAATTACAAAGGTCTGCCATCTGCTTATGAATTTCTCAGATGGAACATACATTATTGGCATAATATTAAGTATATCATTATCTTTTTTTTAACGTACTATTTGCGCTATAACTTATTATTCGTAGCGCTATAAGCTATAAAAGGCAAGTGACAACTAAAGAAAGAAAGAAGACGATCTATTTATCTTTTGCATTTTTTAATACAAGTATTGTAATAGTTCATTAAGTTGTAACATAATTTTTTTCAGGTTTCTCAAACGGTATATTCTTCCTCCACGAAATGCCTGATGTGAATCTAATACACACACTGAGTATATCGGAACACCGGATAAGCAGTATAGCTATATCGGATCAGGGTGATTGGATAGCATTTGGATGTCCTAATATAGGGCAGCTGTTGGTCTGGGAGTGGCAGAGTAAGTTATAACTTAAAAGTTCTAAATAAAAGTAGCCCCTTTACTTTTGCTATCAGTAGAATCGAGATAGCAATATACCTACTCGTATGTGAGTGAAACAAGTAGCGATAGGACAATATACATACATACGAACACTTTTAATTAAAAATTGTGCCTTCAAATGTTACATTATAAAGTTCATTAACACATAATAGAAAAATATAATATGTGCTCACTGCTCAATTTGAGTTATATTTCTTAAAACTTGGTTTTGCCTTAATATTTTAAAATCACGTACTGTACTTAGCTACTAAAATCAGACAAAATATAAGTATTTTTATAACACGTGAACAAATTATATAAAAGAGCGACCGACATATAGATGACTCAAATTACTTTTAATTAAAAAAAAACTGGTTGCACTCCGGGAGTGCCGGCAGAAGTGAAAACTTGATTATTAACGTTGTGCATTTTTTTAACCCATTTTTTAAGAATATCGATTTTTAAAAAATCGTCAATCAAGTTGTTTCGATCAAGTTTCGATCAAGTTTCGATCAAGGTTTCGATCAAGGTTTCGATCAAGGTTTCGATCAAGTTTCGATCAAGTTTCGATCAAGGTTTCGATCAAGGTTTCGATCAAGTTTCGATCAAGTTTCGATCAAGTTTCGATCAAGTTTCGATCAAGTTTCGATCAAGTTTCGATCAAGTTTCGATCAAATTTCGATTAAGCTTCGATCAAGTTTCGATCAAGGTTTCGATCAAGTTTCGATCAAGTTTCGATCAAGGTTTCGATCAAGTTTCGATCAAGTTTCGATCAAGTTTCGATCAAGTTTCGATCAAGTTTCGATCAAGTTTCGATCAAGTTTCGATCAAGTTTCGATCAAGGTTTCAATTAAGGTTTCGATCAAGTTTCGATCAAGTTTCGATCAGGTTTCGATCAAGGTTTCGATCAAGTTTCGATCAAGTTTCGATCAAGTTTCGATCAAGTTTCGATCAAGTTTCGATCAAGTTTCGATCAAGTTTCGATCAAGTTTCGATCAAGTTTCGATCAAATTTCGATTAAGCTTCGATCAAGTTTCGATCAAGGTTTCGATCAAGTTTCGATCAAGGTTTCGATCAAGTTTCGATCAAGTTTCGATCAAGTTTCGATCAAGTTTCGATCAAGTTTCGATCAAGTTTCGATCAAGTTTCGATCAAGGTTTCGATCAAGTTTCGATCAAGTTTCGATCAAGTTTCGATCAAGTTTCGATCAAGTTTCGATCAAGTTTCGATCAAGTTTCAAATTGAGTTCGAGTTCGAGTTCGAGTTCGACACAAAACAATACTCTCCAACCGTCTTACGCGTTTTGTATGGTTTTTCGATCAACACGAAAATCTATCGCGAGTTTCACAGTTTTTACCCATCCCACAAGTGCTCAACGCCGCTAAAGAAGTTTTCACTTCAAAAATCTTTTCTTGTACCATAATATATTATTCAAATCAGAAATAAGAATAAGAATAAAAACGTTTATTTGCAAAAACATGGTCAATGACAATAACATTCTTATTCTGTATTTTTAGGTGAGCAGTACGTAATGAAGCAGCAAGGTCATTCGTTAGACATGACCTGTCTCGCTTATTCCCCGGACGGACTATACATAGTCACGGGAGGGTACGACGGAAAGGTCAAAGTCTGGAATACGACCTCAGGGTTCTGTTTCGTGACTTTCAGCGAACATAAGTCTTCGGTGACGAGTATAGTGTTCAGCCCGAACAAAAAGTTCTTCGTGTCCGCGTCGCTAGATGGCACTGTGCGGTGTTATGATTTGACAAGGTGAGAACAAAACGGCGGATGACACAAAATGGCGGATTGTCTCATTTATACTATGTATATACATATCTGTATACAAGGTGTAATAAAACAAAGGGATACTACTTTAGGATGTGTTATCACGTCTTATAAAGTGTTAACTGTAAAAGTAGCGGCGCTGAAAGAGTTACTTTTGTGTTTCCATGAGAAATTATCCAACGTAATGAATTTGCCCATACAGTAATAAATAACTCTTTCAGAACTACTATTTTCATAGTGAACTCTGTGTAAGGGACACATAATATACACCCTAAACGTAGAGCACTGTTACTCTTACAGTGAACTCTATATAAATAAAGGACACAAGGTATGTGTTCTTTATTTATTCCGCGTGAAAACACAATAATTTCATCACCCTGTATAAGGGACACGTATACACCCTAAAGTATTGTTAGTATATTAGTTTTTCTTGCTGCCTACCTCATAGTACTCACCGAAATATACTTCCAGGTACCGTAACTTCCGTACTCTGACGTCACCAAGTCTGGTACAGTTCGGATGTGTAGCGTTAGACGCTAGCAGCGAGCTTTGCGCCGCGGGAGGCACCGACGTCTTCGATATATACGTGTGGTCCGCCAAGTTCGGAAGACTGCTGGAGGTAAGCTGCCGCTAGTAATCCGATATGTACTATCAGAGAAGTTGATTCCTAGGCGGATGGGGGAAATCACGTGTACCGGTTACCACACTCCGCCGCCCGCGCCTCCCGCCGCCGCGCCGCGCTCTGTCGTGCGAGCGGATCGGCGTGATACCAGGTTGGAAATTATAGAGAAATTGCGCCGCGTTCACGAATACCAAAGATGATGAACGAAAATTTATTATATTGCCATTCTTTTGAAGACATTATGTAACTACACAATATAAGCTGAGGTCCTAGGAAAAATACGTAACGATTCGATGAGTTTTTAATATAAAACAAGTGTGCGGAAAGCATGTCGTTAATGGCGTAAAAATTGATGAAATGTTATCGTTTATATTTTTTAGTGTGTAAATATTTTGTAGTAAATTTTTGTTCAGGAACCTAGGTAATTACTATTTTAAGCTGAAAAATAACTCCAAACATGTTAAATATTTTCGTTTGGGAAATGATTTTCGTATTACGTTTGTATGAGAATTTCGATGATACCCGTAGTCAAACCGATCAGACCAATCACAGCTAACATAGAATTGACATGATCCGACCAAATGATGTTGGTCTATCAACAGCGTTGCCAGATTTTTTTTGTGCCAAGTCGGGACTTTGGAACTTTTTGAGTGAAAAAGCGGGATTCTTCAGTCAAAAGCAGGACAAAGTAAAAAAAAAATCGGCCAAGTGCGTGTATTGTTGTAGAGCAAAAATAGGCCAAAAATTGTGTTTTTTGTATGGGAGGGGGCTCCCATACAAAAAACACAATTTTTGGCAATTTTTATTTTATTTAAATATTATTACTAATTATTAAAGTACACATATATTTAAGGCCTTTGTGAAAATTTCAAGTGCCTACCTATTGTCATCATTGATACCGACCAAAAAATGTTTGAAAAATCACGTTTATTGTAATGGAGCCCCCCTTAAATATTTACTTAATTTTGTTTTTAGTATTTTTTGTTATAGCGGCAACAGAAATGCATAATCTGTGAAAATTTCAACTCAATAGCTATTACCGTTTTTGAGTTACAGCCTGGAGACAGACGGACAGACGGACAGACATCGAAGTCTCAGTAATAGGGTCCCGTTTTTACCCTTTGGGTACGGAACCCTAAAAAAGAAGTATAAAATCAAAAGTTTTTTAATTTTTTATCTTTTTTGCGTTAAAATAACGTTAACGTCACAATAGAATATAGGAAAAGTAGCCAAAGAAAATCCATCCCTCTACATCCACCTTCATTACCTACGCACCTTTCTTTCTCAGCACGCTGCACGTACGTTTCGGGCTTTCCCCGAAAAGCGGGACTGAGCCTGTCCCGCGCGGGACATTTAATTTTGATGAAAAAATCGGGACGTCCCGCCAAAATCGGGACGTCTGGCAACGCTGTCTATCAACTGCCTAGGAATCAATTTCCTCGATGGTACCATCGAATAAATTGATTCATAGGCAGTAGGCATAGGCAGTTACACCTAAAGTATAATTTACACAGAGCCACTACTGGCTGCCAATAAGACTGGCAGCCAGTATTGGCTTGGCATATGCCGCGTGTGAACAGTTTGGCCTGGCTTGAAAAACTGTTCACACGCGGCATATACCAAGCCAATACTGGCTGCCAGTCTTATTGGCAGCCAGTACTGGCTCTGTGTAAATTATACTTACAGTACCCGGCGATAAATATTGCACATCGACCTTTGGAAAGTGACAGTCGGCTAATTTCGGTTTTGTAGAGCGTTATCTCTTACGCACGAAACACAAAAAGTCCGGTATATATTAGGAGCTGTTAAAAAACCATAATTATTAAATGGTCTGCTTCTTTTGACAATTTTATTATTCTTTGTATAAAAATTAAAATACACCTTTTCTATAAGTTATGGCTTTAGGTTCGGGTAAAATAAAATAAAAAAGCGTATTCAAATTATGTTTACGTATATTTTAATTCTTTTGGAAAATTACAGCTGTAGCAAATTTAGGGGTGTTAACAAACTCTAGATATATATTTTAAAGTGGACGCGACTGCACTCTATTGAATTTGAACAACGACTGACATAATGTCAAATAGGTGTGTGCTACAAAGATAACGCTCTATGAAACCGAAACTAGCCGATTGTCTCTTTCCAAAGGTCGATGTGCAATATTTATTGCCGGGTATTGTAAGTGATTTGGTCGGATTATGTCAACTTAATGTAAGTCGTCATCTGTCGGCTGGGCTTGACAACACGCGACCAAAATACGTAGGCCCGCCATCTGCTTATGAATCAACTTCTCTGATAGTACTTGACTCTGGTAGAGGTATGCTTTATATGACGCCATCTTAAAAATCTATATACTGTAGGTTCTGGTAGAGGTGTGTTGTAATTTGACGCTGTATTATTATAAATTCGGTATATTCTTGGCTCTGGTAGAGGAATGCCGTAATATGGCATCATCTTGTAATCTGAGATATGCTTAATGTAGCGCCATTTTAGAATCTGACATACCCTTGGCTTTGGTATGCCATAATGTGGCTCTATCTTAGAATCTGACAGTAAATGAATCCATATCTATACTAATTTATAAGAAGGTTTGTCTGTCTGTTGCCTCTTCAGGCCCAAACCGCTCAACCGAATTTTCTGAAATTTAGTATGGAGATACTTCGAGTCCTGAGAAAGGACACAAGATAGTTTTTATCCCGGAAAAATGTACGGTTCCCGCGCGATAAAAGAATTTTGGCGCAATGAAGTTGCGGACATCATCTAGTATAAAGCTTAGAACAAACCTACGCGTCAGTGACGTGGGACACGGTACGCGGTACGGGAGCGTCTGCAACGTGAAACTGGCCGTGCACACCTGCGCGACTACTAATATCATGATCATAGAGAAAAATAATACACCGGGCAATCACATGGCAATCACGATTCATGACACAATCTATCAAAACGTAAACGAATCAAAAAATCATAAATTAAAGAGTAGTACAAAATAATATAAAAAAGGTTTTAAAAAAGAAGTCTAGTTATGTAAATTTCAAAACACGCGTCTGACAACTTGACGCGCACGTTCCGCTTGCCGACTCGAACATCCCGCGTCGCGGTCGTGCAGGTGTGCGCAGCGCCATAACATTACATGGGCAGCGTCCGCCGCGCGGTAGACGCTACCGCTTCGCAGTCGCTTTGGTCGCGTAGGTTAAGCCTCAGCTTATTATGACAATGAATGACAAGAACAAAGTCTAAACCAATAATTGTATGTAGTAATTTAATTTCCCTTATTAGGTTTTATCCGGGCACACCGCACCAGTATCTTCTCTGGCCTTCAGCCCAGTAGTGTCTAGCTCCCGACTTGCGTCCGCGTCCTGGGACAGGACGGTCCGGCTGTGGGAGTGCGTGGAGGCGAGTTCCGACTGCGAGACGATACAGCTGACGGCCGATGCGCTGCAGGTGGTCTTCCGACCAGACGGCGAGCAGGTGAGATGGAGATAGTGTGGGAAAGAGATAGCATTGTTTATTTGAAGGTAAATAAGAATGAAGGTGGTGAACGAGATAGGCATGTGGGAGCGAGATAGTACGAAGCTTGCGTGTTTCACTTATGGTGAGAACCATAAGAGCTTTGGAATCTATAATGTATATTTAAAGCTAGTTTTAGTCCATCACGCCTTTGGAAATTTTGAAGTAAAATGAGTTTGAGATTCGCCGCTACACATCGAGATTACAAGCAATAGGGGAGTTGACAGTATGTTTAAAATTTTAAAATAATTATTAAATCGTATATGATGTATTGATAAAAACTCTAAAACAATACAAATAACGAAAAAATAATCATTGATTTATTTTATTTTACATTGAAAAAAATTGTATTTATTAACTGTAAGTAACGTGATTGAAAACGCCAATCTGAAGCAGTGACGTCATCGTTCAGTGTTAAACAAAATTGACAGTTGTTAGGTTAAAGTTTAGACATTTACTCACTTTTGCTCTGTCTACGCTTGTTTCATGAACGATGACGTCACACGTGATCACGTGACCATAATGCCGCGTTTTTGTGACATATTTTCAATTCAGTATTTAAAATAATTTTTAACTCATTCTAGGGCATAATAATGAATAAAATATTAATTTACAGGTATTATTGTAAACAACTGAAGCGCTTAAAACTATTTTTAAAAAGTTGTCAACTCCCCTATTGTGTGTAACGATTTATTTAAACAACTTTTACTCTGCGCTTATTTATTCATTTATCAAAAATCAATATCGATTGAGTTGAAAACATTACAATACGACTTTGTTTATGTCCTTTTTATTACTGTATTGTAGTCGTAAATAATGAGATACATTTTATATCTTCTCTATCACATCTGTTGTGTAGCAATATCATGGTGTGGGGGTTTGGCTAATAAAACCAAAAATGTGTTCCCGAGTGTAAAGATTTTGATAACTGACCCACATAAGTTTGATATGCTATAAAGGTGCTATGAGAGCACGCGCGGTGCTTGCTAATTATGAACACGTACTGCCGTTATACTGTCGGTAAAAATGCATAGTGAAGTGAAAAATGCTACAGTGTGATTTATGACACCGTACACATGGTAATGGTACGTTTCAGATAGCTGTATCCACGTTGGACGGCCACATAACGTTCTTCAGTCTGAACTGCGAGCAGATCGGCAGCATCGAAGGTCGGAACGACCTGGGCGCCGGCCGAGCCGACGCCGATCTAATCACGCCAGAGAAGATGTTGAAGACCAAGTGAGTGTGGTCTAATACCTCTTAAAAACAAGAGTATCAAAAAATTAAATAATATTTGTTATACCGGCAACAGAAGTACACAATCTGTGAAAATTTCATAAGCCTAGCTATAGCGGTTCTTGAGATACAGCCTGGAGACAGACATCGAAGTTTTTACCTAATACGTTTTTATTCTGGATTAAACTGAGAAGAACTTACTTTGACTTAGAAGAACCGGCGTAAGAAACTCAAAAGCACGGGGCAAGCAAAATATTTTACCGAAAAGATGGAAAATTATTCGTTAAAAATATATTTTTTTAATTTTTTATTTTTATTAAATAAGGGGGCAAACGAGAAAACGGGTCACCTGATGGTATGCAAATACCGTCGCCCATGGACACTCGCAACATCAGAAGAGCTGCAGGCGCATTGCCGGCCTTTTAAGAAGGAATACGCTCTCTTCTTGAAGGTTTGCAGGTCGTATAGGTCCGGACATACTGCCGGTGGCAGTTCTTCCAGAGTTTTACAGTGCGCGGCAGAAAGTTACGCGAAAACGCACGGTGGAAGACTGCCACTCATCAAGGTGATGAGGATGGTATGTTTTTCGCGTGGGACGATGGTGAAAAGTTGCAGGTGGTATGATTCCGAACAATTCCTCAGAGCACTCCCCGTGATACAACCGATAGAGGATGCAGAGTGAAGCTACATCTCGGCGTAATTCCAAGGGGTCCAAGCTGTTTGAAACACTAATACAAAAAAATATACATATTCCGTCCAATATTACGTCTTATTAACAAAAAGTAAATATTTAGAAGATATTTGGAAGAACTATGCATGGGGCCACCCTATTCCCAAGGTGTGCTGTCCACCCACATATTACGTCACGGCTCATGAGGAGGGTCATACCAAATATGACAATACAATATACAGCTGATCGCACATTAGTCAGCACAACAAACGCACCGCATAGTACACGCAATGCGACGCGTACGGTGCGGACAATTAATGTGCGAGGTTTCACATCATAACATACAACGAATTCTAGAATGCGGCGCTTCGGCGCGTGCTTGCTGATAAATCTCCGATCATCTTAATTCTAATCACGTTATCAATAGTACTCAAACCACCTTCACAGAGCGTTCACGTCCATCTGTTACTCTGCTGACGGCAGCTGCGTGCTCGGCGGCGGCAACTCCAAGCACGTGTGCCTGTACAGCGTCGCCGAGGCGGTGCTCATCCGGAAGTACGTCATCACGCAGAACCGCTCGCTCGACGCCGTCAATGTGAGTAGACGAGTTCGAAACTTCGAAGACCTCTGTGATCAGTTACTAGTTAGTACGTCAATACGAGTAGTACGTTGATGCTCAGGTACGTCGACACTCAAGCAGGACGCGGGTTTGAATCCCAACCAGATAAAAAAACTTTTTGAGGTGTCAAGGGACACCCGAATGGAACGGAGTTATTTCTTATGTTCAAAAAATCTGTACATAATACATATACTCAGAAAAAATATTAAAAAAAGCGCCATCTATTGACGCCCAGGAATACTAAGAACGCGTCGCTGTTTATTCTCAAAAAACGCCATCTAGTTGACGCACAGGAATACTATCAACGCCCTCTGCTCCTACCATGCAGGTACTAATAAAAAAAACGCCATCTGTTGACGCCCAGGAATACTAACAACGCGTCACTGTTTATTCTAAAAAAAACGCCATCTAGGTGAGGCACAGGAATACTATCAACGCGCAACGCTCTCTGCCCCTTAAACTAAAAGGTACTAATAAAAAAATGTCGTTACAATTTTTTTGGCCTAGCCCCCTTTCGCAACGCGCGAAAAGGAACTCCGTTCCAATAAGTGTTTCATAAGTAATAAATGCTCGTGTCGCAGTGTTCGTTTTCAACTATAACATATTATTGTACAGCTTACTAAGTGGGCCCCTAGATGATCAATTATTATTGTGCAATATCATTGATTAATAGTATTGAACAATTTATTTGACAAAAAGATTGAAAGGCGGGCGCGTTTAATATCAACCCTAGACGGTCCATAATATTGCAAATTACGTAATATTACTCAATAAAATTGATCGTCTAGGGACCCGCTTATACCAGCTTTATCGTTTTCATATTATATACTCTATAATATTATATTTCAGGACTACATAAACCGGCGGTTCCTGACGGAGTTCGGCAACATGGCGCTGGTGGAGGAGCGGGGGGAGCTGGAGGGGGGAAGCGTCAACATCCGGCTGCCCGGCGTTAAGGCGGGAGACATGGCCGACAGGAATGTTAAGCCGGAGGTAAACTTCAAATGTTTGTCTTTAAAGACTCAAAAGTTCTGTTCAGTGTCCTTGGATCCAATATACACGCATATTACTTACTAGATGACTCCCGCAACTCCGTTGCACCAAAACACAGGCGTCGCACGGGTATAAAATATATAGCCCAGAAAAAATGATTAAATCGATAGCCTATGATCCTTCACATGGTCTACTTCTTATCTGCTCCAGTAGTTCGCGAGATAAGCCCTTTCAAATAATTTCCCCCGTTTTTTCCACATTCTCCTATTAGTTTTAGCGTGATAAAATATAGACTATAGCCTTCCTCAATAAATGGGCTATCTAACACTGAAAGAATTTTTCAAATCGGACCAGTAGTTCCTGAGATTAGCGCGTTCAAGTTAGCCCTTTCAAATAATTTTCCCCGTTTTTTCCACATTTTCCTCTATTTCTTCGCTTCTATTAGTCTTAGCGTGATAAAATATAGCCTATAGCCTTCCTCGATAAATGGGCTATCTAACACTGAAAGAATCATCAAAATCCGTTGCGTAGTTTCAAAGATTAAAGGGAACAAAGGGGCATGAGGGGAAAAAAGCGACTTTGTTTTATAATATTATCCTTTATTTGTATTTCAGGTCCGTGTCCACTGCGTTCGGTTTTCGCCGACGGGTGAGAGTTTCGCCGTGGCGGCGACAGAGGGCCTGCTCATTTACAGCCAGAACGGAGTTGACGGTAGCTTCAGGTGAATTATTAAAAGTGCCTTACATAATACTGAAGTTGTAGACTAGGAGTCGGCGGCAACCAGACCGTCGTCATTTTATAAAAGTGAAAGTTCAGAAAAACTTAATGTTTTTACCCTTTGGAGTCTGTGTCTTTGAAATTCTTTTTGCCACCAGGTGCCGCTATGCAGCCTTAGGGTCTATAGTGTCAAAAAGGCATATTATCGTGACACATGACTGCTATATCGTGACATATGACAACAGTTTAACACGATATAACCTAAGGCTACATAGCGGCACCTGTCGGCAAATGGAATTTTTAACACCCTCATTATGGTAACATATTTTGGCTGAGGTCGCGTATAAAATGACGAATATCTGACTACCCCTGGCTCTAAGGCAATTAAATGATATTGTTTCATTCAAAAGGCTTGCTTGAATAACATCTTACAACTCTCTCTCAACAGGCCATACCGTCTAGAGAGCGGCAGCACTCCCGCCGCAGTGAAGTCCCGACTTCGGTCCGGTCAGTGGGGCGGAGCCCTATCCGGAGCCCTGCAGCTCAATGACCATGAGTTAGTGCGGGCATGCGTTGAGGCAGTCCCGCCGGGAGACAGTAAGTATTGGCACTTGGGTGACTTTGTCACGAGGATGACACTGATGACCTACCCTAGTTTCCATTAGGGCCATTTGCAATGATATTGATAAAGGGCCGTGCCATGAATAAGCTGTCACTATTGTGACACTTTGTGCAAGCTTGCTATCAGCGGGCTTGTAAGATCTGATGACAAATTGTCTTAAGGATAGTGCTAGTTTTAATATTGATAGAAGGCACTCCCTGAATATGTGCCTCTATTGTGACACGTTGTATAAGGCCCTAGTATACAAATGCGTGCATGCATCTAATGTCTAAAAGTGGATCTTCGCCGCGCGTAACCGCGACCGAGTAAAATTTAATAAAATCCCACTTTATGACATAGGCTATAGGTTTCATTTTCTACCGAAATTGCTCTAGCGATCCATGTCGCCTCATGCTTTGTAGTGCCGTAGAGTAAACGAAACTTATAGCCTATGTCATAAACTGGCTTTTTATTTGATTTCTTGTCGGTCGCGGTTACTCGTGGCAAAAATCAGAACGAGAACTTTTGTCCAAACTATTTATTACGCAATACATATTGTAAAATATTCCATATCTATTTCCAGTCGAACTAACCGTTACAAATCTAGAAGAGGACTACGCTCATCGTCTGCTCAACTCCATCGCCCGTCTTCTAGAAGATAGTAGACACCTCGAGCATTTACTTCTGTGGGTGAAATACCTGATAACGGGCAGAAAGAAAATACCAGCTAGCATTCTACTGGTGCTAGAGAAAGTGTTGACTGTGAAATACTCGCAGATTGGAAAAATGTGAGTATATTTTGTTTATGTACTACTATCAGAGAAGTTGATTCATTGGCGGTTAGGGTTTTTTTTTTTTTATTTTTTTTTTTTTTTTTTATTTTTTTTATTTCATTCAACCTACATAGTTTGGTCGCGTTACGTCAAACCCAGCCGTCAGATCACAGAATATTGAATTGACATTTATATAACCCTGACGACCTCTGTGGCTCAGTTGGTGAGCTGTTGGTAGCTCAAGCCGGGGGTCGCGGGTTCGAATCCCGCCGACGGAACAAAAAAGTTTTCAAAGTTCCTGGGTCATGGACGTGTATTAAATATGTGTAATGTGTATCATATAGTAAAAATCTTAAATATGTATATGTATAGTATAAAAGTATTAAATATATTTCCGTTGTCTGGTACCCGTAACACAAGTCCTTCAGGTCACGGGGCCAGACTGACGTGGTGTGAAGCGTCCATAGATATTATTATTATTATTAATCCGACCATATGTCGTAGGTCCGTCATCTGCCTAGGAATAGGATAGTACTATCAAAGAAGTTGATTCATAGGCAGATGGCGGACCTATGTCAATTGGTCGGATTATGTCAATTCAATGTTAGCTGTGATCGGTAGGATGGGTTTGTCATAAAGCGACCAAACTACGTAGGTCTCCCATCTGCCTATGAATCAACTTCTCTGATAGTACTTTTATAGTCTGTTCGAATTCATCTTGATCTTAATTAACCTACTTTAAAAGAGGAGAAGGGTTTTCAATTCGACCATACTCGTATAATAAATCATGTTTTTTATGTTTCTTCGCGGATAACTTCGTCGCTTATGAACCATTTTGATGATTCTTCCCCATACGATATTTTATCAAAATCGGATTAGCGTTCTGTTTAGTTCAGCTGAAGAGCCAAGAGGAAAATATAGACAGACCGACTTTCGCATTTCGTCGGATGGGCATGTAAAGTGGGTCCTGCGCCTGATCTCTCGCCGGTCGTGTCAGTCTGCCGTCCCACTGGGTTATGAGAGTAAAGGAATAGAGAGTGCTCTTGTGTACTGCGCACACACTTGGGCACTATAAAATTACTCCGTAGCTGGCCTGGTTTGAGTTAAACCGGCCACCGTCACCGATACCGGTGTGGGAGTTTTATTATTTTACTATAACATAGTAGATGTTGCCCGCGACTTCGTCCATAGAGTTTCTTACGCCTGTTCTTCTCGCCGGGTTAGTTCCCGAACCGGTGGTACTGGCACCAGTGTAGACCCGACGTTCAGAGAATATTTGAAAAATTTATTCTGAATAAAAAAAATTGAGTTTGAGTTTGACCATACCAAAAGAAAAACCCTGGTAACCGTATATTTTGCGATTGAATAAAGCCATTATCTTTTCTCGTAGTCCAATTATTTTTGCTGTATTTCATCAGAATCAAATGTAAAGATATAACATTGTAAATCAGTAAATGTAAATAATTTAAACAAATACAACATTCAATAAAAAATAATTCAATTTCATTATTTGTATAATTAATACAAATATTGGGTTAGCATGATCGTGATCGAGAATTGTAGATTGTAATGAAGTTTACAAATCGTGGTATAAACATGTTTTGTTAACGTGATTTTTCATTTATGTCTTCAAGAAATATACGAGGGCTGCTATTTATGTATCCGGAACTGGCCACTTACAAGAACAATATTTAAAAAGTAATTACAACATTTGAAAATAGAACTCTTTCGTTGAAGAATACATTTTGTTTCATGTGACTGTCAATTATTTTTCCATTGTGGCGTCATTTTGAAAATTGCGTGTCTTCATTTGCCATGGATTTAACGCGTGAACATTTTCGTGCAATGATTTACTACGATTTTCGGCGTGGGCTAAATCAACAACAGTGCTTTATTCAACTCACCGCAACTTTTGGAGATGAAGCACCATCAAAAACCACTTTATCACTGGTACAGTGAGTTTAATCGTGGGCGGTCTATGCTCACGGATGAAAATAAAGAAGGTCGCCCAAAAACAGCTGTTGTCCCACAAAATATAGATGCTGTGCGGGAACTAATAATGCGTGATCGTCATGTTACATATCGCGAGATAGAGGCGTCCTTAGGCATAAGTATGACGAGCATACATAAGATATTACACGAACATTTGGCTGTAAAAAAAATATGTTCGCGTTGGATTCCGCACAACTTGACAATCGATCAAAAACGGGCTCGTGTCGATTGGTGCAAAAAAATGATAAAAAAATACAACCGTGGTACGTCAAAAGTCGTTTATAATATCTACACAGGTGATGAATCTTGGATCTATGCATATGACCCCGAAACTAAACAACAGTCAACGGTGTGGGTGTTCCAAGATGAGCCGAAACCAACAAAAGTTACTCGTGCAAAAAGTACTTTGAAGCAAATGGTCGCCTGTTTTTTTGGAATTAATGGACATGTGACTACAGTGCCATTAGAGAATCGTAAAACGGTTAATTCTGAATGGTATACGACCATTTGTTTACCAGAAGTCTTTGAAGAAATAAGAAAGGACAACCGACAACGCAGAATCATATTACATCACGACAATGCTAGCTGTCACACCTCAGCTGAAACAACTCAGTTTTTGGAGGGTCAAAAGATCGAATTGACTGGTCATCCGCCGTACAGCCCTGATTTGGCACCTAACGATTTCTTTTTATTTCCATACGCGAAGAACAAATTACGTGGTCAACGTTTTTCGAGCCGCGAAGAGGCTGTTGATGCGTTCAAAATGCACGTTTTGGAGATACCTCAATCAGAATGGAAAAAAGTGCTATGAAAATTGGTTCCAGCGTATGCAAAAGTGTGTCGATCATCGCGGCGAATATTTTGAAAAGCAATAAAACCATATTAAATGATATATGTTTGTTTCTTTTTTTAATTCCGGATACATAAATAGCAGCCCTCGTATTATATCTATAGTACTAATAATTATTAATAGGCTAGTTGCCTATTTTCTTCTTAATGGTAACTAAAGTAACTCTCAAAAATAAAGACATCGGTGAAAGAATGACTCTGATATCATAAAAACTCTCAACAATTCGAAAATCACATAAAATAAACCTTCAATAAAAAATCGGCCAAGTTCGAGTCGGACTCGCGCACGAAGGGTTCCGTACCGTTAGTGTAAGTACTCACATACAGTTTTGCTCGATCGAGCAATCACGTAGAGTAAAAACCACGGCTCGGGCTTTCGTCCACACATTCAGCATTGCTCGATAGTTTTACTCCAGTTCGAAGGAAATTAGCTACCAATAATAAAAACTAGTGTCAAAAAATTTGTCAAGCCGGCTCGATTCGAGCCTTCAAACTGGCTCGATGCGAGCCTTCGAGCTGTGAGTTTTGCGGTCCACACGGTGGTTTTTGCTCGATTTCGAGTAAAATTATCGAGCAAAACCGTATGTGAGTACTTAGCATTATAGAGAGAAAATAGGCCAAAAGTTGTGTTTTTGTATGGGAGCCCCCTTAAATTTTTATTTTATTTTATTCTTAATTATTAAAGTACACATAAAATTGAGTATTCTGTGAAAATTTCAACTGCCTGCCTGTTGTCATTATTGATATCCAGCAAAAAAAGGCCAAAAACATCACGATTGTTGTATGGGAGCTCCCCTTAAATATTTATTTTATTTTATTTTCAGTATTAATTGTTGTTTTAGCGGCAACAGATATAAGTACATAATCTGTGAAAATTTCAGAACTCTATCTATAGCCGCGGTTCTTGAGATACAGCCTGGAGACAGACAGACGGACAGATAGACGGACAAATAACGAAGTCTTAGTAATAGGGTCCCGTTTTTACCCTTTGGGTACGGAACCCTAAAAACGCTCCATACAAAATGACGGTGGGCTATGACGTCACTAGTCACTACTCTCTCGTACCTACGTCTTATTATGCTACGTTTTGATGCTTGCCGAGCCACGGCAAGCCTCCACAAGCCCGAGCGTGAAAACAGGTAAAATGGCTTGGCTTGCGTGAGCTTGCGGACGCTTGTAGACGATCGGGAGTAGTGTCGGTTTTTGGACAGAGATCAAAGGGCATTTGCGGCAAACGTTTGCGACGTGTTCACACGTTGGCTCGCGCTTAGTAGCCGCTGTGATCTCGCGACGAACGCACGTCATGCACAAAATGAGTGGCTGGTCGAACGAAGAGAGTTTATCGTTTTTGGAATATTACCAAACCGAAACGTGTATCTGGAACCCCAGGGATGTTAACCATAAAGATATAAAATTCATTTGTTTATTAATTTATTTTAACCGACTTCAAAAAAGGAGGTTATCAATTCGACCCGTATGTATGTAATATTTCCAGAATTGCCCAATTTCCGTATATGTTAGTCTATATCAGCGTCTGAACAAATGTGCCAAATTTCAAAAGTTTATGTACATGTATGTATGTATGTTTTTGTGTTCGCATATCTCCGGAACTACAAGTCCGATTTGAGTTTTTTTTTTTATTATACTAGGTATTGTTTAACTTAGGGAACAGTGCAAGTTTCATCAAAATCGGTTCAGTAGTTTTTGAGATAGGGAATTTTAATTCTCAATGACGTACAATTTTGAAGTCGGTTTTATCTTTTTAATTAATAGAATATTATATTATGTGATGATACTTTTGGTTATAAGAGCATTAAAAATAATAGGAAACCAAACGTAATAGCCGACACAAGTTCGGTGTCCGCCATGCTTGGATGTACGTAATACACTGACGCGTTCACGAGCGTGAAAACGACTTACAAATGCAAAGCGAGATTTGTGGAGGCTTGTGGCTTGTGGAGGCTTGCCGTGGCTCGGCAAGCATCAAAATGTAGCATTATAGTCCGCGCGGAACTAGTTGGCCGCGCCTTAGGTAGGGACGGGGGTGAGGGGGCGGGTTGCTTGCTGCTGGCAATGCACATGAGATTAGACAGTGACGACCAATCTCAAGATATCGTGAACAATAATATTATTTAATTATTGAAAAGAATAAATAAAAGACAATTGATCAGTTTTATATCCTAAACTATTGACATCGGCTTTCCGTTTTTTAAAAACGTATTAACGCACTTTAAATATTATTTCCTTAGATTATCTTTTTATCGGCGGACTCATCTTGCTATTGCAATCTCTTGTGCGTTTTGTCTAAACTAGCCAGAACTGTCAAAATCAAGCGCCCCCGCCTCTCCGTCCCACCGCTCACATACCTAAGGCGCGGCCAACTAGTTCCGCGCGGACTATAATGGTTGGTTTAGACTTTAGAGACATTATTCCATACATTAATGAGACTTATTAGTTATTAGTTATTATTATTAAAATAGTTTTACCTTTTGCTGTACCTTAATTCGATTTGGTTACCGAATTACATAAGACAAACTGCAAACAATACATCTTCCCTATCTGATAAGGTCAAGAGTGAGATAAAGATAAACCACAGATAAACCGGGTAGATTTGATTAACAAGTACCTATACCTAAGATAAGTACCTACTATAATCTTTACGGCAGATGCCGTAAAGATTATAGTAGGTACTTACTACCGAAGGCATGATTTTCTCAAATATGCTCAATGTTTACATTAGATGACGCAACTCCGTTGAAAAATTCGTTTATCGCGCGGGAACCATACATTTTTTCAGGGTGAAAAAAACAAATAACATACCCAGCAAAATCGGTTCAGCGGTTCGGGAGTGAAGAGGTAACAGACAGACAGATATATTATAGACAGATAGACAGGCAGACAGACATACAGACACACTTTCGCATTTATAATATTAGTATGTATGGAAGTATGGGTACTGATCGAATTGATGGGACGAAAGACTCAACCACGAATTTATGACCTATTTTCAGTCAGTTCAAAAGTGTATCTTTTTTTATATTACCATAGACTAAGGGCCTGTTTCACCACTTCCTGATAAGTGCCGAATAGGCTATCCAACACTTAACTTGACAGTTAAAGTATGGAGAATCTGTCAAAAAAGTCGTGAATAGCCTATTCACCACTTTATCAGAAAGTGGTGAAACAGGCCCTAAGGAAAATATACAGTCTCTGTTATTACCTATTTTTTTAAATTATTTTTTATTATATTGTAAAAGCTGTTCTCTCTTTACTTTCAGTTGCGACTTCAACAAGTATACTATAAGGTGTATCCGCGCGGTCGGCGAGTTGACGCCGAAGCAAGAGGACGTCGATATGGACAGCGATAACTCCAGCGGCAGAGGAACCTTCTCTGATACCGATTAAATGTTGATGAGAAAATATTTTCTTTATTGTTCCACGACACAGTCAATATGTTTTTAGGCCGTGTTCACACCAAACTGACTATACGCTGCTGAATGTGAGCGAGCGTTACGCAGTTTATTGTATTTCCATACATATTCACTTTTTCGTTCACACCTAACGGACAATACGCCATTACGCTAGGCGTCTGCGCGGACATTCGATACCGTATATTTTGTATGATTTTCACGTTCACACTGGGGCTCACAGTGAGCCTGCTCACATTCAGTGGCGTATAGTCAATTTGGTCTGAACAGGGCCTTAGAGTTAGCCCGGCCACAGACGGACCGCAAGTTGCAGTCGGTACCGAGTGTTCTAGAGCGGTCGCGTTGAAGTCGCACACGACTGCAACACGACCGCATCATGCAGTCGACCATACCACACATACCTTTGTTGTTCGACCGCACGGCGGAACTCGACCGCAGAGCGACTGCTCCGACCGCTCAAAAACTGCTCGCGCGGTCCGTGTATTGCGGATATGAATTAGTATGGAAACTGCAGATCGCCGTGCGGCAATCGCATCATGCAGTTGGTGTCGACTGAAAAATGCGGTCCATCTGTGGCCGGCCTTAGATTTACGTCGTTTCCTCGAGATTTCCTCCATTCGACTCAGCCTCAATCCTTAAAAATTATGACATTAGTTCATATTATTCATCCTGTATCTTTTCAGTAGCAGGGAAGTTATTTTTAATTAATATTACGATGTAGGCACTGGACAGAATTTGGTGATTAGTTGCACTGCCTTAATCTTTGAAAACAAATTGTCAATTATTAGTTAGAAGTTCCAACTTGGTAATCGAGTCAGATCTCCAAGTCGAGAGCCATACTTCAAACCATAGAGGCGTCTCATTCTCGCACTACAACATTAGCGCACACACAGCACACAAACACACCATTATTCTCAACTTTTATTAACATCGAACGTATTCCGCATGACGAAGCTGACGCTATTGTGTTTCGGCTACGCGCCGTTGCAGTACACGCACGCACCGCTAGCAGCACACAGCAGCACCGCGCAGCACAGTGTCAGCACACAAACACACATTTATTCTCAACTTTTATTAACATCGAACGTATTCCGCATGACGAAGCTGACGCTATTATGTTTCGGCCACGCGCCGCTGCGGTACACGCACGCGCCGCTAGCAGCACACAGCAGCACCGCGCAGCACAATATCACCCAGCGCAACGCGCCCGCGTACCCGATCATGGACTGCGCCAGCTTCACTTCGGAAATGAGATCATCTGATAGCTCCGCACCCTGGAAGGATAATTGTTGTACTGTCAGAGAAATTGATCCATAGCTAGATGGCGCACTTTGCCTAATTTTTTTGACCTGATTGCAGTAAAAAGTGGTTTGAACCGGTTATGAGTTTTGACTCTAACAAGTTCGAATAGGTAGACTTGCCGTCCGCGGTGTTAGGCTGGGTCATGCATGTTCCAAATGGTTCCAAATTTAAATGGACCATCTAACAATCGGAATCGGACATAACAATGTGAATTGATCCATTAGCGCCACCTATAAGTCTGTTTCTAGAAAAGCAGACCATTTGAAACTTTTATTACCATCAGTGTAGGTATAGGCCAGGGTGGAAGGGAGTAGGGACCAGTGCCGGCTTTAGCTCTACCAGCACCTTGAGCGAGATTTCACCACAAGTAAGAGGCGACTGCGGCGCCCTTTCCAGTTTCCAAACCGCGTTCCCAAAAAACCACGCAAATTCGTTCGCACCGTAGGTACGCGCCGCATTTCGTGTATCCGGTGCGTTCGACAAAATATTATGTGCGATCAAATTAAAGTCGCTATTAGGGCTCCCACACAAAACTGCGAATTCTCATCGCACCGCATCGTAATATCATTTTTACTATGAATTTTGTCGCAGATATTTGCGATGCGATGCGAACTCGCAGTTTTGTATGGGAGCCCTTAGAGGGGGCTACAACTCACCTCTTCAATCCACAGGAAGGGGAACAGCCCGGTCCTGACGCCCTCCAGTTGGGGTACGCTGTCGATCTGCCGCAGCTCGATATTGAACTGCAGCCGCTGGACTCCCTTCAGCACTGCGCCGGTTTTCTGAAATATTTTACAGCTTTATTGAAATAATGACGTACAGAATTTGGTACAACATTTTGAAGATTTGAGCAGAAATATTATATTGTCCAATCTGAAACCGATGCGAATTAAGGGACCATTGATTTCGTCTGTGCTGCTTAAAGTTTAATCATTTCGTTTAGAAATTTAGGATGTTATGTGTATAACTAGTATACTAGTGTTAGTATAGGTAACAATTGACAATCTCAACTCGAAAAATTCTCGCATTGCATCTAATTCAACACACCCTCATTACCACTTACCGTCTCAATATACACGTAGCTGTTATGCTTCTCCCTGCTCGGGCTGATGCCGTTCACGTACTCCAGGAGTTCTTCCGAGGCGAGGTAGAAGTGGGGCAGGGAGACGATCGCGGGCGCTCCCTTGCAAGGCTCGATGTTCAGCACTCCCATTAGCAGACAACCGTCGTGATTCGCGCTCCAGTTTCTGAAAATATCCCAAGAGGTCAGAGCACTCACTCAGCGGCTGATATTACGTCCAGAATTATATTCGACGAATGTTACACACCATCAGTGACGGATTAAGATTACTTGATGCCAGCTAGATCCGTATCTCAACTAGAATCGGTCTTTGAACCTTTACTCTTATAGTGCCCCTCAGACGTGATGCCCTAGGCAATTGCTTAATTTGATTAAGGGTTAATCCGTCACTGCACACCGAGATGGGCGAGACAGTGCTCTCGGCCAATCAAATTGTCCAAAAGCACACTCGCCCATTGTACTCGGCAGGCTAGGTGTGATAAAGGCATAAGCCGAACTAATATTTTTCTATATTTGTTGAGAATTTATTTAAGTGAGAGCTAAAACATTAAATGCATCGACAAATGAAAGACTTTTTCTATACTAGTCTTTGAAATATATTTAAACTTCCTACTTAAAGCCAGAAAAAAATTGGGTGCTACAAATCTCACGTACCTACATACTAAAGACGCATGCTGCGACCTATGTTTGGAAAATGCTTAGGGGAATTGTGCTTAAGATGGCATAGTCAGATAAGACGACACATCGGCAAAATTCGTTGAAATAATTGTGCTTTCTGTGAACTCGTGACGTTTTATGGAGCACCTCAGTGTGCCCCTAGTAGCACAACTTAGTATGCCGGACAGGGACCGTTCTTTACAAAGTAATAAAGGTTTTCCTAATTTTGATGAGAGAAAAATTTTCTTACACTTTTGTTTTGTGGTGAAAAAACGTATAAGGTCAGAATCTTTTATAATAACAAATTGTTATTATAGACATGGATTCTTATAGGCCACAAATATTAATAAAAGCGTGTTCTAACGTTAAGTGTTTTTTCACAAAATGTAAATGTATCCACTATTACCTCATTTGGTAAAATGACATACTAGACGTCGGCTTAAGATGACATACTATAGTTACTTATGTTTCCGTTAAATCGGTAACAGAAGAATTGTATATTTTTTGACGATGATGAAGAACGTAAGAATCCTTACACCACTGACAACTAGAGGGATGATAATGTAGCTTGGATTTACGTATTATATAAGACGACATACCATCAAAGTCTAAGGAATCATAGTATGTCGTCTTACCATATCGATATGTCATCTTACACTCGTCGACCTGGCGTGCAATTTATGCTTTTTTTCACTGTTATATTCAGTTGATTTTTCTAAAACTGTTTAATTTCGTTGTTTATGAATCATTTATTTATAAAAGTAAGTTACTGATCTCATGTGACTTATTTTATTTTAAATATTTACCTTCAAACAAAAAGTATGTCATCTTAAGCACAATTCCCCTACCTGAATACAAAAAAAATCGGCCAAGTACGAGTTGTACTCGCGCACAAAGGGTTCTGTACCGGTACAAAGCAAAAATAGGCTAAAAATTGTATTTTTTGTATGGGAGCCCCCTTTAATTATTTAATTTATTTAAATTTTATTATTAATTATTAAAGTACAAATACAATTAAGTATTTTGTAAACATTACAATTGCCAATGTGTTGCCGTTATTGATTAAGAGCAAAAAATAGCAAAAAAATTACGTTTGTTGTATGGGAGCCCCCCTTAAATATTTAGTTTATTTTGTTTTTATATTTGTTGTTATAGCGGCAATAGATATACACAATCTGTGAAAAATTCATAGTGGTTCTTGAGTTAAGCCTGATAACAGACAGACGGACAGACGGACAGACGGACAGACATCGAAGTCTTAGTAATAGGGTCCCGTTTTTACCCTTTGGGTACGGAACCCTAAAGATATCAGTTCTTAACCTAATTTGTATTTTTTTCCTTTAACTATGTTTTAGCAAATATAATTAATGAAAAAAATAAATAAAAAATCAATTTTATTCTGTAAATACCTAACCAAAAGAAATAAAATACAGATTTTCTTCGAAATATCCGTGAAAAGTTTGTGCTACATTTTCAGAAAATTTAATAAAGTAAGAGCTAAAAAGTTATACACATTAAGAAATAGAAGGCTTTGTTAAGCCTAAAAAATAATTTTAAACTTCCTATTTAAAACCAAAGAAAAATAGGAACGCCATTTACCTGGCGAGGCACACATAACAAGCACATTTGGAGGTATGCTCTACAAAAATATTAATTTCAAATCTAAATTATATATTTTTTCAACTTATTTTCTTTTTTTGGAATATAAGCAACAATACAAATCAAAAAAATAATAATATATTTTATTATTTTGCTATATATTTAAAAGAAAGAAATATGCAAATTTTCTTCAAAATTGTACAGTTTATGAGTTTACTTGAAGTGGAAGAGAATAATTTAAAAATCAAAAGCACAACTTTTCAATAGGTAAACTTTATTATTTATGTTATCAGCTACACATTCCTTTTTTCTTTTTAATTTTCATCCACTATTGCAAAAATCGGAGGTTTGCACGATTTTTACGCTCTGGGAACTCCACTAAACTGCCCGTGAACAGCGCCAGTCGACCGTGAAGGCGAGACATTGAGATAGTCATCAATTATAATGTTTGCTGATTAAATTAAATACTTTGCTACTTTGAGAACTTGCTGATTCGTTGAACAGTTTAAGCATCATTGAAACTTACGCGATAAATAGAATTTCGTTAAAATGTTGATTGATAAAATTGGACCTGTTAAGCATTTGTGTACCTACAGTGTATCATCCCACAAAAAATACGTATTGAGTTTAAATGAATGCAGTTATGTTATTTAGAACAAGACTGCAATTATGTTATTTAGAACAAGACTTCAGCGACCAATTATTAATCCTACAGCATTTCTTTTAGTGACATTATAATTATTTTAGTGACCCAAAAAATAACTCCTAAGAACTAAAACGAAATTTGGCAGTATAAATTGTAATATAAGTAGGTATGTACGTTTAATTATTTATAGGCCAGATTTCGTTTTAGGTTTTTTGGGCGGTTATTTTTATTCTCTTCAGTGTAAAATCTCACTAAGAGTCGTAGCAAATATTACGTACTTAATCTTTTTTTGTATGAAAGTCTTCTCACGTGAGATTAGGAGAGGGGGTCGAAAAATCATCAAAAATGCCTCACGCAATTAATGGATGCCCCCTTATAAACTACCGTACTACGCACATAATAATAATCAAAAGTGTCGTATGCCTTCCTCTTTAGCAAGGTGTCTCGGTTATCAAGAAATAAAAAAATTCACGACGTCGAACATAAGGTAATCTCTTCTTTAGCTAGGTATAAAACTAAATTTCGTTACTAATAAGTTAAAGTTAGTCTAGTCAACATTAATATATAATTGACAAGATTGTATGAGTATAGTTGTAGCCTTCATAAGAGCCTTTTCCAAATTAGTATTACTCGTAGTTTGCAAAATCTTAAATAAGTGTTAATAAATGATTCAAGAGTTATATTAAATTTCAGCTATTATTAAACTTTATCCAACTATCCATTGTGATCCAAGCTGAGCTATTTATAATGTGTACACTGTACCTACGTAGAATTCACCGTATAATTGTAAATATCGTTAGATTTTCATATTTTAAATGATCGCTCAAACAGGTAGCGATAACAGTCAGTCAGACACTCTATTACATGAATAATTCTATGGACTACTACTACGAGTACTATGGACCTAGACAGTAATATTTGGTACTACTAAAACAGTGTGTTTGTGTAAACACCGTTATCTTTGAAACCATCAAATGAGCCCGTGAAAATGAACAACTTTTTCTATGAGAACAATGCTGGGAACTCAAAAAAAAATGCCGTCTTCATACCCATACGGATGCCCGGATCGGCAATTTGTATGGGTATGAAGACAGATTTTTTTAAATTCCCAGCATTGTTCTCATAGAAAAAGTTGTTCATTTTGACGGGCTGATTTGACAATTAGGTGTTTACACAAACATCTTGTATATCTGTGGTAATATCAACTTAAGTAGTTAATAATACCCCAGCCCCACACCGATTTCGGTGATGGTGGCCACCAACCAGTAGGCCTCTACAAAACTGTTTTGACACTCAAACAATCGGACGAGAATGCCGCGTCAGCTGCTCTAACAACGCCATTTCACGTTTGTTACAGTAGGACGCGGCATTCTCGTACGATTGTTTGAGTCTCAAAACAGTTTCATGGTACAAGGCCTGACCCGTTACGCAGGAGTAATTTTATAGTGCCCAAGTCTGTGCGCACTGCGTGGCACACAAGAGCACTCTATTCCATTACTCTCATAATCCAATAGGATGATTGATGAACGACCTGATTTTGGACGCCTGATCAGGTGTAGGAGGACTCAGAACCGACTTTTTACATGCCCATCCAACGCATGGATCATTCATCAAAGCGTTCCAACGCGGGAATCGAACCCACGACCAGTCAAGAGCCACGCTCTAACCACTGGACCACGGAGGCGTTTTCTCATATTTTAGTAGTTAAACACTAACTATTGCAAAAATGTACAGTTTCCACACTCACCGTCTACAGAAGCACTTGTTGTTTGGGTTGGCGCTCTTCGACGCGAGTGCTGACTCATCAATCTCGTAGTAGTACGAGCTCACGTTGAATATCTCCCGTTTGCCCACGAGACTCACGTACATCGACCTGAAAATATACCAGTCGTGTTAATTTGGCATACAGTAATCAAAAAATATGCCAGGATTGTCATAATTGGCATACATCAACCTGGAAGTATGCCAGTCGGCATACTTGGCATACAGAAATCTAAAAAAATCGGCCAAGTGCGAGTCGGACTCGCGCACGAAGGGTTCCGTACCGTTATAGAGCAAAAATAGGCCAAAAATTGTGTTTTTTGTAAGGGAGCCCCCCTTAAATTTTTATTTTATTTAAATATTATTACTAATTATTAAAGAACACATATAATTAAGGCCTTTGTGAAAATTTCAAGTACCTACCTGTTATCATCATTGATACCGAGCAAAAAATGTTTGAAAAATCACGTTTGTTGTATGGGTTAAAAACAAAATAAATTAAATATTTAATTTATTTTGTTTTTAGTATTTGTTGTTATAGCGGCAACAGAAATACATAATCTGTGAAAATTTCAACTCTCTAGCTATTATCGTTCTTGAGTTACAGCCTGGAGACAGATGGACAGACAGACAGACGGACAGACATCGAAGTCTCAGTAATAGGGTCCCGTTTTTACCCTTTGGGTAAGGAACCCTAAAAATATATGCTAGGCGTGTCATAACATAATTGGCATACAACCTGAAAGTATACCAGGCCGAGGAGTGTCGAAATTGTCGTCTGATAACCAGAAAGAACTAAACTTAAGATATAACTGGCGTACAAAACTTACAATTAATATTACTTATGATTTATGTCAGTCGCACTCAGCGGCGTAGCTACTAGAGGCTAGGCGGGGCAGTGCCCCGGGGCCCTCAAGCTCAGGGGGCACTTGAACCCTCACCAAAAATCTCAATCAAACTGAACTTTTGGAAAGAATGATGGGCACTTTTGTATGGACCCTGGCCGGCATCCAATAAAGTTCTAATGTCTGTTAGTCTATTGCTTATAACCTAAAGTTACTGAAATGAAACAGTTGTTATGAATGGACCGGAAATGTACAGTCTGGAACATTGAAAGTTATGTTTTTGGCTCCTACTTTTTTTTTGTAAAAATCAAATCTACAATGGAAAAAAAAATCATTCTATGCTGTATTTTAGTCAGCTTATCACTTGGGTAATTAACCTTAGGGTGATACTACCAAAATAAACACTTTTATTGAAGTGAAAACTTCTTTAGCAGCGTTGAGCACTTTTGTGGGATGGGTAAAAACTGTGAAACTCGCGTCAGTTATTTTTGTTGATCGAAAAACCATAGAAAACGCGTAAGACGGTTGGAGAGTAGTGTTTTGTGTCGAACTCGAACTCGAACGAAATGTACAGTCGGGGAAATGAGTTGTTTAGCAGAAATGTACAGTCGGGGAAAATTGTGCTAAGCAGAAATGTACAGTCGGGGAAATGAGTTGTTTAGCAGAAATGTACAGTCGGGGAAAATTGTGCTAAGCAGAAATGTACAGTCGGGGAAATGAGTTGTTTAGCAGAAATGTACAGTCGGGGAAAATTGTGCTAAGCAGAAATGTACAGTCGGGGAAATGAGTTGTTTAGCAGAAATGTACAGTCGGGGAAATCAGTTGTTTAGCAGAAATGTACAGTCGGGGAAAATTGTGCTAAGCAGAAATGTACAGTCGGGGAAATGAGTTGTTTAGCAGAAATGTACAGTCGGGAAAATAAGTTCTTTAGCAGACGCGCTGATTAAGGCCGTGTTTCCACCTGCAAGACAACTGTCGCGAGAAGTGTCTGACAGTCTGTCTGACAGCAGCTTTTTTTTTCGATTGTCGATATTTTTTAATCGATTGTAAGGGTTTCGATTAATTAATTAAAACGATTGTTTTTTTTTATTATTTTTTTAAATCGATTTTCATAAAAAAATGGTTTAAAAAAATAGTTCACAACGTTAATAATCAAGTTTTCACTTCTGCCGGCACTCCTGGAGTGCAACCCGTCTTTTTTTTTTGTAATCATTTACTACAGTTACAACTTCCATGGTCTATACCAGTAGCGCTAGCACGCCGACCAGCGGAAATGCGAAAGTATGGACAAACTGTGGAAATAAACCTAAGGTGCCGTTCCGATATTTTTTCGTTCCGAAAAATTCAATTAAAATGCCACTTTATGACAGACTTTAAGTATAATTTACACAGAGCCAGTACTGACTGCCAATAAGACTGGCAGCCAGTATTGGCTTGGTATATGCCGCGTGTGAACAGTTTTTCAAGCCAGGCCAAACTGTTCACACGCGGCATATGCCAAGCCAATACTGGCTGCCAGTCTTATTGGCAGCCAGTACTGGCTCTGTGTAAATTATACTTTAGTCCTAAAAATTGAAATAATATCCTACATTATGACATATACTATAGTCTGTCATAAAGTGGCATTTTAATTAAATTTTTTGTCGGTCGCGATTAGCCGCGGTAAAGATCGGAACGGCACCTTAGGTTTATTTCCACAGTTTGTCCATACTTTCGCATTTCCGCTGGTCGGCGTGCTAGCGCTACAGGGGTCGGCAGACCGCGGCTCGCGAGCCGCATGCGGCTCTTCCATAGGATTAATATGGCTCTTCTTACACTGACTCACTGCCTAACTGTACCACTTTAGCATAAATAAAACACCTAAACAATATGAAACAACTGAATTCTCCGTCAACGTGTGCGCTTGCACTCTGTTACTGTAAAACAATTACCTAAAATAGTGAAAATCCTGTTTGATACATGGAATAGCCTTCCTGCAACATAATATTATATGAAACAACAAAAAACTAGCATTTGCTATTATATCTATCTTCGGCTCTACATAATATTCATGTGAGCTAACATTTACATCTATGAATCAGATTAAAATAAATTAAGAAGCAAATTCACCGAAGACAATAATAATTTAGAGTCGTGCCTAACATTAACTAACCCTAAAAAACGAGTAATTACTTGCCAGACATAGGCAAGCTTTCGAAAGCAATGCAAGGACACCGTTCCAACTAAACTAAAATATAATAATGTAATTAATGAGTGTTATTTTAATAAAATATTATGTGTTTCAGTATTTTTTTTTTAATTTTCCAAATTTTTTAAAACTGTATATGTAGTTTTGTAGTGTGAAGCAAATAAGACTAATTATTATTATTAGACTTATAAAATGTAGCGGCTCTTTGAAGGTATGGAAAAATCTACAAACTTGATATTTGGCTCATCTGATTGGTAAGTCTGCCGACCCCTGGTCTATACAAATTCATCGTCAAAAATGGTGTCTTCCAAATATAGTGCTGGGGGAATAAATACATTTATTCCCCCGGCACTATATACAGTTTACATAGCGGTGGGGCCCCATTTTTTAAGTTGCCCCAGGGCCCTTGGTTACCTAGCTACGCCACTGGTCGTACTGTGATGATAGCGACTTGAAAATAGTCATACCATATTAATCTTGTAATATAGCCATATTATATCTATCTGTAAACATGCCTCTTAAGTTGTGTCATATTTAAACCTGTCAAAAATTTGCCCGGAAATTATCGGCCTAGTAATATTTCTAAAGTACTTAATTAATATGCAGTTTACATAATATATTATGTTATGTTGACTTGAAAATATTATGGCAGTGGTATTATACAAGAATAGACGTTCTGACTTATTCATCTGTATAGAGACTAGAGTTATAACATGGGTTATAGAAAATAATAAAGGCGACTATTCATTCGCGAATCGCGTCTCAAGCTGCCCAAGTTTTGCCAAGCTGAAAAGGCTTGCCAAAGTCTTGACCTATAAACCTAGAACCAGAATTATAAATCAAGCATTAACTTACAGTTAACATTAACATTTTGGCAGCCATTTAGTACAACTATAACTTTAACGTAAATTAATTATAGTTGCACTAATGTGTCTGTCTTAAACAAAATAATATTTCATACTCAATAATTATTTCTATGCAGATGACAGATCTAAAGAAATTGTTTTGCTCTTGAAAAATAGCCTAGTTTATTAGGTTTGCACACAAAACTGGGACGAAGTGTTACGGACTGAACCATAGGTTATGGTATGGTGGTTTGTCGTAGGACCAACATCTGAGTACTTATACAAATAACTTGATCCGACAATAATTAATTGATTCTTATTAATACTGATAAAATAGCCTGTAAGCTACAAAACTTAGGTAGTTTTGTGTAAAAGCCCTATCGTTGTAGTGTTTACCTTTGCTCAAAGGTTCTTAATTAGGTCTAAGTAGTATCTGCTAGTCTAAACACGTAGCCTAGACCTAATATTATTTTCAGGCTTTAGTCTGATTAGATAGTTACTAAACTAATTACTTAAGGCTGTTTTCGTCTGACGTCTGCTATCGAAACTTACTACCATTGTTTTTTGAAGTAAGTTAACTGGATATTGTGAGAACACGACTATACAGAGTGTTAATAAAGCAAAGTGATAAATTATTGTTAATACTTTAGGGTGTGTACGTGTTCCTCGTAGAGAGTTCACTGTTAAAGTAGCAGCGCTGAAAGACCTAAATTTTTTTTCGCTTTTGTATGGGGCAACTCGTGATGCTGGGGCGCTTGCCCATACAAAAGTGAAAAAAAAATGCTCCATCAGCCCTGCTACTTTCACAGTGAACTCTCTACGAGGAAGACCTACACACCCTAAAGTATTATCACTTAGTTTTGTTACACCCTGTATAATTATAGAGTTGACTGAGAAAGTAGCAGCGCGGCGCTGAAAGAGTTGCTTTTTAAATTTTTTCCTAGCTTTTAGCTCATATTTACCAAGCTTTACCTGCATATCTCCGCTTCAAAAGTATACAGCCTCTGTGGTACGTTGGACTCGTCTATCGGTGGGAAGATGGAGGCGTCGCTGCCGTTGATCTGTCCGCAGTAAGGGTCGCGCCACACCCGCATGTCGCTCATGCTGTCGTAGCTGACGATGTGGCCGAGGTCCCTTACGTCCTCCGTCCCGCGGACCATTTCGTATGGACCGGACTCTGTTCTGTTCAACTGGAAACGATTACATAGATATGATAGATAGATACATAGAATATACATACTGTACTTGTACTTTATTGTATACGTGGGAGAGCCATGCTTCGGCACGAATGGGCCGGCTCGACTGGAGAAATACCACGTTCTCACAGAAAACCGGCGTGAAACAGCGCTTGCGCTGTGTTTCGCCGAGTGAGTGAGTTTACCGGAGGCCCAATCCCCTACCCTATTCCCTTCCCTTCCCATCTCTACCCTCCCCTATTACCTATTCCCTCTTAAAAGGCCGGCAACGCACCTGCAGCTCTTCTGATGCTGCGAGTGTCCATGGGCGACGGAAGTTGCTTTCCATCAGGTGACCCGTTTGCTCGTTTGCCCCCTTATTCCATAAAAAAAATTGTATTAAAAAATTACTGAAGTAGGAAGGAATGGAAATTTAACAAGGGCACATCATAAGGCGGCATACATATTACGTTACTGATAAGATATCCACAATGTTTAGGGCCTGTTTTACTACTTCCTGATAAGTGTCGGATAGGCTATCCACAAGTATAAGTATTTGACAGATGAAGTATCGTGTTTGCTAAGCTTCAGGCTTATACAAAATCGCCTGACAAACAATAGGATACAACATTCACCACTTTCTTATGTGTGCCGGATAGGCTATTCCACAACTTATGTGACAGATACTCCTTACTTTTGGCTAAGCCCCCTAGAAATGATTCGAAGATGCAATTGAGACAGTGTATGCGTACACTTATATTTCGCAATAATCGGGTAAAAACAACGCTAGAAAAAGCAAGCAACGCCTCGTAAGTTGCTTGCAACTTCGTCGCAGGCGTTGTAAGGAACCAAGCATTTTGACTCCCAGCTATGCACAAACAATCACGTGACGTGACAATAATGGCGGCAACAGGAATAATTAATATTTTGTGAACTTAAACTATCTAGATATCGCGGTTCTCGAGATACAGCATGGTAACAGACAGAAAGACAGACAACGAAGTCTTAATACCTAATAGGGTTTTTCTACCCTAAAACCAACTATTGAGAATAGAAAATAATATCTAACCTAAAACCAACTACTGAGAATAGAAAGTAATATCTGTAATATGTTATGCTGGACGTCCTGAAAATAAATGGACTAGGTTTATAGGTCGCTTGTCCTTGTGAGGCTAGACTTAAGTTATTAGGACACATAAAGTGTTTTATGAGTTATTGTATTGTATAGTATTGTGGCCTGGTAATAAATCTGTTGCCAAAAACAAGTTGCTATGATTTATGACAAAATATTTTTTGTTG
This sequence comes from Polyommatus iphigenia, assembly GCA_963422495.1. Taxonomy (NCBI): domain Eukaryota; kingdom Metazoa; phylum Arthropoda; class Insecta; order Lepidoptera; family Lycaenidae; genus Polyommatus; species Polyommatus iphigenia. The sequence goes on from OY730189.1 coordinate 1,662,934, forward strand.
AGAAAGGGTAATAGATTCTAGCCCTTTCCTTTCCTAGATCACGTTTATTTTTTGTATCACAACAAAGTATAAATTAATTTCGTTTCCCGCTGTTTATTAATTCTTTATACTTATTATATTTAAATCTTAAAAACTTTTTTGTTGCGGGTTCAATACCTCGATCGTGGGAATCGTAGACACAATAGATTTTCAATTGTTATGCTGCAGCCGACAGCCAAGTGCAGCTTGGGAATTGATGGGTTAAAGAATATAGAATGATGCAAGAGGGACGTTTATGTGTACCGACAATATTATGGATATAGCCATACTTATTAGGGTTCCGTACCCAAAGGGTAAAAACGGGACCCTATTACTAAGACTTCGTTGTCTGTCCGTCTGTCCGTCTGTCCGTCTGTCCGTCTGTCTGTCACCAGGCTGTAACTTGAGAACCGTAATAGCTAGAGAGTTGAAATTTTCACAGAATGTGTATATCTGTTGCCGCTATAACAACAAATACTAAAAACAAAATAAAATAAATATTTAAGGGGGGCTCCCATACAACAAACGTGATTTTTTTGGCCTTTTTTGCTGTATATCAATAATGGCAACAGATGGGTACTTAACTTTTTCACAAAATCCTTAGTTATATGTGTGATTTAATATTTAATAATAATATTAAAATAAAATAAAAAAATTAGGGGGGCTCCCATACAAGAAACACAATTTTTGGCCTAATTTTGCTCTATATTGGTACGGAACCCTTCGTGCGCGAGTCCGACTCGCACTTGGCCGATTATATTATTCTCTCTGTCTGTTACCTCTTAACGCTCAAACCGCTGAACTGGTTTTGCTGGATTTGGTATGGATAGTACTGTTTGACATTCCGGAAAAGGACTCTCGGGAAAGGACATAAATGTATGATATTTTTTATCCCGGAAAATGTACGGTTTCCGCACTGCAAACCTTCAAGAAGAGAGCGTATTGCCTCTAAAAGGTCGGCAACGCACCTGCAGCTCTTCTGATGTTGCGAGTGTCCATGGGCGACGGTAGTTGCTTTCCATCAGGTGACCCGTTTGCTCGTTTGCCCCCTTATTTCATAAAAAAACGAGTTGTGGGCGTCATCTAGTAATGTATAAGGCAAAAATCAATCGTCTGCCGGGTTAATAAAACTGAATATAAGGGGCAAAGGACTATCACTCCATATTTACTCCACCTGTCCTACATCAATCCCCAAGCGGCACCCGGCTGTCGCATAGCAATTGAAAATCAATTGTGGCTGCGATTCCCGCGATCGAGGTATCAAAAAACTTTTAGATTATTGCATGGACTTACGTGTGAAAACATGGAGAAGTAGAATCCCTTGCCGTCCTCAGATGGTCTCATTGTCACGGGCTTGTCCACCTTAATCTTACCGCATACTAGAGCTGTGTGATAAATAAATATATTGAAATGTCTGTCCAGCAAAGGTATTTTGAAGAAATAATTTTTAATAAAACGGCTAAAACACGAAACTGAATGTCAATCGCTGGACGCGCTATGGAAATTGGAATACCGCCTACATTTCTATAGTTTGACTCGTCTGATAGGCTTTCTGCCCATTATACTTTGAGGCTATTGCATAGCTTTTATCGCGGGATTTAAACGCGGTGACCGAATCAAGAAATTCCGTAACGAAAATAAACCTAACACGCATGTTCTAACGTTGTTTCAGTTCGGCAGTGTGTTTGTGTGCATGTGACTAGACGTATGCGTGTGGAATAGCTATTGTTAGTGTATGTCAGAGTTCGGTATGCCAGAGGACGATCGCCTTTACCTACTTAGAAGGCTACTTATGTAGGTGCCCACTGCCCGTCCTACCCTATATTGCCCTAGATCAGTGTTTTCTAACCTGTGATACTGGGGGTCCGTGACTATATTATTATTTATTAATAATTAATATTATGTATGGGGATCTGCGATAAAATCATCTCTGGACTATAGTCTATAAGTACATAATCCGATTTTGTTGTTTTGATTGTTTTATTAAAATGGTCCGTGAAAACTGTGCTTGATTTACTAGGGGTCCGTGACTGAAAAAGGTTCGGAAACACTGCCCTACATAAATCTACGGTCGAGACAATTTGTATTCCTCGTCTAGGCCTCCACCTACACTCTACACTCTACAGTCACCGCACATTTCAGTGACAAATGGGAGCGATAAGTCTCAAGGTCCCCGTTTAGTGTTTATTCAGGACGGATAACACGAATTTAATCCTTTTGACCTATTTATATACTCTATGTTCGTAGACGAGATGTAGACGAAGCTTAAAATTTTAGTACATTTCTTATTGTAAAATTGTAGAACATTTTTAAACCTTACTTTTGAAATAACAGCTAAAGTTCATAGTGCAAAATTACAAAATGTTTTGTTCTTACATGTTTATTTTTCAAAGCTTTTTCAAAGTCCTTTGGCTAGCACTTTGAAAAAGCTGCTTGACAAACAAGGACGTATAACATTTTGAAACCACAATATCAGGTAACATAGTATCATGAATCGAAATAATTACATGATATTCAACCGATAAATTACTGAAAGTCGCTTACAAGTCTGACAATTATTATTCGTAAAATAAATAAACCTGAATATTCCTGCAGTGAGCGGTTGCGGAGCGAATATTTCGCAGATAGACGCGTGTAAAGCTTAATATATAACATCTATCTTTTTTATCAGAGGTTAAAAAGGTCTACTCACACAAAGCCGACTCGTCTCCAGCGCAGTTGAGGAATATGCCATCGAACAGCAGATCCTTGACTTGCACCCTCGAGAACGGATCGGTCAAGTTGACAAAGAACTGAGCCAGTGCTCGGTTGACGAGCGGTAAAGCAGCTGGCATCAGCGACTGGATGGTAATTACCGCAGCCTGAAAAAGAAGAAATAGGTAATAGGTATTGAGGGACGCGGTAGTACGCGTCGCCAAATCCTGAGCAAGGTTACTAAAATAGTTGCTGCGTTTAAGTGTCAATTGCATTCAACCGCACATAAAAGTGGTGTTTGTAACTAGTCAGAGGCTCATGAGACGCATTTCGTCGAACGAATCTTTCACATGTAAGAGCCAGTCAGTTTGACGCATAGCCGGCCACACGGGCGCTGCGTCGTCATTACGAAGCAGTCACGTCAACACCCCCTCCAACATCGTCCCGGGCTCCCCCTTTTACTATGTCTCGGGACCTGCTGTCCGTCATGTGTGCGTTGCGACGACGCAGCGCGCTGTGTGAACACCTTGGTTATATTTTGGATGTAAAACAACGCAACGGCAACGTATAGAAGGAATGTATTTGTATACTAAGCAAGCTCTCTTGCTAGTTGCTTGAGAAGTTTAAAGTTTGATCGATCTACTCAGTCCGATCTGTCATATGATCGATCGGCCTGCCCGTATATGGAAGCCTTCAAGTAATTATTACGTCATACCCTCAAAAAGGCTTTGACGGTTTTTTGTCTTTATTGTTTATCTAATTGACTTTAAAAAAACTTTTAGTGTGTATGAAAAACCCATGCCAACATTTTTTTGTTTGTTTGTGTTTGGACGAACGTAATAAAAAATGTAGGTTCGTAGTTTCTAAGTAGCATAAAATAAGCAATTCAATATTGTATTGTAATAATTAGTAATTGATTATTTAATTCAACTCGCCATAATCACAAGCAAAAACTGTACTTAGCACAATAGTTGAAGAACGGAATAAATTAGAATTGAGGACCAAAGTTTTGTATCCAGCAAGAATATCCAGGCAGTACCAATATATTTACAATATTTTATACTAGGGCTCGCTTCGCTTGCCCTGATAACCGACCAAATAACGTCGGATCGACATCTGCCCAAGAACCAATTTCTCTGGTTCGTCGACCATTGAAAATAATATGTATAATAAAAAAAGTGTCTCTGTTTTTCTGTTACCTCCTCACGTTTGAGTCTCCGATCCGATTTTGATAAAAATTGGTCTCCATTTTAAGTCCCAGGAAAGGACATTGCAAACATAAGCAAGCGGATCAATGTCCAAAAGCCAATGCGCACTTTGGACCACCTTTGAACGGTACAAATTACAATTTTGTAAAAAGTTGGTAAAACCAGATTCACAAAAAAATATTATCAACAAATCTATACTAACATGATAAATGTTAGTCATTAGTTTACACTGCATGACTTTTAAGCCGATTGGCAAACAGATGCTTTGAGACTTGAGTCTTGGGAAAAGAAATAGGATAGCTCTACGGTTAGTGGTTACGCGAATTATTTTACGTACAATGAAGACGTAACTTAATGTAGCATCGAAATACCATCGTATAGAACGATAACTGTCGTGTATTCGGTCGTTCATATAATATGGCTCCAGTTATTGCCATACTTAGCTAGGGCAAGTGGCACTAAAATTGTATACCCTCCCCGATGCGACAACCAACTAAAGGTTACGCCTTGTCGAGTATTTCGTGGAACAATTGTTGGCTCACTTAGCTTTGAAAGAGCAAAAATTATTTTGTGATTTTTATGGGCAAGCGCCTTCATGATTTTTTCTTTGTCACCTTTGTGTGGACAAAGGTGGAATAAAATATGGAAATACCCATAATGCATGCACTTTGAATCCGGATAACCAATAAAACTTTTTGCTATGATACTAAACAATAAACATCGATTTATCTATTAATTACGACAATTTATAGTGAATTACCTATTATGTGAATTTATATTATATACGGAATATTATTTGTTATTTTCCTCGTTATTATTGCTGTGGTAACAATATAATACGTAATTTAGTACAGTTTAATCTGTGGAACTAAGCTATTAAAGTAACTAAAAAACTTTTAATTTGGAACAAGTAACGTTTTTCAACTAAGGTATAATCTAGAGTAGACTATGTCAGACTAAGGCTATTTGCGGGACATAATATTGTGCGGTTTCCGTGAAATTCCTAATTTACGCGGGCGAAGCCGCACTGAAGTAATTTGATAAATAAATAACATTATTAAATTATTATTATAGTTACTGTAGCAACTAGCAAAGCTTTATCTTAGACTATACTTTACAAGTAAGTAACACAAGAATTAATAAATAATTTAAATATTTCCGCATTCAGTGATGCAATTGTGGGAACATTTTTCACATAATTTACTATTTTATAGAGTTTAGAATTAATGCGCGGTGTATGCCTAAAAATGATTAATTGGTCGCTGTTTGTGTCCTAAGTCCTAACCCACAAAATTTGTTGAATTTTGAATGTAGTCTTGTCCTAAATCAGCCTTTCCCAAAGTGGGCGATAACGCCTCCTTGTGGGCCCTGAAGGTCTAAAGGTGTGGGACCCAGGAAAAAACCGGGGGCGTTGTGTAGATACTTGGGGGGTGATTGGGATTAATTTCCAATAAGTTTGGGAACCCCTATTCTAAATCATCTAAGGAACATAACTGCATTTATAACTCAAAACGCATGTCAAAACGTGATTTGTTTGTGGGTTAGTACACGGATGCTTACAGTGTCCAATTCAGAACCTTAAGAGCTGGTACACATTGGGCGTTTTGAAGCGCGCGTTACGGCCAGATTTGTATGGATTTGACAGATTTGCAAGACGTCTCACGTAATTGAAATCTGTCAATTCAGTACAAATTTATCGACACAACGCTGTCGCAACGCGCCGTGTGGCCAGGCCCTAAGTATAGTTTTCACAGAGCCAGTACTGTACAGTACATTGGCTTGGTATATGCCGCGTGTGAACAGTTTGGCCTGACTTGAAAAACTGTTCACACGCGGCATATACCAAGCCAATACTGGCTGCCAGTCTTATTGGCAGCCAGTACTGGCTCTGTGAAAACTATACTTTATACTAGCTGTCCCGGCAAACGTTTCTTTGCCATATTATTATATAAAGTATATCGCCCGTATTATTTTATTGAATTAGTGACTAAATAAGTATGTCACCATGGCAATGTCCATCGCTATCCCGTGACTCGCGTCGCATAAACAATGGTCGCTCTTTATAGACAAATAATTTGCAATAAAATAAAATTGCGACTATAATAATTAAAGATCTAAGCTATCCTATCTCTCAAGTTGGAAAAAAGCACACATTAAAAAAAAAAACATTAAAATTGGTTAAGTAGTTTAGGAATCCATCGCGGACAAACATCGTGACAGGAGATTTATATATACTTTATATTTTACCGAGATAGGGTGCTTTTCCTGTCAATTGACATGCGTGTTGTCACCTGCCCGCGGTTCTTGTCCGCATGCGGTTGACAACACTGGCCGCACGCGTCTTGTCCACATAACATGACAGGTAAAACATCTATGAATTAATGATAGGATGCGGGCAAATTGGGCGCAGATCCGCGCGCGGGCGATGACACGCATGACAGGAAAAGCGCTCTGACTGCCGCACTCAGAGTGGAACATTAATTACTTAAATGTACATACGTAACTCAAAATTTTGACATAAGCCCCATACATTATCTGTCAAACTCTTCATTAAATTGAAGGTTAATCGCAATTAAATATTGTCTCTGAGTACGGCGCGGCTGTAAGAATCTCTACAATACCAAGAAAAGTAAAATATTATCTATACTTTTATTTTTATTGTATTTTAAAGTTAAAGGTCGTCTGGTAGAAAGTAGAAACTGCTGTTAGCAGTAAGACCGCCTATTTGCAAGTACCATCGAGGAAATTGATTCCTAGGCAGTTGACAGACCAACGTCATTTGGTCAGACCATGTCAATTCAATGTTAATAATTGTGATCTGTCGGCTGGGTTTGACGTAACGCGACTAAACTACGTAGGTCCCCCACCTGCCTAGGAATCAACTTCTCTGATGGTACAATATAGTTTACCTGCATTGCGTTTTTAAGTTTAAGTTATTAGTTTTAAGTTGTACAAATTAAGAATTTTCTATTCTACTGTAATATTTGGACGCAGAGTTTATAATATTATGTTTTTATCTGGAACATAAACCTTTAATTGTGCCATTGTACGTCCTGACGTCACTTACCCTATACACAATGGCGGTCGCATCAAACTGTCAAAACTGACCATGCGAATCAAGGCCTTGACATTAGTTACGTTAGTGTTATCACATGATCACTATTCACTATACCCGAAACCGTGAGAGGAGGCACAAAACTTTATACACGGTGTAACAAAACTAAGTGATAATATTTTAGGGTGTATGTTCCTGACATAGAGTTCACTGTGAAAGTAGCAGCGCTGAAAAACCATTTTTTCACTTTTGTCTGGGGAAACTCGTGACGACGCAATTTATATTATTAGTATGCATAATAATTAATAATAGTTTATACTAGACAGCATGACTAAACTACAGGACTAAACGTTTAAGAATTTAGATTATGCATCTCTAGATTATGTTGAGTCTCGTGACAAGATTAGTTAGTTACGTTTAAGAGTCCGTATACGAAATTTTGCCGATTTCGCTCATTTAACAGACGTGATTTAATAGTTAAAGTACAGTATTTCTATAAGTTTTAATGCACAACATGTAAGATCATTTCAAATATAATCTTTAAATAATCCAACTCAAACCCGCGATAGTTTTGTGATTTTTGCTGTAAAAGGTTTAGAATATCACCTTTTTAAGGATTGTATTGACGTCTTAACGGTTTGAAAAAAATACAATGTACTGTTGAGAAAGTCGTCTATACAATGTTGGAATTACTTTTTACCACTTTCATATAAAAAACCCTTTAAAAACAGAATACCTATAACTGCCCGCTAACTTGGCGATCGTCCTTTTTCACCTGGCATATGAAAGACGGGCGTGAGTGTGAAGAGAGCAGTAGAAAATATAGTACGGGCTCTTAAAAATATTGTATCTATTATTTTATCATGTAAAATTAGATTGTAGATGCATGTAACTTGTAACCCTAACCAATATATAAGTTTACTAGCGCCTGCTACTTTCAAATAGCATTACAATGTTAAAAACCGTCTGTCGAGGATACCCTTTGATAGAGGCATAAATATATATTTTTTAAATTCTTCGCTACTTTCATGTTAAAACTCCGATTCCTGATTTTAAAAAATTGGCGAAGATATTATACAGGGTGTAACAAAACTAAGTGATAATACTAATAGGGTGTGTAGGTACGTGTTCCTTGTAGAGAGTTTACTGTGAAAGTAGCAGCGCTGAAAGACCAAAATGTTTTTTAACTTTTCTATGGGCAAGTGTCCCAGCGTCAAGAGATTCCCCATACAAAAGTTTGGTCTTTCAGTGCTGCTACTTTCACAGTGAACTCTACAAGGAACACATATACCCTAAAGTATTATCATTTAGTTTTATAAGATCCTGTAGATATAATGCAACAACATCCGTCGGGCCTGCTAGCAAATAAATCCACTCACCATATACGAGTAGTTGATGACGGTGAGCTCGTCTGTCTCCCGAAGGTCTCCGGAAGCCTCCTGGTCAAAGTGGAAGGTCTTCTTCAGCATGTACTTAATGGTGTCATTGGCGCCGTAGCCCAAAATTCTCTTCTCTCGATACTCTCTGTAAGATAACAATTAAAATAAATAATAGTTTAATAAGCTATTTAGTAATGGGTGGTATAAGGCAAAACAACATAATTATATTTTGCTGATTTGTAAACAAATACTTAATTGTTATTGTTGAAATATTCATTAGTAATTTTAGTGTAATGTCAAATTTGTAAATTTATTCATATTGCAAAGTAAGTACACTTTGATCCAAAGGTTCTTGGGTCATAAAAACCTTTCATTAACTCTTGAGTATATTTTGGAGAGTTGCCAAAGAGGTTTAGTTACCAATCTTGGTTGGATTGCGAAGCAGATTTGAGGTATTAGTTTTGACCAATACCCTAATCTGGGGGCACGGCAGTACCCCAGCTAAGTCTAAAGCAAAGGCGGCCGGCCGTACCATATTTTTCACAAAGCGGACACATCAGCGACTAATTGGATTTAAGAACACTACGCTTAGCACTGCATTAATTGCATTACTATTGTTACTAGAAATAAAATATGGATGAAAATCTGAATTGAATTGAATTAACCCACATTTTACTTCCAAACGATAATACCCCTACTTACTTATACACATAAGGCCCAATCTCCTGCACCGCGGGTTTACCACCCGTGTTGACTTCGTCAGGGTTGGTCACGTTGAACAGGTAGACCTTGAAGCTGAGGGGTATCGGTAGAACTCGCCACTTCTCGAACATCGTAGAGGAGTTCTCTATCTGGATGTTCTGGAACAAGATATTTAGGTAGGTATAACAAAAGGCTAAAATATCGTAAGGTAGGAATAAAATTCCTTACTAATGTGTTTGCCAGCAATATGTCGGATTTTGGTCGTAAATATGTAGTGTATACTGTATGTGTAAGTGGAGCCCTCAGCTCCTACCTTTGCGTAATTGCGTAATAACTTATCCGAATCAAGATATTCCGTAACGAAAATAAACCTAACACCCCCCACTCCGACCGCGGCACAGCGGTGCCGCTGCTGTGCCGGTTGCCGTACATCGTCTTCGGCAAAGTGTTTGTGTGCGTGCGACTAGACGTATGCGAATTATAATTGCATAAGTTGATAAAACATGCCATGCAATAGCTTTACCGCGGCAGTCCCCGAGTGCCACACGTATTTTTAGGGTTCCATACCCAAAGGATAAAAACGGGACCCTATTACTAAGACTTCGATGTCTGTCCGTCTGTCCGTCTGTCTGTCTCCAGGCTGTAACTCAAGAACCGCTATAGCTAGACTTCTGAAAATTTTACAGATTGTGTGTATCTGTTGCCGCTATAACAACAAATACCTACTAAAAATAAAATAAATTAAATATTTAAGGGGAGCTCCCATACAACAAACATGATTTTTTTGCTATTTTTTTGCTCAATTTTGCTCAATAACGGCAACACATAGACAATTGAAATGTTCACAAAATACTTAAATGTAATTGTTCTTTAATAATTAAAAATAAAATTTAAATAAATTGAATAATTAAGGGGGCTCCCGCCTCCCATACAAAAAATACAATTTTTTGCCTAATTTTGCTCTGTAGTGGCACGGTCGAGCCTTTCGTGCGCGAGTACAACTCGTACTTGGCCGGTTTTTTTTATTTTCAAAATGCGTCGCAACTCGCATAGCTTCGTTACGTCCAATGTAAACAGACCCTAATAGTAAACTCTAAACTCAAAACTCAAAAGTTTATTTCACTAATTAAGTAAATGTTTTTAACAATCAGACGATAAACATCTTGTTCAGACTCATTTCAGTTTCGTCTGCATTTCCAGTATCTGCAATATATTTACTGCAATATACATGTGAAATAAAATAGTTCACGTTAACTGCGTCTACGAGTAGACATTATTAAAATAGTTTCTGAAGTGTGAACAATACGAACAAGAAAGTTTTGAAGAATCAACGGTCCTTCACCTGCTAAAAATAGCTCAATTTATCTAAACTTTTTTGATTTTAAGATTGAACTTATTTTTTAGGGTTCCGTACTCAAAGGGTAAAAACGGGACCCTATTACTGAGACTTAGATGTCTGTCCATCTGTCTCCAGGCTGTAATTCAAGAACGGTAATAGCTAGATAAGAGAGTTGAAATTTTCACATATTATTATGTATTTCTATTGCTACTATAACAATAAATATTAAAAAGAACATTTTAATTTTTAAGGGAGCTCTCATACAACAGACGTGTTTTTTTTACCTTTTTTTACTCGGTATCAATAATGGCAACAGGTAGGCACTTGAAATTTTCACAAAGTCCTTTATTATTAGTGTACTTAAATGATTAATAATAATATAAAAATAAAATTTAAATTTAAAAGGGGCTCCCATACAAAAAAAACACAATTTTTGGCCTACTTTTGCTCTATAACGGTACGGAAACCCTCGTGCGCGAGTCCGACTCGCACTTGGACGTTTATTTTTACTACCAATCTAACTTGGCATACATAGTGCTTCTTACTTTTGAGAAATTAAGTCATAGACATTACAGGTTTCATTCATATTCAGGAATCAGGATTTATTCAGCACTTAATATCCGCTCAATGAATTTCGATCTTTAGAAAGATAGCAGTTTAATCTCATTTAGACATGTACTATCAGAGAAGTTGATTCCTATGCAGATCGGGGACCTACGTAGTTTGGTCGCATTACGTCAAACCCAGCCGACAGATCACAATTAACATTGAATTGACATGATCGACCAAATAACGTTGGTCTCTCAAATGCATAGGAATCAATTTCCTCGATGGTACATTATACGTGACGTGCATGATAATCATGAAACGCGGTAATGCAACGGAGCCTGTAGCTAAGAGTTTTTATTTATCGCTTATAGCGATATAGAAAGCTATATAGAAAGCTATAAGCGATAAAGAAAAGGTCTTGGCTAAGGGGCCGGGTTTTGCTTCTAGCAGCACGTAAGGCTGCGTTTCCACTGAAGCGGAGCGGAGCTTAGCGGTGTCGAATTGACCAATCAAAATCTCTCGAAATCTTCGCTCCGCTTCGCTGTTATTCCGCTGGAATAGCACGATTGGTCAATTCGGGCACCGCTAAGCTCTGCTCCACTCCGTTTCAGTGGAAACACAGCCTAAAAGCTAGTTGGCGGCTTAGTAATTTGTGCCAATAGTGACATTATACGGAAGCAGAATTTATACAAAAGCTCTACTATGGATTATGACCGTGACCGAGATCAGAATCCTGCTCGCAATGATCACAATGTCAAACTTACCGAATCCGTACTAATATTGTGAATATGTCGTGTCTGTTGGTCACCTATTCACGTTTAAACCGATTAAGCCATTTTGATGAAAATTTGTATGGAGATACTTTGACTTTTGAGTCCTGTCCTGTCCAAAAATCTTACTTAAAATTGTTTTTACTTCTTTATTGTAGAAAATTACATCTACTAAATTATGTATGCAGAAAAATGACATAACTACAAAAATATAAAAATATCATATTCGCCAGCATCATGAAAAACTATAATTATCTCTGTCATTTTATTACAAAGTTCATTAATTATGTCTTAAAAATATAATATTGTAATAAAAATCTATTCAGTGTACAAAAAACGGTCATAACTTGCAAATATTATGTATTAAACAAGGAAATTCAAATGTCCTTAGCATCTTATGTCGAGGTTTATATTATGAAGGTTAATAATTAAGATGCTGAATGTATTTTCAGTCTGTTTTGTCCTTTTTCACTCAATTATTAATAAAAAGCAACTGAATTTCTTCTTAGTCAACGTACATTCGTTTTGTAAGTGGTGTTAGAAAAAAATTAAATGGACGCTGTAAAGCATTCGTGTACTAAACCACAAAAATTGCGTATTGAGTTACAAAATACGCAACTTATGTTCTTTAGATTTAGAACAAGACTGCATTCAAAATTTAACAAAAAAATTGTTGATTAGGACACAAATGCTTGACAGCGACCAAATAACACTAATTTAACTTAGCATGGGATTAGGCGACGTGATGTACAAGCTGCCAAGTTTATAATATTATTTTATAATGTTATTGTGAGTGCTTACTTAAGAATTTTGATGTTTTAGGTTTTTGTTGTTTATCTATTGACTAATGCTTACGATTGGCTCACGCCAATTAACCAATCAACTATTGAAAAGGTAAACTTCAGCAAAAAACTCAGAAATTGCCTTTAGTGATACTTTATGTAAAATAACACATACACATTGGGCGTTTTGAATCGTGCGCCTAACGCGCGCTTCCAAACGCCCAATGTGTACCAGCTCTTATAGAAACTGTCATTTTTGGCACTTTATGTTAATATAACACATTCACAGAAACTGGCATTTCTGACACTTGATGTTAAATATTATAACACCGTACATTTTTCCAGAAGAAAAAGTATCCTATGTCCTTTCCAGGACTTAAAGTATCTCCACACCAAATTTTGATCAAAACAGACACTTTCGCATTTAAATATTAGTAACCTGGAAGCTTTTCACAAAAAATATTACATAAAAAAAGCGTATTAGGTACTTGAATAATTTATGTTCTTTTTGAAAAATAATTAATCTGTCTTTTAATTACCCACATTTTGTGGATTATGGTGATATTTTTTGTATTAATTTTTTTGTGTGTTGAGTACTTCCTAGATCTTATATTTCTATGTAAGTTTTCATTAACAAAAAAGTAATAATCTTGAATTAAGAAATATTACCCCGATTCAATAATTAGAATTTTATAGATTAAAACCCAAAATTTTCAGCACTTAGCGGGCTAATGTTAGCTTTTAAACAAAAAAGCTAGATCAAAATCGGTCCAGCAATTTTGATACTACGATGCTACAAGTAGACACACACACAGACAGACAGACAAACCGACAGAGTAAACATCAAACTTTATATGGAATCCATTACACGGTAGGTTTTGCTGCCAGTTTTACCACAGTCATGACTGTGAGTGTTGAAAAACCTGCCGTGTAATGCAGTGACTGATGGTTGCATGAAATTGATTGACAGTTATCTGGATATTTTGGTTTTTATGTCATGTAACCATCAATCATGACTTTTGAGTTTTGAGTAAACGTTTAATGGCATTTCGTCAATCACGCCTCAGTCAGTCAGTCATCCATAATTTTATTATCTTGCGTGAAAACGTGTATTCTTTGTGAAGTTTTGCGTATGACTGAAGATCGGTCGGAATGACTGTGTAATGTGAAATTAATTCCAACACTCACCAACAGTCAAACGAAAGTCATGATTGATAGAATTGACTAACCAGGGCATGATCGTCTAATGGACGCCTAACACTCCTATTTCTTGTCAGGGTAAAAAAACAAAATGTAAAAAAATACTGCCATTGCTGCAAGTGGCGCTCAAAACCAAAATCAATACCTACTACTCAGCTATTGACGCGTAAAAAGCCACCTTGATCATCTCACGATATTATTAATCTGTGTAATTACCCTCGAGAAACGTGAGTTTATAAGTAACAATAGTACGATTAACATCCGCATTTTGTAGTAATAGGTGTGGAGCAATCGCGTAAAATAAACACTTCATTTTAAATTATTTTGATCTAAATGATAAATCAGAGAAGTTGATTCCTAGGCAGATGGCGGACTTAAGTATTTTGGTCAGACCCATCACCCATCCGACCGATCACAGCTAACATTCAATAGACATAATAATATTATAATAGCTCCCACACCAGTTTCGGTGACGGTGGCCGGTTTCTTTGAAACCAGGCCAGCTACGCAGGAGTAATTTTATAGTGCCCAAGTGTGAGCGCAGTACACAAGAGCACTCTCTATTCCTTTACTCTCATAACCCAGTGGGACAGACGACCGATACGACTGGCGAGAGATCAGGCGCATGACCGACTTTTTACATGCCCATCCGACGCATGGATCATCTTACTTGTCAGACAATCAGGTGATCAGCCTGCATTGTCCTAACCAAACTTGGAAATAACATGTTTTCAACGCGGGAATCGAACCCACAACCTCCGAGTCAAGAGCCGCGCTCTATACCACTAGACCGCGGAGGCGTTAACAGACCATAAGCCGACCACATGACGTAGGTCCGTCAACTGCCTAGGAATCAATTTCCTCGACGGCACAAACAATGAAACTCCACCAAATTGTTGTGTCACTAAAGTTAAAGTGTGCTTGGCTCTTCGTTTGTTTGTTTTAGCGGGCTTACATTGAAATGAATAACTCTATGTATTTATTTTATGATAGAAGTTTTTAACACTTAAATACTTAGTTTTATAGGGTCTTTTACTCTAAATTCCTATACGTAACTTATAAAGGTTTTAAAAATAATACTACTTCTTTTACAGTGAATTCTATACAAGGCGTAACAAAACTTAGTGATAATAATTACAGGGTGTATATGTGTTCCTTGTAGAGAGTTCACTGTGAAAGTGGCAGCGCAGAAAGATCAGTTTTTTTGTGGTTTTTACAAACCAAGCGCCTCAGCGTCAGGACACAGGAGTTTTCCCATACAAAAGTGATAAAAAAGTTACTCTTTCAGCGCTGCTACTTTCAGGGTGGACTCAATACAGGAGACTCATACCTACCCTAAAGTATTATCACTGAGTTTTGTTACACTCTGTATAATATTATAGTCTTATAGATACATTCTCACGCTATAAATAATATTTAAAGACGTACATTGTTATCACTTAGCTTAACTCTGTATAAATATTTATTATCAAGGTTCGATTCCCGCCTTGAGTAATGTTTGTTCAGATGTGTTGTCATTTAGCATTGACTTATACACATTATTATTTAGTTGTTTTATTACTTCGATAGCGAAAACCTAAGCTTTAAGAACATAGGTAATAGGTATTATGTAACATATTATATAGACTAGCTGTCCCGGCAAACGTTGTTTTGCCATTTAAAGTGTTTCTACTTCATTAGCTGTTGATACAAAATCTTACCCCCTCTTTTGTCCCCTAAGAGGGGTGGGGGGAAAAATGTTATACACCAGATGTTAAGTTGGAAAAACAGTTAATAATATGAAGTACTTAAGTCCATTAAAAAAAAAAGTTTGATACAAAATCTGATTCCCTCTTTGGTCCCCTTAGAGGGGGGGGGGTGATTTTTATACACCAGATGTTGAGTTGAAAGAAGACAAATATATCTGCGAAAACCGTATGGAAATCGGATCAGTAGTTTTCATGTTAAAGCAAAAGTCTTATACAAAATCTGTCCCCCTCTTTCGTCCCTTTAGAGGGGTGGGGGGAAAATTTTTATACTCCAGATGTTAAGTTGGAAGAAGACAAATATATCTGCGAAAACCGCATTCAAATCGGATCAGTAGTTTTCGTGTGATAGTGGAACAAACATACAGACAGACAGACAAAAAAACTGACCACATTTTTGGCTTGTATAGCGATGTAGTGACACCCTCCGCTTATTATTTTTTGAATATCTTTAATGTACAGAATCTTCATTTCTACAGTTTTATTATATGTATAGATGACGCCCGCAATTACTCCGTTGCGCCAAAATTAGTTTATCACGCGGGAATCATACATTTTTCCTGGATAAAAAGTATCCTTTGTCCTTTTCAAGGGACTCAAAGTATCATCTGTATACATAATTTCAGCAAAACAGCGGTTTGGGCGTGAAGAGATTTTAAAGGATATTTCCATGTGACTCGAGAGGTTACGTTACCCCACGGAGAAAAGTAGCTTAATTACCTTTCACATTGTCATGTTTATATCTTTTGTTTTTATAAAATAAGGGGGCAAACGAGCAAACGGGTCACCTGATGGAAAGCAACAGCTACCGTCGCCCATGGACACTCGTAACATCAGAAAAGCTGCAGGTGCGTTGCCGGCCTTTTCAGTGGGAATATACTCTCTTCTTGAAGGTTTGCAGGTCGTATAGGTCCGGAAATACTGCTGGTGATAGTTCGTTCCATAGTTTTACAGTGCGCGGCAGAAAGTTGGCACGCGAAAAACGCACGGTGGAAGACTGCCACTCATCAAGGTGATGAGGATGGTATATTTTCGCGTGGGACGATGGCAAAAATTGCAGGTGGTATGATTCCGAACAATTTCTCAGAGCACTCCCTGTGATACAACCGATAGAGGATGCAGAGTAATGCTTAGCACAAGCTACATCTCGGCGTAATTCCAAGGGGTCCAAGCTGTTTGAAACACTATGGCAGTCAACAATTCGAGCGGCCCTTCGTTGGATACGATCTAAAATTGTAGAGGGAGCAGTTGGTATTTTGGCGCCCCTGCCCTGCTGTGTGTAATCTGTGCCAAATTACCTCTAATAAAGGTTATATACAGGAAAACTTTGAGCTTTTATATAAAATGACGAAAGCCTGGCTGTCGTTGGCTTTTGGGCAAGTACTTTTGATGAAATGAAATGACATTTTAAAATTTTAAATTGGGTCGAAAGCAATCTGAATGCATTTAACTGGTTTAAGTACTGAAACAATAAGTTTAAATAATTCCCACGGTAAACTGTGAATGACAGAAAAAAGTACGAATATCGCTAACAATGCACGGACAAAAACTATAATTTAAGACTTGTTAAATGAATGAGAATTTACAAATTATAATTACGTATAGCTATTATATTGGACATGGCAACGAGCTATACATTAAGGTAGGTAATGTTAAACATACAAATTGTTAAAATATACAATCAATAAAAAATATTATTCAAAGGTCGGAGCAGAGATCGCTACTAATACTAACACATAGAGTAAGGAATCAAATATAAGTCCGATATTGCACACGACATATCAGAATAGCTATGTCCACATTATGCAATTTCATCTTCAATTTTCGTCATCTGCTTTTTATTCAACTTTCGTTTGACATATTCAATAATAGAATGCGTCAAAATCCACCCGCGTTGAAAGAAAAGTGTCATAGCGAGCGCTACGATTTCAACGCGCGTCACGGGCATGCCTCACGTTCGCTGTTGAATGCCCTTGACGAACAAAAAAAGGCCCAGTGTGGACAAAGCTAAAATTGACAAAAATGTTGTCAAACGTCTATTAAAACTTTTTGTTTACTCTCTGTGTTGGTGCTGCCGTATCGCGTGAAAACATTGCAGTAATATTGTCCTTGCCGATTCCGATGTTGCGCTTTCTGTTCCGATTGGCTCATTCTTTAAGAAAAGAGCGTATTCCCTCTTAAGGCCATGTTTCCACTGACGCGGAGCGGAGAGGAGAGGAGCGCCTCTCCGCTAAGCTTAGCGGTCCCCGAATTGACCAATCGTGCTATTCCAGCGGAATGACAGCGAAGCGGAGCGAAGATTTCGAGCATGGTGATTGGTCAATTCGGCACCGCTAAGGTCCTATCCGCTCCGCTCCGCGTCAGTGGAAACATGGCCTAAAAGGCCGGTAACGCACCTCTAATGTTGCGAATGTCCATGGCCAACGGTAGTTGCTTTCCATCCGGTGACCCGTTTGCGCGTTTGCGCCCTTATTTTATATAAAAATGTCTTGAGGGCCTACCCTACGGAGATTCCGTAATTTACCGTATTGAAAGCCTTATAAACTCATAATTTGAAAGCTACAAAGTTATAATAAAAATACAGCAATAATCTTCAGTATATCAACATTCCTTTCCCCGTTTTAAATTTTCTATTTTTGTTTATCATACTCATGATACTAGCTTCCAAAGTAAAGCTAATTTATTAAAATTCAAGCATATATTCAGCATCTCCTTACTCGTAGGATTTACAAATTACTTTTATTTGAAACACTCGCCAATAGATCGACAATATTATAAACTACATACTCCCCGTTTTACATTTTTTTAGGATACTTTTGAACTAAGATAAGTAAAAAAATAGGTGCGATCTCGGCAACGCGGCAAATGTATGGCCAAGGTCGTTTGCTCGGGGGACGGCCTTAAATGTATCGCAACGCTCGAGCTCCGCGACGCGACGTTACAATGTGAATTGACCCTAAGGGTTAATTCAGACCGCAACGCGACGCGTAGATGCATTTCTAAATTTATATGGATTTGACAGATTCGCAAGACGTCTCACGCAATTGAAATCTGTCAAATCCATACAAATTTATGCCGCGCCGCGCCTCGCCTCGCCTCGTCGCGTTGCAGTCTGAATTGACCCTAAGGAGGTGATTATTTGCAATTTTGCTATTCATCTAACATCTAAGAAATGTGATGTAGCAAAATTATGTCTGCGATTATAAAATGTTATGCTTCGATAGGTTTGACGTATGTTGTGGAAGACAAAACGTAGGTTACACGGTCAAATTTTCATCAATCTGATCCATCAATCCGGTAAAGATTGACGAAAATATGACCGTCTAACCCACGGATTGAAGGATTGATCATAATATTTTTAATATTATAAACTTTTTATGACCATCAATATATTCCATCAATCAGATTGATGGATCAGATTGATGAAAATTTGACTGTCTAACCTACGTATAAGGACATTTACTGTGCAAGTGCCTCATTGGGGCCAACGTGGACAACGTGCTCGAAGGTCGAGAAATGTGGGATAAGAAAAAAAAATCATTTAATTTGCTCTTTAACAGGGCAGAATTTTTTAACGTCCTACCCTCATTATATAATGGGTACCCTCATTATTTAGAGTTTTTTTTATCATACATGTTTGGATTGGTATGTCTAATGAGGTCGCACTCAGAGATATTTTAAGGTACCAGTTGGAAGCCGGCTACATGAAGCGGCAGCAGACGACGTGTCGTCGCGACTCGCGACACTACTGATTTCTACTAGTAATTTCTATGTATCTCTATGAATAAGTGTCACTAGTTTCGTGTCGCTAGCTGCGGAGTGCGGAGGGTATTTCATAGAAATACATACAAACCAGTAGTGTCGCTGCGACACGTCGTCTGCGGTTGCTTCATGTCGCCCGCTGTCAACCGGCACCTTTATGCTGATTAAACTTCAATGTATCGAAGAGTTTAACAGATAATTTTGTGGTTCCACTAAAAGTATTTTTTTTTTGGTTTCACCACCAAAACCATTTTAGAACTGCTACTCTAAAGCACTACAATGAGCAGGGTTTCCCAAACATTCAAAAACCGTTCAAATACGGAAAACTCTGTGAAACATCTACGTATAGAAGAAGATAATAATCTAAGTAATAACATGTGCAGATAAAACCAGTAACGGCTATATATAGAACAACAAAAATTATATTTTTATGTAAATCACAAACGTAACTACATACTTGAGTACATAAATAGATTCTTATGGTCGTGTATTTGTTTTTTTAGTAACAAGCAAAAAACTTTGTTGAACATACATAGTTTTATTAACGTAGTAACTATTAGTAATCTGTTGTTTAATATTATATTGCCGTCATATTAAGATCCCGTATGTAAAATGCGAAAAACGGTTTTACAAGTACTCACTACTCCTAGTATATTTACATCATATTGTAACAAAACAAAGTAATAGTATTTTATCATGTGTATGTGTTTCTTATAATATAGAGTTTATTGTAAAAGTTGCTGTGCTGGAAGTATGGCAAAGTACACCGCCGGTGTCAGTGCCAAAAAAAAAAGTATTTTTTAAATTTTACATGGGCAAACTGATGACGCTCGGGTGTTTGCTCGTATCACAAAAAAATAGTCTTTTAGCGCTCTCACAGTAAACTAGCAGTAAACTCTATAATATAAAGGACGCATACATACTCTTAAATATTATCACTTTGTTTTGTCATGCCCAAGTTCCCTGTGAAAGTAGCAGCGTTTAAAATGTCACATAAGAGATAGAGTCAGCGGATTTTAAATATACGCTATGTAATGTTTATTGGTAGTTAATAAAGTTTCTGTTTGTCACCCGTATCTTATGAACTGTGATTGTAAGACAGTAAATAAGTGATGATACTTTGGAGAATGGGGTGTGTATGTGTCCCTTAACATAATATAGAGTTCACTGTGAAAAAAGGAACCCTAAAAGAGCTAATTTTTAGGGTTCCGTACCCAAAGGATAAAAACGGGACCCTATTACTAAGACTTCGCTATCTGTCCGTCTGTCTGTCTGTCTCCAGGCTGTAACTCAATAACCGCTATAGCTAGACTTCTGAAATTTTCACAGATTATGTATATCTGTTGCCGCTATAACAACAAATACTAAAAATAAAATAAAGTTAATATTTAAGGGGGGGGGGGGGGGCTCCCATACAAGAAACGTGATTTTTTTGGCCTTTTTTGCTCGTAATGAATAATGATATCAGCTAGGCACTTCAAATTTTCACAAAATCCTTAATTGTATTTGTACTTTAATAATTAATAATAAAATTAAAATAAAGTAAATATTTAAGAGGGGCTCCCATACAAAATACACAATTTATTGTCTACTTTCGCTCTATACCGGTACGGAGTCCGACTCGCACTTGGTCGATTATTATTTGTGATTTGTATGGGCAATGTAACCTGAAAGTTTTATTACTTAGTTTTGTTACACCCTGTATAACCTACCTCTATAATAGCAACAGTGCTTTGGAACTTACTCTTCTTAGAGTTGTTTAATATACTGACTCTACATAATTTGGTACTATGTATTTTGACAGTTTATTAATGAAATCAAAAATATAACTACCCTGGCAATAGGATTAAACCTATCAGTAACATCAAGCAAGTATGTTTTATAATATTTTATACAGATATCAAATGGGCAAATCGATCAATTAATGGAAAGTGTTAAAGTGTGTGTTGTTAAGGTATTGCAAGTGCTTTAACTAGAACCAACAATACTTTGTATAATGAGTGAACTATGAGTGAAAATAATTTTTCACTGCAAATAACCCAGCAACAAGCAGTAAATCTTTTATTACAGAACATAACAATTAAAAATTCATATTTTGTTGTATCTTTCATGAAGTATTCATATACTAACGTAATATAACCAAAGAAACAAAACAAAAATTTTTTGTAGTGAACAACTTTTCGAATTTTTTTTAAACCATTTAAAAAAATCGGCCAAGTACGAGTTGTACTCGCGCACGAAGGGTTCCGTACCACTACAGAGCAAAAATAGGCTAAAAATTGTATTTTTTGTATTCCTTAAATTTTTTTTATTAATTATTAAAGTAGAAATACAATTAAGTATTTTGTGAACATTTCAATTGCCTATGTGTTTCCGTTATTGATTAAGAGCAAAAATAGTAAAAAAATCACGTTTGTTGTATGGGAGCCCCCCTTAAATATTTAATTTATTTTGTTTTTAGTATTTGTTGTTATGTGGCAACAGATATAGGGGAATTGTGCTTAAGATGGCATAGTCAGATAAGACGACACATCGTCAAAATTCGTTGAAATAATTATTGTGCTTTCTGTGAACTTGTGACGTTTTATGGAGCACCTCAGTGTGTACCTAGTAGCCCAACTTATGGCGCATATTCACTGGTCGATAGGGCCCGCATGCGGGGTGCGGGAGATCATGCCTCGACCAATCAAAATGCGCCATTAGTTGTCAAAGACTCCCCGTATGCTGTATACCGCACGAGTTAACGACTAATGAAAATGCGTATGCCAGACAGGGACCGTTCTTTACAAAGTAATAAAGGTTTTCCTAATTTTGATGAGAGAATTTTTTTTACACTTTTGTTTTGTGGTGAAAAAACGTATAAGGTCAGAATCTTTTCTTATAACAAATAGTTATTAGGGACATGGATTCTTATAGGCCACAAATATTAATAAAAGCGTGTTCTAACGTTAAGTTTTTTTTTTCCAAAATTTAAATGTATCCACTATTACTCATTTGGTAAGATGACATACTAGACGTCGGCTTAAGATGACATACTATATTATTTACTTACGTTTCCGCTAAATCGGTAACAGAAGCATTATATATTTTTTGACGATGTTGAAGAACTTAAGAATTCTTACACCACCGAATACTAGAGGGATGATAATGCAGCTTGGATTTACGTATTGTATAAGACGACGTACCATCAAAGTCTAATGGCGCACTTTCACTGGTCGATAGGGCCCGCATGCGGGGTGCGGGAGATTTCTGAAACGCATGCCACGACCAATGAAAATGCGCCATTAGTTGTCAATTAGTTGTCATAGACTCCCCGCATGCTGGATACCGTACGACTTACGAGTTAACGACTAATGAAAATGCGCCCTAAGGAATCATAGTATGTCGTCTTACCATATCGATATGTCATCTTACACTCGTCGACCTGGCGTGCAATTTATGATTTTTTTCACTGTTATATTAAGTTGATTTTTCTAAAACTGTTGAATTTCGTTGTTTATGAATCATTTATTTATAAAAGTAAGTTACTGATCTCATGTGACTTATTTTATTTTAAATATTTACCTTCAAACAAAAAGTATGTCATCTTAAGCACAATTCCTATACACAATCTGTAAAAATTTCAGAAGTCTAGCTATAGCGGTTCTTGAGTTACAGCCTGGTGACAGACAGACGGACAGACGGACAGACGGACAGACATCGAAGAAAAAGAAAAGGTTTCTCAATTCGACTCTACAATAAGTGTAGATGCTTTTTGTGTGTTTGTTCGCGGATAAATCCGCCGTTAGTGAACCGATTTTTTATTTTTTGGTGTATCTAGAATACATTTAATTATTCTAAGAGAAAGAAAATAACAAGAATAAGAAAAAAAAAGACAAAAATACCAACCTTTTGCACTTGCCGGTCGATGATTTTGGGGAGTCCCCATGTCGCCAGAACTATCGCCACTACGAGAGCACACAGTGAGCAGAGAAAAAATAATTTTGCGTTTTTGCCCAACATTTTTCACTCAAAAACACACTTTATCTTAATCACACAGGGTTTAAAATTAATAATCGCCTGCTAAAGTTGACTGGTTCCGAACGCAGGCGACCACGGTTTGATCTCGCGCTGTGTTTTTTACGATGAAACTTTAGCTCTATGTTAATAATTATGTGCCATAAAAGCAAACGTGACGGCCTTTGATGCACGCAAGTAATTTTTTTTTATAATTATTGTGAAAAGTTTTGGCACGGGTCAAAGTTTAATTTGAAGATTTTAAAGTGTGAATTGTATCTTTTATGTTGGGTTGTATATTAATATTTTAATCGTTATATATTATACTTTTAACAGGTTTATATTTTATTTTATATCCTTACTAATATTATAAATGCGAAAGTGTGTCTGTCTGTCTGTCTATTACCTCTTCACGCCCCAACCGCTGAACCGATTTTGCTGAAATTTGGCATGGAGATACTTTGAGTCCCGGGAAAGGACATAGGATACTTTTTATCTCGGAAAAATGTACGGTTCCCGCGCGATAAACGAATTTTGGCGTAACGAAGTTGCGGGCGTCATGGTCATCTAGTCCTTAATAATATTATAATCCTTACTATTATTATGCGAAAGTATGTTCTGTCAACTCTTTACGCCCAAGCCGCTGAACCAATTTTGCTGGGTATGGAAACACTTTGAGGCTCGGACATAGGATACTTTTTATTCTTGAATTAAAATGTAGGGTTCTAGCGCGATAAGCGAATTTTGGCGCATTGGAGTTGCGGGCATCATCTAGTAATTATATAATATATTTTCTAATATTAGAGATAATAAATATTTTATAAAGTAAATAATTATATTTTTTGTTTTCTTTAAGAATTTGCAGGAAAGCGGGCTGCTATCTCTGTATAGCCGTTTCTTTGAGGCTTAATTCATTTATCTTTGTCTAGGTTTATCTAACAATTAACTATAGATACTTGCTTACAAATTAATTCATACAGCGAATAATTTATACCTATAATAGATTTGCATGTCTATATCTGGCACATTGGAAAAGTTAAATGAATAGGACATCCCTGATTAGTTACACACGCGTTAATATCGTAATATTATGAGGCTAATGAGTATTTAAATTTAAATATATCATTCGCAATTTAAAATACAAGTCGAATAGATTAAAAAAAAAACAATAGCGCCTGGAATTTTGTAATATCAATACAAATCGATAGCGTGTGCAGGCATGCAGTTGGGTTTGGATGTTGGCGGGCATAATCAGGATTCTGTTGTATCACTGCACCGACTTATGGGTCCACTCCGTTAATATAATCGGTGACCACCCGTGACCACAGCTGCTGGAAAGCAGCCGAAACGTCGGGATTAACAAAAGTGCCCCGCGACAAAATCTGTAAGTGTTTAAACCTTAGTGTCTAAACACACTAGACCGAAAATACGCGGCTGAAGTTCGGCATGATTACGCCTGCAATGTATTTTAAATGACTGATGAGATGACACAACATGCCGAAATTACGTCGCGTTATATTGAATGTATTCGTATTGTATGCGTAGCGCATTGCTATCAAGTGCGTAGTTGCCTTAAATTAGTACAATATACTCATGATGGATTTAATTAGGTAACCACAAAACTGTTTATAATTAGGATGTATCTCACTGGCGCTATTCTACGAGTATCTACCCTAGACAGTAACCTCAGTTCACTATTATTAACAATTGTATTAGGAAAATATCAAACAAGCAAACAAGATAATTATGCATTGAACAGAATTATTAAGTTTTAATTGATTTTACACACGGTATAAGTGGGAGAATACTATGACGTCAACAGTGTTAAGGCCGTCCCCCGAGCAAACGACCTTGGCCATACATTTGCCGCGTTGCCGAGATCGAACCAAAACCCTATTTTTTTTACTTAACTTAGTTTAAAATTGTCCTAAAAAAAATTTAAAACGGGGAATATATAGTTTTTGATATTGTCGATCTATTGGCGTGTGTTTCAAATAAAAGTAATTTGTAAATCCTAAGGAGATGCTGGATGTATGCTTGAATTTTAATAAATTGGTTTTACTTTGGAAGCTGATATCATGAGTATAATAAACAAAAATAGAAAATTTAAAACGGGGAAAGGAATATTGATATACTGAAGATTATTGCTGTATTTTTATTATAACTTTGTAGCTTTCAAATTATGAGTTTATAAGGCTTGAAATACCATGGACGTGCGTACCATAAAGGCAAAAAAGCACTGCTTACCTAATGATAAATACTTGCTATACACATATTTTAATTTAACTTTCGTACGTTTTAGATGACTTTAATTATTATTAATAGTAAAAATATGAATACACATTAACGCCTACTTTTATAAAATAGCACCAATTGATTTGCAAAACTACATAAACATAAGTCGGTAAGTGGTAACTAGGCGCGCCGCGCGAAGGTACGCACCAAAATTATACTACATATCTGTGGTTACAGGCACTCGATGTCTCGCAGACCCCGCCTATATGTGTGAGTTAAGATTTTCGTATTCGTACACTGTTCGCAAACGTGTGTGCGTGTGCGATTTACTTGGCCAGGACCTGCCGCATGGTTTCCGAGCTAAGCCGAGCGCCGGCGCGTTCGGAAGTAATCGGATATGTTCGTTGCCTATAATCCGAGTAAAAATAATAGACGGAAATCTAATTAACCACATATGCACATAATGCATTTTTGTTTAGTACGGTTTATATTTGTTTACATTACAGAAGTGTTTTGTATTTTGGGAGGCCATTTTTTCATGTGATGAGCACTGTAACATATTATTTTTGTTTGCGCCAGTATATTTATAGTTTTCTTAGAAGATTTTTTATTATTTTAACATTTAAAAGTTTGTACATTTAACAGTTTATTAGATATTAGTTATTACTGAGTTTCTAATTTCTATATTAAGTGCGTTTTTTGATTTCTTAAAAATGTTATTTGACTGTGAGGTTTGTGTTGAAAATGTGTGTTTATTAAAAATTAAAAAAAACAAGTTTTCACAATTGTCATTCAGTGAAAAGATTCTAATTGTGATTTGTGTCGAAAGGTAGGTACGTGTACCTGAGTTACAACAATTAAACCAGCAACAAAAATGAAATGTAAGTAACTCGAAAGTTTCATGTAATTCATATTCATGTACTTATTTATTTTATCATTTTATAATATTATATACTTTATATTAAATGCGAAATTATCTCTGTCTGTCTGTCTCGCTTTCACGCCAAAACTAATGAACCGATTGTAATAAAATTTTGTACACAGTTAGTCTAGAGCCTGAGAAAGGACATAGGCTACATTTTTATAAGACAAAAATATACTATGTATCTAATTTCCATGGAAATATCGATGAAAATGAATTCACATTGCATTTCTAATATATAACAATCTATATTATGCCATACGCCATCTATGGCGTTTTTATTTATTTTAGCTTAGCACACATGTGAACGCAAATGAACTATCATTGTAGTTCCAACACGTGACAACAGATGGCGTTTTTTTGTTTCTTCATAACAGAACGTACTCATATATTATAATAGTTTAGAAAACATAGTTTTTAATTTATATCCACACTAATATTACAATTTATGCGAAAATATCTCTTTTTGTCCGTTTGTCTGTCTGTTTTGCTTTACGCCAAAACTACTAAACCGATACCGCTGCTTACCCCATATCAAAAAGCTCTGCACGCCTCTGTGAAATACGGTAAATTACGGTATCTCTGTAAGGAACGCCCTTAAGTCAATAGATAAAGAGTTTTCTTGACCTTTATAAATACCGACATTGGGTCGAAAATCCTTTAGCTTCGTCAAGCGACCTTTATATTGTGCGGAGTCTGTAACAATTATATTTGTACTGGTTTTTTCAAGTTGCATATTTTGTTGTTAATATAAAGCTAAATCAATAGATAAAGAGTTTTCTTGACCTTTATAAATACGTTCATTGAGTCGAAAATCCTTTAGCTTCGTCGAGCGATCTTTATATTGTACGGAGTTTGTAACAATTATATTTGTACTGGTTTTTTCAAGTTGCATTTGTAGTTAATATAAGGGGTGTAACATAAAGTGCTAATACTTTATGGTGACTAGAGTGAGATAGAGAGCACTGTGAAAGTAGCAGCGCTGAAGGAGCTTTTTGTGTTTTGCAACGGGCAGAATTTTAATGTCATAAATTTGCACTGTATACATAAATTAAAAATAAGGTTACTATTTCAGCGCTGCTACTATTACAGAAAACTGTATACAAGGTGTAATAAAAGTTAAAACTAAGAGAATCAGATAATACTTTAGGGCAATTTAGGGTTTTTCCCTTACAATATAGAGTTTACCGAGAAAGTAGCATTGCTGAAGGTTTAAATTTTTAAAATAAATCACAAAAAATTGCTCTTCCAGAGCTGCTACTTTTACAGGGAAGTCTTTATAAGGAACACATACACACCCTATAAAGTACATACGTTTTGTTACACCCTGTATAACTTATAAGAGACACATATAGGTACAAACCCGAAAGTATTATCACATTGTTCTGTTACACTCTGTACAGTTTTTTAACAGCTACTTAAGTAGCAGCTAAAAATCTATCTTATTAGTTACCTATCTATGAAGTTGTTGCAATTTTATTCTTTGAAAAGAAAAAATTGCAACAACCTTATCTATAACCCGTATAAGAAACATGCGCTTTGTATGTACTTACAAAGTATGAGAACTGTTGTATTATGCACTTATCTTAATCTTTTAATCTATGCAAGTTCTAATGATCTCCTGACCTGGTTTGAGGATTATAACTAGTACTTATACAGAACTACATGACACCCGCAACTCCGTTGCGCCAAAGTTCATCGCGCGGTAACCTACATATTTTTTCCTGCAGGATAGTCCCGAAACTCCAAGAATCTCTATACTCAGCAAAATCGGTTCACTGTTTTGGGAGTGAAGAGGTAATAGTAAATAGGCAGACAGACAAACACACTTTCGCATTTATAATATTAGTAAGTATGGAAATATTGTACAAAACAAAACAGAAACTAAGTGATGAAGTGTGAATGAAGTGATACTTTGGCGTGAGTATGACTTGTGTCCCTATAAAATATATAGTATAGTTTACCGTGAAAGTAGTAGTAAAGGGAGAATACTGTATTTATTTAGAGTTGACTGTTAAGAGCGGGCTGTGCAATTTTACTGTGTTTTTTTAATAAGTATTACGATCCCGGAAGACGATTGATTTAAATGAAATTGAGATTTATTTAATCATTGTATAGTTATCTGATACTTAGCTAACGGAAAACACGATTCACTTATTTTGACTCGATAGTTTTATTTTTCGAAATTATTAATATTTTTGGGCATTTTAACAAATATAATATGTTACACTTATTGAGTTACTATCATTAAATAACTTGCACTACTACAATCACACACTTTATAAAATAATAGCTTAAGGAAATATTAGTATTGTATTTAGTTTTTAAGTAATCATCAAAAAACAGTTTTGGGACTTACGATCTTTACTTTCGTGCTATAATGCGGGAACCGTTGTTACTCGATATTGTTCACTATTAGCTGCAGCCTAAAACACATTGCCCGGGAGCACGATTCATGGAATTATTGTATCACGATTGGAGGATAGTGTTGTTTGTAGGCGGGGCTTGCGTTTTGACAGTAGGGCCTTAATGTAGCAACAAGTTTATTTAAATTATTGTATTGGAAAATATTTTCTCAAAGAAACAAAGAAATCAAAGGCAACTCCTTCAGTATAGCCACTTTCACAGTGAATTCTATTAACACCCTGTATGCAACACTGTATGTACTTTTAATATTATTAGTATGATAAAATTTAAATAGTATTTTAAATTAAAATTACTTTTTTTCTTGGAAGAGTCTTATGTATTATATTATTGTTTTTTTAATCTTAAAAATTCGTATATTATTAGCGAACTAGGTATAAATTTCACAAAAAAATAAGTTAAGTACATGATATTTCGGAAAATGTATTTAAAAAATATATTTAATTAATTACTTTTTTAGTAGAATATTACAAAATATATTATTAGAATGTCTTCATAGTTTTAAATGGTTAATGTTATATTTTATACATAAAGTTAATATACTAGGTATATTACCTTTATGATTTTATACCAGCGTACTTCAAATATATTTTGAGTTTTTTTTTCTACTTGGCAGTCGATCATTTGGTATTGTCGCAATTTTTTTATTCGGCCATTTTGTTTGTACCTGGCCACCGCGGATGTATGACTGGAGAATGGAGAGCAATCGGTCAAATGGTGATTAGTTTGGTCACGCTAAACAATTATGCGATGATCTGATATGGTATTAATGTGGTTTAGGTTAATCAACATCATCATTTTTATATTAAAAAAAAACAGTTTGTAATGTTGAAGCGCAGAAATGATATTCTCGACACAATGGAATGAAATGAAAATCTTTTTATTTTCAAATTGATTTAAAACTAACAGTTTTAGAACGTCTCCAGGCGAGAAGAAGAGCCGTGCATACCTAAATTTTCACCAAGGTGATATTTGCTCTTAAAAGCAATCTACTCCCCTTACGTATTATGAATCTTCGATCAGGTCAAGTGTCCTGGCTCGTGAGGCTACTTGAACACTTTTTACCCATCACAAAAAGCACAAGGCTGCTAAGAAGCTGTCATTTCTAAAATTATAGAGTTTCAATTTCAATAATAGAGTTTCAATTCAAAAACTCTTGCCATACACAAGGGAATACAGATTACGAGTCTGATGTCGGTCTGCGATCAGTCCGACTTGATTGATCGGCCTCAGTGTATAAGGGGGCCTAATGCACATGATAGTTCCTAACCTTCCTTTAATCTTCCTTTAAACCTTCTTAGGTTGGGTTGCACCAACTTACTTTAACTATAACTGTAACTTTCACTATAACTTTAACTATACCTACAGTGCAAAATGTCAAATCTTTGGTTAAAGTTAAATATGGCGTCCAAGGAAAACCTCCGCTCATACGACGTATACTTAAATTTTTCGTGAAAATTTATATTACAGGAAAAACTGTAAAACTATTACAGTTTTTCCTGTATATTTTTACGGATAATTCAATTTTTTATACCCTCAATCTCATTACCTGTAGCTTCAATAAAAAATTAAACGCAACAGACATCTGTGAATTTCTCCGGTTAAAGTTAAAGCTAAAGGACGTCATATTTAGCTATAACCATAACTTTAACCTTAACTTTAACTTTAACCACGCTTCTGGTGCAACCCACCCTAAGTTTATAAAAGCCAGGTTCAAAAAGTACCAAGAAATATTATAAAACACAAAAAAAATAAATACAATATGCTTTATATTTTTAACCATGTCTCATATAATATCATAATCACAAAAAACATGAAATTAAACATACAAACATGGAAGACAAATAAAGTAGTTTTAGTTCAGAAATCTTGTTTTTGCAAATAATCTGTAGTCACGACTCACGAGCATAAATAATAATCAAAGTAATTTATTTATTTTATTCAACAAGGTATGTATTTGAATAAAGTAAATGTCTAAAATGTTACACGTAGTAATAATTTACATACCTAATTGGAAATTAACCCAAAATGTATGAAAGAGTTAGGTTAGGACATACTATCAAAATATATCTAGTTAAGTATGTTTCTTTACAATTCGCTGGCTCCGGGCAATGTAGCGGTAAACGCCGGTTACGCCCTTTTTAATGTTATTTGATTTTTGGCTTCTCTGAGTATTATTTTATAACCCCTATTTCTTCATTTTTTTTAAATAACATTTTGGGTATAATAAATGACAACAGATTTATTCAATGGGAAATTCTCTTACGACTAAAACTGTACTCTTGCATTACTCTATGAAACATAAAGTAGCTAAAAATCCGGTGAAGATACGATACAGCTAAGCTTTCACTGTATGATTCCCCAGAAGAAGGGTGTAATCGGCTAGTACGCTCGAAATCTAAAGCGAAAAATACGTCGTATTATATTCTTACAGTCGTAAATCTCAAGCGGTTTGGTATTTTCATAAAGTGAAAAGTCAATAAATAATATTGTTGCAATTGAAACAAAATCGCTTTTTAGTTGTAAGTATTATACATTTCTTCAATTATTTCAATAAAGGGCATTGGGTAACTTTGTATGGACCTGTGGCGTCATTTTTTTTTCCAGCGGCCAGGGATAAAATCATAACTATTTTGTAGCACTACATTAGAGAAACATATATCAGTAATAAAAATTGTTCTAAGTAATATCGGAGCTGAGCTATGATTATTTTAGTATATATATTTTTGCACCTTATGTTCACAAAATCAATAGTAATTAACATTACTTTATGGAGCTATCCTTAACAAACAGATGTAGAAAGGGTATATTAATCTGTTGGATATATATTTCTCACTAGCTATTGCCCACGACTTCGTCCGCGTCAAATAAATGAATAATTTTTCATACATATTTTCACACTGGGCTTAACTCTCGTCCGACTAAAATATAGCCAGACTTGAGACTATCTTTCATTAGACAGTGGTTTCAAAGGGCCGGATGCAATATTAGGCAATTGTAATAATTATTGTTCTTGTGTATTAATGTGTTGTGGGTAAAATGACTCTAGGGTATTGTTCCCATAATACAATGTCGATTATTTCCACTATTTAGCGAATTTTGGCCATAGTTTGATACTATAATACTTATATATTCTGTGCCATAGTGCAGTATGACGCTGGACGCCACCTTTCGGCAGAATTTTCAGTCTGGCTTTTAATCTACTTCCCGGCTCATTATAGAAGTACAGCCACAGGAATGTTTTATAGAATACTAGCGAACTGCCCCGGCGTCGCACGGGTATAAAATATATGTATAACCACTGAAAAAATGATTAAAATCGATAGCCCCATGATTCTTCACGTGGTCTACTTCTTATCTGTACCAAATAACATAAAAATTGCTCCAGTAGTTCGCGAGATAAGCCCTTTCAAATAATTTCCCCCGTTTTTTTCCACATTCTCATATTAGTCTTAGCGTGATAAAATATAATCTATAGCCTTCCTCAATAAATGGGCTATCTAACACTGAAATAATTTTTCAAATCGGACCAGTAGTTCCTAAGATTAGCGCGTTCAAGTTAGCCCTTTCATATAATTTTCCCCGTTTTTTACACATTTTCCTCTATTTCTTCGCTCCTATTAGTCTTAGCGTGATAAAATATAACCTATAGCCTTTCTCAATAAATGGGCTATCTAACACTGAAAGAATCATCAAAATCCGTTGCGTAGTTTTAAAGATTAAAGGGAACAAAGGGACATGAGGGAAAAAGCGACTTTGTTTGATAATATGTAGAATAGCTATTTACTTACACAAAATATATATATTAAAAAAAAAAAAACAAAACGGCCCTCTTTAAGAAATTCGAGAAAAAATGGATTTGCATTTTTTTTGCAAAAGAAAAATTAATAGTTAAAAAATCATTAAATGACGGCGCGTTGTTTTACAGTTCGACAAGGCTTTAAATGAATATGTCAATGATGTCAATGGGCGCTGCTGGTAAAGGAGAACTGTCAAAAATGACGTTTTTGTATGATAGAAGCGTTAGTTCCTTTTCTCGCCACGTTCATATACATAACAGCCTTGTCGAACTGTATGTTGAATGGTTAAGTCATTCTTCTAAAATGTACGAATAACTAAAATTATGAAATGAATAATTATTATGCTTGTATCTATATCTACAGGTTGTAACAAAACTAAGCGATAATTCATTTTTTTTATAAAATAGCAACTACCGTCGCCCATGGACACTCGCAACATCGGAAGAGCTGCAGGTGCGTTGCCGGCCTTTTAAGAGGGAATACGCTCTCTTCTTGAAGGTTTGCAGGTCGTATAGGTCCGAAAATACTGCTGGTGACCGTTCGTTCCAGAGTTTTACAGTGCGCGGCAGAAAGTTACGCGAGAATCGCACGGTGGAAGACTGCCACTCATCAAGGTGATGAGGATGGAATATTTTTCGCGTTGGACGGCGGCGAAAAGTTGCAGGTGGTATGATTCCGAACAATTCCTCAGAGCACTCCCCGTGATACAACCGATAGAGGATGCAGAGTGAAGCTACATCTCGGCGTAATTCCAAGGGGTACAAGCTGTTTGAAACACTATGGCAGTCAACAATTCGAGCGGCCCTTCGTTGGATACGATCCAGAGGGAGCAGTTGGTATTTTGGCGCTCCTACCCAGAGATGAGGACAATATTCCATATGAGGCCGAACCTGCGCCTTGTAAAGTTGTAGGCGTTGGTCCGGACTGAAGTACTGTCTCGCTCTGTTGAGAACACCAAGCTTCTTCGAGGCTAACTTGGCCTTACCCTCTAGATAATATCGTAACTGGACTTCGCTCGATATGCTAACGCCAAGTATTTCAATGCTAGGGGAGATGGTCAAAGATGTGCCCTCAAAACGAGGATTTACGACCATAGGTGACTTTTTAGCGGTGAACGCGCAGACTTGTGTCTTGGTGGGGTTGAATTGGACTAATAGTAGGGGAGGTCGCGCTCAGTTTAAAAAGTCATTTCATACCGAGTGAAAATCGTTACAATAATAATATTCCACTAATACATAACAGCTTTGATCGTCAGCTGCTTCAGAAGTGGTGGATAAAAATTGAGAGTATCTCAAAGTTGTTGTTGGGAATCGTATTGAATTGACGTTAAAAAGATCCCAATTCGCACCCAATAAAGGTTCATATCTAGATTATACACGTTTAGGTTTGGTAGGTGTCGTTTTAGTTTTAGTATATAACAACAGATGGCGCTTTTAAAGTAAAATTTATATCATTCTTCTTCACAAATATTGACTATCGAATTAATTACTTAAAATTGCTATGTGAGACAATTTTATGGTTAATTCAAACGAAAATCGCCGTCAGCTGAATGTTTGCAGGTGGAAATGTCGTCTACGCGACGCCCTAGGATACATTGAGCGCGAAGTAAGGCTATATTGGTTATAACTTATATCGCTGGCTGACGGTTTTTCTACCGTCGTATTAGCGACTGACGGTTTTCTTTATTATATACAAAGTAGAAACATTCAACTGTATACATTTTGTACGGTATAAAATGACTTTATATTCAAAATTTTTTTACATGTTCAGTGACGTGACTGACGTTGAATCCCCCGTCTGCAATACGGCTGACGGTGATTTTTTGGTTAAACATGACCTCAATAATCATCCATCAAAGTTTCATTCGGTATAAAATCACTTTTCGCAACTATTTTTTTTACAACTTTGAAATACCTCAGTTAACACTCCACCACGGGTGCGGCGACAGACGCTGATTATATTGATTGATAAATATTAAGCTACCGCTGGACAAAAATTTGGTCGGTATGAAATTGCTTAGCAAACGATAGCACTACCTCCCCTACTATAAGTTACGTCTACCCCATTCAGAGACTTTATCCAATGAATTCTCTATTTTAGACACATGTTCGTTTCGACTCTCAATGACATTTAGCCGAGAAATATTGGGGGAGCCGGTATATACAGCATCACCTGTACTATCATCCGCATAGCAATGAATGCCGTTGGTCTGTAACATGTCATTGATATGCAGTATGAATAGGGTAGGCGATATCACACAGCCTTGAGGGACACCAGCATCAAAAGACTGAGTTTCCGAGCATTCGCCGTCAACTACGACCTTTATGCTTCTGTCTGCTAAGAAACTTTTTTTGTGATTTGCATGGGCAAGCGCCCTGGCGTAAAGATTTCCCCATACAAAAACAAAAAAAAATCTTCTTTCAGCGCTACTACTTTTACAGTAAACTTTATACACGGGACTCATACACAGTACACACACTAAAGTATTATCACTTAGTTTTGTTATACCTTGTATACTAATATTATGCAGCTGAAGTGTTTGTGTGTTTGAAAGTGCTAATCTCAGGAACTGCTGGTTCGATTTGAAAAATTCTTTTTGTATTGGATAGCCCATTTATCGAGGAAGGCTTTAAGCTTATAAATAATGCATTTTTTTTATTTTACTGAGTATTCATGTTATGATTGAATTTACTTTTAGTTGAAAATACGAACTTAAAATTCCTAATATCTCGGCTCCGATATAGTTTAGCTATATGTCCCCCATAATAAAGTTTACTCCTCTTGATATATTCTTTCATAATATGCCGGTTTGGTGAGTGGCCGCGAGATTTGAAAATTATGCCAATATTACCCAAACCCCTTTACACTAAGTATTAAAATTATTTTTATATGGTGAAATAGGTAAAAAAATTAACCCACTTCAAACACTTGTTTGGACCACTGTGCGCTGCACTATAAACAAATCAGCATATTTTGTCTCTCCTGTAAAAAACGATTTTTGATATTACGTCTTTATTGCCCTTGTCATGTAACATGACATTAGAAAAAGGTTTAAGCTCTTTCGGCGCTGGTACTTTCACGGTGAACTCTATACAAGGGACACATACATATCACTTTATTTTGTAACAACCTATATAACCTTCCTCACAGTCACAAGTAACTGGTAAAGTTACATAATATTGTAAACTTTTATTTCTCTGTACTGTAACGGGAAACAGTAGTATTGGTTGAAGTTTTGGGTCGCCCATTTTGGGGTAAATACAATTTATTGGAAAATTAGGTGGAGTGTTTGCGACTGACGCGAGTAGGCTTTAGTCACGTAATTTCATTTAAAATTAAATAAAAAATACCAAAACTTATTTGTATGTAGCCATGAGACAAAAGACGAGACCCGGGGATTACTATCTAATATTACTTACAATGATAATGTTTGTCTGTCTGTGATCTCCTCACGCCTCTATAGTCTATACAGTAGATACTTTGAATGACTCTAAAGTACTATCGAGGAAATTGATTCCTAGGCTGTTGACGGACCTACGTCATATTGTGGTCAATTCAATGTTAGCTGTGATCGGTCGGATGGGTTTGACTAAGCGCGACCAAATTACTTAGGTCCGCCATCTGCCTAGGAATCAACTTCTCTGATAGTACATATTAGGATATTAGGTATTGAGAATGATAGTTTAAGTATAATGAAGTGGATGACGCCAAAAACTCCGATGCGACGAAATTCCTCTATCGCGTTTATAAACTCAGATTCGTAGCAGTTCGTAGGCTTGCTACAGCTTGCTACGAGCTATAATCCAGAAAAAAGTATTCCTATAGTGCCAGTGTAGAAAGATTTTGCAACAAAGTTGCAAGAAGCATCTTGTGAATTATAATAATAAGGATTTTCCATTTTCGATATTATATTTGCTGCTAAGGGTCGGACCTTTTCAAAGACGTTCGTTGAACCGCTGCATTCCAAAACGACCCTGTTTTTGATAACAGCTAGTCGTAATATAATACGGTGGATCCGACTGCGACATATCCATTATCCATATCATAGGGTCTTTATTATGTCAAACAGCTGTCATAATATTAAACACCCTATCCCCACGTTCCAATTTAGCGTTAAATATTTTTTAACAAAAAATTAAAACCGACTTCCAAGGTAAAAACAAAAGTAATACTTATTCATAATCTAAAAAGAATCAAAATATAATTCTTATTCCTTATTATAGTGGCGTCTTCAGACTTCGGCTAACCTTAGCGTAATTGCTATGTCAAGGATCTCAGAACTTTTCCGGGCTGGTACCGACTTCAAAAGCATGAAGATTGAGTACAGAAATAGTTGAGATTTAGGCGAAGTCTGAAGATGCCACTATAATAAGGAATAATAATTATTTGATTCTTTTTAGA
Organism: Polyommatus iphigenia; assembly: GCA_963422495.1. Classification (NCBI taxonomy): domain Eukaryota; kingdom Metazoa; phylum Arthropoda; class Insecta; order Lepidoptera; family Lycaenidae; genus Polyommatus; species Polyommatus iphigenia. The sequence goes on from OY730189.1 coordinate 1,699,915, forward strand.
TTATGAATAAGGTCCACAAATTACGTTTGGTGTTTAGGGGGGGGGGGGGGGGGGGTCGAGTCAAATCTCATCTAATCTTACGTTGGGGAGAGGGGGCAGTCTCGGCAAATCTCACGTAATTTTTTTCTCAACAAAATAATACTATTTTTGTCCATTTCATCTAGGTTGTACCTCTATGGTTGTGCGTATGCTTAAGATTTAATCGTTACCGGTTACACGATTAAGATCATTCACAAATTCGTTCGAAAAAAAATCTACTGACTGTCAAACCAAACTTTTACGTAAGAAAGTAGAAACCCACATTTTGTAAAATCTCACGTGAGATTTGGGAGGGGGGAGGGTTGAATAAAATCTCACGAAATCTCACCAGGGGGGGAGGGGGGCGTCAAAAAATTCAAAAAAACACCTCACGTAATTTGTGGATGCCCCTTAAGTATTACTTTTGTTTTTACCTTGGAAGTCGGTTTTAATTTTTTGTTAAAAAATAATAATTTTACCCTTTTTAGTTACATATTATGAGACGACAAGGCTATATTATAGCTTGTTGTCTTAGAGTTGTACATATTACTAGCGGTCGCCCGCGGCTCCGCCCGCGTGGATGTCGGTTACGGCTGCAAAAAGCCTACCCAGGAAAGACTCGGTCAGCAAAATGATTCCCAGGTCAATTCACAGACTCCGACACTGACATCGACGATGCGGACGCAGCAGTGCACTTGTCTTCCTCCCGCACGCGCAATCGCATCCCGCTTGGTGACGCCCACTATCGTAATATTTTAATTTCGCCATAATTTCAAAACCAAACGTCGAATTTTAATCATTCAAAGACCAAATTTTATCTACATAAACTGTACTTAGTGATGAAATAATTTATTTTGATAAGGATTAATAGCATGAGTAAAATAAAATTCAAGATTTTTAAATAAAAAAATGGTTATTGTGCCTCACTCGACATAGATAAGTATAGTGTGTCGCGGACTTTTTTGTAGATATTTATAAGATCTACAATACTTAGAACATTTTATGGTTCTATCTTTTATAGTTTCGGCAGCGTACGCAAAATAAGTAACTTTTCTGGTTGATTTTTTCACCTGGCGTCCGAAAAACCCAAATATCTTATGAAACCTTATTTTTTCCAAAATAAATTTTAGCCTTTGTTCAGCAGAAATAATGTAGGATTCATTGGCTTTTGCTTGGAGTAGTTTAAATAAAGCCAAAATCCTCAAACTTGTATCTATAAGGATTCAAAAGTTCTGTTGGGTACCTTCAGAACCAGGGTATATCCTGGTGCAAAATCTTACTTTTTGCCAGTATATGCCTGAAATACTTCAGAAAAAATCGAAATCACCATATGTTTTCATATAAATTTCAAGGAGTTCCCTCGATTCCTCATGGATCCCATCATCAGATCACCACTTTTGTGAACATGGTACCAACCTCGGATTTAACCCTGTACAACAACAAAAGAATCATGAAAATCAGTCCACAAACGGCGAAGTTATGGTTGAACATACAAAAAAAATATATATAAACAGACGAACCTCCTCCTTATAACCTCCTCCTTTTTGGAAGTCGGTTAAAAAACGATCAAAACGCTCTAAATGCCTCCTATTTTGAGAGTTTTGATAGTTTTTAATGTCATGATTCCAAAAGAAAATTTTGCGTTATTATAATATCACAAACAAAAAACATAGACATTTTAACTATTTAAGCTTTCCCGGGATTAATTTTGCTGAGCAAAGTCACAAGCTACATAATATTAAGCCCAATTCCCTAATAAATAAATTAATAATTAAGACAAAAGCCAGAGCGATTACTCCTAACTTAAGTTAATTGTATGAAATTGTTTCTATTTTAGTGATCATTTCGATAAAAGCCCCTTAATATTCATGTTGAATCATAGATTTGATATGATTATAATGAGTAATAAACTAATAATGTAATCGAAAAGAAATTAAGCTTATTTTGGTAATAGGAAAACTAAACTGCGCAAAATGGTGCTGCGAACTGGTGGCTCAATCTGAACCCTCAATTATTATTTCTTACTATTCTCAAATTGCTGAATTATGTTCGTAGCCGTCATTGGCCCCCTGTCTTAGTCAACTTGTCATAGTTCATGGTTTTCTATGCAAACCGCGATTGACAATGAAGTGACAAAATATTATGTTTCTGCTAAGTACTGACATACGGTTTTGCTCGATAGTTTTACTCCAAATCGAGCAATAACCACCGTGTGGACCGCAAAAACTGACAGCTCGAAGGCTCGCTGCGAGCCGGCTCGATGGAATTAAATATGTCAAATATGTAATTTCCTTCGATTCGGAGTAAAACTATCGAGCAAAACCGTATGTGAGTACTTAGCATATGATTAACGGGCCAGTTTTGAATTTCCAATTTGCTCCCCTACCGGCTTTAGGGAGTTTTCACACTATCCGATCCGATATCGGTGTCGGACGCCGATCCGATATCGGGAGTAAGTAAAATGTATGAAATATGTACCTGTCTTTCATATTGTCCGGCCCGAAATCAGATATCGCTTCATACATTTTATTTACCGCGATAACGGATCGGCGTCCGACACCGATATCGAATCGGATAATATGGAAACGCCCTTAGGACGACAATCATAATAAAGTAATTTTGGGTTATACATTCAGAAGTAAACATTGTAGCTAAGTATGTAAATTGTAACGTATAAGTGATTAGAATTTGATAGTTGGCCCAAAGTTTTGAATTTATTGTGGAACATCAGTTTCCCCTTTAACAATACTGAATATTTAGGGCTGACTCCCGAATTTCCTTATTTAACTAACCGGACTTGATTGATTCAAAGCCAAGATGACCAATATTTAGGCTTTAAGATGGCAAATATCTAGGCTTAAAGTCTAGTCTCAGAAAGTTCAAAAAAACATTTTTACAGGCGAGAAATGAGGGATTATAGGATTAGGCCGACCAAGGCGTTGCGAAATTGTGTCTTATGTAACAAAACTAAGTGATAATACTTTAGGACAGGGGTTCTTAATCTTTTTCAGCCTTCGGCGCAGTTACAAGTCGGCGCGGCGCCCTACTCTAAAATATTATAAAAATGTACATAAATGATTATAGTTATGTTAAGCAGCTAAGTAGGAATAAACAAATATTTAATTATTTACGGGCTTTATATAATAGTTTAAACTATAATTTTATTTTATAATATTTGTGGTTTTGGATTATGATGGAGGATTGACTCACGGCGCCCCTCTTGCTTTTTCACGGCGCACGTCCAGGGCGCCGCGGGCACAGTTTGGTAACCCCTGCTTTAGGGGATGTACGAGTCCCCTAAGGAGAGTTCAATGTCAAATTAGCAGCGCCGAATAAGTAACTTTGTTATAGGCAAATTCCTGGGCGCTTGCCCACAAGATTACAAAAAAAATTTGCTCTTCCAGCACTGCTACTTTCACATACACAGTAAACTCTATATAAGGAATACAAAAAGTATTATCACCTAGTATTGTTACATTCTGTATAAAATGTACTATGTTGGATTAAAAGTAGGCTAGAAGTAAGTATAGGATATTATTGGCAGTCTACTTTCCGCTCTCATAAGAATCTTTTGAAAGAGTCTGAGATATGCCTGTACATTTTTTTCCTACGCTTATAATAATTTGGAAAATATAATTTTCCATAGTCGACAACCCTATTCATATTCAACCCGTATAGGCCGTATATCATAATACAGTGCGGAAGGACATCAGTCGCGTAGCTACTAAAGGGCTAGGAGGGACCTTCAAGAACCTTAAAGAGGAGAGTGTATTCCCTCTTAAAAGGCCGGCAACGCACCTGCAGCTCTTCTAATGTTGTGAGTGTCCATGGGCGACGGTAGTTGCTTTCCATCAGGTGTCCCGTTTGCTCGTCTGCCCCTTTATTGTATAAAAAAGGAGGAGGAAAAGGCAGGTGCCCTTGGGCCCCCAAGTTAGTACTACTAATATTCTGTGCCCCAAGCTCAAGAGGACCTTCAAATTTCAATCTCTGTTTCACCATCTATAAAATATTATAGTGTATTTTATAAATTATAGTAGGTAAGTGAAGTAATCAGATTTTCAAAAGTTGATGAAAGTTTTAGATATTTCATTTGCCGCTAACGAACAAAAAAACTTTCAATTTGATATACCAAATGATGCGGTTTTGATCAAAAGGACCCACATGAAATTCACTTCATCCCAGTTTCGTCATCACTGGTTGTCAGTTGGCACCCTACTCAATTTTTTACCCCGAGGTCTCAGATTACCTAGCTACGCCACTGAAGGACATACAGTAATTTAACTTGTATCACGTTGTGATCAGTGTTATCACTAATGCGAGTATGATGTACTGTCACAGATACACTAGATAGAGTTAGGGTTGTACCAAAAAGTTTTAATTTAAATTAAATAAGCTTTTGGTGTTATTGAGCTTATGAAAGCTACTATTATGATTAATTATGAAAGTTAAAAGATAAATGTATGTTGTATAACTTATCTGAAATAATAATATTAACATTTTAAATAGAATTTTCTTAAAATAATTTATAGGAGACATTCTTAACGTCTGTCCCTTAAAAGTTAACTTTTACAAATCTACCTTGGTATTAAAAACATTATTGTTTTAAAGATAAATGAAAACTCCAATTTTCTTACTGAGTTAATATTATAATGCGAAAATGTGTCTGTCTGTCTGTTACCTCTTTACGCAAAACTGAACCGATTTTTCTGAAAGGCATGGAGATAGGCACTTTGGGTCCCGGGAAAGGATATACGATACTTTTCATCCCGGAAAAATGTACGGTTTCCGCGGAAACGAACTTTGGCGCAACGGAGTTGCGGGCGTCATCTAGTACATAATATTTCTATCCTAATTCTTGGAAAAATGACTTGTTGACACTTAAGGCCAATTTCTCGGTCCATAAAAAGGTAACGTGATGTGGGTGCTTATTATGTGTATTGTAATGAGGTGTGTTTATATAGCCGGGGCACACACGACGGTACTAAACTCACTTTCGTTCGGTGAAATGTGGCGAGTGATCGTATTTTGTTTTTTCCTCAGCCCCGCGCTTCTTGTTCCCGGTGAGTGGCAACCCTGAAGTATTTGTATATTAATTATTAAGTATATTGAACTAATCTGTGATATAAAAATTAATCGCTAAGGTCCTGTTTCACCACTTCTTGATAAAGTGTTGGATAGACTACGAGTTTCTTACGCCGGTTCTTCTCGCCGGTGTAATTCCCGAACCGGTGGTAGGCATCAGGTAGACATTCTGAAAAAATTTGATTCAAATTTACTCAGAAATAAAACAATTTTTATTTTTTATTTTATTTTACTATCCACAACTGATTTGACAGAATCTCCATACTCTATCTGTCAAGTTAAGTGGTGGATAGCCTATCCGGCACTTATCAGGAAGTAGTAAACAGGCCCTAAATGTCTTGCTAAGCGCTAATCTTGGGTACGGCTAAAAAGTTTTCGATAATTCTTTTTATAGAGACCACTGTAAAAGTAGCAGCGCTATTCGAGCAATTTTTTTTCGATTTGTATGGGCAAGCGATCCAGCATCGTGTATTTTCCCATGCAAAAATAAAAAAGTTACTCCTTCAGACACTCCTTCACAACGATCTCTATATAGTGGACCCGTACAGAACTTAAAGCATTATAACTTATTTAGTTTTGTACTTAATTTGTTACACTCTGCAGTATTATGACAAGATAACGTCCGCCGGACATACGTCATTTGGTCGTAATAATAATATTAAGTCAATTCAATAGTAGGGGAGGGGAAGGTGCTATTTTTGTAGTCACTCGAGCGTCATGGAGACCTAGTAGGCTTTTTACATAAGGTAAAACTGATATAAAAATTAAAAGAGCGTTTTTTATTTAAGCGGTGGGTTCAGAAACTGCAGCCATTTTAAAGTTTTGAAAAAGAAAATATATTCACAAAATTGCTTATTTAGGTAAATTATAAATATATTTAAGACAACAAGGACTAAATCATTTAGTTAAGTGCAAAATAAAATATCTGCGAAGCTTAGTTCGGAAAATATGAAGCTTTTTTTTATATTTTAAAATGTCCCTACAGGCTTACCTGACCTTTGAATCGTCAGTGCTTTATATGGAAGCTTCTTTGGGGTATACTAAACATCCCCTATCTTAATCTGACAGATCCGATGACATTTCAATATTAAAAAAAAAATTAACCCACCACGTGAGAAATCTGATTTCTATACCATGATAACTAGACACATGTCGGAAGCCTATACAAGCTTAGGGAGATCGCACACGTCACACTTTTTGTGTGATCGAGTCTGCGGCTTACATACAGTCTGATGGCGTGCACCATGCAGACTGTATGTAAGCCGCAGACTCGATCACACAAAAAATGTGACGTCTGCGGCGCGCCATAATCTGACACGCTCGAGCTTATCCCGAAATCCCCTCTTCCCCTCCCCAACTACAATGTTAGTCGTGATCTGTCGACTGGGTTTGACTTAACTCGACCAAATTACGTAGGTCCGCCATCGTTTCTGTGCCATCTGCCTAAGTTGATTAACTTCTCTGATAGTACAATTATACTTATTAGAGTGATTAAAGTTTAGACTAATTCCGAGTTACTATAACAGTAGCCTGTATTCTGTATGCGTGACGAGACCCCAAAGCATGTTATGAATCATGCGTAGAGTAATAGAGACATGGAATAAGTAATAGAACTATCGTAAAGATCTGGGGCGCAATTCTAATACCTCGAATGTCACTTCGATAGACTGTCCGCTGTCACACTCACGCAACCGGCTCACGTCTGAGTGAGGCGGGATATTTTGGAGGAGGCTCACGAATAATAAGCGGCGCAAAATGTATGTAAAACAAAACTCACATAGTAATTATCACATTTTGGTCATAAGGCGGGTCCACATCACGCGAGCCGCCTCGGGCGCGGCCCGCCTCGCGCGGCATGCGCCGTACCGCTCGCTTGGTGTGGACGTTGCTCGCCCGAGGCAGGCGCATGCTCACGCTCGGGCGAGCGCACGCGCGGCCGAGCCGAGCGGTGTCGGTTTTTTGAAATGCTCAAAGGTGCCTCGGTCGTTTGCCTCGCGCAGTGTGGACGTCACATGTTTTGGTTTGTGCTGCGGTCAAAAATGAACGATCAGTGTCGACAACTAATAAGTTTATACGCCACAAATGTATGGCTTTGGGATGCCAGGGATCCCAATTACACTAACAGGGGGATGAGGGAAGATTCTTGGAGAAAAATCAGCCGCAAAAAGAATATTCCTGTTAAGGATAAAAAAAATGGAGTCTTTGTTAGGATCATACAGATGAGATTCTCCTATTTTTTTATAGTTGTGTATAGCAAAATAAAAGCAGCTGTCACGGCTGTGCGTACGTGCGGTGCCATCGTGTGCAGTGTTTTCAACTGAGCAATGGCTCGGGCTGTTCGAGCGAGGCAACCTTGCTGTGTACGCCCGTCCGCCTTACCCTCGGCGAGCATGCCTCGCCCGCGGCTGCTCGCTTGCCGCGCGAGGCGGGCCTCGCCCGAGGCGACTCGCTTGATGTGGACCCGCCTATAACCGTTCTCTGTGACCTCCCACCTAGGACTGAGAGCCAGGAATCGAAGTGACTTTCGAGGTGCGAGAATCGGGCCCTAATTTAAATTCAACGTGTGAAAGATCTTGTCGCTATGAGTTATCGTCCATCGCGAATTTCTACACTGTCATCGCGATTGTACAAACTATTACTATGCGACCCAAATATCTTATTCATCATCACATTATGACACTAAAATGGGGCAGTATTCTCCTCAAAGGACAGCCGCGCGCCGTACCAGGTGTATGATTTAATTTATTTTCATGGACGATGTAGACCCCCATATTTAACAAGAGCCAACGTGCGGATCCACCTGGTTTATTTTGGGAATTACTGATTTAACTCATACAGAACGGCCGTTTACAATACTTCTAATGTAAACCAATACCAACATAGCTTTTACCCAAATGGTTTTGCACACCCTAAAGCTAAGCAACATTTGCCTTTCGGCGCGTCCATGCAACGATTCCATTTTGACGTTTTGCATATGTCGCAGCCAACTGGTTTAAATAGCCGTTCAATCAAACAGCTAGCCAATCATACGTCTAGCTTTTTAATATTTAAGTCGCTCAAAACGTTCAACACTACAGCTGATTCAAAAGCCGCCGTTTGATTGAATTAGTTCAGCGCTCACCACCGCGGCGCTAGGTGCGTTTTGTTTAAAAAATGGCGTCAACTATGCCGGTGTTTGTGATTGTTTCAAGATAATATTTTTCGGAAAGAAAGAACTAAATATACGTAAATCTCCCAAGAAATTACAAAAAGTTTTCCTGTTCTCTCAATTAAATTACATAATTAACTAATGGTCACCTTAGTTAATTTGCCATTTAACCAGTTGGCTAAGCGTCGTCTAGCTGTAGTCACAGAATATATATTAGTTGTACCAACTGTATTGTTGAACGTTGCGGTCAACAAGTCGGCAAAACGACGTATAGCCGTGTGATTGAATGGCGTTGTTCAGTCAAAGGGATAGCTGTTTGATTGAACGTCTATTTTAACCAGTGGGCTGCGACACATACATATTGTATTATGCGCTACGCTACATTGATGCATTGCGTCGTCACTCGTCAGTAATTGCCATTGCTTAAAACTGCGCTATGTTTGTATCGTGATGGACAGGCGATAAAGTAGTAAATGACGCGTTGCTCTGTCCGTCTTGACAATATGTTGTGTTTCCGCCGCCATGCAGCAATGTGACGACGCGACGAAACATACGGCACCAGAGTAGAGTTGCTTCGCTAAAAAAAAGGAACCAAAAAAATAATAGCCGACTAATCCAAACCATAAATAAAAAGAAGTCAGAGTATTCATTTGAGTATCTAGAGTTATTTAATAAAAAAAAGTAAACTCATTTTAATATTTTTTTTATAAAAAAACACAATTTAAAAAGTTAATCTGTACGATTATTGAAGTAGGAATGATTCATCACTCTATCGGTTGCGACAGTGACTGTCTATAAAAGTTTAATTAAACTCGAAGCCATGTCGGCACATGCTATTTTCCAATAAACAAACAAATTGTCACGCGACACGCAAAAACAACGAATACACAATGTTCGTGTGCGGTCAATGTTTTACCCACAGAGAGAGAGGTTATAATAGAGAAAGAGAGAGATATATATTGACACGAAATAAAGCTTAGTTCCAACCCTCATGTACCACAACCACACGACATCGCAACGGCAAAATGTCGTCGAGCAGTGATTGTGTGAATGGTGGCGCTGCAGCTTTTTGTAGTTGCGTTGTGGTACCGACAAAATGCCGACGTGGTTACGTTGTCGCCAGTGGTTGCGATGTGGTTACGTACGAAAGTCAATGAAACGGAAGGGGGAAGAGCGTGGGCGGTGTGCGCGCACTGTCGTTGCATCGACGCAACGCTGTGGTTGCGATGTGGTCGGTATCTGACAAGTGGTCGACAACGACTGCAAAATATGGTACGTGTGAATGGTCACACAGTTCATTTACATTACGAAATGTACACCCGACCACGTGGTGTGGTTGTGGATGTCGTGTCACGTGTGGTTGTCGTACGTGTGGGTTGGCCCTTATAGTCGAAGTCTTACTGAGGCCCGGGTAGATTTTCGCTGTGTACCTACTAGGGTTTTTAAATACCGAGTCCCGACTCCTGTGGTAATTAATAAGGGCGAACCACACGTTGCTTTTCGACGTCGCAGCAGCAACGCTGCGTTTTACATGTTACAAGCTACAGACAACGCAATGCACCAAGAGTAGCGTTGTAGGACGCGAGTACGCGACGTTTAAACGGAAAGAAAATAAAAGAAAAGCGCTAAGTACTGCATGCTATGATATTTTACCACTTAGGCTTTGTCCACATTTGTATTAAGTAGTCGTATCCGTATCAGGCGTAAATATCGAGTATGCGTATCCTAAGTGTGGACGCCTATTTTGGCCATAGCGTATCTTTTATCGCGTGAGCCACAGTTTGGTCAAAAACCACGTCCACACTCATAGATACTGTATCTTGATCGCGTATCGTCTCGCCGATCCTCGTATCGATCTACTGATTCATTCTGTCAAGAACCCCCAGAGTGCAGACATCAAAATGCGTCTACACTAGATCATTCTGCGATCATTATACGCGTATTCGATACGACTCGTATCAGATACGTGGTTTACAGCGATCGGGGTGTATCATGACCACAATCATTTTGCGTCCAAACTAGCGAACATGATACGCTTCGATGCTACGGAGGTCTGATACGCGAAAATGAACGTGATTTGTTCAACGCATCGTCGCAACAACGCACCGCATCTTGAGTGTCCGTTGCAACTTCGTCGCTTCGCTCTTACCATGTTATCTTTATATTACACAAAGTTACAGTGACGTCATATTGAATAACTTTCCTCGAGTTAATGACATCTCGCATTAGTATGCAGTTATCTGGCTTCTAACTTGTCTCCAACTAGTTTCCCTTGACCTACGAGTACAGTAACTAGTACCTTATTGGGTTAAGTCAAGGTTCTAGAGATTCAAATATTAAATAATTTGCTGATTTCAATAAAAAACATGAGGCTTAATTTTGCAGACTGTCGTATGAATTCTAGACATTTTATTTTTCTTTCGTGTATGTTGGTTTATCTTAATATTGTTACTCAATAATAGGCTTTTAAAATATATCGTTATAATAACATCCATATTTATTTTCAGATGCCACTTCGGTGTATTTATTTCCATGTGAGTATTTTTTTATATTTTCTAATATCTGCACTTAGAGAAATTTAATAGTAATTAAGAGTTTGACAGAAAATGATGAGTTTATGTCAACATCCTCATTGAATTATTAAAGTTTAATAATCATTAAATCCCTCACAGCTACCGTAAGTCTGTCTAATACCTCCTCACGCCCAAACCGTTGAACCGATTTTGCTGGGCAAGAAGATACTTTGAATCCCGGGAAATAAACATAGGGTGTAAATAAAATCAAAATTTTGTGTGACGTAACAAGTAGTGCCCCAACACAATTTAACCTTTTTCATTTCATTTCCAGTCTTCAACCATAGGATCATCCTATCGGAGAAGGTCCCTGTGTTAGAGGAAGGGGAGACTCTGCCGCCTCCAGCTCACGTAGACAACAGGATAGTGGGGGGAGAGGAGGCTGACATCATCGACTACCCCTACCAGGTCTCCTTCATTGTGAACAACTCTTACTTCTGTGGGGGAAGTATTATCAGCGAAAACTATATTCTGACAGCCGCGCATTGCGCTCAAAAGTGAGTATATTCTCAGTGCCAGTATTAGTACTACCAGTGCCCTGGGCGAGATATCTTTGGCGCCCAGGGCGTTGGTAATGCTAAAAATAGGGGCGCCTGCGCCACTTTTTCTCTGCCTTCGGCGCCACTTATTTTATTCGGCGTCCAACGCGCCCGGCGCGCAACTACTAACTAGTCTATACTGTACATCAACATTATATTCTGTACTCGATGTATGTGACAGTACTTTGCGTCTAGACTCTAAAGTCTAAACTTTAGTGAACATTGGTGAAAATTGTGCTCTTTTTGTAAAAATTGGTAAAGGGTTAAAACATCACTCTTTTACCGCCCTAACGTTTTAATATTGTGTCAACATAATATTAAAACGTTAGGTTAAAAAAATACATGATATCAATCACTTTACAGAAATCTTTAAAGACCACAAATTTTACTATTTTTAAAACTGCCCATGCTCAAATTTTTATGCACGTATACTACAAATTGGCAGTTTGTCATATTAGCATACGCGAGGTAGAAAAAGTAGTTTTCAATATATCCATATCGGTACTAATGTTATAAATGCGTCTATATTATGTCCGTTTGTAACCTCTTCATACTTACATTAAATCATAAATGTAAGTATGAAGATAGTCAAAATCGGTTCAGAAATTTTCTGAACCGATTTTGACTGAATTTGATATTGAGATAATATTTTGAGTTCGGGGACATAGAACACTTCTCATTCCGAAGAAATATAAGATTTGCGCAAGAATGTGAGGAATGAATTTTCCACGAAAATGCGTACCTAACTAACATTTTGCGGACATTAACGTCAATAATTTATTTATTTTATTATTCAGGCATCTTGGCCCATATTAAAAATATCTTACAGAATAGCATTCATTATACTAAAATTTATACTAACAGTAACACGTATTTTCTGCGACGTGGGGCGCGTCGTGTTCGGAAGTCGTCCTCGGAATAATCGAATAATCTCCTGTTAATGTCATCTACAAGGTGTAACAAAACTAAGTGATAGTACTTTAGGGTATACCGTGTGTACGTGCTCCTTGTAGAGAGTTCACTGTGAAAGTAGCAGCGCTGAAAGACCATTTTTTTACTTTTGTTTGGGGAAACTCGTGACGCTGAAAACGAAAAAAAACTGGTCATTCGGCGATGCTACTTTCACGGTGACCTCTTCTCTCTCCTCCTTCTTAACAAGGAACTCGTACAGTCGTACACACCCTAAAGTATTATCAATTAGTTTTATTACACCCTGTATAACTTTCAGTGTGGACCCATCGACCGTGGTCCTTCGAGCCGGGAGCTCCTTCAGGCGGAATGGCACCGTCATCCCCATTGCCGAAGTCACGCCCTTTCCTGACTACGACAACCCGCCCTTCGACAAGGACGTGGCCGTCATGAGAACGGTCGACCCCATAGAGTTCAGCGACACCATACAGCCGATACCTCTAGCGCCGAGGGAGAGGCAGACGAGAGGGGAAATCATGGTTAGCGGCTGGGGAAGAATGCAGGTATACAATTTTTATGTCTTCAATCCAGACCCAAAATCTGCTAAGGTACCATCGAGGAGATTGATTCCTACGCAGTTGACGGACCTACGTCATTGGGTGGGTCTTATGTCAATTCAATGTTAGTTGTGATCGGTCTGATGGGTTTGACTTAAAGCGACCAAATTACTTTTTATTATTAATTAGTTTTTGAAAAAAATACTAATTAGGTCCGCCATCTGCCTTGGAATCAACTTCTCCGATAGTACATTAGCAGAATATATTTTGCAGACAGCAACCGCATTGGTCACGCAATTGGCTGCTAATCGCGTTAAAAACCAAATTTTGCCAGATATTGTAACATGTCTGCCGTCTGTCCAAATTTTTGACAGATTTTGCCGGTACCTTGTAGCAAGATACGCAATCGCCTTGCGTATCAAACAGCAAAGTATTATTCCTATAAAGTTTTTAAAAGTTTTGATCAATCAGCGTTTGCGAGATTGTTTTCACATTTCATGGGAATGCTCTTTAAATAATTTTATCATACCGAGACGGCATTGAAATGATATCAAAATTATTTTTTATTGAAGAAATAAAAATTCTATGATCTATAAATTGCTTTTGCGGTATCAATCTAGTTAGAGTACGAGAGTTTGTAGGTTTTTAATAACCGAATTAATAATTTAAAAACCGAAAAATAGGTCAACGAAATAATATTTTATTTTCAGCTGAACGGAAATTGTTTTAGATGCTTTATAAATTTTTAATTAAATATCCTTCGGTCTGAAATTGCTTATAACCATGGTTAAATTTTGAGTATACAGGGTGAAACAAAACAAAGTACTTAGGGATTGTATAACGTGTCTCTTGTACATAATTTGCTGTAAAAGTAGCAGCGATGCAATAGTAACTTTTTATAGGGGCAAATTGATGACGTTGGGGCATTTCTCATAAAAACATAAAATTCAAATCAAGTCTTTTAGCGCTGCTACTTTCACACTAAGTAAATTTATCATTTTGTCTTGTTACAATCTTTATATTTTTAAATATCTTACTGTAATAACCACGTAGAAAATTGGTGTAGCCACATTTCACTAAGAATAAGGTCCTATCAAAAACATACATTTATTGTAAAATGAGAGCCCAGGGACAAAAAGATATATGGTGATATTAGAAAAGGTCGGCATTTAGTGTGAGCGCTTATATCATTTGTGACTTACCTAGTTTAATATATTATTATTTTAAGCACAGAGGGACTATTAAGTTCCTCTATTATACCCTAATCCTACTATAATATAAATTATAATACATTGTATTATAATTTAATACAACATCAATGTACTTCGTTCGTTCGTCGTAAACTTCGTTTCTTGTTCGAGCCAGTCTCCTGTTTCTTGTTCGAGACATAACTGTCGGCACGGTTTGACATAGCGCGACCTGCAAACTACGTAGGTCCCCCCTATCTGCTTATATTTTATAATATACTAGCGACCCGCCCCGGCGTCGCACGGGTATAAAATATATAGCCACTGAAAAAATGATTAAAATCGATAGCCTATCACGAACCTTCATGTGGTCTACTTCTTATCTGTGCCAAATAACATAAAAATTGCTCCAGTAGTTCGCGAGATAAACCCTTTCAAATAATTTCCCCCGTTTTTTTCACATTCTCCTATTAGTCTTAGCGTGATAAAATATAGCCTATAGCCTTCCTCAATAAATGGGCTATCTAAGACTGAAATAATTTTTCAAATCGGACCAGTAGTTCCTGAGATTAGCGCGTTCAAGTTAGCCCTTTCAAATAATTTTCCCCGTTTTTTCCACATTTTTCTCTATTTCTTTGCTCCTATTAGTCTCAGCGGGATAAAATATAGCTTATAACCTTCCTCAGACCTCAGTAAATGGGCTATCTAACACTGAAAGAATCATCAAAATCCGTTGCGTAGTTTTGAAGATTAAAGGGAACAAAGGGACATGTGGGAAAAAAAAGTGACTTTGTTTTATATAAGTATAGATGAATCAACTTCTCTGAGAGTACATGCATTTGCACTCCGGTTTGGATAATATTTGGAAGCTGCATTGCAACATAAACTAGTAGAATCGAGTTCACAATCATTTCTCTGTTAAACTTCATTCCTATCTTAAACCCCAATTTCCAGCAAGGAGCATCATCGATTCCGGAACGGCTGATGGCGGTGAAGCTCCCAGTGGTACCGTACTTCCAGTGCTTCTTCGTCTACCCAACTGTGCTGACGCGCAACATGCTCTGTGCTGGCAACTTCTTCTTGGGCGGCCAGGGGACATGCCAGGTATTTACTACCACCAATAAAAACCACTCAAGCTATTATTGATGAGCTCTTTCTTTTCGTTTTTCTATGCGAAATTACCTTTCCTATTGGACAATAGCGATAGAAAGCGAAAAAATCCGATCGTAAAATATAGGTAGGTACCGTGTTTGTACAAGAATTGAAAATGAAGAGTATCCTTCTAATATTTTTATATATTATATTCTTCTCGCCGGGTTAGTTCCCGAACCGGTGGTAAGTGCCAGTAGTATCAACATTCGACTGAAAGCATTTTCTTAAAATCTATTCAGATATAAAACAATTTTTATTTTATTTTATTTATTTTTATTTGATAGATCGAAAAAATTTGGGTTGTACCTCGCAACCTATGCCGATTCTTCTAGACGAGTTACTTCCTGAACCGGTGGCATCATTGCAGAATCTATGTTCAAAAAATATTTAGTATACAATTCATTCTGACTAAAAATATATTTTGTGTTAGAGTTTGAGTTTTATATCAGAATTTCTAAATTTCTATACAGGGTGATTCCGGCGGAGCGGCGATACAGGATGGTATGGTGGTTGGAGTGGTCTCGTTCGGGCGGGGCTGCGGGCAGGCGCTGTCACCCAGCGTCTTTGCTAACGTCGCCTCACCGCTTCTAAGGGACTTTATCAGTGAACAGACTGGGTTGTAAAGGAAGGGCAGCTAAATTCAAAGGTGATTTATCAGCACGCACGCGCCGAACGCGCCGCATTTTTCAATGTGTTGTATGAAATGATGTGAAACCTCGCACATTCGTACGCACCGTACGCGCCGCATTTGTACTATGCGGTGTGTTCGACGCGTACAGTGCTGACAAATGTGCGATAAGCTTAACAGAACTGTCATTTAATTTTGAAACTTTATTTTAAGTTATACATGGTTAAAAATACATTGAAATGTTAATAGATTGCAATGTATTTTAACTCGATGGACTGAATAACAGAATGTGCTATAATTGCAATGGGGATAAGGCCTCATTGGCTCTCCGTTTTAGGCCGTGTTCCACTGACACGGAGCGGAGCTTAGCGGTGCCGAATTGACCAATCACCATGCTCAAAATCTTCGCTCCGCTTCGCTGTCATTCCGCTGGAATAGCACGATTGGTCAATTGGGGCACCGCTAAGCTCCGCTCCGCTTCAGTGGAAACGCACCCTTAGACAGTCACAGAGCGAGATAGTTCTGCAGCTGTACTTATATTATATTCTTATATTATATTCTGTGGTTATGCCAGTACTATTATATATTCTGTGGTTCTGCTGCCTGATTCTTAAACCTCAAATGTAGTGAACGCGAGAATGAGGTGGAAATCGAAGCGACAGCCACGTATGAGTATCGTATCCCTGCTCGTGATAGCGTTTTCGCACTACGACCGATCCGAATTAGAAATTATATTTCTACCACAATAAACAGGACAAACCAATAGGCTGACTTCAAAGAAACTGACGAAACGGCATCAAACATGCTATGAACGGCTGAGCAACGCAGAGTCATGCTCGCGCGCCGGCCGATATGACATCTTATCTTCTTATCAGGGATGTTGCGGATCCCGATTTTTTCACATCCGCGGATGCGAATGCGGATGCGGATTTTCAGAGGTTCAGATCCGCGGATGCAGATGCGGATGCGGATGTTTCGGATCCTACATAAATATAGTTTATAAATGAAGAATTATATTTTAGGACCATCAAATCGAAATATTAAATCATATTTATCTTTGTTAGCTACCACTTTCGCAGAGGAAATTGTTGTTCGTCATATAAAAAATAAGGCTGCCGTCAGTAAACGATGTCGACAAAATGGCATATAAAATCTTTAAAAAAAATTATGGGACCTCCCTTACACATCGAGCGGTAATTCTTTTATTTCGCGTCCACTTCACCGTGTATGATGTCGTTGGATATGGTTTTTAAACATATTACGAGTATTCCAAGATCATTTTCCGATTTTAGGATCCATTTGTGAAATATGAAGTTTTAAAGTGGAAAAAATCGTTCGAGTCCAGTGTCTTCCCCTTCTATCAGATAAGCGGTTGATTCTGAAAAATGTGTGAAAAAATTCACAGGAGTAGGAAATATACTAAATTTAAAAAGAAAATCATCACGGCTAAGAATACTTCATGAGTTATTGAGAAGTACAAAGGAACTTTTCGTTCAAATTCCTTTTTAATGTAACTGATATGAAGTTGTTACTTGTTAGTAGTGTAAAACATATTGTTATATTTGTACATTCATTGACCACACAAAACTTATCAAAAACTGGCGGAACTACGGAACCCTCTATTGTGGTGCGTGGCAGATACGCACTTGGCCGCTTTTTCACTCCCATTGGTAATTGTCACGCGCAAACGGCACGCACTATTCTCAGGCCTCGCCGCTTTTTTTTTCTTTTCGCAACTCGTATAACATTCGCATCCGCATAAAAATCCGCACTGATTTATTGCGGATGCGGATGCAGATGCGGATGTCCAAATCTATGCGGATGCTCCGCATTTGCGGATGCGGATGCGGATATTCGCAACATCCCTGCTTCTTATATATAAAAATGGATTTTCAAATGTGCTAGTCACGCTAAAACTCGAAAAGGGCTGAACGAATTGGGCTGATTTTAGTCTTAAAATATTCGTAGAATTCCAGGGAACGTTTCACAGTAGTTCGAAGTTCACCGGGACAGCTAGTATAATGTATAAAATTCTCGTGTCACGTTGTTAGTTACCGTACTCCTCCGAAACGGCTTTACTATTTTTACCAAATTTGATATGTATATTCAGTAGGTCTGAGAATCGGCTACTGGGTACTTTTTATATTGATAAGTGCATTTGTTGAATAAATCATAGTAAATTATTACAACTCGAGACTGACGGCGACCATTGTTTGTGCGACGGGATAGCGATGGACGTTGCTATGGTAACATACTTATTTAGTCACTTCAATAAAATAATATGGGCGAAATAGGTGCTTTATATTATGGCAAAGCAACGTTTGCCGGGACAGCTAGTAATAATGTATACTACTTGAAAGCGTATATTTTTCGAGAACACTTCTACCCTACTGGCTCATTCTGTCTATTGTGGTTCTACGTCTACTTGACGGACCGTATTTTCACGGGTTCGTATCGGTTTGGGATCGAATGTATAATAATAGTAGTAATGTACAAGTTTTATGGTCCTAACGATTGAAGTTTGTGATTTGTTTGACATATTGATTATTTATTGTTTAAGACATATTGAGTTATTTAAGGTGAGGCCACATTCCGCGACGCTTTGTCGCAAGTCGCAACGCATTGTTGGGCCCAAAGCTAATTCTTGTTGCTGTTATAATTAATGGTTAGTTATTGTTTAAAAATAAATTATTGTCAAAATGGTTTTTTATTTCTATTTTATTACCTTATCATTATATGGTTTAATATTATCCTTTACTTAGGTTCGTTGATATAATTAAGGGAATTTCGTGGAACGGGAAATATCTGGCTTATTTAATTAATGCGCGAATCCGACGCAAATCCCTTTACATACAAATTAATTATATAAACATATTAGGGAGCAAACAAGTAGAAAATAATTAAAGACGTGAGAAGAAGAACCAGATAACTAATATTTTATAACATAAGGACAATTACTCATTTTTAGGGTTCCGTACCCAAAGGGTAAATACTTATTACTAAGACTTCGATGTCTATCCGTCTGTCCGTCTGTCTGTCTGTCTCCAGGCTGTAACGCAAGAACGGTAATAGCTAGAGAGTTGAAATTTTCACAGATTATGTATTTTTGTTGCCGCTATAACAACAAAAATACTTACTAAAAACAAAATAAATTTAACATTTTCCCATACAACAAACGTGTTTTTTTTTTACATTTTTTGCTCGGTATATATGATGACAACAGGAAGCCACCCGAAATGTTCACAAATTACTCAGTTTCTTCATTAATTCATAATAAAATTTAAATAAAACTAAAAATAAAGGGGAGCTCCCGTACAAAAAAACACATTTTTTCTTATTTTTCACTATAGTGGTACGGAACCCTTCGTGCGCGAGTCCGACTCGCACTTGGCCGATTATTTTGATTTCTAATAATTGTTCCGGCCCTAATACCCTACCTACATTTATGCAAAAAAGCGTGTCAAAATCGGCAATTTTTTAAACTGTAACTTACCTGCTTCTTCCACTCATGTCGTCAATTATATCAAAACATACAAATTTAATACAAACATGTTAACCGGGAAACTCGTTTTCAGTATCTGTTACACCAGGAAATTGTAGAATACAGGATGTACTACCAGAGAAGTTGATTCCTATGCAGATAGGACCTACGTAGTTTGGTCGCGTTACGTCAAACCCAGCCGACAGATCATAATTTACATTGAATTGACACGATCGGCCAAATGACGTTGGTCTGTCAACTGCATAGGAATCAATTTCCTCGATGGTACGTAATAAAAACGTTATAAAACTTTAGGGTTCCTTATTATATAATATGGGCAAATTCACGATGGTGTGGCATTTCTCATAGAAACACAGAAGTAAACAAACACACTTTCAGCGCCGTTACTGTAACAGTGACTCTACAAAACTATGTGATAATACTTTTGGGTGTGTATGGGTATATAGAGTTAGCTGTAACAGTAGTAGCGCTAAAAGAGTAACTTTTTTAAGCTTTTGTATGGGAAAATCCATGACGCAGGACGCTCAAGCGCTTGCCCATACAAATCACAAAAATATTGCTCTTTCAGCGCTGCTACTTTTACAGTGAACTCTGTACACACCCTTAAGTATTATCACTTTGTTTTGGTACACCTTGTATACGAAGATCATAATAAACTGATACACACCCTAATAAAGTTTTATTACTTTGTTTTGTTACACTCTGTATATAAGCAAAAACTTGAGAGGTGTCAAAGGACACCCGTGACCCGGATGGAACGAAGTTGCTTTCAATGAGAGATAGATAGATAGATAGATAGATAGATAGATAGATAGATAGATAGATAGATAGATAGATAGATAGATAGATAGATAGATAGATAGATAGATAGATAGATAGATAGATAGATAGATAGAGAGAGAGAGAGAGAGACACAGAGACAGGCAGAGAGAGACAGAGAAACGCGCGCATGCCCCACGACTTACAACTATAGCAAATCTTTTGGTCTTAATTTCTTTCCGTCTAGCCGCGTTTCGCAACGCGCGATAAGGAACTTCGTTCCAAAAAAGTTTGTGGTGTGTTCCTTCAGGACCTACGAAAGAACAGAACTCTTTTGTAGGTCCTGAAGTAACTCCATAGCAAATTTCATTCCAGTTGGTTAAGCGGTTCGAGCGTTAAACGATAACAGACAGACAGACTCACATTCGCATTTATATATCTAACTAGATGACGCCCGCAACGTTTATCGCGCGGGAACCGTACATTTTTTCGGGAAAAAAAGTATCCTATGTGTCTAAACACACATGGCTGAATTATGCCGGCGTAAATTCCGCCGCGTTTACGCCGTGTTTCAAACTCATACAAAATATGCGTATGCGTTTGACATTTGCGGCGGAATTCACGCCGGCGCGGCGTAATTCAGCCTAGTGTGTTTAGACACTATGTCCTTTCCCGGGACTCAAAGTATCTCTTAGATACCAAATTTCAGCAAAATCGGTTCAGCCGTTTGGGCGTGAAGAGGTAACAGACAGATAGACACACTTTCGCATTTATAATATTAGTGATATTAGTATGAATGTTAGCTCTCAACCTCGGTGCGCCGAAATACGTTTATCGCACGCTAAAGGTACAAGTTGGAACCGAGCGACACGCGACAACTGCAGACGACGTGTCGTCGTGACACTACTGGTTTCTATGTATTTCTATGAAACACCCTCCGCAGCTAGCGACACTTATTCATAGAAACCAGTAGTGTCGCGACGACACGTCGTCTGCTGCAACTTCATGCCGGCTTCCAACTGTACCTTTGCCGTACCGCTCGATGAACGTGGTGAGAAAAGGAACTAACGCTGTTTTCATACAAAAACGTCATTTTTGACAGTTCTCCTTTACCAGCAGCGTCCATTGACATATTCATTTAAAGCCTTGGAGCATTTTACATTATGATTTATGCCCCATTGAAATCTATCCTTTGTCGTTTACTAGGATTCAAATATTCTAATTATGTCATCCAAATCGGTAAGCGCCAAGCGGTTTGAGCAAATTATAATTAAACTAGCGACCCGCCCCGGCGTCGCACGGGTATAAAATATATAGCCACTGAAAAAATGATTAAAATCGATAGCCTATGATCCTTCACGTGGTTTACTTCTTATCAGTGCCAAATAACATAAAAATTGCTCCAGTAGTTCGCAAGAGAAGCCCTTTCAAATAATTTCCCCCGTTTTTCCACATTCTCCTATTAGTCTTAGCGTGATAGCCTATAGCCTTCCTCAATAAATGGGATAACACTGAAATAATT
This sequence comes from Polyommatus iphigenia, assembly GCA_963422495.1. Taxonomy (NCBI): domain Eukaryota; kingdom Metazoa; phylum Arthropoda; class Insecta; order Lepidoptera; family Lycaenidae; genus Polyommatus; species Polyommatus iphigenia. Next base: position 1,721,491 of record OY730189.1, read on the forward strand.
TTTCAAATCGGACCAGTAGTTCCTGAGATTAGCGCGTTCAAGTTAGCCCTTTCAAATAATTTTCCCCGTTTTTTCCACATTTTCCTCTATTTCTTCACTCCTGTTAGTCTTAGCGTGATAAAATATAGCCTATAGCCTTCCTCGATAAATGGGCTATCTAACACTGAAAGAATAATCAAAATCCGTTGCGTAGTTTTAAAGATTAAAGGGAACAAAGGGACATGACGGAAAAAAAGCGAGTTTGTTTTATAATATGTAGGTAAAGATATAAAATTACAATTATTTTGTATTAAAATTTAAAGTTTATCGTTATCATCATCATCATCATCATCATCATCATCATCTAGTACTGATAGCCCTCTTCAAATCAAAGTTCAGCGGTTATCGTTGTGCATATATTCTGATCTTTGAAATAAAGATTTTAAGACCGGGCTGCCAAATTTTGCTGTGTTTTCTAATAAGTATTACGATCCAGGAAGACGATTGACTTACTTAAATGAAATTGAGATTAATTTAATCATTGTATATTTATCTGATATTTGCCTAACGGAAAACACGATACACTTGTTTTGACTCGATATATTTTTCGAAATCATGAATTTTTCTGGGCTTTTCAACAAATATCTGTTACACTTATTGAGTTACTATCATTAAATAACTTGCACTACTACAATCACACACTTTATAAAATAATGACTAAAGGAAATATTAGCATTGTATTTAATTTTTAAGCAATCATCAAATCATTTTTGGGAGTAACCTTTACTTTCGTGCTATAATGCGGGAATCGTTGTTACGCTATATTGTTCACCATTAGCTGCAGCGCAAAGCACAATGCTCGGTGAAACGATTCATGGAATCATTATAATACATACATAATATTACGATTGGAGGATAGCGGGGCGTGTAGGCGGGGCTAGCGTGCTTTGATATTTCTGACAGCAGACTCTTAATAAAAAGCCGAGTAACGAGTTTATGCGTAGTCGTCGAAGTAATTAATTATGTTTCTTCGTCAAATTTCCAATATTAAAGATTTTTCCCCGCGGTCTAATCATAGAAAATTATTATTGCTAAGCCTCAATAAACTTGTGAAAGGATCGAAACTTGTTGGCGAAGTAATAAATTTTCATTATGGCACAATCTGAAATAGAGAATTTGATTGAAAACTTCAAACGGTCACCAATCAGGGTCTGATTGATTAATTTCTATAGAAGGCCAAGGATATAATTAGTGAGGGAGCCCTAGAACAAATTTTTTGTTGATTACTAACAAGCAATTTTTTTGTAAATATGGATTGTTCTATTTGCAGGACAATGTTACTCTTAATTAATTATATAACTATTAACCTACCAATATACAAAAATCTGCTGGTTAGGGTTCCGTTTTAGGGTTCTGTAATCAACAAAACTTGGTTTTGTTGATTACAGAAAAAAAAAATTAGCTTGTTAGCAATCAAAAAAAAAATGTTCTAGGGCTCCCTGACTAAAAACTGTAGACCTATAATATATAACAATTATTGGGTAGATGCTCTGCTGCCAGATCTCTTGTAGATATCTTACATAGATCTTTATCACACTCTTTACCACTATGTTGTCTAATATAAGCTAGTTTCAAAATTATGTACTTATTCATATTATGCAGTTGACAGACCGACGTCATTTGGTCGGACCGTGTGAATTGAAATGATCCGACCGACCGATGTTAATTATTGTGATCTGTCGGCTGGGTTTGACATAACGCGACCAAACTACGTAGGTCCGCCATCTGTCTTATGAATCAACTTCTCTGATAGTCTTTATTATGAATAAATAAATTCAGAAAAAAATCTCATACGTCGAATATAATTTCACTCGTTGTTGTCTGAGGTGGAGTACTTACCTAAAATAGCTCTAAATTAAAATTTTGATTGAAAATTTCGCCCAGTTATTATATTAATTAGGCCCACTTGCGCAGATTTGGGTTAAAGTTAACCCCGGATTAAACGTTATCTCTTTCGTAAAATATAATATAAAAAATGTAAAAGATAACACACTATTTAACCCGATATTAACTTTAACCTGGATCTGCGCAAGTGGACCTTAGTAGTAAAATATATTATGTACTAGATGATGCCCGCAACTCCGTTGCGCCAAAATTCGTTTATCGCGTGGGAACCGTACATTTTTCCGGGATAAAAAGTATCCTATGTCCTTTCCCGGAACTCAAAGTATCTCCATACCAAATTTCAGCCAAATCGGTTCAGCGGTTCGGGCGTGAAGAGGTAACAGACAGACAGACAGACAGACACACAGACAGACAGCCAGACTCTTTCGCATTTATAATATTAGTATGGATTAATAACTGGGCAGCGTTCGGAGAGTGGTTGCCAAGTTGCGACAGAAAATAAGAAAACATGATAAACAATTTAATTTTGAAATAATTTTAGGCCACACCATGATATTTACTTAGGCTGTAATAAATTTTGGATTCTGAGCAAACCTATAAATCTAGCCTTGGCCTAAACAAGTAGTCGGGTAGGTAGTGGGTACTCGTATTGATGTATAATTGTATAGGCCATGCACAAATTATTTCAGAACGATCAAAAAAAAACTAAGCTTAATGTACTATTGGATTATAGCTTTGTCCACACTGTGCCTCTTTCTGTTCGTCAAGGGCATGCGTTATAGCGCAGTCCACAACGAACGTGAGGCATGCCCGCGACGCATGCCATCTGACCGTCCAAAACTTTCGCTTTGTTATTAAAAATGACAGTTGGCGTTGCGTTCTTTGACGCATTCAATTATTGAATGCGCCAAAACGAAAGTTGAATGAAAGAAGATGACGAAAATTGAATACGAAAGCGCATAATGTGGACATAGCTTATGACAATTTAATGCTAGTCGTGACCTGTCGGCTGGGTTTGACAAAACGCGACCAAATTACGTAGGTCCGTCAACTGCCTAGGAATCAATTTCTTTGATGGTGCATAATAATTTTTGCCAAGCTATCATAAAGTAGTGGGTGACCAATACTAAAATTACTTGTACTAAGTACATGCCTTCGGATATACACGTATCAATTATTAAAACGCTCTGTCATAAAATATTTAATCGAGGACATAAAAAATTAACTTAATTTGTAGTTATCATGGCATGACATTAGAAAATGATGGTTCAGGCTATGATGACCGGAAGACCCAAGGTTGACTTTTTCTATCGTTTAATGGACATTATTGAATTGATTGTAAGTTGATTTGTAAACGAGCTGATGCTTAAGGTAATGGTATGTAATTGTCTTTTTTAAAGTACGGTTAAAGAGATCAATTACTTAGGCACATCAAAATATGTCCTACGTGATACATCCTATAATCTAGACAGGTAAGTTTTAGGTATTATGATTTAAGGCGAAGCCTTGATAATTTGGCTGTAGCGATATCGATTTTTCTCAGCAATGACTAAAGCTAAGAAATCAAAGTTCATTGTCAGTATTCATCATGTCTTTGTCTTTGAATTACCAATAGCATAACACGATTGGTCAACTTTTATAACACAGAATAATCATTCAAAAAGACCTCTGTAAAAAAAGGGATTTTAATTTTGCCAACAGAGGAGAGTGATTAAGCTTCCAAAATTTGTACATAGATTGGTTCAAGCATACACTATAATTTGCCCATAGCTTATATGAAATATGTTTATGGTTTTTAAACTACGCGACAAAAACTATTTTGTCGCTTACGCCCTTTCCATTTTTTGCTGTTCCATTTCTTGCTACCCGACTTTTTCTATGAGCCTCTCATAGAAAAGGGAACAAATGTAATGACCACCAAAAAATGCTCGGATACCCAAAATTTGTTTACCAAAAAAAGTTACTTAACACCAAAAAAAGAAAGTCTAAAATTGCAACACTACCAGCTATTTTTGTCACGACTACACTTCAAATTGTAATCGAACGCCAAATATAGTAAATGATCACCAAATAAAGTAAATGATCACCAAATATAGTAAATGATCACCAAATATAGTAAATGATCACCAAATATAGTAAATGATCACCAAATATAGTAAATGATCACCAAATATAGTAAATGATCACCAAATATAGTAAATGATCACCAAATCCTTGCGAGCAAATCAATGCGATATTTCTGTCCAAATAAATCACTACGATTGACAAAAAATGTAAGCATATAATTTACAAGGAAGTATTATAACTTATTGAATCTATATTATTAGTACCAGACCCATTTGCAAGAAAGTCTTCAAATAACGATTTTCGTTCAACTCATCTCCGTCCTACGAATTATTGGTATGTACTTATTCGGCATATTTTCCTGAACACGAAAAGTGCTGTTGTCACTTCCTAAGTGTATGGAGGGGGTAGCTATGACGTCACAAAGATGGCCGCCGGGCCTATACTATTGTGCGGATTATTTTATATCTACTGAACAGATTTACTTAAATAGGGTGTCAAACGAAAGGTTATTAAATAGACATCATTTTATTATGAAGAATTATCAATGTGAATTAAGTACCGAGGGAAATATTTCGGAAAACATAATTTCAAAAAAATATTTTTTCCTTCTTTTGTATATAACTTGGTAGTCGTTCTGTTCAGTTGTCAGTTCTGAAGGGCTACCTGACCTTCGAGAAAGAGTAAAGCTCATTTTTTTAGTTTATATTCTTCGCAGTAAGTGGAGGGATCTTGTCTTCCAGTGGAGCTTCCCACTGACAGACGCCCTTAACGTCTAATACTTAAAGAAAGTTTCTCCGATTTCCTATTAAAAGAAATTGTTTTTCAAGCTTCAAAACTTGACACAACTTTTTAAGTTACCGCCGACATTACAAGCTTTTCGACAGCATGCGCCATGCGCTTAGATCGAACGCTTAGACGTTATGTTGGCAGAACGCCCAAGTAGCAAAGCCCACGCTTTCTGAACACATAGGCTGTGCTGTGGCTGAAAGATCGAGGATACCAATGATTTTTTGATTGCCAGTTATTTCATCCGTAAATTCAATCTCATTGAAAGATCTCGAACTTATAATATCAAGTCAATGTAAAGCTGGTTACCGTTCATCCCGTTGTGGATAATTGAATATTGTGTCATGTCGGTTACAAATGCAATGTCCCTTCTAAAGACTTTTGTTACCAGTGTAATTATCCAAAAGATACAGATAAGGTTATGGACTTTAATAAAATAAAAGAAATGTTTAATTATTTTTAATAATTTTATCAGTAAGTTTAGTAGAACACATACCTATCTATAACCCATTATTAAGTTGATCACATTAAAAAAAAACTGTAAATACAACCTATGAATAAGTACCAGCTCACTTTAATATATTTTAATACTTCATTCATGCTTTTTATTCAAAATTCTCTTATCATTCTATAGAAAACTAGCATAGTAGCTTAGCTACCGCTATGGGTTCAGCGCTACCGAGGCTCATTCAAACGGCTGCAGTTCCGTTGTTTATTGCTTTATTGGAATGATTTAAAGTTCGTTAGAAAGCTGATAAAAGTAGTCAAATATTTTATAATAACCTATATTTCCATTATCCTGACGGTTACCAAGTTATATACATAAGAAGAAACTTTTTTTTTGGAAATTACGTTTTTTGAAAACATTTCCCTTGGCACTTAATTTACATGGATGGTTCTACAAAATAAAATGTTGCTTATTTAATAAACTTTCGTTTGACACCCTATTTAAGTAAATCGGTTCAGTAGATATTTCAATAATCCGCACAATATAATAGGCCCGGCGGCCATCTTTGTGACGTCATAGGTACCACCTCCATACACTTAGGAAGTGACAACAGCACTTTTCGTGTTCAGGAAAATATGCCCAATAAGTACATACCAATAATTCGTAGGACGGAGATGAGTTGAACGGAAGTAGGGTAAGAACGGTATTGGGGACCGTACTATATACACAAAACATCTTCATACATATTATTATTATTATTTATTTACGATAGTCAAATAACGAGATGTAATTCTTGTTCAGATAAATAATTTTACACTTTCCTTGCACTATTTCCACTTTATTTTAATATATTTATTACAAATTTATTATATACACGACCGGTTTCGAAAAAATCATCATCAGGTGTACTGCAGGTAATTTTAAATTTTTTAAAAATTTGTAAACAAAAAATGGGTTGTCAGCATCATAAAATTTTTCTACCATTCAATACAATTTTATACCAAAGAACAATGTTTTCTACCAAAAATCGCAAATTAAAATTTTAAATGTATTGGAACCTATAAAACTGACACTTTAATAAAAAACAATTACATTAAATATATCAGCAAATCAGTTAATTAATATCCTGTAACAATAATGAATAATATTATTATAATAACAATTCATAAAATGTCATTATTTTAAATATAAGTAAATAATGTCACAAAATAATTAATTGATATAAATCATGTCAAAGTAATTCCAATGTCAGTTTATAAAATCTCTATTAACTAAATTAAATGTCAAACGTAAAATAATGTCCTAAAATAAATTTTAAATGTCCTGTAATAACACAGAATTTGAGAGGCATGTCTGATCGTTTAGAAGAATCCCATATTTCTTGTGTCTGTTTATTTCCAGTGCTTCTAATGCATCCATCTTCCTGCTTTGCGGTAATACATGTAGATATTCGATGTTTTTATCTGGATCGAAGTGATGTCCATTGTTATTTAAGTGTTCGGCAAATGTGGATCTATCCGTTTTCTTCTTCCATGCTACTAGATGTTCTTTAATTCTTGTTTTAAATTTTCTACCTGTTTGGCCTATATATATTCCAGTACATGTATCGCAAGTAAGTTTGTATATACCGCTGCTGTCCGTGATATTATATTTGTCTTTATTGTTACACAATAAATTTTTAAGGGAACCTGTGGTGTAAAACGCAACCTTTGTATCCTTCTTTTGCAGAATTCTCTGGAATCTGTAGGATAATGGGCCAATATAAGGAATTTTTACCCACGTTTTTACTGTTTTTTCGTTTTCTTCTATATGGTTGTACAGCATTTTTTCTATCATCTTTTTCTTCGCTCTCTTTAACATTCCGTCGATCAATTCTCTTTTGTAGCCATTATTTTCAGCAATGTGCTTGATGGTATTTAGCTCCACCCTGAAATCTTATTTATCCAGAGGTACCTTCAGCAGCCGGTGTATAAAAGCATGGAATGTGGCATGCTTATGCTGATGTGGATGGCATGAGTTTGCGTGGAGGATGTTATCGCTGTACGTTGGTTTCCTAAAGATATTAAATTTATGACGGCCAAACTCTATATGTATCGTTAAATCCAGAAAATTCAATGTGTTGTTTCCTATTTCTATCTTCATTTGTATTTTGTTGCTGTAAGTATTAATATGCCTGAAAAACTGATTTAACAGTGAGTGATCACCCTTCCATAGGCAAATGATGTCATCTACATATCTGTACCAATACACAATATAGTCTTTATATGAGGATTCCAGAATTTTTGTTACCAGATCATCCATGTAAATATCTGCGCAAAGAGGAGACAAAGGGCCGCCCATCGGTAGACCATCTGTTTGTTAAGGCGACGCCTTGATAATTTGGCTGTAGCGATGCCGATTTTTCTCAGCAATGACTAAAGCTAAGAAATTGAAGTTCATTGTCAGTATTCATCATGTCTTTGTCTTTGAATTGCCCATAGCATAACACGATTGGACAACTTTTATAGCACAGAATAATCAATCGAAAAGACCGCTGTAAAAAAAGGGATTCCTATTTTTCCAACAGAGGAGAGTGATTTAAGGTTCAAGCATGCACTTTAATTTGTGCATAGCTTATATGAAATGTATTTATGGTTTTTAAATTATGCGACAAAAACCATTTTGTCGCTTACGCCCTTTCCATTTTTTGCTGTTCCATTGCTTGTTTTCTATGAGAGGCCGGGCCGGCCTCTCATAGAAAACAAGCGATCTAAAACATATCCAACACGGTTTCTTACTTTAACGCTGCGTCACCTTAATAAATCTTATTGTCATAATATATAAAATAATTTTGGTCAAGGCAAACCTTAAAAATAGCCTTTAAATCTATAATTTCTTGTGCATCCAAATGTGACGTGCATAAAATTTCGTCTATTATGTTCAAACATTCCTTTACTGGTATATTTGAAAATAAGTTTTTTACATCAAACGATACAAGAATTGCGTTTTCTGGAACTTGAATATCTTTGATTTTATTAACTAAATCTAGAATTAACAAGTAATTCTTGTTTCTCATTTTTAACCCCCGACCAAAAAGAGGGGTGTTATAAGTTTGACGTGTCTGTCTGTCGGTCTGTCTGTCTGTGGCATCGTAGCATCTAAACGGGTGGACCGATTTTAATTTAGTTTTTTTTGTTTGAAAGCTGACATGACTGAGAGTGTTCTTAGCTATAGTTCATCATCATCAGCCTGCTCATTACTGAAATATCACGGTTTATCTGGTTCGTGATAGGCCGATTAGCAACTTGCAGTCGTTTGATGGGTTTTATATTTTGCATTCTGGTTCGTGACACTTATGAATATAATACACATTATTGGAATGTTGACCTGGTGCTGCAGCATCACCTGGTAATCAATAGGATACCCAACTCCTCACTAATTTAGAGCAGAGGTTTCGTGTTTGGGCTCATTTTAATTGCGACAGCTAGTAAGACGTAGATAAACAGTAAATATTTGCATGCTACTGCTACAGCATCATCTGGATTCTATAGGAGCCGAGCTCCGTATGAACCGAAAGTGGAGGTTATAATATTATGTTTGGGCTCATATTGACGGCCTCATGCAAGAGGACATATTTTATAGATGGCAATGGATGGGATATGATCCACTTGATATGAATTATTCTGCACAAGTTTAAAAAGCATAAAATTGAATTAAATTAAGAAATTTAAAAAAACCCCCGCCAAAAAACTTTAAAAAGTAATGAAATAATATTTACTGACTTTAAGTTTAAATAATTCCTAAGAGTAAAGTAATATTTTAGTCCATAAATGTTGTCAAGGTGTGTCGGGGGACCGCTAATGTAGATGTTTGATTTCACATAACAATTTATAGTTTAAGGGTCAGATCGCAACGACCCGAATCGAGAGAATCAGCGACTATTATACAAAAGTCGCTGTTGTGGTAGTTTACTTGGCGGTCCCCCGACACACCGTGACAACATTTATGGACTAAAATATTACTTTACTCTTAGGAATTATTTAAACTTAAAGTCAGTAAATATTATTTCATTACTTTTTAAAGTTTTTTGGCGGGGGTTTTTTTAAATTTCTTAATTTATAAAATTAAAATGTAGGTCGAATTTGGTTTCTATTATTTATTATTCTCCGGTTAGCAATGATTTTTTTTGGTTCATTTTTCTTTAATAGGATAGCAAAATGAAAATACTTTGTTTATAATTTTACATAAAAATGCTAGTATGATGTTGGTGATCATTTACTAATTTTGGTGATCGTTTACTATTTTTGGTGATCATTTACTAATTTTGGTTATCATTTACTATTTTTGGTTTTAAAATGTTAAATCTTTTGTGATCATTTTATATTAAAATGCTAGTATAATGTTGGTGATCATTCACTAATTTTATTGATCATTTACTAATTTTGATGATCATTTACTATTTTTGGTTTTAAGATATTAAATCTTTGGTTATCATTTTACATTAAAATGGTGGTCTGTATTTTGGTGATCGTTTACTATTTTTGTCTGTGAAATGTTACTATTTCTGGTGATCAGTTAATTATAAGCCCATAGAAAACAAGCAATCTAAAAGATATCCAACACGGTTTTTGACTTTAACGCGGCGTCACCTTAACTATGTTACAGTAATTGGTTAGAGCGTCGACGCTCAGGTCGCAGGTTCGAATCCAGCCGAGAGGAAACGGAGACCTCTTCACGCTTAAACGGCTAAACCGATTGATATGAAATTCACCCCTGTAAACCCCCGAGGTATTTTAAGAGACTGGAAAGGACATATCACATAGGATAATTTTTGTTGCGGAAAGACGTAATAGTCAGGGAGCCAGGGAGGGAGTCATAGTATAATAAGAACCAATATAACATGTTGTGTTATAGATAAAATAAAACAATGATTGTCAACGAATAAATCTAAGAGTTATTCGCATTGTAACAATGCGAATAACAATATGAAAGTATGAAAAAATGTATGTAAATAGAAATAAAACAATGTAAAGTTGGTAAAAATTAATAAAGTAAGCAATTGTCCCTTCTGCTTGAAGGGGGAACAAGAGGTCCCATATAAGGGACGGAAAAAAAATAATAGTCAGGGAGTCCTAGAATAATTTTTTTTATTGCTATCAAGCTAATTTTTTGTGAGTAGCTTCATTTTGATAAGACAAACAACATTTTTATTTGCGAAAAATCTTGAAAGTGGTAGCTAACAGAGATAGAAAGGATTTCATACTTTGATTTAATGGTCCTAAAATAAGGATTGTCCTATTTGTAGGACAATGTTACTCTTAAATTATATAACTAAGTAATAACCTATCAAAATACAAAAAATCAGCTCGTTTAGGGTTCCGTTATAGTGTTCTGTAATCAACAAAACTTGGTTGACTACGGTACCCTAAAACGGAACGGTTTTTGCGACGTAAACGAATTTTGGAGTTTCGGGCTGTTGCCCAGTAATAAATAATATCAACGCATAATTACTTTAGGTCTTTACAATATGTATAATAGGTGTACAAACAGTCTGATAATAATTATATTAATATGCTAATTAAAATTTCGACATAAATATCACCTATTCGGTATGATAAAATACGAGAGCAATTAACTGTATTTTCCCGTATGGAATAAATTGCATAATTTCAGGAGACTGTGTTTTCTAAGCTTTGTCCACATTGTGCCTTTTTCTGTTCATCAAGGGCATGCCTTATAGCGCTGTCAATAGCAAACGTGAGGCATGCCTAACGTGACCATACGTCCCGCTCTGGGCGGGACAGTCCCGCTTTCAGGCAATCTGTCCCGCTGTCCCCCGCGAGACCGAAATTGTCCTGCTTTTGCAAACAGACCAAACGACAATAATTTAAAAGTATTTTTATGTTTGAAATGCCTGCAATGCCTGGAAGTGACGCATACATACAACAAACGTGATTATTCTGCCATATTGTGCCAAATAACATACAAATTGCTCGAGTAGTTCGTGAGCTTCCACATTTTCCTCTGTTTCTTCGCTCCTATTAGTCTTGGCTTGATAAAATATAGCCTAAAGCCTTCCTCGATAAATGAGCTAATATAGAACTGACAGAATTTTTCAAATCAGATCAGTAGTTCCTGAGATTAACGCGTTCATACAAACAGACAAACGCTTCCACTTTATAATATTATAGTAAAGTTAATAATAATAATGTAAGATAGGCACTTTGAAATACATAATTATTCATGTATTTCAAAAGCAAATTTGAAATACATGAATAAGGGGGGAATTCTGTATTTGTCCCGCTCTGACAAAAATATTACATATTATATGGTCACGTTAGGCATGCCCGTAACGCGCGTTGAAATCGCAGCGCGCGCTATGAGACTTTTCTTTCAACGCGGGTGGATTTTGACGCGCGTCACGGGCATGCCACGTCACCTTCGCTGTCGACTACGCTATAACGCATGCCCTTGTTGAACAAAAAAAAGGCACAATGTGGACAAAGCTATTGATAACCACAATAAATGGGTCTTTGACCTTTCTAAATATTCAATAATCCAATCAATTAATCTATGCTGATATTATAAATGTGAAAGTGAGTCTGTCTGTTACCTCTTCACGACCCAACCGTTGAACCGATTTTGCTGAAATTTGGTATGGAGCAGTATGGATATACATTTAGTCCCGGGAAAGGACTTAAAGCATCCTTTCACTTGATAGACGAATTTTGGCGCAACTACGGGCGTCATCTGGTTTTGTAATATACCATACTCATGAATACTTTGCCATCATGTAGTTAATAACACGGTGCTGCTCGCCAGTTCTGTTAAGGTACAAGTTGGAAGCCGGCTACATAAAGCGGCAGCAGACGACGTGTCGTCGCGACACTACTGGTTTGAGGTTTCTATGTATTTCTATGAATAATTGTCGCTAGCTTCCTGTGGCTAGCTGCGGAGGGTGTTTCATAGAAATACAAAGAAACCAGTAGTGTCGCGACGACACGTCGTCTGCAGTTGTCGCGTGTCGCTCGGTTCCAACTTGTACCTACTAGAACTTCACTTGACACGTGTGTAGATTAGCACAGTGTACTTACACTGTAATGTTAACGTCTGTCACATCATTTACGACCTCTTTTAAACTACTAATAAGAGGAAAGCACTTAAGCCAGGACACACGCTTGTTAATCATCCCATAAAGCCAGGTAGTTACAAGTTTACGAACATGCTGCTAATTACGTTGAGGGCAGTTAACGTTCACTAGCTTGATTAGATACTCTAGAATCTAGATTCTAGAATGAACTGTCACCAGTAGTATTTCCTAAAAAATACGACCTGAAAACCTTCAAGAAGAGAGCGTATTCCCTTTTAAAAGTCCGGCAACGCACCTGCAGCAGATGTTGCGAGTGTCCATGGTCGACGGTAGTTGTTTTCCATCAGGTGACCTGTTTGCTCGTTTGGCCCCTAGAGTTTTACAGTGCGCGGCAGAAAGTAAACACTTTAAAAACTAGTAACGCCTTTAAATTTTGTGCTACCATGGCGCTAAGACATTGCCTCTATAGTTATACACTATACAGTGTGTAACAAAAATGAGTGATAATACTTTAGGGTGTGTACGTGTTCCTTGTAGCGAGTTCACTGTGAAAGTAGCAGCGCTGAAAGACGATTTTTTTTTCACTTTTGTATGGCAAGGGCCCGAGCGTCAAGAGTTTCCCCATACAAAAGTGAAAAAAAAAAGGTCTTTCAGCGCTGCTACTTTCACAGTGAACTCTCTACAAGGAACACGTACACACCCTAAAGTATTATCACTTATTTTTTGTTACACCCTGTAGAGGCAATGATAACTAAGAAGTTTGTTAGTTAGTCCACGGAAAAATGATATGAATTTTCACCAGGTATAAGAGTTTATTTTCAATATACGAGTATTAGAATTATTATAATTCATATCATCCTTGTTTATCTTTATCTTAGACTCTCAGAGACGAAAATAAAAGTACAAATCAACAGTTACGTATAAAGTTATATTATAATCTCAGTCATTAAATAAAAATATTTACAATTATCACTTATTTATCATAAGTTTTCTATCATGGTCTTGATAGAGAAGGTAACTCCGGACACCATGGCGACTAATGAGAAGAGGACTATCAGAATGTTCTTCCAGAGAACCCATTGGCACGTGCCCAAGTCTTTGCCCCATCGGAAGACGGTTTCGGATATGGCAGGGAGTGCCAGGCCCATGACAGATAGACACACAGCGCCCACCAGCTCCATAAACATCTCGAGTCGCGGCACCGCTGACGCTAAGCCCACTGAAACAAAATTATTAGATAAAATAGGGATTTCGTTGCATAGTGAAATATTGTAGGGACTAGGGAAGCCTTGAAGACGAAAAGCATTAATTAATTGTATTATATAAAATATTGTATAACAGTTATATTCTTATATATAAAATTCTCGTGTCAAAATGTTAGTTACCGTACTCTTTCGAAACGGCTTTGCTGATATTTTCCAAATTTTATATGCATATTCAGTAGGTCTGAGAATCGGCTACAGCTGGCTACTTTTTATATTGATAAATGCATTTGTTGAATAAATAATAGTAAATTATTACAACTCGAGACTGACGGCGACCATTGTTTGTGCGACGGGATAGTGATGGACGTTGCCATGGTGCTATACTTATTTAGTCACTTCAATAAATTAATATGGGCAAGTATTGTCGAAATACTTTATATAGCAAAACAACGTTTGCCGGGACAGCTAGTTATATTGTATAATATTACACAATTGTAGGTAATGTTTTTCATTAGGTCGAATATTAAAATTAAATAATATTATATAAGTAATATAATATATCTAACTATCTCTCTGTTTATTTTTTAGGCTAAATTCGCGGAGCCGATGAAAATCTGGTATAGAAACACTTTGGTCTCCACGCGAGGAAATAGTTAATTTATGAAAGTCATTACGGACAAACTATAATCCTCATATTAAATTAACCGAATTAATCAGACTGAGCTCGTATTGAGCTGGTATTGAGCTAAAAGCGACGTTAACTGAGCCTCAGTTAACGTCGCAGCTCAATACCAGCTAGTTATTAATTCATAGTGATTAGGACAGTCATTAGACTTACCGAAATTGACTGATTAGGTAATAGATAACAAGGGAATCTAAGCTAAGGCTGCGTTCTCACCAATGTGACTGTCAGCTGTTCATATATTATAGCTACTCATATTATATATGCGATACTGGGTTTATCTTTTTGTTTGTCTGATACCCTATATATATTGAAACTACTAAATTGATTTTGATAAAACTTGATATTTTGATTCTGGGAAAGGAACCTTTAGTTATGGCAAAACGAAATGAATTGAATTGGTGTCGATCTGCCTATTCCAATGAATTGATCCTTAGATAAAAAAAAGTACAGGAACAGTTTCAGCTTTAATAAAATTCCGAAGGTCTGGCTGCCCCTTACTCTATTAAGGATGCGTCTTAATCTCTTGTCAAGTTGGAATGCTATTAATTGATCTCGTGGCGGATGAGTGGCAGTCTTACACTGTGCGTTTTTCGCGCAACTTTCTGCCGCGCACTGTAAAACTCTGGAACGAATTGTCATCAGCAGTATTTCTGGACCAATATGACCTGCAAACCTTCAAGAAGAGAGCATATTCCCTCTTAAAAGGCCGGCAACGCACCTGCGGCTCTTTTAATGTTGCGAGTGTCCATGGGCGACATGACACGATATTTTATTTAAAAAAAAAAACAGTAAAATTACCTATAAACAATGTCCCGAAGAACCTCAGGCCTGCCAAGCTCCACCTGTGAGCCCTGGCGGGTATCTTGTCCTGTGCTCGTCTCCATATCACGTCGACTGGCACGTAGAAGATCAGCGCGAATGACAGCAGCATCACACTCGCTACCAACGTCTTGGCTATTTGGGCCAGGCTGAAAAAAATAGTATAATAACTCCCACACCGGTTTCGATGACGGTGGCCGGTTTTATCGAAACCAGGCCAGGTACGCAGGATAATATTTTTAGGATAATTTTACAGTACACAAGAGCACTCACTATTTCTTTACTCTCATAACCTAGTGGGACGGAAGACCAACACGACTGGCGAGAGATCAGGCGCAGGACCGACATTTTACATGCCCATCCGACGCATGGATCATCTTTCTTGTCAGACAATCAAGTGACCAGCCTGCATTGTCCTAACCAAACTTGGAAATAACATTTTTCCAATGCGGGAATCGAACCCACGACCTCCGAGTCAAGAACCACGCTCTTAAACCACTGGACCACGGAGGCATTAAAAAATGTTGGTCATTTGTCTAAGACTGGAATGCAGAATATTTCATGAGAATACCAACTTGCTATTCGCTAGCCAACGGACTGGATCCACAAAGGACAATGCTGCAATGTTGCATTATCATCGAATCGGGGTCCTGTTATTCTTGTTGGTGCGATCTCACTTTTACTATTGCTTACCATCGGGCTTAGTCAAAATGACGAGATGTGGCATAAAATTTCATACGTCATTTTATATGAAGTCTCCTATCTCGCCGTTTGGATCACAGTCTCTATAGTTTATACAATAAATATTTCCTACTCACATCTCATCCTGAGGCAGATTCAGTGTGAGACTTCCCCTCGCGTCTTCCCCATAGTTGAGGTAGCCAGCGAACCCAATGAACCCGTACATCAGAACCACAGCCGACATGGCAATGTTTAGTACTCCAGGGCATCCAAGGAAGTGGTTGGGCTTGATCATCTCATTCTCTATCGGCATCACCACACCTATACCTTCCATGGCGAATAGACTTGTGCTGGAATTAGAAATTGGATTTTACTGGAGTAATCTTGAATGTACCTTTTTCAGATGTAATGTTTGAAACTACCGTACTGTAGTTTTTGTATGCAACGATGCTTAAGATTTTTCGTTAAAAAGGTTAGATTCGTTTTTCTTACATTAGACTTTAGAGGGTTATTAGTTATTAGTGCAATAATATTTTATTCGTTGGATAAATAATTGTGTTCAAAATTCTATCAGTCACAAAAGGCACAGGTTACTTTTACATGTATCTGCGTAATTCATTTGATCAATCAAAAAAAGCTGGCCATAACAGATCCTTACCTTATAAAATTGGGCAGCCCACTGATCGACGTAGCGGCATTTCGACTGGAGATCGGGGGAGGATCTCTCAAACAGTAGTATACGCAGATGCATATAGACCCCAACCAAACGAAGTTCGCCAGAGCAGAGAAAGGTACCAGGTACTTCAGTTTTGTGATCTGAGTCAGTGGTATTAGGACCACTAGCGTGAGGCCACAGAAGGCTGTTACGGACCAGTTAGGACCACCGTACTGGTCGGATACCTGGAAGAAATATTTATTATTGAGATATTACTAAGTATTAATAATTGTAATTCTGTACGTCCTATCTCTTGTCCAATAACCCAAATTTTTACCATTTCATTATTAAATGTGCTGTTAGCTGTAACAAGTGCATTTTTAATTTTTTACCCGTTTAGTGTTCAACGACAGTTGGTTCAGTTGTACATTTTTCAGATTTTTTTTCCATCAACATAAAAAGTAATTTAACACTTTATATAGGGTTGTTATTCTCATTTTGAAATTCAGTGGAATTTCATACAAATATTGACATTTTAAATTCTTTTTATACCTTGATTCATCGTTTAAATTTTAATTTAAAGTTAATAGTTTTTCGTAAATATTTCATCAAAAATATAATAAAAATGGTTATCACCTGTTTGAAAGACTCAGCAATGACGACAACATATACGCAGCAAGCTCCCATATGCGTCACCGCTAAAGCCCAGTCTGCTAACTCTCTGAAATTAATAAAATAAACTTCATTTTTGGCCCAGATTTCATAACTAATTTCGGTCCTACGAAAACTTGAGGCTTTGTTTCCGCTGAGACACATCATCGATGGTTAACATAGGGATGTTGACAAGGTCAAAGATTAGCAGATTTTTTAAGGATTTTTTAAATAAAATAAAGGTATAACGGTAAAAAATAAGCACTAGTAAAATTTTAGCTTTTTAGGGTTCCGTAGCCAAAATGGCAAAAAAACGGAACCCTTATAGATTCGTCATGTCTGTCTGTCTGTCTGTCTGTCTGTCTGTCTTTCTGTCTGTCTGTCTGTCTGTCTGTCTGTCCGTCCGTATGTCACAGCCACTTTTCTCCGAAACTATAAGAGCTATACTATTGAAACTTGGTAAGTAGATGTAGCCTGTGAACCGCATTAAGATTTTGATACAAAAATGGAAAAATTATTAAAAATTTTAGGGGTCCCCATAGGTACAACTGAAACAAAAATATATTTTTTTCATCTGGCCTATGCGTGTGGGGTATCTATAGATAGGTCTTCAAAAATAATACTGAGGTTTCTAATATCATTTTTTTTCTAACCTGAATAGTTTGCGAGAGAGACTCTTCCAAAGTGGCAAAATGTGTGTCCCCTCTAACTTCTAAGGTAGGGGCATGATAATTCTAAAAAAAATATATGATGTACATTACTATAAAAACTACCAACGAAAATTGGTTTGAAGGAGATCTAGCCAGTAGTTTTTTTTATACGTCATAAATGATAAACCTTAATTTAACTTTCATTATATCAAAAATGAAATATTAAAATAAATCAAAAACCTTATAATTTCATAGAAATAATTCTTATTGCTTCTGCGGAACCCTTCATGGGCGAGTCCAACTCGCACTTGGCCGGTTTTTAACTTATGTATTATTTTTGTTATGCACCTTCAAAAAATATATAGTAGAGTCAAATTTTTAAATAAATTTCTTAACATTTGTATACCATTCAATAACTTGTGTAATTTAAAGCAACTTTTGTTATGGAACCACTTTCATAAGCGCAATAATTAATATAGCTATCGAACAAAGTTCTCCTGCGATGCCGACAAGCTAATCTACGGTGACGTCATAATCGAGTAGCAGTTTGTATGGAGCATTTCATGATCGGTCCCGTCGTATGAAATAATAAAGGGAAATAGGGATAAATAATTAAGATAATAATATAAAGATTGATTTTATACGGGATCGAACTTAGTCTAGGCAGTTTTGAAGAAGTGGAACTAATTATGTCAAACTCAGACAATAATAATATTATAAGAATGATGTGGGTTTCTTATCATTTATTCTCGAACTCTTTGAAAGAAAATAAGATTGGACGAAAATTTTCTAACCTGTCTGAAAATAGATTTTTCGGATTTCGACTTAATTGTTTTGTTATTGCAAATAAAACTAATTTTACGGATGAAAAGGAAAACAAGTGAGGTCAGATTGTTTGGGTCTTACCACAAAAGATTAAATAAGTTTCAAAGTTAGTAAATATAACGTTAAAATATATTTAACCAACTTCAGAAAGGAGGAGGTTTGCCAATTCGACTGTATTATTGTTCGCGAATAACTCTATCGGTAATCAATTTTCATGATTTTTTTGTTGTAAAGAAAATATTTCAAAGGTGGTTCCATGTAAAAGTCGATTTTATCGTTAAAAATTATTTATTCCATTATTTCCAAGTCGAATGGCACAAAAATGTTAAGGCTAAAAACAAAATTTACCTGGCAAATGTGGCGTATCTTTGTACTGGTTTCGGTCCATTTTGGAAGACCACTTCGCAGGTTTCAGCGTAACCTAAGGACGGTCTTTTGATTTCGGCGCACAGTTTCTGTGATGTTTTTACCTGAAAAAAATTAACAGATAAAATAGGTGTTGGTAACAAATGAACCTTTTAACAAAAAAAAAAAGAGGTACTTTTTTAAAAATAAATAATACTATTATTTTTATTTGATGGGACGCATTTACTAGTAGTTGTAGTAGACTATAGTGACGCGCACATAACCTTAAAATAAAATATGCAAAGACAATAATATTATGTTTTCAGTATAAAAGAGTTGTAGTGAGAAATTTATTTTGGGAACATAATATTATACAGGCTGTGAAAAAACAAAGTGACATTACTTTTGGGTGTGTACGAATCCCCTGAATAGAGTTGACTGTAAAATTAGCAGCGCTGAAAGAGTTACTTTTTTATAAACTTTTGTTTTGGCAAATTAATTGCGCCACACTGGGGAGCTTGTACATACAAATCACAAAAAAATGCTCTTTCAACACCACACACCCTAAAATATTATCGCATTATTATGTGACACTCTCATTTGTTATTGCACAAGTTATAACTTTAAAATTATATTTTGTTCACTAATTTCCGCTATTAGCAAATATTTCTACTCGTACACGTGATTTCAAATGTAGAATTTCATGTAAGTAAAATGTAAAATGAGTTTGCCGGCTAGACCACTAGTAATAGTTTGCGACCAAAACCATTACAGTCCTGTAAATTTATTCTGTATACTGTCCGTATATAAATTACTGTGTATATAAATTATTCTCGTTCTATGACAAATGGGGTATTTATTCAGGGGCAACTATCGTGTATATATTAAAATTAGCAATAAAAATAATTTTACCAACAAATCCGCTTTATGTCTACATCTCGTTCATCATATTACGAATAGGGATGGGGCATGCCGCATGCATTACATCGATATACGAGGGGAGGTCCATAAGTCCGCGGAATAGCAATGAAGCAATCACGGTAGAAACAATTTTAGTACCCTCGTAATAGGTGAACTCATTATTACTTTAAATGTCAAATTACTTAATTTGTTAAAGAGTTATCGCCTTACTAAAGTTGCAATTATGGAGCAAATTTAATTTCGTGCTGCGATAAAGTTTCTAACCGGGCAAGAAAAAGTCGGATAAAAAAAGTTTAAATCATTTTACACTAAATGTATACTTGTTTGTAGTGCTCATCGTCCTTATAAAACGAGGGTTTACTTTTTAAACTAGGCGAAACATCCATTAAAGACGAACCCTATTTTTTTATTTTTATTTTAGTTTGGCTTATCTTAACTTTGGCTATATATTTACTAAAGCTAAATATAAACTTCATGACGCCCGCAACTCGGTTACTATCCTATGTCCTCTCTTGGGACTCAAAGTATCTCCATACCTTTCAGCAAAATTGGTTCAACCGCTTAGGTGTGAAGAGGTGACAGACAGACAGATACACTTTCTAATTTTTATATTAGCATGGAGAGCATGGACATCGTCGACACGTTATTATGATTTTTATTGGTAGCAAGTTAGCAACTAAGTGCCTCGTGAGTCGTTGATAAGAGAGTATCTGTAATAAATAGTTTGGAAGAAGTTTGGAGAGGAACCGAAAATAGTAAGTTATATCAGTATTTTTATTTACAAGCTCGGTAACCTACTTATTCAGAGTCTTATTGCCTTTGCATGGACTTACGTGGAGTAGTTCATCATCATACCATACCGCTCTGAGCTAATAAAGGTTGTAACTTACTTATAAGCGACTTACAGTTACTGACTTCATCAGTTCAATATTTTTTATTCTGATTTCTAACATATTTTATCAAAAGTGTGTATAGTTTAATTGTTTAGTTTTTAGTTTAGTTTACATACATAATATTATGATGTATATAAGCTATCGACAAATATGAGGCACGTCACTAGGGAACTTATTACGTTAAAATAAGCGAATAAATAGCAGTTACGTAGGCAGCTTTGTTTGTGAATCGCAGCAAAACAAACAAAAAGGGAAGGTAAAAGGCAATTTGTGGGACAGGGCTACAATAGAAAGCGTTAGTGGTTGCGTAATGGTCGCTTAATGGTTGTATAATGACAAATAATTTTAGGTGTTTAGGTGTTAATGCGAAAACCTGAATTGTATTGGTACGAAATATCAGCCGTTAGACAATATTTGAGCTAACGTGGAGGTAGAGAGGCCTACATGTACTATAAGTTACTACACTATAAGTTCCGTACTCTATACATTAGCCCAATGAGCTTGCTCAATTCTTTGACCCAATGTGTACAGCGGGCTTTAGGCCGTGTTCAGACCAAACTGACTATACGCCGCTGAATGTGAGCAGGCTCACTGTGAACCCCAGTGTGAACGTAAGTGAACGTGAAAATATACGATATCGAATGTCCGCGCCTACGCCTAGCGTAATGGCGTATAGTCAGTTAAGTGTGAACGAAAAAGTGAATTTGTATGGAAATACAATAAACTGCGTAACGCTTCGCTACTGGCCAGTATACTGGGTAAAATATCGGAACTTCCTTAGTCACTTCCTTATAATCACTTAACTTAGTTAATGTCAAAACGTTCTTTATATTAAAGTAAACATTAAAACTAAGTGCGGCCGTAACGGCTGCTGATGATGAATGAGTTTATTTAATAATGTTAAGGCTGCTAATTGCGTTGTTTATCTTGCGAGATAAAAGTGATTAATGTCGGCTTTACGCCCAATTACGTAAATTAAAAATGTACGCAACTAGGTTAAATTAAAAAGAATATTAGATCCCTCAGCTTATAAGGCACTGGTCATATTTTCATGAAAAAAGGCTAGATAGAAAAGAAAGCGAAGGCAATGAGTAATTTTAAGTGGCATTAATGATACGATTTCCGAGTGATTTAGGTAGGATTTAGGTATATAGGCCTTGCTATGTTAAAAACATACCTTGGTAATTATTTTGCCTGCTTTATAGTAATTTTAATACGAAATATTCTGAGGATGTTTGTTAGTCTGTCACGCTGAAGCAACAGAACGTACTTTGTAATAGTTTCAGCTTTGGAATATCCACAAGATATATTTGTTCTAACCACAAACACTACAGTCACTGCTACTACTATTTTTGTGTTCTTCTGGGAAGGTACGCTTGTGGTGCCCTGAGCAGTGGCATAACAAATAACAATAGGGTGGCAGGAATGGCAAAATGCTACGGGCCCCCGACCCAAGAGGGCCCCGGCCCAAGTGGCCGCGAGATTAGATTTTTTTTCATTGTATCTGTTTCTACTAATAGAACCCCACCAAAAGAATTGCCCCTGAGCATATAATTTAGGAATATTTACCAGTATATGAATGGCGTGTGCGCAGATAAATCCTATGAAGATTGTGCCAAAGCTGCCGACGACGATGCCAGCGTTCTTGAATGCCAGTGGCATGGCCAGCACGCCAGAACCGAGGGAAGCCTTCAGTAAATGCGCCAACGCTCCAAAACTCCTGAAATTGAGAGGAAATTGCTTTGAATACTTGGACGAAGATGAAGTCATCCGTAAAAAATTTGCCTATGTCCTGCTTCTTGGTATATTCTATTTCTGTACCAAATCATATTAAAATCGGCCTAGTAGTTCATGAGATGAAGCGCGCGTTCAGACGTGCGCGTTTTCTGCGCGGTTTTTGCTCGCGCAGATTCATTATTCAGCGCGCGTCGCGTATTTTTCCAATCGCTATAGCAATTTCACACGTGCTGAATCCGCGTGAGAAAAAACCGCGCAGAAAACGCGCACGTCTGAACGCGTGCTAACGCGTTCAAACGAACTATTCAGCTTTATAATTTTTTAGTATACATAGGCTTCATTTAAACTTGCCAATTCGTTGCTCGCAATTAGACTTATAAAGGGCTCATTAAAAGTTGTAACACGAGGGTTTTTCTGAACTTTTTTTATGAAAATCTCACAGGCTCAGTTTAATGGGAGTTTGAAAATTTTTACGTTTAAAAGGTTGGAAATTTTTGCTTTAAAAGGTTTGACTGCCTTTATGAATATTTTACACCCATATACCTGTTATTTGCTTTTCCGCGTAACTGAATTATGTAGTACCGATACCGAGGCCAATATTGACTAAAACAGCAGGGAGCTTACAGAATTTTTCGCTGACATAAAATTGATACAATATTTTAGCTTGTGTGGAAAACTCGAAAAAGGCTATCTCGTTTAAAAACTCTGCGTATGTTAATTATATACTAATTTACTTCTTCACTGCCTTGTGCATCATTGCAATACGATGATTAAGGAAGCCTACGTGTCATACAATACATACATTATGATAAAAGGTGTAAGAAAATGGTTGTGTGTGAAAGTAGCAGCGCTGAAAGAGTAACTCTCTTTCAGCACTGCTACTTTCATAGCGAACTCATATTATACAGTCTGTATGTGTTCCTTGTAAAGAGTTCACTGTGAAAGTAGCAGCGCTGAAAGACCATTTTTTCACTTTTGTATGGGCAAGGGCCGAAGCATCACGAGTTTCCCCATACAAAAGTGAAAATTTTTTTTGGTATTTCTGCGCTGCTACTTACACAGTGATCTCTCTACTAGGAGCACGCATGTACCGTAAAGTATTATCACTTAGCTTTGTTACACCCTATATACCGTTTTGAATTTGTTTTCTTTTACGCATAGAACAAAAAGTGTGTTTCGCGGTCATTGCTATATTTTTGTTATGTCCTCATGTTCCAAGTCGTTTCCCGACATACTTAACATCACTCATCAGCCTGCGCGGTTTATATGGTGCTCAAATCATTATAATCCATACTATAATATTATACATGTGTCTGTCTGTCTGTTATCTCTTCACGCCCAAACCGCTCAACCGATTTTACTGAAATTTGGTAGTGAGATACTTTAAGTCCCTGGAAAGGACATAGCATACTTTTAATCCCGGAAAATGTACGGTTCGCGATAAACGATTTTTGGCGGAGTTGCGGGCGTCATCTAGTATTATTTTAATGCTGGTGACAAACGTTATCAGGTAACACCATTATGGGCTGCCACGGTAACCTTTTTGTGGAACCATTTTCGACACAGTAAGTTTCCTTAGTATCGTATTTCAATGTGTCAACCACATACACAGGTTATGGAAACATAAAATTTGCATATAGTATCAACAACGAAAAAACCGTGATGCTCGATTAGTTTTTTAATTCATTTAAAATGCTCACAAAAACTAAGCCATGGTATATCCTTCACATGCCATTAGTTAGAGGTTATTGTGATGCAAAAAGTGACCTTGTTTCTTATTCATAATACGATGGGCATTTTTAATGACTCAGATTTCGCGGGTTTGATTCCTGCGTTGCAACAAAAAATACTTATTAGTAACTTCTCGGGAACCGTACATTTTTCCGGGATGAAAGTATCCTATGCCGTCGTCATCGTCATACCTCGGCAAAATCGGTCCAGCGGTTTGGGCGTAAAGAGGTAAAAGACAGACAGACAGTTTCTTAAGTTTCGATAAAATCTACAGGGTGTAACAAAACTAAGTGATTATAATACTTTAGGGTGTGTATGTGTTCCTCGTAGAGAGTTTACACTTTACCGTGAAAGTAGCAGCGCTTAAAGACCAATTTTTTTCACTTTTATAATGCTGGGTTTCCCTATACAAAAGTGAAAAAAAATGGTCTTTCATCGCTGCTACTTTCACAGTGAACTCTCCACAAGGAACACAATACACACCCTAAAGTATTATCACTTACTTTTGTTACACCCTGTATACAACAGCTATATTGGTTAATATCGCTAGCCAATAAAAATCGCTAGTGAGTAGATAAACTGCTCACAACACCTCAGAAATCGGGAATTATTTACTTACGAGGTATTGGACTCCATGGGTCTGTGGTCTGCTGGGATGTATGGGTCCAGGTCTTCTCTCGATCCATTGTACGCTAGCTCGATCCTGAAAAGAAAGTTTAAAAAGTTAAGTAAAGATTTATTTTGACAGTGGTTATTTCACTTATAATACCACAAGAGCTTCAAAATTATCGGGTATTTCCCGATAGGTTCGTTGCAAACAAATGAAGGATTCAAGTTTTTCAGGTTAAAAAATCACGAGCGCGAAGCGCGAGTGATTTTTCCTGAAAAACTTGACGACTTTATTTGTTTGCAGGGAACCTTGAGGGAAATGCCAGATAATTTTGAAGCTCGTGTGGTATTCGGGGGATTATTTTTCCGTCCCAAATGTCGGCCAATAGAATTGCACCATGAGACGAAATGTACAGTTAACAAATAAGAATTTGTACCTTCCTTATAGTCTTCTCCATCCATTTTCTTCATATTGTAAGCGTAATCTTTCATAATGTTTGCCAATTGCGCTTCACTCGTTTCAGCACTCAATGTGTATTCCCTCTCAGTACAAAAAGTAGTAAATTGGTTCCAAACTGTTTTTTTTGCCTTCTCCGTATTAATGGGAACATTTCCTTTGACTTTTTTATCGATGGTGGACAGAGAACAAACTCCAAATCGACTCATTTTCATGCAAAATCTCCAATTTTCACAATTGAATTCAACCTGTCAGTTTGACGTGTGGTTAATTTGACTGCATCATGTTTTGTTTTTTATATATAGCAACGACCAGAGAAAATTTTCAAAAAATTATCATCCGTATACGTTTCGAAAATCAATCGTTTTACGAAATTAATAATCATTTCCTGAAAATTTTACCACAAACTGGTGGCACTATACATATATTATGTACTCTTGTTTGTGTAGCAATAGTCTCTAACCCTAAAATCCCTTTGTTAGCCCAAACAAAAAAGAGGGGTGTTATATTGCGTCTATTTCTGGAATGTTTAAATCCAAAGTGAAATTAATGAAGAGCAAATGAAAGCACTCCAGCTTAAGGGCGTTCCTTACGGAGATACCGTAATTTACCGTATTTCAAGCCTTATAAACTCATAATTTGAAAGCTACAAAGTTATAATAAAAATACATTTCCCCGTTTTAAATTTTCTATTTTTGTTTATTACACTCATGATATCAGCTTCTAAAGTAAAACCAAATTATTAAAATTCAAGCATACATTCAGCATCTTCTTAGGATTTACAAATTACTTTTATTTGAAACACACGCCAATATATCGACAATATCATTATATTCCCCGTTTTAAATTTTTTTAGAACAATTTTGAACTAATATAAGTAAAAAAAATTGGGTTTTGGTGCGATCTCGGCAACGCGGCAAATGTATGGCCAAGGTCGTTTGCTCGGGGGACGGCCTTAAACTAAGATTACTGTTGCCATCAGCAAAATTAATGTGCAACTTCTTGCACAAGAGAAAATAGTTCAACGTGTTTCTTAGAACATATTTTAAAGTTATTGAATAATGAAAACCGGCCGAGTGCGAGTCGGGCCACGCACAATATAGGGTTCCGTTATCCATAGTACTGCTAGTTTTTTAAAATATTTATATGGTCAATGATATACATTTATAACGTGTTTTACACTACTAACAACATCATCTTAGTTACTTTCAAAGGAATTTGAACGAAAAGTTCCCTTATACTTCGCCGAATAAATTTTTTTAGTTGATCGACTTTTACTCAATAACTTATGAAGTCTTCTTAGCCGTGATAGATTTCCTTTTAAATTCAGCATATTTCCTTTTTCCGTGAATTTTTTCACATTTCCAGAAGCAACCGTTTAGCTGGTAGAAGGGGGGAAACTGGACTCTAACGCTTTTTTCCACTTTAAAACTTAATATTTCACAGACGGATCCCAAAATCGAAAAATGATCTATAATACTCATAATATTTTAAAAAATCTATCCAACAACACCCCACACGATGGGGTGGACGCGAAAAAAAAAATCAGCCTCGTTTGATGTGTAGGGAAGGTACCTACCATAAAAAATATTTTTAAGGTGTCATGTATCATTTTGTCAGCATCATTAATATGTGTACCTATTCTTGTGAAATTACAGCTTTTTAGGTCCTATAGTCTCTGAGCAAAACCGACAGACAGACAGACAGACGGACAGACGGATGGACAGACTGAAACTATAAGGGTTCCTTGTTGAGTATGGACTATGGAACCCTAAAAAAATAACAAAGTATTAAAAATATCAAAGTACTGGAAAGACTTGCAGCGAAGATAATCTGAAATTTAGCTAAAAGGCAAAAACAGTTCACTTTGTAAAATAAAAGGCTTTCTTAGCCAACGATATCAAAATACTTAATAATAATACGTTCTAATTCTATGTTCTTAGCAGCATAATATTTGTTTCTTGCATCAATAAATTAATCTTTATGGCTGTTGACTGTTGTTAATATATTTGTCGAAAATAAATGGGTGATTCGGAACTATTCTGTTTTTAATTGGCGCAAATGTTTGGTCGTAAACAGGAGCATTAGTTTTGTTAGCCACATTGCGCCTTTGCGTTGCGGTGCGTTGGATAGTCGGAACGGAGTAACGTATGTCACAATATCTGCGTTGCAGCAACGCAGCAAGAACGCAATACTAGGTATGATATTGAATGTTCTGTCACTTCTTGGTGAAAATTCATGTTCAATTAAATAATTATACACTTTCCTTGCACTTATTCCACTTTATTTTAATATATTTGTTACAAAATTGTTATATAATAAATCTATAAAATTTATTTATCAATTTTATAGAATCATTTCAAATTCATTTAAAAATTTAATTTGTGATTTTTGGTAGAAAATATTGTTTGTGGTATAAAATTGTACTGAATGGCAGAAAAATTTTGTGATGCTGACAACCCATTTTTTGTTTACAAATTTTGAAACATTTAAAATTACCTGCAGTACACCTGATGATGATTTATTCGAAACCGGTCGTGTATATAACAATTTTGTAGTAAATATATTAAAATAAAGTGGAATAAGTGCAAGGAAAGTGTATTATTATTTAATTGCAATACTAGGTACTCTCTTACTTTAAGGTGCTGGTTGGTAGCGGACATGAAGCAACCGCAGACGAAGTGTCGAGGTGACACGTCTGGTACGACCTGAATTTGTATAAGAAAGACGTCACTAACTACAGAGGGAGTTTCGTACAACTAAATATATAGAAACCAGTAGTCTGTGGTGTCGCGACACGTCGTCTGCGTTAGCTTCATGTCGTTCGCTGGCAATCGGCAGATTCATATCGTTGTTTTATCGTGTCAACAACGCATCATATCATTAAATGGATGTAGTCAACCGGAGGTTCCGGGGGAGACTCCGGAACGAAGCGTCGAGTCACGTCGCCGGCAGCAATTAGTGATAGTGTTAGCTGTTTATAAGTGAATATAAAATATGTATGTTAGTTTTTAAGGTATTTATTATAATATAAATATGTATGTTAGATTTAAGGTATTTGTTATATGGGGCTCCGATGCCCGAAATAAAGATGATTTGATTAGATTAAATATGTCACATCGTCATATCGCAGCGTCAACGTCAACGCAACGCATCGCAACGGAGCAGCGTGGCCACGCTCGCGTAATTCTGAATGGCAAAACTTTCCTTTTAGTTTTGTTAGTAATTTGGCTAACAGCTCAGTACAAAGGTCCCAATCAGAATGTATCGATAGTTTGGTGAGGCTAAAAACTTCTTATAAATAGAATCAGAAAGTTGTGATACCCTTTCAGAAAGTGTCTGATTAAGTCTTATAATAAATATCTGTCGAGTGATTCTTCTTCAGAAACTAGTGCTTTCTGAAAAAGTGATCAGTATGATATGTAGGTGACAAGACAGTGTAAGATATAGGTCCGTAAGGACGACGAAGTGAACGATGATAATGATGATAATAAAATATATACAGACGAACATAATATTATATAACCTCCTCTTTTTTTGGAAGTTGGTTAGAAAGATACTAAAAGCACTCAAAGTACCTTATGACCTTATCTTGTTGTTACCAAATGCGATTCCGGCTAAAGCCACAGAATACATAATTAGTACCTTACGGTACTAAAGCCTATAAAAGTTCGTTTTGCTCCGACGTATTCATTACATTGAGTGAACCCTTTTTGATTAAATTTGTATTACGTGACTGTTCGTATTTAATTTAGTCACGCAATTCGAAAACGAAGATTAGCGGATAAGTGTCGGTCCATGTACGCAAATTCTTTGATACTCTTTGAGTTTTTTTTTTTATTTATTCACACTATATGCAATTTATAAAGGCGGGCTTAATACCTTGTTCAGTTGAGTATGACAAAAAAACTGTAAATATATTAAGTATAGGAATACTAGTGTACTCGACATACATCGTCCTGTCGGGCTGATTTGTGAATTTAAACCATCCGAAGCGCCACCCAAATGCATACAAAAAAATAATTCAAATCGGTGTAGCTGCCTAGGAGGGCTTCAGTGACAAACACAAATACAGTAAAATTATATATTATATGTACACAATGTGTCCCAACACCGGTGTCCCGTGTCCGATCCCGAAATGAAATATTTAAATGGCATTATTATCGACGAAATGGTTCTTTTTGAAGTGAAAACTTCTTTAGCGGCGTTGAGTACTTTTGTGGGATGGGTAAAAAAAAACTGTGAAACTCGCGTCAGATTCTCGTGCTGATCGAAAAATCTTGGAAAAACCGTAAGAGGAGGAGAGTAGTGTTTTGTGTCGAACTCGAACTCGAACTCGAACTGGAATCGAACTCGAACTCGAACTCGAACTCGAACTCGAACTCGAACTCGAACTTGAACTCGAACTCGAATTGATTGTAAGGGTTTCGATTATTAAAAAAATCGATTTTCATAAAAAATGGGTTAAAAATTTAATCGATTGTAAGGGTTTCATAAAAAAATCGGTTGTCTGTAAAGTCGGTTTACTGACGATAGTTGAACGTGACAACGTCATAGCCTTAACCCCTCAGTTCCGGGAAAAATGTATGCAAAAAAGTTGGCAGGTCAATGTGCAAAAAAAAAATGGCGCCCGGCCTACCCTCTTTGTAAAATTAATGTAATATGAAATATCCTTACAAACAATCCATATTTTATGTTTGTGTGAACTACATTATAATATATGTTAAATTTTCTATCTATCAAGCCATCATAATATAGTATTTAGTCCGATGTGATATTAGTTTCTTAATTTTAAACTTTCGAAACTATAATTAGTGACTTGTTCAGAAGAAATAAACGAATACTTTATTCTTATCTCAATGATAAACTCCTATACTAACAATTTTTGTAAACAAATCGACGAATGATGTTGAGATGTATAAAAACAAACTACTTGCAATAGGACACTCCTCTGCAAAGAAAAAATAGTCCGCAAGCAAACATCGACCTTAGTGCTATACAAATAAATTTCAAAATGGCCGCGGCCGGCAGAAAGCCCTTAAATATATTGTGTTAAATGTTTATCGGTTCCCTGCCCGTCTGTGTGCTTAATAGGGCAATAAATCATTTCGTACAATAGTGACTAGTAGTTCTACAAGCTTTTAACGTAATTTATTTACAAACATAATAAGCAAATCGCTTCCGAATCTCTATAAATAGAAACAAACTTTTTCGAGTGTAACCTAAAGTTATTTCGATGTATTTCTTTCAAATGATTGTCTAAAAATATTTATAATGAGTAAAATAAACTATTCGCAATACAAAACGCTACATACATTCGTGAAATCCAGTAAAATCTTCGAACAAAGCACAAGTCATACCTTGACACGTAGGAAATAGAGCACAATTTTGAATAGCCGAAATAATACTAATTGCTCACAGATTGTTTATTTATTTTTCATTCAGAGTGTGGTCAATGTATCAAAGGTCATAACTAACCAAACTTCTTCATGCAAAAGTATTCTCTAAGTCATCGAAATACGTAATATAATCGAAACAAAGAGCGCGGCCCAGGTGGGCCTTACGGTTGTTGAGAGACTTGAGAGGATAAATGGAACGCCTCAGAGCGATCAGCGAGGTAACGCCGCATATTGCGTCATGTTTTTTCGTGCGCGCAGCCCATATCGAATTATAAGACGTTATCACGTCAAAAATGGGTTAAAAAAATGCACAACGTTAATAATCAAGTTTTCACTGTTGCCGGCACTCCCGGAGTGCAACCCGTCTTTCTTTTTTATCTCTCTCACGGTTGCAAAATGGCAGCCATTTTTTTTTCGTATCGTAAAAGAACCCCTGTAAAAAAAAGTGTCCAGTGGCAGACATTTCGGTGTGAACACAGCCTAAGAACCTGTGAACGTGCCCTGACTACAATTCTAGACTAATAACAGAGTCTTATTATCTATAATCATTATAAGCTATAATAACAAAAATGAAACCTGATTTTGAATCGTTCGAACACGTGCATCGGTGATGACACTAAAATGTTGATGATTAAAACACTTATAGTAAATTGATAAATGATTTATATGATATTCTGTCGTCTCCGCACCGAGGCCTATAAAGGAGTGGTCACGACGGGAGAAAACACCAGCTATAATCAATTGCCAATGACTTGATCCCAATCTGTGGGGTTCAGTTGATGAAAAATATGTTTTGAATTGCATCATCTGCATAACCAATTATTGTCTATTTGACTATGTTTCAATTAGTAATTTAGCGCGCATTGTTATTATCGAACGAGCTACAGTTTTTGTATGTGTATCTATGATCATATTATATTGTAAGTGATAATAATATTCAATTTATTTACTAGGTGTAATAAAACTAAGTGATAAAACTTTATAATATACAGTTCTCTGTGAAAGTAGCAGCGCTGAAAGGGCATTTTTTGTGAATTGTGTGGGCAAGCGCCCCAGAGTCATGAATTTTTCCATACAAAAGTAAAAGAAGGTTACATTTCAGCGCTGTTACTTTTAGTCAGCTAGTTTTTAAGTAAAAAAATGTTAGGCAATGTAGATAGATGAAATGGCTACAGAACTATTAACTCCCTTGCCGAGTTGGTGTTAGATAATCTAGGGATGATAGATTTGGCCTAGATCTGACACATCATTATTTATCTGTTGTGGAACTGTGAATCTAAAGTCCCTGACAGAAATATCAGACACCACATTAATATTCTAGTGTAGAAGTTAGATCATTTAAATCTGAAGTGAGAACAAATGATATTTACAGCCGAACACATTACCTTCTCCTTTTCGGAAGCTGGTTAAGAAGAAGGGTTAATTTAATTTTTAAAGTTTTAGCGTAATACATAAATATAAAGACAGACAGCGGGAAACGACTTTGTTTAATACTAGGTAGTGGTAGCTAAGTACAGGTTAATAATTAAGTAGAGTAAGATCCTCCCGTGTTGGGAAATCCCCACACCTAAGTTGGGGAACTCCGATGGTAAATACTGAATAGCCTGTGGTTTATCATTAATCATTAATCATTATTTTCCAAAATTCATAGCCAAGAAAAAACGATACAAGTCTTTTTTAAATCTGTAAAGTCCATAGCATTGGAATAATTATATCTATAGATATCGAGATTTTCAAAATGCTTTCATATTCTAATGCCACGCTATAAAACATATACCTAACCTGGATACTAATATAAAAAAACCGGGTATTTTAGTTTTTTAACTGCCGTTTCACTTGTTTTCTGATTTTCTATTGTACTGAATAATTACGGTATTTTCTGCTTTTATACTGAATAATTAGTAAGCATAGTCGTTTTTCTAGTGTTCCTAGGAAGTAAATAAAATTAGCAGCAACACACGAGTCACGTTTGGACGAAAACGTGACGTCGTCGTGTTCTTATTATTTAAAATTAAAACGAGTAGCAAGCGCTTTATTTTCGTCTACTATATTAGCGAATATAATATTACATCTTTTTTATTATTTTGTTTTTATTATTTATTCATTTTTATACTTGAAAATAAGCCTCGAATTACTTCATTGTTTAAACATAGATATACTTATAAATATTTCCGGGGGTCTGACCCAGCGAAAACGGGATATCTTAAAATTTTCTCTAAGTATAGAAAAAAATCACAAAGATGCATCAAATTTTCACAAATTTTTCATATACTTATTGCAAAAACCGTGCATGAAACTGAGTTAATATTTTAGCGAATTGTATAAAATTCTATCATCGAAGGACTGGCCTGACTGATTTGTAAAATCGAATTATTAAGAAATTAAACTAACTTGGCGATTATTCCGTGTCGTCTTTTTTCACCTGGCACATGAAAGACGGGCGTGAGTGTGAAGAGAGAAGGACGGTGTTTGATTTTTTCTTTATCCATACTAATATTATAAATGCGAAAGTGAATCTGTCTGTCTGTCTGTCTGTTACCTCTTCACGCTCAAACCGCTGAACTGATTTTGCTGAAATTTGGCATGGAGATACTTTGAGTCCCGGGAAAGGACATAGGATACTTTTTATCCCGGAAAAATGTACGGTTCCGCCGCGATAAACGAGTTTTGGCGCAACGAAGTTGCGGGCGTCATCTAGTTCTATATAGATGACGCCCGCAACTCCGTTGCGCCAAAATTCGTTTATCGCGTGGGAGCCGTACATTTTTTCGGGATAAAAAGTATCCTATGTCCTTTCCCGGGACTCAAAGTATCTCTGTACCAAATTTCAGCCCAATCGGTTCAGCCGTTTAGGCGTGAAGAGGTAACAGACAGACAGACAGACAGACAGACACACTTTCGCATTTATAATATTAGTATGGATATGGATACTACAATGTCGATGGAATTGAGAATTTGTCCGTCTTAAATGAAAATAACCATCTTCGGGGACATCCACTGAAGCTATGGAGAATACCACATAAGAGCAATCCCCTAAAACACTTCTTACCTAATAGAGTAGTTTCTGAGTGGAACAAGCTGCCTGAAAATGTAATAATGGCACTTACAGTAAATTCTCTAAAGAACAGACTGGACAAACTTTAAATCGCATGATACGAGTACACACGCATCAGCTTATAAACTGCTAGTGTGTTTATTGATATAATAATAATAATTCGCCCTCTTAATTTACGATACGAACGAATATTGTATTCCTATTCCTTTGCATATTCCTCTATTTAAATGTTAACCGAAATATTTACTTTTACTTTTGGTCTTAAATCTTAAATCACAGGCAAACGAAATATTTAATAAAATTCGCACCCGAATATTTGAAATTAAATAATTTAACTATTTAAAACTGAAAAGTTACTATAACTTAGCTCACTTCGCGGTGGAAATTTTCTTAATAAAACGACTAATAACTTGGCTGCGGTGTTCTAAAATTTAATTTGTATTAAAGATATGAAAACTTAATTTAAATTCAGTATCTTACGTAGAGATAAACAATATAATATAACACTATTGAATAATTGATGCCCGCAACTCCGTTGCGCCAAAATTCGTTTATCGTATCGTATGCGGGAACCGTACATCTCGGATAAAAAGTATCCTATGTCCTTTCCCGGGACTTAAAGTATCCTCATACCAAATTTCATCACAATCGGTTCAGCGAAGCGTGAAGAGGTAACAGACAGACACACTTTCGCATTTATAATATTAGGTATTGATTAATAATGAGAGTTAAGGCCCTATAGACCCGAAAATTAGCAGGTCGATGTCTGTCAGTACGAATATCGACGTAAAGGACATTAAAATAACGTTCATATCAGCGCGCCTTGTACAGTGGCGGTTACGACGCTCGCCGCGTACTTGATAGGGCGAAATAGGAGAAAAAAACCTTTTTTCTTTGATAATTAAACCAAAATGCAAAATGTAACCACAAATTATTCTTCTTTAAGTTATGAGCTTTTCGTAGATATGATTTTTGAAAGTAAAACTATCATAAGCTTCATGAAAAATAAGAAAAATATCACAAAATATTCGGATTTAGCCTCCTCTTCGGAGTTATTTTTGATCGAGTGAAGTTTTCAATATTATGTTTCGAACCACAAATTGTCAAAGTACATTAAGTAAACAACAATGTGTATTTTTTTTGGCTCTTAAAAGTCACTATTTGTTTGTTTATTATTGATTCAAAGTCATGTAAAATTGGGTCTATAGGGCCTTAAAAGATACGATAGTAGGGGGGGGGGGGGGGGAATTTTATGTATAATGGTGTATTTAACGTCTTTAGGTACCAATTTTCAGCTCTATGCGAATTTTTCCTATGTCAAATGTTTAATTTTTCTGGAGTAAAATGAAAATGTTTGGTTAACCCTAGGTTACTAACCTTCGTCAATTCGACGACGCGGCTTAAAAAAAATCGTTCTATCTTTTGCGCGCGCGATCGCACTTCTTCCATACTTCAGCTAATCTCTATCGACCCGTTGCCCTCACGACGAACGGTAGTATTTTGAACTTGGGGGGGCTGTAAGCGCCATACCAGCAGGCAGCAACCACGTTTCGTCTAAACGACGCGACATTTTGTGTTATAAGGTTTGTACATTTTTGCGCATTTTTCTTCCTTTGCGGATTTATTTTATTGATATTGTTTATTAATATTATAACTACAATACTTTGGATGTTATTACAAGATGAAAGCGCTAATCAAAATTCATCTGAGAGTGAGAAAGAAGACCATATCGAAATTGATCCAGCTTACATAACGGATGATCGTATAAAATGTTTGCAAAGTAGGAATACTTCGATTTTCATGATAGAAACTGGACAAAATAGTGCAGCTCATGGAAAACTCAAGGAAAACATGTGGCATATGTCCTAAAAGTACTTGCAACAAGTGCAAAAATTGTTGTGCGGAGAGCACAAACTAGACATATGCCACAAACATATAAATAACTACTTTTTTAATTTATTTTCATTTTATTAGTCTTTCGCATCCATCATTTTATTAAGTAATTTTAAAGTTTTTTATCCACAATATCGCCATAAATAGTAGCAGTAAAGATTTAAATTGTTGACCTGTCATTCAAACTATGATCTCAATTATAAGGCTGTTTAGGTAATAAATATGCCAAATCACTTTATTGGAATATTATAAATAATTTAAGTACAACATTTGTATTAAATAAAAAACAAAACTGCAAACATTTCATTTCAGTAACACCTTTTAAACGCCTTTCTAAAATGCCGTAGTCGAAACGACGAAGGTTAGTAACAAGCGTCGAAAAATAAGGTTAGTGTTCTAGGGTTAACTCCTGGAGTTAGAGGTGGAGGAGGAGAGAGAGAGAGAGAGAGAGTACTTAAGGTTGGCTAAAAAAAAGATTGGAAGCAAAAGGGTGAAGCCAAACGAGCGTAATTTGTGAGTTGTGGGTCGCAGAATTTCATGTCTCACGAAATCATGACTCACAAAATTACGCTCGTGTGAATCAGACAGACTTTTGTATGAAACTGAATGCAGCAGAGTTTCTGCCAGCCGAAATTCTGCGACTCACAACTCACAAAACACGCTCGTTTGGCTTCACCCTAATAATCGTCATATAAAATGTGCATGTTACCGTCGCTTCGGTAAATACAAACAATGCGGCAAGTATTAGACACACACACACACATATTTAATTTTCGAATTGGACGTGGAAATATTTAGTACCCATTTCTGCTCTCCAATTCCATCCTGAAAATCCGTTCTATTGATACGAGCATTCGACTTGGATTTAAATTTCCCTTTCAAATTATTTCTCTTCACAGAAATTATTTGATTTGATGCACAATTACACATAGTAGTCAGTCACTGGCAATTTTCAATTTATTAAGTTATATTTTAATATAATTTTTTGAATGGGTATAGATTAAGCTATGGAATACCTATGTCAAAATCTGAGCAAATACTACTGTACAGAGAGCACATTCTTTGAACAGGATTATTCTTAGCTGCATTGTTTTTATATTTAGGGATGTTAAAAAGTTGAGGTATAACTACGGATCGGGTAGGACTTTTAACCATTCCTTATGCACAGTTAAGGGAAATTAAGTTTAGCAATTTAAAGCCTTATACTGCTTAAACGTCAGTATCAACTGCTGTTGATACTGACAGACTGCCTAAATATACACAGTCGAATATATTACATAATCCTTTTTTGGCAAGTCGGTTAAAATTATAACCACTATTGTTAGTTTTGCCATTGACGATAGTTGTATATATCTAAGAGCGCTTACAAAATACAAACGAACGGCACGCGTCGACGGCAGCCGTCTACTGCCGTCGACAAGTGTCCACGGCTGCCGTCGTCGACTGCTGTTGACTGCCGTCGACTTCTGTCGACGCGTGTTGTCGACAAGTGCCGTTTTTTACTGTTGACATTTCAGAGGTTGTATACTATGTCGAGAGTCGAGACTATCGCAGAAACTGATAGCACGATTCACTAATATTCGTCCACTATTGATTAACAATATTTCATCAAAATCGGTCGCTGTTAATTTATTTTTATGGTCCAGTGACGACAATGCGTAATTACTAATTATTATTTAGACTTATTTAATGTCCTCGGCAGTGCTGTTACTCATGTTAGTACTATTATTTCCGGGATAAACAATAAATAATAGTATATTAACATGAATCAATGTGTTTCGGAGTATACTTCACACTGAATAGTGTAGTTATAATTTAAAACAATACACAATTAATTTAGTTGTATCCCACGAAAACCGCTTAAAGCGTTCCGAAGGCTTCTTATAAAAACTCTATATTGTTCCTGGCTGGTTTCTGTAAACCGTAAAGCTTATTCCATAGATTTAAGACATGGCTCTCCCAAAAAATACAAAATATTATGCTAACGCAGTATACTCTGCACTCCGGTGGTTAAGAGCGCGACTCTTGAATAGGTCGTATAGGTTCGATTTTCACGTAGCAATTTGAAAATGCAGTGATCACCTGATTGTCAGACAAGATCCAGGCAAAAAAAAAGATCTTGCGTATAACCTTTTATAATCAAACTTTCAAAAAGTATGCTTAATAATACCTTGTTGATCTTCATAGCCAAGTCGGATGCATATGTGATATGATGCATATATGGATATGCGGAGCATAAGGATAACCTTGAGAAAGCTGTTGGTTGAGCGCAGGAAAAACCAATAATACCGAGGTCCTTTTTGTGTTTGATGATCATTATATGCGTCATAATCGAACTATCGAAGGCAAAAAAAAATACACTGAGTACATACTTAGTCGCCCCTAAACCCAAACTAACCAAAGGCTGTACATAATTATTAAGTGCGTCATAAATTCATAATCGAACTATCGAAGGCAAAGTGTATTAATAATGGTTGTGCCGCTATTTAAATAAATCGTTACAAACGTTATATAGTTAGTTACATATTATTTGTGATGTCGTTGTGTAGCGGCCAAACCGCTCGTTCGCGCGGACGCGAGGCTAGTTTTATCGTTAAGGCGCGCGTTCGAAGATGTATGATGGTAGTAGTAGCGTTTTAGGCTGCCTTTACATTAAGGGCCAACGCTAAAACTCGCGCGGGCGCACGCTCGCGTGTGTACAAACGAAAAATAGTATGGGCAGCGCAGGCGCGTGCGACGGAGCGCGGACGCGGGCGACGACGCTGCCCATACTATTTTTCAATTATTCACACGCGCGCGTGCGCCCGCGCGAGTTTTAGCGTTGGTCCTTAGGCGCGCCGCAGACGTCACACTTTTTGTGTGATCGAGTCTGCGGCTTACATACAGTCTGCGGCGCGCCTTAGTCGCCAGAAGTGCGGCAGCCGCGCAACTCGTTTTAGTATAGAAGTCGCGCGGCTGCCGCCTTATAAAACGCTACTACTAGTTACTACCACCTCCATCTTCGAACGCCCGCGCTCCAACGGCGCTGCCGAAACGCTTAACGATAAAACCAGCCTAAATCGAGCTTTTGGTTTAGCTCACATTGTAACAACGCCATGCCTTGTTTTTAGCTAAGCCATCCAAATTGGAGGAGGCATACCATCCCACATACTCGTATCAGATGAACCATTTAGAGCTTCCATTAGCGACTACGGTAGCGGCAAGCCATGAACAGTAAAACCTACAAAAACCTTAGACATCTATGCTATTTTATAAAATCTGTCAAGTTCGAGTCGCACTCTCGAACGAAGGGTTCTGCACCTTTTATTGACATCGAGAATAATATGACGATGTTGTATTGGAAATTTTTTCGTTATCGTGTTTGTTGTGATACATCCTGGTGAAAGACAGAGGGACAGACAACGAAGTCTTAGAATAGGGTCCTGCTTTTCTCCGTGGTAGGGAACCCTAAAAACGACAATGAGGATTGATTTTTCTGTCAGAATTCAATTAGATGAGCTCAACGCTTTAATGTCTCGTACCAAATGTATTATGTCCATTCAAGGCAGTTCTATACAATTACGAGTACGGATGTATACTGTTTAGGGTATTATGTACAACAAACGACATGTGAATAATTGTGAAGTTCCTTCAATATTTGTGGAATAATGTGTGGATATGCATATTAATCTTGATGACGCCCACGACTCCGTTGCGGCAAAATTCCTTTATCGCGCGGGAACCGTACATTTTTCAAACTATAGGGATAAAAACTATCCTATGTAAAGGACATAGGACTGAAAATCTGGACTCAAAGTATGCCAAATTTCAGCAAAATTGGTTCAGCGGTTTGAACGTGAAGAGGTAATAGACATACATATACACTTTCGTGTCTAACTGTCGCACTCTGAGACGAATATAAATTACTTAGCTGTAACTAACCTTTTGATATGAAGCATTTGCACACGCAAAATAGCGATGGATAAGTTAATAATTCATTTAATGCCATAACCGTGCATTAAACTAAGTTAATATTTTAACACATTGTATACAATTCTATCATTGAGAAACCGACCTACCGGATTTTTAAAATGTTGTATATTTATCGAGTTAAGTATTGAGAAAAAACTACCTAATTTGGTGATGAATCCGCGTCGTCCTTTTTCACCTGGCATATGAAAGACGGGCGTGAGTGTGATTAAGAGTGGACGATGTTTGATTTTTTGGGTTAGTCGCCCTCTTAACAAGGAATTTAACAGAAACCGTACATTTCCTGTAAAAAGTAGCATCTTAATGAGATTTGGCTGCAGATATATAGTGGTCTATACTCTATAATATCTAATAGGTCTAGTAGTTAGTGAAATTAGCGCGTTCGAAGAATAATTTTCCCCGCATTTTACACATTTTCCTCTGATTCTTCTTCCTTTTGTTCGCAGCGCGAGCGTAACGGTTAAATATATTATGTAGTCTAAAACTATTCCTCGATTCATGGACTGTCCATAATGCATCGGAAAAAGAAGTTTTCAATTCCAAAGTTTTCAAAACCAGTAGTAGTTCCTGAGATAACCTAATTCAAACAAACTCTTCAGCTTATAATGTAAACTTACAGTTATAAAAATATTAACTTACTTAGAGCTGTAGGCGTCCATGACAGTTCTGACCCCAGTCGGCTCGCTTTCTTTCGGTACCTTCATTTTTCCAGATATTTCTTTAAATTCAAAGCTCTATTTTCTTCTGATCATTGCCACTTATATCTGTGAAAGAGGTTTTATTTCGTTAATTTATTATCAATGATAAATTGACACACAGCGTACAAAAGTAAAAAAACATTTTTCTTGTCAATATTTTTTTCAAAGTCAACAACTATACTAAAGCCCCTTCTACACGGGGAGGCCGATCGAGTAGTTCGGATTGATCACAGGTCAACCTCTTAAACACGGGAATGAACAAAACGAGTCATGTCAGGTTTGCCTGTAATCAGTTCGGCCTTAGCCTAAAGATGACTTTTCCCTGAAGAGTACATACTCGTGTTAGGGACTTCCCCTATTCTATATAGAATAGAGAGATACTATATCATGACGAATTAAGCTTAGCTCAGATTTCCATTAACGTTAGATGTACGACCACAAAAGTATGACGAATTTTACTCAGAATTGATTCTTTATCTCATTTCGTGCCCGCAAGAAAACCACTGGGGAATCGCACATTTTATACGTGGGAGAGCCATGCTTCGGCACGACTGGGCCGGCTCGACCGGAGAAATACCACGTTCTCACAGAAAACCGGCGTGAAACAGCGCTTGCGCTGTGTTTCGCCGAGTGAGTGAGTTTACCGGAGGCCCAATCCCCTACCCTATTCCCTTCCCTACCCTCCCCTATTACCCTATTCCCTCTTAAAACCGGCAACGCACTTGCAGCTTTTCTGATGCTGCGAGTGTCCATGGGCGACGGAAGTTGCTTTCCATCAGGTGACCCGTTTGCTCATTTTCCCCCTTATTTCATAAAAAAAAAAAACATTTTACCGTTGGAAGTAATATGTCCTTTCTCGTAGACTCTGCATCCTTATGGCTACACTAATAAAGATAATAAAATAAATTTACTAATACTACACTAATACTACTAATACTACACTACTAATACTACACTAATAAAGATAATAAAGATAAACGATAAACTTGCTTCACTTTAATACAATAAAAATCCTTATGAAAATCCATTGTTCAGTATTAAAGATCTAAGCATATTATAGGGACCGACAGCGAGAAGCGTATATACTTAATATTATGGTATGTAGTGTTTTGGTGTTATGTAATGTTTTGTGTTTTGTATCATTGTACATTGTAAATTATAAGCCTCTTCAGATTGTAATTTTAAAGATCAAGATAATGAGAAGCGTAGATTGTGCCATACACTTAAAAGAACATTGTTCATACTTTAAAGATGGGAATATTTTAGTAAATTATAAATAACTGCGAAATTTCAAAGCCCTCGAAATTAAGGCTGCCTTCATATTAAGTCGCGAGTAGTGCGGCAGCCGCGCGGCAGCAGCGCGACTTCTATACTAAAACGAGCCGCGCGGCTGCCGCGCGACACTCTTTTGTATGAAGTCGCGCGGCTGCAGCGCTGCTGCCGCACTGCTTGCGACGTAATGTGAAGGCGCTCTTAAAGCCATGTTAGCGAGCTGCTGATGATGAATTATCGCTTAAAATACTTTCGATCATTACAGCAACGAAAAAAATTAGATCAAAATCAGTACAGCAGTTGAAAGCTACGATTTACGAAGCCTCGGACAGTCACATACACACACATAGACAGACAGAAAGACAAACAGAATGTAAATTAAACTTAATGTAGCAACAAGCACCCCTTGTTTACTTCGGAGGTTAAAAGGTGGAGCGTGTAGTACTAGATGTTGCCAAAAGTTGCTTAGCACTTCTTCTATTGTGCAGGAACTATAATTTTTTCGTTTCCGGGGCTGAAAATATCTAAGGTTTCACCTAAATCGGTTCAGCGTGAAAAGTATTTAACTCAAATATATATCAGTAATAAAACCACCATACAATAATAAATAGCGTCATTATGTAACTATTTTTATACATATTTGAGGTCACTGCTCGTTACAAGTCAAATATTATTATTTAACCAAAGATTTCAACATATTTTTTCAACTAAATTTAACTATCAAGGAACTAGGAAGACTATTGAAACCGGGGTTAATACAAAAAATTTAGTAACCTGTATAATATGACTTTTTATTATGGTGGTGCATACACACACACAGTACATAATATAACAAAAATTTTGTGTCGCGGTGTTTGTTGCTCAATTCCGTACCGGCTAGATCTAGACTTCTAGACCGATTATGTATCAACATAATCGGTCTAGAACTCTAATCGGTAAGACCCACACAACAAGCACAGAAAGTATCAACTTTCTGTGCTTGTTGTGTGGGTCTGAGAATCGCCTAACTCAAAACGGTAGGTTGTAGGCTGTAGCATACTACAGCACAGCCTATCAAAGTATTTGAGATAAAGGGTATCAGCCCTGGATTTATAAAAAGGCCGTAACAGGCCACGGACTATTGGCGGCCCTACAGATAACGTACATGTGGCAGCGGAAATAAAGAAGCTGTCTCTCATAAAAATATTATAATAAGCAACGTCTCCATGACAACGAAATGATAACCTAGTGGACTCAAGAGTATTATCCCAATCCCACACCGTTTATGGCAAAATAACATTTGCCGGATCAGGTAGTAAGAGTCGGACGATATTGTTAGCGTGTAGCAAACACAGTTTAACTCATTCAGTCGTCAATATTAGGCCTTATCTCTTATCAGTTATCACAAGTATCAACTCGTGTATGAAAGTAACAGTGATTGTATACAGGGTGTTACAAGAATCGTGATGTCATCGAAACTAGACTATACCAGTTCGAAATTAGTAGAAACGAAAATAAAATAAAAGAAAAAAAGACAAGGAAAGAAAAAAAAAGAAAGGAAAGGCAGCTCTACCTTCAACTTTATTGTACTTTGGATTTTTGAAGCTCTTTTTGGGTCCCGCGTCCCGCGTAGGAGGGTTATATTTTTTATTTTAACCAAAAGCTTAAATACTTTAATTGCTGGAGGATAAATGAGCGGATAATACTAATAATTGTAACACTCTGTATATCCCAAGTAATTAAAAAGGAATTTGTCGTAGGTATCAACAGACACTTGTAAGATGATGTTTACAAGAAATATTAGCTACAACTACAAGTTTTAACAGATAATACAATAGTTGTAAAACATAATATTTATGTTTGTTGCTAAACTACATTACTTATGTAATAAACGATTTGATATTTTGATTTATTTACGTTAAGTAAATCATTCTAAAGATCGATTTACATTGCAATGAGACGAGGCGGTGTCATGTATTTTTAACCGGCTTCCAAAAAGGAGGAGATTTCTTAAGTATATACAATATACATACATACGAACCCATTAAAGCAAAAAATATATTATAATATAGACATCTTTACTAGCTTGAAAGATAAAATATTTTTGTGGGTTGGTAACTTTTACGTGATTCTTTTAGGTAAATTGTAACCAAACGCCACTTCTTTGCAAGATATGCAGAAATACATTTTTTTAATAAAACGGATTTAAAAAGTCATGAAAATATTTAAAAAATCTGTTGTTTTTTTCTACAATTTTTTAAAGTAAAAATGCATCTTTTTATAAAACGGCTCTCTTGTAAACATACTAATA
Organism: Polyommatus iphigenia; assembly: GCA_963422495.1. NCBI lineage: Eukaryota > Metazoa > Arthropoda > Insecta > Lepidoptera > Lycaenidae > Polyommatus > Polyommatus iphigenia. The sequence continues at coordinate 1,765,185 of OY730189.1, forward strand.
TGGCGTTAATTATTGGTAACTTTGTTCATTCCACCGTCGATATTATATTAGGTATTATAATATTATGTTACTTTTTAAATGAGCCATTCCAAATTGCACGATTGTGACTTGCGCTCTGTTACAACGCACAAGGATTTTGGCTTTTTAAAAAAAACAATTTTTGATTTTTGATGCACACGTCTAGCGCGGTTGGATATTGGATGGAGAGTGTGGGACTGGGAATGCAACCGAAGCTGCTACACAAAGGAAATGCTGGATAGGTAGGAAAGGGGCTGACTAAGGGATGTTACATACATACTAAAGCTATAACACCTCCCCGGGGTAGAATAAACTTCAGGGGCCTATGTTCCTGAAGTTTAGAAAAAATTAAGAAATTTAAATATTGATTCTAATGCTTGGTGAGGGTATTTCACGTGAAGGAGTTTTCGAATTGCTAGGTGTGACTATGGAATTTTCATCAACATTTCTTTTTGAATTAACTGTGTCGGAAGTAGCTAAATCTGGTATTATTATAGCATTAGTAGTATTTTGAGGTGATTGAAAGGGCCTAGGAAAACGATAGGATAGACGGTGCTCTTTAATGTAAAAATATAACCTAATTACAAAATAAGTACACATTAAAATTAACATTACAATTAGAACAATTGAATAATGGGTCCCATATTTAATTATTGGTTGCTGATTTAGGATTTCATCTGTTTCTTTCAATAAGGAATTAAATTTAGAATTGGCGTCTGATGTAAGAATGTCTAAATCAATATTCTTAAGTTTAATAGGGGACTCATCACGGACTTTAGGGATCTTATCTAGAATACAACAAGGATCCTTAATTATATTAAAAGTAGGGTGAAAAACTGTAACGTTAAGTTTAACATCAGCGTATCTAGGTATTAATTTTGTATTTTTACAGAATGCTACACAATTTTGCGGCACCTTCAAGATGCCTGTACCAATTACATCTAGCTCTATGATCTTTTGGTCAATACAGTCTAGATAAACTTTAATGTTTTCGGATTGTACATATATCCAATTATTATCGGAAATCGGTTTCCATACGTTGAGTATTCCACTAATAGAATCGGTTTGACACTGCACTGGTAATACACTGATAACTTTTGACATTAACTCACTTTCACAGCTGGGGTTTGCACTTGTTGGGGAGACGGTCATCACATTGCAGATGTAGTCGTTGACGTCGATTGCCAGACAGTCCGTGAGTGAATCGAGTTTACAATATTCTGATTTATCTCTGGTCATTGCGATAAATTTACTACTGGGCCTAATAAGACTAAAAGTGTCTGGTTTAACGTCATCATGCGGCGTTGGTAATGCTATATTATGATATAGATCATACAGTTTAGGGGACACCAAAGGTAATCTTATTACAAATACTATCTTAGTGTTTAGGCTAAAACAACTTATACTAGACACATTCAATAGTTTATAAATGTTTCTTAATTCTAAACTTAAAGGTAATGTAACGTCAGCTGGTAGGTGCCTATAGTTGTCGACGAGCTCTTTATACAACTGTTTTGGGGGCAAAATAGCTGGATGTAAAATGTTTCGGCTACCAAAAAGAATGGCATTTGTTATATCTTCCATTTGGAAAGACAGTGTTAGTAGTAACGCTTCCAGATTTGTTAATATGGAATCAATGCTAGTTTTAAAGTTTAGTTCCATAGAATTTTTTGAAATATTTTTCATCTTTAGTGAGAGGTCGTCGACAGCTTCAGTAAGACTAATTTCATTGAGCTTTATTTTAAAAAGTGTATCGTTAAATTTTGACAAAACTGAAGTCGTAACCAATATGTTTTCTTTTATCAATAAACTTAGTCTTTTTTCGTTATCCTGTACATCTCGTATAGCGTTATCGTATCTGATAGCGTCATCTTCGTTTAAAGTACCAAATACTGTTTTAGACAAAGATCCTACGGCACCTATCCAAGCACGCTTAAATCTCTTATTACTAATAAGATGTGAAATGGAAGAATATTCCGAAACAACATCATTGTATCTTACACTCAGTGGCTCCAGAATATTATGGCATTCCAGGTCTTTTATTGTTTCAATTTGAACTTGGTTACATAAAAACCGTACTGTACCTAAGATTGAGTTAATGGTCTTAATGTTCGGTTCCATATATGATATATCATAAGGTGTGATAAGATCTAAGCGGCCAACATTGATCTTGAGTTCGCCAATTGGATCAAAATATATGCCCGGACTCGTGTCGATTCGACGGGTAAACTCCTGAAGAGCGTGAGCCAGTATGCTGTAAGGGAAGATGATTGCTTCCGTTAGGTATTTCCTTATCGACTAAGGTAAGTATGTATAATGTATAATAGGTAAGTAATATATATTATATTGTATAATTTTGTATAAAGTGTAAATTAAATATGTAAATAGTATAACCCTTTTCTTTTCTTTTTCAGGTTTTCAAATTGGAGTATCTCCTTGGATCTCTGCAAGTTTTACTTCGTCATAATGGTGTTTAACATGACGTCTGTTAATTAGTAGCGACAATGTGTGATTGCCGTGTATTTTAACTACCTTGTACGGCCCTTTCCAAACAGGAGATAGGGCTTTTCTTAGTCTTAAATGATTTTTGAGATATACGAAATCTCCGACTTTGTATTCTACTGGGCGAGTATGCGAGTCATAGTAATCTTTTGATGTTTGTTTAGACTTTCTAATATGTTCTAAAGCATTTTCGTGGGAATATTTTAAACGGTGTTGCAACATTTTAACGTATTCCGGGTAGGTCGTGGATGATGTATCGTCGTAAACTGATGTCGGGATGTGGGCTTTGTGTCCGAATAATAATTCATAAGGTGAGTAATGCGTAGTGGAATGTACAGCGGTATTATATGATAATACAGCTGTATATACGTAGCGAGCCCAATTGTCCTGATTTTCGTTAATATATGATTTAAGATATTCTTTTAAAGTGGAGTGCGATCTCTCTAAAGCACCTTGAGTTTGGGGATGATAAGGAGATGAGAAAAGATGTTTGATTTTGAACAGTTCACATGTCTTACTAAATAACTCTGCAGTGAAATTTGTGCCCTGATCTGTGAGTATGCGCTTGGGAATTCCGAATAATGAAATGCAGTGTACGAGACACTCACTGGTTTCTTCAGCGGTGATGCTCCGCATCGGATATGCTAAGCTAAATTTTGTAAGGTCGTCTTGCATTGTTAAAATGTATTTTAATTTTGCAGGGCCGCATTCGGGAAGAGGTCCTACAATATCTATTGCCAACCTTTCGAAAGGAGATGTTGAAGTAGACGTAATAACCATGGGTGCGCGATTAATTTTTCTTAAGGCCTTATTTGTTTGGCATGATGAACAATTTTTTACATAATTTTCGATATCGCTACGCATGTTTGTCCAGAAATACTTTTCTTTTATGCGACTAAGCATTCTGCTCTGCCCTAAATGTCCAGCAATAGGAATATCGTGATTTTCTTTAAGGATTTTTTGGATTTCAGATGGAACAGGATAAATCAAGCTATTATGGTAAACGTGGATGGAAATATTTGTTCCGTCGAAAATGTGACCAAGTATATTATAGATTTTTACAAACGATATCCTATCAAAAGGGTTTCGGAAGTCTGTTATACTAATATCGTTTACGGTTGGGTGATTTATCATTATTTGATCTCTTATAGTTTTAAGCGATTTGAATATATCCGGGTAAGTGCAAGAATCGAAATGGTGTACTTTTGTAAACAGGAAAATATATATTTTATTATTGTATTCGAGTGACAAATATTCAAATAATGTCCTTTCGAGTTTTTCGAAGTCGTTGCGTATAGGTGCAGGACAATTGTTGATAATTTCTTGGACGTAAGGTATATTTTCGTCCATGTCTATTGAAGTTGGTATAATTATGATTTTATAATTGCTTTTCAGGATGCTGCTGTTATGTTCTAAAATTCGGGTATTAAAAGATCTAGAAGGTGATTTAAGGAAATTATTATAGGTTTCATCCGGTGTTGTTGACCGTTCTTGAGGTGCAGAAGGCTGTTCCGAGTGATCAGTTGGCACCAAGGGAGCGTGACTAACTACAGGGCTATCGATTTCGGGTTGTACAGTAGTTTGTCTACTGGTTGACGGTTGTGGATCAAATGTCAAATTCAAGTCAGGGTTAAGATTGTCAGTTACAGGATTTTGAAATTGCTGATTTAGAGGATCGGATTCAACCGGAGTAGGAGGATTCAGTGGTGAGAAGTCTAAGTCTTTTTCGTCTATTGGGCTAAACGTTATTGTGGTCCATTCATTATCATCGAAAACGTCAGAATATGGCTCTGTAGGGGGTATAGGATTGTTATTTTCAGTTGGTGTAGGATTTTCAGGATATATGGGATTAACTGGATATCTTGATAGGGCGTCCGCTGCTGAATTGAGCTTTCCTTTCCTATACACTATTTCATAGTCGTATTCTTCGAGCTTGAGACGCCATCTCTGTAATTTGCTGGACGGATCTTTATGATTGAAAAGCCATTTTAAAGGCCTGTGGTCAGTGACTATCTGGAATTTTTGTCCATACAGATACGGTCTAAACTGTTTACAACCAAATAGGATGGCTAGCAACTCCTTCTCTGTCGTACTATAATTACTCTCGCTCCTGTTAAGGGTTCGAGAGGCATAGGCTATGGGGCGCTCTTGACCTAAGGGGCCTTGGGAAAGGACAGCTCCGAGAGCATAGTTTGAAGCGTCTGTTGTTAGTATAAAGGGTTTGGTATTGTCGGGATAACATAGGACGGGTGCGGAGGTAAGTTTATTTTTAAGTGCTTCTAGGGCTAGTTGCTGTTGGTTTTCCCAAATAAAGGGCTGATCTTTCTTTAAAAGGTTGGTTAGAGGTTTAGCTAGTTTTGAAAAATCTGGGATAAATCTTCGGTAATAGGATACTAAACCGAGGAAGGATTTGACGTCTTTAGGACTTTGCGGGATAGGAAATTCGACAACAGATTTGATATTATTCGGGTTTGGCTTAACGCCATCTTCTGTGATAATGTGGCCTAAATATAAAACTTCACGACGCAGGAATTCGCACTTGTCGGGTTGCAACTTCAGGTTAAATTTTCTTATTCTTTGGAAAATGAGTTCTAAATTTTTAATATGTGATAACAAGTCGTGAGAATAACAGATAATATCGTCTAAATAAATAAAGCAACGTAAGCCTTGCAATCCGGAAAGTGCGTTATTCATTAGTCTTTGAAAGGTTGCCGGTGCATTTTTCAGTCCAAACGGCATCCTTAGAAATTGATAGTGACCTTCTGGTACAGTGAATGCAGTTTTGGGTTTGTCTTCTTCATTTAAAGGGATCTGATGGAAACCTGATGCTAAATCTAACGTGGAAAAGTAAGTACTTTGACCCAGTTGGTCCAGGATTTCAGTAATTTGAGGGATAGGATATGTGTCACCAATAGTCACGTCGTTTAGCTTCCTGTAATCTATTACGACTCTCCATTTTTGAACGTTTGACGCATCTAGTTTCTTTGGTACCACCCAAATCGGGGAAGACCATGGTGAATTGGATGGTTCAATTATATTTTGATCCAACATCTTGTTGATTTGGTTACGGACTTCTGCTTTATGCACCTCAGGAAACCGGTAAGTTTTCGTGTGGATCGGGATGTCGGTAGTAGTTTTAATTTCATGTTTAAGAGCATTTGTATAAGTAAGCTTTTCATCGGGTAAATGAAATATGTCTGAATAATCGGAACAAAGCTCCATTAATGCATTAGCCTCTTCTTCATTAAGGTGTGTAATACGTAATTGTTGTAGAACTTTTTCAGTGCGTTTTGTAAAATTAGGAGGTGAGCTACTTAAATGATTTACAGAGGCAGTATGATAACAGTTTAAATTATTGGATTCTATCGGTATTATTTTTAAATTAAGGTTTGAATTTAGAGTAACTTTTTTTTCTGAAAGATTGACGACGGACAAATTTATTCTGTTATTTTGCTTTACACTAACAACACAGTTTGCAATTAATAAGGAGTCAGAAATTTTTTGGTCTAAAATAAAACCTTCCTTTATTTCAGGATTTGATACTGAACACTCAATAATTTGTTCGGTCCTGGGTGGAATTAGATATGCCGGTTCATTGAAATTTAGTTTTAGTGATGATTCTCCGATATAAAGTAGGTCCTTGTTGTAGTCTATGTTACAGTTAAGAGCATTGAGCATATCTGACCCGATAATACCATCATAAGGTAAATGGATTTTATCAACAACGTGAAATATGTGTGATACGGAGGATTTTTGGATTTTTAGCTTAAGTTCAAAATGTCCATTAGTAAGGATAGGATTTTCAGAGGAGTCAATGCCTTTGAGTTGTATAAATTCTTTTTTAAGGGATGGATGAATCTGTAGGCAGGAATGTTTAATTAGGCTTACGGATGAACCTGAGTCTACAAGCAAGGATATAGGAAGCTTGGATATAGAAGTTTCGACTAGTACATAAGGTAAGAGCATAATGCTTGGGTCATTAGTGATTTCAAATGTTGACAATATTTTATTTTTTTGATTCAGTGAATTATCAGTTATCAAGGAGACTTCAGTTTGGGGCTGGTTACCCTGTCGCGTGACTCTAGAGGAAACAGAGGATAATTTATTATTTTTATTAATTAAGGAGTCTTCAGTTTGGGGCTGGTTACCCTGTCGCGTGACTCTAGAGGAAACAGTGGATAATTTATTATTTTTATTAATTAAGGAGTCTTCAGTTTGGGGCTGGTTACCCTGTCGCGTGACTCTAGAGGAAACAGAGGATAATTTATTATTTTTATTAATTAAGGAGTCTTCAGTTTGGGGCTGGTTACCCTGTCGCGTGACTCTAGAGGAAACAGAGGATAATTTATTATTTTTATTAATTAAGGAGTCTTCAGTTTGGGGCTGGTTACCCTGTTGCGTGACTCTAGAGGAAACAGAGGATAATTTATTATTTTTATTAATTAAGGAGCCTTCAGTTTGGGGCTGGTTACCCTGTTGCGTGACTCTAGAGGAAACAGAGGAAACAGAGGATAATTTTGTGCCGGTTTGAAGTTTTTTAGGTCCCGCACGGCAACAGGACGAGACGCTTATGCGTTTTTTGGTCCGATATCGACAGTGTCGTAGCCTTCAGTAGGGTTAGTGTCTTCGACGGAATCAATTTCGGTAGGTTCAGATATGAAATTAACCCGTTGCGATCTCGGATTTTGATTGAGCCTAAATCTTTCATTATTAAATTGACGCTTCCTACATTCTTCTAGGGTGTGCCCGGGTGCCTTGCAGTATCTGCATATGACCTCCGACGCACTGCTTGTTTGATTAGGTTGTGGTGATCGCGACTGCATATTATTACGATTGAATCTAAAGGCTGGTTGGTTGCTAACGAAATTACCGGGGTTTGGCTTAATCATTCGCGGTCTTTCCGGTCGCGGTTGCGATTGAGAATTTTTATAAATAAATTGTTGGAGTTTTTCCTCGGATATGGCAAAATTCACTGCTTCGTTAAGAGTACGTGGTGCTTTGCACCGGACGATGTTTGAAATTCTCGGCGTGAGACCCATCTGGAAGTGATGGAGTGCTAGTTCCTCCATCGCAGCTGTACGACCTATCATTTCCCTACTTTTATTTCCATGGGCAATTGAAATTTCTGTTAATAGTTGTGACAAACACGTTTCTACCCTTAGGGCATATTGGCTCACGGGTTCGTTAGTTTGTTGTCTACATTCTTGCAGATCGGTTAGTAAGTGGGCGTAGTGTTTGCGCTCACTAAATTGCGTCTTCAAGAATTCTTTAAGTTGCGCCCAATTTACGAATTCCTTAATAGAACATGCAGTTTGTGCTCTCCCTTGTAATTGGCATAAAATGTATTTAAATATAATATCTTTTTGACTATCTGTGGCGAGATCGTGGGCATTGCTACAATTTACTAGAAAAGAATTTAGTGATTCCCTAGCACCGTCGTAAGGCTTTATAAATTTTAATAATGTTGATAAATCTAACTCTACCTTAGGTGCAGCAGTGTTTTTATTTTTTTTCTGGGACCTAGTGATCGGTCCCGGTTGTGAGGACGGACCTGCTTCGTCATCCATGTCATTCACATTTATTTCAGGTCTTTCAAATTTAGGGCTAGGGGCTCTAGATTCAGACATCTTAAATTATATTCAATAGAAGTTAGCTGTAATTTCTTTAAAACAAAACAAAAATATTTCTTAATATTAAATTGCAATGACCAGAAATAGAATACTAAATCACTCACAGGAATCTGGCTGCGGCGATGCACCTTATCATGTTTAGACTGGAGCTCGGCTTATCTCGATGCAGTCGTCGGGCTCGGCGGGTCAGGTTACTTCGGCGAATGCACGACGTATTTAGGATTAAAGTTCGATATTTAACTAGACTTAAAGTGTGCAGGAATAGAAATAATTATTTTTTATGTAAGAGTTCGACTTGTGGTTGATTGGAATTAGCACTTTCACGAAACACTTTTCACTGGATATAGAAGATTTAGGATACTGAGGATTTAGAAGAGTTTTCGGAAGACGTTTTCCAGGGACTTTTAAAATCCCCTTTCGCTGCCACCAATGTTACAACGCACAAGGATTTTGGCTTTTTAAAAAAAACAATTTTTGATTTTTGATGCACACGTCTAGCGCGGTTGGATATTGGATGGAGAGTGTGGGACTGGGAATGCAACCGAAGCTGCTACACAAAGGAAATGCTGGATAGGTAGGAAAGGGGCTGACTAAGGGATGTTACATACATACTAAAGCTATAACAGCTCGAAGCGGCGGCACTCGAATCACGAGAATAGAGCTCCTAGAGTTGCCCGATAAGGATATTCTAATGGCACGTACGGGGAAGCGAAAAAACCTGATGATCACAACATGGCACGAACGTTGCAAATCCGGTAAAATCCGGTTAGAGGTTTTATAATGTCAATGTTTAAGGTAAAAGCCATTAAATGAAGGAGATCTGGTGGGTTATGGCGCAAGTATTTCATTGTTTTTTGTCATCAAAATCTTATCCTTATCCATACTTATATGTTTATACGAAAGTATCTGTCTGTTAGCTCTTCACGCTTAAACCGTTAAACTGATTTTGAAGAAATTTGGTATGAGTCCCGGTTTAGGACGCGCGATCTCTCGCCATTTGTGTCGGTCGTCCGTCCCACTGGGTTATGTGAGTAAGAGTGCTCCTGTGTACTGCGCATACACGTGGGCACTACAAAAATGACTCTTAGTTCCATTATCGCTTTGATTTTCCCTGTGCTGATGGATTACCACAAAAAATCTGACAATATCATGGATTAACTTATCAGATAATATCTTTATAAGTTTTTAATCGCGTGGAGTTTTTATAGGCACTTCAATGATAGTACTGTTTGCATTGTTGGTGGGGGTTGTCCACAAATTACACAAGGTATTTAAGGGGGAGGGGAGAGGGTGCAGAAAAATTTAATGAATATCATAGGTCTCGGAAATAGTCACGTTTGTTATACTATAGACCTACATAATATTATTATTATTGATACATTTTCACTCAGAGTAAGCCAAACTCAACATTAATAGTATACCATTTTATAAGGTAAACAGGTTTGAAACCTTGTTGTGTGGTTTTAATTTTTTTAATACCATTTTTTTTGTTTAAGCACAAGTCAAATTAGGAGGGGTGGGAGAAGAAGTGGCGAATCTCACGATACCTTATCATAGGGGGAGCTGGGTACAAAAAAGTGGTCTTACATAATTCATGAACGTCCAATAATCACAAGGCAAAAATCAGAACCTCGAGATGTAGTTCAAGGCGCGTTGAAAGGTGACTTGAATATTCAAGTGTAATGCGGGTACCACACTATTGGTTCCCGGTGCTTATTCTTTGATTGGTTCGCTGTTGTTGGTTTTGGAAGTAGAACTTGTCGATTTGGTGACAAGATTTCGCCCGAAGTCTAGATATTATACCTGATATACTTATACTGTATAAAAAATGGATTTTCAAAATATGTGTTTAAGTCTCGCTAAAACTCAGGAACGGCTGAACTGATTTGGCTTTGGCTGAACTTGAAATGTTCCTGGAAGTCCAGGAAAGGTTTGTACGGTGAGAAAATATTATGTTAATAGAAGTTCACCGGGTCAACTAGTAATAAATAAAATATTTTAATCCAGACGACTTCGAATAATTTTTTAATGTAAGTACTTATAATACTTTCATATTGACTACAAAATAAAAAAAATACTCAAATGTTAGGCACATATCAAAATTCAAAATTGTAAGAAAATTTAAAAACTACATCGGGATCGTTGAATTTTTACGATTTTTTTCCAGGAAAAACTTTGGCCCTTTTGGCCGAAATTTCAAAATATAGGCAAATCTTTTTAACTTCATATTATATTGTATTGTATAACATTATGTATTAACGCCGCGCTGTTGCCTATTGATTCGTTTTAAAATTACGTTTAAAAAAATTTTTTTTTGGTATGTTAAAAATTCTTCTACTAGTGTTAGGCGGTTTACACACGGCGCCGCTGCGGCGCGTGTTTAGACACCCTTATAGCTTGAATGAACATACCCGTATTATTTTGTATTATCATCTTATTATGTGCAAATTGTACGAAAACTACCTAATAATATATTACTTAACTTTTATTTCTTACTTTAATATTTTACTATTAATTTTACTTTCGCTGCAAAAATCTGCTACGGTGTGGTTCCACCATCACAGTTCATTGTTCATTATAAATAATAACTATTATCATCAAGGTTTTTCAAGTAGATTATTATGACTGGAGTCATGACAAAACAACACCAAAGTATAGTATTAGTAATTTTCCCGGTAAACGTTGGTTTGCTGAGGTTTTTTGGGTTTAAAAAATTATGTCAGCCGATTCTCAAACCTCCACAAAATCTCGAAAAAATAGTCTCAGCGCCGAAAGAGTTTGGTAATAAACACGAGAATTTTATAATATTTTGAAATCAATTTCGTGAAACACACAGAATATAATATTGTACTGAAAAGCTCAGGATAGTTTACTGTCTTTTATAAAAATTACTATTAGAGTGAACATACCCCTTTTTAAAGGCAGTTGGGCCAATTTTGATGGCACAGGAATTCACCGTGACGATAACCAAAACGTGATATTATTTTTATATTTAGATATTATAAGTCTGTTTTCTTCAAATGACAACTTGTGAATACTACGGTCTACGAAGGTATAATAAACTGACTTTTATTAGCATTTGTGAACAAAACACGAAATATTTTATCATGTGACGTCACAATATATTGAATATGGTTCAGAAGTCTAGCTATAGCGGTTCTTGAGTTACAGCCTGGAGACACACACTACACAGAGTGACAGACAGACAGACATCAAAGTCTTAGTAATAGGGTCCTGTTTTTACCCTTTGGGGACGGAACTCTTAAAATAGGATTTTAGTGCGATATCAAATACAAATATCTTTATTGCAGACTACTATGGTCCATTGGTTAGTATTACATACATTTAAAAATTAAGGGTTAGTTAAAAAGAACAAAACATAACTTAAAATAAATAATTAACACTAAACTAAATCATGCACCCCAATAAGAACTATGAGCGGATGTATCCTGGAAGTCTGCTCTCGAATTCGTTTATTATCCGCGGATATCGGCAACGCGGCAAATGTATGGTCAAAGTCGTTTGCTCGGGGGATGGCCTTAATGTTTACAAGTCATATAGTTTTATGGCATGCCACTAATAAGTGTGACGTATAATGTCATCTCATAAAAGTAATATTAGGGTCTACACAGACGGACCGCATTTCAACTGCAATTCAACCGCAAATTGCAGTTCAAGTGCAGTTTGAATGCAGTTGACACGACTGCAATAGAACTGCAAACCAAACAGTTCACACGACTGCACGCCAACTGCAACTGAACTGCAATCCGACTGCGCGTTTGGTTTGCAGTTCTATTGCAGTCGTATTGCAGTCGTGTCAACTGCATTCAAACTGCACTTGAACTGCAATTTGCGGTTGGATTGCAGTTGAAATGCGGTCCGTCTGTGTAGACCCTAATGCGTCAATGCACTGGCGTACACAATATACCATCGAGGAAATTGATTCCTATGCAGTTGAGAGACCAACGTCATTTGGTCGATCATGTCAATTCAATGTTAATTGTGATCTGTCGGCTGGATTTGACGTATTGCGACCAAACTACGTAGGTCCCCCATCTGCATAGGAATCAACTTCTCTGATAGTACATACTTTTAAGCAACAGTGTAACGATGATTCTAGAGGTTATGTCTTATGAGCACTGGGCACAGGCTAGTAAGTATACTGTGTTTTATTTCGGAATCTAGGCGTTATGACGTCGTTCATAATATCCAATTAAACTAATACAATAATATAACGTTTTAATGACTCAATGGTTTTATGAGTATAATATTTAATCGTTATTTAATTACTGTCATGATATCTGACACGATTTTCATGACATCAGTGATTTTTTATGATAGATGTTATTACAATAATATAAATTAGAACAAAATCCATACTAATATTATAAATGCGAAAGTGTGTCTGTCTGTCTGTCTGTCTGTCTGTCTGTCTGTCTGTCTATCTGTCTGTTACCTCTTCACGCCCAAGCCGCTGAACCTATTTGGCTGAAATTTGGCATGGAGATACTTTGAGTCCCGGGAAAGGACATAGGATACCTTTTATCCCGGAAAAACTAATTTTGGCGCAACGGAGTTGCGGGCGTCATCTAGTATAATTATAAACCTATAGTTTCTTTATTCTTATGTCACTGAATTAGAATGAATATACTCAGTTTCCATGTAATAAAACTCGATCTTGCTCCTGAATTGTTTCAAGACATAAAAACCGAAATTACACATACAACACGGTCAAATTAACTTGACGCATCGAAATGTCAAATTTACATGCGAGCTCCATAATGACGTCCTCAAACCGTGCGTCTAGTTAATTTGACCGTGTTGTAGGTACCTACTTAATATTATTATTTTCTAGAGCACTCGATTTGGCGTTATTAGATATTAATATTACAATCTACTTTACATCCATACTAATATTTGCGAAAGTGTGTCTGTTAACTCTTCACGCTCAAATCGCTGAACCGATTTTGCTGAAATTTAGCATGGAGATACTTTAAGTCATGGGAAAGGACATAGGATACTTTTTGTCCCGGAAAAACGGCGCGATAAACAAGTTTCGGCGCAACGGAGTTGCAGGCGTCATTTAGTTTATGTATAATGTCAATAATAATAATTATATTTAGCTCTACATTTAGCTATTTAAAAGGTTTTATTATTTTTATATTATGTTTGTTTGTTTCGAATAGATTCTTTTAAAAGTCTATTCGTGGCATATTTTCATTTTTGGCACATCCATACTAATATTATAAATGCGAAAGTGTGTCTGTCTGTCTGTCTGTTACCCCTTCACGCCTAAACGGCTGAACCGATTGGGCTGAAATTTGGTACAGAGATACTTTGAGTCCTGGGAAAGGAAATAAGATACTTTTTATCTCGAAAAATGAACGGTTCCTACGCGATAAACTAATTTTGGCACAACGGAGTTCCGGGCGTCATCTCATACATAATATATTGAGAAGTTTTTACTACAAAGGCCTTTAATCATAAAAATCCACATTCCACACTATATTATAGTTATACAATATAAAAGCTATGTCGACATTATGCAATTTCATCTTCAATTTTCGTCATCTTCTTTTTATTCAACTTTCGTTTGGCATATTCAATCGTCAAAACCCACCCGCGTTGAAAGGAAAGTGTCATAGCGAGCGCTACGATTTCAACGCGCGTCACGGGCATGCCTCACGTTCGCTGTTGACTGCGCTATAACGCATGCCCTTGATGAACAAAAAAAGGCCTAATGTGGACAAAGCTATTCTAGTCTTTGCCTGACGCGCTAGAGATGTCGTTGGGCAGAAAATTTTTGTGTTACTAGAATTATATATGTATGTGGCTACACTATGGGAAATAATGGAAAAATTGCGAGAAAAATAGCAAATAACGACAATTTAATTTTCCCCATACAAAATGTTCTTAGCTGTTTTTACGAAGATGACACGTAGATCTAGATAAAACAAGGGTTCTGAATCGACAACATTTGCGTATTATGTAATTGTAAAAATAGAATTTTTTATCAAATACCTACATTTTCTAACAAGTCTGCTATAATTGACATTTCGATAGACTATAGAACAAAGAATACTTCTTCTTCTTTTAAATTGCTCCTGCGTGAATCGCCTACATCAGAGTGTGATAACGGAGACTGTTATATTATTATACCACTAAAATAACCTTTAGGGTGGGTTGCACCAAAACTATAACTGTAACTTTAACAATAACTTTACTACAACGCAAAATTTCATATCTTTGGTTAAAGTCAATAGATAATGGACGCCATATTTAACGATAACCACAACCGCTCAAATTTATATTGTCATTTTTTCGTGAAAATAATTGTAACCACGGAATAATAATCGTAACTATGGCTCACAGTGTTGTTGTAACAAATATTTTTCCTGACAATTTTTACGGATAATTCATTTTTTATACTCTCAACCCCATTAACTGTAGCTTTAACAAAAAAAAAAAGCAACAGACATCCGTCAAATTCTGTGGTCAAAGATAAGATCAAAGTTAAGTTAGCCTTAACTATGACCATAACTTTGACTATAACTGTAACCATAACCACGCCTTTGGTGCAACCCACTTTTTAAAAATTAATTCGACTTGATATTTTGATCATGACGTATTTTTTAATTGCCGATACTTGCTATAATTACATAAGTGAGGTCATTTGAAAAAAAGTACTAAATACCCACAAAAAAAATATTACCTCATTATACTCCTATCTCTTAACAATAGCGAAAATGAAATAACAACGGTCGTCGAAGCCGATCCCAATATTATGATGTGCGACGAGCCACCTTACGCGATAACCACACTGATGACCAGCGAGAGGCTGTTCCCATGTTTTAAGAAAATACTAAGTTAGCGGAGCCCCCCAAGTAGGGCTTGGGGGGCTCCAACCCTCCTCCCCGCTCCAAGAATCGGTTGCTTAAGGCTGCTCTTTCGAAAAAAGCGTGCAGATGAAACAACTTTTCATCGGCATTAACAGAGAAATTATATCTGAAAAAAACAATTATTAATCTACATGATATGATACGTAATTTGGTTTTGCCATATTTTTTCTATCGGTATCACATTATAAAGAAATAAAAAACCAAATCACCTCCAAATCGTTGAATGAAACCACTTTACTCCTTCATTATTTATCAAAAGAATATATAAAAAATATCTACTGCTTTGCAATACATAAGTTAATAATTTGGTTTTTTTCCTTTTTTGAAATATGTATTATATTAAGCCTTAAAAAGGTTTTTTCTCCTATTTCGCCCTATCATGGACGCGGCGAGCGTCGTAACCGCCACCGTACAAGGCGCGCTGCTATGAATGTTATTTTAATGTCATTTACGTCGATATTCGCACTGACAGACAATCGACCTGCTAATTTAGGGAGAGAGGGCCCTTAAATCAAAACGGCTTCGCATCGTTAGTGTTGCGTTTTTAGGGTTCCGTAGCCAAATGGCAAAAAACGGAACCCTTATAGATTCGCCATGTCTGTCTGTCTGTCCGTCCGTATTTCACAGCCACTTTTCTCCGAAACTATAAAAGCTATACTATTGAAACTTGGTAAGTAGTATGTAGACGGTGAACCGCATTAAGATTTTGATATAAAAATGAAAAAAATATTAAAAATCTAAGGGATCCCCACAGGTACAACTAAAACGAAAAAAATTTTTTTTCATCAAACCTATACGTGTGGGTATCTCAGCCCCGGATCTAGGGGGGGGGGCAAGCCGGGGCCCATGCTCCGGGCGGCAAATTCAGGGGGCGGCAAAATTCACACTTCACAGACCAATGGACAACTCATCATTTATTTAACTTTGACCACGGAATAAATAATAGCACAAGTACAGCAATTTCATGGCCATATCAACTTGACCGATACCCTGAGCGCGGAGTGAGGCATAAACGTTTATTTATTTATTTATTTTATTTATTTATTTAATATATTATTATTCGCGAGGCGCGTAGACATAGTTCAAAATACGCGCCCGGCTCCCGCTCGCCTGCAGGAATCGCAGAGCTCGTTTTAGCAAACTAAAACTGATTAAAAATTATTTGCGATCTTCTATGAGCCAGGAACGCTTATTAGACTAGGACAGATACCTTCAAAAATAATGAAAAGTGAAAGAAAATTACAGTAAGATGAAACCCATTACAAAAGGAGGAGAATATTATAAAAATTAAGGGAAAAATAATTTACGGGCGATCTGAGTTTGGGAAAAGTGTGGAGGGAGGTTTTAAGGGGGAAAAACGGTTTATCTCGATTTCTGGCAAAACTAATATTCCTATGAAAAAAAGTCAAATGGCAAAGTTGTAGGTAATAAAAAGATTTTCGATTTTTTGTATTTTCTGAGAAGATTTACTATGGTGAATTATATATTTTCTTTCACCATCGGAAAGTAGAGATTTCAACGAACAGAAAGCATAGCAACTTTTTGAAAAATGCTGATATTTTGACATGTGAATTTTCGATTGAGAATTAGGGTATTTTTTCTATTTAAATTCAAAATAAGGTGAAAAAATAAATATTTCTAATCAAATAAATGACAGCGTATTTGGGACTTGAAAATGTAAGTTATCACCAAATTTCATGAAAAAAAAAATTTTTGTAAATGATATATAAATAAATTTTGAGGTTATGGAAAAAAGTGTAAATACAAAAGTTTTAGACCTTTTTCTTACCTACAACTTTACCATTTGGCTTTTTTTCATAGGAATATTAGTTTTGCCAGAAATCGAGATAAACCGTTTTTCCCCCTTAAAACCTCCCCCCACACTTTTCCCTAACTCAGATCGCCCATAAATAATATTTCCCTTAGTTTTTATAATATTCTCCTCCTTCTATTCTAATGGGTTTCATCCTACTGTTATTTTTTTTTGTTTTAAATTATTGGTCCTAGACTATATCGGGTCTTGCAATCTTAGCGATAGAAAATCGTATTGAACACGAGTTATATTATGATAAGATTTATTTTCTGAACAAAAAGCTCGAAGAGTAAAATTGTAATTTCAATTCACTTTAATAATATATTTGATTTTTATTTTTATTATGCATAAGTATTTGTTTTTATTTTAAACCCTACCCTGTTAAATTTATATATATATCCTACATATTGATAGCTGAAATTATATGGATGATAAAGGTGAAAATAAACATAAGTAGGTACGCGGGACGGCATTTTTCAGTTTTTGCCCCGCCTAAAAAAAATTAAGATCCGGGGCTGGGGTATCTAATATCTATGGATAGGTCTTCAAAAATCATTTCAAGGTTTCTCATATAATTTTTTTCTAACCTAAATAGTTTGCGAGAGAGACTCTTCCAAAGTAGTAAAATGTGTGTACTTCCCTACCCTCTAACTTCTAAAGTAGGAGCATGATAAGTGTAAAAAAAATATATGATGTACATCACTATAAAATCTACCAACAAAAATTGGTTTGAACGAGATCTAGCAAGTAGTTAGATCTCGTTCAAAAATTTTTTTACCAAGATAGTATTTGGATTCTTGTAAACCCAAGAGCCAGCGACAGACAGTCTTTCTTCATTTTATAAGATCTGAAAGTTTACCTGTTTATTACCCCTATAGAGGTAAAAACGACCACCAATTATGGGGTTTTGGTGGCGGTTACTTTAGGAGGTATCCAGTTCTGAAGGTCTACCTGAGATTCGATAAAGAGTTAAGCTCTATTTTTAACCTATTTTTTTCTGGATAACTCTATAAAAAGAATCTCGTCTTCCACTGCCGGACATTTTTGGCAGTTGCTTCCCACTGCCAGATAGATCACTTCAAAGTCTACTTTAAGGAAGTTTAAGGGTGTTTGACAGGGTCATATTTAGTAAAACTTTCAGCTTCTATAAAATAACGAGAGCTTGCCTGTCGCTGGCTCTTGGGTTATTGGTGAAAAACTCGGATCCTTTTTGCTAAGGGCCTCAAAAAGGATTTAATTATTTGTTCAAGGTAAACACGAATTTGGAAAGATTTTGGTTGTTCGCAAATATTTAACTTTTCTTGAAATGACTATTTTATTTAATACCTCTAGGTTTTTTACAGAAATTGCGCGAATATCTTTTTCAGAACAAATAATTTGAGTCCTTACTGAGGACTCAAAGTATTTGTGAAGTTTCATTAAAGTCGGTTTAGCGGCTTATGCGGTAACAAACAAACTGACTCTTTTCGAAATTGATTTAGAAATACGACTTTAATTAGTTACTTGTAAATTGTAATGTTAGTACTTTAAGATCCCAGGAAAGGTGCGTTAGGCACTTTAGAAGCTTTCCTCGAGCTTTTCCTAGTTCTAGCACTTAGCGCTTAAAAATAAGCGCAATGGTTATTAGCCTGAACAGTGAACATGTTAATTGTTATTAGACATGGGTTTTATTTCTAATTTCGTCTTGTATCTTTTTTTTCTTGGAAAAAAGGTGATTTCTTTCCCAAGAAAAGAAACACATTTTTTCTAAAAAATAGCCCCGTAAACGAAATAATCTGACCCGCTTGATCAGGACTCCTACAACATACACAATATAACAAACTATATTTGAGATTTGGGACTGATACAGTAGTGTATTATTCTATTTTAATCTGATTATAAATATTTTAATCTAAATAAGCTTTCTCTTATGAATTTTTAGCAAAATCTACAGCAATTCTAAAATGATATTGTTTATTAAGTAGCCAAAACGCCAAAACTGGAGCGTTGACCTTTTAAAACTTGGTGAAACCCCGCAAAAGTGCCCAATCCTGTTCGTCATTTTACGCCGAATAGCAAGATGGCGGCCTAAAGGCCATTTTGTTTTAGTTTTTATAAGAAAAAAGCGTAATTCAAATAAAGAACATATTATTATATTATACTAGCTGTTCCGGCAAACGTTGCTTTGCCATAATAATAAAGTATTTCGCCCATATTATTTTATTGAAGTGACTAAATAAGTATGTCGCCATGGCAACGTCGATCGCTGTCCCGTCGCACAAACAATTGTCGCCGTCAGTCTCAGGTTGTAATAATTTACTATTATTTATTCAACAAATGCACTTATCAATATATAAAGTACCCAGTAGCCGATTCTCAGACCTACTGAATATGCGTATAAAGGTAAAAATCAGTAAAGCCGTTTCGGAGGAGTTCGCTGACCAACATTGTGACACGAGAATTTTATATATAATATTGTATCTGTGAAACTATATTAGATAGGCCGACAAAAGTCTTAAGGACTGAAAATAAATTAGATAGAACGACAAGGTTGTTATCACTTATGGTGAGCGATGACTTTTAGAAACAATATCGCTGCTTTGTAAAGTGTCACTTCATAGTCAGCGGTTGCATACAAATTTGAGACACTCGCACTCAAATGACAATGTCAACCAAGTGCCACAAGATCCTTGCAAGACTGTAATGTCAAAACTGGAGTGATGTAGTAATTCTCTTTACTACGTCACTCTACAGTACTAGTTACTACAGTATTTGACAGCGTCAATTAGTAAATTGGAGCTTTCAATACGTTTTGTTCAGACCACAACTAAGATTGTGTATATTAGGGATGTCTGTCCCTAATATACGCAGGAAGAAACTTTATTTTATTTTTGATTTAAACAAAAGACGAATATTTTATTATTTGATATGTGACAATTAAAAATAATGTTCAATACAAAGAAATTTATAAAAGTAAAACAATAACGCACATCGTTTTGCACTTCACAAAAGAAACCTCCTTTTAACTATTTTTAACAAAAAAATTAAAACCGACTTCCAAGGCAATAACAATAGTAATATGAACTAAAAAGTATTAAATAACTCTTACTCTTTAATAGTGCCTTTTTCAGAATTTGTCTAAATCTCAACTATTTCTGTACATACTACAGTCTTCATTATTTTGAAGTCGGTACCAGCTAATTTAATTGTGAGTTCAGTAATGTCAGAATATTTAGACGAATTCTGAAAAAGGCACTATTAAAGAGTAAGAGTTATTCAATACTTTTTAGTTCATATTACTATTGTTTTTACCTTGGAAGTCGGTTTTAATTTTTATGTTAAAAATAATAATTTCACTCTTTTTAGTTATCAACAAAATAAGGTTTTATGCGTAAATAACCAATACGAATGTTAACTATTTACATTATGTTATTGTAAGCGAAATTGTGGTAAATGCTTGCAGTTATCAAAGCGATGCTGCAATTTCCAAACTTTTATCTTTAAAGGTTCAGGAGTTCTGTTCAGTGCTTTTGGACCAAGAGACACCTTCGTTTGAAATTTCTCTTATTCGTAACATAATATTATGTTTAACTTACTAGAAACAACATTTTAACCACTATGAGTGTTTTGATAAATTTTAAGGATTTCCCTCGATTGCTCATAGATCCCATCATCAGCTTACCACTTTCGTAATTGTTATACAAAATTAAAGTTATATCCTATACAATAACACAAGAATTTTGAAAATCGGTCCACAAACAGCGAGATAATCATCAAAAACATCTGCTTCGATGCAAAATAATATCACGAAAAGTACCAATAATTGGGTCATAGTGTGATGACCCATGGTATAAAATTATGGTTGTGATGATAATGATCAAACAAATTGATGTGTTGGCTTATGCTTTCAAAAAAAAAAAGGATACATACAGCCGAAAGTATTACATCCTCCTTTTTGGAAGTCGATCAAAAACAAAAAAGGCTACTTACTTGGTTTATGTTAGGACAAAATTTAAAGTCACTGTGCCATTTAATAGGCAATGAAAATTAATATTAGGGTAGATACTAAAACAAATAATTGAGGAAACATTTTGTGATTTAAATGATAAAATAAATATAAAATGTCAAATGATTTCGTCTGAAGGTAAGTATATAAAATATTGTTATTGTCAGACGTTTGTTAGACATAAAGCCGGGAAAGGTCGCAAGTGAAGGCTGTTCGCGGCTTTTCAGTCAGGTTAAAGGTAATATAGACAAATAAGTTAAGTCAAAAGATAGTGTGGCTACTGGAAAGAGGCTAAAAGGATAACATTTTTTTTCAACTATGGTAGTGACTGATGTCAATTTATTTTTATAATTGACATGGCATCAAGTCAGGGTAAATAATTTGTGGTCAAATACTAGAGGGTTTAGGATTTAGGGCCATTGAATTTGACTATAGAGTCGACTCTATCTGTCAAGAAGATTTTAAGTTCTAGCGTTTATGTTCATAATAATTATTATTATTGGATATCCAAACTAATATTATACAAGGCGTCACAAAACAATGTGATTATACTTTAGGGTGTATGTGTCCTTTATAATATAGAGTTATAAAGATGATTCTTTGCAAGATACATATTTTCTCCTACATATAGAGTACCCATATACACCCTAAAGTATTATCACTTAGTTTAGTTGCACCTTGTATTTGTAATATTTAGCACTTTCATATCGAATCTATTTTTTTTTACTTGGAAATCTCCAATTTTAGTAGAGTCATATTATTGTGTCTTATTTTGGTATGGTCATGATAAGACCAAATTTTGACGCAGGTATGATGTGACTTTACTATGTTGAATTAAAACAAAGGAGTTTAAGATAGTGGTAAGTATCATAAAGATAAATTATCTCTACGAATTCACCTTGTTATTTTGACGTACCCGAGTGTCTATAAGTGCTATTAATTCAACATCCAATGAATTGATAAAATTCCACAAACGTAGAAAATACAATAAACATTTTGGAGGACTTGCAGAAAATTTCTCTTGGTCCTTGGACTAAAATTTTAGAGATTGCTTTTTTAAAGTTAAAAAATTAAAATTACTCTAGTCCTTATCTACTTAGTAAGAAACACTTTATCTACTTAGTAAGAAAAACTTCTAACCATACAGGATGTATCTTTGTACAATTTACGTTAAAAGTAATTACTAAATGACTATTAATTATAGAGTAAAGGTGGAATACTTTTAAATTTTATACTTTTTACAATTTAAACTGCAACTATCTCTACTAAGTACTATATTTTTTACTTAAAATAACTTTATTTCTTACTAATAAATTTATTATGCACAAATAATAAAAAAATAAATCGCTCGGAACTTATTACTTACGCGAACAAACACAACACTACACGCGCACACAGTAAAACCACTACACAGTGTATGCGCCCGCTCAGCCGATTGTGACAATTCACTCAACTGGTTTCTAATCTTTGTAAACAAAGGTTGCCCGCAAACTTTGATCACGTGGTGGCTGGCGCAAAAGTTTGGAGGACCAGGGCCTTTAGTCAAAGTGTACTCAGTGTTAATATTATATCGAATGTGTATAAGATTTTGGGCGACGCTACATGAAATTGCGCTTGCAAAGAATTGATTTCAATTTAAGTCTATATTAGACTTTTTTTAAATAAGGGGGGCAAACGAGCAAATGGGTCACCTGATGGAAAGCAACTACCGTCGCCCACGGATACTCGCAACATCAGAAGAGCTACAGGTGCTTTACAGATCTTTTTATCGCTCTCCTCTTGAAATACAGCTGGCGACAGTTCGTTCCAGAGTTTTACAGTGCGTGGCCGAGCGTTTCGCAAAAAACCGCACGGTGTAAGACTGCTACTCATCAAGGTGATGAAGATGGTATATTTTTCGCGTGGAAGATGGCGAAAAGTTGCAGGAGGTATGATTCTGAACAATTTCTCAGAGTACTCCCCGTGATACAACCGATAGAGGATGCAGAGTGAAGCCACATCTCGGCGTAATTCTGAGGGTCCGGGCTGCGGTCGTGTATCACGCATTTCCCGTAGTCCCACCTTCAGGAGCAGGAACACCGTTGTGGTTTTAGTGAGTAGTCCCGGGTGCGGATACTACGATCCGCCCCGGGGAGTCCCACATACCTCGGTGGTCCTCCCCAGGCCCCGGGGATGCGTAAAGGCATTCCCCCAACGATAAAAAAAGGTTGTTTGAAACAGTATAATATAGTCTTTCATTTTTAGAGGTAAGATACAAATGTATGTCACTAGGCTAACTTAATAATT
Source organism: Polyommatus iphigenia (assembly GCA_963422495.1). Classification (NCBI taxonomy): domain Eukaryota; kingdom Metazoa; phylum Arthropoda; class Insecta; order Lepidoptera; family Lycaenidae; genus Polyommatus; species Polyommatus iphigenia. Next base: position 1,788,318 of record OY730189.1, read on the forward strand.
ATAGACCTGGGGCCAGTGACAGATTTTCATGACCAAGTCCTTCCCAACCGAAACTTCGTAAAATGAATAAGGGACTTATACTATGAATAGTAGCGACCGTCAGCTGCGACTCCGTTGGTGGGGTGGGCACTGGGCAGTGGCAGCCTCCCAAAGATGAAGAAAAAAAGACTGGTACCGACTTCAAAATAATGAAGATTGTGTACAGAAATAGTAGAGGTTTAGGAGTATTCTGCATAAGTCACTATTAAGAGTAAGAATTATTTCATACTTTTTTGTTCATTATATAATAATTATTATTGTTTTTTACTCTGAAATTCGGTTTTAATTTTTTGTTTAAAAATAATAATAGTAGGTATAGATGCTGTTGCCTTACACCTTTCAAGGTACCAGCTGACAAACTTTCCACTGAGATACAGCAAGCTGACATTAATTTTCATTCATAGTAGCATATAAACGATCACCAGGTAAATTTTTAGCTGAGAGGAAATCATTGAAAATATATTTTTTTCATGTTCAAGGAGCCAGCTGACGTATAATCCACCGTGTTATGGTCAGCTGACTATGTTTTTCTTTCAAAATACTACATAAACTATACTCTGATAAATTTTCAAATAAGAGGAAATGACTGAAATTTTTTTTTCTTCGTGGGTGGGAGGCTGCCACTGCCCAGTGCCCACCCCACCCACGGAGTCGCAGCTGACCGTTGCTAGAAAATTTACCAGGCTCCAGGGCCATTAGTGTTGTTTATCTTTGTTGTGTTTATTCCAGTTTTGAACGGCTCATTTTAAAATGTATTGGATCGTCTCGTCACGCTGCGATTTGCAATGTAAAGTTACCCTTATTTGTTATGACGATTACATTTTCAGTTGCCACTAAAACAATAGTCAGGGATCCCTAGAACAAATTTTTTTATTACTATCAAGCAAATTTTTTGTGAGTAGCTTTATTTTGATAAGAAAAACAACATTTTTATTTGCGAAAAATCTTGAAAGTGGTAGCTAACAGAGATAGAAAGGATTTCATACTTTGGTTTGATGGTCTTAAATTATGGATTGTTCTATTTTTAGGACAATGTTATTCTTAAATTATATAACTACTAACCTACCAATATACAAAAAATCAGCTGGTTAGGGTTCCGTTTTAGGGTACCGTAGTTAACCAAGTTTTGTTTATTACAGAACCCTAAAACGGAACCCTAACTAGTTGGTCTTTTGTATATTGGTAGGTTAAGAGTTATATAATTTAAGAGTAACATTGTCCTACAAATAGAACAATCCATATTTTAGGGCCATCAAATCAAAGTATGAAATCTTTTCTATCTTTGTTAGCTACATCTTTCGAGATTTTTCGAAAATAAAAATGTTGTTCGTGTTATCAAAATGTAGCTACTCACAAAAACTTAGCTTGTTAGTAATCACAAAAAAAATTGTCTAGGGCTCCCGTACTATAACGCATCAAAGCGTCATGGCGCTTGCGATGCGTTAAACCAAATCTTATTGTTTGATATCTCTTTGCTAATAGCGAATGCAATATGACTAATCACTCCGGTTATACAATAAGCAAACTATAACGTAACTTGTAATTTAGCAATGCGACCTTATTTCAACCTTTAGAATGTAAGCCCTTGATGCCCTTTCGATTATCGTCATCATGGCATCCAAAATTACGTCAGGTACGGAGGGGGGAAATTTTACTAGTGTCAATAGGATGACATCAAAAATTGCGCCAGGTATTAAGTGTTATTAAGGGCGGAAATCTTACTAAATGACATGTGAGAGGGGATCTCAAAAGAATGGGAGAATGGAGGAGGGGGAAGGAATCAGAAAAACGTATACGTATTTTTTTCGAATATAATTGAATATTACTTTTTTTTATTAATCTCACGAGAGATTAATGAGGGTGCGATGAGGTTAAACTCACTATAACCATAGGGGGAAGAGGAAGAGTCGAACATTATTTTGATCAAAAAATCTTACGCCAACGCACCCTAAATAATATCGTGATTCGTCATAGAATATAGCTATTCTTACAAGGCCTGTTGTAGAACATTGAGGGTGTTTGTGCACTACACGGAATTTTACGATCCGGCGTTCATAGCTTTCATATATTTTGCCAATTTGCCATATTATTATTATCAAAACGTAAGAAATCGGGACGCCGCGGTGTCCCGATTTTTCACGTTTTGATACGCGCGCCGCGCCGCGCCGGATTGCAAAATTCCGTGTAGTGCACAAACGCCCCTATTTCTCTATCTACTCTTATGAGTAATTATGACTTATGATCCACACTTACCACAATCACTTACTGTGTATACTGTATGTACCATCGAGGAAATTGATTCCTAGGCACTAGGCAGTTGACCGACCTATCGGATCATATCAATTCAATGTTGATTGTGATCGTAATTCAACCAAACTTTGCAGGTCCCCCATCTGCCTAGGAATACACTTCTCTAATAGTACATGCCTGTCTTTGCCTGTAAAGTAAATTCTCAATTACAAGTCTGTTATTTCAACGGCAAAAAAGAGTGAATGTGCATCTGACTACAAAGAAATAACTTAGTTACTAAGAACGTACGCTTATTAAAATCACACAGATTTTTATGCACAAGAATGTGCAATACAGCGTTGCCAGACGTCCCGATTTTGGCGGGACGTCCCGATGTTTTTATCAAAATTAAATGTCCCGCGCGGGACAGGCTCAGTCCCGATTTTCGGGGATAACTCGAACGTACGTGCAGCTTTCTGAGTAAGAAAAGTGCGCCATGGCCCATGACTCATGAAGATAAGAGTGTGGGAGATAGAGAGGTAGATTTTCTATGGCTACTTTTGCTACAGTATCTATTATCACGTTAACTTAATTTTAAGTCAAATAAAAAGAAAAAAAAAATCAAGAAACTTTGATTTTATACGTTTTTTTACTTTGTCCCGCTTTTGACGGAAAAATCCCGCTTTTTCACTCAAAAAGTTCCAAAGGCCCGACTTGGCACAAAAAAAATCTGGCAACGCTGGTGCAATAATATGTCTGTAACTGTGTAGCTTCCTAGATATGGTAATTCAATACATAATCATATTTTGCAAACGACATTTCAACAAGCTTGCAATATATCAGGTGTCTCGCAAGTCGCAGACCGTCTCACGCGCCATGTTTTATTTATAATAAACAATTACGTATATAATAATTAAATATAACAACAAACATTATTGCTTATGTAAGTAAAGCATTAGAATGTTTACAAGATTAACTGGCGAAATCCATAGCAAGATTTTATTCAAATTATTTACCTTTTTTTTAAAAGGTTTTGTTTGTTTGTATTTTTACCTCTTCAAATTGCACCTAGTGCAATGGTTTTAGTTTAGCGAAGTAAAATACAACTTTCCCAAGACTCAAGGGTTATCTATATTTTCTATAGATACCACTTACATGGAAAAAAGTAGGTTCCCGTCAAACGAATTTGTAGGTATCATCACAAACTAGGTCAAAAGGGTTTTTCTAGACTTCATCACACGCCGAAGTAAATATTTATCATTTCACAACTCCTCAATATCGAGGCTAGTGATTGTATCAAGGTCCCGTCATAGATACAAAATGTGCAGATATGGCATTTTGTTATATCTATCGCCTGCAATAGCAAACGGATTTTTAAATACAACGTAGAGCGTCTTCGAAATGTTTATACTAATATTCGAAATCCGAAAGTGTGTCTGTCTGTTGCCTCAAGCTCTCAATTTCTGTTGCCTCTTCACGACCAAACCACTAGACCGATTTTGCAAAATTTTGGTATGGGGATACTTTGAGTCCCGGGAAAGGATATAGGATACTTTTTATCCCGGAAAAATTTACGGCTCACTCGCGAATCGCGATAAACGCAGTTTAGCGCAACGAAGTTGCGGGCGTCATCTAGTTTTATGTATACTAGCTAATTGACCGAGCTTTGCTCGGTATTCGATAAAAAACGAATAAAATTACATTTTCTAAAAATGATTCCTAGCTAGATCGATTTATCGCCCCCGAAACCCCCTATATACTAAATTTCATGAAAATTGTTGGAGCCGATGCAGTCTTCCACCGTGCGTTTTTCGCGTAACTTTCTGCCGTGCACTGTAAAACTCTGGAACGCGAACTTTCGCCGGACCAATGCGACCTCCAAACCTTCAAGAACAGAGCGTATTCCCTCTTCAAAGGCTGGCAACCCATGGACATGGATCTGGTGACCCGTTTGCTCGTTTGCCTCCTTATTTTATAAAAAAATACAATAAAATCTTTGTCTTGTCTATTTGTTTTTACTCTGTGGGCTTAGATTACGTTCACAAGTATGCAGCCACTATGCAGCAATGAATTTACTAGACGGTTGTGTTGTTAAGCAATCTCAATGATTCAAGAATTCAGACGTTCAAGGATTAATATTTGGTCATTAATGAGGTAGTAAATGAAACAGCTGTTAATCGACTATCCATACTAATATTATAAGTGTAATAGTGTGTCTGTCTCTCCGTCTAGTCCCGCTATCCCCAGCCCGCGGCCCGCCGGGACTTTATTAATTGTGGCCCGCGTGATGTTAAAAAAATTTGAAATTCACGCCCACCGGCAAAATAACGTAAAGTCTACGTGGTAGTCGTTAAATTTTTTTCACTTTACTATCGTTAATTTTGAAGAATGTTATTTTTTAACCCTAAAAAAATTTTGTTGCGGCCCGCGACACCAAGACCAAAACATGTTTGTGGCCCGCATGAAAAAAAGGTTGGGGACCACTGGTCTAGTCTGTCTGTCGGTCTATAACTTCTTCACGCTTAAACCACTGAACCAATTTTGATGGAAGGTATGGAGAATGGAGATACTTTGAGTCCTGGGAAATTACATAGGATACTTATCTTGGAAAAATGTACGGTTGTGAATTTTGTCGCAGCGGAGTTACGGGCGTCATCTAGTAATTAATATTCAAAATGATACTGATATAGACAGGATGGGTGTGAAACAGATGTCTCTCAAATGACACCTGCAAAATAGCAGCTCCACTTTTTAAACTTCTACATGTTGTAAAGGTACAATTCCGTGCATCGCGATCGATCGCGGCCGCGCGCGGCCTACGACTGTCGTCGGCTGCTCGCGACAATAGTCATTGTATGAAAATGTATGGCACCGCTTCCGAGGCCCGCGACAGACGCGCGCGGCTGACAACTGTCGTGAGCCGCGCGCGGCTGTGTCTTGAAATTCATACGCGTTTTGACGGCCGCGCGCGGCCTACGACTGTCGTCGGCCGCGCGCGTCTGTCGCGGGCCCCGCGCGACCGTGTCAAAGTTATATGACACGGCCGCGCGCGGCTCACGACAGTCGTCGGCCGCGCGCGTCTGTTGCGGGCCTCGGAAGCGGTGCCATAAATTTTCATACAATGACTATTGTCGCGAGCGGCCGACGACAGTCGTAGTCCGCGCGCGGCTTACGACTGTCGCAATGCACGGAATTGTACCTTTAAAATCTACATGATGCCTACCACTGGTTGGGAAATTATCATGCCAAGAGCAACAATTAAGGTACAATTCCGTGCATCGCGATCGATCGCGGTCGCGCACGACCTACGACTGTCGTCGGCCGCTCGCGACCATAGTCAGCGTATGAAAATGTATGGCACCGCTTCCGAGGCCCGCGACTGACGCGCGCGGCCTACGACTGTCGTAAGCCGCGCGCGACCGTGCCATATAACTTTGACACGGTCGCGCGGGGCCTACGACTGTCATAACTTCAAGACACGATCGCGCGCAGCTTACGACAGTCGTAGGCCGCGCGCGTCTGTCGCGGGCCTCGGAAGCGGTGCCATACATTTTCATACGCTGACTATGGTCGCGAGCGACCGACGACAGTCGTAGGTCGTGCGCGGCCGCGATCGATCGCGATGCACGGAATTGTACCTTTAGTGTGAAAACTTATTTTTTTATTGCTAACGGGCGCACGTCCCTACTAAATGATTATTCTTAAATTAATGAAGAGTTTAACGGATACTATGGAGCTAACGTTAAAATGTGTTCCTCAATTTAAAGTTAAGTAATCATTAAATCTCTCTGACATTTTTTCACGAATAGAGAGGTACTGTGCGCCCTGTTAAAGATAAATGATAGTCTGTTGCTATTAACAATTATCAAGTTAACACAATTGTAAATAATTGTTGTCATTTCAGTTAAAGCTAAATTAAACAAAGTACAGACCTCCAAGCATGTTTTGGCGCGTGTTAGAAATAAAAACGCTGGTTTAGTGTCATTTGAAAGATAATTATTTACACATACCTACGTCCTAAAGCTAAGCGCTTGTCGAATTATAGGTCTACCAGAATCTGATGGCAAATTTTAACAGCAGATTTGCAAAAAATATCCTGGATCATTGCATAAACGCACACAGAAAAAAGGATCAAACTATTTTATTCCAATTACCCGGTATTGCTAGAGTCAATTTACTTTCTCACTTTTTGCCATCCGATTAAGGTAGACCTATATAAAGTTTTGCTGACGTCACAATATCATTGACATGAGAAACCGCGTCACATGTGTTGCAACTTGCAGCTGTTTCATATATAAACTTCCCCTGAACGTGTCATACACGTGCAGTGCCGGTTTTAACACTGCCAGCGCCTTGGGCGAGATTCCTTCGGCGCCGGCGCCTCCTGTCGAGTGCTCCAGGCGCCCCTTTTTATCCGGCGCCCTGGACGGTCACCTAGCGTCGCCTTTCCCCCCTTGTAGCTCTGTTATTCGATCACATTGACAGTGACACAAAATGAATGAAAATGAATAAAATCCTTAAAAACACACATTTTTACACATCACACATAATATCTCACACTCCTACCTTTCTTCTGATTATTCGTTCGGTCCCAAGACAGCTTTAGCTGTCCCTCGAGCTCCCTGAGATTATATCAAAGGGTTTTCGGGGTTGAATACCGCTGTCGATCCTGGCGACATAGGAGATACAGTGGTGAGAATAAAAGGGTCCTTTTTTAATGTCTTGTTAATAAAAAGGTGTTTTTAAAATCACTTGTTTATTTAACATTAGTTTGAACATTATTTGTAAATAATATCACAATTCTTATTATTACTGGTAAACCTAAATAATGGAAATAGTTTTAAAATTGTCTTAGTATTTACATTTATGGCTTTATACATAAAAATACAACTCTACCTATATTAAACTTATACTAGTGCGGAGTGCCCGTTTTCACCAATCGCACGCCGGCACTGAGTTGATATGAGTGTAGATGAAAACCTTAATAACCTTAATAGACCGCTAAAACAAAAACGGAAAAAAAAAATGTTAGGAAACAATAATTTTATTGATGAAAACGGGCATCAGGCTTCGGCCAAACCTACGCGTCAGTAACGCGGGACGGGAGCGTCGTCGTCGCGACTGCTACGCGAAACTGGTGTGCCCACCTGCGCGACTACGGTGAGAAACCGTATAACACCGTCACATTAACTTGACGCGTGGTTTGATGACGTCATTATGAAGCGGACAGGTTATTGCATTCTAGCGATGCGTCAAGTTAATTTGACCGTGTTATAGATTATTCCCGCTCTGCCGATGCGAAGGTCCCGCGTTGCAGACGCTCCCGCTTCGCAGTCTTTGCTTTGGTCGCGTAGGTTTGGCCGAAGCTTAAACATGTTTTAAATAATGTTTACTCAAAATTATTTAGGTAGTTAATAAAAGTTTCACAACTTTCTCCATGTCATCCAAAATATTGACACTGTGACTACAATAAATACTACTTTGTGTGTATAGTATTTTAGTATACATACTACGTTAAAATATTATTGAAACTTTGTCAATGTATCCATATTAACGCTTGTACTACGAAATTTCATCATAACAATTCCTGGCAGATATTACAAATGTAATTTGGTTGTATCATTATAATCACGTTACAAAATACAGTTGCAATTTGCAAGTAGAATGGCCGCTATATTTCTACCGCCACTAGACAGTGCAATTATAGTCTAAATTACAATAATTATTGTCATATTTACAGCTCGAACCGTATATAGCCCGGCCACAAATGCTTTCCGGCGGGTCGTCCGAATTTTTCTGATCAGAAAAATTCGGACGCCCCGCCGGAAAGCACTATGTTCATACATTTTGTTGTGAACCAAGTACTATCAGAATTCTGACGTGTCAAAATGTATGAGCATCCAAATTTTTCTGATCAGAAGTTCAAATGATGTGCGGCCGGGCTTAATTCTAAACCTTGGTATATGTTTTTTTTTATTGGCAGTGCTTAATGAGTTATCCGAGGATGAAATCAAAAGCAAAAAGTGAAATTAAAATCGTCTTAAGATATGGATTTTGTTGAGGGCTACTTTTTTTAACAGTTCTCAAACAAGAACAAAGCTTTAAAATCGTTTACGCGAGTGAAATCATCTATTTCTAAAGTAACAAATTTAAGTTTAGAGAACTACCAGTTTGAAAATGAGACAAAATATAAACTCTGCCTTCAAAGTCTCTAAATATACTTTGAATGGCAGAATTAAGTGCTCAACTTATCTTAAGAGCTAATTTATACGAAGTGCTGTTTTTTATGACACGACTGTCTTTGACGACCTAATAAAATAACTGGTTACTATCGTTTAAATTATTACTTAACTGCTTAAAATGGTTATATAATTTAATAATTTATATTGTAGTGGATAATTTATTGCACGAACAACTTTCAAAACTCAAGCCTAGGACCTAGGTGGCATTTCAGAGCTAAAACAAGTAGGCGTACTACATTCCATATCTAAATTTTGTTTTGTCGAAGCCATAGGCGACGGTGGTTGCTTACCATCAGGTGACACGTTTGCTCGTTTGCCCCCTTATTTAATAAATAAAAAAAAACATTTTATGGAAATAGAAATAGAAAGATTTAGTTATCTTCTATGAAAGGGTAGTAATGCTTTTCTCACTGCTGATTTTGTACTCATTCCTATTTGCTACTAATTACCCATAACATTATGAAGATTTCTTCACTTACGTCAAAAGCTTAACGATATTTTACCTTTTAAGGTTCGATCACATCGAGACTAAATCTAAATATCTATATTACGTATAGCTCTTACTAATATCACTTATGTTTTTTGAGTTTTTTTGACAAGAGTTAATTTATTTAAAAGCGTTGCTGATTGGCTAATATTTTGATGTGAGTCAATCAAAAGCGCTATTCTCGAATCGCGGAATTCTGTCCATAGCGGTCATTGACTTCCTTTCAAAAACTTGTCATATTCCGTCATTTTTTACACAAACCGCGAATCGCGATTGACAATGAAGTGACAGATGTTTACCCGATCTGCATAGGAATCAACTTCTCTGATAGTACATGATGTTAAATGAATTATTATATCACTTCAAACTCATTCAAAGTAGTTTGCGGTTAATTAATATTATTATCTTAAGAGTTACCAAGACGTTTTCCGATGAAACTATAATAGTCTTATTCTTTACAAGAATTCAATTTTATTCTGTTATCAGAATGTAGTGCGAGTATTTTTGCACATAGCTCCTAGACTATAAAGGTCAATGACCGCTGGTGCCACCTTAAATTGTCCTGACTAGAGTGATATTCACTAGCCCTTTTTATTAACTTCATTCAAAAAACATCAGAAAACGGGATTAACTACGCCAGTTGGACCTCAAGTCTCGAACTACATTTTCGTAACATTGGCAGCCATTTCCAAAACGGGTGGTTTGCTGTAGCTCTCGACGATGCCCAATATGGACATGAAAGATCCGGCGAAGAGAGCGACGAAGGAGATTAGCGTGACGATGACATTCTTCCAGAGGATCCAGTTGAACCTTCCCAACCCTCGGTCCCAGTTGTGGACGGTGTCCACGATGGCTGGCGTCAGAAGACCGAGGGTTGACAGGAAGATGGCTCCGCTGAGGTTGATGAAGAGCTCAAGATCGGGGAACGCTGCGGCTACGGCCACTGGAATAAGAGAGATAATGTTCATTTCTATAATAATGGAACGGATAATCTGATACTAACAGCGGCCTTAGCATGTCCACAGTAGAAATGTGAAAGAAAAGGTACCGTGAAACAGGTGAAAGGTACCGTTCGGATCTTTACCGCGGCTAACCGCGACCGATTTTTTTAAATAAAATGCCACTTTTATGACATAAGCTGTAGTGCTTCTATTCTTTCGCATTTCTACTGTCGCCATGCTAAGGCCGCTGAGAAAGATCATAGAAGGCTTCTAAAATCCCATTCAAAATGGATAATATATTTTCTTGTCAGAGCATCAGAATATGACCAGTCTGCTTAGAAACAATATTCCTACAACGCGGAAATCGCACTTACGAGTAAGACCTCAGAGTCTAGAACTCTAGACTCTAGAGCTAGGCTTCAAATTACTTGACCACTGAGGCGATAAAGGCCAAGCTAAGGCGTTTTATATTGTAAATTAATTGTGTAAGAAAGTGTTGACGTGTATTTTCCCTCAAGATAAAAACGGTCCAATATCCTTTACTCTAAATGTAGATATCCATATTCAATTTTATCGAAATCGGCTCAGCACCTTGAGCGCGAAAAGATAAAAAGTAAAAACATTTTCGGCTTTCGCATTTATATTATTGGTACGGATGACAAAAGCGTAAAAATACTTTACTTTCACATTGAAGCGTACAATTTATGTGCACTTATCGAAGTCGAAGAGAATTGCTAAATGTACCGTAAACAACGAAGTTTTTGTGAAGTTTTCCAGAATCAAAGTTATTCGATAACTCGATGGTTTACATTTAAAGAACTTATGTAACATTATAAAAATGTTTATTCTTCTCTTAGTGTTATTTTAGCACTGGTTCGAGATTTCATTTTATGCTCAACCTGAATTAAAATGGAATAAATCTTAGTAACAAGCTTTTTTCACAACTGTCGACTAGGTACTTAATTAGCTTATCCACTTTGTAAACTTACTGAAGCTTGGCAAACTTTACTTTTGTATCGAAAGGCTAAGAGAACCTTTTTAAATTAAAATCTTAAACTAGCCAATGCTTGCATTACTTTCAATACATTGTTTGGTAAAAGACCCCTGATCGAACAAGGAAAGAAACTGCATATTGCATAAGTTGCACCGGCCCAAAACGATCCATTGCAAATGGCCACCCATATAAATGGCACAGGAGATTAGACAACCAGAGCCTGTAGCCAAGACATTTTCTTTAGCGCTTCTTTATAGAATCGCCAAAATGTATGGAATTTTCATTAGACGAGTCGAACGACAACGTCATATTATCGAACGCTTATGACAATTCCATGAAAAGCTCTTAGTTAAAAAGCATGGTCCACCCAACCAATTTTTGATTTGATGAACCCACGATTTTCACCACAGGTCTGGATACGTTACAAAGCTTGGAAGGATGGAATACGTCTGAACTCACCAGATCCTATGACAGCAGCAGTTCTGATGGTGATCTGGGTTATATTGTGGTATCGCACCGAGATCTTGTGGTGTATCTCGCGCCAGATCATCTCCATAGGCACGTAGAACTGCAGGCTGTATGTGAACAGGATTGCTAGGGCCATCAAAATCTTGGCGCTTTGGGCGAGTCTGTAAAGAGATACATTATTTATTTAAATTCCTTAAATATCATTTTGGCATCTTTCTACACTAACACACATCTCTACAGGGTGTAACAAAAATAAGTGATAATACTTTAGGGTGTGTACGTGTTTCTTGTAGAGAGCTCACTGTGAAAGTAGAAGCGCTGAAAGACCAACATTTTTTTTCACTTTTGTATGGGGAAACTCGTGACGCTCGGGCCCTTGCCCATACAAAAGTGAGAAAATTTTTTCTTCGATCTTCGATCGAAATCTTGCAGTCGAAAAGTGAACTCTCTACAAGGAACACGTACACACCCTAAAGTATTCACTTATTTTAGTTACACACTGTATAATATTAGTTATGATGTATGTTGTTGATCATCAGATCATCAGATTGAAGACTTGATCAACATTATTATCTTGATCCGAAGTCTTCAATCTTAAAGAGAACGAAGAATTAAGAGAACCCTTTTTATTAGAACTTGATTTAGGTATAATTAGGAGCCTTATAAGCCAACCAAGTGAGTTGGTATCCTTGGTCAAGCTGAAGCACATATTGATTACATCTGTTGTGCATAATATACTGCCTTACTTTAAATACTAGCGCAATTTTTAGCTAAAGGAGTAATAATCAATCAGAGATAAACATCAGTAGGTTTCAATTGAAGAATCATGATAGTGGGATCCGAAGCAAATAAACTTACATTTCCTCCTGCGGTAGGTTCAACGTCACACTGCCTCTCACGCTGTCTCCGTACTTGATGTATCCGAAGAATCCGACCACACCGTACAGTGAGATGACAATCGTCATGGCCACGTTCAGGACCCCTGGACAGCCGAGGAACTGCTGTGGCTTGGCCATCTCGTTCTCAACTGGCATAACCACGCCGATGCCTTCCATCGCGAAGATTACTGTGCTGTACGCGAAAATTTTTAAGTCAGTTGATGAGTACTATAAGGCCGGCCATAGACGGACCGCATCTTGCAGTCGAAACCGACTGCACAATGCGGTCGCCGCACGGCACTGCACTTTTCACACTTGATTCATATCCGCAATACACGGACCCGCTCAAGCAGTTCTTGAGCGGTCAATACAAATTTTAACGCGACCGCTCTAGAGCAGTCGGTCCCGACTGCAACATGCGGTCCGTCTATGACCAGTCCAAGTGTCATTTTCATTAGAAATTACTGTGCTGTAAGATAAATTTTTGCACTTGACACAGATGTCGCCCGTAACTTTGTTAAACGAAAAAAACATTGAAAACTTTAACACCGTTACGCAAATTTCAGGTAACGGAGCTGCGGGCATCATCTAGTTCCTAAAAATTGATTACAACTGAATGTTACACGAAGGATTTGACTAGGCAACTTATTCTAAAGAACCTCTATATAAGCAGGTGCCAAGTCAATTTCTGGATAATTTACCTGATGAAAAGGGGCCACTGAGTTACGCTAGCCACCATCTCCCTTTCAGCAGGGTTCGGCAAATCATTGAAGATGTAATACATGGTGATGCCGAAACATATCACGAGGAAGATATTCGCCAGGGCCGAGAACGGCACCAGCCATTTGAGGTTCCGGATCTGGCAGATCAGCACCAGCGGTAACATAGTAAGAGCGCAGTACGTTTCAACTGAGAGCTTGTAGTCTGGCGCATACTCGTCTAGTACCTGAAACAATTATTATTAAGAAAAATTATAATAAAATGTAGTCTATCTATTCTAGATCTAGGTAATCTCATCATGGGGAAATCTGAAAATAGGTAGATCAAGGAGAACCTATGGTTCTAGCGGGTTTTAAATTCTGAACAAATGAATTTACGGACAACATCTATGTAACAAAGATCCACAAAATCCAATCGTGTCAGAAAAACAGGCGCACAGTTTTTGGTAAACATTAATGAGTTGCGTTAATTAAAACCACTGCTAACCAGGCGATACGACGTGAAAAAGGCATTCGTGCACAAAAACGCGTCTGCGGTTGAGGGAAAACTGAAAATACAATTGTCGATACTGCCTCAGTCGTGATTTTAATGCACATAAAATAGTGCTGGAAACAACTTTCATTATTTTCAACATTTCATAGTATTCATGAAAATTTTTGGCAACATTTCGATACATTTAGTACATTGGATGAACGACTAAAAGCAACAGTTGAAACTCGGCTTTCGTTACTTTAAAAATTGTATTGATGACTTTTTGATGTCCAGAACAAATATTTTTGAGAACTTTTTAAGGTGGTTTTAAGCTGTGTAATATTTTGTTTTTTATTTGTATTTGTGATAATATAACAAAAGTTTTGAAAAACCGATCTAATATCGGCTATCGATAACAATGATTTGTATATACATTATACTTTAAACTAGCTGACCTTTCTCTTGTATCATACTATCTTTTATAAAAAACTTACGCTATCGTCAATACTTTTAAAAGTATTGACGATAACGAAAAAGTTTATTCCTTTTGCTACTTCTCGGGCGAAGAAAGAAAATCCTTAAAATTAGTTTTACAATAATCTGGTAAACATAAAAAATCCAAAAGGGAGTAAGTATATTAGAATTCCCACGCAGTAATCTTAGTATCCTTTAGGAATTTATTCTATTTGCTATTTGGAATTATTCCACGAAAATGTGACCTAAAATTGCGAACGCATTTATTTTACTGTTTATATAAAAGCTCTAAAAGAATATTAGGATTGTATTTTCCCGTGGCCTTTAAATATAAAATTACTATCATAAACAAAACCAATGAATCTTTATTAAATATTCATTATGATATATTTTATTTCATAGCACATTTTTGTTATGCTATTACATTTTCTATGGCGTTGGTAAAAAATATAAGGAAATAAAACAAAAAGGTTCAGCGGTTTGGGCGTGAAGAGGTAACAGACAGACACACTTTATGATAATATTAGTATGGATGTCTCTAGGAAATGAAGCCACTGCTTCTTTTTAACCTCGACCAAAAACAGAGGTGTTATGAGTTTGATGTGTCTGTTGGTCTGTGTTTGGGTACTGACTACTGTACTCGGCGAAACATGGCGGTAGCGGCCATTGACTCCCTGTCAAAAACTTGTCATTTTCTATACACATTAACCGCGATTGACAAAAGTGTCAGATGTTGTCAATCGTGGTTTTGTATGGAAAATGTCAAGTTTTTGACAGGGAGTCAATGACCGCTACCGCCATGTTTCGGCGAGTACAGTATAGATACTACGTGGGAGAGCCATGCTTCGGCACGAATGGGCCGGCTCGACCGGAGAAATACCACGTTCTCACAGAAAACCGGCGTGAAACAGCGCTTGCGCTGTGTTTCGCCGAGTCAGTGAGTTTACCGGAGGCCCAATTCCCTACCCTATTCCCTTCTCTACCCTCCCCTATTCCCTTCCCTTCCCATCCCTACCCTCCCCTAGTACCCTATTCCCTCTTAAAAGGCCGGCAACGCACCTGATACTGCGAGTGTCCATGGGCGACGGAAGTTGCTTTCCATCAGGTGACCCGTTTGCTCGTTTGATCCCTTATTTCATAAAAAAAAAAAATATATCGGTTGTATTACCTCCTTGAAGTTTTCAGCTATGAACACGATGTAGACGCCGAGCGCCGCCAAGTAGGTGCACGTTAGAGCGTAGTCCACGAATTTTCTGGAAAATATAAGATGGTGTAGTGTCGCCACTCGTATTTGGTCTCGGTTTAATGTAGGAGGCATAATATACAATATACATTATGTATAAAGTGTTGTGACTATGCACAAATTGATTGTACTTAAGGCGACGCCTTGATAATTTGGCTGTAGCGATATCGATTTTTCTCAGCAATTACTAAAGCTAAGAAATTAAAGTTTTCAGTATTCATCATATCTTTGTCTTTGAATTACCCATAGCATAACACGATTGGTCAACTTTTGTAACACAGAATAATCAATCAAAAAGACCTCTGTAAAAAAAGGGATTTCTATTTTGCCAACAGAGGAGAGTGATTTAAGCTTCCAAAAGTACATAATTTGGTTCAAGCATACACTTTAATTAGCCCATAGCTTATATGAAAATAATAAATATGTATTTATGGTTTTTAAATTACGCGACAATAACTATTTTGCCGCTTACGCCCTTACCATTTTTTGCTGTTCCATTGCTTGTTTTCTATGAAAGGCGTCGGCCTCTCATAGAAAACAAGCAATCTAAAATATATCCTACACGGTTTTTTACTTTAAAGCGGGGTCACCTTAAACACTGAGCACCTTTATACTGAAATCGCGTATTCTTTCTTCTTTGAACAAGAAGTTGAGTCCAACCAGGTTTGATAGAGGAAATATTTAAGTATTTTACTTGAATGGGGAATATTCCAGTAAAATACTCAAATATTTTCATCGTTCTTCAATCTTTTATCCCCCAATAAAATTAATTCATGATGGTTTTGTGTGTGTAAGGGGCGGCGAAAATAGTCTTTGCCCGGAGCGGCTTAATAGTTGCCGGCCCTGAATATGGTCGAGCCAGCCCATTAATGCCGAAGCACACTTACTTGACGAAGTTCGCCCACGGTCGTAATCTCTTTGGCCCAAACTCGAACGCAGCGCCGCAAGTCTCCGCAAATCCCATTGAGGGCTTTTTCGCATCCACGCAAACTTCTTGTGATGTTCTTACCTAAAAAAATGCATTATTAGTATCTAAACACACTAGGACGAAGTTACGCGGCGTAAATTCCGCATGATTCCGCCTGCAATGTATTTTAAATTACCGATGACACATTATTCCGTCGCGTTCCGTCCGTATTTTTATTTGTATGCGTTTGATATTGCGGACGTAATCATGCGGAATTTACGCCGCGTAACTACGGCCTTGTGTGTTTAGACACTGACGTTACTTTTGGCAAAATAATAGCTCTATATAGTCTATACTCTGTGTGACCTGAACGTACTTTATTATACAATTTTATCCGTAAAACTAAGTTCTAAAATCAGCCACGACTGAATAAGCTGATGATAGTATATTGTGAATTGTGATCAATGACCTTAATTCAATGTCTTACCTGCAACTCCTCTGATGTTGTGAGTGTCGATGTGTGGTACGATAGTTGCTTCCCATCAAGTAAATAAATAAATAAAATAAATAAAATATCTTTTTATTCAAAATGGGTATCATGATACTCTTTTTGAAAGTCGAACGAAGAAACTACGTTGCCTACCACCGGTTCGGGAACTACCCCGCCGAGAAGAACCGGCGTAAGAAACTCGCACGGGGCCATCTTTTACTAAAAGAATGGAAAATTACAATGTTATGACTTACAGCTATGTAACAAAAATAAAAGTAACCTGGAGCCACCATATTCCCAAGGTGTGCTGTCCTCGATGAAATCATTGACTTTATAATACGCTTTAGCACACAAACGTTCTTTAACTGCTTTTTTAAATTTGTTTAAAGGTAGATTTTGAACATTTTCTGGGATTTTATTGTATAGGCGTATACATTGGCCTTTAAAGGATTTGTTTACTTTGGCTAGTCTGAACATTGGTATTGCCAACTTGTTCTTATTTCTAGTATTTACATTATGATTATCACTTTTTTTTTTAAATATTTATGTTCTTTCTAACATATAAGAGATTTTCCAAAATGTATTGAGATGCGACGGTCAGAATTCTTATTTCTTTAAATTTTTGTCTTAGAGATTCAAAAGACGACATGACGACAACAACGACGACACGACGACAGTGATCCATTTGCTCGTTTGCCCCCTAATTTTATATAAAAAAAATACATTTGGCACTGCCGCAATAAAGCTATTGCATAGCATTTTTGTCAACTTATGCAATTTAGTATATTACAAGCACCGTGCCGAAGTCTGGCAACCCCGCGCGCCGCACCGGTCGGAATGGGGGATGCTGGTTATTTTCGTACGGAATCTTGATTCGGTCGCCGCACTGCAAGCTCGCGATAAAAGCTATGCAATAGTTTAAAACTTAAAAGAATGAAAATAATATGCTTACCAGAACATAAACGCAGTGTGTACAGATGAAGCCCAGGACGATTGTGCCGATCCCTCCTAACACTAACCCCGCATTCTTGAACGCCGCCGGCATCGCCAGGATACCGGAACCCAGGGACGACTTGAGAAGGTGTACCAGGGAACCGATTGTACTGAAAGAAGGTAAAGGTATATTGTAGTACAAGAAATTCGTTACAAAAAGTCACGCCGAACACTTTCCGATATTTGTGAATCGCCCTGCAGGGAGCTGATTGTATTAAAGAAAGGTACTTAAAGGTATATTGTAGAACAAGAAATTCGTTACAAGAAGTCACGCCGAACACTTTCCGATGCTTGTGAATCGCCCTGCAGGGAGCTGATTGTAATTAAAAAAAGGTACTTTAAGGTATATTGTAGAGCAAGAAATTTGTTAAAACAAAGAAGTCCCGCCGAACACTTTCCGATATTTGTGAATCGCCCTGCAGGGAGCCGATTGTACTACGAGTAAGATAAAGTAAAGGTAGAGGTTATTAGTTGTGGAGCAAGAAATTAGTTAAAACAAGAAGTCACGCCCAGAGAAGACTTGAGAAGGTGGACCAGGGGGTCGATTGTACTGAAAGAAGGCTGAAAGTAGATTGTAGAGCAAGAAATTCCAGTTAAAACAAAAAGTCCTGGGCCACGGGGACCCTCAACGTGCGTAGCCCTCCCAAGGGCCACCACAAGGGTCTTCAGTCTGTTACTAGATGTTAAACTGTATCAGTGCAAAAACTCATTTATCGCGTTTGAGCCGATTTTTTCCTTATAGACGCCGAAATAAGTCATTTTACGGGACACATCGAAAATCACAACATTTTATCAAATCGGTTCAGCGGTTTGAGCATGGACATACACTTTTGGAATCACAATATTACTACGGGTAAAATTACTATTTTATCAAGCAAATCCGTTATAAGTAGGTAATCTGAAAAACATTAATATTATATTATAATTGTATAATCATTTCATTATAACAATAATAACATCAATATAAATAATTATTTTAATCGCAACTCGCAGCTGAGAATATCTACGACGTAGGTACATAAAATGGCCACATTGACATTTAGCTTGGCGCGGCCTCCTTCACAATAATTTATTTATTATACAATTATGTCACGATAGAGCCTCATTAATCCCGCCATTATTATTAATTAAATTGATAGCAATGTTCTTCCTTATACATTTTCCTCCCTAGTACTCGTAATACAAAGATCCACATAGTTTTTTTAAAGGATCTTGGAATTAATTGCAGATAAAATTCTATTGAGTGAGACATGTTTTGAGTGAGACTTATCACTTATGTGACTCAATGCTTAGATAAACGCCTGTCAAAGATCTTAGAAACTGCACAGTTTCTAATTTATTAGAAAAGCAAGTAATATTGACACATATTCAGTCATTTCATTTAAAAGGAAGTTGTATAAAAATAGCCTTTATTTCATTCATTGAATAACGAGATTCATAACGAAATTAGTTTTTTTTCTTGCCAAAGATACTAAAACATCCTGTGAGAGGTCTTTAAATAGCAATATTGCTGTCTTGTTATTGCTATTTCAAAATAATTTTTGGTCGATGTTTGGACTAGAGCAGCTATACTCAACCTGCGGCCCGCGGGTCGCATGCGACTTGCTTAACTTTTTCAGTGACTCGCGTAAAGTAAAACCATTTTGAAGGGCTATAAAAGGAGTTAAGTCGTCGTGAAAATCGTGAAAATTATTCTACTTTTTAATCGCTAATTTAGAAGAACGTTATTTTTTAACCCTAATTGTTCGCAATACTTAGATCAAAACGTCTTTGTGGCCCGTATAATAAGGTTGAGGACCACTGGACTAGATTTAACTCAATTAATGTTTCATCTTTGTCGTCCATTTGCATTCAAATATTCATTTAAATTTTCTCCTCCGTTTAAACAATTAAGAAACAATTAAGGGCGTTCCCTCCGGAGATTCCGTAATTGACCGTATTTAAAGCCTTATAAACTCATAATCTGAAAGTTATAAAAAAAATACAGTAATAATCTTCAGTATATCAACATTCCTTTCCCCGTTTTAAATTTTCTATGTTTGTTTATTATACTCATGATATCAGCTTCCAAAGTAATGCCAATTTATTAAAATTCAAGCATACATTCAGCATCTCCTTAGCATTTACAAATTACTTTTATTTGAAACTCACGCCAATAGATCGACAATATCATTAACTACATATTCCCCGTTTTAATTTTTTTTTAGGACAATTTTGAACTAAGATAAGTAAAAATAATAGGGCTATGGCGCGATCTCGTCAACGCGGCAAATGTTTGGCCAAGGTCGTTTGCTCGGGGGACGGCCTTAAGTAGGGTTTCGCCCTTCGCCTTTCGGGAGATTTTGATTCACAACAAATCTGTATGAAAGGTACTCGGTACTCCGCAATAAAATGTTTAAGGTTTAGAGTTTTGGAATTAATTTATTAGGTAACTGACATAGTTGTAATTTGTAATAGAACGATTAGAACTAGCCATCGATATACAATGCTATGGAAGAGTAACTGAGTTAAAAAACTACTTCGTAGCGGGAAAATATTACCTATACGGTTTACGCGAAATTCCTTATTTACGCGGGCGGAGATACGCGGAACGTCTACTTTACAATATTCATACTAATATTATAAATGCAAAAGTAAACCTAATATACGGCTCCTGAGGTCCGAAATGAAAAGAGCTATTTTATTTTTTATTTTTTAAAGGCACACGATATAAGACAGAGGCGGGAGAGGCCTAGTGAATCGCTAATCCATAATTATAATTTAATATTATAAATGCAAAAGTGTGGGTGTCTATCTGCTACCTTTTTACGTTCAAACTGCTCAACCGATTTTGATGAAACTTAGTATGCAGATCCTGTGAGTCCCGGGAAAGGAAATTGGGGTAAGGCCGCCAGTAGTCAGCCCCACACCAGTAGTCAGCCTTTTCCAGCTAAAAACCTATAGAAATAGCGTTCTATTGCAAATTAACCAATCAAGTTACTTTTAAAAAAAGCTTGGCCTTCTTATTGGTCAGTTCAGAACGTCACAATGACGCTAAGTGGCTGCAAGAAATGATAATCTGATTCCAATTGGACGTTGTCACTAGTCGAGCCAAGATGCGGCGTGCGCGCCAAAATGTTCTTAGTGGGAAGTGCCCGACAAAAAGGTGAGTTATTGTGATTTCTTAATAACTTTTGTGTCATGTTTTATTAAAATAATATATTGTTATTACATTTTTACATCTAAATCAAATGAGTTATAGAACAGTTTCTTTATAGTTATTTAAATAATGAGGTGGCTGACTACTGGGTATGCGTTTCTTGTACATTATCTAGTGTTCGGCCACCCCCGGCTGAATATTGGTCCTACATAATTCCATATAAAAACCAGCAGTCGACCGCCTAACTAGATACGGTCGAACCACGGCTGAGTACTGGTGAGGTATGTATCCAGTGTTCAGCCATCAGTAACTTACGCTGCTTAATTTATTCATTTCTTTATGAAGCACCTACCTACCAAGTAATTTCTTAGTTTTTTGGCATTGCTTATTTGTTCTAGTCAAGTTTCAGTTCCATAGGTCTCTTTCGAGGCCTATCTAAGGAGAGGCTGACTATTGGTAGCTATTTGGCCGAGAACTGGGTTGTGACGGCTGAGTACTGGGGAAATGTGCCTTATTTTGAAAAATACTTTATTTTCAATACTTATTAAGAAAAATTATCTTATATGTTAATTTAATAACAAAGTTTAATAAATAATTAAGTGAACGAGTATAAAAGGTTTTTGATTAGTTACTATTTTAAACAATTTTCTATCCACATTTAAACTTGCGCTTTCCACTAAAAGGCTGACTGCTGGTGCCCGTACCCTAATATGAATTATGATATCTCATATCTACTTGTTATCTCGGAAAAATTTACGGTTTCCGCAAGACACGGCAGCATTATCTATTTTTAACCTACTTCCAAAAAGGAGGAGGTTATATGTTCGTCTGTTTATATATTTTTTTAGTATAATTTACTTTATTGTTTCTTCTGAATGAATATTCCGATTTCATGTCAAGATCACAAACAAGCATTGTAAGGATCTCGATACCCTTGACATGGAACAAGTATCATCTTGCGCCCTCTCTATTGTATAACTATAATGGTTGAAACTAGGTAACATTTGCATTAAGTAGTAAATTAGTATACTTACTACATAATACAAGACGAAAATGACGGTAACAAGCGCGTTAAAAATTTCTTATAGATGACTTACCTATATAATAAATACAGATTACATCAAAACAAATGAATGATTGGATGAATGGATGAAGGAATGTGTTCACTGTGAAAGTAGCAGCTCTGAAAGAGTAACTTCGATGTTTGTATGAGAAAGGTTCCAACGCCACAATTTTTTTTCAAATTCAAATTCAAATTTTGTTTTGCTTCTGTGAGTTACATACAGGTCTTATGTTTATAAATTTGCCTATACAAAAGTTAAAAAAAACAGCTCTTTAAACGCTGCTACTTTTCCAGTGAACTCTATATTAAGGTCACATAAAGTCTATGTAATAGTAGTCACATATATCTGGAAAAGTGGCAGCGTTTAATGAGTTACTTTTTAAACTTTTGTTAAGGCCTGGCGTTGGAACATTTCTCATAGAAACATTTTACTTAGAAGTCTAAAGAGTTAAGTCATAGAATATATTATTATTAACAAATTTTTACAGGCTTGTTGCCGGCATTTTATATTCCATTTTAAACAAGAAATATAATAATTGGCTCTGAATTTACACGCGCCAAAAATGTAAAAAAAGAATTTCACCAAAGTATTAGATACTGCAATGCAGCCACGATTGGTCAAAGGAATTTCAAATTCAGAATAAAAATGTTATTCTGAGTACGACAAATTTTGTCGAAATAAATTCGCTCACAATTTTTTACAGATGTAAGAGCTTTTGAAAATTACATATTATATATAATATTATTACAGTGCGAGCATTTTCATATAGCTTCTAGAAGAACCTAAAAAGATCAATGACCGCTAGTACCACCTTAAATAATTTTGACTTTTGCAAGTAGCAACTTTAAAAGAAACGACCAAAGGAGATTTTCTATAAGTCTGTTACTTACGAATTAGGGTGTTCCACTTTTCTGTGCTCGAATGGGTTGTAAGCTTTTTCGTTGATGACATCTTTGGAGCCCAAGCTGAGTGTCGACTGAAATCCGGGGTTTGATGCTAGGTTGGCCCTGGAATAGAATAATTTCACTTTAAATATAACACGACCAGGGCCGTAGCTACCGCATGGGGCCTTATTTAATACTTTTTAGTTCATATTATAAAGATGTTGTTATTGTTTTTACCTTTGTTAAAAATAATAATTGCTGTTCCATTGCTTCTTTTCTATGGTAAAGTGAAACAAAGTTCACCGGGTCATCTTGTAAAGTTATAAATCTAAACATACAGCCTAACATAGATCCTGCAAACCTGTTAAGCGTTAACATGTTATTTTTCTCGTTCGTCGTGTTTATGAATATGACATTTAATTAGTCCAAGGTAAAGTCTGAGCTTATCAGGTGGGCCCAACTCGTGGGTCGTGGCAACAACAACAATTTTTGCCACGTGTGTCTTTGAGTATAATTTATACAAAAGCCTCAAATTACCAAGGACATTTAGGGAATATTTCACCACTTCCTGATAAGTTTCGGATAGGCTATCTGACACTTATTGCCAGAGAGTATGTAGTATCTGTCAGTGAAGTTGTGAATAGTCTAACACTTATCAGGAAGTGGTGAAACAGCTTATGAAATATGAATATAATTACTTAACTACGAATAATAAAAACTTACTTAACGACAAATAAACACTTTGGTGACAAACTGTAATAGAACAACAAGTGAGGATGGTCAAAGAAACAGTGAGGTCACTTATAATTGCAATAATAATATTATATTATACACTAGATGACGCCCGCAACTCCCTTGCGCCAAAATTCGCGGGAACCGTACATGTTTCCGGAATAAAAATTATCCTATGTCTTTTCTGGGGATTCAAATTATCTCCATACCACATTTCATCTAAATCGGTTCAGTGGCTTAAGCGTGAAGAGGTAACAGACAGACAGACGCAATTTCGCATTTATATTATTAAATTATGGATTAGCGATTCATTAGGCCTCTCCCGCCTCAGTATTAAATCTTGTGCTTTTAAAAAAGAACAAAAATTAGCTCTTTTCATTTCTGACGTCAGGAGCCGGATATTAGGCGTTGTAAAGATAGTGTAATAGCAGTTTTAAAGTAGTAACTAGCTTATAACTACGCCTTACTAATTACATAAATAAGTGTCTGGCGTGCTTTATGTCTTTAGTGTGGTTTAGTAGAACTTTATTTCGTCTCAGGGCCTGTTTCACCACTTCCTGATAAGTGCCGGATAGGCTATCCACAACTTATCTGACAGATACCCCATACTCTATCCGTTAAGTTAAGTGGTGAACCTATCTGGCACTTATCAAGAAGTGGTTAAACAGCCCAACTAACATTACCGCTGCTAATATAGCTTATTTAGAACCTGAAGTGTTATAAAGGTTGACTTGGAGCTGTAATTATAGTTTGTGGCGACAAAACAGAGTTAGTAATAAAATATAACACTTATAGTGACAAAACGGGTCTATATGAGCGATTATATGAAGGCTAAAGTGGAACTGCAGCGATTATTATCCCTACAGTACAGACAGAGCTTCTGTGTTATAGCTTTGAGCGAATCATACCACTATAAGATCTATATAAGAAATTATCATCTCCTATTAACTCCTTTAGCGCATTTAGTTGCACAAAGGAAGCAATTAATGCTACTACAAGGCTGTTTTTTAACTCTTTTGCAAAACCAAACTCCTAAAGGGATGCAAAACTCCTCTATGTTATTTAGGGCTGTATATTAGAGTTATTTTCCCCTATTAAAACCCTAAATTCGTGAGTCCACCATTTTTTGAGTACAAACTTAATTCACAAAAATAATAAAAAGAAAGTACAAAATGAAAACTTATTACAATGAAGTTATTTACTAGTCTTTGTAGCGTTTTGATGCCTGGGTCACGAAACTTTTAAGACAATAGGTAAAGCTTTACCCCCTATATACGTACGAATCGTAACATCGTGTAGTGCAGATGCGTTCTCGGTTGTATTCTACTGCCGTCATTGAAATCTCAACTTTATACTGCGTGTATTACGACCCAATTTCCCGTGTACGCCAAATATAAAGGCTCGTCAAAGAGTAACAAGAAGTTAGAGGCGCAACAACAAGAATGCTCGGATCACCGAATAATAGTGGCAAGTGTGCTTCGAATCCTGACATCAGAAAGTCAGTAGAGGATCATACCCTGCGTCCAAAACGAAAGCACACCGACGATCTTGCGGAAACTATAATTGATGAAGTCACTTCGAACGTCACAACTATGATGAACGGCTGGAAGAATGAGTTGCAAGATAATTTCACTAAGATGAAAAGTGAATTCGAATCTGTCCTGAAGGCTGATCTTGACAAACTAACAACATCGCTGAGTTCGTCCTTTGCCGAAATCAAAAAAGAAATTAATACTGCTCGTCAAGAATACAAGGAATTTAAAAAATCCGTCCATTCGCTGGAATTGAAGCATCAGGAGATCACGAAAAAAGTTTCAGATTTGGAAGACTCACTACAATTTTATAGTAATCAGCAGGAGACCGCAAATAAGAAAATCGATGCACTCACAGCTGAAAGAAAGGCCATACAATCGCTGGAAGCAAAGATACAATCTCTGTCTAGAGAAAATCAACTCTCACAAAGCGAGCTGAACCAAAACAACCAGAGAGATAGGTTACTCAACCTAGAAATCGTAGGTGTTATAGAACAGAAGTCCGAAAACCTCCTCGATATCATCCTAAGCATCGCTCAGTACTCCGGCGTATCACTACTCCCGCAAGATGTCCTGGAAGTTAACCGTGTCCCCCCAGAACCAAGCAGCCAGGCCGCCCGAGGAACATAATCGTAAAGTTGAAGTCTCGCCTGCTTAAGGATAATATCTCCGGTGCCCGCAAGTCTCCGCTTACGGCAAAAGATCTCGGCTTGACTGACAGTACTTCTAGAATATATATCAATGAACACTTGACATATTTCAATAAACAATTGTTAAAGAAAGCCCGAGATTCTGCGAAACAGCATAGTTTCAAATACGTGTGGACAAAAAACGGAAGGATCTACGTAAGGAAAGAAGACACGAAACCGGCCTTTCAAATCACGCAGGAAAATGATCTTCTCAAAATCCAATAACGTGTTACGGTATTCAACCTTGTACTTTTTTTACTTTCCTATACTTTTTAGTTAACAACTTAATATTTAATTTTTCCTTTCACCTCAATAAGCCTTTAACAATAATCTTAAACTACTACATAACAACATATTATTTTGTAAAATCAACTCTCAGTATATGGTCAAGGTCATTAAACTTTCGCATTTGCGCGTCTATAATTCTTACTTACTCATTGACTCGATGCAAAAAAATATGCATTGCAAATGACTTGTCTTGCACCTTTACAAGATTAACGATACGCTAACAAGGTGCGCGCTTTTTCTCCAGATTGACTTAGCACATTATATGAAAAACAGTCGTCTTATTTCTTTAATCCAATTATACATTACTCATTATGTAATTTCTATACTTATTAATAATAACCCACAACATATTGCAACGTTTAAATTTTATAGCTTCACATACAACTCACTCAATAACATAATTTTAACATACATAATTTATATTTTTATACGCTTTGTTCGCACATTATTAAATTACTTCCACAAGAAACCAAACACTGGTATATTCTACTTAAAATGTTTAAGCCCAAAGAATGCACCCATATTGAGCGCATGCACTTTAACAGCGGGCGGTCTTGTTTACCAGTTTCTGTGCGATAGTCGATCGGTTCAAAACTTTTCGTACTACCGACGTTTCGTCGTCACATTAAAATATCATTATTTATCGATCGGGACTTTTATTCGCTCGGTATACTTAACTACAACGCCTATTTGTACGATATCGGTTCGTGCCTCCAACATATTTTGTACTATCTCATGTATGCGGATGACAAAAAAATCTTTTGCAAGATTAATTCTATCCAGGACTGTTTACAGCTCCAAGCAGGCCTAGACAACTTGTTTAATTATTATACTCGCAACAATATCACTGTTAATCCCACTAAATGCGAATGTATTACATTCACTCGGAAACCAAAGCCCATAACCCATAATTATTACATGAATGGTGTATTAATTCAAAGAAAACGTATCGTTAAGGACCTCGGTGTATATCTGGACGGTAAAATGACTTTTTCGGACCATGTTGAAAACGTAATTTGTAAAGCTTACAAGAATTTGGGCTTTGTTCTCCGGACATGTAAGTCATTCTTAAGCATTTCAGCACTCAAAATCGTTTATTAGTATGTGACATACTTTTAATTATATAGTCATATGTGAGGAGCGTTTTGGAGTACAATAGTCCGATATGGTCCCCCATTACATTATATATAAAAGTCGCCTGGAACGCATTCAGAAAAAAATTATAACTTACCTGACTTACCGCTGTGGTAAAAGATTTGATTCCTATGACTGTGCTGAGTTCGATCTCTTGTCCCTGGAGCAGAGACGTACTGTTTTAGACTTATGTTTACTGTACGATATCGCTAATAGTAAAATAGACTGTCCTGACCTCGTGTCACAACTTACCTTCCGAATGCCCAAATTCCGCACTAGAAACACCCCGCTATTGCACAAACCTGCATCAAACACTAGATATGGACAGAACTCTGTTATCTCACGTATAAGTCGCTCATACACAAAAAGATTTAATACTGTAGACCTATTTGCTTACAATTCTAAAAGGAAATTCAAGAGTGAAGTTATAAAAATATTAAAAAAGGATGATTAAAGAAGAAAAAAAAAATTATATTTGCATAAACATGTTGTGCAAACCTGACATGCGGTACCCTAGTGGTATTTTTGACTGATTCCAAGACTTCGTGTCGTAGGGATAGGGTGCCGCACATGCACACACACATACATACACACTTACATGCGCACAAACACACACACACACACTCACACACACATACACTTTTAATATTACTTATCCAATATCATTTATATTAATTAGGGGACAAAAATATTTTATTAAAACCATTAACCACCATACTGGGAGTTGTTTAGCTTATTATTTTATTTTATATAGTATCCATGTCAAGACTTCATTGTGTCGATAATTACGATGAAGGTGTTTTTTTTTTAAATTGTTTTTATTATTATCATGTTAAATAGCACTACTAATTATTGTCAAACAATGTAATACCTGTTACTGGCCATACTAATTGTTACATGTTTAGTGTTAAGTTCTAATTGTAATACGCTGTTGGTATTGAATAAAGAAAAATAAAAATAAATAAAAATATACATAAATAAAAAATAAATAAAAAAGTAAACATTAAAACAATTTTATCAATAAAAAATGTTTTGCTTTATTTGAAGCGACACTTTTTTACTTAAAATTCCCCCTTCATTATTTGCTTATAATACACAGTCACATTCACAGTAAACTCATCTTTGCAAAGAAAATTCCGCTTCAGCCTTCCACTAACAAGTCAAAATATTATTTCACTACTCAACTCCGCCATTATAAAATCAGTGGTTATAGTGTAAGACGTATATGTGTAACATATACGTAAACACAATAATAAAAAGTTAAAAACATTGATATGTTTTTAACTTTTTATTATTTTTTTCTTTTTAATTACGTTTTTAACTTTTTAATTACGTTACAATTTACCATATTGCCACCATTAAGGTGCTTAAAAAGTTAGTAAGATGCATTATAGATCTACTATAACCCTAAAAGGGTTAATATTCGTAAATTTGCTTCCTTTGTAGCACTCAAAGTGTCTTTAGGTAGCCTGTAAATCTATTATACCGCTTGAAGAGTCACTAGCCACTTAATTACTTCACTTAAAACGCTTTAAGGCTCAGTTATCGCTATTGTACATCCACAATAACTTTATTGTATCTCTAAAATTCATGCTATAGCTCTACTATACCGTCATAGTGGAACATAATGCGATAAGAATTTGTGCCCAATTCAAGGGTACAGTAGAGTTATAGCGAGCTATAACTCCATGTGGTAGCACTTATTTAACACCATTGGATGTGTTTAGCTCTCTTGTAGATCTGTTCTAACTCTTATGTTAGCGCCTAATGTTAGTTGGGAGGCCCTTAGGATTACATAACTTACAGATATTTCTGGATGGATAAACAAGAAAATTACTTACGTTGAATTAAAATTTTCTAATACGATAGTGCCTTTGGTTTCCTTCCCCATGTTGGCTGCTTATTCTGCAACAAAAATACAACAAATACTTTAATTATAAATTAATAGTCTTGTTAAAGTTGGCTTCGCCCATGTTGAAAGGAATTAGATCCCTTTTTACCCCCTAAGAGTGGAATTTAAAAATTCAACAAATAAGAAATGTTATTAATTCATATTTCTATAACATAATATTTAAATAAACTATTTTGGATCATGTTCACAAGTACTATCAACTTTAACTTTGCGCGAAGTAAATTTTGAGGCTCATATCTCTAGAAGTTGGTAAATGAATTTGGTAAGTAAGTATGTTTCTCATTACTCAGTAAATATGAAATGTTACAGTTTATTTGATAAACATTTTAGTAGGTATTTACAGTACTAGCAGTGGTTTCACATGGTTGTCATATAATTGTCCATCTCTTTAGCTAGCTACTACGGAAAGAAAGACTCACAGCCCAACGGAAATACAAATCTACAGAAAAAAAACTAATGAAATACGCGAATGAGAATAAAAAAATACGGCCCAATTCGGAAACCTCTTCTATTTGGAAGTCGGTAAAGATCTGGGGACACGGTCCCCGCCGAGACGAGCCAAGCGAAGCACAACCCAAGCAGCAACCAAGCGTAATGAACATCTAAAAAGCAGCCAATATAGCACTTAACGCTGTTTTAGAGCTGTATAAGAGCGTTTAAGAGATATTGTAGTGTTATAATGTCGGTTTAGGAGTAATTATTCAGCTCTAGCTGTATTAAGTCTGTATTAAGAAGTCAAAGTACGCTTAAAGTTCTAAATCAGTGTATCTGTCATGTACAGCTTTAAGTTTCCTGTAACGCTTTGATCCGAATTTTAGTATTAAAGCTGTACAATAGCTGTATTATGCATACCGTCACTTACTTAATACAGCTTAGAGCTGTATTATGGTGGTCCTCAAATCTTATTGCTGTATTATGGAGTAGCCAAACTCTCTTCTACAGCTTCTTTTTATGGTGTAATTTTAATCGGCCAAGTACGAGACGGACTCGCGCACGAAGGGTACCGTACGGTTATAGAGGAAAAATAGGCGAAAATTTGTGTTTTTGTATGGGAGCCCCCCTAAAATATTTATATTATTTTAATTTTACTATCAATTATTAGATTACAGATAAAATAAAGAATATTATGAAAATTTTAAGTACCTAGCTGTTGCCATTATTTATTACGAGCCAAAAAGGTCAAAAAAATTATGTTTGTTGTATGGGAGCCCCCCTTAAATATTAATTTTATTTTGTTTTTAGTATTTGTTATTATAGCGGCAACAGAAATACATAATCTGTGAAAATTTCAAAAGTCTAGCTATAGTAGTTATTGAGTTACAGCCTGGAGACAGACAGACAGACAGACAAACGGACGGACAGACCGACAGATAGACGGACAGACATCGAAGTCTTAGTAATAGGGTCCCGTTTATGCCCTTTGGGTACGGAACCCTAAAAAAAATGAAACAAATATTTTTGCAATAAACTTTTGCATATCGATGACGTTTGTTGAAACATATTAGACATAAAAAGGTTTATTTTTTTAATGAAGCTTCAAGTAGCTCATCAAAGGTTTATTCCTTTTTATTAGACATAAAAAGGAATAAACCTTTGATGAGCTACTTGAAGCTTCATTAAAAAAAGTAGCTTCAAGTAGCTCAATATTAAGTATGTCTTCTGGTGATATATTCAAGTCTTCCATCTCAATATCTAAATTGGGTAAATCCATGGTTCGTCACCAAAAACCAGGAAAATTCGCAACGACACAACGGTGACTGAAGGGTGCGGTGCCCGGAGTTGTGACCGTAGCGGCGCAGTAATAACGATTGCGTACTTTTCCGCACTACAGCGCCGCGTAGGTCACATGTGACCTCAAGGGTTTTTTTTATATCTCAGGAACCCTGCACTCTATCGAACCCTAAATGATATCATAGTTTAAGTCTTGATCTAATACATCTATTTCGACAAAATTTTTTTTTGTAATTTTTCTCGTTTGTACTACCGGCAGAGAACGTGTTAAATAATATTATGTAATACGAGACTTTCACCAATTTTGACATGAAAGTTTACACGGGATAGACAGCTGTGGCGGCCTTATTGAAAAAAAAAGCGCATCTGTGGGGCTACTTCTGGATGTTCACGCGTGACGCGTTAAAATGACGATAACTTTAAAATTCCTTATGGGGGATGCATAATATTATAACTATGTCATTAGAATCTGTATGAATTAAGCTAAGATAATAAAAATAAATTAATCCAATTTTGCTATGTTAAGTTTTATTAATTTTAATTTGAAATCGGAATTACAAAAAAAAAAAAACAGTTTTTTGTCCTTTTAATAAAAAAATGAAAAATTAATATTTTTATAAAATTTACATAAATATACGTTATTTAACATTCATCAATAAGAAAAACACACTTCTCCGTACATTTTTTTCAACCCACAAGCTTTACAAAAAAACAAAAATCGTCAAAAAAAAAAATTTAAGACAAGGGCCAAGTTTAAAACTTCTAGCAATCGTCGCAAGTGTGTTTTAGAGCCATTAGATGTGACTATAGCCTGTATTTGTTATATTAAGTACACTTTGTGCAAGTTAGAGCGGTAAAGATATAGTTTACGATATACTGTGGTTAAAATAAAACACGAAGGTGATAATCGGACTCCAGGTGTCAAGGTCAACAGATGCGCGCATTTTTGACATCGAGCTCCTAGAGCGTGGTCAACAGTTGAAGGGTTATAGACATTAACTAAAAACCTCTTAATAAATAATAATAATAAAAAAACACTAAAATACTGCCTAGCAAGTAGCAACTTACAAAAAGGACTGAAATTCCACCAAAAACATTTCATGTAAAATGTTACCTCGACGACCGCAAAAGGTTTACCCTGTGAAAAAGACATCAGATCTAATGTAGAGCCAAGCTTCTGAATCTACGCGGCCTAACTTTATCGATCCTAACTCCAACAAATTCTACATAACAGTAAGTATGTATGGCTTGGCTGTTTCGCTACTTGCTACAGAAATATTCACCTCACCTCCACGACGGTAGCGAAACAGCGAAGCCATACATACTTACTGATATGTAGAATTTGTTGGATTTAGGATCGATAGAGTTAGGCCGCGTAGATTCAGAAGCTTGGCTCTACATTAGATCTGACGTCTTTTTCACAGGGCAAACCTTTTGCGGTCGTCGAGGTAACATTTTACATGATATGTTTTTGGTGGGATAGACATATTCAAAATATTAGTATGGATAATGTTAAGTTTAGCGTTACAATGTTATTATGACACCTGGCCTAGTAAGTATGTTTGTGATGGTGACTGTGAGTGAATTAGATATTCCGAACCCGCTACTGCAGCTCAATGAATGAGGTCAAAGACCATGAAAACTCACCAGTCGTTGGCATAGAATATTAATGATATTCAAGCAATGAGTTTTACAAGAATTTTTCTTCAGTGGATTCTTTGTACAACCGTACCGCAGCGTAAAAGTATAAGGGTGGGTTGCACCAGAGGCGTGGTTAAAGTTAAAGTTATGGTCAAAGTTATGGTTATAGTTCAGGCTAACTTAACTTCAACCTTAACTTTGACCACGGAATTTGACAGATGTCTGTTGCGTTTATTTTTTTGTTAAAGCTATAGTTACAGTATATTATGAATTATCCATAAAAATCGACAGGGAAAATATTTGTTATAACAACTGATCCATTGTAAATTGTCACGAAAAAATTTCGATATAAGTAAGTTTGAGCGGTTACGGTTATCGTTAAATATGGCGTCCTTATAACCAAAGATTTGAGATTGTGGCCTGTAGTTATAGTTAAAGTTGTAGTTAAAGTTACAGTTATAGTTAAAGTAAGTTTGTGCAACCCACCCTAAGACGTCAAAATAATTATCTTCACACCAAAAGTCCCTTCAACGTCATAATGAAGTGTACCTACAGACTACACACGGATATTATATTGTAGACACCTTGTAGTATGTAACATTTTTGGTTCTATACAGGGTGTCAGAAAGAGTTCGCTTTGAAAGCAGCAGCGCTGTGAGAGAACCATTTTTTTGTGATATGTATCTGCAAGCATGCCAGCGTCATAAATTTTCCCATACAAAAGTTTTAAAAAGTTGCTAAAAAGCACTGCTACTGTCAATACACAACCTAAATTATTGTCGCTTAGTTCTGATACACCGGTTATAATATTTAACTCTGAAAAATCATAAAAGTAATATTATATTGTGACAGAATATTTTACGTGCGCCAATCGCTTTACAATTCTTGCACGTGTCTGAGATTAATAAAGATTTCAAGTAATGAAAGATACACAACGAGCGAATCGATTTGTACAAGTGAAGTATAAATATTTGCCGTTCGAGTTAACAGCCTTTCAGAAGAACTTACCATCAAAGAAATTGATTTATAGGTAGTTGAGAGGCCTGCGTCATTTTGTCGGATTATGTCAATTCAAGATTAGGGCCAACCCACACGTACCACAAATCACACCACAACCACACCACGTGGTCGGGCGTATATTTCGTATTGTAAATGAACTGGACCATTCACTTGTACCACATTTTGCAGTCGTTGTCGACCACTTGTGTGATAACGATCACACCGTAACCACATCGCAACCACGGCCGACCACATCGCAACTACAACGTTGCGTCGATGCAACGACAGTGCGCGCACACCGCCCGCGCTCTTCCCCCCTTCCGTTTCATTGACTTTCGCACACATCGCAACAACCACATCGCAATCCAGCGACCACATCGCAACCACTGGTCACAACGCAACCACGACGGCATTTTGTCGGTACCACAACGCAACCACAAGCTGCAGCGACTTTATTCACACGTAATCACTGCTCGACGACGTTTTGTAGTTTCGATGTCGTGTGGTTGTGGTACGTTTGGGTTGGCCCTTAGTGGTGATCTGTTGGCATAATAGGTTTGACATAATATCGCGACCAACTTACATAATCCGCCATCTGCCTATGTACCAAGTTCTGTGATTGTACATAATAACAATAATAATCTTTATGTAGTACCCACAAATAGGAAAAATTGCAAATTAGCACGTATTTTTTTCTATCAAGGTATATATTATACTAGTTACCATAAATGTATAGCAATGTTTCCAAGATTGATTCCAAGGTAGTTGACAGACCAACGTCATTTAGTTGGATCATGTCAATTCAATGCGATCCGGCTGGGTTTGACGTAACGCGACCAAACTACGTCTGCTTAGAAATCAACTACTCTTATAGTAAATCCCTGGTCTTCCACTAATATTTCAAGACTAAAATCACCCAAATCGGTTCAGCCGTTCTCGAGTTCTAGCGAGACTAACAAAATTTTAAATATTTTTGTATACATTTTTTAAAACACAAATTACCCAAAAAAATAATTAATAAAAATAACTCCCAAAAGAAAATAAATTACAATGTCAACAACCGGTTGATTACCCTCACATTTCGTGATGTCACTCGTTCCGGAGCTAGACGCCCAAGGCTGTGCATTTTGCAATAAATAACAGCCGTATTGCACGTACTGATTTACTACTATTGCTAGTAAGTTTATTTACTTTTAAGTGGATAAACATAGTCGTACTAGATATTACTATAGGATACTTAAAATTAAGTGTTTGCTCGCATCGTTGTGCGAAGTAATTTGCGGCGGGAACCCTACATCCATACTAATATTATAAATGCGTAAGTGTGTCTGTCTGCTTGTTAACCGCTGAACTAATTTAGCTGGGTATGGAGATAATTTTTATCCCAGAAAAATGTACGGTTCCCGCCCCATAAACGTATTTTGGCGTAACGGAGTTTCTATATAAATAGCTAGTTTTCGATAAAAATAGCTTTAAGTGTGCTCTACCTTATATTTATCATGTTAGTTTTTATCAAAATCGATCTAGTCGTTTTATTTAGAATGAATAAACCTCTTACATCATCCGTATAAATTATATTACTAGTGTAGGTGGAAGTGAATGAACTCCAAAAGTACTACACCGGTTTTGGTAAAATAAAATCGCTGGAAAGAAAGTTAGGGTACCTATATAGATGTTAGTGAACCAGTTTGCTTCGAATATACAGAGTGTATTACAAACAATTAAATAGTGCTAATACTTTAGGGTGTGTATGTGTCCCTTATGTAAAGTTTATTTGAAAAGCAGCGCTGAAAGAACAATTATTTTTTGTATGGGCAAGCGCTCCCGTCTCATGAATTTGCCCATACAAAAATTAAATACAGAGTAACTCTTTCAGCGCTGCTACTTTCACAGTGTATTCTATGCAGGGGACTTATAGATACCCTAAAGTACACTCAATTTGTTTCGTTACACCCTGTACGTATATTGTATAATACAACACATATATTTTAAGAGTCAGTCCCAAAAACTTATACAGTGCTAAATGTATTTGGTATTTCTCAGAAAAAACGTTGCTCCATTTCATAATTTATGCTAATGTAAAATTTGATTGACAAAAAATTCCAACACGTTGTAAGTTTTTTTAGAATTAAGGTAGGGCTGCTACGTATCACGAAAACATAATATTTTCCCACCTTAATTTTTTGGGAATTATTTTTCTTAATCCTGAAATTCATGATCATGATTTCCGAAATTTGAGAAATTATCATACAAGTAGAAATTTGACAAAATAACAGGTTTCCTTTCTCAATCTGCCATTGTTTATTCTTCCGTAGAAACAAACATATCTTGTTGTTATGCTAAAATAAATTTACAAGATAATATTATGGTAATGTCACGCTACGGCGTACACGATGTACCATCACAAAAATTTATTCATAGGCAGATGGATCTATGTTATTTGGTCAAGTTATATTAAGTCAATTTTAGTCGTGTTCTGTCAAACTATGACACAATCCGACCAAACTGCATACGTAGGTCAAATAGCACTATATTATATTGTTTTTAGCTACTATATAGTATTGAAAGTGGACTGTTAAATGTGTGCCGAGATATTTAACACAGTCTTGCTAATGATAGAAAGTTGTAGGAAGCTTGAAGTGAGCCCTTAGATAATTAGACAGGTAATGAGCGAAAGAGCTCTCTGTCATTCCTCAGATTCTCTGGATTTTTATACAATATACATTTGTAGCAAACTCTTTAAGTCCTGGAAAAGTCATCTTTACTTCTCCTTGTATGACCTTTTCTGCCTTTCAAAGAATACTTATACCAAAATTTATTATTTATAATACATAATACTTAATAATAATATTAATTTGAAATATCGGCGCAACAGACTTGCCATTGTTATTCAATATAATATTTTAATATTATGATTTGTTGCGTAAAAATGAACAACTTTTACGTAAAAAAAGTGTTCTATAAAAGAACCCATTTTCGTTTTTTTTATTATTTATTTTTTATTGGTTAACAGTGTGATAAACTCTGAATTAAGTTTGTTTACATTAGTGTCAGTGGACAGATGTTGGGCAAAAACGAACCAATAAGGAGATCGTGTCGCAGGCAACCTTGATGTTTGGCAACAAAAAAATTCTGGTTTCGCAGGTTCTTAACCGATGACTAAATATTTTTATACAGCACAAGACTTAGTTTAAGGCACATGATTTTGAATATTATGACTATGATAACCTGCGCAAGACAATATGAATTGCAGAGGCGGGAGAATTTTTTAATGAGTGCGAGGTGTAAATTTATTGCCGATGCTATCGAATAGAAAAAATAATTAATTAATTTATATTTTGTAAAGTAATTACTATACAAAACAAAACGAAACAAAAAGTGGTGGTTTCTTTTACGTCTATAGTAATGTACTAAGAATAATATAAGACATAACTGGCATGTACTATCGAGGAAATTGATTCCTAGGCAGTTGACAAACCTACGTCATTTAGTCGGATCATATTAATTCAATGTTAATTGTGATCTGTCGGCTGGGTTTGACGTAACGCGACCAAACTACACCTAGGTCTCCCATCTGCCTAGGAATCATGACTTCTCTGATAGTACCTCGAAAAGTAGACGTGATGGATACGACATAACATTTAATCTGTGCCTAATTCCCTATTCATCCCAGCTCACTGTTAAGAGGGTACCAAAATCGTGTAATCGCAGTGTAATCTATTTCATCAGTCATCAGATCACTCATCAGTCATCACAAATTTCGCACAATATTATGTCAAAAGATAAAAATATAAAACACCAATGTTGACACTTGACAGTCTTCTGTTAAAATTTGTCTGAAATGTCAAATATGTAAATTGGCAAAAAGTGAGAAAGTAAATTGACTCTAGCAATACCGGGGTAATTGGAATAAAACATTTTGACCCTTTTTTTCCTTATAGCGTCTGATTCTGTGTGTGAAACATGCAAATATATTTTATCCAATAATCAACGATGTTTTTTGAAAATCTGCCGTCAAAATTTGCCATCAAAATCAAAATCAAAATATAAATTTCCAAATAGGTCAACATAGTTAACACTTTTAGAACGTCGAGTCTACATGATGCCTACCACCGGTAGATTCTGGTTTACACGTATTAAGTAGATAAGTAGTTAACTAAATTTTAACTTAATTTTAAGTTACTTATTGCATGTAAACACAAAATTTTGTAGCAAGTAGCAAGTTAAAATTTAGTTAAGTACTAAACAAGGAAATTAGAATTTTGGCTATTTTCTGTTAAGTTGGCAGGAGGAGCTTGTCACTTGACACATTTCGGGCAGGCACTTCAAATTTAGTTAAAATTTAGTTACTACTTATCTACTTAATACGTGTAAACCAGCCATAAGGGAGATCGCAGACGGCACACTTTTTGTGTGATCGAGTCTGCGGCGCACATACATTCTGCATGGCGCGCCTTTAAATATATTATATAATTTTTTAATGTCGCTATTATAATCTACACTAATATTATAAATGCGAAAGTATGTCTGTCTGTCTGTCTCCTCTATTGACGCCCGAAACCCTGAATCGATGTAGCTGAGTATGGGGATACTTTGAGCCCTAGGAAAAGGACATGGGATACTTTTGATCCCGGAGAAATGGACGGTTCCTGGGCGATAAACGAAATTTGGTGCGACGGAGTTGCGTTCGTCATCTAGTTTGCTTATAAGTTACAAAGAATAATTATTATTTTGCGTTTATGTTTTTCCAAGACAATATGCCGGAATCAACACAGATAGCATCAAATCTGTCTATTCTTTGTGTTGTGCTTGCGTAATATCACGACTTAAGGCTGCTCTTTCGAAAAAAGCGTGCAGATGAAACAACTTTTCATCGGCATTAACAGAGAAATTATATCTGAAAAAAAAAATTTGTAATCTACATGATATGATACGTAATTTGGTTTTGCTATATTTTTTCTATCGGTATCACATAATAAAGAAATAAAAAACCAGATCACCTCCAAATCGTTGAATGAAACCAATTTACTCCTTCATTATTTATCAAAAGAATATATAAAAAATATCTACTGCTTTGCAATACATAAGTTAATAATTTGGTTTTTTTACTTTTTTGAAATATGTATTATATTAAGCCTTAAAAAGGTTTTTTCTCCTATTTCGCCCTATCATGGACGCGGCGAGCGTCGTAACCGCCACCGTACAAGGCGCGCTGTTATGAATGTTATTTTAATGTCATTTACGTCGATATTCGCACTGACAGACAATCGACCTGCTAATTTAGAGAGAGAGAGCCCTTAACAGGGTTGTACTGAACAAGTTTTTAATGCTTGTGCTTAATGATATTGTCGATCTATTGGCGTGTGTTTCAAATAAAAGTAATTTGTAAATCCTAAGGAGATGCTGAATGTATGCTTGAATTTTAATAAATTGGCTTTACTTTGGAAGCTGATATCATGAGTATAATAAACGAAAATAGAAAATTTAAAAAGTGAAAAGGAATGTTGAAATACTGAAGATTATTGCTGTATTTTTATTATAACTCTTTAGCTTTCAAATTATGAGTTTATAAAGCTCTAAATACGGTAAATTACGGATTCTTCGTTGGGAAGGTCCTTAACGAAGAGTATTTTAAGCCATGGGTACAAAAGATACAGTAATTCATACTAATAATATTATAAATGCAAAACAGTGTATGTCTGTCTGTTACCTCTTTACGCCCAAACCGCTGAATCGATTTTGCTGAAATTTGGAATGGAGATACCTACCTTGAGTCCCGGGAAAGGACATAGGATACTTTTTATCCCGGAAAAATGTACGGTTCCCGCGCGATAAACTAATTTTGGCGCAACGGAGTTGCGGGCGTCATCTAGTAAAAATATTTTTATTTCATGGAAATATTTAATGAGCTTTTATAAAAATAAAAAATAAAATATTGTTTTTGTTTAAATAATGGTTTACTTGAAAGAGGCAGCCCTAGGGAAACGACATTGAAGATCTGACATGCGGTACTAGTGGCCTAGTGAGTAGTGGGTAGAGGTATAGAGGAGCCATTTGGTAGTAAGGTAGTATAAACATTATTGTTTGCAGGTATGTATGATATATATGAAGATTATTTCAAAATAGGACCAATATTATTATAAATTATTATTTACTAGATGTAAGTATATAATAAAGGTTGTAATTTAATATAAATTTACTCGTATACTATATACCATTTTCAGCAGTAGGCTGTAGGACGTAGGTAGGTATAATTATAAAATATGTGTGGCGGAAAAAAAATTGTAATATGACAAAAAGTTTTGTAATGTTTTAAGGACAAATAATATAGCGTTAAAATAAACTTAACGATTTTTAAGGAAAAAAGTGTTCTTATTTTCCTATTTTATATTAATAGATTTTTGTATTTTAATTATGAATGACAAATATGTTTTACATAAAGACGTTTGTATTATAGTTGAGTGTGGCAAAGCGCGCCACGATTTGAGACTTCTAATCAGCAGTAGATAAAGAATTGTTATAGCTACCTTATACTTAACTTACTAGATGACGCCTGCAACTCGTTTATCGCGCGGGAACCGTACATTTTCCCAGGATAAAAAGTATCCTATGTCCTCGAATTATCCCGGGACCCAAATTATCTTCATGCCAAATTTCAGCAAAATCGGTTCAGAGCTTGGGCGTGAAGAGGTAACAGACAGACAGACACACTTTCGCATTTATAATATTAGTATGGATAATGAATATATCGCACACTTACCGGTATGGTGCGCTTTGCCACACTCACTATATTCATTTTTTTAATGTAGGAAACTAAATCTTTATCTCTACTGTCGTCCCTATTTTATGTAGGAAACAAAATCTCTACTGTCGTCCTTCTGTTACATGCTCTATGGTTCAGGCTTTCAACACGTTCCCACGGCTACAGGTGCTCTTTGTAATTGTACCTAACAGCTCATGCTCACATGCTACCTCGAATACAGCTGAATTCAGCTAAAAAAACTGAATTAATTCATCAAGCCCCAAGCGGCCACATCCGGCCGCGATAACAATGAAAAAGCTAATGTGTCTCGTTTTGCCACGATTGATGGGTTAAGTTCAATTTCAATTTTGGTTCCCGTTTCTGTCACATGAACTTTAAAGTCTTTGTTTCATTAGCCAAATTAAATTATTGTTTTCCACAAACACACTCTAACAAAAATGGAACGGTTTCTGTTAAAAATTAAAATACTTAAACCTTTGAAACAAACTAAACGCTGAGAGTTGTGGTTTTAAATGATGAAAATACTGTTTTATGCTTTCAGGTAAAAAGCCCGCTACTTCTTTGCGCCAAAATTCATTTATCGCGCGGGAACCGTAAATTTTTTCCGGGACAAAAAATATCTTTTGTCCTATCCCGGGACTCACAGTATCTCCATACCAAATTGAAGCAAAATCGGTTCAGCGGCTTGGGCATGAAGATCTAACAGACAGACAAACAGACACACTTTAAAAGTAAACTACACTAGTAAAGTATGGATAGGATTGTTTAGTACCTTCGAGTTACATAATAACTATTTAGTAATGTATGGCACAACTAGCAATCTGCTTAACAAACTATTACTATTATTCGGAATGAAACTATGTATTCATTTTAAGTGTACAAGCATTTGCGATTTACATAAGTAGTAAATTGGGTGATTATGCTGATGGCGAATATTAGATGTAATTGTGGGAAGTTTTGGATGTGTGAAAATGGTTTTTCGTCAGAACATTTAAATTAGTTTGTAATGCCTGCCTAATATAACTACGAGTATGTTATTTTAGTGTATGTGTGCTTAGTAACTATACTGTCTCTACCTAGAGAATAATATATTGAATGTAAATTTTGATCACGAAAAGTTTTCTGGTTCTGTTCTCTCTACAAAATAAGCTAGAAGTACTAAATGACGCACGCAACTCCGTTTATCGCGCGGGAACCGTATATTTTTCCGGGAAAATAGTATCTTATGGCCTTTCCCGGGACTCAAAGTATCTCCTTAAGTCTATACCAAATTTCACGAAAATCTGTGCTGTGGTTTGGGCGTGAAGAGGTCTCAGGCAGACAGACAAACTTTCGCATTTATAATATTAAGTAAGTATAGATAAACGTTTCAGTCTTAGGCCGGTTTAAATAGTCAGTACTCAAGATGCATAGCTCGGTCTCAAGACGCAGTTCGGCTCAGTGATTTTTCAAAATTTTTATTTTATTTTATATTGTTTATTTATTTATATCAGGCTACATAGGCCCATACAATATATACCTTAATGACTAACATACATATAAATTATATTATACACTTAATAACTACACTTTGTCATTTAGTTATCGGCGACGTGACGCGCGCTTCATTCCGGAGTCTCTTCCGGAACCTTCGGTAGACAACATCAGTCGGCCAGAATTCCTCCGCTTCAAAGGTCGACAGAAGATGCGTCGGTACTCTCACCACAAAGGAACTGAAGTTGACCTTGTGGCAAGACTGCAGACGTTCGACTCTCAAGTGGAGGATGTCTTCTTACTGATGTAGTCCACGAATTTTGACAGCCAACCAATCGCAGAGCCTGAACCGTGTCTTGAGACCGAGATGCATCTTGAGTACTGACTAGCTATTTATACCGGCCTTAGACTCGATTTAAATGCTTTCGCGCGAACGAGCGGTTTGGCCGCTATACCGCGAAATTGCAAACAATATTGTTTGTAAATATTTATATAAATAGCGCGTGGTCCCGGCTTTATTTACATCTATACATATAATAAATCTGTAGAAATGTCAATTCTGTACATTAAAGATATTCAAAAAATAATAAGCGGAGGGTGTCACAATATCGCTATAGAAGCCGAAAAGTTAGTTAGTTTTTTTGTCTGTCTGTCTGTCTGTCTGTCTGTATGTTTGTTCCAGCATCACACGAAAACTACTGATCCGATTTGAATGCGGTTTTCGCAGATATGTTTGTCTTCTTCCAATTTAACATCTGGTGCATAAAAAAATTCTCCCCACCCCTCTAAAGGGACGAAAGAGGGGGTCAGATTTTGTATAAGACTTTTGCTTTAACACGAAAACTTCTGATCCGATTTGAATGCGGTTTTCACAGATATATTTGTCTTCTTCCAACTTAATATCTGGTGTATAAAATTTTTCCCCCCACCCCTCTAAAGGGACGAAAGAGGGGGTCAGATTTTGTATAAGACTTTAGCTTTAACACGAAAACTACTGATCCGATTTGCATACGGTTTTCGCAGATATATTTGCCTCCTTCCAACTCAACATCTG
The DNA here is from genome assembly GCA_963422495.1 of Polyommatus iphigenia. Lineage (NCBI taxonomy): Eukaryota > Metazoa > Arthropoda > Insecta > Lepidoptera > Lycaenidae > Polyommatus > Polyommatus iphigenia. The sequence goes on from OY730189.1 coordinate 1,830,929, forward strand.
GTGTATAAAATTCCCCCCCCCACCCCACCCCTCTAAGGGGACCAAAGAGGGGGTCAGATTTTGTATCAAACTTTTTTCTTTAATGGACTTACTTCATATTATTAACTGTTTTTCCAACTTAACATCTGGTGTATAAAATTTTTATTTAGGGGACAAAAGAGGGGGTAAGATTTTGTGTCAACTGATGAAGTAGAAATACTTTAAATGGCAAAACAACGTTTGCCGGGACAGCTAGTACTTCATACTTCATTGACGACCTCTGTGGCTCAGTTGGTGGGCTGTTGGTAGCTCAAGCCGGGGGTCGCGGGCTCGAATCTCGCCGACGGAACAAAAAGTTTTCAAAAGTTGTATATAATAAAATCTTAAATAATATATGTATAGTATAAAGTATTTCCGTTGTCTGGTACCTGTAACATAAGTACTTCAGGTACTGACCACGGGGCCAGACTGACGTGGTGTGAAGCGTCCATAGATATCCATAGATAGATAGGTAGAGCTTGTCTAACTTAAAATGACGCGCCCCTCCCTCGTATTCACAGTACAAAAATGTTTCATTTATATCAACTTTGAAGTGGTGGGGCGCGTCATTTCAAATTAGACAAGCTCTACAATAATTGCTTGCGATCTCGCAGTATAGCCGCCAAACCGCACGTTTGGGCAGACGTATATAAATCGAGTCTAAAGGCGTCTTAAATGTCTTTGGTAAATGATTAAACTTGGGAGGAAGCAGCCTTATATTAAGCAGCGTTTGAGTACGCGATTGTTTTGTAAGGGTCTTTCCACACGACGTATTTTTTGCGAACTGACGACGCGCGTTTCTGATGCGCTCGCCTTCTGCGCGTTTTTATTGCGTTTTAGCAGATACAAAGTTTAAAACGTGTCGGCTTCCTTCCGTTTGCTGAGCGTTCAACTTGCGTTTGTTTCGATTCAAACGAGCGTAAAAAAACGTCATGTGGAAGGGCCCTTAGAGTCGTTAGCTTCATTAGTATAGTCTACGGTCCAAACAAAATTTCATATTTAGTGACAATTTCTATGAAACTTACTATGGAGCGTCTTGGATCATAGCTTTTAACGTTCCAGTTGTAACCAAGTTACAGACAAAGGTTCTGCGCGCATTGTTGATAATTGCAACATTTAAACACCGCTTACACTTTCCGTCCTGCAGGAAAAAGCTGATCCAGTAGAAGAATAATTATGACATACTAGTTCTTGTATTTTTGGATTAGCTTTTGCATTTACATGTTACTGATTTACGCTTAAATGTGACTGATGTCCTGGCCACTCTATATCTATGTCTTTCAAAAAAATCCAATCGGAACATACGGGACCTGAAAGGGCTAGTCGTAAGTTTTTAGTTTTATTATAAGCCTGTAAAAACAGTAAATGAAACATTAATTCAAAAATGTATTTTGATAATTAAATAATTATTATTATTATGTTTCGACTTTCGACAGTTAGCCCTGCACATCGGATGTGTGTAACAGACCCTTATGATCTAGCGTGTGATCCGAGGCCATGTCATTGTTGTGTATCCGCCATTCACTTCGTCTTACTATAGCCATCACACCAATAATAAGCTTTATTGTATAAATAATAAGGTGCAGAGTTACACTGGATTATGAACTGTATTGGCTAATTAATGTACTCTAAAGTCCTAATTACTTCGTAAAGGTTTGGTTCTCAATATTTTAATAAATCATTGACTGAGTGGTGAGTAACGTATCACCATGTTGTTGACGTAAATCGAAAATCATCATCAATCAATTAATAAAATACTTCCCAATGTTTTTTCTTTTGCGAGAAATGATTGAGATAATGTAGAGCAGATGATCCCAAACATTTTTGTTTTATATACCACTAGATGGTGCCCGCAATTCGTATATCGCTCGGGAACGGTACATTTTTCCAAGATAAAAGGTATTCTATGTCTTTTTCGGGTATTCAATGTATCTCTTTATCAAATTTCAGCAAAATCAGTTCAGCGGTTAGGGCATGAAGAGTTAGCAGACAGACAGACAGACAGTTAGTTACACTTTAACATTTATAATAAGTCTAAACTAATATAGATAAAAATATTTTGATTGAATAGCGGTAACAATTTCACGTGTGACAGAGTGATTAAAATTTGATAAGCATCCCAAGACTAGGTCAGTTAAAATGTTATATTTTTCTAACTGAGTGACTAAAATAAAATCCCTGTGTATCAATAAAATAAATGAAACAATTGGTGTTAGGATTGCATGGGAACAACTACTAAATCACACATGATACGTAGTAAAACTAGTTAATTAATAATAATAATTAAAATAATTACAAATTATTGCATTGTCTTTTTGCAAAGTTTAATAATTAGACTACTGGACACAGTTATACTGGTATGACAATCGTGTTCAAAGGTTCCGTTACAGAACTACATTACAGTCCAAGTACCAAGCTTTTAAATCAGTCTACACTCTACTCTAATAACAAAAATCTATATATATAAAAATGGATTTTTAAATGTATTAGTCGCGCTAAAACTCGAAAACGGCTGAACGGATTGGGCTGATTTTAGTCTTAAAATATTCGTAGAAGTCCAGGGAAGGTTTTTAAGTGACACGAAGTTCACCGGGACAGCTAGTAATATTATAAATGTGAAGATTTGAACGCGTTTATTTCGGGAACTACTTATTTGGTTCGAATTAAAACTATTTTAGTGTTCGATAGTCCTTATGTCGAAGAAGGCTTTAGGCTATATAAAATGAAGCGAAGATTTAGAGGGAAGTGTAAAAAAGGAAAATGACCTAGTACTGGGCCGATTTTTATGTTATTTGGTACAGATGTAGAGTAGAATACAGGAAAAATATGACTGTATTGGTACCGTAAGGTACTTATTATAAATATTCTGTGGTATAGGCTTCTATGCGGGAAAGTGTACGGTTACCTTGAAATGCCTTATTTACGTGAGCATAGACGCGCGGAATATCTTGATTGATTTATATTGAGGAGATATAAATCTCTCTCAGTGCAACCTTTACACTTACATCAAATAACTTAGAAGGATTAATCTTAGAATCTGGAACAAAGAGATTCTAAGAAAAAATGAGTTATTTTTTTAATAAAAAAATGTTTACGTGCGATTTATTTTCTCCACTGCGCGTAAGCGCGACCTTTTTTATGGCCTTGTTCAGGAACCTTTCAAGCCCTAAGGACACTTGTATCAGGTTTTTTACCTGCTCGATGTTTCCTTAATGTCAAGGTCCTTGCTTCAAGGCAGCGGTTGGATAAATTATATTTAAGTTGTTAGGTATTTCTACAAAAAAAACTATGCAGTCATCGTATCGCAAAGGTGGCATACTTCCGTAACAAATTATTGTATTTACCAAGGGTGGGTTGCAGTGGTTGCACCGGAGGCGTGGTTATCGTTACAGTTATGGTCAAAGTTATGGTTATAGTTAAGGCTAACTTAACTTTAACCTTTACTTTGACCGCAGAATTTGACAGATGTCTGTTGCTGGTCCGACAAGGCTTTATGAACGTGGGCGGGGGCGCTGCTGGTAAAGGAGAACTGTCAAAAATGGCGTTTTTGTATGATGACAGCGTTATTCATAGTTAAATATGGCGTCCATTATTGACTTTTACAGACTTTTACCAAAGATTTGACATTGTAGTTATAGTTAAAATTACAATTATAGTTAAAGTAAGTTGGTGCAACCCACATTAACTCCAGTAAGCACGTGTGAATAGTTGATTATAATTAGTATTATTTACTTGATATTTCTAACGAGACTGACAGCGATTACTGTTTGTGCGACGGGATAGCGATGGACGTTGCCATGGTGACACACTTATTTAGTCATTTCAATTAAAATAATAGTTGGCGAAATACTTTATATGGCAAAACAATGTTTGCCGGGACAGCTAGTTTTTATATATTAATAATAATTAATAATATAATAAAAAAAACCTTGAGGCGGTGTTCCCAAAACTTTTTGCGACGGAAAAAGTTTTTATTCACGTACTCGGTAATTAAACGAGCAAACAGGTTGTGATTCGTGACTGAACTGTCCAAACATAAGATCCTGTTTTAAGGGCCTTCCCCTACGGAGATTCCGTAATTTACCGTACTTAGAGCCTTATAAACTCATAATTTGAAAGCTACAAAGTTATAATAAAAATACAGCAATAATCTTCGGCATATCAACATTCCTTTCACCGTTAAATACCGTATTCATTTGCTATTTTGTATATTATACTCATGATAATAATATCAGCTTCCGAAGTAATACCAATTTATTTAAATTCAAGCATACATTCAGTATCTCCCTAGTATTTACAAATTATGGTTATTTGAAACACACGCCAATAGATCGACAATTTAATTAACTAAATACTAGACGTTTGAATTTTTTTTAGGTCAATCGGCAAATGTATGGTCAAGGTCGTTTGCTCAGGGGATGGCCTTAAGGACGTGATGTTAGATATAGCTATGTCAAGGCACCAACTAGTCCATACATACCTCATTATAAATGCAAAAGTATCTGTCTGTTACCTCTTCACGCTTCAACTGCTGAACCGATTTTGTTGAAATTTTGGTATGACTTTGTGCCCCGGGAAAGGACATAGGATACTTTCACCCTGGAATGTATTTATGTGTAAGTTATGAGGCAACGGAGCTACGGGAGTCGTCTAGTAATAATAAATAAAAGCATGTATAATAAAAGTATATTAAGCGAAATTATTTATCAAAGATAAACCTAGGTCATAAAACCTGGTTACCAAATTATGAATATCCTAAAACGTCGCAGAGACGGACCATGAAATCCTGAATGACTACTTTACGACGTCCTTTAGAATCTGGTTTATGAGAACGAGTGTTCGAGGTATAAAACAGTAGATTTAGTAACTACGTTCCACTGCTATTATTGAAAATGATACTAAATGTACTTAACTAAAACTTATAAACCAACTAACTGACCCGGCCAACGTTGTTTTTCCATATAAATTATTTCTAGAATGAATATACAAAGTAGATGAAACCTGTTCTCAGGCCTTCGGTTGAGACTTGAGCCGTTTTGAACGTCAAACGTCAAACGTCAACGTCAAACGACAGATTTTCGGTGTGACAATGGCCGTGTTTGAATCGAGGATAGTTATAGATACATGCATATGGCGCATTTTCACTGGTCGATAGGGCCCGCATGCGGGGTGCGGGAGATTTCTGAAACGCATGCCACGACCAATGACAATGCGCCATTAGTTGTCAATAATTAGTTGTCATGGACTCCCCGCATGCTGTATACCGTACGAGTTAACGACTAATGAGAATGCGCCCTCAGTTGGAAACATTGCAGTAAAATAATATCCTACTCATTATTCGCTAGAGAGTAACACATAGACCGTAACCAAAAAACACAAGGTATTTTTTTTGGAAAAATCTATCCTTAGATACTATATCCTTTCCTGGGGTTCCAAGTGTCTGCGTACCAAGTTTCATAAAAATGGTTTATCAGTTTAAGCCAGTGGTTCCCAACCCGGGGGTAATTACCCCCGCGGGGGTAAAATAGCTATTCCAAAGGGGTAACAGAGGTGGTACCTAAAATAAATGAACTGGCAGAAAAAAATTATAAACTGTTATACATTTTGGAGAAAAACAGCTACAGAATGCCCTATCATTGCAGACAGAGATATATGAAAATGTTGGTACCGTTAGCTACTATTTGTAAATGCGAGAGCGGCCTCTCAACTCTGGTAACATTTCAAAAAAAGGCAAGAAACCATTTGAACGTGGAGCATGATATGAGATGAGCGTCCTGAACCTAATTATATTAAAAAACAAAAAACTTGCGAATGTACCAATACAAATTTATAAAGTTGTTTTTTGGGGTAAAATCAGTTACTCTAACAGGCCATAGGGGTAACAGCTCTAAAAAGGTTGGGAACCAATGGTTTAAGCTGATCGCACATTTCGCTGGCCCCGGGCAATATCGCGGCAAACGCCGGTTACGCCCTTTTTAATGTTATTTCATTTTTGGCTTCTCTGAGTATTAATCTATCACCCCTATTTTTTCATTTTTTTTAAATAACATTTTGAGCATAATAAATTTTGTCAGCACCTAGCGCGCGGCGCGCCATACGCGGCGAACTCACCGCGTAGTTCACGACGCGTAGTCACCTTTTCACATCATTTCATACAAGGAATTCCAAAATGCGGCGCGTTCGGCGCATGCGTGCTGATAAATGTGCGATCACGTTTTTTATTTAGGGTGAAGCCAATACGAGCGTAATTTGAGAGTTGTGACTTGTGAGTCGCAGAAATATTATCTTTTCATACAAATCATGACTCACAAAATTTGGCTCGTGTGAATCAAACAGGACTTTTTATGAAGCTGAATGCCGCAGAATTTCTGCCAGCCAAAAATTTGCGACTCACAACTCACAAATTACGCTCGTTTGGCTTCACCCTTAGGGAGATCGCAGACGGCACACTTTTTGTGTGATCGAGTCTGCGGCGCACATACAATAATACATTCTGCACGTACATTCTGCATGGCGCGCGACCATGCAGAATGTATGTACGCCGCAGACTCGATCACACAAAAAGTGTGCCGTCTGCGATCTCCCTTAAACGTAAATACCAGCCAGCCAGACATAGCATTGCAGAATCGGGTGAGTATAACCGAGTCAACTCACTTGTTGACACAAGTCATCAATATTTGACAGATAACAGCGGTTTAATCTAATCTTAATTTCATAAGTTCAATTGCATCGGAATGTAGCCCACTTGTAATGGGGGAAATGGAACGGATGGCATTTTCACATAGCCTTATCGGTTTTAATATGGCTTGTGCCAAGATAACATATTAAAATAAACATAAACCAATCGAAATACGATACAAAGGAGACGTAACTGGCATACATCTACCGTTTTGAATTTGGTTCCTTTTACAAAGACAAATACTTACTAAATAGTATTTTGAAAAGATAAAGCCGACTTCAAAATTGTACGTACCTAATTAAGAATAAAAATTCTCAAAAACACTCTCAGAAAACTGTCTCAAAAACTACTAAACCGATTTTGATGAAACTTGCAGTATTCTCTAAGTTGAACAATACCTACAGCAAAGAAAAAAAACACTTAAATCGGACTTGTAGTTTCGGAGATATATGCGAACACAAACACAAAAACATACATACACTTTTGAAATTTAACACATTTGTTCAGACGCTGATATCTAAGACTAGCAACGAAAATTGGGCAGTTCTGGAAATATTACATACATGTAATATTTCCAGAACTGCCCAGTTTTCGTATATTGCTACTTGCTATAGTACGGGTCGAATTGGTAACCTCCTTTTTTAATCGGTTAAAAATATAGCAACGACAACGAAACGCTTAGTGAATGTAATTGCGAATGGTACCGCGAAGGTTGAATGGGTTGAAAAAGGTTGAAAGAATGGTACCGGTATTATTGATAGCAATTAGCAACCTGAGCGCGCGCCGCCTATGCGGTTGTTGAGAATCAAAAATGTAGATTTTTTAACCCATTTACTTTTCTATAGAATAGTAAGTATTTCGATGCCTTGAGGGCATTCCCTACGGAGAATCCGTAATTTACCGTATTTAGAACCTTATAAACTCACTAGCGACCCGCCCCGGCGTCGCACGGGTAACGGGTTTCCTACTGAAAAAATATTAAAATCGATAGCCGGTGATCCTTCACGTGGTCTACTTCTTATCTGTGCCAAATAACATAAGAATTGCTCCAGTAGTTCGCGAGATAAGCCCTTTCAAATAATTTCCCCCGTTTTTTCCACATTCTCCTATTAGTCTTAGCGTGATAAAATATAGCCTATAGCCTTCCTCAATAAATGGGCTATCTAACACTAAAAGAATCGTCAAAATCCGTTGCGTAGTTTTAAAGAGAAAATGTATAGATATAGATGTATATAGAATATAGACGTACAAAAATTTTACCTCTACAATTTTATTATATGTTATATGTATAGATACAGAAAGATACACTAAAACAAATAATAACAAAAAAAAAAACGGTAAAGGTTCGGCTAACCTAACCTAACCTAACCTACCCCAAAATTGATGGGGATTGGGGAGCGGGGTGAGAGGGGAGGGGAGAGGAAAAAAAACACCCCCCGTACCAAATCCACCTTTGAAATTTTCGGGATTCTGAGGCTACATAATATTTTATTCTCGGCAATTTGCATAGCGTGTTTTGTGACGGTCGCCGGTTGCTGCAGCAGCACAGTCACAGTTCTAACCCAACCAACTTTTGGACTTTCTGGATTGTGTTTGTTTTTGTTTTGGCGGGGGGCCAATTTAAGTATCATTATCAGATACTTAAATTGACAAATTGAACACAAAAACTCAAAACCTATACTTACATAACTAATTTACCTAATAATTACACAAAAAATATATTTTTTTTAATTGATAAGGGAATTAAAATAATATCTACACTCAAAATAATTAAATAACACAAACTAAGTTATCGCAAATCACAAAAATAAAATATGAACATTTCCAAATGAATTTGACTGTGCATAAAATTTGAATTTCGAATTTAGAATGCTACTTACTTTTTTTTCAGCTAGTCAGGTCAGTCAAGAGTCAAGACATAATTTACTCATAAAATAATAATCTTATACAGGGTGTAACAAAACTAAGTGATAATACTTTAGGATGTGTATGTATTCCTCGTAGACTGTAGAGAGTTCACTGTGAAAGTAGCAGCGCTGAAAGACCAAAATTTTTTTTTCACTTTTGTATGGGGAAACTGGTGACGCTCGGGTCCTTGCCCATACAAAAGTGAAAAAAAAAATACTTCTTTCAGCGCTGCTACTTTCACAGTGAACTCTCTACAAGGAACACGTACACACCCTAAAGTATTATCACTTAGTTTTGTTACACACTGTATAGAAAATTCTCGTGTCACAATGTTAGTTATAAACCGTACTCCTTCGGAATGGCTTCACTGATTTTTATATTATATTATGCATATTCAGTAGGTCAGAGAATCGGCTACTGCATAGACTAAGAAAATAGTATGTCTGGTCTCTGGGCTACTGGCTACTTTTTATATTGATAAGTGCATTTGTTGAATAAATAATAGTAAATTTCTACAACTCGAGACTGTCGGCGACTATTGTGCGACGGGCTAGCGACGAACGTTGCCATGGTCCCATACTTATTAATCACCTCGATATAATACTTTATATGGCAAAAGAACGTTGCCGGGACAGCAAGTATCATTATAAAACTTAATAACATTTTGATTTTTCGAAACATGAACATCCCAGGTTCTTATATCGCACCGCGCACGTCTGCGTCATACGGAGAACACTTCCCCAAAATTTTCAGTCTCTACGATTAGTGGTTTAGGTTTTATTGTAATTCCATTTTCATATCTAATAATTGTTTTAACCCTAGATTTCGCCTAAAACACAGGGTAAACTAATTCTGGCAACACTGTAAACTAATACCTCACCATGTATATTAATTATTATTAATACATACTGAAAATTATTAAGTAAGTATTATGATTGTTATATCATTCAAGACAAAGCCTTTTATTGATATTATGATAATGTGTATATAAGTATTATTATAAATTAAATAGATTAGTAAAAGTGTAACTTCATTTCTTATAAAAAAATATTTTTAATTTTTTGGCACTTTACACAATCTTTTGTGCATAAAATTAAATTTCAATGAAAAAAAAAACACCAATTCCTACAGGAATAATTAATTTTGAATTTCGAACGCCAATATTTTTTTAACATTATGATGACAAAACACAATGTAAAGCCCTCCATTCAAGACAATCTTTCTAAATTCTACAAAAGTATAAGAAAACAATAATATTATAATAACAATAAATTGTTACAAATATATTGTTATTATTTAGATTTAACAACTAATTGTTACGATAGTATAATAGGCTTCATAAGTTGCAATTTCGATTGTAGATCTAGATAATTTACAAATAGAATGAGATCGCTTTATCGTGAATGGTGGCTTTATTTCATAAGCAAAAGAGTATTTACTCAAAAAGAGCTCTAATGGCTGGTTTACACGTATTAAATTGATAAGTAGTTAACTAAATTTTAACTTTATTTTAAGTTATTAATTGCATGTAAACACAAATTTTGTAGCAAGTAGCAAGTTCAAATTTAGTTAAGTAAGTATAAAGTCATGAGTTAAAATTTAGTTGACTACTTATCTACTTAATACCAGCCATAACTTACATGGCAAAAATAGAGTACACAGATTATGTCTATTGTGGCAAAAAGCAATGATTGGCGTCTCTAACTCCCTGCGTCGCAGCAAGCCGCTGCTAAACGCTGTAAAGCGCTGTAAACAGTTCATGCTTTTTAACGACTTTTAAGGATAAATTTCAACAAACTATGAATTACATCTTCCATAAAATACATCAAATAATAATGATGCGAATTTTCGAGCAGATCGGACTAAGGAATCGAGTTGTCCCATACTAACTTTATCCCTCCTTTTCACACCCTTAGGAGAGGAATTTCTATAAATCCCTTCTTATCGCACGCCTACGTCATACGAAGAACACTCCCTCCAAATTTCAAGTATTTACAATCACTGGTTTAGGACCTAGCGTGATTCCATTTTCATGTCATTCAGGACAAAGCCTTTTATATAATGATATAGAATATAGATAATTGGAAAGCTACAGAGATATAATAAAAATACAGCAATAATCGTATCTCAACATTCCTTTCCACGTTTAAAATTTTCTATTTTCGTTTATTATACTCATGATACCAGCTTCCAAAGTGAAGCCAATTTATTAAAATTCAAGCATACATTCAGTATCTCCTTAGTATTTGGGTGGATCAACTTTTCCTTGCCAAAACCTGTCCCTCACAATTGGAATGCTCTGGTCACAAAACTATTGGCAATAATAATAATTAACTCCTTTTATATTATGTACATCAAAACTACTGCCATCATATGAATGTAGGGATTAATAGACATTGTTGAGGACAGCGGCCTCGCTCCCGAAAAACGTATAGTGAGTGCACATAAACTAATTAAAGTGAAATGTGAGAAATAGACTCAGTGCAAATCAGTGTTTTTACAAACAGACTTTAAAAGTGAATTACGTTAAATCTGTGGCTCCCTAAGAGATAAAATATAGTTAATTTAATAAGTTAATAAGTTATCTAATAAATACAGGAAAAATTAGTTGTGTAACATGTGTAGTTTGGAAAATATTAGGAAAATTGTGTGTAAAAATGTGTAAATTCTATTAACTTTTATGTTTACTTAGCTATAATTACGTTAAAATATAAGTGGTGATACTTAGATTAAGGTACATATTGTGGAACGATGAATAAATAATCTCCCGAAACGCGTTTTAATTACCTGGCTCACGGAAAATGGCGAAAATAGGGGAAAAGTAGCCGTCTCCGATAGCAAAAGTGAGACAGAAAACTTGCGAATCGGAGCGGCTTACTATATGGCATTCGCCCGAGCCAGGTAAGCGAGGTGCGTTTCGGGAGCAATGTTCTCCTCGACTCTCGTGTGTTTTATTTACGCCCCCGCTCTGCAAGATTACCGGTGTAGCCTCGGTCTTCGAGTCCGATCTGAGCCAGCGGCGAAAACCTATGGGCGAATACAGTCTCGAATAGTGAATTTGGTCCTTGCGATCCGGATTTGAAGTTGGTCCTTGCGATCCGGATTTGAAGTTTGTCTTTTGCGATCCGGATTTGAAGGCGACACTTAGAAGAATTTCAAGAGCCAAGACGACACTTAGAAAAATTTCAAGAGCAAGCTGGACTTAGAAAATTTGGGAAGACCGGACCCGAAGAAGACTGGACTCGGAGACGACTGGACTCGAAGATACAGGTTACACCACCAAGGGGAAGCAAGGATTCGTAGATTTTTGTCACAAAACCTACTGAAGTTCCTTGAAGATTGAACATTGAACATAGAAGATTGAAGATTGAACATAGAAGATTGAACATTGAACATAGAAGATTGAACATTGAACATAGAAGATTGAACATTGAACATACAAGATTGAACATTCAATAGAAGATTGAAGATTCAATATAGAAGATTGAAGATTCAATATAGAAGATTGAAGATTCAATATAGAAGATGGTCATCACGAGGAGTCAGAGCGGGGCCGAGGAGAACCAGCAACCGAAAATATTTTCGGATCCGCCCAGGTCGCCGTCTGCAGCCGCAACCAGCCAGCCACCGACCGAGGGGAGGGCGGATCTGCTTCAAACTGTGTTGAAACCGAGGCCGGGCACTAACAAGACACCCGCGCCATCGGGAGTACCTGTAGCCAGGGAGAAGGCTATTTCAATTGGGTCGCGTCGATCGACAGCAAGTGTCGTCGCGCGCCTGCGATACGAGGCGGAAGAGAAACTTGCCGCACTCCGTAAGAAGGAACTGCAGATCGAAGCAGAACTCATCAAGAAGAAGCTCATCGCTGATGTCGCCACCGCCGAGGAAACCAGCAACCCCGACGAAGACGAACCTTCAGAACAGGTGGAGCAACGGGTCCGAGCCTGGCTAAGCGAACATGGTCCTGACAACGAAGAGACGACCGAGGAACGGGTCGTGCCAGAGGAGGAAGGGGACGCGCCGAAGCCAGAAGACATGCCACCTGCGGGAAAGAGACGCGAGCCGCAGAGATCGAGGTTCGAGCGGCCTGCAGCCGGGATCAACGGGGTGGAACAGCTTGCCGACACCCTAGACAAGCTGTTGAACCAACGACAGCCGCGCCATCAGACGGAGTTGCCCATATTCACGGGCTCTCCTTTGGAATGGCTGCCGTTCAAAGCAGCCATGGAAGATACCACCGCATTTTACAAGCTCAAGCCAATCGAGAACCTGGCGCGCCTGAGAAGCTGTCTACGGGGGGAGGCTCGAGAAGCAGTGGCGCCGTTGCTGAGCATCGCAACACCACCCGAACAGATCATGAAGACTCTGGAGCAATGCTTCGGCCGGCCCGAGGTGATGGTCGACCGCATGATGGAAGATTTGAAGAAGCTTCCGAGGCTCGGAGGCACGGCGGCAGAGCTCAACCAATTCGCGGTGAAGATTCAGAACATGGTGGCCATCCTGAAGAAGTTAAAGCACGGGTATCTCTTCAATCCGTTGCTTGTGAGAGACATCCTGGAGAAGCTCAGCCCATTCGAGAAGAGCAAATGGTACGACTACGCAGAAAAGACATCGCGCTACCGGAACGAGCCCGATGTCGTCCTTCTCTCTGAATTCCTAATGAGAGAAGCGGACAGAGCGCTGCGCTACGGATTCACCACGGCTCCGGCTGCAAGAAAGGAAACATCGCGTCCACCTCCCAACAAGAACGAAGTTAGAACGAGAAGACCAGTCTTCGCGATAGCAGAAGAGGGCCGAGGCACACCGAGCCACAGCCCGCCGAAGAGAATGCGCGAAGAACCAACGAAGTGTCCGATGTGCACCGACCGCCACGCTCTGTTTCGCTGCGCTGCTTTCAAGAAACTGAGTGTGCAGAAGAGATGGGACACAGTCAAGCAAGAAGGGCTGTGTTTCCTGTGCCTATCGAGCCGACACAGAAGATACAACTGCAGAGCGAAGCAGTGTGGTATCCAGGGATGCAAGCGGCCTCACCACCCACTACTACACGAGGAGAGGTCCGACGGCGCTCCACCGATCGAGGACGCCGTAATCACCGCATCGGTTGCCTCCGACCGCGCGGTGAAACTGAAGATGAGAAGAATTCAAGTCGTTGGGCCACGGGGCGAAGCTGACATCTTCGCGCTGTTCGACGAGGGCTCGACGGTGACTCTGCTGGATGAAGACGTCGCTGAGGCTATCGGCGCAGATGGTCCACCGAAGATGCTGCGCATGCACGGGATCAACGCCGAGAGAAGGGAAGAGAGAAGCCGCCTCGTACAACTGGGCGTACGAGGTCGCGACGGTACCAGACACGACATCACCGCGAGGACTGTGAACGGGTTGAATCTCTTAACTCAATCCGTTCCGGAATCCCTTCTGCAGCTCGCTCACCTGCGCGATCTCAAGAACGAAGAAATGTGCTACGAGAACGAGAAACCCCAACTTCTCATCGGCACGGACAATTGGCAGCTCATCGTGTCTCGGGAGCTGAGAATCGGGAAGAGGAACCAGCCCGCAGCCTCTAAGACGAAGCTTGGATGGGTGATACATGGCAGCATCCCCAAGCGCATCATAAGGCAGGACGAGAACGAAAATATCCTGCATATATCCACGGTGGAAACCAGAAACGATCGTCTGGAAGAAATGGTGAAGAAACACTTCGACATAGACGCTTTGGGAATAGCGGCTAAGGCGAAGCTGAGCAACGAGGAACAGCGAGCCATCGACCTGTTTGGCAGAACGGCCAAGAGAACGGAAGACGGTCGATTCGAAGTGGGACTCCTGTGGCGCAAGGATGGCGTCAAACTGCCCCTCAGCTACAATAACGCGCTGAGGAGGCTCAAGAACTTAGAACGCAAGCTCGACAGAAACCCCCTAGATGCGGCGCAGTATCATGGGCAGATGGAAAACCTCATACGAAAAGGATATGCAGAGAAATGCGACGGGACGGAGGCCGGAAGCGAGAACACATGGTACCTGCCGCACTTCCCGGTCAAGAACCCAAACAAGCCGGGCAAGCTGCGCTTGGTCTTCGACGCGGCGGCCAAAACGAACGGCGTGAGCCTCAACGATCACTTATTGGAGGGGCCCGATCTACTGACATCCCTGCCGAGGATATTGTTCCGGTTCAGGGAGGAAGCCGTGGCAGTGAAAGCAGACATAGAAGAGATGTTCCTACGCGTGAAGATCAGAAAAGAGGACCAGCCGGCGCAGATGTTCCTGTGGAGAGAGGGCCGAGAGGAGCCGCCCTCTAAGTACAAGATGATGGTCATGATATTTGGGGCATCGTGTTCACCGTACCTGGCACATTCAGTACGGAATCTAAATGCAGAAGAACACGCAGAATCGTGCCCAGAAGCCTATCGCGCCATCACCGAAGCCCACTACATGGACGATTATGTGGACAGCTATCCAGACCATGAGAAGGCCAAGCAGGTCGTGGAACAAGTGGACCGGGTGCACAAGATGGGCGGATTCCACTTGCGGGGATGGACGAGCAACGACCGACGAGCGCTGACGGGGCTACCAGTGGACCGCCTAGCTGATGATGTGGCGCAGCCTGTCACCAAGGATGAACAGAAGACCCTGGGGATACTGTGGGACTCTCGAGGGGACACGCTAAAATTTAACACATCTCTATCAAGAGTCCCTAAAGAGGTCCGAGAGCTGCAGCGCGCACCTACCAAGAGAGAGGCCCTTAGCACGGTGATGAGCATCTACGATCCGCTGGGGCTACTGAGCTGCTACACCATCACCGCCAAAGTCATCCTGCAAGGTCTGTGGCGTCAGAAGCTGGACTGGGACGAGCCGCTGCCGGCGGAGTCAGCTGAAGACTTCACTCGATGGCTGAGAGACATGGAGCACATCAGCCACCTCGCGCTACCCCGAAGCTACAACGGGGGGAGCCCCACAAGAAACCGGCAGCTGCACGTGTTCTGTGATGCGAGCAAAGACGCGTACGCGGCGGCCGTCTACTGGAGGCTGGAGCAAGAAGATGGAGAAATTCGAGTGATGCTGGCCGCAGCCAAGGCTAAGGTGGCACCACTGAAGACACAGACGATACCACGATTAGAGCTGCAAGCCGCTCTGGTGGGAGCGAGGCTCGGGAACGCCGTCGCAGCGGAACACAGATGGAAGACAGATGCGATTTTCTACTGGACCGACGCTCAGGTGGTTCTGTGGTGGATACAGAACGGGAGCAGGAAATATACACCATACGTCGCCCACCGATTGGGAGAGATCGCCGAGCTGACATCCGTACACCAATGGAGGTGGGTGAGCACGAAGAATAATATCGCCGACATGGCCACCCGAACGGGCTATGTCACCAAGAGCGAAGAAGATCCGTGGTTCAATGGACCAGACTTCCTGCGCAGGCCTGTGAACGAGTGGCCCGCGGAGAGTCCCGTTCAAGCCGAGGACCAAAAGGAGCACGTCGCCTTCCAGACCACGGAGGCGAGCGACATGGACTGTCTGCCAGAGGTGAGTCGCTTTTCAAAGTACGAGCGCCTCGTGAGATGTACGGCGATGGTTCTACTATTCATCGAGAAGTGTCGCGATCGCCGGGCCAGTCTCGACGTGCGACACCTGGAGAAGGCGGAGATATTGTGGTACCGAAAATCACAACACGATAGCTTCGCACGGGAAATAGAGAAGATGAAAAATGGAGGGACGGCGCCAAGATGGAGCTCCTTGTACCGGCTCAACCCGGTGTACAGGGACGGCCTGCTCACGCTGGACGGGAGGATCAGAGCAGCGCAGGTGCCGGATGAAATGAAGAACCCAATTATCCTGGACGGAAGACACCCCTTCACGAGACTGCTGGTGGCCAGGGAGCATGCCAGAGCCGGGCATGGGAGCCGCGAGAGAGTTGTGAACGATCTAAGACAGAAATTCTGGATCCTGAAGCTACGGCCGACGGTGCGGAGCATCATCCACAACTGCGCCTTCTGTCGGATGAGGAGGGCGCGCCCGAGAATCCCGCAACCTGGAGACCTGCCACCGGAGCGCCTGGGGGTGTTCCAGAGACCATTTTCCTACTGTGGTCTCGATTGTTTCGGCCCAATGATCGTTACCATCGGCCGACGTCATGAGAAGAGATGGGGAGCGCTGTTCACCTGTTTGACGACGCGAGCGGTTCACCTGGAACTGGTGGCCTCGCTGTCGACCGATTCAGCATTGATGGCAATGAGAAGAATGGCCGCACGGCGGGGATGGCCGGCGGTCATGTACAGTGACAATGGGACGAACTTCAGAGGCGCGGACGTCGAGCTGCGACAGGCGTACGCCGAGTGGATGCCGGCTATGACCGAGCTGGGCCTCACACACCGCATGAAATGGAAGTTCACTCCGCCAGGGGCGCCGAGCCAAGGGGGCGCCTGGGAGAGACTGATGAGGTCAGTGAAAACCGCCCTACTCGCCACACTGAACGAGAAAACACCGAAGGAAGAGGTGCTCCAGACCCTGATGACCGAGGCGGAGTACTCCGTGAACGCTCGACCGCTCGTTCACGTTTCCGTGGACCCCGACGACCCAGAGGCGATCACACCTAACCATTTTCTCATAGGGTCATCCACGGGACAACCATACGTCGGGCCGTGCGTGCAGGCCGACAAGAAGACGTGGAGGGTCGCGCAGGCCTTGGCGGACGAGTTCTGGAGGCGATGGGTGAGGGAATACCTGCCGACGCTCACGCCCCGTTGCGGGGCACCGAGGAGCGGCCGCAATCTGGCCCCGGGGGACTTAGTGATCGTCGTGGACCCCGCGCTGCCGCGTAATACATGGCCGCGCGGAGTCGTACACCGTGTCTACCCGGGCCCGGACGGACGAGTGCGTTGCGCGGACGTGCGTACGCGCAGCGGAGTGTTCCGCAGGCCAACATCAAAGCTGGCGGTGATAGAAGAATCGCCGCCGGAGCAGCAGACGGCGCCAGGAGAAGAGCAGACGGCGCCCGGAGAAGAGCCGGCGGGCCGAGACAGCCCGCAGTCGCCAGAACGAGTCGCGACGGGCTCAACCAGCTCGTGCTCAGCAGGGCAGTCAGCGGCGGGCCGAGACAGCCCGCAGTCGCCGGAACGAGTCGCAACGGGCTCAACCAGCTCGTGCTCAGCAGGGCAGTCAGCGGCGGGCCGAGACAGCCCGCAGGCGCCGGAACGAGTCGCGACGAGCTCAGCCAGCTCGTGCTCAGCGAGGCAGCCAACAGCGAGACCGGCGAGCCCGCAGTCACCAGAGAAGGCTACGTAGACCCTGGCTACTGCGCCGGGGGGAGGATGTTGAGGACAGCGGCCTCGCTCCCGAAAAACGTATAGTGAGTGCACATAAACTAATTAAAGTGAAATGTGAGAAATAGACTCAGTGCAAATCAGTGTTTTTACAAACAGACTTTAAAAGTGAATTACGTTAAATCTGTGGCTCCCTAAGAGATAAAATATAGTTAATTTAATAAGTTAATAAGTTATCTAATAAATACAGGAAAAATTAGTTGTGTAACATATGTAGTTTGGAAAATATTAGGAAAATTGTGTGTAAAAATGTGTAAATTCTATTAACTTTTATGTTTACTTAGCTATAATTACGTTAAAATATAAGTGGTGATACTTAGATTAAGGTACATATTGTGGAACGATGAATAAATAATCTCCCGAAACGCGTTTTAATTACCTGGCTCACGGAAAATGGCGAAAATAGGGGAAAAGTAGCCGTCTCCGATAGCAAAAGTGAGACAGAAAACTTGCGAATCGGAGCGGCTTACTATATGGCATTCGCCCGAGCCAGGTAAGCGAGGTGCGTTTCGGGAGCAATGTTCTCCTCGACTCTCGTGTGTTTTATTTACGCCCCCGCTCTGCAAGATTACCGGTGTAGCCTCGGTCTTCGAGTCCGATCTGAGCCAGCGGCGAAAACCTATGGGCGAATACAGTCTCGAATAGACATTTTCTGTTGAAAAATATAACTTACATGTTCCCGCCGACGAAAATTCACTTTCATACAAATTTCTGTTGTCCTTTTGACAAATCGATGTATTGAATTTAATATTATGAAAAAAGTTCCAAAGCGAAGGCTGTTTTAACATTCCGATTACGTATTCGAATGTGTAACGCTTCATAAATCTTTAATTATAGGCTACTAAGTTCTTTTTTATTTGATAATTTGACTTTAACAAATTTGTCCCCACCAAAACTAAAATACGCTGGTTCGCTGTCATACGACACATAAGGTGGGGTAAGTGCGACAGACACAGCCTTTAAATAGCTGGACCAGTAGGAAACCTTTTTGGGTTTCACCTGATACTCGTCACGCCACTTTATTTTCGCTTATTGATCGGCAATTTCATCTGAGACTCTGAGTGAGGCAGCGTGTTTTATTGTCGAGCTGCGGGGTAGCATCGAAATTAAGGTAAATATATTAATAATTTCAATAAATTTTTGTGGTTATATATGGATATTATGTCTTAGTTTTCCTGGATGTTGTTGAAATTTTTAGATTTCTTATATTCATCGACAAAAAATAAAATATGTATGTGTAAATGTCTCCTGGGTAACGGTTCCCCTGTCGTTATCCAGGAGACAATTTTTACTAACTAAGATGCTTACCTTCTAACTAAATTTGCTAACCGTTTGGCTTACTAACGTTATTTACGTCCGTTTTCAGCTACCATGCATTTAAATAAATAAATAAATAAATAAATAAAATAAATAAAATAAATAAAATAAATAAAATAAATAAAATAAATTGATAAAATCTGTGTTCCAATTTTTGAACACACAACAAAAAAAAAGAAAAAAAAAAACAATATTTTTTGTGTTTGTGTTCAAACCATACCTTTTTGGAAGACCTTTTATGATTCATTACGACTTTGTCTATGAATAAAGTATTTTGATCTATGAATATCTTTTATTATATTTAAGCTAAATCCAACTAATTAAACGTGACGTATTTTTCCCAAAAAAACGCTCAAAAAGTCAACGAAAATCGGTGCTGAAACTACTGATATAAAATTAAATGTATAATTAAGATGATCCCCTATAGTGATAAGTAAAAAAAGCATGGTAATTTTTTTTGAAAAAAACTTGATCGCGTGCAAAGAAAAGTTGATTCACCCATTTACAAATTACTTTTATTTGAAACACACGCCAATAGATCGACAATATCATAAACTACATATTCCCCGTTTTAATTTTTTTTTAGGTCAATTTTGAACTAAGTGTAAAAAAATAGATAGGGTTTTGGTGCGATCTCGGCAACGCGGCAAATGTATGGCCAAGGTCGTTTGCTCGGGGGACGGCCTTAATTTCAATGTTGCTATTTAATTGCGCCTAAATTCCTATATTTCACAATCCTAACTGAACTTTTTTCGGGCATAAAAACATTCTTTGCCATTTTTTCGAACTTAACCCATCAATCCCTAAGCGGCAGCTGGCTGCCGCATAACAATTGAAAAACTATTGTGTCTGCGATACCCACGATGGAGGTGTGAAAGTTTCTACATATACCGAATTACATCATAATCGGTATAGTGGCTTAACCGCGAAAAGCTTGTAACAAACTAACGGTTCTATTTAATTTAAAATGTAAAGCAATGATAATAGTTATCGCTCAAGAAATAGTTTAGGTTCTTAATTGATAACGCTTGATCCAATAAGTGGTCATTTTGTAATCAATCCAAAATGTAAATTATGAATTAATAGTTGTACGGTAAAATAAGTTAGTGATGAACATCGAATAATTATTATTTTATGACTTACAGTTGCTATTTCTGCACCAATAATTATTTTTTTCTTCAACAATTTAAAGTGGATCGTTAAATTTTTTCTCATAATAACAGTACCAAATTGCTATAATAACCGAGACGATTTCGTACTACTTTTGTAGTATTATTACTACAAAAAATAGTACATGGCTACAATTTGGATGATTGTTACTGATTAGAATTAATATATTGTAGTTGTTTGTGAATACGAATAATTACATGCTAAAACACCGTACCATAATAATTTTCAGCAACTTTGGTATTTTTTTTTACCAAGCACAGTTTAGGTGTTGTGTTGTTCTATAGCTATGTCCACATTATGCAATTTCATCTTCAATTTTCGTCATCTTCTTTTTATTCAACTTTCCTTACAGGCATGCCTCACATTCGCTGTTGACTGCGCTATATGTTATAACGCATGCCCTTGATGAACAAAAAAAGGCACAGTGTGGACAAAACTTATGAAACTCCCTCCGTGGTTGGCAGAATGAAGCGAAAACGTCTGCTACTAACTTGTTTATTAGTGAAATAAAAAAACACAATTTAGAATACTGTACACGACAAAACGAGTTATAAATTGGAAACAAATTGAAATTTCGTAAATTAATTGTGAAAGGGTTTCTTGGAAACAAATTATATAATTAATACCGACACAGCGAATACGCATAGGGGCTGTGACACCAGAAACACAATTTTACTGCAGAATGAGTTAAATTTCAAGTATAATTAGATTCAACATAATATACCTACACTTAGAATTTTGTTATAAAACAATGCATTTTCGCACTTTTCTATGAAATGTTATCTTTTTCATTCAATGTAGAAAACTTGCTTTCATACCGTCCTTTTTTGCCCAAAACTTTGAAGTTTATGTAAAAATATAATAATTGTTTTTTTACGAGTAGATTCAATTTTGTTTTTCAGAACGTCTACGTGTTGACCTACCATCGGGAACTAACCCGGCGTGAAGAACCGGCGAAAGAAACGACGTACTGTATTTTGAAATGTTGTCGAAAAAAGCACACCTTGTCATAAAGTATAAGTCCAATGTCGCTGAAAATGGAAAGAGAAAAGGAAGTTTCAGAAAGAAAAAGCCAACATAATAAAACTTGTTATGAACTAAACGTAAACATTGCCTCCAGATGATTTGTGGATGTCCAGATGTTACGAAGTGACGCAAAAAGCAACCATTAACTGTAATTTGTAGGCAGAGAAGTTTCCTATTGTTCGGTATATGGACGAGAAAACATTTGGGTCGTGGCGTATAGGGAAAACTGTAGCGCTCACGAGGTGCTATCGCGATAAACTACATAGGTGTGAAAGGGACATGTGTATATTTTAGTATGAGGCATAATACCGGTCTTTGTTGTTTTCTGTGGTCAAAATTTAAGGTGACTTCCCGATATTTGCCGCAAGCGACCGCGACCGACAAACATTTATATAAAATGCCATTTTATTTTTTATGCTGTCGCTGCTTTGTAGTGGCGTAGAGCAAAATGAAGCCTATACGACAAAGTGACATTTTATTTGAATTATTTTGTGGCATTTTATTTCAATTAATTGATTCCGATTTATCGTATCGCGGAATGTGAAAGGCTCTTAGAGTGGCATAACATTTCGAAGACGATCGACGACGACGATTTTGATCGAAGTCACCAGTACAGCACGTCCCCCAGGCTACGCTTTGGCTTTCTCGCGATCAGTTAAGTAGATCACAGGTGCAGATTTAATTATAATTTCTGCTGCTTTCACAGTATACTCTTTATAAGGAACAAATACTAACCCCAAAGGATTATCACTTAGCTTTGTTACACCTTGTATATTATCAGCGTTTTTTAACAAAATCTGACCTGCGGTTTCGGAGTTGTAAGCAACAAAAACTTTTCTCTTTGTTATAACTTCGTAGAATGACTCTCAACTCTCAGCAAGTGAGTAATAAACAAGGTCCATATTTGATAAAATTAATTAATTGTTATGTAATCCACGCACGGGAGTATAACGCAATAAAATTAATTTATTCATTTTATTAAAGACTCTACATTTACATTTTCTATAGTATTGAGGAAAATCAGAGAAATACAGTAAATGAACATTTAAAAGAAAATCTATTGAATGGAGGAATATTGGGATAGGAGTTCCAAAGAGAAGGGTTTATACTTTACTAGCTGTCCCGGCAAACGTTGTTTTGCCGTTTAAAGTATTTCGCCCATATTATTTTATTGAAGTGACTAAATAAGTATGTCACCATGGCAGCATCCATCGCTATCCTGTCGCACAAACAATGGTCGCCGTCAGTCTCGAGTTGTAATATTTTACTATTATTTATTAAACAAATGCACTTATCAATATAAAACGTAGCCAGTAGCCGATTCTCAGACCTATTGAATATGCATATAAAATTTAGTAAAAATCAGTAAATCCGTTTCGGAGGAGTACGGTTACTAACATTGTGACACGACAATTTTATATATAAGATAATATTAGTACGGAGTACGGATTGTATGTACCAAAAAGTAAAAAAAGCGACATGTGAAAATACACGTTTATTATCACAATCGTTGTAGAATACCTAATTAGGTATTATAAGTAATTAGTAATTGTAGTAAGTTCAGAATGTCGTATGACCTGTTACATAAGGTTTTGGCTTCCTAGCATTAATGGAAGTATATAGTTCTTTTTGCCTTGTCATTACACTTTATAAGTATACTAGTGCGCCTGCGACTATCGACCAATCTATCCATACTAATATTATAAATGCGATAGTGTGTCTGTCTGTCTGTTTGGTACCACGATTTGTGCAATAAATCATCCATTCATTCATTCATTCATTCATACCTCTTCACGCACGAACCGCTGAACCGATTTTGCTGAAATTTGGCATGGAGATACTTTGAGTCCCGGGAAAGGACAAAGGGTACTTTTTGTCTCGGAAAATGTACGGTTCCCGCGCGATAAACGAATTTAGGCGCAACGGAGATGCGGGTGTCATCTAGTTTGTTTAGGTAAAAGGAAATTTTTGAGATCAAAGTCCTAGTTCAAAGAGACAAAAACGCATAAAAGTTCCAAGGTTTTGTTCATAAATTTATAGCTAGAATTTTCTTCCATTTCAATATACTATATACTTAAATGTATTTGATAAGGTTATCTATGCATTCGTTATACGAGAAAAAATGCAAATTTCTTACTTATCAGAGCTCAAGGTGAGCACGTATGGGCAGAAATACACGTTTAGCACAGCTGATAGTTTACGCTAGACGACTCCGCAACTCCGTTACGCCGAAATTAAGTTATTGCGCGGGAACCTTACATTTTTTCCTAACAAAAACTATCCTTTGTCCCGTCTTTTAAAGTATCTCCGTACCAAGTTTCATCTTAATCGGTTCAGCCGTTGACACATGGATTCTTTAGAGCAGGTACAGGGTACACATTGGGCGTTTTGAAACGCGCGCTTGCATGATACATCGGAAACTAACTCTATCAGGGTTAAAAAAAACCACGAAACACTTCGAGAAAAGGTCGACCCGGACTGGAAAGCGGTCGAAGACTTCGCCGAAGAAGTTATCTCCACCAAAGAGGAGGCCGAGCGCATAAGAGAAAGGGAGGCGCTCGACCCCAGAAGACGGCCAAGGCGAAGACGTCGTGCTAACAATGGCGACAACAACGTTCCGCCATAACCGGGGTGCTCAGGGTGGCGGTATGGGGATGCCGTCGCCCATTGCACTGAGTCCCCGAGAGGGTCGCGATGTGCAGTGTGCTCCTGCGCATCGCGACAAAACGCAGTGGAATGGCCTAGAAGCAAGCCCCCAGTGGGGCCTCTGCTCGGCCTGGGGAGCGAGTAAAACGCTCCCATCGAGAGGAGTCTGCAGCCCACTAAGCAGACGTCCGCTGATGAAGTTGTGGTGTCGTACAGTTCCCGCGACTTCATCAGGAAGTCTGTTGGTAGGAGCACCGTAGAGTTTTAGTGGGTAGGGCCGCGGCACACACCATCTTCCGCCGCGGCGAGCCCCACATATCCGCAGTGGGAGTCCCCATCCCCTGCAGAATGCGTCACAGCATTTCTCTAGGTAAAAAAAAAGACGGGTTGCACTCCGGGAGTGCCGGCAGAAGTGAAAACTTGATTATTAACGTTGTGCATTTTTTTAACCCATTTTTTATGAAAATCGATTATTAAAAAATCGATTTTTTTAATTAATCGAAACCCTTACAATCGATAAAAAAAAAAACAATCGATTGTTCGATTAATCAATTTCGATGTTACAACACTACTCTCCAACCGTCTTACGGTTTTTCCAAGGTTTTTCGATCAGCACGAGAATCTGACGCGAGTTTCACAGTTTTTACCCATCCCACAAGTGCTCAACGCCGCTAAAGAAGTTTTCACTTCAAAAAAAAAAAGGTAGTGTCCTTGCGCTTCGCTTGGCTCGTCTCGGCTCAGATATTTGCCTAACTTTGCTAAGGTTATAGGTAGTGAGGTCGTGTCTATCTATATTAGACTAATGATCTATATTAAATCAATAGATTCGAATCGTTAGCCTTGAATTATTAAACCGTTGCGAAATTGGAATTATATTGTAATAATTATGAGTATTGCCCTGGTTATGACAATTTGCACAAACCTACGCGTCCACGCGACTGCGAAGCGGCAGCGTCAATACAAAACACACATTTGACTACTTGTCAAATGTGTGTTTTACGTATTGCTAAGCATAAAAACTTGGAAGAACTAAATTTTAGAATGAGTTAAGATCTGCGACTATTTTAAGTGTAGCTATTTTATTGTTTTGATAACTTTTATGTACTTAATATTATTATGACAGTTATAATTTAATTTTTTTGTTTATTTAATATCTTGTGTGTCATAATAATAAATCTTGTATTTTGGTGTGGTAGCAGAGTGAAAAGAAAAAATGTATATTTTAGTCTAAGAATGGAGACTTAAGCCCATGCTAACTTAAGGTACCCCTACCTTAAGTTAGCATGGGCTTAAGTCAGTTAGTTTTAGCAAGCTTAAGTTAACATTTTAGCGTATACCATGTATGTCATTACTCATTAGTCATTACTACCAACTACCAAGCAATTAGTGAAAATGATCATAAAATATCGTTAGGAGATTTAGTGGTAAAAAACAACAAACAAATGGTGGAAAACAGGCCCTAATCGCTGTTAAAAAGAAAATGTTATTGATCCAATGGATTTGGAGGCCTTCCTAATGTAATTAATTACAATCATGGCCATCCTTCCATCTAAAGGAGTGTTGACAAGCCATTTGGTTGAATGGACGTACTGTCAATACATACTACAGCTAGTTAAGGCGAGGATCAACCCCAATTTAGTTTTCCGTGACTCCCGGCTTATCTAGTTCCAATATAATAACGAAATGTAAAAAAATATGAGATATAAAGCACAATATTTAAAAGACTTTAAACCATAAACATTTATATAAAACGTAATGCTTTGGCTGTAATTAATTTACAAACTCACCTCCGACAAAAATCTAATTCATCGAAATATAAGTATTAACTAGGATAATTATACATTTAATTTGAATAAATTGTTAGTAAATCTATATTAAAATATTCTGAACCGAACAATTTTGTGTCTTAATATTTATTTCCAAAGATATTTAAAAAAAACATGAAAAATAGAGAAGATCCGCCCCTAGTAACTACAGTTTTATGCTAAGCTAAAATGAATCTTATTGCGATGCATATACGCTTGGTCTTTGGTTGTGTGCAAGATTATCATTTTGGATTGAGATTAATCCCTGCCTTAAGCAATTACGGAAATTATTTATTACAAGACGACGCGCGACGCCCGCAACAATTACGAAAAATTCGTTTATCGCACCGAAAGTCCACAGTTTTATGGGATAAAAACTTTCTTATGTCCTTTTACAGGACTCAAAGTATCTCCATACCAAATTTCAGCAAAATCGGTTCAGCGGTTTGCATGTGAAGACTGAAGAGGTTACAAACAATCAGATAGACACTTTATAATATTGATTGGTCAACGACATTACAATTTAAAATAAAATATCTATAAAAATATTTTATATTTAGCTTCAAGCATACATATTATAACTGGATTAAGATTTGGCAATACTGGTTTTGTGTTTGCAAACATTGAGATGTATTTGGAGCTTTTTTTGCATTTTTGCATAAAATAGCAACAAAACCTGCAAAGTTACATTGAAATGAGTCCCGCTATATTTGAATTTATTAAAATACAACTCACAAAGCTGTTTTAGCACGCGAGTAAAACTAAAACATGGCACAAAATGCAATGTGCAAGATGTTAGGCCTCAAATAGACGCCATTTGCACATGGCACAAAATGTATATTATAGCACAAAATGCACAGGCCAAACAATGCACATGCACAAACTGCACAATATGGCACATGAAAAGTACAAGCTACATGATTGGAACGAGTTAATGACAGTTTTTTAAATTTTTGGACGTGACGATAATATTCATGGACGTCCGCGGCAAAACGATAACACAGGGAAGTAAAATGTATGGATATAATACTATGTATATGTAGACGATTTTAAATTTCCGTCGACGATAACGATATAACGAGCACGTTAGAGGCCATGACGACGTCTACACTCTTCTGAACCGCAAAAAACGTCCGCGGTGCGTAAAATTAAAAGGGCACGTGTCCAATCAACGTTTTACTATGGAAGTCAGCGTCCACGATAACGTGACGTACAGCCCCTTTAGCATGGCTACAGTAGAAATGCGAAAGAATAGAAACACTGTAGAGTCTATGTCATAAAGTGGCGTTTTATCTTAATTTTTGTCAGTCGCAGTTAGCCTTTACCTTGTTTGTACCTTTAGTTTATCGCTATGCCGTGTTTCAGACCTATTCTTTCGCATTTCTGGGCTGAATTATAAAAGCGCAATATGTCATACCAGCAACATCAAAAAACTTTATGGAAAATTAACTCTATACGTTTATTTCAACAATGTTTCGGCTTAACTACTGGCTGTTAAGAAGTGGACAATTTCATTGTTTTCCAAATGAGTATTTACAAAGATGTTGTCTTTATCATGTAAATGCTTTAACCTATGTTCAGGTTATTATATGCTACTTACATAGTAATATTGTGTGAAAAATTAGTTTCGCTATATCTCTACTTATTTGCTTTAAACAGACTTTACGACTATAATACTACCATGATGTCATGAATAGGCTTATGTCCAAAAAAAAAAAACTAAAAAAAACTCACAAATATTTCCAGTTTTTAGGGTTCCGTACCCAAAGGGTAAAACGGGACCCTACTACTAAGACTTCGTTGTCTGTCCGTTTGTCTGTCTCCGTCTACATTTCAAGAACCGCTATAGCTAGACTTCTGAAATTTTCACCGCTTGTGTATATCTGTTTCCGCTATAACAAAAAATACTGAAAACATAATAAAATTAGTATAATTAAGGGGAGATAGAAGAGACGTCATTTTTTTCAGCATAGAATAAACGTCATTTTTTCAGCCTTTTTCGCTCTATATCAATCTGATATCAATAATGGCAAGAGGTTGGCACTTGACTTTTTCACACATTCTTTTGTTATATGTGTTCTTTAATATTTAATAATAATATTTAAATAAAATAAAAAGTTAATAGGGCTCCCATACAAAAAACACAATTTTAGCCTATTTTTGCTCTGTATCGGTACGGAACCCTTGGTGCGCGAGTCCGACTCGCACTTGGCCGCTTTTTGTGTAGCTCACGTCTAACCCTCAATTTCTGACTATTATTGACTGTAGTTTATGTTTTCAAAACAGTTATTGATTGGTTAAAGTTAGGACTTTTGACGTTAGCCAATCAAAAACTTTTGTGATAGCGAATTAATAAACTGCAGTCAAAAAAAAAAACGACGGGTTGCACTCCGGGAGTGCCGGCAGAAGTGAAAACTTGATTATTAACGTTGTGCATTTTTTAACCCATTTTTTATGAAAATCGATTATTAAAAAATCGATTTTTTTAATTAATCGAAACCCTTACAATCGATTAAATTTTTTACCTATTTTTTATGAAAATCGATTTTTTTAAATTAATCGAAACCCTTACAATTCGAGTTCGAGTTCGAGTTTTCGAGTTCGAGTTTTCGAGTTTTCGAGTTTTCGAGTTTTCGAGTTTTTGAGTTCGAGTTCGAGTTCGACACAAAACACTACTCTCCAACCGTCTTACGGTTTTTCTATGGTTTTTCGATCAACACGAAAATCTGACGCGAGTTTCACAGTTTTTACCCATCCCACAAAAGTGCTCAACTAAAGAAGTTTTCACTTCAAAAACCTCAAAAACGATGCATAATAAATAATAATCCAATTAATGTCATATGAAATCCTTCTTAAAACCTATGCAGAAGCCATTTATAAGCTTGAGCACTGATGAAATATAACACAAAGCAAATTAATAATATAACAATATCTAAGCACCTAATTTGAAACTCAAATTTTGCACAGCAAAAACCTCTGGATTATGGATTAATTTCTTAGCAACTACCAATTTATTATTTACGTACATTTTTAAACGAAATAATTATTAATGAACAGAATTTTCAAGATTTTAAATTTTTTGTCTAAGACCAGGTTTATTTTAACAGTCAAAAAGCCTAGTAAATTCAAAATTGTCACGTGGTTACTTTATAAATTTATTCAGATTGGACCATTTCTAACCCAGTTATAAAATATAATGCCTTTTCTATTTATTATTAAACATGTTTCTAATTTTATTAAATTCGTTTATTATTAAACTAGAGAGATATCGTGACATTCAACTCGTGAGATATCGTGACGGTTAACTCTTACCCAGACTTGTTAAACTAATATATATTCTGTGCCCAGACTGGTGCAAGTGGGCCCAAGAAATTTAAAGATATTGACAATCGATGGGAGGCAATAATTATGGCAACATCCATCGAAATTCGAACCCTTTCATGTACAAAGTACAAAATATTTCACAAAAAAGACAATATTGATTGCAACTTCGGCCGAAATTATTTTTCGTGATAACAGCGAATTTTCCGGAATTAAAAGTAAACTATTTTCCTGGGAATCAAAAGTTTTCAACTTTCATCAAAATATCAAAAAGAGTTCAGTAAAAAAAATTGAGGAGGTAACCAGACTACCACGATTTCGATATTTAATAATAATGTCGATACTCACTTTATCGATATCGTAATATCCAAATCACATCACTAGTCACGGCACTCGCGGTATACAACGTGCAACACCGGTGGTTGGTACGGCACTGCGAATCGGCGCGAGCGCAGGACCTTGCAGCATAACCTTTAACTTGTCACGTCTGGTTTCATAATGATGGGGTCGGTGACTCGAAATTTCGTAAAAGTACAGAAAATTACAATCTGGGTCATGGGGGACGAGTTACGGCGACCGTTACTCCACCACGTTATACTAATATTATAAGCATTATGTCTGTCTGCCGCTTAACAGATTATGATGGATATGGAAGTACTTTCAGCTCCTCCGGAGTATTACAGTTTTCACGCGTTAGATTAATTCCGGTAGAACTAAGTTGCGGGCAGCATCTAGTAGCTCTTTTCCTGACATGCGTATCATCGGCCGCGCACGGATGTGGTCCGCATGAAAGCTTCCCGCATTCTATCATTTCATATATGTTTTTCCTGTCATGCGGGCAACACGCGCGTGTACAGGAGAATATTGTCACCCGCATGTGGACGAGATCCGCGTGCGGGTGATAAAAAGCATTACCGGAAAAGCGCACAGGTGCCGTAGTTTTATCACAATAGTCAGTAATGCCTTCCTTCTTATAAATTTTGTCGTGGGTCCCAACTTTTTTCTTGTCCTTCAGATTCCCTGAGATCATAGGCGGCGCAGAGGATGCTAGAGTGATGGGAATGCCGGTGAGTTTTGACCAATAACCGTGAAATACACTTATCTTCTGCGAGGAGGTACCGTCGTCGCAGAGCCAGCGGAGGCATTCAGCAAAGACGAAAGGGAGAAAGACGTTACACAAAATGGGGTTCTCGACAACAAGGCCGAGAAATGTAAACTTTACACAAGGTGTAACAAAACTAAGGGTGGGTTTTGCGGCAGAGGCGTGGCTAAAGTTAAAGTTATGGTTAAAGTTATGGTTATAGTTAAGGCTAACTTAGCTTTAACCTTAACTTTAACCTTAACTTTGACCACAGAAATTGACAGATGTCTGTTGCGTTTATTTTTAAAGCTTCAGGTAATGGGATTGAAAGTACTATAAAAAATTGAATTATTCGTAAAAATCGACAGGAAAAATATAACACTGTGAAACATAGTAAATTTTCACGAAAAAAATTAGATATAAGTATGAGCGGTCATAACCGCCATATTTAACCATAGTTAAATATGGCGTCGGACGCCATATTTAACGGTAACCAAAGATTTGACATTTTGCACTGTAGTTATAGCTGTTAAAGTTATAGTAGGTTATAGTTAAAGTAAGTTGGTGCAACCCACCTTAAGTGATAATACTTTAGGGTACACAGTACACACCCTTAAGTATTATCACTTAGTTTTGTGGCTTGGGGCGTGAAGAGGTAACAGACACAGATACTGACAGACACAATTTCGCATTTATAATATTAGTATGGATTGTGTGATGGTAAAAATTAATATATTCTTATTATTTATCCTAACTAAACAGGACAAATATTTCTGCGTAAAAACATTGTTTTAACGCGGGAATCGAACCCAAAAGCTTCAGGTCGTGAGCTAGGCCACAAACCAGAGGACCACAGAGTCGTTTGTGTCAGTTCACATTGCAACCAGACGAGACGAGGTGAATGCATTTTTAAGTAAGCCATTCGAAACTGAATTTAATTACTAACTATACAAGAAGAAACATAATATTCATTTATCAGTCATGCCTTTGTCGTCGTACCTACTTAATGAAGTCATTTTGACTTCATTAAAAAATACGTGTGGCACTCGGGGACTGCCTCGGTAAGGGCCGCGCTACACCGGAATGGCAGCGGCGAGGCGAGCACTTTCAGTGTCATATGATTTTAAACTCTATCTTCATTATTGTAATAAGTACATATTATCGCTTGAGAAATCGCCGCCAGCGGCGGCCGCCAGCGTCCACAAGCGGCCACGAGCGGCCGTAGACTTCTCAAGCGATACTATGTATTACAATAATGAAGATAAAGTTTAAAATCATATGACACTGAAAGTGCTCGCCTCGCCGCTGCCATTCCGGTGTAGCGCGGCCCTAAAGCTATCGCATAGCATTTTTTATCAACTTATGAAATGATTATAATTTGCATACGTCTAGTCGCACGCAAACAATACGAAGTCTGGAAACGCCGCACCAACTGGATTGGGGTGTATTAGATTTTTTGATTCGGTCGCCGCGTTAAAAGCCCGCGATAAAATCTATGCAATAGCTTAAAACATCGCAACGCTTCATCACGTTGCATGTCAACTGAACCTTAGTAATCTCATGGTTAACATACTTTATGCAACAGGTGATTGTCTTACTTTATGTAACGGTAAAACCATATAATCGCACTTTACTTTGCATAATCCGATAAAAATGAAAGTGACCACAAAACTATAGTCACGATATCCAGCGATGATAATTGTGTTACGGTCACAGTAACTACCTTGATACCGCCGTAGATAATATATGATCACGCCTCCGTGGTCCAGTTGTTTAGAGCGTGGCTCTAAGCCACTGGACCGAGGTCGTGGGTTCGATTCCATTGGAAACTTGGTAATATTTCCCAGTTTAGTGATCATGCAGACTCATCTGATTATCTCGAGATAATTCATGTGTCGGATGGGCATGTAAAAAGTCGGTTCTGCGCCTGATCTCTCGCCAGTCGTGTCGGTCTTCCGTCCCACTGGGCTATGAGAGTAAAGGAAGAGAGAGAGCTCTTGTGTACTGCGCACACACTTGAGCACCATTGGTCTGGTTTGGAAACCGGTGTGGGAGGCATTATCATGTATAAAGATGGCATAATAATAATGTTCAATTAAAAAAAATTAAAAACTTTCTCGTCTCTTACATTAAAAACACAGGACTTTCATACAAACATGCAACAATGCAACAGTTTCTGAGATTTTTCGAAACCACATTTACTATTATAACCAAATTAGCAGTTGATCTGGCAAATGTTGTTTTGCAATCTTATAGAGGACTATTATCTAGCAAATCAATATAAAAATATTGTTAATGTTGAATTGATTGTTATTGGATGATTTTGAAAGGCGAATTCATGAGACACGAGACAAATGATTTATTTTAATGACTAATGACGGTGAACTCAACGGTGAATAAGCCCAGGGGAACGGTTCTAAGGCCTCGAATGTCGTTTCGATCGCAAGCCGATTTAAGGCTCCCATACAAAACTGCGACATTAATACTTAAGGGTGTGTACGTGTTCCTTGTAGAGAGTTCACTGTGAAAGTAGCAGCGCTGAAAGACGAATTTTTCTTTTCACTTCTGTATGGGCAAGGGCCCGAGCGTCACGAGTTTCCTGTTTCCCCATACAAAAGTTAAAAAAAAATTGGTCTTTCAGCGCTGCTACTTTCACAGTGAACTCTATGTCACTTATTTTTGTTACACCCTGTATATGTGACAAAACTCATTATAAAAATGACATTGCGATGCGAATTCGCACGAATTCGCAACTGCGAGCGAGTTGTGTGTGAGGGCTCCCACACATAACTATGTGTGGGAGTCCTCACTCGCTTGTGTGACAACATGTGCGCGCGTAATAGCCTGGTATACATATAAAGAAAATTCGATGCTTGAGAATCGTACCCTTGGACTATGGAAACTCACCACAAACTAGAAGTTAGAACCGCAAGTCCTCAGAAAATCCGATTGTTGGCTTAATCACTGATGACAAAGGAATACTGACAAATATGAAAATGAAAATGAAAAAATATTTATTGTTCACACCACAAAACACAATACTGTTACAATAATTAATTTTAGATATAGTACAATGATTTTGTGGGAGACTGGTGCCTAAGCTAGGCATAGCCTATAATGCGGCCAAATAAAATATGCTTCAATCCTAAAAGTATTTATGTATTCTACAGGTTTTAACATTTATGTCATCGTAAAGTAATTATATAATAGGTATTATTGTATTCCTAAAGTTTTATTGTAAAGTCTAAATAATTTATTCAAATTGATACTAATTAATATGCGACAAATTGTAATAATTGTTATGTAATTATTCAATGACTCAAGAAAATAGGTCAAATATGCAAAATGCACATTGCACATTCTTTCTTCCTTCGAGAAAATTCATTTTTTATACCATTTTTATACCAATATAAAAATCTATGTAAATAATTGGAAAATCTGTGAAAAGAAAGAAAATTAAGTGTAGCGAAAGTGAAAAATACGACACGGTATTGTGTGAAATTCACACCACACCGCTGCAGCCGTTTTGCTGAGGCCACGACTATCCAGTCGTCATGCTCCTTAGTCCTTATCGCCGCTTGTATTCTGTATAATCACAAGTGTCTTTAGTCACTATTTCTCAAACTTTTGAATTTTTGTCATTTAAATTCTATTTCATTTCACAACTTAAATATAAAGTCAGTTAAACTAAATTAGTTTTTCTCGTCTATGGCACCCAAAAAAGCAAATCGACCGAACCCGCAAAAACCAAACCCATAATGCCGGCTGTAGAGTTAAATATTTTGATTCAATTTATTGGAAACTTTGATGGGAGTAGAGACAATTTGTAATAATGCATTAGGGTTGGCAAGTGAAGAGCAAAAGATGCTATTTGAATACATACTAAGTAGACATCTAGTGTACTAGTACGATCCAATTGGTCGAGCCGAGTCCGCTGCAAACATCAAATATTTTACCGAATGGAGTCATTTAGAAGAATTTTTAAAAACACAGTTCGCCGAGAAAAAAACATTACGCATCTCCTTACCGAACTGCAAAACTGTAAACAAGCTAGTAACAAATCGGTTAACCAGTTCTCCCTTAGGGTCAAAAGTTGTCTAAGAAAATTATTATTAACAGAAATAAATATTTCAATATCCACCAAGAAAAAAGCCGAACTAGCTGGCCGAGTCGCTGCGATGGAAGATTTAGCACTGCACACCTTTATAACTGGGCTAAATTCTAACATTTCCACAGGAGTAAGTCATAGTATGTTAGAACCCATAACCTGTGCCATAATGGTCGATTTACACGGGTAACTAACGGGTCGATTTTAGTCACCCGGCAAGTCACCAGTCGAATCGCCTGTTCAAGTCAAATCGCCACCCCATTTACAAAAATCGCCTGTGACTAGTTCATTCTGCGTGAAAATGTCGCGTCTGCGCTCGCTACAGTAGTATTCGCAGCAAGCGATCGCTTGCGACTGAGCGTTTACACGGTCGATTTTAGTCACCAGCCGCATGCGGCTTGCGACTTTAGCCGCATGCGGCGTAGTCGAATTGCCATTTACACGGTCGATTTTCGCCGTGCGGCGTAAATCGTGCGGCTTTAGTCACCCGTGTAAATCGGCCATAACTGCGCGATATTAATATGATGTTGTTAAGGAATATGATTCAACATCACATCTCATGTCTAAGGTCAAGAAACGGTCGGCTTGGTACGGCGGCATTGGTTCCGCCTTCAAACATAATATTTTCAGATCTATAACTTAGCGTTGTCACTAAATTTACTATAAAATCATACAATAAAACTATTCATGAAATGAAAATAAATGTAGCTCGTTTAAATTTAAGTCGACAATCTCCCGGTAAATATTCACAATTTAAGTATTCAAATAATTTAATTCTATCCTTAACAGTTTGGAAGCCAGTCTTTCCGATTAGGTGACTTATCTAACGCCATCGCATTCAGTAGTCAAAACATTTTGCACCCGTCAGTCATAACACCGAATCAGCTCTAGGTACTGTCAAGAGCTTGCCGAGAGGCATATTCACCTCAATCAACAATGATATCGAATTCCCAGTGTTAGTGTGTCACTCAAACTTATCACTTAAACTTTGTGGACTGTATATTTTAGATGTTAGATGAAAGTAAAATATAAAATTATTACGTTTTTGAAGATAGATGTTGCGTCCTAGGCATAGGACGAATGTAAAGTGAAGGTGAAAGGAACTTCCGGTGTTGCTAGATGACACGACCGGAAGACGTCTTGACGTAGGCTGGATTGCTTGTGTGTTTTGCCCGTTAAAAAGGAATAACCGTGTATGGTTATTCTAAATTGCGTGATCGCGTACACCAGTCAAATAAGAATTAGATCCTATGTATTGCCTTATGAAAATCTAAATGTGTCTGTCTCTTACAGATTAACTCTTCACGCTTGAAACGCTGATCCGATTCTTATCTTGGTGATTAGTTTGCATCCCGGGACTGAAATTATTGTTATGTTCATTGCAGGAGAATTGCAGGAAAACGGTTCCTACGGTGCGAGAATGCAAGACAGTTAGAATGTCTTAATATTTTTTTGTATAAAATTAGGAGGCAAACGAGCAACCGGGTCACCTGAAGGAAATCAATAAGTACCGTCGCCGTCGCCCATACACACTGTCAACATCAGCAGTATTAGCATGGCAACTGTAGAAATACGAAATAATAGAAACGCTGACAGTTTTTGCGTGCAAACTGACGGATATCCTTTGTTAATCCATCACTTTGTTTACTTTACCGTTAGAACAAACCTTTCTATGGTGGTCACGCCAAGCCTGCATAAGAGTTGCAAGTGCGTTGCCGGCCTTGAGGGAATACTCTCTCTTCTTGAAGGTTTGCAGGTCGTATTGGCCCGGAAACACTACTGGGGACCGTTAATTCCAGAGTTAATTATTCAAAACATCTATTGTTATACAAATTGCTAAAATTAACAAAGAAGTTGGTATTCTACATTTTTATAACGGAATTCGTACGTCTACGACCTTCTTTAAGATAAACGTTACTGGTCCATGAAGGCAGTCAGTGGACTATAAAATTTTAGGTACATCTTGCTTGAACCGTGTTTAAAGCCGCTACGTTTTTTACGTGAGTGGATTGAGTAATAAAATGGCGTATTATGCATGATAGGGATTGGTATTTAATACGATAGAGTCTGAAACTTTTTGCAACCCCATTAGGCATTTTTTAAATATAATCAGGGTTAGTTCAAAATACAATGTGATGTGGCGATGATGCAATTTTAAATGAGCTTTTATGACTTCATTCACTACATAAGAAACATTTTTGTGATCAATTAAAAACAAATGGTCATTTTCTCTACATAAAAAAATGGAGCAAAAGAAGGTAGTGGATGCTGTCTTCGAAACAAATATTTTGGCAATATTAACATATATACCTATTATTTATTAATAACATTTATTTAATTTTGTTTGTGGGCGAGCATGGAAAAGCAGCTTGCAGAAATTTGCGCTGAACCATCTGGAGAATTTTCTAATTTTGTTCGAATGTCCTACGAAGATTTTGAGCATTCCATAAGCAGTTTTTCGTTTGATATAACTTAATGAACTTAAATGTTTCCTCAGTGGTCATCACGTCACACGTCCACTCACACTTAATTTCCGTCAAATACTGATAGTCTGATACGTCAGCAGACGTGCGCGTTGCGTTCGCGCTGTCACCCTTTGATCCGTGTCGAAAAACCCGACACCAAACCAGAGTAGACAGAATTATATGTATATTGTGACCAAACGGATGAGTGGCAGATGCATCAGCCGACGTTAAATATCTACCACAGACAAGCAAAAACCACCCTCTACACCTCGGCGGACGCATCCGCACATACAATCTGCCGACGACGTCGATATGTAGAGGAGGCATAAGACGATACACATCGAATGGACAGAGTTGCTGCTTGCGGTGTGGAACTATTCCAATATAATAACTTGTTTTAAAATGCATCGCATCGCCTTTTCACGTTGCAATATGAAAGGGCCCTTACAATTTTATGATTATACCAGGGTACTTAGTCAAAATATGTTTGATAATTTCGACAGCAAAGTAAAAAATAAAAATGGTATTTGACATCGCAAGATTGACGCCACTGAGCGTGCATTGTGTCAAATCTCCAACATTTTCTTACTTCGCTGTTGATGTTATCGAATGCAACTTCATTTCAAATTTAATTTTATCGTAAATATAAATGAAATATAATAAATATGTTATAACATACTAAAATATAGAGATAAAATGAAGGTTTAGTTTCTCCTCTTTATTTTAATAATGTGGCAAGTCCACAAAAAGCTATGGGCAAAAGTGTATGGGCTCCGTCCCCACCTACCAACAGTCATAGAACTGATACCAACGTGTTCCTAAAGTGCCCCCTATTTAATAAAAATCCTTTGTTTTAGATAAATCAGTGGGAATATATATTAAAAAAACAACTATATTACTACTAGACCTTGCCAAGATCTAGTTGTAATACGGGTCCATTTTGTCTAATATTTCATTTGGAGGTGGGCATTAGCGGCTGTAACATAGTTATAACTTTTGCAGCCCCCATCGTGCTATTATTTTTTGTATTCTGTGTTTTTATTTAAATAAATATTTTTTATCATTATTTTCTATACTTATTCAAATATAGAAGGTGTAACAAAACTAAGTGATAATACTTTAGGGGATGTATATTGTGTTCCTGTCATAAAGTTCACTGTAAAAGTAGTAGCGCTGAAAGCACCGCGGTTATTTTACTTATAAAATAAGGGGGCAAACGAGCAAACGGGTCACCTGACGGAAAGCAACTTTTGTCGAGCATGGACATCCGCAACATCAAAAGAGCTGCCGGTGCGTTACCAATCTTTTAAGAGGGAATAGGATAATAGGGTAGGGGAGGATAGAGAACGGAATAGAGTAGGGGATTGAGCCTCCGGGCTCCGGTAAACTCACTCACTCGGCGAAACACAGCGCAAGCGCTGTTACACGCCGGTTTTCTGTGAGCCCGTGGTATTTCTCCGGTCGAGCCGGCCCGTTCGTGCCGAAGCATGGCTCTCCCATGCCATTTATGTATTCATTAGTGCTGTCCACTAATGAATACATAAATGAGCATGTATTTTAGAATTAGTCGTCAATAAGTAGGACGTTAACGAAATATTTGTTTAAACGTCAGATACCATGAGAACCCCATGCATTTGGGCAAAGTCGCCATAGTATAAAAATATCATCTTGCCAAGATCTATCAATTGAGCTACATTACACTTGTGTTGATGGGTGGGGACGATTCCGCCCATACCCCTTTAATTTTAACCACATTATTCATGTAAAGATGCGATAAAATTAAGAAATAAATAAAAATAAATAAATAAATACGACGTTAGTCAATTTCAATAGTCAATAGTCACATTAATGGCACAATTCTCATGAAGTAAGAACACTTCAAAAGGTTTCTGTAATTCCCCTATTTCTGGTTTTGGAGTTTTTTTCCTCATTTGTATTAAGTATTAGCAGAAGGACTTAAGATAATATTATTATTATTATTGTGGAATTGTATATTTTGTCAAATTTGTATGTTTTTATACTTGAAATTTTGTGTCTCAAGTATAATTTAAACATTTATTTTATACTTACTTACTTGAAAGTTTTCAAGTATTATTTTGGAATTGATTTTAAGTTTTAACCTATAATTTCGGGTAAAATAATTTTTTTAAATTATTATTACTAATACACTTTCTCTATTATTACTATTAATAACTCCCTGCTTTAGGGAAGAGTTTTATATGTGGT
Organism: Polyommatus iphigenia; assembly: GCA_963422495.1. NCBI lineage: Eukaryota > Metazoa > Arthropoda > Insecta > Lepidoptera > Lycaenidae > Polyommatus > Polyommatus iphigenia. The sequence goes on from OY730189.1 coordinate 1,870,016, forward strand.
TCTTTAAATCTTGAATTTCCATAAAGTACGGGAGCCCTAGAACAAATTTTTTTGTGATTACTAAGAAGCAAATTTTTTGTGAGTAGCTACATTTTGATAATTTGACAAACAACTTTTTTATTTTCGAAAAATCTCGAAAGTGGTAGCTAACAGAGATAGAAAGGATTTCATACTTTGACTTGATGGTCCTAAAATATGGATTGTTTTATTTGTAGGACAAGGACCTACAAATATACAAAAAATCAGCTGGTTAGGGTTCCGTTTTAGGGTTCTGCAATCAACAAAACTTGGTTGACTACTGTACCCTAAAACGGAACCCTAACCAGCTGATTTTTTTTATATCTGTAGGTTATTAGTTATATAATTTAACCCTCCGGGTACGAGGTGGGGTATGACATACCCCAGCGCTAAAAAAATTGACAGCATTTTTAAACGAAAAAAGTATGCGAGTTGGTTTCCTCAATAGCTGCAAATGAGACGTTGCTGCTTTAATTCCTACCAAATATTCAGTCCTATGTCTATCACCAATTCTGTAATATGTGCTTAAAGTGCGTCTGGGTATCACATACGCCACCTAGTACAGCACGTAGCTAAAAAGGAAATTGTAACTTCCTTTGCTTTTATTTATTTATATGTTTAATTTTGTGATTAACTTGATGAAATATTATTTTCTGGTCATAATAATATTTTAACTTCTGGTCATAAGTTTTGCTAAAAAAGTCTCGGTTATCGAAAAAAATATTTTACGAGCACTGACTGAAGAAGATGATGATTGTGACACTGAGCTAATTAATTTTCCGAACAAGAATGAATATCAAATCAATGATACCGGATATGGCCTATACTAATATATAGGAATACTGGGCACATTTGAAAAAAATATAATATGTCCATATTATGTATTTTACATACTAATTTTTGTGACTAAATAACTGTCAATATTACGGAAACTTATGTGCCCAAGATCTATTTCATATTGTGTATTTTAAATTGATATTATAAATAGGCTAAAACCAGATATACTTTAGTCTTAGAAATTGATAAGAATTTTATTGTAATAGCTGCCATTTGATTTTTGTACTGAAGAAAAGATTTCATAGTTTATAGTTTGAAGAAAAAAGTCAAGTTTTTGTACTTTTGCTTACAAAATGTATTTTATAATGTAAGATTAAATTTATTTTACCTAAACCAATTCATTATTAGATATTTATATATATTACTTATTAATTTACAATCACTAGGAACAATTTTTTGGATTTAACTGCCTTTTATTGTTGGGGTATGTCACATCCCACCTAGTACATCATGGTGGGATTAGTCACCTAGTACACGGAGGGTTAAAAGTAACCTTGTCCTACAAATAAAACAATCCATATTTTAGGACCATCAAGTCAAAGTGTGAAATCCTTTCTATCTCTGTTAGCTACCACTTTCGAGATATTTCGAAAATATGTAAAAGTTGTTTGTCTTATCAAAATGTAGCTACTCACAAAAAATTAGCTTCTTAGTAATCACAAAAAAAAAAATGTTCTAGGGCTCCCCCTCACTATTATGGTTTCTTTAACGAGCGATGATGACGTCATTCCACGCTCATATTCATCATTATCATCAGGAACCGTCAAGTCCCTGTTATTACTGATGCATTGGTTCATGGTTGCATTACAACAGCCGCAACTTTTAGATGTACTTTAAAAATAAGTGTGGCACTCGAGGACTGCCGTGGTAAAGCTATTGCATAGCATTTTTTATCAACTTAATTACCATGCCACTCGATGCGGTGCGGCGGCGGTACGGCGCCTGACCGGTGCCGCTCCGGTTTCCTACATACATAATATTATAAAAACGGATGGAATAGCACACGGTGCCGTCCGGTGCCGCTCCGGCGCTGAACCGCACGTGCGCACCGGAATCGAGACGAGGCGGGGAGGCGGGGAGCTCGAGTCCGTCGCTGCTACAGTACTGCAAAACGTTGCGGTGCCGCACTCACCGTGTGGCCGGTAGTCTGGCGAGATGGCCTCCGGTGCGGCCGCGGCACCGCACCGCGTCGTGTGGCATGGCTGTTATGCAATTAATTACAAAAATACGTCTAGCCGCACGCACATAAAGTATAAACGAAGTTTGGCATTGTCGCACCGACCGACTGTGCCACCCCGAGCCACACCAAGCCCGAAGTCTACCGAACTGAAACGATGTTATACGAATGTTAGGTGTTTTTCGTTACGTAATTTCTTGATTCGGTCGCTGCGTTCTAAGTCCACGATAAAAGCTACGCAATAGCTTAAAAACATTTCAATTTGGAACAGGCAGCCCGACACCGCAGGATGGCTACTAAAATAAAGTTCAGTTTTGAATGGCTCGTTTAAAATGCATCGTATAAATTGCATCGTATAAATTTCCAATGTGAACTGACCTATAATGAAGAGAAGACAAATCCATTCTAAAATGCTGATTGCTGATAGATCCATACTCACTTTTAATTTAGTACCTATTTGTAAATTTAACCTATCCTGTTCTTAATATAATAAAGAGGTCCCTTTTAAAACAGAACAAAAATAAAGGCTAGAATAATATTTGTCAGGCAGTAACAATTTGTTTTAATTAAATTGTCCACGACCCTTAGCGATATTAATATTAATATAAACGTTTGGACCCTTTTTCCAGGCTTCACTTTTTGTTAGGCCACCTTAAAGGCACGACAGAGCGTCGGTTTTCCGAAATAATTAGGCAAATGGGTGTTCGGGAAATCCTTTTTCGGATGATCAAACTGTATTTTGAAGCTCAGTTACTGTGCTTGCTTGGAAAATTTTAGGTCTTAAATTTTTTCATTTCATTTGAAGTTTCTAAAAAACCGAAAATTGGATCACAAAGTAGAACTGCCCTAGGCGTTTTTTAAAAGAAGGTGGTCTAAGGATGGAAGGATGAATGGAGGAACCTCACCGGGATATCACGGCGATGTGGCCAGTGAGTCAGTGACGTTACCATGGCAACGTCTGGCGTCTCTACGTCGCCATCGCCAGCGTAGCCAGAGTCGACCGCTCCGCATGCGGCGACTGTTGACGTTGCCAGTTGTTTGCACGTATTTGTATTATGCTCCGTCACTCAATCAGTCGCTGAGCTTAGTGATATCTTTCAAGGTATTTTCTAAAATTTTCATAGAATTTAAGAAAAACACCGATTTCAACAGTTATTTGTACGATAAGACAGTAACCAACTTACGATGCGCTATCGCATCCAAATTTCCGCGATCTGACCTGGCAAAGTGTTTTGGCTTGCCCCTTAAGGTACAATTCCGTGCATCGCGATCGATCGCGGTCGTACACGACCTACGACTGTCGTCGGACGCTCGCGACCATAGTCAACGTATGAAAATGTATGGCACCGCTTCCGAGGCCCGCGACTGACGCGCGCGGCCTACGACTGTCGTAAGGCGCGCGCGATCGTGCCATATAACTTTGACACGGTCGCGCGGGGCCTACGACTGTCGTCGGTCGTGCGCGACTGTCATAACTTCAAGACACGATCGCGCGCGGCTTACGACAGTCGTAGGCCGGGCGCGTCAGTCGCGGGCCTCGGAAGCGGTGCCATACATTTTCATACGTTGACTATGGTCGCGAGCATCCGACGACAGTCGTAGGTCCTGCACGACCGCGATCGATCGCGATGCACGGATTTGTACCTTTAGGGTGTTGTTTCATCGAACACTTGCCAGACCACCAATTCTATGCAGTGAAGCGCTTTTGAATAACACGTATTTGCATTGATATTTCATATACTTCTTGCTTCCATACTAATACATATTATCCATATCCATACTTATATTATAAATGCGAAAGTGTGTCTGTCTGTCTATCTGTCTGTCTGTCTGTCTGTCTGTTACCTCTTCACGCTCGAACCGCTGAACCGATATTGCTGAAATTTGGCATGGAGATTCTTTTAGTCCCGAGAAAGGACAAAGGATAGTTTTTATCCCAGAAAAATGTACGGTTCCCGCGCGATAAACGAATTTTGGCGCAACGAAGTTGCGGGCATCATCTAGTTAATATTAATATAATAAATGTGAAAGTGTGTCCGTCTGTCCGTCTGTCTGTCTGTTATCTCTTCACGCCCAAACCGCTGAACAAATTTGGCTGAAATTTGGCATGGAGATACTTTGAGTCCCGGGAAACGACATAGGATACTTTTCGTCCCAGAAAAATGCACGGCTCCTGCGCGATAAACGAGTTTTGGCGCAACGGAGTTGCGGGCGTCATTTAGTCAGCCATAAACAAATTAATCAAAATTGTACAAGCACTACTATTATCTACAGAGTATTTCAAGGATTCGAATGTCTGTAATAAACATGGTTCTCTATATTTATGGTAGTTAATGTGCAAACTAGTTAATTATTAGGACTCAGAAGTTGTTGGTCCAATTTTACTGAATATTGATTGCTTAGTATCTGTTTAGTTAACAAATATATTTTACCAATGAAAACATCATTTGATACGCTGGTATTCTTGTAAACTGGTAAATATTTTTGTCTCGGGTACTTATTATGTACAGACTACAGAGGGCTTAGCCAACACGTTTTCTTTATAGCTTCTTTATAGAATCGCCGATCAAAAAGAATGAAATTGACATGAGATGAGTCGAATGTCGACTTCAAAGGATTATTGTCGAACGTTTATTATCAATTTCATTCGTTTTTGATCGGCGATTCTTGCGTTAAATGAAACGTGTTAGCTAAGCCCTCTGTACAAAATAATACTCTATACTTAACCAGCGCGGCGGCCCGCCGGGAATTTTTTAACGTGAAGTTAAATCATTATGAAATTCACGAACACCGGCAAAATAGTTGTCGTGAATCTGAAAATTTTGCCACTTTAAATCGCAATTTTTGAAGAACGTTATTTTTTTTACCCGACTGCCAGGAGGGTTATGTGTTTAGCGCGTATCTTCTATGTATGTAATATTCTTTATTACCTCGTATCTTCAGAACGGCTAAACGGATTTTCACATTTGAGGTATCGTTAGATTTGTCTTAATAGTGACATTAAGAAAAAACCAAAATGGCGGATGTTTGACGTCATATCAAAACAAAAATAAAAATTCACCAAGCATATCGAGTGGGATATCAAAATAAAGAATTTTAAACACTGATTTTAAATATGTATATAACTTGCAGTTTTAATATTAAATCGAACGATAAATCTACACTAATAGTACAAAGAGGAAAGATTTGATTTTTTGTTTGTTGGGCTCGGAAACTACTGGACCAAATTGAAAAATTCTTTTACCATTGGAATTCTACATTATTTTTGCTGAACATAGGCTGAATTTTATTTTGGAAAAAATAAGGTTCCGTAAGATATTTGGGTTCTTCGGACGCAAGGTGTAAAAAATCAACCAGAAAAGTTACTTATTTTACGTACGTTGCCTAAACTATAAAAGATAGAACCATAAAATTCTAAGTAATTGTAGAACTTACAAATATCTACAAAAAAGTCCGCGACACACTATACCTATCTATGTCGAGTGAGGCACAATAACCATTTTTTTATTTAAAAATCTTGAAATTTTTTTGGACTACATTTAAACCCGTTTATTTTATTCATTCTTTTAATCCTTATCAAAATAAATTATTCCATTACTGAGTACAGTTTATGTAGATAATATTTGGTCTGTGAATGAATAAAATTGGACATTTGGTTTTTGAAATTATGGCGAAATTAAAATATTATGATAGTTAAACCCGCACCAAGGCGGGTGCACGTGCGGGAGGAAGACAATCTGTGCAGGGTGCAGCCTGCGTATGTAATGACTGCGTCGTCGATGTTAGTGTCGGAGCCTGTGAATTGACCTGGGAATCATTTTGCTGACCGAATCTTTCCTGGGTATGCTTTTTGCAGAGCTCACCGACATCCACGCGGGCAGAGCCGCGGCCGACCGCTAGTAATAAAATAAGAAAAAATCGAAATCCGCCTGCATGGATAAATCCAATATTAATTAAAAATTAACTGACATTACTGAAACAAGATGAAAATTCAATGACAAAGTATTAAAAAAAAAACAATGATTTGGTACTTAAAACTAGAAACATACATTGAAACAGTACCAAACCTATGTACCTATTATAACGTATTGTAGGTACAATTTTCTAAGTGTACCTACGATATAATATGGTTATATCAGCACGGTAGTTTTTAAATTTTTTAATAGATTGATTGTCAAAATGGTTAGATGACTACAACTAAAAAGTCGCAAATAAAATAAATAAATTAAAAATCAAAAAACCCGACTGCAAAAAATGTTAACTAAAAAGAACGAAACAAGACCTAATTCTGCCGGAGGCATCGAATCCATGTTTTAATTATTGATACGACTCTTGCTTACGAGTTTCATGCCAGGATAAATAGAAGGTTACATAGCAAAATGTAGAAGAAGAAAGTGGATAATAAAATGCAGTCGGAGGCATAATATTTTATGATTTATAAATTAATGTTAAACTTGGTGCGACATGCCTCCGACTGCATTTTATTATCCACTTTCTTCTTCTACATTTTGCTGTGTAACCTTCTATTTATCCTGGCATGAAACTCGTAAGCAAGAGTCGTATCAATAATTAAAACATGAATTTGATGCCTCCGGCAGAATTAGGTCTTGTTTCGTTCTTTTTAGTTAACATTTTTTGCAGTCGGGTTTTTTGATTTTTAATTTATTTATTTTATTAATCTAAAAATTTTGGTTTCGGCCATGCAACACCAAGATTAAAACTTTTATGGCCTGTATAAAAAAAGGTACCACAGCCTTAGCTGTATCACAAAACAAAACTAAACAATATTCAGTGAAATTGGACCTAAATTCTAGAATTACTATCCGGAAGACTATATGGGAAGGTACGGTATGCGAAATATTGGACCGACATATGTGTGAAGTAGTAGACACGTAAGTCGTAACGTTTAACAATTTTAGACCTTACGATTATAGTAAAAAGACCTTAACGAGGCAAATCCGGTCTGTCAACGACCGTGCGTTCCTATAACCTACATTAGTTGAAATAAATCACTCCTTTTTGTGTCGCTATTCATACACTTTTTACCTGACTTCGCAAGAAATAGGGATATTATATTTTTCGAGTTAGTAATGTATGTATTATTGTTGGCACACTCTGTCGCCTTAACAGATTCGGTATAATTTTGGTCATCCACTGCACTTTGCTTACGTTTAGAATTTAGATCAAAATAACTTGAAACCGTAGCATTAATAAATAATAATGGCAAACGAGCAAACACCTGATGGAAAGAAACTACCGCCGATCATGGACACTCGCAACACTCGAAGAGCTGCAGTTGCGTTGCCGGCTTTGAAGGTTTGCACGTCGTATTGAGCCGGAAATACTGAAATTAATAGGTACTGTCTGGCTCTGTTAGAAACACCAAGGTTCTTCGAGGCTAACTTGGCCTTACCCTCTAGATGACATCGGAACTGGACTTCGCTTGGTATGTTTACGCTAAGTATTTCAAAGCTGGGGGAGATAATTAAAGACGTGCCCTCAAAACGATGATATTACACACAGCTATATACTACGAGTATTTAGTAGAAGTATACTGTGGGAATATGAGTGGCCGCCACAAAGGAAGATCTTCCGACCGAGCGAGGTGGTATGCCCGGTCAGGCCGAAGCCCACTTGATACATTTCAGCTGTCGTATATACCGACGCGCTCAGAAAACTTTGATAGCGCGATGCAGGAATGTTAGGCGAATTGTGGGTACCGCCACATTACTATTAACTATAATACTACTACTAAATAATAACCTCTACTGAAATGTTATTGTAAGGTTTTCAACACCCAGGAATCTCAAAAATAAAACAACCAAAATTTTTAACTTCTCTGTATTAACAACTATAGGCAATTTAAAAATAAACTATTTATATTACAATATAGTAAGTATATTATACGGCATGTCACTATAGCATATTTTTAGTATCTTATTCTAATCGAACCGCATGATACAAAATTTAATATATTTTATTCCATAGCACCCGAATTTTGAAGCTTTATAACAATAACACTAGGACCTGTTTCACCACTTCCTGATAAGTGACGAATAGGCTATCCACCAATTAACTTGACAGATCAAGTATGGAGAATCTGTCAAAAAAGTTGTGAATAGCCTATTCGGCACTTTATCAGAAAGTGGTGAAACAGGCCCTAAATCTTTTCACACTAAAAACAAAGTTTAAGTTAAGCCAACAATAACGATTTACTCTCCTAAAGGTATCGTTCTGATCCTCGCAGCAAGCGACCGCGACCGACAAAAATTTAATGACGCTTTATGATCTAGAATCTAGATGTTGTATGTTGTGTGTAGACAAAATAAAAGTATTCTTATTCTTAGATTATAGGCTATAGGCGTCATATTCTAAGGCCGTGTTTCCACCTGCAAGCAAACTCGCAGAAGTCTTGCGTGAGTTTCTTGCAATATTGTTTACATTTCATACTATGTAATTTCTGCAATTTACAAACACGGCCTTACACTTACAAACTGCTGCCAGACAGACTATCAGACACTTGTCGCGACAGTTGTCTTGCAGGTGGAAGCACGGCCTTACACTTGGAAGCTGCAGTCAGACAGACTGTCAGCCACTTCTCGCGACAGTTGTCTTGCAGGTGGAAACACGGCCTAACGACATTGGTCTAGCGACCCATGCTGCCGCTGCTTTGTAGTGGCGTAGAGCAAAATGAAACCCTATATCCTTGTAATAAAGTGGCATAAAGTTGTTTTTTTCGGTCGTGGTCCCTAGTTGCCGAGTCGATCGGAATGGTAAATTAGGCTGGTTTATATTATAGTCAGTACTTAAGATGCGACCCGGTCTCAAGACGCGGTTCGGCTCTATGATTGGTCCAAATTTTGACAGCCAACCAATGACAGAGCCTGAACCGTGTCTTGAGACCGAGATGCATCTTAAGTACTGACTATTTATACCAGCCTTAAAAACCAAGTTTAACTTAAGCTTACAATAATAATATTACTCTCCTGCTAATAAAGGTATTTACGCAGCGTATGACTATTTAAGGTCCGCTGTCTTTATCTGTGATATAACTTTTTCAATGTGTCAGACAAAGACTTGACGCCCTAGATGACGCCCGCAACTCCGTTACGCCAATATTCGTTTATACAGAAACCGTACATTTTTAGGGTTCCTTACCCAAAGGATAAAAACGGGACCCTATTACTAAGACTTCGATGTCTGTCCGTCTGTCTGTCTGTATGTGTGTCTCCAGGCTGTAACTCAAGAACCGCTATAGCTAGACTTTCACAGATTGTGTTACATATTATCTGTTGCCGCTACAACAACAAATACTAAAAACAAAATAAATTAAATATTTAAGAGGGGCTCCCATACAAAAACACAATTTTCAGCCTGTTTTTGCTCTATTGTGGTACGGAATCCTTCGTGCGCGAGTCCAACTCGCACTTGGCCGATTTTTTCAGTACCCAGCAAAATCGGTTCAGTGGTTTTGGCGTGAAGAGGTAACAGACAAACACACTTTTACATTTTATGCATATAATTTCTAATGTGTCAGACAATGACATCCAGACCATGCAAGGGCTTCCATTAGTTATTCGCTGAAATATTTTTATTAGAAAGTTACTTTATACTTATAGACCTTATAGTCAGGGAGCCCTAGAACAATTTTTTTTAACAACTTTTTTATCTGCGAAAATCTTGAAAGTGGTAGCTAACTGCAGAGATAGAAAGGATTTCACAATTTTCATACTTTGGTTTGATGGTCCTAAAATATGGATTGTTCTATTTATAGGACAATGTTACTCTTAAATTATATAACTATTAACCTACCAATATACAAAAAACCAGCTGGTTAGGGTTTCGTTTTAAGGTTCTGTAATCAACAAAACTTGGTTGACTACGGTACCCTACAACAAAAAGTTGTTTGTCTTATCAAAATGAAGCTACTCACAAAAATTTGCTTGTTAGTAATAAAAAAAAAAATGTTCTATGGCTCCCTCACTATTACATAATATAAGTCATTTAAATACTATCTGATGAACTATGACGGAACACTTACGCGCGATTGTTATCTTAAAACTCTCGCAAGGTTTATGATTGAACTCGGAATTATCAGCACTTCGATTTTGGTATTTCAATCCAACATGCTAATAGCCTAGATTAGGTTTCGTTGCAGTTTCGATATATTAAACATCAAATCTGTAAATATTAATAAATCGACGGTGTAAAGTTGTAAACAAGGGGTTCCCAAACTTATTTTGTCTACCACTCACATTGAGAAAAAAATTTTTTGGCGCCCCCTTTGTTTCACCTTCTTTTAAATTAAAGCCTCTACACAAGGCTCTCATTTTTTCTGGGTCCCACACCACCCCCTTTTAAGCCATCAGAGCCTACAAACGGGCGTTATCGCCCACTTTGGGAAAGGCTGTTGTAAACTGTAATGTCGGGCCCTAGCAACTCGCACACGGCGACTGCGATGCAGCGATGCAATCGTGATACTATCGCGCGTTTGTATCGATACAATCGCGTATTGGTCGCTACTCGCTAGCAGTGTGCCCTAGCACAGGGAGTGCTCATTTAGGGCCAAAACACATAACCGTCTTGCGGCACCGTACCGCCAAAATCGGCATCAAAATCATGCCGCAACAGTCGCGATGCAAATGCGCGATTGTAGTGATGCAAACGCGATACAAACGCCCTTCAGTAATGACTAATGACACAAAGTATTCTCCCTCTGTTTTACTCCCCGCTATGACCCGACACGGTCACACGTTTGCATCGCTACAGTCGCACGTATGCATCGCTACGGTCGCGCGTTTGCACCGCTACAGTTATACAAAAAGTCGTCGTGTGCTAGTACCATAAATTGTAAAATCAATCGTTACGTTTTTGCTATTTGATGAAATCCGCGCTGGATGGTATCAGTGGCGGCGCAAGACCTAAATTTTATGTGGGCAAAATATATTTTGCGAGGCCCCCTGATGGATGACGCAAGAAGACGGATTTTATTGAAAGATTTTTTTGATACTCGTAAATCCTAAAAAAACGCACTGTCCAAGGGGCGCGAGGTAGGCCAGTCATTAAATCCAAAACCCGAAAGAAATTAGTAACTTGATAAAATTTTAGGGGGTTGTTAAAGAAGGTAAAATAACTTACCGTGTGATTTTGCAGCGTTCTGGGGTGTACGGAAAGGGTTGAAAAGGGGTGAAAAAAGTTTTTTTTTAATAACATTGCGTAAAAAATTAGTAACACGCTGCAAATTTGGAATTAGGTTGTTCTTACCGTTTTGTAACGTGTATTAAATTTGCAGCGTTTTGCAACATACGGAACATTGTTTATTATTAAAAAACAATAAAATTTGTTAGTAACAGGGGTAAAAAAATAGTAACACGCTGCAAATTTGGAATTAGGTTTTTCTTACCGTTTTCTAACGTGTATTAAATTTGCAGCGTTTTGCAACATACGGAACATTGCTTATTACTAAATTGCTGTAAATTTGATATACGTTAGAAAACGGTAAAAACAACTTAATTATAAATTTGCAGCGTGTTACTAATTTTTTACGCAATGTTATTAACAAAAAACCTTTTTCACCCCTTTTCAACCCTTTCCGTACACCCCAGAACGCTGCAAAATCACACGGTAAGTTATTTTACCTTCTTTAACAACCCCTTAAAATTTTATCAAGTTACTAATTTCTTTCGGGCTTTGGCTCTAATGACTGGCCTAAGGCCCCTAGGACCGCGAGGCCGTGGGCAGTCGCCCACACCGCCCACGCCATACGCCGCCTCTAGATGGAAGCTATAATATTGGATTAACTTAGCAGAATCGGAGTGGTGAATTCAGAAAATGATCAGTTTTTTACTTTGCCTTTAAAAGTATCTTGTGCATTATTCTTAATTATATTTTAATAGTACGTAACTTAGGCCGCATGCTACGGCCAACCTTCTGTACTTGTTCTGTGCATTTGTGCGTACGGACCTGGTTTGGCCTGCAGTCAGTCCGACCCGAGCGATTGGTCTCGACGTATAAGGAGCCTACTGAATTAAATGGCTCTTTGATTATTAAATATCACTTAGCCAGCCCCTGGACGAGCGATTTTATTGTCAATATCACGTATTGCGTAATATTCTTGACCGTCTAGGGTTGATATTGAACATCGCGCGCCTTCAAAATCTTATTGTCAAAAAACTGTTCAATAAAATTGAAGCGTGATATTGTCAATATTATGTGATACTATTGCTCGTCTAGGGGCCGGCTTAATATAATTAAATTATCACAATAAATTAAAGCTTCTAACGTACGTTTTATTACAACACAAAATTGAATTTCAAGGTGAGGTTTCCCTTTGATATTACAAAATATGTTGTGCAAGATTCTTATTTAAATTAAATTACAATATTATTACAAAAAAAAAATTCACGTTTATTTATGATATAACTTTTTAAGACAACTTTTTCAACTCAACAATGTTTGAGACAAAAAATACATAATATAATAGGTTCATCATGAATACTAGTATTATGTTCCCAGATTTACAAACTTAACGAATGCTACGTTTTCTTATTTTTACCGAAAGATATTTTTTTCGTAGAAATAATTTATCCCCCTGGACATATTCATTAAGCGTTGACAGCGCGTGAAAATGTAAAAGAAAAATTATAAATATCCGAGGAAAAGCCGTAATTACGTAGTACCCAAAAACATATTCGAGCTCATTTCTACCGTGCAAGCAGGTGTATACAATTATACATATTATTATGTAGTACTTATGTACCTTTGGCCCTGAATCCTGATAGAATACTTTTTTTTTATCGGGCTTTGGCCCACCACACATTCCCCAACTAGCAAATTAGTCCTTTAACAAAAAGCCTAAATGACATTTAGTCGTATAGAAATCGTATAGTTGTAATAAAAGTTTCCAACATCGTGTAACAATATATTAAACGAACAATAGGTCGTATAAGAGTTTAGTCATTTAATTTAGTCCTGTAATCGTTAACACGACCAAATTATGTGACTATCCTATAAATATCGCAGTTGTGACCTTTAAAATACATATTTGATGTTGTATAAAATTAATTTATATAACAATCATAATCTGGTTGTAATGAAGACCATAACACTACTCTTTATCAGTAATAAGATTTCTACATGGCCATCATATAATGTCCATTTATTTAACTCTTATAAAATACATCTTTATAAATACGTTTCTTACATGATTTTCGTCTCTCTTTATACGACTATTATAAAATATTTATGAGCCTAACATTCATATTTTGAGAACTTAAATAACTAACTTATGTTATGATTTTAAAATACTTTTAAAACTTACTGTTATAAAACATTTTAGTTATTTTATGATATTTTCATGTTTCTCTTTTACGACTTCGACCAAGAAATAATCGGCCAAGTGCGATTCGGACTCGCGCACGAATGGCTCTTTACCGTTATATAGCAAAAGTTGGCCAAAAATTGTTTTTCTTATGGGAGCACCCTTAAATATTTATTTTATTTTATTATTAAAGAATTATTAAAGAACGCTTAACATAGCGGTTCTTGAGATACAGCTCCTGAAGACGGGCAGATGGACAGACAGAAAGATAGACATCGAAGTCTTAGAAATATGGTCCCGTTTTTACCTTTTTGGTACGGAGCCCTAAAATATAGAACATTTCAATAACTTCAAATCGTTAATTAGTTACAAAATTTTCGACATCAGAAATTATCACCACTTTAAGAATTCGATAAAATGCATGGGTTTCCACTTTGTTACGGTACCCTAAAAATGGCGGATGATAAAATAAATAAATGGTAAGATATGGACTTACAGTCATGAGACGTCATATAAAAGTCATCATCATTACCTAAAATCGTGTAATTGTAAAAGTACAGGTAATCTTTAATTAAATTAAATTCAGAAATATTATTTTGCCATTATTCAAAGGGGGCGTTAAATATTGTTAAAAAACGTACATAGGTACAATCGTCGAGAAATTTAATTTCCCTTAGAAAAGTAGATATTGTTACCGACTAACACCAAATACATTATAGTCAATAGCATTCATTCAATAATAAATATGGCAGACAAACTTTAACTAACATAATGCCTACTTATTCTTTTATCTTACTTCAACAGACCTGTAAAATAATTAGTATCCGCAAAAAGGTAATGCTGATGACTACTTCCCAATGTTTATACAACGTCTACTGGATCACTATACGACGAAACGGTTATAAAATTAATCACTTTACGACTGCTATACGAATATTTAGACACTAAAACGACCATGACACGATCGCTATACAAATAAAAGTTACATATTTTGCGCCTATTTCGCGTCATATAAAGGTCAATACGAATGCTATATAACCAAAAAGGCCGGACCTCAAGTTATAACCTAAACGTTGTCTCGAAAATTATATGACCAAATTTTGCTAGTTGGGTCCTACCATTGTATTTCCTGTGTCGCCAGGATCGACAGCGGTATCCAACCACGAAAACCCTTTGATATGATCTCAGGGAGCCCGAGGGACATGCTAAAGCTGTCTTGGGACCCGCAACGAATTTAACCAGAAGAAGATAGGAGGAGTAGGAAATATACAAATGTACAATATAAAAAATATACAATGATAGAATACTTAGGTGGTAGGTAGATTGTAATATTAAGACGTATAATTGTTATATTTTACATAATGATGTATGGTTATTATAAAGCGGGCTCCACATTCTCGGCAAAACTACACGAGACTTGCCGAATACGAGAGTGTGGAGAGCATATTCGTCTATGTTCGTCTATATTCGTATTGTCTCGTGTATATTTGCCGAACTATCCGTTCGATGTCGGTACATCAAAGGGCTCTCGGGTAGTCTCGTGTAGTTTTGTGTTCATGCAAAACTATCTCTCCACATTCCCGCTGTTGTTTGGGCCAGTCGGCAGACAGTCTCCGTTGTGAATGCACGTATTTTTTTACTGTCGGTAAATTGGAACTGGAGTTATCGTTTTTAGAACTATTATTAATATCTATGTTATCCTAATATAATAAAATACGCCTAAAAGGGCCAAAAAATCACGTTGGAGCCCCCCTCAAATATTAACTTTATTTTATTTTTAATATATTTTTTGTTATAGCGACACAAAAAATACACAATCTCTGAGAATTTCAGAAGCCTAGCTGTAGCCGTTCTTGGGTTACAGCCTGAAGACAGACAGACGGACAGACAGAGCGACAGACAACGAAGTATCAGTCCTGTTTTTACCTTTTGGGTACGGTACCCTAAAAAGGACTCCTTAATGACTACGTTCAGAATTTTCTGTTACGAAGTATGTTGGTCATACACTACCTACGCTTTTTCCAGCGTATTTTAGGTATTCTTCTTTCATGATTCATCAAATAGCAATAATACCTATGCTACAGCGAATCCTACAGTAGCATACGTATTCTTGTGACGTCAATGTCGTACGAGCGTCTATTTTCAACTGAGCCAAGCGAGAATGTGGAGAGCCGCTCTCGTGTGCTCTCGCCAAACAAAAGTTTTGACAAAAGTTTTGTGTTTCGGCAAAACTCAAGAGTGTGGAGCGGGCTTAATTTACGTCATACCATCAATCCGCAAGCGGCACCCGGCTGCCGCATAACAATTGAAAATCTATTGTGTCTGTGATTCCCACGATCGAGGTAATAATAAAAAATTGAATGCTTTATTGGCCATAACAATGTGTAATGCCCACATTATGCAATTACTAATTTTTAAGTTAACTTAATAATAAAAAAAAACAATATTATAATATTAAATTAATTTCCAAAAACTAGCATTTATGAACTCCTTCAACATTTTGCTGTCCAGAAACGGAATTCGTTACAATAATGATAATACATATTATTAATATATTTTGTACCTACTCGTATTTAGAAAATAATATTTTTCATCCTTTTGCTATTAAATTCACTCATATGAAATTCACTCTAGTAGAAATCAAATGACACTTACCTAGTAGGTACAGAAAACTTATTTTGAAGGAGCTATAAAGCTCAAACCAGGAATCGATTAAAATTTCAAAAGTATATCTCTTTGCCTTGTAATTTTTAGTATAACATAGTGATTAGAAAAGAAAAATATTTATAAATATTTTCACAGCCGTCGTCGGTAAGGCCGTTAAGGCAGTTACACACACGTGTCGCGACTAAATGCGCCCATTACATGTGTACATAAACGGCCGGCTCGTATTTTTTTACGATATGGCTAAGTCGGAGATCTAGAAATTTACCAAGCTAGGCTTAGGGCGCCTAATGTCTAAAAGCTGGTTGTCCATTTATTTGTATTCCGTTTTTTTTGAGAAGAGGAAATGGAGCCTTTAGGACCGAGAAAAATATTTTTGAAATAAAAAATTTGGATTTTATAAATGGCCAAATATAATACTAGCCGGATGATGAGGTAAGTAAATTACACGGTTTGCTTAAATTATTATAATTATGTATTTAAGCATAAACTATATTTTATATATATTTACAAACAACAATTATTATTTATTTTAACTATTCAACATTCAATCACAAAACTTCCTGTACGCATTATGCTATCCTTCTTTGGTATTAATATTATGTTATAATATATTTACTTAGGTAAAATATACATCCATGCTATGCACAACTTCGCGATCTTGATGACAACGATGGTTATCCACCACAGCCAATTAACGTAGATACTAGATAGCCTATATTATAATATTATCATGTGACGGTTTCTGAAAGCCTATTCCAATTTCCAATATCACATTTTAAAGTCATACGGTAAACTACGGTATCAAACCAAGCAATCGGTTTATTATATTATTTGTAATAGCGCGAACGGACAACAAAATTGTTGTCTGTCGTTCGAATATGCCTATTTTTCGTGGGCGAAAGTATCCCTTACTAAGCTCACGTATAATAGAGTCACTCTATTTCTCTACTTCTCCTCAACAATGTAGAAATAAGCTGTAGAATATAGATTATGCATACGCGCTAATAAGACTCGCGCTACTTCGAGAGTAGAGACACGACAGTCTTAAGACATATTATTGATATACAAGGCAAATGAGGGTGTGCACACACAAAGAAATATTTTGTATAGCAATAGTCTGTCTTAAATCTTAAAGTTGTCGTATCTATTTAACATTTGGATGAACACAACCAACGAAAAAAGCGTATTATTCTGGCATAACGTATTTTAAAGTAAGTTGACACAACGTGCTTGCAGCTTAAGCCACTAAAGGATCCACCGATGGTTATGAAGAGGCCTTGGTTTTCAGCAGGAGAACTGGCCAGTACATGGTCACGAACAGCAGGAACAACGCCGGGAATATAACCCGGGACAGCTTGTCTATCTCCCGCCAGAGAATCCTCTCTTGTCCAGTGTCAGCATCGAGCCAGGCCACCTGAAATGAAATTAATAAGTATTCAAACCATATTTCAGAACATCATTCAGAATCAGAATAAAATTAGCTACCCTAAAAGATTTCTGGTGCGATGAGCTGAAGGCGCACCAGCCATGCTGGCTAACGGTGGCGCTGAAGCGAGACAAGTGGAAGACCCTGGGGGAGGCCTTTACCCAGCAGTGGGATATTATAAGGCTCACAAAAATAAAATAAATCTGCTAAGACTTAGGTGATCCTAAGTCTTAGCAGATTTATTTTATTCTCACTCAGATTGCAAGATGACAATGCGATGCATTTTTAAGATGCCATTCAAAAGAGGAACGGGCTACCCACCAGTGCGGACGAAAATAAGAATAAGAATAAGAATAGGAATAGGAATAGGAATAGGAATAGGAATAGGAATAGGAATAGGAATAGGAATAGGAATAGGAATAGGAATAGGAATAGGAATAGGAATAGGAATAGGAATAGGAATAGGAATAGGAATAGGAATAGGAATAGGAATAGGAATAGGAATAGGAATAGGAATAGGAATAGGAATAGGAATAGGAATAGGAATAGGAATAGGAATAGGAATAGGAATAGGAATAGGAATAGGAATAGGAATAGGAATAGGAATAGGAATAGGAATAGGAATAGGAATAGGAATAGGAATAGGAATAGGAATAGGAATAGGAATAGGAATAGGAATAGGAATAGGAATAGGAATAGGAATAGGAATAGGAATAGGAATAGGAATAGGAATAGGAATAGGAATAGGAATAGGAATAGGAATAGGAATAGGAATAGGAATAGGAATAGGAATAGGAATAGGAATAGGAATAGGAATAGGAATAGGAATAGGAATAGGAATAGGAATAGGAATAGGAATAGGAATAGGAATAGGAATAGGAATAGGAATAGGAATAGGAATAGGAATAGGAATAGGAATAGGAATAGGAATAGGAATAGGAATAGGAATAGGAATAGGAATAGGAATAGGAATAGGAATAGGAATAGGAATAGGAATAGGAATAGGAATAGGAATAGGAATAGGAATAGGAATAGGAATAGGAATAGGAATAGGAATAGGAATAGGAATAGGAATAGGAATAGGAATAGGAATAGGAATAGGAATAGGAATAGGAATAGGAATAGGAATAGGAATAGGAATAGGAATAGGAATAGGAATAGGAATAGGAATAGGAATAGGAATAGGAATAGGAATAGGAATAGGAATAGGAATAGGAATAGGAATAGGAATAGGAATAGGAATAGGAATAGGAATAGGAATAGGAATAGGAATAGGAATAGGAATAGGAATAGGAATAGGAATAGGAATAGGAATAGGAATAGGAATAGGAATAGGAATAGGAATAGGAATAGGAATAGGAATAGGAATAGGAATAGGAATAGGAATAGGAATAGGAATAGGAATAGGAATAGGAATAGGAATAGGAATAGGAATAGGAATAGGAATAGGAATAGGAATAGGAATAGGAATAGGAATAGGAATAGGAATAGGAATAGGAATAGGAATAGGAATAGGAATAGGAATAGGAATAGGAATAGGAATAGGAATAGGAATAGGAATAGGAATAGGAATAGGAATAGGAATAGGAATAGGAATAGGAATAGGAATAGGAATAGGAATAGGAATAGGAATAGGAATAGGAATAGGAATAGGAATAGGAATAGGAATAGGAATAGGAATAGGAATAGGAATAGGAATAGGAATAGGAATAGGAATAGGAATAGGAATAGGAATAGGAATAGGAATAGGAATAGGAATAGGAATAGGAATAGGAATAGGAATAGGAATAGGAATAGGAATAGGAATAGGAATAGGAATAGGAATAGGAATAGGAACAGGAACAGGAACAGGAACAGGAACAGGAACAGGAACAGGAACAGGAACAGGAACAGGAACAGGAACAGGAACAGGAACAGGAACAGGAACAGGAACAGGAACAGGAACAGGAACAGGAACAGGAACAGGAACAGGAACAGGAACAGGAACAGGAACAGGAACAGGAACAGGAACAGGAACAGGAACAGGAACAGGAACAGGAACAGGAACAGGAACAGGAACAGGAACAGGAACAGGAACAGGAACAGGAACAGGAACAGGAACAGGAACAGGAACAGGAACAGGAACAGGAACAGGAACAGGAACAGGAACAGGAACAGGAACAGGAACAGGAACAGGAACAGGAACAGGAACAGGAACAGGAACAGGAACAGGAACAGGAACAGGAACAGGAACAGGAACAGGAACAGGAACAGGAACAGGAACAGGAACAGGAACAGGAACAGGAACAGGAACAGGAACAGGAACAGGAACAGGAACAGGAACAGGAACAGGAACAGGAACAGGAACAGGAACAGGAACAGGAACAGGAACAGGAACAGGAACAGGAACAGGAACAGGAACAGGAACAGGAACAGGAACAGGAACAGGAACAGGAACAGGAACAGGAACAGGAACAGGAACAGGAACAGGAACAGGAACAGGAACAAGAACAAGAATAAGAATAAGAATAAGAATAAGAATAAGAATAAGAATAAGAATAAGAATGGATTTATTTTTAGCATCACACAATACATTATAATATAAGTCGCCAAAAATTGGCCCCAGCTCAGAAAACGCAGCAAAAAGGCAATGTGTTCTTGTTTAGTAAATAAAGTTCTGGCTTTAATGCATTATATGAAGTGTCGCGTTGCTCTGCTGTAGGGTACGGTTTCACCTTATGAGCGATAACTCAAACAATAATAAGTAAAATAACCTTTTTTGCGCCCAGAAAATGCTTTTAATCACCTTGCGGCGAACGGAGCCTACCCATAAGTATATAAGTACCTGCAGTATGCTCTGCCTTCGTTCAACCCCCATCAGGTGCGGTGGGTTTGGCGCTGGGTGTACCGCCGGAGTCGATGCTGGTGGTGACGTAGGTGACGTGAGATCCACCTTCCGACAACGCACACCGCCACCTTCCCATGCGGCCACTGTGCCGCAGGAACCCTTGTCTCCGTTGAGACGCTGTAAAGGTATTAGGAGCTAGTTTAGATACGCTTAAAACGCCGCGGTTCACGAGATTATACCAAACGGTTCCCGTTCTTATACCACATGGTTCCCATGCTGATGCCTCGCGGTTCTCGTGCTTATAGTTTAGTGTAAACGTTATGATGCAAAGCAACGTACGGGTCTCATCAGCGGGCTAACAGACTCTTGGTGTGGTAAAGTTAGGGATCTGACAAACGATTCGAGTATAGATTGAGACAGTTCATCAGTTTGAATTCACAGCTATGAGGTCTGTCTCAGGTAAAGCTGTCTGGCTAAAATTAAATTGGCTAACACGTTCATAACAATTCTCAGCGCAGTGCGTGATTTCTGAATTGAAATTTCCCTCGAGAAACAAAACAACATTTTAGGTTTATTATACAATCTCCTAACTTTACACAAATTGCAATTACAGAAACTCAGTTAATCTCACATCAACTCTCGTAAAACCAACTTCTCTGAATTAGATTAAAATTACTTTACTTATTTACTCTCCGTTGAATGACCTATATGTTGTTGTTTACTCATTATTAAGAATGAGTAAACAACAACATTTGAATGAACTATATTATAGTTCATTCAACAAATTATTAATTATTGCAATATAAATGCTTCTAGTATCGTATATATCTAAATCCTTGAATAATATTAATATCTAACAGAATTCTTGAATATTAATACCAAATCTGATTGGCAACATCTGTGCAGAACTGCTGACATTTACTCAACTTTTAAATATCACGATAGTTTCTTTGTAGGAAGTGCGTTATATTATTACCTAGCGACCCGCCCCGGCGTCGCACGGGTATAAAATATACAGCCACTGAAAAAATGATTAAAATCGATAGCCTATGATCCTTCACGTGGTCTACTTCTTATCTGTGCCAAATAACATAAAAATTGCTCCAGTTGTTCGCGAGATAAGCCCTTTCAAATAATTTCCTCCGTTTTTTCCACATTCTCCTATTAGTCTTAGCGTGATAAAATATAGCCTATAGCCTTCTTCAATAAATGGGTTATCTAACACTGAAATAATTTTTCAAATCGGACTAGTAGTCCCTTAGATTAGCGCGTGTAAGTTAGCCCTTTCAAATAATTTTTCCCGTTTTTTCCACATTTTCCTCTATTTCTTCGCTCCTATTAGTCTTAGCGTGATAAAATATTGCCCATAGCCTTCCTCGATAAATGGGCTATCTAACACTGAAAGAATCATCAAAATCCGTTGCGTAGTTTTAAAGATCAAAGGAAACAAAGGGACATGAGGGAAAAAAAGCGACTTTGTTTTATAATGTTATGTATAGATTAGTGTTTCATTTTATAGGAAAATGTTTCTCAATTTTATCGATCTACCTCATAAAGTATTGTATTAAAATGTGCTTGGTATGGGATGAGTTACGTTGACAAAATATTGTTTATTTTTGCTTGCTAAAAAGTGGAGATTCACTTTGGGATATTTCATGAAATCCATACTAATAATATTATTATAAATGCGAAAGTGTGTCTATCTGTTACCGCTTTACTTACG
Organism: Polyommatus iphigenia; assembly: GCA_963422495.1. NCBI lineage: Eukaryota > Metazoa > Arthropoda > Insecta > Lepidoptera > Lycaenidae > Polyommatus > Polyommatus iphigenia. Next base: position 1,892,011 of record OY730189.1, read on the forward strand.
CCCAAACTACTAAACCGATTTTGCTGAAATTTGGTATGGAGATTACGTCTTTGAGGATACTTTCTATTCCGGGAAAATGTACGGATCCCGCGGGATAAACGATGGAGTTACGGGCGTCATCTAGTAAGAAATAATTTGATTCATCATTATTATAGAAATCGCAGCTGTTATCCATTATTTCCTCTAATGCTATTCTTTCTTACCACAGGTATGATCCTCGGCACGGCTTCAGCTTTGCTCTTGTTCATCTGGTACTGCTTGTCTAGCACCTTCACCACTACGAACTCTCCGAGCGCGGCAAACACAAACATCATACAGCCAGCCATCCATAGGTCTAGCGCCTGAAAATCAGAAACATCATCATCGTTTATATTTTGATCATTCTCATTATCATCATTGTCGTGATAAACGTTGTTGTTGTCAACATCATCATGCCAGTAAGATTTATTTTTTTCATTTTATTTTATTCTGTTCTAGCAAGGGTATCAATTGTAGATGTTTCATCAGCAATAGATAATAAAATAACGTTGTAATGTGTTAAAAAAATTATGATGTCCAAAATATTAAAGTGAATTGTAATCACAGACATAGGGCCTAGTTCCTATAGGCTAATTTTTGGCCTTAAAAAAGAGTTGAAACCCAGTCTATTAATGCCAAGTTCAGATGCACTTCATCGATCATAATCATCTTCATCAACAGCCTGATCCATAACACTTCTAATTTGAACTTGGCATTGGCAGGGAGGTCAAAAGTGCGTCGAAACGGTTCGTATAAATAGTGCACGGCATGCGCGCGGCCTGCTGGAACTAGGCATGCCCATTGCCTACTTCCGTGCGCTTTGGTACAACATAAATACTGTTATTTATATATGTAGTATCATAACCAAGCTCTATTTCGTAGAAAATCTTAATAAGATTTTAAAAATGAAACAATTTGGTTCGAGTTTTCCCGTAAGCTTTTTATCTTATTAGTATTATGTTTCAGGAAAAATTCACTCTAAAGCTGTGTAAACTCAAAGATAATAATTCAGAGTGTTTATTAAAGCGTTTCTGCTCTCAGGTGGTATCTTTGTTCCTTTTGTTAAACATAAACAGTTGAATTTAGAACTTGGGGGAATACAGTGCATAAAAGAGTACTAAGCTTAGTAAATACTATTAAGTATTAGTATATTTTCACGCTGCGTTCAAAATATTTCATCCCCAGTAATACTGTTTAAGGAAAGACTCAGACATGAATTTTCTCCTATTAGTAAGCATAACGCTATATTTTACTGTAAGCAATGAATATAGATATTTGATAAATCATATTAATTGCAATTTACAATCATAAAATATGTTATTATATCTGAACCTTTTATTGCATTTGATATGATATTATGCACATGAAATTTTCTATTTATGATTGAAATTTTTAACATAATATGTGAAAAAACTATTGGAGTCTACAGTTTTACAAAATTTCTGCTCTAACCTTTACGTAAGCGACCGGTGGTATATCAGCCCTCAGGCCAGTGAACATGGTGACCAAGGTCAGCATGCATGTCACTAACAGTGTCACCCTCCCCGGGATGGCGTCCAGGTCGAGCCAGAAGCTGAACCAGCTCAGCATCACCACCAGCGAAGACGGCGCGAAGGTCTGGATGAGGTGGTGACCGATCTGCCTCTCGAACCGAAAGTAGACGACCAGGCGCGAATAGTTCCCTGTGGGAAGAATACTCTATAATGGGTTTCAGAGGATTTTTGACTGGAGTTTAAAACTTTATTATGCGCAGTTTCTTAATTTTTGTCAGTTTATATTATTTTCAACAGGATTCTTGATTACTCAGGGGCTGCTTCACCACTTCCTGATAAGTGTCGATCCACAACTTAACTTGAGAGATGGAGTATGGAGTATCTGTCAAGTTAATTTCTGGATAGCCTATATTCGGCATTTATCAGGAAGTTTTGAAACATACCCTAAATAGATTTATCTAGCGCTTTTGATGTGAGCCAATCAGAAGCGCTAGTGAATTGTGTATAAGTCGCAGGGATGTGAGAATATCAGTGATTTCACGGAATCCCTAGGGATATCACGAAATCCCGGTAGATATCGAATACTCTTGTTTATTACGTCTTTTTACTAAAAATATCTCGTGATAATATGTCATTTCGCTAAACTAATAAATCATCACAGAAATTAAATAAAATTACTCATGGATATTTTTCAGCATAATACCGTGATCGGTTGAAAGTTGTAGCTTTAAAGTATTTGGGAATTTAGGAACGCGACTGGTTTTTTTCCGCTGCTGCAAATGGCCATGGATATTGAGTAGTCACTGCCACACTTCCACATCATAAATAATGAGGATTTACTCCAGAAATATTTACCTAAAAATCCTATAACAATATTTTTTTAATAACTATACTTCATCAGAACAAAGTTTTGGTAAAGAGAAATATCAGGTTTTACTAGTTCCTTCATATTGGGCGTTCACAATGATTATGATCTTGTCTGGAAAAAGACTCATAGATTGTAACTTTCTGCTTCTTTAATCTTATTATTTCTTTATGAGATTATTTTACTAGAAATATAATGCAAGAAACCTGTAGTTCGGCAAGACCGTATAAATTATAGTCAACGAATAGGATTTGTTTAAGGTCCCCAAGCTTAGGTTTTATGTCTTATTCCAACAGTAAAACTAAGTTGGTGTAATAAATCTACAAAAGTGTTGGATGAAATAGGAGTTATTTTGTAACGCTATCCTGTATTTAACCCGGCGAGAATGTGGCAGGGTATTTTACACCCTGCCCATCACTTAAACGCGCGTAGTTTTTTTATTTCGCGCTAAGTAACAACGGGACATTCAGTAGCTGCAGACAAGGGAGTGTGGAGGGTATTAGTGGCGGCTTCCTAACCTACTTCGGGTAAATTTTACTTTGCCACATAGCTGGTGTTTGTATTTTTAATTTTATTTTGTGTAATTTATATGGCTTTTAAGTATTAATTTCTCTTTGTTTTTTCAAAATAAGTGACGAATGTATTGAATTTATGATAAAATAAGTTTTAAACTATTTTTTCGACGAGTCAGACTCTAAAGTTGGGTCTGAACCCTCAACTTCGGCATCAAAAAATATTCCTGGAAGAACTGTCAGACGTCGTGACTGTCCCTATAAGAAATATAAGAAGACTAAATATGGTTGTAAGCACTGTAAAAAAAGCCATATTGTATGAAACACTCAATATTTTTGGCTATATAGTAGCACAATGTTCAAGACTAAAAAAATAAATAATGTTGATTTTAATTTTTTTATAAGAATACCTCATTACTTATACGTGAAAAGTAATATTATCTAAAAAATAAGAAGTTACTTAATGTTTTCTATTTTTAAGTTTTCGAAGTCAATGCTTTTTGTTGATTGTTAAATCTATATTTTTTGTTTTCGCTAAAATTTATAAGTATACATATAAATATACAATATTTTTTTATTTAATATCATAAAGGCTATACTTAAAGTAAATAAAATAGTAAATATTATATAATACAGCTATTATTGACATCACAGTACGAATTATTACATAGGGGTATACTTTACCCTGCCACATTCTTCGCGTAACTTTTTTTCACCACATTCTCGCCGGGTTAATACTAATTTATACACACTGGCTTAAACAGAGTTAAATTATCACAGAAATAAATTATTGTCAAGAAAATATTATAGATAATAAGGACGCTGTTATTTGCTAAGCATATTTTGTGTATCATCCCATTTAAATTAAGCCTTTGATATTTTCCCTTTGTGTGGGTGCTTGGCATTTACTACTAGAATGTCTGGTATCTCAAACTTGGCTAGTAAGAAGTTTTGCTTAATTGATAGAGCTTGAAAAGGAAACGTCACATAATTAATTAACACTATTAACATTTTTTGTTATCATAAAAAATAACGTTAATAGACCGTTCCACGCAAATATATATCCTTGCAAATGCATTTTAAATCTAGGTACGTTTTTCTGTATTTGGTATTTATGATCCTAAAATTCCTAATTAGTCAAGAGAAAAAAGACTTCCTTTGGTTCTGTATGAATAAAGACCAAAGGAAATTAAGTCTTATTATGTGTTCATATTATAATGATCATAATATATTTTGCAAAATGCAAATACGAGTTACGACATTATGCAATTATGTGCAGCGCGTTTTGAATTTATCTGCAGTTAAAATTCAAAACGCGCGTCGGTGTAATTTTGTTTTAATTTAATGCGCAAAGTTTTCATTTTTGGCAAGCCCTTGAGATGAATTATTATTTTTAGGATAATTTTGGACATTTATTTTAATTTAAGACCAAGTATAAAGTTTTTACGTAAAAACTGACCTACTGCCCCTGCTACGTAGTGCCTACCTCCACAGTCCACAGTCAACAGGTTACAGAACTAACGAGTAGACCGACTCAGAAGAGATCTCGTTGACGTAGTATGTCATAATATGTGTAGGTATGTCAATGATATTGTATATTACTAACGTAACTAGATTGGCAGTTTACGACAGCAACGCGTCACCACTTTGAAGATGCCTGCAGGCATATCTGCCATACATAATGACATAATAATTAATAACATTATGAAGTGACATTGTCTTTTGGGCTATCAAGTGGTTACGCATTTCTGAGAATCGTTTGTAAGACGTTGTCACTCTAGTATTTTAGAAACTCATTGTGGTATGTCATAAATTCATAATATATCGGCCAGCGCGCGCAGTAAACTTACTAATGCGTTGCTTAGCTCAGCAAAACATGTCGAAAGTGGTACTTGCGCCCATCTCGCGTAGATTCGTTCGTTTGTTTGAAGTCGAGGTACTCCTTAGTTCTGTCTACTCTGCTACCTCCCTAGTGCTACCCGTCTCTTTCATTCACACGAATACTTCGCTACCGCATTACTCACCATCCTTGTCTATCATGTAGCCGTTGGTTTCCTCCAACCTGAGTGGCTCCCCGATGTGGTACTGCAGCAGTTTAAGCTCCGGGTTGATGGTGACCCCCGACTCGCTCCACCGGAACCGTACCTTTTGATTGCTGTACGAAACTGAAAAAAAGAGAATTAATGTTTGTCATAAATGTTGTCAAATTTTTTTTGATTGGTTAATGCCTAATGGACACCAAAATCTATTCTAGCTGCACTGTCTAGCTGGTAATTTTTATTTCGGTTCGAAACGGATAATCTCTGTGTTAACTAACAGTTTGTGAAAAGATTTTGATTAAAATAAAGAAATGAGACGTAATATTTTCTCGTAATTTTACCAAAATGACTTAATTAAATGTTTCATTTACAGAAAAAAACATTTTAACTGTAGCCAAAGATTGAACAAAAATAAATCTTTATCCGCTTTTCCTGTTTGAAATAAATGTGGGCTTACATTATTCCTATCCAGTGACCCAATTCAGCGCTGTATTGCTATTTGCTACAGGAATAATGTAAACGGGCACTGGAATGCACTGAATTATATTATTCCAGTCCATTAACTATCAAACCCCATAAGATCACCGGTGATCGCGACAACAATAGAATAATGTCAATAGATTTCCAAGAATCCGCGATCGAAGGATTATAAGTAGCAATCTATCGCTGAATTGGGCGTTTTCACACTGCGACGACACGACACGTCACACGACACGATACCACAGAATAGAGGGCCACCGCACATAATATACAATTTCAAGTTGGCCGACTATCGTACAAACGAAATTGCGTAGTGTCACAATTTAATTGGACAACTTCATCGTGTACGCTGCCAGCCGCAGACTTTTAGATTTATTTGGTAACGCTATTGCTAGCCTAGACGTGCGTGTTAAAATGCGTAAAAAGCACGCTTTTATTGTAGCACTAATAAAACGAAGGCGAAAAGAAAGGAGAATATTTTGGGTGCATTCAATATTAAGTGACAGATTAGAATTAGGAAAACATCATTAATCATAGATAGTCGGCCAACTTGAAATTGTATATGTGCGGTGGCCCTTATCTATTCTGTGGTATCGTGTCGTGTCGTTATCGTCGCAGTGTGAAAACGCCCGGATCACTGGATAATGAATAACTGAATTACTCTATTTTACATGGGACTTAACATTTTTTGGCTACTTGCTGCCGCACTCAAAGACGGATCACGGATATTAATAACTTAACTAATATTAAATATCTTATATCTTTAAACGAGCAATTCTTGTACTTATATAAATATACAGTGTGTAACAAAAATAACTGATAATACTTTAGGGTGTGTACGTGTTCCTTGTAGAGAGTTCACTGTGAAAGTAGCAGCTCTGAAAGACGATTTTTTTTCACTTTTGTATGGGCAAGGGCCCGAGCGTCACGAGTTTCCCCATACAAAAGTGAAAAAAAATATTGGTCTTTCAGCGCTGCTACTTTCACAGTGAATTCACTACAAGGAACACGCTAACACCCTAAAGTATTAATATGACTTATTTTTGTTACACCTGTATAATTGGAATCTCGGAATCGGCTCCAACGATTTTCATGTTTAGTATATAGGTGGTTTCGGGGGCGATAAATCGATCTAGCTAGGAATCATTTTTAGAAAATGTCATTTTATTCGTGTTTTATCCAATACCAAGTAAAGCTCGGTCAAATAGCTAGTATTATACATAATAAGAAGATATTGACATACTCGTAAGCCCCCATACAATTAATAATTTATATTCGTCTCTGAGTGCGGCGGTAAGTTTTATTATACTAATGTGTTAGTGCTAATTTGGGCGATACAAAACAAAACGATTTGGCTTACACTGTCGTGTTAAGGTATAGGATTCGGGACATCAACCTGTCCGGGAGCTTACAATTGGCTTCATTATCTCTTCCCAGAACTTAATTTACTTTCCCCAAAAAAGTACCATCGATGTATGATGAAAACTAGATAAGACATTTTTGTCCTGACTTCTAACTAGATGTTGTCCGTAATTTTGTTATACCATAGGGTTATTGTAAGACCTATGGCGAAACGAGGCGGTAGCGGTCATTGACATTTTAGTCTAGGCGCTAAATGAAAAATTTATATTATCAGCAGTAGTAAGTATTTATATTATTAGTAAGGTTTACTTGCAATTGATTTTTTTGGCTAAGAACGGGCTGTAAAATTTCACGCCTTTGTACAAACAATAGCAATGTAGATTTTAAGAATTTTTGGTCGTTATTAATGAGTAAGCTGTAAACTTATCTATTCATATAATAAAACTGTAGAAATGAGAATTCTGTACATTATAGATATCCAAAAAATAATAAGCGGGGGGTGTCACTACATCGCTATAGAAGCCAAAAATGTGGTTAGTTTTTTTGTCTGTCTGTCTGTCTGTCTGTCTGTCTGTATGTTTGTTCCACTATCACACGAAAACTACTGATCCGATTTGAATGCAGTTTTCGCAGATATGTTTGTCTTCTTCCAACTTAACATCTGGTGTATAAAAAATTATCCCCCCACCCCTCTAAGGGGACAAAAGAGGGGTCAGATTTTGTATCAAACTTTTTTCTTTAACACGAAAACTACCGATCCGTTTTGCATGCGGTTTTCGCAGGTATATTAGTCTTCTTACAACTCAACATCTGGTGTATAAAAATCCCCCCCCCCCCTTCTCACCCCTCTAAGGGGACCAAGAGGTGGTCAGATTTTGGACTTACTTCATATTATTAACTGTGTTTTTCAACTTAACGTCTGGTGTATAAAATTTTCCTCCCACCCCTCTTAAGGGACAAGAGAGGGGGTTAGATTTTGTATCAACTGATGAAGTAGAAATACTTTAAATGGCAAAACAACGTTTGCCGGGACATATTATTATAAATGCGAAAGTGTGTCTGTCTGTCTGTTACCTCTTCACGCCCAAACCGCTGAACTGATTTTGCTGAAAGGTATGGAGATACTTTGAGTCCCGGCAAAGGACATAGGATACTTTTTGTCTCAGAAAAAATGTACGGTTCACGCGCGATATACGAGTTTTGGCGCAACGGAGTTGCGGGCATCATCTAGTAATAGAATATAATTTATAAGCGATAAGACCGCCAACATGCAAAATATAAACAGTTTATCTTTATATAAATAATTTGATAACAGCAGCCACGAAAACTCGTTTAATATAACATACCAATTTAATATAACAAATAATATGCCGAAGTCTGGCAACGCCGGATGGAGTGCCGACTGCCGAGTGTTAGGTTTATTTTCGTTACGGAATTTCTTGATTCTGTCGCCGCGCTCAAAGCCCGTGAAAAAGCTTAATAAACTTGTGCATTTTACATTCAAATAAAATAATAAAAAACAAAATCAACCAACAAACAAAAAACCTTGAAAGTATATTATGTCGTCTTTATTTAAGGATCATAACTTCGGGAAGATTACGGGATAAGTTCGGACAGGTACCGGGTGCATTTATTTTCGGGACCAATCGATTTATCGGCGTTGGAGAACAAAATTAAAAAGTGGAGCAAAGAAGTTTAAATCAGAAAACTTTGTATAAGTCCCTCGAGTGAAAAAATACGTGACCTTAAAAATTATTGGATTTCCATAATGGATTTCTTGAGATAAATAAGTTTTTAAATCAGTCGTTTCACGCACAGTTGGAGGTTAAATCATTAATGTATTTTTCTAGATTTTATAACTACCTCGATAGTTTAGTATAACTGCTATATTTAGATTCGGCGGGTCAACACTCCAAAAAAGTATCTTCTTACGTCTGTTTGGAATTTGGATGGAAGCCGACCATTTTTTGTTTAGCATTTTATAAGGAAGTCTTATAAACAGCCGTTTAATCAATTCACACCATTAGGATTATGCTACATATACCATTTTAACCCGGCGTGAATGAGGTGAAAATTTTTTACACCAGCTATGAGGTGGGTATGACATACCTGAATATTGAACTGTCGATTTTGATAACTTTAGAGCAATGTAGAATAATGCTTATCACTGTAATAACTAATTAACATGAAACAAATAAATTATTACAATAAAACAACCACGTCCAATTATAAAAAAAAAAGTATCTTTGTTGCTATTAGTGCAAAGTAGTATTTTATACGCACCAATCAACTATATTTAGGAACTTAGACTGAAAGTATAAAAATTTGACAAATTGAAATCAACATTGTAATTAAAATTAAACAATAAATCTCTCTCTTATACTAATATTGCAAATACGAAAGTATCTGTCAGTTTGTCTGTCTGTCTGTTACCTCTTCACGCCCAGACTACTGAACTTAATTTCAGCAAAACCTGCTGAAATTTCATATGGAGATACTTTGTACCCCAGGAAGGGACATAATATGACAGTTTTCATCCTAGAAATAGGTACGGTTCCCGCGCTATAAACGAATTTTGGTGCATCGGACTTGCAGGCGTCATCTAGTGGAATAAAGCTTTAACTGAATGTAAAATAAATTAACATGACAAAGGACAAGCCTAATTGACAAACGATATGATATTGTAGAATTTACAAACCAAAAAGTAAAGAAAAGTAGTTATTAAATGTATAAAATCAAAAAATAACCGAAACACAAAATAGTGACACCGACTATGAGGTCGGGTATGACATACCCGCAATGCGTTTGCGCACTTGTAGCTTCCATCGCCAACGGCGGAATATTGTCATTGTCGCTTAAAATCACTCCTCGTACCACCCCCTCCAGCTACAAAGCCAACCAAGTTCCAGATATCGCACAGTTGAGAAATATTAAGGGTTTTATAAACCGCCGGGTATGACATACCCAACCTCACTCACGCCGGGTTAATATAGAAACGGTCTTTGATCTTCAAAGTCAAGTACCTACAGTCAAATTTTGTGTTATATTCATTTGTATTACACTAATTTAGGTAGTTACGTTACAATATTTCCAAATATTTTGTTAAGAAGATATAATTATAATAATATAAATTAATATAATACGAAGAAAATATTCCAAGAATAGTTTACAGCTGAAAATAAACCTCCTTGATCTATTCTTGTACATTAGAGTTTGAAACTTTGTCTAAGTTAGTAATGACCTAGCTACGATAAAGTTATCTCTAATCGCGTAATTCTGTCTGTAGCGGTCATTGACTCGATGTCAAGAACGTGCCATTTTCTATACAAACCGCGATTGACAATGAAATGATGGATCTAGTCGGGTGATATTGTATTTTGCATACACAATACACTTCAAAGTTCAAACTCATAAATAGTTGGAGATTATACGAAGAGGAAACCAAGACATTTTCCGATGAAAACATAATATTCTGTTTCTTTACAAGAATTCAATTTTGTTCTTAAGTTAACAGAATGCAGTGCGAGTATTTTTACATAGCTCCTAGACTAGAAAGGTCAATGACCACTGGTGCCACCCTAAATTGTCCTTACTATATATTAGGAGGATACCTTAAATCTTAATCGAACATTTCATGAGAACACTATTTCTAGTTTAAAAGTTTTGGGCAGTTCTTTTATAGAATCTAGTAATAACGCATCAACTCACAGCTCTCTATGTAAATCGGACAGGACTGTATGTCCATGGGATAGAGTTGAAATTCCATCTGGCAGGCGATGATGGCGTGCATGCGAGCCGCATACCGCACCGTCTGGTTCCTGTACAGCGTCACCGACGAGAACTTGTGCGTCAACTCCGCGATTTCTGTAAAAAAATGGCGGCTCTTTAGTATTGATTACAGTAACGTGGGTGTAACAATAAAAATACGTGTGGCACTCGGGGACTGCCACGGTAAAGCTATTGCATTGCATTTTTTATCAACTTATGCAATAACATACGTCCAGTCGCACGCACACAAACACCGCGCCGAAGTCTGCCGAACTGAAACGACGACTGTGACGTTAGACGACGTCTAAAGTTATTTGAAATAACGCTTGTACGTGTGCGGTGTGCCCGATTTGCAGAACTCATACCTACTATACAGTAGCAAAAGCTAGTAACTCTATCGATTCCGGTCGGACTGATCACATGCCAACCTGACGAATGACCATGCAGTCGGGTTGTTTTGTGCATTCTCGTGTGTGTACGAGATCGGCCTACGGTCAGTCTGACGGGAATGATCGGCCTTCTCGTATACGAAGGCCATTTTGGTGCGAGCAGCGATAGAATCAGAAAGTCCACTTTCATATTCTATGGATGCGGGAATCTAAAAGGGACGATTCACTATCCTGCATTGCAGTCCGCCCTGTAGGCCTGCAACACCATTCACCATCCTACTTATGCCGCCGTGCAGTCCGCCGGATTATGCAGGATAATGAATGGTGTTGCAGGCCTGCACGGCGGACTGCAATGCAGGATAGTGAATGGACCCTTTAAAAAGGAAAAAATCCAATATTTTTTTATTCCTACGAAGCTATAAAAGCAATAGACATAAATATACCATCTAAAATGTGCCATGCAAAAACAAATTGAAACTTAAAAATAACATTTTAATATCGTCCTAACTAATAAAATATGACTTCATACCCGTCCACACCTTTCAACCTTTTAATAAATAAGCCCAAAAACCATAAAACTTATGAATTGAAATATGACTTCAATATAATTACAGCCACTGGGCGACTAGCGTTAAATAGTAAATGAAAATAAATAAATCCGTAGTCACGTTCTAAAATCAATAGAGTAACGAGTATAATTGCCACAGTCGAGAATACGAGTAGAATGTTAAACTTATTATGTTCACATCACGAACCTCCATCCTCCGATGCCGAAAATCTGAGGTTGTAAAAATATAAACACAGAATGTAACAAAACAGAGTGATGACAAGTGTGAAAGTAGCAGTGTAATACTGATTATATTATACTGCTTACTTAGGGTCACATTATCACATACACACCCATACTTTTTAGGGCTCCGTACCCAAAGAGTAAACCCATTACTAATTGACTTCGATATCTGTCCGTCTGTCCGTCTATCCGTCTGTCTCCGGCTGTATGTCAAGACCCGCGATAGCTAAGACAGCTGAATTTTTTTACCGATTATGTATTTCTGTTGCCGCTGTTACAATAAATACTAAAAACAAAATATTTTTTTAAGATTACTGGCTCTCATACACAAAATGCAATTTTATGGCTATATTATTTGCTCAATAGTGGTACGGTACCTATGGCTACGTGCGCGAGATCGACTCGCACTTGGCTGAATATTAAGACAATAATATTATACGCGTTTTTATTCCAATGACATAATGTTTGTATAGTTGCAAATCTGTATAGAGAAATCTGCAAAGCAAATCTGAGACTATAATAATTATATAGATTAGAATTGTCTCTGTTGATGCAGTACAGCCTAGAGGCTATATATCTGTTTACTGGAGAAGCTGTCTTGCAGTCAATATCTTGACAGAAGCACTGCAGAATATACATATTATATTAGTAGTACCAAACAGAAGTGATATCTTCAAACGGGCTGTGGTTTATATTCAGAATTAGTTTCACATGAAATATGCTGTTAGACCATGAAGAGTACCAAAAACTACTTCTGTAAAGGATGTTTGAGTTAAGACAACTTTTTATTAAAATTTCCAGACTGAAAAATGGCATGATTCCATGCAATAAAATAATTTAGGTGCAGCAAATAATAATATTTTATAATAAACGATGCGATATCGTACAACAAAAACCACTTTGTACTACGGCAATATAATATTTTGATGAAAGCTATTAACAATTAACATTTAATAATAATTTCTGAAAAAAAAACATTAAGATGAGAAATAGTTCTTACCAAATGTTTTTGCTTTTAAAGAAAATACTAGTTTCTAATTTACTGTAATAAGAAGTGATAAAAAATGATTAATTGCTTTGCTGCTAGTTATTTTATCAGATATAAAAAGTTGATAAAACGTGAAAATACAATGAGCATTTACTTATTAATAATAATGTGCTAAGTGTCAAATCAATCAGCATGATAATAATAATTATTATAGTGAAAGCAAGGTGCTCCAACTATGATAAATTCAAAAACTTCTATATAAACGGTAAATTACAAAAAAAAAAATCGCACGAATATTAATAGTGGCTTTAATATAATCAAAATAGTTACTTAGAAAATTTACATCTGAATTTATTGAAAATAAAGTTAATAGAATAATTCAAGTACTTTGTAGTAGTTAGCTGCAATAATATAATGCTATCACATAATGTTATAATAAAGTTAAAAATCGGTAAGAATATTTCAAAAAGGTATTATTCAATTTGTCTGCGCTGTAATATGAACTTCTGCTTATTACATTTTACCAATGGTTACATATTTTTACCAATCTACGTTAGTAGATTAGTAAAAAGTAACAATTTCGCAAAATTATAATAACCGAAAAACCTTAGACGTTTAGGTTACACCGTTAATTAATTTAATCGTAACGATAAGTCGTCAGTTCTGCTGCAGGTTTTAAATAAACTTATTAATTTAAAATGTACTTCAAAACATTTGTAATAAAAATACACGAATTAAAATTCAGGTAAAAATTTTCTTTGTTTTTATTCTCTGATTCATTCGAACAACAATAGCCGCAAGCGAAAATCCTATCATATTCATTTCAGCGAAATCTAAATATTATTGCAGACATATTTGATTAGTATTATAAATTATAATATTCGTACGATAGAACCCTTTGCTAATAAAAGGATCGAAACTGCATAATATTAATGTTATAATTATGCAATGTTTTATCCTTGTGTGTACTTTTTTAATTTTTATTATCAGTCAATACCCCAGTTAAGTTAATTTGAGGTTGCATAAATTCGCACCAAGCTGAAAATCCGTAGTATTGTTTAAATTTTAAAATGTGATTACTGATTACGAATAAAATTTGAAAGTTGCCCATAATTCCCATACAGTGTGCTAAATTTTTTATTCAAGGTCAAAGGTCCAATAATTATTTTTTCTCGATTTTCGGCGAAACGGTAAGTTTTTCATAAAAATACCACAGATGAAAATTATAGGCCATAAAAGTGTCTACAAAAATGTATTACTTTTATGGCCTATAATTTCCTAAGGCGTACTTAATTGTGAGGAACTTTTACAACTTTTCGAGTCGTTATACCTATTTCAAAAACGGTGACTGGTATGAAATAAGTATTAAGTGTCTACAAAAATGTATTACTTAATACTTATTTCATACCAGTCACCGTTTTTGAAATAGGTATAACGACTCGAAAAGTTGTAAAAGTTCCTCACAATTACGTACGCCTTTTAAGTACGCCATTATAGTCCGCGCGGAACTAGTTGGCCGCTCTGACTGACTGACTATAATAAGTACGCCTCATATGTATGCCTATACCATCAGATCCTTTAATCTTATGAAATATAGTTTTATTTATCTACGAATTGGCTCTTTCTTTCTTTCTCTCTCACGTCTAACTTGACTGGGGTACAAGGACAAAACATTTGTCGTGATTCTTTTTATTAGTAATGGGGATAGTGTTAAAATAAACAGTGATTAAATTAAGCATCTCTTATTACCAGCTGATTGATGACACAAGTTGCACGTATCCCCTAGAAACAAACATCTTTATTTTATTATTAGACTAGTTGCGGGCGTCATCTAGTTCCGCCAAAATTCGTTTATCGCGTGGGAAACGTACATTTTTGTGGATAAAAATCCTTTCCTCTATATACTCAGCAATCGGTTCAGTCTCTTGAGTGCGAAGAGGTAACAGAGAGACAGAAAGATACTCACACTTTGGCATTTACAATATTAGTATGGATATGGATTAAGGGTCAGTTTATACTAGCGCAGAGTCGAAACGCATTTCTTATGTTCAGTTTTGGGAATTCGCTTCGATGCGCTTCGACTCTGCGCTAGTATGAATTGATATTAGGTACGCAGCCTCCCAGACCTGGCCCATAACAGAGCAATACAAGCAAATACGAACATGAGGGGAACATTCGTCAATCGTCTTTGTCCAAGATTGAAGTCGATTATGCTCCTGTAAACAACATTTTTAATCACTTCCGAAAAGAATAAGTTTGTATATGTTTGGCTGTGGCATGATGATATTAACGTCATGTTTCTTGTATGTTCAAAGATTATGTCATAACTCATATTCAACTTCATACAATATGTCTATCAAACTGTTGCTTAAATTAAAATTCTCATCTCAGTAATCGTTAAGGTTTCTGAGTGCGACCGTTAGTGAAAATAAAATACGTTTCCAACTAATTAATCATCATCTACCTTTTCCGTTTCCAATTAAGTCACATTCGTATGGGAAAGCGACGATCCAAGAGTTGGAAATAGCGATATTCAGCCGTTACATTTAATAAGGCACAATATTTATTCGAATTACTGTTTAAGCTTGATGGCGCCCGGTCCGTCCACCTTTGAGGGCTAAGTGAGAGTGGTTGAACATTGATATTTTACACGTTTCCATAAAATTGGATGCTGTTGAGGGACCATCCAGCAACTACGTCACACGATTTTCATAATCTTTGGACCCCCCCCCCCCCTCGCTCCTTTTATTAAATTCTAAGTGTGATGTTACAAAATTAAGGACCTCTCCCCTCTTCGTCATTCTTTTAATCAATTGTTTTTCAGAATTTGTCAAAAACGCAGCTATTTCTGTACCTAATCTCATATTTTTTTAAACTGGGCACCAGCCGGAACTGAGTTTTTTGACATAGAACTCACGCTTAGTTATCTGGAATCGGTTTCAAAAGAATGTATATGTTACTGTAAAAGCTCGAACTGCAGTAAATCCTAAGATTTTCTAGTAAAACCTAAGATCTACCAATTCCTAATGGTAAATGTCCGAAAAGGTTTGCGATACGAAATTTTACCACCATATAGTTGCTGAATCTTAGGATTTACGTTAGTGGCATGGTATATTGTTGAAAAAAAACGGCAAAGTGAGAGTCAGACTCGCGCACGAAGGGTTCCGTGTCGTTATAGCGCAAAAACAGGCCAGAAATTATGTTTTTGGTATGGAATTCCTCGTCAAATCTTTAATTTATTTTAATATTATTATAAATTATTAAAGTAGTATTTATTTTAATGGTAGTTTAACGGTAAATGTTCAAAAAAGTCGTCGTATTATTAGAAATACTTACATTTACCAACTCATGTCGGTAAATCCTAAGATTTACATTTAAATCCTAAGATTTACCGAAGTTCGAGCTTTTACAGTAACATATATAAAGTATAATCTTATGAAGTATATAATATATGATATAAGGATATAAAGAAAAATAAAAATAAAATAAAATATGTATATGTTACTGTAAAAGCTCGAACTTCGGTAAATCTTAAGATTTAAGTGTCAATCTTAGGATTTACCGACACAAGTTGGTAAATGTAAGTATTTCTAATAATACAAGATTTTTTCGAACATTTACCATTAAAATTCGGTATATGCTAGGTTTTACTACTGTCAACTGGTAAATGTTGGTTTTAGGAATAAAACAAAGAGTAATTATTCTAAATTATTTACCTTAATAAACTATTAGACAAATCAGGTAGGTACCTAATATAGTTAACATAATGCTTACCTAAGCTACTATAATTCAATCACTATTCTTCTTATATTTGGTTTTAAAAAAGTAAAAAGGCAATCAAAATAATATATTATTCATTAATAGGTAAGGTTTGTACCTAAAACAAAATATTTCACTAATAAATGGAAAGCAACTTCCGGTGCCCATGGACACTCGCAACTTCAGAAGAGCTGCAGGTCTGTCGGCCTTTAAGAGGAAATAGGGTAATAGGGGTAGGGGAGGGTAGGGAAGGGTCGGGGGATTGGGCCTCAGTCGGCGAAACAAAGCGCAACTGTTTCACGCCGGTTTTCTGTGAGTCCGTGGTATTTCTCTGGTCGAGCCGGCCCATTCGTGCCGAAGCATTTACCACTTATTACATTAATTATACCACTTTAATAATTTATAACAATATTAAAATAAAATAAAGATTTAATGTTTTTGCTCTATAACAGTATCGCTTCGTGCGCGAGTCTGACTCTCACTTGGCCGTTGTTTTTCAACATAAGCCATGCCATTACTGTAAATCCTAAGATTTACCAGCTATATGGTGGTAAAAGTTCGTATCGCAAACCTTTTCGGACATTTACCATTTTACCATTAGGGCTTGGTAGATATATATATATTAAGTATAATATTATGAAGCAACGAAATAGTTCAGGTTTAAGCAAATTCAGGAAAAGGAATATATTATGCAAGTGTCTAAACTCTAAAGAATAATAAATTTTATTAGTACTTAAATTAAAAAAAAAAAATTACAATATTTTTAAAACTTTAAATTATGAAATAATTGTATGAAACAATCATAATAATAATTATTATTGTTGTTAACTTGGGTATTTCAAAGAAGTTACAGTGGTTATCCCGAGCGTTATCAGTTATCACTTTCTGGGAATACCTAGTTTTTTATAGATAATACGATATAGTAACAAAACTAAGTGATAATACTTTAAGGTGTGACTAACTCGTGACGCTCGGGCGCCCATACAAAAGTGAAAAGAAATTTTGATCTTTCAATGCTGTTGCTTTCACAATGAACTCTCTACCAGGAACACAAACACACCCTAAAGTATTATCATTTAGTTAATTGTTACAACCTGTTAATATTATAATTCTATGATCTACAAATTACAATTTTGCCCTACCCATTTTTATGATTGAATGCCGTTTAAAAAAAAGGGAAAAACCTCATTTTCATACCTTAAAAGGATCGCCGGGGACTTTGAGGTTTTATTTATAATCTATACTATCTATACTAATATTATAAATGCGAAAGTATCTCTGTCTGTCTCGCTTTCACGCCAAAACTACCGAACCGATTGTAATGAAATTTTGTACACATCAGTCTAAAGCCTGAGAAAGGACATAGGCTACTTTTTAACTGGAAAAAGGGGTTGTAAGGGGGTGTTTATGCGTAAATTTGTTCAAATTAAGTTAGTTCTAAAAACTCATAACAGATGGCGCCTACAGTCGCCTAGATTGCGCTATCGCTTGCTCTGAATACGTATTTCTATAAGAGGTGGTACCATGTTGAATTAGGTTTTTCGATTCTTTCGATTGTTATTATGCACACGTTATTAATTAACTCACCTACCAACATAGATATCAGAAACAACAGCCTACCAATGATAAATACTAAATAGTTTATGGGTAAAGCCATAGAGTACAGCTGGTCTCTGGTAAAGCTAAAATTGTGTAATGGGTATTAATTAACTCACCTACCAACATAGATATCAGAAACAAAAGCCTACCAACGATAAATACTAAATAGTTTATGGGTAAAGCCTCTGGTCTCTGGTAAAGCTAAAGTTGTGTAATGGGGGGCTAAATAAGCTTTAAAATTTGATATATAAAAATGTTTAATTTAAAAAAATTAAATATTATGTGCACACTGCACAGCTGTTTTGGGTATTTTGATTTGAGGGGTACCAGGGTTTTAAAAAGCTTTTAAATTTGACGCCAATTTTGTTGACATCGCGCGCTATTTATAACTGAAGTCCACGACGAAGTCGCAGGCAACAGCTAGTAGTTTATATAACGTTTGTTAGCGGATGTCAATGGACAAGCTACATAATATTATATTTATTTTGTTTAAATCTGTATATTAAGTTACTCACTACATATAAGTTTAATTAGTGATTATTATATTTTGAATAGTAATAAGTAAGGTAATTGATTTTTTTAAAAATGTCCGGTCCTTATGCTGCGGGACTTGGCAAAAGAAGAAGAACGCCCAGACTTGCCTTGACTCTCGACGATTGACAGCGAAGAAAGTGTTTTTTTTTCTTTTCGAACATAAACAACAGTGATTGTGATAATGAACCAGTGATGAAACGACGCAGAATTACTCGAGCTGATGCAGAAGTGACACCAAAGTTTGAACCAGAAGACGACGCTTGTAAATTGTAATGTAAGCTACATGGCTGCATAAAATCGACCAGCTAGGAGGTTTACGGATGGAACAGTATAACCGATTGACAATTCATCGTGCAACTGCGGTTACGTGGGTCCGCTACGCAAAAACTGCCTTGAAGCTTTTCAACGCCTCGGTCATACGACGGTAACTGCTGGTTCGCGAATACAGCAGGAACAACTCGGCAACCGCAGAATTCAACACAAGTAAGTAACACTTTTTATACTTCAAGTAATATCTTAGTAAATAATATTTACAAAAAAATGTGTGGATAGGAGCCAATGAACAAGAATAACGAAAATGAAATCTAAAGTTTTTTACCTTCTAATACTATATTGAAGGGTTTTGGAGATAAAATAGATCAAGGCATATAGAGACTGTAAAACAACTACCAAGTGACATAGGCTTAATTATTGGACAATCAATGATCAACCAGCCTGGTATTAGTTACTACAGCTAATTCTGCCACTTTTACTGCGACTTTAATTTGTTTGACAGTAATTACCAACAGCTGACAAATATAAGTGATAGGTTTTGCTGAAGCGTGATACAATTTTACCTCAAAATAGTTGCTGTAATATTGATGTACGAGTATTTGTAGATATCGATTCCAATGGGAAAAATTTAATGGAACAAATCCAGTTTATGTGATATATAATTCCTGAATTTGATTATATAATTCCTGGAGGAGCTGTCAGTGTTGAGGGTCATTTAAAGGCTAAATATTAGTGAAATTGAAATAACTTGGCCAGCACATACGTTAATTGCCCGGGCTGAAATTGTTAATATTATCGACTCGAATACCTCTACTGAAAATATTACTTTATCGATTGAATCACAAATGGCATTGAATCGGGAATTAGAGGGTTTAGGTAAGGTAGATATTGGTGAAAGTTTAGATAAAAAAAATGATGATATTATTTTTTGATTGATTAAATAGATATAAACATTTATTCACTAGGGATACAAAAGATTTAGGGTACACAGATTTATTACAAATGAAAATAAAAACAACTGATAAAGTCATCGTACTTTGTAAGCCTTATAGGATATATCTTAAAAAGAAATTAATGTAATAAGTAGTTGATGAAAAGGTTAACGATCTTTTGGAAGCTGGTATCATTTGTCACTCTATGTCTGAATATGCTTGTCCAGTGATTTTAGATAAAAAGAAGGATGGAGATTACAGGCTGTGCATTGATAACCGAAATTTAAATTCACAGACACTCAAAGATCGGTACCCTTTGCCTCATATTGAGGACCACGTATCAAAATTGTGTGGCTGTGATCTCCAGGTTAATACGGATGCTAGTAAACTAGGTTTAAGGGATATATTAATACAAAAACAGCAGGACGACACATTTAAACCTATAGCCTAATTTGGTAGTCACATCCAAAGAACGGTTTTACTACAGTTACGAGTTAAAAACATTAGCCGTTGTGGAATCTTTAAAGCGTTTCCGTGTTTATATAATACCATGGAGTAGTATGTCTGGTGTCTGATAATACGTATCCCTGTAAAAGTTGTAACGGATTGTGCAGCGTTATGCACAACCCTTAGCAAAAAAAAGATCTTGTTGCTTGTATTGCTCGATGGTGGCTTAGCATACAAGATTATGACCTGCAAATTGAGTATCGTCCAGGGAATAGAATGAGACATGTAGACGCTCTTAGTAGGAATCCCGGTTATGAAACAGTATACGTCATTGAGGAAACTGATCGGTTACTAACATTTGGATAATAATTTATAAAATATTATTTCTCAGTTAAAGGGGCATACGAACAACTCTGATATAGTTAATAATTATGTAGTTAAAGATGATAAACTATTCCAAAAAACTCTAAATGGAGAACGATTTGCTGTTCCCAAATTGGCAAAATATAACTTAATGCAGAAATGATATCATGACCCCCAGCTGACATGATTGACACCCTGGCTTTGACAAGTTTTGGTTTCCTAAAATGACCCGATATAATAAGGAAATTCATCAATTCTTGCCTTCAATGTGTTTTCGGTAAGGGTAATTATGGAAAATCTGCAAGGAGAAAAAAATTACATCTAATAGAAAAGTACCTGTACCTATGCACACCCTTCATGCCGATAACTTAGGATCATTTGTTAAGACTAGGAATGGCACAATTTGTTTTTGCTAAGCCCGACAAAAACTCTAGTTCCATAAAAACCATATAAAGTACTTAAAATATATTATTTTCCAGTTTACAAACCCAGTCCGCATAATAGCATAGAGGCAAAGCATTTCCTAGCCGATACCTTAACTAATTTACAGAAGACATGCAATTAAAACATGTCCTTAATGCTATAGCTAGTCCCAGATCAAATGGCCCAGTGAAAAAAAGTAAATGGTACCATTATTGATGGACTAAACACTGCCTGAAAATGAAACTGTTTTGGATGATAAATTAATGGATATAGTATGGGGTATAAATAAAACACCTAATTTTACTACTTCCTTCCTTTCATTTAAACTTATGCTTAGCCATGATAACTCTAAATTACCAGCTATTCCAACCAGTGGTCCTAGTGACCGTACTTCGCAACGACAGGCATTAACTGAAAGAAGGGCAACAGCAAAACTACTAATTGATAGAAATTATATAACTGTTATGAAAAATAGACAAAAATAATTAGACAAAACTCACAAGAAATGTAGGAAAAATTCAGTCGGTGATCTAGTATTGTGGAAATGGTAAACCCCAATGCCAGTGACCCAAAAATTGAAAAATAAAGTTTTCAGCTGTAGTAAGGGGTGACGTATTAGGGCTTATAAATCAGCAACCTCTGATACTGACAGTAATTCATCTAGCGATGCTGAGGTAGACACGGTGACCTAATTGATTGATTAGAAAGTTATTTTAATATATTTTTTGTATAATATAACTAATAAGATTAGGGATAATAATTTATACAGTATTGTGTGTACAGAAACAAATTTTATTGATCGAATAGGTATATACAAATTTAATAACTATACAGGGTGTCAAAAGACCGCTTCCGATAACTTCGTGGGGTTATTATAGGGCATGAGATATATCCATTGGTGCAAGTAATTTTCTTTAAATCGCCAGTTTTTAAAATAGTCAAAATTTTCAACACGCAATGTATAATGCTGATGTAAATGAGCGATAATATCGCGCGCCAGTGGAGCCCCGCCGGCCCCGGACTGCGCCAGCCCCCCCCCCCGCGCCGCCCGCGCCAAGTCCCGCGCGCGCGGCCCTGCGCTAGACAAAACAGCTGATCGTGGTGTGCCCTAGGCCCTAGCCCGTAGGTAGTGAATAAACCACCAATATTGTAATGATTATTAAATTACAATTGTTTTCACGATTTAATAAAATGTTAGAATTTATTAATTACCGTTTCTTAGGTTTATTACTCAAAAATACTCAGTTTTTACTTCCGGCCAAAAAGGAAAAGTAATCATAATTCACATCCGAATCAGGTTGTAAAAATACAATACACAGTTACTATGGAAAAAAATACTTGATAACATGTTCACTGACCTGTGATCAGCTGTCTGCTTTTATGAAATGCAGTTCGAGCTGTGCTCCATCTAACTCAATGTAGATTGCAGAGTTTTTCAACACGAAACAAAAGTAAACAGGAGACATTCCAATTCTTACAAAAACACTTTTTACTGCACTGTTTAAACCGCACTATCGTCTATCGACGACGATGTTCACCCTCGTTCCATAAAGGTTTACGAGTATTAAAAGTTCATTCACATTTCATCGCACATTCTTCGGACGTATCACGTGAAAAAATAGTTAAGAATGTCACAAAACAAGCAATAAGACCAGAACATCCGTAAAATTACAAAACTTAAACAAAAACTTCACAGTACACCAGCGCGGCGCGTGTTTACAGCAGACTAAATAAAATTAAAGAAAAAACTTTGTTAAATAATAGGGATGTATCCCTCTGCATATTTTGAGTTATCGATAATTTTTTATCGATAAATCGTTATTATTTGTTTTACATACGAGTAAGTATTGATTACAGTCAAACTAAAAAAAACAAATACCTACTCAATGTTAAGAATAGCGACAATAATAATTAAAAGTTATTTAAAATTAAATAGGTATTATTAAAGTATTTTCATTGCATGCGTAAACGCGTATACGCGCATACGTATAACGCATAACGCGTACCATAGTATAACAATCACTTTATCACGGTAATGTAGGTATCGAAATTATCGAATGCAACTTGACTATGTATCCCGATAAAATTTTCTGAATTTATAACCTCTTAATAGAGTTCATTTTAAAAATGAGATTACATCTACTAAATAATAGTTATAATTTTTATTATTTAATGGTAATTTAAATATCGACTGAAATAAATAGTTTTGAATTTTAAATAGGGTACAACACTTAGATTGTCCTTGAAATGGATTAGCGACACGTGCGTTGTGCTAGGCAGAGCGGCGGCGCTTTGTCGGGTCCGCATACCGAAAGTCGATACATGTTTTTAAAGACGATTTTCGCATAATTAGACTTTAGTTCCAATTTGCATCTTGAGGTTGCAGGTTGTCCGTTGAGTTATGTTTAATTAATAAGCGTATTACGATCTTTTTAAAACGTATTATTGTGATAACTAAATGTGTAAAATGTAAATTAATTAACTATTATTTCTTATTTGTTTGCGTTAAAAAAATAAGACGTGTCGTGTAAGATATCGTGTAAAAAGAGATGTGTTGTTATTGGTGGTGTTATTGATTGGTGATATGGACTATTTTCAAAATGCATAGAGAGCACATTAAAAAATCAGAATTCAACATTTTTCACGTAAGTAATTAATTGCTAGTTTTTTCATACTGTATCGTCTGTAGTAGATAAAAAACGATAATTGCAGATCTAGGTACTGTCCATCCACAATCATCGTTCTGCATAACACGGAAAATGTGTTATTATTTTTTTGTTTAAACTTTGTGTTGTGTTAGATTTCGTGTAAGAAACGTGTTGTTGTTGGTGGTATTATTGCTTAGTGCTAAAGAATACTTACAAAATGCATAGAGTCTAGAGAAATAAGAACACTTTAAGAACTTAACATTTTACACGTAAGTTTATTACCATAGTTTTACGTACGGAAGTTTTCATGCATCGTCTGTAATTTCGATAGAAAGCCTGACTCCTGAGATCCGCATTCGCATATCACACAAAATCGGTTTTGTTCCTTACGAATAACTTTTTAACTAATCGATAAATAAGTTGTTACTCATGCTCAGAAAGTTACTTACAGTTTTGTACATGAGTTAGGATTAAAGTTTTAACCCATTAAGGCCCATACGAGTACCGGTGATCGAGACAACTCTAGAATACAATAGCATTTCCAAGAATCCGCGATCGAAGGATTAAATTAGCCTAGGTAAGAGATCATAGGTCAAAGTTCTGAGTTACTTGAGAGAGTTGAATGTCATGGTTCTTGATAGGTTGGAAAGAGCATAAGGTTAAAAACTGCCGCGACCGTACAGTATGGTCGTTTACGACCTTATGTTATTAAGCGCGCTACATTTGATGTCAATGACTCGCGTCTTTTAGATTACGTATCGGGATAAAAAAAATAAAAGTAAAAAAAATATTTTAAATATTTTTTGTAAATGGTTTATGGTTTTGTCTGAAGGTTATTTATTATAAAAAATATATTAAAAAAAAAATTTTTTAGAAAAAAAAAATTTAAAAAAAATACATTTTTGTAATCAGAAAATGTAGTATAATAATACCCCAAAGTTATCGGAAGTGGTCTTTTTACACCCTGTATATAATCACACTTTAGCTTTTCTACTTCTATATTCTTCACAATTGATAATATTATAAGAAACTGGTCCCAAAGCTGCACCTAAAAGAAAAAATAAATAAAATATTACATAATTCAAGTCTGTGTGACCTACTCATTAACAATATAACCACTCAATGAATAATTCAAGACTTTTTGTACTCTCTAATAAATACTTATTATCTATAGGATGGCTGTGTGATCAAATCCTAAAATCAACATAGTAATATTACCTATATAGGATGGCTGTGTGATCAAATCCTAAAATCGATGACTGGTGTCTATGTGACTGGCGTCTATGTGACTGGCGTATATGTGACTGGCGTCTATGTGACTGGAGTCTATGTGACTGGCGTCTATGTGACTGGCGTCTATGTGACTGGCGTCTATGTGACTGGCGTCTATGTGACTGGCGTCTATGTGACTGGCGTCTATGTGACTGGCGTCTATGTGACTGGCGTCTATGTGACTGGCGTCTATGTGACTGGCGTCTATGTAACTGGCGTCTATGTGACCCATGTTTACATGACTCATGTTAACGTGACCGATGTCTATATGGCCGATGTCTATGTGACCGATGTCCATGTGACCGATGTCTATGTGACCGATGTCTATGTGACCGATGTCTATGTGACCGATGTCTCTGTGACCGATGTCTATGTGGCTGATGTCTATGTGACTGATGTCTATGTGACTGATGTCTATGTGACCTAATAAGTCTGTATGACCTTACAAATATTCTAAAATTGAGCTAAATTTAATTACTACAATACAACTATATAAGTCTGCGTAACAAACTATTATATTACTTATAACAATCAATACAACAAAAATCAAAATGCATAAATGACATAAAATGCATATAATGGCTTCAGAAATGCCATGTGTTGGCTAGTGGAGATGAGATATGAATTGTGATACTAGAAGATTTCCCTGACATCAATGCATACCTATATTACTTTTTTTTTCTTTTTTTTGTTTACAAAATACTGTTCCGATGTCTTCATTTGTTTCAGACCACTGGCAGTTCTAGCACTGGTACAGCACAGGGTAGCAAACCATGGGAACGTCGTGGGACACTCCTAATGCAGGATGGCCGAGTGTTAGCGGATGTCAATGGACAAGCTACATAATATTATATTTATTTTATTTAAATCTGTATATTAAGTTAGTCACTACATATAAGTTTAATTAGTGATTATTATATTTTGAATAGTAATAAGTAAGGTAATTGATTTTGACAAATAGTTAGTTATAAATGGACGGGAGGATTATTTACTTCTACTTACTAATATGAGAAGTACGTTAATTAATATTTTGAATTATATACCTACTTATTCTTAGCCATTCTTAATTTTTAATGTATTCTTTAATGATTTTACTATATTTGAATTGTCAACGGAAGTTCGTTTCTTTTGTGTAAAATGGTATAAAAGCCAGCCATATTGCATTGATGGGGGCATTCTGTAAATAACTTTGAAACGTGTAAGGTGAAACTCTGCTCAAATAAATACCGCTCAATGTATAATTATTCAAGACTTTTACTACTCCCTAATACGTTTCTACCAATTTTCAGCTCTAAGCGAATAATTATTCCTGGGTTACAATTTTTTTGCGTCTAATTAGACCGGAGTAATAGAATTATTTGTACTATAATATTATTATCAACGCGCCCAAAATAAGCAATCGAAGCTTAATCGAATCGATTAAGCTTTGATTCGAATTCGAATTCAAATTGATTCGAATTTAGTGTGTAATCGAATTTTTTTTAAGTAAATACAAAATGTTCTATCTACCCGGTGCCCTAAGGGAGATCGCACACGTCACACTTTTTGTGTGATCGAGTCTGCGGCTTACGTACAATCTGCATGGCGCGCGCCATCAGATTGTATGTAAGCCGCAGACTCGATCACACAAAAAGTGTGACGTGTGTGATCTCCCTAAAAGTCGAACGTAAATCTGATTAAATAATTTTTGTTTTTGAATTGTACTGTTATCAACTTTTGTTGTTACACCTTGTATAGTAATATCCCAACTAAGTTCAATTAATATAGTAGACTAGATGTTCCACGCGGTTTCGCCCGCGTAATTTAGGAATGTCACGGAAACCGTACATTTTTCCGCAAAAAAAGAAACCTATGTCCTTTCACGGCGTCTATTCTTCATGTGTGCCAAATAAGACAAAAATTGCTCCAGTAGTTTCTTAAGATAATAAGCAATTTATTTCCTCCGTTTTTTCCACATTTTCCTCTATTTGTTCGCTCCTATTAGTCTTAGCGTGATAAAATATAGCTTGTAGCCTTTCTCGATAAATGAGCTATCTAACACTGAAAGATTTTTTCAAATCAGACCAGTATTTAACTAACAATGAAATAATTTTCCAACTCGGACCAGTAGTTCCTGAGATAAGCGCGTTTAAATAAGCCCATTCAAATAATTTTCCCCGTTTTTTCCACACTTTCCTTTATTTCTTCGCTCCTATTAGTTTTAGCTTAATAAAATATAGCGTGCCTTTCTCGATAAATAGGCTATCTAACACTGAAATAATTTTTGAAATCGGACCAGTAGTTTCTGAGATAAGCGCGTTCAAATAAGCCCTTTCAAATAATTTCCCCCCGTTTTTTCCACACTTTCCTCTATTTCTTCGCTCCTATTAGTATAAGCGTGATAAAATATAGCCTATAGCCTTCCTCGATAAATGGGCTATCTAACACTGAAAGATTTTTTCAAATCAGACCAGTATTTCCTGAGATTAGCGCGTTCAAACAAACAAACAAACAAACTCTTCCCAATTATAATATTATATAGTATAGATTACTTTTGCAAAGAGTACGCCGGCGACGGGTCACGCTGGGTCATCTTTTTATCACTTCTGAGTTTGAATAAATAACAGTCGCATTTAGCTTTTCCTCATTGACGTGGAGCTAATCAACGAAAAGTCTGCCTACCTACCGGGGCTGTGGACTACAATTATTGCCAGTTGCTTCTCTCCTGTGTTACACCAGTAACTAGGTAAGTGATCACCTGCATTTTCGGTCGTAAAAAATCAAAATTCCGTCAATTTTCCGCGACAAAATCACAACAAAATAGAGGCTTACCTTACGAGTACCTGCGCTGGGTTAGTTTCAAAACAAGTTATTAAATTTAAATTATATGGGAGACCACTAGATTTGTAGGAGGTTCGCGATTATCTAGTTTGTTGAAATAAAACTCACAATTAAGAATTATAGCCATCCATAAAGTACCCTGTTAACGATCAAAGTTTGACAAACATGTTTGATGTAATTTACGTTTTCATCAAACAGCAGCGCAGACGAACAAACGTGCATCAAACAAGTTAGTCAAACAATTGGCTAGAATCGGTTTGAGATCATATCACAGAGTACTTTATTATAATACTGGAATAGAGACCTCACTCTCTTTATTTTGTGGAAACCGCAATAAAACGCCATCTGTAACTTTACGACGGTACTAGTACTATGGATTCTAGTATTAGCATAGGTACCTAGTTAAAGATAATGATTAATATTAGATGTACATTTAAAATTAAAATAAAACAACATAATTTACCCTTTATAAATTTTATTTATTACAAGAACATTATTTTACAAGTACAAAGAGTCCTATCTCAGTTCTTGCACAGGAGCAATCTCACAGCACTTACAATTTACAAACACACAAACCGGAGGAGCGGAGGCTCTACTCGACGGACATATGCACAGAAACAAACAAATTTCTTCGTAATTCGTAAGCCGCAAGAAAAAAGCGTGGACGCATCTATGACAGACAGCACCACACTCGATTTTAGTTACAAATAAGTCAGTAGTGACATCTAGTACAATTTATAATAAAATCTGATGCGAAAGCTTTACAAGCGCCATCTCTTATTCTACGATGGAGTTGTTACCTATTACTATTCTACCAAATTAAAAAGTAAGCATTTCATACAGTAATTGGGTACTTGGCTGGTCTTCTTTATTTTGAAGGTTTAAAATTCTTATGTTTCCGTCTCAAACATTCTAAGATTGTACACCCTGGATCATATGAGACATTATGAGATCTTGTTTGACAAATACAGCGGAACACGTTCAAACACGTTTGTCAAACGCTACGCCAATCCAAATTTTCTTCAAACAGGTCCACGTAGTTTGTTTGACAAACGCTTCAAACAAAGCTGTACACTATCAAATTGTTTGACAAACACGTAAAAGACAAACAATTTGATCGTTTGTAAGGTACTTAAGGTTTAGGGCAGCGGTCGGCAATCTTTTGACAGGCAAGGGCCACAAGGTGGCAAAACAAACTAAAGGCGGGCCGCAGAAATCATACTCGTATTAACCCTAGAAGCTCAATATACATACACAAATATTGAAAGAAAATAAGTTTTTATTAAAAATGGCTACGTACTCAAATGGCGATAACTACTGGCAGTAGGTATTAGAAAGCATTGTTTTTGATACACATAACTAATTATTTACAAAACATTCACGGGCCGCAAGCAAGACGTTCGCGGGCCGCGTGTTGCCGACCGCTGGTTTAGGGTTTGGTTTAGAGTTGACATGACAGGGTGTCAAAAAATTATAATATCTTATAAGTCCGAACGTAAACAAAAGGTAATTAATTGAAGGCTTTTTGAGCTTTTATTTAAACACTCTAAAAAGAAGAAAATGGATCTTTCCTTAAAATATTTACCATTAATTTATAACTTTTTAGGGTTCCGTAGTAAACATTAATTCTTCAAGCCCCAAAAGAGCACCGGTGATCGCGATAACAATAGAACCCAAGTAACAAAATTCTCCTATAGTGCACAGTTTAAAGGCTTGCAGCACTAGTAACTCTCGCTTAGTGGTTCCAGGTGCTCCTACCAAGCTTATAACAGGTTACACGGAGTTTGTTTGGGTTTGTAGTAAACATTTTCTTATAAGTAAGACTTATAGTCGTGTATAGAACGAGATTATAGGCGCAGTAAAGGCTAAGATGGCCTACACGAGTGTTTCAAAGGTGTTAATATACTTGAGAAAACTTGCTCCAGAAAGTTACATTTGTAATATACTACAAGAAGTATTTATAAATCTGCTATTCAGTCTGCTATCTGGTCACACGCCAGTAATAGTAATTTATAGTGCCAATTTAAATTGTATAAGAGAAATAGTTTCATGTTGTTTTCGCTAGATGTCGCTGAGCTGCTTCTACATCGCGCTATCGCTTGCACGAATGCCATTTATATAGTTGTAACAGATTTTCGTTGTTGTCAGAACAGAAATTTAGTGAGAGTTTATATCGTATTATTAATTAACCCTCCAAGTTGACTTCCGCGAGTGAGAAGATTAACTTACCTTTTCTTATTATTTTATTTTTTTCGTCCACCTCACAACACAATTCACAAAATTAATGTTTGAAGTAGCTAGCAATAGAAGCGCGGAGTACGTAACAGGCCTGCCTGGGGTTCTATAAGATGCTCATAGTTGGCTTCGTGGGAGCAGATAGTTCTGCGTAGTCCAACAATAAGTGTATTATTTTTCTAAGTAGTGCTAGGCAAGTCTACTATGAGTGCTTTATTAGCAAAAGTACGCATATAAAATGGGCCCTTTTCCGTGGTTATAAACGTTTACTAGCCTGTTATAGTCCTGGCCCCGGAACCACTACAAGACCAGATTTTGTTACTTGGGAATACAATAGCATTTCCAAGAATCCGCGATCGAAGAACTAAGGGACCCTTATAGTTTCTGTCTGTTAGTCCGTCTGTCCGTCTATCTCTCTGTCCGTCTGTCCGTCTGTCTGTCCGTGGTTTTGCTCAGAGACTAAAGGACCTACAAAACTGTAATTCGACATGAATGCACATTTTAATGATGCAGACAACATGGTATATAAAATCTTTAAAAATATTTTTTATGGTACCTAATTCCTACACATGAAGCGGGGATGATATTTTTTTCACGTCCACCCCACCGTTGGATAGGTTTTTAAAAACATTCATTTTCCGATGGGATCTATTTATGAAATATGAAGTTTTAAAGTGGAAAAAATCGTTCGAGTCTCGTGTCCCCCTCTTCTACCAGTTAAAACCGTTTAACTGGTTTCTGGAAATGTGAAAAAATTCACGGGAGTAGGAAATATGCTGAATTTAAAAGGAAAACTATCTGCATCATTTATCGAGTAATAGTCGATCAACTAAAAAAATGTATTCGGCGAAGTATAAAGGAACTTTTCGTCAAATTCCTTTGAACTTAACTGAGATGATGTTGTTAACTTAATGTACAACATGTTACGTTAAATGTACATTCATTGATCATACAAAAATTATAAAAAAACTAATGGTACTACGGAACCCCATATTGCGCGTGGCCCGACACGCACTTGGCCGGTTGTAAACAATCTCCCGACAAGGAGCTCGAGAAATTGTAGCCTAGCATTTCATCATCCTCAGTTATCGAAACTTTTTAAATGATTTTGTCAGAACCGTTCTTGTAAAACATTAAAATTGTAACCAAACATAATATTATCAATAAAGTGGAATTATTAAGTGCATGAAAAGTGTGTATTTATTATTGTGAAACATGAATTTCTACCCAGAAGTTA
The DNA here is from genome assembly GCA_963422495.1 of Polyommatus iphigenia. Taxonomy (NCBI): domain Eukaryota; kingdom Metazoa; phylum Arthropoda; class Insecta; order Lepidoptera; family Lycaenidae; genus Polyommatus; species Polyommatus iphigenia. The sequence goes on from OY730189.1 coordinate 1,923,257, forward strand.
CTGTGCATTCAATTTCATAATAATAATATTATATTATTTACCGTTTTCTAGATTTTTTAACCACCACTACTGGCGGTGTTTCAGGTCTAAGATGTTGAAGTTAATCTTAATCGTCCAGCTGCTATATGTCAGTGCCATCACTGTTAGCTCGTTAAAGATGGAGGTGGTGTACGAGTGGGGAGGCGGTGAGATGGACTTGGAGTTTCCTTCACAGGAGTTCAGGAACGAGAGCATAAGGAACGGTACTTTGGTACCCGAACAGTTTTTTATTTTTATAAATGGACTGGCAGTGCACAAACACAGGATATTTATTACTTTCCCCTGGTGTTCAAGAAATTCCGCCACTGTAGTGTACTTGAACCTTAAAGGTACGTTTGTTAGTTTTGATTCTAAACAACTACACTTAGATAAGTCAATGATAACCTTCTTCTATTTCCTCTTAGACTGAAATAAGACTACTAACTACGCGAAAACTCTAACGCTTTGGAATCTAACCACTAAAACCAGATTTATCTAGCCAATCAAGTAATTTGGCTAGACAAATTAATATTCTTGACCAGTTTTAAAATTTTCTGTAGAGTATGTTTTTAAGATCCAGCGCGTATTTTATACTTGCAGAATCCTCGACGATGTCCCCGAAGTTCATACCATACCCAAGTTGGGAGGTATACTTGCCTGACGAGAGGGGGGAACAACGGATAGGTCAGGTGTTCAGAGCTCACGTGGACCGCTGCGACCGACTATGGCTGCTCGAGAAAGTGTCAGATAATGATCGTCTTCGTATCATAGTCTTGGACTTAAACACAGATACAATAATCAGATCATACCCTTTCCCAGACGCTTTACATTTTAAAGTGTTTTATCATTGGATCGTCGTAGAAGATGGAGACTGCGAAAATACATTTGCCTATGTAAATGATTTTTCGTTGGGCGGCTTCTGGACATACTCCTGGGCGGAAAATGATTCGTGGCATATCGATGGATACCAAAATATCTATGCAATGATATTGGCACCTAATTGTGACGATGCTTTTAGCACTTTATATTACCAAATGTATTCGAATACTAATTTTCATGAATCTTTCTTTGTTTCAACGAAACATTTGAGGGACAATCAAACTGCATTGTCTACAGTGCCTCTATCCAATCAGAAATCAGAGGCCGTTCATTTGCGTGCGGCCATTTTCGATCCTGCGACTAATATTTTGTACGGTAGAGGTAACCCATCTAGTAAGAATTTACGCTTAATACTCTGCTGGAACAAAAAAAATTACTGTCCTGTGAACGGTATAAGCGAATTAACGATAAATGTTGACAGTAATACTGTGTTCGGGGATGATATGACAGTAGATGAACAAGGTAACCTCTGGATAGAAGCCGTAAGGGGACCGAAGACTGCTCTTTTAAAATTTAGTCCCCCCTTTGATATGTGCACTGGAGTATAGAAGTACACAGAGATCTAATAATTAACATTTTTTTATATATTTCTAAATTGAGGAGCGTTTTCTGAAAACGATACATCGTAAAATGTAATTTTTTTGAGTAAACGAATTTATATGTTTGTTTGGGTTTTGGTAAGGAATTTAACCTGGTAAGGAATTTACCAGGTTAAGTTTGTAATTTTTATCTAATACCTATTTTGTCTAATACCTATTTCATTTGGAGGTGGGCATTAGCGGCTGTAACATAGTTATAACTTCTGCAGCCCCCACCGTGCATATTATTTTTTGTATTCTGTGTTTTTATTTAAATAAATATTTTTTATCATTATCTTCTATACTTATTCAAATATAGAAGGTGTAACAAAACTAAGAGATAATACTTTAGGGGATGTATGTGTTCCTGTCATAAAGTTCAGTGTAAAAGTAGCAGCGCTGAAAGCATCGCTGTTTTTTTACTTATAAAATAAGGGGGCTAACGAGCAAACTGGTCACCTGACGGAAAGCAACTTTCGTCGACCATGGACACCCGCAACATCAAAAGAGCTGCCGGTGCGTTGCCAGTCTTTTAATAGGGAATAGGATAATAGGGTAGGGGAGGATAGAGAAGGGAATAGAGTAGGGGATTGGGCCTCCGGGCTCCGGTAAACTCACTCACTCGGCGAAACACAGCGCAAGCGCTGTTACACGCCGGTTTTCTGTGAGCCCGTGGTATTTCTCCGGTCGAGCCGGCCCATTCGTGCCGAAGCATGGCTCTCCCACGGTGCTGTGCACTAATGAATACATAAATGAGCATGTATTTTGGAATTAGTCGTCAATAAGTACGTTAACGAAATATTTGTTTAATAAACGTAAGATACCATGAGAACCCTACGCATTTGGGCAAAGTCGCCAGAGTATAAAAATATCATATTGCCAAGATCTATCAATTGAGCTACATTACACTTGTGTTGATGGGTGGGGAGTGGGGACGATTCCGCCCATACCCCTTTGACATTTTGTTTGTTGTATCGTTTTATGGAAACACTCCTCAATAAATCTTTTTCTATAAAATATGTTTTATTTTGTAATTAATATAATTAGTAATTCATATAATATAATATGGTTTAACGTATAATATATAATTTTAATATGGTTGAAATAATTCTTGAATTGTAAAAAATAATTATCTATGTCTTCATAATATGAAATTGATACAATGATGACTACTATGATTACTATTATTATTAAGTAATAACTATTGACATTGACTTTGAATCCATATTAAGTAAATGCTAATTAATTACTATGACATATCAATATCTATTAGAATATAATAATAATAATCATACAGAAATAAAATAAGATGATGTAATTCATGACAATAATATTATTCATTGACTAAAATTAAGTTTGTTTATGTTAGAAAAAAGCACGAATTGACATATTATTATTGTATTAAGTTTTTTATAATAATTATTTCTTAAAAATAGGATAATTGAAAATATAATAAGATAAAGGGATAAATTATAAGTAGTATTAGTACCTATAAGGAGATAAATTATAATCTGAAAAACTGTATAAAGCACGCCGCCCAAAGGCAAAATAAGAGAGCTTGATCACATAACTTTAACATTATGGGTCTAAACACACTAGGCTGAATTACGCCGGCGTAAATTCCGCCGCGTTTACGCCGCGTTTAAATTGCATACAAAATACGGGCCGAATACGAGGGTTGACGTTGTTTTTATATCTCTATGGTTGACACACTATTACGTCGCGTTTTGTATGCGTTTAACATTTGCGGCGGAAATTACGCCGGCGTAATTCAGCCTAGTGTGTTTAGACACTATATTTTACCTTATTAATTGAGCAAATAAACGAGTTCTATTTATAATAGCGTTTTTGGCATCTAGAACTGCCCCGAGGCAGGGGGAATGTTTACGAAAATAGCCGAAGTTTAAGATTTTTATTACTTATAATATTATATGATACTTATAATACATTATAATACACACCCATGACCCAGAAACATGCACTAGAGTATAACAGTACCTACTTGATTAAGTCAAATGCTAATAATTTTTTTTTATAATTTCTGTAATAATTGATGCTTAGAATGGGTCCTTCCCATTTCATACCACGTATTTTTCATACCGCGGTATGAAACAGCGAAGTACTGTTTTTGAATTGCCTGTTTCATACCGCGGTGCTTGGAGTGGTATGAAACGACTAATAATTCTTTTTTGGTACGGGTGGATTCGTACCACGAATTTTATTAAATATATATTTTTAGTCTAATCACTTATTTATACTGGCGTATAGAAAAGTGGTAACAAGAAAAATTAAAATTAATATTTTGTAAGTAGGTATAAAGAAATGTCATTTATTTTAAAATCAAAAAATATATTATAGTATCAGATTTCTAACAATAGAATCACAGCTTGATTTAAATTACACTAAGAACTTTAAAATTAACCTAACACCACAGAATATATTATATTAGTTGTACCAACTAACACTATATAATTGTATAAAATCACAGTCGAAAAATTAAAACAATTCAACAAGAATAACAATGTAAATAAAAAAAATATTTAAACTACGTCATAATTGTTGAAAATCACAGTCGTAAAATTAAAATCAACAGGAACAAAAAAAAGTAGAATAATAAAAAAAGTAAAATAATCATTAAGTACTTACTATTACTATTAAATCTTTATTTTTACTAAGCAATGGCCTATGGTTATTTCACCCACTAAAAATTCATGGATGATGTACCTATTCTTTGATTTATTTCAATTATTGATAGTTAATCTTTTTCAAATTTTTACATCACCAGATTTTTTTTTCCTTTTCGTATACCATCAATAAATTGCCCAATATTTGGTTACTCTGGGATGAATTTATATATGTAAATAGATGTTCCGTGCGGCTTCGCCCGCGTAATTTAGGAATGTCACGGAAAACGTACATTTTTCCGCAAAAAAAGAAACCTATGTCCTTTCACGTGGTCTATTCTTCATGTGTGCCAAATAACATAAAAACTTCTCCAGTAGTTCCTTAAGATAAATAAGCCCTTTCAAATAATTTCCCCCGTTTTTTCCACACTTTCCTCAATTTCTTCGCTCCTATTAATAATAAAAAAGACGGGTTGCACTCCGGGAGTGCTGGCAGAAGTGAAAACTTGATTATTAACGTTGTGCATTATTTTTTTAACCCATTTTTTTATGAAAATCGATTTTCAAAAAATAATAAAAAAAAGATCGTTTTAATTAATTAATCGGAACCCTTACAATCGATTAAAAATATCCACAATCGAAAAAAAAAGCTGCTGTCAGACAGACTGTCAGACACTTCTCGCGACAGTTGTCTTGCAGGTGGAAATGCGGCCTTAATCAGCGCGTCTGCTAAAGAACTCATTTCCCCGACTGTACATTTCTGTTAAACAATTCATTTCCCCGACTGTACATTTCTGCTAAGCAACTCATTTCCCCGACTGTACATTACTGCTTAGCACAATTTTCCCCGACTGTACATTTCTGCTAAACAACTCATTTCCCCGACTGTACATTTCTGCTTAGCACAATTTTTCCCGACTGTACATTTCTGCTAAACAACTCATTTCCCCGACTATACATTTCTGCTAAACAACTCATTTCCCCGACTGTACATTTCTGCTAAACAACTCATTTCGCCGACTGTACATTTCTGCTTAGCACAATTTTCCCCGACTGTACATTTCTGCTAAACAACTCATTTCCCCGACTGTACATTTCTGCTAAACAACTCATTTCCCCGACTGTACATTTCTGCCTCGCACAATTTTCCCCGACTGTACATTTCTGCTTAGCACAATTTTCCCCGACTGTACATTTCTGCTAAGCAACTCATTTCCCCGACTGTACATTTCTGCTTAGCACAATTTTCCCCGACTGACATTTCTGCTAAACAACTCATTTCCCCGACTGTACATTTCTGCTTAGCACAATTTTCCCCGACTGCACATTTCTGCTAAACAACTCATTTCCCCGACTGTACATTTCGTTCAAGTTCGAGTTCGACACAAAACACTACTCTCCAACCGTCTTACGCTTTTTCTATGGTTTTTCGATCAACACGAAAATCTGACGCGAGTTTCACAGTTTTTACCCATCCCACAAAAGTGCTCAACGCCGCTAAAGAAGTTTTCACTTCAATAATATAATAATAATAATACTAATAACTCCCACACCGGTTTCGGTGACGGTGGCCGATTTCATTGAAACCAAGGCCAGTTACGCAGGAGTAATTTTATAGTGCCCAAGTGTGTGCGCAGTACACCAGAGCACTCTCTTATTCCATTTACTCTCATAACCCAGTGGGACGGACGACCGAAACGACTGGCGAGAGAAGGCGCAGGCCCGACTTTTTACATGCTCATCCGACGCATGGATCATCTTACTTGTCAGACAATCAGGTGATCAGTCTGCATTGTCCTAACCAATCTTAGAAATAACATGTTTCCAACGCGGGAATCGAACCCACGACCTCCGAGTCAAGAGCCGAGCTCTGAACCACTGGACCACGGAGGCGTTCGCTCCTATTTTCGCTCCTATTAGTCTTAGCGTAATAAAATATAGCCTATACCTTTCCTCGATAAATGGGCTATCTAACACTGAAAGAATTTTTCAAATCGGTACTAGTAGTTCCTGAGATAAGTACGTTCAAATTAGTCCTTTCAAATGATTTCCCCCGTTTTTTCCACACTTTTCTCTATTTTTTCGCTCCTATTAGTTTAAGCGTAATAAAATATAGCCTATAGCTTTCCTCGATAAATGGGCTGACACTGAAATAATTTTTCAAATCAGACTAGTAGTTCCTGAGATTAGCGCGTTCAAATAAGTCCATTCAAATAATTTCCCCCGTTTTTTCCACACTTTCCTCTATTTTTTCGCTCCTATTAGTCTTAGGTAATAAAATATAGCATATACCTTTCCTCGATAAACGGGCTATCTAACACTGAAAGAATTTTTCAAATCGGTACTAGTAGTTCCTGAGATTAGCGCGTTCAAATTAGTCCTTTCAAATGATTTGCCCCGTTTTTTCCACACTTTCCTCTATTTTTTTCGCTCCTATTAGTTTAAGCGTAATAAAATATAGCCTATAGCTTTCCTCGATAAATGGGCTATCTAACACTGAAATAATTTTTCAAATCAAACTAGTAGTTCCTGAGATTAGCGCGTTCAAATAAGTCCATTCAAATAATTTCCCCCGTTTTTTCCACACTTTCCTCTATTTTTTCGCTCCTATTAGTCTTAGCGTAATAAAATATAGCCTATAGCCTTCCTCGATAAGTGGGCTATCTAACATTAAAAGACTTTTTCAAATCGGACTAGTAGTTCCTGAGATTAGCACGTTCAAACAAACAAACAAACTAACTAACAAACAAACTCTTCCGCTTTTTAGTATTAGTATCTAATATATATAAATCTCCTGTCACGATGTTTGTCCGCGATGGATTCCTTAACTACTTTACCAATTTTAATGTTTTTTTTTAAATGTGTGCTTTTTTCCAACTTGAGAGATAGGATAGCTTAGATCTTTAATTATAGTCGCAATTTTATTTTATTGCAAATTATTTGTCTATAAAGAGCGACCATTGTTAATGCGACGCGGGTCACGGGATAGCGATAGACGTTGCCATGGTGACATACTTATTTAGTCACTAATTCAATAAAATAATACGGGTGATATACTTTATATAAGGGCTGGTTTACACGTATTAAGTAGATAAGTAGTTAACTAAATTTTAACTTCATTTTAAGTTACTTATTGCATGTAAACACAAAATTTAGTAGTAGTAAGTAGCAAGTTAAAATTTAGTTAAGTACTAAACAAGGAAATTAGAATTTTGACTATTTTCTGTTAAGTTGGCAGGCGGGGCTTGTCACTTGACACATTTCGGGCAGGCACTTCAAATTAAGTTAAAATTTAATTAATACTTATCTACTTAATATGTGTAAACCAGACATAATAATATGGCAAAGAAACGTTTGCCGGGATAGCTAGTTTATAATAATTAAATAAAATAATCGGCCAAGTGCGAGTCGGACTCGCACACGAAGGGTTCCGTACCGGTATAGAGTGAAAGTAGACAAAAAATTGTGATTTTTGTATGGGAGCCCCCCTTAAGGCCGCATATAACGAGGACTGGTGAAAATTCATGTTTTTATTTTCACTAGAACTTTGACCAGAAGTAATTATAAGCATTTAAATATTTTTTGTAGGTTTGTTACGTTCCTTACCAAGGCTCCAGTTAGCTTAGAATTTTGATTTAAATCCATTTACCACTAAAAAAAGAGTAATAAAGAATACTATTTTCAAAATTTTATTTCGACTAGAATTCAGCGAAAATAAACGTAGGAAAAAATATTTTTATACAGAAATGTTTAAATTATGATTTCGAAGGTTATGGTCAGCTTCGTTTTTGATATATAATAACAATAATAAAGATAAATCGTTTTGATCACAAATTTGAAAGATTTATTGATTTTCGAATGCAACGCCTGCTTTCAATATTTGCCAAAACAATTTCACAGGCGTTTTGATGGATAATAATTGAATGACATCTGCAGTGAAATCTGTCTTTCAGTGACTGATTGTCTATTACAGAAAAACTAGAGTATTTCACAAATATATCCCAGTATACTGGCCAGAGTTCCTTAAGCCTAGAATCGTCGTGGTCCCATACTGTTGATTCGTTTCGAAATATTTGCCAGTGCATTGTCGTATACTTAAATGTGTTTATTGTGATGTGATAATAATACGTTACACTTGTCTTACTAGTGGAATACCAGTACAATACAGTGCGGCGTCGTAAGATGACGTCTTGATCACTGGTAAGTAAACTGGGTTTTATTTCAGAACATAGGCAATATGTTTGGTTTACAAATATTACAATATTGTTTTGTAGCCTAATATTTGGTGAGAGACTACCTTATTAGGTATCTTATTGATATATATTTGATAATTTACATTCGCCAAACGATCATTTATACGTTTTTGGTAGGTTTGAAAGTCATAAATTCAAAAATCACAGCTAAGTCGGATAATAATGAACAGAGTGTCTCAACACAGAGACACATTTTGAGGGATGTGTTAAAACATTGTAAAATGATAATGATATTATTATGTTAAACAACAATTTTATCGAACATGTCCAATCCATAGCAATAGAAAGATATACCTAACATCTTATAGTCAAGGAGCCCTAGAACATTTTTTTATTACTAACAAGCTAATTTTCTGTGAGTAGCTTTATTTTGATAAGACAAACAACTTTTTATCTGCGAAAAAATCTTGAAAGTGGTAGCTAACATAGATAGAAAGGATTTCATAATTTGATTTGATGGTCCTAAAATATGGATTGTTCAATTTATAGAACAATGTTACTCTTAAATTAAATAACAATTAACCTACCAATATACAAAAAATCAGCTGGTTAGGGTTCCGTTTTAGGGTTCGGTAATTAACAAAACTTGGTTGACTACGGTACCCTAAAACGGAAGGTTTTTCGCAGATAAAAAAGTTGTTTGTCTTATCAAAATGAAGCTACTCACAAAAATTAGCTTGTTAGTAATCAAAAAAATCGGTTGTTTGTAAAGTCGGTTTACTGACGATAGTTGAACGTGACAACGTATGACGTTGTCACGTTCAACTATCCTTAACCCCTTAACCCTCGCTTCCGAATCTCTATAAATAGAAACAAACTTTTTCGACTGTAACCTAAAGTTATTTCGATATATTTCTTTCAAATGATTGTCTAAAAATATTTATAATGAGTAAAATAAACTATTCGCAATACAAAACGCTACATACATTCGTGAAATCCAGTAAAATCTTCGAACAAAGCACAAGTCATACCTTGACAAGTAGTTAATAGATCACAATTTTAAATAGCCGAAATAATACTAATAGCTCACAGATTGTTTATTTATTTTTCATTCAGAGTGTGGTCAATGTATCAAAGGTCATAACTAACCAAACTTCTTCATACAAAAGTATTCTCTAAGTCATCGAAATACGTAATATAATCGAAACAAAGAGCGCGGCCCAGGTGGGTTGAGTACGGTTGCTGAGAGGATAAATGGAACGCCTCAGAGCTGTCAGCGAGGTAACGCCGCATGAACTGTCATGTTTTTCGGGCGCGCACCCCATATCGAATTATAAGACGTTATCACGTCAAAAAATTGTTTTAGGGCTCCCTAACTGGAGGCACTGGAGGAACTAAGGGCACTGGAGTAAAATCGTAAAAATAATATTATCAAGCGGATAGATCCAAATTCATAGATAAACTTTGATTTTGATACGATATTATGTTAAACTACAATTTTATCGAACATGTGAATTCCATTCTTTACACAAAAAATAATATTGATCGAAATGAAAAACCTTTAAACCTTATTTGATTTTATCAAAAATATAATATTTTGTGAATAAAAATCACGACGACACTTAAAAGTAGAGAGCAAAGAAATTACATTTTATGCAATTATTAATTTTTTACTCACGACAATCTGGTGTAATGTACTGGTTTATTGGAAAGTTGGAATAATATAAGTCTTGTTCACTACCATTTTTCATTCTAATTATGTTAGCAAAAATAAACAGGAGAAAAATAATATTGTAACTGCCGTACTCAGAGATGAACATTTATAACTTCAATGTATCATAAATGAAGATTTTGGCATAAATACCATATATTTTATCTTTCTAATTCTTTATTAAAATTCTTTATTAAATGTTTGACGCTATGTAGCCGCAGGGTCTTTCGTGTCAAATGTCGTGTCAAACAGCTACTAGAACAAATTGATAGCCACTATCTCGATGCAAATTCTTCAAAAAATCGTTCATTGCGTGGGAACCGTTAATTTTTTCAGGATAAAAAGTATCCTTTGTCCTTTCTTCACCAAATTTTATAAAAAATGGTTCAGTAGTTTAAGCATGAAATGACAGACAGACTATTCTAATCTAAGTATTAAACTTTGACAAATCTAAGTATTAGTTTTGTTAAAGTTTAAATAATATTATAATGAGGTATTTCGTAAATATTTTAAACATTTACCGGTTGCCATTATTGATGTCGAGCAGAAAAGGCCTAAAAATCGCGTTTTTGTTTTGAATATTTCAGACCTCTTAACATATTTATTTTATTTTGTTTCTATTTGTTGTTATGGTGACAACATAAATACATAATTGAAAATTTGAGCTCTCTTTAGCTACCGCGTTACTTGATATACAGCCTGGAGATAGACAGACGGATAGACAGCGAAGCGAAATCGACTTACTGGGCCAAGGGTCTCTTTTGGGAACAGATTCCTTAAAAACGATAAAGAAAATATGAATATGATCTGCATTACAATAATGAATATAATCTACTATTCATTAAAAATTTGTCAAGCGGGTCAAAAACGTTACCTGTATTGCAAGAGTTATCGTTTTTGAACTTGTTGAGGGTGTTATATAGATTCCAGAGGATGCTGCAGCGTCAGGTACAAGTAATCGTCATGGGTCTACATCCTATTTATTAAAGGTAGGTATTGCAATAAACCCAAGCACAAAAAATATTTGTACCATATTATAAAGTCATAAAATAACCCAGCAGTGAGGAAATACTTTTTTTGATGATCGTGAGTATAGAACAAACATACTAAAATAATCCATAATTTTATTATAATACAAAATTCATTAAAGATTTCGTTTAGTTGTGAACATGGCCTCTCTGTTAATCATTAGTCTGTATGTCGAGTTTACCACCTGATCACATTATTTCTGAAATTTATTAAAATCAACGACGGCTTGAAAACTAAATATGTACCTATCGAGCGCCATCTATTGAGCTTGTTTTCCGCAAATTCTAAAATGTCAGTTGCCTATAATCCCGCCTTAAACACTTACTTTATTTTAATTTTAGTATGCATTATTAAAGTACAAATTTATTAAGAATTTCGTGAAAATTTCAAGTGCCTAACTGTTACTATTATTGATTACGAGCAAAAAAGGCCAATAAAAATTACGTTTCTTATATGGGAGCCCACCTTAATAAATAATAAAACTTTAACGAAATTCCAAAATACTAACATTGCTTATATGATATGGAGCGTGGTGGGCAGGTGGACGTGATTTATACGGATTTTGAAAAAGCTTTTGATCGAGTGGATCACGGCCTCCTGCTCAGCAAGCTCCATAAAATGGGAATCCATGGTGATTTATTACGGTGGGTCAAGTCGTATCTTATGGCCGATATACACGGGTGACTAAAGCCGCACGATTTTAGTCACCCGTTCGAAAATTGACCGTGTAAATGGCAAGACTACAACGCCGCATGCGTCTAAAGTCGCAAGCCCCAAAGTCGTGCGGCCAATGGCCGCATGCGGCTGGTGACTAAAATCGACCGTGTAAACGCTCAGTCGCAAGCGATCGCTTGCTGCGAATACTACTGTGGCGAGCGCAGACGCGACATTTTCACGCAGAATTTATCGCACGAGTGCTTGGCCGAGTGTACTGTCTCGCTATTCTACTCGGTAGGTGTCGATAATAAACATACAGAGTGCTTGGCCGAGTGTACTGTCTCGCCACTCTACTCGGTAGGTGTCCATGATAAATATACCGAGTGCTTGACCGAGTGTACTATCTCGCCACTCTACTCGGTAGGTGTCGATAATAAACATACCGAGTGCTTGGCCGAGTGTACTGTCTCGCTATTCTACTCGGTAGGTGTCGATAATAAACATACCGAGTGCTTGGCCGAGTGTACTGTCTCGCCACTCTACTCGGTAGGTGTCGATGATAAACATACCGAGTGCTTGGCCGAGTGCACTGACTCGCCAATATACTAGACGTATTGTATCGATGATAAGCATACCGAGTGCTTGGCCGAGTGTTCTGTCTCGCTATTCTACTCGGTAGGTGTCCATGATAAACATACCGAGTGCTTGACCGAGTGTACTGTTACGCTATTTTACTCGGTAGGTGTCTATAATAAACATACCGAGTGCTTGGCCGAGTGTACTGTCTCGCTATTCTACTCGGTAGGTGTCGATGATAAACATACCGAGTTCTTGGCCGAGTGTACTGTCTCGCCACTCTACTCGGTGATGTCGATGATAAACATACCGAGTGCTTGGCCGAGTGTACCGACTCGCCAATATACTCCGTAGGGTCGATAATAAACATACTGAGTGCTTGGCCGAGTGTATGTACTGTCTCGCTACTCTACTCGGTAGGTGTCGATGATAAACATACCGAGTGCTTGGCCGAGTGAACTGTCTCACCACTCTACTCGGTAGGTGTCGATAATAAACTACTCTACTCGGTAGGTGTCGATGATAAACATACCGAGCGCTTGACCGAGTGCACAGACTCGCCAATATACTCGGCAGGTGTCGATAATAAGCATACCGAGTGCTTGGCCGAGTGAACTGTCTCGCCACTCTACTCGGTAGGTGTCGATAATAAACACACCGAGTGCTTGGCTGAGTGCACTGACTCGCCAATATACTAGACGTATTGTGTCGATAATAAACATACCGAGTGCTTGACCGAGTGTACTGTTACGCTATTTCACTCGGTAGGTGTCTATAATAAACATACCGAGTGCTTGGCCGAGTGTACTGTCTCGCTATTCTACTCGGTAGGTGTCGATGATAAGCATACCGAGTGCTTGGCCGAGTGCACTGACTCGCCAATACACTAGACATATTGTGTCGATAATTATAAACTAGTCACAGGCGATTTCGACTTGGACAGGCGATTCGACTGGTGACTTGCCGGGTGACTAAAATCGACCCGTTAGTCACCCGTGTAAATGGGGTGGCGATTCGACTTGGACAGGTGACTCGACTGGCGACTTGCCGGGTGACTAAAATTGCCCCGTTAGTCACCCGTGTAAATCGGCCATTACGAACCGTTCACAAGCTGTTATTCTGGGGGGTTTCAAATCGGATTATGTAAAAATACCCTCAGGTGTCCCACAGGAATCACATTTGGGCCCTTTTTTTTACTGTGCTTACATTTTTGACATTAACAAGTGCCTCACCAGCGCCATGCATCTACTCTATGCTGACGACAAAAAAAAATTCCTTGCGATCGGTTCATTACATGACTGTGAACTTTTGCAACGTGATCTTAACCAATTATTTATTTACTAGCTGTCCCGGCAAACGTTGTTTTGCCATTTAAAGTATTTCTACTTCATCAGCATACAAAATCTTACCCCCTCTTTTGTTCCCTAAGAGGGGTGGGGGGAAAAATATTATGTAACACCAGATGTTAAGTTGGAAAAACAGTTAATAATATAAAGTAAGTCCATTAAAGAAAAAAGTTTACTTAATACAAAATCTGACCCTCTCTTTAGTGGTGGGGGGGGGGGGGGGGTGATTTTTATACACCAGATGTTGAGTTGGAAGAAGGCAAATATATCTGCGAAACCGTATGCAAATCGGATCAGTAGTTTTCGTGTTAAAGCAAAAGTCTTATACAAAATCTGACCCCCTCTTTCGTCCCTTTAGAGGGGTGGGGGGAATTTTTTTTATGCACCAGATGTTAAGTTGGAAGAAGACAAATATATCTGCTAAAACCGCATTCAAATCGGATCAGCTGTTTTCGTGTTAAAGCAAAAGTCTTATACAAAATCTGACCCCCTCTTTTGTCCCTTTAGAGGGGTGGGGGGAAAAATTTTTACACACCCGATGTTAAGTTGGAAGAAGACAAATATATCTGCGAAAACCGCATTCAAATCGGATCAGTAGTTTTCGTGTGATAGTGGAACAAACATACAGACAGACAGACAGACAGACAAAAAAACTGACCACATTTTGGGCTTGTATAGCGATGTACGAGGGCTGCTATTTATGTATCCGGAATTAAAAAAAGAAACAAACATATATCATTTAATATGGTTTTATTGCTTTTCAAAATATTCGCCGCGATGATCGACACACTTTTGCATACGCTGGAACCAATTTTCATAGCACTTTTTCCATTCTGATTGAGGTATCTCCAAAACGTGCATTTTGAACGCATCAACAGCCTCTTCGCGGCTCGAAAAACGTTGACCACGTAATTTGTTCTTCGCGTATGGAAATAAAAAGAAATCGTTAGGTGCCAAATCAGGGCTGTACGGCGGATGACCAGTCAATTCGATCTTTTGACCCTCCAAAAACTGAATTGTTTCAGCTGAGGTGTGACAGCTAGCATTGTCGTGATGTAATATGATTCTGCGTTGTCGGTTGTCCTTTCTTATTTCTTCAAAGACTTCTGGTAAACAAATGGTCGTATACCATTCAGAATTAACCGTTTTACGATTCTCTAATGGCACTGTAGCCACATGTCCATTAATTCCAAAAAAACAGGCGACCATTTGCTTCAAAGTACTTTTTGCACGAGTAACTTTTGTTGGTTTCGGCTCATCTTGGAACACCCACACCGTTGACTGTTGTTTAGTTTCGGGGTCATATGCATAGATCCAAGATTCATCACCTGTGTAGATATTATAAACGGCTTTTGACGTACCACGGTTGTATTTTGTTATCATTTTTTTGCACCAATCGACACGAGCCCGTTTTTGATCGATTGTCAAGTTGTGCGGAATCCAACGCGAACATATTTTTTTTACAGCCAAATGTTCATGTAATATCTTATGTATGCTCGTCATACTTATGCCTAAGGACGCCTCTATCTCGCGATATGTAACATGACGATCACGCATTATTAATTCCCGCACAGCATCTATGTTTTGTGGGACAACAGCTGTTTTTGGGCGACCTTCTTTATTTTCATCCGTGAGCATAGAGCGCCCACGATTAAACTCACTGTACCAGTGATAAACAGTGGTTTTTGATGGTTCTTCATCTCCAAAAGTTGCGGTGAGTTGAATAAAGCACTGTTGTTGATTTAGCCCACGCCGAAAATCGTAGTAAATCATTGCACGAAAATGTTCACGCGTTAAATCCATGGCAAATGAAGACACGCAATTTTCAAAATGACGCCACAATGGAAAAATAATTGACAGTCACATGAAACTAAATGTATTCTTCAACCAAAGAGTTCTATTTTCAAATGTTGTAATTACTTTTTAAATATTGTTCTTGTAAGTGGCCAGTTCCGGATACATAAATAGCAGCCTATGTAGTAACACCCTCCGCTTATTATTTTTTGAATATCTTTAATGTACAGAATCGTCATTTCTACAGTTTTATTATAATATATATATATATATGTATAGATTACAAAGACAACAATATAACAGTTAAGGGGATCTAGTTCGAGAAACGGACGATTTTCAAGATTTAAAAGTGAAAGGAGACATACAAATATAGTAATTTAAATTCTGAAAAAAAATTATGTGTTAGTTAAGGATCTAACACAGTGGAATGTATATTCCATTACACAATATCATGAACTTCACTCGATAGAAAAAAATCCCAAAGTTACCTCTTCTTTGAACGAAATTGCCATACTTTGTCCAAATTACTTGGAATTTTCAGGTAATTTTTGTACTGAACGAAAGACAAATAATATATCTAGGGAGTCTTCTTTTTTTGACTCGATTGAATTATGTATAAAATAACGACGATCAAAAAACTATAAAATTGCAGGCGCAAAGGCCTCGGCTCGTGGTTTAGTCGCGCTAAGGCGCTCGTCGAGGACAGACCGTACAACTTTTTCTCGCAACATTTTGAATACGTATTTTTACAATTTGAGAAATAATTTTAACATATACAAGTGGTTGATCATTGCTAACAAGTGACGCAAACCATCTCCAAAATAGGCTCGATAGAAGTACCTTAGAATTAGCACAACAACAACCGTAATACTATAGTCTATCATACAGTATTGTAATTTGTAGATAACTCCACCGTATTTTGATTTTGTATTTATATTATAGACTCGCAATACGTACACATGCGGAGGCATGCCTAATACCCACCTGCAACATATTTTTCTTTGCATCTTTGACTGTCTAATTACTTTTATAATGACATGGTTATTTTTAACCAACTTTAAAATAAGGTGGTTATTCGACCGGGTATCAATGTAATATTTCCATGTAATATCAGGGTCTGAACAAATGTGCCGTATCTGGGAAGTGCATGTATGTATGTTTTTAATTTTTATGTTTTAAGAATAAGAATAAGAATCATTTATTTGCAGAAAGTACCGTACAAAAGATGTTATAATTATACAGGGTTTCAGTCTTTCTACCTAATAACTATAGGCATGCAAAATTTATAGTAATCAGTGATCACACACAGAATAATTTAAATAAAATATATAAAAAAAACACATTTCATTAAGATAAAATTTATAGAAAGTGTTCTGTTTGAATAAAATTGTATTATAATTTTACTGTTTACTTAGTCAATTAAAATTTAATGTAATAGAATATAGTATAGATAAGAATCTTAAAGAAAATAATAATACATTTCATTCAAACCTTTCATTAAAATTGTCAATTGGTATTCATTATGATCAATATACATAGCATAAAATGTAAGTCATAAAATATATACTTAAGTCATTCATTAAATTTATTTACATTCATTTCATTCAATTCCATATTATATTTCATGTCATACATTAAAATAATTTTTAAATTTTCAAATGTAGTTACAACCAACAGTAATATAAATATAATTGATTTCATACATGATGCAATAAATAATTTATATTATTGATTTTTTATCATTCACATAGTCTAATAAATTATAATAACATTTTTCTATCAGAAACCTTTTCAATTGTTTCTTAAATTTTTTAAGATTCATTGCTTTTAGGTCTTTTGGTAATTTATTATAAATCACAGGAGCCATACGAAAAACACTTTTATGCATTAGCGTGGTATTTGTCATACGATTACATAGGCGGTATGTGTCACGTTGACGCCTGTTGCTCGCTATCGATGCTAGCTCAAAAAGATTTGGATTTTGTTTAACTAATGTTGCAACTTCATAAATATATAGACATGTAAGAGTGAGAATTTTATATTTCACAAAAAATGGCTTGCAAGTATCGGTTTGTGATAGCCCAAACATAGCTCTTACACATCGCTTTTGTGCCTTAAAAACTATTTCAACATCTGTTGAGTTTCCCCAAAATACTATGCCATACCTTAGTATCGAAACCACTAATCCATTATATGCAGTTACTATTGTACTGACATTTGAAATTTGAGTTAATTCATGAAGGGCATAAACCGATTTATTAATTTTTTTACAGAGTAGTTCGATATGAGCTTTCCACGATAGTTTACTATCTATTGTGAGTCCGAGAAATTTGGTAGTTTGCACTTCAGAGATTGACTCAGATTTATAATTAATATCAAATTTGGGAACATTAACACGTTGTTTAAAATGCATAAGCTTTGTTTTTTCTAGATTAGCTTTTATATTATTTGAGTCTAACCATTTAATTATGTCCCTTAGCGTGTTATTTATGTCTAGTTCATATGTTTTGTTATCTTTACATTTGATTGTAGCAGTACTGTCATCAACAAAAAGTGTTATTGGGTTGGAAGTCGCTTTAGGGAGATCATTGATATAAATAATAAATAGAAGTGGACCTAAAACACTTCCTTGTGGCACACCGTACAGTAATTTTAGGGCTTTTGAGAGGTATATTTGTTCTATTTTTGTTTTGGCGTTAATTTTTACTATTTTTGTATACTGAGTGCGATTTTTTAAATAGCTTTCTATGAGTTTTAATGTATTACCTCTTATGCCATACGCTTCAAGCTTAAATAGCAGAATATTGTGATCTACAAAATCAAACGCCTGCATCATATCCATAAATAAGGCGCAAACTGGTGTTCTTTTATCAACATTCGACATTACTACATCTAGAAATTCATATATAGCAAGGTTTATGGTTTCATCTCTTCTGAATCCTTTTTGTTTCTTAGCAAGAATATTTTGTTGCTCTAAATAATTGTAAATAGTATTATATAAATGTTTTTCGAACACCTTGGAAAAAACAGGTACTAGAGCCATAGGCCTATAATTTTCAATATTTTCTTTATTATTTTTCTTAAATATTGGTTTGATTATACTTATTTTTAATTTTTCTGGATATATCCCACTTTCTATAGATAAATTTAAAATGTGGCTAAGTGGTGACTTAATGTAATCAACTACATATTTAATGACTTTAGTCGAGATGTTATCATATCCAACACTGTTAGTGTTTTTTAGACCTTTTATTATTTGTTTAATGTCATCAGGTGTACATGGTTTCATAAAAATGGAATTAAGTTTTGATGTCATATATTGTTTGTAAAAAGTTTGATTATTTGAATTTATTTGTGTCACTGTATTTATATAGTACTTATTAAAAGCATTAGAAATGTCATTAGGATTCGTTATAATATTATTATTTTGTTTTATATATGAAATAGTATCTGTTGGTTTATTTTGTTTTGCGGAATTTATGATTTGCCATATAGTTTTTACTTTATTGTATGATTTTGCTATATTATGGTTATTTTGAGCCCGCTGCGTTAATTTTACAATTTTTTTAAACCTTTTAGTATACTGAGTTAATTTTTGCTTATTCACTATAGTAGGACATCTTCGATAATTCCACAATAGTTTACGTTTTTTTGCACTACAAATTTTTATACCCCGTGATATCCATTTAGGTTTTTTGTGGATATGTATAGTTATAGTTTTATATGGGAAGCACAATTTATAAAACAATGTAAATATATCAAAGAAAACATTGTAAGCAATATTCGGATCACATACATTATAAACATCTGTGAATGTAAGCTGACTAATACAATATTTGAACTTTTCAAGGTTTTCTTTGGAAAAATCATGCCGTTTCTTTCTCCACTACTTAATTAAACAAATATTTTTTACATTGCACCTTAACAATTGAGAAGTGTGGTCGGATAATCCTAGCTCGATTACTTCAGATTTACACTGATTTTTGAAATTGTGGGCAAAATTATCAATACATGTCTGGCTTACATGTCTTGTAGGTTCTCTTATCTGCAATTTTAGATTATAGTTAAGAAGAATACATTCAAATTCTAGCGTTTGATTATTTTGTTTAAGGATATTAATATTAAAATCACCAGCTATGATTATTTTGTGCTTACGATGATTCATGTTTAAGTAAGCCAAACATTTATTTAATCAATTGAAAAATACATTTAAGTTACTTAGTAATGGTACTCTATAGAGGCAGACAACAACAACTTTGTAATCTGTAAGTTCTATTGCACAACATTCAAAAGAAGAGCATAAGGAAAGACCTAAAAGTGTTGAAATAACTTTGAAATTTAGTTCTTTTTTTACAAATATACATGAACCACCCCGCTTTGAATCATTTCTGCAATAGCAAGATGCCAAGATGTAGTTAGGGATTGGGCAGGATTCCTCTTGACCTGAGACCATAAAGTGCTCAGTCAGACATACAATATCAACATCAGTATTTTTATCTGAAAGTTCTTGCAGGCAAACAGATAGTGCGTTATATTTTGATCTTAATCCTGCGATATTTTGGTGCTGAACATTTAGATATTTACTGTCGAAAAAAAGCTGGTTCCGAAAGTTCTTCATGCGATAATAATTCTTCTGAACGTATATTATTATTTTCCTCTTGTATAGCCAGAATTGTGTAGTTTAAGTCTTTAAATATTATACTCATGCCATGATTGTTCAAAACACAAGATTTTGTGTATATAGTGTGATGATAACTTAAGTTCAAATTAGAGTCTAGTATATAGGCATATTCATGGGTGGCATTGTCCAAGTAAAGCATATTGTTAAATGTTTCCAGTCTAAAGTTATAAATATTATTAAAGTTGTTATTGAATTTAAATGTTGGTAACATGATTATTATATTAGTATATTTTATGTCAAGTAGCATTTGTCTCATATATATTATAATATCATAATAGTTATTCGTTCTTCTAAAGTCTTCCTCACCAATCATTACAATACAAAAGTCATTAAGAGAATAATCTTTTATTTTTGTTGACATGTTCTGTAAGAGTTGTCTTATTCCAACATTTGGAGTTAAGTAGTGGCAGATTTGAAATTTTTCTTGAAAATGTTCCTTAGCCAAACTTAAAATGTTATTAGTTTTATTTGTACTTAATATACATAGCTTATTTTTTGGAACTTGGGCATATTTTTTCACTTCATACTGGACTGGTAGCTCCATCTGTGCTTTGGAATGTACATTATTATTTTCCAGTGCTTGTTTTTCTATAATAATATTAGTTTTACTCGAAGTATCTGTTTGAGTTTGCTTGGTGCTGTATGTTTTTGTTTGTCGTGGATTTCTTTTTGTAGTTTTAAGCGGGGATTTTATCGAACTGGTAACTATTTGCTTGTAGAATGAATTTTTGCGAGTCAGATTTTTATTTTCGGTTTTTAGCGCTTCAATTTCAATTAATAAGGAGTCTATTTCATTATTTGCGCTGAGTAGTTTAGTTGTTAAGTCATTAACTTGTTTTTTTAGTTCAGTAACAATATCAATATGTTCGTCTTCCGATATATCTGGAACGCTATGCATAGTGCCATCTAGAGTATTGTTATTGTCAAAACTGTCATCTAGGTTCGTAACGGTATGCGCTTGAACACGTCGAAACGTAATATTTTCAGTTTGATCCATTATTTGGTCAAGCTTTTATCTCCTAAATTACTCACTCTTACTTAGACTTGTAAGTAAGTAATTTTCCTTTCGTTGCACTAGCTCAATTTAGGGCAGTGTTTTTCAACGTATGGGTTGGTGTATGTATGTATGTGCATTTTTTTATGTTTGTGTTCGCATATACCTATGGAACTGTAATTCCTATTCTGTTCAAGATATTGTTCAACTTAAGTATTTAAATACGGCAAGTTTTCTTAAAGTCGGTTCATTATGAGATAGGGGATAGATTATGTGGGGATCTCAATTATTATTATGTACAATTTGAAATCGGCTAGATACTTGTTATGGTCCCGTACCCAAAGGTTAAAAACGGGACCCTATTACTAAGACTTTGTCTGTCTGTCTGTCTGTCTGTCTGTCTGTCTGTCTGTATGTCGGTCTGTATGTCACCAGGCTGTATCTTAAGAACCGCTATAGCTAGACTTCTGAATTTTTTACAGAATTTTTTGGCTTATTTTTGCTCTCGGTACGGAATCCTTCGTGCGCGCCTCTGTTTTGGTCTTTTTTTAAAGGATATTTTTTACTACAGCTTCAAAAATTTTGGAAAGTTTCCTATATTTAGAGATGTATAATATTATTTGAACGTAACAGTCTATGCGACGTTACATAATAAAGTAAGTGAGATTACGCTGTATCGGTGAGCGTAAAAATAGGACGAAACTAGCACTATCGCGACTGTACATTTTGTCATTAACAAATGACACTTTATATAGAGGTCTACCAGAATCTGATGGCAAAAAGTGAGAAAATAAATTGATTCTAGCAATACCGGGGTAATAGGAATAAAACATTTTCATCTTTTTTATTCCTTTAGCGGCTTATTTTGTGTGTGAAACATGAAAATATAAAAATTTATACAATGATCAAGGAGATTTTTTTAAAAATCTGCTGTCAAAAATAGGTTTATCGAAATTTGATTTTACTTTATCTTTGTGCGGTAGGACTCAATAAAAAAGTTTATAATTATCAAAACGGCCACATTTGATTGTTTAGAGCGTGTTTTCGTTTTTCAATAGTATCGAACGTACCAGTTTCGATTATGTAGTATGTACGCTGTTTTTTCATAAATAATTTCTGTCGAAAATGACCGTTTCGATTCTATACGTGGTATTATAAATAACTAAACGTCACGCGTGGCTTCGCCCGCGTGAATTAGATATTTCACAGAAAAATTAGTTCACAGAAAAGCCTATGATCTTTCACGTGGTCTACTTCTTATCTGATCCAAATAACAGAAAAAATGCTTTAGTACTTCGTGAGATAAGCCCTTTTCTAATAATTTCCGCCGTTTTTTCCACATTTTCCTCTATTTGATATATAATATATAGCCTATAGCTTTCCTCGATAACTGGGCTGGACAATGAAAGAAAGTTCAAGTAAGCCCTTTCATATAATTTACTCCGTTTTTTTCACATTTTCCTCTATTTATTCGCTCCTACTAGTCTTAACATGATAAAATATAGCCTATAGTCTTCCTCGATAAATGGGCTATCTAACACTGAAATAATTTTTAAAATCGGACTAGTAGTTCCTGAGATAAGCGCGTTCAAATAAGCCCTTTCATATAATTTTCCCGGTTTTTTCTACATTTTCCTCTATTTCTTCGCTTATATTAATCTTAGCGTGATAAAATATAGCCGATAGCCTTTCGCAATCAATGGGCTATCTAACACTGAAAGAATTATTCAAATCGGACCAGTAGTTCCTGAGATTAGCGCGTTCAAATAAGCCCTTTCAAATATTCAATGTACGGAATTGACTTTCCTATGATTTTACTAGACGTTCCGCGCGGCTTCGCCCGCGTAAATTAGATGTTTCACAGAAAAAATTGTCCACAAAAAAGCCTATAATCCTTCACGTGGTCTACTTCTTATCTGATCCAAATAACAGAAAAAATGCTCTAGTAGTTCTTGAGATAAGCCCTTACAAATAATTTCTCCCGTTTTTTTTACATTTTCCTCTATTTCTTCGCTCCTATTAGTCTTAGCGTGACAAAATATAGCCTATAGCCTTCCTTGATAAATGGACTATCTAACACTGAAAGATTTTTTAAAACGGACCAGTAGTTCTTGAGATTAGCGCGTTCAAACAAACAAACAAACAAACTAACTAACTAACAAACTCTTCCACTTTATAATATTAGTTTAGATTATATAGATATAGATATTCCGCGCGGCTTCGCCCGCGTCATTTAGGAATTTCACGCAACCGTACATTTTTCCGCAAAAAAATAGCCTTTATCCCTTCACGTGGTCTATCCTTCATGTTTGCTAAATAACATAAAATTCCTCCAGTAGTTCTTAAGTTAATAAGCATTTTCATATAATTTCGCCCGTTTTTTTCCCCATTTTCCTCTATTTCTTCGCTCCTATTAGTCTAAGCGTAATACTATATAGACTGTTATAGCCTTCTTCAATAAATGGGCTATCTAACACTGTTTTTTTTTTTTAATTCGGACCAGTAGTTCCTGAGATTAGCGCGTTCAAACAAACTCTTCCCAATTATAATATTAATAATAAATAATAAGTATAGATTATATAATATGCAAAAGTAAGTATATCTGTGTATCAGTCTGTCTATTTCCTCTTCATGCCCAAACCACTGAACCAATTTTGCTGAAATTTGTTATGGAGATACTTTTAGTGCCGGGAAAGGATATAGGATACTTTTTTCAAAAATAAAAATGTACGGTTCCTACGCAATAAATATTTTTTAAGAAAAGAAGTTACGGGCGTCATCTAGTGATTAATAAACCTGGATTTTTAATGAAATAATATTTTTTGTATGAAATTTCATCTATTTCTAACGATATTAATATTATATTGTATTTGTCCTTCTTTCACACCCTAACGAAGTAACCAATCGACTTCATTTTTGTCATAGACTTATTTAAAAGGGCAGAGAATAAAATAGGCTTCTTTTGGTTTCGAAAAACTTTTTCCCAAGGGAAGCACACTGAGTCTATGTTTAATTTTTAATGACATTCTAAATCGAAAACGGTGAAATTAAACACAGACGGTTTTCGTTTATAATAAAATAAACCTACGTCTCCATGTTGACAATTAAAATTTTTCGAAAGTCAAATGTAGCACATGGTCCATCAATTTCAAAAAGTCTCGTTCTTATTATTTTTTACTTTGGTATGTCATTTTTTTACTCCTTGTATTTTTTTTTGTACCTTGTATCTGTCTGTGTAATATGTGTATTTAAGTGTAGTGTGGTGTGAATATTTGTTGAATAAAATATGTTTATTATTATTATTATTATAAATTTAAATCAATTTA
Source organism: Polyommatus iphigenia (assembly GCA_963422495.1). Lineage (NCBI taxonomy): Eukaryota > Metazoa > Arthropoda > Insecta > Lepidoptera > Lycaenidae > Polyommatus > Polyommatus iphigenia. Next base: position 1,947,663 of record OY730189.1, read on the forward strand.
ATTGTCAAATTACTTTCTAAAATAATATAAACTTAAAATCACAAATTCATTAAGTACTAAAAGTAAAAACTAAAATAAAATATACAAATATATACAAACTTAGAATATAAAATTATAAAAAGAAAAACTTTCCCAGGTCGTCTCCATCTGGCAGAGTGCCCAGCAAGCTGACAGCATTGCCACGTTGAATTGCAATTGCTATTCGCTGTGCTAGGTAGCTCCCGGCTCTGGGATCTCGGATGGCTTCAATAAGCCTCTTAAATATTTCTTTAAAAAGCTTATGTGCCCCCGGACCCCATGCGCCTAGGGTTTCTACCCCAAACGGTTCAAATATGAGATCTCCGCCGAGGTTCTCATATTTGCGCCGCTTGAGGTTCTCTGCTTGGTTGGCAGCAGCGCCCGCACAGCTCGAGGTGCCCTGAACATGGGACGGGGCGAGTGTGTCGACACAAGTAGCGTCCCACACAAGGGCCCGTCCCACATTCCAGGGAACCAGGGTCATTCCATCGGGTCTCTTGCCATCGTCGCGAACCAAACCGGAGGGCTCCAGTATCGCTGGCACGCCGGCAGTGACAAGAGCCCGACAATTGAGGTCGCTTAGGCTGTGATGTCGAGAGAAGCGTCCAGCGCTTCGCGAGCAGCACAACCCGTGATGATCGTAGCTATCTACGTGCGTGCCGCAAACACATTGATGGGGGACGACGTGGGGAGCACCAAGACGCAGAGCAGTGGCTAGGCGGAATGTATTTCGGTCCAGCAATGTTCCTGTGTTTTTGGATGGTAGTGCCTGCAGCCAAGCTCCCGACTCCCACCTCTCCACGGCCAAAAGTCGAGCCCGTTCTACGGCGCTGGTAGACGTGTTTAAGAGTTTATTACGCACCAGTTCGCAGTCGGGCCCGTCCCAGAGCCTCTGTGAAGATGTGTTCTCGGGTACCTCGCTGCCGGCACTAGCAATATCCCAGGCATCCTTGGCCTCGTCCGCAAAGGGAATGTCTAATGGGCAAGATGAGGGCTCTAAAATTTTGGCTATTACTTGTCGATTTGCGTGAACTGAGGACAAGAACGCCGGTAATGCTACGTCAAAAGTTTTCCGTATTCCCAGGCCACCGAACCTTACGGGTAGCGTGGCTTGGTCCAGGAACGTTCATCAAATTTGATGTTTAAAAACAGTTTTAAACATCAAATTTGATGTTTAAAAGCTCTCCACAGGGAGAGCGTATGTTTTAGGGTTTCATCTAAGTTATGGAGAAGTTGTGGAAACTTCCAGAGCTGACAACACCGCAAAACATACGTAAATTTGGGAACGAATAAACAATGCCGAATCAAAGTAAATGCCATGTGACTGTTGATTTGCAGAAGACGGTCTAAACTTTCACTAAAATTTTGAATTTTTTCATTTATATAGTCCGGAAACGAATTGGCTAGAATAGGTGAACCTAAGAGAAAAAGTGAACTCTTCTCAGTCACCGATAATTGTGGGGCGACTGCCTTAAAATTGGATATTATTTCGTTTCTATTCTCGCAATCATCAGAGACGAAGAGCTCACATTTCCCTAGGTTCAGATCTAGACCTATAATTTTGAATTCGCGAATCAGGGTCTGAAAATCCCAAAGAACTGTAGATGGGTCACTGGCGAGAGTCCCGTCATCTAGGTACCACACGTTGAATTTGGAATTTAGGAGTTCGATGACCGGGTGAATAGCTAAGCTGAAAATTGCTGGACCTAGAGGGTCGCCCTGTTGACAGCCAACTTCAGATTGAATTAAATGGTTAACTTTATGTGGTACAATAACTACGTTTTACTTTCAAGAATATTCTGTGTTTAGCTTTACCATTTTCGAATAAGCTTTAAAAGAAGGTACATGCTGTTGGATAGGTTTTGTAAATAATATGAGTATTCGTAGATCATTTTTCGATTTAGGAATCGATTTGTGAAATATGAAGTTTTAAAGTGGAAAAATCGTTATAACATTTCGCCCATGTTATTTTATTGAAGTTATAGTAATAAGTATTTCACCATGGCAACGTCCAACGCTATCCCGTCGCACAAACAATGGTCGCCGTCAGTCTCGAGTTATAATAATTTACTATTATTTATTCAACAAATGCAATTATCAATATAAAAAGTAGCCAGTAGCCGATTCTCAGACCTACTGAATATGCATATAAAATTAGGTAAAAATCAGTAAAGCCGTTTCGGCGGAGTACGGTAACTAACATTGTGACACGAGAATTTTATATTTAAGAAGACTAGCGACCCGCCTCGGCGTCGCACGGGTATAAAATATATAGCAACTGAAAAAATGATTAAAATCGATAGCCTATGATCCTTCACGTGGTCTACTTCTTATCTGTGCCAAATAACATAAAAATTGCTCCAGTAGTTCGCGAGATAAGCCCTTTCAAAAAATTTCCCCCGTTTTTTCCACATTCTCCTATTAGTCTTAGCGTGATAAAGTATAGCCTATAGCTTTCCGCAATAAATGGGCTATCTAACACTGAAATAATTTTTCAAATCGGACCAGTAGTTCCTGAAATTAGCGCGTTCAAGTTAGCCCTTTAAAATAATTTTCCCTGTTTTTTTCACATTTTTCTCTATTTCTTCGCTCCTATTAGTCTTAACGTGATAAAATATAGCCTATAGTCTTCCTAGATAAATGGGCTATCTAACCTGAAATGAATGATCAAAATCCGTTGCGTAGTTTTAAAGATTAAAGGGAACAAAGGGACTTGAGGGAAAAAAGCGACTTTGTTTTATAATAATTATGTATAATAGATGTATGAAATAAATAAAAAAAAAAAAAAAAACAAAAAATAATTACTTAACATCAGCGAAATAAGTACAATATTGGATAAACCAATTCAACTGCTATTTTTATGCATGCAGCATGATATTATATGATTTATAGAGGTACTTATTAACATTATCACTATAGCAAATGAATAAAAGAAACAAAATTCTGCATAAAATGAAATATCTAATTAGACTACGGCTCATTTTTGTATACTGTGGTGCACTCGGGTGTAGTCACGAGTTCCCCCCGCAGTAAGTTGCCCCGCACCTCGGCCCGATCGGAGTGTTTCAAACGGAGCTTCGGCGCTACGAATACTTTTCTTTCTTTGGTCTTCCCGGCCTTAATATTCGCAACTTATGCATTGGCAGCATAAGTTTCACACGCAGAAAAAACCCCATAATGTTTCCGTATAATTTTAATAACGTCACCATAGCTCGCGTTAGTAATGTACGAGATCTTGGCATACATTTCGATTCCAGAATGCTTCTAACTATGCATTATGAGAATATAATAGACAGAGCATATCGTATGCTTGGTTTTGTGCAAAGGACAAGCAAACCCTTCACAAGCATTCATTGTATTAAAGTTCTGTACTTTGCATTTATCAGAAGCATTCTGGAATATGCATGTCAAATCTGGTCTCCTTCTTATGTCACCCATGCATCTCGCATTGAAAACATCCAGAAGAAGTTTATTCGTTTTCTAAATTTTAAGTCTGGCTCATCATTACCCACACAGAATTACGTTGAACAGTGTCGTCATTATAAACTAATGCGCCTAGATGATCGTCGTCACTTATATGACATGTGTCTTCTTTATGATATATTAAATGGTAATTTAGATAGTCCTTATCTGCTAAATTTAGTCTCGTTTAACGTACCCCGTCGCAGAACACGTCAAACTCCTTTATTCTATGTTCCATTTCAGTACACTAATTACGCTAAAAACTGTGTTCTCACTAGAATTTTACATACATACAACAAAAATTTTTCTCATATTGATCCCTTTATAGAAACAAAACCATCATTTAAATCAAAAATTAAATTATCCCTGCTAGAAAAATAATAAGTCTGTGTGATAATTGGTGTTGTTAGTTTTAAAATTATTGAAATTGCACTGAATTTGTATCTTATTTTTAATATCCTCATTTATAATTAATTAATTAAGTAATTATTTTTACTATATATACTTATATATAATATACATCATATTTATTTTTATCATTTATTCACCAAATTATATTATACAAATATATATTTTATATATTATGTATATATTTTTATATTATACTATAACTTATAAAAGATTAAATATATGGCTTGAGATTATTATAAGAATTAGCATTAAGTGTCAAAAATGTTTTGATTTCTGTTTCTATGCTGTTTACTTCTGGTAAAATTGTAATAAGTTATGGATAGCTGTTATTGGCCTTATGTACTCATTGTATTCTTCTATATCTATATAATATTATTAGAATTGATGGCTGTTGTTATCCTAAATAAATAAATTTATAAAATAAATAATTTATAAAAAATTGCTAGATTTAACAGCTAATCTTCGCGTCTCGTTGCGGTCAGATTTAACTCTAATGTGCGGGACGCCTTCCTCTTTTCAAGACACCCATTGATTTTGACATCGTGTCTGATTTCGGCAGTGTTTGCGAAATTGACGTCGCTCATCGGAAATAATAATTATTAAAGACGAATATTCACCGCTAGTAGTTCTTAATCGCCTGTTTTTGTCAATTAAATCTCGAAAAATAATTAAAAAGCAAATAACGAAAGTAGGTTTTTGTTAAAAACCCGTATGTACAATGTACATGTGATTGAAGCTGCATTTAAAACGATTCCAGCTGCGTAAATATTTGAATGGTGTAAAATAAAGATAATAAGAATATAATATTATTCTCTTACAAACGAATGTAAGTGGATTAAACGTGGATTAAAATGATTCTACATTAGGATTTTTTTACGGTTTTTTTATGTAACTCACATTTATTTTTTTTAAGATATTTACTCTATTTAGAGCTTCATAAGTCATAACCTCTCAGACAGGCTTAAATTCAGTCAGTCTTAAAGCTCAAATGTACTGTTGATCGAATTTAATTATTGAAACACCACTGTAGGTTTATTCTGCACTATATTCTGTAACTGCAGTGGTGCGCCTACTATTTTCAATACGATCCCTTCCTAAATACACTTAATCAGGACATCAGTGGCAATTTAATAAACTAACTTCAAAATCCGTTTATAAATCCGCTTTTCAATACAATCCCTCTCTACCATTGCAGAGAGGAATGGCATTGAAAAGCGGTTTAGATTCATTCGACGTGAGTGAGTGCCAAAGTAAAAAAATGAAGCTAAAAAACTGTACCTGTGACCTTGGAGTTGAGGAAGTAGGGGTCCGGATGCCAGAGGTTGTCGAAGAACTCCGGAGGTAGAGTCACGTGGTCATCGCCCTCCTCGAAGATGTCATCTGGCAGCTGGAGCCGGCTCTCCACCCAGGTCTGACGGATGAACATGTCCACCCTGGAATCCAGGATATTGGAGTGAAGAAACTTTGAAAAAGGGGAGTTTCAACTTAATAATACACAATTTTGAAGGCTATTATTGGTAACAAATAAGAATGTAAAGATTAAAAAATACCACCTAAAATATAGACTACAAATATATTATGAAACTATAAAAAAAAACTTTCCCAGGTCATCCCCATCTGGCAGAGTACCCAGCAAACTAGCAGCCACGTTGGACTTAGCGTTGCCATTTTATAGGGAGTAATTTTAAGTATAATAATTTGAAGGATATGGACGAGAAGCCAATAGACGGTCTAAAACTGTATTATTATAGACCTTCCTAACAAATTTCTCTACTAGATAACTGCGTAAAGTTTGTGAGATTATTGAAAGGCTATTGGGCTAAAGATTTAAAGACCTTGGAAACATAATTATTATTGTTTGATACTTGAAGATTTACTTAATCTTAATCCAGGAATAGTTTTTGGATATAACCAGCTCGATCAAATTGAAATTTAGCCTAAGTTATATAATTGTTTTGTCTGAAATAAATGTTTTCATTCATTCATTCATTCATTCATTCATTCATATAACTGTAGACATAAATTTTGTAGGCGACCTGCATCTATGTTATCATTTATTATCTTCATTAAAAAGTTCTGAAGCTCTATAAGAAGAACGCAAGACTCTTACGTGTAGTACCTAAGGTTATACCAGACCATTTGCGTACATACCTTAACCCTAGTGTACTATACGCCTCAAAGGCGCCAACGAAACACAAAAATTCTTGCCTCTTTTTTGTTTTCGCGCGTATCGTATCATGCTTCTCGCACATCTCCCATTTAATAGATACGGTCAGTATAGCAACTGAGCCAAAACGGTAGGTTTATTAGTTTTACTAGTACAATCATCCTGTGCGCTCCATAAGCGTATGAGTAGTTTAAGTGCAACTTTTACGTGGAACAAACATTTGCGGCATTTTGAATTATTTCAATATTTATGTAATTTTTATTTCATATATTTATTTTATAGTTCTTGTATTTTTATAAATTATATTATTGTAAAACCTCAAAATAAATAAAAACATGGCGTGTTGTAATAATGTTGGCCTCCAACGACTATTTGTACGATAATTGTAAAATTTAATATTATTTTAATGAAAATTGTCTAAAACGAAGATTTTATTGAATATTGTAGCAAAATAATAATAAAAAAGATGTTAAAGACTAAAAAAATACTGAGCTAAGTGCGAAAATTCCATATATTTGAAACATAAAATTGATTACTGTTTTAAATGCTTTTAAACTTCGTGAATCTACAAATTAGTTTTTTTATATTTATTGTTTTCATACAAATTTATATCCATGAAAAAAAAAACATAGGGGTAGACTGTATTATTTTTATTTAAAGGACCTTTATATGAACTACTGCAAAATTTATAAGTTTTCGTAAGGGATATGGTAGTACATGGAATTGGTACATTTTGGTTTGCATCAAATGGGTTAGTTCTGATTTTTTTATATGTTGTATGTGATGAGGTGGTAATGTCAAATATAATTTTTCCACCTCGAAATCCTTCCGGAACATTGGAAAATTCATGAGAAACCATTAAATTTTTGATCACTTTTCAGTTTTTGCCATTTTTTACCACCAAGGATCTGCTTAATGGTAGAAGCCACCAGAAATTATTTTAAAGTAGACTAAATTTGCAACAAAATGAGAATAGTTGGATCTCGATAAACTGAATAGTTTCAAAGATACAGCTTTTCAAATGTTTGCAAAATCTCAAAAAAAAAATTCACTACGTCGTATGTAGAAAACATAATATTGGAAATGGCTGTAGTTACTATTAGTCGGTCAGCATCCTCCTCTGCTGTGTAAGAATATTGTTTCTCTCCAGTTGCACCTTCAGCATGTTGATGAATCTAACCTTGTTCCTGTCATTCAATAGGAACTTATCCTGAGCAACTGAAAATATGGTTGTCTCGTCAAAGATAACAGGGAGGACTTTGCTCCAACTCTATGGAGACGTTCAGAGCTTTTGGTGTTTTTTTCTGAAGCGTCATAATGGATACCCGTCGAAAACCACGATTATATTGGAGCCGTAGTGACTTCTCAAGTATTGGACATATCTGGCACCATTTTCTCCAAAAGACACATTCCGAGGCCACACAACTTTGTGGAGCAGATGTCCACTATAGTAAAATTCCTGTGACGACCTCAACTTCAACCGCCACATGCAAAGTTAATACGTATAACACAGACTTTGAATTTTTAAACTCTAATTAGCTGTGCCCGCGACTTCGTTCACGTGGAATAGTAATTATGGGCATTACATTTATTTTGCCGAACAACTTCCTCAGCTTTATAAATTATAGCTATTATCCACGGCTATTTCATTAATGCATTCATTTCGACCAACGATTCTTAGACCATAATGTAAAAACGATTATTTTGAGTTAATCTTAAAAGATGGACACGTACTATCACGGACATTTTTTAGATCATTAAAGAGGAATAATTCTTCCATACATATTTTTGGGCATCTTGGGCCGTTTCTGCAGCGCACGCAACGGAAGCTCTCAAAGATGAATAATTTTTCCTGCTTTTTCCACATTTTCCTCTGTTTCATCGCTCCTTAAAGTCACAACGTGATGTTATTATAGCCTCCAGCCTTTCTCGATAAATGGGCTATCTAATACTGAAAGAGTTTTTCAAATCGGACCAGTAGTTCCTGAGTAAGACACGGACCAGTAGTTCCTGAGAAAGATACAGCCTAGTGACATACAGACCGACATACAGACAAACAGACAGACAAAGTCTTAGTAATAGGGTCCCGTTTTTAACCTTTGGGTACGGGACCATAACAAGTATCTAGCCGATTTCAAATTATACGTAATAATAATTGAAATCCCCACAGAATCTATCCCCTATCTCATAATGAACCGACTTTGAGGAAACTTGCCGTATTTAAATACCTAAGTTGAACAATATCTTGAATAAAATAGGAATTACAGTTCCGTAGGTATGCGAACACAAACATAAAAAAATGTACATACATACATACACCAACCCACACGTTGAAAAACACTGCCCTAAATTATTGAGCTAGTGCAACGAAAGGAATTACTTACTTACAAGTCTAAGTAAGAGTGAGTAATTCAGGAGATAAAACATAAAAATTAAAAACATACATACATGCACTCCCCAGATACGGCACATTTGTTCAGACCCTGATATTACATGGAAATATTACATTGATACGGGTCGAAAAACCACCTTTTTTTAAAGTTGGTTAAAAATAACCATGTCATTATAAAAGTAATTATTTTTATAAAAGACAGTCAAAGATGCAAAGAAAATGTTGCAGGTGGGCATTGGGCATGCCTCCGCATGTGTACGTACTGCGAGTCTATAATATATTATATATATTATAAATTGTTGTGCTAATTCTAAGGTACATGTATCGAGCCTATTTTGGACTTGGTTTGCGTCACTTATTAGCAATGATCAACCACTTGCATAATATGTTAAAATTATTTCTCAATTTGTAAAAATATGTATTCAAAATGTTGTGAGAAAAAGTTGTACGGTCCGCCGTCAAAGAGCGCCAGAGCGCGACTGAGCGCACGAGCCAAGCCTTTGCGCCTACAATTTTATAGTTTTTTGATCGTCGTTATTTTATACATAATTCAATCGAGTCAAAAAATCGAGAGTCCCTAGATATATTCTGTGTCTTTCATTCAGTACAAAAATTATCTGAAAATTCCAAATAATTTGGACATATTAAAGAAATTTCGTTAAAAGAAGAGGTAATTTTTGGGATTTTTTTCTATCGAGTGAAGTTCATGATATTGTGTAATGGAATATTTATTCCACTGTGTTACATTCTTAACTAACACATCTATTTTTTTCAGAATTTAAATTACCATATCGATGGCCCCAACGAATAAACGTGCAATCGAAAAAAGACAACTTTTCAGGAAGGCAAAAAAACGTTTGGAACCACGTAACTTTGACTACATAATAAATAGACAAATATAACGTATTATCAAATTAAAGGTAAAAAAAATATCTTTCAGCTCATATATTTATCAAAAATCAAATATTAACGGTTTACTACATATTTAAGAAAAACCATATTAAATTATTATTCTAGTGAATAATATGTGACTTGTTAATTCATGAAGCGCCAAGCGGCCACATCCGGCCGCGATAACAATGAAAAAGCTATTGTGTCTCGTTTTGCCACGACTGATGGGTTAATACTATTGTATCAATGCACGTTTATTCGTGTCATAAATGAAGTTTTAACAAGTGCAGTGAAATGTTGCATGGTTATTCCACGTATATTTTTTTCCTCCTGAGCCATGCTCTGGTCATTTACACGCTTATTCTTGTATATTTTGTTACTTTTACATGTTTGTAAAGATAAATGCCCGTTTATTAGTGTTAGGAAGTTGATTCATTATTTATGTAATACGACCTTATTAGTGCATGGTATAAAATATAAATCTATACTAATATTTTAAAGTAGAAGAGTTTGTTTGTTTGAACGCGCCAATCTCAGGAACTGCTGGTCCGATTTGAAAAATTATTTCGTTGTTAGATGGTTCATTTATCGAGGAAGGCTATTAACTATAAATAATCACTCTAAAACGAATAGAAACGAAGAAAGAAACATCGGAAAATGTAGAAAAAAACGGGAAATTTATTTGAAGGCGCTTATCTCGCGAACTACTGGATGAATTTTTAAGTTATTTGGCACAGATGTAGAGTAGACCATGATGTAAAAGAACATAGGCTATTTTTTCGGAAAAATGTACGGTCTCCGTAAAATTTCTCATTTCTGCGGGCGAGGCCGCGTGGAACGTCTAGTTAGCTAATATTTTCTTGTTGACGGTTCAGTAAAAAATATTGTTGACCTATTGTTGTTTTTGATAAATATTGACCTACCTCGCGTCTATGCGTGTACACATACATATAAAATGGAGTATAACCTTGCTTATAGATTCTTCAAGAGAGAGATCAATCGGGCAAAGAAACACCACATCAATAGTATTGGTGAGAGACTCGAGTGCCTTCCTTTGGGAACCCGTGAATTCTGGTCTCTGGCCTAAGCTATTGAAGGGTATTTTTGAAAGCCATCCTACCATCCCTACAAGTAGGAAATGGATCGTTGGCCCACGACGCAAAATACAAAGTTGATCTTCTGGGTAAGCTCCTTGCGTCAAACTCGACCCTTGATGACCTTAGGATAAAAACCGCCGACCATAACACGATGCAGGGGCATCATGTAGGATATTAGGTTACATCAGCGCAAATTGTGTGAATAGCCCTGCGTGCCCTTGATATCCAAAAGTCGAGTGGGCTTGACGGAATCCCTCCTATTGTGTTGAAAAAGTGTGCTCCAGAGTTGGCTCCGGTCTTAACGCGTCGTTTTTGGTTCTCCTACTCTTCTGGCATTGTCCCGGCTTCTTAGAAGATAGCCTTAGTGTACTCTACTTAGTGTCAACTAACAGTTGCTTGGACATTGCGAAGGCTTTGATCGGGTTTGGCTCAAAGCGCTACTATCAAAGCTTCCATCATAATATGGGCTTCCCGAGAATTTATGCAAATAAGTCTCGTTCTTGTTATTTTTTACTTATGTCATTTTTTTACTCCTTGTATTTTTTTGAGTTTACTCCTTAAGAATCGATTTTCATATATAAGGCGCCCGGTATGAGAGAAATCCGAGGGGTAAAACTTACTAACAAGTAACGAAAATGTGTCACGTTTTTGGTGCGCACCTTTAGTGCGCAACTTTCTAATTTGGCTGTGAGTGTATTAAGACCATAAAGGTAATATACCTATCGGAATATAATATTATATTAAATAATATAATAATATAATTATATTATATCATTTTATATAATATTATATTCCGATAGGTATATTAACTTTATGATTAAGACGTACATATGGTATGCTGTATAGGCGACTATACCTATATACTATATGTTATTGGGCTTGTTTGTTTCTATCAGTGTCGATGTATTTATATTGCTATTTTTGTTATAAATATCAATAATTAATACCTATTGTTATTGTGAAGTTATAATTTTTATGATTATACTGGCTAAAGTGAACTAAAAGTATTTTGAAATAACTATGGCAGAAAGGGGTGTAGATAATATTGCCGGAACATCTGATTTCATATGATATTAATCTTTTTTCAGTTGAATAAACTCTTTTTGCGTATGTTTAGATACTCGTACTTAAGGAGTAAACTCCAGTCGTGCGTCGGAGCTACACACTTTTTTTGTACCTTTTATCTGTCTGTGTAATATGCGTATTTAAGTGTCGTGTGGTATAAATATTTGTTGAATAAATGTTTATTATTATTATTATAAGAATAGGCATAATGACTTTTCTTTCTTATTGGGAATTGAAAGGTCCTTGAAAAATATAAACATCGCTGAAAGAATGACTCTGATAGCTTAAAAATTCACCAAGATATGACAATTCAAACATCTCATAAAATAGACCTGCCCGAAACGCTCCATACAACGTGCAACGAAATTATGACGTCACTCTTTCGTAATTCGTACGCATTGGAAGAGAACTTTGTTCGATAGGTATATTAAATATTGCGTTTATGAAAGTGGTTTCATAACAAAAGTTTTGAATAGTAGAGTAAAAGGGCAGTTAACCAAAGACAATATTAATTTTCTTAAAGGAGCTTTAAAATATAACATTGCGATCACATTTGATTTCGATATCGTAATTCGCAATCAGATGGTGACAAGTCTTTGCAGTTATTGTGCGTTATTGATAGATATATTGTAAGATAAATAAGATAAATATTCTTTATGGTGCACACATATAAATTCATATGCTCATTGCCTTTTAAGGATCTGCAAGGGCTGAACTGACTGCAAGTCGTTTCGGAAAGTCACCTTTACTCTGCTTTATCAAGTTTTGCCAAAGTATTTTCTACCCGACCTGAACCCAGGAGTTGCAGTGGGATGTGTAATAATAATAACTTCCCCATCGGTTTCGGATGTAATAGTTACGCCGAAGTAATTTTATAGTGCCCAAATGTGTGCGCAGTACACAGGAGCACTCTCTATCCCTCATAACCCAGTGGGACGGACGACCGACACGACTGGCGAGAGATTAGGCGCAGGGCATTTTACATGCCCATCCGACGCATGGATCATCTCTGCTCGATTTACACGGGTGACCAACGGGTCGATTTTAGTCGCGCGGCAAGTCACCAGTCGAATCGCCTATCCAACCCGAATCGCCACCCCACTTACACATTCTACAAAAATCGCCTGTGACTAGTGCCGACAAACTATGTATTTGCAACAAGTGATCGCTTGCGACTGACCGGTCGATTTTAGTCACCAGCCGCATGCGGCCATTGGCTACACGACTTTGGGGCTTGTGGCTTCAGCCGCATGCGGCGTAGTCGAACTGCCATTTAGATTTTAGACGGTCGATTTTCGCCGTGCGGCGTAAATCGTGCGGCTTTAGTCACCCGTGTAAATCCAGCAACTTGTCAGGCAATCAGGTGATCAGCTTGTGGAATGTGTGGTGAGTCAGAAAGTACCTGAAGTCCATATCCTCGACGTTGATGGAGTTGACGTCCACCACGTAGATGCTGAACTCCACCATGACTGGGTGACCTTTTCTGGACGGCGGACGCATTTCTGGAAACAACAATTAACATCAGAGAAATTAATTGTTAGAAACATAAGGTATCTACGTAAGTTGGTCGGATAGTGTCAAGTCAATGTGAATTGTTGTCAGGTGTCGGCTGTATGACATATCCCGACCAAATCACTTATTTGAACTGCCTTTGAATATAGCAGATGCTAGATTTTTCATTTTTTTCAAAGTGTATTTTCTTGTGTTATAAATATAGTTTAATTTTGAATACCTCATATAAAAATGTTTTGTATTGCCTGGTCACGTTGCAGTGTGCACAGATTAAAGTGTGCACGGGTCTTTAAAAACCAAGTACATCAAATAATAAAAACATAATATAGATGTGCGAAGAAATACTTGTGGTTAATAAAGGATTTAATTTGGGTGAACAGTTCAAACACTTCAGTTCATTCACATCTCAAGGGTAGTAAATTCAGTCGGATCTCTTTGTACATCAAAGAGATCCGACTATACATTAGATAGAAAATATTATACCAATTTAGTAGGAGAGCAGCTGGTAAGAAATTTTGGGTAGGTATTTGAGGCAAGTTGAAAACTTGTTCTATAGTCTATAGTCTAACTATTATACCTCTCCTTATATACCCCAACACGAAACTGCAGACTGGCTGGTGAGTAGCGGGGCTTTTTGAATTTAATTTTTTCTTTAATAACTGCTGATATTAGACCATGAAAAAGGAAATTTTAACGCAGGAAATTGTACTCTTCCCGCGCGGTAAACTAATTTTGGCGCAAAGGAGCTATGAGCGTCATCTAGTTATAATAATACATAATATGGTATGATTGGGAAAATAATATTATATCATTATACAAGTGTAAGCTTTATGTTTACATATTATAATAATTTACGTTAAACCTTATTCATATATTTATCTATCTCTGTATCAGACATCAGTAAAATATATTTCGTGATTACAAAATGTAAAATGTAATGGTAAATGTTTTGATTTCCGGGAGATTGATTCTAGTGATACAATTGTATAGAATACATCCGGTCGGGGAAAATAAAGGCAGATGCCGTTGACGTACTGAAAGATGGCAGGCTAAAATCAATCATCAAGAAACACAAAAGTCTTAAATATGCATGATTATGAAATAGTAACAGCTTTTTGTACGCAATATAAAATAATAAAAGAGTTTGAAAGTTGAAACATAAGTATTGAATTCATTGATTATACAAGATACGGCCCGCAACTTAATTGAGCAAAAATTTGTTTATCGCGGGGAAACCTTATGTTATAATAATATTTTTCCTGGTTAGAAACTACTCTATGTCAAAATCGGTTCAGCGGTTTGGGCGCGAAGAGGTAACAGACAGACAGATTGACAGATAGACAGACAAACACACTGGCATTTATAATATTAGTATGGATTTTACTTTTTGTACATAAATGATTCACAACTCTTTTTACACTTTGGAAATGGCCGTCAGGTCTGAATAACATTTTCAATATACTCTAATCTTACAAACCTTTATTTATTTATACCGTGTCTACAAATCCGATCCCTATATTAATCAGGAATCAATCGATAGTGAGTTTAAGTAAATTGGCATCCTCATGGATAGTGGACAGCCATAATTGTCCTTAGCCATAGTGGATGGATCAGATAAGAGTTATTAAGTAACATATCACAGTGTTATGAGCTTGACTAAATTTCCTTATATTTTTTGTGACATTGAAAGGTTAACATTACATAGTGCAAGTAGAAGAAAATCTCGAGAAACTGTACTTCAGCGTGGTCAACTAAATTGTCTGTTCCGACTTCAGAATTTCATCGAAAAAGGTCTTGTAGTTTTGAAGCCTATTAATGTCAACAAACAAAGACAACTTTTGGCTATCTATACATATCTAATGGCATGTCAAAAGTTTGTTACTGGTAATAATCCTTAATAGCCAATCGGTTTTCGAAAAGTAAATATAATGAAAAAAGTCCATGAAACGAACCGAATATAAATATATCACTCGATGAATACATCCCAGGACATCAAAAGATACCAATGAATTCCGGGTCTTGTGAACTCTAATCTGTTTTCTTTTATACGCTGTTAGTAATTTATAAAAGAAAAGGTATGCTATTTTAACACAGGTTAAACTTTAGGATTGGTACAAGTGGGCTTAAAATGTAAGGGTCAATTCAGACCGCAACGCGATGCGTAAGTGCATTTCTAAATTGGTATGTATTCGATAGATCTGTACACGCAATTAAGATCTACCAAACTAGTACAAAAGAAATGCATCTACGCGTCGCATCGCGGTCTGAATTAACCCTTAGAATTAGTCAAAATGAATTAATTTGATACCAGTAGTCATTAACCTGTTATTTTTAATTTTAAATTAAAAATAATGTTGTATCGAAAACAACAACGTTAATGGCGGCTACTACCGGACACAACCGGATGACGGAATTGCGAGTATAGAAATAAATAAGTACCTATTTAAAAACAACATACCTTTGACATAATTTTCTGGAAGAACCACTCTCGGTTTGAGAGTGTGATTCCGTTTCGATACGACGTCATTGCACAACCTGAAACAGGCAATTTTTAAATTACTTACACGAGTCCACACAGGTTGGCCTGCGATCAGTCCGACACAATCAATCGGCATATTTGGGTGATGCCTTATGTCAAATTACATTTATTTTATGATCGTTACTAAGGGGCTTAGAAGAGCTAATCGAAATTGACTGAAAATTGCATACATTAACAACGCACACGCGTACAGCAGTCTACTCTGATAGTGGAACATACTTAATTACTGCTAATAAATGATCAAACGAACTTACCAAGTGAAGTTCGATCATTATTATATGAGTCGCTTCATTCGAAGATATATAATTAACCAAAAGTAGTACCTTTGCTTATCTGCTAGGCAATCGCGTTTTTTTAAAGACGTATATGGGTATTTGAAATGTTACCCGCTCGTGACGGTCACTCGACGTTCCGGCGTGTTTCATTATGTTTAGAGAGAGGTAATGCAAAATATCTTTCTTTCTTTCTTTGGGTACTGCAGCAAACATAGTTTCGTGCAGACTGGGTGGGAGGGAGATTATACAGGGTGCAATTTAACCTTCCTGCCAAATTTGGATATATTGATCCTTGTCCAAAATAAAAATACACGTATTTCTTCTTTTATAATCACTCAGTACTAAAATTTTGAGAAATAGCCTCCGAAAGTTATCCTACCAAACACCACAAAATATGGACACATGCGCAGCCCGACCCCGCCCCGCCCTTCCATTGACATTCTTGTTATTAACATAAGTTGAGAATTTTCCCTTCATACTTTGACGGGCTTAGGACCGTCAAAATGTAAAGGACGTAGACAGGTATGTTTAGAATAAAATTAATTGATACACATCAAAGGAATGGAAAATTACAACTTTTTAATTACGAACTATGTAAACCACACCCTTTGCATTTAGGCGTATTTAAAAAATTAAATCAACTTATGTACACAGCTAATTAAAAATCAAAACCACCCACCTCTAAATCTTGTTTACTTCCATCTTGTCTACACTTAACATAGTTCAAACTGCAATCCGTTTTGCTCTAAGCAGTCTACCGCGTTTTGCACATTGTCTTAGACTTTAAAAGTTTGTTACGCACAACTTTGTCACTTTTAACCTCGTCAGAGGCACCTCGACAGTTCATAACACTCGATGGTGGTTAGGGTACATTTTCACAGACACTAATTAGTAATTATTACAAGCGCGGGGGCCGGGGGGCCGTGACAAACAAAATAATTACGAGTTAGCTAAACAACTATGCGCGTGGTACTAAACGGCCCCCGGCGACCGCCCGACCGGCCGGCCTCCCGCCTCCCCGCACGTAACACCCGCTTTACCCCTAGGCCTAACCGGTCTTCCGACTGGATCTGTGCGGCGCGACGGACTAGAGCGCTTGCAATATCGTAATTATTATGAACTTGTGAAGTGACCATTGTACACCGAATTTTTTTGGGATAAAATATGTTATTGTAAAAAAATTAACACCCTATTTTTTCTGGTTTAATGGACTCACCTAATGATACCTAAGCACTAAAAAAAATTTGGCAGGTGGATTTAATTGCACCCTGTATCTTCGAATGAAGCGACTCATATAATAATGATCGAACTCCACTTGGTAAGTTCGTTTGATAATTTATTATATTTCTTCGCTTCATTCTTCGATATATAATTAACCAAAAGTAGATTTTCAGAGTAACGAAAGAAAGATCTTTTTTTGTTGTTGATGAAATACAATATTCATTATGAATAGTTACCATTATATTCGAGAAAGAAATTAACAATAAATAATAATAATAGTCGGTAGAAACGAAACGTAAGAGACCTCAATGGTTTGTATAACCATATATATATATATATATATATATATATATATATATATATATATATATATATATATATATATATATATATATATATATATATATATATATATATATATATATATATATATATATATATATATATATATATATATATATATATATATATATATTTATATATATATATATATATATATATATATAATACTGGGATCATCAGGGCCCCCGTAAGGGCTACTGGCGCCTGTGCGCAAAAAAAGGATTTTGGCGCTCCTTACGACAAATTTTTTTGGGTCCTTGGTTTTGGCGCCCCTAAAGTTGGCGGTTTGGTGCTCCTAGAGGATGGCGCCCGTGTGCAATACACACATTGCACATATGGTAGCGGGGGCCCTGGGGATCATGGTGATTATTTAACTGATTCAGCGAAACTTTGTTCGTCGATAAAATTATGGTTAAGGAAAATAGCGAAAGTATTGGAGTCGCTAGTCCCGACTCCTGCCTGTCGACTGTCGTCTTACTGATAGTGTCCAGTATCAATCCCCGTGTCGACGCTCGTGTCGACGCCGCGCCGCTCTCGCACAGCACCTGCTTTATCCAGCGGCTAACCGACTGTGAGGTGGTTGTTCTGTGCAGAGCGTTAAGCGTTAGCAATAATCACCCGTACTGTAGCATTACCCTATTTAATATAATATTGAATAATCATCGCAGGGCGTAATAACTTAACTATTATATCGTTTTTTTCTTTTTTTTTTATAAAAAATACATAATTTAATAACATCCGATCACGCCCGGGAGTTTATGTCTTTGTAATATAAATTTCGGTACCGCTATTTAAAACCGTAATTTTTTATTTTGCCGAGTTTTACTAGGCAGAAAGTTTTAAGTCAATGATCAGTATTCAGCTGTAGTTACAGAGTGCAAGAAAAAAACAACTAATTTATAAGTGGATCCCGGGTACTACACTACTCAGGTATGGGCTAGGATTTTTACCGGAAAGTTTCTTTCGAAAGACGCTTCACACATTCATCTGAGCCAATGTCACCAACCCATAATGTCAACATTGTTCATAAACAATGACAGTGCACAGTGATGGCTGTAGAAGATATCGTATTACAGCCATTGTCAAATTGTTTGGCTAAGGTTTCGATGGAGCGGACGAAGATCTCTGTAATAAGTCTATTAACTAATAAGATTGAAGAGAGTAATTATATATCTAAAATCTAAGTCGAAGTAAATTATTTTAGAATAAATTTTAAGAAGTCTACTGCTTTAACTGAGTCCGGCTCTGTGGTCGTCGATAATGTGATTATTGCATATTAATATGATTGAAAGTCGAGAATATTGTGTTCTCGGTCCACCAGGCTGAATATTTTAACAATTATTATTCAAGAATAAGTGTGATTCTGTTATCGTATTTATCATTGCATATTTTATTTAATATTAAATATTTTAATCGCTGAAAACCAGTCGCATTCCGCGGCGGGAGTCAGGAATCAGGATATTATGAAGGTGTCACAAACCCTATCAGTTGAGCTAGCTCACGAATTGCGTGAGCTTGTCACGGTGTGCGTGGTTGAACTCCGCTGAAACGGCTCTACCGATTTTCGTCAATCTAAGCGAGCATATCGGCTAAGGTTGAGAATCGGACAACATCTACTCTTTTAACTTTATATTGATAAGTGTATTAATTTGTTGAATAAATAATAGTAAATTGGTACAACTCGAGACTGACGGCGACCATTGTTTGTGCGACGGGATAGCAGTCATGGACTTTGCCATGGTGACATACTTATTTAATCACTTCAATAAAATAATAATATGGGCGAAATACTTTATATGGCAAAAACATCGTTTGCCGGGACAGCTAGTTATGTTAAAATAATATATATTATAAACGTTAAGACTTAAATATTTACATATTTGTTGTGGATTTAATACACCCATGGCACTATTAACAATAAAACGTCAACAAAAAAAGGGGCGCCTGAGGCTGAAGAATTGTCGCCTAGAACACTGATATTGTTAAATTAAAGCGTGGTAAGTCTAGTAGTGATAAAGCCTGTACTGGTCTGGTTTCCTTCTTTATATTTTTTGTGAAAAAAAAATGTTAGTGCATCTGATAGTCTGTACGTCAAGACTTAAGGCTCTTAATCCGTAAATTAAAATCTTTCGGTCGACTAGTAAGTTAATAGGAACCAAGGAGTAGGCTCTTAACTCTATTTTTACTAGATATCCACTTTTGGGTATTGGCTTGAAAGCCGTACGGTAATTTTCCAAGCTAACATGTAATTTCGAAATAAACTTACTTAGTGGTTTCAAATTTAAAATAATTAAAAAATTGTATTTAAATATTATAATACAATATTTTTCGCCGCTTTGTTTGGGGATAAGAAAATCTTTGTAAAAAGGTAACCTTCGGTGGGGGTACACGAAGATATAGTTTTAAATTCTAATAATTTATTGATGTCATGATGTATAATATATTAAGCCAGTGGTCCCCAACCTGATTTGTTTTAGGAACGAAGTTCCCTAAATATTATTATTATTTTTCATACGGGCCGCAAACATTTTTGGTCTTGGTGTCGCGGGCCGCAACAAACATTTTTAGGTTTAAAAAATATAGTTTTTCAAAATTAACGATTTGCAAGTGAAAAAGACTTCCACGTTGACTGTACACTATTTATTTTGCCCGTTGGCATGAATTTCAAAATGGTTTAACATCACGCGGGCTACGAATAAAGTCCCGGTGGCCCGCATCCGGTCCGCGGGGCGCGGGTTGGGGATAGCTGTATTAAGCCCACAATAATTATTATCATAGCAACCTCTATAAAATACATATAAATTTACTTTCAGCACTACTGCTGCGGTGTTGAACGTTGAGTCGCCTCAACGCTCTTTGACCTCGAAGGGGGTTGATTGTAGCGGTACAGTACTAGCGGCGTCAGTCGACGGTTACCAGCTCTTCCCTCCCCCCCCTTTTTGACGGGTAGCGGGAAGGGTTACCAGAGCCCAAAAGGTACCCGATTGATGGGATGTACTAATTTGTCTCTGAGAACAAATACTGGAATTATCCAGCGAAACAATAATAATCTCGGTCTGATATTGAGACAAGACTTATCGAGTCTGAGTGTTATAGGTTTCCGTTACGAAGTTGTCTTGTCTGGTAATATATTATCTGATAAGTCTGATAATAATTAATATCGAGATAAGTCAGATACTGTTGATAAGTCTGATAATATCGAGACTTTGTCAGGTGAAATCTATAATGATAATAATAATTGATCGAAATGGGATCGATCTGCAACACTTATTATCAGGAATGTTTTAATCGTTTTTAGGATATAATAATCCTAACGTCAGTAGGAGCCCTGGATCTATCCGGATCTGGTCCGGTTCCATCGGTGCCGGTACTCAAAATCGACCGTTGGCACCAGGTTTAGGAGTGGGAAAGTTTCGGCTTCATTCGTAACCTGATCGACCCGTATATCAGTCACTTCTAGTGATATTTCTCCGATTGTCTGGTCTTAGTGACCTAAAAAAATAAATATTGGGGTAGCTTAATTGCTCGTTATAATCGACTTACTTGTCGATAAAATATGTTACAAAAATTATTGAGGGTAGTAACTATCACGTTACGTAGATATTAAGTAAGTTTCGTTATACACTCGCGGTGTATCCCGAATCCCAACATTGGTGCAAAATTTATTTAATAATAATAATTATATACCGGCAGACATAATAAATTATAATCGTAGTTCTATATTTAGAACAAAAGGATCGCGCGGGACGCGCATTGGTTGTTAACTGATGAGACTCTCAGTCAATCTAGTTATTAGCTCGAAATAGCTGTTCTCTATAAAACGGAAAAGATATTAACATTATAATAATAATTATGTAGTTCTATTTATAGAACAAAGAGCGCGGAAAACGCGCGGTAGTTGCTAATTTTTATTTTTAAACATTGTCGGAGACTCGTAGTCAATCCATACATTATGTTGAGTTAAAAAATATCAATATATTTTAAATTTAAATAGTAATTAACTCGCAGTTAATACCCTCACACAAGCCAACATATTATACTTTTATTTTTAGATAAAACATCGTCAGAGACTCGCAGTCACTTCCGATGTATTAGGATTGTGTTTAGAGACTCGCAGTCAATCCACACATTATGGCGGTTTATAAAATAACTCGCTATTCACCCCCAAACCGGCCAACGTGTAGTTATATTTATAGAACAGATAAAACATCGTCAGAGACTCGCAGTCAATCCCGATGCATATAAATTGTGTTTAGAGACCCGCGGTCAATCCACACATTATGGCGGTTTATAAAATAACTTAATATATTTAAACACTTGTAGTAATTAACTTGCAGTTATTTCCCATAATCGGGCAAACATATAGTACTATTTATAGAATAGGTAAAACATCGTCAGAGATCCGCAATCAATTCCGATGCATATAGAATATAGATTGTGTAAAAGGACTCGCGGTCCAAGCAAACTGTACTTATTGACTCACAGTTGCAGCACATACCGGTTAGTTAAATAATTGCAGTTATCACCTGCAGTTGTTTCCCTTAATCCTTCGATCGGGGATTCTTGGAAATGCTATTGTATTCTATTGTTGTTGCAATCACCGGTGCTCGTGCGGGGCTTGATGGGTTGATCCGGCAAACATATTATAGTTCTATTATTCTATTTATAGAACAGATAAAGCATACTTAATACTATAGATTGTGTATTAAGACTCGTAGTCCAAACACATTGTACGTTTATTGACTCGCGGTCGCTGTACATGCCGGTTAGTATTGAATATAATTGGCTCGTCTTGGCCTCGGTAGTGCCTGCCGTTTATTTAAGTATTTAATAGAACTTATATGTATTTTCTTGTAACACAATAAAATAACACTGTCTTTAGTTACTTACAAGTTACAACACTGACTCAATCATCTTAATAATAATAACCAGCTGCGCTTTGGCATGGTTACTAAGTATACGTGCTCGCGTTGCCTCGCGTTATAGTACAGTAAATGAAGGCAAAAATCAGGTGCAACCTCTGATTTCGTTGAACCTCCATAGATTTGGATGAAAATTTGGGATTAAGTACATTAAGCCCTCTACTTTAAAAGTGACACACGCTCGTATTGCGCTTTTTTATTTTAGGGCTGAAATCCACCCCTTTTGCTGAAAATATAAAAAATGCAGATTTAACCATTCTGGCTTAACTAATTGGGTTTAATTCGATAAAATAAATGTTTTAATGTTTTTTTCATGATATTTTATGATTATTTAATTAATTTTTCAACCCTTATGGCACCTATCCCTTTAATCGTGAAAAAACACTTTTTGTATTTCTGAACTTTAAACTCGCATATTTACATTGTATAAACAGTTTGTTTAATATTTATGATATAATTTTTTGGTTAGGCCGAAATATAAACCCCTAAAAACATCATATTGTACCTTATTTAAGCAAATAAATGATTTCTATTCTAAAAAAAAAAAAGTACCCCTTTATTGCGGAATCACGGTAAAAATCGGGTTAAAAAACTTAATAGGTTTATGTTTTTGAACCCAATTTTTTTCAGTTTATTTACTAAGTATTAATTTCTTATTTAGTTTTTTTGCGAATTTTTTTCACCCCTGTAAACTACCCCATGTCTGAAAAATAAGCTTTAAGTTTTTATTTTAAGTTTTTTATCAGCTTTAATGAGTTCGAATATTTTTTCATAGATTATGATAAATTTTATTAATATATTTCAAACATTGATATTATTTACTCCAAAATATTCAAACAACGATTTCAAACTACCCTCTGTGCAAAAAATTGACGCAAAGGCTGAATCTGCTAGACTGAAATATTTAATAGACGCACATCATTATAAAAAGCCACGTTCCTATCGAGTCGGCATTTACCGTTTTGTTTACTTTCTGAATATTAAAAGACTTGAAAAGATTAACGTATATTTAGTCAGGTCTATATGACGCCTGCAATCGCGCTGGAACCGTAAATTTTTTCGGGATAAAAAGTATCCTATGTCCATATCCATTCCCAAGACTCAAAGTATTTTCATCATACTAAATTTCAGAAAAGTCGGTTGAACCGTTTGGGTGTTAAGAGGTAACAGATAGACAAAAACACTTTAGCATTTATAATATAAGTATAGATGTACCTATTGACGGGTTTTCCTACAATATTTGCATCCCAAATCTCTGCTTCAAAATTGTTTTCAAAAAAAATATTTTTGTTTTATCACAATAGCTCTGTTAATTTTTAAGTTATCGGGTTCATTTATGGACCATTTTAAAGGTTATTTAAAGAGCTTTAAGATCAACTTGAACAATACATTTTAAAGCCCTTGGCTTTTAAAAAAATTAGGGTTAAAAGGTCCCGATTTCATGGTTCTTGCAGTAAAAGTTAGGCTTTAAACATCTCTATCTTCGTTATTTTTAATCCTATAAAAATCAAAAGAAAATCAAAAGACTTCTTAAAAAGTGGACACTAATTTCGTTCTTTATAATTTTTACGATGGTTCAATATTTTTGAAATTATGTTCAAAACAAAATGATTTTTACGAAAATTTGAATAATTTCAATTTTACTAAATCATTCTGTTTTTAAAAACTAAGCATTCTAAACCAAGAAAAATTTTTGAGGTCATTATTTATGCTAAAATAAAGAAAAGCCTTTGGGGATAATCATAAATTTGAATTATTGTAGAAATGGTCAACGTTTTATTTTTCGATTTTTCCAAAACAATTTGAAAGTGTCATCTTATTTTTATCATTACTTGTTCAATTTTGGTGTTTTTAACTTTTTACTATGCTTATTAGAAAGGTATTTTTAAGCACTTTAAAAAGTTGCAAGGAAGTACATGTCATAAAATGCATCGGTTTACCGGTATTTAAGTTTGAATGCTTATAGTGGAGTTCCCAGAGCGTGAAAATCGTGCAAACCTCCGATTTTTGCAATAGTGGATGAAAATTGAAAAGAAAAAAAGGAATGTGTAGCTGATAACGTAAATAATAAAGTTTACCTATTGAAAAGTTGTGCTTTTGATTTTTAAATTATTCTCTTCCACTTCAAGTAAACTCATAAACTGTAAAATTTTGAAGAAAATTTGCATATTTCTTTCTTTTAAATATATAGCAAAATAATAAAATATATTATTATTTTTTTAATTTCTATCGTTGCTTATATTCCAAAGAAAGAAAATAAGTTGAAAAAATATGTAATTTAGATTTAAAATTAATATTTTTGTATGTAGATGAGCATACCTCCAAATGTGCTTGTTGTGTGCCTCGCCAGGTAAATGGCGTTCCTATTTTTCTTCGGTTTAAAATAGGAAGTTTAAAATTATTTTTTAGGCTTAACAAAGCCTTCTGTTTCTTAATGTGTATAACTTTTTAGCTCTTACTTTATTAAATTTTCGGAAAATGTAGCACAAACTTTTCACGGATATTTCGAAGAAAATCTGTATTTTATTTCTTTTGGTTAGGTTTTTACAGAATAAAATTGTTTTCATTTTTTTATTTTTTCATTAATTATATTTGCTTAAACATACTTAAAGGAAAAAAATACAAATTAGGTTAAGAACTGATATTTTTTGTATTCAGGCAAGCATTTTCCAAACATAGGTCGCAGCATGCGTCCTTAGTATGTACGTGAGATTTGTAGCACCCAATTTTTTTTCTGGCTTTAAGTAGGAAGTTTAAATATATTTCAAAGACTAGAAAAAGTCTTTCATTTGTCGATGCATTTAATGTTTTAGCTGTCACTTAAATAAATTGTCAACAAATATAGAAAAATATTTTCGGTCTATTTTACACATTTTTGGAGATATTTAAACGTTTTTAAGTACTTAAAAGTTATAATTTTTCTAAAAATTAAATACGCACAACAAGTAAGTTTAACACACTTTTCGTTACAACCCTTAAATCCACCCAAACCCTTTTATCTTGTTTACGACGAGCGTTAATCTCAAAAAACTTTGCAAAAACCTTACAGTTGTATTTAGCTTAACAAAGCAAACTTTCTTTTTTAAAAATTGTGTATTTGGTTAATTTTCAACGTAATCAATCGGATAAGAGTCATTAAATAACAGGAACAAGAAAAAATTTTTTTTCCTGGACCGGTTTTGTATGGTGAAATATTAATTTTTAAATATGTAACTAAAAAATTAAAAGCACAAAAAATTTTTGGTAAACTTTGCAAGTTATAGTATAAAAAAGAAAATGTCACCTCAAAAACAAAAATCCATTCACTATTACAATTTTCGGAGGTTAAAACCTCTGGCGCCTGCACTATTAGACTTAGGTACTCGCCGAAAGAAAATATAAATACAATCACCTATAGCTCACTTTGAATATTCTATAGGAAGGCATCTTAGAGTAGATATAAGTTTGTTTTTTTATTGGCTTTATTTTGGTTATTACACATTTTTCGTAAAAACCTATAGTTTCTTAGTTATTTATGAAAAACCGCTTTAAGACAAGTATTTTTCTCACGCAAAAACATGATTTTTGATCTTTAATAACTCCGAAAGTATTGATTTATTCAAAAAACTTTAAAAAACAAATTTTGCTTAGAATTAGTGTGTTTATTGATTCCTTTATTGGTTATTTTTATTTAAAAAAATTCACCCCCCGAGAAGGGTTGGCATCCACCCCCAGGGCAAAAGCGCAAGTTGGCACTATGTCACTTTTGTTTCTTAGGGTATCCTCCACCTACTTACCAATTTTCATGAAAATCGAAGGAGGTTCAACGAAATCGGAGGTGAAAACCTTCACTGCCTCCACTATTAACAAAAATGAAACACGCCGGAACGTCGAGTGACCGTCACGAGCGGGTAACGGTTAAAAAAACGCGATTGCCTAGCAGATAAGCAAAGGTACTAGTTTTGATTAATTATATATCGAAGAATGAAGCGAAGAAATATAATTAAGGATTTATTTAAAAGGAAAATAAAACACTATAGCAGTAGCATACTGGTAGACAATTTTTTTCCTTAAATTAAATAATTATTGAGTGCAATTTACTACACATACCGAACATTTTAAGATTTTATTAGAGGTATGTTTGCGATTTTTTTCCATCGAGAAAGATAAGTTGCATCGTGTTTTGAAAACACTATGGAACTAGCATATCGCACCCTTAATCCAACACTGGCACTAAGTAAAAAATGCAAATTTTACAGGAGCCGCATTTAAAAATTTTAAGTGAGCAGAAATGTTCATAAATTACGATTGACCATTGAGTTTACAGAAGCATTGGTATTTTTATATTAAATATTTAAAGAGTATTGGTATCCACAATTATTTTTTCTATTTTTTTATTATTATTTAATGTTTTTTTTCATGCAAAATGTTCCTAAGTGACACTTTTCTTTTCATAAGTTTATTTAAAATTTTTGTTAGTGTCATTTTGGATTTTAATATTTATTGGAAAGGCGTCACAATACATAAAAATACACTTTTCTGGTAAAAATCCATTAGCACTTTAAATAAAGATTGTAATTTTAGGCGTTACTAAACAAAAAATGACGTTTTGGAAAAAAAGTTTTAGTAAAAATATTTAACCTTCATAAGGTCTTTAATTTTACAAACGTCGCCGTGCCTTGGGTCAGATTTGACCCCAGTAGTAAAATTATATTAAAAAAGTGACAAAATTAAATATAAATTAGTTAAAGGAATTATTTGCAATTTTTTAAATTTATTTCTATAGAAATACTTTAAATTGTTGTAAAAATATAATTTATTTTACCTAGACTTTATATTATAAAGCTGAAAAGTATGTTTGGACACGGTAATCTCACAAAGCGCTTGACGGATTTTTATATAATTTAGCCCAGTTATAGAGAACAACTACAGTGAACGATAATATAAAATATTTTTTGTAAGAAAATGTACGGTTCCTGTTTCCCAGTTCCTGTGAAATTACTGATTGACGTGGATGGAGCCGCGCGAAATATCTATAATTTTGATAGATATTTTTATAAAATGTGACAAAGCAGTAATAGAAAAGAAATGTAAATTAGGTATATCTTATTGAGGTCATATAACTACTTACTGTATTAGATTTTTATAACGTATGAATGTCTTACAATCTCACACCAAAAGTTTTATTGACAGTTTCAGCACATTATTGGCAACGACTTCTTTTAGGCAGCTCTTCGTTGTTAGGAGTAATTTGATAGTTACTTTTTCCAAGTTTTTTCCAAGTAGTATCGTCGTTTTGCTAGGCACTCTTTCTTCAGCCGCAAAAAGTGTGAAAGCATTGTAGGCTATCTACCATGTTACTTGAGGCCACTTGAGGCCAAAGTTTTGTTTTTCTTTTGTAGCTTTATTCAGGGCATCTAGGCTATCTTTATATTCGATGTAGTCAAACTAATAATCACAGGTTTTTTGTCAGATCTATAACTCACTTCTGAGTTGTGATGCAAAGTAATGAATAAAATTATTCACCGACTTATTTTTTTAGGTGTCGGAACAAGTGTTAGTATCTATGGTAAGAGCAATACATGATGAATATACAGGTCGTTTATTTGTTGTTACTATTTCTGAAGGTAATCCAGGTTTATTCTAACGTATAGCTGATCCAACTACAGTGATTTGTTTGTTTTCATGCTTAATTGATGTAAAAAAAAATTATCCACCGTATGATGGAACTCTCAGGCCGCGAGTGAAATCAAGGACTACATAGAAGCCTAGGTATTTGTTAACACCTGATTCTTTGCTCGTGTAGGTTTGAATATTCCAATCTCCAAGCAAAGTCACATAAACCCTGTGGTTTATGTGACTGTGTAGTGTGTATGTTTTATTATTTTGTTGGTTTTGATGGCATGTATTGTCGCAACGGGAATCCTTTTTTGAATATGACAAATATTTTATTTTTATTGGTCTTTATGGTTAATCTATTATGATTCTAAGACTTGTATGGGTAGGACAAAATAACATCTCATTCAAAAGTTTTACGATACCTAAACATTTAGGACAATAACAGATGCGCTGTGCGTTTGTTATGAGTTGCGGTCAATTTTGACCCAAAGACCGTTACAGTAAAAAAAGCCATACGCGAAATATTTAAATTATTTTTAAAAATTTATTTCACTAATAAGTTAATTGAAACGAATAATTAAAAGTCATAAAATATCATACTTCTTAAGCGCTTATTTTCTTTGAAAATTAAATGTCTATCTCAAAATGGGTCAAAATTGACCCGAAGACCGTATGAAGGTTAAGTAACCTCAGCGCAACACTATCCTTAACATAATAATGCCACTATACGAATAAAAAAAACTTAATTTTTCAACTTAAAATTCACAAAATGGTGTTTTTTTCCGCTTAAACACAGTTCAGCCACTAAGCGAGAGGAAGATATCGTTTAGTGTCGAAACAATTAGCAATGCCATCTAGGGCTTAGAGTAGGAATTAAGAAACAAGAGTCAGCGCCAGAGATAGGTCCTCGAGTTTTTAACTAGATGGCGTTGAAAACGTATTTTACGAAAATTTTGGATAGTGCCAGTATTGGATTAAAGGTGCGATATATTCTGAATAATATTATATATCTTTCTCAAATCAAGTACCGCATTTATCCCCTTAAGGAGGGATTTGTATGCGACGACGTGAACGCGCGGTTTGGCCGCTAAGCCGCGACATCACAATGCAAATATATTATGTAACGATTTATTTAAATAACAACGCGGTTTCGATGCCATTTACATACATTTTGTTGTAATATCGTGGAATAGCCGCCAAACCGCACTTTCGGGCGGACGCATTATGGCTATGTTCCGAAATGTACTGCGACCACTGCACAGTGCTATTACTGTAGAAAAAATCGTTCCGTTATGGAGTTGCAGTACACTGCCGCAGTACCCTAGTGAAATATATGACGTCATCAATCGTCGCCATATTGTACTGTGAGCACTGGCGTTTTCGAGGTAAGGCACTCGCAGTACTTTGATCACGTGATCAGTCAACTGTCAAGTGTCAAAACCACTCGAGTGTCTAACGTTTTAAAACAATACCTACAGTTTAATCCCAAAGTTATAAATTTCTGTAATTAATTTGGATTAATAATAATAAAAAACTGGAAGAATTGCAAAAATTAACCTTATTAGACTGTGTTGAAAATGTTTAATACGAGCTGTCAAAAATGCGGCTGATAGTATACTGGATTGCGTTCCGTTTTAAATAGTAACCAGTATACCAACAGTATACTAACTATAAAGGAACGGCTTCGCAGTATACTAAAATGACGTCACACTCTGCAGTGGTCGCAGTACATTTCGGAACATAGCCTGTATAAGTCCAGTCATATTATGATCTGTCAAAACTATCGAGTGAAATAAGTCGGTACAAGTTGGAAGCCGGCTACATGAAGTTGCAGCAGATCGTCGCGGCACTACTGGTTTCTATGTGTTTCTATGAATAAGTGTCGCTAGCTTCGTTTCGCTAGCTGCGGAGAGTGTGACTGCGACACGTCGTCTGCGGTTTCTTCAATTCGTTTGAAAGTTATCTCGCCCGCGCGTATATTAAATAGACACGAGATATTAGAAGTATGTAAGAATCAATCCTCTAAATTATATTTGAACTAGACTACCAAAAGCGTAGCGTGCCTTGGCGGAACCCGCTTAAGAGGGCACTAACCCTGAATTGTCGATTTTATAATTCATTTTTTTATACTTGAAAATAAGCCCCGAATTGTTTTATTTTCCAAACATAGATACTACATTATATTTCCGAGGATCCTTTCGAGGATCTTTTTGATATTTTCTCCATAGAAAAAATCAAAAAGATGCATCTACTTAATTTTCACGAATTTTTCATATATTGCCATAACCGTGCATTAAACTAAGTTAATATTTTAAAACATTGTATAAAATTCTATCATTGAGAAACTGACCTAGCGGATTTTTAAAATGTTGTATATTTATGGAGTTATTGAGAAAAAACTAATTTGGTGATGAATCCGCGTCGTCCTTTTTCACCTGGCATATTATGAAAGACGGGCGTGAGTGTGAAGAGACAAGGACGATGTTTGATTTTTTACGTCAGTCGCTAAAACTTCTCACAAAAGAAAATACGCGTAGGGTGTTGCCAACTTTTGAACTCACGCTTTTCGCGGGTAACAAAGAAATTGCTTTTTTCACTTTGTCATATTTTGTGAATTGAAAAAATTAATATTAGGAAAGTTTTTATTAATTTTTGCATACCCATCCCCATGGCCCCGGGGCCCGTCTAACTGATACGGCAGATACAGAGGTATCTACGCCCCTGTAGACTACGTAGATAATCGATATTAACAGTGGGTTTGACTAGCGATCCCTTTAGGGATCAGACACAAACACTTTAAAATTTTGATAGTTACAATTAAATTTATTTTTTTATTTAGTACATAAATATTTTTGTAATTATTTGTAAATAAATAAAAAGTGAATTTTGTAAATGTCGATTTGTCAAGGATCTGTTTACGCTACCAATATAATTTATAAAACTTAAAAATAATATGTAGAAATCTGGATCCAGGAAAGGACAGTATTAATTACGGAAATAACCTTCTCCTTTTTGGAAGTCGGTTAACAATATGGCTCCAGATAAATTTGGCTTTGTTAATTTGCGAGTAACATCTAGCTTAATATACAAAAGCGGAATAAAACTGATATTTAAAGTAAGAAAAAATGGCGCAATTAAAATATGGGAGCGTTAGTCTTTCAATATCAATAAAATCAAAACAGTATCAAATAAGTACTTCTAACAAAAAATAAATCAAAATATTATATTAATATGGTATAATAAGCGATGCCTCAACACACAGATAATATGTCAAACTTGTTATAGGGGTATATTAATTTTGATGTGTTTCTGCGTGCTCTGGTTTGGGGTTAAAGCTTCTATTTCTAAATTTAGCACCATAAATATTATCATACATGTGAATTATTGTAGGAGAAAGCCTTAGAACTTGGCAATATTTTAGTTGAAATAGGCCTTTTGCGTCATTTGTAACTACAACTGAAAACATGCCCGCAACCGGCACGAAAGTTGGCAAGTTGCTCTGTGACGTCAAAGAAAGCAATGTTTTACCGACAGAATTACTTAATACTTTGTCCATGAGTGTCGCAAATGCGCGGAAAATTGAGAAAGAATAGGAAAAAAATATGTCCTGATCTAGTTTAATCGTTACAACAATGCAAGGATTAATATTTAGGATTAATATATAGCATTTTTTTTTTTTTTTTTTTGCGGGTAGGCATAGCAAGAACATCTTATTTAAAGTCAGGAACGTAATTTTCCAAATAAAAATACTTACAGTTTTTTAAACAACCTATGTATTGCACTAAATTATAGTAATAATCCCTCTTTGCTCGCCACATAATAAACTTTCAGTCATTTAAACACTTTTTCGTCAATTTCCATCGTCACTATAACCTCACTATAACCTCACTACCATGGATGTGTCCACTCAACTTGCTACCAACATGGAGGATCTGGCCAAGCTCTTCCAATCACGCATGGAGTCCTACGAGCAGCGTCTCCACAATGCCACCGCGAAGCCGTCGCAACCTGCAGATCTCTCCAGCTTAGCCCGTGAGTTTGTTGACTTCAAAACTTTTGTTTGGGAAACTCTATCAAAATTAAAAAAGCAAATAGATCTTCTAACACTGGGACTGGACAGGCACGAGACATTCCTCCGCAGGAAAATTCTATTGTTTCATGGAGTGGCTGAAACAAAAAATGAAAATTTATTTGATGTCGTGAAGAGCATAATCACCGACAAAATGAATATTGAATTTACCTGCAGCGATATTCAGACTTGTCATCGCCTTGGTCCCTCCAGCACTAAAAGCCGTGCAGTCCTTGTTAGATTTCGGGATATAGAGCAGAGGCGCCTAGTGTGGGACGCAAAGACTTCACTCAAGAGCTCGGGTGTTGTTATCTCAGAGTTTCTCACTAAGGCAAGACATCAAGCCTTTGTAACTGCACGACAGCACTTTGGGATGCGTAATTGTTGGTCCACTGACGGGAAGGTTGTGATTATTTTGCCCGACAAATCGCGGCGCAAGATTGAGTCCATGCAGGAACTGAATGTACTTATGGGCACATTCCCCGCCGTTGGGGATCCCAAGCCTGCATCTTCTCACCCGGCTAAGAGTGCTCATGGCGAAGTTGCAAAGCCCAGTATTAAGGATAGTGACCCAAAGTCTAGCAGATCAGCGTCTTCCTCTCGTCGTGCCAGGAGAAACTAACTATAGGTGCTAAGACGTTTTCATAGTTTTAAACATATTATTATTAGTTTTATGTTTCTTCTTTAAAACATAATATATAACTATGTATAGGTATTAGTTTTGTTCTACGTTTTGAATTTAAGGTAGCTTTATTATTTTCTCTGTACACCCGATAATATTAACTTTAATCTACTCACTTTTCTAAATTTAAATTTGTATTTTGATTTTTGAACCTACAAAGTACTAAAATATTACTATCAACTTGTTTTGTCATAATTGACATCTGTCAAGTGTCAATGTCTTAGCAATGTTTTTTTTTTTTTTTTTTTTTTTTTTTTCCTTTATTTAAAATGTAGTCTTTGACTTTTGCTTGACAGTGCCAATATATAAATAGTTAACATAACATGGGACTAGCTTTTTACTTTGTGCAGATTTCCTTCGTAGTTTATTTTATCGCTACAATAATAATAATATGTGATATGTAAAGTGTTTGTTGAATTAAGTATCTAATTTTTCCTCACTATGGTGAGCTAAGATGGGTTGTAAATTGTATTATTAAATTAGTTAAGTAGATATTTGTTCATATTATTATTATTATTATTGTGTAATCATATTGTTATTATTATACATTAGTATTAATAAGTATATTACATATATTTTAGTTTATTATACTATATTATAGCTTTTATCGGTAGTTTTATGGATTCAGTGATTATTGATGAGAATATTATCGATAATGCCTTTCTTTCGTGCTGTTCTTCGTCTGACAGTTTTTACAGTGCGGATAGTGATGAGAGCTCGGAAATATTTTCTGCTCATGAACGGCTATGCAGCGCCTTCTCCTCTTTTCGCAATAATTTCAACGTAGTTCATGTTAACGCACAGAGCATACCTTGCCATCATACTGATCTTCTCGACATGTTTAGCGATTCCCCTGTGGATGCGATCTTGGTATCCGAGTCCTGGCTGAAGCCGTCACTTTTGTCCACTTCTTACGCTATACCCGGTTATAAGCTGATACGCAATGATCGAGTGGGTAAAAGTGGTGGTGGGGTGGCTGTTTATCTGCGTGGAGACATAGTGGCCAAGATTGTTTCAGTTTCACCTAGTCACTACTCGGGCTCTGCTGAACATTTGTTCGTTGAAGTCACCCTGCACCACAAGAAAGTCCTGCTTTGTGTGGTCTATAGCCCTTCTTTACGTGTAGACTATTTTAGCGCTTTAGAGTCTCTGTTGGCCACCCATTGCCCAAATTATGACTACACTATACTTGCAGGTGACTTTAACACGTGCCTTTTAAAATCTGATTTGCGTGCGTCCAACTCCGTGCCCTATTCTCCTGCTTAAACTTAAGCATACTCCCACTTTCTGCAACCCATCATGCCCCTAATATTACCCCTTCCCTTTTAGACCTCTTAATCACCTCCTCACCTGATCTTATAGATTCCTTTGGCCAATTCCCGTCTACCATATCACATCACGATCTAATTTTCCTTTCCTTCAAAATTAGACCAGCTCGTCGTAAAACCCAATTTACTTTCTCGCGTAGTTTCAAGGACATAAATTTGGAGGCTCTTAAACGAGATATGTCTGAAATTGATTGGTCTCTTGTATACTCCACCACTGACATTGACCAAAAGGTAGCTATAATGACTGGTTTAGTAACTGCTATTTTCGATAAACATGCCCCGGTCAAAAGAATTAAAATTAAGCATGTACCGGCACCTTGGTTGACACAGGATTTAATTAATATTATGGCCAAACGTAACCGTGCATTGTGTCGTTACAGGAAGAGACCGACTGACGAGAATTTTGCCAAATATAAGTACCTGCGGAATCGTTGCAGTCGTCTGTGTAGGGATGCCAAACGACGCCACATACACTCCTCAATAGATCAAAGCAACCCCTCACAGTTATGGAAATTTTTATCAACCCTCGGCATTGGTAAGACTGCTAGTCACTTCGACAATAATTCTTTCAGCTTAAATGATCTCAATGTTCATTTCTCGACTTCACCAGTTCTCGTCGACCAGACTACAAAAGCACACACAATTTCCCATCTCGATTCCCTTCCTCGCCCTTCCTGTTCTCCTCTCCTGTTCAAACCTGTCACTGAGGACGAAGTCTTAAGGCATGCCAGAGCTATCACCTCTACAGCAGAGGGAAGTGATAATTTGAGTCCTCGCATGATATCCCTTATCCTTCCAGAACTCCTGCCAATCCTTACACATATTCTTAATTACTCATTGACAACGAGTTCTTTCCCGTCGGCATGGAAACGTGCTAACGTCATTCCACTCCCTAAAACCTCTAATCCTACTTCCTTATCGCAATTCCGACCAATTTCCATATTACCCTATCTATCCAAGGTCTTTGAACACATTGTCCATAACCAGATTTCCCAATTCCTCACCTTAAATAATTTATTATCTCCCTTCCAATCCGGCTTCCGTCCTGGTCACAGTACCGTTACAGCGCTGCTAAAAGTCACTGATGATATACGTCTAGCAATGGAAAACAAATGTATTTCCATTTTAGTCTTACTAGATTTTAGCAGCGCTTTTAATTCGGTTGATTTTGACATACTCCTCTCTGTCCTTCGTTCCCTTAATATCTCCTCCTCTGTGTTAGACTGGTTTGACTCATATCTTCGGGGACGTTCGCAGCGGGTCCGCTCTGACGAGGCTTTCTCGGATTGGTGTGACGTCGAGGCGGGTGTTCCCCAGGGTGGCGTTCTTTCTCCCCTTCTATTTTCAATTTTTATAAATACTGTTTCCAAATTAATTGCATCCAATTTCCATCTCTACGCAGACGACTTGCAAATTTATCGTCATTCGCTCATTGAGGACATTATTTCTGCAATTGCAGAAATTAATGCTGATCTCCAAAGAATTGCTGAATGGGCTAAATCATTTGGTCTGAGGGTTAACCCAGGTAAGTCACAGGCCATGATCATAGGTAGTAAGTACATGACTCAGCGTGTACGTGATGCACCCAGTATCGTATATGATGGGACTATCATTCCTTTTACTGACACTGCCAAAAATCTAGGCCTAATTTTAGATAATAATCTTTCTTGGATTACTCAGGTTAGTGAAGTCAGTAAAAAGGTGTACTACTCGCTGCATAAGTTGAAGTGCCTCCAAAATTTTTTGCCTATGAAAACTAAAATCCTCCTCGTCCAGACCCTTATCCTTCCTATCCTAGACTACGCCGACTCCTGCTACTTGGACATCACTGAGGAGCTGTTAACAAAACTAGAACGTTTACAGAATCTCTGTATCCGTTTTGTGTTTGGACTTAAAAAATATGATCACGTATCAGCCTTCAGATTGAGGCTCAAGTGGCTTCCTATCCGTCTTCGTCGCAACTCCCATATCCTCTTTTTACTATATAATATATTGTATAATCCTCTCTCTCCATCCTATCTGCACGATAGATTTAATTTTTCCCGCCCTCCTGAAATCCCGTGCAGATCCAGTGTCCGAACAAACCTCTCCCTGCCATCCCATCGCACCAATTTCTACTCCTATTCCTTCACCGTGCACGCAGTCAGATTATGGAACTCGCTTCCCCACACTGTTCGTGACAGTCCAACTATCGCTGTGTTTAAAAGACGACTGAAAGAGCATTACCTTAATTCTCAATCACCGTAACTTGCGTTATTATGTATACATATTATAGTATTTATTTATTATATGCATATTATTATTCATTGATTTTATAAATATATATAAATACATACCTATATGTATTTATGTATGTATGTATATATGTGTATATATATGTATGTATGTGTATGTATATATATATTATATGTATATATAGGCTTAAATAGTTTTAGTATAAATTATAAGTTTGATATTATTGTATTTATAGTTAATTTAGTTTAATTAGTTAATAACTTTATTGATTGTGCACGTCCTATCTGCTGTCTTTTACACTCGTTTCTCTTAGTAGGGCTGCTGTAAGAGATTTCTTCAGAAATAAGCAGTTCCTTTGTGTCGTCTTTCCGTGTTAAGTGTATCTTTATGTATTTTTCATGTGTGCAATAAAGAGTTAAATAAAAATAAATAAAAATGGCTGCAATCAGAACAAAAATTAAACGTGTTTGTTGTGACTTGTATTCACTGCCACGCCTATTCATGCTGTCAATATAATGTTAGCAGCTTGTGGCACGACCTCTGTGGCTCAGTTGGTGGGCTGTTGGTAGCTCAATCCGGGGGTCGCGGCCCGCGGGTTCGAATCCCGCCGACAGAACAAAAAGTTTTCAAAGCTCCTGGGTCATGGATGTGTATTAAATATGTGTATCTTATAATAAAAATCTTAAATATAATATGTATAGTATAAAAGTATTAAGTATATATCCGTTGTCTGGTACCTGTAGCACAAGTCCTTCAGATACTTAGCACGGGGCCAGACTGACGTGATGTGAAGCGTCCATAGATATTATTATTACAATAACGCCCGCCACTCTGTTGTGCTATTATTCATTGTCGTGCGGAAACAGTACATATTTCCGGTATAAAAAGTATCCTATGTTCTTTCCCGGGATCCAAAGTATCGCCATACCAAAGTTCAGCAAAATCGGTTCAGCAGTTTGTGCGTGAAAAGGTAACAAGCAAACGGACTTACACTTTTATAATATTAGTAGGAATTAGGACAGGATTATGATGTACACTTTATTGGATTTCAATACATTTTTCAGATCTCTTTTATACTCTTTATTATTTATTACTTTCCTAGATCACAGATATGCGACCCTTCCACGTTAGTCCCTTTTTGTTAGTTACAACTTTTAATCACGGAGGGTTCAGAGTATTATTAACCCATCAAGCCCCGTACGAGCATCGGTGATCGCGACAACAATAGAATACAATAGCATTTCCAAGAATCCCCGATCGAAGGATTAATTATACTTTTTCACTTGGAATTTTGGAACACATTTCCTCACATTACCTGAATTCTGTTTTTACTGCTGGAGAAAAATAAAAAAAAATTGCACATACTAATCACAATCACAAAATTCCTGTCTTCCAGAACTCGGTATTGCTGTCACCACATCGTATTTTAGCTCGTAGCGTGCTTTGGTGTTTAGACTTTAGTACAAAGAGTTTATTGCATTTCTTATGTTAATATCATAAACTATTAAATTCTTTGCGCTATATCCTGACCAGTTAAAGCGCGACCCTCGTAGCATACGTCACGCTTTAAATGGTCAGAGTATAGTTACTATTGATTTAGTACTTTATTACTTTCCCATAGTTATAGACTACTAGCTGTCCCGGCAAACGTTGTTTTGCCATTTAAAATATTTCTACTTCATCAGTTGATACAAATTCTTACCCCCTCTTTTGTCCCCTAAGAGGGGTGGGGCGAAAAATTGTATACACCAGATGTTAAGTTGGAAAAAACAGTTAATAATATGTCAAATGATGAGCATACCAGCTCACTACACGGATCTTTTATCTTCCTTTGGTCAAAAAACACAAATTGATGCAATTCTGGTATCGGAATCGTGGCTCAAGCCTTGCCTTCCGTCTACCAGCTATTGCCTACCTGGATATAAATTAGTTCGTAATGACCGGGTGGGGAGAGGTGGAGGTGGTGTTGCGATGTATATCAGATCCGATTTAGAACACGCTCTCGTTAGCTCGTCTGCACAGCCCCCACTACCTGATTCTCCTGAGTACCTACTGGTTGAAATACAAATGACTTTTACCAATAAGGTTCTCCTAGGAGTTTTCTACTGTCCTTCATCTCAAATGGACTATTTTTCTGCTTTTGAGCACATACTGGAGACTCACATACCGAATTACCAACACTCTATTATCATGGGAGATTTTAATACTTGCATGGCAAGGGGTGATTTGAGAACTAGGAAACTCGCCTCAATTGTGGATAGTTGCAACTTACATATGCTCCCTCTAAGTCCTACCCATACCTCCCCTGGTTGTACACCATCCTTATTGGATCTCATGCTTGTTCAGACCCCGGAACTAGTGGTGAAACATGGACAGCTTTCTGCGGACTTATTTTCATACCACGATCTGATTTATCTTTCATATAGGATGCGTCCCCCTAAGGTAAAAAGAAAAGTACTAATGCAACGCAATTTCTCAAACTTAAATATGGAAAACTTAAAACGAGATGCAAGTAATATGGACTGGTCTTCGGTACACAGCGCTGATAATGTTGACGATAAGTTAAGCATTTTCAGCTCTCTGCTTACCGATCTCTATGACAGGCATGCTCCCATCAAACCCGTCAGAATAAAGCATCTCCCGGCTCCTTGGCTCACAGACGATCTAAAAAGTTTAATAAAACAAAAACACGCGGCGAAGACTAAATACAAGATTTCAAATTGTGCAGAGCATCGGGAAAAGTACGTGAAGCTAAGAAATCGTTGTAACAAATTATGTAGGGATGCTCAACGTCGTTTCATCCATTCGTCTGTGGAGAATAGCGATCCCAGTCGCGTCTGGAAATTTCTGAAGACGCTGGGAGTCGGCAAAAATTCTGATGGTTTCCAAAAATCCTGTATAGATGCTGACACACTAAACCGACACTTTGCATCACCACCTAATAACTACGACCTATGCCAAAAATCGCTTACCTTGAACCACCTTTCCCACTTACCCACTCCTGATTCTCCGCCATTCCAACTTAATCCATTTACTGGGGCTGACGTTGAAAAGCATATTGCGTCCATCTCCTCGAATGCCGTTGGTGACGACGGAATCAGTCGAAAAATGATAATTCCTGTTTTGGAGATCATTACACCGGTGCTTGTCGATATCTTCAACCATGCTGCTAATACTTCCGTA
Source organism: Polyommatus iphigenia (assembly GCA_963422495.1). NCBI lineage: Eukaryota > Metazoa > Arthropoda > Insecta > Lepidoptera > Lycaenidae > Polyommatus > Polyommatus iphigenia. The sequence continues at coordinate 1,987,072 of OY730189.1, forward strand.
TTTCCTAATACCTGGAAAAGTGCCACCATAATCCCACTGCCAAAATCTGCTCGACCTAAAGTTGTATCAGACTTTCGCCCAATTTCAATATTGCCATTTCTCTCCAAAGTTTTTGAGAAACTTATAGGTCAGCAGCTCACGAATTATGTTATGCAGAATAACCTACTCAGCACCTTCCAGTCAGGCTTTCGACGTGGGCACAGTACGACTACGGCTCTTATCAAGGTCACGGATGACATTAGGCATGGCATGGATGATAAGCAACTTACTCTATTAGCACTGCTAGATTTTAGCAACGCTTTTAATGCTGTCGACCACGACGTGTTGATTGGTATGCTGAGAGTTTATAATTTCTCACCTCAAGTAATTTCCCTATTTCGCAGCTACCTTGTGGGGCGTCGACAAAGAGTTAAAGTAGCTGATACTTCTTCTGATTGGTCCATGATTCTTACCGGTGTCCCTCAGGGTGGTGTGCTGTCTCCTTTGCTTTTTGCTCTCTTTATAAACAGCATCACCCAATCACTATCCTCATCTTATCATCTTTATGCTGACGACTTCCAAGTTTATTGTCAGTCATCCCCGCATAACTTACATGCCACTATTCACAAACTCAACAATGATCTTAATACAATCTGTAATTGGAGTAAACGCCATGGTCTCTTTATTAACCCAACTAAGACGCAATTAATACTCATTGGTAGTCCTGGGCTAATATCTAGGGTTGAGTTTGATCGCTTACCTCAGGTGGTCGTGAATGGCGTTGTAGTTCCCTTTACTAAAGTGGTTAAAAATTTAGGAGTTTACCTGGACGAAACGTTATCGTGGTCACAGCACATTAAAGAGATCAGTAGAAAAATACACGCAACCTGGCACTCTCTATCTCGCCTGCGTTACCTACTTCCCATCCCCACAAAAATTAAGATTGCTGAAGCACTGTTCCTACCTACGCTTGATTATGCGGACGCTTGTTTTGTTAATCTGACGAAGGACCAGCTTAACAAGCTCGAGCGGCTGCAAAATCTTGCTATAAGATTCATTTTTAGCCTTCGAAAATACGACCACGTCTCCGAATTCCGCGCTAAGCTGAGATGGCTGCCTATACGTCTTCGACGGGATGCCCGCGTACTATCTCTTGTATACTCCATTATACATGACCCGTATTTACCTTCATATTTGAAAGATATTTTTCTATTTCGACGGGCAGATGTCAAGGACTTACGGTCAGTGTCTAATTTGCTCTTAGAAATGCCTGTACATAACACCAAATACTATGGTTCCTCCTTCACTATTACTGGAATCAAACTCTGGAATGCTTTACCTAGAGACATAAAAATGACGAAAACGTTAAGTCGCTTTAAGACCTTGGTCAAGCAACACTTACTCGCTATCGCTAATAATGATAATGGCTCAACTTAAATTTTCCTTATGACTATAGTTACAATAATTATAATTACAATCTTTCTATTGCTAAAATAATATTACAATTACATAATATTAAAAAAATGTTCCATACTTTGTCATAGATTATTTATGTTCGTATGTATGTATTTTAGATTAATTAGGTATGTATGTATTTATGTATCTATGTATGTAGCTGTGTATTTATTTTATAATTAAATATCTATATTTTTATTTATTATATAATAAGTATATAAGTATCTATTTTGAAGCATCATGTTACGTTTGATATACAAATTCTTTTTTTTTTTGTTAATGGCACATTTACCATAAATCTTAAAATTATGTTTCCTCTACCCGTGGTTGCCTGGAAGAAATTACTAATTAGTAATAAGGCCACCATTGTGTGTTACCTGTGTTTTAAAAATGTATTTTATTTTAAATTGTTATGTGTGCACAATAAAGAATATTTATCTTATCTTATCTTATCAAAGTAAGTCCATTAAAGAAAAAAGTTTGATACAAAATCTGACTCCCTCTTTGGTTCCCTTAGAGGGGTGGGGTGGGGGGATTTTTAGTCACCAAATGTTGAGTCGGAAGTAGACAAATATATCTGTGAAAACCGTATGCAAATCGGATCGGTAGTTTTCGTGTTAAAGTAAAAGTCTTATACAAAATCTGACCCCCTCTTTCGTCCCTTTAGAGGTGTGGGGGGAAATTTTTTTATACACCAGATGTTAAGTTGAAAGAAGGCAAATATATCTGCGAAAACCGCATTTAAATCGGATTAGTAGTTTTAGTGTGATAGTGGAACAAACATACAGACAGACAGACAGACATAAAACTAACTACATTTTTGGCTTCTATAGCGATGTAGTGACACCGCCCGCTTATTATTTTTTGAATGTCTTTAATGTACAGAATTTTCATTTCTACAGCTTTATTATAATGTATAGATAGCGGTCGCCCGCGGTTCCGCCCGCGTGGATGTCGGTTACCGCTGCAAAAAGCCTACATAGGAAAGACACGGTCAGCAAAATGATTCCCAGGTCAATAATTCACAGAAACATCGACGACGCAGTCATTTTCCGCTGGCTGCACAGATTGTCTTTCTGTGGATGTTAAAGTTGTTAATTATGAGAATATTTAAATGTAATTAATAATAAGTTTTCACCTCTGACGGTAGTCCCGGGGTGCAACCCGTTGTTTTAGGATAGATAACTAAAGCGATTATTGTAGAGCTTTTCTATAAACAACATTAATTGACGTTAAGTTATTTTCAGGTAACAAAATATACTGATGGTCGGGATCCCCGACTCGTGATAGAGCAAAACATTCTTTTCATAAATCTATTCCTACTAATTTGAATGTTTGGCCCTGGGATTTACATAATATTTACTTATAGATAGTGCAAAATATTTTTTTACTGGAAATTGGAGCCTTTTGAAGGATATAGGCAAATCAGTAGGGATCATTGGTATTCTTGGTATATGAGCCAATTCACCAGCTGCAGGGCCGGTCATAATCTTCGCTACTGTGCACCCCCGCCTTGGCAGCGAACACTTCGAAACGGGCGTAAATCGCAATTTTTAATTTCGCCATAGCTTCTAAACCGAACGTCCAATTTTAATCATTCATAGACCAAATATTATCTACATAAACTGTACTTAGTGACGAAATAATTAATTTTAATAAAGGTTAATAGCATGAGTAAAATAAATGCATTTAAATGTAGTCCAAAAAAAAATCAAGATTTTTAAATAAAATAATGGTTGTTGTACCTCACTTGACATAGATAGGTATAGTGTGTCGCGACTTTTTTGTAGATATTTAAAAGATCTACATTTACTTAGAACATTGTATGGTTCTATCTTTTATAGTTTAGGCAGCGTACGCAAAATAAGTAAATTTTCTGGTTGATTTTTTTCACCTTGTGTCAGAAAAACCCAAATATCAAGAATCAAGAATCAAGAATCAATATCATTTATTCACAGATATGTAGTCAAAAGGGTAACAAAGGTTATATAATAGTTCTTACATATCCTACCATAACAATGGTGTGTGAAAGTCATTACTGTATACAGAACAAATTAAAATAAATTTAAAATTCTTCATAAATTAATAGTTACATATTTTCATTAAGTACATTGTATACAAAATTGTTTCTACATATTAAAGTAATCCAATAAGTACCTATGTATTTCATTTTAGTCAAGAGTATTTATGTCAATATAAATATACATGTCAACTATTGTATTATAAATGTCAGTTATTTAGATTAGATTACAATTAATACAATTTCAAGAGTTAATTTAGATCAGGAAATGTTTTTGTTTTGAGTAGTAGTAACATGTAGTCGTTTAGGTTATAAAAACAGTTTTCTAAGAGCCACATATTTAACTTTTTTTTGTATGAATTGAATGACAGAGATTTGAAACTATCTGGTAAATTATTATATATGTCAATGGCTTGTATGAATGCATTATTTTTATAGATATCTAAATTACATTTTGGACGATAAAGTTTATATTTAAATCTGTTATTTTTACGTTCTACTTCTGATTTTAATTCAAAATATTGTGGATGAAACTTAACAAAGATACATATTTCTTTAATGTACATGCAAGCTAATGGCAATATGTTGTATTTTTTAAAAAGCGGTCTACAACTGTCCATGGGTGAGGCGCCAGAAATAGCTCTAACACACTTTTTTTGCACTCTGAAGACTTTTTCAATTTCTACCGAATTACCCCATAGCAAAAGACCATAGGAAAGATTAGAAGAAACGTGGCCGTGGTATGCCGTTAGAGCCGCTTCAGTGCTCACAGCTTGCCTTAATTTTTTAATTGCGTAAACATCTTACGGAAATCAATCAAACAATCTTACGGAACCCTACATTTTCCGAAATAAAATGTAGCCTATGTTACTTGTAAATAATGTAGCTTTTGAATGGTGAAAGAATTTTTTAAATCGGTCCAGTAGTTTTTGAGCCTATTCATTACAATTAAACAAACAAACAAAGTTTACCTCTTTATAATATTAGTATAGATAATTATTGGAAAATAATAAAGTACTATATACTCTTGCTTTGTATACTATTACTATACAGACGTATTAATATGAGTGTATGCCAATGGTATATACAACTGTAGATATAAGAATAAATTACTAATCTGATTTTGTTTTATTATGGATCAGGCTGTTGATGAAGATGATTAGGATCGATGAAGTGCATCTAAACAAGGCATTAGACTGGATTTCAAGTCTTTTTTAGGCGAAGAATAAGTTGATAGGAACTTGGCCCCCATTTTTACAGGTATTTGTTTGGTGGGATATTATATTTTTCAGTTTTCACCGACCTTTACATACAGAAAACCATGGGCTAGTTTTGATGGGGCATAATAGAGGGAATATTTAAGTAAACTACTAAAATATTTCCACTATCCAACCTGAAGTAGGTTGGAAGATAAAATTCTCAAACTTGGGTTGTGGATAATTACTAATGGCTAGGTTTCAAGATAGGAATAATGTCAATTTTGTCGCCCCGAATTTTCGCCGCTCTGGGCAAATGGCCGGCTCGCACCCCTTAGATCGGGCTCTGAGTATAATTTGAAACAAGGCCAGCTGGTACGCAGGAGTAATTTTATAGTGCCTAGGTGTGTGCGCAGTACGCAAGAGCACTCTCTATTCATTTACTCTCAAAATATAGTGGGACGGAAGACTGACACGACTGCAGGCGAGAGATCAGGCGCAGGACCGACTTTTTACATGCCCATCCGACGCATGGATCATCTTACTTGTCAGATAATCAGGTGATCAGCCTGCATTGTCCTAACTAAACTTGGAAATAACATGTTTCCAACGCTTGAATCAAACCCACGACCTCCGAGTCAAGAGCCACGCTCTAAACCACTGGACCACGGAGGCACTTAATAGTAGCACCACCCGTATGTTCGTGATAAGTTTGACACATTGGTATTTGGTTTACCCTGGATAAGGGTCTCGGATTCCATTATAATTGCATTAATTTGAATTCTCCTCCACATTATTAGGAAATAGTTCAAAGTTGCCCCAACCTGACGTTGTTTGGGAGAAATCTTTCACTTATAAAAGGTCCTGTTTTACGGAAATTTCGTAAGCTTTATGCGGGATTAAAGTCTCGATTCCTGGAAATTATGAAAGGTTTCTTTGGCCTTAATTAATGAAAATAAGCCAAGGGCGGGATCGAAAACATTATGGTTTTTGGCGAATATGCCACATGAATATGTAGTATCAGAGAAGTTGATTCAAAGGCAGATTAGGTCCCCTAAGTAATTTGGTCGCGTTAAGTCAAACCCAGCCGACCGATCACAGCTAACATTGAATTGACATAAGCCGACCAACTGACGAAGGTCCGTCGACTGCCTAGGAATCAATTTCCTCGATGGTACCATCCTGTCGGCTGGGTTTGACATGACACGACCAAATTACTTAGGTCATTGTCCAGTACATTGTCCAGATTTGTATTAATTGTCCATCACGGGCCAACGTGGGCCGTTCAACCTCAAAATAATATTTCAATATACAAAGGAATACCATTTCTTTTCATTTTTGTAGTTGGGAAATTACTTTTATGTGGCTTCATCGATAAATTCTCGCACTGAAATGAAATTATATTCCTAATATAGAAAGTTTTGCAATTGAATGTCGTGCTACCCACGCAATAAAAAATCTGCTATGAAATATTACGATGGAAACAGAAAGAAGCCTTTAGAACATCAATAGAAAAATAATAGAGTATGGGACAACGCCTCTCACATATTTGACTGCTAAAATATGGGGCCAGCTTTACTATAATACTCGTAATTTAAATTATTAAAGTATGATAGATGATAGTGCCGAAATTGAGGACCGCATAATATTTTTATTTGAAAAAAAATTATATAAGATAAAAAACGTGCTTTCCCGAGACCAAAAGAGTCTTATTGCCAAATTTTGCCTAGCTGAAATGCTTTATTATATTCACTAATAGTCTTAGTACGTATAAATTGAAAGCCCTACGCACTATCAAAGACTTGTAAAATATAAAGTAATCGGCCAAGTGCGAGTCGGACTCGCGCACTAAGGGTTCCTTACCAAAGAGTACCAAGAGCAAAATTAGCCCAAAAATTGTGTTTTTGTATGGGAGTCCCCCTTAATTTTTGATTTTATTTTAATATTATTATTAAATATTAAAGTGCACATAAAACTAAGGATCTTGAGAAAAATTCAAGTACCTACCTGTTGCCATTATTGATATAGAGCCAAAAAGGCCAAAAAAATCACGTTTGTTGTATGGGAGCCCCCCCTAAAAATTTATTTTATTTTGTTTTTAGTACTTTTTGTTATAGCGGCAACAGATATACATAATCTGTGAAAATTTCAACTCTCTAGCTATTACCGTTCTTGAGTTACAGCCTGGAGACAGACAGACAGACGGACAGACAAACGGACAGACAGACGGACAGACAGACGGACAGACATCGAAGTCTCAGTAATAGGGTCCCGTTTTTACCCTTTGGGTACGGGACCCTAAAAATGATGTAAAACGGGAAGGAACATTTTTCACCTCTTTCTCTAAAATTATCTCTATTTCATTATACACGGTGTAGTTGTAACAAAACATAGTGATAATACTTTAGGGTGTGTATGTGGCCATTATTAGAGTTTACTGTGAAATTAGCTTTGAGCGCTGCTATTTCACAGCGAACTCTATATACACACCCTAAAGTACACTTAGTTTTGTTACACCCTGTATAAGAGATCTCCACTAAGCCAGAGGTTCTTTTTAGTCATGAAATGCTTTACCAAATGTTTGTCTAGCCGGGGACCACCCAGTTGGTTTACCTAAATATAGGGTAGATGATAAAGAAAACAACGACAACTTTTTAATTAGCACTCATTTATTTTTTATTTGGCAAAAATCTATATGTAACAGATTTAAATTAAGTGTGATTTTTGTGACTGATACTCTACTAACTTCTGAATTCTCACATATAATAAGGATGGCTTCGTGGACCACTTATCCACCAGTGGTCCGCGGACCACCGGTTAAGGCGCTATATTGAAAAAACTGTCCTTTTTGACGTAATACTATAGGACCCTCAGAAATGTTACAAATCTGGTAATGAGATATACATATCTTCATAGCCTTATATAACTAGGTTTGAGAAGAACTAGAAACACGAATCATGTATTTTGCCTCGATACATTTAATTTTCGAAATGACCTCTTAAAAATACGAAATTTGAAGATTATTTTAAACGAAAATAGATGTATTGTAGGAAATTAGTCTAATTAATAGACACCTTTGCAACTCAAAATCGTATAGAAGCATTTAGCTTAAATGCTCCTAGTTATTTTTTTAAATAATTATAATAACGTTTTGTCGCATGTTTTCCGAGCAAGCCGACAGCTTCTGGCCGCAGCGTATTCACGACTTTATAGTCATACAAATTAAGGATAAAATTGCCCTTGCGGTTTAATTTCTTTTCGATATATCGCCTTAAGAACCACTGCACTAAACCGTTTTCCATAAAATATATTATGGTATCTCTATGTTTCATAAAACGTAAAACAGCCGTAATTTAAGCCTGTCAATAAATCAGAAGATAAAATGGATACGTGACGATACATTCTGTATTCCGGCCGAGTTTTGCCGGAAATGGAAAACTGAAATCGTCTTTTGTCATGGCTTATCCTGAAATTATCCTTTTTTGAAACCTTTTAGAAAAAAATTGCATTCACCCGATCTTTGTCTGCTTAATAATGGTGTGACGTTATTTTAAAGTGTAAGGGCATGTCCACATCTCCACGTCACGACGTTGTCAACGTGGACTGGTGCGGTAACGTGACACGGAACGTTGACGTGACTTGTAAATTTACGTCAACGTAACGTAAAAATGCACATCTTTTTTCTTCTCTTTCTCCGTTTTCAACAATAGCAAAAGCAGAATACGTGTTGTGCGGTCCACATCTAGATCAGTAGTGAAGAATTACAAGGCATGGCGACGTACAATGTTGCTATATCACGATGTGCATAATATTAAGTTACGTTAAGGTAAATTTATATGTCACGTCAACGTACCGTGCCACGTTACAGCACCGTTCCACGATGACGACGTCGCGTCGTGACGTGGAGATGTGGACAGGCCCTAATGGCTATGCGTCTTATAATATCTCGTCTTAGTAGAACGAGTTGATTGATCTAAGACTGGGCTTATAAGCGTCCATCCAAACGTGCGGTGTAGCGACCAAACTGCGCGTTCGCGCCGCCACAAATACATAAATCCATTTGGCTATCATTATTCATAACACCTAAAATATGAATTAAATAAAATAAAGGTACAAAACATAATGACTTTTCATAAAGTCTGAAAACGTGCTAGATAATAATTGCAAGTTTTGTTCAAATTTTTTAAGAGACAGATAAAACGTAAAAGCTCATGGACGCGTATTCTGAAACTTAATTAACAATAATTAACATCAACCATTGAGATGTCAGATTGTAGTTTCTTATAGTGGGTTTACATTATTCCAATCCACTGATCCAATCTAGCACTGGATTTTTATAATAATCTAAACGGCCATTGGAATGCACTGAATTGCATTCCAGTGCATTTTTTCATTATTCCAGTAGCAATGCAGAGCTGGATTGGATCACTGGATTGGAGTAAACCGGCCATTACGTGTTTAAATCGCTCCCATTATGTGCGTGTCACAATATAAAACTCGTAAGCTGGAATAAAATTGTTATTGTATCCGCAAGGCGTGGCCATATCTATAAAAGTTTATTGTAAGGGCGCTTCTTTACTTTTAAGGCCTGTATTCACTTGGATTAGTGCGAATGCAGCTGATTAGTGCCGGCACATAAGTGATTAGGAGAAATTAAAGGACTTGCACTAATCAGTCGCTGTTCACACTTATGGCCTTAATTCACTTTGATTAGTGATAAGTGCAGGTGATTATTGCAGGTCCTTTAATTTATCATAATCACTAATCACGGCGAGGGATCAGGCGCAGGACCGACTTTTTACATGCCCAGCCGACGCATGGATCATCGTACTTGTCAGACAACCATGCAGGAGCTGATAACTTGGAAATAACATGCCAACGCGGGAATACAACCCACGACCTCCGAGTCAAGACTCAAGAGCCACGCACAGGTTATAACCTGTGGACAACGGAGGCGGCCGAATATATTATACTTGAAACGACGTTAATAATGGACAATCCTAGGCAAATATGCCTCAAACTCGCCTTTAAAAAGACGAAAACGAAGATTTCTGATATCTAATATTATAAGTAAAGTTACTTTTACGCATTCTATTCACGCATAATTATAATATTATAATACTGTTCGAGACTGTATTCGCCCATAGGTTTTCGCCGCTGGCTCGGACCGGACTGGAAGACCTAGGCTACACCGGTAATCTTGCAGAGCGGGGGCGTAAATAAAACACACGAGAGTCGAGGAGAACATTTATCCCGAAACGCACCTCGCTTACCCGGCTCGAGGGAATGCCGTATAGTGAGCCGCTCCGATTCGTATGTTTTCCGTCTCACTTTTACTATCGGAAGCGGCTATTTTTCTCTATTTTCCCTATTTTTCCATGAGCCAGGTAATTGAAACGCATTTCGGGAAATTCTTTATTTATCTTTCCACAATATTAAACTTAATCTAATATCAAAACTTATATTTCAACGTAATTACAGTTAGGTAAACATAAAAGTTACTACAATTTACATACTTTTTCACACAATTTTTCTCAATATTTTCCGAACTACTTATATTCCACAACTAAGTTTTCTTGTATTTATTAGAAAACGTATTAACTTATTAAATTAACTATATTTTACCTCTGAGGGAGCCACAGATTCATCACAATTCACTTTTTAAAGTTTATTTGTAAAAACACTGATTTGCACTGAGTCTATCTCTCATATTTCACTTTTGACGAGTTTGTATGCACTCACTATGTGTTTTTCGGGAGCGAGGCCGCTGTCCTCAACAAATACTAAAGATACAAACGGAGTTGTGGACGTCATCTAGTACATATTATGACGTCCACAACTTCGTTGCACTAAAGTCTTTTGCTCGCGCGGGAACCGTACTTTTTTTGGAATCAAAATTATTCTTTGTCCTTTCCCGGGACTCAAAGTATCTTTATACCCATCAAAACCAGTTTGGGCGTGAAAAACAACAGAGCGACACTTTTGCATTTATAATATTGGTATTGATACAGCACATAACAAACATTAATACTTCCATCGATCGCCCCAACTAATCTGTGGTACAATGCAGCTATTATGTAATTTATTTTTCAATTTCCTCGAAGCGGACTGCGCCAAAATTTGCGCCATGTCAGTGGCAAGGTGAAGGCGAGCCCGCGACATGCTGATAATGTTCAGGGCCAAGGGCTCAGCTAATCAAGATCTAGCTTTCCGACCTTTGTATTACCTAGAAAATACACGCAAGAAAAAGAAGATTAATTACTGTAGTCGATCAATTGTTTTTCCGTAGGGATTACGGAATGATAATAATTATTAATAATACTAAAGTTACGGATATTAGAATCAGATTAATATAAATGGCATTGCCATAATAATATCTTAATATTATACAGGGTGTAACAAAAATAAGTGATAATACTTTAGGGTGTGTACGTGTTTCTTGTAGAGAGTTCACTGTGAAAGTAGCAGCGCTGAAAGACCAAATTTTTTTTTTCACTTTTGTATGGGGAAACTTGAAAACGCTCGGGCCCTTGCCCATACAAAAGTGAAAAAAAAAATTCGTCTTTCAGCGCTGCTACTTTCACAGTGAACTCTCTACAAGGAACACGTACACATCCTAAAGTATTATCACTTATTTTTGTTACACACTGTATATATAAATCTTCTGTACGTGTGTTTGTTATTGAACTCTTTCTAAACGGCTGGACCGATACCGATGAAATTTTTCTGTGTATTCAAGGGGATTTGAGAATGGTTTAGATTCACAATTCGGCTTAAAAAAATTGTGGATGGTTAGAAAATTTAAGAATTGCTTACCACCGTATAGATTTATGTCATAATTCATACTCTCTAGCTATGTCCACACCATTCGCTTCCGTCTTCAATTTTCGTCATCTTCTTTCATTCAACTTGAATGCGTCAACGAACGCAACGCCAACATTGTCATTTTTGAAGTTTTGGATACGGTCAGAGGGCATGCATCGCGGGCATGCCTCACGTTCGCTGTTGACTGCGCTATAACGCATGCCCTTGACGAACAGAAAAAGGCACAGTGAGGACAAAGCTTATTGACAATCCATATTTACGACGGGACGTCGTCCGTCGAGCCCGCTCACATTGCAAAGAAAAATCACTGATCACAAGGAAAAAAAGATACAGACTTCTCAGGGATAAAACGTAGGAAACTCTTAAATATATTGTGCGGCTTGAAATAATTATAATTTTTATTCGCCAAGTTGTATTTAAAATCCATTTTCGCCTAAAATCCGTCTTGTCTAATAATTTAATTTTAGCCTGCTGCAATGGTCTATTAGCCGAAATCGCGCGCTGCCATTTATCATTTAAAGCGTATTGGTCTTTATTGCGATTTTATTGGTGACTTTTGCACCTGTATAATAGCTGGTGTGGTAAGATCGACGACAGGTATTTTGGGAATAAAAAATATTATGATCTTAGGATCATAAAAATAAAAATGAAGTTTTAGGTAGAACAGAGACGCAATGATCACTCATTAATATAATAATGATTTTGACATAAGCTCCATAAGTTCAAAACTCTTTTATAAGCATATCTAAAATGCCTGAAAGAGATGTACCTTTATGTAGACTTTCAGGTGTACTTTTTAAATAATAATTATTATTGTCGTACTGAAATTAAAACGCAAACTCTACCATACAAATATATTATATTTTTTCGAGTATGATATTGTTAGAATTAATAATTATTCTCCTTAACAAATTCTGTATTATGTACCAAAAATATCCATAATTAATAATATTATTGCAATGATACTCATAATTACTTCTAGCGTTCTAGCCAAAAAAAGATTTGGTGACTCAAGGTATAGAATAGAAGAATAATATAAGAAAGGTCATTTAGGTTAGGTCACCCTTAAACAATAGAAGACGTTTCACGTTTTTCTACCCTCAACGTTAAAAGTCTTCTTTTGTTTTGACTAGTAATAATTGATGTGTATAGTGAACCTAGATAAATTCTAGTCAGCCTTTGTACTTTATACAACTATTACTAACTGAGGGTTTACTGGACTAATCTGCGAAATCTTTCTAATACGTATTATATAAAATTGTTGCCAAACTCCTTGGAAACGGCTGGAATGATTTCGATTAAATTTTGAGTGCCAATTGAGCAGGTCTGAGAATCGGCCAATATCTATTTTTCACCCACTTTTTTAAAATAACATTTTTAGTTTTTTGTTTTCTATACGATAACGGTAATATTAGTAATAACTAATCTACATGACAAAATGTTATTTTGTTAATAATAATAAAAATATCTATGGGCGCTTCACACCACGTCAGTCTGGCCCCGTGGTAAGTATCTGAAGGATTTGTGTTACGGGTACAAGATAACAGAAATATATTTAATACTTTTATACTTTACATATTATGTTTAAGATTTTTATTTTAATATTATGATACACATATTTAATACGCATCCATGACCCAGGAACTTTGAATACTTTTTATTCCATCGGCGCGATTCTAACCCGCGACCCCCGGCTTGAGCTACCAACAGCCCACCAACTGAGCCACAGAGGTCGTCATTTGCCGGGCTAGTTAGTATCGGAATGCAAAATATGGTGGCCTAAGGATTACGGAAACAATTCTGCTGGCCATACAAACTTAATTAATTGCTGTTTTCCAACGAAAATATGTTAAGCCTAAACATGCGTCGAGGCTTACACAATACACATTGAGGAAAAGGACGCACAAAAACAACACTATGTTCTGCGTACACTGGGGTAGGTTCCGATATTTAACCCAGTATAAAACGTTACGTATAGAATAGACATCATACTGTAGATTAGTTATGAAATATTATACTAGCCAATGCATTGACGTTTGTGACTATGTTGGGATATCATTTTAATACTTCACACTTGTCTCACTACTGTGACTGGTACACCAATGCAATATTTTATATGGCCTCGTATACAATATTATGACGTCATGAGTACTGGGTTATATTTCGGAACTGACATCTGTTCAAAGTTTCTGAAAAGGACGTCCCACGTCGTCCAATGTTATAATATCACGCATTTATACGAATTACGTTGTTTTAGGACACTTTAATAACAAGGAAAACATCGCCAGAAATAGTTTTCGCGAAATCGTTATAATTTTTCTCATATTATGTCATCAAATGAAATAGAAAGAAGAAATATTATTCTCTTTTTTGAATCGAAGTCGAAACTTCAGTAAAATAAAAATGTTTATTTTGGAGTTTGGTTCCTCCTAAAAGCTTACTCTAGTGGCATTCTGAGTGACAGACGCTTTGCATCTAGTACCCACGCATGATGAGCCAATTCAAGTGATTACAAGCGATGATTGCCCATCATCGACAACGATCGTTCGCTTCACAATATTTTTGGCAATGATTATTATTATCCGTTATGGCTCATGGGGCCCTTTATATGTAGACGAAGGGAAAACTATTTTCTTAATTTCGCAACGTAATTGCATCGTGGTAATGACAACTAACAACTAATTTGTCCTCTATTATTTTTATTCTATAAATAGCGTTCGCGTGCATTTCATATAGGTACAATCGATGGTGTCGCCTTGGCCCAAATTCAACCTGACGTATATGACTGTCTGGTGTGTATTAGGGCTAATATCGTACATATATGTATGTTTAATCGATACTCAAACAAGTGGAATTGCAATTTTGTTAGTCAATATTGCTCGCGATTTCGATAAAAGGAGTATAATTTCTAAATCTAAATTTACAAAATATGTCGAACGCTGAGTCCGAAAAAATTCTAGAAGAACTTTGTCGGAAATATTTTGGTTTGTTTATGATTGTTTTCAATCTTAGTTTTCAGTTACTAATTTTCAGTCATTATTTGTAAGAACTGAAAGATAATGGCCCTTAGGGCCTTATCACACTGGCGCGGGTTGTGCGGTGGTCACGAGATCATATTATTAGGTTTCGATTGAGAGTGTGATAAGACCTTAAGTTTCTCTCTTCCCATGAACATACAAAAGCGTTCAACTAGTTCTATTTTTAACCCCGACGAAAACAGTGGAGATACAAAATTGACGTGTCCAGTCCAGTGTGATAAGGCCTTTATGATTTTTCTAGTTTTATACTAAAGTGTCTGAAGAAATTGAATTAATCTGAAGTTCAAGGCTTCTGTCACTGGTTACAAACGAGCGGCTATAACAAATGACTTATGTGAAGGGCAGATTAAAGCTTTGTTCAAACAATTATGAATTAGATTTTTTTATTGTTCGCTTTGTTTATGGTTGGACAATTAATTGGCTTTATGAATTAAAGGACGTTATGGTAATTATTCAATAAAGGCGTAACTATACTGATCCCTCAGTATAGTTACGCCGTTATTGCATGAGCAAAGTTTCTATGCTATGCTAGAAAAATAGCGTCTCTTTCTCTCTCTTCACACCAATTATTGTCATCTCACAAGAATTTGAACAAACAAAGATCTCATTTCAATCTAATAATACCTCTTATACTTCTCCACGTTGGCCTATGATAGACCAATACAACAATCCATATTTTAAGACCATCAAATCGAAATATTCAATCCTTTCTATCTCTGTTAGCTACCACTTTCAAGAATTTTCGCAGAGGAAATTGTTTTTCGTCTCATCAAAATGAAGCGAGTCTCGAAAATTTGCTTCATAGTAATAAAAAAAAATGTTCTAGGGAACCCTGACTATACAGGCAATCATGGTTTATATTTATGGCCCACCGTAAAAAAGGCTATTATAGAAGTTCATTAGCTGAGCAAAAAATTAAAACAAAATTGTTCAAAAATCTTTTCAACCGCAATTATTCTGTCAGTATCACTTACCATATCAAAAAGAAGATTATGGTGCGCCAGACGCAAGGAAACATTTTCTACGGAGGCAGGCTATGGTACGAGGCGTCGCAGATCATTCCTCCTTTGTGTCTGTAACCATAAACAATAGACATAAATATTTTTTTAATGCATGTAGTATGGATGGTATTGATCAGACAATCATTGCTGATACCCATTTACTGATGCTTGTGTGCTTGTACATGTGTTACTACCTCAGAGGCCAAATGCGGGGTTCAACACGAATTCACCTACTATTTTTATCTTTATAATATGATTGGTAAAAAAATAAAATAAATTTAATAGGTAGGTAGTATTCTAATGAGAATCCGTAGTCACAATAAGAAAAAAGTTTAACCGGTCAAATCACTTAAAAAAGTTTCTTACAACCTTTCATAATTTTCTAGCACTATTAGATGATGATTGTTAAGAATAGGTACTCGATCATGTCAGCTCTCAATAAAAAAAAAAAACTAGATCAAAATCTGCCCACTCGTTTGGGCGCTGCGATGCAACGGACAGACACGTCAAACTTGTTTTTTATTCGGGGGTCAAAAAATATGGGTAGTAGGCACCATAGTTTCGACGTTCAGATTTTGTTTGTAAAAAATAACTACGAATAAAAATGATTTGATTTTGATTTTATGAAATATCTCCATAACTTTAGCTGACGATCAAGCTTCGTCTTACTCCCTACAGGGTGATGAGATTTCACCCCGGGGAAAAGCTACATTTTAATTGAAATCTTTATCGCTTCCAGCTTTTTAACTGATGTCAAAAAAGGAGGTTATCAATTCGTATTATAATATTATATTAGTCTAGTGAGTGTAACAAAACTGTGATAATACTTTAGGGTGTATATGGGTCCTCAATATTAGAGTTCGTTGTGAAAATAATAGCCCTGAAATTATATTTTTTTTACCTTTGTATGGAAAAATAAATGACGCAGGGGCGCTTGCCCATACAAATCACAAAACAATTGCCCTTTTAGCGCTGCTACTTTCACAGTGAACTCTATATTATAAGGAAGACATACGTCGCACCCAGAGGTGTTACACCTTGCATACGAGTATCAGCGTCTGAACAAATGAAGTATTACTTTCAGCCCTGGAAATGACAAAATAATTATTAGGATAGATTTACTGCTAAATGTTACTGTGCTTTTTGCGAGTGAACTTGTGGGCAACATCTATTTATCTATATGAAAATATCAAACAACAATAAGAAATATTGATTCTATCGGTCAGTAGGACGGTTGTTCTGTATCGATTTATCACTTTAATATTAACGAGTTCACTCGTTTTGTACTTTACAATATATTGCGAAGCGATTACACAGCAATGTACATTTTTTATAAAATGTAGCCTGTGATATACCCTATAGTCTATACTACATGTGCAACCGATTTTTATATAATTTGTGCCAAGGTACATAAAAATCGGCCCAGCAGTTCGAGAGATTATTGCGTTCAAACGTCTTACCATACAGTTTGAAAGGGTAAATGTTAGATATTTGTTATCTTTATTTCGCCATAACACGGGAAGGAAAAACGTGAGAAAAACTGAGCCTAAGAAATGATGGGCTTAAGGCTGACAGAGAGAAATTATTGGGAGATATTGATGGCGACGTTTCCACACTTATATTGAAAACAAGCTGTTTATTGAAAACTAGACAGAAAGTAACTCGATCTTTTCTCTTTGTTTATTCTACAACTGCACTAAATTTAACCAAAATTGTCTCTCAGATTTACTTTAATAAAATAAGAATTAAGATGTTCTAGTATAATAATTTCATAATATTAATATAATTAAAATATAATCGTATCTTTTACTGACTGACTGAAGTCATAATTAAATTATGACTTCAGTCAATGTCAGAATCTGAAATATTTGAGACTGGTACCGACTTCAAAGTAATGAAGACTATAATAATAGGTATGTACAGAAATGGTTGGGATTTTGACGAATTCTGAAAAGGCACTAAATGATGAATATAAATTGCACGGTAGCTTTCTGTTCTTAAAACAACGCCGAAACTTCTAAATGTGTATCTATAAGGATTAAGGAGTAAGGAGTTCTCTCAGCACCTTCGGAACCATGGTACACCTTGATGCAAAATATTACTTTTTGATAGCTTATGCTTAGAATACTTCTCATAAAACCAAAATGACCATATAAATTTCGACGAGTTCCCTCGATTACTCATGGTCTATGGATTCCATCATCAGGTCACCACTTTATGAACATAGAACCAAATTCGAGTTAAACCCTTTACAACATAAATAACGCTCAAAAACCTCAAGATTATGAAAAGTACAAAATATAATAGGGCCATAATGTGATGATGCATGGTGTAATGGTACTGATGATGATGATGATGAATATAAATTGCATAGTAGCATATTATGCTTTCTGTTCTTAAAACAACGCCGAAACTTCCAAACGTGTTTATAAGAGATTAGGAGTTCTCTCAGTACCTTCGGAACCATGGTATAACTTGATGCAAAATCTTACTTTTTGGTAGCAAATGCTTAGTATACTTCTAATTAAACCAAAATCACCATAATATGTTTCCATATAAATTTTGAGGAGACCTCGATTACTCATAGATCCCATCATCAGGTCACCACTTTTATGCACCAAACATGGTACCAAATTCGAGTCAAACCCAATAGGACAAAAAGAATTTTGAAAATCGAACCATAAACGGCTGAGTAATCGTTGAAAATACATAAAAAAATACATACAGCCGGTTAATACGGTTGTATTACCTCCTCCTTTTTGGAAGGCGGTCAAAAATAGAATCGTATCTTTTACGCGATGGAGCTAGAATATTTGCTCCCGTTTTCTCATCTTATATTACATAAGATAAATTTTTATCATTAAAATCGGTCCAGTGTTTTAGAAGCCCATTCTAGAAATAAACAATGAAAATCTTAAAAAATATTATATTATATTAAAAATGTGTATAGATAAGCGTACAAGCTTTATGGCGTATTTTCACTGGTCGATAGGGCCCGCATGCGGGGTGCGGGAGATTTCTGAAACGCATGCCACGACCAATGACAATGCGCCATTAGTTGTCAATTAGTTGTCATAGACTCCCCGCATGCTGTACATCGTACGAGTTAACGACTAATGAAAATGCGCCCTTAAGTAAAAAGTTTAAAACCTTAAACATTGTTAAACTAGGTTCTTACTTTAAACACATTTTTAAACTAAAAGCGTTAAGCGCCTGCATTATGGGAAAAGCAAATGTTATTAATTTGTTTTAGCTGAATGGAATAGGCAAGCTGTTTTATTTTTCTTGTGTTCTGCAAAGCTATTGTAGCTTTACGCTTGCTTGTAAGCTGTCTAATATATCGTCTTATATTCTTCTCTTCTCTTTATATCTAAAAATGGATTTTCAAATGTGTTAGGCTGTGTTCACACGTGCGCGTTTTCTGCGCGCGCGGATTCAGCGCGCGTCGCGTGTTTTCCCAAACGTTAAAGCAGTTTGAGGTTCTATGCTAATTACATAAAGCCTATTTTCAAATATTTCCTTTTTGTGGAAATATCGCGTACGCGCAGCGAACGTGCAGCGACCGCGCAGCGTACGCTCAGCCACCGCACAGCCACCGCACAGCCTACGCGCAGCGACAGAGCAGTCTACGATCACCGCCCGCGCGGCTAGTGTGTCTGTCATTACTCATTCCCTTTGAGACCGCGCGACGGATGCGAAATATTATCATTCGAAAATATTTTTCAAATTCCTTTTCATCTTCTCGAAGTTCCTTGTATAATGTGTGATATTCACCACATTCATGTCGTCGGGTTTAAATAGGATGCACCCAATGTTTTCTCACATTCTCTTCATTTTTCCATTTTTTGTACAAGTAATACAAAATTATGAGCTTTTTCGCGGAATACATGGCAAATACGTGTTTGAGTTCTGAATTCCGTTAGTAAACTGCGGGTGAATTTATGGATACCCTAGCAACCGAGTGGATGCTGCGTGGTGGCTGCGCGGTCGCTGCGCGGTGGCTGCGCGGTAGCTGCGTGTACGCGGTGAAAAGACGGTTGCTGCGTGTACGCGGATTGTACGCGTAGTCATATGAACACGCCCTTAGTCGCGCTAAAACTCAAAAACGGCTGAACGGATTGGGCTGATTATAGTCTTAAAATATTCGTGGAAGCCCAGGGAAGGTTTTAAAGATGAAAAATAATGGAAAAATTGCGAGTAGTATGCTAACAACGACAATTCAATCACCCCATACACAATGTTCTTACCTGTTTGTTACGAAGATTCGGTATTTTTGGCATGATAACATAACATGATCTAGATAAAATAAGGGTTTTGAATTGACAACATATATCCGTAATAGCTGAATTATCGCGTATTTGTAAAAATAGAAACACTATGACACTTTCCAAATTCAATTTGACACAAAAACAAATATTTTTTTTACCAAATACCTACATTTTCTAACAAGTCAGCTATAATTGACATTTCGATAGACTATAGAACAAACAATACATCTTCTTCTTTTAAATTACTCCTTCGTGAATCGCCAACATCAGAGTGTGATGAACTGATGACGGAGACTGTAATATTATAATACCACTAAAATAACCCTAAGGGTGGGTTGCACCATAACTATAACTGTAACTTTAACAACAACTTTAACTATAACTACAACGAAAAATGTCAAATCTTTTGTTGAAGTCAATAGATAATGGACGCCATATTTAACGATTAACCATAACCGCTAAAACTTAAATTGAAATATATTCGTGAAAATAATTGTAACCACGGAATAATAATCGTAACTATGGCTCACAGTGTTGAACATAACAAATATTTTTCCTGTTGATTTTTACGGGTAATTCATTTTTTATACTCTCAACCCCTATCTATAGCTTTAACAAAAAAAAAAATAAACGCAACAGACATCTGTCAAATTCTGTGGTCAAAGTAAAGGTTAAAGTTAAGTTAGCCTTAACTTTGACCATAACTATAAATATAACAACGCCTTTGGTGCAACCCACTTAATTCGATTGGTTTAATCCTGTATTTTTTAATTGCTTATACTCGCTATTAGGTACATCAGTGAGGTCATTTGAAAAAATACTAAGTTATTGATTTAATGTGAATACCTCAAGGAAAACAACACATTCAGTTTTGGAGTGAGGTTTGATTACTCCGCCCCCCCCCTTCCTCCCGCTCTAAGAATCGGTTGTTTAAAACAAAACGGCTTCACGTCGTTAGTGTTGCCTTTTTTTCTCATGTGTTAGGAAAATACTAAGTTATTGATTTGATGTGAATATCTCAAGGAAAACATTAACACATTGAGTTTTGGAGTGAGATTTGATTACTATGCGGGGGGCTTCACCAACCAAGCCCCCCAACTTGCGGGGCTCCGCCGCCCCTTTTCCCCGCTCCAAGAATCGGTTGCTTAAAACAAAATGGCTTCGCGTCGTTAGTATTGCGTTTGTATTTCATGAAAACAAGACATTCCGTTTCCGAGTGAGGGAGATCTGATCGCGTAAATGATACAAATGTGGACGAAGCCTGAGACGTCTTGCAAATTTGTCAAATCCATACATATTTATAGAAATGCACCTTTAGAGGTAGGTATAACAAAAACACGACTTAACGAATTTCGATGAAAATCAATAATAAGTACACGAGTTTCATAAAATTCATTTTAAGCAACCTTAGCACGCGATCTAGAAGTTCTAGAATATTTAGGACCCTTGACAGACATAAAGATATTCGCTAGTCTGGTAATAAAAAGCACGAATCAACGAAATAAAAGTCCTTTGTTTCATCATCATTATACAGGAAGGTGTAACAAAATTATAAAACTTTAGGGTGTGTATGTGTCCCTTATATAGAGTTTTCTGTCAAAGTAGGTGGCAGGTCTGAAAGAATTAATATTTTAAAAATATTGTATGGACAAATTCGTGACGTTGGAGCATTTCTCATGGAAACATACAAGTCAATACCATTCAACGCTGCTACTTTTACAGTAAACTCTTTAATATAAAGTTTAACTCACCGATATTTGCCGCAAGCGACCGCGGTCTAAAACCGACAAAAATTCAAATAAAATGCCGCTTCATGACCTAGGTCCTAGTTATAGTTTTTTTTCTTCCGACATTAATCCAGCGACCCATGAATTCACACCCAAGATTTAGAAGAAACATCTTCATATTATAACTTTCTTTTGATACATTCTAGTAATTTAAATATACTTAATTCTGACCCGGACCCACTTGCCGCGTTGGACCGCGCTAATAATTACTTTGCTAGTATAGGAGTTAAGCTTGCAGAGAAAACACTAACAAAGTTAAATAAGTCAGAGACAGAGCTTGTTAACCTAGCTCCTTCCTTTGATAGCATACAAACCTCTGAAATAGATTCCTTTTTATTTCACTCTACTGATGAATCTGAAATCAGCAATATAATTATTGATGCATTAAAATGTGATTCTGCTGCGGGCTGGGATAAAATTACTAACCGTGTACCAAAAGAAGCTAAACACTGTCTCCTTGCTCCAATCACTCACTTATGTAATTTAAGTATGTCAACAGGAACCGTTCCTAAGCAACTTAAAATAGCAAATATCTGCCCCATCTATAAGTCAGGCGATGTAACTGAGATTTCAAATTATAGGCCCATCTCACTTCTTACATCTATGTCAAAGATTTTAGAAAAGCTAGTTAATAAAAGGCTTTTAAAATACTTGGAAAAGAGGCAACTGCTATCTCCTAACCAGTATGGTTTTCGTAATGGAAAGTCAACTAAGGATGCAGTCACTAACTTAGTCACGTATGTTGTTGATAAATTAGATGAGGGTCAAAAATGTGTAGGCATCTTCCTTGATCTCGCTAAAGCATTTGACACTGTCTCAAGGCCAACTCCTCTTGAAAAAATGGAGTTGGCTGGTATTCGGGGAACGGCCTTACAGTGGTTTACCTCGTATCTCACTGATCGCGAACAACGAATATGTCTCGCCGATTATCAAAGCAATTTTACTGCAGTGACATATGGGGTCCCACAAGGCAGTGTCCTAGGCCCCACTCTGTTTCTCCTGTACGTTAATGGACTATGCTCTCTTAACTTAGATAATGCTAGAATGTTTGCCTATGCTGACGATACAGCTATAATTTTTAGTGGTTACACATGGCAAAAAACATATAAAGCAGCAGAATCGGGGATGTCAATTGTATCCAACTGGCTACAGCACAATCTCCTTACCCAAAATGTTGATAAAACTAAAATAATCAACTTCTCCATAAACACTAAATAAACAGCCCCGGTACAGTGTACATTACAATTCCATCAATGTGACCGCAAACTCACAGCGTGTGGCTGTCCCATTTTTGAACAAGTCGATTGTATTAAATATTTGGGTGTCTACATCGACAAACACATATCGTGGCAACCACAAATAAATTATGTGTGTGGTAGAATCAAGAAAACTTTTATACATCTTCAAAACGCTAAGATCTGTCGCTGACAATAATACTATTCGGATGGTATACTATGCGCTTTGTCAGTCTGTACTGAACTATTGTATAGTGTCATGGGGTAATGCTGGTAAAACATATCTTTTATCTCTAGAACGTGCTCAGAGAGCCGTGTTAAAAGTTGCATATGGACTGGGAATTCGTTATTCTACTGCTCAACTATATCGTGATACAAAATTGCTATCTGTACGCCAACTATATATTCTTTCGGTTATCTTAAGGTTCCACAAAACGTCAATTGATCAGATAGAAGAAAATGAGCGAACACGAAGAACACTCAAATGGAACATAAAGCGCTGTAAACTAAAGTTTGGTAATAAATCCTTTGCATATATGGGACCATCACTTTACTGTAAAATAAACAAATCCTTAAATATAGTCTATAAGACAAAGTACTCTTGTAAAAAAGTTGTTCATGACTGGTTATTGAGTAAAGACTATTATGACACTGAAAACATTATTAACTCGTACACAATTGCTCCTTAGCAGTACCTTGCTACTGAACCCAAGACACCGACGTCGTAGGGCTAAGGTGCAAAAGTGCGAATCACACAAACACACACACACACACACATCACACAAACAAGCATCCTTGCAGTCACTGCACTGAACCCAAGACGCTATGGTCGTCGTAGGGCTAGGATGCCCGGCCACGCCACAAATTCCTACACAGTATGCGCAGGATCACACACACACACACACACACACACACACACACAAGCATCCTAGCAGTCACTGACACTGAACCCAAGATGTATTGCCGTCGTAGGGCTAGAATGCTCTGACATGATCACAAACAGGAACACAAACAGGAGCACTACTCACTATCATCATACACTTACACAATATAATAAATAATTAATATATAATATTTAATATAATATATTAGTTATTTAATATTTTAATAATAAAATATAGTTAGTATAAATTGCAATATAGGTCAGGTCTCTGTGGAAGTAACTCACCTCATCACTAACTTACACGTACTGTAGCTGGCTTCGGTGGCTCTGGTAATGGTCTTGTAATGCTATTATGTGTATATTGTATAGGTACAATTTTTAGTCACCTACTTAAAAAAAAAAAAAAATAGTCTGTTTACTTACAAACACTATGTCATTAGCTGGATAAGATTAATTGTAATGTAGTGCATGATGGAAGAGACTGCTCCCCACGACACAGGGAATCCTAGTGTGGGGAGCAGTGTTTTGTTTATTTAAGATAACTTGTATTACTTGAGGGAAATAAAGATTTGTTTATTTGTTTATTTATTATTCTACTTACTATATAGTACAAAACAAAATCACTTCCCACTGTTTGTTCCTATAGTATGCCAAAACTAAGCTACGCAAAAAAAAAAAAAAAAAAAAAAAAAAAAAAAAAAAAAAAAAAAAAAAAAAAAAAAAAAAAAAAAAAAAAAAAAAAATAAACGATCGTTTTAATTAATTAATCGAAACCCGTATAATCGATAAAATTTTTAACCCATTTTTTATGAAAATCGATTTTTAAAGAATCGATTTTTTTTAATTAATCGAAACCCTTACAATCGATTAAAAAATATCGACAATCGAAAAAAAACAATCGATTGTTCGATTAATCGATTTCGATGTTACAACACTACTCTCCAACCGTCCTACGTTTTTTCCTTGGTTTTTCGATCAGCATGAGAATCTGACGCGAGTTTCACAGTTTTTACCCATCCCACAAAAGTGCTCAACGCCGCTAAAGAAGTTTTCACTTCAAAAATTATTTAACCATGAGTTTTACATAATACGGGAAACACAATCAATCTATACATTACTCAGTAAATAGCGTTGGGAGCTGTACTAGTATAAACTGTGACACAGCTCCTAGCGACTTCCAATGTATATATCTATTAATATATATCTATTAATTGAACAATGTTCAATTAATAGATATATAATTCTTTTTATGGTGGTAAAATGTACATTTCCCGTGCGATAGACGAATTTTGGCACAGGCAAAAATTCTTTTCCTTCTATAACATACGATATATATTTTTTTTTGCCAGTAGCCTTAAAATCAACATTGATACTTCTTATTAAACTTTCGGTGGAAATTTTCAAAACTTTGAAAAATTTACAAAGATAACGTTACTTTTATATTAAGTCTATTCATAATGTTACGCACGAGTTACCTTCCTTGTCATAAATTAATAAAGTTTTGTTGCCTGCATTTTCCTATTCAAACTTGGAAACAACATTTTCCCAATGCTGAAATCGAACACACGATCTCAGATTATAAAGCCACGAAAACAATTATAAAATTCTTTATGACATATTATGAGGGATTATTTCAATAGAATCTACTGATATATTATATTAGTAAAAATGTTAAGATACTCCTTGTGTAATTTTGTAAGATATTTTTAACTGAATTCTACGTTACTTTAGATATTTTTGATTGTCATTTGTCACTCCAGCCAAAGCCTTTTCACCTTCACAAAATTTAAGTTAAAATGTCACTCTTAGGATAAGTGTCACTGGCATTTGTCCAATTTTCACTCGATTTTAATTGAAACAAACGTTCTGCCAATTACGAATTATTGAAGCGCTAACTACTTAACTCAACGCTATTTACAATGAAGTGTCCGTTAAATAGCACCGGTTTAAAATTGCCAAGGATATAATAAGACAAATTAAATTGAGAGCTTCTTCTTTCATGTACCACTGTACCACTAACCCCCTTACCAATTTTAATACGACTAGAAGGTGGACACTATACAATGAATTATAGTAATACTAAATATACAGATATTATTGTAATTAAACAATATTTTGGGAAAATTGATTTGAATAAGATGGATTTTTTTGACGTATTAAAAAAACAACAAGTTACTATAGATTTTGCTGAAATTTGGTATGGAGATAGTTTAAGTCCCGGGAAAGGAAATAGGATACTTTTTATCCCGGAAAAATTTACGGTTTCCACGCGATAAACAAATTTTGGTGCAACGGGTTGCGGGCGTCATCTAGTATTTGATAAAAAAAGGTTAGATTGATATCTAACCTTTTTTGAAGTGATTACTTCTTTAGCGGTGTTGAGCACTTTTGTGGGATGGGTGAAAACTGTGAAACTCGCGTCAGATTTTCGTGTTGATCGAAAAACCATAGAAAAAGCGTAAGACGGTTGGAGAGTAGTGTTTTGTGTCGAATTCGAACTCGAACTCGAACGAAATGTACAGTCCGGGAAATGAGTTGCTTAGCAGAAATGTACAGTCGGGGAAAATTGTGTTAAGCAGAAATGTACAGTCGGGGAAATGAGTTGTTTAACAGAAATGTACAGTCGGGGAAATGAGTTCTTTAGCAGAAATGTACAGTCGGGGAAATGAGTTGTTTAGCAGAAATGTACAGTCGGGGAAATGAGTTGTTTATCAGAAATGTACAGTCGGGGAAAATTGTGCTAAGCAGAAATGTACAGTCGGGGAAATGAGTTGTTTAGCAGAAATGTACAGTCGGAGAAAATTGTGCTAAGCAGAAATGTACAGTCGAGGAAATGAGTTGTTTAGCAGAAATGTACAGTCGGGGAAAATTGTGCTAAGCAGAAATGTACAGTCGGGGAAATGAGTTGTTTAGCAAAAATGTACAGTCGGGGAAATGAGTTCTTTAGCAGACGCGCTGATTAAGGCCGTGTTTCCACCTCCAAGACAACTGTCGCGAGAAGTGTCTGACAGTCTGTCTGACAGCAGGTTTAATTAATTAAAACGATCGTTTATTTTTTTTTAAATTGATTTTCATAAAAAATGGGTTAAAAAAATAATGCACAACGTTAATAGTCAAGTTTTCACTTCTACCGGCACTCCCGGAGTGTTTTTCATGAGAAAATATTTTTATCATCCCCGGCGGATTGGGGTCATCGGCCGGGGTATGTGAGACTCCCCAGAAGGGTCTACTTACTAAAACCCCATGGTGCTCCACTCGTCGCTTAAGGCAGAGTCACGGATACGGTAGAAACTACCGCAACTCCAAGAGTCATACCTAACCCAGGTTGGTTTCTACCTGCTTATATTATGTAGAGTAAGAGCCAGTGACAGCCAGACTTTCGTCATTTTATAAAAGCTGATAGATGGCGTTTACGATAATCGCTTGCCACTTGTCTAGTAGGGCAGGTACAAGCCAAGTATAGCTGTCAGTTACGGGAAGTGTGATCGCGGTAAAGTGGTTAAGTGGTTTCTCACATTTTCCCATCAACGTCTTCATTAAATTCTTCATGTTCTTGCATGCGAGCGTATCGTACGTGGTGATTGTTGAGATATTTCTTAAGGGCGTTCCCTCCGGAAATTCCGTATTTGACCGTATTTAAAGCCTTATAAACTCATAATCTGAAAGCTACAAAGTTTTAATAAAAATACAGCAATAATCTTCAGTATATCAACATTCCTTTCCCCGTTTTAAATTTTCTATTTTTGTTTATTATACTCATGATATCAGCTTCCAAAGTAATGCCAATTTATTAAAATTCAAGCATACATTCAGCATCTCCTTAGCATTTACAAATTACTTTTATTTGAAACTCACGCCAATAGATCGACAATATCATAAACTACATATTCCCCGTTTTAAATTTTTTTTTGGACAATTTTGAACTAAGATAAGTAAAAATAATAGGGTTTTGGCGCGATCTCGGCAACGCGGCAAATGTATGGTCAAGGTCGTTTGCTCGGGGGACGGCCTTAATGTTCATACTTAACGCATAGGAAGTGTATAAAAGGTGCTGTTAGTTCTAACCAGTAGCGTAACAAAGGGTGGCAGGATTGGCAAAGGTTGTCGGCTCCCACCTAAGATGCCGCAAGCTCAGTTTTTTTTAATTGTACCTCCATGAGCTGGCGCGCACTACGACTTTTTATCACGCGATTATTTTACCGACCGATCAAAATTCAAATAAAATGTCACTTTATGAAATAGGCTATAGGTTTCATTTTCTACCGACATTTGTCTAGCGACCCATGCCGCCGCTGCTTGTCAATGGCGTAGAGCAAAATGAAATCTATAGCTTATGTCATAAAATGGCGTTTTATTTGAATTTTTACAGGTCGGTAAAATAATCGCGCGACATAAAGTCGTAGTGCGCGCCAGCTCTACGATTTTTACTGATATTAAGGTCCCATCAAAAGAATTTGCCTCGGGACCCAAATGGTATAGTTACGCTACTGGTTATTTGTGCTCTCGTTGATTTAATATTTTCTCTATTCGAAATTAAAAACTATGTACTATCAGAGAAGTTGATTCATAGGCAGATGCGGTACCTACGTAATATGGTGGCATTATGTCAAACCCAACCGGCAGATCACAGCTAACACTGAATTGACATAACCGGTCCAAATGACGTTGGTCCGTCAACTGACTACAGATCAATTTTTTCGATGGTACAATAAACAAAAAACATTACTGTATCGCAATATAATTTAGAAACCACGGAGATTTTTTAATTACAATAAGTAACAAACTTACGAACTGCCTATACGAATTACTATTAGGTTGTGGTTAATTTTGAGGGATATTGATAGAAGTCTAGAACTATAAACTGTAATAAATTTAGTAGTATAGACTTATTCTGCAACAAACAAAACAACTGACAAAAATACAGTAAAGAGTTATTTTACTTTAGAATAAGAATGGAAATGATCCTTATGTAGGCGATATTCATAAATAGGCTGTTAGTACAGGTTCCCTAGAACATTTTTTTATTACTAACAAGCTAATTTTTCGTGTGTAGCTTCATTTTGATAAGATAAACAACAATTTCCTCTGCGAAAATTCTCGAAAGTGGTAGCTAACAGAGATAGAAAGGATTTAATATTTCGATTTGATGGTCCTAAAATATGGATTTTCCCGTAGTCAACGAGGACTTGTTGATTACAGAACCCTAAAACCCTAAAACTGCTTGATAGTAATAAAAAAAAATTCTAAGGAACCTGTACCATGTCATGTCCTCATTTATATGAAACTGGAGCCCTAAATTTCTATTTTATTTTATCAGAATAAAATTACAAAAGTAATCAGTTAATTATGTTATTAAATACGGCAATAAACACGCACTTAACTCCCAATGGTTTTACTTGACGAACTCATAATTTTTGTGGGTTTATGGGTTAATAAACCCATACAAAAATAATCAACGGAGAAGTATTATAATAGAAAAAAATATAACAAATTATTTTATTTGTAGATCAAACCGTACGACAGCTTACACTGCATTTAGGTATGGCTTGTACTATCAGAGAAGTTGATTCTTAGGCAGATGACGGACCTAATGTAATTTGGTCGCGTTACATCAAACCCAGCCGACCGATCACAATTCACAGCTTGAATAGACATAAACCGACCAAACGACGTAAGTCTGTCAACTGCCTAGTGCCTAGGAATCAATTTCCACTGGTATACATAGAAAAAAAAACTACTTAGATCAAAATCGGTCTACCCGTTTGGT
Source organism: Polyommatus iphigenia (assembly GCA_963422495.1). NCBI lineage: Eukaryota > Metazoa > Arthropoda > Insecta > Lepidoptera > Lycaenidae > Polyommatus > Polyommatus iphigenia. Next base: position 2,016,526 of record OY730189.1, read on the forward strand.
TGTTACGATGCGGACGTAATGGACATACACACACTCACAGACAGACACGTCAAACTCAATTTTAATATAACATCCAACTGTTTTCGACGGGGGAAATGGACTAAATGGTTGAAATAGATATTGACTAGTAATGTTTGTAAATAAAATGCGTAATAAGATGTTACTAGAAACACGTTATTATTATGTAATTATTTGCTGTCCTATGATAATATTATGTTTGTTTAAGTACGCATTTGTCTATATTCGACGATTATCACAATTTAAACAAGTTAGTTGGACCGGACAGTAATTCTTAGTCCCTTGTACTTAATACAGGATTTCTGGTCTTTGTTATACAAAGAAGAGAAGTACAAAGTTTTATAGGTAGAGAATAGAGATCTAGGTAAATCTCTACTAGAGCTACTGCTTAGATCTCTACCGCAATAAAGTTTCTGATCTACTATCGATCTATCGCCAGCCATATTCACACAAAAAAGTTTGTATGTCTACACCTATGTTACCGCTTCAAGCTTTTGAGCTTGCTCGCTCAACTAATTATCTATACTAATATTATAAAGCGGAAGAGTTTGTTAGTTTGTTTGTTTGAACGCGCTAATCTCAGGAACTACTGGTCTGATTTAAAAATTCTTTCAGTATTAGATAGCCCATTTATCGAGGAAGGCTATAGGCTATATTTTATCACGCTAAGACTAATAGGAGCGAATAAATAGAGGAAAATGTGGAAAAAACGGGAAAATTGTATGAAATGCTTATTTAGTAATAGTTTGAACGCGCTAATCTCAGAAACTACTGGTCCGATTTGAAAAATTCTTTCAGTATTAGATAGCTCATTTATCGAGAAAGGTTAAAGGTTATATATTATCACGCTAAGACTTATAAGAGCGAAGAAATAGAGGAAAATGTGGAAAAACGGGGGAAATTATGTGAAAGGGCTTATTTGAACGCGCTAATCTCAGGAACTACTGGTCCGATTTGAAAAAATCTTTCAGTGTTAGATAGCCCATTTATTAGGAAAGGCTATAAGCTATATTTTATCATGCTAACACTAATAAGAGCGAAGAAATAGAGGAAAGTGTGGAAAAAACGGGGGGAAATTATTTGTAAGGGCTTATTTGAATGCGCTAATCTCAGGAACTACTAATCCGATTTGAAAAAATCTTTCAGCGTTAGATAGCCCATTTATCGAGAAAGGCTATAAGTTATATATTGTCACGACAAAACTAATAGGAGCGAAGAAATAGAGGAAAGTGTGGAAAAAACGGGGGAAATTATTTGAAAGGGCTTATTTGAACGCGCTTATCTCAGGAACTACTGGTCCGATTTGAAAAATTCTTTAAGTGTTAGATAGCCCATTTATCTAGAAAGGTCATAGGCTATATTTTATTACGCTAAGACTTATAGGAGCAAAGAAATAGAGGAAAATGTGGAAAAAACGAAGGAAATTATCTAAAATTGCTTATTATCTAAAGAAACTACTGGAGCAATTCTTATGTTATTTGGCACACATGAAGAATAGACCACGTGAAAGGACATACATATTATGTTTCTTTTTTTGCGGAAAAATGTACGGTTTCTATGACATTCCTAAATTACGCGTTCGAAGCCGCGCGGAACATCTATCATACCATAAAAGTATATTGTCCCACACTATATACTTTTAATAAGTTTTATGATTTGCACGTTAACTTTCAATCTATGTACGGGAACAACTACATACAAACTATAGTCCACGCGGACGCAGTCGCGGGCAACAGCTAGTGATGAAATATACCTTGATTCACGAAAAAAATAATTGTGTCCAAACATAATATATCTAATATTAGTTAAAGTTGGTTTAGTAAACACGATGCCGAAGTTCCGCGGCGGAAATTCGGCATGAGCGAGGAACGTCAGCAATGTCAAACGCATACAATATAACGCGACGGAATTTCGGCATGGTGTGTCATCGGTAATTTAAAATACATTGCAGGCGGAATCATGCCGAACTTCCGCCGCGGAACTTCGGCATGGTGTGATTAGACACAAACAAGCTTCTGAGATAACGGAGGAGGCAACATCTAGGTAATAGTAATTTTGACATTCGCATGGTTTAATATTATAAAGCTGAAGAGTTTGTTTGTTTGAACGCACTAATCTCAGGAGCTATCGGTCCGATTTGCAAAATTTTTTCGCTGTTAGATAGCTCATTTATCAAGGAAGGCTAGGCTATAAGGGCTATAAATATTATCATACTAAGACTAATAGGACCGAGGAAACAGAGAAAATGTGGAAAAAAACAGGAAAAATTATTTAAAAGTTCTTATCTCACGCACTACTCGAGCAATTTTTATGTTATTAGGCACAAATATTATAGAGAGGACCTCCACGTGAAAGGACAACTATTTTTTGTGGAAAAATGTGCGGTCTCCGTGAAATTCCTCATTTAACGTCTAGTGCATTATATACAGTCCGAGGTCCATACAGAGCCGCGTGTAAACAGTAGCGAGCTATTACCCTATTTATTAATTAGACCAACTACAGTGAACGTTACTCGGCCATTACTGTGTTTATGTACTACATGTTGTCCACAACTTCTATGAGTGTTTATGGCTCTGGAACCGTACTTTTTTAAAAACTATCCTATGTTCTTTCCCGGGACTCGAAGTATCTCTATACTAAATATCATCGCAATCGGCTCAGCGAAAACAAAGAAATACATAATTGTCACATTTAATTAATATTGTTTGGATTGAAAAAAGATTATTACGAGCTAGATGACGCCCGCAACTCCGTTCCGCCAAAACTCGTTTATCGCGTGGGAACCGTAAATTTATAAGAGATAAAAAGTATCCTATGTCCTTTCCCGGGACTCAAAGTATATCTATACTAAATTTCAGCAAAATCGGTTCAGCGGTTTTAGCGGGAAGAGGTAACAGATAGACAGACAGACTTTTTGAATTATTAATATTAGTATGGATTATGACGAATGTTTTAAATATTCACGCCGAATACGCTGAGTCAATTTCTATGATTGTGCAAGGTTCAGAGAAAGGACCCATGATAGTATTATTTCCGGAAACTCGGTTCTCGCGCGAAGAACAAATTTTAGCGTGGCGAAGAAGCGGGAACATCAAGTCTTATTAAAGGAATTTCACAATTGAGTTATAACTTTTTTAATAAGCTTGAAAGTTAATTAACGAAAAAGTAATACATTCTCATTAAAATTAAAAAAAAAAAACAAAACAAACTTGTACTAAGACTGTTATGAGAAATATTTTTGTAAAGAGTTTTCGTTTGTAACAAGCGTTAAGTTTGTTTAAATGTCATTATAAAACCCTGTTGTTTTTAACGTTGTTTTTTATTGCAATATTATAATTACATTATATTATTATTATTATGAGCCAAAGAAAAACATGCAAAACATAAATCGATCCAAATAAATCAAAATAACAAGGCACGGATTTCATAGAATAATTTTATGTGCCTCGATTCGCCTTTTGGATTTTAAGTACTAGTGTAGTGACTAATAATTGTCTAATTTAGAAAAATGTTAATCAGGATAAAGTAGGAGCTGAATCCGTGGCTCAGTGAGTGGAAACGCGTAACTTCATAAGGGCAGGTTCGAATCCGATTACGAACAATGATGTTTATATTATTTAGGCTGTCTTTACGAGCTTGATATCGTATTGACTAATAATTAATAAATTATCAATAAATAATAAAGTACATTAGGTACTTTATTATTTGTCGATAATATGAGATGTATTGAGTGTGCTGTTAGATAAAATAATATTCCATTAACTACAAGAATAAAATAAAGATGCAAAGTAAAAAAGTGAAAAAAGTTTTACCAACCATCGTTTTATATGAAAATCCTTTAACACTGCACTGCACTCTCACTATAATTTTGATATATTTTATATATAATTTTCATCGAATATAATAATATATATTCATTAGAAATATAGCATGCAGGACGCGGCTCGCGGTAGTTTTAACTGAAAAGTCGTTTGTAGCATACGGCTCGCGTGAGCACCAAACGGCTTGGCAGTGGTGCAAAACTTTTTATACCACCACCAAAATCGATTGAAGCTACTAATTTTAGGAGCATTATTGGAAAAGTCAAGTTAATAAGCTTTAATACTGCAATTAATTATAGATATTATTGATGTTACAAAGAAGTTTGTAACGCTGTTTTCTAATAGATTGATAAGCAAAATAAAACTTTTTTTTAGCAAAGAAATACACTGTCGTTATATTTTTAATGTTATAACTTACAACAATACTATTTCCGAATTATATTCTCTTGATATCAGATATACAAAGTTGAAAGTGAATTGTAAGTTATAAAATTTACGCAGATGCGGCTCCCAGACTACATAATGGGAAATACAGACCACTAAGAAATAAATAAACATGACAAAGTTGGGTAATAAAAATTTAATCCACTTGATGATAAAGATGGGACTTGCGAGTCTCTGGAGACTAATCAGCAAAGTGCATTTGGCTGTAAATCATCGTCTGCACATTTTAATACTTTAACATGTTGCTGGCAAACATTATAACATTTCTTGTGGAAATTTTACGAAAGTTGGTGTAAATTATAAAAAAAAAAAAACATTGCTTAGAATATATATGAATCACAAGTGACTGGTTAATGTTTTGAAATTAATTCTTGTGGACCTCAATCACCATCTTGTGAAACGTGATGAATAAATTAGCTTTATTCTTAATATTTTTATGTAAATCTAAAAGCTTAAGAACCCCTGAGGACACAGCTACTCTGACATTTGACTCTGGTATTCGCGGTCGCGCAGTCGTGTTGATATTCACCAAAATCATCGGATGTAGATTGTAGGTCCAGCAAAGAAGTATAATTCGCTTCAGGCTAAGAAGCATCATCATTTACTAAATTAAATGTATACAGGGTGTAACAAAAATAAGTGATAATACTTTAGGGTGTGTACGTGTTCCTTGTAGAGAGTTCACTGTGAAAATAGCAGCTCTGAAAGACGAAAATTTTTTTTCACTTTTGTATGGGCAAGAGCCCGAGCGTTACGAGTTTCCCCATACAAAAGTGAAAAAAAAAATTGGTCTTTCAGCACTGCTACTTTCACAGTGAACTCTCTACAAGGAACACGTACACCCTAAAGTATTATCACTCATTTTTGTTACACCCTGTTTATTTATAGCTGATGTTACCCAAAAGTTCGTTACGCCAAAAATTGTTTGTCGGGAGGAAAGGGAAACAAAGAATGGTTATATTTTTAAATCAAATTCTATATTTTTAAATTCATGATCTGTTCACTATCCTTCATAATCACAATTCACGCTTTTGCAAATGGTCTGAAATGTTAAGAGCACCTGTGAGAACTTTTAGTATTGAAGTATGTACAAAAAGATTGTAAAAATTGTATTAAAGAATTAAAATTTATTATAAAGTATTGTATAAAGTATTGTATTAAATATTATAAAGTATCTGTGCAATTCGTGAAAACATTTGCTTCATCATTATAACTCGCACCACGTCAGGCCCAAATCCTTAATATCCGTTGTTATTAAATTTAAAATATCTCACCACAGTACATCGTCATGGCGCTTATGCAGATGGCCTGAAATATTTAGCATTCCTGTCGGGCTCAGTTCCATAATAAGAGAAAATGTTCTTTAGTATCTTACCATACTTCATCGCTTATGCAAATAGCCTGAACTATTTAGCGTCCCTGTCGGGCCCAGTTCCATAAGAGAAAATGTTCCAAAGTATCTCACCATACTTCATCGCTTATGCAAATGGCCTGAAATGTTGAGCAGCCCTGTCGTGCTCCTCTGACATTCGATTGCGGCAGTCGCGGCGCTGTCGTGACCACGCCGACATTGACCGACGACCTTGCTGACGTGTGCCGTATATATCGATACTTCGTCGTACCCATCGAAACCCTTACCTTGATCACACCGTTTACTTTACCTTACATTTTTTTTGTGGAATCACTAATAAATAATAATTATAGCGTTTGAAAAAGAATTCAAATTTACATAAGCTTACTCATTTCTAAAATAAATGTACACCTCTACAAACACGACGAGTAAATTAACTGAATCCATACCAATATTATAAATGCGAATGTGTGTCTGTCTGTTACCTCTTCACGCTCAAACCGCTGAACAAATTTTGCTGGGTATGGAGATACTTTGAGTCCCGGGAAAGGACATAAGATAATTTTTATCCCTGAAATGTACGGTTCCTGCGTGATAAACGAATTTTGGCGCAACGGAGTTGCTGGCGTCATATTATGTATACAGGATGTAACAAAACTAAGACGTGATAATACTTTAGGGTGTGTACAGTTACGTTCAAAAGTCCAGTAGCAATCGTACGCAGCTATAGCGTCAACACTTAACGTTACTTGTGACCTTTTTCTATAAAGACAATTCACACACACATATACACTTTGTTTGGCTGTATATTCATATCGTCAATTTCGTCTCAACATGTGAGCACTGCCGTGGCCTAGTGGTTAAGCAAGTGCTTGTGATTATTCTAAGATCATCTGCATCAGCTAAGTTGCAGGATCGAATCCGACCCGTATTGAGTCTGCGTCGTTTTTACGTAAAACAATTTTTGAGAAATATTAATTATAAAATTATTATGATTATGAATGTTGATTTGTACAACTATGTAGAATAAAAAATTACGTTTCTAACTAAAAGCACAGTAACGTTTATTTAGAAACGTAACATTCTAGTCACAGCAAAGAATGTGAGGGTAGATTTAAAATAAAATGGAACGATTGCTTGAAGATAACAAAATATTAAAATGTTGTTGGTTGGTGAACTTAGCTACGAGTATTTGTGTTCTTACTGTTGCGATACAATTTATCCAATATGCAAGCAAATATTACTATTGAAGCAAGAGCTAAAATTGTGGCCCTATATTCAAATGGCCTGAATATTTCTCAAATTTCTAACGAAACTGGCTTCTCAGTAAGTAGTAATTAATTATATTATTATTGTGATGTGTATTTTTTCATTGTTTAAAATCGTCTTTTACAATTTATTCTTTTTTTTTAGAGAAATACTGTAAGTCGATGGGTGAAAAGATTCGAGGAAGAAGGTGGCTTGCAGAGTCGTAAACGAAGTGGAAGGCCACTTCTTATTAACCAGACTCAGCGGCGTTATATGGCAGCGGAGTATGAAACATGTGGTTTCATACCGACAAGTCGTTTTACCGATGAATTTAACACGTCATTGGTCACCGTTCGTCGTGCACTTCATGACGAGGGATTACACCACCGGAAGCCGGCGAAAAAACCGTTTTTGACTCAAAGGCATAAAGACGAACGGCTACGCTTTGCACGAGAGTATTTAGATTTTGATTGGGAAACAACAATTTTTTCCGATGAGAAGACTTTTAAATCCTCTCAAAAAGGAAGACTACATTTATGGCGTAAAGATAACACCCGTTGGTGTGAAAATAGCGTGGTGTCAAACACTGAATCTGGCAGAATAAGTGTGAATATGTGGGGATGGATTAGTGCTCAAGGGCCGGGTGAACTTGAATTTATACCTACGCGAGCCAACAATGCAAATTATGTAGAAGTGTTAGAGGACATTATGTAACCTACTGTGCGAAATGTGTATGGCGATAGCAAAATAAGTTTTGTGCATGATAATTGTCCAATTCACCGAGCCTCCATAGTTCGCAATTGGTTCAGTGAACATTCTAATATTAAAGTTATTTCGTGGCCAGCACGATCCCCAGACTTAAACCCGATTGAAAATATATGGGGTTTAATGGTGCAAAGATGGCGAGCACGCGATGATAGACGTCCGGAGCTGCTCAAATCTCATTGCATGAAGTTGTGGGAGGATTTACGTGGAACAGATATCTGTAAGAATATTGTGGCTTCCATGCGCAGACGTCTTCTTAGTTGTATCGAAAATAATGGAGGTTACACAAAATATTAAGAATCATTATTAATATTAAATTAAAAATGTATTTCTATGTCGCAATAATAAGTGTAAAGTAATTGTTATAATATTTATATTTCGTAAGTTTCAATTGGGCATTCTACAAAGGTACGTGCTGGCCAGTAATTGGTAGGTTTAAGATTTTAAGGTTGAGGTTAAGTTTTAATCCTCTTTTCCTCGGAAAACTAATAATTAAACTATAACCTCAACAATATGAAATATTGATAACACAATAGATATAGGTATTATTTTATTGATAGATCTGTGAATCAAAGATTTTACCGTCATCTGTCAATCAATTCAATTGTTCAATAATAATTGTTATGTCATTGAAATAAAAATATATTTTTTTGAAAGTGTTGTTTTATTATAATATATAATTATCTAACTAAACTACTTTTATATTTATAATATATTATCACTATGTTATAATTTAATATTATTCTTATTAAATAAAACTTTCAAAATAGTCATTTCATTAAGTTTTCAAAAATGCTGAGATAATAAAAACAATATGAAAACTTTAAAATAATATGATAAACTGAGATTTGAACCGTGACCATCATTCGTCCTAGCTATGATGCGAGGCCAACTATTTACTGATGGAGCTACGAACTATCTTACTTGTCTAATGAAATTTTTGCATTTATTGACACAGTGCAGTGCAATAAATGAAGAAGAATGAATGAAGAAGACAAACATATATGTTATCTTTGTCTTTCATCCACTATTTCTTGTATTGATACTGTACGACATTTAAGTGTGTACACGGTAACATGGCGCACACATAAATATGCACTGTACCGGCAAACGAATATGGTCGTTACGATGCTACTGGACTTTTGAACGTTGACTGTACGTGTTGTACTCTCTACAAGGGAGTTCACTGTGAAAGTAGCAGCGCTGAAAGACCTTTTTTTTTCACTTTTGTATGGGAAAATTCCTGACGCCGCGCCGCGCTGGTGCGCTTGCCCATACAAAAGTAAAAAAAAGTTGATCTTTCAGCGCTGCTACTTTCATAGTGAACTCTCTACAAGGGACACATACACACCCTAAAGTAATATCACTTAGTTTTGTTACGGTACACCTTTTTGTTAATAATATTCTGATTTGTGTCCTGACTCGTGGCATGATAATAATATATTTTATTTATTTGGAAAACATTCAGTGATTTTATTTAACAACCTGATACTAAATCTAATGTAAACTCTATTTACACGTTTATAAAATTAGATACTGAATGACAACAAAATAGTATTATGCTTTCATGATCAAACTACCTGTTGGCCGCGACTCCGTCCGACTGTGGACTTCAGTCAGTTTATATCGCGCGGTGGTTCCCATTTGCGTGGGAAAGCCGGGATAAAATGTAGCATTACTGCAAAGTTTACTCAAAATCCATCTAATAAACAAAATATGTGTCAAAGGGCATTGGGTAACTTTGTATGGACCTGTGGCGTCATTTTTTTTTCCAGCGGCCAGGGATAAAATAATTACTATTTTGTAGCACTACATTAGAGAAACATATATCAGTAATAAAAATTGTTCTAAGTAATATCGGAGCTGAGCTATGATTATTTTAGTATATTATATATTTTTGCACCTTACTCGTATGTTCACAAAATCAATAGTATTTAACATTACTTTATGGAGCTATCCTTAACAAACAGATGTAGAAAGGGTATATTAATCTGTTGGATATATATTTCTCACTAGCTATTGTCCACGACTTCGCCCGCGTCAAATAAATGAATAACTTTTTATACATATTTTCACACTGGGTTTAACTCTCGTCCAACTAAAATATAGCCATACATATCTTTCATTAGGGCACTCCCCGTGATACAACCGATAGAGGATGCAGAGTGAAGCTACATCTCGGCGTAATTCCAAGAGGTCCAAGCTGTTTGAAACACTATGGCAGTCAACAATTCGAGCGGCCTTTCGTTGGATACGATCCAGAGGGAGCAGTTGGTATTTTGGCGCTCCTGCCCAGAGATGAGAACAATATTCCATATGAGGCCGAACCTGCGCCTTGTAGAGTTGTAGGCGTTGGTCCGGACTGAAGTACTGTCTCGCTCTGTTGAGAACACCAAGCTTCTTCGAGGCTAACTTGGCCTTACCCTCTAGATGATATCGGTACTGGACTTCGCTCGATATGCTAACGCCAAGTATTTCAATGCTAGGGGAGATGGTTGAAGATGTGCCCTCAAAACGAGGATGTACGACCATAGGTGACTTTTTAGCGGTGAACGCGCAGACTTGACGTGTCTTGGCGGGGTTGAATTGGACTAAGTTACGTCTACCCCATTCAGAGACTTTCTCCAATGAATTCTCTATTTTAGACACATGTTCGTTTCGACTCTCAATGACATTTAGCCGAGAAATATTGGGGGAGCCGGTATATACAGCATTACCTGTACTATCATCCGCATAGCAATGAATGCCTTTGGTCTGTAACATGTCATTGATATGCAGTATGAATAGGGTAGGCCATAGCACACAGCCCTGAGGGGCACCAGCATCAACAGACTGAGTTTCCGAGTATTTGCCGTCAACTACGACCTTTATGCTTCTGTCTGCTAATAAACTTTTTTGTGATTTGTATGGGCAAGCGCCCTGGCGTAAAGAGTTTCCCCGTACAAAAACGAAAAAAAATGTTCTCTTTCAGCGCTACTACTTTTACAGTAAACTTTATACACGGGACTCATACACAGTACACACACTAAAGTATTATCACTTAGTTTTGTTATACCTTGTATACTAATATTATGAAGCTGAAGTGTTCGTGTGTTTGAAAGTGCTAATCTCAGGAAGTGCTTGTTCGATTTGAAAAAATATTTTTGTATTGGATAGCCCATTTATCGAGGAAGGCTTTAAGCTAATAAATAATGCAGTTTTTTTTTTGTGTTTTACTGAGTATTCATGTTATGATTGAATTTACTTTTAGTTGAAAATACGAACTTAAAATGCCTAATATCTCGGCGCCGATATAGTTTAGCCATACGTCTCCCATAATAAAGTTTACTCCCCTTGATATGTTCTTTCATAATATGCCGGTTTGGTGAGTGGCGGCGAGATTTGAAAATGACGCCAATATTACCCAAACCCCTTCCAAATCTTCTTTTTGAATTAATTTTTTTATGAATTACTTATTTATAATTAAGTATTACTGTCACATGTTTTGTACTTTGTTGAAATTTTCCCGAATTTCCTAAACATCTCTCTTGCTAATTCGAGTTTTTATGATCCCTTTTATTTCCTGCGGGAGATTTGATCTTGACTGATGGGACCAAAATCCTAAAGAATAAATGGGGCAAGAAAAAGGAACATCTCTCAGGCGAATTAGCGAATTTTGTATAAAATATTGAACGCCAGTGAAGTTATAGTATACGGGCAGAACCGTGCTTTTTCTGCAACAAAACATTACAACAAACTTACCCTCGATTTCACCAACGGCTGTTAAAGTTAACGCTCGAATTAGTATCACGTCACCTCTTTTGTTTTACTTATGAATGAAAGAGAAGACATGATAATTTAACAACCCTGTTCACACTAACAGACGTTGGTGAAATTGGGGCTAAGTTTTCTTTCTAAGACAGCGTAAATACCATACATTATAGGTCAATAATTATGTATGGTATTTATGTAAGTATTTTATTGGATTTTACATTAATATTAGTGATGAATGGTGTAAAATTCAATTACAATACTTTAGGGTGTGTTATCATTTAGTTTTACACAGATTACTAAATAATTTACACACGCTAAATTATTTAGTAATATCAAACATGTGATAATCCCAAACCTTTGACATTCGATAATGTTACGATTTTACGTAGCTATCTTCAGAAGCTCATTATCATTCTGTTTATAGAATCTATGATAATATTATCTAGTTTATGAGCATTGAGCACTTTTTAATAGAAAAGTTACTATTAAACTTAAGCATATTTGTTAATAAATCATACTAATTGGATAATAACCATTACCTCTCATCTGATCGTTGAACAGTTTTTTGATAAGTAGGTAGAAATGAAAAATATAGAGCAAAAAAATCCAAAAAAATAACATTTGTTGTATGGGAGACCCCATTAATTTTTAATTTTATTTTGTTTTTAGTATTTGTTGTTATAGCGGCAACAGAAATACACAATCTGAGAAAATTTCAGAAGTCTAGTTATAGCGGTTTTTAACCCCCGACAAAAATGAGGGGTGTCATCTCTGTCTGTCTGTTTGTATGTGTGTGTATCTATCCGTGGCATCGTAGCATCCAAACGGGTGGACCGATTTTAATCTAGTTTTTTTTTTGTTTGAAAGCTGACATGATCGAGAGTGTTCTTAGCTATAGTTCATCATCATCAGCCTGCTCAGTGCTGGAAAATCGCGATTAATCTGGTTCGTGAAAGGCCGTTAGCAACTTGTACCTAGTCGTTTGATGAGTTTTATATTTTGCATTCTGGTTCGTGATATTTATGAATAACATACATATTAATTGAAAGTTGACCTGGTGCTGCAGCATCACCTGGTAATAAATAGGATACCCAACTCCTCACCAACTTAGAGCAGAGGTTTCGTGTTTGGGCTTATTGTAATTACAACAATCAGTAAGACTTAGATAAACAGTAAATATTTACATGCTACTGCTGCAGCATCACCTGGATTCTATAGGAGCCGAGCTCCGTATGAACCCAAAGTAGAGGTTTTATGTTTGGACTCATATTGACGGGCTCATCAGAGGACATTCATAGACTGTTTTCTTTGCATATTATTCTGCACTTTACCAGCAAAAGTTAAAAGAGCATGAAATAAAATTAAATTAAGAAATTTAAAAAACCCCTGCCAAACCACTTTAAAAAGTAATGAAATATTATTTACTGATTTTAAGTTTAAATAATTCCTAAGTGTAAAGTAATATTTTAGTCCATCATTGTTGTCACGATGTGTCGGGGGACCGCCAAGTAAACTACAACCTACAACCAGAGTAGACAGAATTATAGAGTATGCCGACTTAAGGTACAATTCCGTGCATCGCGATCGATCGCGGCCGCGCACGACCTACGACTGTCGTCGATCGCTCGCGACCATAGTCAGCGTATGAAAATGTATGGCACCGCTTCCGAGGCCCGCGACAGACGCGCGTGGCCTACGACTGTCGTAAGCCGCGCGCGATCGTGTCTTGAAGTTAATATTATGTCATATTAACTTCAAGACACGGTCGCGCACGGCCTACGAATGTCGTAGGCCACGCGCGACCGTGTCTTGAAGTTTATTATGTAATTAACTTCAAGACACGATCGCGCGCGGCTTACGACAGTCGTAGGCCGCGCGCGTCTGTCGCGGGCCTCGGAAGCGGTGCCATACATTTTCATACGCTGACTATGGTCGCGAGCGATCGACGACAGTCGTAGGTCGTGCGCGGCCGCGATCGATCGCGATGCACGGAATTGTACCTTTAGAATTGATGCTGAAATTTTTAAATTTGACGTATTATGACGAAATACGTCGCTAGGGTTGTTAACTTGTTACCTGCGAATTTAAAACTATGACATATTCGCTGGACGTGTTCCTCTTTGGTCGTATTGTTGTTTGTGTTTTGGCACATGCGATTAAAATTGACAGAATCCAATTTTGAAATCTTTATTTTAAATATTTAAAAATAAATTATGTCAGCCAGCGCGAGGCACATTTCGTTCATAATCCTAGTGAAACCCGACGAATTTGACAGATATTGAAACCTATCCGTTTCTTTGCAGTCGAACTACTGGTAGTTATGTCTATTGTGCTACAACCGTCAAGACGCTGAATATCTCGCTTTGATTTGCTGTGAACTGATCCTGAAAGTATAATGTTTGTGAAATCAAACATCTACATTAGCGGTCCCCCGACACACCTTGACAACAATTATGGACTAAAATATTACTTTACACTTAGGAATTATTTAAACTTAAAATCAGTAAATATTATTTCATTACTTTTTAAAGTTGTTTGGCGGGGGTTTTTTTTAATTTCTTAATTTAATTGTGATACAGCCTAGAGATAGACAGACAACGAAGTCTCAGTAATATGGTGCCGATTTACCCTTTGGGTACGGAACCCTAAAAATCAGGGTGAAAAATTTTCACACCCAAATAAAACCTCGTAAAAAGTGGATGGTTTGGAACAAAATAATCCACACAAAAGAGTTGAAGATAATCGGATTAGAGCGAAAATATGAAGGCAATATTAATGGATGCATATTTTACTGTCCCAATTCGATTGTGATTCCATCATGATTTATTTGTGGGGAAAATCATGAAAATATTTATATGATTTATATTCGTTTGCATCGGTCGTAATATAGGTATTTCATTATTTGTATACGAGCGATTACGAATATGTTTAGGGGAAACTTAGAATAAATATAATATTATTTTTTCTATACTTATTAGGATAAGAACCAGCGCCAGCCAGACTTTCGTCATTAAAAAAAATTTAAAGTTTTCCTGTTTTTAGAGGGAAATACAAGGTGTTACAAAACAAAGTGATAATACTTGAGTATATATGAGTCCCGTGTATAGAGTTCACTGCAAAAGTAGCAGCGCCGAAAGAGCAATTTTTTTCACTTTTGTATGAGGAAACTCGTGACGCTGGGGCGCTTGCCCATACAAATCACAAAAAAATTGGTCTTTCAACGCTGCTACTATCACAGTGAGCTCTACAAGAAACACATGCACAAACTAAAGTATTATCACTTAGTTTTGTTACATCCTGTATGCGACGAAAGTCTGGCTGTCGCGCTCTTGGACCATAATATAATATAAGCTTTTATATGCTTGCTATAAATTCTTGTTGGCAACATTACCTCCCAGAGGTACAACATACAAACTAGCGAAAGCCTTACAGAGTAGGGACGCATATTTTATCTTTTTATCGGGGCAAGAACAGCTTCTTTCCCCTTCGCGTATAAAGTACCCCGCAAACGATCAAATTTGTTTGACGAACATGTTTGATGTAATTTACGTTTTCATCAAAAAGTAGCGCAGACGAACAAACGTGCATAAAACAAGTTTGTCAAACAATTATTATCTAGAATCGGTATGAGATCATGATTCATGACATCTTGTTTGACAAATACAGCGAAACACGTTCAAAACACGTTTGTCAAACGCTACGCAAATCCAAATTTTCTTCAAACAGGTGAAACACGTAGTTTGTTTGACAAACGCTTCAAACAAAGCTGTACACTATCAAACTGTTTGACAAACTCGTAAAATTTGACGAACAATTTGATCGTTTGCGGGCTACTTAAGTCTTGACCGTCCCCTAGCCTTTATTTTTAACATGGGGAAATGCTTTACGCATCCCCGGCAAGTTGGGGATATCGGCCGGGGTATGTGGGACTCCTGCGTAGTCTACCCACTAAAACCCCATGGTGCTCCACTCATCGCTTAAGGCAGAGTTGCGGATACGATAGAACCTACCGCAACAACCGTCCCCTAGCCTAGACGATTGTATTGTGCAATATCATGCTCCAATTTTATTGAACAGTTTATTTGACAATAATTAGAATATAGAAGACGCGCGATGTTCAATATCAACCCTAGCCAGACAATAATATTACGCAATACGTGATATTGCACAATAAAATTGCTCGTCTAGGGGCCCGCTTATACAAGCTAAAGGTAGCGTTCCAATCAACGCGGCAAGCGACCGCGACCGAAAAAAGTTAAAATAAATTCCACTTTATGACATAGGCTATAGGTTTCATTTTGCTCTAAGGCCTAAGCCAAAGCAGCGGAATGGGTCGCTAGACCAATTTCCGTAGAAAACGAAACCTATAACCTGTGTCATGAGGTAGCATTTTATTTGAACTTATGTCGGCAAATCACCTTAAGAAGCATGTACAAGTTATATCTCTCGTCGCATATCCCGTGGGTGTCAGTCGAGTCTCGCAATAAAATATCCTCCGGTTACGAGAACTCCAGACTAAATTAATTCCTATCGGTGTTCATTTACTCTGCTACGATTTAATCCAATTCCTAATAATTCCTAAAGTGGTCCATGTGGACCCCCAGGGGTCCACGGAAGACTCGACGGAGGTTTATGCTGTGCGTGACAAAAACTATGGGTTCAAAAATGTAATTTTGTTTCACAATGAAGAAAAATGTTGGCTTGACTTCTATTAATGAAAAGATAATATCTGCGTGAGTATACTGATCTCTAAGACAAAGGTGAGGCCGCGTTAAAGTAAAAACCTTGTTGGATATGTCTTAGATTGATTCAATTACCTGACTGATTTCATGTCCGCTATCTTCAAAGGGCTATGTTACAAATCGCTAACTAGTTGGACGTCGAATGACGATTGTTCAATCAACGTTCAGACTTCAGCTGAGTCATTCAATTGAATGGTGTCATTCAATAAATGCGCTAGTCATTCAATACAATCACAGATTGGTATAAAGTGACGCCGCGTTAAAGTAAAAAACCGTGTTGGATAATATGTTTTAGATTGCCTGTATTCTATGAGAGGCCGGCCCGGCCTCTTATAGAAAACAAGAAATGCAACAGCAACAAAATGGAAAGGGCGTAGCGACAAAATGGTTTTTGTCGCGTAATTTAAAAACCATAAATACATTTCATATATTATGCTATGGGCAAATTAAAGTGTATGCTTGAACCAATCTATGTACTTTGGAAGCTTAAATCACTCTCCTCTGTTGGCAAAGTAGTAATCCCTTTTTTTAACAGAGGTATTTTTGATTGATTATTCTGTGTTAAAGAAGTTGACCAAGAAAGACGTGATAAATACTGACAATGAACTCTAATTTCTTAGCTTTAGTCATTGCTGAGAAAAATCGATATCGCTACAGCCAAATTATCAAGGCGTCGCCTTAAGTATATCTAATCTTTAATTTTCAGGAGATGCAGGATGAGGGCCGGGACACAAAAACACGACACGATGCCGTACGACGTCGTACGGCGCCGTGTCGTGGGAATCCACGACGCGCGTCGTAAAAAACCACGATACGGCGCCGTACGGCGTCATACGACGTCGCGTCGTAGAAACTCAAGTGGAAATTAAAGATGAGTTTGGGCCGGGACACAAAAACACGGCACGACGTCGTACGACGTCGTACGGCGCCGTGTCGTGGGAATCCACGACGCGCGTCGTAAAAAACCACGGCACGGCGTCGTACGACGTCACGTCGTAGAAACTCATCTTGAATTCCTACGTGAGTTTCTACGGCACGACGTCGTACGGCGCCTTGTCGTGGTTTTTTACGACGCGCGTCGTGCCGTGTTTTTGTGTCCCGGCCCTTTCTACGACGCGACGTCGTACGACACCGTACGGCGCCGTTCCGTGGTTTTTTATGACGCGCGTCGTGGATTCTCACGACATGGCGCCGTACGACGTCGTACGACGTCGTGCCGTGTTTTTGTGTCCCGGCCCTTAGTAGTAATGTAGTCCATCGAATCGAGCAAAATTTTGAAGGTGGTCTAAAACACAAAAAGATTTGGGAACCTCTGATTTCAATTAAACGCAGGTTTTAGGGTTAACAAACAACCCTACAACCCTTCTTTAGCATTAGAAAACGATTAGGTTACAGAGCAATTTAGTAACATCTTTGAGAAAGCCTCTCGCAATTACATGTACTACTAGTGCGCAATAAATCATAGATTAAAATAGGTATCATAGTTAGCCTATTAGGCGCTAGTAGCACATAGGAACCGTAAATTTTTCCGGGATAAAAACTATCCTATGTCCTTTACCGGGACTCGAAGCGAGATGCTTTGAGTCCCGGTAAAGGACATACGAAACAAAATTGGTCCTGCGGTTTTGGTCGTGAAGAGGTAACAGACAGACAGACAGACACACTTTCAAATTTATAATAATATAAAGTATAGCTGATGTCCTACAAATATTCTATCGTTCAACTAATAGTATTTAAGAGTCCGTATACGAAATTTTGCCGATTTCGCTCATTTAACAGACGTGATTTAACAGTTAAAATACAGTATTTCTATAAGTTTTAATGCACAACATGTAAGATCATTTCAATTATAATCTAATGTTGCAGCTAGATTTTTTATTTTTTTAAGTATCTTTAAATAATCCAACTCAAACCCGCGACAGTTTTGTGATTTTTGCTGTAAAAGGTTTAGAATATCACCTTTTTATGGATTGTATTGACGTCATAACGGTATGAAAAAAATACAATGTACTGTTGAGAAAGTCGTCTATACAATATTGGAATTACTTTTTACCACTTTAATATAAAAAACCCTTTAAAAAACAGAATACCTATAACTGCCCGCTAACTTGGCGATCGTCCTTTTTCACCTGGCATATGAAAGACGGGCGTGAGTGTGAAGAGAGCAGTAGAAAAGATAGTACGGGCTCTTAATACTATTGCTGTCGGTCATTGTGTCATTTGACTTTTGTGCTAGAAAAAGATACGCACACATTGTATAGTTTTCGATATCTTGATATTTTTATAAATAAAAAGGAAAGAAAATAGAAAAAATAGTATTACAGAATAATATGTTTGTCCTTAATAGGTAGCAAATATTATGTTTTATGGTATCATAGAAAGTATTACCAACATTTGATATAACAAATTGGCGTCTATCCAACAAAAATACTAGATACCTATAACAATAAAATGAGGTTATTTTATCATGTATTATTTTATTAAATATCTTCCATTATATTGGCTTTAATACGTATAATATTATGAACGGTTAGCATATTTGTTACAAGATGTATATTATTATGCTAGAAAAGCGCTTATAGATTTAGAGACTGTTTCACCACTTTCTGATAAGTGCCGGATAGCCAAACTACACTTACTGACTGATAGACTCTATCTGATATGCTCTATCTGTCAGATAGAATAAAATAGAATAGAATAGAATCATTTATTGCATAAAATGTGGTACAAAAGGTCTAACAATTTTAGTGAAATGGTTCCAACATTCTGCCTATTATGTGGCGTGCAAAATAATTTTAAATTTTACATCATAATAATTATTATACTCTCCCCGTTGTTGTTCTCAATCTATATTAATTCTATATGTAATAACATAGCGTCACTTTACCACATGTATGCCGATGACCTTCAAATATATTCGCATGCTACTTTAGATAATCTAATTTCAGCTATTTCTAAGTTAAATCAAGACCTATCGAATATATTTGACTGGTCAACAAACCATGGTTTGTAACTCAATCCTGCAAAAACACAAGCTATTGTTATTGGCAGCCAAGGCATTTTAAAAAGAATAAGTTTTTCGGATCTGCCTCCTATTATGTTGAACAATGTCATAATAAAGTACTCTGAGACAGTTAAAAATTTAGGGGTTATCTTTGACACAACATTGTCTTGGTCGAGCCAGATAAATTATGTCTGCAAAAGAGTTTCTGCAGCATCCGCTTCATTAAAACGCCTTAAAAACTTTTTGCCCATTCCGACTAACGTAATGCTTGCACAGACTTTACTCCTTTCCATTGTTGACTATGCTGACGTCAGTTATATCAATTTGACAGAAGAACAATTAAATAAACTCGAACGCATGCAAAAGCTATGCATTCGATTTATTTTTGGGCTGCGTAAGTTCGACCATGTCTCGGAACATAGATCGATTTTGAAGTGGCTACCTATTCGTTTACGCAGGAATGCTCATGTGCTACACCTAGTACTATATAATATACTTTTTGACCCCATGGCTCCCTCTTATCTAAAGCAAATGTTTACTTTTTCTGACAGTAACAGCGCGCGCTTTGCTTTCAAATTAAATGTTCCCTTTCAAAAGACAAAATTTTTTGGTAACTCCTTTTCGGCCCAAGCAGTGCGTTTATGGAACTCTTTACCTAACCATGTAAGACAGTCAGAAAATCTAAATTTATTTAAGAGACAACTTAAAAATGATTATCTGACTAAATCATTGAGCATTAATGACACGGCTGGAACTTTGTTCAGCCTTGCTAATCATTAGATTTTTAACCATTAATAGTAGGTATAATTAATAGTTTTTCATCGTGTACTTTCGCTTTCATTGTTTTGTGTGTGTGCTTATTAGTTTTAGTTTGTTATGCACATTATGCATCCACTCGTTTTTAAGTTATCATAATATCAATGTACTAGTCGTAAGGTGGTTGCCTGGAAGATATCGCTATTTAGCGATAAGGCCGCCAGAATTGTGTTGTCTTTTTCAGCTTTTACTTTTTTTTCTTGTATAACTTTGTGGGATGCAATAAAGTATATTATTATTATAAGAGTTCTAAGATAAATAATAACTCATTAAATTAAACACAATCATAACATTAATTAAATCCATTAAATTATTGAGAATTAGTTAAATTTAAAAGTCGTAGGCATTAAACACGAAGTAAATTAAAAAAGAATAAACAAACTATGTCAAATTGTGAATAAAAAAATAAATGTCATCATCAGTTATGTCACACGTGTCACTGTCATACAAAGTTTGTAAACATAATGTACATGCACTTGTTGCATAACGTTATGACTAAATAATTAATGTTACGACTAAAAAAAATATGTTAAAGAACAATAATTCGTTTTGTGACAATTAATTTGCTCCAGATTTGCTCGACAACAAAGGTATGCCTTTTGTTTCCATTTATACTACCTATAGAATATTCTTGTTAACAATCAGTTAACAATAATGTTACTATAATAGGTGGTGAAACAGGCCCTTAGTCTTTATTTATTTATCAAATCATGCGTAAAATCTATGAAGGTTAAATCAATGTCTGCCTGTTACCTCCTGACGGTCAAACCGCTAAACTGATTTTGCTGAAATTTTGGTATAGATATACTTTGAGTCTTGTAAAAGGACATAGGATATTTTTTATCACGGTAAAAAGTACGATGTCATCTAGTATGAAATATGGATAGTTTTGTACGCGCTGTTTCAGTGTCCGTTACTTTGTTGCGATAAAATTAGTTTATCGCAAGTCTTTCTTTATGATACAGAGTAAATATTATCCTCATTAAAACAGGTACATACAATAGACAAATACAGTAGGTTATTCACCCGGTATCAGGATAATTTTATGAAATGAAATTAAGAGGACATTAATCTTGTGATGAGTATGTCGCAGTCATCTGGTTTAATCTGCGATTCGATTGAATGACTAGCGCATCTATTGTATGACACCATTCAATTGAATGACTAAAGGACAACTCGTCAAGACGTGGACTGTGACGTTTAACGTTTTGACTAAAAGTCATTATAGTGAAGTCGTTAAATGGGATATAATTTTAAGTAGCCGTTGACAGGGTAGTAATAGGTAAATCCACGCTGTTATATTATTTTATTACAAGCAAAGCACTTTAAAGCAAATTTAATCGACAAAATATCAATACAGTGCTATCAGCTGTGCGAGCTATTTGACGCCATATTTGTTTTAGTGACTAGTAGCGCCGCAGTAGGAAAAAAGTGAAATACGTTCAATTACATGACTGATTTCATGTCCGCTATCTTCAAAGAGCTATGTTACAACTCGCTAACTAGTTGGACGTTGAGTGAAGATCGTTCAATCGACGTTCGGCCGAGTCATTCAATTGAATGGTGTCATTCAATGAATACGCTAGTCATTCAATCGAATCGCAGATTGAACCAGATGACTGCGACATGTACACAACATTTCACAGATATACTTCAGGTCAGAGACCTAAATGGCTAAGACCGGAATCGTTCTGCCTATGGAAAATAAGAGCATTTAATTAATCTACTTTTTACTAAAAAAAATTCAGCGGTCTAAGCAGAACCCTAGTTTGAATTTATTATTTATATATACGTATTTTTCCAAACGCTACAGCAGAAAACGCGCACGTCTGAATGCGCTGTAAATGTTATGCGGTGATAATATGCTGCCACAAAGGCTTAATAAAAAATAACGCATCGCAATGCTTGGCGGTTTTGTAGTGTGGACGAATCCTTAAATGATAGAAACTGACAATCGGCTCTGTAACTAAGTCACCGCTATTTGCTTGACTGCGGTATGGTAAGAGACATAGAGGAAGAGCGTCATTAATATTGTTTTTTTGGCAATGTTTATAACAAAGAATCTTTGTAATTTTACAGAATGTAAAATAATAATTATACAGTTACTTCTCTCGAACATCAATATAAAAAAGAATTCATTTTTTTTATATTTTTACAAACGACTAACGCGAGGCTTCGCAGAATTTACCACTAGTGTTTTGAAAGACTGAAACCTAGTTAGTACCAATTTTAAGTTTCACAGTTTTTGACCGTGAAACTTAAAATTGCTACATCAGCTGATCGTGAATATAATTTTTCTATATTTTTCAGATAATTTATTGATGAAAATTATAATCAAAATCACGGGACGCGGGCCTCCCTAGAGAACTTCTGACGATACTTTTGACAATGCTTCTCTGTTTTAAAGCATACTAGATGAAGCCCGCAACTCCGTTGCGCCAAAATTAGTTTTTCGCAAAGAATATCAAATTTCATCCAAAGTATCTGCATATCAAATTTTATCCAAATCAGTTTAGCAGTTTAAGCGTGAAGAGGTAACAGACAGGCAAACTTTCGCATTTATAACATTAGTATGTATTTTTTCTGCTCAGTCCGTTCTGTATATCCATGGTGTGACCTTGGCGTGGATCGATCTAACCTTTGTGCCACCATTTCCGGTTACACCGTGAACTACCCGCTAACGTACTGTTTAGTGGCCGTTGAAATAACTTTCCCGATTAGCTTAGAATTAGAATACAATTTACTACAACACCTTGAAGGCTGAGAAATAAATTTGTTTAAAAGTTGGACCGTATTTTATAATAATTTTTGATATCGTTTTGACAATCAATTTGTTGTATCACCATTAACGTCAGACCATTTTTTTGACACGTAAATATCATAAATTACCATGTAAATACCATAAATTACACAACGCTCGCTCATTTTTGGGAGCTGACCGCCAGCTTGGTTTAAATGCAGCCTTACGAATATTGAAATCTTGACGTGCAATCATCAAGCAATATAACTAAAATTTCAACCAATCAAATAAATCGACGCATATAAACCTGTTTAATACGAACTGAGTTTTATAAAACATAGTTTTGATGTGAATGGTGAGATCAACCCTTAGTTTAGTTTAGTACTATCATCCTCATTATTTAAGTAAGTACATAATATTATTACCTATTAATATTATAATGTTTGCTGTTGTCCACTAAACAAATTAATAAATCTTTTTGATCTTCTTCAAAGATAACATTCGCTGACTTTTGTTTGAGAGCAGCAACGGAGTTGCGGGCGTTACCAAGTTTTTTTAAATAAAATTAGGGGGCAAACGAGTAAACGGGTCACCTGATAGAAAGCGAACATCGCCATTGACACTGGCAATATCAGAAGAGTTCCAAGTTTAGTAAATTTTATAATTATTAATTATTATGATACTGTATTATTAGAAAAATTACTAGTTATTATCATGGGAAAATTGTTAGTTATTAACATCAGAATAGATATTACATCAAAGGCCAAAAAACTGTCGTAATGATCTGGAATGAAAACGATTTGATGGTATTGTCTTTCCTATGTTAGCTGATATAGCGTAAAATCATAAAATATTATTCCTCTATTCAAAATAAAATAATCGGTAATTATATTATGGCTAACCTAACGCCGCTATTCTTTTCCCTAATATCAGTCAATTTGGTTTTATGTGTAACATCATTGCCCCCATACTTTGCTATTAATTTACTTAGTTATTTGACTAGCAAGACTGCTCCCTGTTCAGATTCTTTTTGTCACAAGAACTTGTACCAGAACGTTTACTTGAATAGATTAATTTATTCGGTAAACCTATAAAGTTGTTTGAATTATAGTTTAATTTATTTTATTGGTCGGCGGACGAATGCATGTGACTAGGAAATATTACGCAAAGGTTAGAGCAGAGTAGTTATAGTTAAATGAAATAAGATTGCATTCATCATTGACCTTTCTTGTATAAAAGCGACGAGTAAAATGCTCGCATTGAGTTAGTAAATAATTTTATTTTTTCATTTAACTCTTTATTGTACACAAGAAAAATACATAAAGATACAATTAACACGGAAAGATCTAAAAGAGATCTCTTACAGCAGCCCTACAAAGAGAAACAATGTAAAAGACAGCAGATAGGACGTGCACAATCAATATAGAACGTATCTAATATATATATATATTAGATATTTACAGACAGACAGGAGATTTATATATATATATATATATATATATACATACTTATTTAGTCATATATATCATATATAGACATACTTATTTAGTCACTCGTTTTCAGTTCACAGTTCCCGAACCGGTGGTAGGCAACGTAGTTTCTTCGTTCGACTTTCAGAAAGAGTATCATGATATCATGATACCTATTTTGAATAAAAATATATTATTTTATTTTATTTTACTAATTCAATAAAATAATACGGGCGATATACTTTATATAATAATATGGCAAAGAAACGTTTGCCGGGACAGCTAGTTAACTAATAAAACTAAATTAAGTATAAATACAACAAACAATATCAAACATCTTGTTCAAAATTACTCTCTAATGAATAATTAAGACAAAATTCTTACAAATTATTTGTGTAGTCTAGACTCAGTAATTTAGATCACTATTTATAGCTTACATTTTTCCTTTGAAATATGTAAGTATTCGTAAGTATTTCAAATTGTTAACATTACGAGTATTATTTTGTTTGCGAAGGTGACTTTCCGTTCGCAAGCGACCGTGACCGATAAAAGTAAAATAAAATGCTACTTTACGACATAGGTTTCATTTTCTATGGAACGGTACCATTAGACATTTCTATTGCATTTCTACCAATGTCGACCCGTCTGGTTGCTGATCTACCATTTCTACCAATGACGACCTGTCTGGTTGCTGATCTACCATTTCTACCAACGACGGCCCGTCTGGTTGCTGATTGCTGATCTACCTACCACCGTGTTCCGAACTCCAAAGAGACCTAAAATCGTGCACTGCACCTTCTTCTTCTATTTTGCGAGCAATCTTGAAGTTTTGCGTAGCCTATGATATTTAAAAAATATTTTCATCAGTGAATTTGGGACTAAAATGATCACTATCAATGACAATCAGAAACTTAATTGATTACAAGGAACATTATCTTCATATTATTACAATACTAGATGACACCCGCAACACCGTTGCGCCAAAATTCGTTTATCACGCTGAAACCGTACCTTTTTCCGGGATGAAAAGTTTCCTATGTCCTTTTCCAGGAGCCAAAGAATTTCCATACTAAATTTCAGCGAAAATCTGTTCAGTGGTTTGAGCGTGAAGAAGTAACAGACAGATTTCACTCTTTCGCATTTACAATATTAGTATGGATCTTATAGCAGTCATTTATGGGTGCATTATTTTCGGACGGTACGGTCAATATCAACACTCGACACGGATGTAGGTACACAATAGTCTTGAACCTGACTATTACACACTTGTGGACTATTAGACGCGGGAAACCGTAAATTGTGCCAACCGACACGGGCATTAGCGGCCCGAAGATTTTGATTAATGTCCGCCATTGTTGTGTCCGACTTTACTTCCGACGCTTTTTCAGGATAACACGTAAGAGACACTCGAACGACGCGTGATTTGGATCGTTTACGATTAAGAGCGCTTACAGACGAATGTCACATTTCGACGGCACGCGTGGACGGCAGACGACGGCACGCGTCGACGACAGTCGACGGAAGTCGTTGACTATCGTCGACTGCCGTTTATAAGTGTCAAAAAATCAATGAAAAGAATCCAGCGACTGCCGTTAACGCGTGCCGTCGACAAGTGCCGTTCATCTGTAAGAAGCAGGTGCCGGTTGGCAGCGGAAGACATGATGCCGCAGAAAATGTGTCGCAGCGGCACGTCGGTGTTGTGTGAAATTGTATAAGAACTTTATGTTGCTAACTACGGAATGAATTTCATACAATTCCGTTGAAAGCATAGAATTATCTATACTTATTATAAAACAAAGTCGCTTTTATTTCCCTCATGTCCCTTTGTTCCCTTTAATCTTTAAAACTACGCAATGGATTTTGATGATTCTTTCAGTGTTAGATAGCCCATTTATCGAGGATGGCTATAGGCTATATTTTATAACGCTAAGACTAATAGGAGCGAAGAAATAGAGGAAAATGTGGAAAAAACGGGGTAAATTATTTCAAAGGGCTAACTTGAACGCGGTAATCTCAAGAACTACTGGTCCGATTTGAAAAATTATTTCAGTGTTAGATAGCCCATTTATTGAGGAAGGCTTACAGGCTATATTTTATCACGCTAAGACTAATAGGAGAATGTGGAAAAAACGGAGGAAATTATTTGAATGGGCTTATCTCGCGAACTACTCGAGCAATTTTTATGTTATTTGGCACAGATAAGAAGTAGACCAAGTGAAGGATCATAGGCTATCGATTTTAATAATTTTTTTAGTGGCTATATATTTTATACCCGTGCGACGCCGGGACGGGTCGCTAGTAACCTATATAGTATTGACATCGTTGGTTGAAAGCAGCTGCTGTGTAGCTGCGACACGTGTGAGTACTTCATTTCGTCCGCTACAACCGGCACCTTTAGGGGTAAGTTCACATTGCAACGTGACGAGTCGATGTTAATGAACCATTTACAATTGGAATAGGCGTCTCAATACAGCGAGAGGCAAGTCTGCAAGGCAGCAACAAAACATGCAAAAGACGAGTCAATTTATGTCTTGAAGTTGTGTGCCTCGGCCCTCGACCTGCCGTTTGGACACGTTAGGACTTTAGATCACGGAGTCGTGCGTTTTTTCGCTATTTACCAGGCCATGAACTTAACATCAAGACACCACCAATCGTCACCATCAACGAAATGTATAGAAATAGAGCGAAACTAAGCAGACACTGGTAAACTCTTTATATGGCTGTACTGTATACATTTTTTGGTAGCGGCAACCAGCGCCGTCATGGTATCGGTGAAATGTAGTTTAAATATACCATTATGTGGTCTAGTTCATAGACGTCAAGTTTGCTTACAAAAAAGTTCTTAAATTAAATTTACTAGTCTACATATTTTCAATTCTTGGTAAAAACATTGTAAAATATTTCAATCAATTTTAGTTCTTTTAGCCAAACAACGGCCTAGGCGTTCGACTGATTCAACTAGATGGCACATGCAACTATGTCCCATACCTGTGTGACGTCACAACGCTTTAATAAGGATACCGTGGCCCATTAGAGACCATTGCGACTCTAATCGAGCCAGTATTGTACCATTGTTACTTGATTTCTATTCGCTAACTCTAGTCAGCTAAATGATGAACTGACGCAGTTGCAGATTTGATAATATTAGGTATTATTTTTTTGTCTTTTAACGTAATTAGACCCCTGAAGAACCGCCATACTGGTACAAAAATGACCTAATATTTTGTGTCACAATCTCCCGGTCTATTACTTCATTATCAAAATGATGGGTTTAAAAAACCTCTTATTCTATTTTCACGCTGGTTGGTTAGTGGATTATTCACAACAAATATTATAAATGCTAATGTGTGTCTGTCTGTCTATGTTACCTCTTCACGCCCAAACCGCTTAACCGATTTTGCTGAGATTTGACATGGAGATACTTTGAGTCCCAGGAAAGGACATAGAATACTATTTATACCGGGAAAATTTACGGTTCTGGCGCGATGAACGAATTTCAGCGCAACGGAGTTGCGGGCGTCATCTAGCTCCCAACATAAATTCTTCATCAATGTAAAATCATATTTTACACAATATTTACTTTTAGATTTGAGATTCAGACCCAGAACTTGGCAAGTTCGAAGAACCATTGCGCCAACATTTGAACACTAACGATAAATTTATTTGATTATTTTGACGAAATTTTCAATATTACTTCTCTTAATTCTTGGAAATTAAAAAAAATAAAAATTAAAACAATAAATAAAAACAAAATTAATGATTCGGTGGTTTTATTGAAGTAGGACGAATTAAAATATATCTTAATTAAATCTAAAAATACTTTTAGAGATAATCAATCACAATATGACCATTTATGGCACTTTTGAGCTTTTTGCCTGTCGACAGGCGTGATGCCATTGTCGACAGAAAAGACAGTATTACAAAAATAACGAAAATGAATACAATCCCTTATATAAAAAAAGTAATAACATAAAAAAAACATTGCCTTCTCACTTTCTAGAACATAATCAACATGAAAATAG
The DNA here is from genome assembly GCA_963422495.1 of Polyommatus iphigenia. Taxonomy (NCBI): domain Eukaryota; kingdom Metazoa; phylum Arthropoda; class Insecta; order Lepidoptera; family Lycaenidae; genus Polyommatus; species Polyommatus iphigenia. The sequence continues at coordinate 2,044,719 of OY730189.1, forward strand.
CCAACGGTTACACTATGTCTACCGATGTGACTTCGCCTCTGTAAACATTATAATATAATAGCAATTAAAAAAATATGTAATAAAAAATAAATCAGTCAAGTAGGATAACCAATCATTTAGAAAATATTATCTTAACTATAGTTTGTCCTTTAATCGTCTTGATCTCTCCTGATGCTTTTTGGAGTTTACTCCTTAAGAATCGATTTTCATATATAAGGCGCCCGGTATGAGAAAAATCCGAGGGGTAAAACCTACTAACAAGTAACGAAAATGTGTCACGTTTTTGGTGCGCACCTTTAGTGCGCAACTTTCTAATTTGGCTGTGAGTGTATTAAGATCATAAAGGTAATATACCTATCGGAATGTAATATTATATAAATAATATATTTAATTATATTATATTATAATATAATTATATTATTATATTATTTTATATAATATTATATTCCGATAGGTATATTAACTTTATGATTAAGACGTACATATGGTATGCTGTATAGGCGACTATACCTATATACTATATGTTATTGGGCTTGTTTGTTTCTATCAGTGTCGATGTATTTATATTGCTATTTTTATTATAAATATCAATAATTAATATTGTTATTGTGAAGTTATAATTTTTATCAGTATACTGGCTAAAGTGAACTTAAAGTATTTTGAAATAACTATGGCAGAAAGGGGTGTAGATAATATTGCCGGAGTTGTTGAAAAGTTGAATAAACTCTTTTTGCGTATGGTTAGATACTCGTACTTAAGAGGCCGGATACCCTTGGAATTTCTCATACAAACGTAATTCCAAAATCATTTTCTCATACGAAAATATTTAACATGTTTGAGCTATTTTTCAGTTTAAGATAGTAATTACCTAGTTTCCTATACAAAAATTTACTCCAAAATATTTAAACAATTTTTTTTTTATTTTTTTTTAGTAAATTTACTACTAAATATTTAAACACTAAAAAATAGAGTAAAACACAAAAAAATATATAAATAAATAGTAAATTTACTACAAAATATTTAAACTTTAAAAAATATTTTTTAGTACTTATTTCTAAGATCCTCACATCTGTAGGCATTCATCACATCTGTAGACAACCCTTTCTACAGATGTGAGTTCGACAGATGTGATGTACAAATCTTTAGTCCATTCCGAAGCGAATATTTGAGGTTATAAGCCGCGGCCTCAATTACGTTCTGTCATTTTACATCTAATTAACAAGACTAAATGAAAATTATAATTTGGGATTAAGGATTTACTGTTTATTGGCCATTTTAGAAGTGACGCAGCAACTTTTACACTTCGTAGAATCACTCAATCTTATTAAAAATCTGGGTAGTTATCTTTTCTCTGCCAGCGAAAACAGTTACACAATGACAACTACTGTTCCAGTGTTGCTGGTAACACAAAGCAGTGTTGTTGTTGAAAATATTTATAAAAATATCAGTATTTTTATGTTTGTCTACAGGTGTGATTAGTTTTTTACGAACACTGTAGAATATTTTGTAACTTGTAATAATTAAATTAGTTTTTTTTTAAATTACATGAAAATTTACTTTATTATATTTGTAATATGACAGATTCACATTAAATACTTCAAACATAGAAGAATATTTTTAAAAGATATCATAGTCTGGCAGCCTATGCCGCGAACAGTCGACAAGACGTTCGACAAAACTGAAAATAAAGCAAAATAAACACTATTGTTAAAATGTGACTATGTTAAAAAAAGGAGATAAATAAAGCGAACAGGATTTTGGCCACTTCGTAGAATGACCGAAATATATTGTTGTCGCGGTCACCGGTGTCATTATGGGGCTTGATGGGTTAAAGTGTAACTTGAAAATGAATATTTTATTCTTTGTTAATGAGGGGGCGATAGCTATAAAGGACGTTGGTAAAACCCATCCTCTAGTATTGCAATCTGGATTTTCTAGTTCTTAATCATAATATAATACCATACTTCATTAATCATACTAATATTATAAAGACGAAAGTCCGTTTGTTTGTCATCTATTCACGCGTAGGCTGCTGGACCGATTTTGCTGAAATTTGGTATACTTTGAGTCCCGAGAAAGGACCTATGCTACTTTTATCCCGGAAATGAATATTATGAATTTTGGCGCAACGAAGTTGCGGGCGTTCTAGTAATTAATAAAATTCTTAATATTATCTTTGCCTCCTTCTTTGGTTACCTCAGGCGGCGATACATAAGGCTTCGTCCACATTTGTATCATTTGCGCGATCAGATCTCCGATCAGATCTCCGTCGCGTATCATCAAAGCGTATCAAGTTGATACGCGTATGGGTGCGTCCACATTTGTATCATTTGCGCGATCAGATCCCCGATCAGATCTCCGTCGCGTATCATCGAAGCGTGTCAAAATGATACGCGTATCATGATACGCCCCGATCGCTATTAACCGCGTATCTAATACATGCCGTATCAAATGATCTCGCATGATCGGCAGAATGATCTAATAGTCGTCCACACTATGACACGCATACTTGATACGGCGCGATGATCGCGACGGAGATCTGATCGGAGATCTGATCGCGCAAATGATACAAATGTGGACGCACCGTATCATGATTCATGATACGCCCCGATCGCTATTAACCGCGTATTATACAAATGTGGACGCACCTTAAGAAGTATTATTTTATGTTGATTTTCGGCCAGTCCGGTCCTTAATTTTCGAAACGAAGCGTGTTGTAACATTATTATTATTTTAACAAAAAATTAAAACCGACTTCCAAGGTAAAAACAATAGTAATATGAACTAAAAAGTATTAAATAACTCTTACCCTTTAATAGTGCCTTTTTCAGAATTCGTCTAAATCTCAACTATTTCTGTACTGTATACTACAATCTTCATTATTTTGAAGTCGGTACCAGCTAATTTAATCGTGAGTTCAGTAATGTCAGATTATCTGAAACTTTTGGGACTGGTACCGACTTCAAAGTAATGAAGATTGTAGTATACAGTACAGAAATAGTTGAGATTTAGACGAATTCTGAAAAAGGCACTATTAAAGGGTAAGAGTTATTTAATACTTTTTAGTTCATATTACTATTGTTTTTCCCTTGGAAGTCGGTTTTAATTTTTTGTTAAAAATAATAATTTTACTCTTTTTAGTTAAGTATCTACAAAATTAGGCTTTATGCGTTAATAACTAATACGAATGTTAACTATTCACATTATGTCACTGTAAGCGAAATTGTGGTAAATGCTTGCAGTTATCTAAGCGATGCTGCAATTTCCATACTTTTATCTTTAAAGATTCAGGAGTTCTGTTCAGTGCCTTTGGACCAAGAGACACCTTCGTATAAAATTTCTCTTATTCGCAACATATGTTTAACTTACTAGAAACAACATTTTAACCACTATGAGTGTTTTGATAAAATTCAAGGATTTTTCTCGATTGCTCATAGATCCCATCATCAGCTCACCACTTTCGTAATTGTTATACAAAATTAAGATTATATCCTATACAACAACACGAGAATTTTGAAAATCGGTCCACAAACAGCGAAATCATTATCAAAAACGTCTGCTTCGATGCAAAATATCACGAAAAGTACCAATAATTGGGTCATAGTGTAATGACCCATGGTATAATGATGGTTGTGATGATGATAATTAATCAAATTGATGTATAAGCTTATGCTTTCAGTTGTTTAAACAACGCCGAAATCCCCGAACCTGTACCTATAAGCATTCAAAAGTTCTGTTCGGTACCTTCGGATGCAGGGTATAATCTGGTGCGAAGTCTTACTTTTTGGTAGCATTTACCTCGAATGCTTCAGAAAATACCAACCTGGATCCGAATCCAGGTTGGTATGGTACCAAATTCGAGTTAAACCCTATACAACACAAAAAGAATTTTGAAAATCGGACCACAAACGGCTGAGTAATCGTGGAACATACAAAAAAAAAAAAAAGATACATACAGCCGAACATATTACCTCCTCCTTTTTGGAAGTCGGTCAAAAATGAAAAACAAACTGACCAGTTCGTGCTGAAACATAATGAGTCTCCTATAATATCGTCAAGTATGATCAGTCACATATAACATGATATATGGCAGACCTAAGTGTATAAAACTCTAAACACACTAGGCCGAAGTTACGCGGCGTAAATTCCGCTTGATTACGTCCGCAATGTCAAACGCATACAAAATACGGACGGAATGCGACGGAATAGTGTGTCATTGGTAATATATTAAAAATATATTGCAGGCGGAATCATGCGGAATTTACGCCGCCGTAACTTCGGCCTAGTGTGTTTAGACACTATAATAGTTGTGTTGTCGGATCTTGTGTAGTCAATTTTGAATATAGAATAAATTTTGTACTCCGAAAAGCCAATTTATATTGCGCGGCTGTCTCTCGACATTGTCAGCTGCGAACAGATAATTTGATTAGCCCGCCATTACCAGAGAAACCTTTCAGTGTTTATTGGGTGTTACTTCACTGCGGGAACATGACTGAAGGTAAGATTCAAAGTAAAATTGAGAGTTTTGAAAAATATCCACTCCTTGCATTTTCATTACGTATGTTTGTTATTGCGAAACAGAAAACTTGGGCCAAGTTCTTGCAAGGACAATATATTTTTACTTCTGTGTAAAATTTTATTCATATTATTTAAATACGTGTTTTTATTACAGGTTTTTTTTTCTGTTAAGAAAACCATTTTACAATTTTTGCAAGACTCATATTATAATGTTTAGCCTAGTGTCCCATAACGTAGTCACAGACGTAGTGTATGTCTGGTAACGATTGTGCCCTATTTAATTCTTAATTTGCTTAATAACTCTGCCGAGATACAAAAAATATAGAGGTACCTAACATAAAATACAATTAATGACTAAGCATTTGCAATTTAATATTATTATTAATCGAAATTTATAGTCACATTAGGTTCTCGGTTCCTTTTACTGTATGTATATCTATCCTCTAAAGGTGCAAGTTAAGGCCGAATACAACGAGGACTAGTGAAATTTCATGTTTTTATTTTCACTAGAACTTTGACCAAAAGTAATTATAAGCATTTAAACATTTTTTGTAGGTCTGTTATGTTCCTTACCAAAGTCCCAGTCAGCTTAGAATTTTGATTTAAATCCATTTACCACTAAAAAAAGAGTAATAAAGAATGCTACTTTCAAATTTTTATTTCGACTAGAATTCAGCGAAAATAAACGCAGGAAAAAATATTTTTATACAAAAATGTTTAAATTATGATTTCGAAGGTTAGGGTTAGCTTAGTTTTTGATATATAATAACAATAATAAAGATAAATCGTTTCGATCACAAATTCGAAAGATTTATTGATTTTCGAATGCAACGCCTGCTTTCAATATTTGCCATAATAATTCCACAGGCGTTTTGATTGATAATAATTGAATGACATCATTGAAATCTGTCTTTCAGTGACTGATTGTCTATTACAGAAAACTTGAGTATGTTCACAAATATATCCCAGTATACTGGCCAGAGCTCCTTAGGCCTAGAATCGCCGTGGTCCCATACTGTTGATTCGTTTCGAAATATTTGCCAGTGCATTGTCGTATACTTAAATGTGTTTATTGTGATGTGATTATAATACGTTACACTTGTCTTACTAGTGGAATACCAGTACAATACAGTACGGCATCGTAAGATGACGTCTTGATCACTGGTAAGTAAACTGGGTTTTATTTCAGAACATAGGCAATATGTTTGGTTTACAAATATTACAATATTGTTTTGTAACCTAATATTTGGTGAGAGACTACCTTATTAGGTATCTTATTGATATATATTTGATAATTTACAATCGCCAAACGATCATTTATATGTTTTTGGTAGGTTTGAAAGACATAAATGCAAATATCACAGCTCAGTCGGATAGTAATGAACAGAGCATGAACAGAGTGCCTCAACACAGAGACACATTTTGAGGGATGTGTTAAAACATTGTAAAATGATAATGATATTATTATGTTAAACAACAATTTTATCGAACATTTCCATTCCAATTATGTTAAACTACAATTTTATCGAACATGTGAATTCCATTCTTTACACAAAAAATAATATTGATCGAAATGAAAAACCTTTAAACCTTATTTGATATTATCAAAAACATAATATTTTGTGAATAAAAATCACGACGACACTTAAAAGTAGAGAGCAAAGAAATTACATTTTATGCAATTATTAAATTTTACTCACGACAATCTGGTGTAATGTACTGGTTTATTGGAAAGTTGGCATAATATATAAGTCTTGTTCACTACCATTTTTCATTCTAATTTTGTTGGGACCCATAGCAAAAATAAACAGGAGAAAAATAATATTGTAACTGCCGTACACAGAGATGAATATTTATAACTTCAACTAGCTGTCCCGGCAAACGTTTCTTTGCCATATTATATAAAGTATATCGCCCGTATTATTTTATTGAATTAGTGACTAAATAAGTATGTCACCATGGCAACGTCCATCACTATCCCGTGACCCGCGTCGCATAAACAATGGTCGCTCTTTATAGACAAATAATTTGCAATAAAATAAAATTGCGACTATAATTAAAGATCTAAGCTATCCTATCTCTCAAGTTGGAAAAAAGCACACATTTAAAAAAAACATTAAGATCGGTTAAGTAGTTTAGGAATCCATCGCGGACAAACATCGTGACAGGAAATTTATATATATATTAGATGTATCATAAATGAAGATTTTGACATAAACCCCATATTATATTTTATCTTTCAAATTCTTTATCACTGCAGTACACGCGCCCCTTTTTTTTACACGAGTACTCGCGTGGCCTACCATGGTAGGCCACCTAAAAATCTTAATTGTTTTCATAATAATTATTATTTAATTAAAATGACATATAAAATCAAAAATATAATTAATTAACTTACTTTTATAATCAAAAACTATTTAATTAATTATTAAATTACTGAAAAATCAACAAATTTGCGAATTTCTATGAAAATGTGACAAAAATCGTACTGATAAAATCAAACATGTGTATTCATTACGTGAAACTAAAATAAGTTAGACTTTTGTTTGTTTTATGTTATTCGAGTATCGATCCTACTTACAGGTAAGAATAAAACTAGAAATGACAAGTCTATCACCACTTTCTTGGCGATTAAATTTGGGCTAACTTAACAGCGTTGACATTGCCACATACGTCTTATCAGTGGGGCTAAATCATGTTGGAATCTTAAAAACACCTAAATTTTACTGCATAAAATACTTATAAGTTATTATTTCTATTTATAAAGTCAGTAATTTTTTATATTTTGATTATTTTTTTCTAATAATAAACGACCCTAAACTTCAGAAGTCGCCGGATTAGCTCATTTTCATACAAGTGTGACTCCTAGACTGGGATTTATAAAACTGGCCATCGTTTGTTACTTGTATTACTCTTGATCACTTACTTAGTTACAGCAGCTTACTAAGATCACAATTTTCCATTTTAAAATTCACATCAAAAGCCTGACCAGGAAATTAGACAACCGGAACTGATGGCGCTAAGTTTTCATTATGAAAACTACAAAATAGTTTATTTATTGATTAATTGAATACTTAACACTAGTTAAATATGTAATTTTTTATAATTTTTTAAATTATATTTTACAATTTTGTGAGATTTCCTATGTTTCTGGTTAGTCATAATATGGTTATGACGTCTATCTATATAGGTCACTTTATCTTATTAAAAATTAATGTTTAGTCTTTGTAATCAAATTATCTTAAATGTATTTTAGTATGAATGCATAAAATATACAATCTAAAACAATAAAAATGTTCTAAATCAATAATATAAAAAAACCATACATGGTTGAATTTAGTATTGGTGTACTCGCGCGGACTACTATGGTAGTCCAGCGTTTTTGATGCTAAATATCTATAATTTCAATTGACTATCAGGTTACAGGAGGTACTGAGGTTTTGTCAAATTTATCAAACGAGGATTACTTGGAACGGCAAGGTTCTAGCGAGCTTTACTGAAAAAATATCGCTGAAAAAGTGACCCTGGTCTACTATGGTAGTCCACGCGTGTACTGCAGTGTTATTAAATGTTTGACGCTATGTAACCGCAGGGTCTTTCGTGTCAAATGTCGTGTCAAACAGCTACTAGAACAAATTAATAGCCACTATCTCGATGCAAATTCTTCAAAAAATCGTTCATGGCGTGGGAACCGTTAATTTTTTCAGGATAAAAAGTATCCTTTGTCCTTTCTTCACCAAATTTTATAAAAAAATGGTTCAGTAGCTTAAGCATGAAATGACAGATAGACGAAAGTTTAAATATTATAATGAGATATTTCGTAAATATTTCAAACACTTACCGGTTGCCATTATTGATGTCGAGCAGAAAAGGCCTAAAAACCGCGTTTTTGTTTTTAATATTTCAGACCTCTTAACATATTTATTTTATTTTGTTTCTATTTGTTGTTATGGTGACAACATAAATAAATAATTGAAAATTTGAGCTCTCTAGCTAGCGCGTTACTTGATATACAGCCTGGAGACAGACAGACGGATAGACAGCGAAGCTAAGACTTACTGGGCCAAGGGTCTCTTTTGGGAACAGATTCCTTAAAAACGACAAAGAAAATATGAATATTATGATCTGCATAACAATAATGAATATAATCTACTATTCATTAAAAATTTGTCAAGCGGGTCAAAAACGTTACCTGTATTGCAAGAGTTTTTGAACTTGTGGAGGGTGTTATATAGATTCCAGAGGATGCTGCAGCGTCAGGTACAAGTAATCGTTAATGGAATCAGGCGTTACTTTGCGGAAATCCATAGCTTAAAATTTAGTTTGTTATTATTTTTAGAAATATTCCGCGAACTAAACTTCCACCTTTAAGTAAATGAGTGAGTGTACGCATAGGCATGCGTACAGCACCTCCCTCCTCCCACACTGCCTATGCGTACACTCGCATGCAAGAACTTGCAAACACCACCACCACACAAGCAATAATGTTGGCAAATCCTCAGGATGTGGACTCTATGAACAACGTCCGTCAAGTCACTTGACGTCACTTGACGGACGTTGTTCGTAGAGTCCACATCCTGAGGATGCTCCGGTGTTGGAGCGAAACGCGCGTCGAGGTTTTCAACCTGCATGGTGGTGAGGGGCCTTGCACGGATTTGCCAACATTATTGCTTGTGTGGTGGTGGTGTTTGCAAGTTCTTGCATGCGAGTGTACGCATAGGCAGTGTGGGAGGAGGGAGGTGCTGTACGCATGCCTATGCGTACACTCACTCATTTACTTAAAGGTGGAAGTTTATTTCGCGGAATATTGCTAAAAATAATAACAAACTAAATTTTTTTTATACAAGTAATCGTCATGGGTCTACATCCTATTTATTAAAGGTATTGCAATAAACCCAAGCACAAAAAATATTTGAACCATATTATAAAGTCATAAAATAACCTCAGCAGTGAGCGAGCTGACGATGGTGAATTATTGTACCTAAGATAGCTATAATATTTTTTCCATGCATAATTATATGCAATGCATATTATGAGTAATACTTTATTTTGCTATACATTGTATAATCAATAATATCATGTATTATTGAGGAAATACTTTTTTCTCATGTTCGTGAGTATAGAACAAACATATTAAAATAATACATAATTTTATTATAATACAAAAATTATTATTATAATTCATTAAAGATTTCGTTTATTAAGTTGTGAACATGGCCTCTCTGTTAATCATTAGTCTGTATGTCGAGTTTACCACGTGATCACACTATTTCTGAAAATTATTGAAATCAACGACGCGGCTTGAAAACTAAATATGTACCTATCGAGCGCCATCTATTGAGCTTGTTTTCCGCAAAATCTAAAATGTCAGTTGCCTATAATCCCGCCTTAATACCAAACAAAACGAGGTGATAACTGCCTGACATTTTTCTATGATTGTGAAAAATACTTAGCACCTAAAAGAACAAACCTTATGGACCAAGACTCAAGAGCCTGCTACGGCCAGACTTTCCTCAGTTTAGGAAAGCTGAAAGTTTACCTCATATAAACCCTCAAAGAAAGAAAGAAAGAAAGTTTAAGGGTGTCTGGCAGTGGAAAGCAACTGTCAAAAATTCATCCACTTACCGCGAAGAATATAAGCTATAAAATTGATCTTTACTCTTTCTCGAAGGTCAGGTAGACCTTCAGGATTGGATACCTCCTAAAGTAAGCTCGACCGAAACTCCATAGTTGCTGGTCGTTCTTACCTCTGTAAGGGTCACAAACATGTCAACTTTCAGCTTTCCTAAACTGAGGAAGATCTGGCCGTTGCAAGCTCTTGCTATATTATGTAATCGAGATGGCTTCTTGCATTGAATCTAAGTGAATTTTTGAGGTAAAATGTGAAACTCCCATTAAATAGGGCGTCGGATACAAAAATCATTAGACCGAGTGAGAGTAAGCTACCGGCGCGGCGTTTATAGTCAGGGAGCCCTAGAACATTTTTTTTATTTTTTGTGAGTAACTTCATTTTGATAAGAGAAAAAACTTTTTTACTGGCGAAAAATCTTGAAAGTGGTAGCTAACAGAGATAGAAAAGATTTCATACTTTGATTTTAATGTCCTAAAATATGGATTGTTCTATTTGTAGGGCAATGTTACTCTTAAATTATATAACTATTAACCCACCAATATACAAAAACATCAGCTGGTTAGGGTTCCGTTTTAGGATTCTGAAATCAACAAAATTAGTTCTAGGACTCCCTGACTACTACGTTTACTTTTAAGTCCTAACACTCCTAACTTGCGAGAGGACAACCTTCTCTCTTTCTGCCCTGCGGCAAAAATGATTTCCCACTTTGGAATCCCCGACAATCCTTTTTTCAGTGGCAAATACAGACGTCGCCAAGACTGGTGCTTTCAAGTATGAGGACGGGACGCGCTACGTGGGTCAGTGGAACTCCAAAGGGTACAAGCACGGGATGGGTCATCTGACTCTGCCTGACGGTACCCGATACGACGGCGCTATGGCGTCAGGCCTCTGCTCCGGGTTAGGTGTGATGGCGTTTCCTGATGGAGCCAAGTGAGTAACAACTTTAATTCAACTGCTAATTTTTTTTTCAAAATTTTTAATTCGTAATTCGAAATCGTAGTACGTGTTTTACGGGGAGTTTCAAAAAAATACTACAACAGACAAAAATCGGCCAAAAATAATAACTTTCACGTAAGGCGGTTTTACGATTTTAGTTATAATAGTATATTACTGAATTTATTAAATATCATATTTTTTTGTGACTAATAGACTATTTACTAGTAAAAAATTCAAAAATATGTGAGTTAGTATCAAATTTGTGTCCGTTTTGTTACCATAATCAAGTTGAATAGAAATAAAACTTTAATATATTTTGAGACTCTTACGTATTTATTGAAATAATACAGTTCTTTTACGTTAATTACATAAAAAATTATGACACTGCACATTTTAAAACAGATTAAAAAATCCAATTTTTATTTCGGGTTCCAAAACTACATCCATTTTTTATAGTACTTTCTCAAAAATTGAGCTGTTTAAAATCTGAATGCAATTAAAAACGCTTAATATTAATTGTTTTAGCTAAGACAGGAGACATATCTCATAAGATAGAAATTTACGTCAAAATCTTAAAAATACCTTAAATAAATTTAGTAACAAAACCGACAGTAACAAAATTTTAAGGCATAGTGTACAAGACTTAGAATTCAATATTATATTAAAATTAGCAATTATTTTTTCTTAACTCCACTCATCTGTTCTAGCTTCTGCCTCAGCTGGATTCAGTTCCGATATGTTTTTCTTTTTTTTATTTAATCTTCGTAAAATGTCCCTTAATTTACTCTGGATTTTAATTTTTTAACCTCTCCCTACACCTATTTGTAAAACAAAAATTTTAAACAAACTATCAGCTATCTTTAACTTTACAAAAATTGTATTTAATTGAAACTTCTTAGATAATTTATCAACATGCAAATCCACAGTGTGTGACTAGCTTTGTGCTTTCGGTTTTGTTACTTTGCCGGTCCGTCTACATGTTACCCTGTAAGCAGTAACAAAACCGAAGTAACATTATGCGTCTACCTTACACTTAAAGACATGTAAAACTTTTTCTATTTTACGCTGAATCAAACTACACACACTTACTTTTAGTTCAAAAATCTGTCTATCTTTACAAAATATTATGTTACAAATAAAGATAGTAAAAATTATCAAACAGTCATAACAAACCTGACTATCAATTTTGGTCCATTCCAACTGATTACACATTTCTTTGCACCACCGAAAAAATTACTCAGCCAAGCCGTATTAAAAATGGCCCATCGTACTGAATATTAGTTTCGCCATAAACAGAATGCAAAAAATATATTTTAGTAGAATGTTATCATGAAAAAATTATGGCAACAAAACTGGAATGTCCGGAAATAGCATATTCCGGGGACAAGAGATAACTGCAAATTTAAATGGACTATGGATAACTGCAAATTTAAATGGACTATGGATAACTGCAAATTAAAGCATTTAAATGGACTATGGATAACTGCAAATTAAAGCAGTCTTACTCTTTAAATTGAGCCTTAAAAGTAAAGAACATGGTTCATTTAACCAAAAATACAATTGAATGTGTCAAGTATTTCCAGAAAATTTTAATTTAATTCAGTCCGAAGTTTTAAATTGTTACTGGGGACCTTGATAAATTAAATCACCATAATTTCTTTTTTCTTTCTATTTGAATTAAGTTTTTAACTATCCAAAATAAAGTACAAATAGACACTCTTTCAGTTACTTTTTAAATAAATACCAATAATGGTCAAAGTTTTTAATAAAATAAATATTAAAATGAAGGACATGCCAAAATGGCTGTTGTATTATTTTTTTGAAACTCCCCTGACATTAAAATCGGTTCATAAGTTAAGTACTACTGATACCGACCCAGAACTGAATTAACGTAAACCAATCATACATAGAAATTTTACAAAATTATCGGCTTCGTATCTTAAGGAAACTTTAACTCTTGCCATATGAGTTACCGATGACTGATAGAAATTTTTGCGAATAAATCACTATGATTTCAGCATTATTATCAATCCTAAAACATAGATAATGTATCTCATTTGTCAATTTTTAAGCCATCATTGTTATTTCATCAATATTTTTTCTATTAAATTATTTTCTCAATCATTATATTATTTAGTATCTCCTCTATTAGTTCCCTTTACAAGAGACGTTTAATTTGCGCTAAGCTCCTGAACTGCGTCAAAAGCAGTCCACTTAATTGAAGCCTTTAGAAGCCAACTTTCAGCTCAATTCCTTATTCTATACAATCATAGAACAGTAAAAGGTAAACGTTTTAGAGTAACTTACTAATGAATTTGAAAACTAAATAGCTCAACAAATAGACAAAACGCACTTGCTGTGTTTTTTGCTACTTAAAGCTATCATACGCCCGATTTAGGCGATATTTCGGGAAAAGGTCTTCAGTAAATATTATATAATTTCTTTTTTGCGGTTATAGTATTGTAATAAAATTTATAGGTCTACCAGAATCTGATGGCAAAAAGTGCTAAAATAAATTGACTAACAATAGCGGGGTTAAGACATTTTGATCCTTTTTTCCTTGTAGCGGCTGATTATGTGCGTACATGCATTTATATTATATAAAAAATTATCCAATGATCAAGGATATTTTTTGAAAATCTGCCATCCAAATTTGCCATCAGATTCTGGTAGATAATATGCAGAGAGGAAGCTGCAAAAAGAAATTCTAAAATCATAGAACATTGGTACTTACTCAGAAAATATGCTGTAATAAGTAAGATTAAAAATAGCTGTGTTAGATGTTTTCGTTTAATATTTTATGTAAAAGTAATACTAAAACAACATCGCGAGAGAATATTATGAAAATTAAATTTTGTTTATCAAAGAAATAATTTTAATTCTAATTAAAAGCACAATAGTTGATTTAGGATAGTGTTTAACGAAGAATTATTATATTAGGTACCTACGCAAAGCAAACAAAATAAACGTAAGTATGAAAACACGCAGCTTAGTTTTAGACGAATGTTAATTAAAGACGTGAGTGGAAGAACCAGATAACATTATTACATTTTATAACATAAGGAGAATAAATATTTCCTTGTTTCCCTTATAATTTAAACAAACTTAACATACCTGCCTATATCTGGCTAATGGCTTTACATAATAATATCCTTTTTTTATTTAAAATCATTTTCCCGGCCCTAAAGTCTCCATCTATGAAAAAAACGGTAATTTTTGAAAATTATACTTAGATTAACTAATTATCCAATCTAAAGTAATAAAGAACTCTATCTAAGTGAGATAGCGATTTTTATTAGTTTAGATTATAAACTCTATCTAACTAGGGAGATAGTGTTCTGGATTATCCTCATTGCTTAATATTTCCCTTTCTTTTGCCTTAACGTAGTCAGGTAAATACTTTGATTGTTTCAGATACGAAGGAGAATTCATGCAGGGCTGGTTTCATGGCCATGGGGTATTCTGGCGCGCTGATGGGATGAAGTTTGAGGGGGAATTCCGTGGAGGCAGGGTTTGGGGGTTGGGTTAGTATACTCACGTCGTAAGTTTTCTTTAAGTCGTATAAAGCTATGATCACTTGGTGAAACCTGGAGGGATCATAGACGCATGTGTGATGTGTGTTGTGTGTCTGTCATTACTCATTATGTCATTAGTTACCTCATTCTATCATTAAAGCCGCGATTTCACTAGTGGACATTTGTCTCGCGACCTAGTCGTGCGACACGAAATGTACGTGTCCCGCGACATGTCGCCCGACGTTGGAGCGACATTTACGGGTTGCGGTACTTGTCGCTGGCGAGTGGCGATATACTGTTCAGCACTGACTAGTGTGAACAAGTCATATTATGTCGAGGGACAAAGTTGCAGGGACAAACTACGTAAATGTCGGACGACTTGTCTCTGCGACATATCCCCTAGTGAAAACGCCGCTTGATAAACTTACCATCGTCGACTCATAGCTCTAAGTAAGATACCTAAGATCTGAAGACCTGTAAATCGAGCAGAAAACTATAAAAGGCAAACCTCCTTTTTTTGCCAAATGATCTTCAAGTTATGAGGGATCAGTGCAAAAAATATAAACACCCAATGATTCTTTGAAATTAATTTTACGTAATCTTATAATATTAATCCTTTTTGAAACGAATGATTCACTCAGGGTCCTCGCTACCATATGTGCGCCAAAACCAAGGTCCCAAAAAATTTGCCTAAAGGGGCGCCAAAATCCTTTTTTTGCACACAGGCGCCAGTACGGGGGCCCTGGTCATTCACTTTTAACATTACCTCCTCCATTCCAGGGCTGGTGACATTCTGCGACGGGAGTCACGGATTCCCCAAGAACGAGGGTTTCTTCCAAGACTGTCGTATGATCAGGCGCAAGAAGTGCCCAGACGTGGTGCAGCGCGCGCAGAAAGTGGCTTACATGGCGCGAGCCCAGTGCCAACAGATGTAGATTAAATAAATTCGTGTGTCTTATTCGTGTTTTACTAGCAACCTCTAGTAGAAATACGAAATAACAGAAATACTACTTCTTTTTCTGCTTTTGGTGTATGCCTCCGCAGTAGAAACACTTGCAGACTTTAGCGACAAAATAGGTTTCCCTCAGATGTCTATTGTTTCTAAGCTTTTACGATGTCAATGCTAAGTGCAGCTATCGTGCAGCTATCGTGCAGCTTACATAGTATCAAACTTGCTTATTAATTTCTTTCTGCAACTGAAAATTGCTGAAAATCTGTAAGAAGTTTGAAAGATGTAATTACGAGAAGGTTGCGTGGGGATTCAGTTTATATCATTCAGTAATTTTACTAAGGAGTTTCTTTAAGGCTGATACTTTTTTGTTGGTATTGCTGATTCTTTTTTTGTGGGTGAGGATTACATTTAGAAGATTTAATAATCAGCAATTACTGTAGACGTATGTAAAGAAAAAATACGCGATTACATTGATTAGAGCAGTGTTATTCAACTGTGAGTCGCGATTCAGTTTTAGAATGGATGATGTTCTTTCTTACATTTTATCTTTTTTCAAATGATTCTGAAAAAAAAAACATTTCTAACATTTTCAATTACGAACACAACAAATATTTTTTGTTGGCAATTTATTTATAAATTGCTTTTACAAATGAGAGCCCTTAAAAGTAGCTAAGAACTTCATTTATTGAATGAATTACTTGGGCAATGTAATAAATAGACGAAGGAAATTGATTTCCTTCGTCTATTTATTACATTTCTGCAAGCAAAAGAGATGAACAGATCTACGAACTGTGATTTAAGTAAATACTACATTATGTATATTATAAAGCTATAAATTAAAATTAATGTAACATCCATCCTCTGAAAAAGAATTTTAAAAGGAGGGATCAAAGTTTGCATCCCGGGAATATAATTTTTAAGGTTCCCCGAGAGCACAACTCAGGTAATAGAAATAAGTTTAAAATAAAAACCCAACAATTATTATTTATTTAACCTATTAAATATAAAATAAGTGGTAATTAGTCTAAAATAAATTATGAAGGTAGTTGTGACTCAGTTATCTTTCAGTTTCTCTTCGCATGTGTCGTCATCTAGGCTTTGTCCATACCGCACCTCCATACATTTGCTTCCCTGGAAACATAAAAGGATTAAATTAAATCAAAATTAATTTTTCAACTATGCTTAACCAGAGGGGAAAAGACGGACAGTCAATATCCCTTTTTTCATGGAAATTAACGCTTTCTCGGCGGATTGGGGACATCCGACGAGTTATATAGAACTCTGTAGCTTTCAATTAATTCAAATTAGTTGAATTGAACTCTATAACTAACTACTTCACGTAACCAATAATTAAACGTTTTCTCTACTTTATAATTACTCGATTTGGGCAAGCAAAATACTCATTAAACCAACCCAAACCCAACCTTTGATTACCGGAAATTGCTTCCGTCGTTTGGAGAATAACAATTTACCCTCATGTTAACTTTATCAGAAACTATAATTATCTACACGTTTAACCCTTTTTCGCATTAACCTATATATAATACCGCAATATATTGTATTTATACTCATAGCTACTTATTAATAATTAATTAGAAATATTAAAAATAACTATCACTTCTTTATATTTTCATGCAATACGCGGGAATGCAATTGCTATTTTAAAAACATAAGGCACTTTAAATTTGTCAAATTATTACAAGTTTAAAGTTTTACCAAAGTAAAAGTTTCTGCAAAGTATTTTTACAAAATACTTACGTAGATTTTATAAAAACTCATTAACCTTTGTCTATCACTTACATTTAACTTTACGAGGTCATTATTTGCCTAAAGAATTATAATAAGTATTAATAATATAATAATAGGTAAGTAGATTGATAAATTAAAAATAGTTAGATACTTAAGGGCCTGCTGTCAAAACGCTAGCCCCGCCTACACACAACGCTATCCTCCAATCGTGATACAATAATTCCATGAATCATGCTCCCGGGAAATGTGTTTTAGGCTGCAGCTAATAGTGAACAATATCGCGTAACAACGGTTCCCGCATTATAGCACGAAAGTAAAGATCGTAAGTCCCAAAACTGTTTTTTGATGATTACTTAAAAACTAAATACAATATTAATATTTACTTTAGCTATTATTTTATAAAGTGTGTGATTGTAGTAGTGCAAGTTATTTAATGATAGTAACTCAATAAGTGTAACAGATATTTGTTGAAATGCCCAAAAAGATTCATAATTTCGAAAAATAAAACTATCGAGTCAAAATAACTGAATCGTGTTTTCCGTTAGCTACGTCTTAGATAAATATACAATGATTAAATAAATCTCAATTTAATTTGAGTCAATCGTCTTCCGAGATCGTAATACTTATTAGAAAACACAGCAAAATTGCACAGCCCGCTCTTAATACTACTATACAGTGCAATTATTACTTTTTACTGTAAAGCATATATAGTACTATATATGCTTTACAGTAAAAAGTATAGTATATATAGTAATCATTATTTCGTGGAAGTTACATTTACAATATTAGTTTAAATTATTCCGGAAGTCCAATAAGAAATTGTTATAGTTGACACAACTTCCCAAGTTCTCAGAGGCTGCAGGGAGAGAAACTAATATCAAGTTATTGGATCCGAATTTGGGAAACTATTGAATGCACGAAGCAAACTGGTGTAAAACAAAATAGCTACTAAATACGCTTTTGCTGATAAACTTTTAGAAGTCCAGAAGGAAAGGGTTATAATATTATTAGAACCATAGGTGACCCTACAAATGTCTAGAATAATCATATCATCGTCTGAGGTTTCCTAGGAGTCCAAGTGGCATGAACGGCAAAACAATTGTTACTTTTCTATTGTTGCAACACCTTAAAAGGAGATTATTCGTACTGATTTAAATAATTGAAAATATTTAGTTTGTTATTATTTTTAGCAGTATTCCGCGAAATATTAATAATTCGCGCAATTTTGCTAAAAATAATAACAAACTAAATTTTAGGCTATGGATTTCCGCAAAGTAACGCCTGATTCCATTAACTAATTAAAATTTTACCTATTGTGTATAAGAATCTAAAGCTTTCACCAATACATAAAAACACTAATGAAAAACGAAACATAATATTATCTCCGAGGCCATTGGATAAATTTTAACAATAAAGCATTAAAATAAAGCATGGAGAAGGAAAAAGTATCATAGCTTCTTTGTCTCAGCAAAGTATGCGTGCGTTTCGAAAGATCCTTTTTGTGCCAAAAATATCACGGTTAATACAATCTTAAATCCATACTAATATTTTAAATGCAAAAGCGCGTCAGTCTGTTACCTCTCTTCGCTGAACCAATTTTGCTAAAATTTGATATTATGAAGAAATGAAATTTACGGTTTCCGCGAGATAAACTAATTTTGGTGCAACGGAGTTGCGGGCGTCATCTAGTGAATAACTCATTAAAATTAAACCACAAGCAAAAAATTTAATTGGTGAGAACTGAGCAACACACCCATTGAAATCATCCCTATTAATTTCCATGATTGTTTATCGATCGTAATGGACATTAAAATACTGTGATCAGCGAGCGTGTCATTACAGCGAGATGAAAGCCGTGACGCAACGGAATTGCATCACACACTTTCACGTTACGTAACGTAACCTAAAAATTTACTTATTAGCCGACATCAGAGCGGTTCCGGTCGGTGCGTCAAGGTGTTATGCCAGTTAAAGGCACGCAATTTCGACGCTTTACTCGGTGGTGTTGTTATTATTTTTGACTTTACATTATTTTTGACAAAAATTTTACATTTCAAAAATTTTGGTGTACTCATTACTCATTGAAGCACATCGATACAGCTGTTAATAACAATGATGAAATTAATAACAGCAGTAACATCTAACTTTGTAAATGCCAAAAGTGTAGCAAAAAGCTAAACGACCGTTTTAGTTCGAAATATTTTTGGAGACTTTAGTCTGGCTTATTAGGTTTTAAACCTTGATACATGGTACACCATCCACACAAATATTTTAAATGTGAAAGTGTGTCTGTCTGTCTGTTACCTAGTCTCTATGCCCAAATCGTAGAATCAATTTTGATGAAATTTTCTATGGAGATACAAACTTTCAGTGCCGGAAAAGTGTACGGTTCCCGCGCGATAAGCGAATTCGGGCGCAACGGAGTTGCGGGCGTCATCTAGTATTACATAGTTACGTAGGCTATGGAAATAACTAACAAGGCATTGCAAAATCTTATAGTTGAGTTAACAGACACGTTGGCTGGTACGTGACCCACAGTAAATAGTTTGACTTAATTAAGTTTGTAACAGCCAACTTAACGAATCAGTTTCAGTCTTTACAGTAGAGCTTTAGGTGCTATAAAGTTTGGTCCCGACAACGTGATATTGGGATTGTTACAGGACAAACAGCGAAATAGGCATTCCCGAAACTATATCTGCAATCTACCATCGAGGAAATCGATTCCTAGGCAGTTGACGGACCTACGTCATTTGGTCGGCTTATGTCAATTTAATGTTAGCTGTGATCGGTCTTACGGCCGTTCCCAATATTAATTGATCTATCTCTGGTTTTGCCCTACTAGAGATAGGAATAGTTATCTATCTTATGTCAATTCAATGTTAGCTGCGATCGGTCGAATGTCAAACCAGAGATAGATTGAATATTGGGAACGGCCGTTAATGGTTTTGACTTAACGCGACCAAACTACGTAGGTCCGCCATCTGCCTATGAATCAGCTTCTCTGATAGTACCTTATGGCAAATAGACAGGAATATTGAGTGTTCTTTGTATTGCTATAACTCACAAGCCTATAGGGCTCGTCTAACTTAAAATGACGCGCCTCTCCCTCCTATTCACAGTACAAAATTTTTCATTTATATCAACTAGTGAAGTGGTGGGGCGCGTCATTTCAAATTAGACAAGCTCTACAACACTACATTGCTTTTGTATGATTTTTTTGCGATGCGACGCCACAACGCAGTGTTCTGGCCTGGCCCTAACACGGCCTTTTTCCCATCTTACATGCGCTATCATGACTTATTATAAAATATTATATCCGAATTACCCAATATTGCGAAACGTTTTTATGATTTGTTGATGTCTGATTTGGTGTTTACATAACTCCACAAAAACAATAATTAACATATTATTTAACTATGATTTATGGATACGAAACCCTCTGATTCAAAGTAGGTAGTAACTCTATTAAAAATAATAATTTAAAATCCATACTAATATTATAAATGCGAAAGTGTGTCTGTCTGATCTGACCGCTGAACTGATTTTGCTACAATTTGGTATTGTGATACTATTGAGTCCCGGGAAAGGACAATAAGATAATTTTCATCCCAGAAAAATATACGGTTCCAGCCGCGTAAAAAATTAATTTTGAATCTAGTTACAAGTAAAAGAATTACTTAAGAATTAAAAGAAGAAAGAAGAATAAAAGAAGATTACCTTCGCTATGTACGCCTTCATATAGAAGTTTCCGAAGAGGACGATGAAAGAGATCATGTAGAAGATGAGGACGTAGTGCATCCAGAGAGGGAACTCGCAGCCGGTTCTGATGCCGTTCACGCCGAGGATCAGAGCGCAGGTGAACTGGATCTAGAAGGTATAAAGCAAGAAGTTAAGAAAGATTAATAATCAAATGACAGAATAGGCAAAATTTTTATGAAATGAAGGATTGTTAGAAATGAGTAACTTCAGGAAATTAAAAATGCTTGTAAAATTATACAGTATGTTACAAAAACACCGTTATCCTTGAAACCATCAAATGAGCCCGTCAAAATGAACAACTTTTTTTATCAGAACAATGCTGGGAACTCAAAAAAAAAAGCCGTCTTCATACCCGGATACATACGGATGCCCGGATCGGCAATTTGTATGGGTATGAAGACGTATTTTTTGAGTTCCCAGCATTGTTCTCATAGAAAAAGTTGTTCATGTTGACGGGCTCATTAATTGATGGTTTCAAGGATAACGGTGCTTACACTAACATCTTGTATAATAGCCTAACGTGATTACATCAAATGGAATCAATTTCGTTAGATATAGATGGATACTTTAGATGTAAATAGTGACATCTCTAAACGTAGAGACGTACAAAGGGTAACAAAATAAATTACGAAATCATTATGACTTACAAGCTGGAGGATGGTCAGGTATTTCTTCCACCAGAGGTACTTGCTGACGCTCGGTCCGAACACAGATAGGCCGTAGTACGTGTACATGAGAACATGGATGCCGCTGTTCACCATGGCTGGCAGGAACGCTGAAAGGAAGATGAAGAATGATGAATCATTGATTAACAAGATGAAAAACATTCATATTGTTGTTGACATAAAATCAGTATATTCGCAATAGAAGACGTGAGTGGAAGAATCGAACAAGTAACATTTCGTAACATTCGGACAATAACTAATTTTTTCTCTAATTATTTTAATAAAACTTGTAAGTTGTAACTTATCTTCTTCATAACCTAGCTTATGTATCTGGCTACACATATAATCCATAGTTTTTCTATTTCAAATATTTTTTCCGGCCCTAAAGCCTCCATTTAAGCAAAAAAACGGGAAGTTTTTGCATGTTACTTACCTTATTCTTCCACTCACGTCTTGATTATTATTTATTACGTATGAAAATATGACACTAAAGGATCGGACACTGGTGTCTGGACACATTGTATATTAATATTACATTCAAATACTTCGATTCAGCACAGCATAATATTATTATGATGGCAGCCTGACACAAGTGTGTTGAGGAAAAACGAAGTAGTATAAAATTCTAATTTCATTGAACTATCAGGGAAGTTAATTCACAGGCGGATGGCAGACCGACGTTATTTGGTTGCGTTACTTCAAATCCAGCCGACAGATCACGACTAATGTTGAATTGATATAACTCGACCGCGTGACGTAGGTCCATCATCTACCTATGGATCAATTTCTTCGATGGTACCAGATGGTACTTAGTTTTTCAATACAGTTTCTACGTGACTTTAAAATTAATTAAAGGGGGTGTGGCGGTACCCACAATTCGCCTAACATTCCTGCATCGCGCTATCGAAGTTTTCAGAGCGCGTCGGTATAATATTTAAATCATTCGCATAAATCATTAAACTTACTTGAACCACTCGGCACCCATTTGATTCCAATCCACCAGAACGAGAACATAGTGGAGTGATGGTATACGTGTAAGAAGGTAAGCTGCTCATCTTTCTTCCTCAGAATGAAGAAAAATGTGTCACAGAATTCCAGTAGTTTCGAAAAGTAATACCACCACACTGCATCAGCTATCTGAAAATTGCAAAGGTGTAATTTAAGACATTTTGGAGCTAAATGCATTGAATGAACCTGCCACTAATATTTCATATAGAAAAATTAATTCATATTAAGTAAACACTCTAATTTATTAATTCATAACATCTAGTTCGAAATTTTATTTTCGCAGTCAAATACTCGTTATATAAATACTCGTTTACTCCCAAAACACTAAGAAACAGTTCTGTATAGTATTATGCATTTGTAACAGAGACAGGATAACTTTTAGCATCAAGCTCTTGTCAACGCTTTGGGAACTGAGTAACTTGTACTAACTTACAGCAGTTTTGAACCTAAACTTCGAAGTCAACGTAGAATGCGGTACGTCACAACTTCAGAGACAACTTCATCGCAATCGCGGTTAATTTAAACATCAGAAAATACAAGTTCTAAGCTGCCACTAATTTGAAAAGAACTATTGTCCTTGTTAAATTTCCTATTTTTTTTAATTTCACTGAATTTCAAATATTGTAATTCTTATATATCATAAAATTGTGGTAAAATTATATTGTGATTTGTCAAATCAAACCTAATAGACCAAACATCCAGATTAGCTTTTAGACTTTTCTGTCTAATATGATGTAAAATCAATTAAACAACAACTGTAGGAGTTCCAGCAGATAAAAGCCGAACAGCTATTGTCATCGTACACGACGGATGTGAACAAAAAGTCTGAATTTCCGACTTTATCTGGCCTGTCAACTGTACCGCTATACAACATTTTGAAATAGATGACGCCCGCAACTCAGTTGCGTCAAAATTCATTTATCGTACTGGAACCGTACATTTTCCGAGATGAAAAGTATCCTATATCCTTTCCCGTGTCTCAAAGTATTTCCGTACCCAGCAAAATCAGTTTAGCGATTTGGGCATCAAAAAGTAATTAACAGATAGACAAAATAATAATAACTCCCACACCGGTTTCGGTGACGGTGGCCGGTTTCATTGAAATCAGGCCAATTACGCAGGAGTCATTTTATAGTGCCCAAGTGTGTGCGCAGTACACTAGAGCACTCTCTATTAACAGATAGTCAGATAGACGGACAGACAGACACATCGCATTTATAATATTAGTATGGATAATATGGATGCTCACCTGCATTTCATCCGGGTCATATTTCTGTCGGCACGGCTCGCAGATGTAGCTATATCGTAGCCTGAACGACGCCGTCAGTAGTCTGACCGCTATGTATGCGTTAAGGGCCGCCATGGCTAAATTATAGGGCACCAGCAGCCACGTCAGTTTGAAGGGCTCTCTGTTCTTCATTATCTTCGGTCCAATCCACACGATGAAGAGGTAGATTAACGTGTATACTGCGGTCGGTAGCGGCGAGTCTACTAGCGGCCATCCTTCTGTTCTTTTATCTGAAAAAATTGGAGACTTTTACTAGCAGATGTAAGTAGCTGCATCCAAAGTGGCTTTAGGGTTCACATGGAAAGGTCTAGAGAGTGCAGAAATACAAGTCTGTCAATTCGATTTGTTTTGTGTAGTAGACAATTTTTTTTTTTAATATGACATTAAAAAGTCAGCTTTATTTGCTGCTGATTACTAAAGTGCTATAATCTCATACTCCTCTATTCATTATAAATAAGAACTTTGTAGTTGGATTGTTAGTAGTAAGTGGAGTAGTACTTAATTGATTAATTTATCGCAAGCATCGGGTGTGCGGAGCCCCCACAAACTACCTACAGTTTAATTTAATCTCAACTTGGAAGTAAGTTGTAAATCTAATTCCAGTATAATAAAATTTGTGGTAGATTTATATCACATCAGCGTAAGTGTTTTTTCATGCATGTTTATTCAAGGTAAGGCCATATTTCTCCAGCGCAATACGGTCTACGAAGCGTTACTTTGTAATTTGTATTCCACATGGCTACGTTGGGGCGACGCGACGCGATGTACGACAAAATTGAAACAAGTCAGCGCGATACTTACCGTCTAACATTTTCATCCCCCATTTCGTAAAATATAGACGATGACATAAAATTTTGTCCGACAACGCAACGCAGCAAGGTGGCGTAATAATATTATTGACATAAATTAATAATATTATATGTGTAAAACGTCATAGCATCGCTGCTGCGGCGTCGGCGGCGCATCGCGAGCGTGACGCAATGTAGCTTCGCTCTAAAGGTTAGACCTCACTAACTACGTTGTAACGGAGCAATGCAACACTTCACGTTTCATAGAACAGCTGAGGTTAAGTGGCGTGTAGCGTCGCTGCCGCGTAGTGCGCAAGGCCTGATAGACGTACGAACTTAACCCTAGAGTACTAATATAAAATTTCCACCGCTTAATACTAACGATCGCCTGGGAGGCTACATTTGTAATAAAACTTGTTTATTGTATTATTTATTTACTATTTTTTTACAAATACAGCATAAATAAAAAGGCCAAGCCATAACCTTTAAAAAACTTAAACCCAAATTATTTCTAATAAATAGCATTAGTCTTAAAATTAGACATAAAACTTAAGCATACCATTCATTCTTCTTGTAACAGTAGGTCTTTTGCAAGTCTTGTAGAATAAAAAATACTCTTTAATTTTTGCTTTTTTGGTATCAATATTGCTATTCAATATACATACTTTATAAAACACATTATTTAACTTTTGGTAACATGATATTTTTATCTACACACTAATTTGAAATTAGCCCTAAAATTCTTACTATTTGGAGATCAACAGATCGATCTAAACTGGTGAACTTGACGAATTACGGGTGGTTTGATGTGGTAATGAAAAATTCGAAAGTTCAAAGACAATATCTACTATTTAATTTGGTAGGTCTGCTTTCAACCATAATGGAACAGAAGAAGGATCTGCAGCGGCTCCATCGTCATAGTCATACAGATTGACACCAGTACCATATTAAACGAAAATAGATGTATTGTAGAAAATTAGTCTAATTAATAGACACCTTTGCAACTCAAAATCGTATAGAAGCATTTTGCTTAAATGCTCCTAGTTATTTTTTAGATAATTATAATTACGTTTTGTCGCATGTTTTTCGAGCGAGCCGATAGCTTCTGGGCGCAGCGTATTCACGACTTTATAGTCATAAAAATTAAGTATAAAAATGCCCTTGCGGTATAATTTATTTTCGATATATCGCCTTAATATAAAGTCTCCTTAAAAGGAAAACAAAGGAATAGCTGATACACTATTACTATAATTGATAAGTGATAACCAAAGATATTAGCAACAAAAATTCATTTTTAAAATACGCCCATTATTTTGCACGCTAACATTTTGATAAAACCAAATGCGGTAGCTGAAAGGATTTCCCTTTTGAATTCTGAAGTTAAATAATGGAAAAGTGATTTGAGGCTTTAAAATGAAAGCTATAAATTAAAGCCCGAATTTGGATAAATTTCCGTTGGGAAAATTTATTTTCAGGAGTTTTACATGGTCATCTCATCTGAAACTAAATTATAGTAACTTCAGAAAAGATACATAATCATTATTATAATTTAATCACTGTTTGTCTGTCTGTATTATGATGATATTATTCCAGCGATTAAATTCTCGGGATACTTTCTGAAATTATTGTATACCTGTTCCGGCGTTTATGCGATAGATCCGAGGTACACGACCACAGATAATAATTAATGTTCACGAACCTTTCCCGTCCCCTTGACAGCTGGCACCTGTCAGCTGTCACTCTGTTCATGACTCTTGTAAATTTTCAAGCGCACAAGCAAGTTGAATAATTCTAATCGGTTGTAATCTTTTTGAATACAAGTAAATAAGTCACAGAAAGTTTTTAATTTGCAAATCCATGTTAGGACGACAAAGTTCTTAACAATACCTAATGTATTGAAAACTGAGTGTTTTGTTTTTGTATGTTGTGTGGACTTTTATCGAATTTATTGAAAAGTTTTATTAACCGTTTGTCCTTACAATGGATAGAGCAGTATAAGCACATAACAGAATTGACTTGCTTAATAATTGGCAGGTAGCTAGTGTTAGGACATCCTAGCCAAGAATTGTTTTAGTTATAACATTGAACTTAGAAATAAAATATGGGAGATATATAATTTTATTCATTAGAAACAGTAGAACAATTAGGCTTTAAAGTACAACCCACACTTTGCCACTCTATTCCACTTATTTTAATGTTTATTTTATGTGTACCTTTTAGTGCTCTCCTAGATTTTAAACTCACCTGAAAGCGACAGTGTCCATAAATAATAGTCGTAAGTGTCTTTTAGTACGCTCTGCGTTGAATTTACTATAGTCGCCATT
Organism: Polyommatus iphigenia; assembly: GCA_963422495.1. Taxonomy (NCBI): domain Eukaryota; kingdom Metazoa; phylum Arthropoda; class Insecta; order Lepidoptera; family Lycaenidae; genus Polyommatus; species Polyommatus iphigenia. Next base: position 2,071,853 of record OY730189.1, read on the forward strand.
TTATCTTATAATCTGAAACAAAAAAATATATACTTAAAGGAATGAAAATCAGAACGAACATATTGTTATTATTTAATATATTATTATAATTAGTGTTTTTGTAATTATTATAATTATGGACCTGTTCGAACGAGGCCATACGATGCATTTTTAATGAGCCATGCTACCATGTATTAAAAAATATTTATATGTAATTCGTTGTAGCACCGTGGGGGGCAAGTCAGTCAATTGTATCTTCTTTACTAATGTAAATGCAAGTTTAGATTGGCTTATAAAATATAATATGATAAAATTCATCGCCTCGCCTCATCACGTTGATTTTTTTATGAACCAAACAAAGACTAAAATATTAGTTAACACATACTAATATACTATCCTAATATTTTTACGTAAGTAGTTTAACATATTATTCTGATCACATGTTCAAAAAATTAAGCAATTCAGTAAATTAGGAAAGTTTGACAGTTTCGTAGGGTCTGCCGATAAAATTTAATTTAGTAACAGATGTCTCGCAGAATATAGGTAAAATGGACCCTTTACAGTTTACACAAATATATATAGTTTCATGATTAAGGCTTTAACAATCAAAGACACATAAAATTATTGTTTTGTGTTACATAATAATTGTTATATGTTAGTTTTTAAAGTATTCTATACTTAAATAATACAACAAGAAACTAAATAGTTAGATATAAAACAATCAGTTTTCTATCTCTGACAATTTTCAGTCAAGTGATAGAAATTATAATATTAAAGTGACAGACTACTAGATATATTTTCATTGGCGCAAAACGTCGTGGATTAAAAAAATAATCTTACGGTGCGTCCACATTTGTATCATTTGCGCGATCAGATTTCCGTCGCGATCATCACGCCGTATCAAGTATGCGTGTCATAGTGTGGACGCCTATTAGATCATTCTGCCGATCATGCGAGTATTTGATACGGCATGTATTAGATACGCGGTTAATAGCGATCGGGGCGTATCATGATACGCGTATCATTTTGACACGCTTCGGTGATACGCGACGGAGATCTGATCGGGGATCCAGTGTTGCAAAAGTTCCCAATTTATCGGGAGATCTACTGATTTTGGCATCTCCCTCCCGATATCCCGATTTAACTGTCCTATCTCCCGATTTTTACATTGTATGCAACGAATGTTTAAAATATTGTATTATTTTGCATTCTCAAGACGACAACACTGAAGATTATCAGGTAATACTAAACGGGTAAATAAACTCTATAGTAACGGGATTCCCCAACTGAAAGAGACTGAGACTGAGAGACAGCGCTATACTGGGAAGTGAGAATGAAGTAAGGACATCTCTTTTCTCAGTATATGTAAATTTGTTACTTTCAATGATACCGACTGAACATTTCAAAACCTCTACATGGTCTGAAATGTTTTCGTTCGTCCGCACGGTTGTCATGGAAAGAAAGAAATTTTAAATTTTATTTATTGTTATTAGTTAAGTGCGCTATATGTGACGATGTCCGACTCCGATGATTCATGTAATAGTCCAAGAACGAGTACCTACAGGAATTAAGCGAAGAAAATACTCATTACTCACAAAATTTTAAAGAATGTTTGCAAAAATAGCAACCAAAAAGTGGTATGAAAATGAATGATTTGCCATTTTAAATGAATCTTATATGTTTTTAATAATATACTTTAATTTATGGCGTAAAATATTTTTGTTTTATTTGGCAAAAAAAATCTCCCGTTTTCTCCCGATAATTACCTGGAAATTTGCCCGATTTTTGAATTATCACTTTTGCAACACTGCGGGGATTTGATCGCGCAAATGATACAAATGTGGACGCACCGTAAAACCACTTTCTTAAACTGCGTTAAAGTTAATCCTGAGTTAAATATAGTAATATTCTCCTTTGATTTTAAACACTAGTGCGAAAACAGACTACAGTATCTAAGCCAGGTTCAAGTGGGGACCGTTTAAAACTTATTCCCGTCCGTTTAATTCCCTGGCGGATTTTCACAGCAAACGATTGCTTTACGATTCTATAATATTATATAGATTTACTACAAATTGGTGTCCATCGATGAGATATGGGTCAAGTAGAGAGCGTAGAAAGTACGCATTGTCAATGTGTCAACTGGAATTGCCGAATCATCGGAGAAATTGCACTTAGTAAAGATTTTCATTGCAACGAATTTACGGTAGCATTTTCCTTGTGTTCTGTTCCAGATTGTTTGTAGAAAATGTTATGAAAATACAAGGAAAAACTTAACTACTTTTTAATTATTTGTTTGAAATTATAAGGGTCTATTTACATTGAAACTTGATGAGATGATACGATGCAATTTTAAATTAGTCATAAAAAACGGTTGTCTGTAAAGTCGGTTTACTGACGATAGTTGAACGTGACAACGTGCCTCTTTGTCACTCGTTCCGCGCTCTCGCTTGCACTTCAAGCCTTAAATGGAACGCCTCAGAGCGAGGTAACGCCGCATGAGTCATGTTTTTTTGTCCGTGCAGCCGGCTCCATCGAATTATAAGACGTTGTCACGTCAAAACTCATTTCCCCGACTGTACATTTCTGCTTAGCACAATTTTCCCCGACTGTACATTTCTGCTAAACAACTCATTTCCCCGACTGTACATATCTGCTAAACAACTCATTTCCCCGACTGTACATTTCTGCTTAGCACAATTTTCCCCGACTGTACATTTCTGCTAAACAACTCATTTCCCCGACTGTACATTTCTGCTAAACAACTCATTTCCCCGACTGTACATTTCTGCTTAGCACAATTTTCCCCGACTGTACATTTCTGCTAAACAACTCATTTCCCCGACTGTACATTTCTGCTTAGCACAATTTTCCCCGACTGTACATTTCTGCTAAACAACTCATTTCCCCGACTGTACATTTCTGCTGAGCACAATTTTCCCCGACTGTACATTTCTGCTAAACAACTCATTTCCCCGACTGTACATATTTGCTTAGCACAATTTTCCCCGACTGTACGGTGCTCTGTGCGGTGTACTGACGATAGTTGAACGTGACAACGTCATAGCCTTAAATGGAACGCCTCAGAGCGAGGTAACGCCGCATATTGCGTCATGTTTTTTCGTGCGCGCAGTCGGCCATCGAATTATAAGACGTTCTCACGTCAAAAATTGGAAAAGGCAGCCTAGCACAGTCATTTGCGACAAGAATGTCAATTCTATGTGTTTCGTCTTGTGCTTTTGTGTGTTAAATAAGGCTGCCTTCACACTAGCGTTTGTCCAGCGTAGGCGTTCGATGAACGTATGCGCAGCGCAAACGCCGTGCCGCCGCTACAACGCAGCGCGTACGTCGCGTTGTCGCCGTTTCTCTACTGGAACAATCAGTACGCTGAGCTAGCGCCGCGTGTGCGCGACGTATACGCCGCGTTAGGGCCGGGACACAAAAACACGGCACGGCACCGTACGGTGTCGTACGACATCGTACGGTGCCGTGTCGTAGGAATCCACGACGCGCGTCGTAAAAAACCACGGCACGGCGCCGTACGGCGTCGTACGACGTCACGTCGTAGAAACTCATCTTGAATTTCTACGTGAGTTTCTGCGGCACGGCGCCGTACGACGTCGTGCCGTGTTTTTGTGTCCCGGCCCTTACTGCGGTGTCATGTACAATCATTTCAATGTCAAAAGTACTTTCTGTTGTTGAACTCATTTTACGTCGTATTACAGTACCCGGCGATAAATATTGCACATCGACCTTTGGAAAGTGACAGTCGGCTAATTTCGGTTTTGTAGAGCGTTATCTCTACGCACGAAATACAAAAAGTCCGGTATATATTAGGAGCTGTTAAAACAATTATGGTTTGCTTCTTTTGACAATTTTATTATTCTTTGTATAAAATACACCTCTATAGGATATGGCTTTATGTTCGGGTAAAATAAAATAAAAAAGCGTGTTCAAATTGTGTTTACGTATTTAATTCTTTTGGGAAATTACAGCTGTAGCAAATTGAGGGGTGTTAACAACTCTAAATATATATTTTGAACTGGACGCGACTGCACTCTATTGAATTTGAACAACGACTGACATAATGTCAAATAGGTGTGTGCTACAAAGATAACGCTCTATGAAACCGAAATTAGCCGATTGTCTCTTTCCAAAGGTCGATGTGCAATATTTATTGCCGGGTATTGTACTTCGGGCGCTTGTCTACGAATTAAAGAATCAACGCGTGCACAGGGGTACATTACATGACACCGCAGTAACGCGGCGTATAGGTTGCGCACACGCGGCGCTAGCTCAGCGTACTGATTGTTCCAGTACAGAAGCGGCGACAACGCGACGTACGCGCCGCGTTGTAGCGACGTCTGGGCCGGGACACAAAAACACATCTTTGAATTTCTACGTGAGTTTCTACGACGCGACGTCGTGCGATGTTGTATCGTAGTTTGTTACGACGCGCGTCGTAGATTCCGACGACACGACGTCGTACGACGTCGTCTCTGCGCAGCGCATACGTTCATCGAACGCCTACGCTGGACAAACGCGAGTGTGAAGGCAGCCTAAAGCGTTGCAATGTGTACTAACCCTCATTAACTGTCTGTGCTAATCGGGCTATCTGCACAAGTTGACCTTATTAGCTTCTGGAGTGAAAGGTGGCAAACGAGCAAATGGTGACCCCATTGAATGATCCCCCCTGATGGAAAGCAACTACCGTCGCCCATGGACACTCCTAACATCAGAAGGGCTGCAAGTGACGCGCGGACTTTTGAGAGGGAAACGCTCTTGAAGTTTGCACTTTGCAAGTATGCTTACAAAATTTGTGGGGTACTTATTGGTATCCGTATACCAATAAGTACCCCACAAATTTTGTAAGCCCACTCATTTTTGTAATACTTATATCAATAAATTATGCTTCAAGTTTAAATATGGTGTTAAATATATTTCTATATCTTAGTGTTAAAGACAATTTTATTATTATATCGCTCATAAAATATGTAAAATTTGCGATTAAAATATACTGTGTGAACGAACAACTAATTGTTGTTCGTCCATACAAAATGCATAGTACGTCTTCATATACTTTCAGTAAATAATATTATTATGATAATATTAAGTATATTCTTTTAAAATCGCACAATTCACAACAATAAAAAAAAAACTTTTTGTACCCAAATATTCTTAAACTTGGATTTTATTTAAGATTAGTCTTATCTATGTATTTTTGAAAAGACTAGATGACACCCGCACCAGCTCCGTTGCGCCACAAATCACAATTCGTTAAGGCGCTGACAACTGCCAATGACCTTGATCTCGCATCACTCTCGCACCACTGTAAATTTTCATGCCAGAGAGACAGAGATGTGAAATGTTCACTCGGTAGCGTGGATACATTTTTCGTTTGTTAGAGGAAAAAATAAATATTATGGGAAATCTAGATGTCAGAACCGAAAATTAAATTCGGCAATCTTTGGATTTTTGTACAAGGTATCAAATAAACAAATTTTTAAAGCAGAGATTGTATTATTACTTTAGTTAGAACTGTTTAAAGTTCCTGAAAGATGTGACTTTGGTATTTTTTTTCATCCAGTAAGAGTACATTATTTTATTATTTAAATTCGACAAGCTTTTCCAAATATAATCAAAAATCACATATATTTTTTTTGTGCCAATCAATGAAATACATACGTCTAGAAAACTGCACAAAGATGTCGAATAGGCAGCTGTCTTCGCCTTAATCGCGCGGTAGCCGTATATTTTCCGGGATAAAATGTATCCTATATTATGTCATTTCCGGGACAAGTATCTCCTTGGCATTAAATTTCAGCAATATCGGTTCAGCTGTTTAAGCTTGAAGAGGTAACAGACAGACATGACACACTTTTGCATTTAAAATATTAGAATGGAATTAATGGATTCTCTTCCCTATGAAAGGTTACCTGTTTGCATGTAAACTATTCGGTACACTGGTAGTTTTTATTCGAATAATTTAAGAATTATTTTTCGGCGAAACAAACCCGCACGAGTTCTCTTCTTAAGACAATATTACACACTGTGACAAAAAAATGCGCTTAAATAAATATCATCATAAGCATTGTCATTCTTGAAGAATAAAATGAATGGGGTATTTAAGATTTAAAATTAAAAGATCAGATATAATTATGATAACAAATGTGGTAATAAGGAAGATCAGTATAATTATTATTATTATTTTTTTTTTTTTTTTTTAAGAGCCTATGCTGTCCCACTGCTGGGCAAAGGCCTCCCCCAAAGTCTTCCAGTTCTCTCGATTCAACGCAGCCGTAGGCCAACCTGGCTCGTATTTGTCTAACTCATCGCGCCATCTTTTTCGAGGCCGGCCACGGCGGCGTCGTCCATCATTTGGTACCCATTCTGTGGTGATCTTTGCCCAGCGGTCAGGATGCATACGGCTTGTATGGCCCGCCCAGTCCCATTTTAGCTTGGCAGCTTTTATGCCGACGTCTGCAATACCAGTTTTGGAGCGCAGTGTACTATTTCTTATTCGGTCGGCTAGTCTGACCCCTAATATGCTGCGCTCCATCGCTCTTTGACAAACCCCGAGCTGGGACCGTTGCGACTCGGTCAATGACCAGGTCTGAGCACCGTAAGTTAGGACGGGCAAAATACACATGTCGACGAGTCTGCGTTTCAGGGAGATTGGTAAATCTCCCTTCATCAGCGTCTTCATGGACCAGTAGCTCTTCCAGGAGTTTTCGATTCGTCGATCGACTTCCTTCCCTTGTCTGTTATCAAAAGAGACTAGCTGGCCTAAGTAGATGTACTCGTCGACATAGTGTATTTCTTGCCCGTCTACCTCAACCTTACACTTTTTGCTGTTGGTCATTAATTTAGTTTTGGACCGATTCATCGCAAATCACACCTCGAGACTTGTAGTGCTTAGGTCTTCAAGCATGCTTTGCAATTCTGAGGCTGTAGGTGCGAATAGGATGATGTCGTCGGCAAACCGAAGGTTTGTCAGCCTTCTGTCACCGACCACAATTCCTTTTGCCTCCCATGGTACTGCTAACTTTTGGAATACTTCTTCGAGAACACTCGTAAAAAGTTTGGGAGAGAGCGGGTCCCCTTGCTTAACCCCTTTGAGAATTCGGAATATTGGTCCAGTGTTATTTAATTTTATATTAGCGGAACTATTGCAGTAAATGATTTTTAAAAGATTTATATAAGTGGTATCTATGTTTTGGTTGTGGAGGGCTTGAAATATGGATGTGTGTTTAATATTATCGAAGGCTTTAGTGTAATCGATAAATGCCAGATATAGAGGTTTATTATATTCCGAATATTTCTCAAGGAGTTGGTTTATTGTTTGTAGATGGTCTGTTGTGGAGAAGCTATGGCGAAATCCGGCTTGCTCTGCTGGCTGGTGTTGGTCTAGTTTGTGGTCTATACGGTTGAGTATTATTTTTATAAAAGTTTTATATAAGTGTGAAACTAAACTGATTGGGCGGTAGTTATTTATGTTATTCTTTTCACCTTTTTTATGTAGGAGTATAATATTTGAGTGTAGCATTTTGTTGGGAATTTTTCCGGATTTGAGGATTGTATTAAAAAGATTAGTTATGTGTGGAAGCAGAGCAGGGGCACCAATTTTAAGGGCTTCGGAGCTAATACCATCCTCTCCAGGACTTCGGCCGTAAGGGAGACTGCTTAAGACTTTTCTTACTTCTGAATCTGTAATGGGAGGGATGGATTCCGTACATTCGTAATTTGATGGGCTGTATTCGGTTTCTGGAGTGTCAAAATAAAGCTCTTTATAAAATGTTGTGGCTATTTTCATTATCTTTTCTCTGTTACTGTGTGTTTTTCCTTCGTTATCTTTCAGGCTATTTATCCACGTTTTTCCTTTTGTAATTCCCTGTTTTAGTATTCCTAACGATGAATTTGTTTGTAGTGCTTTTTTAACTAAGTGGGTGTTAAGATTCCTAATATCTTTTCTTATACTACGTTTAACTTTTCTGTCAATTTCCCTATATTCTTTCGATCCAATAATCATTTCTGTTCTTTTGTCTATCAATTTTAAAGTCTCGTCTGTCAGTTTCTTTTTTTGGTTAGGTTGTTTTTTGATATTTTTTGTGCTTTTACAAATTCCTGTGAGGATGTCATTGTATTGGGTTTCTGGATCTGATTTGTCTAATTTTAAACTACTAAAGTGGTTAAAAAGATCTAGATTAAATTTTTCATATAATTTCATTCAAAGCAATATAAAATAATTATTGAACAATAGGCTATTTAAATATTTTTCAGGGCTGATCAAAATTAAAAAAACCCACAGGCAACGAAAAAATATTAATTTTACGTCAAAATAATTTAACTTGTGAACAATGATGAGGATAAGATTATTTAAAAATATTATATCTATAGTAGAACCTACTTAAATAATAACGAATTAACAACAAATATTTTATTAAAACTCTAAACTTTACGTGACAAAATTGCTAGTAATAGTCCGGGTTCCCTGGAAGAATTTTTTTTTTATTACTTTCAAGCAAATTTTTCGTGAGTAGCTTCATTTTGATAAAACGAACAACAATCATTGTCCTACAAATATATATATAATTTCAGAGTAAATAACATAATTTATGTTACTCTTAAATTATATAACTATTTATCTATCAATATGCAAAAAATTGGCTCGTTAGTGTTCCGTAATCAACAAAACTTGGTTGACTACGGAACCTGTATGAAAACTATAAATCATCAATTAGCTGTTTGTTGATCGAAGCAATTAATAGTGATGACATATTTTGTTTGGAACATACGTCAAGTCTTTTGAATGTGTCGTGATTAAAATATGTCCATTCAAAAAGAGAAAGCACGTACGAAAATTCCTTGGAAAGAAAGGGAAAGCATGGTATCAGGCTTATCTTCCGCGTTAGTATAATATACTAGACTTCCGCCCACGGTTGTGCATGTGACTTAAGAGGGCGACTAACGAAAAAAATCAAACACTTCTCTCTTCACACTCACGCCTGTCTTTCATATGCCAGGTGAAAAAGGACGACGCGGATTCATCACCGAATTGTTTTTTTCTCAATAACTCGATAAATATACCATATTTTAAAAATCCGCTAGGTCAGTTTCTCAATGATAGAACTTTATACAATGTGTTAAAATATTAACTTAGTTTAATGCACGGTTATTGGAAATATAATATGAAAAATTCGTGAAAATTAGATGCATCTTCGTGATTTTTTTTCTATCAATAAAGTTTTAAGACATCGTGTTTTCGTTAGGTCGGATCCTCGTAAATATAAAGTATGTTTAGAAAATGAACCAATTCGGGGCTTATTTTCAAATATAAAAATTAACTAATAAAATCGACAATTTAGGGTTAGTCGCCCTCAAAGGGTGGGTTGCACCTTACTTTAACTATAACTGTAACTTTAACAATAACTTTAACTATAACTACAACGTAAAATGTCAAATCTTTGGTTAAAGTAAAAAAATCGGCCAAGTGCGAGTCGGACTCGCGCACGAAGGGTTCCGTACCGTTATAGAGCAAAAATAGGCCAAAAATTGTGTTTTTTGTATGGCAGCCCCCCTTAAATTTTTATTTTATTTTATTTTATTTTATAATTGTTCTTAAATATTGAAGTAGACATATAATTAAGGCCTTTGTGAAAATATCAAGTGCTTACCTGTTGCTATTATTGATATCGAGCAAAAAAAAAAACAAAAAAATCATGTTTGTTGTATGGGAGCCCCCTTTAAATATTAGTTTTATTTTATTTTTAGTATTTGTTGTTATAGCGACAACCAATATACACAATCTGTGAAAATTTCAGAACTCTATCTATAGCGGTTCTTGAGATACAGCCTGGAGACAGACAGACGGACAGACAGACGGACAGACAACGAAGTCTCATGAATAGGGTCCCGTTTTCACCCTTTGGGTACCTAACCCTAAAAATGGACGCCATATTTAACCAAACTTATATAAACTTACTTAATATCGATTTTTTTTTGTGAAAATGTACTATGGCTCACGGTGTTGTTAAATAACAAATATTTCCCCGTCGATTTTTACGGATAATTCATTTTTATACTCTCAACCTCATTAAATGTAGCTTTAACAAAAAAAATAAACGCAACATACATCTGTCAATTTTTTTATATAGCAGCTGGTAAGGTGTGTGAAACATGCAAAATATATAAAAAATCTAATGATCAAGGATATTTTTTGAAAATCTGCCATCGCCATCAGTTTCTGGTAGATCTATAGGAGTGATAAATAAGAGATTGCTGATAAGTGATAACGCAACCATACCAATATAACATAACAATATCGTGTTATATTGTTATCACTTATTATGGTTTTCCCTGATCTTAAGGTGACGCCGCGTTAAAGTAAAAAACCGTGCTGAATATATTTTAGATTGCTTGTTTTCTATGAGAGACCGGGCCGGCCTCTCATAGAAAACAAGCAATGGAACAGCAAAAAATGAAAAGGGCGTAGCGACAAAATGGTTTTTGTCGCGTAATTTAAAAACCATAAATACATTTCATATAAGCTATGGGCAAATCAAAGTAAATGCTTGAACCAATCTATGTACAAATTTTGGAAGCTTAAATCACTCTCCTCTGTTGGCAAAATAGGAATCCCTTTTTTTACAGAGGTCTTTTTGATTGATTATTCGGTGTTATAAAAGTTGACCAATCGTGTTATGCTACAGGCAGTTCAAAGACAAAGACATGATGAATACTGACAATGAACTTTAATTTCTGAGTTTTAGTCATTGCTGAGAAAAATCGATATCGCTACAGCCAAATTATCAAGGCGTCGCCTTAAACATTGTTGTCCCTGTCCATGACATATTGACCTGAAGTCCAGCTTAAAGGAAGGAATTATATTGCGTGAGTAACGCCATAAAAAGAGAAGTATTCTAATGCCCTCGCTACATGCATGTACCATCGAGAAAATTGATTCCTATGCAGTTGATAGACCAACGTTATTTGGTCGAATATGTCAATTCAATGTTAATTGTGATCTGCTGGCTGGGTTTGAAAATTGTGGCAATTTATAGACGTCTAAGGCACAGAGAAAGCCCTCGTACAATTCATCCGGTCGCTCACACTGATATGCCCGTGCATTAGCTTGAAGAGATGCGGGTAGGCCACGCATAATGCATGAGACGGTTGCACTATCCGATAACTTACACCGAAAACAATGCAACTTTTTCCTGGTGGTACTTTGTCATAGTTTCTGAGGGTAGTTTTCGTCGTTGCATCATCTCTTCTAACAAATTTCCGTAATCACGATAACGAGGAAAAGCTCTTACCAGCATCAGCTTCCAATCTTCCCAACTGTAATCGTAATCTTCTAGTCTATTATACCACTTCCTGGCTTGACCTCTTAATTTGTCTTGGAGGTAAAATGCCTTTGTTTTATCATCCCATCCATGTATCTCGCCTAGCTGCTCAATTTTCCTAATTCAGGCCACTACTGTGCAGTCCTCGTTGTCGGGGTCAAACACCCCCACCCTACATAAAATTTTCAATTGGTTCCGTGTCTAGAAAAATCCAACAACACCCGATGCATATATATTGGACAAACAAAATTTTTATTTAGTGTCGAGGCACGACTCCTTATTAGATATTATATTATGTTGTTTGGTCTTTTGAGCCGGCGCGGCAGAACAAAAAATATTGTCTAATTATATAATAAATAATAATATAAGTAATATCAATATTCAAACGTAACTTTATAGATTCAAAGAAGACGATACTTTTTAGGGTTCCGTACCAAAGGGTAAAAACGGAACCCTATTACTAAGACTTCGTTGTCTGTCCGTCTGTCCGTATGTCGTCTCCCAAGTAACAAAATTCTCCTATAGTGCACAGTTTAAAGGCTTGCAGCACTAGTAACTCTCGCTTAGTGGTTCCAGGTGCTACTACCAAGCTTATAACAGGTTACACGGAATTTGTTTGGGCTTGTAGTAAACATGTTCTTATAAGTTGACTTATAGTCGTATATAGAACGAGATTATAGGCGCAGTAAAGGCTAAGATGGCCTGTACGAGTGTTTCAAAGCGACGCCGGGGCGGGTCGCTAGTAATATAATAGCGACCCGACCCGGCGTCGCACGGGTATAAAATATATAGCCACTGAAAAATTGATTAAAATCGATAGCCTATGATCCTTCACGTGGTCTACTTCTTATCTGTGCCAAACAACATAAAAATTGCTCCACTAATTCGCGAGATAAGCCCTTTCAAATAATTTACCCCGTTTTTTCCACATTCTCCTATTAGTCTTAGCGTGATAAAATATAGCCTATAGCCTTCCTCAATAAATGGGCTATTTAACACTGAAATAATTTTTCAAATCGGACCAGTAGTTCCTGAGATTAGCGCGTTCAAGTTAGCCCTTTCAAATAATTTTCCCCGTTTTTTCCACATTTTCCTCTATTTCTTCGCTCCTATAAGTCTTAGCGTGATAAAAATAGCTTATAGTCTTCCTCGATAAATGGGCTATCTAACACTGAAAGAATCATCAAAATTCGTTGCGTAGTTTTAAAGATTAAAGGGAACAAAGGGACATGGGGGAAAAAAAAGCGACTTTGTTTTATCTTTCTTATACTCGTATATAAAATTCTCGTGTCACAATGTTAGTCCGCGAACTCCTCCGAAACGGCTTTACTGATTTTTACCATATTTTATATGCATATTCAGTATAATATGTATTATAATAATAAATTATTACAACCTGAGACTGACGGCGACCATTGTTTGTGCGACGAGATAGAGATCGACGTTGCCATGGCGACATACTTATTTAGTCACTTCAATAAAATAATATGGGCGAAAAACTTTATGTTATGGCAAAGCAACGTTTGCCGGGACAGCTAGTAATATGTATACATTTATCTTTCACTTAATTTTAAAATGTAATAAGGACATGTTAAGTAGGTAAAGCAAACAAGTAAAATTCATTCTTATGAAGCACGTAAAACTGGTGTAATTTAATATGATAGTAAAGCCTTCGTGAAGTGAAAAGCTGAATAGTATTTAAACAATGTAGGATAAAAGTTATGATATAACACCTTAGTACTATTACAATATTTAATAATACTTAATCAATCACATCCATACTAATATTCGAAAGTCTGTCAGTCTGTCTGTCTGTTACCTCTTCAGGATCAAACCGCTGAACCAATCGTGCTGAAATTTGGTATGGAGATACTTTGGGTTCCGGGAAAGAATATAGGAAAAATGTATCCCGTGCGATAAACGAATTTTGGCGCAACGGAGTTACGGGCGTCATCTAGTTTTATTATACAGGGTGTAACAAAAATAAGTGATAATACTTTAGGGTGTGTACGTGTGTTCCTTGTAGAGAGTTCACTGTGAAAGTGGCAGCGCTGAAAGACCAAATTTTTTTTTCACTTTTGTATGGGGAAACTCGTGACGCTCGGGCCCTTGCCCATACAAAAGTGAAAAAAAAATTTCGTCTTTCAGAGCTGCTACTTTCACAGTGAACTCTCTACAAGGACACGTGCACACCCTAAAGTATTATCACTTATTTTTACACCCTGTATAATTAACACTGCTGATTTTATGACATTCTTTGTATGATTTATGTATTTCACGCTTATTTCATAGATATTATTCTTCGATGTTTTTGTCTTATTATTCCGCAATTAACACTTACGTGAGTCACAAAAATAATAATTACCGTAACTATCACTACACTGCACTGTGAACTGCGCGCGCGCACCTCCACGCCGCGGTCAGTACTGTCGAAGGCTGTATCCGCATTCTCTTTCAGGAGGTTCCGATTTTCACTCGCCCTGGTTGTATAAGACGTTTCCGCACCGTGTTTTGATGCTGCCCGGAACTTCGTTGCGTCGTCGTTCGATAAACGTACTTTTTACGGGATGAAATCTATTACGTTTACGTCCTATCCGTCATACATATTGTTATACATCCTCAAAGCATTTACAAACCAAATTCTGTCAAAATCGGTTCACCGGTTTAAGCGTTAAAAGGAGAGAGAGATAGACTGTGACACAGCAATTACATTAATTTGAGTATTGATGTAGGTCAAGTTGGGCCTAGTCAGAGGTAAGAGTACACGGCTTCACAGAAAATGTAGTTAAAGTTCAAAGAGAAACTTGTCGTTTTGCAAGAAACCTTAAAAATGTACAAGCTACTTTTGCAAGTCCATAAACGCCCACATTATAAAAGCTTTTATCTGCGGCTTCGCTCACCTGAAACACTATTAAGGGCCTTCCCTACGGAGATTCCGTAATTTACCGTATTTTAACCATTCCTTTCCCGTTTTAAATTTTCTATTTTTGTTTGTTATACTCATGATATCAGCTTCCAAAGTAAAACCAATTTATTAAAATTCAAGCATACATTCAGCATCTCCTTAGGATTTACAAATTACTTTTATTTGCAACACACGCCAATAGATCGACAATATCATAAACTACATATTCCCCGTTTTAAATTTTTTAAGGACAATTTTGAACTAAGATAGTAAAAAAAATAGGGTTTTGGTGCGATCTCGGCAACGCGGCAAATGTATGGCCAAGGTCGTTTGCTCGGGGGACGGCCTTAATTGATCCCCAATTTTACCCCTTTTGGGGGATGAATTTAAAATATAATTTCTTAGTGGAATTGTACATTGTGTTAGGTATATTATTATGTGTGAAAATATTTAGTTTCTAGCTAGGGTTAGGCCCATGTGTTGCCGAATTAATTATATTATCTACTGCTATCTGATAGCAGTAGATAATATAATTAATTCCCGTTATAATTTACAGTATGTGAAATTTTGCTTAGTGAGCTGATAATGTAATTAATCAATTTTCATTAAACTTTTCGCTTTCAATAAGTACCAGTGCCAATAAACTTTGTGACTGAAGTTCAACCCGCAGTAAAAAGACTTTGGTAATTTAAAAAAAGGTTTGACGGCCGAGAATTTTAAATAAAATATGTTTTTTTTCTGTGAAATATTATTAGGAATGAGTTGCCAATCCGCAACAAAAAAGTTTTCACTTATATATCTATGTACCGAAGTGATTATTCATCGTAGGTTTGCGGTCTTGGCAAACTTATCTGCAATCTTCTTCGAAGTATATTTATTTTCCGTATCTTTCTAAACTTTAACCTAAGTTTCCTTTTGAATTGTAAGGCAAATACTGAATCCTCAAAATCTACATAATAATGTCGCCCTGGGAAAAAATTCTGGTCACGATTGGGCTTTTAGAAATTGATGCTTGAAAAGAAAATATTTTCGGGTATTATTTAATTAGTCGGGTGTAGAATTCAAAAGTTATTAAAAAAAAACAATTTTCTTTAATATTTCAGACTACCATTGAAATCTTTGTGACTACTCGACCAAACTTATAAAATTAATTACGTAAAAAACATAATTTTTGAGGCATAATATGTCTTAACTAGATTTCCAGGTTCTGAGACAATATATTTCATCCATATTAATTTTATAATAAATGCGAAGGTAAAAGTGTGTCTGTCTGTCTGTAACCGCTTCACGCCCAAACCACTGAACCGGTTTTTTGAAATTTGGTATGGAGCGATACTTTGAGTCCCGGGGTATTACCGCGCGATAAGCGGATTTCGTTGCAACGGAGTTGCGGCCGTCATCAAGTTCATATAACCATCTAAGACTAATATAAATATACATAATATTATGTACTAGCGA
Organism: Polyommatus iphigenia; assembly: GCA_963422495.1. Lineage (NCBI taxonomy): Eukaryota > Metazoa > Arthropoda > Insecta > Lepidoptera > Lycaenidae > Polyommatus > Polyommatus iphigenia. The sequence goes on from OY730189.1 coordinate 2,087,537, forward strand.
CCCGCCCCGGCGTCACTCGGGTATATAATATAAAGCCACTGAAAAAATTATTAAAATCGATAGCCTATCACGATCCTTCATGTGGTCTACTTCTTATCTGTGCCAAATAACATAAAAATTGCTCCAGTAGTTAGCGAGATAAACTCTTTCAAATAATTTCCCCCGTTTTTTCCACATTCTCCTATTAGTCTTAGCTTGATAAAATATAGCCTATAGCCTTCCTCAATAAATGAGCTATCTAACACTGAAAGAATTTTTCAAATCGGACCAGTAGTTCCTGAGATTAGCGCGTTCAAGTTAGCCCTTTCAAATAATTTTCCCCGTTTTTTCCACATTTTCCTCTATTTCTTCGCTTCTATTAATCTTAGCGTGATAAAATATAGTCTATAGCCATCCTCGATAAATGGGCTATCTAACACTGAAAGAATCATCAAAATCCGTTGCGTAGTTTAAAGATTAAAGGGAACAAAGGGACATGAGGGAAAAAAGCGACTTTATTTTATAATAAGTATAGATATAGATATCCTCAGTCTATGGTACAACGTAATATATTATGTGATAATATTATGCATGTATTACACAAACGATATTATATGGACGCTTTTTTTTTATTAAATAAGGGGGCAAAGTCACCTGATGGTAAGCAACTACCGTCGCCCATGGACACTCGCAACATCAGAAGAGCCGCAGGTGCGTTGCCGGCCTTTTAAGAGGGAATACGCTCTTTTCTTGAAGGTTTGCAGGTCGTATAGGTCCGGAAATACTGCTGGTGACAGTTCGTTCCAGAGTTTTACAGTGCGCGGCAGAAAGTTACGCGAAAAACGCACTGTGGAAGACTGCCACATATCAAGGTGATGAGGATGGTATGTTTTTCGCGTGGGACGATGGCGAAAAGTTGCAGGTGGTATGATTCCGAACAATTCCTCCCCGTGATACAACCGATAGAGGATGCAGAGTGAAGCTACATCTCGGCGTAATTCCAAGGGGTCCAAGCTGTTTGAAACACTATGGCAGTCAACAATTCGAGTGGCCCTTCGTTGGATACGATCCAGAGGGAGCAGTTGGTATTTTGGCGCCCCTGCCCAGAGATGAGGACAATACTCCATATGAGGCCGAACCTGAACCTGTTAAGCATTCGTGTCTAACCTAACCTAACCCACAAAAAATACGTGTTAAGTTATAAAATATGAATACAGTTATATTATTTAGATGATTTAGAACAAGACTGCGTTAAAAAAAATTTAGGTTAGGACACAAATGCTTAACAGCGAGTAGCGAGTGTAGCGACCATATATTATAATAATCCTTTCCATTACTTTTCACGTAATAATAAAAATATCTAGGAAAATTATATTAATTCCTAGATATCTTTGTAGGTTACTATCTGTTTAATACATTTTTATATCTCGTAGATAGCTTCTGTAGACTGTAACATAGATACCGTAACCTCATAATTCTGTCAGTAGGCTATTGGTATTCAAAGACTTTTTTGAAAAAGAGAAAGAATGTGAAAGTCATGGCGAAGAGAATCAGAGTCAGGTGGAACAAAAAGTCTCGTCTACATTTAATAAATTGATAGTTGCCAGTTGGTATTGGTACCTTTTGTCCACCTTAAAAAAATAAAACACAAAAACCGGCCAAGTGCGAGTCGGACTCGCGCACGAAAGGTTCCGTACCGCTGTAGAGCAAAAGTAGGCAAAAAGTTGTGTTTTTTGTATGGGAGCCCCACTTAAATATTAATTTTATTTTTACTTTTTTATCAATTAAATTTCAAGTGCGTAGTTTGTAACCATTATTGATATCGAGCAAAAAAGGCAATAAAAATCACGTTTGTTGTAAGGGCCTTAATTATTAATTTTATTTTGTTTTCAGTATTTGTTGTTAAAGCGGCAACAAAAATACACAATATGTAAAAATTGCAGAAGTCTAGCTAAAGCGGTTTTTGAGATACAGCCTGGAGACAGACAGACGGACAGACAGACAACACAGTTTGAGTAATAGTTAAAGTTTTAAAGTTTTAATACTTTGGGTACGGCACCCTAAAAATGACTATTTATTTTGAACAGGAAAATGAAATAAGAATATATTTAAAATGGATCACCGACACCGCACGACTAAAGAGATCAGGCGCAGGACAGATTTAAATAATACATGTTCATCCGACGCATTGATCATCGTTCAGCAGATAATCGGGCCGGTATTTTGCTAACTACATTTAAAACAAACATTTCTCAATACGGGAATCAAACCCACAACTAAAAGTCAAGCTCTAAAGTCTAAACCAATGGACCACGGAAACATTATAATTATATTTTACTAGATGACGCCGGCAACTCCGTTGCGCCAAAATTCGTTTATCACGCAGGAAACATACATTTTTCAGGGCAAAAAGTATCCTATATACCTATTATGTCCTTTTCCGGGACTCAAACTAACTCTATACCTTTCACCAAAATCGGTTTAGCGGATTGAGCGTGCGCGTGCGCGTGGACAGGTTAAAGACAGACAGACAGACAAACTTTCGCATTTATTATATTAGTATGGATAGTAGCACCTAGCAAAGCTTAAGAACCGATTTACATTTTATGTCAGTGACCCACAAAAGGTGAGCTATCTCTTTCTTGCTTCTTCAACAATAATATTTTTAACACTAACTATAAAGTATAGTTTACACAGAGCCAATAATCTTGGCGCCAGTCCTGCAGAAGCCAGTACTGGCCTGGCCCCTTTTGTTTAGACAAAGCCATCGCATTCACGGATTTTTCTTCGGGTGTCCACACGTTTGCATTAAAAAAAATAATGATTTCACGGCAAAGTCTGTTGAAAAAGAAATGTTTTAAGGAACATCTGCGAACTATTAACAGAAGAGTCGATTGAAATATTAGAAAAAAAAGAAAACGAAACGATTCTTTTTTTTATATATTCATTCCGGCACGAAGTTGTTCTAGTGCCGAAGCGCGCATTTGTTTATTTTTGTATGAATCACAACGCGTATCCCACAAGCATTCGAGCTCCATATACAGTTGTATAAATTTTAAAGTTTCCTCTTCGTTGAATTTTCTCGGCATTTTGTCCTAGAAATTCCAAACACATGCATACCGTACAGACGTTCGCCAGTGACTGACAAGATGGGTCTACACATGTCCGCAACACTGGCGCGGGGGTCGAGGGGTATGCGGGCGGATGTCACTGGCTAGAAAAATAGACGGGTGCTCTATTCTCGCCAGTACTGGCAGCCAGCGTTGGCCTGACTTGAAAAACTGTTTACATGCGGCATATACCAAACCAATACTGGCTGCCAGTCTTATTGGCAGCCAGTATTGGCTGTGTATAAACTATACTTAAGAAGTGATTGGTTCTTTTGACGTGACAACGTCTTATAATTCGATATGGGCTGCGCGCACGAAAAAACATGACGCAATATGCGGCGTTACCTCGCTCTGAGGCGTTCCATTTGAGTTGTTTAGCAGAAATGTACAGTCGGGGAAATGAGTTCTTTAGCAGAAATGTACAGTCGGGGAAAATTGTGCTAAGCAGAAATGTACAGTCGGGGAAATGAGTTGTTTAGCACAAATGTACAGTCGGGGAAAATTGTGCTAAGCAGAAATGTACAGTCGGGGAAATGAGTTGTTTAGCAGAAATGTACAGTCGGGGAAAATTTAGCTAAGTCGGGGAAAATTGTGCTAAGCAGAAATGTACAGTCGGGGAAATGAGTTGTTTAGCAGAAATGTACAGTCGGGGAAAATTGTGCTAGGCAGAAATGTACAGTCGGGGAAATGAGTTGTTTAGCAGAAATGTACAGTCGGGGAAATGAGTTGTTTAGCAGAAATGTACAGTCGGGGAAATGAGTTGTTTAGCAGAAATGTACAGTCGGGGAAAATTGTGCTAAGCAGAAATGTACAGTCGGGGAAATGAGTTGTTTAGCAGAAATGTACAGTCGGGGAAATGAGTTGTTTAGCAGAAATGTACAGTCGGGGAAAATTGTGCTAAGCAGAAATGTACAGCCGGGGAAATGAGTTTTGACGTCACAACGTCTTATAATTCGATGGAGCCGGCTGCACGCACGAAAAAACATGACTCATGCGGCGTTACCTCGTTCTGAGGCGTTCCATTTAAGGCTTGAAGTGCAAGCGAGAGCGCGGAACGAGCGACAAAGAGGCACGTTGTCACGTTTAACTATCGTTAGTCTTTCGTGTCAAATGTCGTGTCAGACAGACATATGTCAGCTATATCGTGACATGTGGAAGCTATTTCGTGACATAGCGCCATATTTTGTCCCTCTATCACTGTCGCAAATCACGTTGTATTTCACCACATTCGAACACATTTTATCCATAAAAAACTCAGCTGTATTATTTTATACTCTATCAAATGTTATTCCGTTGGTGAACCAATAAATAAATATAAAAAAAATTACATACGCGGAAATTCCCATGGGATGCATCAAGAAAATAATTTTGCGCTTATTTTATTTTCGAATTCTACTCTTGGGCAAGGAAAGATTAACACGTCTTTAGTTCTCTGGCTACGATATTAAGGCATGCTGGGTAGGTAACAAAAATTGCGACCATGATTGCAAAGCTGTCAAAGCATACAAATGTCATCTACGTTCATATTTGCCTCTATTGGTCAAACACGTGAACAGGCCGCAATAAGATGTACGCAAATTTTAATCTCCTGACCTTCTTTAGACCGGCCGGTCAAAATATACTTGTAACCATTGTATGGTTAAATATTATCTGATGTAACCACTCGAGATTGGAAAGCAAGTGCCTTTCACTACTCGACAAAGCACCGTGGTAAACTCAAAATAGCAGAACCAACCTTATTGTAATACGTTAAAAGTGACTTTCACTTGTCTCGGTGAGAGTTAAGCCGTTCTTCTGTTTATTTTTTGGATTATTATTAATGACAGTTACGTGAATGTCATTTTGCCGAGTGTTTGTAAAGAGGTAACATGTCGCTCGTTCCTTTGAAGGCTATAAGAAGATCTTTTGACTTATAAACTACTAGACGTTCCGCGTGAATTTCACTGACAAATTAGTCCACAAGAAAGAGCCTATGAGCCTTCACATGGTCTACTTTTTATCTGTGCCAAGTAACATAAAAATTGCCCCAGTAGTTCGTGAGATAAGCCCTTTCAAATAATTTTCAACGTTTTTTTGAAGTTTACTCCTTAAGAAACGATTTTCATATATAAGGCGCCTGGTATGAGAAAAATCCGAGGGGTAAAACCTACTAACAAGTAACGAAAAATCGTGTCACGTTTTTGGTGCGCACCTTTAGTGCACAACTTTATAATTTGGCTGTGAGTGTATTAAGACTATAAAGGTAATATACCTATCGGAATATTATATTATTATATAATTTTTTTTTGGAGTTTACTCCTTAAGAATCGATTTTCATATATAAGGCGCCAGGTATGAGAAAAATCCGAGGGGTAAAACCTATTAAACAAGTAACGAAAAAATGTGTCACGTTTTTGGAATCATCGGACATCGGAATATTATATTATATTACTCGTATTATATAATTATATAATTATATATATATATTTTGGAGTTTACTCCATAAGAATCGATTTTCATATATAAGGCGCCCGGTATGAGAAAAATCCGAGGGGTAAAACCTACTAACATGTAACGAAAAATCGTGTCACGTTTTTGGTGCGCACCTTTAGTGCGCAACTATCTAATTTGGCTGTGAGTGTATTAAGACCATAAAGGTAATATACCTATCGGAATATTATATTATATTTTTATATAATTATATATATATATATATATATATATATATATATATATATATATATATATATATATATATATATATATATATATATATATATATATATATATATATATATATATATATATATATATATATATATATATATATATATATATATATATATATATATATATATATATATATATATATATATATATATATATATATATATATTTAATATTATTATAAAATATTATATTCCGATAGGTATATTAACTTTATGATTAAGACGTACATATGGTATGCTGTATAGGCGAGTATACCTATATACTATATGTTATTGGGCTTGTTTGTTTCTATCAGTGTCGATGTATTTATATTACTACTCGTACTTAAGGAGTAAACTCCAGTCGTGCGTCGGAGCTGACACACTTTTTTTTCCACATTTTCCTCTGTTTCTTCGCACCTAGTAGTCTTAGCGTGATTCTAAATAGCCTATAGCCTTCCTCGATAAATCGCCGCCCTAGTGCATGAATGGCCAATCGACCAATTTTACCAAAATAGACTTTTTATTTCAAACTAATAGTAACCCTGATTACGCACTTTACAATATAAATATTTTTTATTTTGCTTGCATATAACTTGCTTTTAAGCAAAAATAAAATATCCGATCTCCCATATAAAAACTGTTTTAAGTGCTTGAGTAGTCTAACTCCATATTTTGCTCAAATGAACTCATCCAAATGTCCATCTCCGGTCTTGTTTGTCCAATATCCATCGACCGACCAATCACGGTCAAGCATTTCGAAGGTCACGCGCACGTCACGTGACGCCATTTTGTTTGCTTATTACTTATTATTTGCTTACTACGACAAGTTTTAAAAAAATAATACTTTATATGCTTCAAAATGTCTATAACAACGAAAAAATGGATTTTTAAATTGAGCGAAGTTGATTTGGATAGGTACGTTGCCATTCTCTTGATATTATATTCTTTTGTTTCCATTTTGTTTTAGTATTCGAAATACTTGAGGGTAAATACAGGGTGATTATTAGTAAGTACATACTTAATAAATAAGTTATTATCTTGTGACATCAGCTAAGCCATGATCCGTTCTTACTATTTTAAACCAACATAAAAAAGTAGGTTCTCAGGTTGACCTCTATTGTATGTGTGTATGTATGTATGATGTATGTTTGTCCGCAATTATCGCTCGTTTGGCTGAACCGATTCTGATGCGGTTTTCAGAAAAATATTTGTCACATTTAGGGCCAATTAACTAGCGCTGAATCGAAGCGAATTATCAAAACTGAACTGAATTTTAACTCAAAAGCGTTAACGCACACATTGCTTCTGAGAATTTAAAAAGCGCAAATTCGCGCGAATTCGCCCGACCAACGCTGATTTGCCTCGCAGAAGTAATGTGTGCATTATGCTCTGGAGTTAACCATTCGATCGCGGATTCTTGGAAATGCTATTGTATTCTATTGTTTTCGCGATCACTGGTGCTCTTATGGGGCTTGAAGGATTAAGGTTGAAAATGCTATGTTCAGTTTTGGTAATTCGCTTCGATGCGCTTCGATTCTGCGTTAATATAAATTGACCGTAAATGTGACAAATATTGTTCTGAAAACCGCATCAGAATCGGTTCAGCCAAACGAGAGATAATTGCGGACAAACAAACATCATAGTATTCATACACACATAATATACATACACGGCCATATACATTTTTTTATAATTTTATAAAAAAATTAAACATACTGTATAGCGAACATGGTGGTATTTTGGACAAACAAGCACTAAACTGGCACGTTATTTTAGGGAACTAAATATCTCCATGTCGTTGTGCTCAATCTCCATATTATACATAATTATGTCGGAAGAATTTTGGCCAATCTCCAATATTTAAACGAAATATAATGAGTGCTTTAGTTATTATTTTCAATTACTATTTCTATACATAATAAAGAAATACTACATTTTTCTAACTCAGCAAAAGTTTAATAAACTTCTAATAATATCCATAAGTAATTTAAAAAAAAACGTCTCCTGTAAAATTTGCTCACTGGTCGATTGGCCATTCAAGCACTAGGGCGGCGAAATAGGCCATCTAATACTGAAATAATTTTTCAAATCGAACCACAATTCCTTGTGATTAGCGCGTTCAAACAAACGAAGAAACAAACTCTTCAGCTTTAAGGTATGATTCCGTGCATCGCGACAGTCGTAAGCCGCGCGCGACCGACGACTGTCGTAAGCCCCGCGCGACCGTGTCAAAGTTATATGACACGGCCGCGCGCGGCTTACAACAGTCGTCGGTCGCGCGCGGCTTACGACTGTCGCGATGCACGGAATTGTACCTTTATAATAATAATATAAAATAAGTATAGATTCAAAGATCCTTACTAATAAAAGATCCGTTATAGTTATTGTGTGATGCTTTAGAAAAGCGACTTGACATACAAGTACAAAACACTGTATTAACTTTAACATTCGTATTTTGTTCGTATCGTAGCTTTTTTTTTACCCCGACAAAAAAAGTGTAGGTATGGCCGTGACATCATAGTATCCAAACGGGTGGACTGATTTTGATCTAATTTTATGTTTGAAAGCTGACATGATCGTGATAGTTCTTAGAAAAAGTTTAATATTATAAATCTTCCCGTTCAGTGCTGGAAAAGGGTTCATCAATTCACGTACGCTGCGTACTAAGCAGTTTACTTAAATGAAAAGAAGAATATCGAAACAAACGAAATATTAAATTAATAATTATTATTTTGGCCCAAGACAGTCCGAATTTCGTCATTTTATAAGAGCTGAAAGTTTTCCTGTATATTATGACCCCTATAATAATACAGGTAAGAACGACCAGCAACTATGGTGAATCTTTCGATTACCGGCAAGGCCGCTAAAACTCTGTTGGTTTTTTCAAGAAATCAAACTTCAATAATAATGAAAACTCTTACAACTACACTATTTAAAACTTTAAGACTAAAATTTTGGATGAAATCTGTAACTTTTAGACTCGCACATGGAAACCGCTCGTTATAAGTTGTTCCGTTCTGAGCTAGTTAACCCTGGAGTGGTCGCGTGGACTACATATTATGTAGTCCACGTAAACAAAATCAAAAATTTCTCAAAAACTGTAAGCGTGCATCTCTTGCGCCTCTAGGTACTTTCAAATGACCTATCTAGCTACACATTCAGTGGAGCGCAATCCCCTGTCGCGTATTTTCGTAACGCAATAGCCCCTCAAATATCCCTGACTACAGGTGTAGTCCGCGCGACCCATTACGTAAGTATTTTTTTGGTTAAATTTTTTATTATTTCTGTATATGTGTTTAAATATTATATTAGTATATTACTAGTAAAATAAACTCTGTTTTATAATTTTGATTTATTTTAAAATAATATTCCTTTATATTTTTTGGACAAAAATAGCCGAACGACAAGCTGCACACATTGAGGCGTGGTTGAATGAAGTCGATGGCGACAGCGAAGAGTATCAAGCGCAGTCAAGCTCTTTCTCTTTGTTATTTTAATTACTTTTAATACAGAGGTCGTGATAAATTTATGTTGATTTTTTATGATTAAGATGTAAATACTTATTATATTTTCATAAGTAAAATAAATAAACCATTATTTAACATGTTTTTTTTTTTTAATTGGACTACGTATGTAGTCCGCGCGACCACTCCCGTCCCATTCAGGTGCGCGACCACTGCAGGGTAAATAATATATTATTATTCTGTATAGTTCTTTATATTGTAAGTAAATCTAAAGACAACTAGATGTTCCGCGCGAATTCGCCCACGTAATTTAGGAATTTCAGGGAAACCGTACATTTTTCTGCAAAAACTAGCCTATGTCCCTTCACGTGGTCTATTCTTTATGTGTGCCAAAAACATAAAAATAGCTGCAGTAGTTCTTAAGATAATGAGCAATTTCATATAAATTTCCCCTTTTTTCCACATTTTCCTCTGTTTCTTAGCTCCAATTTATCTTAGCTTAATAATATATTATATCTAACGCTATCTAACGCTGAAAAATTTTTTTAAATCGGACAAGTAAGATTAGCGCGTTCAAATAAACAAATTCTTCAGCTTTTTATTATTAAAAAAATTAAGTATAGATTTAAACAGTCGCTACTCGGTTCCCACTATAACTCCAGTGTAACAAGATCGTCCTGCTAGCTAGAAATGAAATGCCTTTATACGAGCTCTATTTCCTCTACACTCGCGTTTTTATCTTTCACATTTTTTTTTTTGATAAAATTATATCACTTTTCTTACCTGTAAACTATGAGCATAAAGAGTTTCAGGTAAAAGCGTAACGAATAAACTTATTTTTATAGCGTTAGGGATTTAAAGATTAAAAGAGTTTATTTGCAAACCAAGAGGATTAATGGGTTTTCTTTAAAAATAAAACAAGAGGCAAATGAACAAACGGATCCTCTAATGGAAAGTGATTAGCGTTGCCCCATAGACACCACATGAGTCGAATACACTGGCATTTTAAAAATACACTCCTTTCTTCTTGAATTTGTAATAGTTCGGAAAAATGCGGGTGATGGTTTAATTCAGGAACAAAAAGAATCCCTTGCCCTTTCCCGAATTTCAAAGTATCTCCATACCAAAATTCATAAAAATCGATTGAATAGTTTACGCGCATATCATAAAAGTATAATATTTTGCAGTAACCGTACATTTTCCGAGACAAAATGTATCCTATGTTCTTTTCTGGGACTCAAAGTGCCTCTATACTAAATTTCAGCAAAATCGGTCCAGCCGTTTACGCGTGATGTCGTGACCAAGGGATTTATGGATTCATTTTTATTTATATAGATTATTAATTATACAAGCTGAACCTTATTAATTAGCAATCGTTTGTTTTCCTTTAATAATGCCGAAGAAACTTTCCCTAATTTATTTTCCGTCTAGGGAAAACACAATAAGTCTTTTAGTTAATCCAATCCTACTCTATGACGGATCAGGCTTTATAAACCGTCCGAAAAGAAAGACGAATTTGTACCTAACCTTCATAGTAGGGGAGAGGGGGACTAGTTCTAACAGATTTTATATATTGTCATTTATCTTCTTAATTTGAAAACTTTATGTTATTATTTTTATACCCGAGTTACGGAAATTTATATGGCTTGCATATACTAAGCTAAAAATTAATCTAAATCACTTGGATTCGAAGGGATACGCATTTTTTTAACCTTCATAAGGTCTTTAATATTACTAACGTTGCCGTGCCTTGGGTTCAGATTTAACCCAAGTTGTAAAATTATTATAAAAAATTAACAAAAATAAATATAAATTAGTGAAAGGAATTAATTGTCATTTTTTAAATTTATTTCTATAGAAATATTTTAAATTTTTGTAAAAAATATAATTTATTATATCTAGACTTGATATTATAAAGCTGAAAAGTATGTTTCTTTGGACACGGTAATATCACAAAGCGCTTGACGGATTTTTATATAATTTAGTGAAGCTATAGAGTAGACTATGGGGAACGATAATATTAACAATTTTTTGTTAGAAAATGTACGGTTCCCGTTTCCCAGTTCCTGCAAAATTACTGATTAACGTGGACAGAGCCACGCGAAATATCAAGTCTAATATAAAAAAAATAGGCAATTTTGATAAATATTTTTATAAAATGTGGCAAAGCAGTAATAGAAAAGAAATGTAAATTAGGTATATCTTGTTGAGGTCATATAACTACCTACTGTATTAGATTTTTTTTACGTAAGTTTTATTGACAGTTTCAGCACATTGTTGGCAACAACTTCTTTTAGGAATCTTCTTAGCTGTAATTGTTAGGAGTTTGTTGATGGAATTTTCCATATAGTATCGTCGTTTTGCTAGGCACCCTTTCTTTAGCCGCAAAAAGTGTGAAAACTTTGTAGGCTGATCTATCTACTATGTTACTTGAGGCCACTTGAGGCCAAAGTTTTGTTTTTCTTTTGGAGCTTTTTCCAGGGCATCTAGGCCATCTTTATATTCGATGAAGTCAAACTAATAATCACAGATTTTTTGTCAGATGTATAACTCACTTCTGATGCAAAGTAATGAATAAAATTATTCACCGACTTATTTTTTTTATGTGTCCAAACAAGTGTTAGTATCTATGCATGGTAAGAACAAAACATAATAAATATACAGGTCGTTTATTTGTTGTTACTATTTCTGAAGGTAATCCAGGCTTATTCTAAGGTATAGCTGATCCATATACAGTGATTTGTTTTTTGTTCATGCCGATTTGATGTAAAAAAATAATTATCCATCGTATGATGGAACTCTCAGGCTGCGAGTCAAATCAAGGACTACATACAAGCCTAGGTATTTGTCAACACCTGATTTTTTGCCCTTGTAGGGTTGAATATTCCAATCTCCAACCTCAGCTGGTGGCAGAATCACATAAACCACAGATGTCATATTCTTATTTAGTTGGTTTTGATGGCATGTATTGTCGAAACGGGAATCTTTTTTTGAATACGACAAGCTGCTCATCTATTGTAAAATATTTTATGTTTATTGGTCTTAGTGCTATAAATTATGATTCTAAGACTTGTATGGGTAGAACAAAAGAACGTCTCATTCAAAAGTTATACGATACCTAAACAATTAGGACAATAACAGATGCGCTGTGCGTTTACTATGAGTTGCGGTCAATTCTGACCCAAAGACCGTTAGAGTAAAAAAGTTGTACGCGAAATATTTTAAGTATTTTTTAAAATCTTATTCCACTAATAAGTAAATTGAAACAAATAATTAAAAGTCATAAAATATCATACTTCTTGAGCGCTTATTTTCTGAGAAAATTTTATTTCTAACTCAAAATGGGTCAAAATTGATCCAAAGACCGTATGAAGGTTAAAAAAGTTAATACTTGCCCATTTCGGGGGCAAATATTAACAGTGACGGGGTAAGTATTAACGCTAGCAAACCTTGTCAGAATTTCATTTAACCATGGAAGTAAAAAATAAAACAATATTAAAATGGTAATTTATTTATTTTTTGAGATACAAAATATGTTAAATAACAATAAAAACCTCTCAAATAACATAAATTTCCTTTTCTGTCATCCACCCTGAGCTGTTTCCAGTCCCTATGGATTCTGGTGGACCGCTTGCAACAAAAATTGAATCTGATCCTCGGATATATGAACATTGGTGGTATGGTGTTGCCGATAGCGAGTACTGCTGCCGCCAGAGTGATCGACGTACCTCTTTCGGCAGATGTGGCAGCTCCAAGTGGCTTGTAATACCAAATATCAACGGGTTAATACTTACCCCGTTCCTTTTGTTAAAACTAGCCCCCGAGGACCTTTTTGGACATAACTAATTATTAAAAAAAAACTATGGGTATATTTAATAAAATAACACGGAAATGTAATTAACAACTAAATAACCATTAATTATATAAAAATCTACAATCGCAAAACCAAATAATCAAAGCATGAATCAAAAAATTCGAAACGTAAAAATGTTCGAATACCTTTATTTTTGCACCGACGTACAATAACTTCACAATGCGGCAGCCGGTGGGCAACTCAATTATCGCAAATTGTTCGCCGACGTCGCCCGAACTTATAACATTGAACGTCTTACCGTATCGTCATTTAATTTAGTAGTTATAGGCTTGTTAATACTTACCCCTGTTAAATCTAGCCCCCCTCTCCCCTAGCTCGTCCAAAAATAGGCCAATCTAGTAACCTAGGTATGGTAAGACCCCCCGCGCATTAGGCGGCCAGGTCGCGCGGCCAGGTCGCTGCGGCCAACTAATTCTTCTACGATATATGTAGGTGCACGCCCGCAAAGTGCGCGCGGTGGTCGCAGCGACCTGGCCGCACGACCTGGCCGCCTAATGCGCGGGGGCCCTAAGATTGGCCCATTTTTTTATTTGTCAAAAATAGGCCAATCTGGTAACTTGGCGTAATTATTGAGCTAGTTGTTGAGTTTCAAAATCGATAGAAATTTCTTATGCAAAAACCTAAGCTCTAAGAACTTGAGTAAACCGGACATAAGTGTTTTAGTATTTAACAACAAATATTAATTAAATAAAACATTGACGTACCATTTACAGACATCACAAATAATCGCTGTAACGTTTACAGTGAACTCTATAAAATAAGAGACACACACCCTAAAGTCTTGCTACAGCCTGTAGAACAACGACCATAATATTATTATTGTGATGTTGCAATATAATACCCGCCACTCCGTTGTACAGAAAATTTCCGGGAAAAACTATCATATGTCCTTTCGCGAGACCTAAATTATATTCATAAAAAAATAATAAAAAAAAATGACATCCGACGATATAATATTATTTATTGATGACCTCTGTGGCTATTGAACCAATTGTGGTTGAGTGTGTGGCAGCTCAAGCCGGGGGTCGCGGGTTCGAATCTCGCCGACGGAACAAAAAGTATTCAATGTTCCCGGATCTCGATGTGTATTAAATATGTGTATGATATAATAAAAATCTTAAATATATATATTGTATAGTATAAAAGTATTTAATATATTTCCGTTGTCTGGTACCTGCAACACGAGTCCTTCGGGTATTTAGCACGGGGCCAGACTGACGTGTTGTGAAGCGTCCATAGATATTATTAATATTATATCACAGGACAATAAATTTAGCGTATGCGGTAAAAACATCGTTGGTAAATACAATGAAACTTCCAGATGATAATTGTACGTCTACTTACACAAAAATTATATGTAAATATTTAACTTCCGACGAACGTTACATCGCCGGAACAGACTTGGTTAAGTTTGTTTTCAATCATTTTGCGTACAAACAAACAAAGGAAAGATTTAATATAAAAAATCGGCCAAGTGCGAGTCGGACTCGCGCGCGAAGGGTTCCGTACCATTATAGAGCAAAATCAGGCCAAAAATTGTGTTTCTTGTATGGGAGCCGCCCTTAATTTTTTTATTTTATTTTAATATCATTATTAAATTTTAAGGGTTGTTGGTCCGGGAGGTAGGATTTTTTTAAGGAAATTTTCTGCTCTTAAAGGATATTTTTCAAATTTTGATTATTTCAAATAATTTTTGGTTTTTGGAATATTAAAAAAACCAAACCCTTCTTTTTTTTTACTTTATTGTTTATAACTTTTGCAATTTTTATCAGCCCCTCTTGTATGCTCTTTTCGTGCAGTAAATTAACAATAAAGACATGTATATTTGAAAAGGTTGACAATATCTGATTCGAGGCAAGACCGGCATATGACGGCCTTTCCTTATGAAAACTAGACGGACTTCCCAATTATTGCAATTTTAGGTTAGACACATGTTGCAGGTGATAATAACGAAATTAAAGCGATATTAACGAACCGAACACCAGTAATAAGTAAAAGGATCACTAAATTACTTATGTAATCCAAGAAACTCCAAAAACTCCTTCGTATTTCCACTTTTTTTTATTTTTTTGGCGGAGACTTACACTCTGACTGCGAGTACAAAACGGGAAAAAATTTTGAGATCATTTTTTTTGTAACAGGTAGTTAGTAGCGACATATTTGTTTCTTAGGTCAAACTGACTTTGCAATTTTGTTTTACCCACTGAGCCATATGAAACTAGTCGTTCAAATATGGAAGTTATTGCCGCTAGACGGAATTACCTCCCAGACGGACTTCGACACATTGACCTTACCTACCTGTTGCCATTATTGATATAGAGCAAAAAAAGCCAAAAAAACACGTTTCTTGTATGGGAGCCCCCCTTAAATTTTAATTTGCTTTTGTTTTTAGTATTTTTTGTTATAGCGGCAACAGATATACATAATCTCTGAAAATTTCAACTCTCTAGCTATTACCGTTATTGAGTTACAGCCTGGAGACAGACGGACAGACAGACAGACAGACAGACAGACGGACAGACAACGAAGTCTTTGTAGGGTCCCGTTCTTACCCTTTGGGTACGGAACCCTAATAAAAACCGGCCAAGTGCGTGTCGGGCCACGCGCAGGTTCCGTAGTGCTGCTAGTTTTTGATAAGCTAGTTTTTTGTATGGTCAATGAATGTACATTTATTACGTGTTTAACACTACTAACAACATCATTTCAGTTACGTTCAAAGAAATTTGAACGAAAAAATCCTTTATACTTCGCCGATTTTTGAAGTGAATACTTCTTTAGCGGCGTTGAGCACTTTTGTGGGATGGGTAAAAATTGTGAAACTCGCGTCAGATCGCGTGCTGATCGAAAAACCTTGGAAAAACCGTAAGACGGTTCGAGGTAGGGTGTGTCATTTTTTCCAACTTTTGATTTTTGACATGTAATAATTTTCAAAAGTTGTGTTTGTCCATAAAAATAATAACTGCATTTATTTTTTCTACTTATGTTTACGTTTTTGGCTCGCTCAAAGACCTTGAAATTTCGAAAAAAGCACAAAATCAGACATTCAATTAAGATTTTTTTTTACTATTTGCAATTAGAAAAATAAAAACAACGGACTGTTTTAATATTATTAACAATGTCAACAATATCAAAAAAATATTTTAGACGTTACACGACTGTTTCTTTATATTTTATACTTACAATACCCTCGCCCTGTTTTTATTTGACCTCATTCGACTCCTACAGTTTCAACTAAGCGATATTTTTCAGTTATCTGAGTGGTTCAATTGTAATTAGTGAGCCAAATAATAGATAGGAATTAGTAATTCGTTTCGTTTAATTTGATAAAACGATTAAAATCACTTCAAAACCTAAGATAGAAACGAGAGGGCGAACTAAATTGCTATAGAGTTATGAAAAGTTAATATACCGTCGCATACGAGTAGAAGAGCATATAACAATGGTACAAAAACTAGGTTTAATTTATCTGGGGCATGCAACTTATTCATCAGAATCTCCGAAGGCAGTTTCGGAAGCTATTATTTTATATTTGGCGCAAATCGACTAAATTGGATTTGTTGAACGCAGCCGGCTGTCATTTTGTCTTATGTTTAAACTACTTTTCTATAATTAAATGGATTAAAAATTTTTTTTTTTACTTTCTTTAATGTATAAACATATATTTAAAACTGATAAACATTAATATTTATAACTTTAACCGACTTAAAAAAAATAGGACAAAAATTATTTTTTTTGATATTTCAAGACACTTGAGCGAGCCAAAAATAAATATATATATAACTTTTATAACATATACATAATCATATAAGGCCAAGGCAACTTTTGATTCCTATTAGGTAAAGAAATTTAAAGAAAAAAAAATCGCCCATACAACGTGACACTTTTGGTACACTCTGTCCTTTGGTAACAATTTTTTCAGAAAGTAAAAACAAAACAACATTTAACACCTTATAATATAATTTATTAAGTCATACTTTTTAGTCAAAGAAATTTTTGAGAATAGAAGAGAAAAAAGAGAAGAATAGTTGACTGCATAATTCAATCAAATCAAATGAAATAAAAATTTTGTAAAACATGTTTATTTATAATTTTACCTAAGGTTTGTCTTTGTTATCATTGTAAGAGTGGAACCTTCTGAAACAAAGCTTGCGAGAAGGCTCCAGTTGTAATAGTTTAGAAAACCTTTATATACTTGGTTAATAAAAATATATAATTTTTTTATCTATCATATTACATATACTCATATTAAGATATTTAGTTAACCATTTTTAAGTAATTTATTAAAAACTAACCTTCTGTCGCTGCGTCACCCGGAAAAAATAAATTTTCCCTTAGGAAAAGCTATTTTCTGGCGGTAAAAAGTAGTCTTTGTTACTCAGGGATAATGTAGCAATATAATGGTGAAATATGTAACTTTAAAGTCGGTTTTGTAGTTTTTGAGTTTATTCGTTACAAAAATACAGACACAAAAATACAAAGGTTTCCTCTATTTTTTATGTTATTGATATAGACTAGAGGACGCCCGCAACTCCTTTCCCGGGACTCAAGGTATCTTCATGACAAATTTTAGCAAAATCGGTTCAGCGGTTTAAGCGTGAAGAGGTAACAGACAGACAGACACATTTTTGCATTAATAATATTAGTAACTTAGTAAGTAATAAGTTAAGTAAGTAGAGTAAGTATGGAAGTATGAAAGTATGGACAGAATATTCATTTAATGTTACGTACCTATCCTTTTCTAATTAATGAAAAAAAATAGTACCTTTATTTGTAGCAACCTACTGCTAATTTAAATAGACAGTACTACAGTTTAGATAAAAATATTTCGGTTATATTATAATAATAAAAACAACTACTACTATCAACTAAGAATCAGTATTTCCTTAACTTTTTTTAGGAATTCTTTAATTTGAAATGAGGTTTCGATGATTCCTTGTTTTCTTTAAGCTGAAATTTACTTTCAGATACTTTTTTTGTTGTGATGAGAGATGCCTTCAAATGTATGAAAACGATAAGACGTAGTAAACACAGAAATAAAGTCTTAAGAATCATGTTGTTCATGAGCCAGGACTATAACAGGCTAGTAAACGTTTATAACCACGGAAAAGGGCCATTCTATACGCATACTTTTGCTAATAATACACTCGTAGTAGACTTGCCTAGCACTACTTAGACCAATAATACACTTATTGTTTGACTACGCAGAACTATTTGCTCCCGTGAAATTCACTATGAGCATTCAATAGAACCAGGCAGGCCTGTTACGTACTCCACGCTTCTATCACTAGCTACTTACTTTAAACATTTGTGAATTGTATTGTGAGGTTGATGAAAAAAATAAAAAATAAATGAAAGGTAAGTTAATCTATATTAAATGTAATGTATTAAAAAGTAAGTATTTCGCACGTGTACGTGCATACATGTTTGAACGGCAAACGCGCAAGTATTTCCGTTGAAGTTTATTGTGTTTTACATCTCAATTTTTGTTCGCCCATTGAACATGGCGTATTTACTAAGTTGTGCTTAAAAATAATATTAGTCCTAACAGCATTCAAAATGGCCTTGAAGGTGCGATAAATTTTTTGAACGGCAAACACGCAATTATTTCCGTTGAAGTATATTGTGTTTTACATCTCAATTTTTGTTCGCCCATTGAACACGGCGTTTTTACTAAGTTGTGCTAAAAATAATATTATGTAGTCCTAACAGCATTCAAAATAGCCTGAATGGAAGGTGCGATAAATTTTTAAAAGCTCAGATGGACATCACGAAGAATACTTTGGACACTAATAAGTAGTTTTCAAGAAACCTTTATATAGTAATTAAGACTATAACAACACTCGAGAGCCCGCAATAATACCAAAACTACTATAGAACTAAGTAATTCACTTATAATTGGCACATCAAGTAACAAGGTCAAATGGTACTAAGTGCATTTCGTTCTATTAATTACTATTACTGGCGTATGACCTTATAGCGGATTTATAATTACTACTGTACTATAAAACTGGAGCAAGTCTTCTCAAGTACCTAATATTTACACCGGTGAAACACTTGTATAGGCCATCTTAGCCTTTACTGCGCCTATAATATCGTTCTAGAACAGGTCTACTACAAACCCAAACAAACTCCGTGTAACCTGTTATAAGCTTAGTAGTAAAACCTGGAACCATTAAGAAAGAGTTACAAGTGCTGCAAGCCTATAAACTGTGCACTATAGGAGAACTTTGTTACTTGGGTGATACAGTAATCAATGTCTGAAGTCCATTTAGTTTTGAATTTAGCATTGTTTTCGCTATTGTCACTTTGATTAAACAATCTTTATTCGATTAAAATATCTGACATCACAGAAACTATTAAAAAAATATAGGTAAAAATGATGAGAACGCAGCATTTTCCTTTTATCAGTAGACACTTTTGACTTAACAATATCTTTATTGAAATGACTAGAGGACCTTTTCGCTTAACTGCCATAGCTTAACTTTTTAGAGAAAGCAAAATTTTATATAATAATAAATTTTATATAATAGAATAATCGCTAAAGTGTTATTTATGCTCCAAATAAGTAATGGAAAAATAACTTAAGCAACATATGTGTAAAAAAGACCGTTTTGAGCGTCGTTCAGCGAAAAGATTTATAAAATAATACCAATTTTCATTTTGCTTACTGACCACAAAATTACTCTGATTGCTTTGAAACTCCGATCATTCGACGCAGAAAAATCTGCTGATTCCAAATATATGTATAACTCTATATGAGCAAAATGGCGCTTCAGCGACTTTTCCTTTCCAGTGACGACATAATGAAGCGCGCTGATGACAGAGTATACTAACGATATTTTTTTGTACCCACATACGTCTTTAAAAAAAACGCGATTGCCTAGCAAATAAACAAAGGACTACCTGGTTAATTAATATATCTTTGAATGAAGCCACTCATATAATAATGATCGAACTTCACTTAGTAAGTTCGTTTGATCATTTATAATATACGTGTACGTACACACGTGTACGTACGTAACAGAATGCAATGGGAGTATTTTTCACATAGCTCCTAGACTAGAAAAGTCAATGATCGGTGGTGCCACTTTAAATTATCCCGACTATACGTAAAATATACGAGCATAAAGTAATATAAGTCATAAAAACAAATCAAAATTTAATTATCTTGGTAGTTGTGAAACAGACGATATTATAATTTTAACAAAAAAAGTTATAATACTTTTTTTATCATCACTTTGTTTTGATACATTCTGTGTAATATCACTTGTATATTTTCGTAGTTCTTTACTAAGTACCTTTTGTTTCTTACCACTACTTACATGATGAAGCTTCTTAAAGTTTAGCGATAAAGTTTTTTAACCTTCATTAAGGTCTTTAATTTTACGAACGTTGCCGTGCTTTGAGTCAGATTTGACCCAAGTATTATAATTATAGTGAAAAATGAACCAAAAATTAAATTCAATTAATTAATTAGGATTTCTTTGAGATGTAATATATTTATTTTTATAAAAATTAAAAATACTTTTAAGTATTAAAAAAATATAATTTATTATATCTATAGTTTGTTTTATAAAGCTGAAGAGTTTGTTTGTTTAATTAAGAAATAAAATAAATAAGGCTAAAAAAAGTTAATTTATTAACAACCTTTTCAGATTTGGGAAGGCTTATCTAAAGATCTTTGAGGTCCAGTTGATGTCAAAAAGATGTAATGGATAAAGCCTATATTATGTGGCTTCTAGAGGTCTAAAGTTAATTCAGTCCATGTTTCCAAAGCAAAATTTCCTTTGAGGTTGTTTTGATTTGCTAAATTGATATAAATAAAAGTAAAGGCGAGGCAAAAGGTAACTTTTTGGTCTTTTAACGGAAACTTTATAATCGGAAAAACCTTCTGTTAAATAAATTTGTAGTAGTATTTGCAAGGGCTTGCAAAAACACGATTTACTCGTAAGTTAGTAATTCTTTTTTAAATTAATTTTTTTTTATTAAAAAAGAATTACATAATTTAATAACATCACCGATCCAATCACGCCCGGGAGTTGATGTCTTTGTAATATAAATTTCGATAACGCTATTTTAAACCGTAATTTTTTATTTTGCCGAGTTTTATTAGGCAGAAAGTTTTAAGTCAATGACCAGTATTCAGTAGATACAGAGTGCCAGAAAAAACAAATAATTTCTAAGTGGATCCCAGGTCCTATACTACTCAGGTATGGGCTAGGATTTTTACCGGAAAGCTTCTATCGAAAGACGCTTCACACATAACACATTCATCTGAGCCAATTTCACCAACCAATAATGTCAACATTGTTCATAAACAATGACAGTGCACAGTGATGGCTGTAGAAGATATCGTATTACAGACATTCTCAAATTGTTTGGGCTGTTTGGCTAAGGTTCCGATGGAGCGGACGTAGATCTCTGTAATAAGTCTATTAACTAATAAGATTGAAGAGAGTATTTATCTAAAATCTAAGTCGAAGTAAAGTATTTTAGAATAAATTTTAAGGAGTCTACTGCTTTAACTGGGTCCGGCTCTGTGGTCGTCGATAATGTGATTATTGCATATAAATATGATTGAAAGTCGAAAATATTGTGTTCTCGGTCCACCAGGCCGAATATTTTTACAATTATTATTCAAGAATAAGTATGATTCTGTTATCTTATTTATCATTGCATATTTTATTTAGTATTAAAAATTTTAATCGCTGAAAACCAGTTCAATTCCGTGGCGGGAGTCAGGAATCAGGATATGAAGGTGTCAAAACACCTCTCAGTTGAGCTAGCTCACGAATAGTACACGGATTGAACTCTTCTATATTATTATGTTTTTTATAGGCATATATTATTATAAAATATATCTATTATCTAATATATAAAATTCTCGTATCACGGTGTGCGTGGTTGAACTCCTCTGAAACGGCTCGACCTATTTTTGTGAATCTTAGCGAGCATATCGGCTAGGGTTGAGAATCGGACAACATCTACTCTTTATATTGATAAGTGTATTAATTTGTTGAATAAATAATAGTAAACTGTTACAACTCGAGACCGACGGTGACCACTGTTTGTGCGACGGGTTAGCAATCATGGACTTTGCCATGGTGACATACTTATTTAGTCACTTCAATAAAATAATAATATGGGTGAAATACAATGGCAAAACAACATTTGCCGGGACAGCTAATTATGTTATAATAATATATATTATAAACGTTAAGACTTAAATATTTACATATTTGTTGTGGATTTAATACACCCATGGCACTATTAACAATAAAACGTAAACAAAAACGGGGCGCCTGAGGCTGAAGAATTGTCGCCTAGAACACTGATATTGTTAAAGCGTGGTAAGTCTAGTAGTGATAAAGCCCACGCCTGGTCTGGTTTCCTTCTTTATATTTTTTGTGAAAAAAATGTTAGCACATCTGATAGTCTGTACGTCAAGACTTAGGGCTCTTAATCCGTAAATTAAAATCTTTCGATCGACTAGTGAGTTAAAAGGAACCAAGAAGTAGGCTTTTAAATCTATTTTTGCTAGATATCCACTTTTGGGTATTGGCTTGAAAGCCATACGATAATTTTCTAAATTAACATGTAATTTCGAAATAAACTTACGAAGAGGTTTCCTTAAAATAATTCAAAAATTGTATTTAAAATATAATACAATATTTTCCGCCGCTTTGTTTGGGGAAAAGAAAATCTTTGAAATAAGGTAACCTTGGTACCTACGGTGGGGGTACACGAAGATATAGTTTTAAATTCTAATAATTTATTGATGTCATGATGTATGATATATTAAGCCAGTGGTACCCAACCTGTTTTTGTTTTTGGAACGAAGTTCCCAAATCTTTTTTTTTTCCATGGGGGCCGCAAACATAGGAAGGGGGGTACCTCCTGATACCCCCCCTCTTGAAGCAAGCTCTTGGTTTCTGAGATATTCATGATTGAAGTTTGAGGTTATAACTGCACTAAAAGTGTTGAAATTCAGTTTCGGATCATCAAATTAAGGGGGGGAGGGCGGTTAAAAGGGGGAGTGGAGGGGGGGCTTGCCTATTTCCTACAAAATTGCCTTTCAGGGGTATAAAGAGATTACTGTTGTCTGTTAAAAAAAATAACAACATAATTTCTAACCTATCACGTGACCTACAGGACTTTGGCAAACCAAATAAAACAAAAAAATTTAGTTGACAATCATTTTAATTAATTTGTATTGTCCACATACACATACTTATTGCCTTTAATAATTCTTCAAATGGATCGGTATGGTTGACCCTTATTTTTCGCCTCCATATATATTCGCATAGCCAATCCGTGAAATCTGCTTTATTTTGTTCCTGCCTGAATTGTTTTTTCAGTGTCCTCCACTGGCTCTCAATGCGCTGCGTGTGTGTCCCATCTGGTGCCACAAATTTGTTTGTGGGATCACTGTGATTCACCCTCTTATGTGTATATCCATGCTCAGGAATTCTCATGTAAGCTCTCCAATAATCAGTATGGATGATAGAACCTTCCTGAACATGCTTCTTGATGAGTGGCACCAATATTTCCGCAGACCTATCATTATCAGGACACACTTCCAGCCGAAGATCATCGCTCCCATCTTCAATCGTCCCTATCACCCAATGACTTTCGATCTGTCGACCACGGTTATATTTTATTTTGCCAAATTTGGATTCGTCTACTTGTACTATTTTTCCTGGTCCTCCTATTTTCTCACTTGCTTGGTTATTTTTCAGCTCATAAATAACAATTGTTTCTCGGCAATGGCTGTACCAGTCTGCCACGGTTTTCATCGAAATCACAGGCTCATCTTCGGTAGCAAGTTGTTTTTGTACTTGCATATAAGACAAGCCCTCGCTAAAAGCATACATTATTTGAAATATTAATGTGATGCATAACCTCACATTTTCAAACCAGGTTCCTGTTACCCGGCTCACACTCTTGTTCCTGCAGTTGCTCTTTCTGCAGCGGAATCTGTCAAACTGGGTTTCAGTAGACAGCGTCATTGGCCTGTGGTGTATATGACACATTTTCTGCTTAGGAATAAATCCTCTCTCCCCAGCAAACTGGATACACTGCTGTACCGTCCCAAGTCTTGAAAAGATTTTTTCCAGTTCCACATAGACCTAAAACAAAAATAAAGCAAGTTGAATGACAAGTTGAAAGAGATTTACATAACTCCCAGCTACCCAAAGTACAATAACTGTTCTCGGGTGTTTACGAAGTGTTTTTGAAGCATCACAAGGCTGTGGTTGAGTGAAGAATGTATATATTACAATATAGAGTACAATTCCTGCTTAGGAATTGTACTCTAGGGGTTGGCAAATTCGTTTTTGGGACCATGTCCGTCTGTCACGTCTCCGTCTCATACCTCATACCATCCGTCTCATACCTAGAGACCAATGACCCTCAATATGGCACAACTAGCTTCAATTATCAGTTGACGGAGCCCCGCTACGCGGGGCTCCTATTTCTGGGTGTTGTGGTCTAAGTTCCAACCTAACCTAACCTACTTTTGGACTTTCTGGATTGTGTTTGTTTTTGTTTTGGCGGGGGGCTGCGCCCCCTGAGCCTCCCTTTAGGGGGGGCTGCGCCCCCCCGCCCCCCGCTGCGGTATCCGTGGCTAAGTAGTTAAGTAAGACTGATGTTTTTGATCATTTTTCTGTCATTTGACAAAAGATGTTTGCCGACTTTTCTCATTTTGTCATATGAATATTTGCTGTTTAAAATATTTATATTATTATCATGTAAAACAAATAACAGGAAATATATTTATATACGTATTATAAGAATCATTAATAAATTATTACATTACCTACTTAAATTGTTGGGCATTATTGTAAACTTTAGCCTACTAACCTCAACTCTTCCGAGTAATAATGGATTCGCCTTCCCGATGAACCAGAAGGGGTTGCTGGCTCATGCAAGTCTTCAGATGATGTGGAAACTAGCATGACGAGATCTGCCATCCCACTAGGACCAGCGATCCCACTAGGACCAGCGATCCCACTAGGACCAGAGATCCCACTAGGACCAGCCATCCCACTAGGACCAGCCGTCCCACTAGGACCAGCAGGCGAAGTAGGCACAAGCGGCTCACTAGAGTCCATCACTTGCGCACTATACAAAGGCACTGAAAAGGAGGCCGTAACAAGCGGTTCTGTTGAGTCCAACACTTGCACTTCACTCAACTTTTCAGGCGATTCAGCGGAACTCGAAGACTGGGGCTTCGGAGACGTCATGGTAGTCATACAAATGTAGTCAGACAGGAGTACGTAAAACAATCTCGACTGCAAGAGCAACAAACGATGACTGACAATTCCAGGCACACGACGCATAAAACAAAATGGCGTCGTTGCGTTTCGTTGTTGCACAGTAGAAAGTAGAAACACGATATTTCATTTAAAATTAAATTATTAATCTTTTCAATAAATTACACGTAAATACATAAAATTTTACATTTCAAATGTATTTACAACATAAATACCCCAAAAAGACCCCAAAATTTTGTCTACATTGACTGCATAGAAATAACATTCACGTAAAGAAACGCAAATGACAGATCGTAGTTTTATAGGGTTGGTAGTCAGTCATAGTAGTGATGGTAGTGACGTAAATTAATCAAAAATTTTGATCTAATTTTGAGATTTTTAATAATTTATTTCTCGAAAACTACTTGGTTGCTTCAAAAACCGACTTCACCGAAAGACTTCTTGCATTGTGTAGTTTCTAACAAATAAATATGAAACGCCAGACCGGCGTCCCGTAAAGTACAGTTTATCCATATATTATCTAATAAGTCTGATAATAATTAATATCGAGATAAGTCAGATACTGTTGATAAGTCTGATAATATCGAGACTTTGTCAGGGGAAATCTATAATGATAATAATCGATGGAAATGGAATCGATCTGCAACCCTTATTATCAGGAATGTTTTATAAGCAGTAGCTTATCATAATCGTTTTTGGAATCATTTAAAACCATAATCTGGCGAATCCAACGAGGGTTCACCTAACGTCAGTAGGAGCCCTGGATCTATCCAGATCTGGTCCGGTTCTATCGGTGCCGGTACTCAGAATCGACCGTTGGCACCTGGTTTAGGATTGGGAAAGCTTCGGGTTCATTCGTAACCTGATTGACCCGTATATCGGTCACTTCTAGTGATATTTCCCCGATTGTCTGGTCTTAGTGACCTAAAAAAATAAATATTGGGGTAGTATAATTACTCGTTATAATCGACTTATTTGTCAATAAAATATGTTACAAAAAATATTGAGGGTAGTAACTATCACTTTACGTAAATTATATTAAGTAAGTTTCGTTATACACTCGCGGTGTATCCCGAGTCCCAACATTGGTGCAAAATTTATTTAATTAATATAATTATATACCAGCAGACATAATAAATTACAATCGTAGTTCTATATTTAGAACAAAAGGATCGCACGAGACGCGCATTGGTTGTAAACTGATGAGACTCGCAGTCAATCTAGTTATTAGCTCGAAATAGCTGTTCTCTAAAGCGGTAAAGATATTAATATTATAATAATAATTGTGTAGTTCTATTTATAGAACAAAGAGCGCGAGGAAACACGCGGTAGTTGTCAATTTTTATTTTTAAATATTGTCGGAGACTCGTAGTCAATCCATACATGTTGATTTAAAAAATATCAATTTATTTTAAATTTAAATAATAATTAACTCGCAGTCAATCCCCTCAAACCAGCCAACATATTATACTTTTATTTTTAGATAAAACATCGTCAGAGACCCGCAGTCAATTCCGATGCATAAGGATTGTGTTTTGAGACTCGCAGTCAATCCACACATTATGGCGGTTTATAAAATAACTCGCTGTTAACCCCCAAACCGGCCAACATATAGTTCTAGTTATAGAACGGATAAAACATCGTCAGAGACTCGCAGTCAATTCCGATGCATATAAATTGTGTTTAGAGACCCGCGGTCAATCCACACATTATGGCGGCTTATAAAATAACTTACTATATTTAAACACTTGTAGTAATTAACTTGCAGTTATTTCCCCCAATCGGGCAAACGTAATATTCTATTTATTCTATTTATAGTATTCTATAAATAGAATAAATTTGTTTGTATAAATAAAATAAATTTGACGATGTTTTACCTATTGGTAAAACATCGTCAGAGATCCGCAATCAATTCGGATGCATATAAAATATAGATTGTGTAAAAGGACTCGCGGTCCAAACACACTGACATACTAATTGACTCACAGTCGCAGTACATGCCGGTTAATTAAATAATTGCAGTAATCACCTGCAGTTGTTTTCCCCAATCCGACAAACATATAGTTCTTTAATCCCTCGATCCTGGCATAAACGAGACACAATAGATTTGTATTGTTATCGCGGTCGCATGCGACCGCTTGGGGCTTGAAACATTCTATTTATAGAACAGATAAAGCAAACACATTACCTACACATTCCAAACACATTGTACGTTTATTGACTCGCGGTCACAGTACATGCCGATTAGTATTGCATATAATAATTGGCTCGTCTTGGCCTCGGTAGTGCCTGCCTAAGTATTTAATAGTACTTATATGTATTTTCTTGTTACACAATAAAATAACACTGACTTTAGTTACAACACTGACTCAATCATCTTAATAATAATAACCAATTTTCTTCTGAGCGCTGCGCTTTGGCATGGTTACTAAGTATACGTGCTCGCGTTGCCTCGCGTTAACAAATAATGGAGCGCACTGATGACAGAGTATACTAACGATATTTTTTTGTACCCACATACGTCTTTAAAAAAAAAACGCGATTGCCTAGCAAATAAACACTAGGACTTAATAAGAATAAAATTTAATTCTTGTAAAGAAACAGACTAATTTAGTTTCATCTGAAAACGTGTTGGTTACCTTTTCGTATGATAATCTCCAACTATTTACGAGTTTGAAGTGATGTAATTCATACTGTGTTCACATCGTGTATGCAAAATACGATATCACCCTTCGACTAGAAATATCTGTCGCTTGAAACTTCATTGTGAATCGCGATTTGTATAGAAAATGACAATTTTTTTGACAGGTAGTCAATGACCGCGACAGACAGACTTCCGCGATTTGAGAATAGTAACTATTTAGGAATCTATGTAACAGTCATAAATTAATTTGATAAAATGACTTTCAAATTTTACGCCATAATCACTGACAGCGAATTTGAAACTACGAAAAAAATTAACGTGCCTCTTGTCTTTTCTTGTAGAGAGTTAATTACCTCTATTTAATATGTGTAATGTGTAAGTATTCGTAAATTGTAACTGTTTTAGACTTACATGGTGGGCTACAGATATTGACCGATTTTAATAAAACTGAGCACCTAAATATAAGGGCTTATAATTAACTGATCACCAGAAAAAGTAACATTTCACAGACAAAAATAGTAAACGATCACCAAAATATAGACCACCATTTTAATGTAAAATGATAACCAAAGATTTAACATCTTAAAACCAAAAATCGTAAATATCACCAAAATAAGTAAATGATCACCAAAATTAATAAATGATCACCAACATTATACTAGCATTTTAATGTAAAATGATCACCAAAATTAGTAAATGATCACCAACATTATACTAGCATTTTAATGTAAAATCATCACCAAAGATTTATTATCTCGCTAATCGCTATCCTATTTATGCAAAATGACTCCAAGTAAATCATTGTTAAACCAAAAGTAGTAAACGATCACCAAAATTAGTAAATGATCACCAACATTATACGTTTGCATTTTAATGTAAAATTATAACCAAATATATTTTTATTTAGCAATAGTAAGTCTTAGTAAAAGAGTCCTGTTTGTACCCTTTGGGTACGGAACCCTAAAAACGGGACTCTATTACTGAGACTTGGATGTCTGTCCGTCTGTCCGTCCGTCTGTCTTGCTCTAGGCTGTATTTCAACCGCTCCAGCTAGACTTCTGAAAATTTAACAGATTGTGTATATCTGTTGCCGCTATAACAACAAGTACTAAAAACAAAATAAAATTATTATTTAAGGGGGGCTCCCATACAACAAACGTGATTTAGTACAGTAGAACAGTAGGCACGTTGATATTTTCGCAAAGGCCTTGATTATATGTTTACTTCAATAATTAATATATGAAAAAAATAAAGTTGATATTTTCGCAAAGGCCTTGATTATATGTTTACTTCAATAATTAATATATGAAAAAAATTAAAGGGGGCTCCCAAGTCCCAACCCATACAAAAACACAATTTTACGTCTTGCTCTATAAACGGTACGGAACCCTCCATACGACTCACACTTGGCCGATTATTTTGTTAATAATAATATGCTTACATTTTTTGTCAATCGTAGTGATTTATTTGGACAGAAATATTGCATTGATTTGCTCACAAGGATTTGGCGATAAATTACTATATTTGGTGATCATTTACTATATTTGGCGGTCATTTACTATATTTGGTGATCATTTACTTTATTTGGTGATCATTTACTATATTTGGTGGTCATTTACTATATTTGGTGATAATTTACTATATTTGGCGTTCGATTACAATTTAAAGTGTTGTCATGACTAAAATAGCTGGTAGTATTGCAATTTTAGACTTTATTTTTTTGTGTTCAATATCTTTTTTTGGTAAACAAGTTTAGGGTATCAGTGCATTTTTTGGTGGTCATTATATTTGTTCCCAAATATTAGTAGTACTATTTAGTTTGTTAGCTGCTACTTAAAATCGGTTAAACGATTTTAAGTTTTGAGGAACAATTATTCCTATTTTAAGTACCAGTAGATCATTAAGTATGTATGCAGCCACGAACTCTCCTATAATATCATGCAACATTAAAACGAAACTTCTGTACTTTAAGGGCCCTCTCTCCCTAAATTAGCAGGTCGATTGTCTGTCAGTGCGAATATCGACGTAAATGACATTAAAATGACATTCATAACAGCGCGCCTTGTACGGTGGCGGTTACGACGCTCGCCGCGTCCATGATAGGGCGAAATAGGAGAAAAAACCTTTTTAAGGCTTAATATACCTAATACATATTTCAAAAAAGTAACAAAACCAAATTATTAACTTATGTATTGCAAAGCAGTAGATATTTTTTATATATTCTTTTGATAAATAATGAAGGAGTAAAGTGGTTTCATTCAACGATTTGGAGGTGATTTGGTTTTTTATTTCTTTATTATATGATACCGATAGAAAAAATATGGCAAAACCAAATTACGTATCATATCATGTAGATTATTGATAATTTTTTTCAGATATAATTTTTCTGTTAATGCCGATGAAAAGTGGTTTCATCTGCACGCTTTTTTCGAGAGAGCAGCCTTAAACAAATAAATAACTTTACGATGGAATTATTAATGGAATTATTTATGGAATCATTTCGTATCATAACTCATTAGCCTTCTTTTTGCGGAAAATGAACGGCCAAAACAGAATCAAATTCTGTGGCGACGACGACATGAGCAAATTTTAGCCAAAAATAAAGTGAAAGGTTAGTTCTAATTATCTTATACCATAGTTTAATGCTTGTTACATAGTGTTTACATAATGGCGCTACTGTTTAGATGCAGCGTACTTTCAAGTTTTTATCATTATAAATAATCATGTAAGTATTTGTAAATTTCTTAATGCTTTTGTTAGGTGGAACTTTAAAATACAATGGACGTAGAAAATATTACAAAACAAAGTTTTTGCCAGAAACATATAATATTTTACTATGAATTATGATACATAGATTCATTCACAGGTCTACAAGGTTCTTCAAGCGTCATTGAGCAGAAAGTTTAAAAAAACGTTTAAAGGTGAACGCAGATTTGGCCGCACCGCACGCACCGCAGTCGCCGCATTCGCAATTCTTCATATTAAGGTGAACGCAGATTTGGCCGCACCGCACGCACCGCAGTCGCCGCATTCGCAATTCTTCATATTATTATGAAGTTGCGAAGACTGCGGCGCGGGTAGGTAGGTATGCGAGCTTGTCTATAACTTCATATAAAGAATTCCGAATGCGGCGACTGCGGTGCGTGCGGTGCGGCCAAATCTGCGTTCACCTTTATTATGAAGTTGCGAAGACTGCGGCGCGGGTAGGTAGGTATGCGAGCCAAATCTGCGTTCACCTTTAAGGTGAACGCAGATTTGGGCCGCACCGCACGCACCGCAGTCGCCGCATTCGAATTCTTTAGGTGAACGCAGATTTGGCCGCACCGCACGCACCGCAGTCGCCGCATTCACAATTCTTCATATTATTATGAAGTTGCGAAAACTGCGGCGCGGGTAGGTAGGTATGCGAGCTTGCCTATAACTTCATATAAAGAATAGCGAATGCGGCGACTGCGGTGCGTGCGGTGCGGCACAAAGGTGAACGCAGATTTGGCCGCACCGCACGCACCGCAGTCGCCGCATTCGCAATTCTTCATATGCGAAGACTGCGGCGCGGGTAGGTAGGTATGCGAGCTTGCCTATAACTTTTTTGCGAATGCGGCGACTGCGGTGCGTGCGGTGCGGCCAAATCTGCTTTCACCTCAAATCTGCGTTCACCTTAACTTTACATAATATAGGAACTGTCATGCACGCAGCTCTCAGAATTACCGCAACTGCAAACACTGCCGAGGAAACTCAAATACGGGCTTGTTAATTATATCTTCAGCATAATACGAGTATTATACATGCTATTGACGAAAGTACATAACATTTCACTGCAATGCAATAGTTAAGCTATATAGATGATCAAAAAATAGTTTGACCAGACATATTTTGTGAACCACCAAAATATGTGGAACAAAGAAACCTATCAGCATGGCATTTACGACGGGGACCTGTAAAGGCTATAAAGGCCTGTATTCACTTTGATTAGTGATAGTGCAGGTGATTAGTGATTTTTTTTTATGGACGCTTCACACCACGTCAGTCTGGCCCCGTGCTAAGTACCTGAAGGACTTGTGTTACAGGTACCAGACAACGGAAATATATTTAATACTTTTATACTATACATATATTTAAGATTTTTATTATACCATACACATATTTAATACACATCCAGACCCGGGAACATTGAAAACTTTTTGTTCCGTCGGCGAGATTCGAACCCGCGACCCCCGGCTTGAGCGTCCAACGCGCTTACCACTGAGCCACAGAGGTCGATTAGGAGAAAGTAAAGGACTTGCACTCAGTCGCTGTCCACATTTTCTCCTATTCACTAGTCTGCACCTTTTTTTTATGTGGGGCTCGCCGCGGCGAAGATGGTGAGTGCCGCGGCCCTACCCACTAAAACACTGCGATGTTCCTGTCTCCTGCAACTGGCGGATGGACGGGTCCCGACGAGCATTACAATCAAAGGGAATACAGACCTGAAGGTGGATGACTGGCTAAAAATATAACAGACGCCGCCATACTGTCACTTGAGAGAAAGACACGCGCAGAACCTCCTATCGATGTCATCCAAGTACGAGTATCAAAGGAGGAAATTAAAATTTCCTCTAGCATCACTTTGACTGCTGTTTCGCATCCCAGCTACCAATATAGTTTAAGTTATAAGCTTAAAAACGTGTTATTTATGCATTATGTATACTATTATGAGAATTATGTATCATTTTGTTCGGAATCCTGTCTAGATCATTGAGCTAAAATTGTATTAGTCTTAGATAAAATATTAAAATTATAAATAACGAAGAAACATAGATTTGGGAGTCAGAATTTTTCTTTTTGTAAATTTCCCCCTCTACAAGGATTTTTTTTCCAAAAATATATTACAATAAGTATGTATACTTTATGAACAATAGGCTATTAAACAAATGCTATTTTTGAAGGTGTTTAATTCATCAAAATGTTTAAAGAGTCTAAATCTTTTGTGAATACGTATTCCAACTTCCGAGCATAAATTTTATACAGAACTTTATTTTATAAGAGCAATAAAATGTCTAGAATTAAAATTTAGAGGATGATATTTTATAATACATAATAATATAAACGTTGTAAACTTGTAACAGTGTATTGGACGGTAATAACATTAATATTTAATACGTCTCTACTACCTAATCTCTAAATTATAAAAAGTAAAAATATTATTGTTTACAATCACGTGCTTCTATTATTATTGATTTAAATTATGTTCAGTTTCACAAATTGTGATCTTCAATAAATATATAAGAAATAGCTGTTGCCCGCGACTTCGTACGCGTTAACATAGTATAATAACAAAGATGGATAGCTTTCCCCCTTTTGTGGTTCCTTATACAAAGGGTAAAAACGGGAGCTTATTTAAGCAAACGTCAAACGCAAACGTCAAAAAACTTTCATGTTTCTAACTCAAGAAATGATGGACTTTCATTTGAATCTTTCTACCCCAATTTCACCCCCTTGGGGGTAGAATTACCAGAAACGCTTAAATACGTATCCATTCATTTTTAGTCAGTAGCACCAAAATAAAGTTTCATGTTTCTAACTCAAGAAATGACGGACTTTCATTCAAACTGTCAACCCCAATTTCACCCCCTTGGGGGTAGAATTTCCAAAAACGCTTAAATACCTTTCCATTCATTTTTAATCAGCAGTCCAAAAATAAACTTTCATGTTCCTAACTTGAGAAATGACGGACTTTCATTTAAAATTTCAACCCCTATTTCACCCCCTTGGAGGTAGAATTTCCAAAAACGCTTAAGCACGTATTCAATCATTTTTAATCAGTAGCCCAAGCCTAAAATTTCAAGTTTCTATCTTAAGAAATAACGGAATTTCATTCAAACTTTCAACCCTAATTTCACCTCTTTGGGGGTAGAATTTCCAAAAACGCTTAAACACCTATCCATTCATTTTTAATCAGCAGTCCAAAAATAAACTTTCATGTTCCTAACTTAAGAAATGACGGACTTTCATTTAAACTTTCAACCCCTATTTCACCCCCTTGGGGGTAGAATTTCCAAAAACGCTGAGGCATGTATCCAATCATTTTTAATCAGTAGCCCAAACGTAAAATTTCAAGTTTCTAACTTAAGAAATAATGGAATTTCATTCAAAGTTTCAACCCCAATTTCACCCTCTTAGGGGTAGAATTTCCAAAAACGCTTAAATACGTAACCATTCATTTTTAATCAGTAACCCAAAAATATAGTTTCATGTTTCCAACTCAAGAAATGACGGACTTTCTTTCAAACTTTCAACCCCTATTTCACCCCCTTCGGGGTAAAATTTTCGAAATTCCTTTCTTAGTGGGTGTCTACTTAATAAAACAACCCTACTCACCAAATTTCGTGGCTGTAACTTTAACAGTTTTTGCTCAGCGATGATGAATCAGTCAGTCAGTCAGTCAGTCAGTCAGTCAGTCAGTCAGGACATGTAATTTTATAAGTATAGATTAATAATTTTCCTGTCTCATTACAATTTGTAAAATGCACGTCATTCATAACATTCCGTAAAATCATTTTCGGAAGAAAACGAAAGGGGTCTATCAAAAGGAATTTAAAGTACTCCACTTCAACGTTCAGCTATCCTTTGTTTCTGTACAATTTACAACACAAAGTGACTAATGGGCCCCTCTTTGACAATATGTAATAGTTTTAGTGTTAGCAAATAAATCTTTGACGTCAAATTAAGGCTTGGCGGGAGAAAGCGACGATTTGTTATGTCAAGTTCGCTCTTAGTACAATGACAATCTACCGGCTGACTTTCTACTAACACGGTATTTTTGTTTGTCAATACTATAGATTGGTCATGGCTGGTGCGATTGAAGAGGTTCCGTCGATATTATGTTAATCGTTTGTCAAAATATCGTGCCTTTTCTTTCGTTTATTTGAAGAGTGAAAGAGACAAGATATTAATTAATAGACTTTAACAGGCCTCGGTGAACTTGACTCTTAATCTTTTAAAGCGAAACCGAACGTTTTTGAGAATTGAGTAGGTACTTGGTGCTTAGTCAAAATGCTTTCGTGCTTTAACGCCTCCGTGGTCCAGTGGTTCAGAGCTCGGCTCTTGACTCGGAGGTCGTGGGTTCGATTCCCGCGTTGGAAATATGTTATTTCCAAATTTGGTTAGGACAGTGCAGGCTGATCACCTGATTGTCTAACAAGTAAGGGGGCGTCCACAAATTACGTGAGGTGCTTAGGGGGGGAGGGGGTCCAGTCAAATCTCACCTAATCTCACGTTGGGGAGAGGGGGGGGTCTCGACAAATCTCACGTAATTTTTTTCTCAACAAAATAATAGGTACTATTCAGTATTTTGGTCCATTTCATGCAGATTGTACGAATGCTTAACCCGGCGTCAATGACGTGAAAATAATTACATGGACTATGACGTCGGGTCATTTTGACCCGAACTTTGTAGACAAATTTTTAATGAAACTAAGTAAGCTTCCACAATTTTGTTTATTATTTAAAAAGGGGACTTTAACTATGCATAAAATTATAAAAAACCCTGTGTTATAAAGTGAATATTTTTGTTATTGGCTTTCTTTACGGCAGATGCAAAATCAACCTTGAAAACTTAACGCGTACGTTAATTTTATATTTTCACAAAATTTTCTTACCTATGAAGAAAAAAAATTACTGATGAATTTAAAGAGAGGTTGTTATAACTTACTAATGTTAGTAAGATTTTCATGTGAAAATAAAAATAAATCAGTCCTCCACTTCCTCATTCAGAGTTATAGAACTACTACAGTTATCACGATATGTAATCATACCCAAGCATATAAAAATTGGACACGTTGTGCATGTGTGAAGTGTTTTTTTATCTTTTTTAGATGAACAGACTTCACATCTTTTGTAAGTTCCAGGATTTTTTTCACTTTTACCTAGATACATGGTCCTCAAGTTCAATGCCCAAAGCAGCCTGAGACTCGTCATCGTCAAAGTCTAACTCTTCTAATAACTCTAAAATCCTTTCGAGGCTGTAAGTTAATGACATTCTTCTTCAAAATGTAAAAAATAAGGCAAAAAAATGTTTTAATACTAATAAAAGTCAGTCACGAAAATACTACACCGACTATGACGTCGGGTCATGTTGACCCGTTTTTACTTAGCGCGCGTGTATCTTGCTTCACACGAGGCATAGCTCTAGCCGTAACAGCTAGGCGGGTCTAAGGGGGTTGTATCTTCAGCTATACTAAGGTTGAAAACATTCAATTGGCGCAAGGACAAAATATGACGAAGTAAACACGCCTCGGGTCAATATGACCCGGCGCCATTGTCGCCGGGTTAAGATTTAAATCGTAAGCGTAATCGTTATACGATTAAGATCATTCCAAATTCGTTCGAAAGAAAATCTACTGACTGGCAAACCAAACGTTTATGTAAGAAACCCACATTTTGAAAAATCTTACGTGAGATTTAAGGGGTTGAATAAAATCTCACGAAATCTCACCAGAGGGGGAAAAAAATTCAAAAAAACACCTCACGTTATTTGTGGACGCCCCCTAAGATGATCCATGCGTCGGATGGGCATGTAAAAAAGTCGGTCCTGCGCCTGATCTCTCGCCAGTCGTGACGGTCGTCCGTCCCACTGGGTTATGAGAGTAAAAGGAATAGAGTGCTCTTGTGTACTGCGCACACATTTGGGCACTATAAAATTACTCCTGCGTAACTGGCCTTGGTTTCAATGAAATCGGCCACCGTCACCGAAACCGGTGTGGGAGTCATTTAAGGCGACGCCTTGATAATTTGGCTGTAGCGATATCTATATTTTTCTCAGCAATGACTAAAGCTAAGAAATTAAAGTTCATTGTCAGTATTCATCATGTCTTTGTCTTTGAATTACCTATAGCATAGCACGATTGGTCAACTTTTATAACACAGAATAATCAATCAAAAAAACCTCTGTAAAAAAGGGATTCCTATTTTGCCAACATAGGAGAGTGATTTAAGCTTCCAAAATTTGTGCATAGATTGGTTCAAGCATACACTTTAATTTGCCTATAGCTTATATGAAATGTATTTATGGTTTTTAAATTACGTGACAAAAACCATTTCGTCGCTTACGCCCTTTCCATTTTTTGCTGTTCCATTGCTTGTTTTCTATAAGAGGCCGGGCCGGCCTCTCATAGAAAACAAGCAATCTAAAACATATCCAACACGGTTTTTTGCTTTAACGCGGCGTCACCTTAAGGTGCTTTCGCCAGTTTTGAAAACGAATTTAGATGTCAAAAAAAGTATCAGATTTGACATAACGCATCGCTAAGTGTCATGGCTCTTGCGATGCATTACATATCTGGATGGCCGAGCTTTGCTTGGCATAAAAAAAACTAAGTGTTGAATACGAGCTTCCACAAATATGAAAAAACAGTGGAAAATAAAAACCCATCTGGCCCGAGTTTTGAAATCGAGTTCTCTAGATTCAAGACCGCTACACTTTTTACGGGCCACCGTCGCGACTCGCGTCGTTTGTGACATGATCATGACGGCGAAAAGTTTTAATTTTTTCAAAATATATCTGGAACATTTTCATTGCCATAAAAAACTACGGGCCCCTACACGATCAATTTCATTGCTCAGTATCACGTATTGTGCAATATTATTGACCGTCTAGGGTTAATATTGAACGCGCACGCCTTTCAATCTCGTTGTCAAATAAGTTGTTCAATAAATATTATGTGTGATATTGCACAATAAAATTGATCGTCTAGGGGCCCGTTTAAACAAAATTTTCTAAAAAAGAAACCCAACATACAAAATTTCTTCAAAATCGTTAGCGGCATAATATTTTCATAGATCGCCGGTATCCATAATTCTATACTAATATTATGAACGCGATAGTGTGTCTGTCTGTATGTCTTTCTGTCTATAACCTTTTCACGGCTACACCACTGAACCGATTTTGCTGTTATTATAAATAGTCAATCCCGAAGCTAATTATACCGGACGGATAACGACGTAAAATTATTAACATCAGAATTTGTTTATCACGTTTAGAATTGTTTATCAGTGAAATTCAAATCCTTAAATAATTCGTATCGGTCATCTTTACAATATTATGTAATCGTAACTGAAAAAAGTTAATCAATTTCGCAGTTATAACAAAACGAATTATTTTTTATTTTTTTATGCACGTCTCTACAAGGTTACGTTGTGCAACTTTAATGAACTGTCAAATGTTACCTATTAAAATGACCCGACTATAATTTTATGGATCAAAATAGTATAATGTGTATACGAAAAACCTTAAAATAAATATTATGCGGTAGACTACATTCATACTGGACCATCCGGATCGTGCTCACACACCCAACAAAGTGATTATAATTTATAATATATTCATACGAGTAATAATCCCTTTGGCCTTTACTCACATATTTGCTTTCACAAACGTTGGCAAAATAAATTGTACCATAGACTAAGGAAAATATATTTACTCTATCATCTATGATTGTACTTTATAACTGTACTAAAATATATTTGGTAAATTATTTAAATATCAGTTTTCGCAATATTATATAGTAAACAACTTTATATTTAACTACAAGATTAATTGTGGCCGATGGCCTGCCTAGGCACTAAAAATTAAAAGTAATAACAGGTAATGAATTAGCCTACTTTTACGATTTCAAAACGTTACCGCACTCCAAGCTACGAGTCCACCATAATTATTATGATATAACATAATATTATACAACTTTCATAATTTATCATAGTATAACACTAAATACGTCTTAACTTTGCCCGCAACTTCATCTTGTGTTTTATTTATAACTGTTACTGAAACAAGTGCGAGTCGGACTCGCGCACAACGAGTTCCGTACCGTAATTATAGAGCAATTATTTTTTAACAAAAATTGAACCCGACTTTCAAGGAAAAAACCAATATTCTTTTAAAATGACCCAAAAAGTATGAAATAATTATTATTCTTCATTAGTGCCTTTTTCAAAATTCGACTAAATCTCAACGAATTCTGTACTAAATTTTCATTCTTTTGAAGTCGGTACCAGCCTAGAACTGAGATAATTGACATATAACTTATCCAGCTACGCGTTTTAGGGTACCGTAACCAAGTTTTGTTGATTACAGAACCCTAAAACGGAACCCTAACCAGCTGATTTTTTGTTTATTTGTAGGTTAATAGTTATATAATTTAAAAGAAACTTTGTCCTACAAATAGAACAATCCATATTTTAGGACCATCAACTCAAAGTATGAAATACTTACTATCTCTGATAGCTACCACTTTCAAGATTTTTCGCAGATAAAAAAGTCTTATGAAAATAAAGTAGTCTTATAAAAATAAAGCTACCTAAAAAAATTAGCTTGTTAGTAATAAAAAAAAATGTTCTAGGGCTCCCTCACTATTATTGATTACGAGCAAAAAAGGTAAAAAAAATCACGTTTCTTGTGTGGCAGATTTTTTTATTTTTTTTATTATTCGTAGCACGAAATACATTTTTATAGCGATTGTCAACAAAACAAGTGACGTATTGAGGATTGGGTTAAGGAACTTTATATTTAAAAAGCAACGGGCCCTTAAATTTTTCAAACGTTCCACGTAATTTTTAAATTTTTTCCGTAACAACATTCCTCCGACATTACAAGAAAATAAAAAAAGAATTAGCAAAGTGGGTTCTGCCATTCTCGAGACTGAGATGTCAAAATTGATGTGAAATTCTACGCTTCGTTATTTTGATTACAGCATAGATCCCATAATATTATGCTTCGCAAACTACGAACAATAAAATCTAAGGAAAAGTAACTCCGTCAAAAAACATGCTTCACATTAGGTACTTGTTAGAAAAGTGTACCTTAGGTACACTTTTCAATACATTTGCAATATTTAGGTGGCCTTGAGCGGTATTAAGGTTGACGTTACATGACAGTTCGAAAGGAACCAAATTTAAAACGGTAATAGTATGGGAGTTATGTTTCCTTAGTTTTCATTATTTGTAGTTCGCAAAAGAGAAATTCAGACGGCTGTTAATTGAGAAGTACCTATTATCCACTCTATTATTACTTGTGGTAATATTATGGTCAAAAACTATGTTTAGCACCTCTCTGTCAACAACAGAAGCCATTAATAAAATAGAAAGTTTTATAGCACTTCCTCGAAATTTCTTGTAACTTTGTCAAACATTTCTTGATTTATTTTACGAAAATTTTGAGCGCAATTTCCGGAAAACTTATTGCATAGAATTTGTTTTTTTGGTACTTACATAATTTTAAAAGGTATTTTTGTGATTTTACAATAACTATTTTTTTTAATGGCAAAGTGTTGTAAATGCGAAAGTGCGTCTGTGTGCCTGTTACTCTACGCCCAAACCCCTGAACCGATTTTGCTGAAATTTAGCGTGGAGATACTTTGAATCCCGGGAAAGGACACAAGGATACATAATATTATCTTGGAAAAATGTACGGTTCCCGCGCGATAATCGATTTTTTGTGCAACGAAGTTGCGGGCGTCATCTAGTGTACTTACAAGTATAGTTTACATTGGTGTTCATGTGATTATACTCGTATTACCATCGAAGAAATTGTTTCCTAGGCAGTTGACGGACCTACGTCATTTGGTCGACTTAAACATGTCACGTGCGGTTTTGCTCGATAGTTTTACTCCAAATCGAGTAATAATTAGTGTGTGGACGTGTGTGTGGAGTTAAAATATATTGATTAAGAATAAAACTATCGAGTAATAATTATGCTGAATGTGTGGACGAAATTCCGAGCCGCAGATTTTGCTCGACGTTATTGCTCGATCCAGCACTGGAATAAGAAACCGTATTCGATACATAAAAAGTGTGTATGAACGAAATAAACCTTGATAAATTTACTATTAGCCTCTCATAAAAACAAAAGCGATATCACTTATAGTTTCAGCGCAATCAGTCACCAAAAACGAGTGTTTTTAATAATTTATTATTATTTTTTGCTTATCGTTTAGTTTTTCAATAATTTCACAAATTACCGCCAAGATGTGTAGGACAAAAGTGTAGAATAGTATATTTTCTTTATAAAAAGGTATAATTTATTTTTAAACTCTTTTATTTACTGTTGCTATGCTATTTTTTAAATGTCTTTCGTGCGGCTATTTAGCGAAATATGAGCATTCGTACTCGTTAAACGGTGTTACTTTAAACACCATATACTTTTTATGTTTTACAGTTATCTATAGGTATAGGACGTCTTGGCGGTAAATTGTGAAATTATTGAAAAAACTAAACGATTAGCAAAAAAATTAATAAATTATTAAAAACATTCGTTTTTGGTGACTGATTGCGCCGAAACTATAAGTGATATCGCTTTTGTTTATATGAGAGGCTAATACGAGTAGTAAATTTATCAAGGTTTATTTCGTTCATACACACTTTTTATGTATCGAATACGGTTTCTTATTCCAGTGGAAAATACCACGTTTACGGGACATATTCGAGGGCGGGGGGGGGGGGGGACGCATTGCCAAATTTTCCATACATTTGAATTTAGTTGCACATCCCGGAGAGGGGGGGAGAGTAGAAAAAATTTAACTTTACTCTATAACCTACATATCCTGGTAGATAAAAGTTGTACTTTAATTTTGCTAAATTTTCCATACATTTGAATTTAGTTGTCTTGAACTATACCACCGCGTTCGAGAACTATCAACTAACCCTGCGAGAAGAACCGGCGTAAGAAAGCCGCATAATAGTTTCATATTGATAAATAAATATTTTTCTTGCACTTTTAGTGTTGAAAAATATTAGTACTTCAAGCAATAAAGTTATAAAGCATTTTTGAGAGCCTTAAAGCAATAAGATGACGTTTCAATTTAACAGTGTTGCCTGCAACAAATTGTTAGGCGCTCAAGTCGGAAGATAACGATTAATAAATTGAAACTCAAAATTCACGAAATAGTATTGAGTAACATATTTTATTTAACCAAAACTGTAATAAAATTTATAATAGTAGGTTCTAATAAGTACAATAATTATTAGAACGTAGTGAGTCTAATATTTTTATAATATTATCTACTAGAATATACTTAGTAGATACTCTGTCTCTGAATGTACTCTGCTGTGCCGGCCCGGCCTCTCATAGAAAACAAGCGATCTAAAACATATCCAAAACGATTTTTTACTTTAACGCGGCGTCACCTTAAAATTGTGGATTGTTAATTACATGCTAGCACCGATGGATTACTTAAAACAAGTAATTAATCATTATTAGCTCAGTAAGCCTTAGCAAAATATAAACAGAATAAGTAACTAGGAAAAGTTATTAACGTACATACGCAGTTTGATTATTATCAGAATAAACATCCAGTTAACACTGCACGTACGTTATAAAACATGGCTCATCGCAGCGACTCTTCAACTTGCTATGTGATCTGACCCTAATAGCTTTTCCAGAAGTTTTCCCCTGTCACGTGTCGCTCAGTATAAACTTCGAGATAAGCCTCACATATTTGGGAATTATGAAACATTCCCGTGTTATTTAAATCTGTTTAAGGTGTTCCCTCACTGCGAGTAATGTAATGTAACATTATAGATTCGACTTTGAGCATTACATTACAATACTACCTCCTTAGCTGACGAGCATTCGCGTGTAATGTAACATTATATATTCGACTTTTAGCATTACATAGCAAATTGACTTCACGACTGTCACATAGCATTGATGTTACAAGTATATCAAGATATTACACATTGTATCTGTATCATTCCTCCACCAAAAAAGTTTGAATACCACTGACCTACATAATGCATAATGTTAATCCTTTAAGCCCCATAAGAGCACCGGTGATCGCGACAACAATAGAATAACATTAGATTTCCAAGAATCCGCGATCGAAGGATTAATTATTTAGCTCTCGCGAAAATATGAAATAGTTATTGAATGTGTAGACTGTAGAAGTCAACGGGAGGTGTACTCAACTCTACACCAACTGTTCTATTTCACATATTTAGGGAACGTCCATTAATAATTACGTGAGGTGTTCTAGAGGGGGACGGGGCCAAGCTAAATCTTTTCAAGTCTCACTTAGGGGGGATGTAGCAAGTATCACGTAATTTTTTTTCAGCAAAAACCGTAAAATTGTGTAAAAAATTATTTCTTCATGAAAATCATTTTGAAGAAATTGTCTTAGATGAAAGTCATAGAACAGATTAATGTTTTTTTTTTCAACAATAAAGACGTTCACAGCCAAAACATGAATTTTGAAAATCACGCGTGAGCGGGGTTGGGTAAAATCTTACGAAATCTCACCAAGGGGAGAGCGGGGGTCAAAAAACCCCCAAAACTGCCTCACACAATTAATTAAAGCTCCCTTAGAAATAACTGAAATTCAGAATATGTTTATTAGAATCTATAATTATATTAATACGCGAGCGAAAAACTTTAGATCCCTTTTGACGAAAAATGTGGAAACGTAGGTTGATTGAAATTTTGCACAGTTATAGTTTATAATTTATGGTGAAGGAGTGCATCGAGCTAATATTATTTTGAAATTATGCCATACTTATGTAACATACCATACTTATCCTATGTCATTGGCCCGGTTATTAGGGTCTTTGATAACCATAGCTCGTTTCAAACTCGACTTGAGGTCGTCGAGTTTGCAGGTTGCACTCATTTGATAACCAGTTAACTCAGGTAACCCTGTAACAATTTAACAGTAGTAACTGTGACTGAAACTGGAACTTAACTCTAATGCCACCATCTTATAAATTGTCAATTAACAGCTGCTCGACGTCCATGCCTACGACCTTCCCGGTGGCACTATGTACTTTCTAATTATATTACAATCAATACAATACTTTCAAAGGCTATTCATACATCAGAAAGTTAATGCGCTCA
The DNA here is from genome assembly GCA_963422495.1 of Polyommatus iphigenia. Classification (NCBI taxonomy): domain Eukaryota; kingdom Metazoa; phylum Arthropoda; class Insecta; order Lepidoptera; family Lycaenidae; genus Polyommatus; species Polyommatus iphigenia. The sequence goes on from OY730189.1 coordinate 2,131,432, forward strand.
AAAATTGCACACATACGAGGGCTGCTATTTATGTATCCGGAATTAAAAAAAGAAACAAACATATATCATTTAATATGGTTTTATTGCTTTTCAAAATATTCGGCGCGATGATCGACACACTTTTGCATACGCTGGAACCAATTTTCATAGCACTTTTTCCATTCTGATTGAGGTATCTCCAAAACGTGCATTTTGAACGCATCAACAGCCTCTTCGCGGCTCGAAAAACGTTGACCACGTAATTTGTTCTTCGCGTATGGAAATAAAAATAAGAAGAGACCGTCTCGAAAAACGCCCGATAAAGAAATGAAAATTCAGACGATATAATATTATGTCAAAATATTATATTCGAAGAATATTATATTTAGATTAATTTTACACTTAAGAGTTTTTATTGTATTTCATTAATATACAGGGTGCAATTAAACCTTCCTGCCAAATTTTTTCCAGGGCTTAGGTATCATTAGGAGAGTCCATTTAACCAAAAAAAAAAAATGGGTGTAATTTTTTTTCAATGACATTATTTTATCCCATTTAAAATCGTTGCAGAATGGTCACTTTTGTCACACACACACACATTTTTTTTTAATGAAATAAGGGGGCAAACGAGCAAACGGGTCACCTGATGGAAACTTCCATCGCCCATGGACATCCGCAGCATCAGAAGAGCCGCATGTGCGTTGCCGGCCTTTTAAGAGGGAATAGGGTAATAGGGGAGGGTAGGGATGGGAAAGGATGGGAATAGGGGAGGGTAGGGACAAATAGGGTAGGGGATTGGGCCTCCGGTGAACTCACTCACTCGGCGAAACACAGCGCAAGCACTGTTTCACGCCGGTTTTCTGTGAGAACGTGGTATTTCTCCGGTTGAGCCGGCCCATTCGTGCCGAAGCATGGCTCTCCCACGTATAAAATTGTATTTAATTAATATTATATATCTGACTAGATGATGCCCGCAACTCCGTTGCGCCGAAACTCGTTTATCGCGCGGACAAAGTACATTTTTTCGGAATAAAAAGTACCCTATGTCATTTCCCGGGACTCAAAGTATCCCCATGCCAAATTTCAGCAAAATCGGTTCTGCGGTTTGGGCGTGAAGAGGTAACAGACAAACAGACAGATAGACAGCTGATAGACACACTTTCGCAATTATAATATTATATACTATAATATAGTATGGATTTACAGTGATTATTGCACTTAGTGTATATAAATAGGATCGCACGTGCAAACGCAGTGGGCGTTGAAAACACCAGGTACAGTTGTTATAGCTGCACGTGCGCCTGAAAAACAACACCTGCATTTGCACCTGCGCTTATCAGTGCACCAGCTGTACCGAGTAAAAAATATAAGGCTCCCCAGACTCTAGGAGGAGGGCAGGCTCCCCGCTCTCAGGACATTCGACTTCAAACGGTCTAGGCGAGAAGTTCTGTCTAGAGTGCTTAAGTGTAAAGACAGATTTACAATAAATCAGTAACTGACGTCAGTCTACTGACGTGTCAGTACTGGCCTGGCACTGCCATAGTGTAAAGGCAGATTTACATTGAGTCAGTGGCTGTCGTCAGTGTACTGTGCTGCCTTGAAATAATTTACACTTTCACAGTAGACTAACGCCAGTTAGTTAACAAAATAAGGGACGATTTTACCAAAGAAATGGAACGCGATCAATACACACTGAACTGGTTCAAAACGTATAAACGCGATAATAACATCGAATTGCATTTCACCAACATAAACTGAACGCGTTCACAGCAAATCCGAGTTTTATTTTCTGAGCGCCCAATGTCCGAAGTTTAACACCATAAAACCCGTTCAAGCCCTGTCAGTGTAGTGTCATGGCGGAACGAAAAACAAAGAAAAAAGAAATGTCAAGATGATAGTTTTGACACATACGTTTGGTTAGTTTCATATGTATTGTTTCTTCCCATTTTGTTGTTAAATTAACGTGACAAGGCTCCAAAATAAAGAAAACATGTGAAATAATCGCGTGACGTCACGTAACGCGTAATCGCGATCAAAAGAAGTTTGTGAAATCCATTTGAAACAGAACGAGATTTACGTCACCGCGTGAACGCGTTCAATGAGAACTAATTTTTATAAAACGAAGTTTTGGGTATGCCTGGTGAAATCCCACCTAAAGTGATAATACTTTAGGGTGTGTATAATTATAGAGTTCACTGTGAAAATAGCGGAGCTGAAAGGGCAATTTTTTTGTATTTGCCCAAACAAATGTCACTATTTCAGTACTGTTACTTTCAAAGTGAACTATTACAGGGAAATCATATACACCCTAAAGTATTATCAATTTGTTTTTTACATCCTGTAAAAGGCATTACTTATATTATATTCGTCTTTGATTTCGAGTAATCCCCGTTGATTGTACCATCGAGGAAATTGTTTCCTAGGCAGTTGACAGACCAACGTCATTTGGTCGGATCATGTCAATTCAATATTAATTGTGACCTGTCGGCTGGGTTTGACGTAAACCAAACTGCGTTGGTCCCCCAGATAGTACATGCAATGGACAGTAGAAATTATAGTAGCATTCAAGGTTAGCAATCGTGACCCAACGTGAAGGACCCTTAAATATTTTTGAAACGAGAAAATGAGCGCACACTTTATTTTCCAACCAGAAAGATATGCAGGTCTAAACTAAATATTGCGTACCTCAAAATATTATGGTAGTTGTTTAAAGTTACTAAAAGTTACTTCGTTTTGTAGCCGTGTCCCGAGATGTCCGCTGTCTTTTAACTTTACGATACGGAAAGTTTTAAATAAAGTTTCCTTGAATGAAAAGAAGTTAGTTTCTTTGAATTTTACAATAAATGAACCCTACTTTTAGGGAATGTCATTATTCGACAAATTTACTATTCGAATAAATCGAATATTTTTCAAAAGTTTTCGAATAATTCTAATATTATTCGAATAATTCAAAATTTTTGAAAAATGCTGAAAACTCTGAATAAAAGTTACAAGAAGCTTCGTACAACCATGTACCTATTTTGTTAATACATACTATGAAGTAAGTAATTCTTATTTTTACTTTTATCAACATAAATCTTTGTAAATGACATAGTAAATTTTTATTGGTAAACACTTAAAAAAAGGTATATTTTAAGGTTACAGCCTGGCAATAAAAGAAAGGCTGTAAAGTGTAAACCGTTTTAGATCGTAGCACCTTTTACCTTTCTCATGTGATTATGCTTAGTCTTGCTAGGCAGCAGTTGAGATTAAATAATAATATGATATTCGGCTTTATGATATCTGTTCATTACATAATACTAAGCCAGCTCATCTATCTTTTTGATATTTTCGATCCACATTCACCTAGTTCACCTAGTCGGCTTCACCTGTGTCAACGTGGCTCGAAATTATAAAAAAGGGCCACTAGAATACAAACACCACAACAAAGAAAAAAAAATTGCAATAAAGCCCTATCAGTCGAGGACTGCCGCGGTAAAGCTATTATATAATAGCAAATTTTACCAATTTGTCGAATCATAGATCACATATCGCGAGCTTCAAGCCAGAAGGTCGTATAAAAAAATGATCTTTTGTATTTTAACTACATATTTTAAAACTCTCAATATTGCACTTACATCTACTACTTTCTTAAAAAACGAGTTTGTTTTATATACACCCTTCTGGGGTAATATCTCGATCGTGGGAATCGCAGACACAATAGATTTTCAATTGTTATGCGACAGCCGGGTGCCGCTTGGAGATTGACGGATGGAAGCCCGTGTATAGCTATCACGGTAGACAAAAAATTTGAGAAAGCTTGAAAGAAGTCAATAGAATATTCATAAATAATATTATTTTTCTAAAATAAACTTAATTATGTTCTTATTCCATATTAATTTTATGTTTAATAGCATTTTAAACAATAATAAAAAATATTTTTATTATTCGAATTATTCGAAAAATAATTTGGCGAATATTCGAATAATAAAATCGTCGAATATTCGAATAAAACGAGTATTCGAATATTCGAATAACATACCCCACCTACTTTACTATTACCATTTCTCTATGCTATTACTTAGTTTGTATAGACATTTTTATATTTATGATTGTTGCTCTTTAACAAATATCGCTGGATGGATTTTGATGAAACTTGACACTAACACATAGACTACAATTCATTAAGGTGACGCCGCGTTAAATAAAGATATGTTTTAGATTGCTTGTTTTCTATGAGAGGCCGGCCTGGCCTCTCATAGAAAACAAGCAACGGAACAGCAAATTATTTTTAACAAAAAATTAAAACCGACTTCCAAGTTAAAAACTATAATAACATCCTTATAATATGAACTAAAAAGTATTAAATAATTATTCCTACCTTGTGCCTTTTTCCGAATTCGGCTAAAACTCAACTATTTTTGTACTCAATCTTCATCATTTTGAAGTCGGTACCAGATGAATCTTCAGTTCTCTGACAGAATATTTGAAACTTTTGGAACTAGCACCGACTTCAAAATTATGAAGATTGAGTACAGAAATAATTGAGTTTTAGCCGAATTCGGAAAAAGGCACTATTAGATAGGAATAATTATTTAATACTTTTTAGTTCATAAAAGAATGTTATTATTGTTTTTACCTTGGAAGTCGGTTTTAATTTTTTGTTAAAAATAATAATTTCACTCTTTTTAGTTACCAAGTAAGCCATCGCGTACTATACGTATAATAATACACCTGTATATTATTCTACGTATCTTATTACAGTCACACTTACAAAATATAATATCAGCTGCAGCCTGCAGATAATTTTAAACAATACATTAAAAAAAATCGAAATGAACACGTGTGACGTGCTAAGTAGCCGGTCACCGGACTAGTTTCAATAGGCTGGCACTCGCTCGACTTGTCGCACACGCAGCGCACATAGTACCCGGCCCGCGCCCGCGCCGCCGCGCCGCTCGCTTGACAGCCCTGGCAGATATGCGAGACGGCAGACAGCTGTTATTGTGCTATGAACGCTAAACGCAATGCAAAAGGTTGAAATTAGTTTGTTTTCCAGAATATCTCGGCGAAGTGAGACAGAATGTTACATAATCGAAGCAACTTTAACTTCTCAGAAATAATGTCAAATGTGTGCCTTATGCTATGGAGATAAGGTTGAATTTGGTGACATTGGTGACCCTGACATGATGATGAATGTAATTTGCATAGTAGCATATGCTTTCAGTTCTTAAAACAGCGCCTAAACTACCAAACTTGTATCTATAAGGAATCCGGAGTTCTCTTAGTATCTTCGGAACCATACTATACCTCAGTGCAAAATCTTGCGTTTTGGTAGCATATGCTTAGGATGCTTCTTATAAAACCAAAATCACCATATTATGTTTCCATATAAATTTCGAGGAGTTCCTTCGATTACTCATGGATCCCATCATCAGGTCACCACTTTTGTGAATATGGTATCAAATTGGAGTGAAACCTAATAAAACAAAACAAAAATTTCGAAAATCGGTTCACAAACGGCGGAGTAATCGTTGAACATACAAAAAAAAATATCCACAGCCGAACATATAACCTCCTCGTTTTTTGGAAGTCGGTTAAAAATGGAAAGGGCGTAGCGACAAAATGATTTTTGTAGCGTAATTTAAAAACCATAAATACATTTTATATAAGCTATGGGCAAATTAAAGTGTATGCTTGAACCAATCTATGTACAAATTTTGGAAGCTTAAATCACTCTCTGTTGGCAAAATAGGAATCCCTTTTTTTACAGAGGTCTTTTTGATTGATTATTCTATGTTATAAAAGTTGACCAATCGTGTTATATGCTATAGGTAATTCAAAGAGAAATACGTAATTAATGTTGACAGTGAACTTTAATTTCTTAGCTTAAGTCATTGCTGAGAAAAATCGATATCGCCACAGCCTAATTATCAAGGCGTCGCCTTAAAATATAGATAATCTTTGTGGCAACCCTCAAAATCCGATCAAAATCAAAATATGTTATTTCCAAATAGGTTAACAAAGTTAACACTTTTAGAACGTCGTGTCTACATGAGGCCTACCACCGGTTCGGGAACTAACCCGGCGAGAAGAACCGGCGTAAGAAACTCGCGCGGGTCCATTTTTTACCAAAAAGGTGGAAAATCACAATGGTAGCTTAAGCTAATTTACACTAAGTATGTAAGTAAAGTAAGTAAGTGAAAATGTGGTACATTTATATAGAAGTGACCTATGGTCTGTCAGCTAATTTTTCCCAAGGTGTGCTATCATTGAGAAAATCAGTAACCTTATAATAAGCCTTAGCACACAAACGTTCTTTAACAACTTTTTTAAATTTATTGATTGAAAGATTTTGAACGTTTTCTGGGATTTTATTGAATAGGCGTATACATTGACCTTTGAAAGATTTTCTTACTTTGCTCAGCCTGGTTATAGGTATATCTAGCTTGTGCCTATTCCTAGTGTTCCTGCAGTGAATGTCACTTTTCGTTTTAAAATTATTTACATTTTTTCTCACGTATAACACATTATCCAAAATGTATTGAGATATTACGGTCAGAATTCTTATTTCTTTAAACTTTTCTCTGAGAGATTCAAATGATGACATTTTATAAATAGATCGAATAGCTCGCTTCTGCAGCACAAATATTGTGTTAATATCAGCAGCACTTCCCCATAATAGAATGCCATAAGACATTCTACTATAAAAATAACTATAATAAACTAATTTCGCCGTGTCTTCATCACAAATCTCTCGATCGAGCGAAAAGTCAATTGACGCTATAAAAATTCGATGGCGCGATTCAGGAGAGAGCACCTTTTGGCTATGCTCTACAACGGTATATCAATAATGTAAATATACTAAATATATACTGTCCGAATTTCAGATCCACACAATAAGTACAGAAAATTTCAACACAATCAGTCAAGGCGTTACGGAAGAGCTTGGCAACAAACATCGCGAAATGAGAATTTTAAGTAGGTAGTTAATATTATAAATAATAATAATCCATTAAAGGCGAGTTTTGGCATCCAACGTCCTACCGGTATCGTCATGGCTCATTATTCATTAGTCATTACCAAATAGGGACCATCCAAAAAGTACGTCACACGATTTTCATGATTTTTAGAACCGTGTCTCAGATGATCACCCCCCCCCCCCTGTGTAATGTGTTTACAATTATACATTTAAAAATTTACACCACCTCAATATTTTAAATTTCGCTATTTCATTTATAAAAAAAGTGATGTTTCAAAACTCCCTCCTTGGCCTCTCCTGGAACCTTCCTCTTTGTCACACCATGTCACACTTCGTCCCCCCTTTTAGGTGTGACATACTTTATGGGTGGCTCTATATTGCCAGATTACGAATTATCGTATATTAATAAACTTTCAAGGAAACCCCGGAACGCCAACGAAAATTTTGAAGTGTTACCCTCGTTAATCATATTATTATTGTGTTCGTGACAGGTACTTAATTAAAATTCGTAAGATGTGTCATTAAGAGCGTGTAGCGGGCCCTTAGACGATCAAGTCCGTCTGTCCGGGTCCCGTTTTACCCTTTGGGTACGGAACCCTATAAATGAAGGAGATTTGAATTATATTTACAGTATTATATTGTAATTGGCTGAGAACCTACAAAAGAGGTAGACTACAGACTCATGATTTCCACATAGTGGCTAAATTATCCACTAGCCATTTTTATCAATAATATTTTCAAGGGTATTTATTCTTTATTTATTTCTTTATTAGACTCGCCAACAGCAAAACACAGAAATACATTTAAACTTAAAACTTAAACTAAAACATGCACTTATGTGTAAGTCAATTATAGGCGTGTACAGCATTATATGATTAATTCTTAAATTTAATACTTAATGATTACATGAATGTAGTTTTAATTTTCGAAAGCAGAAGTTTGAGTATTAGGTATATTTGGTTAATTTGTTTTTTAAACTCTTACAGGAATCATTAAAAATATCAAGGTCTCTTACAGATGTGCAAGCTAGGTTGTAATCGGAACAGATATTAGGTAAGGGAGAGTATTTTAGGATGTTAGATTTACTTTTAGGAGTGTAGAATAATTTGGTAATTGGATAACGAGGATAGTGATACGGGATATTTAATTTTATACAACGAAGTAGGTTTTCGCAGTTAATAATTCCGGATAATATCTTTTTTAAGAAAATTATATTAGTTATCATTCGGCGATTACTAAGTGTCATTATTTTAAAGTGTTTTAAGCGTAAATCATATAAGTAGCACGATGAGAAATACCAGGAGAGTGAAACGCGAGATGTCTCGTGAATGCACGTTGGACATTTTCTACGCGCATGGAGTGGGAAATATATCGAGAGCCCCAAGGGTAAGTATATTATGAAAGGCTTTTAAATATTTAATTAATTTTTATTTCCACATTTTTAATCTTTTAACGTACGCGAGCGCTGAAAAGAATAATATTATGATCCCTCAAATCCTAAATTTTAGGCAGAACCGTAAAAATGTTTATATTTCATTTTGAATTATATTCGGGTTCCTTAGTAATACTTTATACTGTAAATCCATTAGTGCCTAAAAGCATTTAGAAGTAACGGATTTTGTCACATATAGAAGTCATATTAATATTATTAGTAATCTTACTACTCGTAGTCAGGAAATTGTAATTCCTCATCTTCATATTTTTTTAATTCTTCCCATGCCTGGTGGGTCGATCAAACCCACAATTCTTCAGAAAAACGGCGCTATTTTTAAAATATTTATTCCCTCCGCGCGTCCTTATTAATAGCTTCCCGATGTTCGATTGTATAACAATGTGAGTTGTGACTGTGTAGGTTGGTTTGAGTGAAATTAAAAACATTTCATAATAAAGTACAGTGCTCCCAAAGTGATAATGCGCATAGAAATTTTCGTAATTTTTCCGCAACGGTCGTATTTCCTGAGCGTCGAAAAACGTCGCTGCAAGCGCTGTTTTAAACTTTAAGGCCGTGTTCACACCAAACTGACTATACGCCGCTGAATGTGAGCGAGCGTTACGTAGTTTATTGTATTTCCATACAAATTCACTTTTTTGTTCACACCTTACTGACTATACGCCATTACGCTTGGCGTATAGGCGCGGACATTCGATACCGTTTATTCTTACGTTCACTTACGATCACACTGGGGCTCACAGTGAGCCTGCTCACATTCGGCGGCGTATAGTCAGTTTGGTCTGAACACGGCCTAAGAAAAGCTGTGCTTTGCAGCGACGTAGACGCGTCTGACGTTGTTTCGACGCGACGGCACCACGGCAACGCCGCGATGGCTTCCCGGTGAGTTATAGCAGCTTATTGACGGACCGGCGACAGCGGACACATGATATTTACTTCTATTTACTTTGAACAAGGTGCAAAATGCTAGTGCATTGTTTGGGGCTCTTACGTTTCATAGATTCGGGTGTTTTCGTGATTACGACAATTAGCGAAGATTTCCATGCGCATTATTAATTTGGGAGTACTGTATTTTTTATATTCATTCCCATATCGGTGATTACGGAAAATGTCACGTAAAGACGTGACATTTTCTTGTTTAGGTTGTTATATTTTATTTATCCTTTCCGAAAGATTTTTCCGTATTAATACCCCAGGAATATTAAACATTCGACCTCGGAATAATTCGCATAGAGCTGAAAATTTGTAGAGACCTTAAATACACCATTATAAATAAAACATCAAAGTCCCCGGCGATCCTCCTTGTGCAAAAAAATTTATTCAAGGTCAAAGGAATGAAAATGAAGTTTTTCCCGTTTTTCCTTCAAACGGTACATTCTATCATAAAAATTGGTAAGACAAGGTTGTAGATCATAAAATTATCTACAAAAAATATTCTGACGCTTTTTTCATACGACTTGCCATTCCTTATGGAAAACTGCTTACAGTTTAAGAAAATAGTATCTATGAATTTATTTTATAAAGCTGAAGAATTGGTGGAAGTACTGGTTCGAATCGAAAATTTATTTTTGTGTTGGATAGTCTTATATATCGAGGAAGGCTTAAGGCTATATAACATCACGCTGCGACCAATAGGAGGGAAGAAATAGATGAAGATGTGAAAAAACGGAGAAAACAATTTGAAAGGGCTTATCTCACGAACTGCTGAAGCAATTTTTATATTATTTGGTACAGATATAGAATAGACCATGTGGAGGGACATAGGCTATTTTGTTTTACAGGAAATATACGGTTTCCGTAAAAATTATAAGTAACGCGGGCGGAGCCACGCTTAACGTTTAGTACTACTTACTAGGGTTGTTTGAAATGTTCTCGGCCTGACATACTTCTGAGTGACATGCTAGCGTACAGCTGACCACTATTGCTCTTCGGGACTCGAAAAGTTTAGATTTGGTAAGCCACGCAGAAATATTTTTGGCTAAGAACAACCCACGCATGCTGTAGTACAAGAAGTTCCGCACCGTCCTGTTAATTGTGTATTTCACGGAAACTGTACATTTTCCCGAGAATCAAAATAGCCTATGTCCTTCTACATGGTTTACTTTATATCTGTGCCAAATAACATAAAAAATGCTTCAGCACTTTGTGAGATAAGCTCTTTCAAATAATTTTCCCCACTTATCCCCATTTTCCTCTGTTTCTTTGATTCTATTGGTGGCAACGTGATGTTATGTAGCTCACGTCTTCCTCGATAAATACTACTATCCGACACAAAATGAATTTTTCAATTCGAACCAGTACATCCAATAATTCTTCAGCTTTATAAAATGAATTCATATAATATATACTATTTTCCTAAATTTTAACCCATCAGTCGTGGCAAAACGAGACACAATAGCTTTTTCATTGTTATCGCGGCCGGATGTGGCCGCTTGGGGCTTCATGAATTAATCATGTTTTTCATATGAAATGGTAGGTTGTATGAAAAAAATGTTAGGATGTTTTTTGTAGAGAATCTTATGATCTACAACCTTGTGCTACTAATTTTTATGATAGAGTGTACCGTTTGAAAGAAAAACGGGAAAAACTTCATTTTCATACCTTTGACCTTGAATAAAATTTTTAGCACAAGGAGGATCGCCGGGGACTTTTGAGGTTTTATTTATAATGGTGTATTTAACGTCCCTACCAATTTTCAGCTCTATGCGAATTATTCCGAGGTTTCGATTTTTTTGCGTCTAATTAGACCGGACTATAAAGTTGGATCGCTTTCTTTTGAACGAAAATTTGATTTGTGACAAAAGAAACCAATGAATTTTCTTTAAATTAAAATATTTCCTCTTTCTAAGGAAAACCGATACCTGGCGTAGCAACTTCAGTAACGGAATAGTTGAGAATTTTACGGTATCTATTGTTGTCTGTTGAACAAGTAAAAGAAATCTAATAAGAGTTTTATGAAATAAGATATTGGAAGGAACAATTATTAAGGGAATAATTATAATATGTTCTATGTTTTCAGTATTTAGATCATATTATAAAAGATGCAATGAGAACTGACTAGGTACTGAGGGTGAGGGTGAATCCAACCAGATAATATACAGAATGTAACAAATCAAAGTGATAGTGTTCGCTTTGATAGTTGCAAGGCTTAACGCCTTATTTAATTATACTGTGTCTTTCGTATAGAAACATGTAATTCAAATTTACTTCTTCAGAGCTGCTGTTTTCACAGTCAATATAAGGGACACATTCATACCCTATATTTTTATCACTTTGTTTTGTAAAACTTTTATCGTATTATACAGGGTGTTTCAAATAAAATATACTAAGCCGAAAGGGAGTGACTCAGAGGGTCGTTCTGAACAACTTTTGTTCTACGAATTTTGGAAATTCACGAAAACAATATTGATTCTCCATAGAAACTTTGATGGTCACCTAACTTTTTTACTATAGAAAAGGAAATTTTTCATTTATACAGTGTATTATGTATACGATGATTTAATTCAAAACTAAGGGGCGTCCACAAATTACGTGAGATGTTTAAGGGGGGGAGGGGGTCGAGCCAAATCTCTCGTTTTTTTTTTCTAATTGGTACAAGAAAAATTATACTACAGTGAAACCTGGTTAATTGGGATCTCAAGGGACCAAGACTTTTGTACCAATTGTTAAGGGCTCCCAATAGTCCAGTTATCCAATTAAGCAGGTTTAAAATTATGGGTGTCTCATTTACAGAGGCCGGCACTCATAGAGCTCAATATTTGCCGTTATTTAATTTTAAAAGCTTTTTTATATTTTATTTTTTTGAGTTTTCCGTTTCTATCAATACACTGAGACCGAATTTTCTCGTTATTTTTTATAATTCTACACAAGATTGACTTTGATAGGTACTGGTGATTCTCCCTACACAGTTCATCACGCGACTTTCCACAATCATAATCTAATAATGTTAAAAGTTAAAATTTTTCAGATACTCATAATGTTTTATATTGACATATTATGGACATTTTTTAACACTTTTATCCCTTGTTTTTAGGTCAAAAACTGAGATAGTACTAACGAAAAAGCATGCACGATAGACGATGCGAAATGTTTGTACAAACAAACATGTCAAAACCTGTTACACTTATCATAAATTGTCTCACTTATTCATGAGCTATAGAGTCTCAAAGAGTTAAATATCGAAAAAGTCTTAGAATTGTAATCTCATTTAACCAGGCTCCATTAACAGAGGTAATTAAATTAATGAAATAGTGCCGGGACTTCACTGCAACTATCAATAATAGAGGTGTCTCATTTGGCCAGGTCCCAATAACCAGGTTTGACTGTATTTTGGTCCATTTCATCCAGATTGTACGTATGCTTAAGATTTAATCGTAAGCGTAATCGTAGACGATTAAGATCTGTTCGAAAGAAACTACTTTGACGTTATACATCTACTGACTGTCAAACAATCCAACGCGTTCACGTAAGAAACCCACATTTTGAAAAAATCTCACGTGAGATGGGGGAGTGAGGGAGGGGGTTGAATAAAATCTCATGAAATCTCACCAGGGAGGGAGGGTGGATCGGAAAATGTAAAAAAACACCTCACGTAATATGTGGACGCCCCCTAACGTGATGGCGTTTCTACCTAGTCGGATTAGAGTATTTTTAGAGTCATACTGATTCAGAACGCATGCAAATTTTTATGATATTTTTCTATTAAATCCTTTTATATTATTTGCTTTAGCTTCAGCCAAAAACTTACCTTCGGTCGGACAGTAACAATAATCCAATTCATTGAAATATGTCGCAATACATTCTTGGATCTCCGTTTAACTGGTACAAACACTTGAGAATGACGAAATATTGTAATAATTTTGACGATAAGACAGAGATTTCTATAATTTTCCTTTGAAATTAATGATAGTATCAGATATCATATCGGTAGATTTTAACTTTAATCTTCTTTATCACCGAAACTGGCTATATGTATCAATCTTTGTACACACGTGCTCAAACTGACATACATAATATACTGAGATTAGATATAGTAATCTCTAATATCAGTGTATGTATGTCAGTTTAAGCATTCGCGTATTCTTTTGCCAATATTTTCAATAATTATCGCAATTAAAGTATAAAAATCAAAATTTTATTCTTAATCTTTCAGTCCTTTGCGCTGACCGAGGGTATTAAGGGGTGCTCGATAGGCTACTTGACCTACTTTTTTTCTTCATGCTAATCGCTTCTTAATCATTTATTTTCACAAAAAAAACTAATATTTTAATATTTTACACAGTAGAAACCCATAAAAATGTTTATTGAAAAATATGCCTCATAAATGGCGCCGAAAACACTGTCCGCCATAGTGTGACGTCATACGCTTTGTATTTTAAACTCTCTTTATTGAACATTTTTTATGTGCTAAATGTACGATTCTAAAAGTGCCCAAAAATTATAAAAGAATAAAATAAGAAATTACAAATCATTTGTTATGTTGAAAACTTTTGGAGAAAAGTTTTGGCCATTTCATTTCCCGTCTACAATAAATGGAGATAATATATAAAACTGATGTTTTAAGTGAATTATTCAAGAAAATATATTTTACAAATCTTTCTAGGCTTATTCTTATTATTTATGTATAAATAAACTTACATATAACGAGCGCGATAAATAAAAGATATTAAATTACTATGAGGATGACGTCACATCCAAATCGGAAGTACCGCAAAAGCGTTTTCGTCAGTGCAAATCCTATTTTCATAAAATCATATTTTCAAATCGACTTTATTTATCAATCATAAGCTTTTATTTGATGATAAGGGTGAAATACGGTTTCCTAGGCCAAGTTCTACTAGAAATATGCATTTGTTCAATGAAATTGAATATAGGTCAAGTAGCCTATTGTTTTTTATAAAATACCAGACAATATTCCGTGCGGCTTCGCCCGCGTAATTTAGGAATTTCACGGAGACCGTACATTTCCCTCAAGTAAATAGCCTATATCTCACGTGGTTGATCCGTGCCAAATAACATAAAATTGTTCCAGTAGTTCGTGAGATTCAAATATTTTCCCCCGTTTTTTTTCACATTTTCCCCCGTATCTTCGCTCCTATTGGTCTTACTCGTAGCGTGATAATATTGTATAGCCCATAGTCTTCCTCTATAAATGGTCTATCAAACACTGATTATTTTTTCAAATCGGACCAGTAGTTCCTGAGATCTGATCTGATCTGAGTTCAAACAAACAAATTAAAAAACTCTTCAGCTTTATAATCTTATATATAAAATTCTCGTGTCACAATGTTAGTCCGCGAACTCCTCCGAAACGGCTTTACTGATTTTTACCAAATTTTATATGCATATTCAGTAGGTCTGAGAATCGGCTACTGGGTACTTTATATATTGGTAAGTGCATTTGTTGAATAAATAATAGTAAATTATTACAACCTGAGACTGACGGCGACCATTGTTTGTGCGACGAGATAGCGATCGACGTTGCCATGATGACATACTTATTTAGTCACTTCAATAAAATAATATATTATGGCAAAGCAACGTTTGCCGGGACAGCTAGTATTAGTATAATATCTAAGACTAAGGGCCTGTTTCACCACTTCCTTCCTTCCTATCCACAACTTTTTTTTATAGATTCTCCATATCTGTCAAGTTAAGTGGTGGATAGCCTATCCAGCAGAGGTCGTCAAATTTCTAAAACGTACCAAACTGCAACCAGCAAGAATTATTTTAGAATGAAATAATTGGAAAATGTTACACATTCTTACATATTCCATTCTGGGGTAAAAATGGTAGCCCCGGAGAAATTGAAATATGTAATTTCGTTATGAAATTTTTGAATCGCATTAAAATTGGCTTCTGCTTGATATTGTAAAATTGTGAGTCTTTCGAATTTTACTAAAAGTTGTTTGTGTGTAGGTTTCTTCCATTGGCATTTTTAACATTCCATTCTCACTGTACCTGAGTAACATGTCATAAGTACGCATATATTGAAAATTTAAATACATTTATATTTTACGTATTGAGTTTACTTTTTTCTACGTAAATCTTGCAATCAGCCTTCGCCTGTGGGCTGTGGCCTTCACTATCAGGGATGTTAGCAAAAGTATTGCAGAGTAACTAGAAAAAAATAGTTATTATAGAATCATAAAGTATGCCATTTCTTTTCATTTTCATTGACATCTTCTGATGCTTAAGTATTATTAATAGATTAAATAACATTTAATAAGCTTCTGGCGTCAAAGACTTTTAATAAAACTTGTCTCATCTGTTGGAAACCCACTTCCATTACCAATTCCAATTACTTCCCCTTAAGTAGGGAAGGAAATAATAATTTGATGAATAATAGTATTTTTAAAAAAGATAAAACCGACTTCAAAATTGTACGTAATAGAGAATAATTAAAATTCCCTGTCTGAAAAACTACTTCACCGATTTTGATGAAACTGGCAGCATTCCCTAAGTTGAACAATACCTAATGACCTAGTACAACAAAAAATAATTACTTAAATCTGACTCACAGTTCCGCAGATATTATGCGAACAGAAACATAAAAACATACATAAAATTATATACATACTATATATAATTGTATGTATGTTTTTATACATACAATTATATATAGTATGTATATAATTGTATGTATAAAATTGTAACAAAATATTGTATATATTGTAACAAAAGTAACATACACTTTTGAAATTTGGCACATATTTTATTCAGACGCTAAAAAATAGGTACTAGCATATACGAAAACTGGGCAGTTCTGGAAATATTACATACATACGGGTCGAATTGATAACCTCCTTTTTTTGAAGACAGTTAAAAAATGAGAAAAAACTGCTAAACGTAAAGCTAACGTAAAATAATACCCGTAAACAGTTTTATCGTATGAAATATTCCATGCATATTGTTTTCACGATAAGGAACAATTACATTAATATATTTTCTTACCTGTTCATCCATCCATACTAATATTATAAATGCGAAAGTGTGTCTGTCGGTTACCCCTTTACGCTTAAACCACTGAACCCATTTTGATAAAATTTTATATAGAGATACTTTGAGATACACAGATCATGGGCTTTTTAAACTAGATGACGCCTGCAACTAGGTACGTTGCGCCAAAATTCGTTTAGCCGCATATTTTTCCAGGATAAAAAGTATACTAGATATCCTTTCCCGGGACTCAAAGTATCTCCATAACTAATTTCTGCAAAATCGGTTCAGCGGCTCGGGCGGGAAGCGGTAACAAACAGACTGACGCACTTATTAGTATGGTTGTTCCCCCCAATTCGTTCGTAACTTTTGACGTGATAACGTCTTATAATTCGATATTATTATAGGCTGCGCGCCCGAAAAACATGACAGTTCATGCGGCGTTACCTCGCTGACAGCTCTGAGGCGTTCCATTTACACTTTCAAGTCTCTCAACAACCGTAAGGCCCACCTGGGCCGCGCTCTTTGTTTCGATTATATTACGTATTTCGATGACTTAGAGAATACTTTTGTATGAAGAAGTTTGGTTAGTTATGACCTTTGATACATTGAACACACTCTGAATGAAAAATAAATAAACAATCTGTGAGCTATTAGTATTATTTCGGCTATTCAAAATTGTGCTCTATTTCCTACGTGTCAAGGTATGACTTAATATATGAAGAATAAAGTATTCGTTTATTTTTTCTGAACAAGTCACTAATTATAGTTTCGAAAGTTTATAATTGAGAAACTAATATCACATCGGACTAAATACTTTATTATGATGGCTTGATAGATAGAAAATTTAACATATATTATAATGTAGTTCACACAAACATAAAATATGGATTATATGTAAGGATATTTCATATTACATTAATTTTCCAAAGAGGGTAGGCCGGGCGCCATTTTTTTTGCACATTGACCTGCCAACTTTTTTGCATACATTTTTCCCGGAACTGAGGGGTTAAGGCTATGACGTTGTCACGTTCAACTATCGTCAGTAAACCGACTTTACAGACAACCGATTTTTATTGGTCCAAGATGGGATGTACCGATGACAGAACAAAGGTTATGTAAGATCAAATAAATTTTGATCCATGTTGACCCTTATATCCTTGCAACGACGATACTGTGAGTTGGATATACGATATTAATATAAGTTGGGAATATACATTGAAATACTATAGAAAGATAACCGCTCAAACGTAGGTCCAGTAACCAACCAGTAACGGTCATAAGCACAATAATATGTAGCCTGTAGGGCAATAAAAATTGTACGACCGACCCGAAAATGACAACAAAAAGTACGCTTTGGTAGGTCGTGGAATAATTTTTGAAGTGAAAACTTCTTTAGCGGCATTGAGCACTTTTGTAGTATGCCGTATGGGTAAAAACTGTGAAACTCGCGTCAGATTCTCGTGCTGATCGACAAACGAATATATCATTATATAATAATAAAATATAATATTCCGATAGGTATATTACCTTTATGGTCTTAATACACTCACAGCCAAATTAGAAAGTTGCGCACTAAAGGTGCGCACCAAAAACGTGACACGATTTTTCGTTACTTGTTAGTAGGTTTTACCCCTCGGATTTTTCTCATACCGGGCGCCTTATATATGAAAATCGATTCTTAAGGAGTAAACTCCAATGGGTTAAAAAAATGCACAACGTTAATAATCAAGTTTTCACTTCTGCCGGCACTCCCGGAGTGCAACCCGTCTTTTTTTTTGACTCAGTAATTAAACTTCTGCAGTATGGTATTTCGATGGGAATATAACCTCAAGATCACATACATCGAGAGACACCTTCTCGAGACTAGGGTATGCTCTTCCAAGTGATCAATCATATGCCGCGCTGCTGCCGTATAATGCGCTGCCGCTCAATAGCGAAAAGTCACGAAAGATTCCTGAACAAAATAATATAATAACTCCCACACCGGTATCGGTGACGGTGGCCGGTGTCATTGAAACCAGGCTAGTTATGCAGGAGTAATTTTTTAGTACCCAGGTATGTGCGCAGTACACAAGAGCACTCTATATTCCTTTTACTCTCATAACCCAGTGGGACGGAAGACCGACACGACTGGCGAGAGATCAGGTGCAGGACCGACTTTTTACATGCCCATCCGACGCATAGATCATCTTACTTGTCAGACAATCAGGTGATCAGCCTGCATTGACCTAACCAAACTTGGAAATAGCATGTTTCCAACGCGGGAATCGAGCCCACGACCTCCGAGTCAAGAGCCACGCTCTTAACCACTGGACCACGGAGGCAAAACAAAATAATAAGAGAGAAGGTCCGTATCCATACTTATATTATTATTGTAAATGCGAAAGTATGTCTATCTGTCTGTCTGTTACTTCTTCACCCCCAAACCACTGAACCGATTTTGATGAAATTTGGTATGGAGATACTTTGAGTCCTGGTAAAGAATACAGGATACTTCAATTTCGGAAAAATGTATGGTTCCCGCGCGATATAAGAATTTTGGCGCAACGGAGTTGCAGGCGTCATCAAGGTCGCGTATGAAAATCGGGCCACCTGTTTGGTCTGTGTGCAAAGCCGTCCACTTCGGCGTCTGCGAACATCCCTGACGTGCAGAATCGCGGTAGCCCCATCAGTGCCCGGAAACCCTTATTATTCCTGATGCTGGCGGTGTTTGTATATGAACTTACCAAGAAATCCGTTAATTAGGAAAGTCATAAATCGTAAAATTTCCAATTTATTAATTGCATAGGACCATTAGACCTTTTTTGTCCTACGCCCCTACAAGCATCTGTGGGATTCGTCGATAGAATTTTGCCAATGCGAGACTAATTCTAAAAAGTATTGATATTTTATCTGAAATTGCAAAATTTTTCAGCATTCTTTACCTATTTAAGAATGTTGAAAAATTTTGCACTCAATTCTTTTTTTCCTCGTTATCTGTATCAATTGAGACAGAAATAATAGAATAATTTATATATCTATTATCTTCTACTATTGAAGGTAGGAGAACCTTCTGTTCCATCTAATTCACCTATTTATTACAAGAAAACGCCCGCAATTCCGTTTCAAAGACCAAATAAATTAAATATTTTGCATGGTTACACGGTACACAGCTGGCCAGGGCCAACCAGGGGCTGTACCACGAAACCGTTTTGAGACTCAAACAATCGTACGAGAATACCGCGTCCTACTCTAACAAACGTGAAATTACGTTGTTAGAGCAGGACGCGGCATTCTCAGCCGATTGTTTGAGTTTCAAAACGGTTTCATAGTAGGCCTACAGTACTACCGTACTACCGTACTACCCATGGGCGCCGGCAGGGGGGCAGGTGGTGCACTTGCACCCCTTGGGAATCTCAGCATCGACAGGAACATGGAACATTTTGTAACCCTATCACCATGCCGTAAAAAGATGGTGCGTAATGTTTCGGCACTAAATGTATTCTGTTGACGTAAATAGACATTAGACAGTCACTGTTGTTCGTAAAAAGTAAAAAGAAAAGAAAAGAGAGAAAACACAATTCTGCACCCCTTGGAAATTATTCCTGCCGGCGCCCATGGTACTACTACCGTATGGCTTTTTGGAGTTAGGCCCAGGGGCCCGTTTTCAAGCCCCACTTCTCCCCCAGCTAAGTCAAGTCAGAGTAAAAAATAGACGATAATGCGAAAGAATATAAAATTTTACTAAACAGATCGTGTGGTTTGCAGCCCTGCAAATCGATCAATCGATCCTATTTAATTCATTGGAGTTAGTACTTTGAACTGACTGTTAAAATGTTAAAGGGTCCTTCGACAAGAACTTTGTTTTTTAAACTAAATAAAACAAATAATTTAGAGGAAAATGTGACACTTTTGCTTGTTGAAGTAGTTACCATGACAAAGAAAATTGAAGAAAAGAGAGAATTAGCTCATTATGTACTGAATAATAAAATAGTTAGGTCGTTATCTCAAAGATTTTTTGAATGAATGAAGTATTACAAGAAACGGTTATCATCGGATGTTTTATTTCGACCTACTTCATTCGTAAATCTGTTGTCTTACTATCAGTTTGTAGTGCCCTGTGCCAGATAAATATTTGACACATACACTTGATTTTCCTTATAATAAGTGATTTGGCCCAGCAACGGATCTTATAATGGGTATCATATTTTATCGTATCTCAGTCATAGGTATTTGATTACACTTTTCTCTATCTGAAATTTAAGTGCTTGTTCAGACATGCGGAAACCGCGCGGTTGCCATGTAGAAACGGAGCGGTTAAGTGTGAACGCTGCAATACAACGCCATAGTAATAAGCTGCGAGCGGTTTAACCGCGCGGGTCCAAGCCGCGCGGTTCCCGCTGTGTCTGAACTCTGAACAAGCTCTTAGGCTCGTACAAATAGTCAGTACCCAAGATGCATCTCGGTCTCAAGACACGGTTCAGGCTCTGTGATTGGTTGGCTGTCAAAATTTGGACCAATTACAGAGCCGAACCGCGTCTTGAGACCGAGATGCATCTTGAGTACTGACTATTTAGGCGAGTATAAATAGTCAGTACTTAAGATGCGACCCGGTCTCAAGACGCGGTTCAGGCTCTGTGATTGGTTGGCTGTCAAAATTTGGACCAATCTTAGAGCCGAACCGCGTCTTGAGACCGGGTCGCATCTTAAGTACTAACTGTTTATACGGGCTTTAAGTACCCTGCAAACATTCAAATTGTTTGTCAAATACGTGTTGACGTGTAATGTATACGTGTAAACGTCGTACAGATAACCAATGAACGCCATTGAAAATAATTTAGCTCCTGAAAAAAAGCTTACGGCACAGTATAGCAATATCTGACGGTCTTACCACAAAATATTAAACATCCATTGAACAGTTGTTTTGAGACCATTTTGTACTGAATTTTTCTCTAATCAACTGTTCAACAGGTGTTTAAATATTTTGTAGTAAGACCGCTAGAAACTGGGGTCGTAGAATACAATAATATGTTACATGAGGTGTTAAAATTAACCACAGATATTTTGTGTGATAGGACGACAAAAATAATACTATTGAACCTCGAAAACAAACTTCATTTAAACAAGGTGTAACAAAATTAAGTAATAATACTTTAGAGTGTGTATGAGTCCCCCGTATAGAGTTCACTGTGAAAGAAGCAGCTGAAATAGTAACTTTAAAAAAAAATGCTCTTTGAGTGCTGCTACTTTCACAGCGAACTTAATATAGGGGACCCATTTAAGTATTATCACTTAGTTTTGTTACACTCTGTATAGGCGAGCTTGCGTTGAGCTGAGTTGATACATAAATTAAATAATTTAGGTACATAAAGTATCCGTTTACCCTTATTTTTTGAAGTGAAAACTTCTTTAGCGGCGTTGAGCACTTTTGTGGGATGGGTAAAAACTGTGAAACTCACGTCAGATTCTCGTGCTGATCGAAAAACCTTGGAAAAACCGTAAGACGGTTGGAGAGTAGTGTTTTGTGTCGAACTCGAACTCGAACTTGAACTCGAACTCGAACTCGAATTGATTGTAAGGGTTTCGATTAATTAAAAAAATCGATTTTTTAAAAATCTATTTTCTTAAAAAAATGGGTTAAAAATTTAATCGATTGTAAGGGTTTCGATTAATTAAAAAAATCGATTTTTTTATAATCGATTTTCATAAAAAATGGGTTAAAAAATGCACAACGTTAATAATCAAGATTTCACTTCTGCCGGCACTCCCGGAGTGCAACCCGTCTTTTTTTTAATAAGAGGGCGAACGAGCAAACGGGTCACCTGATGGAAAGCATCTACCGTCGCCCATGGACACTAGCGACATCAGAACAGCTGCAGGTGCGTTGCCGGCCGTATTAAGAGGGAATACGCTCTCTTCTTCAAGATTTGCAGGTCATATTGGTCCAGAAAATATACTGGTGGCGACAGTTCGTTCCAGAGTTTTACAGTGCGTGGCAGAAAGTTACGCGTAAAACGCACGATGGAAGACTGCCACTCATCAAAGTGATGAGGATGGCATATTTTTCGCGTGGGGCGATGGCGAAAAGTTGCGGGAGGTATGATTCCGAACAATTCCTCAGAGCACTCCCTATGATAGGTACCATCGAGGAAATTGATTCCTAGGCAGATGACAGACCAACGTCATTTGGTCGGATCATGTCAATTCAATGTTAACTGTGATCTGTCGGTTGGGTTTGACGTAACGTGACCAAACTACGTAGGTCCCCCATCTGACTAGGGATCAACTTCTCTGATAGTATAACCCATAGAGGATTTTACATCTATACAGTAACAGTCAAAGCCATGTAAATATACTAATGCTAGGTACAGTACGAGTACAAACAGATTTTGCTAAGGACTAAGATAAAACACTTGACCTACCAATGAAGTTAGTTTCGATACGCGATATTTTACGACCTTCGGAAAACTAGCTGCCAGACGGATTTTGTTCTCTATGCTCCAAGTGCTACGGTTTATCTTCGTGTAAATATTTCAGAGCACTTAAACTCGTGCGCAGAATGCACTGTCAAATCAGTTGGTTTAAAAACATCACGCCTCTCGCGTCGGTGACAAACGCGAAAAATGCGCGCGAATTAAATACACGAGGAAATTCAGGTATTTTTTTACTAGAACTAATGACTAGAATAATAAAAAAGATATAGTAAAAGGTATAATAACGTACTATTTTTTTCTTGTTCTGTAATTTAAAGTTTAGTAGATAGTTTTGTTTATGTTTAGTTCATTAAGTATTTTAGCTTATTGTAAAATTTATTGACGAGCGCATCTCGCCGTCAAACAATTAGTTTGGCGAGATTTAAAATATAACATATTTTTCTAACAGTATTTAAAACTGTTTTAAAAACTGTGAGTTTAAAAACAATGAGTATAAAATTTGTTATACTCCCTTAATACACACAAACCTTGGAAAATGGAGAGTATATTAAAATAATAATATATCTTTAATTAAATATATGTATAATTTATGAAATTAATAAATAAATAATAAAAAGAAAAATTATAATTACGTATAAACCAAAATATTAAGTAGGTATGGTTGTGAAAAAACAAAAACGCTGAAGTAAATGTAATATTTTTCCATAAAATATAAATAAATTAATACTACTACAATTTAAAATATTTTTTATTATGTTATCTTTACACAGGATATAATAAAAATAAGTGACAATACTATAGTGTGTGCGTCCCTGTGTTCACTGTGAAAGTATCAGCGCTAAAAGATTAACTTTTTTTTGCCAACATAAAAAAAGAGTTATTTAAATCATGGCGTTCTGGGCTGTCATGGCATTTGGCATTTCTCATATTTAAACATAGAAATCAAGATTAACTCCTTCAGCACTGCTACTTTCGCAGTTTTTCCCATTTTAATTTGAAAATGACACATATACAATATACACACCCTAATATTTTCACTTTGGTTTGTTACACCCTATATACACAGGGTGCAGTTACATAGGATTGGGATAAAAGTGAATAAAACATTTTAGTAAATATAAAGTACATACTTATATTATAATATTATGTGCTTACTTAGTTATTGATGCTTACTTACTTACTTAATGCGCAACGTGCGCATAATATTATGGCCTTTTGGCTTTTTTGTTTGAAACAGCAATTTTTAATGAATTGTACCTATATACCATGATAGTACTCTAATTATATTTTCAAGCGGTTTTTGACTCTATTTTTGTTTCATTATAATATATCCGTTATGTCCAGCGACTACATAGGATGGCTCAACTTTAATTTAAAACTATGTAAAAAATAATAATAAAAATAAAATAAAAATCAGTTTATTTCAAGTAACAAAAGTCAAAGACAATATTTATACAAATCTTATGATGGTAATCTCATGTGAGATTTTATTGTCAAAATATTCATTCAATTAAAGTTAAGTAATCATTAGACATGTCTGAGTGCGGCCGTTACTTTATCATTTCTTATTTAAAAAAAAAAAACTTTTTAGCGGAAAAAATCAACTTCCGAGAGGCAGTACAAAACGCCTTGGAAGAGTTTGTTGTCTCCCGTCTAGCTGATTTTTTCAATAAGGGCATCCATAAACTGCCATTACGTTGGTAAAGATGCATTGATTACAGAGGCGATTACTTTGAATAATAAGAATAAAATAATAAATTCAAAAAACTTTTTTTAAACACAACGACAATTTCTTAGGTAAAGACATATTATAATATCTCTTAAACCGAACGCCCGATCTGAACGTCATCAAAATCACAGATAAATAAGATGACCGATCAATATTTGATATTATCTTATCAAAAGACAAAACAAAACTAAAGATTTAGATTTGGTTACATAATGTGTCTCGACGCCGGTGTTCGATCCCTTAATTGATGATACATACAACATAGGTATTATTTTATCGAGAAATTGGCTCTCAATTTTTTTCGCAGCCATTTTCGTTTTTCTCGGACTTCCATACTTATCTGGCCAATACTTGTCATGTAAATATCCTATGAACATAAAAAAGGTATCATTTGATAGCTAAACTTGTGTCCCGGCCCTTATACAGACATTATGTTGTAAATTTCGTGAAATAAAACAAAGAAAAACCAATTAAGTTTAAGGATTTTTTTTTGTATTTTTAATTAATGACTTTTTCTGAAAATATAGCACATTAAACTGGTTAATTTTAATGTTAAAAAGATAGAGGAGGTTTTTATCTAAAATAAATTCCTTCACATGCTCTCTGAGTCTAGAAGTTATAACGATTTACTTATGAATTATTATTGGTCAGATTAGTATGAGATCCAGAGAAAAAAACTTTTTAATGCTAAGTACTCACATATTGTTTTGCTCGATAGTTTTACTCGAAATCGAGCAAAAACCACTGTGTGGACCGCAAAACTCACAGCTCGAAGGCTCGCATCGAGCCAGTTTGGAGGCTCGAATCGAGCCGGCTTGACAAATTTTTTGACACTAGTTTTTATTATTCGTAGAGCCTAATTTCCTTCGAACTGGAGTAAAACTATCGAGCAATGCTGAATGTGTGGACGAAAGCCCGAGCCGTGGTTTTTACTCTACGTGATTGTTTGATCGAGCAAAACCGTATGTGAGTACTACATCATTAAAGGATCAGACAACGGTGTTGGGACACATTGTATAATTCAGAAAACGTTTTGTAAATACTGCGGCAAGCAAGAGAGCTATAGAGCCAGTCCACACGGCGCGTTGTGTCAGCGCTGCGTCGACGCAGCACTGCCGTTGCGTTGTTTTACATACAAATAACCAAGGTGTTCACACGCGCAACGCATACATGACGGACAGCAGCCCCCGACTCGAGACGAAGCGGGAGGGGGTGTTGACGTTGACTGCTTCGTAATAACGCTGCGATGATGCAGCGCCCGTGTGGCCGGCTATGCGTCAAACGGCAGCGCTGCATCGACGCAACGCTGGCGCAACGCCCGTGTGGACAGGCTCTTATTAGTTTCCATCGAATAGGCTCCGGAATCGCCGATTTTGATCAGGAAGTCGGAAGTGACACAGATTTGACCACGAGAAAGATATTTTACTATATATAGAAAGTTTTAAAATACATTTTACTAAATATTTACAGTCAAACCAATATTTTGAACCGACTTCAAAAAGGAGGTTATCCATTCGAATTAATTATAATAAGTATGTAAAATTTCCAGAACTGCCCCGTTTTCGTTTAAGTTAGCCTATATCAGCGTCTGAACAAACGTGCCAAATTTCGAAAATGGAAGTATAATCTGATTTAATGTTTTTGTTCGCATATTTCCGGAATAACTTGTCCGATTTAAGTGGTTATTTTTTGTTGTACAAGTTATTGTTCAACTTTTTCAACGTTCAGTATTCAGCAATTTTAATTCTTAATTAAGTACGTACAATTTTGAAGTCATTTTTTAAAATACTATTATAATAATTATATTATTATAAATGCTTATGAGTTATGACAGTCATGAACAATATTCATATTTCAGATTTTAATGCAATATTAAAATGTAATAATAAAAATATACCTACGCATATTGTGACGTCGGGAGGGTCACATTTGTCATTTTATAAGTTTTTCCACCGAATTTGTGGGTCATGGAAATTTTATGAAAATGCGGTCCGCCCGCTGCGCTGCTTGTGAAGCTTTTCAATAACAACATATTTAATTATTGTTATGTTTTTTTATAGATTTTTGCACGATGGCGGACTCCGAAAAAAAAAGCAAACCAGAGAACTTCAATTCGACGTAAGTTTTTTAGACGTGTAAGATAAATAAGTTTCTAACATTACAAATGAGATTGATAATAAAATATCTTATATCTTTAAACGAGCAATTCTTGTATATATATAATTGGAATCTCGGAATCGGCTCCAACGATTTTCATGAAATTTAGTATATAGGGGATTTAATTTAAATGTTTTGTAATCTAATCAATTTAATGTATTTTTCTTAATTGTTAGTACTATTGAAATGGTTTCTAATTTTCCCGGATATTCACTAATTTTAATTTTAAATTTACTTTATTTGTCTTTTACATATTATTAAGCCGTTTTTTTATAGCATGATGTAATAGCCTGTAAGTAAAAGTGCAATAACCGTGATAAATATTATAATCCTAAAATGTGTATGTACTATTGTAACTTTTGTTGGCTATTCATAGCAATAAATAAATAAATAAATTTCGGGGGCGATAAATCGATCTAGCTAGGAATCATTTTTAGAAAATGTCATTTTATTCGTGTTTTATCGAATACCGTGCAAAGCTCGGTCAAATAGCTAGTTATTATTATGTATGTAATTTGTATACTATTATTTATAAATAATATTATTGAGAACTTAGCCATAATTCATATTGTTTCTAAATTATAATATCTCAAATTAAAATCTAGAAATCTTTTTTAAAATAATAACAATTCAATTTACAATTAAAATAATTTAATTTAGATTCGTTTTTTGAAGTCTGCGAGTTTCTTTTGTGCTTTTATGAAAATATATTAAATTATTATTTTAATATTTTATAATAATCATTAATTGCGTGCTACAATTTCAGTCCTAATTTGTAAAGAACAAGGGGCAATTTTGTATGGAATCCGTACCCAACACATTTTAAATACTGTGTGGATATGCAAGCCTACAGCTTGGGTATGAAAGGCCTAAAAAGTTGAACATTTTATTGTAGAATGAAAAATCTCTAAACCATGGGAAAAGGTTAGCGATGTTAGAGGGTAAAAAAATACAAAAACTACCCTGTATTATTGCGTCAATTTATACTATTGCTAGTAAGGAAAAATTTCAGGATAGTGATCGTTTTAGGGTAAAGTAAAGGAAAGTGTCTTATTTTATTAATTTGTCACTTTAAAAAAAATGTAAGAAAGAAAACAATAAAATGCTGAAAATCTAACCTTTCCTTGATTTTTCTCCCATGCTTTAGTGATTTTTCGTCGTAAAATGGAATGTTCAACTTTCGAAGATCTTTCATTTGGTATATAATATCTCAAAGTGCTACATTGGTCGTTACGATATTCCTTCTATAGTTTCACGATATAATCAGATAGATATCAGTCTTATGAGTAATGCAAGTTTTAATGAGTATTTAATGCTCTAATGGCTTCTAATAAAGTCCATAAGCGAGAAAGTGACTTCTAAATCGCATCGGTCCAAAATCCTATGAACCCTAAAATGACCTATTTCAACTAATCATCGAAGGGTTAGTTACACGGGTTAACTATTACTCCGGCCTTAAACGGATTAAACGTCAGTTAAATGTCAGGTAAAGAGCGTTTATACCTTTTGATCGCAAGATTGACGTGCCTTTAGTAAAATTATTTCCGGTACCAATTTGGATTTAATGTGATCTAATAGGTACGTCTCCACGTTGGAATATAAATAACGATGGATTTATGCAGGATATAGTCTGCCAAGAAAGTGAAGAAATTAAAAAGTGGCAACATCGTAGTGTCATCCCTTTCAAATCAATCTAAGAAAAAAAAGATGGTACTACGATGTTGCCACTTTTAAATTTCTTCACTTTCTTGACGGACTATAAGAAAGCAAACCGTTGCGCCAAAATTCGTTTATCGCGCGGGAACCGTACAATGTTCCGGGATAAAAAGTATCCTATGCCCTTTCCTAGGATTCAAAGTATCTCCATACCATTCAGCAAAATCGAAAGGGCACGGTGGCATTTTATTTGAACTTTTGCGAGTCGCGGTGGCTTGCCGGGTTGGTCGGAACTTTTATTTTATTTATTTTAAGTGTAATAATAATTATATTTAGTATAATAATAATAATAACTCCCACACCGGTTTCGGTGATGGTGGCGGGTTTCATTGAAACCGGGCCAGTTACGTAGGAGCAATTTTATGTGCCCAAGTGTGTGCGCAGTACACAAGAGCACTCTCTATTCCTTTACTCTCGTAACCCAGTGGGACGGACGACCGACACGACTGGCGAGAGATCAGGTGCAGGACCGATTTTTTTACATGCCCATCCGACGCATACATCATCTTATTTGTCAGACAATCAGGTGATCAGCCTACATTGTCCTAACCAAACTTGGAAATAACATGTTTCCAAAGCGAAAATCGAACCTACGTCCGAGTCACGAGCCACTGCGTGATTTGACACTCTTGAGATTAGCAACGGTGCCTATAAGGGGATTCTTATTTTCCTAAACGCGACATCCATAAGACATTAATATGACATCGATGTTATCCCTTGTGGAAAATAATAGTGTTGCTTATAATAACATAGTTAATTGTGTTTGATCAGTGATCACTAATAGTGATATTTTGGTGGTGATACACGTGTAA
Organism: Polyommatus iphigenia; assembly: GCA_963422495.1. Taxonomy (NCBI): domain Eukaryota; kingdom Metazoa; phylum Arthropoda; class Insecta; order Lepidoptera; family Lycaenidae; genus Polyommatus; species Polyommatus iphigenia. Next base: position 2,160,590 of record OY730189.1, read on the forward strand.
AGCAAAATTACTAAATAAGGTAGAGCCAGTGCAAACGAGCGACTTAAGGAACTAACATTTGTCCTTTATAAGGGACTAGCGACCCGCCCCGGCGTCGCACGGTATAAAATATATAGCCACTAAAAAAATATTAAAATCGATAGCCTATGATCCTTCACGGGGTCTACTTCTTATCTGTGCCAAATAACATAAAAATTACTCCAGTAGTTCGCGAGTTAAGCCCTTTCTAATAATTTCCCCCGTTTTTTCCACATTCTCCTATTATTCTTAGCGTGATAATATATAGCCTATAGCCTTCCTCAATAAATGGGCTATCTAACACTGAAAGAATTTTTCAAATCGGACCAGTAGTTCCTGAGATTAGCGCGTTCAAGTTAGCCCTTTCAAATAATTTTCCCCGTTTTTTTCACATTTTCCTCTATTTCTTCGTTTCTATTAGTCTTAGCGTGATAAAATATAGCCTATAGCCTTCCTCGATAAATGGGCTATCTAACACTGAAAGAATCATCAAAATCCTTTGCGTAGTTTTAAAGATTAAAGGGAACAAAGGGACATGAGGGAAAAAAGCGACTTTGTTTTATAATATGTATAGATATACATAGGCAGCACCAGCCCAGACAGTAAACAAAAAGTTTTGTTCGACGTTTGAAAATAGTCTGATTTGACGTGTGCAACATGTCGGATTGCGGTCTGTATGCGCTAGAAATGCTCTGCTCAGACCTTTGTGTCTAAACACACAGCTAGGCTGAATAACGCCGGCGTAAATTCCACCGCGTTTACGCCGCGTTTCAAAAGTTCATACAAAATACGGATGGAACGCGATGGAATAGTGTGTCACCCCTCGCGTTCCGCCCGTATTTTGTACTAGATGACGCCCGCAACTCCGTTGCGCCAAAATCCGTTTATCGTGCGGGAACCGTACATTTTTTCGGGATAAAATGTATCCTATGTCCTTTCCCGGGACTCAAAGTATATCCATACCAAATTTCAAATCGGTTCAGCGGTTTGGGCGTGAAGAGGTAACAGACAGACAGACAGACAGACAGACAGACAGACAGACACACTTTCGCATTATGGATGTGTTTGAAACGCGGCGTAGACGCGGCGGAATTTACGCCGGCGCGTAATTCAGCCTAGTGTGTTTCGACACTTTGCGTTAATCTTAAAAATATATTTCTACTAATTTATATTCTACAAGACGTAATAAAATAAAATCCCGTTATTAAAATTATTACAATCTGTTCTGTAGTTTCGAGTAATACAAGTCTATTAACTTAAAATAACTTAACTTACTCGTAACTTTCTGCCGCGCACTGTAATGCTACGTTTTGATGCTTGCCGAGCCACGGCAAGCCTCCACAAGCCACAAGCCTCCACAAATCTCGCTTTGCATTTGTAAGTCATTTTCACGCTCGTGAACGCGTTAGTGTATTACGTACATGCCCTTTGATCACTGTCCAAAAACCGACACTACTGATCACTACTCCCGATCGTCTACAAGCGTCCGCAAGCTCACGCAAGCCAAGCCATTTTACCTGTTTTCACGCTCGGGCTTGTGGAGGCTTGCCGTGGCTCGGCAAGCATCAAAACGTAGCATTAAACTCTGGAACGAACTGTCACCAGCAGTTATTTCCGGACCTATACGACCTGCAAACCTTCAAGAAGAGAGCGTATTCCCTCTTAAAAGGCCGGCAACGCACCTGCAGCTCTTCTGATGTTGCGAGTGTCCATGAACGACGGTAGTTGCTTTCCATCAGGTGACCTGTTTGCTCGTTTGTCCCCTTATTTTATTAAAAATGGTTAATTTTTATGTTACTTAGCGCAACTTCGCTGTGCCTAGGTATTACATTTTTAGGCACAAAAACTATTCTATATAATTTCCCGGGCATCACGTTATCTAAAAATCTAGATAGGTTTAAGCGTGAACTGGTGAGATACAGACAGACACAATATCGCATTAACAATTAGTATGGACTGGCACAATCGAGTCGCGGAAACACGCTTCAAAGTCATCTCTTATTTGAGCTAAGCTATTTACAATACTTTAATTTCCTGTAGCCATATTCTAGGATGTTCACTGAATGTTATAACTTATACGTCGATTTATTATGTATATACAACAATGTTTCAGAGTTGTGAAGAATCAAACTTATAAATAAGGGGCTCGATTTTCATTCCGAAAATAATGCCGACAACGGCTTCAGTGGCGGTGGTCGGTTTTATTGAAATTAAAAAAGCCAGATACGCAGGAGTTATTTTATAGTCCAAGAGCACTTCTCTTTACTAGATTGTAACCCGGTAGACAAACTTTTTAGATGCCCAGCCGACGCATGGATCATAATAATAAATTATGATCCATGCGTCCTCCTAGTCATGAGGCACGCTCCTATCCACTATGGCGTTGTCATTCTTAGAATGTAATTTCAGGCTGACTCACTTTCGCGTGAAACAGCATTTAACTTGCGATCCAAGTGACATTCTAGGTACGAGAATCGGGGCCTAGACCATTTAATCGTACCGAGAGCACAGCATTGTTATTTTAAGACAACAACCATGCACATGTCAAAGAAGTTTGTTATTTTGCCTTAAATAGGGAATTATTAAGAAAAAAAAACTATATAAAAGTGTATATATTATGTTGTTAGGATTCAGAATACAAAATATTGAACCGAAAATTCAAATCACTGGAAGTTCCTTACAATTCATGAAATAGATAAGCCCACATTTTTCAGCACTAAACGGGATGACGATGATGAACTAATGGTTAGTTATTAGTACAATTCGCGTAGCCTTAATCGTTCAAAAACCGTGAAATATATTATAGTGTCGTAAATTATAAAAGAAAATAATAATTGTAATTGCGTTTGCCACTACAACGAACTTGTTTGTTTTTTAAAGTCGTTTGTGTACTTTTCCCGTAACGGTAAAATAGGAAAGCAAATAACAATCAATAATAATAAATAAAAACTTGTATAATATGAAATCCTATGCCTTAAATTTTTATTTTTCGCGGCTTGCCGTTCTGTCTGTAAAATTAAAAGCTTAAATCAAACAGGCTTTAAGAAATATTGATTGGGTAATGAAGCAGCTTACTGAAGCGAAAATGGGGGACTTTATCATCAATCATGAGCATGACAGGCTTTTAAATAAATGCCATGGTAAAGGAGGGGGAACTGAGCTAATTATGAAGGTAACTTCGTTGCGCCAACAATCGTTGATCGCGCGGGAACCTTACACTTCCGGTATAAAAATTAGACTCAAAGTGTCTCCATGCAAAAATTCAGCAAAATCGGTTCAGCCGTTTGGGCGTGAAGAGTTAACACTTAACAGACAGACGTATGTCTGTATATCTTATGCTACGTTTCTACGCTTTCCAAGGCTTGACCAGCGTCCACAAGCACAAACTTGTAAAGAGAGTATCTGGCTTGGCTTGCGTGAGCTTGTGGACGCTTGTATCCGATCCGGTGTAGTGTCCGTTTTTGGACACAGAACAAAGGGCGCTTGCGGCGCTTGCACGTAATACACTGACACCTTCACAAGCGTGTAAGCGTGTAAGCTTCCAAATGCCAAGCGAGATTTGTGGATGCTTGCCAAGCCTTGGCAAGCATGGAAACGCCTCTCGGAAGTGTGTACATAAAATGCTCATGTCATGATGTTAGGTGCCAAGCTCCTAATGCTGCGTTTCCATGCTTGCCAAGGCTTGGCAAGCATCCACAAATCTCGCTTGGCATTTGAAAGTTTACACGCTTACTTTAATTATAACAAAATTACCTAAAGGGGGTGACAGACACGCGAGTAAGTACGCGGACTTATGGCTCGACGCGATCTTAATCACCTGTGTGTTAGCAAAGAGCCACGAGTCGCGAGCCTGGGGGCATGGTAATCCAGTGTGAGCGATTCTCGTGTGTCACCGACGCGACGCGAGCCGAGTAAGTTTACGAACTTAAAACCCGCGTGCTTTAACCCATCAGTCGTGGCAAAACGAGACACAATAGCTTTTTCATTGTTATCGCGGCCGGATGTGGCCGCTTGGGGCTTCATGAATTAAGGCCCGTATTTTTGGTCAGTACTTAAGATGCGACCCAGTCTCAAGACGCGGTTCGGCTCTGTGATTGGTCCAAATTTTGACAGCCAACCAATCACAGAGCCTAAACGGTGTCTTGAGACCGAGATGCATCTTCAGTATTGACCAAAAATACGGGCCTAAGTTCGTACGTCTGTCAGGCACTTACGTACAGTTCCTCTGAATTTTCTTTTGCATGGATCGCGGGATTTATTTCTTTGTAAAAACGCAACGATGTCGTAAAAGTACTTAGTATAAACGCAAGCGGTGCAATTTACATAGTTTTTACGTGATTCATCGTGCGAAAAAGAAACACAATGGCTCTCATCAGATCAGCATCGCTTCGACCTTACACGCGGCCTTGGGCTTCTGTTTAGTCAATCGGAACACTGATTTCCCATCGACACACTTGATTATTTACAAACTCCCGTAATTACTGAATAATTGAGTTTCACTTGAAATCCAGTTAAAAATAAAGAACTATATATAGATGACGCCCACAGCTCCGTTGCGTAAAAATTCGTCTATCTCGCGGGAACCGTACATTTTTCCCGGATGAAAAGTATCCTAATAATAATCATGTCCTTTCCTGGGACTCAATGTATTTCCATACCCAGAAAAATCGGTTCAGCGATTTGGGCGTGAAGAGGTTACAGACAGACAGACACACTTTCGCATTTATAATATTAAAAAGTATGGATGTACCATCAGCGAAGTTGATCCATAGGCAGATGGCGGACCTGCGTTATTGGTTAGACTATGTCAAATCAATGTTGTGATCTTTCGCTGGACATGACATTATTCAGCCAAATTACGTAGGTCCGCCATATGTCTATGAATCGATTTCCTTAAATAGTACATCAACCATCGACATATTACCACACTATAGAAGAGTTACTGAATCAAAAAACTGGTTCCACGAAATGCACACTTGACTCGCTGTTTTCAGCTACAGCTGTTGGCTTTGCAGAGGTAGGCAGAATGTTTGCCATCAGGTTATTCATTTGCTCGTCGACCGGAACATATTTTAAAAATATGATGACACCGTAGCTAATCGACCGGAACAGCCTTGAGGTGCACTTGTATTTACTTTGTAGTTTGTATAGCTTGTTATGATCGAGAAGTATTATAATTACTTTCAAAAAATTCCACAGGCAACTTGCGACATAAAAATCTATTACAAGAATAAGTGACGCTATTGACGCCAATGTGGAAATGTACCAAGTAATAAAATTGAAATTTTTCCAAAATCCTAAATTATAATAATATAACTTGAAAATAATAATAATAGAATTAAAATCAAGTAAAAATAATGATTTCTTAAGTTTAAGCGAGTATCACTTATGATATTATTATAAGGTTGAAACATTTACGGATTTTTGTCGCGGAGCACTTTTGTTAAAATTGATTGATTTAAAATTGATGATTGTTCGGGTAGTTGAAGAACTTCAATGAATTGGACGCCCGCGCCTGTCACCTCAGTCCACCCGTGACTACGGCCGCTGTAAAGTAGCCGAAACGTCGGGATTAATAAAAGTGCTCCGCGACAAAAATCCGTAAGTGTTTCAAACTTATAATATTACTTAATATTATCATAAAGTAAAATTTTAATATCCCATACAAAAACCCCGTTTTTTGGCCAGTTTTTGCTTTATAACGCTACGGAACCCTTCGTGCGCGATTCCGACTCGCACTTGGCCGATTTTTAATTTTTATTACATACAAAAACAATTTGTCAAAACTTTGTAGGCACGAATCCCTTATGGATTTTTGTATGCTTAGATAAATCATTACTATCTCAACCGATTTAGCGTTAATCGGATGTAAAATTGTCTGAACCCGGAAGTAAAAGTCAGTGAAGAGTAAAATGGTATTAGTGTACCATTTCACTCTTATATAATCTTGGGTATTTTTTCTCTGAATCACCTTAGTATGGTACGCGATTTCAACCACCCATAAGGGCAGCTGCATTGCCAAAGAAAAAGTGCGCTTTGCGTCATTACATCAACAATAATAATGTTTATTCTAAACTAGCGACCCGCCCCGGCGTCGCACGGGTATAAAATATATAGCCACTGAAAAAATGATTAAAATCGATAGCCTATGATCCTTCACGTGGTCTACTTCTTATCTGTGCCAACATAAAAATTGCTCCAGCAGTTCTCGAGATAAGCCCTTTCAAATAATTTCCCCCGTTTTTTCCACATTCTCCTATTAGTCTAAGCGTAAAAAAATATAGCCTATAGCCTTCTCCACTAAATGGGCTATCTAACACTGAAAGAATTTTTCAAATCGGACCAGTAGTTCCTGAGATTAGCGCGTTCAAGTTAGCCCTTTCAAATAATTTTCCCCGTTTTTTCCACATTTTCCTCTATTTCTTCGCTCCTATTAGCCTTAGCGTGATAAAATATAACCTATAGCCTTCCTCGATAAATGGGCTATCTAACACTGAAAGAATCATCAAAATCCGTTGCGTAGTTTTAAAGATTAGGGAACAAAGGGACATGAGGGGAAAAAAGCGACTTTGTTTTATAATATGTATAGATGTAAATTCTAGATATTGGACAGTCCAGTAGAAGATGATAATAATAATTTGGTGACTTTACAGTGACTTGGAACGCATACGGCATAATATTACGACGCGCGTTTTTTCGCGATACTAATGTTTAACGAAATTTAAAACTAGCTCCGATTCGAAATCATGATACTTTATCAGGCATGATGCCTGAAGAATGCAAACATAAAAAAGATAAATTCATCCAGCATTGAAGGGGCTGATGCCTGATAAATTAATAAATAAATAAAAATATCTTTATTAAACATGTCCTTGTAGGACAGAGCACAGCCAGAGTTTATAACACAAAAGAATAACAACAATTTGACATGACGCACTCACGCACTGATGGTAATGACCTATTGATAAGAAATCAATCGTGTCAGATTTCAAATTTAAAAAATCACCAGACAACAAAATAAAGATCAAAAATCAAAATCAGTCTACTCGTTAGTATGCTACAATGCCACGGACAGACAGATAGACAGACAGACATGTCAAACTTTCAAAAGGATGCTCCGCACCAGAATAATATTATGCTACAGGCGCTCTTCTCGCTGAAACTTCATTTTATGTTCGTCGGATGTTCATTTTAAATCGGCTTTATTTATATTCAAAACTCCAGGAAATGTTTCAATATTATAATGGATTTTTCATGTTGAACTTCTTCTTATAATTTTTAAACACAATCCTGACAGTATCGTTTTTAAAAATGTTATTGTAGCTTAAAATCTCCTTAAAATGCACTAAAAAAAGAGTAATGATAATAACAATCACTTCCACCTCCTATACATTTCATTTAACATTTTCCTATTTCTTTTTGGCTCTAAAATCAATCGGCTTACCATGTCATCAATTTCTGAGATTGAGAGACACTGGCTTGGAGCATAACTCTCGACTTGAGGTCATGGGTTCGATAATCAAGATAGAGCGTTGCGTCGGATGGGCATAATATAAAAAAGTCGCCCCTGCCCTCTCGCCAGTCGTGTCGGTCTACGTCCCACTGCACTGGGCTACGAGAGTAGGACAGTCCTCTTCATATTATGTACTTGGGCACTATAAAATAACTACCGCGTATCAGACCTTACCCAACTAACAAAAATTGATCTTGTAGTGGCTTATATATAGCCAAAAATAATATTCTTATAGAAGTCGTATTATCGCTAATAAGGGTGCATTTTGGCACAATTTATAAGGATAATAACCTTATACCCTCCTTAAAGTTGCTTTATTGTCCGCTTTTTTCCTTATACGTGTTATATAATGACCAAGAACAAGGTACTTCAACTTATAAGAAACATATAGAAAGCGTTAATACGGGCGATCACCCTTATACGTGTTATATTATTGTCCGATACAAGGCAGTTAAACTCACGATTGCCCTTTTTGCCGTCATAAGTGATTTACATTTTTGCAACAGCTTGGAGAAGAAATAGTAACGTCAGCCATTTTACTGTCAAGTAAACGATAAGTCATTATTTTATGTTTAGTCTATTTACCTGATTAGCACCCGGTTTCTGAAAGGTCTGTCAAATCACTGATCAACTAACACTGCTGTTAATTTAGCATGAATGTCAAATCAATTTGAGTTTCTGATACATTGATCAGCCGAAAATTAACTAATCTATGATCATTTTTAATTTGACTAGCGATTTGTTGTTTTTCGTTCATTACTTCACTATTATCTATAAAAAATGCCAATGAAATGTCAAAAGAAGGAATTGCAGACTGTCATTGCTATCAAAAATGTTCTGGGAATTTCAAATCTGATGTTTTCTGAATCATTGATCAGACGAAAATTAACTAATCTGTGATCATTTTGATTTGACATGCGATTTGTTTATTTTCGTTCATTTGTCAGAATTTTGATTTTCAATTTTTCAGACGTTATCGATTCCTAAATTCTTCTTCATTAAAGAAATGAAATTGATTATAATATACATTTTTTGAAAATAAAACAAGTATTGCAAATAAAACAGTTTATTTGCATTATCGACGTATTTATTACGAAGTTTTATTAAAACTTCATAATAAATGTGTTAACAAACCTTATAGTAACGTAGGTTCAAAGAGAAAATGTAGATTTACATAAAAAATCAATTGAATTCATAAGTTAATTCACCCACAATTACCGATTAGTTGACACAGCTTTTGACAAACGTTTAATCTATGATCACGGCTTGACAAGCGTTTCGGAAACCCAAAATGGCGGTTGACATATGATTCTCGAGTCAAATAGAACAGCCATGTCAACTGACGCGCTGATGAAATTAAACTAACTAATCATGCTTCTAGCAACCCAATTGGTACTTGACAAGAGATTTAACAGGCGATTAGTTAATTTTAGTGTTGATCAGCCTTTCAGAAACCGGGTGTTAGTGCTCGTTTATAGTGAAAAGTGTATGGGAATTAAAATGCATGATAAAATGTGTTACGCTGTGTGTTTTGGTATCAACTTGCCCTTGAATTTAAGCTGTTTTTGTGCTAAAAATGTCACTAATTATTTAGTTAAGTTATATACAGTGCTTTTAAAAGAACAACAGGATTCACACATCGTCTATAAGGAGTCTATGAGAGTAAAGACTTTATAACGGCATCAATTGTTTCTTATGATATCGCCATTTTACATATCGTTAGGGTTCCTTTCACACTAACAAAATCGCACCTAGCTAGTGTTATTCCCGTTTATTATATATAATTTTTTTTTTTTCCACTGTAGTTGGGTTGGCCGAAAGAGACCTTTTTATAAGGATACTTTAGCTCACTTTTGCGCACTAATTTTAAGTTTGAAATATTATTAAAAATATGTGATTATCAAATTAATTGTTTTATTTTTTACTTTTCTTCTGTAACCATCGCTCCTTTTCAACTTCTTCCATAGTTTTGAATCCCTTTTTGGGTTCCGTACCCAAAGGGTAAAACGGGACCCTATTACTAAGACTTCGTTATCTGTCCGCCTGTCTGTCTGTCTGTCTCCAGGCTGTATTTCAAGAACCGCAATAGCTACAATTTTGAAATTTGTCGGGATTGTATGCATTTATTGCCACTATAACAACAAATACATAAAATGAAATAAAATTAATACATATGATATTATCTAAGGGGGCTCCTATACAGCAAACATGTTTTTTCGCTTTCATTGCTTGTCAATAATGGTAACAGGTAGGCACCTGAAATTTACACAAAGGCCTAAAACTTTAAAAAAAAATTGGCCTTTTTTTGTTCTATGAAAGTACGGAACCCTTCGTGCACAGGTCCGACTCGCACTTGGCCGATCATTCTGCTCCGCAAGAAATTCACACAATCTGCTGTACGTTTAAAATGGCGAATTTAGTTATATAAAGTATTTTAATGGAACCTTAAAGAGAATAATATCTTTATAATCACTGTTTAAGGGAATGTGGATTGCTTTCATCTTTGTTAAGGTCATATAAAATGTAAGCATTCGTTTGTTGGATAGATGTCTTATTAAATGCCCCTATAAGTTAAAAGCATTATTAGTTACCTTGTGCATTACTTTTATAAGAATAATTGACCATATTAAAAGCTTTTATATGTCTTTGAATATTATTAGGCTAAAAAGCAATATAAATAGCCACTATAAGATAAATATATTTCAAAGCCTTATAGTTGCCGTATAAATTAGGGTTATTAACGTTTACCCAACCAAATTATAAGAATAAAGGTAATATTAGCCAAATCACCTAATAGTGTGCCATTATAAGTAACATTGGCATAATGAATGCTCTTTTAATATAATATAAGTTTAAACCTTATTGAGTTAATTTTATAAGGTTAGTTTGTTTGTTGGGTAGTTTCAATGAAACCGGCCACCGTCTTCGAAGCCGGTAAGATGACATTTTATTAAAAAAAATGTCTTGTACTTGGGGACTGCCGCAGTAAAACTATTGCATAGCAATACCTAGTCTACATGCATACGTCTAGTCGCACGCAAACAAACACCATGCCAAAGTCTACCGAACTGAAACGACGTTAGAGGAATGTTAGGTGTTGTTAGTTACGGAATTTCTTGATTCGGTGGCCGCTTACAAAGCCAAACCTTCGATAAAATCTATTTAATAGCTTAAAAATCTAAATATATATACAGTATAACTCAAAGGTGACTGACTCACTGACTGACATAGTGATCACTGATCAGCTATCAACGCACAGCCCAAACCGATGGACGGATCGGGCTGAAATTTGGCATGCTGGTAGATATTATGACGTAGGCACTAATAAAACACACTTTTCTTGGACTTTTTCCACTATATTACGATGTTATTATAACTTTTAACAAATAACACGACCGGTTTCGAAATAAATCATCATCAGGAAAAAGTGCAATAAAAGTGTGTTTTATTAGTGTTCAACATGAACTTCCACCAAGAACCGACAGTACAAACAATTACATATATGACGTAGGCAACCGCTAAGAAAGGATTATGATAAATTCCACCCCTAAGAGGATAAAATAGGGGATGAAAGATTGTAAAATATAATAATACTTCTTAACGCGAGCGAAGCCGTGGGAAGAAGCTCGGAATATTATAATAAATGTTTATTTTCAGGGCGAACCTTACGAGCAACGCCGGCTTCCAGTCTACTCTGAGTATTTCGTCGAAGGACCTCGACAGTGAAAAGGCGTACAACCCCTTTGAGCATCGGCAGCTGGCGCACCCTAATTCGTGAGTAAAAACTTGCTTAAACTTACTTAAACTTACATAAACTTACTTAAACTTACTCTTCTTCTTCGCCAATCGACTTGACTTTCAGCATCAGCAGGCTGAGCATGGTTACCATAGAAGCGGTTTATTTCTACGGAATAATAGACAAAGTGACAGTTAGACAAAGGAACTTCGCCATTTTGTCATTAAAATTTGTCAGTATGTAAATTTTTTCCCGTTTCTAATGTTGTTATGCTCTAAGCCTGCTGCGTATTTTAGCTTTAGATTACCGGCTGTGTTGTCGCGTCGAAAATTATTTATCGCGTGTAAACCATTTTTCGATATTAAAACTATCTATGTTTTATCCAGGAACAGATAGACATTGAGACAGACAAAAAGATAGACAGCAAACTTTCACATAATATTTTATAATATTAGTATGGATTACTCTAAACTCCAAATTATAGAACCAAACCAAACATAGTATAGTTTAATACTGAATAATTATTATTATTCAGGTTTTAGCAGTTGCTCGAGGCTAGCCTGCGCCTAAAGCGAAAATGTTATTTTGAGGTTACATCAAAACATAGCATTGTTCTCAGCTTGATGGTTTTGACGAAAATCCAAGAATAGCATGTCGTCTAGGTAACAGATAATAATTGTTATCCACTTCGTAATAAACTACCTATAGGATCGTAATATTCTAAGATCAAAATATAATTGCATTATATTTTCTCATGTACGGTCTACTATGTTTACGCCATTGACAATATTATCAAAAGTCTATCTTTGAAATGTCTCTTTAAGATAACGCAATAAAAATTATGCATTGAGACGTTAAACATGCTGGGAAGGAGCAACAACATCCGCCTAGTATGGGTCCCGGGCCACAGTAACGTCCCCGGCAATGAAACCGCTGACGAATAACTGAAAGAAATATAATAGAAAACTGAAAGTCTCATATATGGCCCAGAACCAGTCTGTGGTATAACTCCCAGTACCACAAAGCAAGTGCTCAAGGAATGGGGTCACAGACTATGCAGGAAGCAATGGGCTGAGACCCCTGGCCTTGAACACTCCAAGGCACTAATTCCTGGCTTCAACAAGAAACTATCAGAATTAGTGCTCACCTTGGGTAGGAACCAATTAAGAATCCTTACCAGAAGCCTAACTCAGCACTGCAAGCTCAACAAATACCTAAACAGAATGGGTATTTGTAGCATAACGACTTGCAGATTCTGTGAGGAGGAGGATGAAACACCTATTCACCTTCTCCTCGACTGTCCTGCTCTACTACAGAGCAGGAACAGGCACCTTGGTCGCCACGAATACTCATCCACAGAGGAAATTCGTGGCACCAACCCCAACCATATCGTTCAATTTATGAGCAGTATTGGGTTGGGGATGATTCTCTAGTGCGAAGGAGTCACAATAGATCCTCATGGATCGCAGTGACGTCAGGGCTATAGCGACCTGCCTTCTTTAAAAAAAAATTATCCATAGTTATGCGAAAATGTGTCTTTCTGGTTTGTCTGTTACGTATTTAGACTTCAACTCCCTAACTGATTCTAATCGGTATAGCGATACTATTAGAATATTATTTACCATTATCTGCCTTCTATTATTGTATTTAAATATTATAGTTTGTGTTTAAAAGAATTTCAAAATTTTATGTCGAGAAATGAGGCAGGATAATTTTTATCCCCGAAAAATGTAACACGCAATAACGAATTTCAAAAAATTACGGGCAACTTCTTGTTTCTAATAAAATTATTTTCATATTTTAGTAATAAGTACCTACGTATCCACACAAAACTTTATTTATAAAAAAGTTCACGAGCTACAAACAAATAGTACTTAATTACATTTTTCTTCAGCTATACAAACAAACAGTAATTACATCTTTCCTCTTAAGAATATTGTTGTAGACTGTAGACTTTATTAAAAATAAACAAGGGACATTAAGATTACGTCTTATTAAGTAGTAACACGTTTCAATATAAATACAAAATACAATGTCTAAAAATTATCTAGACATCGTGTTTGTCTGACTTACAGTCGCACAAAAACAATTCTGGCAACGTCGCGTGATATTTGGGATGGAGATTTAGATTTGATTCCCGGGACAGGACATAGAATACTTTTTATCCTGGAAAAATGTACGGTCCCTCGTGATCCGACCGGCACAGCGGTGCGGCAACGCCGCCGATCGGTGCGACGAACACCACACACCGAGCCGAAGTCTGCCGAACTGAAACGACGTTAGACGAATGTTAGGTGTTTTGCGTTATGGAATTTCTTGATTCAGTCGCCGAGCTCAAAGTCCGCGATAAAAGCTACGCCATAGCTTAAAAATTACTCTTTCAGCGCTGCTACTTTAACAGCGAACTCCATCCTATATAGAGTTCGCTGTTCATTCACTACTATCAATTTCCTAAACCTAAATTATTAACACTTAGTTTTGTTACACCTTTTATATTAAGCATCGTATAAAACCTTAAAGACTTTTAACTTATTTTAGCTGCCTCAGTTTCAGCTAAAATCGCAAAGTAACAAAATTAGTAACAAACGTTTATTACTTTGCAATATTATCTGCTTGAAGACGAGGCATCACAAACGGAGACTAGATAATTACAATGAAATCTGAATCATAAAATGTTCTTTCTTATCGTGTTAAGGTTTTTACATAATTTTGCAAAGCACGTTTTCCATATTATTTTAATGTATCTAATAACGTAATAAAATGTAATATAAATCCTTTTTTGCGCACGTTTTATAGACAAAGTAAAGTATTTCGAGTACGATGTAGTTTCTAGTATGTCTTCCGAGAAATTAAATTCTTTTGAAGATAAATCAATATTCTAAATGATTGTTCATAAAACCTTATACAGGTGTAACAAAAGTAAGTTATAATAATTTAGGGTGTGTCCATACACACCCTAAATTAATACCCTTTTTACGAGCGAACTCTATAAACCCATATTTATAGAGTTCGCTGTGAAAGTAGCAGTGTTGAAAGAGTATTTTTTTTTTCACCTTTGTATAGAAAAATTCATGACGCCGGGCTTGCTTGAAATCACAAAAATTGCCCTTTCGGCGCTGCTACTTTCACAGTGAATAAGAGACTCATACACAATTACACACCCAAAAGTTTTATCACTTAGTTTTGTTACACGGTCTTGTGTAATATTATATTTCTTGTGTCGCGGGTCTAGTTGCCATAACTACTCCGAAATGTTGAAATTTTGTATACATGATATCATGTGGGTCTGAGAATGGGATCTATTCCTGACACTAGAAACACGTTATAGCATTTTTTTAGTTATATATAAAACAGCGCGCATTCCTGATCTAATTTTATGGTTATTATCCACAGAGTGTAACAAAATAAAGTGATAATACTTTAGTGTCCCTTGCATAAAGTAGGTACACTGTGAAAGTGACAGCGCTGAAAAACTTTTTTAGGGTTCCGTACCCAAAGGGTAAAACGGGACCCTATTACTGAGACTTCGATGTCTGTCCGTCTGTCTGTCTGTCCGTCTGTCCGCCTGTCCGTCTGTCTGTCTGTCCGTCTGTCCGTCTGTCTGTCTGTCTCCAGGCTGTTACTCAAGAACCGCTATAGCTAGACTTCTGAAATTTTCACAGATTATGTATTTCTGGTGCCGCTATAACAACAAATACTAAAAACAAAATAAAGTTAACATTTAAGGGGGGCTCCCATACAAAAAACACAAATTATGGCCTATTTTTACTCTATAACGGTACGGAACCCTTCGTGCGCGAGTCCCACTCGCACTTGTTTGTCATTCGTATGGGCAAGTGCCCTAGCTTCATGAATTTACCCATACAAACATTTAAAAAATGTAACTCTTTCAGTGCGTTACACTTAACTCTATACAGAAGACTCATACATAATATTATTTACACGCCCTAGGTTATCAATTTGGTTTGTTACACCCTGTAGAAAGCTGTGGTGAACTGTCAAAAAAGGTCTGAAACTTGCTAAAATGCGCCATGTTGTTGCGCGAACTGCATCATCCGCAATAATCGCTCTAATACAGCTCGTTTTAAGCGTCTCCCAGACAGACGCGGCCTGCGGTGGCGGTAGTGGTGGCGGTCAGTTGGATGACTTGGCCGCGTGGCCGCGTGTGTCTGTGTCGTTCCTAGAACACTCTAGTCATCCAACTGACCGCCACCGCCACCGCCACCGCAGGCCGCGTCTGTCTGGGAGACGCTTTACAAAGAATTTATGCTCAAACACATAAGTGTTTACAAAGTTAATAAAACTTTGGATGAGAGCTATCCTTTATATTAGCTACTTAACTTTTTAATTAAATATTTTTTTCTCAATTTTTACCCACTCAGTTTCTTATTAAAGAATCTTGTATTCAATGGTATTAGAAAGTTCGAATTGTTATTAAAATTCTGTTCATCCCTGACAAAGGCTATAAAAAGGATTATCGAGGAAGAGAATTTGCCCAGAATACTCGAGATTTTGTATTAAACAATGCTGTTTTTTTCTATAGAAAACATTGCGGATAACTGCTATATCCTTTTACGGTACAATACAATCTTGCGTACTATCAGAAAATTAAAGCGATTTGATATTTAATCGTGAATTGTTAAGGTTTCTTAGAATATAAATACCTAAGTAATAGGCTATGAAAAGTAACAATGTGATAAAAATACATTTTCTCGACTGTGCCTATTGAAAAGTGAGTCATTATGTTAAAATAGTACCCTAATTACAAATTACAATGGCTCTCTGAGCCAGGGTTTTCAAGCCTTTTTTTCGCTAAACTTTCCGTGCAGAGTAAACGAATTCTAAATTCAAATTACATTTAGGAAAAAAAAGGTTATACTATGCGATTTAGTTGGCCAACTTGAAATTGTAAGTTTGCGGTCGCTCTAAGACTGCTTCATAATAACGCTGCGATGATGCAGCGCCCGTGTGGCCGGTTATGCGTCAAACGGCAGCGCTGCGTCAACGCAACGCTGACGCAACGCGATTTGTGGACTGGCTCTAACTTTGAAATCGAAAGTAGCGAATGCCTTCGTTAGGGTCTCAGCTTACACTGCCTTACTTTTCAGTACCTTGGGATCGATAATTCACCTGCTGAAGGCATGCCTCGGATCCGGAGTACTGGCGATGCCAGCGGCGTTCAAGAATGCTGGCTTGGCCGGTGGTATCGTGGGAACCTTCCTAGCTGGCGTGGTGTGCACCCACACTGTATATGTTCTAGTAAGTCTTACCACCCTTACCACAGTTCTTAATATTACACAGAACACCAGGGATAGTGTAAGTATCTACGATGATCACCTTAGTGATGTCCTTTTTGGCAGAATTCGCATTTCACTATGTACATTGTACATTGTATTTTGTACCCAAATAAACACTGATTTCTTGTTTATGTCCGTCGGCTTTATAATAATGTCTTCTTTTTGTTATACTCTCTGTGTTATTTTTATTTTTTATATATATGTAAAGAAAAATGTATTTTTCTTTATTTGCATTTTGCCGCCATTTAGATGATTATTTGACATATCCTTCTGCTCTACGACTTGTATGTAATCTATGAAAAGAAAAGATGGCCGAATGGACTAAAAACTAGAAAGTATTATCATTGATTTCGGCGATTGTTAATTAAATAAGACTAAATGTCGTTTCTTTGTTTTTTTCCAGAAACCCAATTATATATATATATATATATATATATATATATATATATATATATATATATATATATATATATATATATATATATATATATATATATATATATATATATATATATATATATATATATATATATATATATATATATATATATATATATATATATATATATATATATATATATATATATATATATATATATATATATATATATATATATATATATATATATATATATATATATAATTGGGTTTCTGGAAAAAAACAAAGAAACGACATTTAGTCTTATATATATATATCACGAATATATATATATATATATATATATATATATATATATATATATATATATATATATATATATATATATATATATATATATATATATATATATGTATATATATATATATATTAAGAACTTAAACGAAATTTATAGAGAAAGAACGATAAACTGTATATTATACATATTATTATATAAGAGAGAGATATATATATATATATATATATATATATATATATATAAAAATACATGATTGGGTAGTGGGTACAGAAGGAGTTGTAAGTACATTTCCGGTCCTAAGAGTAGTAAAAAGCTTAATCGCTTTTTAGTTTTTACATAAAACTTAAATGTTGTAAACCGCAAATATATTGCCGGCGACAAATCAATCTAAAGTATGATTAAGCCTCCTCCTTTTTGGAAGTCAGTTAAAAATTGGCAACACGATGAACACAAAGACAGTGAAAAAACGCAAATACGTAGTATCAAATAAATCCATCTATCAATGGTTAATATATTTTGAGGTTTTCAAATATTGAGGATCAAACTGAATTTTCGTATATCGAAAGCTGGCGGAAATATCTTTGTACAAGTGATAGATTGACAAGTTTTATCTTTTTCGGATAAAGAGGGATTTGCTACTAAAGCAGTTTTTTTGGTATAAAGTCTCGGGAAAGGACATAAAAGGATTCTTTTTATCCCGAAAAAATGTACGGTTCCCGCACGATAAACGAATTTTGGTTACGGAGTTGCGGACGTCATCTAGTAACAAAGATAAACGAAATCTCTAAATCTGTGTAAATAAGCTAATGACTATTTTTTTTTCTTATTGGTAATTGAAAGACCCTTAAAAAATAGAAACATCGCTGAAAGAATGACTCTCATAGCTTAAAAATTCACCAAGATATGAACAATTCAAACATCTCATAAAATAGACCTGCCCGAAACGCTCCATACAAAGTGCTACGAAAGACTAACGTCAGTCTTTCGTAGTTTGTACGGATCGGGAGAGAAGTTTGTTCGATAGGTATATTAAATATTGCGTTTATGAAAGTGATTTCCTACCAAAAGTTGCTTTTAATTGCATAAGTTATCGAATAGTATACAAATATTAAGAAATTTAATTGAAAAAAAATTCGACTTGATTATCCAACTTTGAAGGCGCCTAACAAAAAAAATACAAATGCTATCGAGCTGAAATTTTGGTAACGCTTATTTTTTACCGTGCTTTCTTTATTTTATTAACAAAATTCGCTAATCTTTGACCTTGTCATCATCCCTATTACACTGATGCCAATTGCCAGCTACATTGGCAAAATAGGTCCTATTACTGAGAAGCGTTCAATGCAATTTAATGTCGGCTTTGTACAAGTACGTTATTTGCTTTAACGTACGTGTATTGATGTTGTAAGCAAATTAGATCCATACTTCCATACTTCCATACTAATATTATAAATGCGAAAGTGTATCTGTCTGTCTGTCCGTCTGTCTGTCTGTCTGTCCGTCTGTCTGTCTGTCTGTCTGTTACCTCTTCACGTTCAAACCACTGAACTGATTTTGCTGAAATTTGGCATGGAGATACTTTGAGACCCGGGAAAGGACATAGGATACTGTTTATTCCGAAAAAATGTACGGTTCCCGCGCGATAAACGAATTTTGGCGCAACGGAGTTACGGGCGTCATCAAGTGATCTTATAATTCATTTTTATCCTTTATAATAAGCTACGAATTGTTTATTTTTTTTAAACATAGATTATATTTGCGAGGGTCCGTACTAGCGAAAACACGATACCTTAAAATTTTCTCGATAGAAAAAAGTAACGAACATGCATCTGATTATAAATTTTCTAATATATTTCCAGAACGGTGCATTTAACTGAGCCGATATATTAATAAACAATGTAAAATTATAACGAGGCACTGGAATAGTGGATTTTGAAAATTTTGTTTATTAATCGAGTACAAAAAATGTTTTGGCGACTATTCCGCGTCGTTCTTATTCACCTGGCATATATTCTGTAAAAGACGAGCGTAAGAGTGAAGATACAACCGGACGATGTTTTATTTTTTTTGCTTTATTCTCCTTCTTATTAAGCAAGTAGATAATGTTCATTAATCATTAGTGTTGATAACAACAGTATAGGTATTCTATGTTCCGTGTTCAGATTTCCAACCCCGTTCTGATAATAATATGCGTAGGAGGAAACTAGATATTAAATGGAATAAGCCCGTGGGCTGAAATTCGTAACTGCTAAAGACCTAACCAGTCCCGTATTTCCCTTGTTTGCTTTGAACAGGCTTCAACTCTATCGGGAGTTGAGACCGATGTATGTAACTTATTGTGTGGTATGGTCTAGTGGTATAGAGCGCGGCTCTTGACTCGGAGGTCGTGGGTTCGATTCCCGCGTTGGAAACGTGTTATTTCCAAGTTTGGTTAGGACAATGCAGGCTGATCACCCGATTGTCTGACAAGCAATATGATCCAAGCGTCGGATGGGTATGTAAAAAGTCGGTCCTGCGCTTGATCTCTCGCCGGTCGTGTCGGTCTTCCGTCCCACTGGGTTATGAGAGTAAAGGAATAGAGAGTGCACTTGTGTACTGCGCACACACTTGGGCACTATAATAATATGGGCCACCGTCTCCGAAACCGGTGTGGGAGCTATTATTATATAATATTATGCACAGCTAGTTTACAGTAGCAATGATCATGCAGGATTTATTTTTACAGTTGAGGGCTATAAGATATCTTTGGACGCTTAATACGACGTCATTTTGGCCCGTCATTTCTCGAAGAACTTGTGTTACGGGTACATACGAGTATTCAATACAACATAATACATGCATTTAAAATTTTGATATATACCCGTAATTAATATAATTCTATGACCCATGAACACTGAGAACTTTTTGTTAATTCGAACCCGCAGGCCGCAACCTCCGACTTGAGCGCTGACTCGCTTACGAATTAGGCCACAAAGGTCGTCAATGAATAATGAATATATTTATAATAGAAAAACATTTATTCAACACATACACATTACACCCCTTTACAATAAATATTACACAAGAGAAAAAACTATGAATAATATTATTATTCTTAGAGAAAGAACGATAAACTGTATATTATACATATTATTATATAAGATATATATATATATATATATATATATATATATATATCTCTCTCTCTCTTATATAATAATATGTATAATATACAGTTTATCGTTCTTTCTCTATAAATTTCGTTTAAGTTCTTAATATATATATATATATATATATATATATTAAGAACGTAAACGAAATTTATAGAGAAAGAACGATAAACTGTATATTATACATATTATTATATAAGAGAGAGAGAGATATATATATATATATATATATATATATATATATATATATATATATATATATATATATATATATATATATATATATATATATATATATATATATATATATATATATATATATATATATATCTTATATAATAATATGTATAATATACAGTTTATCGTTCTTTCTCTAAGAATAATAATATTATTCATAGTTTTTTCTCTTGTGTAATATTTATTGTAAAGGGGTGTAATGTGTATGTGTTGAATAAATGTTTTTCTATTATAAATATATTCATTATTCATTGACGACCTTTGTGGCCTAATTCGTAAGCGAGTCAGCGCTCAAGTCGGAGGTTGCGGCCTGCGGGTTCGAATTAACAAAAAGTTCTCAGTGTTCATGGGTCATAGAATTATATTAATTACGGGTATATATCAAAATTTTAAATGCATGTATTATGTTGTATTGAATACTCGTATGTACCCGTAACACAAGTTCTTCGAGAAATGACGGGCCAAAATGACGTCGTATTAAGCGTCCAAAGATATCTTATAGCCCTCAACTGTAAAAATAAATCCTGCATGATCATTGCTACTGTAAACTAGCTGTGCATAATATTATATAATAATAGCTCCCACACCGGTTTCGGAGACGGTGGCCCATATTATTATAGTGCCCAAGTGTGTGCGCAGTACACAAGTGCACTCTCTATTCCTTTACTCTCATAACCCAGTGGGACGGAAGACCGACACGACCGGCGAGAGATCAAGCGCAGGACCGACTTTTTACATACCCATCCGACGCTTGGATCATATTGCTTGTCAGACAATCGGGTGATCAGCCTGCATTGTCCTAACCAAACTTGGAAATAACACGTTTCCAACGCGGGAATCGAACCCACGACCTCCGAGTCAAGAGCCGCGCTCTATACCACTAGACCATACCACACAATAAGTTACATACATCGGTCTCAACTCCCGATAGAGTTGAAGCCTGTTCAAAGCAAACAAGGGAAATACGGGACTGGTTAGGTCTTTAGCAGTTACGAATTTCAGCCCACGGGCTTATTCCATTTAATATCTAGTTTCCTCCTACGCATATTATTATCAGAACGGGGGTTGGAAATCTGAACACGGAACATAGAATACCTATACTGTTGTTATCAACACTAATGATTAATGAACATTATCTACTTGCTTAATAAGAAGGAGAATAAAGCAAAAAAAATAAAACATCGTCCGGTTGTATCTTCACTCTTACGCTCGTCTTTTACAGAATATATGCCAGGTGAATAAGAACGACGCGGAATAGTCGCCAAAACATTTTTTGTACTCGATTAATAAACAAAATTTTCAAAATCCACTATTCCAGTGCCTCGTTATAATTTTACATTGTTTATTAATATATCGGCTCAGTTAAATGCACCGTTCTGGAAATATATTAGAAAATTTATAATCAGATGCATGTTCGTTACTTTTTTCTATCGAGAAAATTTTAAGGTATCGTGTTTTCGCTAGTACGGACCCTCGCAAATATAATCTATGTTTAAAAAAAAAAAACAATTCGTAGCTTATTATAAAGGATAAAAATGAATTATAAGATCACTTGATGACGCCCGTAACTCCGTTGCGCCAAAATTCGTTTATCGCGCGGGAACCGTACATTTTTTTCGGAATAAACAGTATCCTATGTCCTTTCCCGGGTCTCAAAGTATCTCCATGCCAAATTTCAGCAAAATCAGTTCAGTGGTTTGAACGTAAAGAGGTAACAGACAGACAGACAGACGGACAGACAGACAGACAGACGGACAGACAGACAGATACACTTTCGCATTTATAATATTAGTATGGAAGTATGGAAGTATGGATCTAATTCGCTTTAGTCGCCCCCTTATATTAAACGTAACATCAATATACGTACGTTAAAGCAAATAACGTACTTGAACAAAGCCGACATTAAATTGCATTGAACGCTTCTCAGTAATAGGACCTATTATGCCAATGTAGCTGGCAATTGGCATCAGTGTAATAGGGATGATGACAAGGTCAAAGATTAGCGAATTTTGTTAATAAAATAAAGAAAGCACGGTAAAAAATAAGCGTTACCAAAATTTCAGCTCGATAGCATTTGTATTTTTTTTGCTAGGCGCCTTCAAAGTTGGATAATCAAGTCGATTTTTTTTTCAATTAAATTTCTTAATATTTGTATACTATTCGATAACATGCAATTAAAAGCAACTTTTGGTAGGAAATCACTTTCATAAACGCAATATTTAATATACCTATCGAACAAACTTCTCTCCCGATCCGTACAAACTACGAAAGACTGACGTCAGTCTTTCGTAGCACTTTGTATGGAGCGTTTCGGGCAGGTCTATTTTATGAGATGTTTGAATTGTTCATATCTTGGTGAATTTTTAAGCTATGAGAGTCATTCTTTCAGCGATGTTTCTATTTTTTAAGGGTCTTTCAATTACCAATAAGAAAAAGAAATAGTCATTAGCCTATTTACACAGATTTAGAGATTTCGTTTATCTTTGTTACTAAATGACGTCCGCAACTCCGTAACCAAAATTCGTTTATCGAGCGGGAACCGTACATTTTTTCGGGATAAAAAGAATCCTTTTATGTCCTTTCCCGAGACTTTATACCAAAAAAACTGCTTTAGTAGCAAATCCCTCTTTATCCGAAAAAGATAAAACTTGTCAATGTATCACTTTATCACACGCCAGCTTTCGATGTACGAAAATTCAGTTTGATCCTCAATATAGGAAAACCTCAAAATATATTAACCATTGATAGATGGATTTATTTGATACTACGTATTTGCGTTTTTTCACTGTCTTTGTGTTCATCGTGTTGCCAATTTTTAACTGACTTCCAAAAAGGAGGAGGCTTAATCATACTTTAGATTGATTTGTCGCCGGCAATATATTTGCGGTTTACAACATTTAAGTTTTATGTAAAAACTAAAAAGCGATTATGCTTTTTACTACTCTTAGGACCGGAAATGTACTTACAACTCCTTCTGTACCCACTACCCAATCATGTATTTTTTTACGTTGAGCCATGTTTACCACTTTAGCAAAGCTCTGATATGCACATAAGACGATCATCAAAATTACAGACATCTCAGAAAATTCGTGATCTCTTGTATCGTGGTATCTTCATCGGCAGCGTAGAGTTGAGAATGAAACAGCAAACGTTTTAGAAATAATCGGCCAAGTGCGAGTGGGACTCGCGCACGAAGGGTAACGTTCCGTTATAGAGCTAAACTATGCCAAACATTGTGTTTTTTGTATGGGCGCCCTCCTTAATATTTTATTTTATCAATTAATTATTAAAGTACACATATATTTCAGGCCTTTGTGAATATTTCAAGTGCCTACCTGTTGCCATTATTGATATCGAGCATAAAAGGCCAAAAAAGTTACGTTTGTTGTATGGGATATAAATTAAATATTAATATTAATTTGTTTTTAGTATTTGTTGTTATAGCGGCAATAGAAATACACAATCTGTGAAAAATTCATAACTCTAGCTATAGCGCGGTTCTTGAGATACAGCCTGGAGACAAACGGACAGACGGACAGACGGGCATACGGACAGATAACGAAGTCTTAGTAATAGGGTTCCGTTTTTACCCTTTGGGTACGGAACCCAAAAAATGAAAAAGCAAGCAAAAACAACCAGAAGTTTACATCCGGTGTATTTTTTTTGGATTCTTCGCAATATCTACGTGTCTTCATTTCTGTCGGTAAAGATTCACATCACGCCTGGGTTTACAAGGCTGTATGATGGATCACACGTCACCAGATATATAGTCTATTGTCTGATACCATAATTTGACACCACTTATGGTCACATAAGAACTATAACTTTCCATAACTTTCCTCACGCTTTTTCGTAATGTCATGAGTAAGTTTCAGTTCAGTTCATATAAAGAGAGTTATTTAAAAGAAAGAAGTCTTAGTAATTCAGTCCCATTTTTAATCTTCGAAGGAACCCTAATAAGGTAAAAGTTAAGACCAATTATTGGCACATTAAGTAAACAACAGAAAGTCTTATTATTGGCATTTCTAGTGTTTTCGAACAGAAAGATGTGTGATTTGCCCTACTTTTTCAAGGAACATTTTAGAAAGGTGAACTTGCATTTCGCCGGAAATGTAGAGTTTAATCTCTTCTTCAATTTTCTTGCTTGAGCTAGCTTTGTGAACGTGTTCAGTTTCAATGACATTGCTCAAATATATTCTTTGACTTTATTTTAAAAATACTCTTATTTCTCAAATAATTGGTAGAAGACATGACTTATTTCGTCGTGAATGAGGTCGTTACTCGTTATGCAACGGTATCTTCGTTTTAAGGGCGTTAAGCCCTCGTCTTATAGGAACGGTAGGTAGGACGAGGGACAGCTATGTATAATATTCAACCTGCGGGACTTTGTCAGTGGCCGGCGTGAACCATTTTGTATTTCACGCCGACTGACAAAATAGTGCAGTCTTCGTGTTTGTAGCCCCTATTCGGTATTAAAAAAGTTGAGTACCATTGTTCTAGGGGGAAATCCTAAATTGGTAATCCCAATTTCACATTGTAGGGTGACGCAAAAGTGCGAAGCGTATATCAAACTTTGAATAGGCACCCCGACATCGCGAGTGGTCTGTCATTTCAATATGGTTCTTGTTGGTTAGTAAACAAAGTTCAGTTTTGAATCGCCCTTTTAAAATGTATGGTGTATCGACGTTGCAATGTGAACTGACCTGTTACTTTACAATTTTTACTTTTAAATTTTCTACTTACAACTTTTCATATTATGGGAAATTTGTAAGCCTAGTAGACAAAACGAAAATAACTTTACATGAAACTGGGTACTTTTACCGCTTATATTATGCAAAGTGACAACTTTACAGGAAAAGCATCTAAATTTGAATCACCATAGTTGTCGATAAATTCGAAGTTTGTGTTACGGGAAATAATACATCTACATTATCTTACAGTTTTATTAATATACATATTATACATATAAATGTTGTTTTTCTGTAACATTTTATACACTAACTAGAAGACGCCCGCAACTCCGTTGCGCCAAACCGTACATTTTTTCGGGATAAAAAGTATCCCCATGCCAAATTTCAGCAAAATCGTTTCACCGGTTTGGGCTTGAAGGTGTAACAGACAGACAGACAGACAGACACACTTTGTCTGTTTATTACCTCTTTGAGCTTAAACTACTGAACCGATTTTGATGAAATTTTTATGCTGAAAAAATGAACAGTTCTGCGTAACATAAATTTCAGTTTAACGGATTTGCTGGCATCAACTAGATACTATATTATTATTGTTAGTGCTTTTCCTCATAATGTGTGACTTATACTGTTTCAGGTAAAAACATCTCAAAGTGTATGTGTGGATGCGAAGAAGCCGTCAATGAGCTTTGCCGAAACCTGCGGGGCGGTGTTCTCGCACGGGCCGGCGAAACTGAGGCCTTGGGGTAACTTCGTCAAGTAAGTCAACATTTTGTCACTTTCCACCAGGTTTACTCATTTGCCCCTGCACCGTTAAAAAATATCATAGTGTTAGCGCCTCAGCAAGGAGAGGCTCTGGATATTGACAGGGACTATGATAGGGTGTAGGTTGCATAGATCCAGGATATCCCTACGTTTACGGCTGAAGACAAACCGCAGGTGGTTTTAGTTGGTAAGCCCGGAGCTCCTCGCCGGGTGTCCCACATACCCCTGGGGTGCTTCAGCTTAACTGTGGCACATCCCCAACCCGGGGCACCCATAAAGGGTTTCCCTTGTGTATAAAAAAGGGTGCAGGTTGCATAATAAATAAATGATCAAAACTCCGAAACGGCAGGACCGATTGTGTTGCGTGTGATCGACCTTTTTTTTAAATTCTATTTTAATGCCGTAAATGCGACAAACAATGTTTGCTGGTTCAGCCATACAAAGGTGATCTCACATTTATTAGCACGCACGCGTCCAACGCGCTGCATTTTGGAATTCGTTGAATGAAATGATTGAAACCTTGCACATTTGTGTGCACCGTACGCGCCGCATTTCGTGTACTATGCGGTGCGTTATGCGTACGGCGCTGACAATAATTAATGTGCGATCAGCTTTATCGTAAACCAATCTGTGCAATCGAGATATCACTCAATAGAGCTCACTCGAACATCTAGCACACCTGTTACGTGTCAGTCACGTCTAATGGCGTCAACGATATGCAGGGCAATCACTTAAAAATAGCGATCAACAATCCACTAGCAATAATCGCGTGAGCGATTGCTGGGTATAAAAACAATGGTGTCATGTATAGCGATCGATTGCAATCGTATTGTTTTGGCTGATACGTGATACGCAATTGCGATTTATCGTGCGGAGCAATTATCGTGCAATAATTGCTATCGCATTGCTCTCGCAAAATACGTGATACGGGGGCGGGATGATGTTACATCCCTGATCACACAATATTACCCAGTACCCCTATTCTGCCAATTATCCAGCTTATACAGGATGTAACAAAACAAAGTGTTAATACTTTAGTTAAGGGTGTGAAGTTGTGAACTCTATACATAAGGAACCCATACGGTTCCTTGTATAGGAACAGGGCAGTTCACTGTTATAAACGTAGCAGCACTGAAAGAGCAATTTTTTTGGCATATTTTGTATGAGGCAACCGATAAATGTCAGGAAAATAAAAATCGGCCAAGTGCGAGTCGGACTCGTTCACGAGGGGTTCCGTACCGTTATAGAGAAAAAATGGCCAACAATTGTGTTTTTTGTATGGGAGCCCCCATTAAATCTTTATTTTATTTTATTTAATATTATTATTAATTATTATTAAAGTACACATATAACTAAGGGTTTTGTGAAAATTTCAAACGCCTACCTATTGCCATTATTGATTACAAGCGAAAAAGCCCAAAAAACACGTTTGGTACATACCTATAATAATAATGGGAGCCCTCCTTAAATATTTATTGTTATAGCGGCAGTCTATAGCTATAGCGGTTTTTGAGATACCGCCTGCCGCCTGGAGACGGACAGACGCACAGACATCGAAGTCTTAGTGATAGGGTCCCGTTTTTACCCTTTGGGTACGGAACCCTAAAAAGTAGTCATTACACTATTGACAATGTCAATAGTGTACCTAATCTTCTTCTTCTATCTATATATATAAAACACAAAGGTGACTGACTGACATGTTGATCTATCAACGCACAGCCCAAACCACTGGACGGATCGGGCTGAAATTTGGCATGCAGGTAGATGTTATGACTTAGGCATCCGCTAAGAAAGGATTTTGATAAATTCCAACCCCAAAGGGTTAAAATAAGGGAAGAAAGTTTGTATATAATAATACTTCTTAACGCGAGCGAAGCCGCGGGCAAAAGCTCGTCACATAATAATTCTATACGGTATAATTATAATGGAATCTTAAATTTGCTAAATATCCACGGATTTTTTAAGCCGGAAAGTAGATAAAAACCTACTAAAAACCTATTCTCATGAATGTACCATCGAGGAAATTGATTCCTAGGCAGTTGACAGACCAACGTTATTTGGTCGGATCTCATCAATTCAATGTTAAATTATGATCTTTCGGCTGGATTTAACGTAACGCGACGAAACTACGTGGGTCCCCCATCTGTCTAGGAATCAACTTCTCTGATAGTACATACAAAAATTCATTAAAATCGGTTGAGCCGTTTTGGAGGAGTTCGCACACAAACACTGTGAATTTTATATAATATTAGAAGAAGTTTTCTGCCTTGATTCGCCGTTTGTAGCAATATTTCTGAAAGCAAGCAACAAAAGAAATCTTAAAAGTATTGCTAATATTTAACGACAGGCGTTCCCATATATATTCTGAGTCCCTAGCCGACACGTTTTGTTTATAATAGAATCGTCGATCAATAGTTTGGAGTTACCATAGCTTAAAACGAAAGTCGAATTTATATTATCTAATGCTTATTCCATACATTTTTGATTGGCGATTCAACAATGAGCGATACAGAAAACGTGTTAGCTAGGGGCGCTGTTTGTTTTACGTGTATAATATTATGTTACCGTTAGAATGTAGAATACGTTAACGCGCACATTACCTAGGCAATCTGTAGACTCCTTAATATCATCCGTAACGGTGCGTCCACATTTGTATCATTTGCGCGATCAGATCTCCGATCAGATCTCCGTCGCGATCATCGCGCCGTATCAAGTATGCCTATCATAGTGTGGACGCCTATTAGATCATTCTGCCGATCATGCGAGTATTTGATACGACATGTATCAGATACGCGGTTAATAGCGATCGGGGCGTATCATGATACGCGTATCATTTTGACACGCTTCAATGATACGCGACGGAGATCTGATCGGGGATCTGATCGCGCAAATGATACAAATGTGGACTCACCCTTAGGCGTCCACACTATGATACGCATACTTGATGCGGCGCGATGATCGCGACGGAGATCTGATCGCAGATCTGATCGCGCAAATGATACAAATGTGGACGAGCCTTAAAGTGTGTAAAATTTAAGTAAAAAAAGCTTATATTTGCACTTTACCTACTTAGTTTGCATCCTATTCTTTCGTAAAAGTCCTAAAGTAACTTTGACTTAAGCTCGTCAACCTATGATTGTTGTTGTTTTGATTGGTTTTTTTCTAGTTGATACGATTTGTTATATTTTATCAGTGGAGTAACATTTTACTTAAAATTTTATTATTTATTCCTTTTTTATGTCCAAAAAATTATATTTAAATATTCTCTACAACTTAATAATATGTTTAATTCAAACGAGAACATAATATTATTTTATGAAATGAGAGAAGAGAATAAACTTTTTGCACTTTAACTGAGTTACCCAGATAATCTGTAGAATGCCTTGTTAATCTACAGTCTAACTGTAACATATTTAACGGTAACATATTTACACTTTTGTTGTCTTTTTAATCTCTGTTTGTTCAACGAAGGGTATTTCTTCCTTCGTTGAACATGGGACTAGAAAGATTGATGAATTTCCATCAAAATGGATTTATATCGGTAGAAGATTTACACTATTATTTTCTTAGAATTACTGCTCTTTCGCTTCCCAGAACGCCAAATCTTATGCTAAGTTTCCACGCTTGCCGAGGCTTGGCAAGCGTCCACAAGGCACAAGGGTCCACAAATCTCGCTTGGCATTTGGAAGTCGTTTACAAGCTTGTGAATGCGTCCAAAAACCGACACTACTCCGGATCGGATACAAATAACAAGCGTCCGCAAGCTCACGCTAACGTTTCTACGCTTGCCGAGCAAAAGCTCGGCAAGCGTAGAAACGTACCATTAGGTTTTCAATACAAAAGCCTCAGGTTTGAAAGCGTATTAACGCCTGTTGCTGTCGATACATTTGGAACAAGATTTACGCCACAATATTATTATTTTCTTTAGAATCACTGTTCTTTTGGTTCTCGGAACACCAAAAATTTCGAATCACCTATATCTATGGCATTGATGCAAAATTTTCATAAGGGTATTCACGGCTTTTGCTGTGGGTATCTTTTCAAGGAACATAGCTTTTTAGGGTTCCATATTAATGTTTCTTTGATATCACGCCGCGAATCACATTTTTTCCGATGGAATTAAATATTTATTGAAGACTTTTTTTTTTTTTGAGTAAAGTAATGAAACATAATATCGTTAATAAAAATCAAAATTATTTACGTCTTCTTCACGTTGATTTTCCTAAGCTTATTGTAAGTAAGTATATTTTAACACAATGTCGATGCAATCTCGAGAATGGTCAGTCAATTACACAGAGTAACTTCTTCAACAAAATCTGTTTACGATTTTGAGATTATATTATGAGATAAGATTCAATGAAAGTGAATTTAAGACAAAGTAAAATGCGAAACATTAAATCTATTATAAGTTATAACTATAAGAATCGCTGTTTCAACTATTAGTCTGATTAATAAGTGCCATTTTCCTCAAAACCTGATCTAATGCACCGAAAATTATGATTTTGGTCTCATTCAATTCGGAATACCATCTAGAACATTCTATCAAAATTCCAAGAGGGGCTGAAAAAAAAATGCAAAAGTTATAAGCAATTAAGTAAACATAAAAATAAGGGTTTAGTTTTCTTTTTAGATTTCGAAAACTATTTGAGTAAGTCAAAATTTGAAAATAGATCCTTAAAGAGCAGGAAATTTCCTAAAAAAATCCTAGATCCTGGAACCTTACCAATAATCCTTATAGCTTAAATTCAGCGGCGAAAGTAACGGTAAAACCGCGTAGTTCGGGTTTCGCGTGATTTGCCGCAATCTGCTACGTGAACTAAAAAAATATTTTAAGTGATTAAATATTAATATTAAGGAATAAAAAAATTTGGGTACTAAGTTGACATGTCAATAAACAATAATCCGTCAACAAAAATAAATTATCATAATTCATTTAATTGTTATGCTTTTGTTCATTTGTTAATAGTCACCATTTTAATGTTAACATAAAAACGCTGATTATTTCAAAACAAGAAATCTAGAAATTTTTATTATTCATTTGAGCTGATCTTAAAGGGGCTTAGAAGAGATATCCGTTGGAAAAATTCAACAATTTTGATTTCTCACTTTTTTATGAACAATCAAAGGCATTCATGAAATTTTCATGTAAATATAGCAATTAGGGATTTTTCATCAATAAAAATGATTATTTAAATTGTATTAGTTATAAATAAAAAATATATATATTGGTATCTGGCTTCTAACAATAACAAAACAAAATAGTAACAATAATTGGATATAAAAGTACCGTAATTGCTTTATTTACATGAATAATTTTGGAATGACTTTGAATGTTAATAAAAAACTTGAAAAATAAAAAAATTTGAATTTTTTCAACGATAATCTCTTATAAGGCCTTTTAAGATTAGCTCAAAAGAATAATAAAAAAATCTGGATTTCTTGTTTTGAAATAATCAGCGTTTTTATGTTAACATTAAAATGGTGACTATTAACAAATGAACAAAAGCATTACTATTATATTACTAGACTATTAACAATTAAACAAATTGTGATAATTTATTTTTGTTAACGGATTATTGTTTATTCATATGTCTTCTCAGTACCCAATTTTTCTTATTCCTTAATATTAATATTTAATCACTTAAAATATTTTTTTAGTTCACGTAGCAGATTGCGGCAAATCACGCGAAACCCGAACCACGCGGTTTTACCGTTACTTTCGCCGCTGAATAAAAGCTATAATGATTATTGGTAAGGTTCCAGGATCTAGGATTTTTTTTAGGAAATTTCCTGCTTTTTAAGGATCTATTTTTAAATTTTGATTATCTTAAATAGTTTTCGAAATATTAAAAAAAAAAACTAAACCCTTCTTTTTATGTTTACTTAATTGTTTATAACTTTTGCATTTTTTTCAGCCCCTCTTGGAATTTTGATAGAATGTTCTAGATGGTATTCCGAATCGAATGAGACCAAAATCATAATTTTCGGTGCATGACATCAGGTTTTGACAAAAATGGCACTTGTTAACCAGAGTATATCTCGAGCTTAAACTTTTATTATTCAGCATAAATAATTTTCAACAAGTTCAAGTCAATAAAAACTTCCACAAAATATTCCCAATAAAGTTGCTAACAAGTTTGAAAGATGACGAGTTTTATGATTTTATGCTTTCTAAGGGAGATCGCACACGTCACACTTTTTGTGTGATCGAGTCCATACAATCTGCATGGCGCGCGCCATCAGATTGTATGTAAGCCGCAGACTCGATCACACAAAAAGTGTGACGTGTGCGATCTCCCTTATTGCCAGCTAAAATTAGAAATAAAATATTACAGGTATTCAGCTAACCTTATTTTGACTACAGCAAACCAAATCCATATATTTTCCATAATAATATCAGATATTCGTAAGTGTGACTGTTTGTCCGTCTATCAGTCTGTTCCTCTTCACACTTAAACTACATACTGAATCGATTTTGATACTTATGAAGTTTTTATACCGTAAAAATGTACGGTTTGTCTGAATCTAAATGTTTTATGCGGCTTTTACACCTTAGTTCATAGACCAATATCTACAAGCGCTATAACGAACTCGTGATTTGTGAACGTCTATGATTAGTTGATACCTATCAACGTCAATTGTGCATGCAAAAGAAAAAAAAAATATCCACAGCCGAACATATTATAACCTCGTCGTTTTTTGGAAGTCGGTTAAAAATAATAAAATAATGACCCATCGATGAAATTGAGTCCGCGGTTGACAGACCTACGTTATTTGGTGGGTTTATATCAATGATCTGTCAGCTGAGTTGGACAAAACGCAACAACATTACGTAGGTTTGCTATACCTATAAATTACTTCTTGATGTTTTTATTTTCAGACTGTTAATAGACTACTCTCTAGCCGTGACCTACCTCAGTGTGCTGTGTGTCTACGTGGTCTTCATCGGTTCATCTTTCAAGGAGGTTCGTCATTCTTACTAATATTATGCGAAAGTGTGTCTGACTGTACTTCGACTCTCTGTTACTTGCGCTTATAAACATAAAATGTAGATAAAAATTTAGATTAAGATTAAATTTCGCAAAGAGACGGGAATGGACTTACGATAGTTTTTGTTGCAGAAAAATGTGCGATTCCCACGATGTTTACAGTTTACCGAATTTACGCGCAATGGAGTTGCGGGCGTCATCTAGTGTTTTATTCACACATACACATTCCCAAGCACATATTCGACTCTCTGTTACTTGCGATTATACGGTTAAACCTATTTAGATAAAATTTCACAGAGAGACGGGAATGGACTTACGATAGTTTTTGTTGCAGAAAAATGTGCGATTTCCACGATGTTTAACGAATTTACGCGCAATGGAGTTGCGATCGTAATCTAGTGTTTTATTAACATTATATCGCTCATTTGGTACAACAATGGCGTAATTACACTTTAACAAATTTTACAGGAGACACAATCAAAGATTTGAATCCAATATATGGCTTTTTGGGAAGACTTATTATGTACCGACTCAACTTAAAAGTAAGGTTTATTTGTGTTGTTTCTATTAGAGTTCAAGACTTTTCGATACATCATACATTACCTAAATTATAGGCATTATTATAATGATGTGTATGTAAATACGTCATTGTTTCTTCAGAATTAAATTTAAGAAATAATGCATATGATAGGGGATTTTGCATTTGTGACAAAATAAAACTAAGTAGATTAAAAAATCAGCTTCACCATTTAATTATGTAAGTTTTAAATCAGTTCAAAACCAGGAGGTTATTTCTATTTTACCAGTTACCTAATTAAATATTTAAAAAAGAAACATTTTAGTAGCAGAAACTAAATTCTAAATAACTAGACGTTCAGCGCGGCTTGGCCCGCGTAATTTAGATATTTTACAGATAAATTAGTTAGCAAAAAATAGCTTATAATCCTTCACGTGATCTACTTCTTATCAGTGCCAAATAACAGAAAAATTGCTCCAGTAGTTCGTGAGATAAGCCCTTTCAAATAATTTCTCCTGTTTTTTTCACAATTTCCTCTATTTTTTCGCTCCTAATAGTCTTAGCGTGATAAAATATAACTTATAGCGTTCCTCGATAAATGAACTATCTAACACTGAAAGAATTTTTCAAATCAGACCAGTAGTTCCTGAGATCAGCACTTAAAATAATAGCCAAAAAATCTGTGATTTTTGTATTTGTATCTGTGATTATAAAAAAACTAAATACAGGAACAATTTCCATTGCTCCTCCGACCACCTCCCCGTAGCTTCATGCCAAAAGTAACAATAAGTTTGGTCTTCTTTTATCCTGTAACCCATAAGAAAAGTCATTTATAAAATCAATTAATATTAAATTTGGAGCTACAATGACTTAATTTACACAATTATGTCGTAGTTTCACTAAAAATTATCGAATTGAATGTCATATTGACCTTTACGACGTTGTAGCTCCTAAATATAACCACAATCAGCGGGGCGCCCGGCGCAACTGGCTGTCTGGACGTTGTAGCATCAGAAATGTCGCCATTTCAGTCAATTCCACAATGACACTCACGCTCCATCGCGGAAAATACACATAAAAATATTTTCTCAGGGTGTAAATATACTTTTGGAACATAATGACATAAATAACTCACTTTTGAAAAAATAGGTAATTACGACGTTGTTGTACCAAATGAGCGATATGTATTTACATAATATCCAAGAACATATATATTTTTTTAATTGAATAAAGTTTATTGATAAAGTTCCTTTTGTGCAAGACTTAAATTAAACTTCTGGGCCAGCTAGTTCAAAAATTAACCAAGTGCTAGGTGGCCCCGCGCAAGACACATTCACACAAAGTTGTCACTTTGTTTTGTTGCAACCCGTATATCATCATATCCAGATTATTTACTAATACTTGTTTATATTAATTGCAGGTCCTAGACTATTATATTCCAGAATACAACATTTCAGTGCAAGTCTACTGCGCACTAACTCTGGTGCCTCTAGTCATCATCTGTCAGATTCGAAACCTCAAGTACCTGGTTCCATTCTCAGCCATCGCCAACGTCATGATAGTGGTTGTCTTCATAGTAACCATGTACTACATGTTCACTGACATACCCTCTGTTAAGGACAGAGAATTGGTCGCCAGTGTGTCAACGTGGCCTCTGTTTTTGAGGTAAGTACTGCGCTTGATTTTATTAATCGAACTTTAGTTATGCAAAAGGCAAGAAATATCGCTAACTGCCTCCATTCAGGAGTTGAGGCATGAATAATTATTGTAGTATCCATAAACTGGTAGGAATTTATGAAACTTAAGAAATAAAAAATATGTAGTTGGTATGGAGTATCCTGTGTCAAAAGTTTGGATGCTGTCAAAAAATACTAGGTATATGTACACCACCCGACATAAGCTTGATTTTATAGAGCCTTAAAGTGTATGCGCACAAAAGCACTCTCTTTCTTCTCTTCGTCTCGTAGTCGTAGTGAGATGGATGACCGATACGCCAACTGGCCAGACATCAACCTTGTAGTGCCCATTTGACGCATCGATTATATTTCTTATCGGAAAATTCTATGTTCAGCCTGCATTGTCCCAACCAAACTTGGAATCAACTATCAAACTCGGAAATCTAACCCACACCAGGACTAATGACATAATCATTACAGCACTGTGATTTTCGCGATGGAGGGCATCGGAGTGGTGCTTCCAGTAGAGAATGAGATGTCACATCCGCAGAAATTCCTCGGCTGCCCGGGAGTGTTGAACACGGCGATGATATTCGTGATCACCCTGTATGGTGTATTCGGATTCTTCGGCTACCTGAAGTATGGTGATGCGGTGAAGGGAAGCATCACGCTAAACCTGCCTCAAGATTCTTTGTAAGTAATAACTCCCACACCGGTTTCGGTGACGGTGACCAGTTTCATTGAACCAGGCCAGTTACGCAGGAGTAATTTTATAGTGCCCAAATGTGTGCACAGTACACATGAGCACTCTCTATTCCTTTTACTCTCATAACCCAGTGGGACGGACCACCGACATGACTGGCGAGAGATCAGGCCCAGGACCGACTTTTTACATGCCCATCCGACGCATGGATCATCTTACTTGTCAGACAATCAAGTGATTAGCCTGCATTGTCCTAATCAAACTTGGCAATAACATGTTTCCAACGCGGGAATCGAACCCACGACCTCCGAGTCAAGAGCCACGCTCTGAACCACTGGACCACGGAGGCGTCTTTGTAAGTATTATTGCGATACAACCACCAGCACAATCCTGCATTGCGCTATCGAAGTTTATAAGTGCGGGAAGTGATGAAGTATGTGACTAATGACAAAAGTATTCTCTCTCCTTCCCATATTTCTCAAATTGTAAAATTGCTTCATATTGAAAATATTGGAATACCTCACACACTTTTTTGATAAATTCTCATTTGATTCTACATTCTATTTTACTGTTCTCTTGGAAATGCTATGCCAATATAACAATAGATGGAAACAAATGAAATACTGACCGAATATCAGTATAGCATTCTTTAAATGAAAATATGTTTCAACGTAGATCACGATTCAAACCCTCACAATAGGTATTGTTGTAGTAGAATTCAAAAGTAACATTATAATATTAGCTCATTACATAGCCATATACGAGATTATTATCTATACATATAATAAAATCGTAGAAAAGTCAATTCTGTACATTGACTATTTTTGAAAAATAACACTTGGGACGTGATCTACGATCGACATGGAAGCCAAAAATATAGTTTTTAGAATTTTTGTCTGTTTGTCTGCTTATCTGTATGTATGTCCGGGATAAACTCAGAAAGTACTGAATGGATTTACTTCAAATTTTGCACGAACATTACTTTGAGGTCGGGTCAACACATAGGTTATAAATTATAACGATATCACCCAAGGTGGGGAGGAGAGGCTCAAGTTTCAATATTTTTAGTTTTTTTCTCATATCGCTTAAACGGTTAGTTGTAGAGAAAAAACGTCCCGTACAAAAGGAAAGCTCATAAAATTTCCTATAAATTCGTCCTTTACACTATGTATCTATCTCCACTCCTTGCCTTGCTATCAGCTTTTATGTATCTTATCTATACAGATTTCGAGTGTCGTTTTATTACTATGCGGTGAGCTTTAAGGCACTGGTCGTTTCTTGGAGGGGGGGGGGGGGGCTACCCCCCTCCCACCCTTCCCTCTCATGACAAGTCATCTATACTGTGCATTGACTATTTTTGAAAAATAATACTTGGGACGTGACCTACTATGCTAACGCGGACGAAGTCGCGGGCAACAGCTAGTAGATAATATTAGTATACATTCGCTACAGTCCAGTGTTTTTTAACCTGTAGGTCACGACCCACTGCAGGGTCGCGACTCGCGAATCTTCTATAAGGGCGTCGCGTCGCCAGGGGTTAAAAGAACTATAATTACAGTGATTAAAAAAATATATTTCGAAGATGTTAAGTAGGAGAATTTGAACAAAAGGATATTTATAAATATACATAGTATATAATATAATGGTAATAAAGCAAAAAGTGGAGGGCTTCGCAAAATATTTTTTCTTACCAGGGGGTCACATCATAAAAAAGGTTAAAAACCACTGCTGTAGTAAAATATTTTTTTCTCCAAATGAATGGATTAAACTATGTTTGATCGGCCGGCTTAACATGAGTATCTCTTGAGATACTCATGTTAAGCCGTCAAAAGACTTGTCTTTTCTTTGAAGAAATAGTCAGGGTTCCCTAGAACAATTTTTTTTTGATTTGATGGTCCAAAACTATGGATAGTTCTATTTGTAGGACAATGTTACTCTTAAATTATCGAACGCTTATGTAAATTCCATACATTTTGCTCGGCGATTCTATTTGAAAGCAAAACGTTTTAGCTAAAGGGCCTGTTTTTTTCAGCATTGCACAAGGAGCAAAGCTTCTGATGGCTATCGTAATATACTTCTCCTACACTCTCCAATTCTACGTGCCAATGGAGGTCATACAAAGGTTTCTGTTGAAGAGGAAGTCGACAAACTACAATAACGTCATCCAAGTCAGCATCAGAACGTTCATTGTCACTGGCACTGGTAAGTCTTAACTTGAGGGTTCCTACCCTTTACATTGGAGGAAATGGATAATCATTGTAATTGCTGATTCTGAGCTAGATGGCACATCATCGCGGAATATAATATTATAACATATTTTCCTGTTGACGGACCTACGGCATTTGGTCGGCTAAAGTCAATTCCATGTTTTAGTGATCTGTCGGCTGAGTTTGAACTCGAAGTCGATCTTGGAAAATGTGCTCCTCTTAATATTATGCGATGCGAATTATTCCTAGGTTACGATTTTTTTGCGTCTATTTAGACCGGAATATTTGTAATATTAGTCGTTTGCCAATGCAACTTATTGTAACTACTTGAAACTTTACTCTTAATTTGGCGATCCTTCTTGTGCATTAATTACACCATTATATTTATGGTGTATTGAATGTCTCTACTTAGCTCTATGAGAATTATTCCTAGGTCGAAAGTTTAATTTTCTTCGGTTATCATTAATATTAACTTGTAATAAATGTACACGTTTATTTACGACGTATATTTCAATTTTTCATACCCTCTGTGCGTAAAAAGAACCAAAACCAAAACGGTAGATCTATAGGTAAGAGCTACATTTCCTAAGTATTTAATGTTCGTAGTCCCAATCTTAATGAATTCAGACCTCTGTTTCTTAATTTAATAAATGAATTATTCGTTGTATTGTCAAACTTTATTTAAATCTATCAACACAGACAATTATTTTAAGCTCTCGTTACATTTAATCCTTATTAATTGTTCCTGAACATTTCTCGCCGTAATTGTTTTTAATTTAAATAGGTTTTTTTTTTAAATTTAATTACTTAATATAAATCGTTTATTTATTAACTACCTTTAGAATAAAAATATTTTTTCTCACCTCCGGGCGGAAAACGTCAACTTTCTTCCCGCTGCGCTTACCGATATAGCCGTTTTGCGCCTCCGTTGATAAGAAAAATAGTATACGCATCATGGGCAGTAAAAAAGAAAGCCTCAGATCACATGTTTTTTTTATCTATTTTTTTATGGGGGTTTTTGTCATAGACATGTCAATCAGATCACATGTTTGTTGACCTCGGCTTCGCCTCGGCCAACAATTACATGTGCTCTGAGACATTTCTTATTTTCCTGCCCTAGGTGCGTAATGTACTATACCTTCTTACTAATAAAAAATACTGCGTACACAGAGGGTTTTTTCAAAAGAATGTTTCATTTTTATCAAGGCAACATTTGCAACATTTCAGACAAGGACAAAACATTATTTAACTACTCGTATAACCTCTGTGTACGTAGTGTTTATAATACAATTTGTCCCGACACCGGTGTCCGATCCTTTAATGTCATGATCTATGGTATATTTTATCGACAAATTGGCTCTCAAATTTTTTCTCCCTCTCACGGTTGTAAAATGGCAGACATTTTAGTTTTTCTCGGGCTTTCACACTAATCTGACCAGTACTTCTCATGTAAATATCCTATGAAGATAAAAAAGGCATTTGATAGCTAAACTTATGGACTACGCTTACACAGGCAATATGTTATAAATTTCGGGGAATTAAACATAGAAAAAACAAAGTTTAAGATTTTTTTTTGTATTTTTAATTAATGGCTTTTTGTGAAAAATCTAGCACATTAAACTGATCTTTTTTTATTTTAAAAAGATAGAGGAGGTTTTCATCTTAAATAAATTCTTTACTTCAATGCTCTAAGTCAGATAGTTTAGAAGTTATAACGATTTTCTTATGAAGTATAGGTCAGATTAGTATGGAGCCAGAGATTTTTTTTTTCAAAAGTTGGAGAAAAAATATATTTGAAAGCCAATTTGTCACTAAAATAATATGCCATAGATCACGAGTTCATTTTTTTTTCTCCAACTTTTGAAAAAAAAAATCTCTAAAACATTAAAGGATCGGACACCGGTGTCGGGACACATTGTATGTTAAACTAATCTTCTTATATATAAAATTTTTGTGTCACAATGTTAGTCCACGAACTCCTCCGAAACGGCTTTACTGATTTTTAACAAATTTTATATGCATATTCAGTAGGTCTGAGAATCGGCTACTGGGTTCTTTATATATTGATAAGTACATTTGTTGATTGTCGAATAAATAATAGTAAATTATTACAAGCTGAGACTGACGGCGACCATTAAGTTTGTGCGACGGGATAGCGATCGACGTTGCAATGGCGACATACTTATTTAGTCACTTCACTAAAATAATATGGGCGAAAAAATTTATACTATGGCAAAGCAACGTTTGCCGGGACACCTAGTATGTTTATAAGTAAGTCTCCAGCTCCTGAAACAGTTGCTGCATTTTTCACGTGATCATGTAACTCGATCTGTCTGAAGTTACAAAACAAACCTACTTATTCGTTGCTAATCTTATAAGTATAGTTCAACTACAAGAAATTACTTAAACTAGACAATGTCAACTGTCTAGAAACACTTTTAGGACTACTTCGTGGTGTCCTCGACTTTATCGAAATTTTGTTCTTTATAATACACTAGCTGTTGCCCGCGACTTCGTCCGCGTTAGCATAGTAGGTCACGTCCCAAGTATTATTTTTCAAAAATAGTCAATTCACAGTATAGATGACTTGTCATGAGAGGGAAGGGTGGGAGGGGCGTAGCCCCCTCCAAGAAACGACCAGTGCCTTGAAGCTCACCGCATAGTAATAAAACGACACTCGAAATCTGTATAGATAAGATACATAAAAGCTGATAGCAAGGCAAGGAGTGGAGGTAGATACATAGTGTAAAGGACGAATTTGTAGGAAATTTTATGAGCTTTCTTTTTGTACCAGACGTTTTTTCTCTTTAACTAACCGTTTAAGCGATATGAGAAAAAAATAAAAATATTGAAACTTGAGCCCCTCCTCCCCACCCTGGGTGATATCGTTATAATTTATAGCCTATGTGTTGACCCGACCTCAAAGTAATGTTCGTGCAAAATTTGAAGTAAATCAAATGTCTGTTTGTCTGTTTGTCTGTATGTATGTCCGGGATAAACTCAGAAAGTACTGCATTCAGTACTTTCTGAGGACATACATACAGACAAACAGACAAACAGACAAAAATTCTAAAAACTATATTTTTGGCTTCCATGTCGATCATAGATCACGTCCCAAGTGTTATTTTTCAAAAATAGTCAATGTACAGAATTGACTTTTCTACGATTTTATTATATGTATAGATATATCGGATTTTATTCTTATTTATAACTAAAATTGGCATTATTAGGAAAGATTAAGGTGAATCAAGGCAAATAGCGTGACTCAACTTGTTATATTAATTTGGCTCGCTATTATGGATTGTAGGGTCACGCCTTCTTTCTTTTATTTTCTATGTTACCTGACTCTAAGGCGCTAACTAAAAATATCGCTTGCGATGCTTTATATTGCGTGAGTTCCGAAGTATAACCCAGTATACTGGACACTTCTTATGACGTCTTGAATCCGATGTCGTATTGCACTGGGAAGCCACTATGAAAATGTATTGTATCATGTATTTCGGAACGAATCAACAGCGTGGCGTAGCTTCATCACGTCATGAACACTGGCCAGTACCTATACTGGGTTATTTTCCGGAACACAGATATTATAACGATTTATGTCAAATTCAATTGTTGAATTCGAAATTATCGAATGTGTTCAATAATTTCAAAATCAAAAATTGAATTTGAAGTTGTATGTCGAGATAAACTACGATAACATGGCGCGCCCCTCCAAATTACTGTTTCAATGTGTGCAGTCATATCCTTATGAAAGATTTTGTATGTAGTGAGTATTCAACCAATCAACCTATACGACCTGCAAACCTTCAAGAAGAGAGCGTATTCCCTCTTAAAAGGCCGGCAACACACCTGCAGCTCTTCGGATGTTGCGAGTGTCCATGGGCGACGGTAGTTGCTTTCCGTCAGGTGGCCCGTTTGCTCGTTTGCCCCCTTATTTTATTAAAAAAACCAGTTTTTTTTTCAATTTGTTTTTTCTTTTTTTTTTTAATTACCAAAATTTGTTAATCAACTAATCATAACTAGCCGACCGCGCAAGACAACGCACTTCAAACGTTTTGACAACGCACTTCAAACATTTTGAATTTTGGAGGGGCGCGTCATGTTATCGTAGTTTACCTCTATATGTTTAGAATGATATCCAAAACCACTATTAACAATATTTTCTCCTTTTCAGTGTGCATAGCGGCCGCTTTCCCAAATCTTGAGTTGGTGATAAGTCTCGTGGGCGCCATCTTTTTCTCCACACTTGGTCTATTCACCCCCGCCGTCATCGAAATCGTCTACAGATGGGACAGGGGTCTCGGCAGATTCAACCACGTGCTCATCAAGAACATCATCATCATTATCGTGTCTATCATCGCTCTGCTCTCCGGTTCTTACGTGTCGATAGCAGGAATGGTAGGGTCAACCGAAACTGAAAGACATCTTAACAGTACTTTGACGTAGAAATTTTATTTTTAAATTTTATTTATTTAAACAAATGTTTATCAGTGCGCTGGATATAGAATGAACAATTTAAATACGAATGAATTGTATTGTGGTGCAACTAATATAGGTAATTGTAGTAAAATTATCTCGTATAAAGATCATTGTCAGGATACAAAATATTGTGTCCATTCAACTGAACAATTCTCATCATAATATTATATTTCGATTGTACAAGAATCAGAACTAATATCGCCATCCTGTAAAGTGTTATGTGAATTGTGATAAATAGGTTGTTGACTAGTGAATATCGTCCAAATTTTTACATTCATTGGCTGAAATAGAAACTATCGCAACCGACATTTTGAGTAACTGG
This sequence comes from Polyommatus iphigenia, assembly GCA_963422495.1. Lineage (NCBI taxonomy): Eukaryota > Metazoa > Arthropoda > Insecta > Lepidoptera > Lycaenidae > Polyommatus > Polyommatus iphigenia. The sequence goes on from OY730189.1 coordinate 2,203,566, forward strand.
CCACTGCTACCTTGTATCCCACAATCGAGTGCCACAATTTTATTCTTGTAGGAGTGTATTCAATCAAGTCATTAATTTTGAGGTACAATTATTTATCGCTAACCTAAACTTGTTGTTTTTTGTACTATAATAATAAATATTAGAAGAGCGTTATAATATAATTTAAAATAAAAGACACGTTAAGATACAGGGTTTAACTAAAGTGTAAGTTTATGTTCACGGTTATACAATAACTAGCTGTTGCCCGCGACTTCGTCTGCGTTAACATAGTATAGTAACAATAAAAGATGGATAGTTTTCCCCTTTTTCTGGTTTTTTATATGTAACAAATGGTAAAAACGGGACCCTATTTAAGCAACGTCAAACGCAAACGTCAATAAACTTTTACGTTTCTAACTTAAGAAATGACGGACTTTCATTCAAACTTTTAACCCTAATTTCACCCCCTTGGGGGCAGAATTTTCAGAAACGTTTAAATACGTATGCAATCATTTTTTATCAGTAGCCCAAAAATAAAGTTTCATTTTTCTAACTAAAAAAATGACTGTATTTCATTGAAACTTTCAACCCCTATTCCACCCCTTTAGGGGTAGGTTTTCCAGAAATGCTTAAATAAGTTTCTTTTTGTTATTAACAGTAGCGCACGCAACGGAAGCTCTCAAAGATGAATAATTTTCCCCGCTTTATTCCACATTTTCCTCTGTTTCTTCGCTCCTAAAAGTCACAGCGTGATGTTATAATATGGCCTATAGCCTTCCTCGATTAATGGGCTATCTGACACTGAAAAAATGTTTCAAATCGGACTAGTAGATCCTGATAATATTAGCGCGTTCAAAAAACAAACAAACAAACAAACTCTTCAGAATTATAATATTATAAGGGGCCGGGTGCCATCGAAATTCTCATACATACGTAATACCAAAATCATTTTCTCATACGAAAATATTTAACATGTTTGAGTTATTTTTCAGCTTAAAATAGTAATTACCTAGGTTCCTGCACAAAAATTTACTACAAAATATTTAAACACTAAAAAATATATAAATAAATAATAAATTTACTCAAAAATTCACTTTCTAAATCAATGGCTAACACCAAAAATATTAACTTCTGATTTTGTTCAGGTGCCATACTTTATCATTGTTTTAAGAAATATTTACATTGTTTTTACATTGTTTTTATGTAATTCAGTAATGATACAATAAAGATTTTTCCTAAATAAACATCATTTTTATAATACATAATTGTGTGAGCAATAAAGTGTTGACTATATCATTGAGCGTTTGTCCATTTGCCGGCTCGGCGCGGTCGGTATCGGCACGTGTTGTACAGTTCCACTTCTTTTTCCACTTATAGGCATCGGCGGCGACCCGGTCTAATATATTTTGCATTTCTCTGGCAGATGGGTCGGTGGTGCCGTGACGGCAAGTAGAAAACCGCTCAATAAATAAAATGGAGGGAGCTAGAGATTGGTTTTATTTATTTATTACTTAATTTATTAAGCACACCAACAGTACATAATTATAATGGGCATTGTCCAAAAAAACCACACGTACTTTTTATATTTTTTCGTTAAAATAGGGTATTTTAAGAATATGAATTAAATAATTTTGAAATTCATTAGCTAGTTTTTTCTCAATAAATTTTTAAAGTTTCGCTCTGACGTCATCATCGGCGTACAAGAGCTCTGCAGTATGTTATCCTTTCAATCTTATTTATAATGGCTGATTCGTCAAATGCAAGGTCTCATTATGTGAAAGCTGATACGAGAAGCTTACCAAAAGTTCGAAACGTAATGTTGGTCGAATTTATTGCTAATTTATCGCCATTGAAGGTCAAACTATGGTTAAACATATTTGTTCAAAAATATAAGTAACTAATGGGTATTTTTTCGTTTATATATAGAAAAACATCACTGACCTTATTCCTCGAAATGTTTTTGTAATGAGCAAAACTAAAAAAAATGGACAATCCCCTTCGAGACCACAAAATATTTTAACTATTTACTTATTATTTAAAAGGACTAGTCTGTATGACGAAAGTTTCATATTAAAGATATCAAAATTATTATTATTTACAGTGGAAAGTTTTTTATCATAAAGTCGTGCCATGCGTGTTAGTGGACTGTTGTACGTGGTATTCAAAGTTGAGGTTGGAATTTCAAATAATCGTTGTTTACGTCTAATATGATTACTGACTCTAAAATGAAAGTGGTTAATCAATTCCGCATCAATGTTGTCATTTATAATTTTATGTAACATGAGTAAATCAGAGTTATTTCGTCTTTCTTTTAAAGAAATCATCTTGAAGTGTGACAATCTGGTAGCTAAATAAAACCAATTTATAAAATCAAGTTTTTATTCCAATTTCAATGTCCTTTATTATTATTACATAATCCATACCCATTGCGGGATGGTCAAAGTGATCCCGATGTCTAGACTCTAGCCCACCCCAAGTAATGTACAACACTGTGAGAATTATTATGTGCGTGGTGGCCGCAAAGGAAGATCTTCCGACCGAGCGAGGTGCAGGTATGCTCGGTCAGGCCGAAGCCCACGTGATACATTTCAGCTGTCGTATATATACCGACGCGCTCAGAAAACTTCGATAGCGCGATGCAGGAATGTTAGACGAATTGTGGGTACCGCCACATCACTCCCCCCCGAAGACCGGAGGTCGGATAAGCTGCCGTGCGGGGCCGATGCTACGTGCTGACCCGGAGAGATGTGCTCGGCTTGCTGACCGGTCGGTGAAGTGAGAAAGCCCGATGATGCCGATGCGGAGTCGCCCAGGCCGCGGTACATTGCGGCTAGTGGACGAGGTACCCGATGAGGCGATGCCGGCTGGCGCGGTGCGGAGGGGCGGGGAGTGATGATGATGAAGGAGGCGTGTTCTGTCGAGGGTCACCAATGTGGGATATAAGTATGCCACACGCTTATGACGTGTGCGCAACTTCCCAGCGTTTCTTTACCGTGGCAGCATGTGCAGTAATATTCTTTTATTGCAGTTATACCATATTTTTTTAGTTATATGTTCATCAAACATATAATTCGCTTGGGAGAGAGTATGATAGGGATTGCGCCATTAAACATTAAAAAATATTACGTATATAACACAAATATTTTAGCTCTAATGGAGCTAAAAGGTTAATAACTGTCTGTATTTTTAGTTTTGTAACGATTTGGTGTCATTTTAACCCTCAATTCACTAGGTGAAATTTACTTACGTAAATACCTTCTATGAGTCCCTGGGACTCACATATTTTAAATGTATGTTTTTATGAAATGAATTAAATTTCGTCAACATTTTGTTTAACAATCTTCTTAAGTACTTAGTAAATTATAAGAAAAAATAACAAAATTAACCAAACTTCTGTGATCCTCTTTAAAATTAAAGAAAAAACAGTTATCAGTCTTTTAAACCCATGATATTTTTAAGGTTTCTCTAAACTAAAAAATATTCTAAAAATTAAGAAGAACTTAACGTTTTTAAACTAATAAAGGCACACCAAATAATATAAGATAAACATGAATATATATGCTTCTATACAAAGAAAAAAAACGTGCAGTGGGTTTCTACCACTATCTAACAGCTACGTCGGCATATCTTTTTTGAGAAGTAAAACATATCGGCTTCAGACATTTTGTGCATAGATGAGCTGTTTTTGTTCTCTTTTTGTAGTGGCATACATAGTTATCCTAGCTAACTTGTTTGAGGGTGGCTCACATTTTCAGGAATATTATTTTTTCGTCAAAATCTTCTTGAAGCCAGGCTTCCAGAATGGAATCTGCTCCATCTTCTCTTAGATTGATAAAGTCATGTTTTTAGAGCCATTTTACAATTGTACAACAGAAAAATAAAGCATACATAATTTAAATTATACTAACGATGAAAAATCAACATTTCAAAACTTTCATGTACAAAAATAATTATAACGTAATTCACTAGTATGTGTCCCTGGGACTCACTCGGCCTAATAACTCACCAAATATGGTGTGTGGATGTTAACACTCATCCTCTGGGCACCATGTCGCCCGGGTTACTACTACATGAAGGTACTGAGACGTGGGGGAAACTCGTTGCTAAGACTTTTGAATTATGGCCGTTTAAAATATTGATGTGAGTCCCTGGGACTCAGGAAGTGAATTAAGGGTTAATTGATAACAATTGTTGTTAATCTTGACGACCTCCGTGACTCAATGGTTAGAGTGTGTGGCAACTCAAGCCGGGGGTCGCGGGTTCGAATCCCGCCGACGGAACAAAAAGTTTTTCAATGTTCCTGGGTCATGGATGTGTATTAAATATGTGTATGGTATAATAAAAATCTTAAATATATGTATAGTATAAAAGTATTAAATATATTTCCGTTGTCTGGTACCTGTAACACAAGTCCTTTAGGTACTTAGCACGGGGCCAGACTGACGTGGTGTGAAGCGTCCATAGATATTATTATTATTATATATAATCTTAAAAACAATAGTTTTAGTAAGCCCTAGGAAATAATAATCATTGAGCGATTTAAACATGTTAGCCACTAATATTTAAAATATTGTTAGGTATATGAGATTTGTTTCGTTACGGTCGGGCTTAATTTTGTATGGGCCGTAGTAGTTCTTCAAATACTACAAAATATTTAAACACTAAAAATATTTTTTAGTGTTTAAATATTTTGTAGTAATTTTTTGTGCAGGAACCTAGGTAATTACTATTTTAAGCTGAAGAATAACTCACACAATATTCAATATGTTAAATATTTTCGTATGAGAAAACTAATGATAAATTTTTTGGATTGAGGTTAAGTCGAGTGGAGGAAATCTTAAGGAAATGATAAAGAATATGGGTGTAAGAATACCAAATTTGAGGAACTCCTTGAGGACACCTTCGTTGAGTTTGAGTCAAGGCGGGTTTGTGGAAACAACTAAGAATACGGGTGTAAAGGCTGCCTTCAGATTAAGTCGCGAGTAGTGCGGCAGCCGCGCGACTTCTATACTAAGGCCCGTTTTTGGTCAGTATAACTCAAGATGCATCTCGGTCTCAAGACACGGTTCAGGCTCTGTGATTGGTTGGCTGTCAATTGTCAAAATTTGGACCAATCACAGAGCCGAACCGCGTCTTGAGACCGGGTCGCATCTTAAGTACTGACCAAAAATACGGGCCTAAAACGAGCCGTGCGGCTGCCGCATTACACTCGCGACTTAAGCTGCGCGTCCACCGGATCAGAATCGGAGCGTACGGAGCGGACGGATTTGTTGCTTTGTATGGATTTCTATGGTACTGCGTGCACTGGATCGGCATTTCTGCGCCTTATACCGGTATTTGTGCTGATGACGTCATCCGCAGTGAATGCTTCATTCGAATTCCGAACGTCTAGTTCTGACGTTAATAGGCGATGACAGTTGCTTTACAAAAACCGATGCTTTTGCCGATGCTGAATCCGAATTCCGAATGCAGTGGACGCACCCCATCAGCATTTCGTAAATGACGGCACTCCGTCCGCTCCGTACGCTCTGATTTCGATCCAGTGGACGCGCAGCTATGTGGAGGCAGCCTTTTAATACAGAAAATATCGAAAAAAAATTAGTTTATTATTAGGCCTCTGCAGTCTGTGTACTGTTATACTCCAGTGTAAAACATATTAAAGAGGGGACTAAATTTTAAAAGAGCCGGCTTCGGGCCCCTTTTGGCTTTTATCCAGAAATTACCTTGTCCATCTACTGTCATATCATCCCCGAACTCAGTATTATTGTCCACATTTATCGTTAATTCACTTATGCCGTTCACACGACACTCATTTTTTTCGTTCCAGCAGAGTATTAAGCGTAAATTTTTAGAACATGGGTGATCACTACAGCTGTACAAAACATTAGTCGCTGGATCGAAAATGGCCTCACGCAAATAGGGGGCCTCTGCTTTCTGATAGGATAAACGCACTGTAGACAATGCAGTATGCCTATCCCTCAAATGTTTCGTAGAAACAAAGAAAGTAAGCGAATGCATTTGGTAATATAAAGTGCTAAAAGAATCGTCACCATTAGGTGCCAATATCATTGCATTGATATGTTTGTATCCATCAGTATGCCATGAGTCATTCTCCGCCCAGGAATATGTCCAGAAGCCGCCCAACAAAAAATCATTTACATAGGCAAATGTATTTTCGCAGTCTCCATCTTCTACGACGATCCAATGATTATATATTGAAAAATTCAAAGCTGGTGAGAAAGTGTGTGTTCTAATGATTGTATCTGAGTTTAAGTCCATGACTATAATACGAAGACGGTCATTTTCTGACATTTTCTCCAGCAGCCACAGTCGGTCGCAGAGGTCCACGCGAGCTCTGAAAACCTGGCCTATCCGTCGTTTCCCCCTTCCGTCAGGCAAGTATGCGTCCCAACTTGGATATGGCATGAACTTTGGGGACATCGTCAAGGATTCTGCAAATATAAAATACCCGCTGTATCTTAAAAACATTCTCTATACAAAATTTAAAAAACTGGTCAAGAAACATTTTCTAGCTAAATGAGTTGATTGGCTAGATTTGTTATTGGTGTTAGTGGTTATATGTTCTGAAGCGTTAGAGTTTTCGCGTAGTCAGTAATCTTATTTCAGCCTTAGAGTAAATAGAAGAAGGTTGACCTCTTGTAGTGTAGTTGTTGAGAATCAAAACCAATAAACGTACCTTTAAGGTTCAAGTACACTACAGTGGCGGAATTTCTTAATGCCCAGGGTAGAGTAAAAAACACCTTGTGTTTGTGCACTGCCAATCCATTTATCCCAAAGTCTTCGGGTATATATGTACCGTTCGCTATGCTCTCCTTCCTGAACTCCTGTGAAGGGAACTCCAAGTCCATCCCCCCGGCCCACCACTCGTACACCACCTCCATCCCTAACGAGCTAACAGTGATGGCACTGACATATAGCAGCTGGACGATGAAGATTAACTTCAACATCTTAGACCTGAAACACCGCAAGAAGTGGTGGTTTAAAAATCTAGAAAACAATAATGCTTAACACAAACCTACGCGTCAGTGACAGAGCGTCAAGTTGCGTCAAGTTGTGTAAAATATATAGCCACTGAAAAAATGATAATAATCCTTCACGTGGTCTACTTCTTATCTGTGCCAAATAACATAAAAATTGCTCCAGTAGTTCGCGAGATAAGCCTTTTCAAATCAATCAATTTCCCCCGTTTTTTCCACATTCTCCTATTAGTCTTAGCGTGATAAAATATAGCTTTTAGCCTTTCTCAATTAATGGGCTACCTAACACTGAAATAATTTTTTAAATCGGACCAGTAGTTCCTGAGATTAGCGCGTTCAAGTTGGCCCTTTCAAATACATTTTCCCGTTTTTTCTACATTTTCATCTATTTCTTCGCTTCTATTAGTCTTAGCATGATAAAATATAGCCTATAGCCTTCCTAGATAAATAGGCTATCTAACACTGAAAGAATCATCAAAATCCGTTGCGTAGTTTTAACACATCAGTCGTGGCAAAACGAGACACAATAGCTTTTTCATTGTTATCGCGGCCGGATGTGGCCGCTTGGGGCTTCATGAATTAAAGATTAAAGGGAACAAAGGGGCATGAGGGAAAAAAAAGCGACTTTGTTTTATAATATGTATAGATGTATAGATAGTAAAAATGAATCCATATTTCGCGTGGTCATTGTAAAAGCTTTTTAATTGTATAAGCTTTTTTATATCGGCTTCAGCAAGCCTATAGATGTAGTCTAACGGAGGTTCCGGGGGAGACTCCGGAACGAAGCGTCGAGTCACGTCGCCGGCAACAATAATAATTAGTGACAGTGTTAGTTTATAAGTGTATAATATAAAATGTGTATGTAAGTTTTTAAAGTATTTATTATATTATTAATATTAATGTTGGATCTAAGGTATTTGTTATATGGGCCTCTGATGCCCGAAATAAAGATGATTTGATTTGATTTTTTAATGTAACATTATGATATTTGACATAGAATTTACAGAATGCATTTTTTGTGCGACAGGATTGCGATGGGCGTCGCCATGGTCTGCCATGGTGCCTCATTTATTTAAAGACTTCAATAAAAAGATGGGCGAAATCGGAAATACTTTATATGGCAAAACAATGTTTGCCGGGACAGCTAGTAATATAATATGAAATTGAATGCACAGTAATTTCTTGGTGGAAATTCATGTTTCACAGTAATAAGTACACACTTTTCATGCACTTATTCAACTTTCATAATATGTTTTACAAGACTAGTTTCGACAAAATCTTAAAAAGTTTCGACAGCTGAGGTGATGAAAATTCGGAATAGTATTTTTTTTTAATTAAATAAGGGGGCAAACGAGCAAACGGGCACCTGATGGTAAGCAAATACCGTCGCTTTCGTATCGAAAGGACATTTTAGCAGAACGCCCTATTAGCAGATCATCCTAAAAGCAAAACGGCATATTAGCATAACGTCCTATTAGCAACATGACCTGGTAGCAAAACGTCCTAATATCAAAATGACACCTTAGCTGAATGGCCTAGTACAATTCAATACAAATTATACATATTCAAACAAATATAAATTCATGAACTTAAATCTTTAATACCAGGTTTTTTGATAATACAAATGTTACCTATTTGCAATCAATAATCATCGAATATAATTCTTTTTAAATGAGTCACTTTTTTCAAAAAATCAAATGCAGAAATTTTAGTTTCTTGCAGCTTCTGCAATTCATTTTCAAATTTTGATTCGAAAATAAGTTGGTTCTTTCTGCGTGGCTCTCTTTTGAAAAGTCCTCGACGCAATCTAAAATCTTGCCATTTGGCCTCTTTGCGGAGAGAGTTCAAAAACGATATGAATGTCGGTTTTGGTCTAATCTTCGAATTGAATCGTCGATTCCAACCCTCTAATCCATTGTTGGTGCGATGACGTTCCGTTGCACAGCTTAATACTTCTGGCGACATCTTCATCCATTGCTTCTCAAAATAAGCTGTAAATTCCCGCAAAGGTTCATTATATTTGTCGGAATCCTGTATTTTTTCTTTAATATTAGCCCAGACAATGTTTATAGATTCGGGCGGAAGGAGAGGCAGATTAGCACTTAGTCTTACTATTTCTCTACCAAACTGAATATCGGTTAACTTCATGTTTTTATCATTTTTTATAACTTTGATTTTGGCTGCTTTACGCCATACAGCTCTGTTCATATGATAAAAGCATCCTGACAAGTGCGATTTTGGGAAAATAGTTTTGAAAGCATTCATCTGTGATACTTCAAAGTCACATTTGTAATACGGAATATCTGATCCAAACTGGTCTTTAATTAGAGTGAATAATCAGAGACCTTCTTCAATGAATTCTCCACCTTAGACACAAGTTCGTTTCGACTCTTAGTGACATTTTGCCGAGAAATATTGGGGGAGCCGGTATATACAGCATCACCTGTACTATCATCCGCATAGCAATGAATGCCGTTGGTCTGTAACATGTCATTGATATGCAGTATGAATAGAGTAGGCGATAGCACACAGCCCTGAGGGACACCAGCATCAATCAAGCGGCGAATGCTCGGAAACTCAGTCTGAGTTTCCGAGCATTCGCCGTCAACTACGACCTTAATGCTTCTGTCTGCTAAGAAACTAGTGACCCACTACCGCTTACCGCTACTTTGATAGCAGCGCTTTATGCCAAACCCGATCAAAGGCCTTCGCAATGTCCAAACTAACAGCCAATGCCTCTCCCTTTGACTCAATTGCCTGAGCCCAACGATGAGTCAGGTACGCCAAGAGATCACCAGCCGAGCGACCCTTACGGAACCCGTATTGTTTGTCGCTAAGTAATCCCTGGCCGTCCAAGTATCGAAGAAGCTGGCTATTGATAATGGATTGCAATATCTTCGAGAAGAGAGAGGTTATAGTGATTGGTCTGTAGTTGGAAGGATTTGAGCGATCACCTTTTTTGGGGATCGGGTGCACCAAGGCTGTCTTCCAGGAAGCCGGGACGATGCCAGTGGAATAGGAGAGCCGAAAAAGACGCGTCAAGACCGGAGCCAACTCTGGAGCACACTTTTTCAACACAATAGGCGGGATTCCGTCAGGCCCACTCGATTTTTGGATATCAAGGGAACGGAGGGCTTTTCGCACTGAGCGCTGATGAAACCGAATATCCGACATGATGCTCGTGCATCGCGGTATGGTCGGCGGTTTCTGCCCCCCGTCATCCAGGGTCGAGTTTGACGCAAAGAGCTTGCCCAGAAGATCGGCTTTGTCTTTTGCGTCCTGGGCCAATGATCCATTTCCTACGTGTAGGGATGGTAGGGTTGGCTTGCAGAAATTTCCTTCAATAGCTTTGGCCAGAGACCAGAATGCACGGGTTCCCGAGGGGAGGCGCTCAAGTCTCTTGCCATTTCTATTGACGTGCTGTTGCTTTGCCCGAGTAATCTCTTCCTTGAGGGACCTGGAGGCAAGGTTGTACTCCTTTTTATACGTGCTGGTATTTAAATCCTGAGCAGACACTGCGTTGGCCCAGGATTGGTAAGCCTCCTGCTTCCGGCGAGAAGCTTTTTAGGGGGATGAACCAAACCAGGGACGAAATCTGCCGCCAGTTGGCACTACAGAGGACGGAATGAAAAGTTCCATCCCCTGCATCACCACATCGGCAACAGAGTTGGCAGTGTTGTCGGGATCATCCGGCGAGAAGCACACGTGCCCCCAAGGATAGGATGCAAAAAACAACCGCATCCCATCCCAGTCCGCTGGCTTGTAGTGCCACACACGACGGTATTTAACAGCACGCTGTCTTAACACCGTCGTAAGTGGCACAGAACTCCTAACAAGGCAATGATCCGATAAACCAAGTGGTGCGGTTACGGATATTTGGTATATAGTATTAGGAATAGTATAATAGGGCCAGGCTAGCATTTCCGAATCTCCTTGTCGGGAGATTGTTTACAACCGGCCATATGCGTTTTGGGCCACGCGCAATATAGGGTTCCGTAGTACCGCTAGTTTTTGATTGTTTTTGTATGATCAATCATACATTCATTTATCATACAAAAACAATCAAAAACTACATTTAATATTAAACGTGTTTTACATTATTATTTTTAACAAAAAATTAAAACCGACTTCCAAGGTAAAAACAATAGTAATATGAACTAAAAAGTATTAAATAACTCTTACCCTTTAATAGTGCCTTTTTCAGAATTCGTCTAAATCTCAACTATTTCTGTACTGTATGCTACAATCTTCATTATTTTGAAGTCGGTACCAGCTAATTTAATCGTGAGTTCAGTAATGTCAGATTATCTGAAACTTTTGGGACTGGTACCGACTTCAAAGTAATGAAGATTGTAGTATACAGTACAGAAATAGTTGAGATTTAGACGAATTCTGAAAAAGGCACTATTAAAGGGTAAGAGTTATTTAATACTTTTTAGTTCATATTACTATTGTTTTTACCTTGGAAGTCGGTTTTAATTTTTTGTTAAAAATAATAATTTTACTCTTTTTAGTTAAGTATCTACAAAATTAGGCTTTATGCGTAAATAACCAAAACGAATGTTAACTATTCACACTATGTCACTGTAAGCGAAATTGTGGTAAATTCTTGCAGTTATCTAAGCGATGCTGCAATTTCCATACTTTTATCTTTAAAGATTCAGGAGTTCTGTTCAGTGCCTTTGGACCAAGAGACACCTTCGTATAAAATTTCTCTTATTCGTAACATATGTTTAACTTACTAGAAACAACATTTTAACCACTATGAGTGTTTTGATAAAATTCAAGGATTTTCCTCGATTGCTCATAGATTCCATCATCAGCTCACCACTTTCGTAATTGTTATACAAAATTAAGATTATATCCTATACAAAAACACGAGAATTTTGAAAATCGGTCCACAAACAGCGAAATCATTATCAAAAACGTCTGCTTCGATGCAAAATATCACGAAAAGTACCAATAATTGGGTCATAGTGTGATGACCCATGGTATAGTGATGGTTGTGATGATGATGATTAATCAAATTGATGTATTAGCTTATGCTTTCAGTTGTTTAAACAACGCCGAAATCCCCGAACCTGTACCTATAAGCATTCAAAAGTTCTGTTCGGTACCTTCGGATCCAGGGTATAACCTGGTGCGAAGTCTTACTTTTTGGTAGCATTTACCTCAAATGCTTCAGAAAAAATCAAAATCACTATATGTTTCCATACAAATTTCAAGAAGTCCCCTCGATTCATCAAGGGTCCCATCATCAGATCACCACTTTTGTGAACGTGGTACCAAATTTGAGTTAAACCCTATACAACACAAAAAGAATTTTGAAAATCGAACCACAAACAGCTGAGTAATCGTGGAACATACAAAAAAAAAAAAAAAAAAGATACATACAGCCGAACATATTACCTCCTCCTTTTTGGAAGTCGGTCAATTAAGTTAACTGTAATATTATCATCTCAGTTAAGTTCAAAGGAATTTGAACGAAAAGTTCCTTTATACTACGCCGAATTACATTTTTTTAGTTGATAGACTATTTCTCGATAACTAATGAAATCTTCTTAGCCCAGATAGTTTTCCTTTTAAATTCAGCATACTTATTTCTTACTTCCGTAATTTTTTTCACATTTCCAGAAGCAACCAGAAGCAACACTGTACTCAAACGTTTTTTTCCACTTTAATTCATCAAGCCCCATAATATGGTCACCGGTGACCGAGACATAATTGATATTCTATTATCGTTTTTCCACGACCGACGGGTTAAAACTTAATATTTCCCAAATGGATCCCTAACTTGGAAAATGATCTTTGAATACTCGTAATATAAAAAAAAAAAAACTATCAAACGACACCCCACACGATGGGGTGAACATGACAAAAAATCATCCCCGCTTCATGTGGTACTACTATAAAAAATATTTTTTAAAGGGAGTATTTGCCGAATAGGCTGCCGGCGCCTATATGCCAAACATCGCTTGTCAAATGACAGAATAATGATCAAAAACATCAGGCTTGAGCTTAAAGGACTATGAAAAGTACAAATAATAAGGCCATAAATAGTAATATTGTAAGGATGCATATTTGAATCCTTCGATCGGGGATTCTTGGAAATGCTATTGTATTATATTGTTGTCGCGATCACCGGTGCTCGTATGGGGCTTGTCTTGATGGGTTAATGATGGTGATGATGATGCTGATAAATGTGATCTGCATAGTAAGCATAATACAATATCTTTGCTTCGTTAAACAACGCTGAAACTCTCTAACATGTATAAGGAATCTGAAGTTCTGTTCAGTACCTTCGGAAGTATACCACGGGGTTTATAACTGCAGTTATAGCTGTGGTGCAAACTCTTACTTTTTGGTAGCTGAAAAAAGGTAGCTAAGGTAAAGCTAAACTAAGAAAATGCATCACAAAAAACTAAAATATCCACAGCCGAACAAATAGGTACCTAACCTTCACCTTTTGAAGTCGATAAAGTCGAATATATTTTAGGTTATAATTATTTCTTTTTAAAATGTGTGAATCGGCACTGATACATGATACACAAAAGCGCTAGCGCTTTAGGCATTATCACCGGCTCCCATTTTGAGTGCCAGCGCCGGCAGCCGTTGTTTTATATCTCGGCTGCCGGCAGTATACTTACCGCAGGTTCCCATTACTGATATTATTGGAAGCCGGCGCCGGCAGCGGAGGCACTCCCTTTTTTAAAGATTTTATATACCACTATCTGTCTCGGCAAACGTTGTTTTGCCATTTAAAGTATTTCTACTTCATCAGTTGATACAAAATTTTACTCCCTCTTTTATCCCCTAAGAGGGGTGGGGGGAAATTTTTTATATACCAGATGTTAAGTTGGAAAAAAACCAGGAAAAAACATTTTATAATAATATAAGTATGAAATTAGTCCATTAATAAAGAAAAAAGTTTGATACAAAATCTGACCCCTTCTTCGGTCCCCTAACCTTAGAGGGGTGGGGGGGGGGGGGGGTGATTTTTATACACCAGACGTTGAGTTGAAAGAAGACAAATATATCTGCAAAACCGTATGCAAATCGGATCAGTAGTTTTCGTGTTAAAGCAAAAGTCTTATACAAAATCTGACCCCCTTTTTCGTCCCTTTAGAGGGGTGGGGGGGGTGATTTTTATACACCAGACGTTGAGTTGGAAGAAGACAAATATATCTGCGAAAACAGCATTCAAATCGGATCAATAGTTTTCGTGTGATAGTGGAACAAACATACAGACAGACAGACAGACAAAAAACTAACTACATTTTTGGCTTTTATAGCGATGTAGTGACACCCCCGCTTATTATTTTTTGAATATCTTTAATTTACAGAATTTTCATTTCTACAGTTTTATTACTTATATCCACTCGACAGTGGCGAAACCCCCTAAGGGTCGCATGTCAAAAGTCAATGTCTGTGGCGCAGCCCTTTCCGGGCCGCTGTAAACGCGCACACGTTTAATGTGCAAACACAGCGATAAAACTACTTTTGTCTTTGTCTAACATATTAAAACGCGTCTAAGTAGAACAAGACAGCTAGCAAGCGTCGTTTGAGTTCTCAGTGGACAAGGAAGAAATGCGAAATCTCACTTCAAAAAACGGCCGCGTCGAGGTGAGGACAGCGCAGTGTATACTATAAAAAAAAGTGATAAAATACAGTTATTTACTTGGGAAGTGCCTAATATGTAAGTAATCTTTCAGTTTAACAAATAGAAGTAAAAAAAAAAAGAGTTAAAACGGCAATCTAACCCGTGCCTGGCCCTTACTCGCACAATGATTTTGGCTTTTCGAACATTAAATAACATATTTATGCAGTTCATATTACTTAACTGTAATGATAATTTAACGTAGTTTCGTTTAACTAAACTCTACCACTAATAGAACGTTCTATATTTTATAAATAATGACGAAAACTAGTACCGTCCGATTAGAGCCCCGAAAGATATGGTGCTTCTGAGCCCCTCAATCAAGGGACTAAGGCGGTTGCTAAGCATTTGCGAGGACTATGCTATAAGCCATGGTCTTAAGTACAATGTAGCTAAGACGAAAATGATGGTATTTCAGGCTGGAAAGGGCCCTCAGAGGGTCCCATCTCAAACTCAAAACTCAAACTCAAAATTTTTTATTCAGAATAAATTTTTGCAAATATTTTCTGAAAGTCTACATGATGCCTACCACCGGTTCGGGAACTAACCCGGCGAGAAGAACCGGCGTAAGAAACTCGCAGGGGGCCCACTTTATTTACCAAAAAAAGTGAGAAAAAAATTAATCTTTTAAAATAAAGTTTACAATGCTGTAACTTAAAATTATACAATGTCAACATACATACATAATTGTAAGTCATAAAATAATGTAGAAGTAGCCTTGCAAGCAGCCATCCTACTCCCAAGATGTGCCGTCGTTTATGAAATCATTGACCTTATAATAGGCTTTGGCACACAAACGTTCTTTGACTACTTTTTTAAATTTATTAATGGAAAGATTTTGAACTTTTTCTGGGATTTTATTGTAAAGGCGTACACATTGACCTTTAAAAGATTTACTAACTTTACTAAGTCTGATCACCGGTATTTCTAGTTTGTACTTATTTCTAGTGTTTCTTCCGTGACTGTCACTTTTGGTTGTAAATTTACTAAGATTCTTTCTAACATATAAAACATTATCCAAAATGTATTGAGAAGCAACAGTTAGAATACCAATTTCTTTAAACTTTTCTCTCAGAGATTCAAAAGCTGACATTTTATAAATTGAACGTATAGCTCGCTTCTGCAGCACAAAAATCGTATTAATGTCGGCAGCGTTTCCCCATAAGAGGATGCCATACGACATTCTACTATGAAAATAACTGAAATAAACTAGTCTTGCTGTGTCTTTGTCAGCAATTTCCCGTATTTTTCTGACTGCGTATGCTGCAGAACTGAGCCTATCTGCAAGATTAGCAATATGAGGACCCCACTGTAGTTTACTATCTAGTGTAATGCCTAAGAATACAGTGGTGTCCACCAAATCCATCTTCTCATCATTTAATAGTATATTGGTTTTAACTTGCCTGACATTGGGCAAAGTAAATTTTAAGCATTTAGTTTTCTTAGAATTTAGAAGTAAGTTATTAACGTTAAACCAATGTACTATTTTTGAGAGAGCACTATTTACCTCGTCGTAATTTGACTGTTGTCGCTTCACTTTAAAAATAAGTGAAGTGTCATCAGCAAAAAGTACTATCTCATTATCCTTAACAAGATAAGGTAAGTCGTTTATGTAGATGAGAAAAAGGAATGGACCTAAAATGGATCCCTGTGGGACGCCTAATTCTATTTTGGTCCCATTGGACCTTTTACTATTAATGTCAACCCTTTGAGTTCTATTTTTGAGGTAAGATGTCAAAAGGTTGAGTGCTGAGTCCCTAATGCCATAGTGGTGCAATTTCCTGATTAATGTAGCATGCTCAACACAGTCAAAAGCCTTGGAGAGGTCGCAAAAAACCCCTAGGGCATCCTGCGAATCCTCCCATGCTTCAAATATACTATAAAGAAGACCTATACCAGCATCCGTTGTGGATCGACCCTTAGTAAAACCATATTGATTTTTGTGCAATAAACTATTTAAGTTAAAATGTAATAGTAACTGATTTAAAATTATTTTTTCATATATTTTACTTAGAGTCGGTAGAATCGATATACGCCTATAATTTGTAGGATCAGATTTAAGTCCCGCTTTAAATAAAGGTACAACCTTACTGTGCTTCATCAAGTCAGGAAAAACACCACTCTTTATGCAGTCATTAAAAATCCTTGATAGATGAGGAGCTATGATGTCAATTATTGATTTGATAATTTTAGTAGACATACCCCAGAGATCAGTAGTATCTTTAATATTTATTAATTTAAAAGTATCAACGATATCTTTGGGGACAATCTCTCTAAACCTAAAATTGACATTACATTCCTTTACATTGTCTCTGAGTAGTTTTTCAGCAGCTGCAGGTGAGGAGTTTAAATTTTTCGTAGTTGAGACCGGAATGTCAGCAAAAAATTTCTCGAAGACCGTCGCAACCTCATGATCATTGGTAATCTTTTTATTTTCAAAATAAATTTCAAAATCAGAGCTACGACAGGTGACGTTTCCAGTCTCACCAGCTATTACTTTCCAAGTAGTTTTGATTTTATTTTTCGAATTTTTAATTTTATTCCTAATGTGAATAGCCTTAGCGGCTTTACAAACTTTTTTAAAAATCTTTGAATAGTTTTTTACATATGTTTTGAATTTATCACTAGTATTCATGCATTTTTCATCATACAATTCATATAATCTTTGTCTGCTTATTTTAATTCCTGTAGTTGCCCATACTGTGAAATTATTATTTTTTTTATGGCTTTTTTTAACCGTTCTAGGAGTAAATACAGTATTAAATTGGGTTCTTATCATCTTAAACAATTTGTTAAATGCTTCATCTGAGCTATTCGTCTCATCCAATAATAGTTGAATACTTGAACTTAAGTTATTTCTAAACTTCTCAATACGTTTTGTATTCACAGGAACAAACACACGCTTTTCCTCTAGGTAACTATCGCAATGTATATTAAATGAGGCTAGTTGCCCACAGTGATCAGAGCTAAGCTTATTTATTATTTCTTTTTTACATGGAGAAAAATTTGTAAAAATATTATCAATACAAGTTGCCGTTGTGTCACAGATTCTTGTTGGCTCATAAAACAAGTAATTTAGGTTATATGATTTAAATAGAGATGTGAATCTAACAGTAGTAGAGTTCAAGTCAAATAAATTAATATTAAAGTCACCACAAACGATAACTTTTTTGTTAGATGCACATATCTTTGATAATATTTGTTCCATGCTTTGTTCAAAGGAGTCATATAACCCTGATGGTGGCCTGTATACGCTTACAATAATTAGTTGACTTAACTCTATGCAGGCTACTTCTATTATCCGTTCAGAAGAGAGGTTCACAATGTCTTTACGTTCTTTGAATTTTAAATTTTTTCTAATTAATATAAGTGATCCGCCTCTAATGGCATTCTCTCTGCTGAACGAGCTTGCCACCTGGTGATCATTGAGATTGAAAATGAGTTCATGTTTTCTAAACCAGTGTTCTGAAATACAAATAATATCAATTTGAAATTGTTTTAGAAATAACTCAGTTTCAAGCTCTTTACCTACCATTCCTTGAAAGTTCTGATGCACCAAGCTTATAACATTCTTGCTATTTATATTGGAGTAAGTTTTGGTAGGATTTTTCACACTTAAGCTATTAGTGCAAGAGACATCCTCCATTGTCTTATGGTCTAATTTAAATAATTAATTGGAACATATTCCAACTCGTTACTATAACTAGAATACTGCTCAATAGAAGCAGGAGTCAAAGAAGCCAAATTCTTGGCTTTCAAAGAAAATAAAAAATTTGATAGCATCTTTGCTATATGTCTCTTACAGTAATGAGATAAGTAATACTTATCTATACTTATATCATTAATAAATTTACTATCTAAATTATTTATATCCACAACCTGACATTTTGGTTGTGTGTCGCTTAAAACTATACAATTGTTGTTGACAGCACTATACAATATGCTATTCAACCTAAATCTAATTTGATTTTCATGAGCACAGCTTTTTGGCAACATTTTTATATAGGGCAAAGTGAATAATATAATGTTTGTTAAGTTTTTAATATTATATAAACATTCTAAAAGATCAGTCATCTGTTTCTTATTTACTTTACCCCTTCTCCCGACTAGAATTATTATAATGGTGTTAGGACAATAAGTCATAGTTGATGCCCTGTCGATTATCTCACAGTAAGTAGCTCCGGGCATACAAAAGTTAGTGACCAATTGTCCACACATTCTATAAAGATACGTACCTAAGTCTCTTCCTATTTCATCACTAAATAGGCAGATATTAGTCTGGCTTTCAGTATTTACCTTCTGGCTTTTCATATCAGGTGATATTCCTCCAGTTAAATGATTTTCTTGAATTTCTGAAATAGTATTGACTTTTAACAACGAGTTCACTCGTTCCTCATTATAGTGTAACATTTCAAGCAAATCATCCATGGCAGAAATATGTCCCTGTATTTCCTTTTTTGATAATTCATATTTTTTTGTAATATTTTCTAATGAAAACAATAAACTTGAGATTTCAGCCTGAAGGCTGCATACATCAGCCTCATAATTATATTTTATATCTTCTAATTCACTAGAACATTTCAGCAATTTATCACTCAAAAACATTTTATTCTTTGTTGTTTTAGACAATTTTGTAACTACTTTTTTATTTTTAATTGACAATTGCTGAGCTTTCTTTATAAATTTTTTAATTTTTACATATTTCTTCAGCTTTCTCTTACTGTCCATAATGCACACTGGTACTGTATCATCTGCAGTTAAATCGATGGTGCTAATATTGTTACAAGATGTGTTAGAAACAGAACACTTATTGTCTTTTATTAATTGGTTGAATAAAATCTGTGTTTGATTTGATCGCTGAATGTCTAATTGGTCTTCCAGTTGGAGTATATATTCCTCAGCACTGTCCAATTTTTTCTTAAGATTAGCAGTGTTCTTGAGCGTTTCTTCATATTCATCTCTGCACTGATCAAAAGAGTCATCGGTTAGCTTAGACGGACAAGAGGTAGTAAGGGTCGAGCAATTCAGGTACCTGGGGCACATCTTAGCCGAGGATCTCTCAGATGATCAGGATGTAGTGCGCGAAAGACGGGCACTGGCTGTACGGTGCAACATGCTTGCACGGCGCTTTGCGCGCTGTAGTGTTGAGGCAAAGCTGACGCTCTTTAGAGCATACTGTCAATGCTTCTATACGTGTCAGCTTTGGCTCAGCTGCTCCAAAGCCACGAGAAGCAGTATCAGGGTGCAGTACAATAATGCATACCGTACCCTGATGAGACTGCCAAAGTACTGTAGTGCTTCGAG
This sequence comes from Polyommatus iphigenia, assembly GCA_963422495.1. Classification (NCBI taxonomy): domain Eukaryota; kingdom Metazoa; phylum Arthropoda; class Insecta; order Lepidoptera; family Lycaenidae; genus Polyommatus; species Polyommatus iphigenia. The sequence continues at coordinate 2,223,504 of OY730189.1, forward strand.
CATGTTCGCCGACGCCGGAATCCCGGACTATTTCGCAATTATCAGGGCGCGCGTCGAAGCATTCTGGTCTCGCATCCGTTCTTCAAACAATGAGATCCTTTCTGTGTGTTCCGGGTGCCCGGAAAACTCGATCCCAGCCTACTGGCTTTCGGTGCATCGTGGCAGTAACCGGAAGTGATTATTTTAGATTTTATATTTTAACATTTTAGATGTATTTTAATTTTATCACTTTTTAACTTTTATTTTACTTATTTCTTTTATTTTTTACTTAAATTGTTATTTTATGGGTCTATTGCCTGAAGTAAACGATTATTTATTTATTTATTTAAAGGGTTTCGTCACAGACAGGTGACAACCCGTATCGGGCGGCCCCACAGACGCCTCCTCTGAGTTTTAATGGCCGATATTAGAATGTTCGCATAACATGGAATAGTACGGAATACGGATATAACAAACTACGTATTGCACTATAGTACGGGAGCCCTAGAACATTTTTTTTTGTGATTACTATATAATAAGCTATTTTTTTGTGAGTGATGATAAGAAACTCCATATTTGTAATATCTATATGTACCTATACTTACAAACATTAATTAAACTTAATATATGATTTTTGTACAATCATTGCTTTGCATCAACCAACATTGACATTATATATTAATTAAGATAAAAATCCTTGTGTATTACTTACTCTCTTGAGTCTTAGGGTTGGACCTCATCTGGCAGCACGGAATCGCCTTTTTCCGTCGCCCTTTCTCTTTCTGTCGCTTAGAACTGCCATTTGCTAGACCGAGACAGAAAGCATAATGCGATCGCCTCGAGGATTCCGCCGCGTGCTATCGCATTATGCTTTCTGTCTCGGTCTAGCTTTGTTCTTGGGTACATTCCTGCAATCTTTTCCGATATGCCCGAACTCGTTGCATCTGAAACATTTCACACCGTTACCACAGTTATTCGATGCATGGCCCTTTTCTCCGCATTTATAGCAGCGCAGAGACGAAGACCTCGCCGTGACTTCTTTGTTTTCTCGCCATTGTAGAATGTTCTTTTTCTTGCTTGCTTTTTGCTTGAAACTCTCGTATAGGGCTAGCTTTTCTTTTAGAGTTGCGTACGTCGTAACACCGTAGAACAAAAGCTTGTTTGACTCGTAATCTTCGATACCGTCGATAATGTACTGTATAGCCACGTAGTCTGGAAATTTCGCCCGTTTGCCCAATTCTTTCATCACGAACATGTACTGGTAATATGATTCGTTGCCTCGCTTTTTCCGTGTGCTCATTATTTCATGCATCTGCTTGCTATTGACAGATTCCGGAAATTCTCGGACGATCGCGCCTTTTAGCTCATCGTAGGTACGAGATGTCTTCTCTGTTTTTAACCACAGTTCTGCCGTTCTCGACAAACATCGACGGGCTATAATAAGTTTTTGTTGAGATGTCCACCCAAATATCTCGGCGTTGTCGTCGACATCTTGGCACCATCTTACCGATGAGTATGTTATGTCGTCACCGGTGAATTTCGGCAAGGATTCCATCGAGTTCCATGGATTACCCGTAGTGGCTCCCTCGTTATTTTTGCTGCTCTCTGCCATGAATTCTTCGTCTTCACTCTTCTTACCGCCAAAACCTCGCGTCGACGTCGTGTGGAGGTTATGCCGGCCGGTCGCGTCGTGTGCCGGTGAATTACGTCGTTTCTCGTTGCGTCGTAAATCGTAGTAATCTTCAAAAATTTATTGCTCGACACTTAGACCTCCTATCCCGGACGAGAATTATGTAGGGGAGGTCTAAGATAAACACCTTTTTAGCTTGTTATAAAATTTATTTTATCACCCAAAATTACACAGCAGTTTTCGTTATGGCGTCGTGCGAGAGAGAGAGAGACATAGACAAAAATTATCCATAGATATCAGATCATATCATAGACTATACACAGACTAAATAAAGTAATTTGTTTATGGATTAAGCTAAGTGCATACTAAAAAAATCCTACATATATATGGAATATTACGAAGAATTAATAAATATTTATTTATGAAATATACAGGATTTTTTTTTATTTTTGAATGGGCCTCCGGTAAACTCACTCACTCGATGAAACACAGCGCAAGCGCTGTTTCACGCCGGTTTTCTGTGAGAACGTGGTATTTCTCCGGTCGAGCCGGCCCATTCGTGCCGAAGCATAGCTCTCCCGCGTGCGTGATATTTGTGACTGAAATAGAAGTAGTTGGCTGTACAATAAAGAAAAGAGGCATTGATTTTGGGTTACATTTTAGGTTACAAACGCTTGCACAATGCATCCAAGTACTAGATGAAAAAGGTCTTATCCATACTAATCTTACACTCACTTAAGAAAATTTTCGCATTTTTGCAAGTTTTCTTTTCATGTTTCTACTCAGTTTTCCTTTTATTCATGTAATTTGGAGGATTTTGTTTTGTACTTTATTATAATTATAAGAAAATCAAACTTCTGTGGATAAAAGTTACTACTTATTTCGTAAATTACATTAGTATCAAGGTAGGATTTTTCATGAACAAGAGAGATATCTTTTTGTGTAAAGTCCTACATATCATTTACTGAACCTACAATATTGATACGCTTGTACCACCTTAATTTATTGTTTATATAATATTGTAATGCCTAGAGTATGAAATGACTTTAAGATATCATGTAATACACAGCCTACTTGAAGCTGTTTGAGAGGCAGCCTCCATTTTTGTCCCGTACTTAAATCGTTGATTTTATAAAATATTTGTATGAGAGTCATGAGTGATATTATTTTGTAAATAGTACTATAAAGTTATAAATAAATACTCTTAGCTCGCTAAATAGTGGTTTATTATTAAAATATGACCTCTCCAACTAAGCCTGCCAGTACACACTCCATGAGTCGCTCAAATGTGGCAGGTGCGTTGCACAATCCAAAGGGCATGACGTTAAACTGCCATAAACCTTTACCGGTGGAGAAAGCTGTCTTCTCCTTGTCTTTTGGATGAATTTCCACCTGCCAGTATCCAGATTTCAGGATTTCCAGGGTCGAGAACCATTTCATGCCACTCAAAGTATCCAGAGTGTCGTCGATTCGAGGTAATGGATAACTGTCCTTCTTAGTGACATCATTGAGACGCCTGTAGTCCACACAAAATCTTGTGCTGCCATCTTTCTTCTTCACTAACACAACAGGTGACCACCACGGACTTGCAGACGGTTCAATAATTCTTGAACCGTCTGAATGAATAATTCTTGAATTATCCTGTGTTGAACCATCGACGTTCTTCTAAGTTCGCCTTCCTGACTGGAGAAGATATTCGCGTGGCGTTGTAAAAACTTCTTAGCTTTCATGCTCTGCGAATAAGTCAGATTACTCTTGCAGTCGTCGAGTAGCTCAGTCACTATTCCATAGTTGCTGGTGTTTGCTGAGTCTGAGCCTGTGATCGAACTACACTTTCTCATCCAGACATTTCTTCCAGGACGGGTATTGGCTGACCGGAGGCAGTAAGAAGCCGACAGTTAATTCTCCTCTTCTGTCTCCTTGCGGCTTTTACCAGATTTGGGTTCACTATCGTTCTAGAGGCTCCTGTGTCTAGAGTAATTTTGCAATCCGTCCTGTTAATAGTCCCCTGAATCACAAGACTATTCCCGCTGCATGCTTGGGAGATAACAGCTATCGGGGCTTCCTCTGCGTCAGCCAGTACTCGCCCCTTAGTCCTGGCTTTTATTCGTTTCCCTGATCCTGGGCAGGGGACGAAGCCCCTTGCTTCTTCAGCTCCTCCATTTGTTCCTCGAGCCTTTTCATTCTTGCCAACTGGGTCTCCTTCTGCGGGCAGCTAAGCTGAAGATGGCCCCTCTCGCCACACTTGTAGCACATGGCTCCAAAACTTTTCTTCATGGGAGCCTTGATCTCCTTGACTTCCTCGTAGACCTCGTGGATCTTATGGGTCTGCCGTATATCAAGCCGAACAACCTCGACCTCTAAAGCATGCGCCAATGCTTCCTTAAGCGAGGTGTGGTGACGAAGCCTCACTGCAGCTCTGACCTCCAGATCTCTGATTCCGTCGACAAATGCTTGCACAATATTCGTGTCGACCATCTTGGAATCGGCTCCTGGGTGTGCCTTCTTGACCAGTTTTTTAATTTCCAACGCCCATTGTTGTAGTCCCTCTCCTGAGCGTTGGACTCTGTCGCGAAGTTGAGCGCGTAACACGTGCTCCAGGTGTCGCTCCCCATATCTGGATTCAAGTGCCTCCATCAAGTCTTGGAATCCATTTCCTGTATGTGCTTCCAGGACCGACAAAGCTTGCCCTCTGAGCGCAACTGTGAGAGCGGTCAGGCATTGTTCATCAGTCCATCCGTTGGCAGAAGCAACAGTCTGGAATTGCTGACGGTAAGCGTTCCAAGAAGTAGTGCCGTCGTATGGCGGTACTTTTACTCTTGGTCCCTGCACCACTATAGTGTTTCCACTAGACACCGCAGCACCCATGGTTTCAAGGCGCACGACTTTCTTCTGTAGTTTGGTGATGTTGGTTTTTACATTTTCCATATCCAACCCTAACCCGGTAACTCGTTCGTCCATTACGTCGACATCTTTACGAAGCTTAGTCACCGTGTCACTGACATCCTTTATAGCCAGAAGCGCTTTCTCTTGGAGGTCCTTTTGTTTCTCTTGTGACTCTTGTAAAGCGCTGAGCTTGCGTTCTTGTAACTCTTGTAAGGCGCCGAGTTTGCGGTCTTGTGACTCCCTCATTGCCTGAATTTCAGCCCTTTGAGAATCTTGCATAGCGCCGAGCTAGTGGTCTTGTGACTCTTGTGATTCCTGCAAAGCGCTGAGCTTGCGGTCTTGTGCCTCTTGCAAAGCCTGAATTAATTCAATTATGCTTTCCAATTGAAGAGCCATTTGAGGGGCTGTAGAAACTAAAGGCGTGGCAGGATGGATGGAGCTAGTCGACGGGGCCTGAGCAGGCGGGGCCCAATGGGCGGAGCCAGTGGGCGTGGTCTGAGTGGGCGTGGCCTGGTGGGCGGAGCCAGCGGGCGTGGCCATGTCCAGAGTGGGCGGGGCCTGAGGGGCGTGGTCAGTGGGCGGGTCCTGGTGGGCGGAGCCAGTGGGCGTGGCTTCACCCGAAGTGGGTGGAGCCTGGGGGCGTGGTCAGTGGGCGGAGCCTGGTGGGCGGGGCCAGCGGGTGGAGCCTGTCCCGCAGTGGTCGGAGCTTGGTCCCCAGTGGGTGTGGCCTCCGCAGCTCCACCTCCAACTCCTCTCTCAGAGTCAATGGCATCTCCAAATCCCACTTCTGACACCAGTTGTTACGTGCTAGGGTTCGAGGATTCGGAGAGAAAGACCTGGTGACTCGCTTGAAGACTTTATTCACAAACACTAGGTCACACTAATCACTAAGTCCAAACACTAAACACTATCACTATCACTCACTATTGATCACTTGTTCTCACTTCGAAGTCGCCTCGAAGATCGCTCAGATAAAACTGAATCCCGGGCCGTCCACCTGAGCCTATTTATATGGGCGACTCGAATTCTAGAAAGTTCCTTACTCGATTCACGTAAACAAGTAAACACGTAAACAAGTAAACAACGGTCGGAACTTTCTAGGAGATTCGAGCATGTACCAACTAGCGCCATCTAGTTTCGAGTAGGGGATTTATGTGTAGTGTGTCCCCTAGTTTTGCCGGTTCGACGCTAGATGGCTTTGTGTGTCCGTATCCGTAACATTATTATATTAATAAATTATTATGCCAGGTGAAAAAGGACGACTCGGAATCATCGCCAAGTTAGTTGTTTCTTAATAACTCTATAAAATATATACAACATTTTAAAAATCCGCCAAGTCAGTTTCTCAATGCTAGAAATTTATACAATGTGTTAAAATTTTAACTTAGTTTAATGCACGGTTACGGCAATATATGAAAAATTCGTTAAAATTAGATGCATCTTTATGATTTTTTTCTATTGAGAAAAATTTAAGATATCGTGGTTTTGCTCAGATCAAATTCTTGGAAATATAATGTAGTATCTATATTTAGAAAATGAAATCAATTCGGGGCTTGTTTTCAAGTTTAAAAATGAGTTATAAAATCGACAATTTTGGGTCAGTCGCCCACTTAATTACCTTTTATTTACGTTCGCTGGTCGCCGTACTTATAAAATATTTTTTGACACCTGTCATGTCAACTCTAATACAAATCCCAAATCTTATGGATGGCTATATTAATTCTTAATTGTGAGTTTTATTTCAACAAACTAGATAATCGCGAACCTCCTACAAATCCAGTGATCTCCCATATACTTTAAATTCAATCATTTTTTTTTTGTTTGAAACAAATCCAGCAGAGGTATGGTTATAGTCTATATATTATCGCGGAAAATTAACGGAATTTTGATTTTTTACGACCGAAAATGCATATGATTGGATCACTTACCTAGTTACTGGTGTAACAGGATAGAAGCAACAGGATTAGGTACGTTGCAGTTTTAGTGTCCACAGCCCCGACTGCCTAGCGCTAACTAGCTCCACGTCAGTGGCCAAAAGCTAATCGCGACTGTTATTTATTCATACTCAGCTGAAGTCAGAAGTGATAAAAATATGACCCAGCGTGAACCGTCACCCCGGCGTACTCTTTGTAAAGTTATTGACAAAACAAGTTGATAACAGTACGGGTTAAGTTTGCGAGTATGTGTAAGATCTATAGTGATGCAAAAATGATTTATTCAGATTTATATGATTTTTGTGATCGATTAAGCTTTGATTGGGCTTATTTTGGGTTCGTTGAGAATTGTATAGCCTAAATAATTCTATTACTCCGGTCTAATTAGACGCACAACAATACACGCGTAACCTAGGAATAATTATTAGCATAGAGCTGAAAATTAGAAAAGTATCTGTCTGTCTGTCTGTCTCGCTTTCACGCCAAAATTATTGAACCGATTGTAATGAAATTTTGTACACATAATATAGTCTAAGGCCTGAGAAAGGACATAGGCTACTTTTTAACTGGACAAAGGGGTTGTAAGGGGGTGAAAATGCGTAAATTTGTTCGAATTGAGCTAGTTCCAAAAATTTATAATAGATGGCGCCGTACGTCTCTTACATCGCGCTGACGCTTACGCAAACGCCTTTCTATAAGAGTGTAACACCTACCGACGCTACAGTACAAATTAATTACAAGCAAATAGGGTCATAAAATGTAATAAATTATTGTTAGAAAATTGGTTAAAATAGTAAACCATTTTATTAATGTTTTTAAAATAGATGCCGACGATATGATCTTGTTACTGTTTAAGGTTGAGACAATAGTTATTTAATATTCAGAATATTATAAAGACGAGCCGACGTTTTATGATAGTATTGTGCATCTTTAGGAATTTTTTTACTATTTTCCTAGCGTGGGAAATTAGAATTGAGGGGTGTAAGCCCGAGTTTAAATAAGATGTCTTTAGTTGTGTTAAGTTAGTTCCAAAGTAGAGTTCAAGACTTGCAGCTTCGTTAGTGATTTCTGTGATTACGGCTTATAATGTCTTCTAATGAAGTCCATGGAAGCCCTGAAACAGTTGTGCGATCCAAGAAAAGGCCGAGCAATACGGAAAACTATAAAAAAAACAAAATCAAAAAGGCTCGCGTCCAAAATGAACCGTATTACAACCATCGAAACCGTTATGTACAAGAAAATATGCACGGTAATGATTGTCGGTAAGTTATTAACATCCTTGTTATATCATATTATCCTCGTTATATTATATTATATATACAATGTCAGCGCAGTGGCAGTGCCTCCCAAACATATTAGAGCATATTATTCTTCGCCTACCCCTTTTTTTGGTGCACATGCCTATCTAGTTTGAAGTACCTATTGTTTTGTTATTATGAGGTAGGTACCTAGTTATTCATCTATATTATTACTTTCAGTTGCAAACTAAAATGCTTCGAGAAAATTTCTGAAGGGGATCGCACAGAAATTTATTCGAAATTCATTTCATTTACGACAAAAAACGAACAAGACGCTTATCTCCAAAGTCTGATTCGAATAAAACCATTCAAAAGGCAGCGCAAAAGATCAGCAGAGCATATTGCGAAAAAAGATAAAGCTGCATCCTTTAGCTATCAAGTTTCTCCTTCCTCCGGAGCTGAAACTGTGTGCAAAAAAGCCTTTATAAGCTTACATGGAATCACATCAGACAGAGTTCGGCGCCTACAAAAACTAACTCTTCAGGGAAAAGCACCTCGAGACATGAGAGGAGTTGGCCCATCTGCTAATGCCATTTCAGGAACAACAGTCAATGCTATAAAAGAACACATTTCAGAATTCCCCGTTAAGGAAGCTCATTATTCCTCAAGGCAATACAGATACTTAGATGAAAAATTGAACGTAAAACTGATGTGGCAGGCGTTTTCAGAGAAATATCCAAATATTCAAGTTAACTATCCATTTTACTTGAAAGTTTTCAAAGAAAATTTCAATCTTTCATTTGGTTGACCACAAGTGGATACATGCTGCCAATGTGAGGATCTTAAGTTGAAGCTTAAAAGTCCAAGTTTGAATGATGCTGCCAAACGCACTGCAGCAGCTGAAATGATGATACATAAACGACGAGCAAAAAAGTTTTTCTCTAAGATGAAAGAAGTTACAGAAGAATGTAAAGCTAATCCGGAAGTTTCAGGAATATGTTTGGACTACATGCAAAACTTGCAGCTACCTGCTATACCTATTCAAGAAACTTTCTATTTGCGTCAGTTAACTGTCAATGTCTTCAATATTCATGACTTGCTCAGTAGCAAATCATTGTTTTATGTATATCACGAAAGTCAGGCGAAAAAGGGACCCAACGAGGTGTGCTCCTTTATGATGAAATACATAAATGAAAATATCCCAAGCACAGTGAAGCATTTATACGTATTTTCTGATGGATGTGGTGGGCAAAATAAAAACAACACTGTCACTAGGTTTCTGTTAGCATTGGTGGATTCTGGAAGATTTCACTCGATAAATCAGTACTTTCCCATCAGAGGCCATTCATTTCTGCTCTGTGACAGAAATTTTAGTGTTGCTAAACGTAGACTCCGTGTAATGGATCGGTTGTATTCTATGGAACAAATATGCAAAATTATTGAAGAATCTTCAACTAAAAAGAATTTCACTGTAGTTCAGATTGAAAGTAGTGACGTCTTAAATTTCAAAGATTGGTGGGGTGCCTACTACAAAAAAAATATCTCTAGTGTCACATGGGAAAAAGGTAAAAAAAGATGCAAAAGAAAATTTCAACATATCAACTTACATGCACTTGTTTTATCAAGACAGAGGAATAATCATTGCACGTAAATATATTGACAATGATATCAATAAACATACTTTCAAATTTGGAAGTAGAAGTGATGTGTCTCTTCCAATTTTGAAGGTATATAATGAGGGCTATGTGCCTATCAATATAAAGAAGGTGAATGACCTGAAAAAACTTTTCCCTTATGTCCCAGATGAATACAAAAACTTCTATACTGAAATTTTTGCTCGACCAACATGTGATGTCGAAATTACCGAAAATTTAGACTAAGGTTGCTTTGGATTGTAAGATTAACAACTTTTTATTTAATGAATATATTGTTCATGTATATATTTTTTGTTTTAGTTGCATAATTTTGTAGAAACTTATTGATTTCTTTACCAAAACCGTAGTTTTTGCGAAAACCCCACATGTGATCCAATTTTATCTTGGTTTCATACAATATAGGAATATTTTAAAATACGAAACGAAACTTCACATATCTTGTTAGGCTATATATTTTACATATAAACTGAAAAAACGACTAAATAACCACAAAATAAATTAATAATTAGTTTTTATTTTCTCCTGAAAAGTTAGGTCTGTGTCACATGTGGGGTTTTAGAAATCACCGATTCAACTATAAATGGGAAGGAGCACCCCATAGCTTTCATAAGCAGATCCTTAACTGGGCCAGAAAAGAATTATAGCATTACTGAACGTGATACTTTGGCCGTTCTCGTAGCCTTGGAGCATTGGCGATGCTATCTAGAGAATGTACATTTTTAAAACATATAAGCGTGTTGCGCTTAGGTAATACTGGCCCAACATGCACAATGACATATCGCAATTTGTAAGCTCTTGCTCCGTTTGCCTTGCTTACAAACCGCAAAATCATGCAATACTCGGAGAAATGGGTCATCCCAAACAGTGTTCTCGCCCTTTTCAGAAGATTTCGATATATTTGATGGGTCCCCTTCCTATAACACGAAAACAGAATTGCTACATTCTAGTAGTTACATGCTGTTTCTCAAAATTTTGTTTGATTTTCCCCATTAAGAGAGCCACGTCAGACATTATTGCCAATTTACTTGAGGAGCAAATATTTCTTGTACACGGTGTTCCTCAAAGTATTTTCATGGACAATGGCACCCAGTTTATTAGCGAGAAAACCAAATCCTTGTTCGATAAATATAAAATTCCGAACGTGTTCTTTACGCCTAAATATACACCCCAGGTAAATACAGTGGAACGTTACAATAAAACAATTATCACTTGTCTTTCTACGTTTGTTGAAGGTGATCATAGAACTTGGGACATATTTATTCCAAAAGTTCAGTTTGCAATAAACAATTCGGTGAATGAAGCAACTGGTTATTCACCGTCGTTCCTCGTATTCGGCAGGGAATTGGTGTTATGTGGCTCTCATTACACCGACACTGATTTAGGTAAAGAGGTTTTGTTTTTGCCTCGCGAAAAATATGTAGAAAATCGTGGTTGTCTCAGTTCTATTTTTGATAAAGTACAAAAATCTCTGTGTCTCGCACATGTGAGAAACACAGCTCATTACAATTTGAGGAGGAAAGATTTCGAATTCGAAGTTGATGATATAGTTTATAAGCGGGCATATGTACTGAGTGACAAAGATAAATACTTTAGTAAAAAGTTGGCTCCGAAATTTATTAAATGTCGCGTTACTCAAAAGCTGTCCCCACTCGTTTATGTCTTAGAAAACATATCAGGAAAAGACTTAGGTACTTGGCACATTAAAGATCTTAAAATTGTTGGCCGTAACACCTAATTAATATTTTTACACGTAACTTTACATATTATTTAGTTTGAGTAAATTGCATACTTACTTTCATGTTCCTTGTTTGGATTTTGTCATGTTGCATAAGTCAAAATCCTTGCGAGGCGAGGCGGGTAATGTAACGAAACGTTACTCCATTTCTTATTAATATATTTACTACTTATTTTTGCCTTATTATACTAATATTTACATTCTTAATAATTGATAATATTTTATTCGGAAAAGGTACATGTTTAGTTGTAAGGAAGAACTAACGTTTGGTTTGTCTTTGTCAATTTCTGTTCTAGTTAATGGAATCAGGCGTTACTTTGCGGAAATCCATAGCTTAAAATTTAGTTTGTTATTATTTTTAGCAATATTCCGCGAAATAATTTATTTCGCGGAATATTGCTAAAAATAATAACAAACTAAATTTTAAAATTTCTGTTCTATTAAAAAAAAAACAAAATTTGAAAATAAGAATTGTATTTGATTTTTATTTGAAATATTGGCTCTCGAGTTTTCCGTGATGAAATGAAAAACGATTTGAGACCGTTGCCAATGCTTATTCTGCTTAAATAAATTATTTTTTTAATGTACGCGTTTTTAGCTACATTAACTGTCTAATGGTTCATTGAGATAATTTAATTGGAGAAATCCCCGGCTTAGGGTGAGTTTTGTTAGCACACATGTAGTTAGTACTAATATTATAAAAAATCTTGTATAAAGACATTGTAAAAGACAAAATGTTGTATTTAACTTTATTTCTATCATAAGACTTAATTTCTTAACTATTTAATAACTTGTTTTGTATTAAAAAACATAACATTTTCTAATAGATTAAATTAGTTAGATTACTAGGAATTTATCTTATCAAGTTTTTTTATGTAAACTGTAAATTATTATTTCCTGACGGCCTACCACGATAATACCGCTACCGCTGTAGGTAGAGGGCGCTCTTCTTGGGCTTCGTGGATAGGCCGCCAGCGGCCAGACGTTTGCGAGGGAAGTGTACTGAGACGGAGTATCGTTTCCAGGGACTACTGCTCCGAATATCACTGCTCCGAATTTATTTGACTGCGTCGCACGCTCCTTCCTGTGACCATCTTCAATTCAACGCTGCGGCTGAGAGGAAGCACAGTACCTCCAGCGTCCCAGATTCACATCAGACCAGGAGAGTAGCTCCCTACGATCCATAATAGTAGGGGAGGTGGTGCTATTGATTGCTAAGTGATTTCATACCGGCCAAATTTTTGTCCAGCGGTAGTTCAGTATTTATCAATCAATATAATCAGCGTCAGTCGCCGCATCCGTGGTGGAATGTTAACTGAGAGTATTTCAAAGTTGTAAAAAAAATAATTGCGAAAAGTGATTTTATACCGAATGAAAATTTTATGGATGATTATTGAGGTCATGCTTAACCAAAAAAGCACCGTCAGCCGTTTCGCAGAGGGGGAATTCAACGTCAGTCGCGTTACTGAACTATGTTAAAAATCTTAAAATATAAAGTCATTTCATACCGAACAAAATTTATACAGGTGAATGCTGATACCTTTTTAATAATAAAGACCACCGTCAGTCGTTAATATGCAGGTGGAAAACCCGTCAGCTAGCGACATAACTAAATAACTATGCTGCGCTTTCAATGTATCTGAGCGCGTCGCGTAGTCATTTTGGTAGATGAACTGACGACCTTTTCACCCACATACATTCAGCTGACGGTGATTTTCGTGTGAATTAACAATTAAACTGTATTATAAAGCAATTTTATTTTGGTATAATATTGATTTAATACTCGAATCCGTCTTTAATTACGCCTCCGTGGCTTAGTGGCTTAGAGCGTGGTTCTTGACTCGGGTTGTGGGTTATTTCCAAGTTTGATTCAGACAATGCAGGCTGATCAGTGATCTGTGGCTTTTTTATTTATTATTAATACTCAATGATGACATAGGCTACTGAAAAAAATATTATATTCTCAAATAAATGAAAAGAAAAACCTTTTTCTGATGTTTCTTTTTTCCTATTCATTTTATGAACAAACTTAAACTAAACACAAACCAAAGATAATTGATTAATATTTTTTTCGGTAATAAATAAAATAAATTATTTGTATTATTCGGTTCTAAATTATTTTTATTAACTAACAAAACATTCATCAATTAAAATCACATTCAGAATCATCATATAGTTCATCACCACTACTATCTGAACTGTCTATATCGGGGTTTTGTCCATTTTCAAATTCATCTTCGTCACATTCTGTAAAGAAAACGTACTAAAATTAAAGACTTATAAATATTAATTTTACTATATGATGCCCGCAACGCCGTTGCACCAAAATTCGTTTATCACGCGGGAACCGTCAATTTTGTCAGGAATAGAAAGGATCCTATGTCCTTTCCCGGGACTCAAAGTATCTCCATGACAAATTTCAGCAAAATGTGTTCAGTGGTTTGGGCGTGAAGAGGTAACAGACAGACAGACAGGCAGAGAGACCGACAGACAGACACACTGACAGACTGACAGACATGTACTTTCGTATACTTATAATATTAGTATGGATTCTGATAAATTTTACATCAATAACAAAAGTACCTGTAAGGTCTTCGTCAACGACTGATACATCTGTTATCGTCGGTGGAACTTGTTCACCCTCAAACCACTTAAAAGTGTATCTGTTATTTTCTTCCTTCCATCCATAGTCGCGGGGTGATAGCTCCGATGGAATCGTTTTATACGCGTGTCTCCAAATGTGTGCTATAAATGTTGAGCGTAGTATTTGTTGCTCTAATTCTGATTTGCAGGGAGGAAATATTGCCCCGTCTATTGTACTTTTTAGCTTAAATATATCTTTTTTGTCATCCATCTTGTAGGTCTTTGTGAACATTGCTACACGAGCTATATTAACATTGTCTGTGGTCTTTTGGCCATATATTCTACATACGAATTCTTCAATATATTTTTTTTAATTCATCCATATTATATGAATAGTTTATATTCGATATTTCTGTAAAACTTTTTATATAATGTTCCGAAGTTTTCAAAATTTTAAAAGGTTTCTTTTTACCTTTTAAAAAAAAAGCTGGGTTAAAATCACAACCTGTGAAAGGCATGAAAACCTGGTAGAGCTGCGCTCAAGCTAGGGCCAAGTGTTTTGTATAGTTTAGTAACATTCTGGACATGATCCATATTCCCTAATAATATAATTAGGATGTCCATATCAGAGCATCTTATTGTGACACTACTATTGTTATCAAGTTGACAAACATGAAATACAATCTTTGAGTCTGCTTCTTCATGACCTGTACAGTTAAAATTCTGCTCTACACTTCTATCGATCACATCATCACTTACTTTTTATATTTGTAGCATACATCTTCATCAATATAAATTGTTTTTTGTCCAATAAATGAAGCCATCTCTTTAGTCTTCCAGTGATTACAAATGAATTGAACTAAGGCCTTTTTGATGTTGTGTATGTGAAGTGATCAGCACTATTTATACAATAATTCTGACCCACTTTTCTGCCTCTCAAAGTGTGTTCATGATCCTTAATTGATGGTGTGAAGTAATTATCAAATGCGATAATTATCGTACGTGCATTTGAAGAAGTAAATATTGACATTAACTTTTTCGATATATTCCCAAATGATAGTGGAACTTCTGTCATTGCATGTAGAATGAAAAATCCATCATAAATCATCACATCACATGAAACAGGAGGATTACTGATTATATTTTTTTCTAGGATTTTTAATAATGGTGATTTATCCGTCTTACAAATTGATCCATCGAGGTGACACATTACCAATGGTACTGGTGTCAATGGATAAGTTAATACTGCGTCAATATTTAATGTGTTTTCTAAAGACAAAAGCAATAACTGAGCAAATAAATCGCGCTGCATTCGGACCTCAATTAATTTACCTGAAATAGCTATTTTTTTTAGGTACAGCATTTGCAAAAGTATACATTTTTGTTCGAATATTTTTTTTTTCAAATCTTTCTGGATCTGTGCTACACTCGGTAATGAATTTTTCACGTAAGTCACATCCGGTATTTTCCACATTGAGCAAAAAATCGGCTATATCTTCTGGAACTGCTTGACCACTTGATATATTAAATAATAGATTTTGGTCATAGTTATCAGAAAAAGGATTATTTTGTTTTATGTGTGTAATTAAATTCTCAAGTTGGTCTGAATGTTTTCTGATCCTACTATTTTCCAGATCGGCTGTGACGTCTTGACTTTTTCGTAAGCCTGTTTGTTCCATTACATCACTTAATATAGCTGTGCGAATACTGTGACTTTTGCACCAACGTTGACGAGCGGAAATCGAGTTCGTTATTCCTGTCAATTTATTTGCAGCGTCAGCGTTTATTGTCTGCTCCAAGGTGAGATCCACTGGCTGCCTGGAGAATGGCTTATCAGTCCTTTTAACCCCATAAGACCCTTTTTCAAACTGTAACTGTAGTTGTAGTTGTAGCCCCGGATGAGATGTCGTTACTTTAAGTAACTTTTCATGATATAAAACGGTATATCGTGAATTATTTTGTTGATTAAATGCAAAGAAATAGTTAGTAATTTTTGGCAGTACAAATTTAAATAATTCAAAATCTGGCTTTCTGATACTTTGGCATAGTAAAAAATAATAGTTGATTAAAGTGATATATATCATATAGAATTGTGCAGTTTGTCCGTGCTTGCCATCTAATCTTTGTTGTTTATATTTTTCATATTCCTCTAATATACTTATCAGCTCTTCATTATTAATTATTGGTTGCTCTGATCTTTCAGATTTGAATTTAACTAAATATTTTCTTATTTCATCTGTAATTTCTACTTTTTTCTGATCTAAAATTTTTCGAAATGTATTGATTCAAGAGCTAATTTAAGTAATGGATGCAGTTTTTTACAACGGTTAAAATGCTGACCTGTTATAAAAGTATTTACCGATCCACTAGCCAGTACTTCTGCATTTACCATTATGTTTGTGATTCCACAGCTATCGATGAATTTTCCAACTGCTTTAAAATAAGCCATCATTATATGGAACGAGCCAAAATGAATAAATAAATAATCAAAACGTGGCCTTTCGCTACTTTGAATTTGCAGAGCGATTTTTGCGATCGCTAGATCATACGTTACTTCCATGTAATTTTCATTGCATTCTATGGCCACTTGTTGAGCTTGTTTCATTGTTTCTAAAACGACTGAAATATTTGTTGGCGCGGAATTAATAGTCGTTAAGTATGCAATTGTTTGTTTGGAACTTTTATCATCTTGAATCATACTTTGGAATCCTGTCCAGGAAGGTGTTCGAGGTAATTTCAAAAAATGCGAAACCACCCGTTCATTATTGATATGCCGCAATGCTTGCAGATTACCTGGGACACATAATCGCAGTGGATTATCAATGGGTTCCAAAGTTTCGTGTATTTTTGGTCTTTTGTTATATGATTCTAATTCTAATGTAATCGTATCAAAAGTTCGTCGTCTTTTTCTTGATCCCGAGGGTTGAGGTTGGTTTAATATGGACTGTACAGTCTCTCCCGTTAAATTGTCTTCCTCTACATCACCTTTTTCTTGCTCATTGGGACCATTTATGTTTTGAAAAATAATTCCCACGGTATCGTGCAAGGTATCTTTGCCGCTTGTGGTATCGACAAACCGATCAAAGTTATTATATGCTAATCCTGTACATAGGTTATTTAAACGTGAGATTCCGTCTGGACAAATATCATAACGATCAGTGGACGCAAATATCGCTTCAGTTTCAATTTCTTCTAAAATAGTATAACTACAGCAATGTCCATATTTATTAATAATATTAATAATTTTTTTGCTGTTAGTTAACACTTTTAAAGCCATACCAAGAACCATATGCTTAGAAGTTTTAATTCTGCCGTGTGTAATAGCATATATTAAATCTTCAGCTAAAGATTTTGTAATTCTGTAATTATGCTTACGGCGAAAACTTAATGATATGATTTTAGAATAAAAATCAGTCAAAACTGGTGGAACATCGCATTCTCCCTTTATGATGTCATTTGCTGATTGATTGATGATTACCAGATAAACCTACAGGTTTATCTGGTAATGGATTGCGCTGAATATTCTGGATTTCAGATCTTATGATTTGAGCAGCTCTATCCAAAATGTCCTGCTTTTCTAACATGTCTAAATCACTTTTCAGCAAACATCCAGTATATGGCTTAACATGTTTTTTATTATTAACAGTAATAATGTTTATGCCTTTCGGAAACATTTCCATTAATCTATTTTCTTAATAAAATGGTTCTACATTCATCGTTAAATCTTTTGCGTAATTTTGGGCATATTCGATGAACAATGATTTTAAATATGTTACATAAAAACATTGTCGTTTTTCAATTATGTTGGTGGTTACAAAGCGGCATACGGCGTTGAAAGCGTTTTTGTGAATAGATCTTGATAAATGCCACTGACTTTTGTCAGGGTTCGCACTCGTCATCATTGATTGTAAGGTATTTTTATAATTATTTAACTTGCAGCGTCGATGGCAGAAAATATTATTATTTTTTGTCATTTTTTCATCAATTTTATTTACCAGATCTATGTCGTTCATTTCAATGGCTTGATTTTTGATTATATCAATGTTTTTGGGGGCTACACAAGTTTGTAGAAGTTGCTCTCGGTAATGCAGTTTCTTTCGTAATTTATTACAAAAAATGCACACAGTTTCCTCACCACTGCTATCGGTAGGCTCAGTTATTGTTTCTTGTTCGGCATCTTCATTTTCTTTTTCAACCATACCTTGGACGGTGTACTCTTCATCAGTATCTGATAATGCAGTAACGATGACTTGTACCGTTATGTGACCTTCATTTGTATCACTCAAACCACTTGTACTGGCTAAAACATTAGTGCTACTACAAGCTTCATCAGGCATATTTATGTCTGCCTCTGCGTCAGTTTGGCTGCTATATTCTGCATCTTCTTGAAAACTAAAGAGCGAATGCAAGGTTTTTCTTAAATAATAAGTATAAAATAAAATAACAATAACTTAAACTTATAATAGTATAATAATCTATACATATTATAAAACAAAGTCGCTTTTTTCCCTCATGTCCCTTTGTTCCCTTTAATCTTTAAAACTACGCAACGCATTTTGATGCGGTTTTCTTTAATAGATAGAGTGATTCAAGAGGAAGGTTTTTAAGTATAAAAATTAATAACATTCATTAAATAGTGGAACCGTTATTGTAGGGGTTTCTAATGTGATGTCGTAAATAATTACATTTTTTCCGCTTACATTGCAAACGCAGGCTAAACCCTACGAGATTTATCAAAAAAAAGTACTAAGTATTGTACACAATGAAAAGGTCTACAGAAAACTCATTTACGCTTATGCTTTAAGTTCTGAAAACAACAATGAAACCCGCAAATTTGTATCTTTAAAGAGTCAGGACTTCTCTAAGCACTTTCGGAACCATGGTATACCCGTAGCAAAATCTTACTTTTTGTAGCATATGATTAGAATAACTAAATCGAAATCACTATAATATTTTCTTTCCTTATAAATTTTGAGGAGTTCCCTGTATATACAGTGTGTAACAAAAATAAGTGATAAAACTTTAGGGTGTATACGTGTTCCTTGTAGAGAGTTCACTGTGAAAGTAGCAGCTCAGAAAGTCGATTTTTTTCACTTCTGTATGGGCAAGGGCCCGAGCGTCACGAGTTTCCCCATAAAAAACTGAAAAAAAATTTTGGTCTTTCAGCGCTGTTACTTGCACAGTGAACTCTCTGCAAGGGACACGTGCACACCCTAAAGTATTATCACTTATTTTTGTTACACAACCTGTATAGGGGGGGGGGGAGTATCTTTATACCAAGTTTTATCTAAATCGGTTCAGCCGTTTCAGCGTAAGGAGGTTACAGAGAGACAGACACACTTTCGCGGATATTAGTGAGGATAAATTAATTATAGTCTCAAAGGTGCTACTACGAGATGAGTACATAGTTTTTAGAGAGAAAAAGAATGTACTAGTAGTAGCATAAGGCTACTACTACTACTAGAATAAGACTGCCTTCACATTAAGTCGCGTCAAGTGTCTAAACACACTACGTCAAATTTCCGCGGCGGAAGCTCGGCTTGATTCCGCCTGCAATGTATTTTAAATTACCGATGACACACCATGCCGAGATACTGGCGCGTTATATTGTATTCGTTTGACATTGCTGATGTGAATCATGCGGAATTTCCGCCGCGAAACTTCGGCATAGTGTGTTTAGACACCTAGTCCCGATTAATAAGTTTTAATTATAATGCTACGCGAAAGTTTAATGTTATCTTGGTAACCGTAGTACCAACCGTAGTAGTACCGTCGTCTCTAGCATACATCGCCTTCCAGACACAAAATTGCTGACACTCGCACATTCACACATACATCCTTACAAGGTGACTTGTTTGCTCTCTAATTTTATGTAAAAAAAAACAAACTAACGGTTACAACTTACCTTGGGTCATTAACTGATGTCTCAATCTCATATAAAAGACGATATTTTTTAGGTAGTGCAGTAAATTTCCTGTAGCATTTAGAATGATATTTTTCAAAATCGTTGATTTTTACTGGCACCTTTGCGTTTTTCATTTTCAAATTATTGTTTTTACGAATTTCTAGGATAGCTCTACATTTTTTTAGACAATTTGGAAAAAATGTTTGGAGTAGGTCGTTTTTCTTGAAACAAAATATACAAATTGCAGCTTTTATCTTCGCTGCCATGATTCGCGTTTCAAGATAAACTAAATCTATCAACAATTAGTCAGAATCCGTCTGAAAAGAGACAGTTTCCTTTAAATATTCTTTGTATTTACTTATAACATAATATTATTATAAAGCTATTTTCTTGAATTTATTATTAACCTGAAACATTTTGGTTATTATAAATATTCTTATTGTGTTACTTACCAAAATATGCAGTTTTAATTGATATTAATGCTTAATTTGATTGTTGCGATATCGCAATACAGTTAATTTTTCTCAAACTATAATATTTAAATTATGGATTTCAAAATTTTTGTTCCTTTTAATTTCCTTTTGCTCAGCCAATCACAGTAATTGATATTGCACAGATTATGCTAATGTCGTTTATTGTGATTTGTGACTCGTTTAAATTTGGAACGCAATTTTTTTTTGTTCTCGGGTAAAGATAATAATTTATGTCGGGGCAATTACTTGGCCTTACATTCGAATTTACGAATTATAACTATAATAATGGTTACCGAAAAGTTTTTATAATAATAATTAAAGAAAAATTAACACTTAAAATAATCATCATAATACCTCTTAGGGTTCCGTACCCAAAAAGTAAAAACGGGACCATAATATTACTAAGACATCGATGTCTGTCCGTCTGTCCGTCTGTCCATCTGTCCATCTGTCCGTCTGTCCGTCTGTCTGTCTGTGTGTCTCCAGGCTGTAGCCTGTAAAGTCTCAAGAACCGCTATAGCTAGACTTCTGAAATTTTTAAAGATTGTGTATATTCTGTTTCCGATATAACAACAAATACTAAAAACAAAATAAATTAAACATTTAAGGCATAAGTGTATCCCATATAACAAACTAGATTTTTTTGCTCGACATACATTAATAACTTACGGCAATACATAATAATATAATGCACATGAAATATTCACGAAATACTCAGTTTTATTAGTAAGTACTTTAACAATTTATAATCAAATTTAAATAAATGAAGTAATTAAGGGGGCTCACATACAAAAAACATTATACGTGGGAGAGTCATGCTTCGGCACGAATGGGCCGGCTCGACCGGAGAAATACCACGTTCTCACAGAAAACCGGCGTGAAGCAGCGCTTGCGCTGTGTTTCGCCGAGTGAGTGAGTTTACCGGAGGCACAATCCCCTATTATTTATTATTCCCTCTTAAAAGGCCGGCAACGCACTTGCAGCTCTTCTGATGCTGCGAGTGTCCATGGGCGACGGAAGTTGCTTTCCATCAGGTGACCCGTTTCCTCGTTTGCCCCCTTATTATTATAAAAAAACACAAATTTTCAGCTTATTTTTGCTCTATTGCGGTACGGAACCCAGGGCGCTAGTTCAACTCGCAAGTTTGGCCGATATTATCCTTTTATATTATAAAGGCGAATGTTTTTGCGTTAATGAGTTTGTATGTGTGTGAGTAGGAATGTGATTGTGTACTATGTTTGTAACTTCTTTACTTTTAACTTTTAAGCAGTTGGAGGAATTTCGATAAGCATTAATAAAGAGTTAGCTGATATTATCCTGGATTAGCACATAACCTAAGTTTTTAACCGACTTTCATAAAGGCGGAGGTGATATTATGTATGAATGTGGATATATTTTTAGGGTTCCGTACCCAAAAGGTAAAAACGGGACCCTATTACTAAGACTTCGTTGTCTGTCCGTCTGTCTGTCTGTCTGTCTCCAGGATGTATCTCAATAACCGCTATAGTTAGACTTCTGAAGTTTTTACAGATTTTGTATTTCTGTTGCCGCTATAACAGCAAATACTAAAAACGCAATAAAATTAATATTTAAGGGAGGCTGCCATACAACAAACGAGATTTTTTAGGTTCTTTTCGCTCGTAATCAATAGTGGTAACAGCTAGGCACTTGAAATTTTCACACAATCCTTAATTTATATTTGTTCTTTAATAATTATTAGTAAAATTTTAATAAAGTGAATATTAAGTGGGGCTCCCATGCAATTTTTTGCCTACTTTCGCTCTGTGACGGAACCCTTGTGTGCGAGTCCGACTCGCATTGGCCGATATTTTATTTTATATGCTAAACGATTACTTCGCCGTGTGTGAACCGTTTTTCTAAATGTTTCTTATAATGATTGACAGAAATTGACAAAGACAAACCAAACGTTAGTTTTTCCTTACAACTAAACATGTACCTTTTTCGAATAAAATATTATCAATTATTAAGAATGTAAATATTAGTATAATAAGGCAAAAATAAGTATTAAATGTATTAATAAGAAATGGAGTAACGTTTCGTTACATTACCCGCCTCGCCTCGCAAGGATTTTGATTTATGCAACATGACAAAATCCAAACAAGGAACATGAAATATGCAATTTACTCAAACTAAATAATATGTAAAGTTACGTGTAAAAATATTAATTAGGTGTTACGGCCAACAATTTTAAGATCTTTAATGTGCCAAGTACCTAAGTCTTTTCCTGATATGTTTTCTAAGACATAAACGAGTGGGGACAGCTTTTGAGTAACGCGACATTTAATAAATTTCGGAGCCAACTTTTTACTAAAGTATTTATCATTGTCACACAGTACATATGCCCGCTTATAAACTATATCATCAACTTCGAATTCGAAATCTTTCCTCCTCAAATTGTAATGAGCTGTGTTTTTCACATGAGATTTTTGTACTTTATCAAAAATAGAACTGAGACAACCACGATTTCCTACATATTTTTCGCGAGGCAAAAACAAAACCTCTTTACCTAAATCAGTGTCAGTGTAATGAGAGCCACATAACACCAATTCCCTGCCGAATACGAGGAGCGACGGTGAATAACCAGTTGCTTCATTCACCGAATTGTTTATTGCAAACTGAACTTTTGGAATAAATATGTCCCAAGTTCTATGATCACCTTCAACGAACGTGGAAAGACAAGTGATAATTGTTTTATTGTAACGTTCCACTGTATTTACCTGGGGTGTATATTTAGGCGTAAAGAACACGTTCGGAATTTTATATTTATCGAACAAGGATTTGGTTTTCTCGCTAATAAACTAGGTGCCATTGTCCATGAAAATACTTTGAGGAACACCGTGTACAAGAAATACTTGCTCCTCAAGTAACTTGACAATAATGTCTGACGTGGCTCTCTTAATGGGGAAAATCAAACAAAATTTTGAGAAACAGCATGTAACTACTAGAATGTAGCTATTCTGTTTTCGTGTTATAGGAAGGGGACCCATCAATTCAGATAGTTGCTCCATCGCACTGGCTATAAAAACTCTTTGTTATGTTTATAAGAAAAGCACAGGAGGCCCTGTAAGGTAAGCGTTGTGCAGTGTACGGCTAGTGCCTGGAAAACCCGAAAATATAAAGATGTGTTATTTTCGTTCACCTCGTGCAAAAATCTGAATATTAATTATGGGGATGGAAGCCATAGACATGTTTATTATATAACACAACATATTATTCTTACTTTAAGCCCGTGATAATAATTAATAATTATTTAATTCCACTCCTTTTTTAAAACAAAAAAATGTGTTTCCTTAGTCTCTCAAAAAAAGTTCCGCTTAGTACCGCTTTCTGTCCTCAATATTTACATTTATGCATTTGTTGTATGTTAGTATTGCGAATGCTAGGAACTTAAACCAACTCATTGTGACACTAGACCCATTTTCACAGGTAGAGTCGGAATAGAGCAAGTCACGGAAAAATGTACGGTTCCCGCGCGATAAACTAATTTTGAATTAACGGAGTTGCGGGCGTCATTCATTTAGTAAGTTAATATATGAATGGTCGACAATTTGTAATTTTAAAAAATATACTCAATTTAATTTTAATACTATTTTGTTTCTATATAAAATACCTTTTAGGCTAAAAAATTTTTCAAGTCTCAACATAAGTAGCCACAAGTAAGTAGCCTTTACAGCTCACAAACTTTTCTAAGTATAAATACACATATAATTTACATCTTTGATTTTTGGCGCCCTAAAGACTACTTTAGGGCGCCAATCACTAGATTTTGCCGTATGTGCGCTGCCTGCGAACGTGTCGAATCGTGTTATGTTTACTTCGCGTACCTACGTTACTTTATTTTGTTTCTATGATACAGTTGATGGTTTTCATTAAATATTTCATGAACATGAAATCTCGATTTAATAAAACATATTACATACTTAATTTGTTGTTAAAATTTTATGTAAAAAATGATTTCTATACTAGCAAGTAATTTCAGAAACACTTTATTATATTTCTTCGCTTCATTCTTCGATATATAATTAACCAAAAGTAGTACCTTTGCTTATCTGCTAGGTAATCGCGTTTTTTTTAAAGACGTATGTGGGTACTTCAAAAGCTACCCGCTCGTGACGGTCACTCGACGTTCTGGCGTGCTTCATTCTTTGTTAACGCGAGGTAACGCGAGCACGTATACTTAGTGACCATGCCAAAGCGCAGCTGGTTATAATTATTAAGATGATTGAGTCAGTGTTGTAAGTAACTAAAGACAGTGTTATTTTATTGCGTAACAAGAAAATACATGTAAGTACTATTAAATACTTAAATAAACGGCAGGCACTACCGAGGCCAAGACGAGCCAATTATATTCAATAGTAACCGGCATGTACAGCGACCGCGAGTCAATAAACGTACAATGTGTTTGGACTACGAGTCTTTATACACAAATAATACACAATCTATAATATTATGTATGCTTTATCTGTTCTATAAATAGAATTATAGTACTACATGTTTGCCGGATCAACCCATCAAGCCCCGCACGAGCACCGGTGATCGCGAAAACAATAGAATACAATAGCATTTCCAAGAATCCCCGATCGAAGGATTAAGGGAAACAACTGCAGGTGATTACTGCAATTATTTAACTAACCGGCATGTACTGCGACTGTGAGTCAATAAGTACAGTGTGTTTGGACCGCGAGTCCTTTTACACAATCTATATTCTATATGCATCGGAATTGATTGCGGATCTCTGACGATGTTCTACCTATTCTATAAATAGAACTATATGTTTGCCCGATTGGGGGAAACACCTGCAAGTTAATTACTGCAAGTGCTTAATTATATTAAGTTATTGTATAAACCGCCATAATGTGTGGATTGACTGCGGGTCTCTAAATACAATTTATATGCATCGGAATTGACTGCGAGTCTCTGACGATGTTTTATCTGTTCTATAAATAGAACTGTACGTTGGCCGGTTTGGGGGTTAACAGCGAGTTATTTTATAAACCGCCATAATGTGTGGATTGACTGCGAGTCTCTAAACACAATCCTTATGCATCGGAGTTGACTGCGGGTCTCTGACGATGTTTTATCGAAAAAATAAAGTAGTATAATATGTTGGCGGGTTTGAGGGGATTAACTGCGAGTTAATTACTATTTAAATTTAAAATAATATATTGATATTTTTTAAATCAACATAATGTATGGATTGACTACGACTCTCTGACAATGTTAAAAAATAAAAACGAGCAAGTAAGCAACTACGGCGCGTTTTCGCGCGCTCTTTGTTCTATAAATAGAACTACATAATTGTTGTTATAATGTTAATATCTTTTCCGTTTTATAGAGAACAGCTATTTCGAGCTAATAACTATATTGACTGCGAGTCTCATCAGTTAACAACCATTGCGCGTCCCGCACGATCCTTTTGTTCTAAATATAGAACTACGATTATAATTTATTATGTCTGCCGGTATATAATTATTATTATTAAATAAATTTTGCACCAATGCTGGGATTCGGGATACACCGCGAGTGTATAACGAAACTTACTTAATATCTACGTAACGCGATAGTTACTACCCTCAATAATTTTTGTAATATATTTTATCGACAAATAAGTCGATTATAACGAGCAAGTAAGCTACCCCAATATTTATCTTTTTAGGCCACTAAGACCAGACAATCGGAGAAATATCACTAGAAGTGACCGATATACGGGTCGATCAGGTTACGAATGAACCCGAAACTTTCCCACTCTTAAAGCAGGTGCCAACGGTCGATTCTGAGTAACGGCACCGATAGAACCGGACCAGGTCGGCCGCGGTATCACGTATCTTGCGAGAGCAATGCGATAGCAATTATTGCGTGATAATTGCTCCAAAATCGCAATTTCGTATCACGTATCAGCCAAAACAATACAATAGCAATCGATCTCTATACATGACACCATTGTTTATATACCCAGCAATCGCTCGCGCGATTATTGCTAGTGGATTGTTGATCGCTATTTTTACGTGATAACCCTGCCGGATAGATCCAGGGCTCCTACTGACGTTAGGTGAGCCCTCGTTGGATTCGCCAGATTATGGTTTTAAATGATCCCAAAAACGATTAAGATAAGCTACTGCTTATAAAACATTCCTGATAATAAGTGTTGCAGATCGATCCCATTTCGATCAATTATTATTATTATCATTATAGATTTCACCTGACAAAGTCTCGATATTATCAGACTTATCAACAGTATCTGACTTATCTCGATATTAATTATTATCAGACTTATCAGATAATATATTATCAGACAAGACAACTTCGTAACGGAAACCTATAACACTCGATAAGTCTTGTCTCAATATCAGACCGAGATTATTATTGTTTCGCTGGATAATTCCAGTATTTGTTCTCAGAGACAAATTAGTACATCCCATCAATCGGGTACCTTTTGGGCTCTAGCAACCCTTCCCGCTACCCGTCAAAAAAGGGGGGGGGGGGAATTGCAGGTAACCGTCGGCTGGCGCCGCTAGTACTGTACCTCTAAAATCAACCCCCTTCGAGGTCAAAGAGTGTTGAGGCGACTAAACGCTCAACACCCCAGCAGTAGTGCTGACAGTTATTTTATATATATTTTACAGATGTTACTATGATAATAATTATTGTGGGCTTAATACAGCTATCCCCATCCCGTGCCCCGCGGGCCGCATGCGGGCCACCGGGACTTTATTTGTAGCCCGCGTGATGTTAAACCATTTTGAAATTCACGCCCACGGGCAAAATACGTCAACGTGAAAGTCTTTTTCACTTGCAAATCGTTAATTTTGATTATCGTTATTTTTAAACCTAAAAATGTTTGTTGCGGTCCGCGACACCAAGACTAAAAATGTTTGCGGCCCGCATGAAAAAAAAATAATATTTAGGGAACTTCGTTCCTAAAACAAATGAGGTTGGGGACCACTGGCTTAATTTATTATACATCATGACATCAATAAATTATTAGAATTTAAAACTATATCTTCGTGTACCCCCACCGAAGGTTACCTTTTTACAAAGATTTTCTTTTCCCCAAAGCGGCGAAAAATATTGTATTATAATATTTTAAATACAATTTTTGAATTATTTTAAATTTTAAGCCACTAAGTAAATTTCTTTCGAAATTACATGTTAATTTGGAAAATTACCGTACGGCTTTCAAGCCAATACCCAAAAGTGGATATCTAGCAAAAATAGAGTGAGGAGCCTACTTTTTGGTCCCTATTAACTCACTAGTCGACCGAAAGATTTTAATTTACGGATTAAGAGCCTTAAATCTTAACGTTTAAAATATATATTACTTTAACGTAACAAGCTGTCCCGGCAAACGTTATTTTTGCCATATAAAGTATTTCGCCCATATTATTATTTTATTGAAGTGACTAAATAAGTATGTCACCATGGCAAAGTTCATGATTGCTATCCCGTCGCACAAAAAATTGGTCGCCGTCAGTCTCGAGTTGTAACAATTTACTATTATTAATTTAACAAATTACTACACTTATCAATATAAAGATAAAAGAGTAGAATATGTTGTCCGATTCTCAACCATAGGCGATATGCTCACTTAGATTCACGAAAATCAGTAGAGCCGTTTCAGAGGAGTTCAACCACGCACACCGTTACAAGCTCACGCAATTCGTGAGCTAGCTCAACTGATAAGTGTTTTGACACCTTCATATCCTGATTCCTGACTCCCGCCGCGGAATGCGATTGGTTTTCAGCGATTAAAATATTTAATACTAAATAAAATATGCAATGTTAAATACGATAACAGAATCACACTTGTTCTTGAATAATAATTGTTAAAATATTCAGCCTGGTGGACCGAGAACACAATATTCTCGACTTTCAATCATATTAATATGCAATAATCACATTATCGACGACCACAGAGCCGGACTCAGTTAAAGCAGTAGACTCCTTAAAATTTATTCTAAAATACTTTACTTCGACTTAGATTTTAGTAATATAATTACTATATTCAATCTTATTAGTAGACTTATTACAGAGATCTTCGTCCGCTCCATTAGTGGAGGCAATGAAGGTTTTCACCTCCGATTTCGTTGAACCTCCATCGATTCTCATGAAAATTGGTGAGTAGGTGGGAGATACCCTAAGAAACAAAAGTGACATAGTGCCAACTTGCGCTTTTGCCCTGGGGGTGGATGCCAACCCTTCTCTGAGGGGGTGAATTTTTTTTATAAAAAATAAACGCAGGAATCAATAGACACACAAGGTATAAGCAAAATTTGTAATATAAAGTTTTTTGAATAAATCAATACTTTTGGAGTTCATGTTCATGTTTTTGCATGAGAAAGAAAAAAAGTCTTAAAGCGGTTTTTCATAATTATATAAGAAACTATAAGTTTTTACGAAAAATGTATAATTACCACAATTAAAGCCAATAAAAAAACAAACTAATTTCTACCCTGAAATACCTTCCTATATTCATTTAAAGTGAGCTATAGGTGATTGTATATATATTTTCTTTCGGCGAGTACCTAAGTCTAAGCATTCAAACTTAAATAACGGTAAACCGATGCATTTTATGAAATGTACTTTCTTTAAACCTTTTGAATTGCTTAAAAGTACCTTTCTAATAAGCATTTTAAAAAATAAATAGCATCAAAATTGAACAAGTTATGATAAAAATAAGATGACCCTTACAATTTTTTTTGGAAAAATCGAAAAATAAAACGTTGACCATTTCTACAATAATTCAAATTTATGGTTATCCCCAAAGACTTTTCTTTATTTTAGCATAAATAATGACCTCAAAATTTTTTCTTGGTTTAGAATGCTTAGTTTTGAAAAAAATTATGATTTAGTAAAATCGAAATTATTCAAATTTTCGTAAATATCATTTTCTTTTGAACACAACTTCAAAAATATTGAACATTCGTAAAAATTAAAAAGAACGAAATTTGTGACCATTTTTTAAGAAATCTTTTGATTTTCTTTTGATTTTTATAGGATGAAAAATAACGAAGATAGAGACGCTTAAAGCCTAACTTTTACCGCGAGAACCATGAAACCGTGACCTGTTAACCCTATTTTTTTTTAACCAAGGGTTTTAAAAAGTATTTTTCAAGTCGATCTTAAAGCTCTTTAAATTACCTTTAAAATGGTCCATAAATAAACCCGATAACTTAAAAATTCACAAAGCTATTGTGATATTAACGAAAATTTTTTTTTGAAAACTATTTTGAAGCAGAGATTTGGGATTCAAATATTGTAGGAAACCATGTCAATAGTACATCTATACTTATATTATAAATGCTAAAGTGCTTTTGTCTACCTGTTACCTCTTAACACCCAAACGGTTCAACCGATTTTGCTGAAATTTTGTATGAAAATACTTTGAGTCTCGGGAATGGATATGGACATAGGATACTTTTTATCCCGAAAAAATGTACGATTCCAGCGCGATTGCAGGCGTCATCTAATCCATACTAAATATACAATAATCTTTTCAAGATTCAGAAAGTAAACAAAACGGTAAATAGATAAGAGAGTGGCTTTTCATGATGATGTGCGTCTATTAAATATTATTTCAGTGTAGCAGATTCAGCCTTTGCGTCCATTTTTTGCACAGAGAGTAGTTTGAAATCGTTATTTGAATATTTTGGACTACATAATAAGTATCAATCTTTGAAATATATTAACAACATTTATCTTAACTATAAAGAAATATTCGAACTCATTAAAGCTGATAAAAACTTAAAATAAAAACTTAAAGCTTATTATTCAGACATTGGGTAATTTACAGGGGTGAAAAAATTTCGCAAAAAAAAACTTAAGTAATAAGAAATTAATTAAAATTTAAGTAAATAAACTGAAGAAATTGAGTTCAAAAACTTAAACCAAATAAGTTATTGAACCCAATTTTTACCATTATTTCGCAATAGAGGGGTACTTTTAGGGGTTTATATTGCAGTCTTATCCAAAAATTATATCATAAATACTAAACAAACTCTTTATCTAATGTAAATATACGATTTCAAAGCAAAGAAATACAAAAAATGTTTTCTTCACGATTAAAGGGATGGTTGCTAAAATAATTGAAAAATTAATTATAATTTAATCATAAATCATGAATAAAACATTAAAAACATTTATTTTATCAAATTAAACACAATTAGTTAAGCCAGAATGGTTAAATCTGCATTTTTTCTATTTTCAACAAAAGGGGTGGATTTCACCCCTAAAATAAGAAAAGCGCGATACGAGCGTATGTCACTTTTAAAGTAAAGGGCTTAACGTACTTAATCCCAAATTTTCATCCAAATCGATGGAGGTTCAACGAAATCGGAGGTTGCACCTGATTTTTGCCTTCATTAACTGTACTACATCGAAACCTTAGCCAAACAATTTGACATTGGCTGTAATACGATATCTTCTACAGCCATCACTGTGCACTGTCATTGTTTATGAACAATGTTGACATTATTGGTTGGTGACATTGGCTCAGATGAATGTGTGAAGCGTCTTTCGAACGAAGCTTTCCGGTAAAAATCCTAGCCCATATCTGAGTAGTATAGTACCCGGGATCCACTTATAAATTACTTAGTTGTTTTTTTCTTGCACTCTGTAACTACAGCTGAATACTGATCATTGACTTAAAACTTTCTACCTAGTAAAACTCGGCAAAATAAAAAATTACGATTTTAAATAGCGGTATCGAAATTTATATTACAAAAACATAAACTCCCGGGCGTAATCGGATGTTATTAAATTATGTAACTCTTTTTTTTTTAAAGAAGCAGAAGATATAATATTTAAGTTATTACGCCCTGCGATGGTAATTCAAGATTATATTAAATAGGGCAATGCTACAGTACGGGTTTTTATTGCTAACGCTTAACGCTCTGCACAGAACAGCCACCTCCCAGTCGGCTAGCCACTGGATAAAGCAGGTGCTGTGCGAGAACGGCGCGGCGTCAACACGAGCGTCGACACGGGGATTGATACTGGACACTATTAGTAAGACGACAGTCGGCAGGCAGGAGTCGGGACTAGCGACTCCAATACTTTCGCTATTTTCCTTAACCATAATTTTATCGACGAACAAAGTTTCGCTGAATCAGTTAAATAATCACCATGATCCCAGTATGTTATCATTTGAATCACAAACCAACCATAGAGGTCTCTTACGTTTTGTTTCTACTCTGTCTGTCTTGCCTGACTATTAATATTATTTATTGTTAAATTCTTTCTCGAATATAATGGTAACTATTCAT
Organism: Polyommatus iphigenia; assembly: GCA_963422495.1. Lineage (NCBI taxonomy): Eukaryota > Metazoa > Arthropoda > Insecta > Lepidoptera > Lycaenidae > Polyommatus > Polyommatus iphigenia. The sequence goes on from OY730189.1 coordinate 2,254,804, forward strand.
AATGAATATTGTATTTCATCAAAAAAATAAAACTTTCTTTCGTTATTCTGAAAATCTACTTTTGGTTAATTATGTATCGAAGAATGACGCGAAGAAATATAATAAATGATTACCAAGTGAAGTTCGATCATTATTATATGAGTCACTTCATTCGAAGATATAATCTCCCTCCCACCCAGTCTGTACGAAACTATGTTTGCTGCAGTACCCAAAGAAAGAAAGAAAGATTTTTTACATTACCTCTCTCTAAACATAATGGCACGCCAGAACGTCGAGTGACCGTCACGAGCGGATAACTTTTAAAGTACCCACATACGTCTTTAAAAAAAAATGCGATTGCCTAGCAGATAAGCAAAGGTACTACTTTTGGTTAATTACGAGTATATATCTTCGAATGAAGCGACTCATAAATAATAATGATCGAACTTCATTTGGTAAGTTCGTTTGATCATTTATTTTATTTTAAAATGTGTAACACTGAGTGAGTGTGACATGAACACATTATAAATAACTAGCAAACCGCCCCGGCGTCGCACGGGTATAAAATATATAGCCACTGAAAAAATGATTAAAATCGATAGCCTATATGATCCTTTACGTGGTCTACTTCTTACCTGTGCCAAATAACTTAAAAATTGCTCCAGTAGTTGGCGAGATAAGCCCTTTCAAATAATTTCCCCCGTTTTTTCCACATTCTCCTATTAGTCTTATCGTAATAAAACATAGCCTGTAGCCTTCCTCAATAAATGGGCTATCTAACATTGAAAAAATTTTTCTAATCGGACCAGTAGTTCCTGAGATTAGCGCGTTCAAGTTAGCCCTTTTAAATAATTTTCCCCGTTTTTTCCACATTTTCCACTATTTCTTCGCTCCTATTAGTCTTAGCGTGATAAAATATAACATATAGCCTTCCTCGATTAATGGGCTATCTAACACTAAAAGAATCATCAAAATGAGGGAAAAAAGCGACTTTGTTTTATAATATGTATAGACTAGCTGTTGCCTGCGACTTCGTACGCGTTAACATAGTATAATAACAAAGATGGATAGCTTTCCCCTTTTTGTGGTTCCTTATACAAAGGGTAAAAACGGGACCCTATTTAAGCAAACGTCAAACGCAAACGTCAAAAAACTTTCATGTTTCTAACTCAAGAAATGATGGACTTTCATTGAATCTTTCTACCCCAATTTCACCCCCTTGGGGATAGAATTTCCAAAAACGCTTAAATACTTATCCATTCATTTTTAATCAGCAGTCCAAAAATAAACTTTCATGTTCCTAACTTGAGAAATGACGGACTTTCATTTAAACTTTCAACCCCTATTTCACCCCCTTGGAGGTAGAATTTCCAAAAACGCTTAAGCACGTATTCAATCATTTTTAATCAGTAGCCCAAACCTAAAATTTCAAGTTTCTAACTTAAGAAATAACGGAATTTCATTCAAACATTCAACCCCAATTTCACCCCTTTGGGGGTAGAATTTCCAAAAACGCTTAAATACATATCCATTCATATTTGATCAGTAACCCAAAAATAAAGTTTCATGTTTCTAACTCAAGAAATGACGGACTTTCATTCAAACTTTCAACCCCGATTTCACCCCCTTGGGGGTAGAATTTCCAAAAACGCTTAAATACCTATCCATTCATTTTTATTCAGTAGTCCAAAAATAAACTTTTATGTTCCTTACTTAAGAAATGACGGAATTTCATTTAAACTTTCAACCCCTATTTCACCCCCTTGGGGGTAGAATTTCCAAAAACGCTTAAGCACGTATCCAATCATTTTTAATCAGTAGCCCAAACATAAAATTTCAAGTTTCTAACTTAAGAAATAACGGAATATCATTTAAACTTTTAACCCCAATTTCACCCTCTTGGGGGTAGAATTTCCAAAAACGCTTAAATACGTATCCATTAATTTTTAACCAGTAACTCAAAAATAAAGTTTTTTGCTTCTAACTCAAGAAATGACGGACTTTCATTCAAACTTTCAACCCCGATTTCACACCCTTGGGGGTAGAATTTCCAAAAACGCTTAAATACTGTTACGTGCTAGGGTTCGACGATTCGGAGAGAAAGACCTGGTGACTCTCTTAAAGACTTTATTCACTGACACTAGCTCACACAAATCACTAAGTCCAAACACTAAGCACTAGATCCAAATCACTGAGCACTATCACTGTCCTAGGTCCTAGCCGAGTCGTAGGTTCACTATCACAATCACTCACTATTGATCACTTGTTTTCACTTCGAAGTCGCCTCGAAGATCGCTCGGATAAAACTGAACTGCCGGCTGCAGTCTGCGACTATTTATACGGGCCGGATTGAATCTCAGAAAATTCCGGAACATCCCAGAGTAAGCCCGATATGCGTAAACAAGTATGAGATATCTCTAGAAATTACTCGCAGGTACCCACTCCTAGCGCCATCTAGTATCGAGTAGGCGATTTATGTTGCCTGTGTTCCCTTGGTCAGTTCGCTGGTCCGACGCTAGATGGCACCACGTGTCCGTATCCGTAACACTACTCCCCTCCTAGCGATGCTCGTCCCGAGCATCGTTGTTACTGCCATGGTAACGCGCCAGACGGTCTATGTGTACCACTTTGAATGTCACATCATTCAATCGGGTAATCACTTTGTAAGGGCCGTCCCACTTGGTCTGCAACTTTGGAGATTTCCCTTTTCGGCGAGTTGGGTTATGCAGCCACACCAGTGTCCCTTCTACGAAGCCGCTCGTGTTCGATTTCCGGTCGTATCTGGTCTTCATGTTCTCACTTGACTGTAACCCATTTTCCCGAACCATGGCGTGTATATAGCGCATTTTTCCCTTAAATCGCAGACATAGTCTTGAACGGTCTTCGGTTCCTCCGGTGACCCTCCTGTTAAGAGGTCTACTGGTACTCGCAGTTCTCTACCGTAATTGACATACGCCGGGGTAGCTTTTATGCTCTCATGCTCGGCGGTACGGTACGAAAGAAGGAAGAGCGGTATATACTTGTCCCAATCCTTTTGTTTGTCATCTACCAATTACGCCAAATGCCTCTCAAGGGTCTGGTTAAATCTCTCAACCATTCCATCAGACTGTGGATGGTACGCGGTGGTCCTCGTTTAATGCAATCCCAAAATTCTGCACACTTCCTGGAAGACCTGCGATTCGAAATTCCTGCCCTGATCGGAATGGATTTCTAGAGGCACACCAAAGCGAGATATCACTTCCTCGACCAGCTTAGAAGCAACTGTTGTAGCTTCCTGGTTTGGTATGGCGAACACTTCGGGCCATTTGGTGAAGTAATCCATGACAACCATAAAATACTTGTTCCCCGATTCCGTTACAGGAAATGGCCCAGCTACGTCAACTGCAATTCGTTTCCACGGTGCGCCAACGTTATACAAGCGCAGATTCCCACGGCTCCTTGTTTGAGGTCCCTTCACTGCAGCGCAAGTAGTACATTTGCGGCACCAATCCTGCACATCATCTCGACAATGCAACCAGTAGAATCGTTCTCGCACTTTTGTTAACGTCCTCTTGACACCTAGATGACCTCCTGATACGCCATCGTGTATTTCACGGAGAACATCTGGTACTCTCGTTCTTGGGACAACTATCTGAAGATGGAACTCTCTGCCGTTAGTCTTCTCCCATTTCCGGTAGAGTATTCCGTTTTGAAGAATCAGACTGTACTATTTCGCCCAGTACGCCTTAGTGACAGCGCCAGTGGATGCAACCTCACTCCAGATTGGTTTTACGTCACCCCGTTTCTTCCATGTGATGATGTGCCGAAGGTCGTCATCTCTTTCTTGAGCCTCCCTCATAGCATCATTCTCCCATGGACCCAAAGGACTTGTTTTCGTTAACTTTAATGTAATTTCATTAGATTCCTGCTTAACACAATGTTTGCAGTCTCCTTAGCACGGCCTTCGTGAAAGTGCGTCGGCATTCCCATGCGCCTTTCCGCTGCGGTGTTCCGTCTTGAAGTCATACTCCTGGAGTTGTTCAATCCATAGAGCTACTTGGCCTTCTGGGTTCTTGAATTTCAGTAACCACTTCAAGGCTGCGTGATCAGTTCGCAATAAAAACTGTCTGCCGATGAGATATTTGCTGAAATGTTGTAGCGTCTTTACAACAGCCAAGAATTCTCTTCTTGTCACACAGTAGTTTCTCTCGGGCTTAGATAAAGATTTGCTGAAATATGCAATTACAACTTCTCTTTCACCCTGTTTTTGAGATAACACCCCTCCAATGGCCGTGTTGCTTGCGTCCGTGTCGACTATAAACTGACCTTCAGGTTGTGGATACCTCAGGATTGGTGTTTCACACAGATGTTTCTTCAGTTTCTGAAAAGAATCTTCAGAAGTCTCGTCCGAAATAAACTGTCGTTTATCTTCTGTCAGCCGATGTAATGGCTTGGCTATCTCCGAGAATCCCTTAACAAAACGCCTGTAGTAGGAGCATAGGCCGAGAAATGCCCGCACTTCAGTTTTGTTCTTAGGGGTTGGCCAATTTTGAACTGCTTCCAGTTTCTCCGGGTCCGTCTGGATTCCATCACTGGAGATAACATGGCCGAGATAATTGACCTTACTCCTAAATAAACGATACTTTTTCGGATTCAACTTTAACTTGGCCCCCTCTATTTTGGCGAAAACTCGTTCTAAGTTTCGCAAATGGTCCTCGAAGTCGCGGCCAACAATGATGACGTCGTCCAAGTAGACTAAGCAAGCCTCTCCAACTAAGCCTGCCAGTACACACTCCATGAGTCGCTCGAATGTGGCAGGTGCGTTGCATAATCCAAAGGGCATGACGTTAAACTGCCATAAACCTTTACCGGTGGAAAAAGCTGTCTTCTCCTTGTCTTTTTGATGAATTTCCACCTGCCAGTATCCCGATTTCAGGTCCAGGGTCGAGAACCATTTCATGCCACTCAAGGTATCCAGAGTGTCGTCGATTCGAGGTAATGGATAGCTGTCCTTCTTAGTGACATCATTGAGACGCCTGTAGTCCACACAAAATCTTGTGCTGCCATCTTTCTTTTTCACTAACACAACAGGTGAGCACCACGGACTTGCAGACGGTTCAATAATCTTATGTCTTCTCATGTCCTCCAAAAGGCCTTCAACTTATTTTTCCTTTGCAATGGGTATCCGTCTTGCTCGTTGACGAATTGGGTTCTCGCTTCCGGTATCTATCCTGTGCTGAACCATCGACGTTCTTCCAAGGTCGCCTTCCTGACTGGAGAAGATATTCGCGTGGCGTTGTAAAAACTTCTTAGCTTTCATGCTCTGCAAATAAGTCAGATTACTCTTGCAGTCATCGAGTAGCTCGGTCACTATTCCATAGTTGCTGCTGTTTGCTGAGTCTGAGCCTGTGATCGAACTACACTTTCTCATCCAGACAACTTCCTCGCACTTTCCAATGACGTCACCTTTGTTCAAGCAGATCTCGTGATCACCAAGATTCAAAAGCCTGACCACAGCGTTACTGCTTCCACTAACAAGGGTTCTCGCCGTCATCAGTTTTTGCGCTGATGTCTTGGTAGGTGTGTCTTCAATCAACACGCATCTGTTTGACTTCTTCTTTCCAGCTGGCGGTAGTTTCACCAGCACTCTAGCTTCCGCTCGTCCAGGTATAATGACTTCCTTTACACATGCGACTTTCCCGCAGGCGCCTCCAAGGATGAAAATTTCTTCTTCGCCACACTTGAAAACTCCGTCAGCGACATTAATTCTGCAGTTGTGCTTCTTCATGAAATCCAAACCCAAGATGCAATCATCCATAATCTCAGCCACGATAACGTCATGAGGGTATGAGTAACCCCCTACATTAATCGTAACTGACATTTCCCCCAGGACGGGTATTGGCTGACCGGAGGCAGTAAGGAGCCAACAGTTAATTCTCCTCTTGTGTCTTCTTGCGGCTTTTACCAGATTTGGGTTCATTATCGTTCTAGAGGCTCCTGTGTCTAGAGTCATTTTGCAATCCGTCCTGTTAATAGTCCCCTGAATCACAAGGCTATTCCCGCTGCATGCTTGGGAGATAACAGTTATGGGGGCTTCCTCCGCGTCAGCCAGTACTCGCCCCTCAGTCCTGGCTTTTATTCGTTTCCCTGATCCAGGGCAAGGGACGAAGTTCCTTGCTTCTTCAGCTCCTCTATTTGTTCAATGCGTTCCTTGAGTCTTTTCATTCTTGCCATCTGAGTCTCCTTCTGCGGGCAGTTGAGCTGAAGATGGCCCCTCTCGCCGCACTTGTAACACATGGCTCCAAAACTTCTCTTCGTGGGAGCCTTGATCTCCTTAACTTCCTCAGAGACCTCGTGGATCTTATGGGTCTGCCGTATATCAAGCCGAACAGCCTCGACCTCTAAAGCATGCGCCAATGCTTCCTTAAGCGAGGTGTGGTGACGAAGCCTCACTGCAGCTCTGACCTCCAGATCCCTGATTCCGTCGACAAATGCTTGCACAATATTCGTGTCGACCATCTTGAAACCGGCTCCTGGGTGTGCCTTCTTGACCAGTTTTTCAATTTCCAACGCCCATTGTTGTAGTCCCTCTCCTGAGCGTTGGACTCTGTCACGAAGTTGAGCACGGAACACGTGCTCCAGGTGTCGCTCCCCGTATCTGGATTCAAGAGCCTCCATCAGGTCTTTGAACCCATTTCCTGTATGCGCTTCCAGGACTGACAAGGCTTGCCCTCTGAGCGCGACAGTGAGAGCGGTCAGGCATTGTTCGTCAGTCCATCCATTGGCAGAAGCAACCGTCTGGAATTGCTGACGATAAGCGTTCCAAGAAGTAGTACCGTCGTATGGTGGCACTTTAACTCTTGGTCCTTGTACCATTACTCCGGTAGTTCCACTAGACGTCGCGACTCCTGTGGTTTTCAGGCGCACTTTCCACTTCTGTAGTTCAGTGAGGCCGGTTTTCACATTTTCCATATCCACTCCTAGCCCGGTAACGCGTTCTTCCATTATGTCGACATCTTTCCGAAGCTTAGTAACCGTGTCACTAACATCCTTTATTGCCAATTGAGACTCTTGCAAAGCGCCGAGCTTGCGGTCTTGTGCTTCCATCATTGCCCTTTGAGAATCTTTCAAAGCGCCGAGAATCTTGCGGTCTTGGGCCTCTTGCAAAGCCTGAATTTACTCAATTATGCTTTCCAATTGAGGAGCCATTTGAGGGGCCGTAGAAACTACGGGCGTGGCAGGATGGATGGAGCTAGTCGACGGGGCCTGAGCAGGCGGGGCCAAGTGGGCGGAGCCAGTGGGCGTGGCCTGAGTGGGCGTGGCCTGGTGGGCGGAGCTAGTGGGCGTGGCCATGTCCAGACTGGGCGGGGCCTGAGGGGTGTGGTCGGTGGGCGGGTCCGGGTGGGCGGAGCCAGTGGGCGTGGCTTCACCCAAAGTGGGTGGAGCCTGGGGGCGTGGTCAGTGAGCGGAGCCTGGTGGGCGGGGCCAGTGGGCGGGGCCTGCCCCGCAGTGGGCGGAGCTTGGTCCCCAGTGGGTATGGCCTCCGCAGCTCCACCTCCAACTCCTCTCTCGGAGTCAATGGCAGCAGCTCGCTGCGCCCTTGTCCTGACACTCCCCTTGAAGTCCTCTCTCGGAGTCAATGGCATCTCCAAATCTCACTTCCGACACCAGTTGTTACGTGCTAGGGTTCGAGGATTCGGAGAGAAAGACCTGGTGACTCTCTTGAAGACTTTATTCACTGATACTAGCTCACACAAATCACTAAGTCCAAACACTAAGCACTAGATCCAAATCACTGAGCACTATCACTGTCCTAGGTCCTAGCCGAGTCGTAGGTTCACTATCACAATCACTCACTATTGATCACTTTTTTTCACTTCGAAGTCGCCTCGAAGATCGCTTAGATAAAGCTGAACTGCCGGCTGCAGTCTGCGACTATTTATACGGGCCGGATTGAATCTCAGAAAATTCCGGAACATCCCAGAGCAAACCCGATATGCGTAAACAAGTATGAGATATCTCTAGAAATTACTCGCAGGTACCCACTCCTAGCGCCATCTAGTATCGAGTAGGGGATTTATGTTGCCTGTGTTCCCTCGGTCAGTTCGCTGGTCCGACGCTAGATGGCACCACGTGTCCGTATCCGTAACAATACGTATCCATTCATTTTTAAACAGTAACCCAAAAATAAAGTTTCATGTTTCTAACTCAAGAAATGGCGGACTTTCATTCAAACTTTCAACCCCTACTTCACCCCCTTCGGGGTAAAATTTTCAAAATTCCTTCCTTAGTGTGTGTCTACTTAATAAAACAACCCTACTCACCAAATTTCGTGGCTGTAACTTTAACAGTTTTTGATCAGCGATGATGAATCAGTCAGTCAGTCAGTCAGTCAGTCAGGACATGTAATTTTATAAGTATAGATAATCAAGGTTTTTCTTGGTTGGCTTTGTAAAAGTTTACGTCGGGCTGCACCTGTCGTAGCCCTATTTGCCCAGACTGGTGAGCCGTAGCATATTCTGCTTAAATATGTGGCTGTATATATAATTTTTAAGTTTTAATGTTTTGAACGAAAGACCCCATGTAGACGTTGATATTTTAGTAAAACTATAAAAATTTCTTTTAGCTTTTTCGCCCGTCTCTATAATGTGTTCTAAAAATGTAAATTTATTTTCTAGAATCAATCCAAGATAGCAAAGTGACTGTTTACGTTTAACATTTGTTTCGTTGAGTTTAATGCGAGGAGTTGAGATAAGAGAGGCTATCAAAAGTATTTGACAAGTTTTATGCGTCGGTAGTTTTAAACAATTATTGAATAATTGTTCAAAACTACCGACGTTAAGAAGATACAACTGATGATGATTTATTTCGAAACCGGTCGTGTTTAAAGTGTTTAAAATTGTAATTTATGAATAAAGTGGAAAAAGTGCAAGTAATATTGTGTTTCATTTGTGTATAAAATGAATTTCCACCAAGAACCGACAGTACAATAAATTACATATATTTTACACTTTGTGTCTATCTTCACTCAATGCGGGGAGCTTTGGCATCGGTCATTTCTTGCGAGTGTCGGTGTGTACGGTTTTCGAGTGTCGTTTGATTTGAACCCCCCCCCCCCCCCCCCTCATGGAACTGTTGTTTATAACGAAATGGAGTCGTGGCGATTGTATTGCGTCAGATTTCTCCTTTTTAGGAACAAACTAAGTCATCTAAACATATAATAAAATCGTAGGAAAGTGAATTCTGTACATTGATTATGAATATTTTTGAAAAATAATACTTGTGACGTGATTACTGTGCTACCGCGGACGAAGTCGCGGGCAACATCTATACATATTATAATAAAATCATAGGAAAGTCAATTCTGTACATTGAATATGAATACTTTTGAAAAATTATACTTGGGACGTGATTACTATGCTAACGCGGACGAAGTCGCGGGCAACAGTTTCAAAATAATGTTAGCTCAATGCACTCCTTCACCAAAATTTCATTCACCTAAGTTTCCGTATTTTTCGTCATTTTATTATGTTAGGAATGCTTTATTTTAATGTTTTCTTTTTAATTAATAATTGTAACAATCTGTGTTTTTATTATGTTAGGAATGCTATATTTTAATGTTTTCTTTTTAATTAATAATTGTAACAAACTGTGATTTTGTTAGGTGTATTTAGTAATTTAATTTTTAAGTATTGTAATCAGGCTTAAATTTAACTTAATTTGATTATAAAAATAACCAATAAGTGAGTTCTTATCCAATAATAATAAATAAAAGGTACCTGATTCTTACATTATTATTTTCTTTTTAAAGTAATGGGGATTAGTGAACTTTTTTAGTTCATAAATTCCCATTACACGAAAAAATTGTCGTTAACGGGGGTAAGTAAACAAAAAGTTCACTTATTGTTCACTTGTCCCCGTTGACGGGGATTATCAACGGGGAAAAGTGGAATAACCCAAAATTTGGTCGAAATCGCTTCGGCCGTTGAAGAAGTAACAAACACACAAACTCACAAACTCACATACTTTCGCCTTTATAATATTAGTAGGAAGTAGGATAATACTAGGATGAGCAATTGCTATCACTGATGTTGTTATGGTCTTCATAGAAAACAATGTATGTTTTGCATTACAATATACAATGTTTTTCATGTAGCTGAAGCCATTTTAAATAAGTTAAGGTATGTTTTAAATAGTGCCTTACCTAATTATGTAGGATAGTAGTTTATGTTTGTTTTCGTCTTGCCTCATCTTGTATTGTATTGTATTGCAGCCATTAATACCTCTAAAGATTCCACCAAAGTTTTTATCACACCTAAGTTATAAGGTTTTTAAAATTGAGGTGAAAATTGCCAGAGTTCTGAAAGATCAATAACCCTAAAAGATCGATAGCATTATAGGCTCGTTAGTTCGTGAAAATGGGCATATATCTACGAATAATAAAAAACTAAGGAAGAGTAACTCCGTCAAAAAACATGCTCCAAAATACTTGTCAAAAAAGTGTACCTTAGGTTCACTTTTCATACATTTGCAATATTTAGGTGACCTTGAGCGGTACAAAGGCTGACGTTACATGACAGTTCGAATGGAACCAAATTTAAAACTGTATTAGTATGGGAGTTACGTTTCCTGGTTTTATTATTCGTAGGCATATATAATAATTTTTACACCAACTCCGTATTATTATATATTTTGTCAGGTAGAAATGCGAAGACTGCATAGACTTAGACTAGGACATAGAAACGATTTGCATTGTTGGTAATTTTACTTGATGTATAAATGTGATTTTAACATTATTATATTATTTGTATGTACATAGCTGATGTATAGAAAAAAAAATGGTTATTAGATAACTCTTCACTGTTTCATTTCCTACATGTTCCCATTTCATTTTTTATTAACAAAATTATGATTGCCTTTTGGGATATTTAACCTTCCATTTGGTAGTGGTGGTGATAACACTTTTTTGGATATAATAATAATTGTTGAAAAGGTATTTCAATTTGAAACAATAACATAACATTTTGTTTTAAATAATTATAATTTTATAAATATTACACAATTAGATCAAAAATAAATATAATATATACAGGGTGTGACAAAAATAAGTGATAATACTTTAGGGTGTGTGAAAGTAGCAGCGCTGAAAGACCAAAATTTTTTTTCACTTTTGTATGGGGAAACTCGTGACGCTCGGGCCCTTGCCCATACAAAAGTGAAAAAAAAATTCGTCTTTCAAAGCTGCTACTTTCACAGTGAACTGTCTACAAGGAACACGTACACACGCTAAAGTATTATCACTTATTTTTGTTACACACTGTATATACGAGGGTGGAATGATAAGTAACTAGCCTAATAGTAGAAAACTTAACATTTCGTGATAACATTAATTTCATTTTTCGATATAATAGTCTCTGTGAACCTCTATGCACGTACTTCATCTTTGTTCTAAAGCAATAATGCCTTCCATAAAATGATTTCTTTCAAGGCCTGCAAAATACTCCTCTGCAGCGGCTATGAGTGCTATGACTTCATTTGTGGCAAATTTCAGTCCACCCAAAAAAGTTTTGAGCTTAGGGAATAAATGGAAGTCTGATGGCGTTAGATCAGGCGAATAAGGTGGGTGGGGCAACAAATCATACTTTAATTCATTGATTTTCTTTAATTCTTTTTTGGACGTGCGTAAGCAATCGCGGCAGCCAACGGGCCGATAACTTTTTCATTTTTGGTTCCTCACTTAGGATATGATCTACCCGTTCTTTTGAGATACCTATAGTGTCTGCTATTTCAGATAACTTCAATCGTCGGTCTGCTAAAACCATAACATATACTTTCACGACCATTTCGGAGTTGTGACGCTTTTTGGACGTTCGGGGCGGGCTTCATCTTTGACCCATGAACGACCGCGTTTAAACTCAGCCACCCAGTTTTTTACTGTGGCATGAGAAGAAGCAGATTCACCCAAAACATTTTTTAATTCGTCACAGATATATCTCCCCTTTATCCCCTTCATATGAGGAAACTTTATCGGCGCTCTTTGTTCAATTTTATCCATTTTGAAAACAGTTGACGAATTTTTTTTCAAATGATAAAAAATCACTGATCTCTATTATACAAGTTGTAAAATGAAGGTCAGTGTAAACAATTAATAAAATTTTCACGCCATCAAATTCAAATTTAGAACACAGGTGGCCAGAGACACGAATTTAAAAATGACATACATATTTTTTTAATTTTAACTTTTTAAATAGCAGAGGCTAGTTACTTCTCATCCCGCCCTCGTATTATCTTCAAAAAAAACTAATATGTTTTCGTATACAAAGTTTTTTTCATGTTGCTTATCTTCAACGATATTGCTTGGCTTTTCTCACCCACTCGAAGATTGACCCGTCCATTCGGGAAAAATCTGCTCGAGAAAGTCACAACTTCTTCTACTCCTTCACCACAAAATAATTCTATCGAGCTGGAGTCCACGTAAATCGTCCATTTGAATATAGCCCCAGAAGGCTTCCACGTTGTTCTCCTAACACCGTCGTCCCCACCTCGATCCAAAGTTACAGTTGCATTCCTCACGTTAAAAGTAAGAGTAACATTCTTTAACTGTTTCTGCGTTTCTAGGTACAGAACGAAATCTTTTTTCGCATTAGCTATAACTGTTATCTCGGCAGCATTATTATTCAGCACGATAGAAGTATTTCTTCTCGCTATGCCTGTAAATATTGTCCTACCTCGGGCATTAGTAATTTCTCTTACTGGTTTCTGAATTAAATAACCTTTTGGTGAAAGAGTGAGTATCCTAGGTATTATCATCAGTCCGTTAAATCCTTGCTCCTGTTCAGGATAATTCCTTTCCCACATATTAAACCAAGCTATCATAATTCTTTCTTTTTTAGGATTTAATAGCGTTTGTGTAGCGTAGAAGTCATGGCCGTGGTCGAGTTCCTTGAATTTGTAGATGATGGTAAATTGTTTCGTGCTGTAATCAAACTTTCCTACTAAGTATCCGACTTGATAAAGGTTTCTGTATTTATCCCCTTGCGGTTTGATACCTTGTGGTGAAAAGAGCAAAACAAACAGACCGTTCAGTTCGAAAAAGTCAGGACATTCCCACATGTAGCCTAGTTCCCCATCTGATTTTGCCAAGACGGATACATTCTTCCAATTAATTTTGTCATCAGAAACATATAGGAGTACTCGTCCAAGTGTATTATTATTATACGAATTTCCTAGAACCATAAAATAGGTTCCATTGTGTTTCCAAACCTTAGGATCGCGTATATTAGGGACATCAATGGACGAGTTTATAATTGGGTTATTTTCGTATTTCGTGAAATTCACTCCATTGGTGCTAGTGGCCAATGCCTGAGCTTGTACGTGATCAGGATTGCCTGACAAATTTATATTACCGGTGTAAAATAAATACACGGTTTTATTTTCCACTAGGGCACTACCAGTAAATACTCCATCTTTATCGTAGGATGTATCAGGATATAAGGCTATACCGAGATCTTCCCAGTAAACATAATCCTTGCTTCTCGCGTGACGCCAGTGAGCTATACCAGGATTGAAACTACTGTCGGGATTGAATTGATAAAACAATTCAATATAACCATTGTATATTGAGAAACCATTGGGATCATTCATCCATCCAAATGGTGGAGCCAAGTGGTATAAAGGATAAAATGTTCTGTTCGCCTCGACGTGCACACTGAAAAAAGAAACAAAAATAAATTAGTAATATAACCTATTCTAACACTTAACATAATAATAATAATAATAATAATAATCTTTATTGTACACCACAAACACATCAGTTAAATAAAGGTACAATTTTGGCGGCCTTATCGCTAAAAGCGATGTCTTCCAGGCAACCATCAAAACGTTTACGAGAGTATCACATCAAGAAAAGAACAGGGTGGACAAACAAGTAAACATTAAGTTAAAAAAAAATTACGTAGATAATAATTGTTGATTCATATTGTCAGTCAGAACTCTTTGAGTTGTCGTTTGAATATGCTCAGAGATGGCGCTTTTCATAGCGTATTGGGTAATATTCCAAAGTTTAACTGCAGATGATGCAAAAGAATTACCTTAGTATTATAGAATTACCATAATATTTGAAGTTATTTTAAATGAAAAACAGCACTTAGAAAACTCACTGGGCTTTTATTGTATATTACAAGTTACAAACACGTTTTTAGCGCACACCACCATTATTGTGAACAGACCGGAAGTGTGCAAAAATTAAATCTAATCGGAAACACAACTTTGACATTTACAAGTGACACTTACTTTTTTTTTTATTTAACTTTGCAGCAATCTCTAATAACATTATCTATAAATATTGCCAACAACACCCCTTCTCAATGTTTATGCATAATAAACAAACTAATCTAAATTATATCTAATAACTAACAACCTTTTTAAACATAATATTTATCTCTTAACTTACAATTTAACATTGCACTGTACTAGGAACTTATTTAATAAATCCTTACTTAATGGTTTTGTAAGCATATCTGCGGGTTGCTCATTAGTACTTATGTACTGAATATCAATTTTATTATTCTTAATTAAATCTTTAACATAGTGATATCTAATATGTTTAAGACGTTTAACTGAGTCTGTACTTGCACTTAAAATAGCTGCCTGATTGTCACAGTACAATTTAACTGGGCTAATATTTTGAATATCCAGATCATGTAACAAATTTATAAGCCAACATGCTTCACTTGCGGCCATACTAATAGAAACATATTCTGCTTCAGTAGAGGACAAGCTTACAGAAGACTGCTTCTTTGAACACCACATAATCAAACAATTTGCATAAGTGACAAATAGCCAGATGTGGACTTCCTATCGCTAGAATTACCTCCCCAGTCTGCATCACAATAACCTTGCAATGCATTATCATTACACATATAAACTATTTTATAGTCTAAAGTATATTTTACATAGCGGAGTACTCTCTTAAGATCACTTAGTAATGCACTATTAGCACATTTCTGATATCTGCTTAGTAAAGAGACTGCAAAACACAGGTCAGGCCTAGTGCCTGAGACGGCATACATAAGGCAGCCAATAATTTGCCTACAAATTTCTTCAATGTCACTTAGCATTTACATCAAATACTTTAGTGTTAAAGTTAATATCCAAAAGTGTCAACATAGGCTTACAATTATCCATATTAAAACATTTTAGTACATTTTCTAAGTAATTTCTTTGTGATAATGTTGTTATACCCTTTTCTAAATTTTGTTTCACATTTATTCCTAAAAAGTCCAAAATTAACCCTAAATCTTCAATTTGAAATTCTTTCTTTAATACTGCTTTTATGTTAATTACCTCATTTTCATTAGTGCCAAAAATCAACAAATCGTCTACATATATCAACACAAATATTTTATTAATACCACTATACTTTGTATAAAAGCATGGATCACATTTAGACCTTATAAAACCTTCTCGGGTTATAACATTATTAAATTTTATTTTCCAGGACTTAGGTGAACTTTTTAAACCATACAGAGATTTATTTAATTTTACAATATTATTTTCTCCTGAATAAGCCCCTTCTGGCAAAGTTACATACACATTTTCTTTTATATCACCATAAAGAAAAGCCCCTGTGACATCCATTTGATAAATGAGTAAGTTATATTTAGTTGCAATTATTACAAATAACCTAAATGTTGCTAACTTAGCAACTGGAGCATAAATATCCCTTAAATTAATTATATCTTGTTGCTCAAACCCCCTAGCAACAAGCCGAGCTTTATATTGTTTAACATTATTTACAATTTTTATCTTGAAAACCCATTTGCTACTTATAGGCTTTGCGTTTACAGGCAATTCACAAAATTCCCACGTGTTATTATCATTTAGAGTCTTAAATTCCCTGGCAATAGCTGCACTCCACTTACCAGCATCACTTCGGCTCATCGCATCACACATCACACTCACTTTGGTCCAGCTGAACATTATTACACTTGTAGAAATGTATTTGTTTGCGTTCACGTTTACTCCTCTTTGCTGTAGGTGGAATAACATCTTTCAATAGGCGTTCTTCATCACTGCAAAGCAAATAATCACTGTCACTGTCTGAGTTATCTTCCACAGTACTACTTGTGTGGGTTGTTTCTATTTCATTAGGGTCAATGGTTTCGTTAGGGTGAATGGTTTCGTTAGGGTGAATGGTTGCTATTTCACCAATATCTGTCTCAGGACTATTCTCTTGCACGGTCTCGTCTCCAAGCTCTAATGAGACCACAGCTTGACTTTCACTCGTCTTCTCTTGAGGTTTTAACTCGTCTTCCTGCTGTAAGAATACAATGTCCTGTTTAGTTTCTACCACATTCCTTTCAGGATAATAAACACGGTATCCTTTCACGTCCTCGTCATACCCCACCATTAATCCCTTCTCTCCTTTAGGTTCCCATTTTCTCCTCTTTTCCTTCGGAATGTGTACATATACTTCTGTACCAAAGGCTCTTAATCTATTAATGTTATATGATTTTCCAGTCCACACCTCAAATGGAGATCGCCCATCCTCATGGCTCTTTTCAGTCCTGTTCAACACGAAGACCGCTGTATTTATTGCTTCGGCCCATAGCTTCTTCGGCAATTTTTTAACATGTATCATTGTTCTAGCTGCTTCCACTAATGTTCTATTTTCTCTTTCTGCCTTTCCATTTTGTTCTGGAGTATATGCTACCGTAGTCTGATGTGTAATTCCACGTCTTTTCAATGTTTCCTTTACATGATTGTTTACAAATTCTAGGCCATTATCACTTCTAAGGATATACCTTAATTATAATTACCTTATTTCCAGTACAAACTTCGGCCTTCTTCTCTTCTTCTTCAATTAAATCTTCAATTACATATTTGATTTTATCTTTTGATTGTACAAAATGCACAGTCCTGAAGTTTGAATAATCATCCTTTAGTAATACAAAATACCTCGATCCACCAACCGACGATTCTTCCATTGGACCGCAGGTATCCACATGAATTAATTCACATGTCCTGGTACTCTTGGAGCGTCCGTGGCCTACTGGGTAGACCTTTGGTTCGCACTCTTAGAGGGTGCAGGTTCGATCCCGGGTGGAGGCGTGTACCAATGAGACATTTTCTGATCTCAAGTACTCAATACGGACGCTCGTACGGTGAAGGAAAACATCGTGAGGAAACCCGCACATAGTTGGTCCCAGACGTATTGACTAGTTCTTTCCTCTGGACTAGGCCGACTATGTTGCGAGAATGCCGTATGCGCTTGGGCAACCATACGGACATTTAAAAATCTTTTCCCAGGCACTACAGTATTTGAGGAGTGGTTACTTCGCTCTGAAAATACTGTATAAATCATTCACAACGGATGTAAAGGCCTAGTTCTTCCTGGTACTCTTGTACTCACTTCGATTAGAAATCAACTACGATAACATGGCGCGCCCCTCCAAATGACTGTTTCAATGTGTGTAGTCCCATCCTTATGAAAAAGTTTGTATGTAGTAAGTATTCAACCAATCACAGTACACGTAATATTTCACTTACTGTCACTTAGCCGACCGCGCAAGACAACACGCACTTCAAACGTTTTGAATTTTGGAGGGGCGCGCCATGTTATCGTAGTTGATCTCTAAATGGCAATCCAAGCATTATTCCAACCAGACAACTTTCACAAACTGGGTTAGATGTTTGTCTAATCTCAATCACACCTCAATGTCGTTTTTTCGCAAAATATATTTCACGTAAGAAAAATTTTGCTGTGCCAACCTCTTGTGCCATTCATTTAAGTCGTTCTCCACTACTTTGGCTACGTTCACATGCTCACTTTTGAAACGAAACTCCACGTAATAAGAGTTACCGAGTCTATTTGCAGTAGCACAAACAATATTATTCTTGTAAAAGCGGCAAATATTGTTATCTGTCATCATGACATATACGCGGTCAGCAGCGCGGTTGACAGAAAATAAATTTGTCTTTAGCTCGGGAACGAATAATACGTTGTCTATGGTCGTGTCAATCCATTGCGTTCCGTTCTTGACCTGCACCGCCACCTGTCCAGATCCTAAGACACTAATTACTGCGCCATTTCCCACAATTACGGATTTTTGCGTAACACTCGAAAATGTTGTAAACAACGAACGATCACGGCACATGTGCTCGCTAGCCCCAGAAATCAACTAGCCACTTTGATTTTTCATATTTCTGGTCCACTGAGTTAGATACCACAAAAGCATTACTCATTTTCTTACTGTCCTTTGACCTTTTAAAACGACACTGAGATTTGAAGTGTCCAAATTTTCCACAATAAAAACAGCTGTTAATATAATATGTAGCATTGCCTCTTCCGACATTCGTGTAACCACAAAAGCATTACTCATTTTCTTACTGTCCTTTGACCTTTTAAAACGACACTGAGATTTGAAGTGTCCAAATTTTCCACAATAAAAACAGCTGTTAATATAATATGTAGCATTGCCTCTTCCGACATTCGTGTAACCAGCAACGTTTGCGCCTTGGCATCTTTGGCTTCCCATGTGGGAATCTCACTTGCTACTTCGAGCTTCACTTGTTTTCCTTCCACAAGTTTAACCATCCATGGCCTCTTAACTGAACAGTTGTTTGGAATTTCCATATATTCCAATTTTTTGCTCCTTCCAACTTGATCACGTTGACGCTGTTGTTATTACCTTCCATTGTGGTTTTGCCCTTTTCCAATCAGTCAATCCTTACATCAAGCAATAATGCGTGTCTGGGCCGATAGCCTGAAGTTATTTTAAATGAAAAACAGCACTTAGAAAACTCACTGGGCTTTTATTGTATATTACAAGTTACAAACACGTTTTTAGCGCACACCACCATTATTGTGAACAGACCGGAAGTGTGTAAAAATGTGTATGCGCGCACGGGCAACTTAGTTGCTCGGCGATTTATTTGTCTCTTTCGAAAAAATAATCGCCATGTCGCCGGGGTGCGCGCACGAGAGCGACAGCAACCCGACTTTTTTCAGTTTTTTCTAGACCAGTGTTGCCATATATACATATTTATCCGTATTTTTGGCGAGTAATACCGATAATTAATACTGGATACAGATATTTATACCGAATTACAGAATTTTGTAAATATGATTATTTTGATTAATTTTGTAAAAATTCAACAACGCAACAAGCTAAATACAGACACCATTGAAGGTCTATTGCATACAAAGTAACTTATTGGTGCAAAACCATGCTATAATCTAGATTCTAGAGGTTGATGAGCAGTTGCTTTCGAACAAAAAAAAAAAATACAAATGAAAATAATATTTCGATCTTATTGCTATGTTTTTTATTTTATTTTATTATGTTAAGGGCCTGTTTCACCACTTCCTGATAAGTGCCGGATATTTTATCCACAACTTAACTAGACACCTGACAAAGTATGGAAAATCTGTCAAAAAAGTTGTGGATAGCCTATCAGGCACTTTATCAGGAAGTGGTGAATCAGGCCCTTAGTGTGTTTAATTTTTTTTATTAGATTTTTAATTTTTACTGGCTGACTCTCGGGAAATTTCATACTATGTATATGAAATTGAGAGTATACCCAAAAAAAAATTTCCGTTACTTTAGAATGAGTGTCGAAAGTTTCGATGAACTGTGATTTGGCATTTACGTCTGAGTATTCTTTTTTTTTTTTTTTTTATTATACAGTAATGGTCTGCTTTCTACTTCTTCAATTAGTCTACTTTTATCAATATCTTCTTTGACCGACATTTTACTTGGCATCTCGGAACATAGAATGCGCGCGCGTATCCGTCCGTACACTGCAGCTTACGCCTTACACACAAACTCACGCTGCGGCGGTCGAGTGGTAAATAAAGTACTCTGTGAGTGGCAACTAGCCGGTCGGCGACTTTTTTGTTGCCCGTGCGTGCACTTGCATAGAAACCAATAGGGAAGGAGACAGTTGCGTCGCGGGCTCTGGGCAACGAAAAAGTTGCCCAGAGTTGCGTCGCTACGTGCTCGCACTTTCATACTAGCTCCTAGACTTGATCAAGAGACAAGTGAATCGCCGAGCAACTAAGTTGCCCGTGCGTGCGTACCCTTAAATCTAATCGGAAACACAACTTTGACATTTACAAGTGACACTTATTTTTTTTTTTCTTTTACTTTGCAGCAATCTCTAATAACATTATGTATAAACATTGCCAACAACAATATTATTATAGGTACTTCTACATAATTAAATAAAACTTATTAGATATTCATTTTTACACCCATTTATTTCTCAATATTCTCGAGTTTAAATAATATTGTGTATTTAATAAGTATGTTTTTAAACTAGCTCAAGGCTACAAATTGGGTACGCCAACTGCTACTGTGTTCTGAAATATTTAAGCGGGATGTTTTTTTCTCCCATTGCTTTAATTTTGTTAAACACAAATACATGCAATAATTAAAAAATGCATTACATATATCACTAAACAGTTAGTTACTTATTATTCTATGCATAATAATGTAAAATATTGCCACCATTACAAATGAAGCGGAAAAATAAATTGACAATAGAAATAATGCATTATTTGTTATCTATTATTGAAAAGACACACGCTAATAGAAAATGTATTATATAAAATATGAAAGAGGATATTTTAGTCAGACACGAATTCATCCGCATATAAAGACTGGAGACGAAATAGAGGACGACACATATTCATTGTTTGCACTTCGCTACTAACTGCATAAATTGTTAGTAGATCAAAATGTTGTATAAGTATTTAAAAATAATATTATTTTGTGCAAGTATTGGAGTTAATGGTCTAGCTAACGACCGGTATTATCCGCGTTATCATCTGGCTCCGCCAAAAGGCTGGATGAACGATCCCAATGGTTTCGCGTTGTACAAAGGTGAATACCACTTGTTTTACCAATACAACCCAGATAGCAGTTTGACATCTGAAACAGTGCATTGGGGACATGCAAAAAGTCCGGATCTCTTCCATTGGGAAGACCTGGGAGTGGCAATGTATCCGGATCAGCCTTACGATAAATCAGGAGTATTCTCTGGAAGTGCTTACGTAGAAGGTGATACAATGTACTTCTATTATACTGGGAACGTAAATATGCCAGGAGAAAATCCAGATCATGTAAATACGCAGGCACTGGCAACAAGTACAGATGGTGTTAACTTGGTGAAGGATGAAAAAAATCCTATTATTGAAGGAGCGGATAGGCAACCAGATTTTAGAGACCCAAAAGTTTGGAAACATGGAGACACTTATTACATGGTTTTAGGAAACTCTTATAAAAATAGTAAGGGTGTTGCTACTGGAAGAGCTCTTCTCTATTCTTCTAAAGATAAATACAACTGGAAAGAAGTGTCCGTACTAGCTGAATCAAACGGTACTCAAGGTTATATGTGGGAATGTCCCGACTTCTTTGAATTAAATGGCAAATATGTTTTACTATTTTCACCTCAAGGTATGGCACCTGAAGGTGATAAATACAAAAATCTTTACCAAACTGGGTATTTAGTTGGTGATTTTGATTATAATACCCTTGTTTATAAAACGGATGGTATATTTAGAGAAATAGACCATGGACATGATTTCTATGCATCACAAACAATTGTCAATAAAAGAGGAGAAAGAATCGTGGTCGGCTGGTTTGATATGTGGGAGACTCAATATCCAGAAAAGGCCGATGGCTTCACCGGGCAGATGACATTGCCACGAATATTGACGCTTACAAAACAAGGAACAATTTTGCAGAAACCGGTTACCGAAATATCTAAGGCCCTCGGTAAGACCTCGTACAGTGGTATAGCAGGTCATAACACAGTTGTTTTATTGCAAGATAATATCGGAGAAATTAAAGTGATTGCACATGCAAATAAGAATTTCACTTTGTATATTGAGTCTGAGGATGAAACAAGGAGAGTTGTTCTGAGCTACGATGCTAAGCGTGGTCTTGTAACTCTCGATCGTGGCGGCGATGACAATATTCGCAGGACAACCTGGAAAGCGTCTCCAGTTTTGGTATGGGATATTTTCATCGATACCAGTTCTATTGAACTATTCTGTGGTCGAGGAGAAGTGACATTTTCAAGCAGATTTTTCCCAGTAGGACAGGTCAAGGTTCGTCCAGGTAACGAACAACCTATCCTAATGACAGTCAATGGCATGAAACGCACTATGTATTTACCATCGTAAAATGTACGACCTGTTGACCTATCCTATTTGACTTTGAGCTTGAATTTTAATCTCCTTACTTATAAAAATATAATATACTAATAATGTTTTCTGTTGAAATCTATAATATTATGTTATCTTTTATTTCCATGTTTTGTATAATCCATATTTTATTTTATATATTTTTACTTTCATTTACATTTTGTATAATATGTATTTAGATTTAATTAGGTAAAAACGATATTGAAATACATACAAGAGCTATATGCATGTAACGTTAAAAACTTTTTAGAAACAAGATATTTCTAAATTGATCTATCACAAGTTGTTAAATATACAACACAATCAACACATCACACTTTATTAAACTCCTTACTAGAGTTCAAAATAATATTTTACAACGACACTGGATGCTCCGTTATTTTTTCAGAGAGAGCTCTAAGCCAATTTTTAGTTTCTAACGAATGAAATACAGTTTTTAAGTCTTTGGGTTGATTCAGACCGCAACGCGACGCGTTGATGCATTTCTAAATTTGTACTGATTTGACAGATCTTAATAAGTATGTGAGACGTCTTGCAAATCTGTCAAATCCATACAATTTCAGAAATGCATCTACGCGTCGCGTTGCGGTCTGAATCAACCCTTAAAAGTTTAAACACTAAGCACCAATCGCTGCATGAAAGTTATTGGCTTAATATTAGGGTTTAGTGGTTAAATACTAATTTTTCTTTTGTATAATTTTAATTGTGTGCTGTAAATATGCCAACATTTTCGTAATTATTTCAAGAAATGATTTTTCTCAAATTATTAGGAGGTTTAATATTTTTATAATATTAAGGTTAGTCAGATTTAGGTGATAGAACTATGAGTGCTTAAAAATATAATACCTATAATGAAGTGTACTTTTATCACTAAAAAGTGCATCGTTCCTTTGGATTTTGAAAACTGCATATTTTACTAGTTCTTGCCCGCCCGTCGAAAAAAGCACATGAGCCTTATATTTGTAACCGACTTCAAAAAAAGGAGGTTATCAATTCGACGCGTATGTATGTAATATTTCCAGAACCCAGTTTTTGTATAAGTATGTTAATCTATAACAGCTTCTGAACAAATGTGCCAAATTTCAAAAGTGTATGTATGTATGTATATATATGTTTTTATGTTTGTGCACGCATATCTCCGGAACCACAAGTCCGATTTTAGTGATTCTTTTTTTATTGTACTAGGTAATGTTCAACTTAGGGAATACCTACTGCAAGTTTCATCAAAATCGGTTCAGTAGTTTTTGAGATAGGGAATTTTAATTCTTAATTACGTACAAAAATTTGAAGTCGGTTTCATCTTTTTAAAATACTATTATTAACTACTTTACTAATTATAATAATATGTCCTATGAATAATCTTCATAATGAGAGTTTAGTTTAGCATTGTAGCTTAAAACTACCAAACACTACCTTTTACCGCGGAGCTTTTAAGCTACGAAAGCTTTTCTGAAAATATAATGGGCTAAGTAGAACTTATTAAAAATTCATGGATATAGTAAAAACAGAAAGTTTTTCGACGTTTCGTTTTCAAAGTTTGTGTTTACAAATATACTCAATTTTAGAATTGAGTTGAACGCATGCGTATTGTGTCTTGTGGGAGTTGGACTGGCAGTTTTGTTACGGCTTTCCCGAACAACGGAGCGAACGAAACAACCCGAAGTTGTTCCCGCTGCTCGGAACTTCGGTACGAAGCGAATTCTAAATTCGAAAATCTCGGAAAGTCAGAAAAAAGTTTCAAAAAACATTGTGCAAATACTATGCAAATATTTAAAAAAAAAAACTTGTGTGGTTTTTATGTAAATTAGTGATCAGCAAATAATAATTATTAGTTAGACACAACTTTACAGATGCAATTTTAATCTCCTAATTTTTTACAAAATGTGAGTGTGTGAGAGTGCTGTGGATTTAATGTTCAAACTACAAAATGTGACCATGTGGATTATTCGTTAAAATCAAATAATGTAAAGGTGAGCTTTTTCATATTATTATAATATTTTGTTAAATAACGCATTACATAAAGATGTAAATGAAATAAAAACAAAGGTTTTTATTTCATTTTGTGTCGATGAATACGTAGCTTATATTTATAGAAACGATATACAGTATGATTATACTTTAGTTACAATAAAAATACAACTATAAATAAATTAGTAAATATATAAACACTATTTATAAATAAACAATTAAATCTAAATCGGAGGCTGCGGGCAAAGTACCAATTAGGCTGGCAGCATTACCTCGCTGAATGGCCAAACTAATACGTTGGCCGAGGTAAGCGCCAGCCCTGGGGTCATTTGATTTGGCGACCAGTCTTTTGGAGACATCTTTATAGAGGGCTTTTGCGTCAGGCCCCCACGGACCCAAGGTTTCAACAGCAAAAGGCAGAAATATGAAGTCTTCGCCCAGACACTCATACTTCCGCCTCCTGCTGGTTTCCGCGTGAGCGGCGGCCGCTCCCGCCTCTTTCGAGGTGGCCCTCAAGTGCGACGCCGCCAGCGTGTCCACGCAGGTGGCGTCCCAAACCAAAGGCATGCCCCGGCTCCATGGAATGAGCGTGATTCCATTAGGTCTCCTGCCATCGTCACGCGCGATACCGTTCGGCTCGAGTGTAGCCGGCACGTTGACGGTGGCAAGAGCCCTGCGGATGACGTCATTTATGGAGGCTTGGTGGGACTGGCGGCCGGCACTCCGGCGGCAAGACAGTCCGTGGTGCCCCTGGCGGTCCACTGAGGTGCCGCAATGGCAGCGATGGGCTTCGGTGATTTCGGCACCTATACGCAAGCCGGCTGAAACGTTGAAGGTGTTATTGTCCAAAAGTGTGCCTATATTAGATGATGGGATTGCCTGGAGCCAATACCCCGATTCTGGCTCAGCGGAAGCCAAGAGACGCGCACGGTCTACGGCGGACGAGCAATTTAAAAGGTCGAGTTTAGCCAAATTTAGTAGTGGTTCATCCCAATTTTTTTGGATGTTGGCATTGACTGGGATTTCCGCCGTACAGTTTTCACGCCATGTTTTTATAGCTTCGGTTACGCTGCCTAATGAATTGGTGATGATTTTTTTAAAAAGTGAATTGATGCTATGGGCTGATGAAAGGAACGCCGGCAGAGACACACTAGTCACCGTTCTAATACCCAGGCCTCCGAACCGGATTGGTAGAGTAGCTTGAACCCAAGAGGTATCGGAGATTCGGCAGTCATGAACATTGACTAGTGTGTTTCTTAGGGTCTGGTCTAGTTGAGACAGTGAATCTGAATACTCCCATAAAGGACAGCGCATTAGAGCATATGTCAATTTGGGCACAAACAGACAGAAACGAATGATTTGATACGCCATATGGGACTTTATTGTCATGAGCTTGTCGGATGATTATAAAAATTTGCTGTTTTGTTCCGAAATATAGGTGTTAAAGCCGTCGCTAAAAATAGGAGCACCGAGTAAGCAGAGGGACTCTTTTCTCTTTTTGTTAAATTAGATTTTTCAACGACCCTTTAGCCTTAATTCAGAAGTTTTTTTCATAATAGAATAGTAATTTCTAAAACCTTAATTTTTATGGTCAACAATTATTGTAACAACAATACAATAATTATATAAAATTCATTAAACATCAGTCCCGGCTATTTTTTATTAAAAAAAACCGGCCAAGTGCGAGTTGGACTCGCCCATGAAGGGTTCCGCAGCAGCAATAAGAATTATTTCTATGAAATTATAAGGTTTTTGATATATTTTAATATTTCATTTTTGATATAATGATTTAAGTTAAATTAAGGTTTATCATTTATGACGTATAAAAAAAACTACTGGCTAGATCTCGTTCAAACCAATTTTCGTTGGTAGTTTTTATAGTAATGTACATCATGTATATTTTTAGAATTATCACTTTAGAAGTTAGAGGGGGGGGGGGGACACATTTTGCCACTTTGGAAGAGTCTCTCTCGCAAACTATTCAGGTTAGAAAAAAATGATATTAGAAACCTCAATATGATTTTTGAAGACCTATCCATAGATACCCCACACGCATAGGCCAGATGAAAAAAAATTTTTTTTGTTTCAGTGGTACCTATGGGGACCCCTAAAATTTTTAATAATTTTTCCATTTTTGTATCAAAATCTTAATGCGGTTCACAAATTACATCTACTTACCAAGTTTCAATAGTATAGCTCTTATAGTTTCGGAGAAAAGTGGCTGTGACATACGGATGGACAGACAGACAGACAGACAGACAGACAGACAGACAGACAGACAGACAGACAGACAGACAGACAGACAGACAGACAGACAGACAGACATGACGAATCTATAAGGGTTCTGTTTTTTGCCATTTTGGCTGCGGAACCCTAATGAAAAGAAATGACAAAATAATATTTGATAAATAAAATGAGATAAAAATCATATTTGCCGGCAACGCACCTGCAACTCTTCTGATGTTGCGAGTGTCCATAGGCAACAGTAGTTGCTTTCCATTAGGTGACCCGTTTATCTTATAAAAAAACAAAAAATTTAATATAATAATCAAAATTAACTTTGAAATTTTAGAGAAATAAATATCAGTGACATATATTTTATTCAACAAAAACAGTACTTAACAATTAATAAGAATTTATGAAAATTTCATTAGTGAGATGAGATAATATAAGTACATTTTTGTAAACTTTGACCTACCCTTTGGGTGCATTACTCTAAAAATTAAAGTAAACACAATTACTATAAGCGCATTTCGTAACATTGTTCAATGTTCATTTTCCAATAATTTCCGAATTTTTGACAAACAAACATTAATCCAATAAATATTTGTCATGAAAATTGGTCAAGCTAAAGAAGATTCTTTTCACGCCTTTATAATATTTATTGTTATCTTTTCTTTAAGGAAATTTAGGAAATTTTTGTTTCATTGATTATGCAAAAAACGGCATTTTTTTACTGCAACTTATTTAGTTCTTCCACTCACGTCTTTAATTAATATTAAATCGCCATTAATTGATTTTGATTTATGGCTATTTATTGTAGAAAATGCTCAGTTTTTTTACAATGCAGTGCCCGTTTTTCCAAAATCCTGAACAATAAAATATTGAGAGTGTTATGAAGAAAAATCTCAAATATTTAGAGTCCAAAAACTTACAAAGCTTTTGCTTTTTAAGCTCTTGCGCTTCGTTATAATAGCCGGGTCTATCAAAACATAAAAGCAGTCTATGAAAGCTTGTTGACACGTCATTTAAGTCGCATCTTAGGAGCCAATTAGGTCATTTTATGCACGATTGAGCACGACAAAATGGTGCTGAAGCTTACTTATAATAATTCAAACAAATCATTATGACTCGTAGAAATAAGTCTTGGACCAAGTTTGATGGTCGATATTTTAATATACCTAACTTTCGATCTTAAATTAAAAAAAGTAAAAATTTTAATATTTATTATTCTTTTAACCCTCCGTGTACTAGGTGACTAATCCCACCATGCTGTACTAGGTGGGGTGTGACATACCCCAACAATAAAAGTCAGTTAAATCCGAAAAAATATTCCTTGTGATCGTAAAATAATAATTTATATATTTAAATATCTAATAATGATTTGGTTTAAGAAAAATAAATTCAATTTTACATTACAGAATACATTTTATACGCAAAAGTACAAAAACTTGACTTTTTCTTCAAACTATAAACTATGAAATCTTTTCTTTAGTACAAAAATCAAATGGCACCTATCACAATCAAATTCTTCTCAATTTCTGAGACTATAGTATATCTAGTTTTAACCTATTTATAATATCAATTTAAAATAAACAATATGAAATAGATCTTGGTCACTTAAGTTTCCGTAATATTGACAGTTATTTAGACACAAAAATTAGTAGGTATGCAAAATACATAATATGGGCATATTATATTTTTTGCAAAATATGTGCCCACTGCCCAGTATTAGTATAAAACTATAGACCATATCCGGTATCACTGATTTGATTTTCATTACCAGCCGATTCTTGTTAGGAATTCATTAGCTCAGCGTCACAATCATCATCTTCTTCAATCAGTGCTTGTAAAATATTTTTTTTTCGATAACCGAGACATATTTAGCTAAACTTATACCAGAAAATAATATTTCATCAAGTTAAACACCAAATTAAACATATAAATAAATAAAAACAAAAGAAGTTACACTTACTTTTTTAGCTACGTGCTGTACTAGGTGGGGTATGTGATACCCAGACGCACTTTAAGCACATGTAAAAGAATTGGTGATAGATATAGGACTTAATATTTGGTAGGAATTAAAGCAGCAACGTCTTATTTGCAGCTATTGAGGAAACCAACTCGCGTACTTTTTTTGTTTAAAAATGCTATCAATTTTTTTAGCGCTGGGGTATGTCATACCCCATCTCGTACACGGAGGGTTAAATAATTTTAGCTCGAGAATTTGGATTTAGGTACAAGAAAGTAGGTTTTTAGGTTCAAGGTAAAATACCTATTATTTTTGTTTATTTACTGTCATAAAATAATATTTTACTATCAGATAGCGGAGGCCTATGCAAGCCCCCCATGTGGGGCCTCTATTCGGCCTAGGGGGACAAGAAACCCCAACAGCGTGGGCCTGCTTTGGGTGAGCAGGCGAGCGCGGACGGAAGCCACGGAAGACATAATATAATAGGCCCTCGCGTCTCCGTCCTGCGCGGCAGTAGGAACACGGTCGGGTTTTAGTGGGTACAGCTGCGGCCACTTACCATCTCTTCGGCCGTAGTAAGTCCCACATACCCAGGTGGTCCTTCCCCAACGCTGCCGGGGATGCGTAATAGCATTTCCCGACCAAAAAAAAACCGTACGTAATTTGATCGGGTTATGGCTCGGCTGACAGATGACGACTAACATTGCCTTGAAATAACCAGGCAGAATAACGTAAGTCCGCCTTCTGCCCAAAAATCGATTTCCTTGACGGTATACAGTGTGTTAGTGTAAACACCGTTATACTTGAA
Source organism: Polyommatus iphigenia (assembly GCA_963422495.1). Lineage (NCBI taxonomy): Eukaryota > Metazoa > Arthropoda > Insecta > Lepidoptera > Lycaenidae > Polyommatus > Polyommatus iphigenia. Next base: position 2,283,943 of record OY730189.1, read on the forward strand.
ACCATCAAATGAGCCCGTCAAAATGAACAACTTTTTCTATGAGAACAATGCTGGGAACTCAAAAAAAAATATGCCGTCTTCATACCCATACGGATGCCCGGATCGGCAATTTGTATGGGTATGAAGACGGATTTTTTTGAGTTCCCAGCATTGGGCGTTTGCACACTGCACGATAACGACACGACACGATACCACAGAATAGAGGGCCACCGCACATATTATACAATTTCAAGTTGGCCGACTATCGTACAAACTGACTATCGTACTAATTCTTATATTCTGTCACTTAATATTGAATGCACCCAAAATATTCTCCTTTCTTTTCGCCTTCGTTTTATTAGTGCCACAATAAAAACGTGCTTTTTACGCATTTTAACACGCACGTCGCTAGGCTAGCAACACCGTTACCAACTAAATCTAAAAGTCTACGGCTGGCAGCGTACACGATGAAGTTGTCCAATTAAATTGTGACACTACGCAACTTAGTTTGTACGATAGTCGGCCAACTTGAAATTGTATTATATGTGCGGTGGCCCTTATCTATTCTGTGGTATCGTGTCGTGTCGTTACCGTCGCAGTGTGAAAACGCCCATTGTTCTCATAGAAAAAGTTGTTCATTTTGACGGGCTTATTTGATGGTTTCAAGGATAACGGTGTTTACACTAACATCTTGTATTTAAATATAAAAATAATATATTCAAATTTTGTAAGTCTCGATAAAACTCGAGAACGGCTGAACCAATCCTATATATTATTCTTGAAATAATATAAGTCTTGAAAATATATTCTTGGACGCATGTGATAAGAAGTTCATGGGGCCATCTAGTTATATTATGACTAGCCCGCGACTTCGTCCGCGTGGACTTTAGTTTATAGCGCGCGGTGTCAACAAAATTGGTGTCATATTTAAAAGCTTTTTAAAACCCTGGTACCCCTTAAATCAAAATACCCAAAAACAGCTGTGCAGTGTGCTCATAATATATTTTTTTAATTAAACTTTATTTATACCTAATTTTGTCGAGGCAAATTTTAAAGCTTATTTAGCCCCCCCCCATGGCACAACTTTAGCTTTACCCATAAACTATTTTTCATTGGTAGGCTTAAGGTAACGTTACTGTATAGATAAAGTACTGAGTAGTGAGTTATTTATCATTATCAGCGTGTATAACAATCGAAAGAATCGAGAAACGCAACTCAACATGGTACCACCTCTTTTATAAAGACGTATGATAAGCGCTAGCGAGATGTAGGCGACTCTTAGCGCCATCTGTTATGAATTTTTGGAACTAACTTAATTTGAACAAATTTACGCATAAACACCCCCTTACAACCCCTTTTTCCAGTTAAAAAGTAGCCTATGTCCTTTCTCAGGCTTTAGACTATCTGTGTACAAAATTTCATTACAATCGGTTCAGTAGTTTTGGCGTGAAAGCGAGACAGACAGACAGACAGAGATACTTTCGCATTCATAATATTAGTAAAGATTATAATATTTTGGTTGTAAAATACTGAATAGAGGGAAGCCTATTGTATCAAATGTATCAAATGTATCAAATAAAATTGTGCGTAGTTTGTTTGGATACAGAATATAATTTATTTTTTTAACAATAGTATTATGTTCCATCTCCTGAGTCCTGTGACCGAGTAATCATTTCTGCTAATCTTTTGTGATATAATAATTGTACGCACGTCATAAGAATTACAAACATCGAATTCATGTAACTTCTAGAATCTAGATGTTTCCCGCAACTCTGCACGGGAACACTAATTTTTTGCAATAAAATAAATGTAGGTTATGCGTTTTTCCGGGACTAAGATTAGGTATTATTAGCAGGTAGTCTGTCTCTCACCTGAGAGTGACTCTGTGGTTTAAGCAGAAAGAGGTGTTATGTCGGCTGTACACTCTCGCCGAGACACAGCGAGGCGGCCCCAAGTGCGAGAGTGTATATGGGTGCGCTCGCCTCGTCTCGCCTGTCTCGGACCCTCTCGGTCCGGTGTCGGTATTTTGAGCCCGAGACAAAGGGTCTCGCGAGGAAAGCGAGCGCATTACTGTACACTATCGCGTTTTTCACTACTAGTCGCGCCGCTACTCGCTAGACAGTGAACAGAAAAATAACAGTAATAAACGCCATTATAAGTCATTAACTGTGAGAAATAAAATGAAATATTACTATAGATCTTTGGATTACAATGATATCTTTCGATGCAATGATGAATGGTGATCATTGATCGTAGATACGTTTTCGCCATTTTTAGAAAAATAATCGTCCATCTTCTCTGAGTTCATAACTGCGATTGAACTAAGCGAGAATGTACATGATCGCACTCGGGCAAGGGGCTCTCGCACGAGACTCTCGCCCGAGAGCTCTCGGCGAGAGAGTACAGTCGACATTAGACACACCTTCACATCCATACATAACTGCCTAAAAGCCGAGCTTTGTGAGGGCTCGCGTCGTTTTTCTGCGTGGTAATAATCTTTAAGGCAGTTTTTTTTTTTTTGGAATTTAATAGTCACCAATCCTTGAGTGATCGATGATAACACATCTACATAATATAGGTAAATAAATCAATAAGCGTGATTGTTTTTTTTTTTCGTAAAGTGAATAGTAAAGTGCAGTATCTTAAAAGTGCTCAGGTTGGGGGATATACTAGGGTTCGCTTCGCTCGCCCTGATAAAAAATGCTAAAGACGTGTGTCTGTCGATCTGTATGTCTGTTACCTCTTCACGCCTTAACCGTTGAACCAATTTTGATAAAATTTGGTATGGAGATACTGTGAGGAATAGACATAGGATACTTTTTATCCCGGAAAACAGGGCCGTCTCTAGCCCATGTAGCGCCCGTGTGCAAATATTACCCTAGCGCCCCTAGCAAGCGCGCGGTCAAAATGAAATGGGTACAGTTTTTCCGGCTGCGCCGTTCCTATTGAAATTTTCAAGTGGTGCGAAAACAAAAAGTGGCGCCCTTCTAAATAAAAAAAAAATCAGCCAAGTGCGTTCTTCTGTGGAACATCGGCTACCATTGCATCCTGCGAGCAGCCCATCTCCGTGGGCTACGTTTGGTCTTCTATCCAGATCAAATCCAGACGACACATACATGCTGGCCTACGGAGACATAATATTATTGTTTTAGGAGACAATACGCGTGGCGAGAGTGAGTGAGTCTCAGGTAGTGGCGTTTATAGAAGCGTTATGGCTGCGAGTCGCAGTCGAAAAGACGTAGGCAATTTTTTAGTATGGGCCCGGAAGCACCACCTTCTGTCTGTCTGGTCTGAATGGACCCCTCATTTTCGTCAATCGGCACTAAAATTGAAAAAGATGGCCATGGCCCTGAATTGCCTTCTGCCAAAATATGTGGTTCAGGGCCCACCTGCAGACATCTTTATACAGGGGTCCATGCAGTCCTGTTTGGGCGGAACACATAAGCACCCGGAATAGACAGCTGCTCAGAAGCCCGCAGCATGCTTTAGCGTTGCGGATACTACGCTGCTATCGAACCGTTAGCTGGCGAAGCGGCGTTGGCGCTGACAGAGTCCCCTCCGTGGGATCTAGAGACTTTCGTGTTGTCAGAATGTGTATCAACACACAGCCAAGTTTAAAAAGCAAGGAGAGCGGGTGCTACCAGAGCTGGTAATCCGGTGGCGTCACCAGGCACATGTCATTATAATACACACCTGGCAAGACCAGATAGCGTCCCCAACTGCCGGCAACCGAACTGTGAAAGCGATCCGATCGAAACTGCAACAGTGGATGGCACTTCGGTCATTACCTTGACATACGGACAGGAGGAAACCATCGCCTAGGTGCCACCACTGCCTGAGATAGACGATACGGCGCAGCATAATATGCTCCTTGAAAGATTTGCTTGGGCTGAGCAACGGGCTGAGTTTTGCGCCGCCATTGGAGAGTCAGTAGCTTATACCCTCTGCGAACTGTTATGTCACAAATGGAGGCTGCATAAAAAGAGCGGGAAGCAAATTAATACGCAGATCCCATCAGAAGGAGGCACGGAGGGCGTAGACTGCAAGGCGCCCGGTGCGACCGCAAAGGCGCCGTCAAGAGTACAATATATTTTGCTTGTGATCTTGTAAAACCGCGCTTACGCGCGGACGCATATAATTCCAGTCTGACGTAAGCCGCGCGGCTCTCATTTTGGCGCCCATCTTGACGAAAAATATAATCTTCATTTATGTGTTTCAAGGTTCATTTGACGTTGGAAAATAAAGTTAATTTAATTTAAAATATATTGCAAAAGCCGAGCCGCTCGTGGCGCGCCATTGCTTTGCTGTAAAGTTTTGTTATTCGTAGGCTGTAATACTACAAATATAAGAAGAGCTCCAGATGCTACACAAAATGTATGCAAACTGGAGTTCTTTTACGATGGTCATTAAAGCGGGGCGGCTGGCCAACGCGGGCGCGCACCGGGTGGGGCTCCGTTGCGAGCAGCGCTCGGCGCCCCTAGGACCGCGGCGCCCGTGTGCAACGCACACCCTGCACCTAAGGGAAAGACGCCCCTGCCGGAAAATACGGTTCCCGCGTGGTAAACTCATTTTGGCGCGACGGCGTTGTGCACTTTACCTGGTATTTTATAACAATGAAATATGTTGCACGTTCACGCAGATTTTATGTGTCATACGGGAAACATAATGTTATACTTGCTGCTACTTCCTGCGATAAAACTATTCTGTGTTATTTCCCGAAGCTGAAAGTATCAAATCCATTTCAAGCAGTTCAGCGGCTTGAGCGTCAATACAATATACACTTTATAGTAGGATAGAGTGAGGTGAATATCCATACTAAAATTATAAATGCGAAAGTGTGTCTGTCAATCTGTCTGTTTGCTTTTAACGCTTAAACCGCGGAACCGATTTTGTTGAGGTATGGTCTATGGAGATACTTAAAGTACCGGGAAAGGACATAGAATACCTTTTTATCCCGGAAAAATATACGGTTCCCGCGCGATAATCGAATTTTGACGCAACAGAGTTGTGGGCGTCATTTGAGGGCACGGTAGTGCCCCCGCCAAGACGGGCCAAGCGAAGCACAAGGGCACTACCTACCTTTTAACTTCGTCGTTGTTTTGAATCTTCATAGAGTTGGTTTCCGAGATAGTTCGTATTCGCAGGATATAATAATATACATCATAAACTCATAACTTTCTCCTCCTATTCCCTAAAATGGGGATGGGGGGAAGTTTATATGAGAAAAATGAGAAAATACGAGAATTTGCCCTGTGAAATAGATATCAGATCTCAGAAGGCCAAAACTGCGGGTAACACCGCGGGACACAGCTTGTTATAATATAGAAATTCAAAAGACTTTTATCTCGTCATTTCAATCAATCATTTCAAAAAAGGTATTTAGAAGCACTTTAGGTTTGCCCTTGTAAGAGTATTATACTTTTGACTTTACAACATTTTTTCATAATATCATATTCGTGATAAAAAGTTGTTAATTACAGAAATAACTGTTAAATAATAATTGCGTTAGTAGTTCGAATTTAGTGAATACATTTTATGATATTCTGAACATGAAACATTTGTAAGTTACCTCACGAGTCACGACGTGCCTACTACCTATACAATAACTTAGGTACGTCTGAAGTCGTTGATATTTTAATCATACTATTTTAGTACAATAATATATATTCCAGGAATTAACGAAGATACAATTTAATTTCAGCTGCAAAAAATTCATGGTCACCTATATTTTTTTCTACCTTATGTATTTTATGAGTTAGGCTGCATTTCCATTGGAGCTAATGCTAAGTGTTGCCAGGAATGTAGTATCAGAGAAGTAGATCCCTAGTTGTTAAACTAATATGTATTCGGTGTCCCTAGGTAGATTGAGGACCTACCTAGGTAGTTTGGTCGCGTTACGTCAAACCCAGCCGACGGATCGCAATTTATATATTTGTGAGTGGTTGACCAAAAAGGGACCTGAAGGGATTGGAAACGGTTTTTATTATTTTTTTATTTATTTAATCAATGGTCTTTTAGCTTTGTTTTGGTCTAACCAGAATGTTTTTAGGCGCCGTAGTTTTTTTATAAATAATTGTTTTGTGAACCGAGGCAGATCTACAACTTGTTTCTACACGAAACTTCAAACGCGATTTACTCGAAATCAACCTGAAGGGATTGGAAACGGTTTTTGAAGTGAAAACTTTTTAGCGGCCAGTTGAGCACTTTTGTGGGATGGATAAAAACTGTGAAACACGCGTCAGATTCTCATGCTGATCGAAAAACCAAGGAAAAAACGTAGGACGGTTGGAGAGTAGTGTTGTAACATCGAAATCGATTAATCGAACAATCGATTGTTTTTTTTTTCGATTGTCGATATTTTTTAATCGATTGTAAGGGTTTCGATGAATTAAAAAAACGATCGTTTTTTTTTTCTTTATTTATTTTTTTTAAATTATTTTTTTTAATTGATTTTCATAAAAAATGGGTTAAAAAAAATAATGCACAACGTTAATAATCAAGTTTTCACTTCTGCCGGCACTCGCGGAGTGCAACCCGTTTTTTTTTTTTATATTTAATCAATGGTCTTTTAGCTTTGTTTTGAAATAACCAGAATATTTTTAGGTGCCGTAGTTTTTTTTTATGAATTGTTTTGTGAACCGAGGCAGTTCTACAAGTTGTTTCTACACGAAACTTCAAAGGCGATTTACTCGAAATCAAATTATTTGCCTTGAGGTCCCTTTTTGGTCAACCACTCACATTTAGTTCAATATAATATGTATGATATAATTATTTGTGTTCCAATAATAGTCTAAAAATTTTATTATTTTCTCACGAATGCTGAATATCAAATTAGCGCGCCGCTCTTGTAATGTAATTGTTGAGGACAGCGGCCTCGCTCCCGGAAAACGTATAGTGAGTGCATACAAACTAATTAAAGTGAAATGTGAGAAATAGACTCAGTGCAAATCAGTGTTTTTACAAATAGACTTTAAAAAGTGAATTACGTTAAATCTGTGGCTCCCTAAGAGATAAAATATAGTTAATTTAATAAGTTAATAAGTTATCTAATAAATACAGGAAAAATTAGTTGTGTAACATATGTAGTTTGGAAAATATTAAGAAAATTGTGTGTAAAAATGTGTAAATTCTAATAACTTTTATGTTTACTTAGCTATAATTACGTTAAAATATAAGTGGTGATACTTAGATTAAGGTACATATTGTGGAACGATGAATAAATAATCTCCCGAAACGCGATTTAATTACCTGGCTCACGGAAAATGGTGAAAATAGGGGAAAAATAGCCGTCTCCGATAGCAAAAGTGAGACGGAAAACATGCGAATCGGAGCGGCTTACTATATGGCATTCGCCCGAGCCTGGTAAGCGAGGTGCGTTTCGGGAGCAATGTTCTCCTCGACTCTCGTGTGTTTTATTTACGCCCCCGCTCTGCAAGATTACCGGTGTAGCCTCGGTCTTCGAGTCCGATCTGAGCCAGCGGCGAAAACCTATGGGCGAATACAGTCTCGAACAGTGAAGTTGGTCCTTTGCGATCCGGATTTGAAGGCGACACTTAGAAGAATTTCAAGAGCAAGCTGGACTTAGAAAAAATTTACTGAAGACGACACAAAGAAAAAAATTTCAAGAGCAAGCTGGACTTAGAAAAATTTACTGAAGGCGACACTTAGAAGAATTTCAAGAGTCAGCTGGACTTTGAAAAATTTGGGAAGACCGGACCCGAAGAAGATTGGACTCGAAGACTGGACTCGGAGAAGACTGGACTCGAAGATACAGGTCTACACCACCAAGGGGAAGCAAGGATTCATAGATTTTGTCACAAAACCTACTGAAGTTCCTTGAAGATTGAACATAGAAGATTGAAGATTGAACATAAAAGATTGAAGATTGAACATAGAAGATTGGACATTGAACATAGAAGATTGAACATTGAACATAGAAGATTGAAGATTCAATATAGAAGATTGAAGATTCAATATAGAAGATTTAACCATTGAAGATGGTCATCACGAGGAGTCAGAGCGGGGCCGAGGAGAACCAGCAACCGAAAATATTTTCGGATCCGCCCAGGTCGCCGTCTGCAGCCGCAACCAGCCAGCCACCGACCGAGGGGAGGGCGGATCTGCTTCAAACTGTGTTGAAACCGAGGCCGGGCACTAGCAAGACACCCGCGCCATCGGGAGTACCTGTAGCCAGGGAGAAGGCTATTTCAATTGGGTCGCGTCGATCGACAGCAAGTGTCGTCGCGCGCCTGCGATACGAGGCGGAAGAGAAACTTGCCGCACTCCGTAAGAAGGAACTGCAGATCGAAGCAGAACTCATCAAGAAGAAGCTCATCGCTGATGTCGCCACCGCCGAGGAAACCAGCAACCCCGACGAAGACGAGCCTTCAGAACAGGTGGAGCAATGGGTCCGAGCCTGGCTAAGCGAACATGGTCCTGACAACGAAGAGACGACCGAGGAACGGGTCGTGCCAGAGGAGGAAGGGGACGCGCCGAAGCCAGAAGACATGCCACCTGCGGGAAAGAGACGCGAGCCGCAGAGATCGAGGTTCGAGCGGCCTGCAGCCGGGATCAACGGAGTGGAACAGCTTGCCGACACCCTAGACAAGCTGTAGAACCAACGACAGCCGCGCCATCAGACGGAGTTGCCCATATTCACGGGCTCTCCTTTGGAATGGCTGCCGTTCAAAGCAGCCATGGAAGATACCACCGCATTCTACAAGCTCAAGCCGATCGAGAACCTGGCGCGCCTGAGAAGCTGTCTACGGGGGGAAGCTCGAGAAGCAGTGGCGCCGTTGCTGAGCATCGCAACACCACCCGAACAGATCATGAAGACTCTGGAGCAAGGCTTCGGCCGGCCCGAGGTGATGGTCGACCGCATGATGGAAGATTTCAAGAAGCTTCCGAGGCTCGGAGGCACGGCGGCAGAGCTCAACCACTTCGCGGTGAAGATTCAGAACATGGTGGCCATCCTGAAGAAGTTAAAGCACGGGTACCTCTTCAATCCGTTGCTTGTGAGAGACATCCTGGAGAAGCTCAGCCCGTTCGAGACCAGCAAATGGTACGACTACGCAGAAGAGACATCGCGCTACCGGAACGAGCCCGATGTCGTCCTTCTCTCTGAATTCCTAATGAGAGAAGCGGACAGAGCGCTGCGCTACGGATTCACCACGGCTCCGGCTGCAAGAAAGGAAACATTGCGTCCACCTCCCAACAAGAACGAAGTTAGAACGAGAAGACCAGTCTTCGCGATAGCAGAAGAGGGCCGAGGCACACCGAGCCACAGCCCGCCGAAGAGGTCGAGAACGGAAGACGGTCGATTCGAAGTGGGACTCCTGTGGCGCAAGGTTGGCGTCAAACTGCCCCTCAGCTACAATAACGCGGGCTCAAGAACTTAGAACGCAAGCTCGACAGAAACCCCCAAGATGCGGCGCAGTATCATGGGCAGATGGAAAACCTCATACGAAAAGGATATGCAGAGAAATGCGACGGGACGGAGGCCGGAAGCGAGAACATATGGTACCGGGAAGTGCGGCAGCGCACTTCCCGGTCAAGAACCCAAACAAGCCGGGCAAGCTGCGCTTGGTCTTCGACGCGGCGGCCAAAACGAACGGCGTGAGCCTCAACGATCACTTATTGGAGGGGCCCGATCTACTGACATCCCTACCGAGGATATTGTTCCGGTTCAGGGAGGAAGCAGTGGCAGTGAAAGCAGACATAGAAGAGATGTTCCTACGCGTGAAGATCAGAAAAGAGGACCAGCCGGCGCAGATGTTCCTGTGGAGAGAGGGCCGAGAGAAGCCACCCTCTAAGTACAAGATGGTGGTCATGATATTTGGGGCATCGTGTTCACCGTACCTGGCACATTCAGTACGGAATCGAAATGCAGAAGAACACGCAGAATCGTGCCCAGAAGCCTATCGCACCATCACCGAAGCCCACTACATGGACGATTATGTGGACAGCTATCCAGACCAGGAGAAGGCCAAGCAGGTCGTGGAACAAGTGGACCGGGTGCACAAGATGGGCGGATTCCACTTGCGGGGATGGACGAGCAACGACCGACGAGTGCTGACGGGGCTACCAGTGGACCGCCTAGCTGATGATGTGGCGCAGCCTGTCACCAAGGATGAACAGAAGACCCTGGGGATACCGTGGAACTCTCGAGGGGACACGCTGAAATTTTACACATCTCTATCAAGAGTCCCTAAAGAGTTCCGAGAGCTGCAGCGCGCACCTACCAAGAGAGAGGCCCTTAGCACGGTGATGAGCATCTACGATCCGCTGGGGCTACTGAGCTGCTACACCATCACCGCCAAAGTCATCCTGCAAGGTCTGTGGCGTCAGAAGCTGAACTGGGACGAGCCGCTGCCGGCGGAGTCAGCTGAAGACTTCACTCGATGGCTGAGAGACATGGAGCACATCAGCCACCTCGCGCTACCCCGGAGCTACAACGGGGGGAGCCCCACAAGAAACCGGCAGCTGCACGTGTTCTGTGACGCGAGCAAAGACGCGTACGCGGCGGCCGTCTACTGGAGGTTGGAGCAAGAAGATGGAGAAATTCGAGTGATGCTGGCCGCAGCCAAGGCTAAGGTGGCGCCACTGAAGACACAGACAATACCACGATTAGAGCTGCAAGCCGCTCTGGCTCTGCAAGGCTCGGGAACGCCGTCGCAGCGGAACACAGATGGAAGACAGATGCGATTTTCTACTGGACCGACGCTCAGGTGGTTCTGTGGTGGATACAGAACGGAAGCAGGAAATATACACCATACGTCGCCCGCCGATTGGGAGAGATCGCCGAGCTGACATCCGTACACCAGTAGAGGTGGGTGAGCACGAAGAATAATATCGCCGACATGGCCACCCGAACGGGCTATGTCACCAAGAGCGAAGAAGAACCGTGGTTAAATGGACCAGACTTCCTGCGCAGGCCTGTGAACGAGTGGCCCGCAGAGAGTCCAGTTCAAGCCGAGGACCAAGAGGAGCACGTCGCCTTCCAGACCACAGAGGCGAGCGAAATGGACTGTCTGCCAGAGGTGAGTCGCTTTTCAAAGTACGAGCGCCTCGTGAGATGTACGGCGATGGTTCTACTATTCATCGAGAAGTGTCGTGATCGCCGAGCCAGTCTCGACGTGCGGCACCTGGAGAAGGTGGAGATATTGTGGTACCGAAAATCACAACACGATAGCTTCGCACGGGAAATAGAGAAGATGAAAAACGGAGGGACGGCGCCAAGATGGAGCTCCTTGTACCGGCTCAACCCGGTGTACAGGGACGGCCTGCTCACGCTGAACGGGAGGATCAGAGCAGCGCAGGTGCCGGATGAAATGAAGAACCCAATTATCCTGGACGGAAGACACCCGTCCACGAGACTGCTGGTGGCCAGGGAGCATGCCAGAGCCGGACATGGGAGCCGCGAGAGAGTTGTGAACGATCTAAGACAGAAATTCTGGATCCTGAAGCTACGGCCGACGGTGCAGAGCATCATCCACAACTGCGCCTTCTGTCGGATGAGGAGGGCGCGCCCGAGAATCCCGCAACCTGGAGACCTGCCACCGGAGCGCCTGGGGGTGTTCCAGAGACCATTTTCCTACTGTGGTCTCGATTGTTTCGGCCCAATGATCGTTACCATCGGCTGACGTCATGAGAAGAGATGGGGAGCGCTGTTCACCTGTTTGACGACGCGAGCGGTTCACCTGGAACTGGTGGCCTCGCTGTCAACCGATTCAGCATTGATGGCGATGAGAAGAATGGCCGCACGGCGGGGATGGCCGGCGGTCATGTACAGTGACAATGGGACGAACTTCAGAGGCGCGGACGTCGAGCTGCGACAGGCGTACGCCGAGTGGATGCCGGCTATGACCGAGCTGGGCCTCACACACCGCATGAAATGGAAGTTCACTCCGCCAGGGGCGCCGAGCCAAGGCCTGGGAGAGACTGGTGAGGTCAGTGAAAACCACCCTACTCGCCACACTGAACGAAAAATCACCGAAGGAAGAGGTGCTCCAGACCCTGATGACCGAGGCGGAGTACTCCGTGAACGCTCGACCGCTCGTTCACGTTTTCGTGGACCCCGACGACCCGGAGGCGACCACACCTAACCATTTTCTCATAGGGTCATCCACGGGACAACCATACGTCGGGCCGTGCGTGCAGGCCGACAAGAAGACGTGGAGGGTCACGCAGGCCTTGGCGGACGAGTTCTGGAGGCGATGGGTGAGAGAATACCTGCCGACGCTCACGCCCCGTTGCGGGGCACCGAGGAGCGGCCGCAATCTGGCCCCGGGGGACTTAGTGATCGTCGTGGACCCCGCGCTGCCGCGTAATACATGGCCGCGTGGAGTCGTACACCGCGTCTACCCGGGCTCGGACGGACGAGTGCGTTGCGCGGACGTGCGTACGCGCAGCGGAGTGTTCCGCAGGCCAACATCAAAGCTGGTGGTGATAGAAGAATCGCCGCCGGAGCAGCAGACGGCGCCAGGAGAAGAGCAGACGGCGCCCGGAAAAAAGCCAGCGGGCCTAGTCAGCCCGCAGTCGCCAGAACGAGTCGCGACGGGCTCAACCAGCTCGTGCTCAGCAGGGTAGTCAGCGGCGGGCTGAGACAGCCCGCAGTCGCCGGAACGAGTCGCGACGAGCTCAGCCAGCTCGTGCTCAGCAGGGCAGTCAGCGGCGGGCCTAGTCAGCCCGCAGTCACCAGATCGAGACGTGACGAGCTCAGCCAGCTCGTGCTCAGCAGGGCAGTCAGCGGCGGGCCTAGTCAGCCCGCAGTCACCAGATCGAGACGTGACGAGCTCAGCCAGCTCGTGCTCAGCAGGGCAGTCAGCCGTGGGCCTAGTCAGCCCGCAGTCACCAGATTGAGACGTGACGAGCTCAGCCAGCTCGTGCTCAGCGAGGCAGCCGACAGCGAGACCGGCGAGCCCGCAGTCACCGGAGAAGGCTACGTAGACCCTGGCTACTGCGCCGGGGGGAGGATGTTGAGGACAGTGGCCTCGCTCTCGAAAAACGTATAGTGAGTGCATATAAACTAATTAAAGTGAAATGTGAGAAATAGACTCAGTGCAAATCAGTGTTTTTACAAATAGACTTTAAAAAGTGAATTACGTTAAATCTGTGGCTCCCTAAGAGATAAAATATAGTTAATTTAATAAGTTAATAAGTTATCTAATAAATACAGGAAAAATTAGTTGTGTAACATATGTAGTTTGGAAAATATTAAGAAAATTGTGTGTAAAAATGTGTAAATTCTAATAACTTTTATGTTTACTTAGCTAGAATTACGTTAAAATATAAGTGGTGATACTTAGATTAAGGTACATATTGTGGAACGATGAATAAATAATCTCCCGAAACGCGTTTTAAGTACCTGGCTCACGGAAAATGGGGAAAATAGGGGAAAAATAGCCGTCTCCGATAGCAAAAGTGAGACGGAAAACATGCGAATCGGAGCGGCTTACTATATGGCATTCGCCCGAGCCAGGTAAGCGAGGTGCGTTTCGGGAGCAATGTTCTCCTCGACTCTCGTGTGTTTTATTTACGCCCCCGCTCTGCAAGATTACCGGTGTTGCCTCGGTCTTCGAGTCCGATCTGAGCCAGCGGCGAATACAGTCTCGAATAGTAATAATTACTTTAAACATTAATTAGTGTATAAAACATGACCATTAATCCAATGAAATCATATAATTATTAAATATACTAAATTAACATATTCAGAATATAAAATTTACAATGACAATAATCCAATGCAATAATCTAAGTACATAATATATACTTACTTTAATAAAAAATAATTTAACAATGATAATAATTAGAATAAAAAAAAAGAAAAAACTAAAGATCTTAATCAAAAAGGCCACCCCGCAGCGTACCATGATATAATAGAAAATCTTAAATATATTATGTATAGTATAAAAGTATTAAATAATATATTTCCGTTGTCTGGTACCCGTAACACAAGTCCTTCAGGTACTTAGCACGGGGCCAGATTGAAGTGGTGTGAAGCGTCCATAGATATTATTATTATTAATTTACATTGAATTGACATGATCCGACCAAATAATGTTGGTCTGTCAACTGCCTAGGAAATAAATATCTACACTGCGGTTCGAATCCACTAATTGGATATAATAACCGCGAGCATACCAGTCAGGCTGGCCAGCGGTGGCACAGGAGCGAGCACAATGGAAGACCTTGGGCGAGGCCTTTGCCCAGCAATGGGACAGCATAGGCTAGGAAAAAAAACCGCGGTATGAATCGGGAAATTCAAAAACAATTCTTCGCTGTTTCGAACTGCGGTGTGAAGCATCTGTGGTGTGAACCAGCGAAAGACCCACGGAACTAAAATGGTCACATTTAACAATTCCTCTCAATCAATTCACAAAATGAATTGTCAAAACTGTCAAACTCACGAATGTCAAATTAGTGCGAATTGTGTGAATTACTAGACATCTGAATTGCAAGCAGAGTGACCATTTTGCGATTTAAAAAAATGAATCATATTATGATTCATAATATGATTCTCCAAAGCGACCATTTTATCCCCGCTGTTGTAAGCCTTAATTCTTTATAATCATAATTCTTTTATTTATACATCGTCTTCTTTTTGATAATGGCTCCTTGGTGAGAATATTTATACTTATTAAACTCAACCAAATCGCTGCACTGAGCAGGCAAGCGTAACGATTCTTTTGGTTTCGCAAAACCATAGGGCTAAACGCAACCCTTGCAACAAACTTTCCCTCAACTCCAGCGGAAAATTAAAAGACTCAAGTCTGAATTTGTTGAATTTTTCCATTTTTGGTATAAAATAATATAATATACTTTGCTCACCAAAAATCGGGGGATGGGTAAAAAATGTTACTGGTCACGTAGTATGGGTACGTTCTACGTTCCCTCACATCAAAGATATCCTTGACGATGCGATAGCCACCTAATAAGATTAAAATTTGGTATGGCGGTACTTTGGGTTCCGGGAAAGGACAGAGGATACTTTTTATCCCGGAAAAATAAACGGTTCCCGCGCAATAAATTTTTAATGCAGCGGAGTTGCAGGTGTCATCAGTTACTTATTAGTTATTTAAATTTCTCTTTTCACTTGTTTCAGAATGGTGACAAAAATGGAGTACGAAAATATCACGTACAACATAAGCTCTCTTCTTCAGGTGCGAGATGTAACCACCGCCAAAACCTTCGTCGCTGTGCGAAACGTCACCACGAATGCCTACGAATGGCGGTTCGTTCTACCACCTTACATCCTGATATTCCTGCTATCAATATCCGGGAACTGTCTCGTGATAGCCACATTAGCCAGTAACAGACGAATGCGGACTGTCACTAATGTGTATTTATTGAATTTGGTAAGTTATTTTCATTTTAAGGCGACGCCTTGATAATTTGGCTGTAGCAATATCTATTTTTCTCAGCAATGACTAAAGCTAAGAAATTAAAGTTCATTGTCAGTATTCATCGTGTCTTTGGTTTGGAATTACCCATAGCATAACACGATTGGTCAACTTTTATAACACAGAATAATAATCAAAAAGACCCCTTTCAAAAATTGTATCCTATTTTGCCAACAGAGGATATATTATCATACACTTAAATTTGCCCATAGCTTGTATGAAATGTATAATTTATGGTTTTTAAATTACGCGACAAAAAACATTTTGTCGCTTACGCCCTTTATATTTTTTGCTGTTCCATTGCTTGTTTTCTATAAGAGGCCGGGCCGGCCTCTCATAGAAAACAAGCAATCTAAGACGTATCAAACACGGTTTTTTACTTTAACGCGACGTCACCTTAAATGCAAGTATGTTTTGATTATTTGACATAAAAATTAAATCGTAGAAAGACAGATAGATTGGTATTTGAAGTGAAGCATATTATAAGATCTAAGGCACTCAGAAAGCGTACCCTTCAAGCGGCAATTCTACTGAGTTTATTTAAGTTATTGAAGTTATTTATTAATCCCTCGATCGTGGAAAAACGAGACACAATAAGCCTTTCTATTAATTGTTGTCGCGATCACCGGTGCTCGTACCCACGGGGCTTGATGGGTTAGTATTATATTTTTATTTTACTGGTCTATATTTAATATTTCTTAATCAAATCATGTAAGTGTTCTAACTAAAAAATTATGACTAGTATTTTAATCCTAGATGATCCGATAAACTTCGTATCACATTTTTTGCGAGTTTCTTACGCCGTGCCGGTTCTTTTCGCCGGGTTAGTTCTGGAACCGATGGTAGGCCTCATATAGACGTTTTAAAAGAGTTAATTTTAACCGATTTTTGAAAAAAAACATTTTCATTTTATTTCACTTTCTACTTTCTACCTTCCCTGTACTCCCATGAATATTTCAAGACTAAAATAAGTTAAATCAGTTCAGTGGCTCTTGAAACTAACAAAATTTAAAATTCATTTTTATTTATTTATATAGATAGACTAGATAATTATGTTCCGCGCGGATTCGCCCGCATAATTTAGGAATTTCACGAAGCCGTATATTTTTCCTATGCCCCTTCACGTGATCTATATTCTTCATATTGTGTGCCAAATAACATAAAAATTGCTCCAGTAGTTCTTAAGATAATAAGCAATTTCAAATAATTTCCCCCGTTTTTTCCACACATTCCTCTATTTCTTCGCTCCTATTAGTCTTAGCGTAATAAAATATAGCATATAGCCTTCCTCGATAAATGGGCTATGTAACACTGAAAGAATTTTTCAAATCAGACCAGTAGTTCCTGAGATTAGCGCGTTCAAACAAACAAACAAACTCTTCCGCTTTATAATATTAGTATAGACTAGCTGTCCCGGTGAACTTCGTGTCACAGGTCACTTTAGTACCTTCCCTGGACTTCTACGAATATTTTAAGACTAAAATCAGCCCAATCCGTTCCGCCGTTTTCGAGTTTTAGCGCGACTAACACATTTGGAAATCCATTTTTATATATAAGATTTTAGTGGTATTATAAAATATTATAACTGAGACTGTAATAACAGTCTCCGTCATCAATTCATGTGTGATGGAATAATTCACATCACATCAGAGTGTTCTGATGTTGGCGATTCACGCAGGAGCAATTTAAAAGAAGAAGAAGTATTCTTTGTTCTATAATCTATCGAAATGTCAATTATAGCTGACTTGTTAGAAAATGTAGGTATTTGATAAAAAATATTTGTTTTTGTGTCAAATTGAATTTGGAAAGTGTCATAATAGTGTTTTTATTTTTGCAAATACGCGATAATTCGGCTATTATAGATACATGTTGTCGATTCAAAACCCTTATTTTATCTAGATCTACGTGTTTTTATGCCAAAAAAACCGAATCTTCGTAGTAAACAGGTAAGAACATTTTGTATGGAGAAAATTAAATTGTCGTTATTAGCATATTAGTCGCAATTTTTCCATTATTTCTCATCTTTAAAACCTTCCTTGGACTTCTACGAATATTTTAAGACTACAATCAGCCCAATCCGTTCAGCCGTTTTCGAGTTTTAGCGCGACTAACACATTTGAAAATCCATTTTTATATATATAGATAATACCAAGAGAATGAGAAAAAATGCGTAATTCAACACTGTCATCAAAAATGTAATCGTAATTATATTACTTCAAGGATCATATCATAACTTACAGGCTACTAAAATTGTAGTAAAAACTACATAAATGTTACGAATTGGTTCATAATGTCTTTCATTATAAATGCTAAATTTTATTATCATACTAGCTGTTACGGCAGACGTTGTTCCGTCGAAATTTTAAATTGTCAAAAGCTGGAGTATTCTTGAGTTTTATCATTTTCCTGGTGTAAAACAGCCATAACACACACACTTAATATGGCTGGTTTATACGTATTAAGTAGATAAGTAGTAACTAAATTCTAATTGTCATCTAGTTTAGTACTTACAAAATTTTAACTTGCTACTTGCTACAAAATTTTGTGTTTACATGCAATTAACAACTTAAAATTAAGTTAAAATTTAGTTAACTACTTATCAACTTAATACGTGTAAACCAGCAATTAGCGATTCATTATTACAATATTATTATTCCGTGGTTACAATTATGTTATTTTAGTGTCATTTTAATATTACAGTCTCCGTCATCACTCATCAGTCATCACACTCTGAGGTAGCGATTCAAGCTTAAGCAATTTAAAAGAAAAAGAAGGAGTTTTGCCGGGAATATGAAAGAGTGACGTTGTGTTTTTGTATTATTTTCCTAAAATTGTGTTATTTCGGTTTTTAATGTGTAATGTTGGTAGAATATTTACCATTAAAAATTCGTTGTCGTGCACAAGTGTGGGCAAGTGATACAACTTCAAGAAACGTGCCATTTTGTGTTCCCTCCAAAACTCCATCGAAAGTTTTAGTAAAGGGTCTACCACTTTCCTAAAACTACTGACTTGACTCGTTGACTTTACCGACTACTTTTTAGACTTTGACTAGACTTTCAACTTGACGATAATCTGGAAAAACGACTTGAAAATTTTGTAAATTTTTTACGAAAATTTTTTTTCCCGCCAATACTTTACTTGACACTGGCTATGGTTTAAAAGCCGAAAAAGAAAAAAAGAAGAAGAAGAAGTATTCTTTGTTCTAAAGTCTATCGAAATCAGAAGGTAGGAGTTTTGCCGGAAATGTAAAAGGGTGCTGTTGTGTTTTTATATTATTTTCCTAAAATTGTGTAAACTGGGTTTTTAGTGTGTAATATTGGTAGAATATTAACCATTAGATATTCGTATTCATGCACAAGTATAGGAAAGTGATGTAATATCCAGAAACGTGCTATTTTGTGTTCCCTCCAAAACTCCATCAAAAGTTTCAGTAAAGCGTCTACCACTTTACTGAATCGACCGACTTGACTTCTTGACTGTATTGACTTTTACTTAGACTTTGACTAGACTTTAGACCTGACGATACATGAAAACGATGATGAAAATTATAATAGGAGGAATATGGTTTTCCCGCCATATTCCTTACCTTTTTACCTTGTCTGTGGCACAACATACACATCCTTTGTGTCAAGTTGCCAAAAAAGAAGAAAAAGAAAGAAAGAAATCAGAAGGTATTTGATAAAAAAATATTTGTTTTTGTGTCAAATTGAATTTGGAAAGTGTCATAATAGGGTTTTTATTTACAAATACGTAATAATTCGGCTATTATGGATATAATATGCTGTCGATTCAAAACCCTTATTTTATCTAGATGTTGTCATGCCAAAAATACCGAATCTTCGTAACAAACAGGTAAGAACATTTTGTATGGGGAAAATTAAATTGTCGTTATTTGCATATTACTCGCAGTTTTTCCATTATTTCTTATCATTAAAACCTTCCCTGGACTTCTACGACTATTTTAAGACTAAAATCAGCCCAATCCGTTCTGCCGTTTTCGACTTTTAGCGCGACTAACACATTTTAAAATCCATTTTTATATATAAGAAGAATAAAATATATAGATCATTCTATGAATTCTTGATCTCAATTTTACATTGCCTTTTATTTACCTGAACGTAAGCAGCGTTGTGATCAAAGCGGCTTTTAAAAACGATCCCATATTGCCGCCGGGCTGAAGATTGAGGACTGTCTTTCATTGCGTTTTGCAATACATAATATATACTATGTAACAGTAAAGTTTTAAAATTTAACAGCTTGTAAATTTAACAATTTAACAGCATAATAAATATTTACTGACTAGTAAAATTGACGACATTTGCACATCATTTGATGTTTATTTTTGTATTTTTAACCATTCACTCGTATTTAATCTTATATCTTTAAGCGAGCCATTCTTGTATACTTATATATAATTGGAATTTCTGAATCGGCTCCAACGATTTTAATGAAATTTAGTATATAGGGGGTTTCGGGGGCGATAAATCGATCTAGCTAGGAATTATTTTTAGATAATGTCATTTTATTCGTGTTTTATCCAATACCGAGCAAAGCTCGGTCAAATAGCTAGTAATTATTTATAATAAAACTATTCCTAGTGATTGACCTAACGACTAACTAAAAAAAATGTTATGCTTGCAATGCTTACGCTCTATGCGAGGCTGAAATTTCCGAACTTGTATCTTTAAACTTGAAAGGCTCAAGAGTTATTTTCAGTGCCTTTAGACCCAGGGACACCTTTTTTTTTTTTTTTTTTTGAGGGGGGGAAATACGTTACGTATCCCCCGCCGCGCACGGGGGTGGACGACGGGGGTATGTCGGACTCCCTCCGGCTCGGTGCGCCGGAGGTTTACCGACTAAAACCCCCCCATGCCCTCCTTCCAGCCAGGGATCTCTGTTAGCGAACTCCGCGTCCTCACGGCGCTTGCCGCGTCCGGCACATCTCCGTTTCGGCGGCTGGTGTTCTGCCGCCATCTTTCTTCACCGAGAGCTCCCCGGGCATCTAGGGAGCTTTCTTTTTGGGGCCCTTTGTGCGGGCGGTGATTCCCCGATCAACCGCCCACGGGCCTATTGCTCCACCTCCATGGCGGGCTGGGGCTGACTAACCCCAGCACCACCGGCTCCAGGCTCATGCGGCCGAGCCTTGTCGGAGGGACACCTGCGTATGAAATTTCACGTCTTATCGGTAACATACATAGATTAAGTTACTAGAAAAAACTTTATAGTCACTTCGCCATGTTGGATGTAAAATGACATCGCATACGTTACGTCGTTATTCTCAATGAGCCCTTTCATTTGAAACCCAATTGCGAAAGGGTTTCAAATGAAAGGGCTCATTGAGAAGTGCATTAAAAATAACAAGCTTTTTGAATTTAAATAAATAGTTACATATTAGGGTCAAATCAGATCGCAACGCGACGAGGCGAGGCCAGGCGAGGCGCGGCGTAAATTTGTATGGATTTGACAGATTTCAATTGCGTGAAATGTCTTGCAAATCTGTCAAATCCATATAAATTTAGAAATGCATCTACGCGTCGCGTTGCGGTCTGAATCAGCCCTTACGCTTGACATTTTGTTGTGTATCGGCAAGGCCGCTCAGAAGTTGAGCCTACTCATAAAAGTTGGAAGCCCGCTACATGAAGCGGCAGCTGCAGACGACGTGTCGTCGCAACGCTGCTGGTTTCTATGTATTAGTATGAATAAGTGTTGCTAGCTTTGTGTCGCTAGCTGCGGATGGTGTTTCATAGAATTACATACAAACCAGTAGTGTCGCGACGACACGTCTGCAGTTGTCGCGTGCCGCTCGGTTCCAACTGGTACGAGGACTTTTGTGATTGTGGACTACAAAAAACCTATTTCTACTTCTATCTAGAAATAGGAACACCTGCCTCTTTAGAAACTTACTTCCAAAGAGGCAGGTGACGAGACGTTGAGAAACGATGCTTTTTAGATTCAAGCTACGAACTGTTTTATTTAAACATAATTATATACTACATTATATTTTCGAGGGTCTGTACTAGCGAAAGCACGATATCCCACCAAAAACATAAATGTAAAAAGGGACAGCCAAGTTCAATACAAACATTATGCTTGTCTATGGACTTCGCCGTAAAAAGAATGGAGATCTAAATGAGTGCCAAGTTCTATGGAAAATTTAAATATGTATTTCTAGGAACCAAATAACATTATGAACAAACAATAAAGTCTATTTCTTTGCTTTATTGAATATCTATAACAGTTGCTGTTATTTAAATAACGTGAGACCTTAAAGTAAATTAGATTTAACTTGGCCAGTTTTCATTACATCAGTCATTTCATAAAGTTATTGAACATTTTGATTCTGATAAAAACTGGCCAAGTCAAACCTTATCTACTTTAAGATCTCACATTATTTAAATAACAGCAATTGTTATCGATCACACATCATATGCCATAGCATCCAAACGCGTGGATCGATTTTGATCCAGTTTTGTTTTTTTGCAGGCGGTGTCGGACTTTCTATTAGGGGTGTTCTGCCTCCCTTTCACACTGGTGGGACAAATATACAGAAGATTCCTCTTCGGTGCAGCTCTGTGCAAATTAATTCCATTCTTACAAGGTAATTTTTATTCAATTATTCGTCCATAATAATACAAAAAAACTTAGGCCATTTATCCATATAGATCTTTTAGAGTTAAGGTATTCTCGGAACGAATTAGCCATTCTTTAAAATGTGATTGGTACAGGTTAGCCTTTTAAAAAAGGAAAAGCCATTAAAAAAAAAGACGGGTTGCACTCCGGGAGTGCCGGCAGAAATGAAAACTTGATTATTAACGTTGTGCATTATTTTTTTAACCCATTTTTTATGAAAATCGATTTAAAAAATAAATAAGAAAAAAAACTAAAATAATAATAATAAAAAAAAATAATAATAATAAACGGTCGTTTTAATTAATTAATCGAAACCCTTACAATCGATTAAATTTTTAACCCATTTTTTATGAAAATCGATTTTTAAAAAATCGATTTTTTTAATTAATCGATACCTTTACAATCGATTAAAAAATATCGACATTCGAAAAAAAACAATCGATTATTCGATTAATCGATTTCGATATTATAACACTACTCTCCAACCGTCCTACGTTTTTTCCTTGGTTTTTCGATCAACATGAGAATCTGACGCGAGTTTCACAGTTTTTACCCATCCCACAAAAGTGCTCAACGCCGCTAAAGAAGTTTTCACTTCAAAAATAATAGCCCTTATAGTTCTTTTTTACAAAATATAGTCATGTCTAGAAAAAATGGACTTAACCAACGGGTTGCAATGTTTTCCTTCAGGCTTGCAAAGTCTAAAAAAATTTAATTAAATAAATAATAACTGAACGAGAAAAGTTTTCCAAATCAATGTTCAAAACACAATATTTGTTGCGTAACTGGTTAAACGGGTTTTTGCAACATCGTTCTATTTAATTAACTGCGCATTTATAATTCCAATTTGTAAAGTAAAGGGGAAATTCAGAGATAAAATATCGTTCGACTTATTCGCTGTTTTGATTAAATTTCAACGATTTTCTATTCACAAACGAAGTGTCCAAAGTAGTAAGTAGTTGATAGAAGGTATTGGATGCTTGAGTTGCCTGGTATCTCCGTTAAGGCTGCGTTTCCACTGAAGCGGAGCGGAGCTTAGCGGTGCCCGAATTGACCAATCGTGCTATTCCAGCGGAATGACAGCGAAGATTTCGAGCATGGTGATTGGTCAATTCGGGCACCGCTAAGCTCCGCTCCGCTTCAGTGGAAACGCAGCCAGGGCCCCATACACGACATTCGAAACCGATCGAAACGACGAATCGATGGTGTATGTCAAGATCGTTAACGATTTTCATATTCAAATATGAGCGACATTTTTGATGCGATCGATCGTATAGACTATAGACGAATCGTACCGTATATAGCGCTGACAATATCATAAGTATAAGTCTTATGTACCCTTGTAGGTCAGTTCTAATATTGCAATCAAAAGTGATTAAATTTGTTGGCTTTCAAGTCACGTGCTGCCTTTACACCTGACTGAGAGCCTGTCTCACCACTTCCTGATAAGTGCTGGATAGATTATCCACAACTTATATCTGACAAATTCTCCATACTATATCTATACATATCTATATTATATACTGTCCAATTAAATTGTGGATAGCCCATCCGGCACTAATCAGGAAGTGGTGAAACAACCCCTTAAACTTCTATTTCTCAATATTTACTAAGTTTGATTAAAACTTTTTCTTTGAATATTTTTGACAATGATTTTTTGTGTTAATTATTTTTTTGTACAAAGTAATTACTTATTTCTGACGATAGATATTATAATAAATGCATAGACATTAGGAGGGATCCGTTAGGATTATAATTCACATTTAAAATACTATTGAGAAACGAATTATAATCTATATACTTAATATTATAAAGCGGAAGACTTTGTTTGTTTGTTTGTGTGAACGCGCTGATCTCAGGAACTACTGGTCCGATTTGAAAAATTATTTCAATGTTTGATAGCCCATTAAATTCGAGGAAGGCTATAGGCTATATTTTATCACGCTAAGACTAATAGGAGCGAAGAAATAAAGGAAAATGTGGAAAAAACGGGGGAAATCTAAACTAATATTATAAAGCGGAAGAGTTTGTTTGTTTGTTTGAACGTGCTAATCTCAGGAACTACTGATCCGAATTAAAAAATTATTTCAGTGTTAGATAGCCCATTTATCGAGGAAGGCTATAATAAAGCGGAAGAGTTTGTTTGTTTGTTTGAACGCGCTAAATCTCAGGAACTACCGATCCGATTCAAAAAATTCTTTCATGAGTGTTAGATAGTCCATTTATCGAGGAACACTATAGGCTATATTTTATCACGCTACGACTAATAAAAGCGAAGAAATAGAGGAAAATGTGGAAAAAACGGAACGGAAATATATTTGAAAGGGCTTATTTGAACGCGCTAATCTCAGGAACCGCTGGTCCGATTTGAAAAATTATTTCAGTGTTAGATATCTCATTTATCGAGAAAGGCTAAAGGTTTTATTTTATTACGCTACAACTAATAGGAGCGAAGAAATAGAGGAAAATGTGGAAAAAACGGGAGGAAATTATTTGAAAGGGCTTATTTGAACGCGCTAATCTCAGGAAATACTGGTCCGATTTGAAAAATTATTTTAGCGTTAGGTAGCCCGTTTATTGACAAAGGCTATAAGCTATATTTTATCACGCTACAACTAACAGAAACGAAGAAATAGAGGAAAATGTGGGAAAAACGGGGGAAATTATTTGAAAGGGCTTATCGCACGAACTACTGGAGCAATTTTTCTGTCATTTGGCACAGATAAGAAATAGACCACGTGAAGGATCATAGGCTATTTTTTTTGGACTAATTTGTCTGCGAAATATCTAATTTACGCGGGCGAAGCCGCGCGGAACGTCTAGTCTAGACTAATATTAAAAAGTGGAAGAGTTTGTTTGTTTGAACGCGCTAATCTCAGGAACTACTGGTCTGATTTCAAAAATTATTTCAGTGTTAGATAGCCTATTTATCGAGAAAGGCTATAGGCTATATTTTATCACGCTAAGACTAATAGGAACGAAGAAATAAAGGAAAATGTGGAAAAGACGGGGCATTTTTTTTTAATTGCTTATTATCTTAAAAACTACTGGAGCAATTTTAATGTTATTTGGTACACATTAAGAATAGATCACGTGAAGGGACATAGGCTATTTTTTGCGGAAAAATGTACGGTTTCCATGAAAAACCAAAAACCTAAATTACGCGGCCGAAGCCGCGCGGAACATCTAGTTGACTATAAAACTGTTACTAAGTTTGCTCCTCAATCTGTATTTAATCAAGTTTTAATTAGTGGAGCTGGTTTATGAGTTTAAATGCGACCGCGGGGTCTGATTAAGCCGCATATTGGTGTTCCCAGTTCTGTCCAGTTGCAACGAAATAGATTACGAGTGATAATTTGAAAAGTATCGGAAAATCTTGTTGATATTTTCCTGTAAATAGAGTTCTCTCTGTGTTTGTAATTCATCCATTTTATAATTCACATAATTTTTCTTGTAACGTGTATAGTGGTTTGATTTTGCTAATAAAAAAAACTATAATATTCAGATTTCAGGATCACAAAATAGGATGAATATACGATTGTTGTATGTTGTTTCAAATATTTTGTGTGTTTCTAATCATTTTTAGTATCCGATAACTTTATCTACGGCGAATTTCGTATTGTCACGCTTGTATCATATACATCGATTTTCAATTGTTTTGTTAAAATTTAAATACGTATTAATACTATTAAAAAGTTAAAATTCAGCATGCGAATTCAGTTTTATAAATATCATATTAAAAATGCAATCATATTTTTGCCTTAAATGAAATTGCTGATTCCAATTTACAGAAATGAAAATACAATTATTTTGGAATCCGCCGCAAGATTGATCACTTGTTGAAGAGAGTAAATGCAGTGTTATTTCAGTATTAAAGTGACGGTTCACGTTATTTTAATTTCACAATTTTACCTCTGAGTCTGTAAATCTTATATCCAAAATTGATTTTGCTAATTATTAAATTTGTCTACATACAATATGTGGCGTTACCCCAGCTAGATGCTGTCTGATTGGGGCACAGAATACAAATTACTCACGGAGAAGAACATTAACTTAGTACAAATAATTCTCGCGAGTTTCAACGCCATTTATTGGTCGCCCCCATCAACTTCACGAACCCGCGAATTTTTAGCCCGGTCTAATTAGACGCAAAAAAATCGTAACCTCGGAATAATTCGCATAGAGCTGAAAATTGGTAGAGACGTTAAATACACCATTATAAATAAAACCTCAAAAGTCCCCGGCGATCCTCCTTGTGTTAAAAATTTTATTCAAGGTCAAAGGTATGAAAATGAGGTTTTTCCCGTTTTTTTTCCAAACTGTACATTTTATCACAAAAATAGGTAGGACAAGAATGTAGATCATATAATTCTCTACAAAAAATATTCAAACAATTTTTTCATACGACTTACTATTGCTTACAAATGGCGGGCTTAAAGTTAGGAAAAATTATATCTATACTTATAATTTAAAGCCAAAGAATTTGTGGAACTACTGCTTTGAATTAGTCTTTTGTTGGATAGTCTTATTTATCGAGGAAGACTTGAGCTATATAACATCACGTTGGCACCAATAGGAGCAAAGAAACAGATGAAAATGGGGAAAAACGGGTAAAATTATTTGAAAGAGCTTATCTCACAAACGGCTGAAGCATTTTTTATGTTATTTGGCACAGATATAAAGTAGACTACTAGAAAGGACGTAGGCTATTTTGTTTCTCGGGAAAATATACGGTTTCCGTGAAATACATAATTAACAGATCGTAGCGGAACTTCTTGTACTATAGCACACGAGGGCTGTTCTCAGCCAAACATACTTCTGCGTGATTTACCAAATCTAAACTTTCCGAATCGTGAAGAGCAACAGTACGCTTGCAAGTCACTCAGAAGTATGTCAGGCCGAGAACATGTCAAACAACCCTAGTATGTAGTACTAGACCTTAAGCGTGGCACCGCCCGCGTTAATTATAAATTTCACGGAAACTGTAAATTTTCCTGAAAAACAAAATAGCCTATGTCTTTCCACGTGGTCTATGCTATATTTGTACCAAATAACATAAAATTGCTTCAGCAGTTCGTGAGATAAGCCCTTTCAAATAATTTTCCCCGTTTTTCCCCATTTTCCTCTGTTTCTTTGCTCCTATTATTGGCAACGTGATGTTATATAGCTCAAGTTTTCCTAGAAAAATAAGACTATCCAACAAAAACAAATTCTTCAATTCAAAGCAGTACTTCCACAAATTCTTTGGCTTTACATTATAAGTATAGATATGATTTTCCCTAACTTTAAGCCCGCCATTTGTAAGGAATAGTAAGTCGTATGAAAAAAGTGTCGGAATATTTTTTGTAGAGAATTCTATGATCTACACTCTTGTCCTACATATTTTTGTAATAAAGTGTACAGTTTGAAAAAAAAAACGGGAAGAACCTCATTTTCATACCTTTGACCTTGAATAAAATTTTTAACACAAGGAGGATCGCCGGGGACTTTTGAGGTTTTATTTGTAATGGTGTATTTAACGTCTCTACCAATTTTCAGCTCTATGCGAATTATTCCGAGGCCGAATGTTTAATTTTTCTGGGGTATTTAAACGTATGTCAATTCATAGGGTTCTAGTTAAGATTTTACTATTAAAATTAGTTTTAGTTTTACACTAGCAAGAAACTTGGGGCAAATTAAATTTCTTACTAATGTAAAACTAAGTTACCAAAAAAAACAACGTATAAAATGTAAGTCATTTATTTTCAAATATAAAATACCTATACACAGTTTCTTTAATATTTTGTTCTTATTTCTTATTATGTACCTGTAGACTCAGGTGAATATGCTTCTAAAGTTCTAACAGTGATTAGTGTTAAGACATTAGCGATTCACTCAGGAGCCATTGTTTTAAAAAAAGAAAGAGAAGAAGATTAAAGAAGGAGAAAAATAAAGATTAATAGGTTTTTAATTTAAAACCAATATTATGGGTTTTGGCGGGCATGTGAAAGAGTGCTGTTGTGTTTTTGTATTATTTTCCTAAAATTGAGTTAGCTGGGTTTTTAATCTGTAATATTGGTAGAATATTAACCATTAGATATTCGTGTTCATTCACAAGTGTAGGAAAGTGATGTAATATCCAGAAACGTGCTACTTTGTGTTCCCTCCAAAACTCCATCGAAAGTTTCAGTAAAGCGTCTACCACTTTACTGAATCGACCGACTTGACTCCTGTGACTGTATTGACTTTTACTTAGACTTTGACTAGACTTTAGACCTGACGATACATGAAAACGATGATGAAAATTATAATAGGAGGAATATGGTTTTCCCGCCATATTCCTTACCTTTTTACCTTGTCTGTGGCGCAACATACCCATCCTTTGTGTCAAGTTGCCAAAAAAGAAGAAAAAAAAACCAATATTATGCTTTATCCTTTCCCGGGACTCAAAAGTATCTCCAAACCAAACTATTGGTCTTAATCTCTTTCAGTATTACAACCTTTATTTACACGAAATTATGACTTAAATGTTCAAATCAAATGCAAAGTCACTATCACTCAATTTTTACAGCACTAAAGCACGGCGAGAAGCACAAAACACGGAGGAGCCGAAGCTTAATGCAATGCTAATTAAGGCGAGCACAGTTTAGATATTGGGATAATCACAAAAGAACGGAATTACAAGAAAACACAAAGGCAATGGCGGACATTTTTCTTGTGACGAAATTACACAGATTATGATACTATATCGTATATAATAGGTAATTCATTGGGTGCCCAGTTTAAAAAATTATGAGTTTTAAAATATTTTTACATTGGTATCCCCTGGTCTGGCCCCCGCTTCGTGATTGGCTAATGTAGGGAGCTGACCACCCCTGGACTGGGGTAACGAACAGACATCGCCAAACGTTACTCCATTAGGATTTTGAATATCTTCAGATCGGATCAAGAGCTACAAAATAATTTTGTACCCTCAAATACGCCCTGCAAAACTTGAAATATCTGCGTAGATTTTAACTCAAAATATGCCTTAGAAAATAAACTTCTGGAGTCACGTTTATAAACGTTACCCCAGCCGAATCTGTTTTCGAGTTTTTCAGGAAATCTTTTTATTAAAAAAAGGGGGCAAATTACGAAAGTTATGACTCAATTAACTAATTAGGGGTATGTGAAAAGTAAAAAAATACATGTGGCACTTGGGGTGTAAGGCCACAGTTGAGCTATTGCAAATCATTATTTTATCAACTTACAACGCAATAATGAATCGCGTACGTAATATTCGCACGCGCGCAAACACGTCGTTATGATGCAAGGCAACGCCACACCGCTCTGCGGGTGTTAGGTTTATTTTCGTTACGGAATTTCTTGATTCGATAGCCACACACAAAGCCTGCTATAAAAGCTATGCATTAGACTAAAAATTGACAACATCTGGCTGGGGTAACGGACTCAGATATTATGTGTAAGTTATGTTAGTAATGAATCGGTTTCCGTGGCAAGACAATAGAGTATAGACAATTACTGTAACGGATGGTTTTGCGTCGAACCCTAACGTTATATTGCGAACATTGGAACTTCGCAAATGTTCCAAAGGGCTTTGTCACAATGATCTAGGAATTTAGACATACCGTCATTAGGACTAGGGCTTATGGCAATTGAGGCACTAATATTCACTAGCTATTTGACCGAGCTTTCCTCGGTATTCGATAAAACACGAATAAAATGATATTTTCTAAAAATTATTCCTAGCTAGATCGATTTATCGCCCCCGAAACCCCCTACATACTAAATTTCATGAAAATCGTTGGAGCCGATTCCGATATTTCAATTATATAATATACTAGCTGTCCCGGCAAACGTTGTTTTGCCATTTAAAGTACTTCATCAGTTGATACAAAATCTTATCCCCTCTTTTCTCCCCTAAGAGGGGTGGGGGGAAAATTTTTATACACCAGATGTTAAGTTGGAAAAACAGTTAATAATATGAAGTAAGTCCGTTAAAGAAAAAAGTTTGATACAAAATCTGACCCCCTCTTTGGTTCCCTTAGAGGGGGGGGGGTGATTTTTATACACCAGATGTTGAGTTGGAAGAACGCAAATATATCTGCGAAAACCGTATGCAAATCGGATCAGTAGTTTTCGTGTTAAAGCAAAAGTCTTATACAAAATCTGACCCCCTCTTTCGTCTCTTTAGAGGGGTAGGGGGAATTTTTTTTATGCACCAGATGTTAAGTTGGAAGAAGACAAATATATTTGCGAAAACCGCATTCAAATCGGATCAGTAGTTTTCGTGTGATAGTGGAACAAACATACAGAAAGACAGACAAACAGACAGACAGACAGACAGACAGACAGACAAAAAAACTGACCACATTTTTGGCTTCTATAGCGATGTAGTGACACCCTCCGCTTCATTTCTACAGTTTTATTATATGTATAGATTATACAAGAATTGCTCGTTTAAAGATACTTATAAGATATCATTAAGGTGACACCGCGTTAAAGGAAAAAACCGTGTTGGATATGTTTTATGTCGGCTGTACACTCTCGCCGACAGCTCTCGGGCGAGAGTCTCGTGCGAGAGCCCCTTGCCCGAGTGCGATCATGTACATTCTCGCTTAGTTCAATCGCAGTTATGAACTCAGAGAAGATGGACCATTGTTTTTCTCTATGAGACGGACGAAAACACTTCTCTTGCAGCTGCCGTAGCTCTCGTGCTATGAGCTATTATAAATAATTAGTAATTACCAAATATTTATACAATAAAAATACAAAAAAAAAGACGGGTTGCACTCCGTGCCGGCAGAAGTGAAAACTTGATTATCAACGTTGTGCATTTTATTTAACCCATTTTTTATGAAAATTGATTATAAAAAAATCGATTTTTTAAATAAATCGAAACCCTTACAATCGATTAAATTTTTAATCCATTTTTATGAAAATCGTTTTTTAAGAAAATCGATTTTTTTTAATTAATCGAAACCCTTACAATTCGAGTTCGAGTTCGAGTTTTCGAGTTTTCGAGATTTCGAGTTTTCTAGTTTTCGAGTTTTCGAGTTTTCGAGATTTCGAGATTTCGAGATTTCGAGTTTTCGAGTTTTCGAGTTTTCGTTCGAGTTCGAGTTCGAGTTCGAGTTCGACACAAAACACTGTTGTCTTACGGTTTTCGAGTTTTCGAGTTTTCGAGTTTTCGAGTTTTCGAGATTTCGAGTTTTCGAGTTTTCGAGTTTTCGAGATTTCGAGTTTTCGAGTTTTCGAGTTTTCGAGTTTTCGAGTTTTCGAGTTTTCGAGTTTTCGAGTTTTCGAGTTTTCGAGTTTTCGAGTTTTCGAGTTTTCGAGTTTTCGAGTTTTCGAGTTTTCGAGTTTTCGAGTTTTCGAGTTTTCGAGTTTTCGAGTTCGAGTTCGAGTTCGACACAAAACACTACTCTCCAACCGTCTTACGGTTTTTCTTCGATTTTTTCTTCGATTTCGATCAACACGAAAATCTGACGCGAGTTTTACAGTTTTTACCCATCCCACAAAAGTGCTCAACGCCGCTAAAGAAGTTTACACTTCAAAAATGGCGAAAACGTATCTACGATCAATGATCACCATTAACCATGCATCGAAATATATCATTGTAATCCAAAGATCTATAATCATATTTAAGTTTATTTCTCACAGATAATGATTGATAATGACGTTTATTATTGTTATTTTTCTGTTCTGCACTGTCTACCGGCGCGACTAGTAGTGAAAAACGCGAGAGTGTACAGTAATGCGCTCGCTTTCCTCGCGAGACCCTTTGTCTCGGGCGCAAAATACCGACACACACAAATTAAGCGACAAAATGGTTTTTGTCGCGTAATTCAAAAACCATAAATACATTTCATAATATTATAAGCTATGGGAAAATTAAAGTGAATGCTTGAACCAATCTATGTACAAATTTTGGAAGCTTAAATCATTCTCCCCTAGTTGGCAAAATAGGAATCCCTTTTTTACAGAGGTCTTTTTGATTGATTATAATTCTGTGTTATAGAAGTTGACCAATCGTGTTATGCTATGGGCAATTCAAAGACAAATACATGCTGAATACTAACAATGAACTTCAATTTCTTAGATTTAGTCATTGCTGAGAAAAATCGATATCGCTACAGCCAAATTATCAAGGCGTCGCCTTAAGACCGCAGCTTAAAATTTACTTATGGACAGAAGCATTTTGCTTATACTTGTAACAAAATGTAACTAACTATGTGCTAAAGTTGCTACCACTGTATACAAATATATTGTGTTAGTTGCTACGCTCAGTAATTTAATATACTCGGTTTTCCATTTCTTCCGAGCCTCGAGAACGAATGTAATCACTGAGGCTTATAGAGGCTTAGTGTTGTGCGTATAAATATATAATCATTATCACGCACTTCTTTTATAATACTAGACATAATATATTTTTCTCACCTCCGGGCGGAAAACGTCAACTTTCTTCCCGCTGCGCTACCGATGTTGCCGTTTTCCGCCTCCGTCGATGAGAAAAATAGTATACGCACCATGGGCAGTAATTAAAAAAGCCTCAGATCACATGTTTGTTGACCTCGGCAACAATTACATGTGATCTGAGACATTTCTTACTTTCCTGCCCCAGGTGCGTAATGTACTATTATTTATACTTATATAAACAATTTTATATATCGATCATCCTGTTGTAACAAAGTGATTTTGATTACATTAACGATATTTATTTCATTTTTTTTTGGAAAACTTACAACATGATATAAAGTGGAAGCTCCACTTTTATATTATAAAAAATACAACCTCAAAAATATGCTGTTGAATATTTCAACTTAATTATAAATACCAAATGAATCAACTACATCGTATTTGCTTGCATAATGAAAAATAAAATATGGCACTGCAAAAATAAAACTCACTTTGCAAAATTAAACTATATTTTGATTACTTTTTATAAGAGGAAATGGTTTGCGTATCCCCGGTGGATTGGGGACATCGGTTGGGGTATTGAGGACGTGAAATCTACCCATTAAAACCTCATGGTGATCTACTCCCCGTTTAGGCAAAATCCCAGGCACGATTGAGATACCGCAAACTACTTTGACTACCTAGTTAAGGGCATTCCCTACGGAGATTCCGTAATTTACCGTATTTGAAGCCTTATAAACTCATAATTTGAAAACTACACAGTTATAATAAAAATACAGCAATAATCTTCAGTATATCAACATTCCTTTCCCCGTTTTAAATTTTCTGTTTCGTTTATTATACTCATGATATCAGCTTCCAAAGTAAAACCAATTTATTAAAATTCAAGCATACATTCAGCATCTCCTTAGGATTTACAAATTAATTTTATTTGAAACACACGCCAAAAGATCGACAGTAACATAAACTACATATTCCCCGTTTAAATTTTTTTTAGGTCAATTTTGAACTAAGATAATTAAAAAAAATTGGGTTTTGGCGCGATCTCGGCAACGCGGCAAATGTATGGCCAAGGTCGTTTGCTCGGGGGACGGCCTTAATCCATACTTCCATACTAATATTATAAATGTGAAAGTGTGTCTGTCTGAATGTCTGTTACCTCTTCACGCTCAAACCGCTAAACCGATTTTGTTGTAATTTGGTATGGAGATACTTTGAGTCCCGGGAAAGGATATAGGATACTTTTTACCCTGGGACAATGTACAGTTCCCGCGCGATATGCTAAGTACTCACATACAGTTTTGCTCGATAGTTTTACTCGAAGTCGAGCAAAAACCACTGTGTGGACCGCAAAACTCACAGCTCGAAGGCTCGCATCGAGCCAGTTTGAAGGCTCGAATCGAGCCGGCTTGACAATTTTTTTTACACTAGTTTTTATTATTCGTAGCTAATTTCCTTCGAACTGGAGTAAAACTATTGCTAAGTACTCACATACGGTTTTGCTCGATCGAGCAATAACGTCGAGCAAAACCCGCGGCTCGGGATTTCGTCCACACATTCAGCATTGCTCGATAGTTTTATTTCAAATCTATATATTTCATTCCATCAAACCGGCTCGATCCGGTTTCATCAATCCTTCAAGCGGCTCGAAGCGAGCCTTCGAGCCTTCAGTTTTGCGGTCCACACAATAATTATTACTCGATTTGGAGTTAAACTATCGAGCAAAACCGTATGTGAGTACTTAGCATATCGAGTAACGCTGAATGTGTGGACGAAAACCCGAGCGTTGGTTTTTACTCTACGTGATTGCTCGATCGAGCAAAACCGTATGTGAGTACTTACACATAGACGAATTTTGGCGCCACGGAGCAGGCGTCATCTTGTTACGAATATTTCTTTTCTGAATACAACTAAACAATCGCTATTTTCAGCGGTCTCCGTGTCGGTGGACGTGTGGACTCTGGTGGCGATATCCCTGGAGAGGTACTTCGCGATCTGCCGCCCGCTCAAGTCCAGGAAGTGGCAGACGCAGTGCCACGCCTACAAGATGATAGCCACCGTCTGGATCATATCGGTGATCCTCAACTCGCCCATATTGGTCGTGTCGACGTTGCAGCCGATGCGGCACAACAGTAAGTATTAATGATGAAACTTACATTAAATAAATCATAAAGAGGAAGATATGCGCTTACAATAATTGTCAACTAAAATATGGACTTTCACACACAACAACATGAACCAGCGATAAAATAGGGCAATGAGCTCCTAAAAAAAATTGGTATTGAAATTTGAAAACGCTCGGTGTTTATTTATTTATATTAGGCTACGTAGGTTTATATAGGAAACATAATGAATTAATCTTTTATTAATTCCAAAAAGAATCCCGCTATACCCAACAAGACATTGGGACTATCTTTATGAAAGCGTGACTTATTGTCACGTTATGCAATCAATCAATCATCTTAATTGTGTGACTATTACTTGATTCAATAATTTTCCGATGACACAATATAAAAATAAATTATTCCTCTCATCGTCTGCCATCGAGAGACAAGTTTCTGAACCAGCCATGTAGGTGTTAGATTCTCGTTGGCATGTTGAAATTACACATTGTGACAAATTAGTAACTACATGAAGTTTTTCAAGCGGCGCGTTTAAAATTTTATGAATGGCTGTTTTAAGCAAAGCAAAAACTTTTGTTTCTAACTAAAGTTTGCTAAACTGAATCGTACAGTATTTGAATATGGTAAAAAGCATTTTCTATTGTTCTGATTAACTTTAAAATTATTAATTTTTGGGTAAAAGGTCATCGAAAACGACGCGGCTACGTATTGTGTACGTCTACGCACTTGCGTATCGTTATGCAAAGTCTTAAAAAAGGGTTATTTAAAATTTTACACCGTTTATTAACATTAGTGTCACTTCTGTTTTATTAATAACTATCCCTCTTCCTTCTTCGTTCTTATTTCAATATAATTTCACAACTCGCAAAGTCGAAAACTTTAGCAGGCAGTGGTGAAACTAGAATCGCTTAGAGTATTTCCGTGAGCGGTAGTAATCGCGTACCACCTGGCAATTATTTTTACAGTGAAACCTGGTTAATTGGGATCTCAAGGGACCAAGACTTTTGTACCAATTAGTAAGGGCTCCCAATAATCCAGTTATCCAATTAAGCAGTTTATGAAAATATAGTGCCGAGGCCCGGGACTTCATTGCAACTGTCAATAAGGATTCTGTGTTTACTTAAATATAAGTTGTTTCCAATAAAAATAATAAAACGCCTAATCAGGCGTACTTACGATAAACATATCATTTCTTATCACGACGTAAACCTAGAAAATAAAACTGAATATAAAATTCAGAAATTTACTGTCATAGAATTAGTTATTTCCTTTTCTGAAGTATTAATTAAAAACTAACTTGAATTTATTCTCTACTCGATTTTAATTGTACAGCTGATACCAGTTACTAAGGCATCATCATCACATGTGATTGTGATTTAAAAAATATATAAATGTTCAACTAAAATAAGTTAAAAAAGTAAAAAAACTAAAATAAGTAAATAATTATATTCATAATCTTAGATAGATTATCTTATTAATTTGAAATAAAAACACTTCACTCCTTAAAATATTATGATAAATCTATACATATAATAAAACTGTAGAATTGATGATTCTGTACATTAAAGATATTCAAAAAATAATAAGCAGAGGGTTTCACTACATCGCTATAGAAGCCAAATCTGTGGTCAGTTTTTTTGTCTGTCTGTCTGTCTGTCTGTCTGTCTGTCTGTATGTTTGTTCCACTATCACACGAAAAGTACTGATCCGATTTGAATGCGGTTTTCGCAGATGTATTTGTCTTCTTCCAACTTAACATCTGATGTATAAAAAAAAAATCCCCCCACCCCTCTAAAGGGACGAAAGAGGGGGTAAGATTTTGTATAAGACTTTTGCTTTAACACGAAAACTACTGATCCGATTTGCATACGGTTTTCGCAGATATATTTGCTTTCTTCCAACTCAACATTTGGTGTATAAAAATCACCCCATCTATGGGGACCAAAGAGGGGGTTAGATTTTGTATCAACTGATGAAGTAGAAGTACTTTAAATGGCAAAACAACGTTTGCCGGGACAGCTAGTTCTATAATAAATTAAGATA
Organism: Polyommatus iphigenia; assembly: GCA_963422495.1. Taxonomy (NCBI): domain Eukaryota; kingdom Metazoa; phylum Arthropoda; class Insecta; order Lepidoptera; family Lycaenidae; genus Polyommatus; species Polyommatus iphigenia. Next base: position 2,320,517 of record OY730189.1, read on the forward strand.
ATGGTGTTCAGAATTACACAAAGTTTGGGAACAGGTACTAAAATTCAATTACCGTGGGGAACTGTAAATGTTACAGCTTACATAATGTAAAATTTATTACTACAAAGATTTGTGTAAGTGGCTTCTTTATTGCGTCATAAAAATGTTATTAGATATTTCATAGCTTTGCGTATAATTTTGTTCTTTGTCATCGGTGAACTGACTGAGAAAAGCGCCTACTCCAATATTTTAAGGGTCAATTCAGACCGCAACGCTACGAGGCGAGGCGAGGCGTGGCGCGGCATAAATTTGTATGGATTTGACAGATTTTAAATGCCTGAGACGTCTTGCGAATCTGTCAAATCCATATAAATTTAGAAATGCATTTACGCGTCGCGTTGCGGTCTGAATCAACCCTAAGGGTCAATTCAGACCGCAACGCGACGAGGCGAGGCGAGGCGCGGCGCGGCATAAATTTGTATGGATTTGACAGATTTTAATTATTGCGTGAGATGTCTTGCGAATCTGTCAAAATCATATAAATTTAGAAATGCATCTACGCGTCACGTGGCGGTCTGAATCAACCCTAAGGGTCAATTCAGACCGCAACGCGACGAGGCGAGGCGAGGCGCGGTGCAGCATAAATTTGTATGGATTTGACAGATTTCAATTGCGCGAGGCGACATGCCAATCTGTCAATTCAGTACAAAAGAAATGCATCTACGCGTCGCGTTGCGGTCTAAATCAACCCTCTTTGCAGAAAAAGAAAGACTGCGAGCGACAACATTTGCCAACACGAGTTTGTCAGCCTGCGGCGATTGAAGCGGCAATCGTCTCTCAACTATAAGGAAAAAGAAACAAAATTAAAATTTGTCGTACACCAAAAGCTTAAACTCAAATATCTAAAGATTTTTTTGCCTCGTGGCATTCAAACACGATATTATGACTTAAAAATTAATTCTGGGTGAATTGTCTTGCCTCGTGTCACTTAAACTAATTAAAACAGACATTCAAAGTTAAATTAATAGCGTCGTGAAATTTAGACAACATTTTAATTAAACAAAAGAAATAAGATTTGGAACTTGAACGTCTTAGGGTTGTTACAGACGAACGGCACGTGTCGGCGGCACGTGTCGGCGGCAGTCGACGGCAGTCGGCGGCATGTGTCGGCGGCAGTCCACGGCAGTCGACGGCACGTGTCGGCGGCAGTCGGCGGCAGTCGACGGCAGCCGTTGACAGTTTATGACGCTTGCAGGGGGCCTACCACGACCTTTCCTAAAACTATCATGTTTCCAGAACACTTTGTTGTAAGATTACAATAATATGAAAATAATATTGTTTTATTCATACTTAGGGTCTAGGAATGAGATAGAACGAACTATTTCTTTCGAACAAGGTGCAAAATACAAAAGCATTGTTCGGGACTCTTACGTTTCATATTATATTCGGTGTTTCCGTGATTACGACAATAAGCGAAGATTTTCATGTGTTTTATTAATTTGGGAGTACATACTGTACACGTGTTTAAACTTAACAGGTAACTAAGTATATAAACAACTTTGTTCGTGGCGTTGTCATGACATGGCATGTTTTGGACATGCGCAATAAAAGGTTTTGTGGCGCATGCGCCAAAAATTACGCCGGCGAACAAGGCCAATAGCTATGTCCACATTATGTAATTTCATCTTCAATTTTCGTCATCTTCTATTTATTCAACTTTCGTTTGGCATATTCAATAAATGAATGCGTCAAAATCCACCCGCGTTGAAAGAAAAGTGTCATAGCGAGCGCTACGATTACAACGCGTGTCACGGGCATGCCTCACGTTCGCTGTTGACTGCGCTATAACGCATGCCCTTGATGAACAAAAAAAGGCACAATGTGGATAAAGCTAATGACTATGTCCACACTAGGTGCTTTCGTCTTCAATTTTCATCATCTTTTCATTCAATAATTGAATGCGCCAACGAACGCAACATCAACATTGTAATTTTTGAAGTTTTGGATTGGTCTTTTTCTGGGCATGGGGATTCAAGGCCCAAGGGAATGCGTTATAGCGCAGTCAACAGTGAACGTGAGGCATGCCCGCGAGGCATGCCCTCTGACCGTATCCAAAACTTCAAAAATGACAATGTTGACGTTGCGTTCAATAATTGAATGCGTCAAAACGAAAGTTAAATGAAAGAAGATGACGAAAATTTATGGCGAAAGCGCCTAATGTGGACATAGCTAAGTGACTCTGAATGTCATACCGTAAATTATCATAAGTAAATTGCATAAAAATGGCATCCGATGAAGAAGATCTTTTATTTATAGTTGAAGACTGTTGTCAAATTGAAAATGGATTGTAGTTTTTCATTGAATTTTAAAGATTGTTAATGTTAAGTCAATGGTTACATGATGGCCATCCTGACATCAGTTGAGTCCATCAACTCGAGACTGTCTATAATTGTTGGATTATGGCTACAAAAAATATGTAATGTCCGTACTATGTCCGTATGTATGCCGCCGACTCGTGCCTTTCATCTGTAAGCGACCTTAGTGTCTAAACACACCATGCCGAAGATACGCGGCTGAAGTTCGGCAAGATTACGCCTGTAATAATATATTTTAAATTACCGATGACACACCATGCCGAAATAGCGTCACGTTACCTATATTGTATGCGTAGCGCATTACAAGCGTAATCATGCCGAACTTCGGTCGCTTATTTTCGGCCGAGTGTGTTTAGAGTTTAGAACTTAAGACACTTAGGAATGGGATATCAAATTATTTGTTCATTATATTTTGCTGTAGGTCAAAGCGAGATATAGCAGCTAAGCGCTTCGTCCCTCTCGCATGAATGTGTTAACAAATGAATTATTGTCTAAACAAAATATGTAGTAAAAACTCACTAGAGAATTTGAAAGGTTTTTTTCTACACCTTAAAATATTTCAATAAAATAAATCTAACAGCGTAAAAGATTAGGCTAGTTGACTATTTTTTTTTTGTTATTGGTAACTAAAGGAACTCTCAAGAATTGAAACATCGGTGAAAGAATGACTCCGAATGTCATACGGTCTTCATTTTTTAATATAATTTTACTAAATAACAGGAAAAAATACAAAACAATGTTAAATCTACTGAGAAATATCAAATTTTTAAGATAACTAGTTTGACGTGAAAGTACCTATAATAATTAATAATATTTCTCATCTGTGTCAAAATGGAGCTCATGGTACGCTGAGAGCGATGAAATGGGATGACGTCACAAAACGTCTGGATGAAACATTCTTAAAGTAATCTTACTTTTAAGAGGTTGTGGTACAAAATCTCGAAGTACCTAATAATACTGCTTTCAGAGTTGGTGGTAGGCCCCCAGTTGTGATATACCCCCGCAAGGTAAGCGTCCACAGGTTGGTATCGTACGCAACGGACGTCTCTCATCAAACGGATATTTTTTTCACAGTACGTCCGCTGAATCGGCAACGTACGGATTAACGTTTAGCCTAGTAAATGAATGCTCTTATGGGGGGTATGGATGGAAAAGTCAAAAGCAGAAATTTTGACTTAGGAACTTTGTTTGGACTAATTTGAAAATAAACATACTAGCTAGTCGGTAATCCGTACGCTGCCGATACAGTGGACGTACTATAAAAAAAATCGTTTGATGCGAAACGTCCGTTGCGTACTATACCGACCTGTGGACGCTTACCTTTACGCGTTACGTCACAACTGCAAGCGTTATAAACTGTCGACGGCTGCCGTCGGCTGCCGTTGACTGCCGCCGACACGTGCCGCCGACTGCCGTCGACTGCCGCTGACACGTGCCACCGACACGTGCCGTTCGTCTGTAAGAACCCTTAGGGCCTTATCACACTGGCGATTAGCGAGCGATTTGAAAGCGACGCGATTGCGCAGCGCGCACGCCGCGATTGCGCGACGTGACGACGCTGCGCTGTCGCGGCGTGGCGTGGACGCCATTTTGTACACTCGTATTTTGTATACTCCTTAGACGAGTATACAAAATGGCGTCCACGCGACGCCGCGACGACGCTGCGCTGTCGCGGGGTGCGCGCTGCGCAACCGCTTCGCTTTCAAATCGCTCGCTAATCGCCAGTGTGATAAGACCCTTAGGGCCTTATCACATATATCTATGTCTGTTATACCAGTTTTGGAGCGCAACGTGCTATTTCTTATTGTATCTGTATTCTGTTAATCTTTCTCCCAAAATGATGCGTTCCATCGCTCTCACATGTCCCGGGTTGGAACCGATAATTACACTACTGAATATTATTATTATATTGTGCCTTTTATTCAGCGTTATCTTACTATCTCCAAATTAATTATGAAGATTAATTGTTTGTTTCTCCTTGCTTTGCGAATTTATACCTCTACATATAAGACAATTTCCAATTTAAAAAAAAAAAAATAGTTTGTTATTATTTTTAGCAATATTCCGCGAAATAAACTTCCACCTTTAAGTAAATGAGTGAGTGTACGCATAGGCATGCGTACAGCACCTCCTTCCTCCCACACTGCCTATGCGTACACTCGCATGCAAGAACTTGCAAACACCACCACCACACAAGCAATAATGTTGGCAAATCCGTGCAAGGCCCCTCACCACCATGCAGGTTGAAAACCTCGACGCGCGTTTCGCTCCAACACCGGAGCATCCTCAGGATGTGGACTCTACGAACAACGTCCGTCAAGTGCCACCACCGGCCAAAACACCGCCTTTTATACCCTATCGAGCCCCTCTACTACCCTCACTACCCTCACCAGTACCCCCGAACATATTAATAAGCGGTGACGTAGTCAAGCAAGTTTTGTCATTCAACAATGCAAATCTGTTATTTTTCTTTTCTATTATAATCTCTAATTGTTCCAACACGCTCAGCTGAAAGCCTTTATCGCATTTATGTAAAATTTTATAGGAATGGCCATCGGGCACGGTATGATTACTATCTAAAAGATGTTTAGCAAAATGTGTCTTATCAGGATGACCATTCCTATAAGCCGCGATATGTTCTTTATACCGAGTCTCAAAGCTGCGTCCAGTCTGACCCACATATACACTATCGCATTCAGGACAATCGATCTTATAGACACCGGACTGATATTTTACATCAATCCGGTCTTTGTTATGACATAAATGATGTTTTAAAGTATATTAGGCTGAGCGTGTTGGAACAATTAGAGATTATAAAAGAAAAGAAAAATAACAGATTTGCATTGTTGAATGACCAAACTTGCTTGACTACGTCACCGCTTATTAATATGTTCGGGGGTACTGGTGAGGGTAGTGGGGGTAGTAGAGGGGCTCGATAGGGTATAAAAGGCGGTGTTTTGGCCGGTGGCGGCACTTGATGGACGTTGTTCATAGAGTCCACATCCTGAGGATGCTCCGGTGTTGGAGCGAAACGCGCGTCGAGGTTTTCAACCTGCATGGTGGTGAGGAGCCTTGCACGGATTTGCCAACATTATTGCTTGTGTGGTGGTGGTGCTTGCAAGTTCTTGCATGCGAGTGTATGCATAGGCAGTGTGGGAGGAGGGAGGTGCTGTACGCATGCCTGTGCGTACACTCATTCATTTACTTAAAGGTGGAAGTTTATTTCGCGGAATATTGCTAAAAATAATAACAAACAAAATTTTAAGCTATGGATTTCCACAAAGTAACGCCTGATTCCATTAACTATTTAAAATCGGTGAGCATGACCGATCAGGCACGACTCTACATTAAGTTAACAAAATTACATCGTATAGCCGCCCAAAATGTTTGGTTCAATCAACAATGCAAACGTTTAAATGTCGTTCCTAATTATATTAATGTAAGAACCAACACGCACAGCCGAGCCTCCAATATTGCTATCAAAAAAGCCGAGACTATCTGGCTTAACGAAGAGACACGTCATTGGTTTACCGTTAGGGATAATTTAAAATTACATCTCAATGTTTTTTATACCGAGCTCTCTTTTAAATTACATAATATCGAATTCGATCGCTTAGATGAAAAGGCACGCCATTTCGCAGCAATCGAAGTGCACGCTAAATATTTAAGTCATTAGATGTCAGAGATTAGATTTAACGGTGAATTCTTTGTTCAAGACGACGGTCTAGCTATGGGTTCACCTTTAAGTCCTTTGATGGCCGAAATATTTATGGACGATTTTGAACAAAGAAATATCGTCGTTAATAAAAGTATTTTATATTACTTTAGATACGTAGATGATTGTTTTCTTTGTTGGACGGGTACACAGAGACAACTGGACGTATTTGTTAAAGAACTAAATAAAAAATATGTTAAAATTAAATTCAAATTAGAATGTGAAGATAATAACACCCTAAATTTTCTCGATTTATCTATTACTAGAGTTAACAATAAACACAGTTTTGGAATCTTTCGCAAGCCGACATATACTAATACTACTATTCATGCATCGTCATGTCATCCTTGGCAACACAAACTCGCGGCCTTTCATAGTTACATTCATAGATTATTATCGATCCCTCTTAGTAAAGATAATTATCAAAATGAGCTTAATATAATTTTCCAAATTGCGATATCCAACGGATATAGTCCAAAAATTATTAATAATATTTTGAAAAATAAAAACAAGAAAGAACTGGTTAAGTTTTTGTACGCAGGTCCTATTGATAAGGAGGTAGTTTGATATAAGTCCAGTTTGACCTACATGGGAGAGGTATCTGCACGCTTATCCAAAATAATGAAAAACAACGATAGGCATGTCGCATTCAGGACAAATAATTCTTTAAAACATCATTTATGTCATAACAAAGACCGGATTGATGAAAAATATCAGTCCGGTGTCTATAAGATCGATTGTCCTGAATGCGATAGTGTATATGTGGGTCAGACTGGACGCAGCTTTGAGACTCGGTATAAAGAACATATCGCGGCTTATAGGAATGGTCATCCTGATAAGTCACATTTTGCTAAACATCTTTTAGATAGTAATCATACCGTGCCCGATGGCCATTCCTATAAAGTTTTACATAAATGCGATAAAGGCTTTCGGCTGAGCGTGTTGGAACAATTAGAGATTATAATAGAAAAGAAAAATAACAGATTTGCATTGTTGAATGACCAAACTTGCTTGACTACGTCACCGCTTATTAATATGTTCGGGGGTACTGGTGAGGGTAGTGGGGGTAGTAGAGGGGCTCGATAGGGTATAAAAGGCGGTGTTTTGGCCGGTGGCGGCAATTGACGGACGTTGTTCGTAGAGTCCACATCCTGAGGATGCTCCGGTGTTGGAGCGAAACGCGCGTCGAGGTTTTCAACCTGCATGGTGGTGAGGGGCCTTGCACGGATTTGCCAACATTATTGCTTGTGTGGTGGTGGTGTTTGCAAGTTCTTGCATGCGAGTGTACGCATAGGCAGTGTGGGAGGAGGGAGGTGCTGTACGCATGCCTATGCGTACACTCACTCATTTACTTAAAGGTGGAAGTTTATTTCGCGGAATATTGCTAAAAATAATAACAAACTAAATTTTAAGCTATGGATTTCCGCAAAGTAACGCCTGATTCCATTAACAATTTCCAATTAATTAGAAACTAATACAGCTGCTTGTTATATTATTATCTATGATTCATAAGCATAATATGGTAGGTTTTCGACACGTTATCATTTTTCTGGCATAAATGGTGATTATTAATAATTAAAGTAGTGTTTAAAGTTAAACTTATATTCGGTCTTGTTATGTATCTATAGTTAGGTATAGGATAGGACGCGCACCTGCGAGTGCGCTCTGTCGGCCATTTAATAAATCAGTGTGAAACTAGCTACGGTGTTTGATGCACGCGCCCCTTCCCCTTGCAATATAAAACACGTGGCGACGTACCGGATTCGCGCGAAATGTCGGTTTCGTATGGATTTCTGTCGAATTTCGACCACCTGGCACAGGACTGGTATAACTACAAGTGTAGATTGAACCAGTGGTTTATCGCAAATGATTTGGATGAAGTTAAGGACAAGGGCAAGGTCAAGCGTCGGGCGATTTTGCTCAGTGCATTATCAGAAGAAACATATAGGTTAGCTAGCAACTTGGCCCTACCGAGAAAATTAGAAGAAGTGGAATTTGATAGTGTTGTAAAACTGTTGGACGAACATCTCACCCCGAAGAGATGTGGTTTTGCGGAACGATTCCATTTTTACTCAGCGGTACAGCGGCCGGGCGAAAGTCACTCAGCGTGGGCGGCCAGAATCAAGGGGTTGGCGGCTCACTGCAGCTTCAAAAGTCTCGAGGAGGCCGTACTAGACAGATTTGTCATGGGTATGGTAGCTGGCCACGAGAAGGACAAGCTGTTTGCGCAAAATCTGGAGGGATTAACCTTGAACACGGCGGTTGAGTTGGCGGAAAGCGTGCGGTGCGCACGCGAGGCCTCGGCGTCGGCGCTTGGCGGTGCGGGGGCGGCGGCCGGCGCGAGCCCCGCGCCCGTGTTCAGCGTCTCCAGCGGTGAAAAGTGCAGTGTGTGTGGTTATAGTAATCTCAAAAGCGATAAGTGTCGGTTCAAGGCCTACAAGTGTAAAAAGTGCGGGAAAAAAGGCCATTTGCGTCGTATGTGCTCGTCAAATAAAGTGAACTATGTCGAGGAGGCTTCTGTGGATGAAGGAGATGACGGTGAGTCGGTTCACAATATTCGTTGTGCTCAGGGTAAACCTATCTCAGCGCGCATTTCCGTGAACGGTCTGTTTTTGGAGTTTGAAATTGATAGTGGCTCGGCCGTTAGTGTAATTTCAAAGAAAACGTATGACGCGTATTTTAGCAATGTACCATTGTCAGTAACTGAAAGGCAGTTGCATGACTACACGGGGGGCAAAATAAGTTGTCTAGGGATAGCGCGCATGCCGGTGGAGTATGAAGGCCGATCACGCAGCCTGGACGTGTTCGTAGCCGCGGGCGCCGCGCCGCCACTGCTAGGCCGCGACTTCATCTGTGCATTTGACCTTGAGCTAGCGCCCGCTGTTGTAAATCATCTTTCCGAATCAAACGAGACATTTGCTCGTCATTTAGTGCAAAAATTTCCCAAGCTTTTTTCAGATAAATTAGGTTGTTTTAATAAATATAAAATTAACCTAAAATTAAAACCGGATTCGAAGCCGATTTATTTCAAACCCCGCCCGGTCGCTTTCGCATTAAAAGGAAAAATTGATAAGGAAATAGATCGTTTGCTTAATTTAGGCGTGCTTAAACCTACCGAACACTCTGAGTTCGCATCTCCTGTAGTCCCGGTACTCAAAAAGGACGGCGGAGTGAGACTGTGCGTTGATTACTCAGTCTCAATAAATAAACAGCTGATTGTTGAGCAATACCCGTTGCCTACGGTACATGAGCTATTCGCCAAACTTCACGGAGGTGAACAGTTTGCTAAGCTCGACCTCTCAATGGCTTACAATCAGCTCGTTTTGTCGGATGATGCACAGGACATAACTTGTATTAACACCCACCGCGGGTTATTTAAATATACACGGTTGGTATTCGGATTGGCCAGCGCACCGTCTATATTTCAAAAAGCGATGGAATGCATCCTGGCGGGGATTGAAGGCACTGTCTGTTTTTTGGACGATATTTTAGTGAGTGGGAGCCCGTCCCAGCTCAGGACAAGGTTAATAGCGGTACTGGAAAGGTTAGAAGCGGCCGGCCTTACCTTACAGTCGAACAAGTGCGAATTTTTCAAAAATGAAATTCAATATCTGGGCCACATAATAGATAAGAATGGTATAAGGAAGTCACCTGAAAAAATAAAAGCTATCGTGGAAGCACCAAAACCATCAAACGTGTCAGAATTGCAGTCATTTTTAGGGCTGGTAAATTATTATCGTAATTTTGTTCCAGACGCTTCTTCCATTTTAAGTCCATTATATAACTTGCTTCATAAAAAAACCGAATGGTTTTGGTCTGTTGAACACGATCGGGCTTTTACGAATATTAAAAATATTTTGACTTCAGAGCAAGTTCTCGCTCATTTCGATCCCGGGGCAAAGTTAGTGCTAACGGTGGATGCGTCTCCAATGGGTCTGGGCGCAATTTTGTCACAGTTTTGTCATGGTGGTGTGGAGAGGCCCATATCATTTGCGTCCCGAACTCTCACTTCAGCTGAAAAGAAATATTCTCAAATACAGAAGGAAGCTACTGCCATAATATTTGGAGTTAGACGGTTTCACCAATATTTGTATGGCAGATCTGAACCCTTTGTTTTGAGAACCGATCATAAGCCACTGCTGTCAATTTTTAGCCCAAGTCGTGGTATCCCAGAAGTGACCGCAAACCGTTTGCAGCGCTATGCCATGTTTTTAGCGGCGTATAACTACGTTATTGAGTACGTGCGCAGCGCTGATAACAACGCCGACTATTTTTCGCGGAAGCCGGTGCCGGTGGGGGCGACGCCGCCTGGCGCGACGCGCGACGCAGACGAGTCGGAGCCGAGCGACTACGAAGAGCGGGCAGCCTATGTCAACTTCGTAGTGGAAGGTAGCTTGCCCGTCACATTGCAGCGTTTGCGTGAGGAAACGGCTAAGGACCCGATTTTAAGTAAAGTCACACATTTCTTAATGACCGCCTGGCCACGAAAGGTTTCGGATGTTACGTTGAGACCGTATTTTCAATGCCGTTTAGATTTATCCGTCGAAAATGGTTGCCTAATGCGCGGCCATAAGGTTGTAATTCCGTCAGTCTTACAAGATCAAGTATGTAATGATCTTCATAGCTCCCATTTCGGAATAGTAAAAATGAAAGCGGAAGCGCGTCAGCGGCTGTGGTTCCCAGGTATTGATAAGCGGCTGGAGCAGCTGGCCGCGGAGTGCGCGGTGTGCGCACGCCTGCGGCCCTCCCCGCCGCGCGCGCCGCTCTCACCCTGGCCTTACCCGCCGCGCCCGTTCCATAGGATACATTTAGACTTTCTGGGGCCATTCGGTAATCAGATGTATTTAATTATTGTTGATGCGTATTCTAAATGGGTCGAATGTTACAATGTAAGTTCTTCGTATGGATCCAGAACCGTTATCGAGAAACTTACAGATGTGATGTCTAGATTTGGAATTCCCCATACCTTGGTCTCTGATAATGGTACATCTTTTACGTCATTAGAATTCGCGAATTTTTGTAAATTGAATGGTATTACACACATTTTTTCGCCTGTTTATCATCCTTCTAGTAACGGCCAAGCCGAGGGATTCGTTAAAATTATTAAAAAAGGATTAAAAAGTATTATTCTTAGCAGTTCAGTTAGTAAAGTTCCCCAAGTAAAAATCGCTAAATTTTTATTTGATTATCGAAACTCCAAAAACAGCACAACCGGAAAATCACCATCTGAATTGTTATTCGGTCGTTCCTTGCGGTCTAGATTAGATTTGTTGAGCCCGGCTGAAGTCACTCCGTCATCCACGAGCCTCACTGATGTTGTGGAACGTAACCAGTCTTCACAGGTTAAAAATTATAAAGGAAAGTCTAGACCAAATTTTGAGATAAACGATCGAGTGTGGATTAAAAAGTACCAGATTAATCACAAGTTTGATTGGATTGAGGGCGTTATCACTGGCAAGCTGGGGAGAGTTATGTACTCAGTATACCTACCAAAACTTAATTTAGAAGTTAAAAGGCACGTCGACCAGTTAAGACGTCTTGTTAGTGAATCAGGAATTTCCGCATTTACTGAAAATGCAGACTGGCTGCCTGACAACGTTCCTGTTACCTTTAGCTCATCATCCCTAGTTCAGTCACCACCATTAACTAACGACAGTACGTCCAACTCAAGTTTTTCATCAGCTGCAGTAGAGGAACCGTCTCCTGACATCGGAGACGTCGGAGAGAGAGAGAATGAGATAGAGACTGAAGTGAGTCCTTCTTCAGGGCCGGCTGTACTTGATCATTCACAACCAGCAGCAGCAAATAATGACACCCCCACCGTCTCAAGTGGAGAGGAGCAAGGTCTAAGTGTTCACGTCCCAATCAGTTCAAACACTAGGTCTAGACGCCAACGAAAACCCGTTAATTTTTATAAGCCATAATAATATTTTTTTTTTGTTATTCTTTAATTTAGTTCTTAAGTATCCGGGGAGGGATGTTATGTATCTATAGTTAGGTATAGGATAGGACGCGCACCTGCGAGTGCGCTCTGTCGGCCATTTAATAAATCAGTGTGAAACTAGCTACGGTGTTTGATGCACGCGCCCCTTCCCCTTGCAATATAAAACAGGTCTAAAATTACTTTTCCAAATGAAACGCTGGAATTTCATGGCTGGGTTTGACGTAACCCGACAAAATTAATTACATCCCCCATTTGCCTATGAATGGAGAGGTATATCTCATAGTACCTCCTATTAAATATTTGAAGTCGTCAAGAACTTTAGAATCTTATAAAAAGGCTTTCTTATTAAGTTACTAAGCCTATTTAATCTTAAAACTTTATTAAATATTTCATTCTAGATAACGCCAGAGATATTAGGTACATTTAAATATTGAATTAGCTAAAAAGTGGCAAAAAAGTGTAAAGAGCAAAAAAGTATCTATATGGCATTTTTATGAATTCGGAATAAAATGTTAAAAATCGGAAAAGTACGAGTCGGACTCGCACACGAAGGGTTCCGTACCGATAAAGGAAAAATTGAGTTTTCTTATGAGAGCCCCTTAATTTTTTTTAAAATTTTTATTTATCAAAGTACATATGTATAGTTAAAGATTTTGTGAAAAGTATCTACCTGTAACAACTATTGATATCGAGCAAAAAAGGCCAAAAATCGTTTGTTGTATGGGAGCCCTAAGGGGGCTCCCATACAACAATATTTATTTAATTTTGTTTTTTGTACTTCTTCTGTTACATAGCGGCAACATAAATACATATTCTGTAAAAATTTCAGCTATAGCGGTCGGTGAGATACAGCCTGGTGACAGACGTATAGATATCAAAGTCTTAGTAAGAGGATCCCGTTTTTACCCTTGGGGTACGGAGCCCTAAAAATAAGGCAGGGTAAACAATTTATTGCCTAGTAACTTCCTTTTTGTAAGCACAAAAATATAATAAAATATAATTCCCCTCTCTCCGCTTACTCGGAAGAGTGGTTCTACTTGAAAATAATTATACTTTTTTCACCGACTTAAAAAAGGAGGATTAATTCGGTCTGTACTGGTAATATGTATATTATAATATTTCTAGAACTGTCCAATTTTCGTAAATATTATCAGCATCTGAACAATCAACAAAATATGTGCCATTTTAAAAATTGTGTGTTTTATGTTTGTGTAAAAACACACGGAATGTTAAAACACCTTTAAATATTTGTTACTATGCTTTACAAGACTTATTGGGGCGTACCGAAAAATATATTTTATTATGACGAATTTTATTATTTAATCGATCCAGTATGTAGTTTCAACGCCTATTCAAACCACGCAAACAGGAAATAAAGGAAACTCCTCCCTTTATAATAATTTTATTATGTAACATTATACGTCGCAGCCACGTGATTTACACAATAACACCTCCATTTACGTGAATATAATAATATTAATATGCACATACACGCTCCATTTAAATGTCCGGGGCCACGTGGCAAGCCATGGCAAAATGTACAAACATAATCTTATAATATATAAAATTCTCGTGTCACAATGTTAGGTAGCGAACTCCTCCGAAACGGCTTTACTGATTTTTACCAAATTTTATACGCATATTCAGTAGGTCTGAGAATCGGCTACTGCGGGTACTTGATATTATATTGATAAGTGCATTTGTTTAATAAATAATAGAAAATTATTACAACCTGAGGGCTGAGACTGACGGCGACCATAAGTTTGTGCGACGGGATAGCGATCGACGTTGCCATGGTTACATACTTATTTAGTCACTTCAATAAAATAATATGGCAAATATATTATGGCAAAGCAACGTTTGCCGGGACAGCTAGTATTATTATAATTTTAATAATATTTAAATTTGAAGTTTCTGTGCAGTTACGTTTTCAATATGTATAATTGAGCATCTGAATAAATATTTACGTCAAACGCAGTCGTAAACATAAAGTATAATTTAAACATAACATGCCCTTTGTTTTGTTGCTGGGCAAACTGACCCAAGGGTATTTTAACTGTTTCTACCCTTACAATAAACGCGCGTAGAATATACGTTCACATTTTAATTATTTGTCAAAATATTCTAAAACTACTGTGTGTTGAGGTGGTAGATAGAAGGTTTAGAGCTAAAATTGGAGGTTCTATTTGCGTATTGAAAAAAAAAACAAATTCACTTCTAGGATAATGCACGCTTATCCCCTGATTGACAAGAAATATCACTAATGTGTCGCATATGCATTGGGCATGTAAAACCTTAAGCGCCCGATCTCTCGATAGTCGTGTTGGTCATCCTTCCTACTGTCAAAAGGGTGACACACGTACGAACTTAAAGTACGCGAGTTTTAGGTTCGCGAACTTACTCGGCTCGCGTCGGTGACACACGAGAATCGCTCACACTGAATTACCATGCCCCCAGGCTCGCGGCTCGCGGCTCTTTGCTGACACACATGTGCGATTAAGATCGTCGAGCCCTAAGTCCGCGTACTTACTCGCGTGTCTGTCACCCCCTTAATGGAAGAGAGAACGTTTAGATCTACGCACACACCACGCACACACACATTATAAAAATAACATCGTCCTAGTTTCATTTTATTTTATTTATTAAATACAGTAACAGGCTACATACTATAACTAACATAACATACCTTTGAACACTACAACTTATAATAAACTGTCTATATAACTGAATATTTTATAACATACAAAAATTATTGCTACACGCTACCTGACGCTACAAAATGCAAAAAAAAAAAAATAGAAAAAATCAAAGCAAGAAAGAACAATCAAAACCCTAACAAAAAAAAGACAAGCAAAAGCTCGGCTACTATCATAGAAATCGGTGTGAGATTACACAAAATAATGATTAATGACAGTCGCACTTTATCCGATTAACAGGACTCCGTTAGATAAATTAATCCATTAATTAAATTGGACGTAGGATTACAGATAGTGACAGAAAAGCTATTTTAGGTTTGCACTAAAACCTTTATTTATGAATATTCAAAGGGAAAACGGTAAATTTTTTTGTACGCTGTATTATAATATTTATATATTCTGTTACATTTTCTCCCCGGCTTCGCGAATGGATGAAATATGTTTTGTCTTAGGTATTAACCTAAGACAAAACATATTTCATCTAATTACCGTGATATTATGGTTGAAGTAGAGCAGAATCTTTACCGAAATATTGCTCCCGCCATAAAAATAACATTCTTACTGTATAATAATCATACCTAAATCATCTTGGAAAATATCAAACATCTAGTTCAGAAATATTTATGGTTCGGAAATTCGAAGAAATAAACAAAATGTTACCTACGCCATGTTTATGTAAAAGAACGATGTTTTATTCATACATCATGTTCCAGTATTATTATTTGAAACTATGTATTATCGCTTCAAATAATAATTTTACAGTCTTCTACCATTTTTTGACTGTCAATTAAAGATCCATAATGTTAGAAATTTTCTTTAAATTACACAGCCATTATTACATTATATTATTATTATTTATAATAGTAGGGGAGGGGAAGGTGCTATTTTTGTAGTCATTCGAGCGTCATGGAGACTTGACAGGTTTTTAACATTAGGTAAAACTGATAAAAAAATAATAAGAGCGTTTTTTTATTTTAGCGGTGGGTTCAGAAACTGCAGCCATTTTAAAGTTTTGAAAAACAAAATATATTCAGAAAATTGCTTATTTAAGTCAGTTATAAATATATTTTAGACAACAAGGACTTAATTATTTAGTTTAGTGCAAAATAAAATATCTGCAAAGCTTAGTTAAGGCTCCATTCCACCGCGGCGCACGCTGTGCACGGCCACGCGCACGCGTGGACGTGCACGGATTTATTTCTTTGACTTGAGTCAATTCGTGCATAGCGTGTCCGTGGGTTGCAGTGGACACAGTCACATATATTTTCTTACAAAGCGAAGCTTGACGCACGTGCGTAGTCTCTCCGTGCGCCGCGGTGGCATGGAGCTCTTAGGAAAATATGAAGCTTTATTTTTTATATTTTAAAATGTCCCTACAGGCTTACCTAACCTTTAAATCGTCAGTGCTTTATATGGAAGCTTCTTTGGGGTATACTAAACATCCCCTATCTTAATCTGACAGATCCGATAGCATTTCAATATTTAAAATAAATAATCGGCCAAGTGCGAGTCGGACTCGCGCACGAAGGGTTCCGTACCGATAAAGAGCAAAAATAGGCAAAAAAATGTGTTTTTTGTATGGGCGCCCCCCTCAATTTTTTTAATTTTAATATTATTATTAATTATTAAAGAACACATACAATCAAGGATTTTGTGCAAATTTCAAGTGTCTAATAGTTATTGAAATCGAGCAAAAAAGGCCAAAAAAATCACGTTTGTTGTATGGGAGCCCCCCTTGATTATTAATTTTATTAGCGTCAACAGAAATACATAATCTGTGAAAATTTCAGAAGTCTAGCTATAACAGTTTTTGAGATACAGCCTGGAGACAGACAGACGGACAGACAGACGGACAGACAGACGGACAGACATCGAAGTCTCAGTAATAGGGTCCCGTTTTTACCCTTTGGGTACGGAACCCTAAAAATAAATAACCCACCACGTGAGAAATCTGATTTATATACCATGATAACTAGACACTTGTTGGAAGCCTTTACTACTCGTAGCTTAATCTGACACGCTCGAGCTTGTCCCAAAATCCCCTCTTCCCCTCCCCAACTATAATGTTCTGAAAACAAAATTGGAGGTCAGATAGAAAAGTAATTCATCAATGTATTATCTTTTATCTTTAAACGAGCAATTCTTGTATATATATAATTGGAATCTCGGAATCGGCTCCAAAGATTTTCATGAAATTTAGTATATAGGGGTTTTCGGGGGCGATAAATCGATCTAGCTAGGAATCATTTTCATAAAATGTCATTTTATGTGTGTTTTTTTATTTTTTTGAATACCGAGCGAAGCTCGGTCATATAGCTAGTAAATTATAATATGCATAATATTGCAATACATTATTCGCAATTCGAAATCATTCGCAGCAATAATAATAATAACAATAATAATAATAATAATAATAAGCACATAGCTATATTGCCAATTCATTTAATTTATTTATACAAGATCCACAATCAATACCTCCGTTCCTTACGCAAGGAATTACATATTTAAAGCCAAAGGACAACGACACAACTAATCCTACAAAATACCGCCCAATCACCTGTCTCCCAACGCTGTATAAATTACTAACATCAATAATTGCACAAAAACTAAATACACATATAACTCAAAATAATATCATACCTGAAGAGCAAAAAGGATGTGCTAAGGGGTCAATGGGATGTAAAGAGCAAGTTATAATAGACTCCGAGATACATAATCAAGCCAAACAAAACCATAAAAACCTACACTATTCATATATTGATTATCAAAAGGCTTTTGACAGTGTTCCTCATTCGTGGCTTCTACATGTTTTAAAAATATATAAAGTAAATAGTAAATTAATTCATTTCCTACAACATATAATGACAACATGGTCTACTAGGCTTAATTTAAGAACTGTACATGGCGACTTAAATTCATCTTCAATTAAAATTAAACGCGGTATATTTCAAGGAGATTCACTGAGTCCTTTATGGTTTTTTTTGGCTCTGAATCCACTTACTAAAATCCTCAATAAGTCAGGCTACGGATATACAATAAACAAAACAAACAATACTAAAATAACACATTTGCTCTACATGGATGATATTAAACTCTACGCTAGCGACAGACAGCAACTAGAACATTTAATAAGATTGACAGAAAAATTTAGTATAGATATTAAAATGACATTTGGTATAGATAAATGTAAAATTAACTGCATTATAAAAGGAAAGCATACACAAACAGAACCGTTAAATTTACAACAACAAAATGGAATAATAGATAGCATGCAAGCAAAAGAGACTTATAAATATTTAGGGTTTTCACAAAGCATAGCAATAAATCACAAAGATATCAAAAATACTCTTAAATCTAAATA
The DNA here is from genome assembly GCA_963422495.1 of Polyommatus iphigenia. NCBI lineage: Eukaryota > Metazoa > Arthropoda > Insecta > Lepidoptera > Lycaenidae > Polyommatus > Polyommatus iphigenia. The sequence continues at coordinate 2,338,587 of OY730189.1, forward strand.
TAAACAGAGACTTAACAAAATACTAGCTACACAACTATCTGCTCGAAATAAAGTTAAAGCCATAAATACCTACGCTATACCTATTTTAACATATTCATTTGGAATAATTAAATGGTCAGATACGGAACTTGATGCCTTAAACACCACAACCCGAACTTTAAGCTACAAACATAACATCCATCATATTCACTCAGCAGTTGAAAGATTCGCACTTAAAAGAAAATTAGGAGGCCGAGGTGTTATAGATATAAAAAATTTACATTATAACCAAATAAACAACATGCGATCTTATTTCCTTAACAAAGCTCAAACCAGCCAATTACATGATGCAATAGTCAGACTTTCCCATAAAGGTACACCACTACAGCTAAGCAACAGCCAATTCAACCCAACACTAAAGATACTGAAAGACTCCGATAAGATACAAAAATGGAAAAGCAAAGCACTACACGGTAAATATCCTCACCACCTGGAACAAGAACATGTCGACCAATCAGCCTCATGTAGCTGGCTTTACAAAGGCAACCTATATTCAGAGACAGAAGGTTTTCTAATAGCGATCCAAGACCAAATTATAAAAACACGCAATTATTCAAAGTTTATTCTTAAAGAGTCACTAGATACTGATAAATGTAGACTATGTCACCTAAGCGCCGAAACAATAGATCACATTACCGGAGGATGCAGCACACTAGCTACTAAAGAATACACACACCGCCATGACAACGCAGCCAAACACATTCATCAACTACTAGCAATAAAATACAAACTCATAGATTCACACACACCATACTATAAATACAAACCTCGCAATGTCCTTGAAAATAGCACTGTTAAACTCTACTGGGATCGTGACATAGTCACTGACCGTACCATCCTAAGCAATAGACCAGACATAACCCTTACAATAAAACCAGAAAAAACAACCTACCTCATAGATATCGCCGTCCCCAACACCAACAATCTAAAACAGAAACACAATGAGAAAATACAAAAATATATCCCACTTGCAGATGAAATCAAACAGATGTGGCATCAAGAAGTTGTCAAAATTATCCCGATCATCATCTCATCAACCGGAGTAATACCGAAAAATCTCGCTGCTGCTCTGAAAGCTCTCGACTTACATAAAAACACTTACATCCAAATTCAAAAATCCATTATCATAGATACATGTTCATTAGTTCGCCGTTTCTTAAACCCATCCTCATCTTTCCCTACACTCCAATCATAATATATCATTAACATGAATCAGGATACTTGGTTTATGCCCGTACCTGAGTCATTTCTCCGGCAAACAGCCGAGACTACTATTTCTCTATATAATAATAATAATAATAATAATAATAATAATAATAATAATAACTAAAGTATCTACATCCAATTGTATTTTCAACTGTCAGTAAATTAAGGAGTTAGTACGCATGTTATTTCTGAATCTGACTGATTTATGAATCTAAACCATCTGGCGCGGTACCCAAAATCGCGCTAGCGAACAAAAGATTCATTAAAATTGGTCTAGTTGTTTAGGAGTTCAGTGAACGTACAATGTATATTATTGTACAATGTACGTACATAAAGTATATTGTAGAATTATTACAATACAAATATAATAATTAGTAAGAAAATTAAATGTTCTATTGCAGCCTTCAAATGCCGGGAGGTGTGGTCGAGTCTGGAGTTGGAGAGGGGTTTCAACCTGAGTCTGGACGTAAACCTGCTCCTCATACCGTTCTTCATCATGTCGTTCGCGTACTGCCTCATCGTCATCAAGCTCTGGCGTGGCATGCGACATGAGATCCAACACAACTTCAACTGGCAGAAGCAATGTAAGTATTCCTTTAACATAATGTGAATCTTCATATTAAATAACCGCCAAGCTGGAGCATAAAGAACAATATTTGCTATATTATGATTCCACAAAGCTCATCCCGTAAAGGTTAAAACGAGGCTTGAAATTAAATAGAAAAGATCTTTATTTCGTATAGTAGAGGAAGCTTCTATAAAATATTGCGTTATAATTGAAAAAGTGATGCAACTTATTTACCTTTAAAAATATAATATTAAACGTGCCCCCGCCGAGACGAGCCAAGCGAAGCTCAAGGTCGCTATTCACTACCTAAATACCTACCTTTTCGTCTTTTTTAGGGTTCCGTCCCCAAAGGGTAAAAACGGAACCCTATTACTAAGACTTCGTTGTCTGTCCGTCTGTCCGTCTGTCCGTCTGTCCGTCTGTCTGTCCGTCTGTCTGTCTGTCTGTCGCCAGGCTGTATCTCAATAACCGCTATAGCTAAACTTCTGAAATTCTCACAGATTGTGTATATCTGTTGCCGCTATAACAACAAATACTAAAAACAAAATAATATTAATATTTAAGGGGGGCTCTCTATGGGAGCCCCCCTACAACAAACATGATTTTTTTAACCTTTTTTGCTCGATATCAATAATGGCAACAGGTAGGCACTTCAAATTTTTACAAAGGCCTTAAATATATGTGTTATTTTATAATTCATAATAATATTTAAATAAAATATAAATTTAAGGGGGGCTCCCATACAAAAACACAATTTTTGGCCAATTTTTGCTCTATAACGGTACGGAACCCTTCGTGCGCGAGTCCGACTCGCACTTGGCCGATTTTTTTGAACCTTTATAGAGTTGGTTTCCGATGTACCAGATATTTCATATTCTCGGGATAATAATATGATGTCAATAATAACTCTTACACTTTAGATTTTTATTGATACTTATCTAAAATACACCAATTTCGTCAGTGTGTAATCTAAGTTTAGTATGCAACCAATAAAAAATTCATAAGCTTATAACTTTCGCCCCTCAATATGGGAAGGTGGAGGTACCTATGATATTTTCACCAATGTTTGAAAGAAATGTTTTTGGTGGGATTTTTATTTCGAAACATTAAAGAATTTTTCCTGACACCATTATAACTAAGTAGTAATTTTTATTAAAACTGCTTAGGAATTTCAAAGAAAAGCTTTGAAAATATTACATAAAACCAGTCGTCTTGAAAGTCCGATGATTGAGTATTCCCTGGAAAATTCATAGCAAACTTAACAAGTTTTTTTGATAAATTTTCTTATATTTTCACATTATTCCGCATAATTTCTTCCAAGAGATGTTCGCTTCATTACTTTCGGAATATAACGGTGTTTGCAAAACTTTACGTTGAAAATGAAATCTATTGAAAAATATACTTACTTATTGCTAAATCGTCAAACGGGTAATCATCCTTTTGACCTGTGCAAAGCCTACATTAAGTCCACGCATAACTGATCGCATATCACGTTATAATTATATTTTACACTAGTATGCGCAAAAAATTTGCATCAAATTTACAAATTACAATTTTTTATTATTTTGTAAGTCTGAGCAAACCCGACAAATTGTGTAGTTTCCATACAAAGCGAAAAAAAAAGATGGGGCAATAATTATGTAATAATTATTTTAAATACATTCACTATTACGCATGGTACCTAAAGATAATAATATTATAAGCGTTATACATAATTTACGCGTTAATTATATTGTATGTGACCCGTATGAATGACCATTTTGTTTAAAAAAAAAAGAGAATGCTTTTTGTGACACAGTTTAATTGGAATTTACGTGCCAGTTTTACAAAACCTTTTTTATTATATCGGCACCTAATAATAATAGTTCGGTGGTAGAACCTGAGGGCTGAGTGTAATAAAAATAATTCAAGCGCTAGTTGATAATTCAAAGTGTTTTGAAGAGCTTAATAAATAATGAAGCTCTTAAAAAGCTCCATTCCCTGAATTTACCGACTAAATATTATCTGTAATGAAGATTTCTAGTATAAACGTTGGACAGCAATTACTGAATAAAATGCACTCGTCTGGTAACCCAACAAATTACTGCGACTGAAATTCTGCGACTCACAACTCACAAAACTACGCTCGTGTGCCAGTCCAACAGAATTTTTGCCGGGCAGAATTTCTGCCAGCAGAAATTCTGCGACTCACAACTCACAAATTATGCTCGTTTGGCTTCACCCTGGCAAATTCTGAAAGAGGCACTACTAAAGAGTAAGAATTATTTAATACTCTTTTGTTCAATTAAGAATAAGTAATGTAATAATTTTCACCTGGAAGTTGGTTTTAATTTTTTGTTTAAATTAATGATGTGTGCCTCATTTCAAAATGCTACACGGAACCCTACACAGAACTACGTGACACTTGAAACGTAAAATATCTCTAAGTTTCAGTGCATCAGTTACGAATGTCCTACTTTAAATTAGCGGAGATATTATTTGTACATACTCTGTACAAATAATATTATACTTTTTTGATTCGTTGTATTAATAGGTAGGTATAGTCTGGAGCAGAGATGACGAACCAATGGCACGCATGCCGCCAGTAACTAGTAAGTAACACGCGACAAAATATATGGCCCGCAATAATGACAATAGTAATTTTGTGATAATTTTTATTTATTTAAATGTATCACAAAATTACTGTCGTAATAATTATTTTACAACCATAAGGGTACCGTTTTTTGTCATTTGGTTACGGAAGCCTAAACGCTGTAGGTTCTATATCTACCACTTCTAAGTGTTCCAAAAAGTAGCCAGTTCCAAAAATTTTATTGTATGACGAAAAATCTCTAAGCCTAATCGAGTAAGAAATTGAAATAATTAATAATTGTGTACACTGTACAGCAAACTTGAGAAAAGTATTGTGTGTATTTAAATAAATTGCTTAATTTTTTAAAGAAATGTATGAGAAAACAATGAAATATTATGTTGAAAATGGGCCCCTATCCTTAATTTAATCAAATACAATAATATTATGTAACTACTTCTAAGAAATGATTCCTTGCTAGCAACTGTATTAAATGCTGTAATAATACAGGGTGATTTTTTGTAATTTTTTTACCTTCTACCCTCGCTTACTTTTTTCTCCCATGTTTTCGAGATTTTATGTTCAGCTTTTGAATCCGTTTCACTTGGTATATATCTTAAAGTATTACAGTGCTGCGTACGATATGTTCCTCCTTCTTAGGCTTGTGGCAGCTACAAACACTCATCATGATCACAAAAAAATATAGTTTGGTGACCCTCCTTGATATCGCTAAATACTTATACTCCAGATAAAATATGACGCGTTGAGACTTGAGATATAAGGATTAAGGTCTTATCTATGAACTAGTAGTTCCTGAGATTAGCGCGTTCAAGTAAGCCCCTTTCAAATAATTTCCTCCCGTTTTTTCCACATTTTCCTCTATTTCTTCGTTCCTATTAATCTTAGCGTAATAAAATATAGCTTATAGCCTTCCTCGATAAATGGGCTATCTTACACCGAAAGAATTTTTCGAATCGAACCAGTAGTTCCTGAGATTAGCGCGTTCAAACAAACAAACAAACTCTTCCGCTTTATAATATTAAGTATAGATATTATAAATTATAATATGTATAGATAATAAAAACATAAGGAAGAGTAACTCCGTCAAAAAAATTGCACCAAGAGCCAAAAAATTTGACCCGAATACACGCATATTTCTATGCATGTATTCGATACCCAATTTTGTGTATTTATATAGAAGTGACAATTATTGTCAACGGCTTTATTTCGTTTTGAGTGGAAGTGTTTCTTAGCTATTGTCATATTTTAGTGTGCGAAAAGGAACTAAATTTAAAACGGTTTAAGTATGGGAGTTACGTTTCCTTACTTTTTCTTTTTATTATTCGTAGGGTCTTATGAGAAAAACAAATGTCTGAAACCTCATATGAAAAGATTCGACGTCATCTCTGGTCTAGGCTTAAGGATAATTTTGGCTTAGGTTCAAAGTTAGAACTACAAAATAAGGGTGTACTGTACCTAATAATCATTCTATACGTGGATTAGCCAAGAATACTTCAACAAAGGCTTGGCTCATTAAAATTGCCATAACAATAGATATTATTCCTGTTGATGTTGAATATGAATTTAAATTTGTGGTAACGCTATAATGCAAATGTTTTAGTTCACCGCACATTATAGGCGAAGCCAAACAAGCGTAATTTGTGAGTTGTGAGTCGCAGAATTTCGGTTCTGCAGAATTCTGCTGCATTCAGTTTCATACAAAAGTCCTGTTTGATTTGAACACAAGCGTAATTTTAGTGAGTCATGATTTATGTGAAAAGATAATATATACGCGGCAGAAATTATCTGTAACTCACAAGTCACAACTCACAACTCACAAATTACGCTCGTTTGGTTTCACCCTAAGGCTGCGCTCACTAAACTTCACCCTAAACGTCTTTGTAAAGCTTAAAACAAACCTACGCGTCAGTGACAGGGGACGCGCTACGCGAATCGGGAGCGTCTGCAACGCGAGACTTGGCGTGCACACCTGCGCGACTACTAATATCATGATCATAGAGAAAAATAATACATCGGGCAATTTGATTCATGACACAATCTATCAAAACGTAAACAAATCAAGAAATCATAAACAAGAGTAGTACAAAATAACATAAAAAAGGTTTTAAAAAAGAAGTCTAGATAAGTTAGTATATAGCAACTTTTCATTTTTATTCATTTACAATTATAGGAAACATTTATTTTTGTAGATGGAATATAATTTATTACATTTAGATTTTTTTTTGTTTTCTTGTAAAAAAAATCCGTAGCAAGGAGTATGAGAACTGTCACCCATATCATCTTAAAACGCACAAACTATAAAGCTCAAGGCAATTATGTAACAACCTGCCCTAATCTTTCTTACAAGTTTAATGGGCCCGATTTTTTATGGGGTGTATTTCTTTTCGTTTTTACATCAATAAAATTATTTTCTATTAGTAAAAAGAAAATCAAACATTGCGTATTGTTATTTTTTCTCTTATCTCAATAGACTTAGAAAATTCCGCGAGCGAAAGACACTAAAATAGTTGTTGCTGCAACTGCAACTGCTAGCAAGTAACACTTTTTAGAAGTATCGCCGCTGTTTTACGACAGTTCAAATGAATGAAATTTAAAACGAAATACGAAATACTCAAATTGGCCTTTTTAGTCATGATTGCAAATATTATCAGTCAATAGAACTTCGAATACTAGGATGCTAATGAAGTGTACATTGTATCGTGTACACAGTAAACCCAAGCTGCATTTCAATTATGCAACGCTTCATTTAGTCCATCGAAATGTTACAATTTTAGGACCGAATATTGCATTTATTAAAGGACGCAATTGCGTCCTTTGTGATGATCTTTTGAGAAATGATATTTTGAGAAAAAAATCCTTTTCTCAAAAGATTAAGAAAAATCCCCAATGAAATTTCATTGGGGATCTTTTTCTCAAAAGATCATTTCTCAAAAGATCATTAACAAAGATGTTCTATTATAATTTTTTTATAAACTGTATGAAACAAAGTTAAAGAGCGATAATAAACCTGTTTAAAAAATTAACACTTTTTTTGCTTATAACTTTTCAAATTTTTAATTTAGGGTAAAAAGTTTTATGAACATATTTGTAGGCAAAATAATTTGCAATAATATATGTTCTAAAAAAAATTCTGTAAGACTTATAGTTTCCGAGACATCACGAAAATAGTGCTGTCACCCCTTTTTTCAAGATGGCGGCCGGGGGACAAGAGTGGCGACCCCACAAACTTGAAGTTAAGCTTCTATTGACCCCCCCAACATATTACAAAAATAAAATTTCGTCCTCTAATAAAAATGCAAAGCAAATGTAACATTTCAATGGACTAATTAGCACCGTATAGGTAACGACTATGCTAAGTTCTGTTAACCTGAGGTCGGAATAAGGTAGAGTTATTTATGTCATTGCATCGAAATATTGGTGATAATATGGACCTTTCCGGGGTTTCTCATGGAAAATCCCATGTGGCCAACACAATATTCCAAATAAATAATGTTATATCAGGGCGCGTAATATCACGAGGCGCGCCGCGCCAGCTCGAGCCACGCGCCGTGTGAAGGGGATGGCTCGAGGTGTCGCGGGCTGGCTCGAGCAGGCGCGTCCCATCCGATTGATATGCGGCTCGTGATATTACGCGCCGTGAGAACGGGTAGCCCGGACTCGCCTGTTAAGTTGGCTCGTGCTTGCTCGAACAAAACAGCTCGGCGCGGCACGGATGGTGATATTACGCGCCGTGAGAAGCCAGCATAATAATAATAACTAAATATGGGCCAAATATTCGTTTCATATTTGGTATTCAGCATAATATTCGACATGTTTACCGAGTAATTTTATTCGGCCGAATAATCAATGTCAAACGCATACAATATAACGCGACGTAATTTCGGCATGGTGTGTCATCGGTAATTTAAAATACATTGCAGGCGTAATCATGCCGAACTTCGGCCGCATTTTTTCGGGCTAGTGAGCTTAGACACTTAAGTGTAGTATGAGAAATTAAGCAAGTTTTTGTGGCATAGTTAAATTACAACATTCCGGAAGATTTTGAATCTTACTGGTGTCCAGTCTACTTTGTGTAGCGAAAATTATTTACTGAAAATAACTCAGACTTTTATTATTTGAGGATTTGAGGCATATCCACATTATTATTTCGCTGTATGAAATCAATGTAAGTGCATAAGTAACTCTACCTAATCCCGACCTCTGGTAATAACGCACAACTAGCTGTTTGCCAAAACTACGTTGCGCCAAAATTCGTTTATCGCGTGAAAACAGTACATTTTCAGAGCATTAACACGCTTTTATTAGCTTGGGCTGTATACAGTATGTAAATTGTAAAGGAATCTTTGAGCAAAATTCTTATCTATCTCCAGTAGTCTAATTAATTCGAAACTTTGCATGTAACGTAAGAGCCAATGACAATGCAATCATTTGTTTTTTTGGAATGAAAACTTCTTTAGCGGTGTTGAGCACTTTTGTGGGATGGGTAAAAACTGTGAAACTCGCGTCAGATTCTCGTGCTGATCGAAAAACCGTTAGACGGTTGGAGAGTAGTGTTGTAACATCGAAATCGATTAATCGAACAATCGATTGTGTTAGAAACAAGAAAATTCTTGGAAATTGTTACTGAAACAACTTCGTACAAAATAACAAATTTATTCTGTACAATTATGAACAGGGATCGATTACAGATTGCGAAGATATTAGAGGATTAAAAAAAGATGGAACGGTGCTAGGCTACGGGCGATTGCAGGGCGACAGAGAGCGGGTTCTTGCCAAGTCGAGCCCCCTCCTCCGTCCTCGATGACGTAGCTCGTGACGTCAGGTGGCAGTGGGCTCGTCGCTCTTTTATTCGAGCGCCTGACAGAAGTTATATGGCAATTGCTCGCTGCTGGTTCTAATCATGTTGAAGTCAGGCTTCAACATAACTCCCCCCCTGAAATCCCTGCGGGTGTTTCAGTCCCTGGATCAGCTGGTAGCAGGGGGCACAATCGTGTGAGTGTCCTCCGCACGACTCCTCTCTGAGTGGCGACATCGGCCACTCTCACAACTCCGTCGACACCGGGGTGAAGCTCGCGAACACGACCCAGGCGCTAGTGGAGGGCTGTTGTCTTCTTGAAGAAGGACGAGGTCTCCTACGCTGAGGTTGCCTTTGCTATCTCGCCACTTGACACGCTGTTGAAGCTCGTTGACGTACTCCCGCTGCCACCGACTCCAGAAGTGTTTTACGAGCCTGTTCGATGCGGGAGCAACGCTTGAAGCTGGAGCTGCCGTCGTCGTGGGCTGGATCCGGCAGCGATGTTGGCCGACCAACCAGAAAATGCCCTGGAGAGAGAGATTGGAAGTCGTGAGGAGAGGAAGAGATAGGACACAAGGGGCGGCTATTCAAAATAGCCTCCACCTGTGCGAACAGAGTAGACAACTCTTCATACGTTAAATTTAAATTGGCCATCATATTTTTTATATGGTGCTTCGCAGACTTGATACCAGCTTCCCATAGACCGCCGAAGTGAGGGGCGTAAGAAGGTATGAAATTAAACTTGATCCCTTCATTCGCGGCAAACTCAGATATAGTGTTTGAGTTGTCTTTAAAAAAAATTACCAATGTCTTTGGCGGCGGCGACAAAATTACGGCCATTGTCAGAATAAATTTCTAATGGCTTTTCGCGTCTAGAAATAAATCGACGTAAAGTCATTATGAACGCGTCCTTAGACAATTCTGTTACCGCCTCCAAGTGAACACACTTGAAACGAAAGCACACGAACAGACATATGTAGCATTTTAGAGTTTTAGCACCGCGACCCCTTTTTATTTAAAATAGTGAAAGGACCAGCAAAGTCGGCACCTGTCGTTTCAAAGGGAAATGATGGAGTCGTACGCTGCGACGGCAGATGTCCCATCATTGGTGAGTACGTGCGACCTTGAAATCTTTTACATCGTACGCAGTTTCGCGTCGTACTCCGGGCTAGACACCTCCCTCCCCCCAATGGGCCACACATATTCACGAACTGAATATAATAGTAGCTGTGGGTTGGCGTGCATTTGCCTAATATGTTCTAAAAATAAGGGAAGTAAAATGATGTTTGGAATGCAATATGACGGGATGCCGCTTGTCGTAACTGTAGTCCGAGTGGGCTAGTCTGCCACCAACACGCATTACGCAATCCTTATCTAAAAAAGGACTAAGTGATAGTAAATTACTTTTAGAAGAAATAGATTTGTTTTTACTTAAGGCATCATACTCGAGAGAAAATGATTGCAATTGAGAAAATTTACACAGAAAATTAAATGATTTAGACAACTCGTTCACGGTAAGGGCTCCACTTATCTTAGTTTTAGGAAACCTAGCGTTATGTATAAAACGTAAAACATAGGTGAATGAACGTTTTAGCCGCATAAAATTAGAAAACCGTGAGAAATCTATAACTAGCTTGAAACTCTGAACAATATTGCACTTTATCTCTCGTAAGTCTACCAGCTGTGAATTGACGTTTAGCATAGGCCATTCCGACTCCGATTTTAATAGAAATTCCGGACCCGACCACCAGATTTTGAATTGCTGTAGTGTATGTACCTGGGTACCGCGTGATTAGATCTCCGGGATTAGCATCTGTAGGTACATGACGCCAATTTGTAGCCGAAGTAGTTTCGCAAATCTCGACTATCCTGTTCGCGACGAACGTTTTTAATTTGCTCGAAGAAGTGTGTAGCCACCCTAAAACGACGCTCGAGTCACTCCAGTGAGTGCAACGAGAAATATTGCATCGCAAAGACTCGAGAACTGACTTGCACAGCCTAGCGGCTAGCAAGGCTCCCATGAGCTCCAGTCTCGGTATGGTAATAGGCTTACTAGGATTCACCTTAGACTTAGCGCATAGTAAATTGACTACTACACGACGGGCTGAGTCCACGGATTGTAAATAAACGCAAGCGCCGTGAGCCGACATTGACGCGTCGCAAAATGAGTGTAGCTCAATACTGACCGGGGAATCGCATAAAACTAACCTAGGTACAGTGACCGATGGTACATTTTTGAATTCCTGAACCAATTCGTGCCAGTATAGTCGAATGTCAGAAGGTACTGGCTCGTCTCAGTCAATATTTCGACGCCACAACTCCTGCATCAATAACTTTAAACGAATAGTGCAAGGAGAAATTAAACCGAGTGGATCGAAAGTTTTAAACATGTTAGACAAAATCGAGCGTTTCGTTGTTTGTTCGTTTTTATTGGTGGGAGTGTACAACGAAACATGTAATGTGTCGGAAGGCGGCTTCGCTTAAGGTTAAGGTTTCGAGAGGATTGATTAGCGTGTTTTCAAAAATAGATGGCACATTCGATTTAAATTTTCTAAGTGGAAAACAGCCTGAACGCAAAACGGAAACAACAGAGTTTAAAATATGACGCAATTCATTTATGGAATTAGCGCCAGTAATTAAATCGTCTAGGTACAGATCATGCTGGATTACCGAACGGAATAACTCATCGGGGCATTCCTGTCCTAACTGCCAAATGCACTTCGTACTAAGATAACTAGCATTAGCAAAATCATAAGTGACGGTATTGAGTCTTAGTACTTGAATAGGCTTTGATTCGTCGTCCCTCCATAGTATTAATTGAAGGCCACGATCGTCTTCGTGGAGATTAACTTGCCTAAAGAATTTTTCGACATCTCCTGTAAGAACGTATAGGTACTGACGAAAACGTAGTAATATAGAAAAGAGTGAATCTTGTACAGTACAACCTATTCGTTGTAAATCGTTAATTGATAAGCCCGATGAGGTGCGAGCGGATCCGTCGAATACCACTCGTAGCTTAGTCGACTCGCTATTTTGTTTGAAAACCGCGTGATGACACAAAAATAGCACGGGTTCGGCTTATAATTATTTGTTAGAATGGAACAATGACCTAGACTAATGTATTCGTTAATAAAATTAACGTATTGGGATTTAAGCTCGGGATTAGCTCTAAATCGCTTTTCTAAATTAAAAAAACCTTTTTTTAGCTAGAAAGTATGAATTACCTAAGCAATTAGGCGAGTCTTTGAGAGGTAAACGCACACAGAACCTGCCGGACGAATCGCGAGAAGTGTGAGTCTTAAAATGCTGCTTGAAAATTATTGAAGTTATCTGACTGCGCCTTAGAAAAATTGCAACTAAAATTCGAAATTCGCGAGTTTAAATAAATAGGACCGGATAGAATCCAGCCAAACTCCGAATTGATAAGACTAGGTTGTTTGGAACCGAGCGATTGTCGCTCACTACCTACGATGCTCCAAAATAGATCAGCGCCGACCAGCACATCTATTGGAGAAGGCATATAAAAGCTAGGATCGGCTAGCTGAACATCCGTAGGTATGTTAATTAGCTTAGGGTCCATAGTAAACTTAAGAATTTCGCCAGTCAGATCAGATAGCACTGGGCAAGTAAGTTGTACAGTATAATCACTGTGTAATGATTTTAATTTAAATTCGCAAAATTCGTTTACCCAGTGTGAAGTTGAATTGCCTATGCCTACAACGTTGATCGAGCTTGCGGGCCGTGATCGTAAACCTAACTTGTCCCTCAGACGCTTAGAAGCTAGGCTGCACTGACTGCCGCAGTCGAGTAGTACACGGACGATTTGTCTCTTATTATTGCACGGATTAATCGCCAACACCATAGCCGTAGACAACAAAGTGCAAGTATTTTGCCCTGAATTTGTCGTGCAAAGAGTTTGAGCAATCGAATCAGAATTAGTTGCATTATTGTCTACAGATGGCTTTACGTCTTGACCTTGACTATTATGTTCGCAAAGTAAAGTATTGTGTCGCCGTCTACAATTACGACAGACACCGAATTTACAGGTAAAAGCTCTGTGCCCCGGGCGAAGGCAATTTTGACAAAGCTTTGATTTTATGACTAAACTTTGACGCTGCTCAATAGGCATATTTTTAAACTTATCGCAATCGTAAATACGATGTTGTTTGTCGCAAACAGCACAATTTTTGGAAGTATTATTGTTACCTGCGCTAGAAATTTGTACTGTAAAGGAACTATTATTATTTGACATTGAACCTAGTCGTTTTTTATTATTATTACTAGATTTATTATTACTTAAATTTAATTTGTCCTCGAAACTTCGGCTATGATTATAAGTTTCTAGAATATCAGCCCGCTGCTTTAAAAATGAATTAAATTCCTCAAGTGAAGATGACCCTGAGAGAATATTTCTATATTCCTCCCACTTCATACTGGTTTTGCTACCTAATTTTGAGGAAATAATATGTACTATGATTGAGTCCCAGTGTGAGGTCGGTTCACCTAAGCTAGATAGGGCGCGAAGATTTTTATTTGTGCTATCGATTATAGACCTTAGCATAGATGCGCTTTCATTAGACTTAACGTCGAAATTTAATAACGCATTTAAATGATTTTTAATTAGTAATCGCTTATTGTCATAGCGCTCGCGTAACAAGTCCCACGCTTTATTGTAGTTGGACTCTGTGACCTCTAAATTGCTAATCACACGAGCGGCCTCACCCTCTAAGTATGAATTTAAGTAGCAAAATTTAATCGGAATAGGAATGTGCCTGTTTTCGTGAACGAGAGAACAATATAGGTCGCGAAACTCAAGCCACTTGTAATAACTTCCGTCAAACTTGCCTATTTGTAGTGTAGGAGGATTAAAACCTAAACCTGGGCGCTCATGATAGCATGAAGACGTGCTTTGAGCATCACAGAGAGGAGGCGTCTTGCTACCGTTGTACCTATTTTGGTGCTGATGGGCTAAAGCAATTAAATGTGCAAACTCCTGCTCAATTACATCGCGCTCCTCTAACTCACTATCTATGTCTGTCGAATTTAACACTTCTATCTGAATCTGCAAATCTTCGAACGCACTAGATAAGCTCTCAATTTTAGGTAATTGAATGTTAAGCTTAGATATTTCGAGCTCGTCTAAAACGTTATATTTCTCGAATGAAGCTAAATATTTTTTAAACTTAGTTAAACGACCCTTTATTGAGCTACGTTTAGCGTAAAGTTCCTTTAACTTAGCTTCAGACATGTTTATGAATCACCAATCGATAAGAAAGTTAATTGAAAAAATAGATAAGAAATAGTGAATGAATATTGCAATCTTACGCCACTCCAACGTATGCAACCGGTTTACCACGCGAGCCAGGCCGGCGACGCGCAGATTACCTACGTGGTCAGCTGATATCAAGTCCACCGAAGTTCCTGAAATTCGCAGTTAAAATAATGTGAATCGTAGGAAATAATATAAATAATTGAAAACTGCGATTATTGTAAATAGTAATTTTAGTTTAAGTATTTGTATATAATTAAGTAAGTTAAGTTTTCTAAATAGTATTGTATATAGTTAATTCTTGTAAATATAATTTGTAAAATGTAAAATATTGTTTAATTTTAACCTTAGAACACACAAAACTTAATATAATTTGATTTGTAAATAGATTAGATAAAAATAGCTAGGATAATGGCACCAAATAGCTTCGGTAAATTACGTACGAAGTTTGGTGGGTAGACTAAAGCTAACTTTAAGCCTAAATTATAGAAATAAACGTTTAGATTTAGCTTAAATCTTGTTATTTGTATGTAAATAGCTAAAACTTGAGTTGCGTGAATCGATCCCTTGTGAAATGATCTTAGATATCGATAGATAATGATCCACGTTCTTTGCACTACCGCTATCCACACAGGTATGAAACTACTAGAAAAACGGAATTTTGGAACAAAGGAATAAATAAGAAAAGGAAATAGGGACACTTAGCTGGTTGGCTGACGCTGCGGCGCGAAGAGCTGACCGGCGTGGTTCCAGAAGCTGTGCCACCTGCCGCTGGGAATTGATGAGTCGTCTGCGATCGCTGCAGACCTCACGACGGCTGATGATGCTGCTGGAGATTCCTCGGGCTGCGCTGCTGCGGCGAAGACCTCTCACCGGCGGCGATGATATCCCGAGAACAAAAGCAATCCAGTTAAGTGTCCTGTCACGGTCGCCACTTTTTCTTGTTAGAAACAAGAAAATTCTTGGAAATTGTTACTGAAACAACTTCGTACAAAATAACAAATTTATTCTGTACAATTATGAACAGGGATCGATTACAGATTGCGAAGATATTAGAGGATTAAAAAAAGATGGAACGGTGCTAGGCTACGGGCGATTGCAGGGCGACAGAGAGCGGGTTCTTGCCAAGTCGAGCCCCCTCCTCCGTCCTCGATGACGTAGCTCGTGACGTCAGGTGGCAGTGGGCTCGTCGCTCTTTTATTCGAGCGCCTGACAGAAGTTATATGGCAATTGCTCGCTGCTGGTTCTAATCATGTTGAAGTCAGGCTTCAACAGATTGCTTTTTTTCGATTGTCGATATTTTTTAATCGATTGTAAGGGTTTCGATTAATTAAAAAAATCGAATTTTTAAAAATCGATTTCCATAAAAAATGGGTTAAAAACTTAATCGATTGTAAGGGTTTCGATTTATTAAAAAAATCGATTTTCATAAAAAATGGGTTAAAAAAATAATGCACAACGTTAATAATCAAGTTTTCACTTCTGCCGGCACTCCCGGAGTGCAACCCGTCTTTTTTTTTACTTATTATTTTACGGAAAAGATTGTAAGGCAGCACGAAATCGACTCATTGTTATCTCTTCGAAAAACAAGTTTTTCCTCTTTGTTAGGAATCAATGCTGTAAGGTATATACTGTAAATATGTTATGCTGTCGGTTAGTATGAAACCGACAGCATAATATTTTTTTTGAGCGATTTTAAATTTTAATAACTTAAAACCATGTTCTTGCCCCAGTATCTTTGCACAATACTGTGATTATGATGACAAAATATGTTTTTTGTTGAAAAATAAGTGAGATATTTGCAAATAAAGTTTCCTATCTATCTCTTTTTCGCAAAACGAAATATAGCATACAGGATTTGTATGCAGTGCCTGTGATATATTATTACATTTATGTGTGTAACCCCATGTCAAGGGTTATCTCATGGATTTCTCTTTTTAACTGCAGGACAAGTTTTTATTATTTATTTTATGCAAAAAAATATTTTTACTGCATGGCTTATAAAAAAAATGTGATAATTTATATTAAAAAAAAGTACATATTTATTCCCTATTACGAGAGACATTAAAGGAGGCATTGAGTTTTCAATTATATCCAATTTTCCACTTCAGTTAATAGAGAGAAACGCCCACGCATTACATACTCCTGTAATTTCCACGTTCATAATCCATTACTAAATTCAAATAGCCTGTGCAGTCAAGAATTTCGACGTCTTTGTCTAGGTCGGTGGTTCTCTTGTACCTTAAGGGCAGGCCCTTAAGCCTTTTTATACCTACCGAGTAGAGTAACGAGTAGATACAATGACAAGACAGTGCTCTCGGCTAATTCTATTGGCCGAAAGCATTCTATCGACACTCCACTCGGTAAGTGTAATAAAGCCGTAATGGATGCATCCATTACACGCTCATGCAAGCGACAGTCAATTCCGTCAATCCTGAATTTTGTTTGACTGACGGTGACTGATGGACTGACGAGTGGTATTAGACGGTCACTCAATTCTCTTCAGGTTTATGTCAGTCAAAGCCAAAATTTTCAAAGGTATTGTTCTATTTTTTTTCCAATTTTGTCAGATGTGACAACACTCGCTCAAAATTCGCAACTGATGGTTGCTTGAAGTAAAAAAAAAAATATCCAGATTTTCGTCAATCAGCTTCACGCAACCGTCTGTCACGCTCTTACACGGTAGGTTATCCATCAGTCAGAGCCATGACTGTGGTAAAACTGACAGCAAAACCTATCGTGTAATGAATGCCGGATATAATATTGACTCTTGACTCGGTCGATTCCTGGGTTGCAAAAATGCTGTTTCCAAGTTATATAATATTATAACGGAGTCTGATACAAACATATCCATGCGTCGGATAGTCATGTCCTCTGCCTCATCTATCGCCAGTCATGTTAGTTATCCAACACTGGGTTATGAGAGTAAACGAAGAGTGAGTGCTCTTGTGTACTGCGCAGACACTTTGGCATAATAAAACCACTTTGCGTTGCTGGTTTAGTCAACGAAATCGGCTACTATCACTGAAATCTGGTGAACCACCAAAACACTGGATATGCAACTGTAACAAAACTTCCCTGGAAAATATATGGATAGAAACAGCCACTGGAATGCAATTCATTGCATTTAGTGGCTGTTTAGTGTTTACATAATTCCAGTAGCAAGCCAGCAATGGATTGGATCAGTGGATTGGAATAATTTAAACCGACCATTATAAGTAACATTGTGAAGCATCTATAAATAATGTGAAATTGTAGTCTGTATAACAGCTGCGGTTAACTACATATTGTTAAGTACAATATTCTTATTACAGGCACGAAAGTTCAGGATCATAAAAACAAAATTGGGAGACCTTTAATGTTTTAATAGGCTCATGTAGGGACCATGCGACCTACATACTAAAACGAGTGCCTACATAAACATTACATTTAAGGCAATTCTAACTTTTGAATGTGAGCTCGTAGTTCAAATAAACTGCTGCCATCTAGCATTCATAATATTACTAGCTGACCCGACAGACGTTGTCCTGTCGTAACGATGATTATTTAATTCGAATTGGCATAATTAATTAAAAAAAGTGTGTTTATTTTTGAGTGCCATCGTGCAGATTAAAATAAGTATTTCCATGCCAAATTTCATCAAAATAGATTAAATAGTTTAGGCGAAAATCAAAAAAGTTTATTGTGTGGGAGCCGTACATTTTCCGAAACAAAAAGTATCCTTTGTCCTTTCCCGAGACTCAAAGTATCTCCGTACCAAATTTCATCAAAATAGATTGAATAGTTTAGGCGAAAATCATAAAAGTGTGTGGTGCGGGAACCGTACATTTTCCGGGATAAAAAGTATCCCTTGTCCTTTCTCGAGACTTAAAGTATCCCCATACCAAAATTCATCTAAATCAATTGAGTAGTTTACGCGCAAATCATAAAAGTATATTGTGCAGTAACCGTACATTTTTCCGGGACAAAATGTATCCTATGTCCTTTTCCGGGATAATAAAAATAATGTCTAATTAATATCTCAGTTTTGATACTCTCGTAAAAACTGGTGAACAGCTGAACAAATTCGGCTAATTTTAGTTTCTAAATATTCAGTCCAGGGAAACGTTGTATAAAAAGCGACAATTTTATTTTCTGAAGTGATACGAAGTTCACGGATCAACTAGTCAATAATAAAACTTTTACAGAATATTTGGCACAGCAACGGAAGTAGTGAGTTTAAAATTTTAGTATTTACGAGTATGATCGTGACGCGCGCCCATGTCGTGACTCTGAAATTACATATTATTTTGCTTTAATAGGTCATAATTTTTCCATTAATTAAAATTATACATTTACGTGTAGTAAAGTTTAAACTTTGACATTTTACTACTAATACCAGAGAAAATAATTTAAGTTGGTCCCAGCGGTCATTGACCTTTCTAGTCTAGGAGCTATGTGAAAAATGCTCGCACTGTATTCTGTTACAGATCTTGCAATCTACGAGCGCGCGGCGCCTTTAGTTGTGTGAGTGACCATATCTATACACGCGTACATGGCTCGCTCGCTACTGACTGCTCCGTCAGGTACGCACACTAACGAAAATGTCTATTCACATTTTCAACTACAAATAAAGGCTACGCGCGCTCGTAGATTGCAAGACCTATAACTTACTGACGAAATATGAGAAGTTTTTTGACATGGGGTTAATAACTGCTACGGGCAGAATTTGGCAATTTGAGACTAGTTATATTATTATTGTCTTATTCACAGATGCATCTAAAAGGTATAAACTTTAAAGGTAAAAACTTTATTTGAACGCTAACTGCAAATAGTTTCAGCAGCTTTAACTGGTTAAACATCTGCCGTACACAAAGTTCAGAGAAGAAAGTTTGTGAACACAAAGTATATTTCAATAATAACATTGTGAATGAAAATTTTGTTTCTTTGTAATTTTATTAATTATTAAAGTTAAATATTAAAATTCTAAATTTGTTTCAGAGAGGGGGAGCTATCGATGTGTATTTTATAATTTATTAATTATTGCTTTGTTGTAAATGTTTTAATTTCCGATCAATTTCATTAAATTTCCTTTTGCTTCTTGAATAGCCGTTTTTGATAGGAAGTCGTTTTCAAAGTTATATTAGGACAATTTGTCCAATTATGTTCAATACAAGTTGCCAATCGTGCTCCATACTCTCTCTTATTCACAGGAATTATTGTATATTTCGAGTATACTCGTATTATAGTGAATTAAGAGTTTATTGTCGAAAAGCTTTTCTTAGAAAATATGTTGGACCATCAAAGCTCTCAAACACTGTCAATAAATTTCCAACAACTTCTAAGAATTTCTAAGATATTCTAAGACGAAAAAGTGACCTACGTTGTATAGTAACAGTATGAATTTAATTAAGATTACTAACATTAATCACGGATTAAGATGAAAATTATATTGAATTACAACAATTACATGGCGTAAGAATAAATTACGACAATATGATATTTAACAAAGGCGAATCTCATGAACGTAATTAAGGAGTATCAAAAGAATGTTAAGGTCAGAAAATAATTGAAATAATTTGTCAGTTTCCAAAATGTAATTTTGTAAATTGGCAGCATTCTAATTTATGTAAGGACGACGACGCGGGCTAATTACGCTGGTATCTAAAAAAATATGGCGGAACCTTCATTAAAACTCTTATAAATGTCAGAATTTGTTAACCGGACGCTCGTTTTACCGTTGGACGCGAAAATTAAGGCTTAGGGGTGTCATGTTTTTCATAATTTGTTCGTAAAATAACGTAGATTTCGAGTCCCTTACACTTAAAATTTTACACACTCAGAATAACATAATATTATGATTCAGTAATACAATGCCTGTCCTAGTGTGATACGCGAGGACAGTCGCTTTTTAGTCAACAATACATTTTTATGAGTAACGACAATTATAGTCGTTACTCGATTATAATAATCTATACACATTTTGTAGATTAATTAGTAATAGTGCTCTCACACCGCCGTTAGAAAATGTTTAGTAAACATTTGTTAACAAACATATTTTAATCACAAATGTTAAAAAATGTTAAAAATGTTTTTATGTTAAATTTTAGTAAACGTTAGCTTACAAATTATAACAAAACAAATTACTTATAACAAAATAAAACATGTGTTACCTTTTGTTTCTAAACATTAATTTATAGGTAACGGTGGAGTGGTGAACCAATACCAGATTTAAATGTTATAAAATGTTAGTAAACATTTTCTAAGTGTTGGAGCACTTTTAACATGTCTGTATCAGTTCCTAACAAAATGTAACAATTGACAACATTTGTTAGGAAATTGTTTTTATGTTAGAAAATGTTTGCAAACATTTTTTAACGGCGGTGTGTGAGCACCATAAGGACGTCGGTTGTTATAAAGAAATTATCGAATGAAAGAATAATTTATACTTAGTACAGTCTGAATAATAATGCTTACAAGTTGTCATAAAAGAAGAGAAATAAAAATAATCGGCCAAGTGCGAGTCGGACTCGCGCACTAAGGGTTCCGTGCCGTTATACATAGAGCAAAAATAGGCCAAAAATTGTGTTTTTTGTATGGGAGCCCCCCTTAATTTTTTATTTTATTTGAATATTATTATTAATTATTATAGTACAATTATATTTAAGTCCTACGTGAAAGTTTCAAGTGCCTACCTCTTATCATAATTGATTACGAGCAAAAAAGGCCAAAAAAATCACGTTTGTTGTATGGGAGCCCCCCTTAAATATTAATTTTATTTTTATTTTAGTATTTGTTGTTATAGCGGCACCGGGAATACACAATCTGTGAAAATTTCAGAACTCTAGCTATAGCGGTTCTTGAGATACAGCCTGGAGACAGACAGACGGACAGACAGACGGACAGACAGACATCGAAGTCTCATGAATAGGGTCCCGTTTTTACCCTTTGGGTACGGAGCCCTAAAAAAACGTAAATAGCAATACTTGGAGCAGTATCAGGCAAGAAAGGAAAGAAGGATATTTTCTTTCTAGAAGCATGTCTGTATTAAGTCTCCCGCAAACGATTAAACATCAAACCGTCAAACACGTCAAAACACGTAGTAATCCAAATTTTCTTCAAACACGTCAAACACGTAGTTTGTATGTATTTGACATGTTTGACGCGTTTGATGTTTGATCGTTTGCGGGAGACTTTAGTGTTTCTATCTTCTTCCAATCTTCTTTAATCCATCATCCATACATTATCCGATATCTGCAGAAGACGCCCGGTACCTTAAGTCTCCCGCAAACGATCAAACATCAAACCGTCAAACACGTCAAAACACGTAGTAAATCCAAATTTTCTTCAAACGCGTCAAACACGTCAAACACGTAGTTTATATGGTGTTTGACGTGTTTGACGTGTTTGATGTTTGATCGTTTGCGGGAGACTTTATAATTTTACTATATTAGAAAAATATATAATAATACTCGCAAAATACTAGATGACACCCGCAACTCCGTTGCGCCAAAATTCATTTATCGCGCGGGAACTGTACATTTTTCCGCGATAAAAAGTATCCTATGTCCTTTCCCGGGACAAAGTATCTCCATACCTCAGTAAAATCGGTTCAGCGGTTTGAGCGTGAAGAGATAACAGATAGACAGACAGAACAGACAGACACACTTTCGCATATTTTGTAATTGGAAGTATGGATTATACCAGCGTTTTCCAACCTGTGGTCCTGTGGTATTGTATCTGGGTCCGCGGTGTCATCTCTGGACCACACATGATACATAGTCCGATTTTTTGCTGTTTATTTTTATTAAGGTGGTCTGTGAAAACTGTTCTTGATTCCTAGGGGTCAGTGGCTGAAAAAGGTTGGGAAACACTGAATCATGCTATTGGATAGTACTGTACAGGTCCATTGCCAAAGGAATACAATATTATTAATGATGTTTTTGTTCGCAGTGTCAAGGGAGAACTCGTGCAAAAACCACATCTCCCCAACGACGCCCATACTACAAGAGAACACGGAGCTATGCTGCAGAAATGGATGCGTCCAGAAGAAAAATATAAAGGTAGGTTTCTCGCAACGGTTTTTATGCAACACTAGCGGTCCCAATGAACGTTGTTTCAATGGACATCAGGCATTCTGGTCTAAAAAAAGTTAATGCGCGCCAGAACTAAGAATATTTCCAATAGCTAGGCCATTAATTAAGTACTTAAAAAATATATATATGGACTTAACCCTGTTACTGCATTTTCTGAATAATTATTTAGTTAGGAAAAAAATATTAAAAGCATTGAATTTAAAGGGGTTGTTGGCGACTGGCTGGACAGATAAGTGTTTTATACTTTTTTACTATTTTGAAATCTTTACTTTTCTATGTCATATTTTTGCTTATTGACATTTAATATTTTTGTAGACAATTTACCGAGACTCTGGAGAATACAGTTGTCGTTGCAGTTCGAGTGTATCATTTATAGTTATTTATAGTTATTTTCATCTTCATTATACAGTCCACCTCTCCCATCGCTATCATTTGGTCCTTCGAGCCGGATCTTTCGGAACCATTATTTAGTTTTTCGTCGTAGTTTTTCGTTGTAGTTTTTTATCATTTGGTCTTCGAGCCGGATATTTCCGAACCATTATTTAGTTCTTCATTGTAGTTTTTTTCGTTGTAGTTGTAGTATCATTTGGTCATTCGTTGCCGTAGTTTTCTAGAATTATTACGTACATATTTAGTTTTTCGTTGTAGTTATAGAATCATTTTCTAGTTTTTCGTTGTAGTTATAGAATCATTTTCTAGTTTTTCGTTGTTATTATAGATTTATTTTTAGTCCGTTGTCGTAGCAACTTTTTCTTGTTATTATTTTGTTCGTGTATATAAATGTCACCCGCAATTTAGTTTCTTTGTATAATAGTATTGTATCATATGCAACGGCAACTGCAGCAGAGACCGAACGGATTCAGCCCCGCAAACTTATTATCTCCTAGCGAATCAGACTGCGCTGTCCCTTCGGCCTCCCTCGAGAGTGTTCTGGCAATGTTGGCTGGCATAGTCGACCCCGCAGACACGGCGCCTCCTGGCGCGTCACAGGCAGTCGGCCTTCCAGACACCGCGCCCTTTGGAGTGTCGTAGGCGTCTGACTACGTCAACGTTGACTACGCTAGCCAATGCCAGAAAGGCTTCGCCTCATTGTCGAAATCTTATGTTCACTGGCACAATAGGCGGATGCGTTCATCGGCCATCGAAGCTGAGAAGCTGGCTCTTGTTGCGGAGTATCAACGTCGCCGCCAGCAACGAGAGCTCGAGCTAGCTCAACGAGAGCACGAACGCCAGTGAAGGCTCGCCGAACTACAGGCCAAGGTCGAACAAGCGGAGCTACGAGTGAAACTTGCCGAATCTAAACTAAAAGATAAGTCCCGTAGCTCACTAACTTGTAGTTCGTCACGTCGTCGTCATCGTACTGGTCCGTGGGTGACTGAACACAACGTGCCACCGGCAGTTAACAGGCCAGGCGGAGCCCCGGCTGCGACCTTGGAGGATACACAAGGCCCGCCCTTGCAATCGGGTGCTCCCGCCTACGAGGCCCCTCCGTTACCTGCCACCGTCAACCCGTGTCCACCCACACAGACCACGGGTACGATCGACACAGTTACGGCTTACGAACTACCGCTCACCGACCAACCTGCAGACAGTTTCGCAACGCATCCACCTACAACGTCTCTTGGCGCGTCGCGGGCGCCCGATCCCGACGACACCTTGCCTCCTAACGCCTTAGTGCGGGCGAACGACCCCGTCGACACGGCACCTCTTAGCGCGGTTCAGGTGCTCAACCCTGATAACACCGCGCCTCCTGTCGACACGGCGACTTCTGGCGCATCGCGGGCCTTCAAGCCCGGCGACACCGCGCCCTTTCTAATGAAGACCGGTCGTTTTATGCATACTATTGCAATCGCTAATCGCTTAAAGCCGCCACAGACTTCATTCAGGACCACTCTGCGACAGTTTTGAAGTGAATTTGGAAAAATCATTCTAAATTAAATTACTTTTCGGTCCACATGTTGTTGGGAGAGACAGCAGAAGCCTCGAAGTTATGGCTCCCTATCTCTCTCAATTTAGTAGAGCTTATTGCTGTAAGCACAAGAGCGCTGTTACCGCTCAACGCATTTAGTTCGAGTTTTTTACAGTTAATGTTTTATTCTAAAATATCTCCTGTATTAAATTTCAACATTTCGTCTTTCATGTCTGTGACTCCGGGGGGCACCACGTCTCTACATCGCCACGAACGCCTCGCCCTGGAAGAAGAGAAGACACCGACGTCGCTGACTCACCTGCAGCGGCATACCTCTGTTCTCATCTCTGGGCAGGGGCGCCAAAATACCAACTGCTCCCTCTGGATCGTATCCAACGAAGGGCCGCTCAAATTGTTGATTGCCATAGTGTTTCAAACAACTTGGACCCCTTGGAATTACGCCGAGATGTAGCTTCGCTGTGCATCCTCTATCGGTTGTATCACGGGGAGTGTTCTGAGGAATTGTTTGGAATCATACCACCTGCAACTTTTCGCCATCGTCCCACGCGAAAAACATACCATCCTCATCACCTTGATGTGTGGCAGTCTTCCACAGTGCGTTTTTCGCGAAAATTTTCTGCCGCGCACTGTAAAACTTTGGAACGCGTGGTCCCGTCCCCGGACGAGGATTGCGTCCACCGAGGCGAAGACAGTCTCCCCCGAGGGCCTCTCACACTCAACAAGTCTGCTTTGATAGACAGCCGTGACATGAA
Organism: Polyommatus iphigenia; assembly: GCA_963422495.1. NCBI lineage: Eukaryota > Metazoa > Arthropoda > Insecta > Lepidoptera > Lycaenidae > Polyommatus > Polyommatus iphigenia. The sequence continues at coordinate 2,363,811 of OY730189.1, forward strand.
AGATCCAACCCTAGATGGCCGACACGACATCCGCGGTCGCCCTTGTCGTCGCATAGGGTTACCCTCGGTACCATCAAATTCCCGGTCAGATGGCGCAACCTCCACCAGCTCCACTACCCGCCGCAGATCGCTCTGGAATGGTTGGCGCTTCACACTGATAGCCTTCCAACCATTGGCACCTCGTATTACTACTTCAACAGAAGACGATTGGATACAAAGCCCATACTGGTGCGAAGTCCTCAGTTGGGGACAGCGGCATGAATGGCGCGAAGTCCTCGCCTGGATCCTGTACAACTTTGACTGGCGTGAGGTCCTCGGCTGGCAATCCGGGCACGATGCTGACGTCTGCGGGAGGGACCAGCGCTACCGAAGAGGACCGGCGAGCGAGTACTACGAGACGAAAAGGGACGTGGTGCTCGTCGCGGACACGGCCGACTGTTGATACAAGTCCAGTCAGCCGCCACAGAGAGCTCGTGTTCCGCTGGGGGCGGGTATGTTGGCGACTGGCTGGACAGATAAGTGTTTTATACTTTCTTACTATTTTGAAATCTTTACTTTTCTATGTCATATTTTTGCTTATTGACATTTTATATTTTTGTAGACAATTTACCGAGACTCTGGAGAATACAGTTGTCGTTGCAGTTCGAGTGTATCATTTATAGTTATTTATAGTTATTTTCATCTTCATTATACAGTCCACCTCTCCCATCGCTATCAGGGGTCTTACTGGGAAATGACCCCTTACCCGTATTACCTCTTTCCGAGTACGATGCCATTTCCAGTACGACCCCTTTCCCAGTAAGACCCCTTTAAACATAATGTTTTAAATATTTTTTCCTGACTAAATAATTATTCAGAAAATGCAGTTACAGAGTTAAGTCCATATATTTTTTTAAGTTCTTAATATGGCCTAGCTATCTTAAATAATCCTAGGTTTGGCCGCGCAGACCTAGGTTTTTTTTAACCAACATTGTATTGAATTTGCCTGATATCCTTTAATATATTATGTATTATTATTTTTAGCATCATTCCGCCAAATAAACCTCAACCTATAAGTAATAAGTGAGTGTACGCATAGGTATTTCAATTTTATTGCATAATATTAAATTCAACAACTTATTTGACAACAAGATTGAAAGGCGGGCGCGTTCAATACTAACCCTAGACCAGCGGCTCCCAACCTTTTTAGAGCTGTTACCCCTATGCACAGTAGAAAATTTGGGTCCGTATCGGATCAAAAATCTGTAACTTCAAGGTTTTTCATCGTATTGTATTGAGATTTGGCACATGTATACAGTGATATACAAAGATTTTAAAAATAATCAATTTTTGTATTTTTTTTTCAATGTATACATATTTATTTTAGGTTAAAAAAAAAAAGAAAAGAGAAAAAAGTAATACGAGTAGAGTTATATGTTTATTTTTTATAAATAAGTACTAATATGAGTAAAATTAAGAAAACTTAAACAATTATTACTTATCAGTTATCACACCAGCATAATAAAATACATAAAATTATAAAATCGTGTAGTACCTATCTATGCTTAACACCAAACTAATTTATCTCAGATTAGACAAATCTTATAATATTATTGGTTTTATATAACTAGGTTTTAGTTACTTATAATGTTATATCTAATTGTTATTATCCTCGCTATTCCTAACTAAAATTACTTCCGGTGTAAATGTAGGATCACCTTCAGGTACCACCTTCAAAAGACTTAGTGCCTCTTCATCAAGATCCTTCACATTTCTCACATGACGTTTTCTTAAACTTGAAATGTATGGATCTGAAGTATATAGAAGCGTTTTAAATACGTCTTCATTTGTAGCTATACGGGAACATTTTCTGGCATGGTGCAGGCGCATATTTAAGTCTTTATTGCGCGACTCTTGTGCATCTTCCGACAGTTGCCCAATAGGAAGAACAGAAAAATGTTTGATCACGTTTTCTCCGTGTATAAGTAATTTGTGCACGGAGGATGGCATGTAGTACCAATCATAGTTACTAACATAAATTCGCGCAGTTTCTAAGGCATAAACTCCAAATTTTTCGGGATCGATCATCATTCCAGAAGATAGAGCTTGTTAAATAATATACAAGCGTTTAATCAATGTTTCATCAACACCTGTTATGTTCGCCGAGCAAGTGCAATTGTAAAAGAACCTTCGTGCTGTATTTCCATCACTTGAGTTTCCACTTAATTGACGAGGTTTGTCGATAATTAATCCTAGCTCTTCCCTGAAACGTTTTTGAACAAATTCCTTCTTTTCTTTCTTCAATTTCTTTTTTCTTCTGTTGTAGCAGACCAAGTCTTAAAGTCAAGATTGTTGCAAATGTGTAATACCATTTCCATGCTGCGAATCCAGGCATGCAATGAGGATAATCCAGCAGTAACCGCAAAAGATACCGAATTATCTACTCCGACCTCTATCACATTTTTTCCCATAACTTCCAGGGTCGCAAACTTCCGCAGCTGATTTTTTTAATTTTTCATTTATGAATAGTTAGGCTATCAAATAACACATAAAGTTGCGCGTCGGGAGACGTCGGTAAATGTGAAAACCTTCGACGAAAAAAAAGAAAAGTGAAAAATAGGGTATGTCAATTTTTAAGTACTTACTCAAAAATAAAAAGCATATTAAAAAAAGTTAATAGCTCATTATTAGGAACATAAAATATCCTTTTTTAAAATGTATAAAACCGCATGCATGTGCTAAATACTTTTTTCACAATATTCATTTGAAATAAGTGTATGCAAACATTTGAATGAGCCATCCGCTACTTCAACTTACTTCAACCTATGAAAAAAAAATATTCATGCAGTTTTAGTACAAGAAAATGTCTGATTAGGATTATTTGGTTATAAGAGTATCGAATGCAATAAATATTTCATTCAAATTGTGATATTTTTAAAAACCATTTATGATATGCTCTAGTTCTACCATTTTCCATAGTGCTATGGCCTGTTAGAGAAACTGATTTTACCCCCCCCATTTAAAAACAACTTTATAAATTTGTATTGGTACATTCGCAAGTTTTTTGTTTTTTAATATAAGTAATTAGGTTCAGACTTCAGTTACACTTAACGCGCATCTCATATCATGCTCCACGTTCAGACGGTTCTTGCCTTTTTTAAATGTAACCAGAGTTGAGAGGCCACTCTTGCATTTACAAGTGGTAGCTAACGGTACCAACATTTTCAGATCTCTGTCTGCAAGTCTGCAATGATAGGGTATTCTGTAGCTGTTTTTCTCCAAAATAAACAGAGTTTATAATTTATTTCTGCCAATTCATTTATTTTAGGTACCACCTCTGTTACCCCTTTAGAATAGCTATTTTACCCCCGCGGGGGTAATTACCCCCAGGTTGGGAACCGCTGCCCTAGACGGTAATTATATTACACAATACGTTATATTGCACAATAAAATTGGTCATCTAGAGGCCTGCTTACACTAATTCATTTACTTACAGGTTGAGGTTTATGTGCGGAATATTGTTGCTATGCATTTCCGCAAAGTAACCCCTGATTCTATGGACGTTGTCCCGTCTTAAATATGAAGTTTAAATTCCTAAAAACTAAATTTTCCTCTCCGTAAAACCATTCCTCTGATGTAACATAGGTAACACAAACATTAGCTAAATTGGCACACGAACGTTTTATTTTACAGACAGCTTTCTTTCAAGCCGTGGTATAATTTTTGACGAACGCGGCTCGTTTGCGTTAAAAATTGTTGTTTTTAAATTTTTTTGTCATTCTGCCTAACTTTGTTGGTAACTATCAAAGTTTTGGACTGAGCTAGCCTCAGTTTTCACAAAATAAAGCAATGAATCACAAAGTAGCAATCTATTTTACTCAACAGAATATTATGAAAATTATGAGTTATTATGTAGTAGCAAGAAGCAAGTACAAAGTAAGCCCATTATTTTTCTCCTTTATCATAATTTTACAAGTAGTGTCCTGAAATACAGGCAACGCCTAGTTTAGGCACCGGTCTCCCACAAAACCTGTGTTTTATGTGGAATCTTCATTAGTGTTGTAATTTTGTGGTGAGAAAATAAAGATTTATTATTATGTATAGACTAGCCATATCGTTCGTGTCGTAGTTCTTGTCAATAATGATTTCTATAATAACTTCAGTAGCAAAATGCTGCAAAATTAGCAACTGTTGACATTAATTAATAATAAGATTTCCGTCATCAACCCCGGCTCCAGTTAGATCAGGTTAATCAATAATGTCATTATTCACCCAATAATAACTAAATTCTCTCTGATTTGATTCTGAAGGCGTCAATCACGCTTTTGGATAACCGCATTCAAATAAGTTAATCAACAGAATTTCAAATTCAAAGGAATTCAAATTGAATAATGTGTCTGGATTTATTAACTTACTCCCGGTAGAATCAGAATTGAATCAAGAATCAAATCAGCTCGATCTCAACAGCTTTAGCTCAACTCTGAACTAATTCGATCTCAACGGCATTTCCCAATTCTGACAGCTACACTAGCGCACTACCGTGCTGCGGCTCAATTTGAAACTAATCAGACTCGTAAATAAAAATCATCAGGGGCCAAGAAAGCCGCATCCTACTCTAAAAAACGAGAAATTACGTTGTAGATTTACATTGTCATAGTAGGCCTACTGACTCGTAAATCAAAATCGTATCAGTTTCGGGGTAAGACTGCTGTATTTATTATAACAACACAACGACGACCTCTCCTTTTGACGACCTCTGTGGCTCAGTGGTTGAGCGCGTTGTCAAATAAATAAAAATAAAATTATTTAATATATTTCCGTTGTCTGTTGTTGTTATGTGAAGCGTTCATAGATATTATGATTATTTTATTTTATTACACACACACATGGGCGTACCCAGGAATTCAGCCAGGGGGGGGGGGGGGGGGGTATGATCCAAGATGGTCGGTCTGGTATATTGAAACAAAAAATAAAAAAGCGCGTCTTGTACAGTGAATTCTTTCGTTTCGAAAATCTTTTGTAAATGACCGAATCATTTATTAAAAAACTATTCGGTTATTTCCTTAGAACTATAAAAAGCTATCCTTTTTCTAAAAAAACCATATTATCATTGACATCGAAAATTACGAGATGTTCGAATTTGAAGTGTATTTTTATGGTGATATTCAAGATTTTTTTATATTATATTAAAGATATACCCCCGTTTCCAACACTTTATTTCATGCAGAGTAGATAACATGTTTTGAATTCCCACTTTCCAGGAAAATTGACGTTTATTAATTTACCTTCCAGGGGGGGGGGGGGCAGCTGCATCGACCGCAACTGAAGTATCAGATGTACGGTCGTCAACGGCGGTTGACGACCACGCAAAATGTATGAAAAACTTTGGTCGACAACACGTTGACAACAGTGTGGCTGGCAACGCGCATACTATATTTTGCTGTTGACGACGGCCGCCGTTGACGACCATGTATCAGATACTTAACTGCGCATAAAGTGGTCAACTCATTTTTTTGAGGCAGAATTTGCCATAAAAAGCAATTTAATTTTTTCGATGATTTATTAAATGGATCATAAAATCACGTTCCCATCGAATAGGCTCAGAACCTACTGAGCCATATTTTATCTTAAAAACATTTTGACATCAGAGATAGATTGTTTGTGTTTCTTTTATAACATAAAAACAGATAATATTAATAATGACAGCGCATTCAATATTAGTTATTATTCAACATAATATTTAACCAGAACGAAAAGGATGACCACTTGGACATCAAAAGGCAGGCCAATTGAAATACGATCCATTCAGCTATGTCAATGATATTCGTACTATAAAATCGGATGCGGTTTCTATTGATTCGGAATTGGTACTTCGCTTTCAGTGCAATATATAAAATATATGAAATGTTTAAAGAAATGATAAAAAACCACTTCGGTATTCAATTATAAAATATCCATATAAAACTATTCAAGTAGACATTTGAATGTATTTATGAGGAAATAGATGATGCTCGATGATGACCAAAACTCGTTTATCGCGCCGGGACCGTACATTTTTTCGAAACAAAAAGTATCTCATGTCCTTTCCCGGGACTCAAAGTATCTCCATGCCAAATTTCAGCAAAATCGGTTCAGCGGTTTGGGCGTGAAGAAGTAACAGACAGACAGACAACCTTTCGCATTTATAATATTAGTATGGATAAGTATAATATGAGTTAGATTTATGTAAATTAAATAACAATATACAATAGCTTTGTCCACACTGTGCCTTTTTTTATTCATCAAGGGCATGCGTTATAGCGCAGTCAACATCGCACGTGAGGCATGCCTGCGACGCTATGACACTTTTCTTTTCAACGCGGGTGGATTTCGACGCATTCAATTATTGAATATGCGAAACGAAAGTTGAATAAAAAGATGATGACGAAAATTGAAGATGAAATTGCATAGTGTGGACATAGCTAATATACATTTTTTTACTTTTAAAATAAGTACCTAATGTAACGATAGTTTATTATGTGATGAAAAAATATAAATAAATAATAATAAATAAGCAGCAACTACTCCAAAGTAACATGTCATTGCACTACTACAAGTATGTATTGTTGGCTTCGCGGTAAATTAAAAGCATAAAGTATCCTTGCCGCTGCAGTGAAAACAAACAAAACTTGCTTTATTGTCTGTTTATTAAACTGTCCAATAGCTACGTCCACACTGTGCACCTTCATCTTCAATTTTCGTCATCTTCCTTCATTCAACTTTCGTATTGGCGCATTCAATAATTGAATGCGTCAAAGAACGCAACGCCAACGTCATAAGAGAACAAAGCGAAAGTTTTGGATACGGTCAGAGGGCATGCGTCGCGGGCATGCCTCACGTGCGCTGTTGACTGCGCTATGATGCATGCCCTTAATGAACAAAATAATCGGCCAAGTGCGAGTCGGACTCGCGCACGAAGGGTTAAGTACCGTTATAGAGCAAAAATAGGCCAAAAATTGTGTTTTTTGTATGGGACCCCCCCTTAAATTTTTACTTTATTTAAATATTATTATTAATTATTAAAGTACACATATGATTAAGGCTTTTGTGAAAATTTCAAGTGCATACCTGTTGTCGTCATTGATACCGAGCAAAAAATGTTTTAAAAATCACGTTTATTGTATGGGAGCCCCCTTAAATATTTAATTTATTTTATTTTTAGTATTTGCTGTTATAGCGGCAACAAAAATACATAATCTGTGAAAATTTCAACTCTCTAGCTATTACCGTTCTTGAGTTACAGCCTGGAGACAGACGGACAGAGGGACAGACGGACAGACGGACAGACGGACAGACAACGAAGTCTCAGTAATAGGGTCCCGTTTTTACCCTTTGGGTACGGAACCCTAAAAAGGCACAGTGTGGACATAGATAATAAGTTTTACAACTCCTTATCAATTATAGCCAAGATAAAAAACATAATAATTTATTAAAACGAGCTAGTTTTAGCCTGAATCAATCTGTTTTATATTAATAATCGAGGGGATGATATCAATAATTGTTGTTTTTACAATATTTTGCCATAATATATCGGCAAGACATGTTTTATCGGAAAGCAAAATACTTGCCCATAGTGTCTGCGGCAAATTATAAAAGCTATCTACGGCTTCCATATGCCATTTATGATAGTAATTATAATATTACTAGCTGACCCGGCAAACGTTGTTTTGCCATATAAATTATTTCTAGTACTTATCAATATAAAAAGTAGACAAAAACCTATTCACAGGCCTAACGAATGTACAGACAAAATTTCATTAAAATCGGTTGAGGCGTTTTGCCCACAAACACTGTGACAGGAGAATTCAATATAATAAACAAGATGACGCTCGCAAGTCCGTTGCGTTAAAATTAGTTTATCGTGGGGGAACCGTACATTTTTCCGGGATAAAAAGTACCTATCCTATGTCCTTTCCCGGGACTCAAAGTATATCCATACCAAATTTCAGCAAAATAGGTTCAGCGGTTTGGCCATGAAGGGGTAATAGACAGACAGACAGACAGACAGACACACTTTCGCATTTATAATATTAGTATGGATTAGAATATTGTATTGTGAGCATTCATCGCAGAAAACAGCATTAATTGTTAAACTTCATATTATCATAGTTAAATTTCTCAATGCCTGTTTCATTCTAGACCAAATCTGAAATTTTGAAATGAGGCAGCCGAAATGTTACGTATATTTTATCTTCGGGTCCTCTCAATAAATCGTGGTCTGTAATATTAAATTTAAATCAATTTGTTTAATTTATGAATTCAGAAATGGGAATTAGTTTAAGATATGAAAATCAATTAACATTATCAAAGTTTGTTCTGTTAAAATACATAATTGAAGGTAGGATTTTCAATTAAAGATTATGAAAGTTGGTAAGAATATGCATTTAATTTAAAAAAATATTTTATACGATGATGACGTCTTTGTTATGATATACCGTGATAAATGCATTAATGATGCATTAAAATACTAGAGTTTAATAAAATAACAATTAAAAATAATAATTATTTAACATAATATTAATTCAGTTTCGTTCATTATTCAATTCAATTTTCAGTCAAACTACAAAATAGTTTATATGTAATCTAATAATGTCAATGCGATGATTTTGACGTATCCATGCTAATATTTAAAATGAGAAAGTATGTTTGTCTGTTTGTCTGTAATCTCTTCACATTTAAACTGTTGAAATGATTTTGATAAAATTTTGTATAGAGTTACTTTGAGCCCCAAGAAAGGACATCTAAGGATGCATTTGTCCCGATTTAATGGAAGGTTTAGACGCGATGAACGATGTTCTGCATCAATTTTTTGTATTTTGATCCTTCGATCGCGGATTCTTGGAAATGCTATTGTATTCTATTGTTGTCGCGATCACCGGTGCTCTTATGGGGCTTGAAAGATTAATAGGAATGAGTGGACTGGATCAAAGAAGAAATATAATATCGTGTCATTTATGGTTTAAATTTTATTTTGTATAATTTGTGTCAGTGCCGCATATACTTGAATAAAATCCAAAGAAAGTCAAAGATAAAGAATATGGGCGCAGACAAAACGAGCGTAATTTGTGAGTCGTGAGCCGCAGAATTTTTGCCAGGCAGAATTTTTTTCATACAAATGACAACTCACAAAATTACGCTCGTGTGAATCAAACAGGACTTTTACATAATATGAAACTGAATGCAGCAGAATTCTGCCCGGCAGAAATTCTGCGACTCACGACTCACAAATTACGCTCGTTTGGCTTCGCCCTAAGAAACCTTCAACTGCCTTCAAGTAAATGATAAACGGAAAACGCAAGTCAAAATGTCAAGATGACGAATGTCAACCTAAATCTGGTCAAACAACCCCAAAAATACGTCAGTTAAATTGGGGACGATAAATTGAAATCTGGAATAACTTATTCCTATCTTATTCCCTTCTCCATTTTAAATGAATTCGACAATTCAACGCTGAAATTTATTTACTCGTTCAAAAGTTCCCGAAAGCACTGCGTTGTTCAACAACGAACAATATATTGTTCGATTCAGTTTTAAAACAATTTACACGTATACGATACGAGTACGTACTTTCCTGTGGAAATTAAAAAAAAAGGAAAAATGAAGTTTGTTACCTATAACATTTTAATAATGTTATTGGTAACAATTTTCAGTTTTGTATCGTAATTAAAATTGTGTTGTTTTAAATATTATTGAACTAATCTTAGTATATAGTACTACTTATTTTGTACTAATATTATATTAAGCAAGAGTGTGTAATGTATATGTATATATAACCCCAAGAAAAGTTAGACTTAAGCAATTTTTTTACGAAAATGTTGACAGAAAAAAACATGGTATATTTTATATTCTGGAAAAAAAAAATATTTACTACACCGGTACCTTACATATTTCTGCGAGAACAAAACTTAAATTATTTACCACTTTTATTATTTTTCTACCATCCTACCATTTTTTAGTCCAGTGGTCTAAACACGAAAAGGCAATAGTTTGTTAACATTAATTATAGTATGGGTTCTGTTTTAATTAGCTCGTATCTACGTTACATTGTAGCTCGTAACTAGAGCTTAGGTGATAATGCCAATCGAGTAAGTAATAGATACCGATATCAAAGGTTAATATTATTATTATGTTCGTTATTACATACTATGTTAACAAGCACTTAAAGAAAATACCTTGGTAATGGAGTAATGATGGGAGAGACAGGTCATCAAAAACGTTGTTTAGTAGCTTACATATTACTATCTAGCTTTAGATAATAACGTTATTACAATATTCATAATATTATAGTCTATAAATAATTCAGCAATTATTTGTACCGACTAGTAGTAGAAGCAGCGTAAATTGTAGCAATAACGACGTTATAGCTCCAAGCGCTCCCTAGACGGTAATTCAACATGACATACGTTACGTGTTGTCATGCACGCATGATCATTTATTGTGTTAACTACGTGCTGTACATCGATTGAAACTTCTTTAATTTTTCGTCCTGCAATACATGACATGTCACGCAGCTATGAACAATGAACATTGTCACGTAAATGCATCTCATGCTGCATTAAGGTGCCGGTTGACAGCGGGCGACATGAAACAACCGCAGACGACGTGTTGTAGCGACACTACTGGTTTGAGTGTATTTATATAAAATACCGCAGCAGCTAGCGACACGAAGCTAACGACACATATTCATAGAAATACAATATAGAAACCAGTAGTGTCGGGACGACACGTTGTCTGCTGCAACTTCATGTAGCCGGCTTCCAACTTGTGCCCCGTCTAGGGTACGCTTTGTACTGTTCAGCTCTCGTCGTTAATAATTCCTCCGTGGAGTGTCTACAGCGTAGATCTGCTACGCCGCCGTAGCCGCGCTACGCCGTAGCTGTCCTACGCCATAGAAGCTATTAGGCCGTGTTCAGACCAAACTGACGCCGCTGAATGTGAGCAGGCTCACTGTGAGCCCCAGTGTAAACGTAAGTAAGTGAACGTGAAAATATACGGTATCGAATGTCCACGCCTACGCCTAGCGTAATGGCGTATAGTAAGTTAGGTGTGAACGAAAAAGTGAATTTGTATGGAAATACAATAAACTGCGTAACGCTCGCTCACATTCAGCGGCGTATAGTCAACACGGCCTTACTCCGGGTCAATTTACAGGCAGTGATGAGGCAATGTGATGCATTTAACTAAATAAATCTCTTACTGCCGCACTCAGAGTGGAACATTAATTACTTAAATGTAATTAATTTAAATTTTTGACATAAGCTCCATACATAATCTGTCAAACTCTTCATTAAATTGAAATTTAATCATAATTAAATGTCTCTGAGTGTGAATTAACAGATTTCCCTCCTGTCTTGTTGGGCCGCCTCTTCAAAGTAGTGGCTCATTAAGAATGCAGATCGCATCTACGCATTACTTTCAAAATAAAAATGCTGTCTCCACTCTCCATCTTACCAGTCCTTTTACTGGTCCAGTTCATAACCGTATTTATCTAGCTCATAATATATCTATCTATACTAATATTATAAAGAGGTAAACTTTGTTTGTTTGTTTGTTTAATTGTAATGAATAGGCTCAAAAACTACTGGACCGATTTTAAAAATTCTTTCACCATTCGAAAGCTACGTTATTTACGAGTAACATAGGCTACTTTTTATTTTGGAAAATGCAGGGTTCCGTATGATATTTGGGTTTTTCTGACACAAGGTGAAAAAAATCCACCAGAAAAGTTACTTATTTTGCGTACGCTGCCTAAACAATAAAAGATAGAACCATACAATGTTCCAAGTAAATGTAGATCTTATTAATATCTACAAAAATGTCCGCGACACACTATACCTAGCTATGTCAAGTGAGGCACAACAACCATTTTTTTATTTAAATCTCTTGATTTTTTTTTTGACTACATTTAAACGCATATTTATTTTACTCATGCTGATAATCCTTATCAAAATAAATTATTTCATCACTAAGTACAGTTTGTTAAGATAATATTTGGTCTTTGAATGGTTAAAATTGGACATTTGGTTCAGGAGTTATGGCGAAATTAAAAATTGCGATTTACGCCCGTTCCGAAGTGGGCGCTAGGCGCTGCCAAGGCGGGGTGCGCAGTAGCGAAGATTATGACCGGCACTGCAGCTGGTGAATTAGCTCATAATTCATATACCAAGAATACCAATGATCCCTACTGATTTGCCTATACTCTTCAGAAGGCTCCAATTTCCTGTAAAAACTTCTTTTGGGGGTTAAGATTTTGTATCGGCTAATGAAGTAGAAATACTTTAAATTGCAAAACGACGTTTGCCGGGACAGCTAGTATAGTATATAGTACAAAAAAAATTATAAGCAAACCTTTTTTGTTATTAGTACACTGGTTTTGATAACTGACCTAGCTACAAAATTACTCAGTACAATATGGCTATTCATAGCCAAGAACACTTAAGATCTAAGCAACTTGGGCTAATAGTTAAGTAACAATTTGATTCAAGTGCCAGAACTTTTGAACAATGCTAGCAATTCTAATCAACTCCTCCATTACCGGGAAGAATCGACTGCGTGAAATTGCTGTAAAAGTTTTATACTTAAATGTCGCTATTGCTTTTGAGGGTCACATAACTACCTGTGATGTATTTATGATTGAAAACAGATGTGACAATGAATTAGAAGAAGAAAAAAACAAAAAAAAGTTCATGAAAATTTGTAATCTACTAGATGATGCCCGCAACATTAGTTTATCGCGTGGGAACCGTACATTTTTCCGGGACAAAAAGTATCCTCAAAGTACCTCCATACCAAATTTCAGCAAAATCGGTTCAGCGGTTTGGACATGAAGAGGTAACAGACAGACAGACAGACAGACACACTTTCGCATTTATAATATTAGTATGGATGTACTTAATTAAGTATCAATTCATATTAAAACGAATTCAATCTTATTGTTATTACAAGCCTTAACTGTCCCACTGCTGGGCAAAGGCTTCCCCAAAGACTTCTATCTTCTCCCTCCTGCGCCACCGCTGGCCAGCCTGGCTGGTATGCTTCCAGCTCATTACACCATCTTTTTTAGGCTGGCCTCGGCGGTGACGTCCGTCTGCGGGTGCCCACTCTAATCAAACCTAATAAAAATTAATCTTTCGATCGCGGATTCGTGGAAATCTATTGTTGTCGCGATCACCGGTGCTCTTATGGGGCTTGATAGGTTAACATAAATATACATCTTGAGTTGCATAATATTAAGACTCATGTAATGTGAACATTGAACTGACCTTTACATTACATTTTCTCTTGCATTTAAGTGTTCGTAATTCCGGCAACGTAAAAGCCCTCCAACAAAATGAAATAATAAAACATAACTTCACAGCTTTCTGCAAAATGTGACTTTCCAATTGTGACGTTAAGCTTTTCTGTATGCTGTTTCAGTAAAAATATAACACAACCTCACGTCGTATTACGAAAGGAAAATCCATGCACACGTTTTATGACACTTCCCTCTAGATTCTAGAACATAAGTTTTATGCGGTAATTTAGTTTACACTTTATAGGTAGTAAAATCGTGACGAAAATTATATTCCTCTCTACCAATTTAAATTTTAATGTTACTTTGTTTTTTGTGTCTTAAAAATCACATTATCAATAATTATAAAACTTATTACATAGTATTTCATTGAGACCAGAGGAGTAATATTTATTTTATGATTTTGGTATTAGTACGGTCCCCAATACCCTTCTTACCCTACTTCCGTTCAACTCATCTCCGTCCTACGAATTATTGGTATGTACTTATTGGGCATATTTTCCTGAACACGAAAAGTGCTGTTGTCACTTCCTAAGTGTATGGAGGTGGTACCAAAGACGTCACAAAGATGGCCGCTGGGCCTATTATATTGTGCGGATTATTGAAATATCTACTGAACCGATTTACTTAAATAGGGTGTCAAACGAAAGGCTATGTAAATTAAGTGCCAAGGGAAATATTTTCAAAAAACCTAATTTCTAAAAAAAAATTCTTCTTACGTATATAACTTGGTAACCGTCAGGATAATGGAAATATAGGTTAATATTTGACTACTTTTATCAGCTTTCTAACGAACTTTAAATCATTCCAATAAAGCAATAAACAACGGAACTGCAGCCGTTTGAATGAGCCTCGGTAGCGCTGAACCCTTAGCAGTAGCTAAGCTACTGGGCTGGTTTTCTGTAGAATGATAATAGAATTTTGAATAAAAAGCATGAAAGTTGGCAATAAAAATATATATAAGTATGCTACTTATTCATAGGTTGTATTTACTGTTTTTTTAATGTGACTAGCATAATAATAAGTTATGGGTAGGTATGTGTTGTACTAAAGTTACTGATAAAATTATTAAAAAATATTTAAAAAAATGTTTCAAATTAATGTCCTGAATCTGATCTTCTGAATACCGATTATAACATTTGTAACCGACATGACACATCCACAACGGGATGAACGAGAACCAGCTTTACATTGACATGGTATTATAAGTTCGAGATTTTTTTAAATGAGATTGAATTTACGGATGAAGTAACTGGCAATAAGAGATTGATATCCCCGTTCTTTCAGCCACAGCTTATGGGTTCAGGAAGCGTGGGCTTTGCTAATTGGGCGTTCTCCCAATGTAACGTCTGGTAGTTACTGATAAAATTGGTTTACACGTATTAAATAGATAAGTACTTAACTCAATTTTAACTTAATTTTAAGTTATTTATTGCATGTAAACACAAAATTTAGTAGCAAGTAGCAAGTTAAAATTTAGTCACGTACTAAACAAGGAAATGAGAATTTATATTACGGGAGGTCACGACATTTTTGGTAACGATATCCAAAATGACTTACATTGCATTGACAAGATAAAGAGCAACTCTCTGATGCCAAATATGTCGGTCTGCCTGCGTAAAGTAGTTGCGTTCTCTGTATAGGGCGCCTGAAAACCCAGTTATCATGACCAAAAAAAATGATAAGGTAAATGGCTGAGTAAGTTATATTAGGTAAGTACTAGTTGTTCTCATATCAGTAGCGTAAAAACTGACCAAATATTCGGTTGCGTTATGAAGCAACGAGCGATTAAATCAAACGTGACTTATTGTGACCAAAAAAATGATCAGGTAAATGGCTGAAAATTACAAATCATAAACTGTCAGTACTTACTAGCTTATTGGCACCGAAACTGACCAAATATTTGGTTGCAATTCATAGTTATCGGCGACGCGACCTATGTCTGAACGTATATTCTTTACGTATTTTACTAGTAAAGTGCTTGGTTTAAAAACGAAAAACACACGCTTTTATGACCGGTGAGGAAACTTTTCATCGATGATTAAAATATCTAATCGCTAAAAAATCTGAAATCTCACCCTGCTCCGTCATCAGACTCTCACCACCAACCAAGTGTAGCGAATTAGGTCATCAGTAGAAAACAAATGAGCCCAAGCTCAAGGGGTTTCGCAACAGCCATGGAAGAGTAATATTGCCCACTACGACACCATCATCGATCAGCTCGATGGTAGCAATTGCAATTATCAACGGACTCTTACAAACTTCATCATCATCATCGTCAGCCACTAAGAGTCCATTCCTGGACATAGGCCTCTTCCATTTCCATCCTTTACGGCGATCTTGTGCTCTCCTCATCCAGTCGTGACATGTGTTATAAACTTACAAAGTTTCAAATCGATACGATAGTTAGAAGTAGGCTGAAATTGAATTCCAAGATTTTCTTACATTGTGACTCAGTTACCAGGTGAAGCTGTAAAGACTGAGCGGGGTGACTGGAATTAAAGTACGGTGGCGTGCATGAGACGTTTATTTCAATCAATTATTAGTATAAGACTTTACAGCCAACGACACAAAATATAACATGTAAAATATATAACATAGCATAATAATATATAGACAACATAAGTTAACATACAGTAGTACAATGTTGATAGACAGTATAAAATAACATACAGTAGCGCAATGTCGATAGACAATATAAAATAACATACAGTAGCGCAATGTCGATAGACAATGTCGCTACAATATTCCCCCTTTAAAAAAAAATGACAATTTAACATTAACCCCACAAAATTACAACATAACAACTACATCGTGCGGTAGGTCTCAAATGCGACCACCGGGTAAGCTACTTACAACTAATACAACTCATATCATAGATACAATATAACGTTTACACTTAGATGCATTACACATTACAATACAATGAACACGGTATGCAATTATATGTAAGCCGTTTGCGAGGATTGCTGACAAGATTTATCAGCTGGAACAACGGACACAACTGACAACATCTCTTTCCTAGCCCACTTTTTAACACTTTTATTGCACTTATGCATCACGAAATATGCACCAATCAACAACAGGATAACCACAACACTAGTAATGACGATGCCGTAGACCTCCATTTTCCTTTCCATGGAAGATGTACTGGCGCCGTTAGCACCATTTTGGGCTATTACAATTTCCTCCTGTTTACTATAGCTTTTGCCCATCTTGACAAACTCAAAAGTATATAGTTAAATTTGCGAAAGTATATTCAAAAATGTAAAATTTAATTTCGAACGTCGATATTTAATGCTTAAAATTGTAAACTTGCAACCTATTTTACAACTTCCTAAAACTGGTTACATATTAAAAGCTATGTCAAGCGATACTATAACTCGCTGCTATCTTAACAAGTTATAGTTTCACAAGCATACAATAAACATGTTATACTATACATTAATCTATCGCCTCGCAAACGCTTCGCTACATCTATGTCACTACTTAATAAAATCTTATGGGGCGTTTAATCGAACGTCCGTAGCTCGACGTACGCGCCGTACGCATTTTCGCGGGTTCGACGACCAGCTCATTCTTAGGCTCTGCATACACTTTATCGCGCGACTCCGACTGCTGCTCTGAACAAGAGTCGGAAGTTGTTTCACGTAAAATATATGCAGGCTTAAGACGATCTATAGAAATCGTTGCTTTTCTCCCAGGCAACTGTACGACGTAAACCTTTGGACGCCTTTGAATAACACGATACGGACCATCATAAGGTGTCTTCAAAGGTTTACGAACCGTATCATCTCGAACAAAAACATAATCTACCTTATCTAAGTCTGGGTGCACAAAAAGTGTGCGCGCGTCCTTATGTGTCGCTGGCTTGGGCTTCAAATAACTTATTATATTACGTAATCTCTCTACATATTGACCATAATCTAAAATTTTAAAACTATTTTCGGCATAAAAATCTCCGGGTAAACGCAACGTAGTGCCGTACGTCATCTGCGCTGCGCTTACGCCGGTATCCGACCTAGTAGCCGTACGTAAACCTAACATCACAATCGGCAATTCCTCTACCCAAGAACTAGAGCTCAACCTGGCCATAAGGGCTGCTTTCAGGGAACGGTGAAATCGCTCTACCATACCGTTAGCCTGAGCATGATAAGGTGTAGTGCGAATTTTGTCTATACCTAAAAGTCGCATAAGCTCTTTAAAAAGGGAACTCTCGAATTGTCTGCCCTGGTCACTCGTAAGCTTAGCAGGACAACCAAAACGAGATATCCAGCCCTCCACTAAGACTCTAGCCACTGTCTCCGCACTAATATCTTTAACTGGATACGCCTCCGGCCAGCCAGTTTGCCTATCTACGATGGTGACTAAATACCTATAGTCATCGGAGGTAATGTTAAGTGGACCCACAATGTCCAAATGTATGTGTGTGAAACGCTCAGCAAACGGAAAATTACCTAATTCTGACTTATTATGCCTTCCGACTTTCGCACGCTGACAATTCACACATTCCTTAGCCCATTTACCAATATCCGAATTCATACCTTCCCAAAAAAATCTTTCTTTAATTAACTTTTTGGAAGTTCTAATTCCCGGATGACTCAAATTATGTACCGAATCAAAAGCTTGTTTTCTAAATGGCTCTGGAATGTACGGTCTAATTTTATCTGTAGAAGTTTCACACACTACAGGTGTGTCGCTTCCAGTTAACATTATCTCCTTAAATATCAAATTACATTCATTATTACGAATAGAACGTTCGCGAAACCGCGCTAACTGCTCATCGTCACGTTGCGCTTTCGCAATCACAACGTAATCTAAAACCATGGGACCTGTAATTGTATCAACGTGAACGCGCGATAATGCATCGGCGACAATATTCATGTCACCCTCGATATGACGTATTTCTGTGGAATATTCACTAATATAAAGTAATTGCCTAATCCTACGGGGTAATTCATTGCTACTATTAACTTTTTTAAAAGCAAATGTCAACGGCTTATGATCGGTATAAATAATAAGGTGACGACCTTCAATTAAATTTCTGAAATATTTAATAGCCAAATAAATGCCTAAAAGTTCTCTATCGTACGTACTATATTTGGTCTGAGCCGATGACATTTTCTTTGAAAAATACGCTAGCGGAACCCATTTACTATCTATGCACTGCTGCAACACTGCTCCCACACACGTGCTCGACGCGTCGGTCATAAGCGCTAAAGGAGTATCGTGTTTCGGGTACGCTAGGGTTGCCGCGTTCTGCAAACTAGATTTACAACGCAAAAATGCCTCACTTGATTTTTCTGTCCAGACTATTTTAGTTTTATCACGCTTTTTAGAGTTCTTTAAATACTGATTTAAATGTTCCTGCTACTCAAAGGCCTTAGGTAGATGTAACCTATAAAAATTAATCATTCCCAAAAAACGTCGGAGTTGCTCAACTGTTTCGGGTTTGGGATAACTGTTTATTGCTTCTACTTTCTCCGGTAGCGGCCGAATACCCGGTACCGAAACTTCAAAACCTAAAAAGTCAATTTTCGATTTACCAAAAATGCATTTGTCTAAATTTATAGTTATTCCAAACTCGTTTAAACGACTGAACACCTCCCTTAAATGTTGTTCATGTTGCATATCATCATCACTAAATATTAAAATATCGTCGATATAGCAATAAATAAAGTCTAACCCTGCCAACACCGTGTGATTCATAAACCTTTGGAATGTTTGAGCTGCGTTTCTTAAACCAAAAGTCATGCGCGGAAACTCAAACAATCCAAACGGCGTTATGATTGCGGTCTTGTCTACATCGCTAGG
Source organism: Polyommatus iphigenia (assembly GCA_963422495.1). Lineage (NCBI taxonomy): Eukaryota > Metazoa > Arthropoda > Insecta > Lepidoptera > Lycaenidae > Polyommatus > Polyommatus iphigenia. The sequence goes on from OY730189.1 coordinate 2,382,934, forward strand.
GTTGACACTAATAAAATGGTAGGCTCGGCAAATATCGAGGCGAGTGAACACTTTTTTATCGGCTAACAAATATGTGAAATCGTGCAAACGGGGTATAGGGTAACGGTCTGCTTTTGTTATGGCATTAAGAGCCCTATAATCCCCACATAATCGCATGTTGCCGTTTTTCTTTAAAACTACATGGAGCGGGCTCGCCCACGCGCTCTTGGACCTATCTCCTGCATTAATCTAAGTTCATCCCTTACCTTAGCGTAGCGATGGGGTGGTAGAGGCCTGGCTCGAGCGTAGACCGGCGGGCCGCTGGTCTCGATGTGATGGTATACGCTATGTTTGGGCGGTTCCTTAAATGAAACCGGCTTCGTAATATCTGGGAACTCACTTAAAATGCTAGCATACGGACAATTTATATCTACGGTCTTAATAGATAAATCCTTACTGCTGATTACATTCGCCGACACTTTTAAATTCGTAATTTCGTCAATTAATCTATGAGAACTTATATCCACTAAAATCTTAAAGTTCGCTAAGAAATCAGCCCCTAGTATAGGCTGTCGCACTTCCGCTATCACAAAAGTCCATCGAAATGCGCGACGTAGACCCAGATCTAACACTAAAGTTTTTTTTCCGAACGTTCTAATTTTCGTCCCGTTTGCTGCATATAATTTATAGTCATTACATTCTACCTTATTATAATTTTTTAAAACCTGTTCAGCCGCAAGCACAGATATATTGGCGTCGGTGTCCACCAGAAACCGCAAGCCGCTGGTCCGGTCCGTAACACGTAGTCGATGACATGGGCTGATGTTCCGGGGTAGATCACAAACTTCGGGAGACGTCGCGGGCACTAGTAGTCAGTCACCAGGGCGGGCGCCCTTCCACGCACAGGGTTCCACACACTTGTTGGCTCTGGCTCGAAAGCGATGGTGGTAAAAACATAGCCAGTCCGGGCTGTCCGGATTCCTGCGTGGCGCCGACGGGTCGCGCCGCTTCCTGGAGACGGAGCGCGAACGGCTCCTGAAGCGCCGTTGTGGTTGCCGGTACCTCTGCGACTGCGCTATGTCCGCCAACTTGCCGCTGAGCTTCGTTATCTCAGCCATCAGGAGCTCGGTGTCCTTGGAAGAGTCGGAAGGCTGCTGATCGATCGCGCTAACGTGCACTGTCCGGGTGGTCTCAAAAACCTTGTCAGCTACCGCAGCCAAATTTTCTAGGTCCTTGGAATCAGACACTGCCAGTACAGCGCGTATCTGGGAAGGCAGGTATCCCTGCCAAAGCAACTTCAAAGTTTCATCGGGGACCTTCCCTTTGGCCAACTCTCTCATCCTCCGCAAGAGCTGGGAGGGCTTTTGATCCCCCAGATCCATTTCACTTATCAGCTTCTGGAGTTGGCGGCTCTCTGATTCTTCATATATGGCCAGCAGACGCTGCTTCAAAGCGTCGAATTTCTTTGCTGCAGGCGGGTCGATTAGCATGTCGGAAACTTGCTGGATGGCATCCTTGGATAGTTTTGACACTACGATGTCAAATTTGGCGTCGTCCGACAGCTTCTGCGGTGCAAGCATCACCTCGATACGGATGAACCAAACACGAGGAGAGTCGGTCCAAAACTCCGGGATCTTCGATGTAAGCGTGATAGCTGCTAGCTCCCCTGCAGGACCCGCTGGGGCTAGCGCGGACGGTGCAAGACCCGGTTCCTTCATCATTTTGCCGAAAATACCGCACGATCGCCAAAAGTAACAAAATCACAACTGCCCAGTCATTTCCGAAATTCAGTCTTTAAAAAGTCACTACATCGCGTCGCGTCGCGCACCCGATCGCGTCACATCACGCCGCGTCGAAATCACGTCGGGGTCACCACTGTAAAGACTGAGCGGGGTGACTGGAATTAAAGTACGGTGGCGTGCATGAGACGTTTATTTCAATCAATTATTAGTATAAGACTGTACAGCCAACGACACAAAATATAACATGTAAAATATATAACATAGCATAATAATATATAGACAACATAAGTTAACATACAGTAGTACAATGTTGATAGACAGTATAAAATAACATACAGTAGCGCAATGTCGATAGACAATATAAAATAACATACAGTAGCGCAATGTCGATAGACAATATAAAATAACATACAGTAGCGCAATGTCGATAGACAATGTCGCTACAAAGCTAATAAAAAGCGTGCTAAGATACCCACACAGGTGAGATTCTTCGATTTACATATTATGTACTTATCATGATCCCAATAATCGTGATCGTAGGGTCGTGGGTTCGAATTCCAACCCGGACCTTGTACCAATAAGTTTTTCAGAAGTTATATTCATTCTTGACGAAAACCTGCATGTTTCAACTTTATCAGAGCAGGTCATCCCAGCATTAAGACATAAAAAGTCTGAACCGTAAATTTTGATATCGCTAGTTACCTATCTATACCTACTAAAATAGGCACCAGTACGCGCAACTTTGCAGCTCCCCCTCTGAGCATCTTTGTGCCGATTAAGGTGAACGCAGATTTGGGCCGCACCGCACGCACCGCAGTCGCCGCATTCAAATTCTTTATATGAGGCTGCGAAGACTGCGGCGCGGGTAGGTATGCGAGCTTGCCTATAACTTCATATAAAGAATTCGAATGCGGCGACTACGGTGCGTGAGGTACGGCCCAAATCTGCGTTCACCTTTAGCGGGAGGGGAATATTTTTAGTAAAATGACAACGACATCATGTTTCAAAATGTTTTCATCAGTAACTTTAATAAAATTTTCTAATTAGGTGCAATTTGTAGTTATTTTTTATCACTATCACTGCATAGTAGGCAATGCACTGCCTACTATGCAGTGATAGTGATAAAAAATAACTGTAACCTAAACAACCTTATACCCATGAATTGCAACAAAATATTTGGTCAGTTTTGGTGTCACTAAGCTAGCACATACTGATACTTTACACTATGTTGTTTTCAGCCGTTTAACTGTCGTTTCTTTTTTGGTCACGATAAATCACGTTTGAACGCTCGTTGCTTCATAACGCAACCGAATATTTGGTCAGTTTTTACGCAACTGATATGAGAACAGCTAGTACTTACCTAATATAACTTACTCAGCCATTTACCTTATCATTTTTTTTGGTCATGATAACTGGGTTTTCAGGCGCCCTATACAGAGAACGCAACTACTTTACGCAGGCAGACTGACATATTTGGCATCAGAGAGTTGCTCTTTGTCTAGTCAATCTAAAATAAGTCATTTTGGATATCGTTACCAAAAATGTCGTGACCTCCTAATCTATTAGGCTATTTTCTTATAAGTTAGCAGGCGGGGCTTGCCACTTGACACATTTCGGGCAGGCACTTCAAATTAAGTTAAAATTTAGTTACGACTTATCTACTTAATACGTGTAAACCAGCCATAAGTTTAGTACAACACATACCTACCTATAACCCATTATTAAGTTGATCACATTAAAAAAAAACTGTAAATACAACCTATGAATAAGTACCAGCTCACTTAAGTATTTTTTTAATACATCATTCATGCTTTTTATTCAAAATTCTATTATCATTCTATAGAAAACTAGCAGTAGTAGCTTAGCTACCGCAACTGCAGCCGTTTGAATGAGCCTCAGTAGCGCTGAACCCATTTCAGCGCTACTGAGGCTCATTCAAACGGCTGCAGTTCCCTTGTTTATAGCTTTATTGTAATGATTTAAAGTTCGTTAGAAAGCTGATAAAAGTTTATAATAACCTATATTTCCATTATCCTGACGGTTACCAAGTTATATACATAAGAAGGAAAAAATATTTTTTTGAAATTAAGTTTCTCCGAAATATTTCCCTTGGTACTTAATTCACATTAATAGTTCTTCATAATAAAATGATGCTCATTTAAAATCCTTTCGTTTGACACCCTATTTAAGTAAATCGGTTCAGTAGATATTAAATAATCCACACAATAGAATAGGCCCGGCGGTCATCTTTGTGACGTCATAGCTACCCCCTCCATACACTTAGGAAGTGACAACAGCACTTTTCGTGTTCAGAAAAATATGCCAAATAAGTACATACCAATAATTCGTAGGGCGGAGATGAGTTGAACGAAAATCGTTATTTGAAGACTTTCTTGCGAATGGGTCTCGTACTATATTGTCTGAACTTATATTTACCTCTCATAAAGATATAGTCCATTGAAATGTTACATGAGCTTTGCGTTTTTTAGAGGACGCAATTTTATTTTTGGGACATGTGGAGGGGGTCAATAGAAGCTAGCAAGAGGGGGACAAGAGTGGTGACCCCACAAATTGTTTTCACTATTGACTCCTCCTACATCTCCCAAAAATAAAATTGCATCATCTAATAAATGCAATATTCGGTCCTTGTATTGTAATATTTCAATGGACTAATAAAATAATTGTTTGAGTGCCAAAGCATAGTGATTATAATATTCTCTTTGTGAGTGCCTAAATAGGCTGTCAAACGACTGGGCAAATACTAATGAAAGAAGTAATATAAAGCAGACTACGGGATCCTTAATTTTCTCGTGGCTTTATCCGCAGAAATAGAGTACTATGGGGATCGGAAATTTTCCGGTAAAGTGCCGGATCCCAGAAATCAACTATTGTGAAGTGATATTTGCGTAACACCCACAATATACGCCCCCATACAGAGAAGTTCAACGCCTACTAAGTCCAACATATCACTGCTATATTACACACTATCTTATATCTTTAAACGAGCAATTCTTGTATATATATATATATAATTGGAATCTCGGAATCGGCTCTAACGATTTTCATGAAATTTAGTATATAGGGGGTTTCGGGGGCGATAAATCGATCTAGCTAGGTATAATTTTCATAAAATGTCATTTTATGTGTGTTTTTTGAATTTTTTGAATACCGAGCGAAGCTCGGTCATATAGCTAGTACTAGTTAATATGACATATTAACTTCAAGACACGATCGCGCGCGGCTTGCGACAGTCGTAGGTCGCGCGCGTCTGTTGCGGGCCTCGGAAGCGGTGCCATACATTTTCATACGCTGACTATGGTCGCGAGCGACCGACGACAGTCGTAGGTCGTGCGCGGCCGCGATCGATCGCGATGCACGGAATTGTACCTTAAGTAAAAATTGTGAAGCGGCTTGTCATTTCAGACGTTGTGTATGTCATGTTGACCTCAAAAACTGAATAATAAGGGTCAATTCAGACCGCAACGCGACGCGTAGATGCATTTCTTTTATATGGATTGGACAGATTCGCAAGACGTCTCACGCAATTTAGCCCGGTCTAATTAGACGCAAAAAAATCGTAACCTCGGAATAATTCGCATAGAGCTGAAAATTGGTAGAGACGTTAAATACACCATTACAAATAAAACCTCAAAAGTCCCCGGCGATCCTCCTTGTGCAAAAAATTTTATTCAAGGTCAAAGTATGAAAATGAGGTTTTCCTGGTTTTTTTTCCAAACTGTACATTTTATCACAAAAATAGGTAGGGCAAGAGTGTAGATCATAGAATTCTCCACAAAAAATATTCAGACACTTTTTTCATACGACTTAACATTCCTTTTATTTCGTTTATATTCGTTTTTTGTTGGATAGTCTTATTTATCGAGGAAGACTTGAGCTATATAACATCATGTTGGCACCAACAAGAGCAAAGAAACATGGATGAACAGGAAAATGGGGGAAAACGGGGAAAATTATTTGAAAGAGCTTATCTCACAAACGGCTGAAGCATTTTTTATGTTATTTGGCACAGATAAAATAGACCACGAGGAAGGACATAGACTATTTTGTTTCTCGGGAAAATGTACGGTTTCCGTGAAATACATAATTAACAGAGCAGAGCGGAACTTCTTGTACTACAGCAAACGAGGGCTGTTCACAGCCAAACATACTTCTGTGTGACTTATTACCGTTACCAAATCTAAACTTTTCGAGTCGCGAAGAGCTGTTGCTCTTCGCGACTCGAAAAGTTAAAAGTACTGTTGTACGCTTGCAAGTCACTCAGAAGTATGTCAGGCCGAGAACATTTCAATTTTTTCAAACAACCCTAGTATGTAGTACTAGATGTTAAGCGTGGCTCCGCCCGGCCGCGTTAATTATAAATTTCACGCAAGCCGTAAATTTTCCTAAAAAACAAAATAGCCTATATCCCATGTGGCATATTCTATATCTGTGCCAAAAACATAAAAATTGCTTCAGCCGTTGGTGAGATGAGCTCCTTCAAATAATTTTCCCCGTTCTTCCCCATTTTCCTCTGTTTCTTTGCTCCTATTGGTGGCAACGTGATGTTATATAGCTCAAGTCTTCCTCGATAAATAAGACTATCCAACAAAAAACAAATTCTTCAATTCAAAGCAGTAGTTCCACAAATTCTTTAGGTTTATAATATACTCGTAAGCATATATATGATTTTCCCAAACTTTAAGCCCGCCATTTATAAGGAATGGTAAGTCGTATGAAAAAAGTGTCTGAATATTTTTTGTAGGGAATTCTATTATCTGCACTCTTGCCTTACCTATTTTTGTGATAAAATTTATAGTTTGGAAAAAAAATAGGAAAAACCTCATTTTCATACCTTTGACCTTGAATATTTTTTTTTGCACAAGGAGGATCGCCGGGGACTTTTGAGGTTTTATTTGTAATGGTGTATTTAACGTCTCTACCAATTTTCAGCTCTATGCGAATTATACCGAGGTCGAATGTTTAATTTTCCTGGAGTAATTGAAATCTGTCAAATCCATACAAATTTATGCCGCGCCACGCCTCGCCTCGCATCGTTGCATTGCGGTCTGAATTGACCTTAAGTAGGATTAGCGCGATTCGGGATTGTGCGCTTTTAAGGCTGGCCGCATACTGCAGAATGTTTCCCTATTTGATTTCCTAATGTAGAATTACGATTTGTAATTCCGTGAGACTAGGACAAACATTAGTTTTTTTCACGCGCGAACGCGCCGGCTTGCACTTGAAATGTACGTGCGGAATTCGTTCCATTCAGAAAAAAACGAACGTGTGCGCCAGTTTATTTTCTACTGATTCCATGCATTCGGATTTCCAAATACAGAAAACGAATTCAGAGATCGAATGAGGAAAACGTGTGTATGCGGCCAGCCTTATATCGCTATAGCGTTATTTCAAGTATGAAAATATATAATTCATCGTTGTGATTGCTTATGTGGAAGAATTAGGTATGATGGAAAAAAATATAAAATTATCCCAAAACTTAAAAAATGGGAATACTTCACCATTGTACGGAATTTTGGATGACGTAACCTTACCACTTTTGACAATATAAACTCCATATTCAAGACGTCTGTCGGGCCTGCTATTCTAATAATAAAGTCGAGTTGGTAGGCACCGTAGTATCGACGTTCGGTAAAGTTTTTGTAAAAAAATTACTCTGAATAAAATATTTTGATTTGATTTGATTTGATGAGTTACTTATAAATTTTTCATTCACAGGAAACTGAGAATAAACTAGAGGTGCCAAAACCGACCAACGGCTGCTTATACTCCGACCTAGAATTCCGACACGTTGTGCGCTCAACACATATCGACAAAAGCATTGAGGCCAAGCGAAAGGTAGGAACACCTGTTTAAGTGCTCCCATCCATACATACTAATATTATAAATGGGAAAGTTTGTCTGTCTGTCTGTCAATCAGCTATCTCGTCACGTCCCAACCGATGTTTCGATTTTGCTGAAATTTGGTATGGAGATACTTTGAATCCCGGGAAAAGACGTAGAATACTTTTTATTCCGGAAAAATGTACGGTTCACGCGTGATAAACGAACTTTGGCGCTTTTGGCATGGCGATATGGTCGCGGGCTTCATCTAGTAAAATATAAACTGTAAGCTACATATTCAGTACTTTCAAGACCTTCTTTTTCGTTTCGAAATAAAAGTAACAAAGTATGCGGGGCTACATGTCCTAGTTACTGATTTTGACAATAATTGCTTTTAATAACTTCGAATTCCGCTATAAAAACAATTAAATTATTGAGGGAATCGTAGACTTTTTCTATATCCCTTCCCGGGAATCAAAGTATCTCGATACCAAATTTTGGCAAAATCGATTCAGCGGTTTGGGCGTGAAGAGGTAACAGACAGAGAGACACACACACTTTCTCATCCATACTAATATTATAAATGCGAAAGTGCGTCTGTCTGTCTGTAACCTTTTCACGCCCAAACCGCTGAACCGATTTTGCTTAAATTTGGCATGGAGATACTTTGAGTCCCGGGAAAGGACATAGGATACTTTTTGTTCCGCAAAAATGTACGTAAAAAATTGTTACGAGTTTTGGTGTAACGGAGTTGCGGGCATCATCTGCTTAATATTAGTATGGATCTACACAACTTTTTTTGGAACGAAGTTATTTTTTTTTTCAGGTAATCCGGATGTTGTTCGTCATAATTCTGGAGTTTTTCATCTGCTGGACACCTCTTCACGTTATCAACACTGTGAGTTCATAAAATTAGTTTTTTTTTTATGAAATAAGGGGGAAAACGAGCAAACGGGTCACCTGTGGAAAGCAACTTCCGTCGCCCATGGACACTCGCAGCATCAGAAGAGCTGCAGGTGCGTTGCCGGCCTTTTAAGAGGGAATAGGGTAATAGGGGAGGGTAGGGATGGGAAGGGACGGGAATAGGGGAGGGTAGGGAAGGGAAAAGGGTAGGGGATTGGGCCTCCGGTAAACTCACTCACTCGGCGAAACACAGCGCAAGCGCTGTTTCACGCCGGTTTTCTGTGAGAACGTGGTATTTCTCCTGTCCAGCCGGCCCATTCGTGCCGAAGCATGGCTCTCGAACGTACGTACAAAGATGATTCAAGTTTTGTCACTTAATACACGGTGTAACGAAACAAAGTACTCTGTATGTATTCCTTGTGTAGAGTTCATCGTGGAAGTAGCAGCACTGAAAGACTAACTTTTGACTTTTACGTGTGTATGAGAAATACCGCATTGTCATAAAGACCATACAAACATTGGAAAAAGTTATAAAGTTTCAGCGCTGCTTCTATCACAATGAATTTGAAAGGGATTTGTTTTGTTACACTCTGTGTAAAGTTTTCTTCCTCTCCTTGTTAATTCTATACTATTAGCAGTTGTGGTTCTTGTCTTTTCAAGTATCATTTCCAACACATTAGACACAAACATTTGAATAGTACTATATAGTCAAAATTGGGAAACGAGACGACAGCAGTCATTGACCTAATACCCTAGGGGTGACGTGCAAAATTTATAATTGCTTTAAACTATTACAAAGACGCAGACTATTATAAACTCATCGGAATACCTCACGGCCACATTTAAAATAATAATCTGCAACCTTTTACGAGTTTCAAGCAATTTACTGCATATTCAGCTCTAGCCGTTATGTAAAATGTAAAAAATATATTTTAACTTTTTATTCAAAATATGTATTATAAATACACATTTTGAACGTCGGGACTACGGTGTCTACCACCGGTTTGGGAACTAGCCCGGATATCGGCTCCAGAGTCCAGACTAAAAACGTCTATCACTACACAATAAAATAACTTGTCAAGTTTATTGACAGAGGTACAATAACCGCTGCCAAATGGAATCTACGCATAAATTATAATAAAAGAACATCGCCTTGACATAACCCAACCAAATAATTTCGGCTTCTATCGGCCTATGAATAAATTTCTCTAACGGTAAATGATGTCTGATCCGTCGAAATAGAAAAAGTAAATGAAGTCGCATATTGAAAACACTTGTTAGCTCGACGTAATCTAATTCTGTAGTAAAACGTCAAGAATATCTACATCATGTTGTACAAATAGGCCTTGATATTAGAGGCTGCTTTCCAAGCGCCATATTTTTTTATTTAATCTGACTTTGGTGTAATAGAATGATTGCATTATTCAAGTCTTATCAGAAATATCTTTATCCATACATTATATTGCGGTGAATTATATAATATTTCTTCGTATTCTACATTGTACAGAATTCCATTCTGTTTATCTTGTTTAATTGAGTCGTTTGTCTCGGTAAATCCTCATTAAAACCTCACCAAATATTATGATAATGTTTCCTTGTACCTTGGTTAGTTCACTCTAGTTATAGTTTGCTTCAATATCGTTACAACAAACACGTTTAATCTATGACATACACCCTATTTACTAAATCCAACAAAACATCAAAATTAACACTTATCTTAAGTTGATAAATATCTTGAAAATACTTGAAAATAATTCACAACTTTAAAGTAGTAAATTTATTAATGAAATACTAAGTAATTTACTCATTTATTTTCAAAATCATATTGCGATAAAAACTTCATAATCTTTTTAATGTTTTATTTTTAGCTAAGTAATAAAATATATCAGATCAATAAATTAGGAACATCGAAAAAATTAAGATTTGGTATATAAAGTTTGTTTCATGTTGTATATCTTCAACAAATCCGCTTGACAGTCTTCACCCACTCTGACACTAACTTGACCTTCTGGGAAAAACCTACTCGAGAAAGTCACTTCTCCCTCACCACAAAATAGTTCTACAGAACTGGAGTCCACATAAATTGTCCATTTTAGTGAAGATCCAGAAGGTTTCCACGTTGTTCTCCTAACGCCGTCGTTACCTCCTCGATCCAGCGTTACTGTTGCATTACTTATGTCAAAAGTAAGAATAACATGTTTCACCTGTTTCTGTGTTTCTATGTACAGAACAAAATCTTTTGTTGCAGTTGCAATGACCGTAATCCCTGCAGCATTATTATTCAGTTTGATGGCAGTATTTCCATTCGTTTTTCCAGTATGTATTAGTTTACCTCGAGCGTTTTTAATCTCTCTAACAGGTTTTTGAATTATTAAACCACTAGGGGATAGTGTCAGTATTCTCGGTATTGTCATATGCCCATTAAATCCTTGATCTTGTTCAGGATAGTTCATTTCCCACATATCAAACCACGCTACCATAATTCTCTCTTCTTTCTTATTAATCATAGTTTGAGTAGCATAAAAGTCATGTCCATTATCAATTTCTCTAAATTTATGAGCTATAGTAAATTTGTATGTTACATAGTCAAATTTTCCTACTACATATCCAGTTTGATACAGGTTTCTATATTTATCTCCTTGGGGCTTCACGCCTTGTGGTGAAAATAGCAAGACAAACAGACCGTTCAATTCAAAAAAATCAGGACACTCCCACATATATCCTAGATCGCCATTAGATTCTGCTAAAACACCTACATTCTTCCAATTAATTTTGTCATCGGAAGCGTACAGAAGTACTCTTCCAAGTGTATTGTTATTAAAAGAATTCCCTAGAACCATAAAATAAGTTCCATTATGTTTCCAAACTTTAGGATCTCGTATATCGGGAACATTCAACGATGATTTTATTATTGGGTTATTTTCATGTTTGTTGAAATTAATCCCATTAGCACTGATTGCTAAAGCCTGGCATTGAACGTGATTAGGATTGGCAGAAACATCAATATTACCTGTGTAGAATAAATACATATTGTTGTTTTCAACAATGGCACTGCCACTATACACTCCATCTTTATCGTAGGTTTTATCAGGAGACATAGCTATACCAAGATCTTCCCAGTGGAAAAAATCCTTACTTCTGGCGTGACCCCAGTGGACGATGCCTGGATTGTGGCTACTGAATGGGTTGTGTTGATAAAATAGATGATAATAATTGTTATAACTTGAGAAACCGTTGGGATCATTCATCCATCCTCTCGGTGGAGCCAAATGGTAAAGAGGGTAGAATTTTATTTTCGCCTCGCCGCCCAAACTGTAACAAGGAAAAAATAGGTTAGCAATAATATTAATTTCAAATAATATTAGACTTTTTTTGCAAATGCGAATCATGTTTTATAGTACTATACAATGAATATAAAACTTTATATTTGTTGTTTATAGCACATATTTTATAGTTATTCACTATAAAAAAAACTTTAATATACTAAGCAAACATCAGGTAAATGTAATCGGCATTCGGTCAACCCTCTCGGTACTATCGCTCACGTCAAAGTAATCGATGGGCCAAAACAAAGCCTCCGAAAACAAAGGCTCTACTATAAAACAATTGTTTTCCAAATACCGACCATATTAATATCATGACTCTCTCTTTTGTACCTTGATTTGCAAAAGCTTTTACAGCTCACGTTGTCTAAACTTTCGATCTTTTTTGCGCTGTTTTGTAGGGTTAGTTTTTTCAAAAATCCTTTTATTACAATACAAAAAAATTCCAAAGTTCCATCGATCATTTAATGTTCATTTCATTTAAAAATCAAACCTGCATTTAATCAATTATTATTTAATCTATAAGCGTGAATTTTTTGAATAGTGTACAATTTGTACACTCTTGTTGGAGGAGTAAATTAAACACAGAATACTGTGTCACTCAACACTCACACTGGCTCGTGGACGATAGAATAAGGTATGTCGCTTGACATTCCTTTATATAATATCAACCCCACTACTGCAGCTAGTGGGCGTGTCTGACTTTATTTATCAATACACTACAAATAGAAAAGTAGAAACATAAAATATAATTTTTATTTCCGACACAAGACGTATTTTCATTTAAATTTCCCCGAACCGAATATTTTTTCCATCTTTTCCTTGAACAGTTTACTCGGGCAAAACTTTAGTATTGTATAATGTAAATATATTCCGTTTTATCGAAGTTAAAATGCGCAAAATATATAAACTACCGAAATATGAAACCAATGCAAACTTATTCTATTTTGGGAAATCAAAATTTGTGCTTCCCTAATAGTTATACTAATTATTCAAGTCTTACATTCGTGTTTTTACAACCTGAACAATTCAATAATAATAATTTTTATTAATTATAGCGTTCAGGAATTATTATTTTCTTTTTTCGTCATCTATAATTACCATAAAACTATAGAATTTATGATTAATAATTATCATTTTTTAACAAAAATGTTTTGTAGGTTTCTATTTTTAAGTCGAGAATTTTCGTATTAAGGTGCTCCCTCACCGGGTGCATTCGCTTAATGTAATGTAACGTTACAGAGTCGAGCATTGCAATGCGCACCTTGTAATGATACAGTGTGTAATATCTTGATACAACTTGTAACATTAACTAGCTATGGAATGCTCAAAGTCGAATGTTACGTTACATGCGAATGCTTGTCAGTCAGGGAGATAGTATTGTAATGTAATGATCAAAGTATTTTACATTACACGTGTAATGTAATGTTCAAAAACTAATCTATAATGTGACATTAGAAGTGAATGCTCGCGGTGAGGGAGCATCTTTAACTGATGTCTGCTAACTTTCATTAGATTATCATTTCCAATATTTTCTTTACAGATTTACCTCTTCTACCCCGAAGAGTTGTACCAGTATATTGGCCCCAGAGGCATCGTCTCGCTACAGCTGCTGGCCTACTGCTCCTCTTGCTGCAACCCCATCACGTATTGCTTCATGAACAGGAAATTCAGACAGGCATTCATCACGCTGTTCAAGAATTGCAGACTGTTTAGGTATGTTTGTAGTTTTTTGTTCTTTAAAATGAGAGTGTTCGCGGAATTGATACATTTATAATTACACTATTACTTAAAACATATTTTGAAATCTTAACGACGCGATTTAAATATTATATAGACTAACATAATATAGGAAAACTGGACAGTGCTGAAAATACTAATATATTTTCCCGTTTGTATCTAAAATGTAAAACATAGAGGTCGGTTTGAAGTCTGTTAGAAATAGATTTCAAAGCTAATAATATTGGGATTCCTGTGGTATTTCTGTCACTGTAAATTGCCGATCTAGTCCCCTATTACCGAATAGTCTGACAGGAGAAATGTGAAGTATACGTTTGAGCTTGCCATGTAATGGGGACATAAAATTCTATTACGAGCTGTGTTTTTCGACGAGGGTCGTGACATGAGAACGAGCGAGAATAATGTAATACCCCACTGCCGACTCATTTAAGTTGACTTGCGTGACAAATATTTTCCAAATTCTATTGGGGTAAGTCGTAAAACCGATGTATCTAATAATGTTATACATAACGCCCGATGGTGTAATAAAAGTTTAGGGTGTAGACTGTAGAGCGAAGATCCTGTGCGTCATCTCTGACTTTTCGTTTTAGATTACCCCTATCCCTAGGTTACGAAACTTCAGAAACAGAAGGGCCCCTGAGTATTGCGCATACACTTGGGCAATAAACTAACTCCGCACTAGTCGCACTCGGCATGAATGCTATAATTATCTATATATCTTCTTATATATAAAAATGGATTTTCAAATGTGTTAGTCGCGCTTAAATTCGAATACGGCTGAACGGATTGGACTGATTTTAGTCTTAAAATATTCGTAGAAGCCCAGGGAAGGTTTTAAAGTGACACGAAGTTCACCGGGACAGCTAGTAATTAATAATAATCAATTATTATTAATTATTACGAATTTTGCAGTTGCTTGAAATACACCATAAATAAACTATCGCCTAAGTGAGGATCGGATTAAGTCTGAGCTCCTCGAAAAATAATAATAATAATAATAATAATAATAATTTATTGACTCATCAAAATTAATTACATATTATATAGCACATAGAAAACACTTACAAGTAAAAGTTTGACATTATAATAATTTTGATATTCAAAAATGTACACTTAAAATAAGTCATCTGTGTCCGAACTAGATCAAGTCTGTATTTCGGACCACAGTGCTCTTCAGTTTGCAATGACTCTATAATTTAGTAGAAACAAGTTGTAAGCTACGTTATTTCGACTCATTTTACAGTAATTAAATTAATTTACTAAAATATTACAACAATACAACTAAAAAAGCATTATAAATTATCTGAATACAGAATTAATTATACAAACATTGGAGAGTAGTATAAATTACAAAAACATGTACTTAGCTCTAGTATACAAAAAAAAAATAAAAAAATTAAATAATTACATGTTATTTCTTACTTAATAGCAGTTGTTCAGTCTCATCATACGTTAGTTGGTGTAGGTATTTAAAAATTTTTTGTTTGCATCTTGATTTGCTTAAAGGGTGTATATTTATTTCTTTATTTAATTTATTATATAGGAATGGACCTAGGAAACAGTAGTATCTGTTGACAAAGGCATGTCTATATTTTGGGACTTCTGCAATATTCTTGTTTCGTCTTTTAGCGTATAGATCTTTAAGAAAAAGTTGTTTAGTGTGTTGTCTCAAAATTGTCTGCATTATGAACAACTGCCGGACTGATAGTACTTCGGAGGACTGGTATAGTAAGGAAGTGGGATACAAGAATGGACGAAAGCTGCTTACCTTTAATAGTGATCTCTGAGCAACTTCAAGTGGCTTCATCTTTGTTTTAAAAGTGCCTCCCCAAATCGTAATGCAATATTGGATAATAGACTGCCCTAGTGCTTGATACACATGCTTCATAAGACTTTTATTAGCAATGTGTCGTAGATTTTTAAAAACATATGTCAATTTTCTAAGTCTTGACGTGAGCATATCAATATGGGCACTAAAAGACAGTGCACTATCGATGATGACACCTATATACTTTAGAGATGATACCTGGTTTAAAGGGGAGCACGAACACTTATTTTCATTGCAACAAGAGTGGGCGGTTAAATTTATGGTGGTATCTAATTCTTTTTGCTTTCGGATAGAGAAGGCTATGAATTGTG
The DNA here is from genome assembly GCA_963422495.1 of Polyommatus iphigenia. Taxonomy (NCBI): domain Eukaryota; kingdom Metazoa; phylum Arthropoda; class Insecta; order Lepidoptera; family Lycaenidae; genus Polyommatus; species Polyommatus iphigenia. The sequence continues at coordinate 2,398,601 of OY730189.1, forward strand.
TTTTACTTGCATTTAGTGTAAGGAAGTTGTTCTGTAACCAATGGGTGACAAAGTTGAGGCCACATTGAGCAAGCTTAAATAACATATTTTTGCTTTCTGCAGAAAAAAGAAGGACAGTATCATCCGCGTAAGATATAATTTTTCCGCCTAATAAACTTAGATTACAAAGGTCATTTAAATATATCAAAAATAAAGTTGGACCTAATATACTTCCCTGAGGAACGCCATAGCTCACAGGCAAGTCATCGCTTAGTTCATTTTCAATTTTTACGCTTTGGGATCGATCCGTGAGATAATCTTTGAAGAGTTCTAGTTGTTTACCTCTAACTCCTATAGCTTCCAGTTTATTAACAAGCAGCGTTGTAGAGACCGTGTCAAATGCTTTTGCGAGATCTAAAAATATACCTAAACTTGGTCTACCCACATCCATATTATTAATTATAAAGCTTACAACTTCATGAACCGCATCAGTAGTCGATCGGTTAGCTCTAAAACCAAACTGATTTGGAGACAGAATATGATTATGTTCTAGATATTTTATTAGTCGTGTATTAATAATACGTTCTAGAATTTTAGAAATCGATGGCAATATAGAAATGGGTCTGTAATTTGTGACACGGTCTCTCTCGCCCGCTTTATATATTGGATGGACCACTGATTTTTTCAAAACCTTAGGAAACTGACCCTGAGACAAACATAAATTGAAAATGTGTGCGAGCAATGGCGAGAGGGTATGTATATTTTCTTTAAGAAGGACATTCGGAATACTATCCCATCCCACAGCGCAAGCATTTTTTAAGCTCCTTATCAGAGTTTCTACCTCATTGATATCCGTTTCAAGCAAAACAAAAGAATTGATGGGTGTACTATAATTATTTTTTATGCGATAATTTATATGTTCTTTATTTTTACATTTAGTGGTGCTGCCAGCCAATTTATCACCAATGGATACAAAATAGTCGTTAACTTTGTTTATTGATTCCTTAGGATCTCGAGAATTTAGTAGGTAAGATGCATGCTGTTTACATTTACTTGTGTAGGTTAGGTTTTTTATAGTATCCCATAATTTTTTATTGTTATTTTTAGCATTTTCTAGTAAATTTGTATCGTACTCTCTCTTTATCTTTTTTAATAAATTATTGCAGAAGTTCCTGTATCTTGTGTAGGTGATTTTAAGAATGTCGTTATTTGGATTGTGTCTCAATTTGTCATGGAGCCTATCACGGTGTCTCATGCATTTTAATAGGCCAGGGGTGATCCACGGTCTAATTATTTTTTTACGACGAGGAAGCGCAATTTCTACCGAGTTAGAGTTGATAGCGGATTGGATATTTTTAACAAGATACTGCATAGCAATATTGGCATCATTTTGTTCGTAAATAGGTTTCCAATCTGTACATGACAGGTCCGATTTTATCCCTTCTTGATTAATTTTTCGAGAGGTAGAATAGGTAAAGGCTCGTTTCTCTTTTATTTTTAGACTAAGTAATACAGCTTGATGGTCGGTGATTGTGGAATTTAAGACAAGAGTTTTTGATGGCCGTTGAGTTTTTAATATAATGTGGTCCAGACAAGTTTTATTATCTCTTGTTGGAAAATTGTGAGCAGGTAGTAAGCCGTGGAAACTGCATAGATCCAAATAGTCCTGAGAACGAAGATCCTTTGTACTGAGAGTTATATCTATGTTTAAGTCTCCTATAATTGCTACAGTTTTATATGAGGAGAGGCTAATCAAAACATCATTTAGCGAGGAGATAAATTTATCGATATTTTTCTGCGAAGGAGATCTATAAATAGCAACAAAAGCGATTTCATTCCCATATTTTATAACCATACAGTTGCAATCCTCACAAGCCGGAAACTCACAGACAATATTAAGTTGAGTTTTATAGTAAACTACGATGCCATCATTTTGATTCGAAGTGTTCTCCGAGGTAATAAAGTTATAATCATCTAGAGTAGGAATAATCGGATTGCAGGATAACCAGCATTCTGTCAGGATAATTATGTCACAGTTTGATTTCATCCTCTGTAACATGACCAACAGACTATCAAAATTTCGGGATATGCTCCTAATATTCTGAGTTAAAATATTTAGACAATTATCTCTATACAACAGGTTCCTGCATTCCTCAACGTCACATTTTATTGATTCTGATACAGAGATATCATCAATAGCCTCTAAAATTTTATTAATAGCCATAAATAAATAATATCCAATAATGACCCCATTCAAAAATACATGTAGTAGTATAACAATAAAGTAGTTTCGATAAATATGTATCTGTCATTTTAAGTTTTGAGTTTATTAATATTTTAATATCTTTGAATTGGTAATATAAGCAAATCATATTGTAAGATATATGCACGTACATAAGACTATAATATACTCGTAATACATAGACTAGAGGTGTGAAACGGAGAGATCTGTATCCTGTGCTATGGAGTAAAAAACCTCGATTTAAAATCCTTAAATGTAAATTAGTGACGTTATCATATAATAAATAATTTTCAGACGGTAATACTAGTTTAGACATGCAAATTAAAACTAAAAACAAAGAAAATATTACTCCGCATACTAGTCATTCTTTTGTCTTATCTTTCAACTTAGCGATGTCTGCCTCTTCTTCAATGCGAAACTGGGGACTTCCTTCTTTTTTGCGAAGATAGATTTTTCCGTATGCCGTCCAACAATATTTAAAGCCGTAGGTGGTGGCAAAATCTCTTGAAAGGAAGAGTAGTCTCTTTCCTTTAGGAGTTAGGTAGTCAGAGATAAAGATTGGACTCTGTGGCAGGTCTTTATCTAAGATGGAGGTGTTTAATTTGGTACGTTTGTCCTCTACTGGTAGTTTTTTCACTCTATTTATGAAGCTCTCTTTAGTATGTACTGTTGTAAAGTCCACTATCATCGGCTTTGTGACTTCAGGCTTTTTTGAGAAGGGGCGATAAACATCTTTAATGCTAGAGCTCTCTAACTGAATATTTAAAGCATTGCCAATTTTCACCACGGCATCGAGTAAGCCCTCCTTGTTTTCGTTTTTCAGCTTTGGTACATTTCTTATTTCATATCAAATCAAATCAAAATAGCAACAGGTAATTATAATTAGATAAAATACATTGAAATCAAATTCTAAAGATTCTTCCTGGGAATCTGGGGGCACGGTAGCGCCCCCGCCAAGGCAAGCCAAGCGAAGAAGGGCTTTACCTTACCTACCTGGCAACGTTTGGTCGTATTTTTGAACCCTCGTAACTTTGGTTTGGATTATGTCAGAAAGTTAAAAATTATAATATATAATGTCATATTGAGTACTTATAATAATAATTAATAGGCGCGAATAAAAAATAAGAAATTCTTAAATCTTCACTTCTTTTCACCGGGACAGCTAGTCTTCTTAAATATAAAATGGATTTTCAAATGTGTTAGTCGCGTTAAAACTCAAAAACGGCTGAACAGATTGGGCTGATTTTAGTCTTAAAATATTCGTAGAAGTCCAGGCAAGGTTTTAAAGTGACACGAAGTTCACCGGGACAGCTAGTGTATAATATATAAATGGATTCCTAATTGTGTTAGTAACGCTATAACTCGATAACGGCTGAACCGATTAGGCTAATTTTAGTCTTAAAATAATCCTTGAAGTCCAGGGAAGGTTTTTAAGTGACACGAAGTTCACAGGGACAGCTAGTAAGTAATATAATCCATACTAATATAATAAATCCTAAAGTGTGTCTGTTGTCAAACCGCTGAAGCGATTTTGATGGGTACGAAGGTACTTTGAGTCCCGATAAAGGACATAGAATACTTTTTACGCCAAAAAGGGTGTGGCTCTCGCGCGATTAATTTTAGCTCAACGAAATTGCGTCATCTAGTAAGCAATAAAATTACTCCTGCTTAGCTGGCTTGGTTCTAATTTATTTGGCAACCGCCACCTGAATTAACGTAGGGGCTATTATACTTTATAATTAAATTTACTTAAATTCACTTAACCCGGCGTGAATGAGGTGAAATTTTTTTACACCAGCTATGAGGTGGGTATGAAATACCCGAATATTGAACTGTCGATTTTGATAACTTTAAATCAATGTAGAATAATGCTTATCACTGTAATAATTTATTAACATGAAACAAATAAATTATTACAATAAAACAACCACGTCCAATTATAAAAAAAGTATCTTTGTTGTTATTAGTACAAAGTAGTATTTTTTACGCACAAATCAACTATATTATGGAACTTAGACTGAAAATATAAAAATTTGACAAATTGAAATCAACATTATAATTAAAATTAAACAATAAATCTCTCTCTTACTCATACTAATATTGCAAATACGAAAGTATCTGTCAGTTTGTCTGTCTTCCTGTTACCTCTTCATGCCCATACTACTGAACTAAATTTCAGCAAACCCTGCTGAAATTTGATATGGAGATGTATTTGTACCCCAGGAAAGGACATATTATGATAGTTTTCATGCTAGAAATAGGTACGGTTCCCGCACTATAAACGAATTTTGGCGAAACGGACTTGCAGGTGTCTAGTGGAATATAGCTTTAACTGAATGTAAAATCAATTAACATGACAAAGGACAAGCCTAATTGACAAACTATATGATATTTTAGAATTTAAAAACCAAAAAATAAAGAAACTTTGTTATCAAATGTATAAAATCAAAAAATAACCGAAACATAATATAGTGACACCGACTTTGAGGTCGGGAATTACATACCCGCAATGCGTTTGCGCACTTGTAGCTTACATCGCCAACGGCGCAATATTGTCATTGTCGCTTAAAATCACTCCTCGTACTACCTCCTCCAGCTACTGAGCCAACCAAGTTCCAGAAATCGCACAGTTGAGAAATATTAAGTGTTTTATAAACCGCCGGGTATGACACACCCGACCTCACCCACGTCGGGTTAATAATAATTAAAGACATGAGTGGAAGACCACAATAAGTAACATTTTGTAACATACGGACATTTATTAATTTTTTCACTTATAATTTGTACAAACCTCGTAACTTATCTACTTCATCCCATAGTTACAAATAAAATGCACAGTTTTTGTATTTCAAATTTTCCGGGCCTAGTAGTTATGTCTATTGTGCCTAAAGCATACGCATTTATGCAAAAAACGGCAATTTTTTTACTGTTATCGTGTTGATCCACTCACGTCTCCGAGTGGTGTTCATTTCAGTGCTATTCTCGAAACATTTTAAACAAAAAATCCTATAAACATTCATGTAGATGCAGACAGATGACATAACAAAACTTTGTCGCTAGCGTACTATTTTGAAACTTTCAATATCGCGAAAACGTTACATAATAATGATATTACTTTAGGACAAGGCTTTTCTGTAGTCAGTTTAGCCTTTTTCATTTAAACCTTGGTGCTGTAAGGGCGCTTATTTTCGATACCTAGCTGCATCGATCCTTTTTTAACCGACTTCAAAATAGGAGGTTATGAATTCGAAGCGGTTGTATGCAATATTTAAAGAACTGCCCAGTTTTCGTATATTATGTTAGTCTATAGCCGCGTACTGACCAAGCGAGCAGCCTCGCTGCCTCGCCCGAGCGTGCCGCGGCCAAGCCAAAAGTTGTCGGTTTTTGTCGATGCTCAAAGGCGCCTCGGTACGTTTGCCGCGCACAACACGTACTGACCGACCGAGCAACTGCGCGCGAGGCTGCCGCGGCGAGGCGGCTCGCTTGGTCTCGCGCGTTTGAAGAGTATGGAGGTAGTAGTAGCGTTTTATAGTCGAGCGCACTAATATCTGATGTGGGGAATATTAAGGTGCACTTATAAGTGCACGTATAAATACGGGCTACTAAAATTCCCGTCAGTTCTCGTCAACTATGACGTCACGACTACATCAAGCAATTTGCGGCAACAAGCAGCAAAAAGCAGCAATATTGCGCAAAACAATTGCCTGGAATTTCCAAGCCCATCGCATATTCGTCAACTCGTATCTGTGACATTGAGCGATATGAAATGTCTGAAGCAAAGGTAAAATGATTTGCAACAAATTATTATTCCAAAAATTTTTTGTAAGACGTACAGTTACCGAGATATCGCAAAAATAGTGTTGCCACACTTTTTTCAAGATGGCGGCCGGGGGATAAAGGTGCCCACAAACTTGAGGTTAAGCTTCTATTGACCCCCCCAACATATCCCAAAAATAAAATTACGGCCTCTAATAAATGCAAAGCTCATGTAACATTTCAATGCACTAAATTGAAGAATGTGCGTCGTTATTTCAAAAATAAAAAATACAGGTTGGTCGATTCTCGTACTCAAAAGAACCCAACATTTCAACACAAACGATCTAGCCGTTTCGGAGGAGCTTGGTAACGTAACGTAAAACGGAGACGTAATCAAGAACCGCGTGCATCCTAACTTCATAGAACGGGATCTAGGTGGAGTCGAGTATGAAAAATATAAGGACCGCATTCTGTGAATGAGGTGGAACTCAGAAAAGCCTGCAGATTATGATTCTGAATGATGCCAGGTGTTATATTGGCAAATTTCTTTGCGTCAATGTTTTTTTCTTTTGTTTTGACACTGAGTCCACAATCAAATGAATCTTTATTAGCTCAACTGTTGGTGGCCATGTTCCCAAACAGTCGTAAATTTTATGCGAGTTACGAATTGCGCGTTTATTGACGGAAACAAATTTAACTGTGAAGGATGAGATGAGCATTATTGGATTTATCGTTGTTGAGGAACAACATCCAATTTAGAGATCCAAAATATATCCTTTAGTTAACAATTAACGTTGTTAATTATTATTAAGCTTCTGAGTAAGAACTAGGGATGGGCCGAAATTCGTTTTACATTCGATTTAACCGAACTTCGGCAGCTTGAACCGAACTTCGTCATTCGGCCGAATTTCGGTTAAAATGCCGAACATTCTGCACTAAATATACTTGCACTATCATAATAGAAATTAATGAAAAAACAAATCAGTAGTAACAGTGAAATAAAATAAGTCTTATATTATACACATTCAAGTCATTTATTTGAATTAGAAACAGTAATCACACGTAACGTGATAAACAAAAAACTCAAATTGGTCTTTTTGACTACCAGTCTCAAAAATCTTCGGTTACTTAAACAAAACACAAAATTAAACCGATCTTCCTACTAACCAAACCACCCTTAGAAATCTTTCTTACTTAATCAAAAAACTAAATTTTACTGCCCTTCTCAAAAAGTCTAAATCTCTCTTACTTAATTAAAAAACAAAAAATAAACTACTTTTCCTAATAATGAGTTTTAGAAATATTTGCATAGTATTACATAGTACTTAATAAAAATACTAAATTATACTTATTGGTCTAAACAAATCTTTACAAGATCTTCTAGAAATATTTGCAGCAAGTGCGTAAACAAGTCACAACACGAAAAAGCGCGGCGAAATTGAACCGCAGTTCGGCCGAGCTTTGGCCGAATTTTTCATTTTTACCGAATGTTCGGCCGAAGTTCGTATTCGGTTCAAACCACATTCGGTCCATCACTTGTAAGAACTCAAAAGTTCGCGCTTCCTTATACAAGATGTAACAAAATAGTGATAATACTTTAGGGTATGTGTGTGTCCCTTATGTAGACTTCACTGTGTAAGTAGCAGCGCTGACAGAGCAAAAACAGCGCTTTTGCAAAATTGCATTGAAGTGTCCGGTTTACATTATTCCAAGAGTTTAGCAGTTAGTTTAGTAGCGCTAGATTAGCAGTTATAATGTAACCGGTTACACAATCGAAAAACATACGGTACTTCTGCCAATGTTACCAATTCGGTCGGAGTTGGCGTGATAATGATGACGAATAATGAATTTTCGGTCTGATTTATAATTAGTTTCGTTCCACCCGGATTCAGAAATTTGCTGCAATATTGGTCACCGATTCGGGAGTTAACGTTGACCGATAGCCGCATAAGTTTTCAGGTCCGAGGGAACTGTGAATCAATACGCTCATAAATTAGCTAGCTGACCAACCTAATGTTGTTTTACCATCTTGTTAGATACTAGATGACGCTCACAACTCCGTTGCGCCAAAATTCGTTTATCGCACTGGAACCGTAAATTTTTCCGGGTTGAAAAGTATCCCTGGATATCCTTTCTCGGGACTCAAAGCATCCTTATACCAAATTTTAGCAAAACAGACCCAGCTGCTTGAGCGTGAAAAGGTAACAGACAGACAGACAGACAGATTTTTGCATTTATCATAATTATTAGTATGGCTATATTTATATAGTATACAAACTATAAATCTTCCTTCTGAATAACTCTATGTATTAAAAACAACAGCTACAAAATCCGTTGTATAGTTTTAAAAATTCGAAGCACATTATAGGGTAACAAGAAACAAGGTAATTATGTTTTATGTCATAAATAATTTACTGTTGATATTTTCCGTTCAGATTTTAGAAGATGTTTATTTTTGTTTTTTGATATCTGACACCTTGTTTAAATGAATTTGGATTGTCGAATGTTGTGAAAAAACCGATTATACTAATTTATCCTATGTACATTGCTTCTTATTAATTTCATATAGTACTTCATTCCACCGGAGCCGAATTAGGTTAGTAAACGGCTCCCCGTAAAAGGTTATGGGTCCAGAACGCAAGAAGTATTCAATATGGAATTAAGTAAAATGCAAATCTCAAAGTTGGATGGTACCAACTGGGTGCAGTGGCGATACAGAATGACTGCACTACTGAGAGGTATGGATGGGCTTATCGATATTGTAAGTAAGCCAGAGAAGCCAGCAATCAACAGTGGCGATGCTACTGCTGCTGCGGCAATGGCGGAGTACAAGAAAAATTTAGGAGAATAATTTAAACTTGAAAGTACGGCTCTTTTATTGATTACGAACAATATTTCTGATGAAGCCTTAGATAAGGTGATCAGGTTTTCAAGTCCGAGTGATGTCTGGGATGAACTGCATCGGCTAAATGACGGCGTGAACGATGACCGTCTGTATCACGCCTGTACGAGCCTATTTCAGTTGAAGATGGACATCTCAGATGACATTGCAACTCATATATCCAAAGCTAAGAATTTCTGGCATAGTCTGAATCAAGAGCTAGTTAAAGCTGATGATGGGAAGGAGCTGCCAGAAATACTAATTATCTGCAAGATTTTGGATACATTGCCGGAAGAATATTTTTCCTTCAAGTCGAGTTGGTTAATGATGTCAAAGAAGAACAGAACTATAGACAATCTGACCAGCTAGCTTTGTGCTCATGAAAGGGCCTTGACGACAGCTTCCAAGGAAGATACTGGATGCGTATCAAGATCCACTGGTGAAGCACTGGTTGTTGACAGGACGAGAAGGTCCACTAAGAAAAGAAACAAAGCTTTTAAGTGTCATGGATGTGGTTAAGTGGGGCACTTCAAGAAAGACTGCCCTAAGAAGAAACGCGAAAAAGCAGAAATGACAAGCATGATGGCTGTGCTGGTAAACGTCACAGATTGTAACACGGATCGGGATGAGTGGTACGTTGACAATGGAGCCACACACCATGTTACAATGAGAAGTGATTGGTTCCAGAATTTTGAGCGTTTCCAAGAACCACACATGATAACCACTGCTGATGGAAAAGTGGTAGATGCGCTAGGAAAGGGTTCTATTCTTATGAAGACAAAGAAGAGAACATTCTTATTGAATGATGTGTGGCTAGTTCCGAAAGTCACAAGGAATCTTTTTTCGGTGCTCTCAGCACATGATATAAACATGGAAAGTTTTAGGATTAAAAATGCGCAAGTTGTGCCTTGCGGCAAAAACATGGCGGTTTGTATAAACAGAACTGTAAACCGATTCAACCCAAGAAAAGCGTGATGTTGAATGCAGTTGACACGTTACAGCAGAAGAAACGCCACGTGACGCGAATCATAGAACGAGCACTTGATGTGAAGTCAAAGGGTAGTCTATGCGAAGGATGCTTTTTTGGAAAGACACACAGGAAGAAGGTTGGTGTCCGAGAAAAGGCTGTCAGTCCACGAGAACGCACTGGAAGCGTGGTAATGGACAGGAAAAGCTGATAGTTGCAGCTATGTCGATGTTGGGCTGGTCTCTGGTTCAAGTGAAGGTGTAATTGAGAAGTACCTTGAGCAACTTTAGCGAGGTTCAAAATTACAACCAAGATAATCTCTAATTATTTCCAGGGAATAGAGATACAAACCAGAGAAGGTGGTGGTATAAGAATTCACCAGACAGCCTGTAATAGTAGATAACGAGGCAGCTGTACGTCTTGCTGAGAACCTGAGTTTCACAGAAGGACAAAGCACATATTACATATTCGGCACTTCTTTGTACGAGATCTAGTGGCGAATGGAACTGTAATTACTGTGAAGAGGATCAGCACTGAGCTGCAGCTGGCAGATATTTTTACGAAGCCCCTTGCTAGGGCTCGGTTTAAACATGTGGTAAACTGTTTTAGCCAGCACATCTAGAGAAGGTGTTGAGACAAAACCTCTTTAGTGTAAGATGGTGTTGGCCGTTCAGATTTTAGAAGATGTTTATTTTTTGTTTTTGATATCTGACACCTTGTTAAAAATGAATTGGGATTGTCGAATGTTGTGAAAAAAACGATTATACTAATTTATCCTATGTACATTGCTTTTTATTAATTTCATATAGTACTTCATTCCACCGGAGCCGAATTAGGTTAGTAAACGGCTCCCCGTAAAATTTATGATACATAAAACATTATCTGGGGGCACGGCAGTGCCCCAGCCAAGCTTTTTAGCAAAGGCACGGCCGTACTATACTTTTCTCGAAGCGGTTCGCGGCTATTTCACACCCCCTTTATCTTCGATGTTAACAAAGCTAGGGGTTTAAAATTTCGGTCACTAGGAGCAAGTATTAAAACTAGCTTAACCTCCAAATTACATGAAATTTCAATAAATAGTTTAGGAGTTACGGATGGTCAAAGTTACTACATTTTGTCACTCACTGACTCATAGATCATCAAAATTCTAAGATACTTCTAGAAGACTTAGAACCTTGAAATTTGGTACTCGGATAGGTTTTTATTCACAATGAAAGGAAAAATTATGAAACCGGCCAAGTGCGAGTCAGACTGGCGTACATAGGATTCCGTACCGTAAATTTGTATGGAGCCCCCCTTAAATAATAATTTTATTTAATTTTTATTATTAATTATTATATTTAACATACAAATGAGCGTTTTCTGAAATTTTCAAAAACTTTGGTGTTACCATTATGGATATAGAGCAAAAAATGGGAAAAAATCGTGTTTGTTGTATGAGGCCCGCCTTTAATAATTTATTTTATTTTGATTGGACTATTAGCTTTTATAACGACACCAGAAATACATTATTTGTGAAAATCGCAACTATCTAGCTATTGCGGTTCTCGAGATCCAGCCTGGTGAGTGGTGACATCCGTAAGTACGACGGACAGACAGCGAAGACTTATTAATAATAGGGCCCCGTTTTCATCCTTTGGGCAGGAAAACCTAAAAACTGAAATTGATATAATAATTTATTAATTAAAATAAAAGATTTTTATATTTGTAACTTTGCAAGAACAGCATGAGTTTCGACTGCATATTTGTTTGACGTACAAAAGGCTTTAAGTTAGTTATGAACTTAATTGAATGGTATTAATTAAATAAAAAATAATATTAACAACGTTAATAATGAAACAATAATTGAATTCCATTTCAATATAAATGTAATCACTAATCAGTACTGAGATATACACTCCTTGCTCGATACAATTACTATGGGAGTTTTAAGTTATCACATGAAATAAGGTGTGCTCCTTTCCTGCGAGGAACGTCGAGACGCTTACAACAGTGCTGCTATGTATTCAACGGTAAAGATAAAAATGACCACATTCAAGTATTAGCTTAAGAGTCATTTATATAATATGAATATAATAATCGACTCAGAACTCAGAAGTATTTACGTTACGTTGTCCACCTATAGAACTAACGAAGCCTCAAAGACAAAGTATAAAGGAGATAGGGAATGGGTGCTAAGCTAAGTACAGAAAAGTTTTAACGTGTCCTGAAAAGAAAAGAAAAAGAAACCTTCAAAAAAGAAATGAAATCCCACCAAAACATGAAAATATGTAAAAGGAGCAAAGCAAAATATTGCATAGCTATTCAATAATTCTGTCGTAAAAAGTTTTCAGATCACATTCAAGCCAAGCCTTCAACTTATTTAGTAATTTAAATCAACATTCAGTAAATGTATCAATAGATTTCTTTATTTTATAACTATTATAGTGGCTTGGCAATAAGCACAATAGAAACAAATATAAAACTGCATATTGGGAGGAGTTCATACTTACACAGACGGCAAGCGTAAAGTGTTTTAATATGTAACGACGCATGTGGCCGATGGTACCCATATAAATCCAATTAGTCGCTGATTATTTCTCTAGTGCTCATTGCCAAGCCACTATCATAATTATAAAATAAAGAAATCTGTTGATACATTTACTGAATGTTGATTTAAATTACAAAATAAGTTGAAGGCTTGGCTTGAATGTGATCTGAAAACTTTTTACGACAGAATTATTGAATAGCTATGCAATATTTTGCTTGGCTCCTTTTACATAAGTATTTTCATGTTTTGGTGGTATTACCTTGTTTCTTATTCCCTGTTTATTATAGAGTTTACTATGAGAGTAGTACGAGTAGGCGCTGAAAGAGTTACTTTTGATTTTTATGTTTCTATGAGAAATGTCCGAATGCAACGTCATGATTTTTCCCATACAAAAAATTAAATAAAATATGTTACTGTTTCAAGGCTGTAAGGTGAACTCCATAAAAGAGACAAGTACACACCCTAAAGTACTTTGTTTTGTTAGACACTATACAGGGATTAGGGACTGACAGCGGAAAACTACTTCATCTTGTACTATGTCGTGATATATTACGCACTCCATTTGATCATGTAACTGTTGATAAAATAAAGCCTCCACGAGTAAGAACATGATTAAACATTCTTCTCACGTAATAGTCAAGTCTTTGGAGTTGAGCCAATGTGTACACTTTTGTAAAGTACACCTTGAGGCCTTAACACACTTTAGGGTCAATTCAGACCAGAAAGCGTAGATACTAGATGCATTTCTAAATTTGTATTGAAAGGTCCACTGGACCATGTTTGTTACATGATCGTTACAGGCCTGTGACATAATATATTTAATGCTTCCTGCCTCGAAGCCGCTCGCCAGCCGCTAGTATGACAGCGCCTTAGGGTGCGTCCACATTTGTATCATTTGCGCGATCAGATCCCCGATCAGATCTCCGTCGCGTATCATCGAAGCGTGTCAAAATGATACGCGTATCATGATACGCCCCGATCGCTATTAACCGCGTATCTAATACATGCCGTATCAAATACTCGCATGATCGGCAGAATGATCTCATAGGCGTCCACACTGTGACACGCATACTTGATACGGCGCGATGATCGCGACGGAGATCTGATCGGAGATCTGATCGCGCAAATGATACAAATGTGGACGCACCGTAACAGGCGTCCACACTATGATACGCATACTTGATACGGCGCGATGATCGCGACGGAGATCTGATCGGAGATCTGATCGCGCAAATGATACAAATGTGGACGCACCGTTTACGGTGCGTCCACATTTGATCTCCGTCGCGATCATCGCGCCGTATCAAGTATGCGTATCATAGTGTGGACGCCTATTAGATCAGATACGCGGTTAATAGCGATCGGGGCGTATCATGATACGCGTATAATTTTGACACGCTTCGATGATATGCGACGGAGATCTGATCGGGGATCTGATCGCGCAAATGATACAAATGTGGACGCACCTTAAGGGTTAATTCAGGCCACAAAGTGACGCGTAGGTGCATTTCGAAATTTGTATGGATTTGACAGATTTGCAAGACGTCTCACGCAATTGAAATCTGTCAAATCAGTACAAATTTAGAAATGCATCTACGCCTCGCGTTGCGGTCTGAATTGACCCTTAGGCTGGATTCATATTATGCGTCACTACACCGCGAGATGACAAGCAGAAACTTTTTGCTTGTCATCTCGCTCTGCTTGTCATTTGACAAGAAAATTCACGATCGCGCCGCTATTTAAATAAGTCGTTTCATACATAATATTTTGCCTGTGATCTTGCGGTGTAGCGACCAAACCATGCGTTCTCGCCGCTGTAGGTACTTAATTTTCACACAATGCTACGGAACCCTTCTTACGACTCGCACTTGTCTTTTTTTCGCATCAAGCACAGTTTACAAAGGCGGTATGAGAATCAGCCACTCAGGGCTAAGATAATATATGTTGAATAATAAATTGCTTAAAGCATATCCTGCAGCTGAAAATTGCTCTCTTGTAGTGTTGTTATGAGGAAATAAATTTTCCACATTACCCTAGAAAATAAATGGACTTGTGAGAAGCTGCAACAGGGCGAGTGATTTATTTTATCACTAGATGACGCCCGCCACAGAAACCTAAAAATTAATAATTATTGCTCATTTATTGTAAGATGTTACTTAGCCTTACGTCATTTCATTTATACCACAATCTGTTGAGGATCTCTAAGCCTAAACCCATTAATTGGCCAGTGGATCTCGCTAAAGACCTTAATCCCTATACACTTATACCCTACTTCATTAGATAGATTACCTTCGACCCTTTCTAATATAAATATAATCTACATAAGATGGTTAGACCCTTTATAGAGGCTAACGCAAATAGTTACGTTGACCTTTGGGATTCAAGGAAAAAAAACTGTTTTTGTTTAGTTTAAAATAATGGTACAGGTTCACTACAACAAATTTTTCTTTAATAACTATCAAGCTAATTTTTCGTGAGTAGCTTCATTTTGATAAGACGAACAACAAAATATACCTCTGCGAAAAATCTCGAAAGTGGTAGCTAACAGAGATAGAAAGGATTTAGTATTTCGATTTGATGGTCCTAAAATATGTATTGTTATATTTGTACGACAATGTTACTCTTAAATTATATAACTATTTTATCCTATCAATATATAAAAAAAATCTGTTGGTTAGGGTTCCGTTTCCGAGTTCCGTAGTCAACTAGGATTTGTTGATTACATAACCCTAAAACGGAACGGAACAGCTAATTTTAATAATGTACAGTAGGAGTAAGGCCGTGTTCACACCAAACAGACTGTGAGCCGCCGAATGTGAGCGAGCATTACGCAGTTTATTGTATTTCCCTATATATTCACTTTTTCGTTCACACCTAACCGACGATACGTTATTACGCTAGGCGTAGTCGAGCGGACATTCGATACCGTATATTTTGTATGATTTTCACGTTCACATTGGGGCTCACAGTGACCCTGCTCACATTCAGCGGCGTATAGTCAGTTTGGTCTGAAAACGGCCTAAGGAAGAAGTGAAAGGAATAGAAAAGCTGACAGATTTTTAGGATAGGCTTCGTTAATCTGTCACTTTGGTTTCCATACCGTAGATATTATAAACGATAGATACGAGATAGCATAGATATTATAAACGAGACAGTCTGTCTTTTTCTTCAGGCTAAGTGTCAATTCAGACCGCATCGCAACGCGTAAAATGCAGCTATGCATTTCTACATTTTTATGGGTTTGACAGATTAGAATCGTCTTTTTAATTATGACTTTGAGTCGTACGAATATACATTGAAAATTTAAAATAGTTTTTATCCCGGAAAATAACATGTACTTAAAGCAAACACCACTTCTAGATTTTAAGCTGTTGCAGATAATATTTCAAACAAGTTGAAAAATTACCAATAAATAATAGTTTTTACGACAAACCACTTAAATAGAGTCAGAATCTTATAAATACTCCCATTGAAGAAACTTGTGACATCATATACATTTTCTTTGAACCATTAAAAGTGAGCTGCAAACAAAGAGGCGAGCTGTCTAAGTAACAGTAGACTGCAGTGAGCATAAAGTTATGTATAAAACATGAGTCTGATACCCGCCATCTCCTGTTATTTCAACCTACTCCACAAAGAAATTCAATAAGATTTAAGAATTTTCATCCCTTGTTTAAAATAAAATATAAATTCTTTCTCAACGGTATTATAGTTTTCTTTGAAAGTTATGGTTGAGTATTTTGCTTTTTTTTATCGTAACTAGATGACGCCCGTAACTACGTTGCGCCACAATTTGATGGTTGTCGCGCGGGAACCGTAATTTTTTCCGGGATAAAAAGTATTCTATGTCAAAGTATCACCACAACAAATTTCAACATAATCGGTTCAGCGGTTTTAGCATGAAGAGGTAACAGACATACAGGCAGTTCACACTTTCACATTTATAAAATAAGACGTATTTATGTAAAGAAAAATGTATGCCGCCATGATGATTAAACATAGCTTACAATCATATTGGTCCGAATGGAAATCAAGTTTTTGCACACACAACACAACACAACACAAACCTATGCCATTAAAGGTTGGTCAACAAGCAAGTATGCATTGTCTTTTAAGTATCAATCAGGCTATTTGTTGGACTATGCTGTAAGAAAAGAAAAACTATTGCTAGAAGTAAGAAAAACAATTGATGAAGGGACATTAATTGATATAATAGCTGCGGGCTTGCCAGACTTTATAACAGATAGAATTAACAAGGAGGAGGTTGTGTATGTAAAAGATTTATTCAATGAACTGAGAAAGTTAGAGCATATAGTATTAAAAAGAAGAATTTTCAAAAAGAGAGAAGATACTAAACCAAATATAATAAAAGAAAAGTGTAGCATTTGTGAAAAATTAAAAAAAGGTGTACGTTACCACTCGGAAGATTAATGTTGGTTTAATCCTAAGATAAATAATGAAAAGGATAAAAAACAAATAAAACTCATCAATAATTCAGAGCTAGAATGTGAACTCAGTGTGAAGATCAAAAAAACTAACTGTGCCGCCATTAATTAAAGTAAAATTAGTTCTTAATAACAATATAGATATATTTGGAATCTACGACTCTGGTTCTAATGTATCATTGATCAATTCAAAGTTATTAAAGATAAAGATCCTAACTTAAGTAACAATGCTAATTTGAAAACGATTAATGGCGTTAAAAAAGTGAACGGCATAATCAAAGTTAATATAAACATTTTTGATATGGAAAAGGAAATGAATGTTTTTGTGATAGACAGAAAGAATTTTGACTATGACTTTTTAATAGGATTAGACTGCATAAAAGAATTTTACTTGTGTCAAGATGAAAATTTGAAAGTACATCAGAAACTGCCTGGTTCTAAAATTCAACGGTTTTTTGAAGAAAAAAATAATTCAAATATAATAAACTTTAATGAACACTTATGTGAAGAAAACTTTCAAATTTATATAAATCATCTAAATTTCAAGGATCAAGCACAGATTGAGGAGTTGATATCAAAATATAAATCTGTATTTGCAAAAGATAAATATGACATAGGGAGAGAAATGGGTTATGAGGCACACATCGATTTACAAGTGGAAAAATATTGCAGTAAAAGACCATATCGTTGCATTATTCAAGATAAGAAGGAAATAGAAAAACAGGTTTCAAAGTTATTGGAAAAAAATATAATCGAGGAATCATATAGCCCTTTTTCAGCACCTGTTACACTCGCTTACAAAAGAGATGAAAATAAAAAGTCCAGATTATGCAGAGATGTCCGAGAACTTCATAAGATAGTTGTTTCGCAATCGCAACCATTCCCTCTTATTGAAGACCTTATAGTGAAAACAAGATACTGCAAATTTTTCTCTACGCTAGATTTGAACTCCGCTTTCTGGTCCATACCATTGCGTGTTACTGACAGATACAAAACTGCATTCGTCACACAGGAGGGCCATTACCAATGGACCTGCCCCCGTAGACAACTGGCAAAACGCTAACGCTAACGCTACAAAATGTATGCGATTTGACATAAGTCATCGCTTCGCTAGCGAATACTAATGTCAAATCCATACATTTTGTAGCGTTAGCGTTAGCGCTAGCGTTAGCGTTTTGCCAGTTGTCTACGGGGGCTGTTTGCCGTTCGGTCTAAAGACAGCACCGGCCATTTTTCAAAGAATAATGTGTAATATTATACGAAAAAATAAGCTAGAAGAATTTGCAGTTAGTTTTATAGACGACTTATTAGTATTTTCAAAAACATTTTTAGACCATACAAGACACCTAAAACAATTATTTGAAGCCATAAAAAAGAAGGCCTGAAACTCAAATTTTCTAAATGTATGTTTGCAGCACAATCAGTCAAATACTTGGGTCATATAATACATAATAACTCAGTCAGACTACTGAAGGATAATTTGATATCAATACAAAATTTCCCAATTCCAAAAACACAAAAACAGGTAAGGCAATTTTTAGGTAAAATAAACTTTTACCATAAGTATGTGCCAAATATAGCAATAAAACTAGAACCTTTGCATAATCTTTTAAGAAAAGGACAAATATTTAACTGGACTGAAAAATGTCAACAGTCATTCGATGAAATGAAACAAATTTTATATTCTCAACCAATATTAACAATCTTTGATCCTAATCTGCCTATTCACATATATACAGATGCCAGTATACAGGGACTGGGAGCAGTCTTGAAGCAGCCACAAGACAATAATGAAGAAAAACCTGTTGCATACTTCTATAAAAAGCTAAATGAAGTTCAAAAAAGGAAGAAAGCAATATATCTGGAATGCCTAGCGATTAAGGAATGTGTTAAGTATTGGCAGCATTTATTGATAGGCAGAAAATTTACTGTATTTACTGACCACAATCCGTTAGAAACTATGAACATTAAATCAAGGACAGATGAGGAATTGGGTGAACTTACATTCTATCTGTCACAATATGATTTCCAAATTAAGTACTCGCCCGACAGATATAACATTGAAGCTGATTGTCTCAGTAGAAACCCTGTCCTTGGACCAAATGAAAATCAAGATGAACAATTAAAAATAGTAAACACAATAAAACTACAAGAAATCTTAGAAGATCAAGAAAAAAAACGAAAATATACAGTGCAAGAAAGATAAATTAATATCAAAATACAACATTTATTATAAGAGAGTAAAGAACAAAGACAAAATAATTTTATCTGAAAAATTTAGCACACAATTCATAAATAAAATACATAAAGACATGGGTCACTTAGGAATTAGGCAGATGCAAAGTATGATTAGTTCATTGTATACAGCGGAGAACATCACAAAGAACATAAAAAGAATTTGTGAA
The DNA here is from genome assembly GCA_963422495.1 of Polyommatus iphigenia. Lineage (NCBI taxonomy): Eukaryota > Metazoa > Arthropoda > Insecta > Lepidoptera > Lycaenidae > Polyommatus > Polyommatus iphigenia. The sequence continues at coordinate 2,417,806 of OY730189.1, forward strand.
AATTGCTTAGTGTGTATAAAAAACAAATCAAGAGGACAGAACAAATATGGATTAATGTCACATTAAAATTTGGGACCTGCCACAAAACCGTTTCAAATATGTTCTATTGATACAATTGGAGGCTTTGGAGGTACACGGTCGACGAAGAAGTATTTACATCTGCTAGTGGACCATTTTACTAGGTATGCACATATTTTAACTTCAAGTACGCAAAACTCAAATGATTTCATCAAACTCATAAAAAACTGTGGAGAGATTCATAATATGGAATTGATTCTATCGGATCAGTATCCAGGTATTAATTCTAAAGAATTTAAAGGATTTTTGGACCAGGAAAATATCTGTATAATCTTTACAGCAGTTAACTCGCCTTACTCAAATGGTCTAAATGAAAGACATAATCAGACGTTAGTCAACAAAATCCGATGCAAAGCAAATGAAAATGTTAAAAAAGTTGCATGGACAACCATTGCTCAAAACTGTGTAAAAAACTATAATGAGACGAAACACTCGGTTACTGGATATGCTCCAAAGTACCTACTATATGGCATAGATGTATCTCTTTTGCCGAATGAGATGAAGCTGAAAAAGACTGAGAATGATTTAATAAAAGACAGGTAAAAAGCTTTAGAAAACACAATAAAATCACATAATTACAACAAAGAAATCTATGATAAGAATCGAATATGCATAGACTTTAAAGTTGGTGATATTGTCTTTGTGGAGAATGGTAACAGACTTAATAGAAAAAAACTGGATGAATTGAAACTCGGACCTCATCAAATTATAGAAAAAATATCAAATACAACCTACAAGATAAATACTGATCATAAGAAGTCGGAGTCAAATTTTTTTCACATCTCAAAACTTACCCCAGCTCCTGATGGCATCTAGTCTGAGAGTTTGCGTGACTAAACACCTGATTATATTTTCTTTTGGGGGGGAGATGTAAAGAAAAATGTATTTTTCTTTATTTGCATTTTGCCGCCATTTAGATGATTATTTGACAGATCCTTCTGCTCTACGACTTCTATGTAATCTATGAAAAGAAAAGATGGCCGAATGGACTAAAAACTAGAAAGTATTATCATTGATTTCGGCGATTGTTAATTTAATAACACTAAATGTCGTTTCTTTGTTTTTTCCAGGTAAGATTTTGTTACAATTTAAATGTAATAATTAAAGCTTTATGTCATGTGGATCCACTTATTTTGATTAAAATAAAAACTTTGTTTTTTTCCAGAAACCCAATTGTGTTATTATTTACTACGTAATCGTTGAAAATCCTAAGAAATAACCTTATATTTATAATAATAACACTATACAATATACATTAATATATTATTATCATAATATCTATTTGTGATAATAATACTATACAATACCTAGCAACACTTGACTATTATATCCTATACTAGCGACCCGCCCCGGCGTCGCACGGGTACAAAATATTATATAGCCAGTAGCCACTGAAAAAATTATTAAAATCGATAGCCTAGTATGATCCTTCACGTGGTCTACTTCTTATTTGTGCCAAATAACATTAAAATTGCTCCAGTAGTTCGCGAGATAAGCCCTTTAAAATGATTTCCCCCGTTTTTTTCACATTCTCTTATTAGTCTTAGCGTGACAAAATATAGCCTATAGCCTGCCTCAATTAATTTGCTATCTAACACTGAAAGAATTTTTCAAATCGGACCAGTTGTTCCTGAGATTAGCGCGTTTAAGTTAGCCCTTTCAAATAATTTTCCCCGTTTTTCCACATTTTCCTCTATTTCTTCGCTCCTATTAGTCTTAGCGTGATAAAATATAGCCTTGGCACATGAGGGAAAAAAAAGCGACTTTGTTTTAACTTTTATAATATGTATAGAAATATATCCCGTTGTTTGGTACCTACTTGTTATGTAATAAACGCAAGAAAACCACAGAAGTTTGATTCATATTTTATTGTTGTTTACCTTTATCAAAAAGGAAAAGGCGACCTTTGGGATCACAATATATCTTAATAATGGTACATTGAGTAACTCAATTTGAATTATGTAAAATGTTTAGAAGGTGGGAGCGTGATTCTAACAAAGTTACGAAAATGTTTTGAATGCTTACCATTACTTCAGGCCTTAGTGAACAGACATACATACGAATTAAGAAAATATTTTGATTTGTACTATCAGAGAAGTTGATTCCTATGCAGATCGGGGACTTACGTAGTTTGGTTGCGTTACGTCAAACCCAGCCGACAGATCACAATTAACATTGAATTGACATATTCGACCAAATAACGTTGGTCTATCAACTGCATAGGAATCAATTTCCTCGATGGTACCTCAATGTGTTCTTAAGATAAGATACGAGTAAGAATATGTTTATTTTGAAAATCACACAAAACAAAATTAAAAGGTAATCTAAAATACATAAGGATAGTAATAAAAACAATATTACAATATTATATTATGGGATGCCAAAACTGGACCCAGCGCTGTTTGCATAAATGGAGGCTCTAGACCGGGAAAATGATTTGAAATCAAAAAAAAAATAGATTCTAGCTAGATATTAGCTTGACGATGAAGTAGGCAAGTTACAAGGTTTGTTCAAATTAACCTATCAAGCCCCGTACGAACACCGATGATCGCGACAACAATATAATTTACAATGGCATTTCCGAGAATCTCCGATCGAAGGACTAATGAGCACTTTGGCTACACAATTAACACAAGTGATTGAGAGCCAGTGCACACGGCGCGTCACGTCAGCGTTGCGTCGACGCAGCGCTGCCGTTGCGTTGTTTTACATATAAATAACCAAGGTATTCACACGGCGCGCTGCGTCGTCGCAACGCATACATGACGGACAGCAGCCCTTGCGACGAGGCGGGAGGTGTTGCTGCTGTCGTTGAGGGTCAATTCAGACCGCAACGGGACGTGGCGAGGCGAGGTGCAGCACGGCATAAATCTGTATGCATTTGACAGATTTCAATTGCGTGAGACGTCTTGCGAATCTGTCAAATTCTGTAAATTTAGAAATGCATCTACGCGTCGCGTAGCGGTCTGAATCAACATACTGCTTTGTAATAACTAATAAGTTAATAACGCTGCGATGACGCAGCGCCCGTGTGGACTGGCTCTAAGCTGAATATATTGCATTCGAATTTAGGTTAACTCATCCGGGTAGGCTGGGCTAAATCACGGAGAAAGGATGCTGATGAGAAAACATTGGCTGTATGTATATTTATCCCTCGTTCCTTGCCGAGCATAATAGATGCAGATTTCAATGGATTTGAATAATAAAATTGGAACACAAAATTACTTCCAATAAAGGACTATGGGGAAAAACTTAATCGTTCGAGAGGATTTTCCGCGATTTAATTTCATACAGATCGTATTAGGATTGCCGCAGCACTTTTACGTCTTTTATGTTCATAAAAATATATGGACGGGTTTTCACTTTGATGTTAATCCAAATCCATACTAATATTGCATACACGAATGCATACACGAAACTATGTTCGTCTGTCTTTCTGTCACCTCTTCACGCCTAAGCCGCTAAATCAATTCTGCTGGGTTTGGAGATACTTTGAGTTCCGGAAAAGAACATGTGATACTTTTTATCCCGAAAAAATGTACGGTTCCCGCGCGATAAAAGATTTTTGACGCAACGGCGTGTCATCTTGTGTAAAATAATCTTATTTATGTAATGAGTACTTGTTCGATAATTGTATCTATATTTCTTATAGAAAAAAGCAAAGCTGTTCTAGTTTGTACTAAAAAAGATGGAAATTTTCCATACGCGTTCCTTTATGGATGTAATATTTTCATTAAAAATGATTTTAGTTTCCAATTCTAAGTGGTTAAATCAAAGTTGGTATGCCAGGGATGCTACTGTAAACATGCTGGGAATATGCTAGGAAATGCTATTGTATGAATTCAGTGCTGGGAAATGCTGGTATAAAAATTTGCATTCATCGTAATATTATATCTGTATTAAGTATTTCATTGTGACTACTTACATAAGTTTTCGGAAAAAACGATTAAGCTACGCCCTATCCCTGAAGGCTGAAACCACGCATTTTTCCCCTTATGCCTTCTAGGTTTTTAGTTAATTTTGCCATTTTTTATGACTTCATTATTTTTGCAAGGGACAAAATATAACTATTTTTAATGTATGTAATGATAGTATGAAAAATCTCATTTCAATATTACCATTGGCCGGTTTACACTATTCCAATCCTATAGCAATCCAACGCTGGATTGGATTGGAATAATGTAAACGCGCTATAAGTTCAAGTTGGCCTTGGCAGTATAATAAACACGATAAAATCAGTTGACGAAGCGTATTTTGTCTTTCAATAGAAACCTCTTTCAGACAATCATCATTTTATTCATTTTATTTGAAAGCTTGAATGTAAAAGTACCCCGCAAACGATCAAATTTGTTTGACACACATGTTTGATGTAATTTACGTTTTCATCAAACAGCAGCGCAGATGATCAAACGTGCATCAAACAAGTTTGTCAAACAATTAGCTAGAATCGGTTTGAGATCATGAGATCTTGTTTGACAAATACAGCGGAACACGTTCAAACACGTTTGTCAAACTTCCAACAAAAAAAATCCAAAATTTCTTCAAACACGTCAAACACGTAGTTTTTTTGACAAACGCTTTCAAACAAAGCTGTACACTATCAAACTGTTTGACAAACACGTAAAATTTGACAAACAATTTGATCGTTTTCCGGGGTACTTAAGAACGGAGTAATGTCTTATCATAGTCAATGTTAAAATAAAGAAACAGACCCCTAGCCAAGACGTTTTCTTAATCGTTTCTTTATAATATTATAATCGCTGATCAAATTGTATGGAATTGACATGACATGTGTCTGTATTTTATCTTTTCACGCCCAAACTGCTGAACCGATTTTGCTGAAATTTCGTGTGGAGATACTTTGAGTCCCGTGAAAGGACATAATAATTATAATACTTTGTGTCCTGGAAAATGTACGGTTCTCGCGTGGTATACTAATTGTGGGTATCTAATCTATTATAATAAACCCATTGTATTCCACATTGTTAAATGTGATATATTTTAGAATATATTTATCATTTTTCTGACAGGAATCAACGGAAAAGCCACCTTCCATTAGTTCCAGTGAAAATATGTTTTTTTGAGTCAACAAACACAGATATCATTTGTTGAAAAAATAAAGAGCTTAATATATTCGAAACAATACACGTGCCAGACAAAAAAAAACATTTTTCAAAACCAATACATGAAACTGAATCATTATTGATTCAAGAATATTTAGCAACAAAATACAAAAACATAAAAAAAAATATTTCGTGTATTACAATTTACAATTATTATGCCAAACATTTCCCAAGGTTAGGGGGAAAAAATAATTTAACACGCTTTATACTTTTTGGTTTTTAGTGGCAGGCTTACTGTAATCCTTTCTGGGTATACGTTCGCGAATTTCTAGGAAATAATTTTGTTGTTTTAGGTTTTGTGTTGACATTACAATTTTAAATTATCGTATTTTGCTTTTTAGCCGGCTTTCAAAAAGCCACACGAGCACGGCATATTGCCGAATACAGAACGTTCGCCAGTATATTTTATTTTTAGTCTTCCGTACCCAAAGTGTAAAAACAGGAACCTATTGTTGAGACTTCTATGTCTGTCAGTCTGTCTGTCTCCGGGGTGTATCTCAAAACCCGCTATAGCTTGTGACATATTCGAGAATCGATATTTATTGTTTCTGATACTCCCAACACCTACACTGCAGCCTGGCCAGTTTATGAACGACCATCGTAGCAAAGTTGTAGTATGCTACGAGGGTCGCACTTAAACTGGCAAGACTATAGCGTCCGATCATGGGGTAGGTTAATTAGTATAATATATCGATTTTATTGAGAGTTTTCTCAGAGTACGTATCATGATCGAAGTTGAATCAAAGTCGACATCAATTAAATTAGTTATGAATACCGCATTCGTTTCGGGAGTGTCTTAGTCCTATCGGATTCGATTACATCCCTGTATATAAGGGCCTTGCGGTATTCTTCGGATGACTACTTAGGCTAATTGGGTCCCATATAATATAAGATATGGGTTGGACTATCGAATGTCAAGAGCACGCTCAAAGGGTAACCTAACCTGACTACCACATATTATGTTTTGCGTTTAAATCGTTTGGGTAGTTTAAGATGTTTCTTAACAGGAGTTTATCATTTAAATAGCGCTAAATATTAGGCTAAAATCAAAGAAGAAAATAATTCAAAACATTAACAAATCCAAAACACTTTTGAATAGATTTGATAAGTGCTGAATCAATGTTTTCATTATATTTTTTGTGTTTTTTTACCTCTGTTCTCTGTATCTGTTTGGTACCCAGTTATTTTACTTTGGCAAACAAATCTAAGCTATTTTAATAGACTCAGCTCTTTCAGAAGTCCAAAACTAAGAAAAACACGACTCTTTTAAAAGCCCACACTAAAAGCCTGTGTCGATGTAGGCACGTCGATTTTTGTAAGGCTGGCATTGTCGGTTTCGACACAAGCTTTAAAGAAAGAAAAAATGTAGTCAAGGCACTTAGATTAAGGGTCAATTACTCACACTAGAGTCGAAACGCTTTAACGCGCGTCGACGCGCGTTTCCATATCCTCATAGCAGGAAGTACTTAGACAGTAGAGATCAATATGCTGTAGCTGTAAGTGAAAAATTGCGTCACGTCGCTTTGATTCTATGCTAATGTAAATTGATTGTAAGTAGTAAGTACCCCATGTCCGAGCAATCTTATTGCGCTATATCACGTATTCGTAATATTATTGACCGTCTAGGGTTGACATTGAACATCGCATGCCTTCAATCTAGTTGTCAAATAAACTGTTCAATAAAATTGAAGCGTGATATTGCACAATATAATAATAACTGATCGTCTAGAGGCCGGCTAAGTTTAAGAGTTTGTATGGAAATAACATAGACATTTTGTTACAGATGGTGCTTCCCTGAGCACGCGGAATGTGGCAAGCAGCTGACTCCACCCCCGTCGAGCCAGGAAGTCACCGCATGCATCATTAAGGGCAGCCAGACTGGGCGCACTGGTAGGTTTATCTAATATGTATATAAAAATCTCGTGTCACAGTGTTTGTGCGCGAACTGATCCAAAACGGCTCAACCGGTTTTAATGAAATTTTGTATGTACTATCGGAGATGTTGATTTATAGGCAGATGGCGGACCTAAGTAATTTTGTCGCGGTTTGTCAAACCCAGCCCTGGATCACAACTAAAGTACCCCGCAAACGATCAAATTTGTTTGACAAACATGTTTGATGTAATTTACGTTTTCATCAAACAGCAGCGCAGACGATCAAACGTGCATCAAACAAGTTTGTCAAACAATTAGCTAGAATCGGTTTGAGATCATGAGATCTTGTTTGACAAATACAGCGGAACACGTTCAAACACGTTTGTCAAAATTTACGCCAATGCAAATTTTCTTCAAACAGGTCAAACACGTAGTTTGTTTGACAAACGCTTCAAACAAAGATGTACACTATCAAACTGTTTGACAAACACGTAAAATTTGACAAACAATTTGGTAGTTTGCGGGGTACTTTACACCGAATTGACATAGCCCAACCAAGTGACATAGGCCCGTCATCTGCCTATGAATCCTAAATCCTATGAAAGCAAAATAACGTTTGCCGGGTCAGCTAGTTTACAATATTATTTGAAAAGGTGACTAAAATATAATAAGGTGAAAGTTTATGTGTGTGTTTGTTATCAATGGAATGCTTATTTAAGTTGTAACGTTAGGTTTTAGGCGTGAGAATAGGTTTCTATCTACTTTTTATATTGATAATAGAAATAATTTATGTAGCAAAATAACGTTTGCCAGGTCATCTTGTTTACAATTATTATTATTTGAAAAGGTGAGTAAATAATAAAATTAAAGTTTATGTGTGTGTTTGTTACAATGGAATGCTTCAGCGACCACATGGGATATGTGGTCGCTGGAATGCTTATTTAAGTTGTAAGGTTAGGTTTTATATACCCTGAAACAGTGTACCAGAGCCACTTTAATAACTTTAGTTTATTTGGCGGGAGCTGCGGCGGCACAAGCGGAGACAAACAAAAGAAAAAAATATGAAGCACTGGGGAATGATTACTTTTTTGTACCTTTCGGCGTTGAAACCCTGGGCCCGTGGGGCCCTGGTGCCAAGCTATTGTTCAAAGAGTTATCCCAAAGACTGGTTGAGAAAACCAACGATCCCAGAGCTGGCGCTTACCTCGGCCAACGTATCAGTCTTGCGATACAGCGAGGTAATGCTACCAGCCTCTTGGGTACATTGCCCGCAGCCTCCGACTTAGATTTAGTTTTTTATATATAGTTTTTCTTTTTTTTTCCGCTTGTTTTATATTTTAGTAATATATTTTATTGTAATTTTAATTGTATTATATAATATTATATTTTGTTATATTTAAAATAAAATATAGGTCTATTTGGACACAAAAATATTTTGGCGTCTATAAGGACATACGATATTTTTGACAATTCAAAAGGTTTCAAACGATAGCAATTTCTACGGAATATAAGGGTCAATTCAGATGGCAACGCGACGCGTAGATGCATTATTTCTAAATTTTTATGGATTTGATAGATTTGCAAGACGTCTCACGGAATTGAAATCAGTACTTTAGAAAATATGCATCTGCGCGTCGCGCTGCAGTCTGAATTAACCCTAAGGCGAACAACGAATTGGTAGAGTTTAACGTGAAAACTAATTATTTTACTATACGCCGCTGGTGCACAGAGGATAAATTGAATAGATAAGACTCTATTTAAATCAACTGCCAGTCTTTGTTATCACAAGTAAATGCGACCGCCGCGCCGCAAGACCTCGGCTGCTCGTTAAAATAAAATCATTTGTTGGCTTTCTCAAGCTCAAACAACGTTAAGATGAGGTTTACTAATCTGGCATTGGCTGCGGCTTCGCTCGCGTATAAACATGGTGTAACAAAACTAAGTGATAAAACTTTAGGGTGTGTAAGATTACCCTATATAAAGTGCGCTATGGAAATAGAAGCGCTGAAAGAGTAACTAGTTTTGACGTGACAACGTCTTATAATTCGATATGGGCTGCGCGCACGAAAAAACATGACGCAATATGCGGCGTTATCTCGCTGATCGCTCTGAAAGCGTTCCAATATAAAGCCTAGTATCCACTTGAGCGGCTCAGCCAAATGTGAAATGAGCCCGCTCATTTGGCCGAGCCGCTCAAGTGGAGACGCCTGAGCACGCTCGAACTCGCACGAATGAGCGGCTCATTCGCCCGAGCATGCTCAAGTGGATACTAGGCTTAAGGCTGTAAAGACGTCATACGCCTAATACTGGTCCAATCCGTTCTGTAGGGTTACCCTGGGACGCAAATCCCTCTGGCGTAATATTAAATAAAACAACCAGTGAGTGTCAGCGAAAAGACGAAAATTTATTCCATTGAATTACATATATTATGTACCAAAATATGTTGTCGGGTAAGCGATAGCGCGATCTAGAGGCCTAACAGCGACATCTGTTATCAAATCGCGGAACTAAATTTACTTATAAAATATTATGAAGTTTACAAATCTCAACAAAGGTAGTTGTCACGTTCAACTATCGTCAGTAAACCGACTTTACAGACAACCGATTTTTTTTTGTTAAGAAAAATTCGTGACGCTGCGACGCTTACATACAATTCACAAAAAAATGGATCTGTCAGCGCTGCTACTAAGGGACACATACACATATCAACATTATTTCATATTATCACTTAGTTTGGTTACTCCCTGTACGTCTGTACGTCTGTCTACGTAATCGGCTTAGGTTCCAAATTCCAATTTAAACTTGCTTCAAAATTTTGTAGCAATTTAAATACAAACAATAGGCCACGCACAATTTAAAAACCGCTCAGTAAAACCGAACGCGGCAATAGATGTTTTATATCTACTAAATACTAATAGATAATAATTATAATAGCTCCTAATAATGTGTCACGCGATATAAGCCAATAACATCGCGTCTAATCACCGATCAACCAATAATGTGTTTTTTGTCTTTTGTAGAGTATACATTAATTTACCTTTCATTTTGTTTAAGTTTAGCACGGCCCAAAAGATTTTTTCTATTCAATGATTAGTAAATCATGGACTTTTGTTTACAGAAATGGAAGGGCTGGAGGGGGAGGATTATGTTTAGCAGCGGTTCCCAAAGCACTGCTTTGGGAAGCGGTATACACCCCGCCCTGCCCGCGCCCGTCGTCGTGAGGCCAGTTACTCAGGTAATTATAATATTATAATATTATTATCTATATTATCTATAACTATATATCTATCTACAGTAATACTTTAGGGTGTGTATATGTTCCTTGTAGAGAGTTCATTGTCAAAGTAGCAACGCTGAAAGATGTATTTTTTTTGTTATTTGTATGGGCAAGCGCCATGTGTCACGAGTTTTCCCATACAAATTAAAAAAAAATTGCTCATTTTGCGCGGCTACTTTAACAGTGAGCTCTATGCACGGGACTCATACATACCCTAAAGTATTATCACTTAGTTTTGTTACACCCTGTATATTTTAAATAAAAATTAATTTTCAATTTTTCTTAGTTTCTGTAAAACTCAAGAATGGCTGAAGTAATTTTCCAAATTTTAGTTTTAAAATATTCGTGGAAGACCAGTTAATTTACGGTGAGTAAATTTAGGAGTTAAGTGATACGAAGAATACGGGTCATCTAGTATAATTATAATTATATTTTCACAGCGGTTTCGGCGATTCACGACTAAAACTCGGATAAGGAAACTTTACCGGGCATTTATTGGTCAGCCCAGCGGGAAGTTTCTGGAATATTGATGAAGTTTCTGAATCCGAGTTAAATTGCGCATTGTGAATCAGGCCTCAGGCCAGCTGCGCAGAAGTCATTTTAGACACTATAATGTCACTCCTAAGTCCTAAGTCCTACGTAGAACATTAGTACAGCACACAAGAGGTCTTTCTTCCTCCACCTTCGTAACCCAGTGGGACGGTTAAGACATAACCGATTTTATATGCCCAATAAGCCCATTCAATACTGCATGTAATGAAATGAAATGAAATCCGGTGATCAGTCTATGTTGATCTAACCGATCTTAAAAACATTTTTCCAATGCAGAAATTGAACCTACGATCCTGACTTCCTAAGCCACGGGAAATGCTACCAATGTTTATACTTTATAGCAAATTGAATCTCAATAGTTTTCCTACGAGAGGATAAATCACTGCATTTATTCTCACAACCCATTGGGGCGGAAAGCTGGTAAGATATCTAGTGGATTATGGTGTGAGAAAGATTAGCTTTATTCTAGCAAAAAATCTCTCATATTAGGTTTGACCACTTAAATACAGCTCCAAGTATTGACATAATTTTTGGTCAAGGTGGGCAGTGGCAGCCTCCCACCCATGAAGGAAAAAATTTTTCAGTCATTTCCTCCCATTTGAAAATTTATCAGAGTATAGTTTATGTAGTATTTTGAAAGAAAAACATAGTCAGTTGACCATTACACGGTGGATTATACGTCAGCTGGCTCCTTAAACATGAAAAAAAATTTATATTTTCAATGATTTTATCTCAGCTAAAAATTTACCTGGTGATCGTTTATATGCTACTATGAACGAAAACTAATGTCAGCAAACAATACTCTGATAAATTTTCAAATGAGAGGAAATGACTGAAAAAAAATTTGTTTTCTTCATCTTTGGGAGGCTGCCACTGCCCACCCCACCAGCGGAGTTGCAGCTGACGGTCGCTAGTATTCATAGTATAAGTCCCTTATTCATTTTACGAAGTTTTGGTTGGGAGGGACTTGGTCATGAAAATCTGTCACTGGCCCCAGGTCTATAAGTAATAGGACAACAAAAATTGTATCACTGACTTTTGACTGCCAGTCAGTTTTGAAGCCAGTCCACACGGCGCATTGCATTGCGTCGTCGCAACGCAAACATTTTGATGCATAGCCGGCCACACGGGCGCTGCGCCATCGCAGCGTTATTACGAAGCAGTCTTAGAGCCATCGCAAACAGTGCGACTTGTCGTTGCGTCTAGTCGCTGCGTCTGGCATCGCGTACACGCGCACATACACAACGACAGTCGCGCGTCAGTCTCGATCCAAGGTGCACGTCTGTCGTTGCGACTCTGTGACTCTGACGTCAAGTGTGCGGAGCTTCGAACAAAATATATGAAAACTGTCGGCCGTAGCCTGTCGTGTCGTCTAGTCGTCGAGCTGTCGCAGACGCCTGTCGCATCGTGTGCGCCTACACTTAACGTCAACACTCCCTTCCCCTTTCGTCTCGGGGGCTGCTGTCCGTCATGTGTGCGTTGCGACGACGCAGCGCGCCGTGTGAACACCTTGGTTATTTGTATGTAAAACAACGCAACGGCAGCGCTGCGTCGACGCAACGCTGACGCAACGCGCCGTGTGGACTGGCTTTAACTCTTCCGTAGTAATATTTTGGTATTTTTCCGTCCGGTAAATACCTTTCCGCATGTCTTTCTCAGACATCAATAATGTCAGGTGTTGACGGCTGATATTGAAGGGTGATATGTTTGACCTTTATTTCTCATAAGTCATAGTCTCTTAACAGATAATATTTTTAGCCTTCCATTGTTCTCTATTTACTAATAATTATGGAAGTAATTATGGTATTGTTTTGCGTCCACACTACAGAATTACGCCATCTTGTTTGTTCAATTGAGAGGCAATCGTTTCACCCTGACTCTTATATCAATGTCATCTAATAACTAAGTTACATGTATGGGTTTTGCTAATAAAACCAAATGTGTTCAAAAGTAAAGATTTTATTAAATGTGTAAACACACTAGGCTGAAAATATGCGGCCGAATTTCAGCATAATTATACCTGCAAATTGCAATGTGTTATTTTAAATTACTGATGAGTCACACCATGCTGAAATTACGTCGCGTTATAACGTATGCGTAGCGTATTGCAGGCGTAATCATGCCGAACTTCGGTCGCGTATTTTCGACCTAGTGTGTTTAGACTTTAGACATTAACTGTCCCACCTAAGTTTTAATTTGCTACTTAAGTGCTATGGGAGACTGATTGTAAAATGCATTGTGAAGTGAAAAATGTAACGGTGTGATTTTTGACACCGTACTTTATATTTTTACGCGCGAATCCAAAAAAAGCCGCATACGTAACTATAATAGTAACAACGTATGTGATTCTTATTTGACTAATACTTATTTTTAGGGTTCCGTACCCAAAGGGTAAAAACGGGACCCTATTACTGAGACTTCGATGTCTGTCCGTCTGTCTGTTCGTCTGTCTGTTCGTCTGTCTGTCCGTCTGTCTGTCCGTCTGTCTGTCCGTCTGTCTGTCTCCAGGCTGTAACTCAAGAACGGTAAAAGCTAGAAAGTTGAAATTTTCACAGATTGTGTATATCTGTTGCCGCTATAACAACAAATACTAAAACCAAAATAAAATTAATATTTAAGGGGGGCTCCCATACAACAAACGTGATTTTTTTGGCCTTTTTGGCTCTATATCAATAATGGCAACAGGTAGGTACTTGAATTTTACTCAAGGTCCTTAGTTTTATGTGCACTTTAATATTTAATAATAATATTAAAATAAAATAAGAAATTAAGAGGGGCTCCTTTACAAAAAACACAATTTTTGGGCTAATCTTGCTCTATGCGGTACGGAACCCTTAGTGCGCGAGTCCGACTCGCACTTGGCCGATTATTTATTCTTCAGCTGTCGACTTAAATGAAAGACCATTAAACTCTGTGGCTGACTGTGGTGGCTTTAAGCGGATTTTCTTGTTGGTATAAATACGTGAGTGGAAGAACCAGATAACTAACATTTTGCAACATAAGGACAATTACTTATTTTTTACCTTATAATTAAAAAAAACCTTGTAACTTACCTACTTCATCGCCTAGTTAATATAATAATATATCTGGCTATACATAAAAAAACACATTTTCTTGATATCAAATAATTTTGTAAGCCCGCTTAAAAAAGCGGCAATTCCACTCATGTTTTCAATTATTATTATAAGAAAAATGTAGAGCGCGAATAAAACTTGTATTATTTTAGTATTTACATTGTTTTCTATTGTTTACAGTCAGCCTATTTTGATATCATAATTAGTTTACTTTGTGTATATACGAAGTACCTGTGTGTGTACCTAGTGAGCAATAAATTATAGGCAAACATCACGCAAACAATATAATTTTGTCGTTTTATCGCGGAGCCTACCTACATAAGCTAGCTATGGCTAGCTAGGAACTTCCGTGCCTTCAAGCGTTTTTGCCACAATTATTATTGGCAACAGTCAAACACAATAAACTCCAATATTAACTTAGCTTTAGCTTAGGAGTCACAATTATTAACCTTATTTCCGTGGTGCTCCCCCTTAAGTTCTTTGACTTTCGGTCATTGCAACTTTGTGCTGTCTCCCGCTTTTATGGGGAGGGAAATTGGAATCTTCCTACTCCTCCTATTTTCTTCTGATTAATTTCGTTGCGGGTCCCAAGACAGTATTAGCATGTCCCTCGGGCTCCCTGAGATCATATCAAAGGGTTTTCGTGGTTGGATGCCGCTGTCGATACTGGCGACACAGGAGATACAGTGGTGGGAATGTGTGGTGGGCCAAAGCCCGTTAAAAAAAAAAAAAAAGCTAGCTATGTATAATAAGTACACAATTTTATCCGCGAACTGTCACCAGTCACAGTATTTCCGGACCTATACGACCTGCAAACCTTCAAGAAAAGAGCGTATTCCCTCTTAAAAGGCCGGCAACGCACCTGCAGCTCTTCTGATGTTGCGAGTGTCCATGGGCGACGGTAGTTGCTTACCATCAGGTGACCCGTTTGCTCGTTTGCCCCCTTATTTAATAAATGAAATCCCAAAAATAGCCTTTATATTTTACAAGCAGGTCGCTATCAACATTTTATTTTTTCTTATTACCTAGTGTACTTTAAAATTTTCTTTTTCCCTACCCAGTCGATATATATCCTTTTAAGCTCTTTTCTTGATTGAATTCTAACTTTTCTGATCAAAGCTTTTGAGACGAGTTCCAGGAACCATTTCAAAGGTTTTAGGAATTGAGATACGTATTTCGTATTTAGGTAATTGACCGTAACAGCTACTTTGTCGCTAAGATCTAAATATTTAAAGATTTAAAGAGGTTGTTACTTCGTTGAGTGATTTCATTATTTCAATTACTCGAGATCACTTAGCTAGGCTTAAAAATAAATAATGTCTTATTTATAAAAGAGAAAACTTTACTTATTTTTAAAACAAGCGGTACTCCGCTTCTCTACTGAGAGTACTTAATTTTTTTTTATTCATGGGGAGCACAGCTTCGCTGCTCTCGACAAAAACGTTTTCATGACGTTTGGTTTGGATATATTTCAGGCTTACGAAAGATGAACTATTCATCGGGGGAACAATAATTCAGATACGGCTAATCTCTCGCTATTCGTATCAGTTATCCAACCCATTGGGTTCTGACAGCAAAAAAGGGTTCTCATACATATTTTTATGTGATATAATTTTAACTCATGCGTAGCTGGCCTGAAAGCAAAACCTTTTAATATTATGGAAATCGGAAATTTTGTCGTTTCAAAGTTGTCGTTTACATCGAAATAGAAGGTTATAATATTCTTAAGGTTTTGTGCCCAAAGGGTAAAAATGGAACCCTTATATACCCTTATTAACAAAGACTTGTTTATCTGTCTCTTCGTCTGTCTGTCACCAAGCAGTATTTGAAGAACCGTGATAACTAGATTTTTTTAGTTACCGGCTTGTCCTGTTGTAACCTTTTGACATGAACCCTTGTCCACAGCTTATAGAAACCGGAGAAGAGGGGAGCCAATTCCTCTATCGCATCACGTGGCCGAGGACTGCGCAGTCCAAGCTCAACGGCCCGACACTACCTCTTTATGAATAGTGGTCGAACTGATCCAGTCAGTAAGTGAGTTTAGTGAGTAGGTAGCCCATAAATTGATAAAGACTGTGAAAAGACGCAGTTAAGGACCAAACAGATCCAATCCAGAAAATTTTGTGCAACAAGCTGTAGTTGAAGACCAAACTCATCCAATCCAGTGAATCTTGTGCAACAAGCTGTAGTTGATGACCAAACTGATCCAGTGAATCTTATGCAACAAGCTGTTGTTGATGACCAAACTGATTCAGTGAATCTTGTGCAACAAGCTGTAGTTGAAGACTAAACTCATCCAATCCAGTGAATCTTGTGCAACAAGCTGTAGTTGATGACCAAACTGATCCAGTGAATCTTGTGCAACAAGCTGTTGTTGATGACCAAACTGATCCAGTGAATCTTGTGCAACAAGCTGTAGTTGATGACCAAACTCGTCCAATCCAGTGAATCACCAAGCGGATCCAGTTCAGTGAATCTTGTGCAGAAAGCTGTAGTTTTTGACCAAACTGATCTAGTGAATCTTGTGCAACAAGCTGTAGTTGATGACCAAACTGATCCAGTGAATCTTGTGCAACAAGCTGTAGTTGATGACCAAACTGACCCAATCCAGTGAATCTTGTCTAACAAGCTACAGTTATTGATCAAACTGATCGAATGGTGCGTGAATTTTTTTGATAAGGTTTTTGAACTGGTAAACAATCTAAACTACAGTAAATGTAAATGACTTAAGCATAAGTTTGCTCAGTGGTAAAGGCCTAAGAACACAGTAATGACGGTGCCAAAGCTCTAATAAACGGTAAAGTGATTACTGACCAAGACACTGACTGATATTATGACCAACGTGACATTGCTCATATATGCTGACTCTAACAATATGGGCATTCACATTGCAATGACGCGAGGCGCTGAGATATTTGAATAAGCCGTTCAAATGCGGTCCAGGTTGCCCAACACCACCATGGTCAATTCTGTCAATTCAATGTCTTCTTGTGTAAAAAATAAAGCTCAGTTTTGAATGGCGTATTTATAAATGACTCTATGCATCACGTTGCAATGTGGAATTAATGTAAGACTTGATCGATATAAGTTTTAGTTAGACTTATATCATACACGGCTTTAATACTTAAAAAAAACTTATAAAATTTACGGCTGCACTCACAAAATATATTTTACGACAACTTATTTTCAATTTAAGACTAACAGCCTCTAAGTCTGAGTAATCATTACAATATTATGTTTCTGAGTGTGGCAGTTAGGGCCAGGTCACAACAGTGCGTTGCGGGCTTGCGGCGTTGCATTGTAAAAATCTACGACGTCGCAGAAGGCACCGTGGTTTGCGACGCGACAGCGAGATTTCCGATGACATTTTTGCGTTGTGACAACGCATCGCATTTCTGTGCGATGTTGTTTTTGCGATACGACGCCGCAACGCAGTGTTGTGGCCTGCCCCTTAGTATCAAAAGCTGGAAACTTAAAAGTGAAGTCATAACTCATAAGCTATTCCGGTTATTATAATATTAAGCAGCATTGTAAGACTTTGATTGATGTGTCCTAAATTTTAGCAACGTTAAAGAAATTTCTCATTATTCAGCTGAAAATATGAATTATTAATTGTGTTATAAGTTATAAGTTATAACGCATAATATGGTCTGAATTATGATGAATATGTTACCGTAATCTAGGTATTAGAACTTCAAAGTGTATAAGTAGATATTGTTATTGAAATTGTTGTTACCCAAAATCATTGTAAATATACGGTAGATGTTTATTGCAAATCAAATAACGCGAATGTAAAAATGTTCTTTTGTGTCTATTTTTATTGTTTTTATTAATGTATATAAATCTGGCAGTAAAACTAGAACGCCGAAGAAAATTATTCTTCCATTTTTATGGCCTTTTTTTGGGCTTCCCAGATTTCAGGTACATTTTTACACTTCAATACCAAAAGCTTCTGGCGTTTCGTAATATGTATGATTGGATGTTTTCGACCGTGAAATTAAAATAACAATATGTAGGCGTTAAGTTTTAAGTTACTATAATAATGAAAGTGTTTATTATTTTAATGTACACAGTTGATATTCAAAATTAATAAGTTTCTACTCCGTTCCAGTTATTTAAAGCTGAAATACTCAGTACACTATTCGACTATTTTATCTAATATTATAATTATATTATTATTTATTATTAATAATTTTAATCCATAGTGAAATTTATTTGAGTTTCGTTTTTGTTTTCATTTATAATATCTGTTTGATTTTAGTATTTTAAGCTTAAGGCTATCCCATGAGCAAACAACCTTGACCATACATTTGTCACGTTGCCGAGATAACACCACAATTATTTAAGTTCAAAATTGATCTAAAAAAAATCAAACGGTGAATATGTAGGTAGTTAATGAAATTTTCCATGTATTGGCGTGTGTTTCAAATAAACGTAATTTGTAAATACCTTGGGAGATACTGAATGTATGCTTGAATCTAAATAAATTGGTATTACTTCGGAAGCTGATATCATGAGTATAATTAACAAAAATAGGAAATGAATAACGGTGAAAGGAATGTTTATATGCTGAAGATTATTGCTGTATTTTTATTATAATTCTGTAGCTTTCAAAGAAGGACGAAGAATAAGACTCTAAAAACGGTAAATTGAGGCGTCTCCGTAGGGGGAGGGCCTTAAATTGTCTTCACCACCAACATGAATTTCCACCAAGAAATGACAGTACATTCAATGTCATATTTAAATTGTCTTTGTAAATCAGACTTTTACTGCCTGTTAAACAAAAACTGTAATGTATTACTATTTTGTTATACTTAGTTTGCATGTAATAAATAGTTTTGCTTATATTATACTATTTTAATTATTTTGTAAGCCACATGAAGAAAGTAATATTTTACACCTGATTTTCTTGAGTTACTTCAAATCCCGTTGGAAATTATATTTCTCGCGTATACATATTATTACGAAAGATGAAAATAGTATTTCTGAATTCGGGGCGAAATTTTCGCCTTACATTATTAAGAACGTGTGTACTACGCACGGCTGCTTCGAAATGGGAATACAAGAAAAAGCAATTGTCAAGTCACAAGTGTATGCTAACCGAACGAGTTTTATTACTTTCTGGCGGTGATAACAGAATCCATATACTAAAACTTGGTTGTCTGTCCGTCTTTTGAAATCAGTCATAGTCTTCTTATCTGCGATCCGAAAAGCCACTGCTTGTTATGAATTTATATGAGACGCTTTACATTCTACCTTTAGTCTATCCGTCTCTCTGTCTCCAATCTGGTAGACAAAAGCAGTAATAACCTAGACCTAGAGAGTTCAGATTTTCAGTAATGGAAACACCTTCTAAAACAACGCACGTAACTTTTTTCTTTGCGTAGGTACTCTACGACATGTACGTGACCGACTTTTCTCTTGAAAACCATTTTCCTTTATCCTCCATGTCGCCACTTGTCATTTTTAGTTTGATGAAAAGAAGCACAGGCAAATATTGACAGGAAAAATTATGTTTCACGTAGAGTTAGAGCGCAAAAGAATAATGGAACTTTCAACGTCACGGCGCGTCCTCTCTCTATAATTTTATGATCAAAATTTGTAATAATATTGTTCTATAATAGCACAATATTAAAGGGGGTGACAGACACGCGAGTAAGTACGCGGACTTATGGCTCGACGATTTTAATCGCCTGTGTGTCAGCAAAGAGCCGCGAGCCGCGTGCCTGGGGGCATGGTAATCCAGTGTGAGCGATTCTCGTGTGTCACCGACGCGAGCCGAGTAAGTGCGCGAACTTAAAACCCGTGTACTTTAAGTTCGTACGTGTGTCACCCCTTTAACATGATACTGTAGTGAGTAGACCATCTGTGGCAGGATCATAAGAATCTGCAAGATTTCAGACAACTTTTACTACTTTTAAGGCGTGTTACATAATAAGATTTATTATTTACACAGTAATAATAGTTCCTTTTTACACATTTACTGTTGTAATTAAATATATTTTAAAATCATTATACCCATTAATAACCATAATTAAAGACATGAGTGGATGAATCGAACAAGTAACACATTTCGAATTTCGAGTAAATCGCGTTTAAAGTTTTGAAAAAACTTTTTATGATTTCTCATCACAAATCAAGTAATGGCTTTTGTTAATTGTATCAGGAGGTGTAAATATCTTCCGTTTTTAATATTATGTTAAAAAAATATAAAAAATTCTCCATTCTAGGATAAAGTAAGAAAAATGTGAAGTTGTTCGGTTCCATACTTTTATATGCAACAAAATCTGTAAAGACTGTCATGCATGAAGTAAACATAAATCACTTTTTTTTTAAATTGAGATGAAACAAGACTCAATTGAAAAGACAAGAAACTCACGGCCAAACAGACAGGCCAAAAAGAAATTTGGATTATGCTTTGACAGACGGGAAAGATTAAAGGAATTCCGCCAAAACTAAAATATGTGAACAAAACTGAGTTACGGGAGTCATCTAGTAGACATAATATAGAAAACGAAATTATGAAAGTAATAATCTCCATATCAAATTTCATCGAATGTTCAGTTCAGCCGTTTAAGTGTTAAGAGGTATTTAAAATAGACGGACAAACACGATTTCCTAATTTATAATTTTATTAGTAAGGATCAATTTATTTTGCCATTATATAATACGTTGTATTACGGGAGATTGCTTGAATATTTTACTTTTTTTTAAGCAATATGTCGAGTTTTTTTTTTTAATTCTGTTAGTCAAAGGTGGTCAAAGGCATAGATATTATACAGGGTGCAATTAAACCTTCCTGCCAATTTTTTTCCAGCGCTTAGGTATCATTAGGAGAGTCCATTTAACAAAAAAAAATTGGATGTTATTTTTTTTCAATGACATATTTTATCCCATTTCAAATACATAGTTGCAGAATGGTCACTCGCGGCGCGGGGGAATGGGAGGAGGTGACGCGGGGTGAGGCGCGCGCGTGGGGGCACGTCACGCGCAGCCGACGCATCGTGTCCATTAATTGTAGTAATTTTAGGATAACTTTCGGAAGCTATTTCTCAACATTTTAGTACTGAGTGATTATAAAAGAGAAAATATTTGTATTTTTATGTTTAACAAGGATCAATATATCAAAATTTGGCAGGAAAGTTTAATTGCACCCTGTATAGAATGTAGACATTATTCAGATAAAAAAGTACTAAGTACAACTGTATTTTTTAACAAGATTTGAAAGCACAATCCTTTAAAGAGTGGATATTCCCGGGTAAATATTAGGTATACAGGGTGCAATTAAACCTTCCTGTCAATTTTTTTCCAGGGCTTTGGTATCATTAGGAGAGTCCATTAAAGCAATAAAAATTGGGTATTATTTTTTTATGTAATATTTTATCCCATTTAAAATCGTTGTAGAACGGTCACTAGTGGCGCGGGGGAATGAGAGGGGCTGACGCGGGGGGAGGCGCGCGCGGGGGCTCGTCACGCGCGGGCGACGCGTCGTGTCCATTAATTGTAGTGTTTTTTAGGATAACTTTTTCTCAACATTTTAGTACTGAGTGATAATAAAAGAAAAAATACGTGTATTTTAATTTCAAACAAGGATCATTATATCAAAATTTGGCAGGAATGTTTAATTGCACCCTGTATAATTTAATAATTATTTAACTTTCAGTTTAAATTTTCTCAATTTTATAGTTTTCTCTTATAAACTACGAGAGTTATTTTATTAAATATTTTAAAGGCTTTTTCACTGTTTCCAAACTTTTAGTTTATTAATAACCTCTTTCACCTCTTTGACAACGAATACTACCGTTTTTTTTTTTTCTTAAAATGGCGCTCGGCTTTTTAACCATGGCCAGTGTCAAGTAAAATATGGCGGGAAAAAAGAGATTAAGCTGATTTTACAAAATGAATTAATGATCCTTACTAGTAAAATTATAAATTAGGAAATCGTGTTTGTCTGTCTATATGCAATTAAACTTTCCTGCCAAAGTTTGATATATTGATCCTGGTGAAAAATAAAAATACACGTATTTTTTCTTTTGTAGTCACTCAGTATTAAAATATTGAGAAATAGCTTTCGAAAGTTATCCTAAAAAGCACTACAATTAATGGACACGATGCTTCGGCCGCGCGTGACATGCCCCCGCGCACGCGCCTTATCCCGCGCACCCCCTCTCATTCCCCCGCGCCGCGAGTGACCGTTCTGCAACGATTTTAAATGGGGTAAATATGTCATTAAAAAAAATAACACCCAATTTCTGTTGGTTAAATGGACTCTCTGATACCAAAGCCCTGGAAAAAATTTGGCAGGAAGGTTTAATTGCATCCTGTATAATAATATTAATAATACTTTTTAACGCGAGCGAAGCCGCGGGCAAAAGCTCGTTCTATATAATATCTATGCCTTTGACCACCTTTGACCAATAGAATAAAAAAAGTCGACATATTGCTTAAAAAAGTAAGATATTCAAGTGATCTCCCGTAATACAACACATAAATGGCTGTTACCTGCTTCTTGCATAATCATTTGGACGAACCTTGTAACTTACCTGCTTCATCATCTGGCTAACTTTGGAAGTATACGTAAAATTCAATTTTTTTTTATTGCAAATCATTTTCCAAGTCCTAAAAGCTACATTTATGCAAAAAAACGTAAATTTACAAAAATGTTACTTAACTCATTCTTCCACTCACCTCTTCAATTAACAAAATAACTGTAATTAGTTCTTACTTTTTACATTCGCATGCCAGTAAACATTAAGTTACCTTAAAAGTCACAATTGAATTATTTAATAATCACTTACTTAAAATACTCATTATTGTAGATAATATATGTTATACCTATATAGTTTATACCAACCCCAATGATGGAAATAAATTTATGAAGAGTATAGTAAAAATATCAAACTATACCTATTGTCTAAAGTTGTAACCTATGTACATAAACATAATATAATTATTATAAATACAGCTTATCGTTTCTTATATTAAAGAAATGTAAATACCTACGAATAATATTAAATGTTAGTATAATCCAACGAACTTATAATATTGAATATTCAGAATATACTTACGGACCGAGTGAAATAATTGTTATGACCACCCTTACTGAATCTGTATTTAATAAATATAATACTTAGTACGTGTAATGTTTCTATAATTTTACAGTTCGGTATCAATATTTCTGTATGTTGTAAAAATTGATTTCAGATCTCATGCCACGAAAGTCACTTCGATTTGATGTTGTGTGATTGTGTCGTAAGACAAGTGACAACATAATATTATTATTGTGTACACGCCAACAGCTGCACGTACAATATACTATCGAAGATACATTCGAATCATGAAAATAGCTACCCTCGTTCTAAAATGCACAATAACAAAATCCTGGGCGATAAACGAATTTCTATTGTTAACTTGTGAATTTAATAAAATAATTATGTACTCGAATTTTGCTACTTCAAAATTCGAATTATTATAATAAATGTTTTTTTTTTCGTAATGTATTTTATTTCCTTCAAATGTTTACCTTGTCAGCAGGAGCACAAAAAAACAATTTATCAAACAATAGCGCGAATAATTGACAACTTCTATCAAAGTAAGCATTAACATTTTTTTAAGAACAAATAATTAAATATTTGTAATAACAATGAAATAAAATAAAATATAAGTGTTCAATTAACAATGAGTTATGTAGTGATTTACGATCGGTTTTCAGACCTCATCTATTTTGATTTTTGCTAAATAAAAGTTGGTAAAACCTTTAAATTGTTTCAAAAGACATTTTTCACCTCACTTTGATATTACCTAGAAGAAAATACAAGAGAAAATAATATGACCTTCGTGAATGTTCAAGGCTTTATTACAAATACATAAATCACGCCTGTAAGAACTTTTTACTAAGGGTGAGTCCACACGGCGTGTTGACAAAGCGTTGCATCAAAGCAACGCTGTTGCTCCGTCGTTTTACGTTTTACTAAAAAGTTAAAAAACTGAACCCCTAGCCAACAGTTTTTTTTTATCGCTTGTTTAAATAATCGCTAATCAAAATGTAGAGATAAACTACGATAACATGGCGCAGCCCTCCAAAATTCAAAACGTTTGAAGTGCGTTGTCAAAACGTTTGATGTGCGTTGTCTTGCGCGGTCGGCTAGTTATGATTAGTTGACCAACAATTAATCTTGGTAATAAGTGACATTAAGTGAAATATTACGAGTACTGGTTGATTGGTTGAATACTTACTACATACAAACTCTTTCATAAGGATGTGACTACACACATTGAAACAGTAATTTGGAGGGGCGCGCCATGTTATCGTAGTTTATCTCTATGATTCTATAGAGAAATCATAACGAAAACGTGTCGGCTAAAGGCTCTGTAACATTCACACGATGCGCTTCGTCGAAGCAACGTTGAAGCACCACGCCGTATGAAGTCGCCTTAAGTTTTCGCTTTACAGCATGCGAAGTAAATCGCTTAGCGTGGATGAACTTTGTACAATCCTTTCTTGAAGGTAAACCTATGTTAAGGTAAACTCTTGACCACACGGAGAGATTTTGTTGGTATTATACGTTTTAATAGGTACAGATTTGCTTTATACAGTCCCGTTATTACGTTAACGTTATTAAAATTCACAAAAGTTGCTGGTCGGATGAGGCGTTGACATGTTCTGTCAGAACGATTCTTTGATTCTTGTATAATTTGGTTTTACGCAACTTTTCATCACTTGTTTTTTTTTTACAGTTTCCACCCTTAAATGATCCCGTATAAATATACAAAGCACTTATAGCGAGAGAAACCACTATTCAGTTTTAGCAGTTTATTAAGGCTATTACAATATACTATTATGTACATGAAAGGAACTAAGTTATTTCGGCGGGTTAGTATTTTTGCATCAAAATTCGCAAGCGAACTGAGGAGCCGGCCGGGCCGCGCAGCGCGTACGGCCTAGCGATAACACACCTACCATAGGCAACTGCAGCTAGCGAAACCGGTTCGCTATCCGCAGCGCGCGGCGCGTGTACGTAATAACTAAATGAGCAGACCGCGCACCTGATGCTTGGTCGTAACTCGTAGTTATAAGATTTTACTTGTATATATTTTATTGTTTTAAATATAGTAATAGATATAAGATTGTAAATAGCTGTATGTATAAATAAAATACGTGTAAAAATAAAATGTGTATACATAGATGTAGGAGATCCCTACATTACTCCCCCCCAGAGACCGAGTCTACGGGCGATAGTAGTCAGGGAATCTTACAACACGTCCAGACCTAGTTTTTTTAATGTTGTAACCCTTTGTAGTATCGGGAACGGTACTAGAAATGGGCACAGGATTAGGAATAGGTACAGGATTAGGAATAGGGGAAGGAAATGGATTAGGATTCCTAGGAAGGTTAGGGATTAGATTAAGGGAGGGCTCGGACAATACGTAGGCTGGTTTTAGGCGGTCTACAGATACTGTCATTGGCTTCCCTTTGACAAGAATTTTAAAAGTCTTATCGCTGCGATCGAGAACCTCGTGGGGACCGGAGTAGGGAGGCTGTAAAGCGCCTCGTACAGTATCGTCCCTTAAGAAAACGTGGCTCGATTTAGGTAAATCCCTATAAACAAATATTTTATTATTATTGTGACGCGCTGCAGGCGAAGGTTGCAGCTTAGCGACAAAATGACGTAAGCGAGTCGTAAAATCACTAATGTCACTCGAACCAGGGGTTGTCGCGTGGAAAAATTCACCGGGCAGGCGCAGGGGTTCGCCGTATACCAATTCGGCAGACGAAGACTGTAGGTCTTCCTTGAAGGCGCTTCGGATACCGAGAAGTACAAGGGGCAATGTGTCGACCCAGTTACTATCGGCATGACACATTATTGCCGCCTTCAACTGTCGGTGGAATCGTTCCACAAGACCGTTACACGCGGGGTGATACGCGGTCGTGCGGCGATGTTTGAATCCGATCATTTTTCCAAGGTATTGGAAAAGTGACGATTCAAACTGCCGACCGCGATCAGTGACAATATCAGATGGACATCCAAATCTGGATATCCACGATATTAATGCCTTACCCACGGTTTCGGCGGTCATGTCGGCCATCGGAATGACTTCGGGCCAACGCGTGAAACGATCCACCACAGTTGTACAGTACCGAAAGCCTTGTGACGGGGGAAGAGGACCTATAATATCCACATGGACAAAAGTGAAACGTGCCCGAGGCAAGTTGAACGTGCCTAGAGGGGACGACACGTGACGACTTACCTTCGCACGTTGGCATGATAGGCACTTACGTGACCACTCTCGACAGTCTTTGCGCACCCCGGGCCATACGAAACGCTCGGCTACTAGCCTGGCGGTAGCATTGGCACCTGGGTGGCTGAGATTATGAAGGCTGTCAAAGAGTTGTTTCCGTAACCGTTTCGTCACGAAAGGCCTAGGGGACGGGGTACTGACGTCACAAAATATTTGGACGTTGGAATTTGGGAGAGGCAACTTCTCGATGCGGAGAGATGAGTCACCGCCGAGTAGTTGTGCTAACTCCTCGTCTTCAGCCTGTGAGGAAGCCAACTTATCATAATCGATACCTATCGACAGTTCATCGACACGTGACAGTGTATCGGCAACGACATTGTCTTTGCCGGAAATATGCCTAATGTCGGTTGTGAACTGCGATATGTAGTCGAGGTGGCGAAACTGACGAGGCGAGCAGTTGGCTTTTCGCTCGTGAAAAGCGTAACTGATCGGCTTGTGATCAGTGTAAACCACAAAGTGTCGGGCTTCCAACATATGGCGAAAATACTTTATACTCTCGTAAATGGCTAGCAACTCACGGTCGTACGGTGAGTACTTCTGCTGTGATGGGCTCAATTTACGAGAGAAGAAAGCAAGTGGTTGCCATTGGTTGTCTTTCCACTGCTGCAGTACTGCTCCCAAGGTCAAGTCAGACGCGTCTGTTACCAGAGCGAGCTTGGCTTCGCTGTCGGGATGTGCAAGTAGTGCAGCACGAGATAGACTGTCCTTACACTGCTCAAAAGCCGTCAGAGTGTCACCAGTCAAATTGACGGGAGTAGACGCTCTCACGGAGCCTGTAAGGAGAGAATTCAGAGGTGCCTGGGTTCGTGCGGCATTGGGGAGAAACCGCCGGTAAAAATTTACCATGCCCAGGAACCTACGTAGTTGTTGGACGTTGGTCGGTGCAGGAAAGTCCTTGATGGCCTGGACCTTGGAGTCCAGGGGCTTGGTACCAGCTTCGGATATGCTGTAGCCTAGAAAGGTTACCTGGTCTACACCGAAGACACACTTGGAGGTGTTCACTAGGATGCCGTACTCCTTCATGCGGCTGAACAGCTGTTCCAGGTGTGACTCATGTTCTTCTGGAGTCCTGGAGAAGACAAGAAAATCGTCCAGAAAAGCATAGCAGAAATCCAAGCCTCTGGTCATCTCGTCGACAAAACGCTGAAAGGTTTGGCCAGCGTTCCTCAACCCGAAGGTCATAAAAGGAAATTCATACAAACCGAATGGTGTTGTGATGGCCGTCTTCTGTATATCACCTTCGTAGACCGGAATCTGGTTAAAGGCCTTCACTAAGTCGATGGTCGAGAAGACCTTACAACCTGCTAGAGAATGAGCAAAGTCATGTATGTGCCGTATTGGATAACGGTCTGGAATAGTGCGAGCGTTAAGTAACCTGTAGTCGCCGCAAGGACGCCAGCCATTATCCTTTTTAGGGGCAAGGTGGAGGGGTGAAGCCCAGGGACTGTCAGATGGACGAGCTGTCCCATTATTAAGCATAAGTTGGAATTCCTGCTTAGCAATTTTTAACTTATCTGGGGCTAGTCTACGTGGGGTGCAATAAATAGGTGGGCCGGGTGTAGTGCGTATATAATGAACAGTATTATGCCTAGGTATGCGCAAAATACCGGAAGGGTGAGTTATCTCGGGGTAATTAGCGAGAATCGCGTGATACCTAGTGTCGCCCGTCGAAACCTTAATTGAAAAGTTACAATTTAAATTATTAGCAACACAATATGCACTAGTACTTAAATTAGTTGTACAATCTAAAAGTTTCTGATTTTTACAATCAATAATTAAATTATAATGACTAAGAAAGTCAACACCAATAATAGGTTTACTTACATTAGCTACAGTAAATCGCCAAGGAAAACTGCGTCTTAAACCTAAGTCTAAACTAAGATCTATAAAACCAAAAGTTTCTATTACACTACCGTTAGCAGCACTTAAATTAAAGTTTGTCTTTGCACGGCGTTGGCGAAGCGCGGAACAGGGGTAAACACTAAGGTCACTGCCGGTGTCCACTAGAAATTGTAGACTGGAGATGCGGTCCGTGACGAAGAGACGACCTGAAGCAGCGCAGCAGTCACCAGTCGTCATCAATGACTGCTTCCGGGGTTTCCCGACTTCATGTGGAAGTCGCACGGTTTGATGCAGCTTCGGGCCAGGGTTCCGTACTTCTTGTGGTACCAGCACAGTGGGTGCCGGCGGTAGCTGGACTCGGACCTGGAGCGAGGGCGCGAAGATGAACGGCGCCGGGGTCTGGATCTGATGCTGGAACATTGGGCTGAGCGAGTGTGCATCTCAAGCTGTAGCGTGAGCCGTTCCACCATCTTCTTCAGCTCCGCTGTCTCACTGGTCTGCTGGGGTGAGTTCGAGGAAACTGCAGCGACGTGGGGACTGGTTATCTCTTGAATCCTGTCGGCGAGATCGGCAAGCTGTTCCAGGGTCTGGCCTATCTGAGAGGCTAGCTCTGTCTGCAGGTGTTGAGGCAGACGGCTGGTCCAGATAGACTGGATTAAGTCTTCGGGAACAGTAGGGCCGGCCAGGTCTTGAAGATGCCGAAGGAATTGCGAAGGTTTCCTGTCGCCTAGCTGTTCATGGGTTAGGAGCTGGCGAACCTTAGTTTCTTTTGATGCGGAGAGTCGCTTTACGAGCTCGGCCTTTATATAGTCGTACTTATTAGAAGCCGGAGGGTTTAATATTATGTCCTTTACGGCCTTTGAGTGCGTAATATCAAGGTTATTGATAACACTTGTATACCTTTTGGCATCACTGGATATTTCTAGAAGATCGAACTGGCCTTCCAGGAGCGCGAACCATAGCTCCGGTTCTTCCGGCGAAAATGGTTGCACCTTTAACACGCTGTGGATGGAAGTAATCGCGGCGCAAGGTGTCGCCGCCACGTGCTCCTTACGGCGGAAGGTAACGCCGCCCTTTTGCGAGCACTCGGTAGCCGCCGAGTCCTTATCACTTTCACTCATTGTTCACGGGGTCACCACTTATAGCGAGAGAAACCACTATTCAGTTTTAGCAGTTTATTAAGGCTATTACAATATACTATTATGTACATGAAAGGAACTAAGTTATTTCGGCGGGTTAGTATTTTTGCATCAAAATTCGCAAGCGAACTGAGGAGCCGGCCGGGCCGCGCAGCGCGTACGGCCTAGCGATAACACACCTACCATAGGCAACTGCAGCTAGCGAAACCGGTTCGCTATCCGCAGCGCGCGGCGCGTGTACGTAATAACTAAATGAGCAGACCGCGCACCTGATGCTTGGTCGTAACTCGTAGTTATAAGATTTTACTTGTATATATTTTATTGTTTTAAATATAGTAATAGATATAAGATTGTAAATAGCTGTATGTATAAATAAAATACGTGTAAAAATAAAATGTGTATACATAGATGTAGGAGATCCCTACACACTTTTATTATATGTGAAATTGTATGTGTCTGTCTGTTACATCTTCACGCCTGAACCGATTAACCCAACAAGCCCCATAAGAGCACCGGTGATCGCGACAACAATAGAATACAATAGCATTTCCTAGAATCCCCGATAGAAGTTGACTAGTTAGCGTACAATGCAGCAATACGTCCGCGCGGCGCGCAACCGAGATTTTTGGCTGCTATAAAATATAAATCGTTTCATAAAACAGCTATAGTAGTGATCTCGTGGTGTAGCGGCCAGGCAGCTCGGTCGTGCGATGGAATATAAATCGAACCTTAGAACAATAATAGCACCATTTTACTACAATGAAATATTAAATAAATCGCTTCAATTTCGCTGATTTATCTTCACAGTTGGAGGCTATAGGCGGGTACAAATCGTCAAAGTTTTACAAACCAACCCCGCATTGATGGATAGGTAAAAGTACAAAATGTAAAAGTACAGTAGTCTACATTTAGTCTATCTTAAATATATAATTAAGATAGATTAAATGTAGAATAAATAATTTCCATATTTAGAAAATTATGTCAAACTTATAAACGGCAAACAGTACTTAAAATATGTTCCTTTGGCGTTCGAGAGTGCATAAAATTGATCCAAGAGGAAGGTTTATAATATTATTATGTGTACTTGTGTTATGTGTATTTGCCGGGTCAGCTAATCTTGAATATGGGCGTTTCAAAAACTTTTCCGATTATAATAACAAATTACCTTGTTAACATAACAAGCGACATCATTTCGCGTTACTTAATTTTAAGTTTGAAATTGAAATATAAATTACATTTGGTTACAGCGTAAGGGGCCTACAGGCTCATACCAGCTGTATAAAATATGGGGCCCCTTACGAGTTACGTGTGGCCCTAAACGTGTGCAGATAAGGGTCGAAAAAGTTAAAGTGGGAGAGCCATGCTTCGGCACGAATGGGCCGGCTCGACCGGAGAAATACCACGTTCTCACAGAAAACCAGCGTGAAACAGCGCTTGCGCTGTGTTTCGCCGAGTGAGTGAGTTTACCGGAGGCCCAATCCACTACCTTATTCCCTTCCCTACCCTCCCCTATTCCCTTCCCTTCCCAGTCCTACCCTCCCCTTTTACCCTATTCCCTCTTAAAAGGCTGGCAACGTACCTGCAGCTCTTCTGATGCTGCAAGTGTCCATGGGCGACGGAAGTTGCTTTGCATCAGGTGACCCGTTTGCTCGTTTGCCCCCTTATTTCATAAAAAAAAAAGTTTGCTCACAGTGGCTACGCGTCTGTACTCTTAGTTGGCAACATTCATAATGAAATAAGTAAAGATGATTTATTAGAGAAAATAAATAGGAACTACTCATAGCGTAAAGTTTTTTGGTTCCCTTTATAATTTTTGGGACAGGAAGCACCCAGCACAATCGGTTCAGCAGTTTGGGCGTGAAAAGATAACAGACAAACAGACACACTTTCGCATTTATAATATTAAGCATACTAATTATATATTCTGTACTAGCGACCCGCCCCGGCGTCGCACGGGTATAAATATAGAGCCACTGAAAAAATTATTAAAATCGATAGCCTATGATCCTTCACGTGGTCTACTTCTTATATGTGCCAAATAACATTAAAATTGCTCCAGTAGTTCGCGAGATAAGCCGTCTTTCAAATAATTACCCCCGTTTTTTCCACATTCTCCTATTAGTCTTAGCGTGATAAAATATAGCCTATAGCCTTCCTCAATAAGTGGGCTATCTAACACTGAAAGAATTTTTCAAATCGGACCAGTAGTTCCTAAGATTAGCGCGTTCAAGTTAGCCCTTTCAAATATTAAGTATGGATATGGACAATGAACGCTTTGCTGAATGAAAAATACACTGTATATTTGTTGGACGAGAAGTTTGAATTAAAAAACGCTTACAATGACAGTTCTTAGAAACTTATGCCGCGCGCTATTCGCTTTTTAATCGGGGATAGGTTTAACACGCCCGTTTGTAAGTTGACACAAAGGTTACACTTCTACCTTTTCAATGGAAATTACAAAGCTTTACAGAGCTAAAAAGTTCACTACTATATTTTATTCCTTTGAGTTTTTCATTACTTGTAAGTAATAAGTCAGACGTGTTTAAGGCCGTATACAACGAGGACTAGTGAAATTTCATGTTTTTATTTTTACTAGAACTTTGACCAGAAGTAATTATAAGCATTTAAACATTTTTTGTAGGTTTGTTACGTTCCTTACCAAGGTCCCAGTCAGCTTAGAATTTTGATTTAAATCCATTTACCACTAAAAAAAGAGTAATAAAGAATGCTACTTTCAAAATTTTATTTCGACTAGAATTCAGCGAAAATAAACGCAGGAAAAAATAGTTTTATACAAAAATGTTTAAATTATGATTTCGAAGGTTAGGGTCAGCTTCGTTTTTGATATATAATAACAATAATAAAGATAAATCGTTTTGATCACAAATTCGAACGATTTATTGATTTTGAATGCAACGCCTTGCTTTCAATATTTGCCATAACAATTCCACAGGCGTTTTGATGGATAATAATTGAATGAAATCAGTCAAATCTGTCTTTCAGTGACTGATTGTCTATTATAGAAAACCTAGAGTATGTTTACAAATATATCCCAGTATACTGGCCAGAGCTCCTTAGGCCTAGAATCGCCGTGGTCCCATACTGTTGATTCGTTTCGAAATATTTGCCAGTGCATTGTTGTATACTTAAATGTGTTTATTGTGATGTGATTATAATACGTTACACTTGTCTTACTAGTAGAATACCAGTACAATACAGTTCGGCGTCGTAAGATGACGTCTTGATCACTGGTAAGTAAACTGAGTTTTATTTCAGAACATAGGCAATATGTTTGGTTTACAAATATTACAATATTGTTTTGTAACCTAATATTTGGTGAGAAACTACCTTATTAGGTATCTTATTGATATATATTTGATAATTTACATTCACCAATTGATCATTTATACGTTTTTGGTAGGTTTAACATAACATAACAGAGCATGAACAGAGTGCCTCAACACAGAGACACATTTTGACGGATGTGTTAAAACATTGTAAAATGATAATGATATTATTATGTTAAACAACAATTTTATCGAACATGTCCAATCCATATTCCATAGCAATGGAAAGATATAACATCTTATAGTCAGGGAGCCCTAGAACATTTTTTTTATTAAGTACTAACAAGCTTATTTTTTGTGAGTAGCTTTATTTTGATAAGACAAACTACTTTTTTATCTGCGAAAAAATCTTGAAAGTGGTAGCTAACAGAGATAGAAAGGATTTCATAATTTGATTTGATGGTCCTAAAATATGTATTGTTCAATTTGTAGAACAATGTTACTCTTAAATTATATGTATAACTATTAACCTACCAATATTTTGTATATTGGTAAATCAGGTGGTTAGGGTTCCGTTTTAGGGTTCTGTAATCAACAAAACTTGGTTGACTACGGTACGCTAAAACGGAAGATTTTTTGCAGATAAAAAAGTTGTTTGTCTTATCAAAATGAAGCTACTCACAAGAATCAGCTTGTTAGTAATCAAAAAAAAAATTGTTCTAGGGCTCCCTGACTATTAGCACTGAAGTAAATCGTAAAAATACTTATCAAGCGGATAGATCCAAATTCATAGATACACCATGATTTTGATACGATATTATGTTAAACTACAATTTTATCGAACATGTGAATTCCATTCTTTACACAAAAAATAATATAGATTGAAATGAAAAACCTTTAAACCTTATTTGATTTTATCAAAAATATAATATTTTGTGAATAAAAATCACGACGACACTTAAAAGTAGAGAGCAAAGGAATTACATTTTATGCAATAAGAATAATTATATAATAAAGAAGTTGGCATAATATAAGTCTTGTTCACTATCATTTTTCATTCTAATTTTGTTGGGACCCATAGCAAAAATAAACAGGAGAAAATTAATATTGTAACTGCCGTACTCAGAGATGAATATTTATAACTTCAATGTATCATAATTTCATAAACGAAGATTTTGACATAAGCCCCATATATTTTATCTTTCAAATTCTTTATTAAATGTTTGACGCTATGTAGCCGCAGGGTCTTTCGTGTCAAATGTCGTGTCAAACAGCTACTAGAACAAATTGATAGCCACTATCTCGATGAAAATTATTCAAAAAATCGTTCATGGCGTGGGAACCGTTAATTTTTATCCTTTGTCCTTTCTTCACCAAATTTTATAAAAAATGGTTCAGTAGTTTAAGCATGAAATGACAGACTATTCTAATAAGTATAAGTATTGTTAAAGTTTAAATATTATAATGAGGTATTTCGTAAATATTTCAAACACTTACCGGTTGCCATTATTGATGTCGAGCAGAAAAGGCCTAAAAACTGCGTTTTTGTTGTGAATATTTCAGACCTCTTAACATATTTATTTTATTTTGTTTCTATTTGTTGTTATGGTGACAACATAAATACGTAATTGAAAATTTGAGCTCTCTAGCTACCGCGTTACTTAATTGATATACAGCCTGGAGACAGACAGACGGATAGACAGCGAAGCTAAGACTTCCCGGACCAAGGGTCTCTTTTGGGAACAGGTTCCTTAAAAACGACAAAGAAAATATGAATATGATCTGCATAACAATAATGAATATAATCTACTATTCATTAAAAACTTGTCAAGCGGGTCAAAAACGTTACCTGTATTGCAAGAGTTATCGTTTTTGAACTTGTGGAGGGTGTTATATAGATTCCAGAGGATGCTGCAGCGTCAGGTACAAGTAATCGTCATGGGTCTACATCCTATTTATTAAAGGTATTGCAATAAACCCAAGCACAAAAAATATTTAAACCATATTATAAAGTCATAAAATAACCTCAGCAGTGAGCGAGCTGACGTTGATGAATTATTGTACCTAAGATAGCTATATTTTTCCATGCATAAATATATGCACAGGATAGCTATATTTTTCCATGCATAAATATATGCAATGCATTTTATTAAGTTGTGAACATGGCCTCTCTGTTAATCATTAGTCTGTATGTCGAGTTTACCACATGATCACATTATTTCTGAAAATTATTGAAATCAACGACGGCTTGAAAACTAATTTATATGTACCTATCGAGCGCCATCTATTGAGCTTGTTTTCCGCAAATTCTAAAATGTCAGTTGCCTATAATCCCGCCTTAACCGAAGAATAAAGTATTCTTTATTAAACCTCCTCCTCCAAATACGCGTTAACGTAGCTATCAAGTACAGTCAAGAGCTCGGTAGTTTGATCGTCGTAAAATAAGACCGAAATACGACACACCGGGTATTGCTAGTGACTCTACCTAAAGGTGGCTTTCGGATCTTTGCCGCGAGTGACCGCGACCGGTAAAAATTCAAATAAAATGATACTTTATGACATAGAATATAAGTATCATTTTCTACTGACATTTGCGTGGCGACCCACGCTGCCGCCGGCGGCGGCGGAGCTAGAGGTAGAGTAAAATGAAACCTATAGCACTAATATGTATTCTGTGCCTGTAGCCTAAAGTCGCATTTCGTTTGAATTTTCGTCGGTCGCGGTCGCTCGCGGCAAAGATCCGAAAGCCACCTTTGCTTAAAATTTTGTCTCGACGTAGAAATGAAACCCAATAAAACTTTACCACGTGGGCTATGGCGTCGTTTTCAGAATATATAATAGAGGTATACCTCCTGAATTATTTTTGCATAATTTCGTTTAGTTTAATATTATATTTGCACAATTGAACGAAATACCCATTGTCAAGAAGTAACCTTGTTAATTGTTATGCACCAAAATATATTCTTCTAATAAAAAGTTTGCTGCTTTTTACTTATTAATTATTATCATTTTCCGTCTCTGTATTGAATATTTTAATGACAAATATTTACGTAAGGGTCAATTTAGACTGCAACATTGCAATATCATTAATTTTTTAATAAGTTAATTGTAATTACAGCCAGCCGAACACCTAAGGTAGCAAGGCCGCTAATTCAATGTGTATATTTTTGTGTATGTTGTTGTTATCTACTCAACCTACACAAAAAGATAGGCTTAGCGTTGGAGGAAGGTTAGTAAAATGAGATGAGACAGTAGACGGCTGGAACTTTTCACCGTTTTATAATTCATGTTCGAAATTTACATTTATAATTTTATTTCAATCCCTGCTCAATGATAATAATCTCTTTGTTCAACAAATAAAAAACCTTGAGAGTTTTTCCGAGCAATATACACATTTTCTGCGCGCCCGTACTTTTATATACCGTAAATTCTGTGTGTCTAATAAAAATTTATTATTGTGCCCAGCCCGATCATAATCTTTCGGATTTATATGAATAAAATAGATTATCAAAGATGATTCCTTCTATAACATATTTTAATGTTAAATAATAGAGGCGGTTTTTATGTAGAATAAATTCTCATAGTTCTTTGCTCTCATTCAAATAGTTAAGAAGTTGTACTCGTTATTACTTGAAATACTGAATAATCCACCTTCAAATTATAGGAAACGGAAGGGTCTGGTTAGAATACTAATCGCTGTCAGATAGTAACTATTTCTCGAGCCTTAAAATTTTTACAGATTACATCGATACTTAAGAGGCCGGGTACACTTGGAATTTCTCATACATACGTAATTCCAAAATCATTTTCTCATACGAAAATATTTAACATGTTTGAGTTGTTTTTCAGTTTAAAATAGTAATTACGTAGGTTCCTGCACAAAAATTTACTTCAAAATATTTGAACACAATTTTTTTTTTGCTTTAAAATTTTTTTTA
The DNA here is from genome assembly GCA_963422495.1 of Polyommatus iphigenia. Lineage (NCBI taxonomy): Eukaryota > Metazoa > Arthropoda > Insecta > Lepidoptera > Lycaenidae > Polyommatus > Polyommatus iphigenia. The sequence continues at coordinate 2,454,290 of OY730189.1, forward strand.
GTAAATTTACTACTAAATATTTTAACACTAAAAAATAGAGTAAAACACTAAAAAATATATAAATAAATAGTTAATTTACTACAAAATATTTAAACTCTAAAAAATATTTTTTAGTATTTAAATATTTTGTAGTAAATTTACTATTTATTTATATATTTTTAGTGTTTTACTCTATTTTTTAGTGTTTAAATATTAAGTACTAAATTTACTAAAAAAAATTAAAAACAAAAAAAAATCTTAATGTTTAAATATTTTGAAGTAAATTTTTGTGCAGGAACCTAGATAATTACTATTTGAAACTGAAAAACAACTCAAACATGTTAAATATTTTCGTATGAGAAAATGATTTTGGAATTACGTATGTATGAGAATTTCGAGGGTACCTGGCCCCTTAAGAGGCCGAATAAAGTAAAAAATCAAACATCTACCTTCTCTCTTCACACTTACGCCCGTCTCTCATATTATATATGCCAGGTAAAAAAGAACGACGCGGAATCAGCGCCAAGTTAGTTCTTTCTCAATAACTCGATAAATATACAACATTTTAAAAATCCGCTAGTGCAGTCCATCGGTAATAGCATTTTATGTTATTTATTAAAATATTGACTTGGGTGAATACAGTATTTTGAAAAGAAATTAAATATCCATGAAGTTTTGATGCATCTTGATGTAAATTTTTTTCTATTGAGAAAATTTTAAGATTTCGTGTTTTCGTTCTTATAGTTGCGTGTGTACGGTAAATTATACGGCTATTGCTGAACCAAAGATTTCCTTTGGCAGGATTGGTCCTTATGGCCCAAGGATGGATTTAAGATGTGGAGCCACCGCGATTATCGATGTAAATTTTTTAAAATTTTAGCAGCTTCTGCTCTGGAGGAAAATAAATCTCAATCTGTATAGAGGCATTAATTATGGTACTATTCCAAGTTCGGTACCATATTCGGATAACTTAAGAACGCCTAATTCATTTTAGGACTCATATTTGCACGATAAAGATGTTAAACAACGTAAAAAGAAGAAGAAGCATTATTTAAACGCGCTAATCTTATACTAAGATTAGCGCGTTTAAATAATGCTTCTTCTGTGAGTCATTGTCATGAGTCAGTAATTACTGGTCCGATTTGAAAAATTCTTTCAGTGTTAGATATCCCATTTATCAAGGAAGGCTATAGGCTATATTTTATTACGCTAAGACTAATATAAACGAAGAAATGTGGAAAAAACGGGGGAAATTATTTGAAAGGGCTTATTTCACGAACTACTGGAGTAATTTTTCTGTTATTTGGCACAGATAAAAAGTAGGAACGTGAACGATCATAGGCTATTTATTGTGGACTAATTTGTCTGTGAAATATCTAATTTACGCGGGCGAAGCAGCGCGGAACGTCTAGTAATATTATAAAGCTGAAGAGTTTGTTGGTTTGAACGCGCTAATGTCAGGAGCTACTCATCCGATTTGAAAGAATCTTTCAGTGTTTGATAGCCTATTTATCGAGGAAGGCTATAGCTTATATTTTATCACGCTAAGACCGATAGGAGCAAAGATACAGAGGAAAATGTGAAAATAAAGCTGAAGAGTTTGTTGGTTAGTTTGTTTGTTTGAACACGCTAATCTCAAGAACTACTGGCCCGATTTAAAAAAGTCTTTCAGTGTTTGATAGCCTATTTATCGCGAAAGGCTTTAAGCTATATTTTATCACGCTAAGACCAATAAAAGCAAAGATACAGAGATAAATGTAAAAAAACGGGGAAAATTATTTGAAAGGGCTAATATCTCACAGACTACTGGAGCAAGTTTTATGTTATTTGACACGAATATATAGTAGACTACGTGAGACATGGGTTATTAATTTGTAAAAAATATACGGTTTCCGTGAAATTTCAGATTTACGTGGACGAAGCCGCGCGGAACGTCTAGTATTATTAATATATTTACTGCTCCATTCATCACCATGTCTTTGGCATGCAGAATAATGTGGCTATCAGCCTCCTTATATTAATTAAGCCCTGTCAACAGCGTTTTCGTTGGTTGAAAATCATATAATAAAATTTTGTATTTAATTTTATTTTTACTGTCTTTGAACCAAATATTATTCCAAAATTGGCATTTAAACATTCGATCCAATCGAAAATGATACCAAATTCGACTATATACCTAAATCCCACGCAGTTATTGACCTCATACCTTGTTAAAGCTAAACCCCCCCCCCCCCCCCCCCTCCCCCACCTGCATGAAATATTCAGGTGGCTCCACATCGTAAACCCATCTTAGGGATATAAAGATCAATCCTACCAAAGGAAATCTTTGGTTCAGCAAAAGCCGTATTCCTCGTTTTTTTGTCTTGTACGCACACGACTATTACGGACCGGAGCAAATATACCTAATGTCGTATCTATGTTAAAATAATGAAACAATTCGTAGCTTATTGCCAAATAATATAATAATTATAATAGTTTAAAAAAAACTAAAAACACGCTTTAGCCAATCCGCCATCTTGGATGTCCGCCATGTTGGATTTAAGTGACGTGACTATTCCTGACAACAAACCCTTGTAGTTATTTGATACCCATATCATGGCGGTGCATTTCAAATAGCCTGTCCGCCATCTTGGGGAGGCTGCCATATTGGATTTGTTACCGTTTCTTAGCTAGTCATGTATTGTCATTTGTCATCAGAGGCCAGAGCATGCGCAAATTTCATCGTAATCGAAGACCGAAATTTTCTTACATACCTACATAGTAGCGTACACACAACTTACAAGTGAAGCTAATGTAAGCGTGTTGAAAATGAAGTACAAGATCATCTTTTTTGCTTCAGTCGCCCCCTTAATAATCGCTACTGATCCCAGAGGCCAGACGTGCCACTCTTTTCAAGAAACTTTGATACTATTTTTTCAAGAAATCTCTTGTTCAAAGGAGGCCAAAATGTGTTACGAGTTAAGACTGACATCATTACTATATTATTAGAGTTGATTTGTGAGACACGTACTTGTTATAATTGTAAATTGCTTGGCCTCTGCAATATGGCCATGTTATGAACTTTATAAATGACCAAAATTATAAATTCGAAAGTGTCTTTCTATATTCTATCTGTCTGTAACATTTTCACGTCTGTATTTTGCTAAAATTTAGGGGATACAATAGTCCTGAGAAAGAACATAGGACTTTTATCCCGAAAAAAGTACGGTTCCTACACGATAAAGGAATTTTGGCCTAACGGAGTTGCGGGCGTCATCTAGTTATTAATATTTTTTACTATGACGCGGACAACATCAAGCGTAAAATATCTACAAAACATGTGTAATTTATAAATGCTGCAACTTCTAACAACGTTTGAGAATTCCCTCGAAAGTCCGTTTCGTGGACTATTATTATGAAAACTCTCGAAAACTTGTAAATTGAACCCCAGTTTTGAAACTAAAAAGTCCCGTTTATATCAATTTGAACTTAGCAAGGTAAAGTAAACCTACGATTTACGGTGGGTAATTCTAAAATGGAACTAGCTACTTTCCAAAAACTATTTACACAAACTCACTAATATACTATGACATATTTTGTAACGCAAACTATCTTCGTTGCTTTAAAATTCGTTTATCACGCGGAAAACTTGCCGTTTTCTCTAACTCTAAGATCTGAGAGAACTCTATCGATTTTGATGGATATGGAGAAACCAAATTTCATCAAAATTGGTAAAACTGTTTATTGCCTGAAGAGTAAAAAACAGACGGTAAAACTTTCATATAATAAATTATATTATATAATATTGCTATATAGTTAAATCCATACGTTTCCGTCCGAAACTGTAATATTTTATTGAACAATTATTCCGATCTGAATCATTGTTTAATAAATTACAGTTGATTGGCATGACCTTAATCGAAATATAATGCTTTGAGCTGCGATTAAGCATGACTGTTACAAGCATAGTCAAAAGGGATGATTACGCTTGGAATATGCTGCACGAAATACGAATACCTCTGATTCAAAAGGTTTGAGAGTGATGTTTGTTCAAAAGTGAATATGTACACTTAATTGATATTAATTATTATGTGTATTACACAAATGTAGGTTGATAATAATATATTGGAGGATAATAAAAAAAAAAGGATCAGTTGCGTAAATCATAAGCCCAGCTTTAATATATTAATACTAGCTGTCCCGGCAAACGTTGCTTTGCCATAATATAAAGTATTTCGCCCATATTATTTTATTGAAGTGACTAAATAAGTATGTCGCCATGGCAACGTCGATCGCTATCCCGTCGCACAAACAATGGTCACCGTTAGTCTCAGGTTGTAATAATTTACTATTATTTATTCAACATATGCACTTATCAATATATAAAGTAGCCGATTCTCAGACCTACTGAATATGCATATAAAATTTGGTAAAAATCAGTAAAGCCGTTTCGGAGAAGTTCGCGGACTAACATTGTGACACGAGAATTTTATATATAAGATAAGATGTCTTCGTTTGCATAAATCTATACTAATATTATAAAGCGGAAGAGTTTGTTTGTTTGTTTGAACGCGATAATCTCAGGAACTACTGGTCCGATTTGAAAAATTCTTTCAGTGTTAGATAGCCCATTTATTGTGGAAGGCTGTTAGTCCATGCAAATCGTACAATAAAAGGGGTCTTCACTTGCATCAAATGGGGTAGTTCTGATTTTTTTATATGTTGTATGTGATGAGGTAGTAAAGTCAAATATAATTTTTCCACCTCGGAATCCTTCCGGAACATTGTAAAATTCATGAGAAACCATGAAATTTTTGATCAGTTTTCAGTTTTTGCCATTTTTTACCACCAAGGACCTGTTTAATGGTAGAAGTTAAGTATCAGAAATTACTTTAAAGTAGACAAAATTTTCAACAAAATGAGAACAGTTAGGTCTCGATAAACTGAATAGTTTCAAAGATACAGCTGTTCAAATGTTTGTAAACTTTCCAAAAAAACATTTATTTTTCGAGTTTTTACAAGTTCTTGTCAATGTGGTCAATTATTGATCTATTTGACGGCATAAATTAATAAACGTTATTAAAGAAGACAAATTTTTCAAAGAAACGAGACCAATTTGGTACATTAAAATCTGATAGTTCCCTAGCTACAGCTGTTCAAAGTTGCTGAGGTGAGTAAACAAAATGAAATAATATGACTTACTAGACGTTCTGCGCGGCTTCGCCCGCGTAAATTATATATTTCACAGACAAATTAGTCCAGAAAAATAGCCTATGATCCTTTAAGTGCTCCACTTCTTATCTGTGCCAAATAACAGAAAAATTGCTCCAGTAGTTCGTGAGATACCTTTTCCCCTTTCAAATAATTTCCCCCGTTTTTTCCACATTGTCCTCTATTTCTTCGCTTTTATTAGTTGTATCGTAATAAAATATAGCCTATAGCCTTTCTCAATAAATAAGCTATCTAGCACTGAAAGAATTTTTCAAATCGGACCAGTAGTTCCTGAGATTAACGCGTTCAAATAAGCCCTTTCAAATAATTTAACCCGTTTTTTCAATATTTTCCTCTATTTCTTCGCTTCTGTTAAATTTATCGTAATAAAGTATAACTTATAGCCTTTCTTGATAAATGAGCTATTTAACACTGAAAAAAATTTTCAAATTGGACCAGTAGTTCCTGAGATTAGCGCGTTCAAATAAGCCCTTTTAAATAATTTCCTCCCGTCTTTTCCACATTTTCCACTATTTCTTCGCTCCTATTAGTCGTAGCATAATAAAATATAGCCTATAGCCTTTCTCGATAAATGAACTATCTAACATTGATAGAATTGTTCAAATCGGACTAGTAGTTCCTGAGATTAGCACGTTCAAATAAGCCCTTTCAAATATATTTCCGTTCCGTTTTTTTCCATATTTTCCTCTATTTCTTCGCTTCTATTAGTCTTAGCGTGATAAAATATAGCTTATAGCCTTCCTCAATAAATGGGCTATCTAACACTGAAAGAATTTTTTAATCGGATCAGTAGTTCCTGAGATAAGCGCGTTCAAACAAACAAACAAACTCTTCCGCTTTATAATATTAAGTATAGATATGTCCAATACTTGAGAAGTCACTACGGCTCCAATATAATCGTGGTTTTCGACGGGTATCCATTATGACGCTTCAGGAAAAAACACCAAAAGCTCTGAACGTCTCCATAGAGTTGGAGCAAAGTCCTCCCTGTTATCTTTGACGAGACAACCATTGTTGCAGTTGCTCAGGATAAGTTCCTATTGAATGACAGGAACAAGGTTAGATTCATCAACATGCTGAGGGTGCAACTGGAGAGGAACAATATTCTTACACTACAAGCAGAAGAGGATGTTGACCGACTAATAGTAACTACAGCCATTTCCAATATTATGTTTTCTACATAATATGACGTAGTGATTTTTTTTTTTTTGAGATTTTGCAAACATTTGAAAAGCTGTATCTTTGAAACTATTCAGTTTATCGGTTTATCTATTCTCATTTTGTTGCAAATTTAGTCTACTTTAAAGTAATTTCTGGTGACTTCTACCATTAAACAGGTCCTTGGTGGTAAAAAATGGCAAAAACTGAAAATTGATCAAAAATTTAATGGTTTCTCATGAATTTTCCAATGTTCCGGAAGGATTTCGAGGTGCAAAAATTATATTTGACATTACCACCTCATCACATACAACATATAAAAAAATCAGAACTACCCCATTTGATGCAAACCAAAATGTACCAATTTCATGTAGTATGTATAACGTGACCATACGTCCCGCTTTCAGGCAGTCTGTCCCGCTGTCCCCCGCGAGGCCGAAATTGTCCCGCTTTTGCAAACAGACCAAACGACAATTTAAAAGTACTTTTATGTTTGAAATGCCTGTGTAATGCCTGGAAGTAACGCACTCCCATTCAACAAATTATACAGATACGCACTAGACATTCACAAAATACTCAATTGTATTATGTAGATACTTTCATAATTAATAATAAAATGCAAATAAAATTTACTTGGGGGGGGGGGGTAAACTGCCGTCGATGTCCCGCTCTGACAAAAAAAAAAAGTCACGTTAACTATGTAGGCTATATTTTATCACACTAAGACTAATAGGAGCGAAGAAATAGAGGAAAATGTGTAAAAAACGGGGGGAAATTATTTGAAAGGGCTAATCTCAGGAACTACTGGTCCGATTTGAAAAATTCTTTCAGTGTTAGATAGCCCATTTATTGAGGAAGGCTATATTTATTTTTAAGGCTAAGACTAATAAGAACGAAGAAATAGAGGAAAATGTGAAAAAACGGGGAAAATTATTTGAAAGGCCTTAACTTACGAACTGCTATAGCAATTTTTCTGTTATTTGGGTCAGATAAGAAGTAGACCACGTGAAGGATCATGGGCTATTTTTGTGGACTAATTTGTTTGTGTAATATCTAATTTACGCGAGCGAAGCCGCGCGGAACGTCTAGTATGATATATTTAAGCAACAAAATTATGATAACTACTCGTATAATGATAGACACAACTCTTACACTTTAATACGAAATGTACGTTTAATACGGGTAAATAACAGTCGAGGGTTCGTCTAGCCATAGACGAAAGCTAACATATTAAGAACTATAAACAATTACTATACATTATTATCACACTAGAAAATATTATACCTTTGTACTGTATTAAAATGTTTGAGAACTCTACGACTAAACATGACACACTTCAAACTTCAACTTCTCAAAACCACGCCCAGACCTCATAAACTATATCGATAAAGAGTTTGGCACACTATAATATGGCAAATTGCCAGAATGGCCACCGTAGAATATTGTCGTGGGATCTTGGCCTATATTTTTGATAACTTCGAGAACTTACTACTTGACAGGACTGGACTGACGTGGTATATAGCATCCATAGATATAATATTAATTATTAATAGTAGATCTGCTTATAATAATCCAGTCTGCTCGTCACTAAATCCACATTCAGTAATATCTTTTTATATGAAAACCTACAAGATTTCTAAAGAATCAAAGACCAAAATGACTTAGGTACTAGGTAGTGGACTTTGCTGTTGAAAGGAAACACCGAAAGCATCGTATATACTTCGCTGTCTTTTATTCAATAACACTGTTATAAGTATTTTTTTATTTTTTTAGTAACTAGCCATAGTGAACTATGTATGTTGTGATGACAATCGCTCAAACGCGATGGCTCGCTATAGCTTTAAAATTGCCGTGACCGCTTATGAATTGTGCAACGCAGTGATTTATATTTTCTATCCAATGCATAGCGAGTCGTTCGCAAACCGAAGGGAGGAAATTATACAGGTGACAACCCTTAATCCTTCGATCTTGGATTCTTGGAAGTGTAGTTAATATTCGGTATTTCAGCATCATATTTATTACTTGTACACTTTTTGTATTTACTGTCTAGTGCTGGCTTCTCACGACGCGTAATATCACGAGCCGCTCGAGCCGCGCCTTCAGAGTTACCGACTTCAATCGAATCGGACGCGCCTACTCGAGCCAGCACGCGCCTCCTCGAGTCACCCCCTTCACACGGCGCGTGGCTCGAGATGGCGCGGCGCGGCTCGTAGTATTACGCGCCGTGAGAAGCCATCGTAATAAATAACAAACAAACTCAGGACACTTTTCCATGTTTATATAATTTGCAAGATAAGGAACTATAATATTATTTGAGATTACATAATAATTTCCAGAGGTTTATTTCTGCGTACCCCACAATCAAGCTACCTAGTTTTTACTGGTAAATATAGCCATGGAAAATTACTATAAAACGTTACAGCTGGCTACAAATATTATAGTCTAAGTTTCTAAACACGCTATGCCGAAGTTCCGTGGCGGAAGCTCGGCATGATTCCACCTGCAATGTATTTTAATTTAATTTTTAAATTACCGATGATACACCATGCCGAAATATCGCCGCGCATTGTATGCGTTTGACATTTCTGACGTAATCATGCCGAATTTCCACCGTGGAATTTCGGCATGCTGTTTTTAGACACTATGATGAGACTATTTTGAGAGTTTATAGAAAAGTATGTCACAATGTGTATGAAATTGTTAACTGTTGGTTCGGATTATAGATAAAACGTGAATTTGTGTTATTAAAATAAAACAATGTAAGCAGATTTAATCTCATGTAGTAAAGATAACAGTTGTACTTCATTAACTATTGTCATCGTGATAAAAATGTTCATTCACCTTCCAGTGTTATGCAAATGTGACCTGCAAACCTTCAAAAAGATAGCGTATTCGTCCTTAAATTATAAAAATAGGCCAAGTGCGAGTTTAATTCGCGCACGAAGGGTTCCGTGCCATTATAGAGCGAAAATAGTAAAAATTGTGATTTTTGTATAAAAAAAAGGTGATTTTTGTATGGGAGTCCCCCTTGATCCTTCGATCGGGGATTCTAGGAAATGCTATTGTATTCTATTGTTGTCGCGATCACCGCTGCTCGTACGGGGCTTGATGGGTTAATTATTAACTAGCTATTTGACCGAGCTTTGCTCGGTATTCGATAAAACACGAATAAAATGACATTTTCTAAAAGTGATTCCTATCTAGATCGATTTATCGCCCCCGAAACCCCTTATATACTAAATTTCATGAAAATCGTTGGAGCCAATTTCGAGATTCCAATTATATATACATTTATACAAGAATTGCTCATTTAAAGATATAAGATTTAATTCAGGTGCCAATTTGTTGTCATCATTGATACCGAGCAAAAAATGTTTGAAAAATCACGTTTGTTGTATGGGAGCCCCTCTTAAATATGTAGATAAATAGATAGATAGATAGATAGTAGTATAGTAATTTATTTTGTTTTTAGTATTTGTTGTTATAGCGGCAACAAAATTACATAATCTGTGAAAATTTCAACTCTCTAGCTACTATCGTTCTTGAGTTACAGTCTGGAGACATACAGACAGACGGACAGACATCGAAGTCTTAGTAATAGGGTCCCGTTTTTACCCTTTGGGTACGGAACCCTAAAAATTCATGTATCAGTCGTATCTCATTTTCACTAATTTCTGTGTCGCCATTGCGTGCTGTATTTCACCTGTCATTGGAAGTTATCTAACCTATAAGTTACCATTGTTTGTCATTTATTAGGGTTCCGTACCCAAAGGGTAAAAACGGGACCCTATTGCTGAGACTTCGATGTCTGCCCGTCTGTCCGTCTGTCTCCAGGCTGTAACTCAAAAATGATAATAGCTAGAGAGTTGAAATTTTCACAGATTATTTATTTTTGTTGCCGCTATAACAACAAATATCCCATACAACAATTATGACAACATGTAGGCACTTGAAACTTTCACAAAAGCCTTAATTATATGTGTATAATTAATAATAACATTTTAATAAAATAAAAATTTTACGGAGGCTCCCATACAAAAAACACAAATTTTGGCCTATTTTTGCTCTATAACGGTACGGAACCCTTCGTGCGTGAGTCCGACTCGCACTTGGCCAATTATTTTAATGTACCAGATGATATTATGTTGATGAACCGTAATAAATAAACTAAAAATAAGGCTGACAACGCAAGCAATGGGCTACGGTAGTTGCTTTCCATCAGCTGACCCGTTTGCTCGTTTACCTACCCCCGAAGTTTATAAAAAAATTGTGTGCCCACTGGCGTTCCGTGGTCAGTTATAGTTGACTTGTGCCCCGGAAAAGGTCATCTTACTGATTCCTAGCATAAGACAACCAAAAAATAAAACATCTAGAACGTTCTACAAAGGGACGGAAACTCAGAGCACGCTGTATACACCCATAATTTATGGTGTACCTACGTCCAAAAATATTGTTTGAGGAAAACTTGCCTATTCTACAAGGTGTAACAAAACTAAGTCATAATATTTGAGGGTGTCTACTATGTGTCCCTTATATAGGGTTCACTGTGAAAGTAGCAGCGTTGAAAGAGATTTTTTTTTGTGATTTGTATTGGCAAGCGCCCCAGCGTCATATTGTGTTTGCCATACAAAAGTAAAAATATGCTCTTTCAGCGCTGCCACTTTCACATTGAACTCTATTATGTACGGGATCCTCGATAATCTATATACAGGACACATACACACCCTAAAGTATCACTTAGTTTTGTGACACCCTGTATATTCCAAAGAACTTGTACACAGTTTTACTGATAACCCCATTCAGATCTTGACCTATTTCCATACAATTCTAAACGAAAAAACCCTTGTTCATTTATGGGTATTGTGACTTCCGGTCACATTTTCTGGCTTCCGGTAACAAGAGGTTACACTTGATTCTCCGTTTCTAATATTTCTTCTCATTTTACATGAACGACTCAACCTTGAGACCATATATTATAATTTATATTATGTTCTATTCTATTATATATATTTAAAAAAAAGTCCATAGCGCGATGGACTACAATTACAATTAGTTAATAATATTATTATTTCAATTATCCTTGGTGCGAAAAACCTATATATACAAAGAAAGCAACAAAAAAAAAGGATATGGGCGAATAGCCCATAGACGGCCCCAATTTACATAATAAAAAACCTTGAGACCATTCGTAGTTAATGTGATAAATTTTATGTTTGGACGTACTATGTCGCCTGTCTACTACCTCTTTGCTAAATGTCTGGAATTCTTCGATATCCTGGAAAAGAAAAAGATCTTTACTTCAAAGATATTTTTATGCCAACGAGTTTGAGAATTTTTATGCTAACTAGAAAAATTTAAGTAAACTTTGTTGTAAAAGTAACTGAAGGGACTGTTATGAAAAAATAATAATGGTGTACTTACGTGTATATTATATTTCCGGTATTCTATGTCCTTTTCTGGGTCTCAAAGTATATCCATCCCTAATTTTACGAAGCGACTCAAGCATAAAGATTCATCACTCATCAGACATACACACGTATAATATCCAGGATATCCTTAGGTATTAGCTAGGTTCTTCTAATTACAATCAGATCGCAGGAAAATCGATAATGTATGCTGACTTACTTGTGCCGAAGCAGCCACGGACCACAAAAATCACATGTTTACTCAAATTACTTGAAAGTGTGCCGTGTACGACAAATGCACATAGTAATACTATCTAACAGTAATACAACTCGGCTATGTTTTCTAAATACCTACAGCTGTGCGCCGTTCGCAATCAGCCCCGGATTTATAAATAGGGCGTTATAGGCCACGGCCTAGGGACAACAGCGTCCATAGAGGCCCTATAGCAGTGGTTCTTAACCTTTTAGTCATGAGGGACCATTTTAATAATAATAATAATAATAATAAATTAGCACTTATTTTATTTTATTTGAGAAAAATAGAAAAGTTACAGATTTTAATTAAATGTAATTTTTGTGACTGCATATTCCATACTCTTTACTATTTTTTGAATTCTCACATAATATTATTAGAATGGCATCGCGGACCACTTGGAATGCTTCCAGGGACCACCAGTGGTCCGCGGACCACCGGTTAAAAACCACTTTCCTAGATATGTTACGTGCATGGGGCAGCGGAGAAAAAGTGGCCTACTCTCATAAAAAATATAAATATTCGGCAATGTTCGCAATGAGATAGCTCTGGTCTGTCCACCTGAAGCGTTTTAATTAGGTACATTATATTTAACTTGCTAAGTAGTACCTTTGTGATTTACTTTAATTATAATAAAATATAGAATACTCTGAACATGGAAGTATTCAAAAGACATTAATGATCAAAAATTGCGACCGAAAGATGTTTGCGCACTTGTGAGATCATTCCGTTTGGAATTATTTGATACTAGGTACATAGTTTTAAAGTATTTACTTGACACATTCAAATTAGATTTTTAGGGCCCAATTTCGCCTACGTCTGTTAAATTTAATGCTCGAATTATAGTATCAGGCATGGCATCTTAACAAGCTGTTAACACTAACAAACGTTGGTAAAATTGGGCAATGGGCCTTAGTCTAAAATCGGTTACTGTGTAAAATGCACCTTTTTGTAATGCTGAGGCCTGAGACGAGGCCTCGTATAAATCTCGTTTCGTGAGTTTCTAGAGTTAGAATACTGTATACTGACTGAGCATTCGCTCGCAAAAAGTAAATAGCGCGTAAAATATCAAAGATATTTCGTGAGCAGAAGACTGGTTAATCCACGCCACACAGTCGTCAGTTTGTTTTGTACGCAGATAACGAACACGTCGATTTGCCGAGCTAAATCAAAAGTAGTTTACCTGCGTCAGTTAAATGATTAAACACTTCTGAGTTACAAGTTTAATCCGTTGTGTTATAATGTAATTGTTCGCGGTCCATTTAACGCGAGTGTTTTTTAATGTAATATAAAGTGTATAATATTTTCAAAAGTTATGACAACGTGATGCATCAAAATGTCGAGTGAAATGTACATAATGGACTCTACGGTGACTCTAGATAAGAATGTAGATGACACTCAAGATTATAATCCATTAAAAGAAAGGAATGTCACTCATCCTTCTTCGTGAGTATAATTTTGCGTTTATTTACGTGTTTTATAACAATGTACAAAATAACATTGCGTTAAATAGTGATCCCAGAGTTGAAATTTTAATGTCGTTTTTATACGTCACTGTGATTGTAAACGAACATTGTTTGGTTTGCAAACAAACATTGATTTTATATTTTGTTGTATAAAATATCTCCCAGTACTGGATTTAGATTTTGAAACTGGTCGTCTGTGACTTTAATATAAACTAATTAAATATAATATACTAATTATTATCTCGTACGCCAGCTTTCTCTTTTCAATCTAAGAAAAAACCGGAAACAGCGCAGCCAACGCACAATTTTTTAGGGTTCCGTACCCAAAGGGTAAAAACGGGACCCTATTACTAAGACTTCGATGTCTGTCCGTCTGTCTGTCACCAGGCTGTAACTCAAGAACCGCTATAGCTAGACTTCTGAAATTTTCACAGATTGTGTAAGTATATCTGTTGCCGCTATAACAACAAATACTAAAAACAAAATAAATTAAATATTTAAGGGGGCTCCCATACAACAAACGTGATTTCTAGGCTATTTTTTGCTCTTAATCAATAACGGCAACACACAGGCAATTGAAATGTTCACAAAATACTTAATTATATTTGTACATTAATAATTAATTATAAAATTTAAATAAATTAAATAACTTAGTGGGGCTCCTATACAAAAAATACATTTTTAGCCTATTTTGCTCTGTAGTGGTACGGAACCCTTCGTGCACGAGTCCAACTCGCACTTGACCGATTTTTATTTTTCTAAACTAAAGAAATATTTAAGGGATAAAAAACATTTTCACTATTTTTTGCTCGACAATAATTATAAACGGTACGAAACCCTTCGTGCGACTCGCACTTGGACTTTTTTTAACCCCCGACAAAAAGAGGGGGTGTTATAATTATTTACTATTTTTTAATTTTTACAGAATATACGATTTTGATAATTTCCAGGACAGTTGGATCGTTCTTCAATCTCCTAAAGTCATCACTGGGCTCGGGATTACTGGCAATGCCAGCGGCCTTTAAGCACACTGGCCTCATCCCTGGCAGCCTGGGAACCGTACTTGTTGCAGTCGTTGCCACACATTGCGTGCACATGTTGGTAAGTGTACACAGTTTTACTTTGTGACAAAAATTAACTAACTTTAACCCGGCGTCAATGACGTGAAAATAATTACATGGATTATGACGTCGGGTCATTTTGACCCGAACTTTCTAGATACAATTTTAATGAAACTAAGTGTAAGCTGCAACAATTTTGTTCATTATTTATTTAAAAAAGGGGACCTTAATTATGCATAAAATTAAAAAAACCCTGTGTTATGTTATAAATATTTTTGTTATTGGCTTTCTTCACGGCAGATGAAAAATCAACTTTGAAAACTTAACGTGTACGTTAATTTTATATTTTCTCAAAATTTTCTTAATTATGAAGGAAAAAATTTACTGATGAATTTAAAGAGCTGAGGTTGTTATAACTTACTCACATGAAAATAAAAAGAAATCAGTCTTCTACTTCCTCATTCAGAGTTATAGAACTTACTACAATTATCACAATATGTAATCATGCCCTAGCATATAAAAATTGGACATGATGTGCATGTGTCTTTGTTTTTTTATCTGTTTTAGATGAACAGACTTCACATTTTTTGCAAGTTTCAGGATTTTTTTCACTTTTACCTAGATACGTGGTCCACAAGTCCAATGCCCAAAGCTGCCTGAGACTCGTCATGGTCAAAATCTAACTCTTGTAACAACTCTTAAATACTTTCTGGGCTATTCATCAATGATATTCTCCTTTAAAACGTAAAAAATAAGGCAAAACAATATTTTGATACTAATAAAAGTTAGTCACAAAAATACTACACCGACGATGACGCCGGGTCATAATGACCCGTTTTAACTTGACGCGTAAGTATCTTGCTGTACACTAGGTATGGCTCTAGCCGTAACAGCTAGGCGTATGGAAAGGGGTTGTATCTCCAGCTATACGAAGATTGGAAAACATTCGATTAGCGCAAAGACAAAATATATCCAATTAAACATGGCTCGGGTCAATATGACCCGGCGTCATCGTCGCCGGGTTAAAGTGTAAGCCATCAGGCACATGCTTATTTAAGTACCTCCGCTGCCGGCGCCGGTTGCCGAAATGGCTGCCGGCGCCGTTTTCCGAAGTTTTCCGAAGTCACGCGATTGTCAAATAACAGAATAATGATATTATAAAACATCAGTATTGAACTAAAGGACTATGCAAAGTACCAATAATAAGATGATAATGTGAGGATACATATTTTAATGGTAGTGATGATGATGATGATTAATGTGATCTGCTAGTAGCATATAAGTAAGTACTTACCTTTCTTTCTTTAACAATGCTGAAACTCTCAAACATGTATGAGGAGTCCGAAGTTCTGTTTAGCACCTTCGGAACCGTGGTATACCTACTATGTAATGTGTTGCAAAATCTTACTTTTTGGTAGCATATTTTGATCAAAATGCTTCACGAAAAACTAAAATATCTACAGCCGAACACAATATAACCTCCACCCTTGGAAGTCGGTTAAAAAGCCTATTATTTGTTAACCGGCACTGGAACCCAGCGTTTTATGCTTAGCACAAACCTACGCGACCACGCGACTGCGAAGCGGCAGCGTCAATACAAAACACACATTTGACAACTTGTCAAATGTGTATTTTGTTTTGACGCTGCCGCTTTGCAGTCGCGTGGTCGCGTAGGTTTGTGCTAAGCATTACGCATGTTCACCGGTTCCCATTTTGAGTGCCGGCGCCGGCAGCCGTTGTTTTATATCTCGGCTGCCGGCAGTATACTTACCGCCAGCTCCCATTACTGATATTTTTGGTAGCCGGCGCCGGCAGCAGAAGAGCTCCCTTTTATTTACCGTCAGAGAAATTCATATTCAGATAAGGCTGGCCGCATACACATGTTTTGCGTATTCGATTTTCAAATTATTTTTCCGTATTCGGAAATCCGAATGCATGGAATCAGTAGAAAATACATTAACTGGCGCACACGTTCGATTTTTTCCGAACGGAACGCAATAAAACGAATTCCTCACGTTTCAAGTGCAAGCCGGTGCACTGGCGCGTGAAATAAACGAACGTTTGCGCTAGTCTCACGAAACTCCAAATCGTAAAGCCGTCAGTCCACCGCAGCGCACGGAGAGACTACGCACGTGCGTCAAGCTTCGCTTTGTAAGAAAATATATGTGACTGTGTCCACTGCAACCCACGGACACGCTACGCACGAATTGACGTATTCAAAGTAATAAATTCGTGCGCCGCGTGGCCGTGCACAGCGTGCGCCGCGGTGGAATGACGGCTTAATTCCACGATAGAAAATCGAATACGGTAAACATGTGTATTGTGTATGCGACCAGCCTGGACCTACGTTATAACTTGGGGTACTGTCATGTCAATGTAAGTATGGGTCTGACGACTAGGTTTGACGAAAATCGTCTAAATGAAGTAGGTCCGCCGTCCACCAATGAATCAATTTCTTTTGACAATACAAAACCAAAACACTAATATTATAAATGCGAAAGTATGCCCATATGTCTGTTACTTCTTCACGCTTTAAGCGTGAAGAAGTAACAGACATATGGGCACTGAACTGAACTGACATATGGCCGCTGAACTGATTTTGATGAAATTTGTATAATAATTGAATGAATGTGAAAATACTTTGAGTCCCGGGAAAGGACATAGGATACTTTTAATTCCAGAAATGGAGTTGCGGGCAACATCTAGTAAGTAATAAACTTATGTAAGTACTTCGTAATCATAATATAATATCTTACACCTCTTTCATGGTCGTATGTTCGATGTTCTAAAGTCAAAATTCTAGTCTAGAATGCTCTTAGTGTCGCCGCACACGGGCCACACGCCACAGCCACAAACACCGTTTTAAACTAGTCTGTTGGTCGTAAAGTGAATCGTTGTAGCGTGTGGCAGCGACCGGCCACAAAAATAGTATGAAAATTACAGGAAATATACCGGTGGTGGCGTTTTGTGGTTGTGGCCGGTGGCCCGTGTGCGGCGACACTAAGAGCATTCTAGAATAGAATTTTGACTTGCCCTTATACATCACAACTAATACCTGTACTTATTTTACATGTATTATGGATAATGTACGTTCACTTTCTACTCATCTCATAAATTATTGAGATAAATTATCATAAATTATTAAGAGTTGCAGTATCAGTTTCTACCGATTACGGTAGAAACTGATACTGCAACTCTTCTAACGTTACGAGTCCATTGGCAACTGTAGTTGCTTTCCATAAGGTGACCGGTTTGCTCGTTTGTCCCCTTATTTTATTTAAAAAAACATTACGGCCGTTTTCAGGTAATATTGCAGATTTATTATCATTTTTTAGGATTCTCAGGATTAGCTGGTCTGTCTGTCCGTCCGTTTGCATGACGTGTTTAGGGCGGTCTCGAGAACCGCAATAGCTAGACTGCTAGACAGTTGAAATTTTCACATAATATTATGTATTTCAGCTGACACTTTAACAACAAACACTAAAAAAAATATCTAAAAGAAGTTCCCGTACATTATAACTCCATATAAATTGTTTACCTAGTCAAAGGTACAGAAACATTTGTGCGCTAGTCCAACTCGCACTTGACGATTATATTCTTAAAATAAATTAAGTATTTACAAAATCTTGTTGATTAGCTTTGTCCACACTGTGCCTTTTTCTGTTCGTCAAGGGCATGCGTTATAGCGCAGCCAACAGCGAACGTGAGGCATGCCTACGACGCATGCCCTCTGACCGTCCAAACTTTCGCTTTGTTATTAAAAATGACAGTTGGCGTTGCGTTTTTTGAAGTATTCAATTATTGAATGCACCAAAACGAAAGTTGAATGAAAGAAGATGACGAAAATTGAAGACGAAAACACATAATGTGGACATAGCTATTCGGTACTCTAGTCTCCCGACTAAAGTAGCGGCATCTTCAAGGTTTTTGTTGTAAGGGACTTGTCAGACAGAGAGCGGTAATTACGCGTACAAGCGTTGTGCATTCGCATTCTACGTTCGCGTCGAGTCACACAGAAACATTTCTGACGCGCTCAGAACGCCCATTATGTGAGTATATCTATGTAACGTAGTATGTACAACACAATAACGCAAAAATTACCGCTTGAATGCGTGACCGTTCTCTGTCTGATAGGTCCCTTAATAGAACATGTTTCGTGAGAACATTCGTGATACACATTGTCAGATCTATAAGCATAAAATACAGTCCTCACGAATTTTACGATCATCCGTTTCCAATAAAACCACAGTATAAATAATATACAGCAGCATATTAATAATCTCAAATACAGCTGCATGATAAAAGGAAAAAAATATCTAATAATATATAGTACGCGTCCGACTTTTTGTAAAAATTGGGCGTGATTGAAATTTCATATTATTTCCGACCGACTTTATATTGTATGACGTCGTGTGCTTTGCATTGTTACAATCAGCTTTTTTCTCCTACAAAAAAATTGGCCACTGATTATTGGGCAACTTTAACCAAATCCTACATCGAGACAAACAATAGGTTGACACAATACTCGTAGTATAGTGTGTGAAACAGTAAGGGCCAACGCTAAAACTCGCGCGGGCGCACGCTCGCGTATGTATTCATGAAAAATAGTATGGGCAGCGCAGGCGCGAGCGACTGAGCACGGACGCGGGCACACCGCAGGGCACACTGCCCGGGCACCCGGCGCGGGCGCACGATTTTTGCAATCGACTTTGTTTCCGTTGATGTCTTTTTGCCAAATAATAAACTTGTGAATAATACATGGTAATCTACTCGACACAACTGTACACGCTCGAGATAAAACTAGATAAAGATTATACTAGCAGCGCTAAATGAGATGGGCGCACGCGACGGGTGCCGGATTCGTGGCCCGCGGCGGTCTTCCGACGCGTGCGCCCACGCCCGCGTCCGCCCGTATTTAGCGTTGGCCCAAACGTCGAGGAAATTTATCTACGTCGAGGAAATTTATCTACTGTATACTCTTTATACTATAATAAAACTTTAAATAAAACTAGATGACGCTCACAACGTCGTTGCGTCAAAAATCAAAATTCGAGTATTTCGCGGGAAGTGTACATTTTTCAGGGATAAAAAGTATATTCTATGTCTTGTATACAAAATATCAGCAAAATCGTTTCAGCGGCTTAGGCGTAAAGAGATATAGACAGACACACTTTTGCATTTATTATATTAGTATGGATATGTTTATTGCTTTTTATAATTTTATGCAACTAAACCAGTCAATTAATGGGTATAAAAACCTTGTTCGTAAAAATATTATTTACAAGTTTTTATGTTTTGTGGTAATTTAGCGGTACCTTGAGCTTAAACCAAATATAAACTGGACCTTTAATGTTAATGAAGTCGGCTTCATCTGCTTATTAAATAAGATCCCACCAAAAACATTTTCATGTAAAAATGCTTCCAAGATGAGAATATAATATTATTGTTCGTGGTGTCAAAAAGTAGTGAGATCTCATGTTGAGCCAAGTTTCTAACCATACATACTCAGCCCCAAATCTAAAAACCTTAATTTTACACATAAATCGCGACAAAATACTTGATATAATGTGTCAGCCGCACGAGAAGAATCTAAAAACTCTACACATTAAGGGCATTCCCTACGAAGAATCCGTAATTTACCGTATTTAGAGCCTTATAAACTCATCATTTGAAAGCTACAGAGTTATAATAAAAATACAGCAAAAATCTTCAGTATATCAATCAACATTCCTTTCCCCGTTTTAAATTTTCTATTTTCGTTTATTATACTCATGTTATCAGCTTCCAAAGTAAAACCAATTTATTAAAATTCAAGCATACATTCAGCATCTCCTAAGTATTTACAAATTACTTTTATTTGAAACACACGCCAATAGATCGACAATATCATAAACTACATATTTCCCGTTTTATTTTTTTTAGGTCAATTTTGAACTAAGATAAGTAAAAAAAATAGGGTATTGGTGCGATGCCGTTGCACTGCAAATGTATGGCCAAGGTCGTTTGCTCGGGGGACGGCCTTAAACAAAATCGGTGGCCTGGCCATTTTGTTAATATAAAAGTTATTAAGTACAACAGAAGCATGACGAATAACAAAATTCAATAGACTAAGAGCCCTCACGGGCTCTTACTCTGTTGAACTTGACTAAGAAAATCATACTAATATTATAAATGTGAAAGTTTGTGAATTGTGAGTTTGTATTATGTGTGTTACTTCTTCACACTGAAACGGCTGGAGCAATTTCGATATAATTTGGCATAGAGTTATCTGACGTCCTGGATACATTTTACATATACTACATTTTACTTCAGAAAATGACGAAGTCGTGAAAAAGTATATATCTACTGCAGTTGGTGCGCAATTTACTTTCACCTAAAAAAGGCGAATGTGTGTTACAGATTATAAATCAAATAAATAATATTACTTTTTTTTCTGAAATATGGGCCATGGGCCACTAAACTCTCGTGAAACGCACATATAAGCAATGGGGCTTTACTTCGTTGAGGTGCGTTGCCATAACAGGCAACACGCGCGCGGCCAGGAGCGTGTTGTCACCCGCATGCGGACCAGAGGACCTAGACAATTGGCAAGCGATTATCGTAAACGCCAACAAAATGTAAGTATGCGATTTGACATTAGTATTCGCTAGCGAAGCGATGACTTATGTCAAATCGCATACATTTTGTTTATGGAGTGTAGATTGAAAGGAGAACTATCTTATATGGGGGATATTTGAAAAAGTGTCCAGCTGTACGCAGTAAATAACAGTTGAAAAATCCTCGACGAGTGGCGCTAGCTGCAGCCAAAAGGTATGGAATGAATTATGGAGTGTAGGAATTAGGGCTAACGCTAAAACTCGCGCGGGCGCACGCTCGCGTGTGTATAATGAAAAATAGTATGGGCAGCGCAGGCGCGTGCGACGGAGCGCGGACACGGGCGACGGACTGTCACACGCTCGACGGACGGGCGGGCACACGGCGCGGGCGCACGCTTTTCGCAAGCGACGTTGTTTAACTTGACGTCTTTTTGCCAAATAATAAATTAGTAAGTAATCCATGGTAATCTACTCGACACAACTGTACACGCTCGACATAAAAATTATACTAGCAGCGCTAAATGAGATTGGCGCACGCGACGGGTGCCCGCTCGCCCGCGGCGGTCTTCCGACACGTGCGCCCGCGCCCGCATCCGCCCGTGTTTTAGCGTTGGCCCTTAATGTAGCCGTTGGTGACAAAATATAAATTATTACTGGAATATAAATGATAACTAGAATTATTGGGTTAATACCAATATATTTTGAAAAATATAACCTAAAATAGCTGAAATAAAAGTTGCTAAATGATTTAAAATTTACCTTGGTGCTACTGTAGCGCCACCTAATTAGTGAATTAGTTTCACCCTAATTTAACGCATTTCCGGGGACACTTTTTACATACAGAGATATTCCTCCTTTCATCTACACTCCATAATTTTGTTGGCGTTTACGATAATCACTTGCCATTTGTCTTTTATGGCTGGTTTACACGTAGTAGATAAGTAGTTAACTAAATTTTAACTTAATTTTAAGTTATTTATTGCATGTAAACACACAATTTAGTTGCAAGTAGTAAGTTAAAATTTAGTTAATACTAAACAAGGAAATTAGAATTTTGACTATTTTCTGTTGAGTTGGCAGGCGGGGCTTGTCACTTGACACATTTCGGGCAGGCACTTCAAATTAAGTTAAAATTTAGTTACTACTTATCTACTTAATACGTGTAAACCAGCCCTTAGGACAGATCCGCATGGGCAATAACCCGCTTGACAGGAAAAGGGGCTCACATACATGATTTCAAAATATCTTTATTATGCATTATGCGTCGTCGGACGCGGGGTTTTGACAGAGCGGACAGGAGATGAAGAGGGAGAGTTATTAATAACGCGCTAGAGTCCGCTAGACTGTTATGGCTGGTTTACACGTATTAACTATCTAGTTATCTAAGTAGTAACTAAATTTTAACTTAATTTAGAAGTGCTTGACCGAAATGTGTCAAGTGACAAGCCCCGCCTGCCAACATAATAGAAAATAGCCAAATTTCTAATTTCCTTGTTTAGTACTTAACTAAATTTTAACTGGCTACTAAATTTTGTGTTTGGCATGCAATAAATAACTTAAAATTAAATAAAAATTTAGTTAACTTTAGGTCTACCAGAATCTGATGGCAATTTTTGACAACAGATTCTCAAAAAATATCCTTGATCATTGGAACACACGGAATCAGCCGCTATAAGAATAAAAAAGGATCAAAATGTTTTATTCCAATTACCCTGGTATTGCTAGAGTCAATTAATTTTCTCACTTTCTGCCATCAGATTCTGGTAGACCTTTACTTATCAACTTAATACGTGTAAACCAGCCCTTACCGTTAAGAGTCGTTAATATAGTAAATTGACAATATAATAACATACAAAACATACAAAATAATAATACTTTACGATGTAGCAGCGCTAAAAGGGTAACTTTCAATTTTTTCTATGGGAAAACTCATGACGCTATACGAAGCACAAAAAAATTTGCTGTTTCAGCGCTACTACTTTTACAGTGAACTGTATTTAAGGGACACATATTATCCGCACCCTAAAGTATTATCACTTTGCAAATTTTCTTTATTCGCCCTCTTAATGCGAAAATAAATAGGCGCGTAAAATTATTAAGTGATTTATAAATCAGCACCCCCATGTTTTCTCTTACATGATAAAATGCCTGAATGATTTATCTCGCAAAAACAAACCTAAAACAGACAGTCTGAGCGCGCCGCGTGTAATGAAATCACGAAGTTGTAAGCCACAGAGTTGTGTTTAGGGAGAGGCGTCCAAACTTAGAAGTTACAAATAATATGATTTACTGATGAACATACCACGTCGAGTTCTTTGATATATTATCTGCCATTTTCACAGAACTATCGAAAGAGCTACAAAACTTACTTTGTCTACGGTGATCTCCTGGGCAGCGCTAGGAGCTTTTGTATCTTCAAGCATTTTTGTCACAATTATTATTGACAACAGTCTAACACAACAAATTCCAATATTAGCCTTTAATTCACTTTCTGAGTCTCCTAGGGACTCACATCAAAATTTGAAACGGCCATAATTCAAAAGTCTTAGCAGCTAGTTTCCCCCACGTCTCAGTACCTTCATGTAGTGACGCGGGCGACATGGTGCCGAGAGGATGATTGCGTACATACCATATTAATTGGTAAGTTATTACGCCGAGTGAGTCCCAGGGACTCATACTAGTGAATTACGGATTTTTTTTATGTAAAAGTTTTGAAACGTTGATTTTTCACCGTTATTATAATTTAAATTATGTATGCTTTATTTTTATGTTGTACAATTGTAAAATGGCTCTAAAAAACATGACTTTATCAATCTAAGAGAAGACGGAGCAGATTCCATTCTGGAAGCCTGGCTTCAAGAAGATTTGGACGAAAAAATTACATTCCTGAAGATATGAGCTACCCTGAAACAAGTTAACCTCGAGGGAAAAAAGAGAACAAAAACTGCTCATCTGTGCACAAAAAGTCTGAAGCCGATATGTTTTACTTGCTCAAAAAAGATATAATTTTTAGAATATTTGTTAGTTTAGAGAAAACTTAAAAATATGCTGGTTTTAAAAGACTGATAAGTGCCATTTCTTAAATTTTCAAGAGGATCTCAGAAGTTTGGTTGGTTTTGTTATTAATTCTAATAATTTACTAAGTACTTAAGAAGATTGTTAAACAAAATGTTGATGAAATTTGTTTCATTTCATAAAAACATACATTTAAAATATGTGAGTCCCAGGGACTCGTAGAAGGTATTTATGTGAGTAAATTTCACCTAGTGAATTGAGGGTTAACGTGGTGCCCTCCCTTCGTTAATTGACTTTCGGTCATTGCAACTTTGTGTTTGTCTCCCGCTTTGCATGGGTAGGGAAATCGGAATACTTCCTACTCTTATTTTCTTCTGATTAATTTCGTTGTGGGTCTCAAGGCAGCTTTATCATGTCCCTCGGGCTCCCTGAGTTCATATCAAAAGGTTTTCGTGGTTGGATACCGCTGTCGATCCTGGCGACACAGGATATACAGTGTTGGAAAATATATTCTTTTTTGAGAAATGTTATGGCTCCGATTGGGTAGTTACATCTTAAAACTGTGTAAGGACATTATTCTTCAAGTTTTTTCCTAAATTATTTTTATTTTATAAAAAACTGTTTAGACTCTTAACTGCAGTGGTCCCCAACCTTTTTTTCATGCGGGTCACAAACATGTTTTGGTCTTGGTGTCGCGTGTAGCAACAAAAATTTTTTAGGGTTAAAAAATAATATTCTTCAAAATTAAGCGGAAAATATTTAACGACTATCGCGTCGACTTTACGTTATTTTGCCGGTGGGGATAGCGGCTCTAAGGCATACCAAACAATATTATAGCACTCCAAAATTAGAAAAGAACAATTTTCGTAGTCAGGTTAAAATGTACCTAACTAATCTATTATATAGACCTCAATTTAAAGAAAGATCCCTCGCTTTAATGGGGGATTTTTCTTTGGTTTTTTCCTGAAAGCTGTTGTGAACAGATACTCAAAACGTGATAAACAACAAGAAAAACAAAGAATTACATAGGGTTTCATAATATTAAATAATGCCTGTTCGTTGTTAATTGAAAATAAATATCTAAAAGTCCCTCTTGAGTGACTTTGATTGAAATAAATCTTATAAGTCCCTAAGGTTCCTTGAAAATTATAAAGTTTTTTTTGGAAATTAAACAATGCCCCTAAATATTCATAATACATAAACCATACTAATATTATAAATTCGTAAGTGTGTTTGTCTGTCTGTCTGTCTGTTACCTCTTCAGGCCCAAACCGCTGAACCGATTTTGCTGTTTGGCATGGAAATATTCTCGGGAAAGGATATTGGATACTTTTTAACCCTAAAAATTGTACGGTACGGTTCCGGCGCCATAAACGAATATAATTGCGAACATCATCTAGTTATAGTGATATACAAGGTGTAACAAAACTAAGTGATAATACTTTAGGGTGTGTATGTGCTCCTTGTAGATTTCACTGTGAAAGTAGCAGCGCTGAAAGACCATTTTTTTTTCACTTTTGTGTGGGGAAACTCCTGACGCTGGGGCGCTTGCCCATACCAAAGTGAAAAAATGGTCTTTCAGCGCTGCTACTTTCACAGTCAACTCTCTACAAGGGACACATACACAACCTAAAGTATTATCACTTAAAGCGCATTTTCATTAGTTGTTAACTCGTACGGTATACAGCATGCGGGGTGTCTATGACAACTAATTGACAACTAATGACGCATTGTCATTGGTCGTGGCATGCGTTTCAGAAATCTCCCGCACCCCGCATGCGGGCCCTATCGACCAGTGAAAATGCGCCATTAGTTTTGTTACAACCTGTATAATCGTTTAAGATAAGTTAAACGTCATCAGTCGTCAGTGTGCTTAGTGTGAGTTGCTGTCACTTCATACACACAACGGAATCATCCTCTCGAGAAACTCCGTTTGTATCAAAAAACTATTACCCTTATGTGACATCGTAATAGTGGCTTAAGGCGGGCATAAACCCCAATTTGTTATTCCGTGACTCCCGGTTTAGCTACATAGTTCCAATATAATAACGAAATGTAAAAAAAAAGAGATATAAAGCACAATATTGAAAAGACTTTAAACCATAAACATTTTTATAAAACGTAATACTTTGGCTGTAATTAATTTACAAACTCACCTCCGAAAAAAATCTAATTCATCGAAACATAAGTATTAACTAGGATAATTATACATTTTATTTGAATAAATTGTTAGTAAATCTATATTAAAATATCTTTAACCGAACAATTTTGTTTCTTAATATTTATTTCCAAAGATATTTTTAAAAAAACATGAAAAATAGAGAAGATCCGCCCCTAGTAACTACAGTTTTATGCTAAGCTAAAATGAATCTTATTGCGATGCGTATACGCTTGGTCTTTGGTTGTGTGCAAGGTTATCGTTTTGGATTGAGATTGATCCCTGCCTTAAGGTAATAATTATTTTTAAACAAAAAATTGAAACCGACTTCCACGCTAAAAACTACGGTGAATAAACTAAAAAGTGTTAATAATTCTAATTTTATATTAGTGTCTTTTTTAGGATTGGCCTAAGCCTTAGCTAATGTTATTGTAATGATAACTTTCAGTAATCATCAAATTTCTAAACTTATAATATCTTTAAAGGCTCCGGAAGTCTGTGCTGTGCCAATGGATTGGGTACACCTTCGTATGGGATTCTACATAATGGCAAAATATTATTATGCTAGAGTTATTTGAAATAACGTCACAATTACTATATTCTATTAAATTTCATATCCCATTATCGATTGATATCGATCATTGCTGCAGTGATATGAAATGTATTATTATGATTTATGACCTTTGGAAACATGATGCTTACCAAATTTAGATTACATCTTGAACAACAACAATAAAATTTTCAAAATCAAACAAGAAACGGCGGGAAAATACCATGAGAAGTACCAATAATAGGCTCATAATATGATGGTGCGTGGCATAAAAATTATGATGATGATGATGATGATTGATGAAATTGATGTATTGGCATTTGATTTTAGTTGTTTAAATAACTCCGAAATCCCCGAAAATCTATCTATAAGGAGTCAAGAGTTCTGTACAGCACCTTCGGAACCAGGGTATACATTGGTGCAAAATCTTACTTTTTGGTAGCATATACTTGAAATCCTCCAGAAAAAATTAAAATCACTATGTGTTTCCATATAAATTTTAAGGAGTTCCCTCGATTCCTCATGGATTTCATCATCAGATCACCACTTTTGTGAACGTGGTACCAAATTCCAACTATTAAATTAAAATTAATATCTATGGACGCTTCACACCACGTCAGTCTGGCCCCATGCTAAGTACCTGAAGGACTTGTGTTACAGGTACCAGACAACGGAAATATATTTAATACTTTTATACTATACATATATTTAAGATTTTTATTATATCATACACATATTTAATACACATCCATGACCCAGGAACATTGAAAAACTTTTTGTTCCGTCGGCGGGATTCGAACCCGCGACCCCCGGCTTGAGTTGCCACACACTCTAACCATTGAGCCACGGAGGTCGTCAGTCAACTATATCCTTTACAACAGCAAAAGAATTTTGGAAATCGGTCCACAAACGACGGAGCTATCCGCGAACAAACATAAAAAAAAAGAACATATATACGGTCGAATTGAGAAACCTCCTCCTTTTTGGAAGTCGTTTACAAAAAGGCTACGTAATAAGTAATTATTTGATAATGAATTTTGTTAGTCTCACTAACCGCGCCGCACTCAGAGACATTTAATGATGATTAAACTTTGATTTAAGAGGGCGACTAACGCAAAAAATCAAACATCGTCCTTTTATCTTTACACTCACGAGTCACGCCCGTCTTTCATATGCCAGGTGACGACGACAAAGGACGACGCGGATTCATCGCCAAAGTACTTTTTTCTCAATAACTCGATAAATATACAACATTTTAAAAATCCGCTAGGTCAGATTCTCAATGATAGAATTTGATACAATGTGTTAAAATATTAACTTAGTTTAATGCACAGTTATGGCAATATAATATGAAAATTCGTGGAAATTAGATGCATCTCTGTGATTTTTTTCTATCGAGAAAATTTTAAGATATCGTGTTTTCGCTAGGTCTAATCCTGGGAAATATAATGAAGTATCTATGTTTAGAGCATGAAACAATTCGGGGATTAATTTCCAATATAAAAATGAATTATAAAATCGACAATTATTTAGGGGTAGTCGCCCCCTTAATGAAGAGTTTGACAGATTATATATGGGGCTTATTTCAAAATCTTCTTAATTACAGTTTAGTAATTTTATTATTGTTCGTCTCTGAATGCGGCAGTAAAACTCGAGTACGGCTGAACCGATGTGGATAATTTTAGTCTTGGAATATTTGTAGAAGTCCAATGAGGTTTATATTAGGAGGAAAGTACGAAGTTCATCGTTTTTGTGTGTTGTGTTTTGTTGTGTGTCACACCAAATGTTTTAAGGTCGATGTTCATGCGCGCGAATTATTCTGTTTAAGTGTAAGTACTCACATACGGTTTTGCTCGATCGAGCAATCACGTAGAGTAAAAACCACGGCTCGGGCTTTCGTCCACACATTCAGCATTGCTCGATAGTTTTACTCCAGTTCGAAGGAAATTAGCTACGAATAATAAAAACTAGTGTCAAAAAATTTGTCAAGCCGGCTCGATTTGAGCCTTCAAGCTGGCTCGATGCGAGCCTTCGAGCTGTGAGTTTTGCGGTCCACACGGTGGTTTTTGCTCGATTTCGAGTAAAACTATCGAGCAAAACCGTATGTGAGTACTCAGCGTCTATACATATAATAAAACTGTAGAAATGAGAATTCTGTACATTAAAGATATTCAAAAAATAATAAGCGGGGGGTGTCACTACATCGCTATAGAAGTAAAAAATGTGGTTAGTTTTTTTGTCTGTCTGTCTGTCTGTATGTTTGTTCCACTATCACACGAAAACTACTGATCCGATTTAAATGCAGTTTTCGCACATATGTTTGTCTTCTTCCAAATTAACATCTGGTGTATAAAAAATTATCCCCCCACCCCTCTAAGGGGACAAAAAGAGGGGTCAGATTTTGAATCAAACTTTTTTCTTTAACACGAAAACTACCGATCCGTTTTGCATGCGGTTTTCACAGATATATTAGTCTTTTCCAACTCAACATCTGGTGTATAAAAATCCCCCCCCCCCTCACCCCTCTAAGGGGACCAAGAGGGGGTCAGATTTTGAATCAAACTTTTTCTTTAATGGACTTACTTCATATTATTAACTGTGTTTTTCAACTTAACATCTGGTGTATAAAATTTTCCCCCACCCCTCTTAGGGGACAAGAGAGGGGGTAAGATTTTGTATCAACTGATGAAATAGAAATACTTTAAATGGCAAAACAACGTTTGCCGGGACAGCTAGTAACACAATATATTCAAAGGGTCAGTGATGAAATCTGTCGCTATGAGAGAATGAGCGATTTTTTTAATGAAATAAGGGGGCAAACGAGCAAACGGGTCACCTGATGGAAAGCAACTTCCGCCGCCCATGGACACCCGCAGCATCAGAAGAGCCGCAGGTGCGTTGCCCGCCTTTTAAGAGGGAGTAGGGTAATAGGGGATGGTAGGGAAGCGAATAGGGTAGGGGATTGGGCCTCCGGTAAACTCACTCACTCGGCGAAACACACCGCAAGCGCTGTTTCACGCCGGTTTTCTGTGTATTTCTCCGGTCGAGCCAGCCCATTCGTGCCGAAGCATGGCTCTCCCACGTGCTATTAATGGATTTAGTTTGAATTATAAATTCTACTCTGTGCTAAGCTCAAAATTCCTACTGCCATTATTTAACCAGTCCTAAATACACCAAATGTGACCTAAAAGTATAAATAAACATCGTATAAAGAGGTTCGGCGCGATCATAAAAATAAAAGGTTATAATAAAACAATGTAATACATGGTAATAAGAATCGTATCTTAAGATTAACTTTAACGATAGTAGGGTATTATTTTGCTACAAAAAATACTACAAAAGTATTCTTAGTCAAAACTATGGGAAAACTGTTATTTGTACAAATAGTGGTCTGGATAATAAATTCTTTGTAAATTAAAATATTAACAAAACTGAAAAAAACATAAAGTTATTGTAAATAGCAATGAAAAATGAAATTCATAATCCCATTCACCAGATCAACGAAGTTTAATATAAAAAATTTACGATGGATAAAAATGGACAGCGGAAATTAAGCCGTCCGTAAAGTAAAATATCCGATCGTTTACGTAACATGAGCCTCGCTTAAAACACTTTGTTTGTTTTTTTAATCTATGTTTCACTTGAAACACTTTTCAATTTACTTGTTGATTACAGACGATACTGTGTTTTGATAGTGTTGTGCGCGAAAGGCCGTTTAAAAATAAAACAATAAAATACTATGAGTAACACTGGAGTAAGATAATATTTTGTAGCAACCGGCCTTTTTGCCCCAATATTAAATACTATTTAAATTATTTCTACTAAACAATATAAAAAGTATTGTAAAATATCTTATGCTTATTTACTATATATTCAATTTACTTCTCTTAATTTATTATATTATATTACTGCTAATATTTCTAAACTTCTTCAAACTCTCACTACTGTATGTAAACGGAGCTATGTGAATCAATAAATAACAAGATTTTGTAGACCCCGGTATGTGTTTCCGATCCCATAAACAATGATTTCCCCTTTTCTTTGTACCCTATGTACAAGAAATATGGCCTATATGAAATATTTATTACTCAGATAACGCTTAGGACGAGACCTCGCTAGGCGAAACTACGCTGCAGCGGAGCGACGCGAGTCGCTTCAATTAATGAACAAACGCTGCTGCGTACGGTGATTTGGCTCATACAATATCAAAATTCATACAATAGTACATTATTATTTTTCTCATCGACGGAGGCGGAAAACGGCAACATCGGTAAGAGCAGCGGGAAGGATGTTGATATTTTCCGCCCGGAGGTGAGAAAAGAAAATTAGGCGCGACGTGTAGTTATGCCTAGTGCGATTCGATCCTTATTTTAGCCGACACAAAAGTTTTAAAGCGATGTACGTGACACAGCAGCCATTGTTCAATCATTGAATATTTAAGTTCTGTAGCAGTTTTTCAGTCTCTTTGTGGCTTGAGCCATAGTTGTGGTAATAGCGTCTTATACCTTATTTTTTTTTCCTAAAATAAGCTAAAGAAGAAACGGGTCACCTGACGGAAAGCAACTACCGTCGCTTTGTGGACACTCGCAACATTAGAAAACCTGCTGGTGCGCTGCCGGCCTTTTAAGAGGGAATACACTCTCTTCTTGAATGAATAATATTTTATGGCCCTTTTCCTGTCTTGCGTTGTCTGTTTTCCGCGCGTCTGTATGAAAGTAACCCGCATCCTATTATTTCATAGATATTGTCAGTTATCACCGGCATGTAGACCAGATTCGAACACAGGCGATAATCCGCATGACAGGAAAATCGCCTTTAAACATGACTTTCATTTATTACCTGACTGCCAGGAGGGTTATGTTTTTAGCGCGTATCTTGTATGTAATATTCTTTATTACCTTGTATCTCCAGAACCTCTGAACGGATTTTCACATTTGAGGTATCGTTAGATTTATCTTAATAGCCCAAGTGTTCTTAGATAGGTGACATTTAAAAAAACCAAAATGGCGGATGTGTGACGCCATATTGTGAGGTAAAAAAAATTGAAATTCTACCAAGCATATCGAGTGGGGTATCAAAATAAAGGATTTTAAACACTGATTCTAAATATGTATATACTTAACTTGCAGTTTTAATATTAAATGGAACGATAAATAATAATAAAAAAAAAACCGCTTGCATGGATAAATACAATACTTAATTAAAAATCAACTGAAATTACTGAAACAAGATGAAAATTCAATGACAAAGTATTAAAAATAACAATGATTAGGTACTTCAAACCAGAAACATTAATTGAAATAGTGCCAAACCTACGTACCTACGTATAGTACCTGTACACTTAGAAATATCAGCACGGTAGTTTTTCAATTTTTTATTAGATTGATTGTCGAAATGGTTAGATGACTGCAACAAAAAAGTCGCAAATAAAATAAATTAATTAAAAAATCA
Source organism: Polyommatus iphigenia (assembly GCA_963422495.1). NCBI lineage: Eukaryota > Metazoa > Arthropoda > Insecta > Lepidoptera > Lycaenidae > Polyommatus > Polyommatus iphigenia. The sequence goes on from OY730189.1 coordinate 2,486,593, forward strand.
AAAAACCCGACTGCAAAAAAATGATAACTAAAAAGAACGAAACAAGACCTAATTCTGCCGGAGGCATCGAATCCATGTTTTAATTGATACGACTCTTGCTTACGAGTTTCATACCAGGGGAATAGAAGGTTACATAGAAAAATGTAGAAGAAGAAAGTGGATTATAAAATGCAGTCGGAGGCATGTCGCACCAAGTTTAACATTAATTCATAAATCATAAAATATTATGCCTCCGACTGCATTTTATAATCCATTCTTTTTTCTATTCCTCTGGCATGAAACTCGTAAGCAAGAGTCGTATCAATTAAAACATGGATTCGATGCCTCCGGCAGAATTAGGTCTTGTTTCGTTCTTTTTAGTTAACATTTTTTTGCAGTCGGGTTTTTTGATTTTTTAATTAATTTATATTTTTCATAGGTGGAGACGTCGCGCGACATAAGTCGCGAGTGCCGTGTCGCGTCGTTGAACTACACGGAGACTTGCGAGCGCGTTTTCAAGCACGGACCGATAAGGCTGAGGACGTATACGCAGTTCGTAAGGTAAGGCCTACATGATAAATGATAATATTTTATTGAGGTACATGATATTCCATAGAGGTACTGATTTGTTGAGCCAAATTTTAAGTGTGGATGTGCTACCGCTTGGGCCAGGTTCCATACAAAAAGGCCTTCCCATTATTGTTATTATACCCATAAGAAAGAATGTAATATTGGATATTACATAATATTATTTCTTACGTAACTTTACCCAAAATGTGATACGGAAAACTAGGGCTGTCAACTTGAAATAAAAATTTGTTAACCTAATTATTTTTCCTTAAAAACCCAATTGCTTTGTCACTACACACTGTGATGAATAAAAATACTTTAAAGATATGACCCGAACTGGGATGCAGTTGGATAAAATACAATACTATTATTAAATGGCTTTAGGTCATGCTTCTGCATGTCTTATGGTTAACTGCCGTGAAAATGGAGATTTTGACAGATAACGTATGGGGTCTTATGTCAAAATCTTCATTCTCTGAGTACGACAGTTAGGTAGTTTGGCGATATTAGACATTTGGTCCGTGTGAACAATATCTACAAACAACGTCTCACCGATTGATTGCAATCTACCGATAAGACTCTTCCAATCACTGATCTTCTACTAGTGTGTCGTGTACCAACTTGCCGCACCAGAAAAATCTAAAATTGTATAAAGCTCTGCGGTCCAAACGAAATGGCTTCATTACAGAAAAAATCTCGAATATTTTTGTCAACCCTACGAAACGATGTCAAGATGAAACAGTGGTATACGGTTAATTGCGATTTGGGGATAAGTAAAATTTTTAACATACGGACATTTACTCTTTTTTTCCTTATAATTTCAATAAAACTAGTAACTTATCTACTTCAGAACCTTTTTTGGCTAATATAATATCTATAATGCACAGTTTTTTAATTTCAAATCATTTTTCCGGCCCTAAAGCCTCCATTTATGCAAAATAACGTCAATTTTTTTTACTGTAAGTTATCGTGTTTATCCACTCACGTCTTTAACTTACCAAAGACGAAACTCGTGCAAAACTTTAAGCAATTGATACGAATGCTATTACTTAACTTTCTGTTTATATTCAAGGTAAGCTAGCAAGTCATTAAAAGGCAGTTTGGGGCACATTTCTAGAATAAACTTTGAAGCTCAGGCCTTACGAGCTCCACACACTAATAATTTTTTAATTACTTTTTCGATGAAAATAATGTAACAAAGAAACAAATGCTAAGTTGAGTTTCTTCAAATAATAATATAAAGACATACACATTAAGAGCAGTCAACTAAGTCGCGCAGTATACCAATTATAGCTATAGCGACTTATGAGAGCTCGCACATTTTTGCAACTAAATTCGATTCCTTTCCGATTACCTACAATTTAAAAGTTGTCCAATTAAATTGCGATATTACGTAAGTAATTTACTTTAAATACGATAGTCGGCCAACTTGAAATTGTATATCTGCGGTGACCCTAAATACAAATATTTTGTTCGACGTTTGACAACGATTCTGTCAATATTCTGATATCATGACATGTGCAACATGTAGTAGGATTTTGGTCGGATTATTTGCTGTATGTGCTAGTAGCGATTTTTCTCGGTATAGAGATATTTTGAGTCCCGGGGAAGGATATATTATACTTATTATCCCGGAAAATTTTACGGTTATTGCGCTATAAACGAATTTTGGCGCAACGGAGTTGAGGACGTCATAATATAGTACGTTCATACATTCAAGACCTCAAGCTCAGTGAGATAAATCTTTTGCGATCGAGATTTTCACGACTTCTAAATCTTGAAACTATTGAAGTAGTTTTCTTTTTATTAAGTAAGGGGGCAAACGAGCAAACGGGTCACCTGATGGTAAGCAACAACCGTCGCCCATGGACACTCGCAACATCAGAAGAGCTGCAGGTACGTTGCCGGCCTTTTAAGAGGGAAGACGCTCTTTTCTTGAAGGTTTGCAGGTCGTATAGGTCCGGAAATACTGCTGGTGACAGATCGTTCCAGAGTTTTACAGTGCGCGGCAGAAAGTTACGCGAAAAACGCACTGTGGAAGACTGCCACTCATCAAGGTGATGAGGATGGTATGTTTTTCGCGTGGGACGATGGCGAAAAGTTGCAGGTGGTATGATTCCGAACAATTCCTCAGAGCACTCCCCGTGATACAACCAATAGAGGATGCAGAGTGAAGCTACATCTCGGCGTAATTCCAAGGGGTCCAAGCTGTTTGAAACACTATGGCAGTCAACAATTCGAGCGGCCTTTCGTTGGATACGATCCAGAGGGAGCAGTTGGTATTTTGGCGCCCCTGCCCAGTGATGAGAACAATATTCCATATGAGGCCGAACCTGCGCCTTGTAGAGTTGTAGGCGTTAGTCCGGACTGAAGTACTGTCTCGCTCTGTTAAGAACACCAAGCTTCTTCGAGGCTAATTTGGCCTTACCCTCTAGATGATATTATCGGAACTGAACTTCGCTCGATATGTTGACGCCAAGTATCTCAATGCTAGGGGAGATGGTTAAAGATGTGCCCTCGAAACGAGGATATACGACCATTGGTGACTTTTTAGTGGTGAACGCGCAGACTTGTGTCTTGGCGGGGTTGAATTGGACCAAGTTACGTCTACCCCATTCAGAGACCTTCTCCAATGAATTCTCCACCTTAGACACAAGTTCGTTTCGACTCTCAGTGACATTTTGCCGAGAAATATTGGGGGAGCCGGTAAATACAGCATCACTTGTACTATCATCCGCATAGCAATGAATGCCGCTGGTCTGCAACATGTCATTGATATGCAGTAAGAATAGAGTAGGCGAAAGCACACAGCCCTGAGGGACACCAGCATCAACAGACTGAGTTTCCGAGCACTCGCCGTCAACTACGACCTTTATGCTTCTGTCTGCTAAGAAACCAGTGACCCACTTACATAATTTCTCGGGCAGCCCGTATGATGGAAGCTTTGATAGCAGCGCTTTATGCCAAACCCGATCAAAGGCCTTCGCAATGTCGAAAATAACAGCCAATGCCTCTCCCTTCGACTCAATTGCCTGAGCCCAACGATGAGTCAGGTACGCCAAGAGATCACCAGCCGAGCGACCCTTACAGAACCCGTATTGTTTGTCGCTTAGTAATCCCTGGCCGTCCAAGTATCGAAGAAGCTGGCTATTGATAATGGATTCCATTATCTTCGAGAAGAGAGAGGTTATAGCGATTGGTCTGTAGTTGGAAGGATTTGAGCGATCACCTTTTTTGGGGATCGGATGCACCAAGGCTGTCTTCTAGGAAGCCGGGACGATGCCAGTGGAATAGGAGAGCCGAAAAAGTCGCGTCAAGACCGGAGCCAACTCTGGAGCACACTTTTTCAACACAATAGGCGGGATTCCGTCAGGCCCACTCGACTTTTGGATATCAAGGGAACGGAGGGCTTTTCGCACTGAGCGCTGATGAAACCGAATATCCGACATGAAGATGATGATGATTTATGGTGATAAATGGAAAAATACTTGCAGTTTACAAAAATATATGGTACAGTTATTTAGATTTAGGGAATGTACAGGAACTATTTGGTGCTATCTATTTGTAACCTTTTATTAGCATGTCATAATATTATACATTAAAGTTTTGGATTGGCGACACTAGTTATTACAAAAGTTTCATAGCGCACGTTCTCACAAGGTGTAATGGTGCTCCTACACCGCAGTTAGAAAATGTTTAGTAATGTTTTAGTTAGCAAACATTTAATCACAAATGTTAAAAAATGTTAAAAATGTTTTCATGTTAGAAAAAGTTTAGTAAACGTAAGTTAACAAATTATAGCAAAACATAATGTGTTACCTTTTGTTTGTAAACATTTTATAAAGGACGATGGGGTATGCGGTGAGCCAATACCAGATTTGAATGTTATAAAATGCTAGTGAACATTAGTAAACATTTTCTATAGAGTAGGAGCACTTATAACATGTAACAGTTCCTAACAAAATGTAACAATTAACAACATTTGTAAGTAAATGTCTTTATGTTAGAAAATGTTTACAAACAATTTTTCTAACGGCGGTGTGGGAGCACCATTACAATACCAAAGGCCTGTTTCACCACTTCCTGATAAGGTGCCGGATAGGCTCTCCACAACTTATTAGACAGATGCTCCATACTCTATCTGTCAAGTTAAGTGGCGGATAGACTATCCAGCACTTATCAGGAAGTGGTGAAACAGGCCCTAAGTGTAGATTTCTTTTAGAGATAAGCAGTAGGTACCTGTTGTGTCGTCTTTTTCTAATATGTAGCTTTTTAATTGTTTTTGTGTGCAATAAAGTGCAAATAAATAAATAAATATTTAACACTTTTTAGTTTATTCATAGGAATATTAAAATTGTTTTAACTGAGAAAGTCGGATTAAATTTTTTGTTTGAAAAAATAGTGAAATAGGTTATGTCTTCTACGATATACCTGTATGGTAAAATAAAAGGTTCTATAAATAAAATGTTACCTCTTTTCAGACATTTTGTTGACTACGCGATGGCTGGTGTTTGTCTCGGCGGCACGAGTGTCTACGTGATCTTTATCGCCTCCTCGCTCAAAAACGTGAGTAAGACGTTTCTGAAACAAGAGTTACTGAAATAAGAGTTTCTGAATGTTACAATAATTACTCGCGTAATAATTTAATTAAAGTTATAATTTTAACGTTTATTTAATTAAAGTAAGTGTCTAAACACACTATGCCGAAGTTCTGCGGCGGAAATTCCGCATGATTACGTCAGCAATGTTAAACGCATACAATATGATGCGACGGAATTTCGGCATGGTGTGTCATCGGTAATTTAAAATACATTGCAGGCGGAATCATGCGGAATTTCCGCCGCGAAACTTCGGCATAGTGTGCTTAGACACGAAAGCTCGCACGACTGCAACGGATCTAACCAACTTGCTGAGCGCTTTTGTCAAACAGAATTCAGTTTTCGTCGCACGTAACAATTCGGTTCAAAATTCCTTAAGGGCGTTCCTTACGGAGATACCGTAATTTATCGTATTTCAAGCCTTATAAACTCATAATTTGAAAGCTACAAAGTTATAATAAAAATACAGCAATAATCTATTGGCGTGTGTTTCAAATAAAAGTAATTTGTAAATCCTAAGGAGAGCTGAATGTATGCTTGAATTTTAATAAATTGTTTTACTTTGGAAGCTTATATCATGAGTATAATAAACAAAAATAGAAAATTTAAAACGGGGAAAGGAATGTTGATATAGGTACTTCAGTATATCAACATTACTTTTATTTGAAACACACGCCAATAGATCGACGATATCATAAACTACATATTCCCCGTTTTAAATTTTAAGGACAATAAGTAAAATTATTATTTTTAACAAAAAATTAAAATCGACTTCCAGGGTAAAAACAATAATAATAATTTATAATGAGCAAAAAAGTGTTAAATAATTCTTACTCTCTAAAGTGCCTTATGCATAATTCTCCTAAGCCTCAACTATTTCTGTACACAATCTTCATTATTTTGAAGACGGTACCAGCAGCTAAGAATGCTGAGTTCTATGACAAAATATTTTTAATACTTATTTAAGACTGGTACCGACTTCAAAATAATGAAGATTGTGTACAGAAATAGTTGAGGTTTAGGAGAATTATACATAAGGCACTTTAGAGAGTAAGAATTATTTCACACTTTTTTGTTCATTATAAATTATTATTGTTTTTACCTGGAAGTCAGTTTTAATTTTTTGTTAAAAATAATAATTTCACTCTTTTTAGTCATTTATATAAGCTGGTTTTCTGTACAGACTAATATGTCTGTGGATCCACGATACACTTTCATGATATTATGAGAACTCACTGTCTGATATCACTACTTCAGAATTGCTTTAAGCAACTCCAAGCATATACCACTGCAGGTAGGTATATGCTTGGCGTTAATCGAGCAATGATAAAATTAATGTTCATAAGCCTGTCTTTAAAGGCTCTAAAGTTCTGTTCAGTGACTTTCTTTCTATCATTACACTCATGGAAACTCATCAGCTCAACATAATATTATGGTCAAATATAACTATAATCGTCCTTATTTTTAAGAAGAATAACATACCTCATAGATCTTATGATCAAATTGCTAACTTGGTAAATGATTCGACCTTGGTGGTCGAGTCATTTACATTGAAATAACCTTATAATTTTTTAAATCGTTCGACAAATTCGGGTTTCGTTCTTAAAGATGATTAAAAGTACCAATAATAGGGTTACAATTAGATAATAATTATTCATGGTGTGATGACTGGTGGCAGTGATGATGATGATGAATGTAACTTGCATAGTAGCATATTATGCTTTCAGTTCTTAAACCAACTCCGAAACCCTCAAATTTCTATTTATAAGGAATCCGGAGTTCTCTTAGCACCTTCGGAACCATGGTACTTATATCTTATTGCAAAATCTTGCTTTTTGGTAGCATATTATGCTTAGGATACTGCTCATAAAATCAAAATCACTATATGTTTCCATATAAATTTTGAGGAGTTCCCTCGATTACTTATGGATGTATGGTGGAATGGTGGTGATGATGATGATGATTAATGAAATTTGCGTAGTAGTATATGCTTTCAGTTCTTAAGACAACGCCGACACCCCCAAACATGTATCTATAAGGAGTAAGGAGTTCTGTTCACCACCTTCGAACCATGGTATATCCTGGTGAAAAATCTTACTTTTTGGTAACATATGCCTAGAATACTTCATATGAAACCAAAAAAACCTTAAGTTTCTATTTGAATTTTGGGAGTTCCCTCGATTACTCATGGATCTCATCATCAGGTCACCACTTTTCTGAACACGGTACCAAATTGGAGTAATACCCTATACAACAAAACAAAAATTTTGAAAATCGGTTCACAAACGGCGAAGTAATCGTTGAACATACATAAAAAAAACCACAGCCGAACGTATAACCTCCTCGTTTTTGGAAGTCGGTTAAAAATAGAGTTTTGGTGCGATCTCGGCAACCCGGCAAATGTATGGCCAAGGTCGTTTGCTCGGGGGACGGCCTTAATTTCTGTGCCTGTTAAGCACGACAAGCCAGGTGACGCGTGCGTTGCGCTGGCGATCGTTAAGTTCGAGGGGCAACCATCTATCGAGCTTTTTTACCTTGCCAATCTGTCGCAAATGGACCAATATTGTTTTGATGCTAACATCAAAAGCTGCTACTAGCTCAGCTGTAGATTGAGTGTCATCAACTTCCACACAACTTTAATTAGGTATTCATCATTGTTGACCATGACCAAAGTTTCCAGAAGACCATCAGGTTCATTTCGTTTGAACAGCTGTTATCTTCGTAAACGTCGTTGATGTTACTTGCCGTTTGTGCCGCGTTGGTGCCACAAATGACAAAGCCATATTCCATAACTACACGCAAAGTATCCATTAGGAGGAAACATTTTGAAATGTATGAAATACAACGCTAATCAATGAACAAAAGACTGACTTAATAAATAGAATGTCACATTTTTAAAACTAATTTGAATTTAGAATTCAAACCCAATCAAACTTTTTTTGTTTTAAAAGGTCTGTACTACAATAGGTAATTTCCTAGGTGAAGACCTATTATTTCATTCAAAGGTTATACCGAATAATAATACAATAAAACGTATTTTAATAAAGGTGTTTATGGCAAGGAGAAAAATAAAGGCCAGCAAATAATTTCTGATGAATTTATTTCATAGTTCATTTTAGTTTTGAATAAAAAAATGTTTTAATATGCTGTATTTATTATACAAAAGTCCAAGTAGTTGCCAACGATTCAAAGTGTTTATAATTTGTTCAATTTCTACGAAATAATTATTTTAAGCGCTTAGGCTTTTTGTTTGAAAAACTTTAATACGTTGCTTTCATGTTATTCTTAAAAATACGACAACTTCAATAATATTATGACCCTTTAGGTACGTCTGGGTGCAAAAGTTTTGAAATTGGAGGTACATAGGTGATAGGGCATCGACTTTCAATGTTTTAATTTTCTTAAAATGGTCTGAAGGATGCAGGTTTTTGCTAATATAATACTCGTACTCGAGACGGTTTCAGACGAGAAGTAAAAGCTACTTATATTACGGGTATTGACATTATGATTATGGTATAACATTATGATAATTTATAAATATTATAGGTTTAACATTAGATAGCATCGGTACACACACACAGACAGACAGACCGAAAGACACATCCACATTGAACATCTCTCTTTTTTTGTCGGGATATAAAATGTACCCCATGACATAGACTCGTTGCCTACGACTAATAAACTATAATATTATTCGTAGCCCGTTGCAATATAAATTAACGTAGAAATTTACCCTATATGGCAGCCATACTAATTTACATGTCAAGATTTCAAGGTAATTACTTCGTTTGGAAAATATTTAAATCATCCACAAACGGACGCAAAGGCCTTAATTTTTTTAGAGTGGTAGGTAATTACGTTGAACTACGTAAATGTAAATATTTTAGTTAAATGACACCACACAGAACTTAAAGCTTAGTGAAATGGAAATTTCAACTTCAAAGGGCTTGGGGCTGGTATTTCACAGAAACTGTATTAATATCATGTTTTTAGTCCACCAAAACATCGACATCCCATCAGACGAGGACATCGCATACCTTTATACAAAATCGGCATAACCTCATGACCGTGTTGGTCATAAGGAAAAGAATTCACAAGGCGCAGCGCAGACGACAGACTAACCGTGACGCACTTTTTGTGTGTGAAAATAGAACATTCTCAAAGTTGTCAAAGGAGAACAATAAATACACATTAGCTAATTTTAGTTTTTTACTATTAAACTCTCTTTTTGGGATTACAATGCTTCGTTGAAACCTACGCGACCAAGCGACTGCGAAGCGGGAGCGTCAAGTTGCGTCAAATTGTCAAATGTGTATTTTGACAACTTGACTTTTTTTGTATTTTGTATACAAAACACACATTTGACAACTTGACGCTTCCGCTTCGCAGTCGCTTGGTCGCGTAGGTTTGAACGAAGCATAAAGCCTATTATATTATAATTGAATGCCATGGAAATAAATGTTCATATTTTAAGTACCTAGTACCTACATATTCTGTGGTATCTAAGACAATATAGTACGTCAATGCCTCAAAAGTTAAAACCGTATTAACATTTTAATTGACTTGTTTATTAAGCAATTGACGCCCGCCCGCCCTTAAATTCGTTTTTAGCACGGTAACCGTATATTTTTCCGAGATAAAAAGTTCCCTCACTCCTTTCCCGGGACTCAAAGCATCTGCATATATTTAGTTTCATTGAAGCGTAGGGACAGACAAACAGAAATTCATAATAACAATGTCAATAGCTATTTCCACACTGTGCCTTTTTTTGTTCATTAAGGGCATGCATAATAGCGCAGTCAGCGCACGTGAGGCATGCCAGCGACGCATGCCCTCTGATCGTGTCCAAAACTTTCGCTTTTTACTTTTTTTTTCTGGAATTTCCTATGACCAAATAAGCCGCACATATTCCACCCAGTATAGTACATGGAATTCCTACATTTTGGTTTGCATCAAATGGGGTAGTTCTGATTTTTTTATATGTTGTATGTGATGAGGTGGTAATGTCAAATATAATTTTTCCATCTCGAAATCCTTCCGGAACATTGGAAAATTCATGAGAAACCAATAAATTTTTGATCAGTTTTCAGTTTTTACCATCTTTTACCACCAAGGACCTGTTTAATGGTAGAAGTCACCAGAAATTACTTTAAAGTAGACTAAATTTGCAACAAAATGAGAATAGCTGGGTCTCGATAAACTGAATTGTTTCAAAGATACAGCTTTTCAAATGTTTGCAAAATCTCAAAAAAAAATTAAAATTCACTAGGTCGTATGTAGAAAACATAAGTCGGTCAGCATCCTCCTCTGCTTGTAGTGTAAGAATATTGTTCCTCTCCAGTTGCACCTTCAGCATGTTGATGAATCTAACCTTGTTCCTGTCATTCAATAGGAACTTATCCTGAGCAACTAAAACAATGGTTGTCTCGTCAAAGATAACAGGGAGAACTTTGCTCCAACTCTATGGAGACGTTCAGAGCTTTTGGTGTTTTTTCCTGAAGCGTCATAATGGATACCCGTCGAAAACCACGATTATATAGGAGCCGTAGTGACTTCTCAAGTATTGGACATATCTGGCACCATTTTCTCCAAAAGACACATTCCGAGGCCACACAACTTTGCGGAGCAGATGTCCACTAAGTATAATAAAATTCCTGTGACGACCTCAACTTCAACCGCCACATGCAAAGTTAATACGTATAACACAGACTTTGACTTTTTAAACTCTAATTAGCTGTACCCGCGACTTCGTTCGCGTGGAATAGTAATTATGAGCATTATATTTATTTTGGAGAACAACTTCCTCAGCTTTATAAATTATAGCTGTTATCCACGGCTTCGTCTGCGTCTATTTCATTAACCGACTTCCAAAAAACGAGGAGGTTATACGTTCGGCTGTGGATATATTTTTTTTTATGTGTGTTCGACGATTACTCCGCCGTTTGTGAACCGATTTTCAAAATTGTTGTTTTGTTGTATATGGTATTATTCAAATTTGGTACCATGTTCAGAAAGTGGTGACCTGATGATGGGATCCATGAGTAATCGAGGAAACTCCTCAAAATTCAAATCGAAACATATGGATTTTTTGGTTTCATATGAAGTATTCCAGGCATAATATGTTACCAAAAAGTAAGATTTTGCACCAGGATATACCATGGTTCGAGGGTGGTGAACAGAACTCATTACTCCTTATAGATACATGTTTGGAGATTTCGGCGTTGTCTTAAGAACTGAAAACATATACTACTATGCAAATTTCATTAATCATCATCATCACCACCACCATTCCACCATACATCTATGAGTAATCGAGGGAACTCCTCAAAATTTATATGGAAACATATAGTGATTTCGATTTTATGATAAGTATCCTAAGCATATGCTACCAAAAAACAAGATTTTGAAATAAGATATACCATGGTTCCGAAGGTGCTAAGAGAACTCCGGATTCCTTATAAATACAAGTTTGGGGGTTTCGGAGTTGGTTTAAGAACTGAAAGCATATGCTACTATGCAAGTTACATTCATCATCATCATTATCATCACTACCACCAGTCACCACACCATGAATTATCTAATTATAACCCTATTATTTGTACTTTTAATCGTCTTTAAGAACGAAAGCCGAACTTGTCGAACGATTTAAAAAAATATAATGTTATTTCAATATAAATGATTCGACCTTGGTGTTTAGGTTACCAAGTTAGCAATTTGATCATAAGATCTATGAGGTATGGTATTCTCCTTATAATTTATAAGGATGATTATAGTTATATTTGCGCATAATATTATATTATGTTGAGCTGATGAGTTTCCATGAGTGTAATGAATAATGATAGAAAGAAAGTCACGGAACAGAACTTTAGAGCCTTTAAAGACAGGCGTATTAACATTAATTTTATCATTGCTTGCTTGGAGTTGCTTAAGCAATTCTGTAGTAGTGATATCAGACAATGAGTTCTCATATCATGAAAGTGTATCCTGGATCCAAAGTCACTAAGCATAACATATTAGCCTGTACAGAAAACCAGAGCTTATAAATGACTAAAAAGAGTGAAATTATTATTTTTAACAAAAATTAAAACCCACTTCCAGGGTAAAAACAATAATAATTTATAATGAACAAAAAAGTGTTAAATAATTCTTACTCTTTAATGTGCCTTATGCATAATTCTCCTAAACCTCAACTATTTCTGTACACAATCTTCATTATATTGAAGTCGGTACCAGTCTTCAATATTAAAAATATTTTGTCATAGAACTCAGCAATTTTAGCTGGTACCGTCGTCCGATTTTAAAATTTATTTCAGTGTTAGGTAGCCCATTTATCGAGAAAGGCTATAAGCTATATTTTATTACGCTAAGATTAATAAAAACGAAGAAATAGAGGAAAATGTTGAAAAAACGGGTAAAATTATTTGAAAGGGCTTATTTGAACGCGCTAATCTCAGGAACTACTGGTCCGATTTGAAAAATTCTTTCAGTGTTAGATAGCTCATTTATCGAGAAAGGCTATAAGCTATATTTTATCACGCTACAACAAATAAAAACGAAGAAATAGATGAAAATGTGAAAAAAACGGGGGAAATTATTTGAAAGGGCTTATCTCACGAACTACTTCAGAAATTTTTCTGTTATTTGGCACAGATAAGAAGTAGAGCACGTAAAGGTTCATAGGCTATTTTTGTGGACTAATTTGTCTGTAAAATATCTACTTTACGCGGGCGAAGCCGCGCGGAACGTCCAGTAAGTCATATTATTTCATTTTGTTTACTCACCTCAGCAACTTTGAACAGCTGTAGCTAGGGAACTATCAGATTTTAATAGACCAAATTGGTCTCGTTTTGTTGAAAATTTTGTCTTATTTAATAACGTATATTAATTTATGCCGTCAAATAGATCAATAATTGACCACATTGATGAGAACTTGTAAAAACTCGAAAAATAAATGTTTTTTTGGAAAATGTACAAACATTTGTACAGCTGTATCTTTGAAACTATTCATTTTATCGAGACCTAACAATTCTCATTTTGTTGAAAATTTTGTCTACTTTAACCCTAGATAGCTAACCTTCTGGAAGACCCTGTTTAAGCTAACCATCCGTCGAAACGACGGGTATTAAAAAATGAGTATTTTTAATGAGATTTTACCACTTTCTGGATCTGGATTTTTGTAGCAGATATATTATGGACTTAGCAATAAAACAACACTTTGCATATTTACATTTTTTATTTACTTTTGAAACTAAAAATTTTTTCTTAGACCTCTAAAAAAATCGGAACATTTTCAATCAAACTTTTCTTTAAACAAAATAAAATAATACACAATCAGTTTTTTTGGCATTATATGGCACATAGAAATATAAAACGTAATAAAAAATAAACTAAACTACTTTTCTTTAGCACATGTGATACAAACAATTATTTTTTGTTTACCTCATATTGCTACCTTACAATTATAGCAAAATATACTTTTGGTCATGCGCTTTTCTTGTAGTAGCATTTCCCACGTGTTTTTCTTTTCAGTTTTTGTCTTGAAGAATTTTGAAAAGACTCTTCTTCGTTCTTTATTCCCTCCAAAGAAGCTTGGCCCGACGACAACTGCTCTGCGCACTATAGTCGAAGACTGTTTAGAAAGAACGCTTCTAAATATTTATTTTACTAAGCTCTTGCTTTAATAAATTATTTATAGCATCGTAAATTAACGAAAACATGATAAAAATCTTTAAAAAAAAACACAGGTTACATCAAAAATAAATACACGCATTTCAGTCGAAACGACGGGCAAAGTCTGCATATACCGAAAACTATGGCACTTACCTGTACGACGAGTGTGCCAGTGTAACGACCTCACCGGCAAATGAGTTAAATAGACGAAACAAAATATTTGGACGCGACATTAAAAAAATATGGCGATATTAGTTTGCGTCGCCCGTCGATTCGACGGAGGTTAGCTATCTAGGGTTAAAGTAATTTCTGATAACTTCTACCATTAAACAGGTCCTTGGTGGTAAAAAATGTCAGAAACTGAAAACTGATCAAAAATTTAATGGTTTCTCATGAATTTTACAATGTTCCGGAATGATTCCGAGGTGGAAAAATTATATTTGACATTACCACCTCATCATATACAACATATAAAAAAATCAGAACTACCCCATTTGATGCAAGTGAAGACCCATATTATTGTACGATTTCCATAGACTAGTAAAGGTGCGTCCACATTTGTATCATTTGCGCGATCAGATCTCCGATCAGATCTCCGATCAGATCTCCGTCGCGATCATCGCGCCGTATCAAGTATGCGTATCATAGTGTGGACGCCTATTACGGTGCGTCCACATTTGTATCATTTGCGCGATCAGATCTCCGATCAGATCACCGTCGCGATCATCGCGCCGTATCAAGTTTGCGTATCATATTGTGGACGCCTATTAGATCATTCTGCCAATCATGCGCGTATTTGATACGACACGTATCAGATACGCGGCTAATAGCGATCGGGACGTATCATGATACGAGTATCATTTTGACACGCTTCGATGATACGCGACGGAGATCTGATCGGAGATCAGCTGGCTGATTTTGTATCGTACATTTGTGAGCTAATAACTGAGTTAGTAACGAAACAGAGGAGTGAGTAACGGAAAGTGCCACTTTTTGTATTCACTTGCATACAAAAGTGAGACTTTACGTTGCTCACTCCTCCGTTTCGTTACTAACTCAGTGATTAACTCACAACTGTGCGATACAGAATCGGCCAGCTGATCGCGCAAATGATACAGACAGCGACGCGCGCGACAGACACTGCAACTGAACAAAAATGACAATGTTGGCGTTGCGTCCGTTGACGCATTCAATTATTGAATGCGCTAATACCTGAGGCTAATACCACAGATTATAAAGTAAGCTAATACGAAAATTGAATGAAAGAAGATGACGAAAATTCAAGATGAAAGTGCACAGTGTGGACATAGCTAATATTCAATAACTAGGGTCTGTGGACTGTGACTTTCTCGGGAATTTTATTAAACTCCCTGTCATTATTAGAGCGCTTCCACATTCAATATAGGTATATTGTAATTTTTACCATCTGACAAAATGATTCATAGGCATATGGCAGACCAACTTAATTTGGTTGCGTTATTTCAAACCGGCGACAATTAATCACTACTAATCTATACATGTTATTATAAAACAAAGTCGCTTTTTCCCCTCATGTCCCTTTGTTACCTTTAGTCTTTAAAACTACGCAACGGATTTTGATTATTCTTTCAGTTTTAGATAGCCCATTTATCGAGGAAGGCTATAGGCTATATTTTATCACGCTGTCGTTGAGACTAATAGGAGAATGTGGAAAAAACGGGGGAAATTATTTGAAAGGGCTTATCTCGTGAACTACAGGAGAAATTTTATGTTATTTGGCACAGATAAGAAGTAGACCACGTGAAGGATCAAAGGCTATCGATTTTAATCATTTTTTCAGTGGCTATATATTTTATAACCGTGCGACGCCGGGGTGGGTCGCTAGTATTATATAACATGGAATTGACAAAGCCCGACCAAAATGACATATAGGTCCGCTATCTGCTTATGAATCAAATTCTGCTATGGTAGGTATTAACCCATATTTCATTTAAGGCGACAACCATATTTTGTGAAATAGAGGAAGAAAAATGCAAGTCTTACAAACGTAACACCTGGTGCTTAGTCATAGAATACATATTACTTTAACAAGCTTAGTATCAAAAGTCTCAAATAGTATCAAAAGTCTTTTCCACTAAAGTTAGGTACAGCTGTTACTCTGTAAATATACAGTGTAACAAAACTAAGTGAATATAGGTGCTTTAGGGTGTGTAAAACTAGGCCTGTACATCCGTTGTGGATGATTTATTTTCAGTTTTTTTTAATGTATTTATTCAAATGTTTTACAAAGTGACTTAACCTAATAATCGCCAAACTGAATGACAGTTTGTTGGATATATAAAAATTGAAATTATATTATAATGGAACGAAACTTAAACACTAAATTACAAAATACATAATTTTAACAAAACAGCTAAAACTTACTGTTTAACATAATACAGATGTTTTAATAATATTCATAGTAAAATGTATGCTTATTGTACATACCACTCCTCAAATACTGTAGTGCCTGGGACAAGATTTTAAATGTCCGTATGGTTGCCCTAGCGCAGTGGTTCTTTACCGGTGGTCCGCGGACCACTGGTGGTCCCTGGAGGCATTCCAAGTGGTCCACGAAGCCATCCTCATAATATGTGAGAATTCAGAAGTAAGTAAAGAGTATGCAGGACTATGCAGTCACAAAAATCACATTTAATTAAAATCTGTAACTTTTAGATTTTTGCCAAATAAAAAAATGAGTGCTAATTATAAAGTTGTGCTTGTTTTCGTTATCAAACAACCCTTAGTTTAGGTAAACCAACAGGGTGGTCCCCGGCTAGACAAACATTTAGTAAAATGTTTGTCTAAAATGGTAAAATGGTCCCTCATAACTTTTAAAAGGTTAAGAACCACTGCCCTAGCGCATACGACAATGGGCGTTTGCACACTGCACGATAACGACACGACACGATACCAGGCCTGTCCCACTCGCGCCTGTAGGCATCGAACTGTAAGTACCCCTCTAGGGGGGCACTTCAGTAGGGACTCACAGGCGAGCGGTGACGCGCGCGCACGAGTTTTTAGTTGATCGTTGCATGCCTACCTGCGTACTTATTCATTCGCTGTCACAGAATTGATAAATTAATCTGATCACAATGGACAATAAAAAAAGGGCAAAGATATATTGCGCAGTGTTTAATTGTCTTAACACGGAATGTGAACCAAATTTAACTTTCTTTAAGCTCCCTTAGGACGATGAGAACTGTAAGAACTTTTTTAAAATGTTATTACTTATTATTATTATTTATTATAGATTTAAATTTTGTACAATTTATTATAGAGTCAAATTACAATTACTTATGATTTAAATAGTTTTAAATACTAGTTGAAGTAGAATATTATATTATTTGGGTTACCTTAGTAGGTACCTACCTTTGTTAGTAGACGTATTCTAAAGGTATTTCATTGTAAAAAAAACACATTAATTAATAAGGTTATTAGTTATTACTAACTAGCTGTTCCGCGCGGCTTCGCCCGCGTAATTTAGGAATTTCACGCAACCGTACCTTTTTCCGCAAAAATAGCCTATGTCCAATCACGTGGTCTATTATTCATGTTTGCCAAATAACATAAAAATTGCTCCATTAGTTCTTAAGATAATAAGCAATTTCATATAATTCCCCCCGTTTTTTCCACATTTTCCTCTATTTCTTCGCCCCTATTAGTCTTAGCGTTATAAAATATAGTCTATACTCTATAGCTTTCCTCGATAAATGGGCTTTTTTAAAAAAATTTCAAATCGGACCAGTAGTTCCTAAATTAGCGCGTTCAAATAAGCCCTTTCATATAATTTCCCCCGTTTTTTCCACATTTTCCTCTATTTCTCCGCTCCTATTAGTCGTAGCGTGATAAAATATAGCCCATAGCCTTTCTCGATAAATGGACTCTCTATAATTAAGACAAGTTTTAAAATCGAACCATTAGTTCCTGAGATTAGCGCGTCCAAATAAGCCCTTTCATATAATATCCCCCGTTTTTTCCATATTTTCCTGTATTTCTTCGCTCCTATTAGTTGTAGCGTGATAAAATATAGCTTATAGCCTTACTCAATAAATGGGCTATTTATCACTGAAAGAATTTTTCAAATCGGACCAGTAATTCCTGAGATTAGCGCGTTCAAATAAGCCCTTTCAAATGATTTCCCCCCTTTTTTTCTACATTTTCCTCTATTTCTTCGCTCCAATTAGTCTTAGCGTGATAACATATAGCCTATAGCCTTTCTCAATAAATGGGCTATCTAACACTGAAAGAATTTTTCAAATCGGACCAGTAGTTCCTGAGATTAGCGCGTTCAAACAAACAAACAAACAAACAAACAAACTAACTAACTAACTAACTAACTCTTCCGCTTTATAATATTAGTATAGATAGTAAGCATCGTAGGTTGGTGTCGCGTCTTTGCTATTATATTAGGGTGCGTCCACATTTGTATCATTTGCGCGATCAGATCCCCGATCAGATCTCCGTCGCGTATCATCGAAGCGTGTCAAAATGATACGCGTATCATGATACGCCCCGATCGCTATTAACCGCGTATCTAATACATGCCGTATCAAATACTCGCATGATCGGCAGAATGATCTAATAGGCGTCCACACTATGACACGCATACTTGATACGGCGCGATGATTGCGACGGAGATCTGATCGGAGATCTGATCGCGCAAATGATACAAATGTGGACGCACCGTAACGTGATGCGTACTATTTCGAAACCTCATTTGTTTACAAAAATAACAAAGTTATACAAACACTTTAAATAGGTAATATAAGACCGGTTTCAATAATTAAGATACGGTCTTCGATCACGTATATTAGTGATCAAAGGATACGGTACCTATCGAATCTAAGTACGCGTAACTAGTTACACGCGAATTTATGATAAGTAATTAAATTTACATAGTACTAAGATATAATACCTTAGATTATTTCGAGTTAAATAAAATGTTGTTAATTAAATATAAAGATTGTAATATTATTTTTAAAAGGAGACAGCCCTGATTTCTTCAGAAAAGGTACGAGTTATGCGATAGAAAGAGAGCGGAGATGTAGGCAAATATAATTGTAGGCACCTAGCACTGCGCGGTCGGAATTTGAACTTTATAGTATATAGCATGAGTCGTTAATTCTTTAAAGGGGTTTCGCCAGTGGGAATTCTGTTGGTACAACTAATATAATATATTCTGTGACGATACCACAGAATAGAGGGCCACCGCATATATTATACAATTTCAAGTTGGCCGACTATCTTACAAACTTAATTGCGTAGTGTCAATTTTATAGTATTGAATGCACCCAAAATATTCTCCTTTCTTTTCGCCTTCGTTTTATTAGTGCCACAATAAAAGCGTGCTTTTTACGCATTTTACGCATTTTAACACGCACGTCGCTAGGCTAGCAAACACCGTTACCAAATCTAAAAGGCTGCGGCTGGCAGCGTACACGATGAAGTTGTCCAATTAAATTGTGACACTACGCAATTTAGTTTGTAAGATAGTCGGCCAACTTGAAATTGTATATGTGCGGTGGCCCTTATCTATTCTGTGGTATCGTGTCGTGTCGTTATCGTCGCAGTATGAAAACGCCCATTCTCGCAACACAACCGGCTTATAGTCCGCGCGGAACTAGTTGGCTGCGCCTTACGGTGCGTCCACATTCGTATCATTTGTGCGATCAGATCTCCGATCAGATCTCCGTCGCGATCATCGCGCCGTATCAAGTATGCGTGTCATAGTGTGGACGCCTATTAGATCATTCTGCCGATCATGCGAGTATTTGATACGGCATGTATTAGATACGCGGTTAATAGCGATCGGGGCGTATCATGATACGCGTATCATTTTGACACGCTTCGATGATACGCGATGGAGATCTGATCGGGCATCTGATCGCGCAAATGATACAAATGTGGACGCACCCTTAGGTATGTGAGCGGTGGGACGGAGAGGCGGGGGCGCTTGATTTTGACAGTTCTGGCTAGTTTTGACAAAACGCACAAGAGATTGCAATAGCAAGATAAGTCCGCCGATAAAAAGACAATCTAAGGAAATAATATTTAAAATGCATAGGTTTTTAAAAAACGGAAAGCCGATGTCAGTCATTTAGAATATAAAACTGATCAATTGTCTTTAATTTATTCTTTTCAATAATTAAATAATATTATTGTTCACGATATCGCGAGATTGGTCGTCACTGTCTAATCTCGTGTGTGTTGCGAGCAGCAAGCAACCCGCTCCCTCACCCCCGTCCCTACCTAAGGTGCGGCCAACTAGTTCCGCGCGGACTATATGTCCAGAGGAATGAGTTTGAGGAATTAATTCCTCACGATGTTATCTTTCACTGTACGAGCGTCCGTATGATGTACTTAAGATCTGAAAATGTCTCATTGGTACACGCCTCCGGGGATCGAACCTGCACCCTCTCGAGTGTGAACCAAAGGGTATGTATGTCCCAATATAGAGTTCTATGAACTAGCAGCAGCTTGATGAAAGAATTACTTTTTGACGTGATAACGTCTTATAATTCGATACGGGGTGCGCGCCGGAAAAAACATGACAGTTAATGCGGCGTTACCTCGCTGACAGCCCTGAGGCGTTCCATTTACACTCTCAAGTCTCTCAACAACCGTAAGGCCCACCTGCCTGGCCCACAGCCGCGCTCTTTGTTTCGATTATATTACGTATTTCGATGACTTAGAGAATACTTTTGTATGAAGAAGTTTGGTTGGTTATGACCTTTGATACATTGACCACACTCTGAATGAAAAATAAATAAACAATCTGTGAGCTATTAGTATTATTTCGGCTATTCAAAATTGTGCTCTATTTCCTACGTGTCAAGGTATGACGTATTAAGTATTCGTTTATTTCTTCTGAACAAGTCACTAATTATAGTTTAGAAAGCTTATAATTGAGAAACTAATACCACATCGGACTAAATACTATATTATGATGGCTTGATAGATAGAAAATTTAACATATATTATAATGTAGTTCACACAAACATAAAATATGGATTGTATGTAAGGATATTATATTAATTTTACAAAGAGGGTAGGCCGGGCGCCATTTTTTTTTTGCACATTGACCTGCCAACTTTTTTGCATAGATTTTTCCCGGAACTGAGGGGTTAAGGCTATGACGTTGTCACGTTCAACTATCGTCAGTAAAACGACTTTACAGACAACCGATTTTTTAATTATATTATTATATGGGACCACCAGTAGACCAAGAAGAAAATGGATAGATAACATAAAGGAATGGACCAGATGTAGCTACCCACAATGGGCACTGTCCAAAAAAAATCACATGTACTTTTTATATTTTTTTCGTTAAAATAGGGTATTTTAAGAATATAAATTAAATAATTTTGAAATTCATTGGCTAGTTTTTTCTCAATAAATTTTTAAAGTTTCGATCTGACGTCATCATCGGCGGCCAATTGACCTCTGCAGTATGTTTTATTTCCTTTCAATCTTATTTATAATGGCTGGTTCGTCAAATGCAAGTTTTCATTATGTGAAAACTGATATGAGAAGCTTACCAAAAGTTCGAAACGTAATATTGGTCGAATTTATTGCTAATTTAACGCCATTGAAGGTCAAACTGAGGTTAAACATATTTGTTCAAAAATATAAGTAACTAATGGGTAGTTTTTTCGTTTATATACAGAAAAACGATCACTGACCTTATTCCTCGAAATGTTTTTGTAATGAGCAAAATTAAAAAAAATGGACAATCCCCATTAAAGAAATTAGCCCAGGACCAGAAGAAATTCAACCAGCTGACCGCCGAACTTCGTTATGAAGAGGGCACTAAATTATGGTGATTGTACGGGAATATTCATGACGTTACCTGAAGGTCAGTTTATAGTCGACACGGACGCAAGCAACACGCCCATTGGAGGGGTGTTATCTCAAAAACAGGGTGAAAGAGAAGTTGTAATTGCATATTTCAGCAAATCTTTATCTAAGCCCGAGAGAAACTACTGTGTGACAAGAAGAGAACTCTTGGCTGTTGTAAAGACGCTACAACATTTCAGCAAATATCTCATCGGCAGACAGTTTTTATTGCGAACTGATCACGCAGACTTGAAGTGGTTACTGCAATTCAAGAACCCAGAAGGCCAAGTCGCTCGATGGATTGAACAACTCCAGGAGTATGACTTCAAGACGGAACACCGCAGCGGAAAGGCGCATGGGAATACCGACGCACTTTCACGAAGGCCGTGTTCAGAAGACTGCAAACATTGTGTTAAGCAGGAATCTAATGAAATTACGTTAAAGTTAACGAAAACAAGTCCTTTGGGTCCATGGGAGAATGATGCTATGAGGGAGGCTCAAGAAAGAGATGACGACCTTCGGCACATCATCACATGGAAGAAACGGGGTGACGTAAAACCAATCTGGAGTGAGGTTGCATCCACTGGCGCTGTCACTAAGGCGTACTGGGCGCAATGGGACTGTCTGATTCTTCAAAACGGAATACTCTACCGGAAATGGGAGAAGACTAACGGCAGAGAGTTCCATCTTCAGATAGTTGTCCCAAGAACGAGAGTACCAGATGTTCTCCGTGAAATACACGATGGCGTATCAGGAGGTCATCTAGGTGTCAAGAGGACGTTAACAAAAGTGCGAGAACGATTCTACTGGTTGCATTGTCGAGATGATGTGCAGGATTGGTGCCGCAAATGTACTACTTGCGCTGCAGTGAGGGACCTCAAACAAGGAGCCGTGGGAATCTGCGCTTGTATAACGTTGGCGCACCGTGGGAACGAATTGCAGTTGACGTAGCTGGGCCATTTCCTGTAACGGAATCGGGGAACAAGTATTTTATGGTTGTCATGGATTACTTCACCAAATGGCCCGAAGTGTTCGCCATACCAAACCAGGAAGCTACAACAGTGGCTTCTAAGCTGGTCGAGGAAGTAATATCTCGCTTTGCTGTGCCTCTAGAAATCCATTCCGATCAGGGCAGGAATTTCGAATCGCAGGTCTTCCAGGAAGTGTGCAGAATTTTGGGAATGCATAAAACGAGGATCACCGCGTACCATCCACAGTCTGATGGAATGGTTGAGAGATTTAACCAGACCCTTGAGAGGCATTTGGCGAAATTGGTAGATGACAAACAAAAGGATTTGGACAAGTATTTACCGCTCTTCCTTCTGTCGTACCGTACCGCCGAGCATGAGAGCATAAAAGCTACCCCGGCGTATGTCAATTACGATAGAGAACTGCGAGTACCAGTAGACCTCTTGACAGGAGGGTCACCGGAGGAACCGAAGACCGTACAAGACTGCGATTTAAGGGAAAAAATGCGCTATATACACGCCATGGTTCGGGAAAATGGGTTACAGTCAAGTGAGAACATGAAGACCAGATACGACCGGAAATCGAACACGAGCGGCTTCGAAAAAGGGACACTGGTGTGGCTGCATAACCCAACTCGCCGAAAAGGGAAATCTCCAAAGTTGCAGACCAAGTGGGACGGCCCTTACAAAGTGATTACCCGATTGAATGATGTGACTTACAGGATTCAAAAGCAACCAAGAGGGACATTCAAAGTGATACACATAGAGCGTCTGGCGCGTTACCATGGCAGTAACAACGATGCTCGGGACGAGCATCGCTAGGAGGGGAGCAGTGTTACGGATACGGACACGTGGTGCCATCTAGCGTCGGACCAGCGAACTGACCAAGGGAACACAGGCAACATAAATCCCCTACTCGATACTAGATGGCGCTAGGAGTAAGTACCTACGAGTAATTTCTAGAGATATCTCATACTTGTTTACGCATATCGGGTTTACTCTGGGATGTTCCGGAATTTTCTGAGATTCGATCCGGCCCGTATAAATAGTCGCAGACTGCAGCCGGCAATTCAGTTTTATCTGAGCGATCTTTGAGGCGACTTCGAAGTGAGAACAAGTGATCAATAGTGAGTGACAGTGATAGTGCTTAGTGTTTGGACTTAGTGCTTAGTGTTTGGACTTAGTGATTAGTGTGACCTAGTGTTTGTGAATAAAGTCTTCAAGAGAGTCACCAGGTCTTTCTCTCCGAATCCTCGAACCCTAGCACGTAACAATATTAACATTTAACATGTTAGCATAATATTTGTATAATTTATCATGTACTTATAGGATAGTTTTTTTGGACACGTTTTCTCAGTCTGACCAATGAAAAGTGTCCAAAATTGGGTACTTTTAATTCAGAGTAAAAAAAAAATCTTACCTCCTTTTTCCTCTAAGCCTCAATTGAAAATCACTCAATATTGAGTGACCAGTAAAAAGTGACCAAGATTGGGTACTTTCAATTCAGTGAAAAATATTTCTTATTGCTAAAATTTCAAGAGCTATTATGCCCTGAGCCTTAAATATGTAATTTGTAAATCTCCCAATATTAAGGCGTAAATTATGCGTGAACACAACACGTCCGTAACGCCACTTAACGTGACAGTGACGGATGCTATAACTCTACACTGTCACACTGGAGTTTAATTAACCATGGTCGATATAAGCCGATAGTCACCGGGACTCGGGATTGACCAATGACTCCTGTATAAGGCCGTTTGTACATCGCCACCAGCCACTATTTTGCCCAAAATAATACGGTTTTTTGCAATTTTTTTGCTGATGAGTGAGTTTTTTGCAATTTTTTTGCTGATCAGTCATCACTGATCGCACATTAATAATTGTCATCAGCGTACGCGCCGTATGCATTAAACGCTGCACCGCATAGTACACGAAATGCGGCGCGTACTGTGCGGACGAAGTGCGCGGTTTCAGATCTAAGGGAGATCGCACACGTCACACTTTTTGTGTGATCGAGTCTGCGGCTTACATACAATCTGCATGGTGCGCGCCATCAGACTGTATGGAAGCCGCAGACTCGATCACACAAAAAGTGTGACGTGTGCGATCTCCCTTCAACGAATAATTCTAAAATGCAGCACGTTCGGCGCGTGCGTGCTGATAAATGTGCGATCACCTTGACTTTGGCTTAGTTATACATGGTTATACATATTATACAGACATGAAAAAACCTGTATCCTTGACCAAGTGCTTTGAGGATATTTGAATTTAAAAGTATGACGTGTTACAGATATCGAGTAAAAAAAGGCAAAAATTATGCAAATATTTTAGACAATAATTCCCCTGAGGTATTAGTTTTATTCAACTTTAAAAGAGATTTCATAATATAGCGGCAACAAATATGTATACAGAGATATAATAATTTGTAAGAAAATTTCAATTGTCTACTCATCGCGGTTCTCGACAACAAGCCAACAATAGCCTAACAACAGTACAATTACAGCCTGGTTTAAAAAAAAATTAACGTTGGTAAATAAAATGCTTTTGAAGGGTTTTATAACACTTCAAAATATTTGTCAGGATTTAGTAGAAAACAAATTAAATAAAAATTTTAAATACTTACACAATTGCTTCCCCTTAAGTTCTTTGACTTTCGGTCATTGCAACTTTGTGCTGTCTTTTTTTTTATTAAATAAGGGGGCAAACGAGCAAACGGGTCACCTGATGGTAAACAACTACCGTCGCCCATGGACACTCGCAACATCAAAAGAGCTGCAGGTGCGTTGCCGGCCTTTAAAGAGGGAATACGCTCTTTTCTTGAAGGTTTGCAGGTCGTATAGGTCCGGAAATACTGCTGGTGACAGTTCGTTCCAGAGTTTTACAGTGCGCGGCAGAAAGTTACGCGAAAAACGCACTGTGGAAGACTGCCAGTCATCAAGGTGATGAGGATGGTATGTTTTTCGCGTGGGACGATGGCGAAAAGTTGCAGGTGGTATGATTCTGAACAATTCCTCAGAGCACTCCCCGTGATACTACCGATAGAGGATACAGAGTGAAGCTACATCTCGGCGTAATTCCAAGGGGTCCAAGCTGTTTGAAACACTATGGCAGTCAACAATTCGAGCGGCCCTTTGTTGGATACGATCCAGAGGGAGCAGTTGGTATTTTGGCGCCCCTGCCCAAAGATGAGAACAATATTCCATATGAGGCCGAACCTGCGCCTTGTAGAGTTGTAGGCGTTGGTCCGGACTGAAGTACTGTCTCGCTCTGTTAAGAACACCAAGCTTCTTCGAGGCTAGTTTGGCCTTACCCTCTAGATCATAGTTTCTCAACCTTATTTTGCTCACCGCCCACTTTGAGAATATGTTTTTTTCTAGAGCCCCCCCCCCCATCTTGATTTTACTTACCATCTGTCGCGAATTTAAAACAGCTATTGCCACGATTATATTATTTAAACGTAAGATATTATATTATAGTCGTAAGATACGAATATGACTTCTATCCTATTTCTGAGTTTAAAATAAAGAATGAAAGAAGAATGTTTCAATGGGAGCAATTAAAATGCATGCTTAGTTATATAGAGGAATATTTTTTTAGACTACATTTTTTTATCTACCCACGGCCCATCTGCGCCATCTCAATGCCCCCTAATTTTCTCTGGGTCTTCTACTGCCCCCCCCCCCCCCCCCGCCCCCCCCCCCCCCCCCGAAAGTCTCAAACGCCCACAAGGGGACGTTATCGCCCACGTTGAGAACCTATGCTCTAGAATCTAGATGATATCGGAACTGGACTTCGCTCGATATGTTGACGCCAAGTATCTCAATGCTAGGGGAGATGGTTAAAGATGTGCCCTCGAAACGAGGATATACGACCATTGGTGACTTTTTTGAATTTGGTTGAATTGTCTCCCGCTTTTATGGGGAAGGAAATTGGAATCTTCCTGCTCCTCCTATTTTCTTCTGATTCATTTCGTTGCGGGTCCCAAGACAGTTTTAGCATATCCCTCGGGCTCCCTGAGATCATATTAAAGGGTTTTCGTGGTTGGATACCGCTGTCGATCCTGGCGACACAGGAGATACAGTGGTGGGTATGTACAAAAACGTATTTTTACAAGTAAGTATGGAAAGTTTGAAGTTAAATATTTGCCATGAATAAATGAGTTAAAGCGAAGGAACTCAAAATATCTAACAAATATTTGTTAAGTACTTCGAAATAAATTTTATTTATTGCGAAGTTTTGTTTCAACAAGTGGGTGTTCAGACGCTTTATTGAATAGATACGGACGACGACAAGGTCAAAGATTCACACAACGTTTTATAAGTATTCCCAAAATTTCAACTTCATAACTTTAAATGTATTTTTTTTGTTATGAGCCTTCAAAGTTAAATCTAAGTCAAGTCGACATTTTTTAAATAAAATTTCTTATTTTTTGTAACATTCTTATTACATTCGATAAGTTATGCAATTTATAACAATTTTTCTTATGAACTCCCTTTCATAAACGCAATATTTAACATAGCTATCGAACAAAATCATATACGCGATGCGTACAATCTAGCTAGGCGTGACGTCATAGTTAGGTAACATTTTTGGAGCGTTTAAGTAACATTTTGTTTGGATCTATTTTATGTGAGCTTTGAATTGTGATATTTCGGAAAGTTTTTAAGCTATCAGAGTAATTTTTTCACCAATGTTTCTATTTTTGAGTGGTCCTTTACTTACCAGCCATAAAAAAATTGTCGTCCTGCCTATTGTTGGTATTTTTGACAGATTCTTCAAAGGTTGGCAAATACTTTGATAGTGCTTATTATTATGTACGTGAGCGAACACAGTAGGCGGTTTTAGTGTATATGAAATTCATATTCTTACAGATTGATCTATGAAATTCATAATCTGAAAAAATCTGAATGTGTGTGGAGCGTACTGATATTGTATGGTATTCCGGTCTTTCTGAATTAATAATATAAATTTCCGATTATGAAATTCCGGCTGTGTGAGGCCAGCCTTATAAGAAGATAATATATTATGTAGGAGTTTCAGCGTTGTTTAAAATACTGGAAGCACATGCCACTATGTCAATTATATTAATCATCATGATCACCACCATCATTACACCATCGATAACCACATTATGATGCTTTTATTGATTTTTTTTGTGTTCTTTTGCATTAAAAGGATCAGAATCGAAATTGATAATAATTATTTCGCCGTCTCTGTGCGATTTCTTTGTAAAATTATTATTTTGTTAATTTAAGGGCTATAAGTAATTTGTATTTGATTCTATGGTTGCGAAAGTGGAAATTTCATAATGGGATCCATGAGATCCATGAGGTATTGAAGAAACTCCTCAAAGAATCATGGCCAAATTTGTATAGGAGCTGGACTCGACTTTTATTTTTGATGTCCCAAAGTAAACTATAGTTAGATTTGGTTGTTCTTATGCTCTAAACATAATTCCGTTTGAGAATTATGTCTAAATAGCCACGATTTTTTATAATAACGTTAACAATTATTTTGAGGTTAGACTTAAGAACTACCTTTTTCCCGACGGCGGCGGTGTCTACAAGTGTATATATTCGGCGATCTCGTTTCTAATTATTTCAATTTATCCTAGAGTATTACCCAAAAAATAGAACGAATGCGAATGATCGCCGGCTGTCTATCAATAACCCGGGTCGATGACAAATGACGTTCCGTTATAAGCATAGAAAAAAAAAACGAAAATTGTACATACTTACTGATATTTTTTATTTTTTAACATAGTTTCGTTTCTTTATAATAAAAATAGGATAATCATTTTAACGCTATTATATTATAGTTTAATATAATTACAAGAAGTAACTTGACAGAAAACGAAAATAATTTTTGTTTTTTAAAAAGCAAGTCATTTTATACGTGAAATGAATAGTGAATGTAGGGTGCGTTCTGGCGAGCTAAAATGGTCACATTTAGCAATTCATCTCAATCAATTCAGCAATTAAATTGTCAAAACTATCAAACTGACGAATGTCAAATTAGTACGAATTACTAGAAATGAGAATGTTAACCTTAATTGTACAGAAAAAATAATAACATATATCACATTAATAATAAAACATGCGCTTATTGCAGATTATTTGTATATTTGAGTTCACCAGAATAAACGTGTTAAAACAATCTGGCGCTCGTGTCTATCTTTTCCTTTGGGTTATAACTCTTGCACGATTATTCGTGTAAAAATGCAAGCGACTTCTATGAGTAATGCCTCATTGCAGATGGCGAAACTTTGAATATAATAATCACAGCTATTCTATTATCTTTTACTAATTTCTCTCGTCTTTTCTGTTTTCTTAAAGGTTATTCGAATAGCTATTGTAAAGTTTATCAGAAGAGCTGCTGGTGAGTTGCCGGTCTTTTTAAGAGGGAATACGTTCTCTTCTTGAAGGTATGCAGGTCGTATAGGTCCGAAAATACTGCTGGTAACAGTTCATTCCAAATTTTGAAGTGCGCGGCAAAAAGTTACGCGAAAAAAGTACGGTGGAAGACTGCCACTCATCAAGGTTATAAGGGTGGTATATTTTTCACGTGAAACGATGGCGAAAAGTTGCAGGAGGTATGATTCCGAACAATTCCTCAGAGCACTCCCCGTGATACAACCGATTGAGGATGCAGAGTGAAGCTATTTACATGTCGGCGTAATTCCAAGGGGTTCAGCCTGTTTGAAACATTATGGCAGTCAACAATTCGAGCGGCCCTTCGTTAGATACGATCCAAAGGGATTAGTTGGTATTTTGAGGTCCCTGCCCAGAGATGAGGACAGTATTCCATATGAGGCGAACCTGCATCTTGTAGAGTTGCAAGCATTGGTCCAGACTGAAATACTGTCTCGTCCTGTTAAGAACACCAAGTTTTTTCGAGGCTAACTTGGCATCATCTTCTAGATGACATCGGAACTGGAATTCGCTCGATGTGTTTATGCCAAGTATTTTAATGCTGGGAGGAGATTGTTAAAGAGGTGCCCTGAAAATGAGGATATACGACCATTGGTAACTTTTTAGTTGTGAACGCACAGACTTGGCGGGGTTGAATTGGACTAAGTATCGTCTACCCCATTCAGAGACTTTCTCCTGTGAATCCTCTATTTAAGACATAAGTTCGTTTCGACTGTCAATGACATTTAGCCGAGAAAATATTATATAGTGGAAGCTGGTAGATAGGGCATCACTTGTACTATCATCCGCATAGCAATAATGGTCTGTAACATGTCATTGAACTGCCAAAAAACTTGTGACCTATTTGCATAAATTCTCGGGGAGCCCATATTATGATGGAAGCTTTGATAGCAGCGCTTTGAACCAAACCCGATCAAAGGCCTTCGCAATGTCCAAACTAACAGCCAATGCCTCTCCTCTCCACACGATCACCTGAGCCCAACGACGAGTTTGGTACCCAAAGAGATAACCAGCCAAGCGACCCTTTCGGAACCCGTACTGTTTGTCGTGTTTGTCGCTTAGTAATGTCTAGCCGCCCAAGTATCGAAAGAGCTGATAATGGATTCCATTATCTTCGAGAAGACGAAGGTTTTAGCAATTTGTCTGTTGTTGGAAGGATTTGAGCGGTCACCTTTTTTGGGGATCGGGAATACTAAGGCTGTCTTTTAAGAAGCCGGGACAATGCCAGAAGAGTAGGAGAACCGAAAACGACGCGTTAAGACCGGAGTCAACTCTAAAGCACACTTTTTCAACACAATAGGAGGGATTCCGTAAGGCCCACTCGACTTTTGGATATCAAGGGCACGCAGGGCTATTCACATTGAGCGCTGATGTAACCTAATATCCGACATGATGCCCCTGCATCGTAGTACGGTCGGCGGTTTCTATCCCAAGGTCATCAATTGTCGAGTTTGACGCAAAGAGCTTACCCAGAAGAACATCTTTGTATTGTGCGTCGTGGGCCAACGATCCATTTCCTACTTGTAGGGATGGTAGGATGGCTTTCAGAAATATCCTTCAATAGCTTAGGCCAGAGACCAAAATTCACGGGTTCCCAAAGGAAGGCACTCGAGTCTCTCACCAATACTATTGACGTGCTGTTTCTTTGCCCGAGTGATCTCTCTCTCTTGAAGGATCTATAGGCAACGTTGTACTCCATTTTATATGTATTTGTCCACGCATAGGATCGAGGGAGGTCAATATTTATCAACAACAACAATAGGACAACAATATTTTTTCACTGAACCGTCAACAAGAAAATATTAGCTAACTAGTCGTTCCACGCGGCCTCGCCCGCATACATGAGAAATTTTACGGAAACCGTAAATTTTCCCGCAAAAAATAGCCTATATTCCTTTACGTCATAGCTTATTCTACATTTGTGCCAAATAACTTAAAAATTCATCCAGTAGTTCGCGAGATAAGCGCCTTCAAATAATTTTCCCGGTTTTTTCCACATTTTCCTATGTTTCTTCGCTTCTATTAGTTTTAGAGAGATAATTTATAGTCTATAGCCTTCCTCGATAAATGAGCCATCTAACAACAAAAAAATTTTTCGAATCGAACCAGTAGTTCCTGAGATTAGCGCGTTCAAACAAACAAACTCTTTCACTTCATAATATTAGTATAGATTTACATTTTATACCATGCACTAATAAGGTCGTATTACATAAATAAGGAGTCGATCTTCTTAACACTAATATACGGGCTTTTATCTTTACAAACATGTAAAAGCAACAAAATATACAAGAATAAGCGTGTAAATGACCAGAGCATGGCTCAGGAGGAAAAAAATATACGTGGAATAACCATGCAACATTTCACTGCACTTGTTAAAACTTCATTTATGACACGAATAAACGTGCATTGATACAATAGTGTTAACAAGTCACATATTATTCACTAGAATAATAATTTAATATGGTTTTTCTTAAATATGTGGTAAACCGTTAATATTTGATTTTTAATAAATATATGAGCTAAAAGATATTTTTTTACCTTTAATTTGATTATACATTATATTTGTCTATTTATTATGTAGTCAAAGTTATGTGGTTCCAAACGTTTTTTTGTCTTCCTGAAAAGTTGCCTTTTTTCGATTGCACGTTTATTCGTTGGGGCCATCGTTATGTGCTCGACCGAATGCAGTTTGTTTAAATAGATTCTCTGGGAGAGTTTTTTTCTACCAAGACGAAAGAACTACAATGCTGGACAACCTGCAGTGTAAATCTGATGTCACATACTATGGTGATATCGTGGACAGCGCTATAGGAAGTTCCGTGCCTTTTTGTCACAATTATTATTGGCAACAGTCTAATACATCAAATTCCAATATTAATTTGGCTATAGCTTAGTAGCCACAATTATTATTACTTTAGTTTATTTTCGTGGTGCTTCCCCTAAGTTATTGGACATTTGTTCACTGCAACTTTTTGCTGTCTCTGCTATAAATAGATAGAAGAATTATAATTCTTCAAACTTCTATTTTCTTCTAATCAATTTCGTTGCGGGTCCCAAACCAGTTTGAGCATGTCCCTCGGGCTCCCTTACTACATGCATCTTTTACTGACAATTCTTCTAGAATTTCAGTGTTAAGTATTTGAAAAATATTAGTATTAATATTTTCCTTATTAGGTGAACTCATTGTCAAAATCCCCTCAAATTATAAATAAATTGCAGTTATTTTGAGAATTCTATAGTTTTTACATACCTCTATATATTTTTATGTACTTATAATAATATTAACAATTAACATGGTCATACTCAAATTAAAAAATATATAATATATTTAATGTTACATCAAAACAGTTGAATCCGGATACCGGTATAGCTCTCACATAAACAAATGAGCAATGTGAAATGTCATAGGCTTTGCCTGCAATCCTCCAGGGAAATTCCAAGGTAAAAAGTAGAGAAGAAAAGATTGTCCCACGTCGCACCGTAAAACCTTTTTCGGAGGGCAATATGAACTACAATCACAGACACAACAAAAATATATTATATATTATGCAATATCTTTTACTAGACCGGGATCGGCAACATTTGGCTTTTATGATACCAAGCTGCGGCTGTTTAGTTAAGTAGGTAATTTATTACTTTAGTATTTTTCGCAAAAGACAAATACGGCTCTTTAAAAGTCAGAAACAACATTTGGCTCTTTTGGCTGAAAATGTTTTCGACCCATATTGTGATCTACTATAGACCGACAAGACTGGCGAGAGATCAGGCGTAGGACTGACTTTTTACATACCCATCCGACGCATGGATCATTTTACTTGTCAGACAATCAGGTGATCAGCCTGCATTGTCCTAACTAAACTTGGAAACAAAATGTTTCCAACGCGGGAATCGAACCCATAACAGCCACGCTCTAAGCCACTAGACCACGGAGGCGTCTGAATATGTTATAGAACAATAATATGATTCAATAACAATCGATACTAATAGTATATACTAATAAAGCGGAAGAGTTTATTTGTTTGTTTAAACGCACTAATCTCAGGAAGTACTGGTCCGATTTGAAAAATTCTTCCAGTGTTAGATAGCACATTTATCGAGGAAAGCTATATGCTATATTTTACTACGCTAAGACTAATAGGAGCGAAGAAATAGAGGCAAATGTGGAAAAAACGAGGGAAATTATTTGAAAGGGCTTGTCTCACGAACTACTGGAGCAATTTTTCTGTTTGGCACAGATAAGAAGTAGACCACGTGAAGGATCCTAAATATTACGCTGTAGGCGGAAAATATTATACGTTGCGTCGCATCGCTGCAACTCAGCGTCAGTGTGAGTTAACCTTAAGGACACGGTTGAGTTACTATATACTGAATATATTATATCCAAATAATGCCGTGTTTTATACTCCCAATAATCCCCCGAATTAAACAAAAAGAACGTTTTTCGTTCAGAAACTTCCCGTTTTGTATAGCTCAAATAAAATTACTCCGATTCTTGAGCGGAATAATACCAATTCAATGGTCCGTGTAATAAAATTATATACCAATGAGTAATGGCATTGAATTGATGGAAAGATTGGAGAAATTCATAATAAAGGGATCGGGTAGCACGTGGATAAAATTGCTTTAGGATTCGGTATATCAGAAAAAAAATAGGTTTACATTTTTGAGTAAGTAGATATTACTTCTAAAACCCGAAGTGGGGCTACGTCTAGTTTTAGCCGGTTATCCATTTTTTTTCTTTTGATGAACAAGGGAAACCCTATATGGGTGCCCCGGGTTGGGGATGTGCCTCAGTTAAGCTGAAGCATATAAGCCGGGGGTATCTGTGGGAATGGCCAACGAGAAGCGCCGAGCCTACACCACCTGTGATTTGCCATCCTGGACCTGGAAACTACCACAACAGCGACTTTTGCATTTTGTATCGCCATAATAGTCGCTGATTCTCTCGATTCGGTTCGTTGTGAACTGACCCTTAAACTATAATTTTATGTGAAATCAAACATCTACATTAGCGGTCCCCCGACACACCTTGACAACATTTATGGACTAAAATAATACTTTACTCTTAGGAAATATTTAAACTTAAAGTCAGTAAAAATTATTTAATTACTTTTTAAAGATTTTTGGCGGGGTTTTTTTTTAATTTCTTTATTTTATTTTATTTTATGCTTTTTAAACTTGTGCAGAATATTCCTATCAACTGGATCATATCCCAATGAATACCATCTATAAAATATGTCCTCTTCGATGAGGCCGTCAATATGAGCCCAAACATGAAACCTCCACTTTGGGTTCACACGGAGCTCAGCTCCTATAGAATCCAGGTGATGCTGCAGTAGCAGCAGCATGCAAATATTTACTGTTTATCTTCGTCTTACTGGTTGTCGCAATTAAAATGAGCCCAAACACGAAACCTCTGCTCTAATTTGGTGAGGAGTTGGGTATAATATTGGTTACCAGGTGATACTGCAGCACCAGGTCAACTTTCCAATAATGGTATATACCTATTCATAAGTGTCACGAACCAGAATGCAAAATATAAAACCCATCAAACGACTGCTAGTTGCTAATCGTCCTATCATGAACCAGATAAACCGTGATATTTCAGCAATGAGCAGGCTGATGATGATGAACTATAGCTAAGAACACTCTCGGTCATGTCAGCTTTCAAACAAAAAAAAAAACTAGATCAAAATCGGTTCAGCCGTTTGGACGCTACGATGCCACAGACAGACACACAGACAGACAAACAGACAGACAGACAGACACGTCAAACTTATAACACCCCTCTTTTTGGTCGGGGGTTAAAACAGGAGTATATTGTGCCGTTATAACGTATCATAACGACAACTCCTCAAATATCCTGGAACGATGGATAGTCATTGATTTATTTACGACGCGTAAAAAGCGAGTAAACAGTTATAGATTACGTCGTTCAATTTACTGCAGGACCGAAGTGCCCATTAACATTTATAAGTCATCCTAAAGAAAATACGCAATAAACGAATTTACGTTATACGCCCACAGTCCACTCCACGTGCCTAGTGAGTTTATAGCTGCGCTGACAACGCATTTGAGAGTGTTCTTAGGCCGGTATAAATAGTCAGTACTCAAGATGCATCTCGGTCTCAAGACACGGTTCAGGCTCTGTGATTGGTTGACTGTCAAAATTTGGATCAATCATAGAGCCGAACCGCGTCTTGAGACCGAGACGCATCTTGAGTGCTGACTATTTATACCAGCCAAAGAGCCAACCGAGTAGAGTGCTCTCGGCCAAGTTTATTAGATGTGCTCGGCCTAGGGCACTGTCTCGCCGTTCCACGCATCGCGTCATAGTACAGTGCAGTGTGGGCCTTACAGCCATACACTGGTGCCTTTAGGGGCATTCGCTGGCAGGGTCGCGGTTGTGTATCCCGCATATCCAGTGGCTCTGCCTAAAGCGGAAAGTAGGATCACACGTTGGGGTTTTATTTAATTTCCCCAACGATAAAAAAGGGCACTGTCTTGCCGCTCTACGCGGTAAGTGTGATCAGGCTCTTAGGCAATTTGCTGCAGTGGTAGATCTCTTCAACGTTTTGAGAACCCTTTCCATTTTTTTTTTTTCATCAACAAAAATTGTTAATGAAACCTAAATGTAAGCCAATGCTATTAAAAAGTTCCAGTAAATATTCATAAATAAATTAATGTTCGCTCTACCGAGACTTCGCTGCCAGCAAATTGTAATTCCAAGTTATCCTGATGAATATCTAAATTAAATTAGTTGTGGTATAGTTTTATTCCGTCACAGAAGACTTTCGTACTCCTGCAATTAATTAATCTTTTCGTTAGGCAATTTTATATTATTATGTTAAGATATTACTAGCGGGCTCTGTGGAGTCATCTTGTTACATTATGAAGTTGAGTGTTGAGGTGGTCCAAAGCATTTTGACCACCGGTTATGACATTTTAAATAAAAATATACGATGGTAATGTTTCATAATAATAGTATTTTAAAAAGATAAAACCGACTTCAAATTTTTGTACGTAATTAAGAATTAAAATTCCCTATCTCAAAAACTACTGAACCGATTTTGATGAAACTTACAGTATTCCCTAAGTTGAATAATACCTAGTACAATAAAAAAAGAATCACTAAAATCGGACTTGTGGTTCCGGAGATATGCGAGCACAAACATAAAAACATACATACATACATACATACATACATACATACATACATACATACATACATACATACATACATACATACACTTTTGAAATTTGGCACAATTGTTCAGAAGCTGTCATAGATTAACATATACAAAAACTGGGCAGTTCTGGAAATATTACATACATACGCGTCGAATTGATAACCTCCTTTTTTGAAGTCGGTTAAAAAATATAATACCTGCAAAAGCGTACTATTCATACAGATATTATAAATGCGAAAGTATGTTTGTCTGTTATCTCTTCATGCCCAAACCACTGAACCGATTTTGCTGGGTATGGAGATACTTTGAGTCCCGGGAAAGGACATAGAGTATTTTTGTCCCGGAAAAATTCCGGTTTCCGTGCGATAAACAACTTTCGGTGCAACGGAGTTGCGGGCGTCATCTAGTTGCTAATAAAAGTCCA
Source organism: Polyommatus iphigenia (assembly GCA_963422495.1). NCBI lineage: Eukaryota > Metazoa > Arthropoda > Insecta > Lepidoptera > Lycaenidae > Polyommatus > Polyommatus iphigenia. The sequence continues at coordinate 2,523,280 of OY730189.1, forward strand.
TTTTAATTTATCAGCTAATTTACTTGCAAAGTTATTTGGAAAGATTTTATACGACGACTTATCGTAAAACCGTAGTGTCGTAACAATGTTGTAATCAGAAACAACAGTATATAAAATATATAATGGAGTATGTTACAACGACATTATATTTCAACCATAAACAAGATTATTATGTGATATACTATCACAATACGACTATTGTTCAAACACTTGTTAATTTAAGTCACCTTAGTAATTTCTAAAGTAAGGACGTGCTCAAGTCCTTTGTTTCTTTTAAACGCTGAGACTTGAGAGTCAAGGGTCAATTTACCTACGCTCCTGTATAACTTACGAGTGTACTCAACAGTCAACACAACATTTTACATGGCTTTTTATAAAGATAAAGTTGTATAAATATTAAGTAAATTTACATGTCGTAAGTTAAGACTGAACTAGATAAAGTTTTAAGAAAAAAAGACGTGCGAACGTACTATTTGCTCCTAGATACATCGTCGGTAACTGCTATGCCAAAGGCGCAAGTGAGAGGTATTTTATTGATAGACATGACCCGTCCTTACGGTTAAAAATAATATTAACGGTTTGAAAATAGCGGGCTACATCAAATTTTTGTAGGATCAAAATGATATTTGGTCCTGATTGACATTTTAATCATGCCCAAATAATAACTCGGAACCCAAATAATCGGAAGTAATAACTTCTGACCAACTTTTTGTATGACGTATGCGTTGCACGTGCTCTATTGCAATTTTTTTTTTCATAAAATTATTAATAGCCGGTTTACATTATTCCGATCCAGTAATTGATACTGGAATGCACTGGGAACGCAATTCATAATTTTCCAGTGTCCGTTTACATTATTTCATTAACAATCCAGCACTAGAATGGATCACAGAATTCGAATATGTAATGTTACTGGCCATAACAGATGCTTTATTATTGGACGAGGCCGGTGGGCACCCTAAGTTTTGACGAGGTATCATAATTTTTAACGAGCAATATAAAACAAGTATTGTAAGATATAGAGATAATAATCATAACTAGTTACTAAAATACTATTATTCGTAATGTTAAGCGTTAATCAAGTTACTGTATTTTAAATTACCCCATTGGCTATTGTATATAATATATTATAGGTTATTTTATTAAGGCGATATCTACGAGATACTAAGTGTCTTAATACACCATGCCGAAGTTCCGCGGCGGAAGTTCGGCATGATTACGTCAGCAATGTCAAACGCATACAATATAACGCGACGTAATTTCGGCATGGTGTGTCATCGGTAATTTTAAATACATTGCAGGCGGAATCATGCCGAACGTATCAGGCACGTATCAGGTACTTACCTATGTTTAGACTTTAGACAATAAGAGCTCCCGCAGACTGCAGACTTTTAATCGGCCGATAGATTGATCGGGTTGGGACTTGAGTTGTCAGCGCGCACACGGGGCCATCTAAACAGTCGGGTTGGTGGTACGCGCGAACACAAGCCAACATCGATCATAAAATTACTTCATGGCAGATTTTTAGTAAAAAGAAATAGTGTTATGAAGCTTGGTTAGTTATCTCTTTTGGTATTTTGGTAAGTGTGTCGAACTCATTTGAGGACCCTTCCCACCCTTCTGTAGTTTGTAACTAGAACAAACTTAGTATTTTATTTTAATACAAATTTTTAACGGAATGAGCAAAAAAACATTCACAAAATCGCTAAAGCCGTTTTGGATTTGTATTGCAAATCATCAGGGCGAGCGAAGCGAGCTCTAGTATATCCCACAACCTAAGTACTTTTGTGGTATACTTTACGAAAAACTGTTACGCCTATTGATTTGTGCTTTAATATAGTAATTTTTATTTATACGAGTATGTAGATATTATGTTATCATCGGTCAGTCAAGATTTGGTTACTTTTTTTTTTAGTAGCCTATAGTGTCCCACTGCTGGGCAAAGGCCTCCCCCAGGATCTTCCACTGTTCTCGCTCCTGCGCCACCGATTGCCAGCCTGGGTGCCTCCAGCTCGTCACGCCACCTTTTTCTAGGCCGGCCTCGGCGGCGGCGTCCATCTTCGGGTGCCCACTCTGTTGAGACCCTTGCCCAGCGGTCGGGATGCATGCGGCTAACGTGACCCGCCCACTCCCACTTCAGCTTGGCCGCCTTGACACCTACGTCCTTGATGCCCGTTTGGGAGCGCAGTATGGTGTTTCTTATTTTATCGAGAAGCTTTACTCCTAACATACTGCGCTCCATTGCTCTTTGGCATACCCCGAGTTGATACCTTTGAGAATCGGTCAATGACCATGTTTACACACCGTAGGTTAGGACGGGCAGAATGCACATGTCGACGAGTCTTCGCTTCAGGGAGATTGGTAAATCCCCCTTCATCAGCGTCTTCATGGACCAGTAGCTCTTCCAGACGTTCTCGATTCTGCGATCGACTTCCTTGCCTTGTCTATTTTCAAAAGAAACTATCTGGCCCAAGTAGATGTACTCGTCGACATATTGCATTGCTTGCTGGTCTACCTCGACCCTACGCTTCGTGCTATTGGTATTACTATTAAAATATAAAAAACTGCCTTAAGGCGGGATTATAGGCAACTGACATTTTAGAATTTGCGGAAAACAAGCTCAATAGATGGCGCTCGATAGGTACATATTTAGTTTTCAAGCCGTCGCTGATTTCAATAATTTTCAGAAATAATGTGATCACGTGGTAAACTCGACATACAGACTAATGATTAACAGAGAGGCCATGTTCACAACTTAATAAACGAAATCTTTAATGAATTTTGTATTATAATAAAATTATGTATTATTTTAATATGTTTGTTCTCTACTCACGAACATGAAAAAAAGTATTTCCTCAATAATACATGATATAATTGATTATACAATGTATAACAAAATAAAGTATTACTCATATGCATTGCATATACTTAAGCATGGAAAAATATAGCTATCTTAGGTACAATAATTCATCATCGTCGGCTCGCTCACTGCTGAGGTTATTTTATGACTTTATAATATGGTTCAAATATTTTTTGTGCTTGGGTTTATTGCAATACCTTTAATAAATATGATGTAGACCCATGACGATTACTTGTACCTGACGCTGCAGCATCCTCTGGAATCTGTATTATAACACCCTCCACAAGTTCAATTATTATTTTTAACAAAAAATGAAAACCGACTTCCAAGGTGATAACAATAGTAATATGAACTAAAAAGTATTAAATAACTCTTACTCTTTAATTGTGCCTTTTTCAGAATTCGTCTAAATCTCAACTTTTTCTATACATACCTACTACAGTCTTCATTATTTTGAAGTCGGTTTTAATTTCGTGCTTAAACTAGTGAACCATTTTTTATAAAATTTGGTGAAGAAAGGACAAAGGATTTTTTCAGGATAAAAAATCCTGAAAAAATTAACGGTTCCCACGCCATGAACAATTTTTTGAAGAATTTGCATCGAGATAGTGGCTATCAATTTGTTCTAGTAGCTGTTTGACACGAAAGTCTCTGCGACTGCATAGCGTCAAACATTTAATAAATAATTTTAAAGATAAAATATATGGGGTTTATGTCAAAATCTTCATTTATGATACATTGAAGTTATAAATATTCATCTCTGTGTACGGCAGTTACAATATTATTTTTTTCATGTTTATTTTTGCTATGGGTCCCAACAAAATTAGAATGAAATATAGTAGTGAACAAGACTTATATTATGCCAACTTTCCAATAAACCAGTACATTACACCAGATTGTCGTGAGTAAAAAATTAATGATTGCATAAAATGTAAAATTTCTTTGCTCTCTACTTTTAAGTGTCGTCGTGATTTTCGTTCACAAAATATCACGTTTTTGATAAAATCAAATAAGGTTTAAAGGTTTTTCATTTTGATTAATATTATTTTTTGTGTAAAGAATGGAATTCACATGTTCGATAAAATTGTAGTTTAACATAATATCGTATCAAAATCATGGTGTATCTATGAATTTGGATCTATCCGCTTGATAATTGACCGACTTCCAAAAAGGAGGAGGTAATACGTTCGGCTGTATGTATCTTTTTTTTTGCATGTTCCTCAGTTACTCAGCCGTTTGTGGTCCGATTTTCAAAATTCTTTTTGTATTGTATAGGGTTTAACTTGAATTTGGTACCATGTTCACAAAAGTGGTGATCTGATGATGGGATCCTTGAGGAATCGAGGGGACTTCTTGAAATTTGTATGGAAACATATAGTGATTTCGATTTTTTCTGAAGCATTCGGGGTAAATGCTATCAAAAAGTAAGACTTCGCACCAGGTTATACCCTGGATCCGAAGGTACCGAACAGAACTTTTGAATGCTTATAGGTACAGGTTCGGGGATTTCGGCGTTGTTTAAACAACTGAAAGCATAAGCCCACACATCAATTTGATTAATCATCATCATCACAACTATAATTATACCATGGTCATCACACTATGACCCAATTATTGGTCCTTTTCGTGATATTTTGCATCGAAGCAGATGTTTTTGACGATGATTTCACTGTTTGTGGACCGATTTTCGAAATTTTCGTGTTGTTGTATAGGATATAATCTTAATTTTGTATAACAATTACGAAAGTGGTGAGCTGATGATGGGATCTATGAGCAATCAAGGGAAATCCTTGAAACTTATCAAAACGCTCATAGTGGTTAAAATGTTGTTTCTAGTAAGCTAAACATATAATATTACGAATAAGAGAAATTTCATACAAAGGTGTTTCTTGGTCCAAAGGCACTGAACAGAACTCCTGAACCTTTAAAGATAAAAGTTTGGAAATTGCAGCATCGCTTAGATAACTGCAAGCATTTGCCACAATTTTGCTTACAGTAACATAATGTACTGAAAAGTTAACATTTGCATTGGTTATTTACGCATAAAGCCTTATTTTGTAGACAACACTAAAAAGAGTGAAATTATTATTTTTAACAAAAAAATGAAAACCGACTTCCAATGCAAAAACAATCGTAATATGAACTAAAAAGTATTAAATAACTCTTACTCTTTAATAGTGCCTTTTTCAGAATTTGTATAAATCTCAACTATTTTTGTACATATTACAGTCTTCATTACTTTGAAGTCGGTATCAGTCCCAAAAGTTTCAGATATTCTGACATTACTGAACTCACGATTAAATTAGCTGGTACCGACTTCAAAATAATGAAGACTATAATATACATAATATACAGAAATAGTTGAGATTTAGACAAATTCTGAAAAAGGCTCTATTAAAGAGTAAGAGTTATTTAATACTTTTTAGTTCATATTACGATTGTTTTTACACTGGAAGTCGGTTTTCATTTTTTTGTTAAAAATAATAATATTATTTTTACGATTTTACTCCAGTGCTAATAATCAGGGAGCCCTAGATTTTTTTTTACTACTAACAAGCTAATTGTTGTGAGTAGTTTCATTTTGATAAGACAAACAACTTTTTTATCTGCGAAAAATCTTCCGTTCTAGGGTACCGTAATCAACCAAGTTTTGTTGATTTCAGAACCCTAAAACGGAACCCTAACCAGCTGATTTTTTGTATATTGGTAGGTTAATAGTTATATAATTTAAGAGTAGCATTGTTCTATAAATTGAACAATTCATAATTTAAGACCATCAAATCAAATTATGAAATCCTTTCTATCTCTGTTAGCTACCACTTTCAAGATTTTTTCGCAGATAAAAAAGTTGTTTGTCTTATCAAAATAAAGCTACTCACAAAAAATCGGTTGTCTGTAAAGTCGGCTTACTGACGATAGTTGAACGTGACAACGTCATAGCCTTAACCCCTCAGTTCCGGGAAAAATCTATGCAAAAAAGTTGGCAGGTCAATGTGCAAAAAAAATGGCGCCCGGCCTACCCTCTTTGTAAAATTAATGTAATATTACAAAGAGGGTAGGCCGGGCCTTCGTAAAATTAATATAATACAATCCATATTTTATGTTTGTGTGAACTACATTATAATATATGTTAAATTTTCTATCTATCAAGCCATCATAATATAGTATTTAGTCCGATGTGATATTAGTTTCTCAATTATAAACTTTCGAAACTATAATTATTGACTTGTTCAGAAGAAATAAACGAATACTTTATTCTTCATATATTAAGTCATACCTTGACACGTAAGAAATAGAGCATAATTTTGAATAGCCGAAATAATACTTATATCTCACAGATTGTTTATTTATTTTTCATTCAGAGTGTGGTCAATGTATCAAAGGTCATAACTAACCAAACTTCTTCATATAAAAGTATTCTCTAAGTCATCGAAATACGTAATAAAATCGAAACAAAGAGCGCGGCCCAGGTGGGCCTTACGGTTGTTGAGAGACTTGAAAGTGTAAATGGAACGCCTCAGAGCTGTCAGCGAGGTAACGCCGCATGAACTGTCATGTTTTTCGAGCGCGCAGCCCATATCGAATTATAAGACGTTATCACGTCAAAAATTAGCTTGTTAGTAATAAAAAAAATGTTCTAGGGCTCCTTGACTATAAGATGTTATATCTTTCTATTGCTATGGATTGGACATGTTCGATAAAATTGTTGTTTAACATAATAATATCATTATTATTTTACAATGTTTTAACACATCCCTCAAAGTGTGTCTCTGTGTTGAGGCACTCTGTTCATGCTCTGTTCATTATTATCCGACTTAGCGGTGATATTTGCACTTATGACTTTCAAACCTACCAAAAACGTATAAATGATCGTTTGGCGAATGTAAATTATCATATATATATATCAATAAGATACCTAATAAGGTAGTCTCTCACCAAATATTAGGTTACAAAACAATATTGTAATATTTGTAAACAATGAGTTTCTAAAATACTAGAGTGGCAACGTCTTACAAACGATTCTCAGAAATGCGTAACCACTTGATAGCCCAAAAGACAATGTCACTTCATAATGTTATTATGTCATTATGTATGGCAGATATGCCTGCAGGCATCTTCAAAGTGGTGACGCGTTGCTGTCGTAAACTACCAATCTAGTTACGTTAGTAACATACAATATCATTGTTTGTAAACCAAACATATTGCCAATGTTCTGAAATAAAACCCAGTTTACTTACCAGTGATCAAGACGTCATCTTACGACGCCGCACTGTATTGTACTGGTATTCCACTAGTAAGACAAGTGTAACGTATTATAATCACATCACAATAAACACGTTTAAGTACGACAATGCACTGGCAAATATTTCGAAACGAATCAATAGTATGGGATCACGGCGATTCTAGGCCTAAGGAGCTCTGGCCAATATACTGGGATATATTTGTGAACATACTCTAGTTTTTCTGTAATAGACAATCAGTCACTGAAAGACAGATTTCACTAATGTCATTCAATTATTATCCATCAAAACGCCTGTGGAATTGTTGTGGCAAATATTGAAAGCAAGCGTTGCATTCGAAAATCAATAAATCGTTCGAATTTGTGATCAAAACGATTTATCTTTATTATTGTTATTTTATATCAAAAACGAAGCTGACCCTAACCTTCGAAATCATAATTTAAACATTTTTGTATAAAAATATTTTTTCCTGCGTTTATTTTCGCTGAATTCTAGTCGAAATAAAATTTTGAAAGGAGCATTCTTTATTACTCTTTTTTAGTGGTAAATGGATTTAAATCAAAACTCTAAGCTGACTGGGGCCTTGGTAAGGAATGTAACAAACCTACAAAAAATGTTTAAATGCTTATAATTACTTCTGGTCAAAGTTCTAGTGAAAATAAAAACATGAAATTTCACTAGTCCTCGTTATATGCGGCCTTAAAGCAAAAACGACGCGAGCCTTCACAAAGCTCGGCTTGTAGCTATGTTACAGTATATAATTATTATGTGCATACAACGTTGTTACATTAAAAATTACAATAAGTATTACAAAATATGGTGTATAAATAGTGTATTAATACAATAATCAACTTTATAATATAAATGAATGACATGACAGAACAGAAGCTCGTATTAACATTTTTAATAGAGGTTATATACCCAACATTAAAAGGTTTATACTCTAGTCTTTATTAATTAATTATTTAGCTGCAAATAATTTTACTTACCCAGTTACTCACAAATTTTTGCACAAGTTTCGTAATGTAAATATATAAAAGTTTATGTGTCTGTCGGTTTATTTACATACCGTAACTATGACAGATGTGAGCTGACGCACCGCGCAGGCGCAGAACTCTGCGCTGTAGATAATTTTAGAAACTGTACGCACTTTTTAAAATTCGTCTTTTGTGACGTACCATCGAGGAAATTGATTCCTAGACAGTTGACGGACCTACGTCATTTGGTCGGCTTATGTCAATTCAACTGTGATCGGTCTGATGGGTTTGACGTAACGCGACCAAATTACTTAGGTCCGGCCTAGGTCCGGCCCAAAGACTTCTATTTAAACTGAGGGTCCGGCCTTGGTCCGGCATCTGCCTGGGAATCAATTTTTCCGACAATACATATTTACTCATACAATATTCATACTTAATATATTTTAATACACGTCTCGCATAATATTATCAACATAGCATGTCGAGACAGAAGGTGTGTCACCCGAAAAACCCCAACTTGAATTTTAATGTTTTGTTCGAAACTAGGACGTACCAAGATGATATATTTTTTCTTTGTGTGAAAAATTTTGAACTCTATCCAAAGACATCATATATTATAGTATAATATAACCTCATTCCTCGTCTATTGAAAAATCTAATCAATTTAAAAGAATTGATTGCAATCAAAAAGGGGCCTATTTTTCATAACAAAAATGGCAGAAAGTTATGACTTAAGTGCTTGAGCGTTACTTAGTTTAACGAGTATTTTAAGTATTTCACCAAAAAGAAACGAGGTCTGACGCGACGATGCTTTTTAGGGTTCCATAGCCAAAGGGTAAAAACGGGACCTAATTACTAAGACTTCGTTGTCTGTCTGTCCGTCTGTCTGTCTCCAGGCTGTATCTCAAAAACCACTATAGCTAGACTTCTGAAATTTTCACAGATTATGTATTTTTGTTGCCGCTATAACAATAAATAAGTACTAAAACAAAATAAAATTATTAATTAAAGGGAGCTCCCATACAACAAACGTGATGTTTTTGGCCTTTTTGCTCAATTTTAATAATGATAACAAGTAGACACTTGAAATTTTCATAACATCTTTTATTGTATGTGTACTTTAATAATGAATACTAATATTAAAATGAAATGAAAAATTGAGGAGAGCTTGCATACGAAAAACACAATTTGTGGATAATTTTTGCTCTATATAACAGTATAGAGCCCTTCGTGCGCGAGTCCGACTCGCACTTGGCCGATTATTTATTATAATAATTTACAAAAACACTAAATATAGGTATAAGTGTCAAGATTTTTGAATTTTGATTTACGCCAGGCTACGCAATACAGCGCGGCGTCGCTTTTGATTATGCAAACTGCGATAGTGCATAATATTTTTGTAATTTTTCATTGATAGTGCATATTTTAGTCGTATTATGCACTCGTAAATTCTAAAATAGCTATATCATGTTACACACCGAGGCCAACAAACAGGGGTTAGATAGATCAAAATACTTCAAATATTATGTGGACCCATACCATATCATATTTGCAATCTTATTTCGGTACTTTGATCGTGCATAATATAATCCTGTCTAGTAGTGAAACTCTTGTTAAAATATTTTTGCAGTAAATAAAACCTAATTTCAACCACTATCTGAAAAATGTAGAGGCTTGTCACGCTTCAGTCTGTGACATATTCATACTGGAGATTACAATATAGCGTGATTATATCAAGGACTTACCGTTGACGCCGAATGAGCTAATTTTCATTTGTGATTTTATATTCGTATATAATAATTATTATACACGAGTCACGACGCTATTTTAAACACAATATTATGTATACTCAGACTTGATTAATATAATAAATCAAACTACACACTCGAGACGTGTAACAATTAATACATACTAAATTGTGTTTAACATCGTTAATTTAATAATATTATTATATTCTACATTCGAGTAACATTTTCCTATCAGGAAAATAATGGCGTATGGACAGGATGGTATCAAATCGTTAAAAAAATATTGCATAACTCTTTCTTGGAATATAATTTGTCTCTGCTACTCTAGCTTTCTTGGTCTTGTCTAAAGTAAAAGTGGTAAATGTTACAGTATTAATTGCACCAAATATTAACACTGGAGTTACTCACTGAATTTTAAGAGTACATTATAATATTATTATTTAAGAGTTACTGTAACATTTCGTTACAGTATGTCTAAAAAGAATAGGCGCTTTACAAAATTTTCTACACTTACATAATCTTGAAAATATACTTAGTGGATTTTTCGCGTCGTTTTTATATCGACAACGTTTGTAGATTTTTAATATTTATTTAGAATCTACATGACATGAAATAATATTATTAAGTTCATTTATTGATTTATTTTATGCCATTATAAATTACGTTCGGCGTCTGCTCTTTTTGCAAGCTGTTACGTCATAACAGGTCAATAATTCCTTATCAGAGTTCAGTGCCGCTTGGTCTGCCGTCTGCGCGCGCGCATGGCCAACCCGTGTCGCGTCAGTTCTTCGCTCTACAATAATTATTTAAATTGCAAAATATATCATGGAGTTTTCGAACATGAGATAAATATTGAATTAATGACGCCAATTCGCCTCGCTACGTTGTACAGACTAGAAAGTCAAAAATCATAGTTAGACAGTATAGTCAATAATAAGTTTTTAAACATTGAGATATAATTTTAATTTTGCTAATACTGTCACAGTACGCCCATTAGTACTCTTAAAAAAGTTTTAAAGCCTTGCTTATTAGATGAGTATGCATGAATACCTACAAAGGTTTTTGACCTCCAAACATTCGAAGGACCAACGTCGATAAGGTCCAAATTCGTGCGAATTGAAATCGTTGCGTAACGGTTTCACATATCCGCTACATAGGAAATTTACAAACACTGAGTTTTCGCTTCGTTTTAGGCTGGGTTTTGTCCGCGTGAATGAAGCAATAGTATGTAACGGTTTATTTAAATAGCGGCGCGGTTTCAGGCGGACTTATAAATCTAGCCTTAAAGTTACAGAAAAAAAGACTGTCTTACCAAACTAAAACACGTTGTCCAAGGCATTTCTCCGTTACTGCAAACACTAACGTTCCGCTAGACTATTTTTAGCTCGCGTCGAGTACTGACTGAGTTATGCTCTCACGACCGGTCGAGTCATTCATAAAAAACTACGTCAAGTACTCTCACTGTAACCAAGCTTGTTTTATTGAGTTTTAGCGAAGCAATATATCAATTAGTTATACCGTGCGTGGAGTGACGTCACAATGAGGCCACGCAAATTTTATCACACACGCTATATTTTTCTATACGATGTTATGTATGTAAATAATTTAGTAGGTATATACTTAACGTGACCATATTATTTGTTTGTCAGAGCGGGATATCATAATATTAATACGCGAGTGAAAAACTTTGTAACCCTTTTTACGAAAAATGGGGAAACGTAGGTACATGAAATTTCGCTTTATAAAAAGATAATTAAGTAATTTTATAGATATGTGGCAGTCCTGGTACTCTTACAGACCAACATGCAAATTGTATGGAAAAGGAAAAAAATGTAAGGGGAACATTGCCCAGTCAATTTAGTAGGATATCAGTCTATAGTAAACGCCATCTTTTCCAAAATTCTTTTACTGGATTTTGATGCCACCTGCGGAAAGTTCATATTTGCGTGAAAAATCAAGGTGGGCAATGTTGGCTACAAGTCCAGGACCCAGGTAACTTTACCCGGCATGAAAATCAATCATAAATTGAATTAAATGAACAGAAGTAATGTTTTTGACATTCCTACACCTGCACATGTAGCCTTGTAGTTGCAGAGGGCACAAAAAAAACTTACACTTCTATACATTTTTTTTACAAGAATTAAAATTATTCGAAAAAAGCTGGCAAAGTTGGCATGTTTCGCGGTAATCAAATTTAAAGTAAATAAAAAATTAAAATGTTCTCTCTACGGTGCCCGTAATTGTAATTTTGTAATTTTCGTTTTTGAATTTTATGCATCATTATATCTACACATACTTGCAAAATTAACCAGTACTGTTATCAATTTTTGTTGTTACACCCTGTATAATAATATCCTAACAAAATTCAAATATTGTACTTAGATAACTTTTGCAAAGAGTTCGCCGACGGGTCGCGCTGGGTCATCTTTTTGTCACTTCTGAGTTTGAATAAAATATAACAGTCGAGCTTAGCTTTTGCTCACTGACGTGGAGCTAATCAACGAAAAGTCTGCCTACCTACCGGGGCTGTGGACTATAATTATTGCCAGTTGCTTCTATCCTGTATTACACCAGTAACTAGGTAAGTGATCACCTACATTTTCGGTCGTAAAAAATCAAAATTCCGTCAATTTTCCGCAACAAATAGAGGCTTACCTTACCTCTGCTGGATTTGTTTCAAACAAGAAATTTTGATTAAATTTAAATTATATGGGAGACCACTGGATTTGTAGGAGGTTCATGATTATCTAGTTTGTTGAAATTAAACTCACAATTAAGAATTATAGCCATCCATAAGGTTTATGGCTGGTTTACACGTATTAAGTATATAAGCAGTAACTAAATTTTTACTTAATTTGAAGTGCCGGCCCGAAATGTGTCAAGTGACAAGCCCCGCCTGCCAACTTAGCAGAAAATAGTCAAAATTCTACTTTCCTTGTTTAGTACTTAACTAAATTTTAACTTGCTACTTACTACTAAATTTTGTGTTTTCATGCAATAAGTAACTTAAAATTAAGTTAAAATTTAGTTAACTACTTATCTACTTACATATAATACGTGTAAACCAGCCCTTAGGGTTCGGTTTAGAGTTGACATGACAGGGCAATGATATTCTAGTATTTTAGAAACTCATTGTGACAGGGTGTCAAAAGAATAGGTTTGTATATATTAATCTGTCCGTCCATCTGTCCGTCTGTCCGTCTGTCTGTCCGCAGTTTTGCTCAGAAACTAAAGGACCTACAAAACTGTAATTCGACATGAATGCACTTATTAATGATGCAGACAACATGGTATATAAAATCTTTAAAAATATTTTTTATGGTACCTTCCTACACAATATGAAGCGGGGATGATATTTTTTTTACATCTACCCCACCGTAGAATAGGTTTTGAAAAATATTACGAGTATATAATATCATTTTCCGATGGGATGTATTTGTGAAATATGAAGTTTTAAAGTGGAAAAAATCGTTCAAGTCTCGTGTCTCCCCTTCTACCAATTACAACCGTTTAACTGGTTTCTGGAAATGTGAAAAAATTCACGGGAGTAGTTAAATATGCTGAATTTAAAAAGAAAACCATCTGCGCTAAGAAGACTTCATAAGTTATCGAGTAATAGTCGATCAACTAAAAAATGTATTCGGCGAAGTATAAAGGAACTTTTCGTTCAAATTCTTTTGAATTTAACTGAGATGATATTGTTAACTTAGGGTGGGTTGCACCAGAGGCGTGATTAAAGTTAAGGTTAAAGTTATGGTTATAGTTAAATATGGCGTCCTTTTGCTTTAACTTTAACCTTAACTTTGACCGGAGAAATTCACAGATGTCTGTTGCGTTTATTTTTTTATTGAAGCTACAGGTGACGGGATTGAGGGCATAGAAAATTGAACTATCCGTAAAAATCGACAGGAAAAATATAACACTGTAAAACATAGTAAATTTTCACGAAAAATTTAGATATACGTATGAGCGGTTATGGTTAAATAATAAATATGGCGTCCTTGGACTTTGACATTTTGCACTGTAGTTATAGTTAAAGTTACAGTAATTATAGTTAAAGTAAGTTGGTGCAACCCAACCTTAGTGTTAAACACCTTACGTTAAATGTACATTCATTGATCATACAAAAATTATAAAAAACTAGCGATACTACGGAACCCTATATTGCGCGTGGCCCTACACGCACTTGGCCGGTTGTAAACAATCTCCTGACAAGGAGCTCGAGAAATCGTAGCCTAGCATTTCATCATCCTCAGTTGTCAAAACTTTTTAAAAGATATTGTCAAAACCGGTCGTGTAAAACATTAAAATTTTAACAAAACATATTAATAAAGTGGAATAAGTGCATGAAAAGTGTGTATTTATAACTGTGAAATATGAATTTCCACCTAGAAGTTACTGTGCATTCAATTTTATATAATACTAGCTGTCCCGGCAAACGTTGCTTTGCCATAATATACAGTATTTCGCCCATATTATTTGATTGAAGTGACTAAATAAGTATGTCGCCATGGCAACGTCGATCGCTATCTCGTCGCACAAACAATGGTCGCCGTCAGTCTCAGGTTGTAATAATTTACTATTATTTATTCAACAAATGCACTTATCAATATATAAAGTACCCAGTAGCCGATTCTCAGACCTACTGAACATGCATATAAAATTTGGTAAAACCGTTTCGAAGGAGTTCGTGGACTAACATTGTGACACGAGAATTTTATATATAAGATTTATTGTGTTCTAGATTTTTTAACCACCACTACTTGCGGTGTTTCAGGTCTAAGATGTTGAAGTTAATCTTCATCGTCCAGCTGCTATATGTCAGTGCCATCACTGTTAGCTCGTTAAAGATGGAAGTGGTGTACGAGTGGGGGGCCGGTGAGATGGACTTGGAGTTCCCTTCACAGGAGTTCAGGAAGGAGAGCATAGCGAACGGTACCTATATACCCAAAGAGTTTTGGATAAATGGACTGGCAGTGCACAAACACAAGGTGTTTATTACTCTACCCTGGGCATTAAGAAATTCCGCCACTGTAGCGTACGTGAACCTTAAAGGTACGTTTATTGGTTTTGATTCTCAAAACTATACTTAACTAGGATAAGTCAATGATAACCTTCTTCAATTTCCTCTAAGGCTGAAATAAGATTACTAACTATGCGAAAACTCTAATGTTTAGGAACCTAACCACTAAAACCAGGCTAATCTAGCCAATCAAGTAATTTGGCTAGACAAATTATACTTGACCAGTTTTAAAATTTTCTGTAGAGTATGTTTTTAAAATCCAGCGGGTATTTTATATTTGCAGAAACCTCGACGATGTCACCGAAGTTCATGCCGTACCCAAGTTGGGACGCATACTTGCCTGACGAGAGGGGGCAACGACGGATAGGTCAGGTGATCAGAGCTCGCGTGGACCGCTGCGACCGACTATGGCTGCTGGAGAAAGTGTCAGAAAATTATCGTCTCCGTATCATAGTCATGGACTTAAACTCAGATACAATAATCAGAACTTACACTTTCCCAGCAGCTTTACATTTTTCAAAGTTTATTCATTGGTTCGTCGTAGAAGATGGAGACTGCGAAAATACATTTGCCTATGTAAATGATGCTTCGTTGGGCGGCTTCCGGACTTATTCCTGGGCGGAGAATGACTCGTGGCATATCGATGGATACAAAGATATCTATGCAATGGTATTGGCGCCTAACTGTGACGATGCTTTTAGCACTTTACATTACCAAATATATTCGAATATTCATTTTCATGAATCTTTCTTTGTTTCTACGAAACATTTGAGGAACAATCAAACTGCATTATCTACAGTGCATTTATCCAATCAGAAATCAGAGGCCACTTATTTGCGTGCGGCCATTTTCGATCCTGTGACTAATGTTTTCTATGGTAGTGATTACCCAACTAGTAAGAGTTTACGCTTAACACTCTGCTGGAACGAAAAAAATGAGTGTCCCGTAAACAGTATAAGCGAATTCACGATAAATGTGGACAGTAATACTGAGTTCGGGGATGATATGACAGTAGATGGACAAGGTAACCTCTGGATAGAAGCCAAAAGGGGAACGAAGACTGCTCTTTTAAAATTCAGTCCCCTCTTTGATATTTGCGCTGGAGTATAATAGTAGTAGAAGTAGAAGTACACATACCTAGATCTAATAATATATTTTTTTTTTTATTTCTCAATTGACATAAATATTTTATTTTGTTATTAATCCGGCGTAAATGAGGTGAAAAATTATAACACCAACTGTGAGGTAGGTATGACATACCCTAATATTGTATTGTCGAATTTGATAACTGGAGATTAATTTAGAATAATGCTTATCACTGTAATAATTAATTAACATAAAGCAAATGAATTTTTACAACAAAACAACCACATCCAATAATAAAAAAGTATTTTATTTTCTATTAGTAACAAAGTGGTATTTTTATACGCACAAATCAACTTTATTTGGGAATTTAGGCTTAATATATATAAATAAAAAATCGACAAAGTGTGATTAACCTTGTAATCTATAAAAACTTTGGAACCCTTTTTACGAAAAATGCGGAAACGTAGGAAATATATATATATATATATATATATATATATATATATATATATATATATATATATATATATATATATATATATATATATATATATATATATATATATATATATATATATATATATATATATATATATATATATATATATATATATATATATATATATATATATATATATATATATATATATATATATATATTTTAAGTAGATTATAGTTTTTTTTAAAGCTCCTCTACCACACGATGGGGACATTCAATTGTGATACTTTTGTTTCTTGATATGGGCGTGGGAAGCATTGGCCGCTTCGGAAAAAATATCGTCATAAATACAGCACGTAACATTGTTTTCTTAAAGTGCACAAGACTAAAAAAAAATAAAAAGAACGCAGAATACACAATTACAGGAATATTTCTTGATGCTGAAGTTGAGGGTTCAGACCCAACTTGAGAGTCAGACTCGTCGAAAAAATCGTTTAAAACTTCTTTTATCATAAACTAGCGACCCGCCCCGGCTTCGCATCGGGTATAAAATATACGTATAGCCACTGATAAAATGATAAAAATCGATAGTCACCTTCACGTGGTCTACTTCTTATCTGTGCCAAATAACATAAAAATTGCTCCAGTAGTTCGCGAGATAAGCCCTTCTTTAGTCTGCAAACCAAACGCGCAGTCGGATTGCAGTTCAGTTGCAGTCAGCGTGCAGTCGTGTGAACTGTTTGGTTTGCAGTTCTATTGCAGTCGTATTGCAGTCGTGTCAACTGCATTCAAACTGCACTTGAACTGCAATTTGCGGTTGGATTGCAGTTGAAATGCGGTCCGTCTGTGTATACCCTAAGCTGCCACATGTATACCGTTTAAGCACAAAGAAAATAAGTCTCTGGTAATAAATACATTTAAGATTTGTTCCCTTTTTAATTTATTGTATACCTACGCTTGGACATTCGTGCTGTAGCGTTTGGAAAAACAAACACGGAGCAGAGTACGTGCAGAAAATTCGAAGAAAACGCGCACATGTGAACGCACCCTTACTGAAGTACAGTGTGTGGCAGTGTCAAAATAACGCGCATAATATTATATCGTCATAGCTGACAGTATTAATATAAGTTATAACTACCTCGCTCGGCCGGAAGACCCTCATTTGCGGTCGCTAGGCATATTTACACAGCCTAAATAAATTTTCACCTCACATTTAATGTAATAAAAGGACATGATTGAAGATAAGTAACGTAATCCCTGGTGCCTGAGGCGAGTCCAAAATGCTTATTTCCCATGGTAACGGTAATTACACAGGAAATTAAATTCCCAAAACGAAGTCTCCGGTTTCTGGAAATAAAACAAAGTGATAATTATTTATGTGTATGTGTCCCTTATCATAATATCTGCCACACCGTTTTCTGCAATGGTGGCAGTTTTCATTGAAACCAGGCCGGTTAATAATAACAATAATATCTATGGACGCTTCACACCACGTCAGTCTGGTCCCGTGGTAAGTAGGTACCTAAAGGACTTGTGTTACGGGTACTAGATAACGGAAATACATATATTTAATACTTTTTATATTTAATACATAATATATTTAAAATTTTTATTATATTATACACATACTTAATCCACATCCATGACCCAGGATTTTTGAAGTTTTTGTTCCGTCGGCGGGATTCGAACCCGCGACCCCCGGCTTGTGCTACCAACAGCCCACCAACTGAGCCACAGAGGTCGTCGTCAGTTACGCATGGATAATTTTGTAGTGCTAGTATACGTGCGTCGTGCACTCTGCCCAAGAGCACACTCTTTTCCTTTACTCTCTTAACCCAGTGGGACGGAAAAGATCAGGCGCAGGACCGACTTTTTACATGCCCATCCGCCGCTTGATTCATCATAATTGTCAGACAATCAGGTGGTCAGCATGCATTATCCCCGAACTCGGAACTAACATGTTTCCAACGCGTGAATCGAACCCACGACATCCGAGTCAAGAGCCACGCTCTAAACCATTGGCTCACGGAGCCGTTTTTGTTTCCCTTACGTAGAAATCACCGTGAAAAAAACCGTTGAAAAAGTCTTCTATGTTTCTAAAAAAACCCCAGCGTCAAGAATTTGCGAACCAACCTAGTACGCCTGGGTGTGCATTTCGATGACATTTTGTGGAATCATTTTACTACACACTCCGTTACTGTTCCGTAGTCCTAAAGGTGGACTTTCAAAGCGAGCAGCAATAGCGTCAGTGACGCCGCGACTGTAAAAAATATGTATGGTTTGGCATCAATGATATTGTCACAGATGCCGCCTTAAGGTACAAGTTGGAACCGAGCGACACGCGACAACTGGAGACGACGTGTCGTCGCGACACCACTGATTTCTACGTATTTCTGTGTAATACCCTGCGCAGCTAGCGACACGAAGCTAGCGACACTTATTCATAGAAATACATAGAAACGTTGTCTGCTTCCGCTTCATGTAGCCGGCTTCCAACTTGTACCTTTGGTGTCACTGTGCTCGACCCCAAAACCATACATTTTTCACAGCCGTGGCGTCACTGACGCTGCAGACGCTCGCTTCGAAAGGCTACATGTTTGTATTTTGACGTTACGTGACAGTTGTTTCTTTTTCCAAATAATTATCCAAGGAAATTGCGGAGGAAATATTATACTGTATCCCCTACGCTCTTTCATGTAAAGCGGTTATAGGTCGGGAAATCGTATTTCAAAAATATATATTTCTCATGGGCGTTTTTGTACTGCACCATTTATTTTTTGATATTTTATACTTTATCAAAAAGTTTTTTGTGTTGTTTTTAGGACTATTAAAGGGTGAAAACCCCTTTTACTATGTCTTCGCTTTCTGTCCATCCGCATGTCTGTTGCCAGGCTGTATCTCAAAAATAACGATAGCTACATTGCACAGTTACCATTTTTATAAATTATATACTTATTTCTATTTTCTGTTGAGGGGCAACAACAACAAATACCAAAAACGAAATAAAATAAATACATAATGGCTTAAATTCCTTTTTTGCTCAATATAAATTATAATATCTGAAGGCATTTGAAATATCTATAAAATAAATATTGAAGGTACGGAACCCTTCGTACGCGAGTCCAAATTGCACTTGTTTGGTTCTCAAATCCACTGTTGCAGTTGGTATTTTAAAATAGAGTACTGAAAAGTTCTGGGGTAAAATGTTCTAAAACACACTTCATTCCTTAGTTTTATTGCTTGCGGGAAGTTTAGGAAAAGCGCGCGGTTCGACAAAAACGACGAAGTATGTAACAATATTCATGGTTAAAAAATAAATAAGCCAAGTGCGAGTGGACCTACAAGTGGTTCCCTACCGTTATAGAGCAAAATTAGGCGAAAAATTGTGTTTTTTGCATGGGAAGTAATTATTGAAGTGAAAACTTCTTTAGCGGCGTTGAGCACTTTTGTGGGATGGGTAAAAACTGTGAAACTCGTGTCAGATTCTCATGCTGATCGAAAAACCAAGGAAAAAACGTAGGACGGTTGGAGAGTAGTGTTCTAACATCGAAATCGATTAATCAAACAATCGATTGTTTTTTTTCGATTGTCGATATTTTTTAATCGATTGTAAGGATTTCGATTAATTAATTAAAACGATCTTTTTTTTTAATTTATTTGTTTATTAATTTTTTTATTTTTTTTTATCGATTTTCATGCTTTCGACAAAGAGTGGCCAGTAACATCACAAGATCGCGAATTATGGAATAAAAGAGGGGAGGCCTTTGCCCAGCAGTGGGACACAGTGGGCCAATAATAATAATAATAATAATCGATTTTCATAAAAAATGGGTTAAAAAAAGTAATGCACAACGCCGGCACTCCCGGAGTGCAACCCGTCTTTTTTTATTTTTATTATTAATTCGACGCCCCCACCGAATAATCGGACAATCGAAAAAATGAAAATGTTCAGGAGAGCCAAAAAACTGATTTTTGTTAATAACTCCGGTAAAAAAAAGCTTCAAAGACTTTTATATCTCAAACGGAAGCTAATTTTTTTGCCCATCTTGCTGTTTCAATAATATTTAATTGCTACCAAAGGTTTTTCTTTAACTAAGCAAAACGCAACTTATCGTTCTGGAGTAGGTCAAGCTCTGATCATTACGCATGATTATTCGGGTAATTTTGCGTTTCGACTGTAGTAAAATGCACATATAATATCTCATTGCAATATTATTCGGGGAAATTGTTTAGGATAATAATATTGGTAAACACCTATTACTTTACTATTCGGTAATTAAAAAATAATGTACAATTCATAATTATAGTTATTGTCGTTTATTGCAATGACTTTCTACATTATGTAAAATAAAATAATTTGTATTTTTGTTTTAATACATTCATTATTTGATGACATAAACGACATTCTTGCAATCGAAACAGCTCTAGGTTCGAAAAAATACACTCCGGAGACTGGCTCTATCATTTTAATAGTACTTATAATCATTGCAGTTAATTAAAATGTTAATCATAACCCTAATCGCCACCTGAGTTGGTGTCACAATAATCAATATCATATTATGTACTAATAAAATGAATGATAATGGCAGGAAATTGCTTTAGACAGTCTTCCGAGAGCATCTTAGGCCTTTCTTATGTGACGGTGGTTTAATCGTCGACTTCTATCTATATCGTAATACAGTTCGATGTAATTAGGATCAAAACTATGTTAAAAACTTCTCAAGTTTCAATACAATACAATATTCACACAACACACTCAGCACATCTTATAGTAGCTAACAATCGCATTCCTAATTAAATACTGAATTGGGTCCCATTAGAACCTGCAGGACAACTTCCACGAATAATGTTTGACTGTCTGACAGCAGCTGCTTGCAAGCGTGAACCTGTCAAAAGTGCTGTCGTGACAGTTTTAAGCACTTCTTAGGAGTATTTGCGAAAGAAGAAAATATCTAAATTTGTTCTCGTTAATTTGTAACAGATCTCGCTGCTTATCGGTCACGTTTAGTTTATTTTGTAGCAAGTATTGCCCATACCTCCTTGTTTGTGAGAAAACCCGCATGTTCATTACAAAAGTCGAAACAGATTATGATAATAATTATATATATCCTGAAAACTGCACAAGAAGATGGATCCCTACAATTACCGTAAAGCATAAAATAAATATATGAGCAATGTACATAATTTAACGAATGTTAGAAAGGACTTTACCAACTTGATGTCTTCCAAAACGACCGCTGGTCGTTCTTACGTCTATGACGACTTAAGACATTAAAAAAACCCAGCCAGGGACAGTCAGATATTCTTAATTTTTTTTAATGAAGAAAGTCTGACTATTCCTGTCAGACTGTTACTGTGTAAACCTCTGCGAGGACTGATCTGATGCTAGTCTGAGACTGACTGGAGTTGAGTGGACTGGTCGTCCAACTCAGATTCTACAAGTTGTCCAAAATAAAACCCAACCAATATGCTTTTATGCCCCAAAGGTACACCGAAGACGCCCTCTATAGGTTAGTGAACCACATCAGAAAGAAGAGAGAGAAGGAGAAAATTTCTGTTGTGGTTTCGCTGGACACAGAGGGGCCTTCAACAATGCTTGGTGGCCAGCTGTAAAGGTTCGGTTAGCTGAAGTTAGGGGTCTGGGGAACCTGAGGCGGGTGATCAGCGGCTACCTGAGTGGAAGGAGTGTGAAAGTGAGATGTGCAGGAGTGGAAGTGTGCAGTAGGTAGCAATGTATTTACCCGAATAATCATGCAATAGTCGTTTGTCGTCAAATAGTTTGACATATTTTTTCGCAATAGCCTATTGCCCAGTTTTTGGTGTAAAATATAATTTTAAGTATTTTTATGGATTAAACACATATTTTTTATATCTTTGTAAATATCCATAGGAAAATTCTGAAAAAAAATCACATGATGTATTTTGACTAGTAGATGCCAAAAACGCATAGCAGCAAAAACACCACAAAAGCACATTGTCCGATTATTCGGTGGGGGCGTCGAATTATATTTTATTAAAATTAACATAATATTATAATAAATGAGGATTTTGTTAAATTTTCATGTGCCTATATTTTGCCATTATTAATTTCCAACGATTCTTGAGATACAACCTGGAGACAGATAGATAGACGGACAAACGGACAGACAACGAAGTCTCAGTAATAGGGTTCCGTTTTTATCCCTTGAGCACGAAACCCTAAAAAGACGAATTAATGCTACATTACACGCGAGTGCTCGTTAGTCAGGAAGGTAGTATTGTAATTGTAATGCTCAAAGCCGAATCTATAATGTTACATTACACGCGAATGCTCCTGGTGAGGGAGCACCTTTAGGCTACTTATCTTGCCTCCCCTGTTATAGATTACGCACAGTTGAAGGAAAGCTTATAAGCTCTGATATCAATTATCTTCGGTTTCGTATTAATATTATTATTATCAGAATTACATATGAGCAGCTTAATTAATGCTGAAAATGGTTTTCTGAGAATCACACTGTAATAACTTGAATCTTAAATACATATTATAATCGTCTTACAGCCGATTACTGAAACACTAATTAAAATTAACAAACATTTATTTTATCCACAATCACCGCTTGGGGAATGTTTACTGTTACTGGGAAATGTACTATTAGGGAAATTGGTTCATATACAGATTGCGGCTCTACGTTATTTGGTCGGGTTGTGATGAGCTGGGCTTGACATAACCTGACCGATTAACTTTGATTCGTTCTGCTTAAGAATCGATTTATCTGATTGTGCACGGTGTTATCATCAGTAGTATTACTAGTAGTAACGTATTACCACGGACGTAAAAAAAATACGGACGGAGCATTACACTATAAAGAGGTGAAGCATGCAAGGTACGACAATTTCGTTTATTGTACTGTATTTGTACACGTGACCGACACTCACACACGCAACTAGGTACAACAACCCGCTGTCATTGTACATTGAGTGACGGCGCCAATGACACGCACACATCCTACACGGGCGGCCATTACTATGCTTCACTCGTGAAATAGGCAAGGTTACGTCCGTATTTTTTTTTACGTCCGTGCGTATTACTTGCAAATATTATGCAAAAGATGAATCGCAGTTGTGTATATTTATAATCAACTAGATGACGCCCGCAATTCCGTTGCGCCAAAATTGGTTGGGAACCGGGATAAAAAGTGTACCTTGTCCTTTCCCGGGACTCAAAATATCTCCATACCATCAGCAAAATCGGTTAAGTGGTTTGGGCGTGAAGAGGTAACAAACAGACAGACAGACACACTTTCACATCAATATCCATACTAATATTACAAATGTGAAAGTGTATATGACTGTTACCTCTACATGCTCAAACAACTATATTGATTTTTCTGAAATTTAATATGAAGATACTTTGAGTTCCGGGAAAGAACAAAGGATACTTTTCATGCCGCAAAAATATATGGTTTCCTCGAAAAGGAATTTCCGCGAAAAGGAGTTGCGGAGTCTCATTATAATTCTGCACTTTGCGGATTGACAAGTCAAATACATCTCTAAATTATTATGCCCACTCCACGATAGACATAACTACCAGTAGTTCGACTGCAAAGAAACGGACAGGTTTCAATATCTGTCAAATTCGTCAGGTTTCACTAGGATTATGAACGGAATGTGCCTCGCGCTGGCTGATATAATTTATTTTTAAATATTTAAAATAAAGATTTCAAAATTTTGGATTCTGACAATTTTAATCGCATGTGCCAAAACACAAACAACAATACGACCAAAGAGGAACACGTCCAGCGAATATGTCATAGTTTTAAATTCGTTAGTAACAAGTCAACAACCCTAGCGACGATTTTCGTCATAATACGTCAAATTTAAAAATTTCAACATCAGTTCTAAGTCGGCATACTCTATAATTCTGTCTACTCTGCCCACTCCATGTGTCTTAAAGGCCAACCCACACGTACCACAACCACACGAAAACCACAACCACACAACGTGTTCGGGCGTATATTTCGTATTGTAAATAAACTGAACCATTCACACGTACCACATTTTGTAGTCGTTGAGTTGTGTGATACAGACCACATCGCAATCACGGCTGACTACATCGCAACCACAACGTTGCGTCGATGCAACGACAGTGCGTGCACACCGCCCGCGCTCTTCCCCCCCTCCGTTTCATTGCCTTCGTACGCAACCACATCGCAACCACTGGCGACAACGCAACCACGTCGGCATTTTGTCGGTACCACAACGCAACTACAAAAGGCTGCAGCGACACCATTCACAAGTAACCACTGCTCGACGACATTTTGTCGTTGCGATGTCGTGTGGTTGTGGTACGTGTGGGTTGGCCCTAAAATTCAGTCAAATAATTCAGGCCAAAGGCCAAGGCCAATTAGAAAATGTAATATCTAATGAGGCTAAGAGGCTTAGACATATACGTTTACGTTTCTATACAGCCTGTGGATGGATTATGCTGAAAAAAACTTCGGATCCCAAATTAAAAAAGTTTTTGGGCTTCGTAGATAATTTGATAAAGATATCCTAATTTCGGCTGCTTTTAATCCTCCTTACTTATTTTTCATTAACATATTTTGTATTTAATAAAATAGATCCACAACAAAAGTTTTTCATAATATTATGTTATGGTATCTGTCTAGTTTAAAAGTAGGTACTGTAAGTAATTGAGTACTATTGATTCCTAAAGTTCCATGTGCTTTTGGTTAAAAGCTACACACACCCAGAAAACCCATTACAAACTTTGCACTCGGCGTAATATTTTAACAAAGACATAAAAGTTCTCATAATGTCTTCCATAAGGAACAAAGTAGGACAATACTCATAATTTCACGGTTGCTGTCACATCGCCAAACAGTGCAAAGAACAATAAAAGGAAACAAAAAACAAAATCTTTTTACAAAATCTACTGTACAGTTTTTACCAGGTCTATGTTAAAAACTGTACAGTAGATTCGAGCATAAGGTTCGTAGCTAATCGCGCAAGAATCATAAATTTTTCTGGCATAAAAAAGTCCTTTTCTAAGCCCCAATTTATAACGAATTTATCGGTTTGGCGGTCTGTCTGTTAAACTCATTAAGTAGGTAGTCATTAAAATATGTCTCAAAGTTCAGCCGTACGTCTTCATACTAAAGTAACTTTAAAAGTATTGTTACTATAATAATAATATTATCTTAATTTACCTAATTATCGCTTTCTCTTTCAGATATGCGATTCAGCGTTTCCAGACCACCAATACTCTGTAGAGCTCTACTGCCTCGGCCTTCTGCTGCCTCTGGTCCTTCTGAACCAGATCAGGCATCTGAAGTACCTGGTACCCTTCTCAGTACTCGCCAATTTATGCCTGGTGGTGATATTCGTGATCACATGCTACTACACCATCACCGGGATCCATGATAGAGCTGAAGTAGAACTGGCGACTAACGTGCAACAATGGCCTTTATTTCTAAGGTGAGGAAGGTTAATTTGGTTTAATGATACACAATTCTTGTTCGACTGGGATTCGAAAACTTACTATGGGTTTCCCATTTGACTTTAGCCTTGAAATTAGCGGGCAGCGGGGCGGGAGCGTCGACGGCGCGTTCCAATGTATAAATTTATATGGATAAGCCGCTTGGTTTTCGAGGCCCGTCCATATAAATCTATAACATTGGAACATGCCGCTCCCGCCCCGCTGCCTGCTAATTTCGAGACTGAAGCCTTAGAGCGGCGATCGCTTATTGGCTGTTTCGCGATGAAATTGTCGAATTGGAGCCGAAATACTTATTGTGAATCGGGCTTGTGGTTCTTTTCAACTTATTTAATTCAGCAAGCTTAATAAATTCAGGATCCTTAATGTGTGAACCTGAATTCAAGATTTTAAATTCAACATTTTTCATTCAGAAACCTAAATTCCGAAATCATAATTAAGGGCCCGTTCTTCCAAACTCACGTTTCTAGAATGAGTAATTTTT
The DNA here is from genome assembly GCA_963422495.1 of Polyommatus iphigenia. NCBI lineage: Eukaryota > Metazoa > Arthropoda > Insecta > Lepidoptera > Lycaenidae > Polyommatus > Polyommatus iphigenia. The sequence continues at coordinate 2,549,613 of OY730189.1, forward strand.
AAGGAAAGCGTCATTCAAAAAAACTCAAAAATATATGCATGTATAGATACATCTTTTAACTAGTGACTTTTTTGGTTAGAAACACAATACAGATAATTTTACTCGATAAAAAAATTCCGAAACAACCTCGATTTTAAAAACATTTTGAGTTTTATAGGACTTACAGGGACTCAATCAAAAAACAATTTAGACAGTTCGATTACTTTTAAAATATTACAGGGAAATGATTGGATACATGTTTAGTTATAATATTTTTTATCTGAGTAAAAAGGTTTTTTCTCCTATTTCGCCCTATCATGGACGCGGCGAGCGTCGTAACCGCCAGCGTACAAGGCGCGCTGATATGAATGTTATTTTAATGTCATTTATGTCGATATTCGCACTGACAAACAATCGACCTGCTAATTTAGGAAGAAGGGGCCCTTAATCAACCTGAAATCAGTTCCCTCGTTTGAATGCTACGATGCCGCGTTCAGAGATACACACAAACAAAAAGACACGTCAAACATCCCTCTATGGATAACCGGGTGGTCCCCGGCTAGACAAACATTTGGTAAATTGGTCCCTCATCACTAAAAGGTTAAGAACCACTGATCTAGCGTGAGCGAGCTGATGATGTTGAATGTAAAAACATAAACTCTGAAAATTGTTAAGTCTTTTATGTCAGGCTTTTCCGAATATAATAATATGAAATCATTCCTTAGAATTTTCAGATTGGCAACATCTGGTGTGAGAAAATGATATACCTAATTTACATACAATGCAGGGAAAATTCCCATGAATAGAATTTATCAAGGCTAAGCTTATGCCAAATAACAAAATATAATATTATAATGCTATTACACTAAGCCCCAATTTCACCAACGTCTGTTAGTGTCAGCAGCTTGTTAAAATGTCATATCTTCTCTTTCGTACATAAGAAAAACGAAAGAGATAACGTGATACTAATTCGAGTGTTAACTTTAACAGTCGTTGGTGAAATTGGGGCTAAGCCTTAGAGTCTAAGGTACCTACATAGTAACGGATAGATGATTGGACTGACCAGAATATCGTTTTTACTTTATTGGTAATACAAGCCATATCGTATATAATTACCGTATACATATACAATAATATACAATAATTACCGTGTCTATACTAAAATAAAGCCTACAGAATAATATTCCCTCGATCACCAATTCCAGGAAATTTTTTGTTGTCGCGGCCCATATGGGCCTTACGGGGCTTGAGGGAATATTACAGAACATAGCAAGTTCCTAATAAATGGACCATCAGAAAAAAAATTATAGGACGGCCCTTAGTCATGAATATTTGGTTGATTTATGTGAAATTAATATCCGCGGCTTGTCACCTATTCGTCTACGACTCTACGTAGCCCGACCAAATGATGATGGTCTGCCATCCGCCTATGGATTAATTTCTTTGATACCGCTACATTTAACTGTTAACCCTAGTGTACTACTCTACGCCTCAAAGGCGCCAACGAAACACAAACATTCTTGCCTCTTTTTTGTTTTCGCTCGTATCGTGTCACGCTTCTCGTGCATCTCCCATTTTATAGATACGGTCAGTATGGCAACTACGCCAAAACGGTAGGTTTATTAGTTTTACTATTACAATCATCCTGTGCGCTCCATAAGCGTATGAGTAGTTTAAGTGCAACTTTTACGCGGAACAAACATTTGCGGCATTTTGATTTATTTCAATATTTATGTAATTTTATTTAATAAATTTATTTTATAGGTAACGTTTTATTTAAATTCTTGTATTTTTATAAATTATATTATTGGGAAACCCGAAAATAAATAAAAAATGGAGTGTTGTAAGAATGTGGGCCTCCAAAAACAATTTGTACGATAAAATTGTAAAATTTAATATAATTTTAATGAAAGTTGTCTAAAACGAAGATTTAATGATATTTCATTAAAATAGTAGCTAAATAATAACAAAAAAAAAACATGTTAAAGAGGCAACATGCTGGCACGCAGATTTGCGCGCTGCTCGTGTGAGGTAAAGATAACCCTTTTCAAGGCCTACTGTCAATCCTTTTATTCGAGTAGCTTGTGGTTCCGTCATCTGTGTCGGACAGCCAGTGCCCTTCGTGTACAGTACAACGACATCTTTAGGGTGTTGTTGCGGCTGCCTCGGTTCTGTAGTGCTTCCACAATGTTTTGTGAAGCACGTACGGACGAGTTTTATGCGATTATTGGCAGAAAAGTAGTGTCTATGCGTCAGCGCTTACGTGAGAGCAGCAACAGCATCCTGCAAATGATTTATGCAAGATTTGACTGCCCCATTCAAGATAAATGGATGAAAATCTTAATGTGACTAAAAATAGGATAAGTCTATGTAATAAATTTAATGTGAAATGTAAATTAATAACATATATATATATATATATATATATATATATATATATATATATATATATATATATATATATATATATATATATATATATATGTTATTAATTTTACAGTATACATTTCACATTAAATTTATTACATAGACTTATCCTATTTTTAGTCACATTAAGATTTTCATCCATTTATCTTGAATGGGGCAGTCAAATCTATATATATATATATATATATATATATATATGTTATTAATTTTATATTTTTATATTTTTTTATATTTTTTTTTTTATTGCTTAATATATTGTATTAGTTCTGATATTTATTGTAACGTTATTACTTAAAAATGTTATGGATAGTAATCTGAGGATAAAATTATTAGTATCATTAAACTATCCTGAGCTAAATGCGAAAATTTCATATATTTGAAACACAAATTTTTAAATGCTTTTAAACTTTGTGAATTATTCTACAAATTAGTTTTTATTATTTATTGTTTTCATACTAATTTAAATCCATGAAAAAAAAATATGGTGTAGACTACATTATTTGATTTAAAGGACCTTGTTATGAACCACTGTAAAATTAATAAGTTTCCGTAAGGGCTATGGTATTTATCCATTTATGAAGTGAAAATATTTTGAATTTGATTATAATTTGTGTTTTTATTAAAGAAAACATTTGTGGGTATGTCGTTAATAAAGAAAAATAAGCTTAGCTTTTTCAGTTTTGCAAAAAATAGGTTTGCAATCCGATGCGCCTTTAGAGCGTATGAGTAGTTCGAATGTAACTCTCAAGAAGAGTAGTTCACTAGGGTTAAGGAAGATTCCTTGCTTCACTCAACTGTTTAGGAATCTGTGGTGCTCTTTTACATTACGAACATAGCTAATGCTGTGTGCAGCAAAAAGCGTTCAAAGGATAGCTACTAACGGAAACTTTTGTTCCAGTACAGCTATCTTCGCGATGGAGGGCATAAACGTGGTGATGCCGATAGAGAATGAGATGGCGAACCCAGAGAGGTTCCTGGGCTGTCCAGGGGTGCTGAACTCCACCATGGTCTTCGTGGCGCTTCTGTACGGCCTGGTGGGGATACTGGGATACTTGAAGTACGGGGCAGAGGTCTTGGGAAGCATCACACTGAACCTACCCGGTGATGAGCCGTAAGTACGATTTTAAGTGACCTCAAAAAAAAAGAGGTTATCAATTGGACCTGTATGTATGTAATATTTCCAGAACTGCCCAGTTTTCGTATATCTAACATATACGAAAACTGGGCGTATCTATAATCGTATCAGAGGCGGTCGTAGCCTGAAAGATTTTTCGTCGCGAGATACTCGTATATTGGACAATGGATAGGCACAATGTGCTGTCGTGTCAATTATGTCTTTATTTATTTATTTATTTACTAGCGTTTGCTCGCGGCTTCGCTCGCGTTTAGAAGTATTATTATATAAAATGTTTCCCCTATTTTATCCCCTTAGGGGTGGAATTTATCAAAATCCTTTCTTAACGGATTCCTATGTCATAACATCTACCTGCGTGCCAAATTTCAGCCTGATCCATCCAGTGGTTTGGGCTGTGCGTTGACAGATCACTATATCAGTCAATCAGTCACCTTTGAGTTTAAATATATTATTTAGATATTGAAGTAAAATACTGACTGAAATAATTAATGTTTGTAAGGCCGCCTATTCGCATAATTTTCAAGCTTGTAAAACACAAGCTTCTAATGTTAATAAATGGACAAACAATTTATAAATAAAATAGTTACACAAATTTGGGTATTAATGTCCCCAATTACCGATATTAATTATTATCCCAAATAATTATTAGGTTACTTTGTGTCAATTTAAAACCTTCCCTGGACTTCTACGAATATTTTAAGACTAAAATTAGCCCAATCCGTTCAGCCGTTTTCGAGTTTTAGCGTTACTAACACAAAATTGAAAATCCATTTTTATATAAATAGATTTAATTAATACGTTCCTCTATGATCAGCGAAAAGTTAATGTTTGCTAGCAATAAACAGGTTAGCTTAGTTTGGGCTAATTGTTACATAATTAGTTTGAGCTGTGGAAACGGAAATTAATTTTACGTCGATGATTACATTTGACGGCCATTCTCTGGTTTGGCATTATTTGCCTAAGTACCGTAACCTTTTTTTTCTTCGTTGATTTGACTTGGACACATTGAAATATTAAAGATATGAAAGATTTTTACGAACACAATAATAAATGTGGGATCTAACACTTAATTAAAGTTATTAGATAATGAGACTTAAAAATTTATGGGTACGGTAATTAGACAAATGTAGTGTTTTACGTAACGGTACAATGACACAATTGACAAAAACTTGCTTCTAGCAACGTACGTAGGCCAAATTATGTAATATAAACATAATATACATAATAAAAATCTAATTTAAACATAATTTAAAACCAAAGATTTCGGTTTATTTAGTTTAGTTTATTAGACAAGTTTGTAACCAAAGCTACGGCAATGAGATACAAACGTGTTTTATCGGCGGCACACTAACATTAACGACGTGGGGCCGCTGATGGACCGTGGCACACACTAAGGAGAAGCGACTCATGCAATCGTTATGTGCCAAATCCTGATAATTTTGTGTGGGCATCCGAAAACAGCCTGTGTTACGGTAATTAGAACTTTTGATCGGACAAGCGATTATTTCACGATAACTATTTATAGGCTGGGCCTGTTGAGTCGATATTTTGCAATGCGATAACCAATTATAAAAATTACAAGAAAGTTTCGAGATCAAGTTGGCGTGGGGACACGTTACGGTAATTAGAAAAACACGGTTTTTGAACAGAATTCCAATTAATTTAGACTGAATTACTTAAATTAGAAGCCTGTGTTTAAGTTTGTAGCTAGATACTGATGCTATCTACCGCTTAAAAATATTACATGCTTGAATAAGATGATATTACAGAGTATACAAGCCCGGGACACGTAAATTTTGCTCTCCGGAGAATGACCGTTGAAACAATACTTCTATATCGATGTTATGAATGCGAAATTGTGTCTGTCCTCTTCATGCTTTAACTGCCAAACTTATCTGGGTAAAATCTGGATAAGAGGTTCCGAGCAAAATCTATAAACTGCTGTTTTGCCATATAAAGTATTTCGCCAATATTATTTTATTGAAGTGACTAAATAAAGTATGGCACCATGGCAACGTCCATCGCTATCGCGTCGAACTAATGGCTGGTTTACACGTATTAAGTAAATAAGTAGTTAACTAAATTTTAACTTAATTTTAAGTTACTTAATTGCATGTAGACACACAATTTAGTAGCAAGTAGCAAGTTGCAACTAAATTTTAACTTGCTACTTGCTACTAAATTGTGTGTTTACATTCAATTATTAACTTAAAATTTAGTTAACTACTTATCAACTTAATATGTGTAAACCAGCCCTAACAGCCCGTCAGTCTCGAGTTGTAATAATTTAGGGCGCATTTTCATTAGTCGTTAACTCGTACCGTATACAGCATGCGGGGAGTCTATGACAATTAATTGACAACTAATGGCGCATTGTCATTGGTCGTGGCATGCGTTTCAGAAATCTCCCGCACCCCGCATGCGGGCCCTATCGACCAGTGAAAATGCGCCATTACTATTATGTATTCAACAAATGCACTAAATCAATATAAAAAGTGGCCAGTAGCCGATTCTCAGCCCTGCTGAATATTATGCATATGTTAAAAACACGATATGCAGTGATTTAGTATAAGAAAAAATATTTTATAGTACGCGTGGTAATTCAAATATAATCTTCCATACCTATGGATGATTAATCAATCAAGAACAAATCAAGAAAAACGAATAGCTTATCAGCCGCGGCCCACGACACGAATTTCGCGTTATGGTCTTTTTGTGATTGCCAGAACGCGTCGTGGCCGTTTTCATTAGAGCCACAACGCGAATTTCGCGTCGTGGCTGTTTCACTGTGACCACAACGCGATGTGAGCTATTTTTTCGCTCATTGAGCGATTTCGGTCTTTGAGCGTAACACATATAAAATTTGGTAAAATCAGTAAAGCCGTTTCGGAGGAGTACGGTAACTAACATTGTGACACAAGAATTTTATATATAAGAAAGATTTGAAAACACAAGTCCACCAGACAGCGCTTCCTATGTGTCGGGTCCGGCAAATAAAATATCGAGAACTCATACAACCGGCTCCACCTGGTTTAATACCTGTGTGGGCTCCACCCAAAAAAGCCTTTCGAGTTTTCATCAACTTAAGAGTTACTACAATATTCATTGGCGTTTCTTCCTACGTAGTCAAGAGGGCGAATAAAGCAAAAAATCACACTCACGCCCGTCTTTTATATGCCAGGTGAAAAAGACGATGCGCAATCATCGCCAAGTTAGTTTTTTCATAATAACTCGATAAATATACAACATTTTGAAAATCCGCCAGGTCAGTTCCTCGGTGATAAAATTGTATACAATGTGTTAAAATATAATGCACGGTTTTGGCAATATAATATGAAAAATCGTGAAAATTGGATGCATCTTTGTGATTTTTTACTATCGTGAAAATTTTAAGATATCGTGTTTTCGTTAGGTCAGACGCTTGGAAATATAATGTTAGTACCTATCTATGTTTAAAAAATGAAACATTTTGCGGTTTATTTTCAAAAATTAAAATTAATTATTAAATCGACAATTTAACTTTAGTCGCTTAAGGGCATTTCAAATCTCAACAAGCAATGTAATGCCAGTCGCCAAAGCGTCGCCTCTGCGGCGAATCGTGACGCAACGGAGGATATGGCTTCGTTCTTATCAAGATACGTTTACTCTGTACAGTAAGCAAATTAATGGGTTATCCGGTTGCAAATTGCCTTTGATACGACCTAATGGACTGCTGACGGTCTGACCGTACTTCGGGCTAAACTCTCCTTTGAAGCATCTAAATATAACACGATAATATCATGAAAATATGTTAGCTGATAATTTTGTCAATTTCACTAACGTTGTTTTCAGTTATGTAAAACTACATCGAACCCGCAACTCCGTTGAGCCCAAATTTGTTCGTTGCACAGGAACCGAATATTTTTCAGAGATAAAAAAGTATCCTGTATCCTTTCCCGGGACTCCAAGTATATACGATACCAAATTTCAGCAAAATCAGTTAATTGTTTGCGCTTGAAGAGGAAACAGACAGACACACTTTCGCATTTATTTTATGAAGTATGTCGATTGTTAATAAGTATTTAAATATTATATACGATAGGGTATAATAAAAACCCCATAATAGATGAAAGGAATTTTTCTACAGGGTGTAACTAAGCACAATACCTTAGGATGTGTATGTGTCCATTATATTATAGCGTTCACCGTAAAAGTAGCAGCGCTGAAAGAGTTGCTTTTGACTTCTATCTAATATATATAAATCTCCTGTCACGATGTTTGTCCGCGATGGATTCCTAAACTACTTAACCGATTTTAATGTTTTTTTTTTAATGTGTGCTTTTTTCCAACTTGAGAGATAGGATAGCTTAGATCTTTAATTATTATAGTCGCAATTTTATTTTATTGCAAATTATTTGTCTACTAGCTATATGACCGAGCTTCGCTCGGTATTCAAAAAATTAAAAAACACAGAAAATTACATTTTATGAAAATGATTCCTAGCTAGATCGATTTATCGCCCCCGAAACCCCCTATATACTAAATTTAATGAAAATCGTTGGAGCCGATTCCGAGATTCCAATTATATATATTATACAAGAATTGCTCGTTTAAGGCCGCATATAACGAGGACTAGTGAAATTTCATGTTTTTATTTTCACTAGAACTTTGACCAGAAGTAATTATAAGCATTTTAACATTTTTTGTAGGTTTGTTACGTTCCTTACCAAGGCCCCAGTCAGCTTAGAATTTTGATTTAAATCCATTTACCACTAAAAAAAGAGTAATAAAGAATACTATTTTCAAAATTTTATTTCGACAAGAATTCAGCGAAAATAAACGTAGGAAAAAATATTTTTATACAAAAATGTTTAAATTATGATTTCGAAGGTTATGGTCAGCTTCGTTTTTGATATATAATAACAATAATAAAGATAAATCGTTTTGATCACAAATTCGAACGATTTATTGATTTTCGAATGCAACGCCTGCTTTCAATATTTGCCATAACAATTCCACAGGCGTTTTGATGGATAATAATTGAATGACATCTGCAGTGAAATCTGTCTTTCAGTGACTGATTGTCTATTACAGAAAAACAAGAGTATGTTCACAAATATATCCCAGTATACTGGCCAGAGCTCCTTAAGCCTAGAATCGTCGTGGCCCCATACTATTGATTCGTTTCGAAATATTTGCCAGTGCATTGTCGTATACTTAAATGTGTTTATTGTGATGTGATTATAGTCTTTATAAGTTACACTTGTCTTACTAGTGGAATACCAGTACAATACAGTGCGGCGTCGTAAGATGACGTCTTGATCACTGGTAAGTAAACTGGGTTTTATTTCAGAACATAGGCAATATGTTTGGTTTACAAATATTACAATATTGTTTTGTAACCTAATATTTGGTGAGAGACTACCTTATTAGGTATCTTATTGATATATATTTGATTATTTACATTCGCCAAACGATCATTTATACGTTTTTGGTAGGTTTGAAAGTCATAAATGCAAAAATCACAGCTAAGTCGGATAATAATGAACGGAGTGTCTCAACACAGAGACACATTTTGAGGGATGTGTTAAACATTGTAAAATGATAATGATATTATTATGTTAAACAACAATTTTATCGAACATGTCCAATTCATAGCAATAGAAAGATATACCTAACATCTTATAGTCAAGGAGCCCTAGAACATTTTTTTATTACTAACAAGCTAATTTTCTGTGAGTAGCTTTATTTTGATAAGACAAACAACTTTTTTATCTGCGAAAAAATCTTGAAAGTGGTAGCTAACAGAGATAGAAAGGATTTCATAATTTGATTTGATGATCCTAAAATATGGATTGTTCAATTTATAGAACCATGTTACTTTTAAATTATATAACAATTAACCTACCAATATACAAAAAATCAGCTGGTTAGTGTTCCGTTTTAGGGTTCTGTAATTAACAAAACTTGGTTGACTACGGTACCCTAAAACGGAAGGTTTTTCGCAGATAAAAAAGTTGTTTGTCTTATCAAAATGAAGCTACTCACAAAAATTAGCTTGTTAGTAATCAAAAAAAATCGGTTGTCTGTAAAGTCGGCTTACTGACGATAGTTGAACGTGACAACGTATGACGTTGTCACGTTCAACTATCCTTAACCCCTTAACCCTCGCTTCCGAATCTCTATAAATAGAAACAAACTTTTTCAAATGTAACCTAAAGTTATTTCGATGTATTTCTTTCAAATGATTGTTTAAAAATATTTATAATGAGTAAAATAAACTATTCGCAATACAAAACGCTACATACATTCGTGAAATCCAGTAAAATCTTCGAACAAAGCACAAGTCATACCTTGACAAGTAGTAAATAGAGCACAATTTTAAATAGCCGAAATAATTCTAATAGCTCACAGATTGTTTATATATTTTTCATTCAGAGTGTGGTCAATGTATCAAAGGTCATAACTAACCAAACTTCTTCATACAAAAGTATTCTCTAAGTCATCGAAATACGTAATATAATCGAAACAAAGAGCGCGGCCCAGGTGGGTTGAGTACGGTTGCTGAGAGGATAAATGGAACGCCTCAGAGCTGTCAGCGAGGCAACGCCGCATGAACTGTCATGTTTTTTGGGCGCGCACCCCATATCGAATTATAAGACGTTATCACGTCAAAAAATTGTTCTAGGGCTCCCTAACTATTAGCACTGGAGTAAAATCGTAAAAATAATATTATCAAGCGGATAGATCCAAATTCATAGATACACTATGATTTTGATACGATATTATGTTAAACTACAATTTTATCGAACATGTAAATTCCATTCTTTACACAAAAAATAATATTGATCGAAATGAAAAACCTTTAAACCTTATTTGATTTTATCAAAAATATAATATTTTGTGAATAAAAATCACGACGACACTTAAAAGTAGAGAGCAAAGAAATTACATTTTATGCAATTATTAATTTTTTACTCACGACAATCTGGTGTAATGTACTGGTTTATTGGAAAGTTGGAATAATATAAGTCTTGTTCACTACCATTTTTCATTCTAATTATGTTAGCAAAAATAAACAGGAGAAAAATAATATTGTAACTGCCGTACTCAGAGATGAACATTTATAACTTCAATGTATCATAAATGAAGATTTTGGCATAAATACCATATATTTTATCTTTTTAATCCTTTATTAATTCTTTATTAAATGTTTGACGCTATGTAGCCGCAGGGTCTTTCGTGTCAAATGTCGTGTCAAACAGCTACTAGAACAAATTGATAGCCACTATCTCGATGCAAATTCTTTAAAAAAATCGTTCATGGCGTGGGAACCGTTAATTTTTTCAGGATCAAAAGTATCCTTTGTCCTTTCTTCACCAAATTTTATAAAAAATGGTCAGTAGTTTAAGCATGAAATGACAGACAGACTATTCTAATCTAAGTATTAAACTTTGACAAATCTAAGTATTAGTTTTGTTAAAGTTTAAATAATATTATAATGAGGTATTTCGTAAATATTTTAAACATTTACTGGTTGCCATTATTGATGTCGAGCAGAAAAGGCCTAAAAATCGCGTTTTTGTTTTGAAAATTTCAGACCTCTTAACATATTTATTTTATTTTGTTTCTATTTGCTGTTATGGTGACAATATAAATACATAATTGAAAATTTGAGCTCTCTTTAGCTACCGCGTTACTTGATATACAGCCTGGAGATAGACAGACGAATAGACAGCGAAGCTAAGACTTACTGGGCCAAGGGTCTCTTTTGGGAACAGATTCCTTAAAAACGACAAAGAAAATATGAATATGATCTGCATAACAATAATGAATATAATCTACTATTCATTAAAAATTTGTCAAGCGGGTCAAAAACGTTACCTGTATTGCAAGAGTTATCGTTTTTGAACTTGTGGAGGGCGGGTGTTATATAGATTCCAGAGGATGCTGCAGCGTCAGGTACAAGTAATCGTCATGGGTCTACATCCTATTTATTAAAGGTAGGTATTGCAATAAACCCAAGCACAAAAAATATTTGAACCATATTATAAAGTCATAAAATAACCTCAGCAGTGAGAAAGTACTTTTTTTCATGATCGTGAGTATAGAACTTTTCTAAAATTTATTATAATACAAAATTCATTAAAGATTTCGTTTAGTTGTGAACATGGCCTCTCTGTTAATCATTAGTCTGTATGTCGAGTTTACCACGTGATCACATTATTTCTGAAATTTATTGAAATCAACGACGGCTTGAAAACTAAATATGTTTCTATCGAGCGCCATCTATTGAGCTTGTTTTCCGCAAATTCTAAAATGTCAGTTGCCTATAATCCCGCCTTAAAGATATAAGATAAAGAGCGACCCTTGTTTATGCGACGCGGGTCACGGAATAGCGATGGACGTTGCCATGGTGACATACTTATTTAGTCACTAATTCAATAAAATAATACGGGCGATATACTTTATATAATATGGCAAAGAAACGTTTGCCGGGACAGCTAGTGTTTCTGTAAGAAATTCCTGAACGTCATGAATTTGTCCGTACAAAAATAAAGGAGTTACTCTGTAATAAATAGGAGTATTTCTTCAAGTCGAAATAGGCAGGTACAAGTTAGTTTGTATCAAAACTTGGGAAGTAGCCGACAGCCTGCAAACATTCGCTGATATTACTTGGTGGCTAGCTCAGACTTTTGATCTAGAGTTCTAAACGCTAGACTTGTATAATCGTACGAAGTTCTCGAACTAGGGGGCGTAGACGTTCAAGAAGTATTATTTTAGTGAAGTGTTGTATGGTCCATACAATAAGTATAATATTATTATTATGATTCCGCATCGCTGCGCAGAAATGTGCTTATTCTATTCTATCATCTATGTCCCTTCTCTTGTCTTAAAATATCTTATTTCATCAAAATCGGTTCAGCGGTTTATGCGTGAAGAGGTAACAGACAGTCAGACAGACGGACAGACACACTTTTTATAATATTAACATGGACTATACGGGTGTACCTAACAAAATTAAATACTTAATAATATTATGTGGTGTGCACGGGTACCCTACATCGCGTAGTACTTTCACAGCGGAAAGTATCAGCACTGAAAGAGTAACTTTTTATCTTTTGTATGGGAAAATTCATGACACTCGGGCGCTCACCTATACAAATCACAAAAAAATACCCTCTCAGCTCTGCTACTTTCACAGTGAACTCTATATTATATTATATAAGAGAAACATACACACCCTAAAGTATTATCACTTTGTTTTGTTACACGTTGTCGAAGTAAGAAATTAACTGTCAAAATACTTATAGTGATGAATTATTATGTATTTTGCTTGTTATTTCCTCCCAAAGCTTTCTGTCACGTAAGCCACATCATTTGTTGGAATAATTATGCTCTTCTTCGGTTTTCCTTTACAAATTTATATCGTCTCAGCTGTCGTATTCACAAGTATAGCATAATTGAGTAGAAGAAGCAGGTAAGTAACAGTTAAAAAATTGCCGTTTTCTTGCATAAATGGATACTTTAGGCCCGAAACAAAGATTTAAAACAAAAAATGTGGATTTTATGGACAGCCAAATATGTATATTAGCCAGATGATAAATAAGGTAAGAATACCTAATAATAAAGATTTTCTTAAAATTATAAGGGAAAAAATTAATAACTGTACTTATGTTACAAAATGTTAGCTATCTGGTTCTTCCACTTACGTCATTAGTTTTAACTTTGCCCTGAAGTAATTAATAGGCATTCAAATATTTTTAAATATGTTTTTAACTTACTGGGGTACCGTGTGGCTGACTAGGTATGTTGCGAGAATGCCGTATGTGTTTGGGCAACCATACAGACATTTAAAACCTTGTCCCAGGCACTACAGTATCTCAAGAGTGGTTACTTCGGCCTGAAAATGCTGCAAATCATCTACAACTAATGCAAAGGCTTTGTTTTAAAATGGTTATCATATTCTTTAGAAAATCATTGTAACATTTAAAAAATGTTGGTGATATTTTGTATCATTTATATTTGTATTTTTTTTAACTATGTTAATCTTAGGGCCAACCCACACGTACCACAACCACACGACAACCACAACCAAACCACGTGGTCGGGCGTATATTTCGTATTGTAAATGAACTGGGCCATTCACACGTACCACATTTTGCAGTCGTTTTCGACCACTCGTCGGATACCGACCACATCGCAACCACGGCCGACCACATCGCAACCACAACGTTGCGCCGATGCAACGACAGTACGCGCGCACACCGCGCGCGCTCTTCCCCCCCTGCGTTTCATTGTCTTTCGTACGTAACCACATCGCAAGGTCCACTGGCGACAACGCAACCACGTCGGCATTTTGTCGGTACCACAACGCAACTACAAAAGGCTGCAGCGACACCATTCACAAGTAACCACTGCTCGACGACATTTTGTCGTTGCGATGTCGTGTGGTTGTGGTACGTGTCGGTTGGCCCAAAATTACATCGTTTTCAGAATATTACTATTGTTCAATTGATGACATCACTGTGTATTGTAATAGTAATCCAACTACAATACCTAGGTTTTGCTACTTTATCAACTGCTAAAATATTCTCATAATTTATGAGCAATTTTGTTTTAGCACGTTCAGCCTTCGAATACAAGTATAAATGAGCAATGAACCTATTGAAATTACTTTAAAAATTATTTATGTCGTATAACAATTTATGAAAGTAGATTGTAAAACTACGTTAAAATAGTGTTGCTATAAGAATATTAATTCATTATGTTACTGGTTAAGTAGGTATCAGTAATTTATTTAAGAAAATTTTCAGCTCGGGTTTTCGGCCACTTCAGTTGTTAATTTATAGAAGAACGCATAACCAATTAGGACCACCAAGATATAAATTCTGACTATTTTGGGATCTACAGATAAAATTATGTAACACTAGATCCTTTGCGTCAACTGGGATAAAAACTATTCTATATTGTCCTTTCCCGGAACTCAAAGCGTCTGCATGCCAAATTTCAACTTAAACGATTCAGCGGTTTAAGCGTGAAGATGTAACAGACAGACAGACAGGCAGAGGGACACAAACACTTTCGAGTTTACTTACATAATTTTATATAGTATGGGTTTATGTTATTTTTAGTAACGTTCCGTTCTTGTTGGTAAATGAATGAATAAAAAATATTATACAGGATCCTTTATCAAAATATCCCTTGGATGCTTATTATTCGACAAAGGTTTGGCGCGAAGTCGGTCAAGTGATTTGGGACTACTTATACTATTCCCAACCGCTCTTCAATGGAGAAAAGTTACATTATACCCTCATACAATATTTATAGGACCTCTCATCTAATTATCGGAACCCTATTTTCATGTATCGAATTTCACTTAAACCACTGGTTCTCATTCGAAAGACTTCGAATGTGCAAATGAAACAGGCTACACCCGAAGTGAATTCGAGTTTTAAGAATAGCGAATGTAGCCCTAATGGTACTAAGGGAGCCCGATCAAATGCTGATAAGTCAAAATAATCAGTGGCCAATTTTGCAGTAGGAGAAAAAATTTACATAATAGCAAAAGTGCAACGCGTACGCCATACGAAAAATTCGTTAAAAAGTTAATAAAACAATATGGCCGACTATTGGTCCTACAAATAGTATGACGTAAGCGGGCGGGCGGAATCGGTAGTTTCTTTTCTGAAACAAAACTAATTTCATTTCCATGACTGTCTGAAAAACGTTGTTTTTCGATTGTTCAGTGTCCAGTGTCCAGTGTCCAATGCGCCACGGAAATTGTGTTTATCTTTCCTGCACAGTGAGGAAATGGGAACACATTTGTTCGTTTTTTTGTTGAGCTGAACTTTATTTTTAAACATAAAATGGAAACCGACTTGCAATATAAAAACAATTTTATATGGTAATAATAGCTGACCCGGCAAACGTTATCATATAATAAATTATGTCTATAAGTATCAATATAAAAAGTATGTAGATAAAAGCCTATTCTCAGGAACAACGAATGTACATACAAACATTAAAATCGGTTGATCATTTTTGAAGGAGTTCGCGCACAAACACTGGGACACGAGAATTTTATATATTAAAGATTCTCAAAAATACTTGAAAGAGAGTTTGGAGGTGTTAATGAATCCGCCGTATAGTCCTGACCTTGCTCTTTCAGATTTTCACCAGTTTCGGTCTCTGTAGAATTCCTCAGGCAATCTCAATTGAACATCACGAGAGGACTGTCAAAACCACTTGTCGCAGTTTTTTGATCAGAAGCCTTAAAAAAATTTTAGCAATTCAATCACGTTCATACCTACATAACAAGCGAAAAGGTAATTTTTAAATAAAATGCGAAGAATCTTTCCCCCTAATAGACATAGATAATACAGAGCTAGCACTCACGAGTAGGGCTTTTTAATTTAGTCGTAGAATCTAGACGTAAAATATAACCTGGATCACTCGCGTAATGGGCGTTTAAGTATCGTCGTTTGTCCCAGGGGATATAAAAGCGTGCCACCGTTCCCGACGGTTTAATTTTCAATTGTACTTCGAAAGTAAAAGTGAAATGCTAATTTCATAATATAAACTGTAATTTCTCGAGACAAATGCTAAGGAATAATAACTCCCACACCGGTTTCGGTAACGGTAGCCGATTTCACTGAAACCAAGGCCAGTTACGCAGGAGTAATTTTATAGTGCCCAAGTGTGTGCGCAGTACACAAGAACACTCTCTGTTCCTTTTACTCTAGTAACCTATTTAAACCGACGACCGACACGACTGGAGAGAGATTAAGCGCAGGACCGACTTTTTACATGCCCATCCGAAGCATAGATCATCTTACTTGTCAGACAATCAGGTGATCAGCCTGCATTGTCCTAACCAAACTTGGAAATAACGTGTTTCTAACGCGGGAATCGAACCCACGACCTCCGAGTCAAGAGCCGAGCTCTGAACCACTGGACCAGTGGTTCGCTAGGGAATATGGGACTACCAACCTCTGAGAGATTTAACTAAACTAGCTATTTGACCGAGCTTTGCTCGGTATTCGATAAAACACGAATAAAATGACATTTTCTAAAAATGATTCCTAGCTAGATCGATTTATCGCCCCCGAAATACAAAATTTCATGAAAATCGTTGGAGCCGATTCCGAGATTCCAATTATATATATAGATATATGTATATATACCAGAATTGCTCGTTTAAAGATATAAGATAAGATAATGAGATGTTGACCTAAACTCCATAATATTACATTTTCTGTTAAAATCTTGATCAAAGTTA
Organism: Polyommatus iphigenia; assembly: GCA_963422495.1. Lineage (NCBI taxonomy): Eukaryota > Metazoa > Arthropoda > Insecta > Lepidoptera > Lycaenidae > Polyommatus > Polyommatus iphigenia. Next base: position 2,566,415 of record OY730189.1, read on the forward strand.
ATAGTAATCATATCTCTGAGTACGGCCGTACGGCCGTGTGTGGTTTTCAGTTCTATAATATAATAAAACGGACGCTTCACACCACGTCAGTCTGGTCCCGTGAACCTGAAGGACTTGTGTTACGGGTGCCAGACAACGAAAATATTTTATCAAAGCGCACGGAGTGCGCGGCCAAGTTCCAGCAGGCCGCGCGCATGCCGTGCACTATTTACACGAACCGTTTCGACGCACTTTTGACCCCCCCGTAGCTCAGTCCCTATTGCGAGTTCAAAGATAAAATTTTACCTACGTAATTATATACTAGTACTTAAGCAGTATACCCAATTTCATAGATATAGCTTCGGTAGATCCTGAAATATGTCCCTGTAAAAATAGCAAATTTTGGCACTTACTCACTCACTCACTCACTGACCGGTAATCAAAACCTCTAGGCCACTTCCAATTGCCCTAGCGTTATGAAATTTGGCACACAGGTCGTTTGTTATATGTAGATTAACAAAAAATTGAGAAATTTAAGAAATTGGTCAAGCGTGAGTCGGTTCATCTACGAACTTCAAAGGGCAACTTCCAATTGTCCTAGCGTTATGAAATTTGGCACACCGGTCGTGTGTTAATTATTATGTAAATTAACAAAAAAGTGAGAAAATCAAAAAATCGGTCAAGCGTGAGTCGGTTTGTGTACGAACTTCCGAGGCCACTTCCAATAATTGTCCTAGCGTTATGAAATTTGGCACACAGGTCGTATGTTATATGTAGATTAACAAAAAATTAAGAAATTTAAGAAATCAGTCAAGCGTGAGTCGGTTCATCTACGAACTTTAGATACCACTTCCAATTTTCCTAACGTAATGATATATTTTGACACTCAGGTCGTGTGTTATAATATGTAGATTAATAAAAAAATAAGAAATTTAAGAAATCGGTCAAGCGTGAATCGGCTCCTCTACGAACTATAGGTAAAAACTCTTATACGCCAGTGATACAATGAGAATACAATGAGGAGGGTGGGAGAATGGGGGGGGGGGGGGGGGAGGATAGGTTTAAAATATTGTTATCATATTTGCATACTGTATAGCTTATTAATCCTTCGATCGCGGATTCTTGGAAATCTATTGTTTACGCGGTCGAATTCGACCGCTTGGGAATTGATATAGGTTAAATAAATACTGTTTACTTGAAAATTTCGCTTCTATTGATAGTTTAACAAACACAACTAGCGCCATATATCGAAGGTATTGTTTAAGTCGGGTGTGGCACAAAAAGAAAAAAATACCTTAGTATAATTTCTTGAAAAAAAGTATTGAAATCCCACCAAAAACATACCTGTTAAAATGGGGCCAAGTTCCTATCGGCAAAGTTTTGGTCTAAAAAAGAGTTGAAATCCAATCCAATGCCAAGCTTAGATGCACTTCATCGATCGTTATCATTTTCATCAACAGTCTGATCCATAATACTTCTAAATTTGAACTTGGCAGGTTTTTGTGCTATGCGTAACTCTTGATTAATTGTATAATTAGATAATAATATAATTAAATTAACCTGCCACGTTCAAATTAGAAGTATTATGGATCAGACTGTTGATAAAAATGATAACGATCGATGAAGTGTATCTAAACTTGGCATTGGATTGGATTTCAACTCTTTTTTAGACCAAAACTTTGCCGATAGGAACTTGGCCCTATTTTAACAGGTATGTTTTTGGTGGGATTTAGTATACTCAAATTGACGCACATATTAATAATTACACATCCATGACCCAAGAACGTCAAAAATATTAAAGTCTTTTTGTTCTTTTGCTGGCACGCGCTCAACCACTGAGCCACAGAGGCCTAATGTTGATAGCTAACAGCTCTCCTTTAAGTTAAGACAGCTGTAGTAATAATTATTATTAGTGTACATAAAAAGTTGTATTTATACAGCAGCACGGTAAAAGGTGATTTATTTTATGGTCCATAAATATTGAATTTGATGACTGAAAGCAATTAGTACTTAGTGTCAATAAACTCCAGTTATTTTAACTGGCTTTAGAAAAAAGGATTGAGGGAGCCCTAGAACAAATTTTTTTGTGATTACTAACAAGCTAATTTTTTTTGTGAGTAGCAACATTTTGATAAACGAACATTTGTATCGGCAAAAAATCTTGAAAGTGGTAGCTAAGAGAGATAGAAAGGATTTCATACTTTGACTTGATGGTCCTAAAATATGGATTATTTTATTTGTAGGACAAGGTTACTCTTAAATTATATAACTATTAACCTACCAATGTACACAAAATCTGCTGGTTAGGGTTCCGTTTTAGGGTACAGTAGTCAACCAAGTTTTGTTGATTTAGCCATTTAGGCCCCCTTTGCCGTCTTTTGATTAAATTGTACTAACGCAGTTAATACGCCACTATAGCTATCTTATCAAGTGTACTTGAAGAACAATCAACGCCCACTTCATCTAATCAATATCAAGTCTTAGTTCAAGTTGTCTGGCCTCATTTTGAGAAACAGATGTTTTGCAAGCCCCAATGAAAGAGTCCCCAAAACTTGTAAGTTCTATGCTGCACATATGACACAGTATATAATTCTGAAGTTCCAATAGAGCCCTAGGATTGCCAGAGTTGTGCCTATTTGGCTGCGGAGTAGCTGCTTGAGGTTTGCAGTGCACGCTCACTAGAGCGCAGCTTGAGCTTGGCACCTTTGGTAATAATCGAATTGCCTCTAAAGCTCATCAGAATCTAGTTTGTGCTACTTGGGATGGAACTCGTAATATTTTGTGTGTAACATAGATGTATAAACGAACAATTACATTTACTTTCAAGATTATCGAAGCGCTACAAAAATAGATGTGTTTTGATATTTATACTGTACAGTTTCCCGATGCTTCATATCATTTCATTCTCAAACATTTTGTGTAAATAAAATATTTTGCCAGTCCTGGAATTATGGCAATTTTATTGACTCGATTATGTTAGTTTTATACGACGGTGTGCTAAATGTAAACATAAATATTTGAACACTGTATTTTTCAATGCCGAGTAACTATGGAAATATTTATTTTATTTATTATTTGCACAGTATTTTCTATAAAATAAATACAAATAAAAAGCCTTTTATTTCTCACTAATTACATATTTTCGAAAGTAACAGAAGAGATTTGTGATACCAAGAACCTCTTGCTTCGAAGTGAAGGCCTAGAGCCCTTCACAATTTCGAGTTCACTGTAAAAGTAGCAGCTCTGAAAGATCATATATTTTTTGTGATTTGAATGGGCAAGCGCCTGAGCGTCATGAATTTTCCAATACAAAAGTTTAAAAAAAGTTACTCTTTCAGCGCTGATACTTTCACAACATACACTGACACACCCTAAATTATCAGCACTTAGTTTTGTTACACCCTGTATACAAAGTTATACAAAGTGTAACAAAACAAAGTGATAATACTTTAGGGTATTAAGACGTGTCCCCTATCTATCTAACATAATATATAAAACTCAAACTGACTGACATGGCACAGCCCAAACCACTGGACGGATCGGGCTGAAATTTGGCATGCAGGTAGATGTTATGACGTAGGCATCCGCTAAGAAAGGATTTTGATAAATTCCGACCCCAAGGGGTTAAAATAGAGGATGAAAATTTGCATATAAGAATATTTCTTAACGCGAGCGAAGCCGCGGGCAAGAGCTCGTACATAATATATAGAGATCACTGTGAAAGTAGCAGCGCTGAAAGGGCATTATTTTGTGATCTTCCATTCCATATAAAGGTGAAAAAAGTAACTCTTACGGTGCAGCTACTTTTACATGCAACTCTATAGAGGGGACACAATATACACACCCTATAAAAATATTACCACTTAGTTTTGTTACATCCTGTAATCTGTAGATATATTGAGCGTACTGCGTAAGACTATTAAATATTTATAACATGAACCTATTAAATATTAATATTATAACAACTTTCTTCCCTCAATCTTCTCGCTTAATCCGGTGTTAAAACATCAAGATGTCTGAGAACAGTTCATGATGTTGTAACACTGAACAAGAGTTCTAATAGAGTTATTTCTGACAGTATAGATCAGGGGTTCCCAATCTTTTTCAGCCAGCGGCGCACTTACAAGTCTCAATGTTTTGTCACGGCGCCCTATTTTACCAAAAAGATACATAATTAAAAACCCCTTGATGATTATAGTTAGGAGCAAGTAAATAACAATAACTTATATTGAATCATCTGCCTGCTCTTATAATTCATATTATTATAATTATATTTCATTATTATATCTTTTGTGGTTACGTAAAAATAATGACGGTCGAGGATCGACTCACGGCGCCCCTCTTGCCTTTCCACGGCGCACCAGGGCGCCGCGGCGCACAGTTTGGGAACCCCTGGTATAGTTTAAAATAAATCTTTGGTTTAGTATGATCTCTTAATCCTTAGAGAATTTATTAATTCCCGTTCGCATCGGATTAGAGAAGTTTGCGGTCGATAATAATAAAGTTGCTCAACTTTGACTCGCGAAGCTAAATGTTGACCAATATCTACGCGACACGAAAAAACCCGACTTTAAACAGTAGGTATTTCCGTATCATGAGACTTGCGGGGCTAAAATTGTCGCTTTGGAGAATCATTATGAATCATACGAATATGATTCATTTTTTGAAAAATGGTCGCTCTGCTTGCAATTAATGTCTACTAATTCGACTAATTTGACATTCGTCAGTTTGACAGTTTTGACAATTTTTTGCTGAATTGATTGAGAGGAATTGCTAAATGTGACCATTTTAGCCCCGCTACACCTTGAAATATACTTTTTCCGACAAAAAAAGAATCATCAAAATCGGTACCTAAACGATGAAAATTGCTACCAACATATATAAAAATAATCGTAATATTATATTAACAAAAGGGTCAAATTAAGTTAACCTCCTCCTTTTTTAAAGCCGGTTAAAATTAGCACTATTTTATTTCCAGGTTGGCGCTAACGGCGAAAGTTCTGGTGGTGGTGGCAGTATTCTTCACATACGGCCTCCAGATGTATGCACCGATGGACATCATGTGGAGCCGTCTGCAGGGGAGACTCGGCCAGAGCTATTGGAACTGGGCTCAGGTGGCAATGAGGACCCTGAGTGTAGTGCTGACAGGTGAGGTTTTATGCGCACCGAATACCGATATAGCATTCTTCATTTAAGGTGAGGTTTTATGCGCACCGAATATCGATATGTAAAACATTCTTCATTTAAGGTGAAGTTTTATGCGCACCGAATACCGGTATTATGTAGAGCATTCTTCATTTAAGGTGAGGTTTTATGCGCACCGAATACGAATATGTAGAGTAATCTTCATTCAAGGTGAGGTTTTAGGGTCTCAGCACACTAGGCTGAATAACGCCGTTGTAATTTACGTCGCTGAAATTACGTTCAGCCGCTTACGTCTGATGCGACACACTATAAATTACGCGAAGAGCCGAAATTTCGCGGCGTAATTTCCGTTGCGGAACGCGCGCGTAAGTGAGTATTTAAAATTCTCAGATGTAAGGGTCTATACAGACGGACCGCATTTCAACTGCAATCCAACCGCAAATTGCAGTTCAAGTGCAGTTTGAATGCAGTTGACACGACTGCAATAGAACTGCAAACCAAACAGTTCACACGACTGCACGCCAACTGAAACTGAACTGCAATCCGACTGCGCGTTTGGCTTGCAGTTCCATTGCAGTCGTGTCAACTGCATTCAAACTGCACTTGAACTGCAATTTGCGGTTGGACTGCAGTTGAAATGCGGTCCGTTTGTATAGACCCTTACGCGGTGTTAGAACATGACTGTGCGTTAACGCTTTGGGTCTATACAGACGAACTGCAATCCAACCGCAAATTGCAGTTCAAGTGCAATTTGAATGCAGTTGACACGACTGCAATAGAACTGCAAACTATTATCAACTACATTCAAACTGCACTTGAACTGCAATTTGCAGTTGGATTGCAGTTGAAATGCGGTCCGTCTGTATAGTCCCTTAAGGTTGGATTTGCTATGTCCAGTTTTGATTATTCCGTCGCGTATAGTGTGTTGCTATACAAAACATTACCGCCGAATCGCTGCCGAACTTTACGCTCGACTCGGCTCGACGGAAATTCGGCTCGCGACGGAATTTCGGCATAGTGTGTCGTCCATCGCGTTCCGTCCGTATTTTGTATGCATTTAAAACGCGGCGTAAACGCGGCGGAATTTATGCCGGCGTAATTCATTAGACACTTATGCGCACGAATACCGATATGTAGAGTATTCTTCATTTAAGGTGAGGTTTTATGCGCATGAATACCGACATGTAGAGCATTCTTCATTTAAGGTGAGGTTTTATGCGCACCGAATGTAGAGCATTCTTCGTTTATCCGTCACCACTCATCGCTAAAGTCTAAGCACACCATGCGGAAGTTCCGCGGCGGAAGTTCGGCATGATTCCACGTGCAATGTATTTTAAATTACCGATGACACACCATGCCGAAATTACGTCGCGTTATTGTAGGTATGCGTTTGACATGCTGACGTAATCATGCCGATCTTCCGCCGCAGAACTTCGGCATGGTGTGCTTAAACACTTACAGATTGTAATAAAACAAATCCATAATACTTCAATGTATATTATGTACCCTTTATAAATTTAAAGAGTTCACTATAAAAATAGCAGCACTGAAAGATAATGATATCTATATTCTATGTAGAAACGCCCCAATGTTATAAATTGGCCCATACAAAAATTATAAAATAAGTAACTCTTTCAGAGCTGCTGCCTGCACAGTAAACTCTATAATATTAGGGACACATACACACCCTAAAGTATTATCTTTTTATTTTATCACCCGGTATAGTATAAAACAGAGTCGTTTACCTACTGGCTACTCTAGTCTTTAAAACTAAACAACGGATTTTCTCATAATAACTAGATATAATACGATTTTCCTCAATAAATAGAGTGCTGTAATCGGCAGGACATAAGCTACTTTTTATTACCCATAAAAAGTTGTAAGGGTTTGAAGGGAGTATAATAACTACAGTTATTATGTTTTATGATTGGTTACAAGCGTTATATATTTTCCCTACGGGAAATATCATGATTACACATACCTAAATCCCATTTGTAATTTATTTGTTTATATTTTATTGGCACATCAACAGTTTATAGAAACATTCATTTATACTTAAACTAATTACAATAAAATATCACATTCTGTCCTACTTACTCATAATAGATGTGAAACATCGTTTTTGAACATATAAAGTGACACAAACTAAAAAAAAAGCTAAACTAAATATGAAACCAAAAACATAAAACATATTATGAAATTATTTTCCTTAACTAAATTCTAACAATGAAAATAAAAATCTTGTACTTAACAAAAATAATAATAATAAAATAAAATTTCAAACCAAAATTGTTAACTTAGAGACTAAATTACACTACTCAAAAAAATTTCAACTTTTTTGACGTGATAACGTCTTAAGGGTCCCACACATTAACAGTCCGCCTGCAGGCTCTGGTCGGCAGGCCGCCTGACAGTCATTGACTGCCGATACAAAATCTATAAAATCGTCCGGGGAACTGTGCGTCTGTGGTCTTTTCCGATTAACGGCCAGGCGACGGCCTGCCGGCGAACTGTTAATGTGTGGGGCGCTTTATAATTCGATGGAGCCGGCTGCACGCACGAAAAAACATGACTCATACGGCGTTACCTCGCTCTGAGGCGTTCCATTTTCTTATGACGTTGTCACGTTCAACTATCGTCAGTAAACCGACTCAGACAACCGATTTTTTTTTATCTGAGTTCCCACTATGTAATTATAATTCCTTTATATGTGCCTAATATAAATGTGTAAATAAATTTTTTGAATCACATCTCATTTCCGAGATAAATGGAATTATTCAAACATATGATTTTCTAGCAAAATCAAGCTCATACGTTAGGTTTTTTTGATGTTTTAATTTAAAAGAGGAAGATTTCTTGGTGCAGCTGGCTTTACGCTTGTATTAAGATCCTGGAGATTCACTAATAAGGCTCCAACAGTAATCTGCTAGCATGACAGGCCCCATCTTGGAAAAAATTTCAGCCGTATCTTCATGAAAGCGGTTCCCATGTTTAAGGCTAACTGATCCTATATTTTCGGGCAAAAAGTCCAAGTGCGAATTAAGTAAATGACATACAACATTCCATTTTAATTTTAAAGTCCAACATCAGTTTTATTTTTGGCGAAAGTCAGCGGATTTGTTGTGACCGAGAAATTTTTTTTTCACATGAATAAAATTCTTTGTCACATCAATAAAAGCTTCCCTGCTTGTTTTTCAGCATAATTAAGAGTAAGTTAATGTAAAAGATGAATTTTCGATCGGCTTTCTTATACCCTACCTACGAATAAGATTTGATTTTGACTTTGATTTTCACCTAACTAAGCTTTGGAAACTTGCTAGACAAATTTTAATGCAGGACTATATTTTTTAAGCGTTTTACAAAAATATTTATAAAGCCTAATTTTATGTGTTACGGCAGCAAAATAATTAAGTCGGGCTTAACCAATGAACCAAATTTAACAATCTTATATGTCCCGGTACCTACGAGTGAATTTCGTGATGGCCAGATTTTGGCGTAAGTTCGCCAAAAATGTAACAAATAAGTTAGGGCTGCCAACATTCACGCATATCAATTATTAAAGTTCATCAATTAAACTAACGTATAAGTAAGTTTTGTTTATAAACTAATCTTGTTTTCGAAATACCAGCTACGTAAACATCAAACTTACGTCTACGTTGCAGAAAGTTTGAATTCATATTTCTCAATTTCTAGATGTGATATCGAAATAAAATGCCTACATATATTTATTAGTAGTCAACCTCGATAAGAAAAGATATGTACCAAAATCAGATTTTTTTTAGTGTTGAGTAGTGTTATTAAAGAAAGGAGTTTTCCTTATTTTCAAATATTAATTTTCTAAGCTTACTGACTTTATCCGTATTGACATCAAAATTTTGTGTTTGCAAGAATTGGTTGAAACTTTTCGTCATTCTATTTAAACCTGAACATTTACCAACATATTTTTTCCTGCTGAAATTTGTGCGAAAATATGAAGACTTATTTTTTCTGCTATTGATTCTAGGTACGTTAAAATTTAATTGCCTTAATAAAGATGGTTCTGGTATGGTTCCATTGATAATTTTGTGTATAAATTTAAGGTCTAAAAATGTGCGTCTTTTTTGGAAGGTGTTCATCCTAAAGTATTTCAGTCCAGCCCTCCAGTTGATGCCTTCATTGTTGCGAACCCTCTTGTGCACCAGGTATCTAGTGAAAGATCTCTGCACTCGTTCTAGGCGATCTATATGTTTTTGGTACGTGGGGCACCAGACTTGATTGCAGTATTCAAGACGACTAAGAACTAAAGAATTATAAAGTGTAAGTATTGTTCTCTTTTTCTTAAAATTTTTACTTATACGTTTAATGAAACCAAGCATTTTTTGACTGTCACTGATTACTTGATCGATGTGATTTATAAAACTTAATTTTTTGTCCATGATTACTCCTAGATCCCTTATTGTGTTAACTTCTTTTAGTGCGCTGTTATTTATTTTATAGACTGAGTTTACTGGTAATGATTTCTTTGTAATGGCGAAAACAAATTAGGTTTCCATCAACCGGCAACCATGAATAATATTATGTGTTGTAATAAATAAATGATCACTTTTTTTTGTTATCAGACGTTGGTTTATTGCTTTTTCATGTGGAAAACTTTTGTTGTTTATGAAATGAACCAGAAAACGATAGACGGAGCAGACCCTCGCAATATCAAGGTCAAAATATTCTTGTTGTTAGGACGTTTTTAGGTTTCCGTACCCAAAGGGTAAAAACGGGACCCTATTACTAAGACTTCGCTGTCTGTCCGTCTGTCCCTCCGTCTGTCTGTATGTCTGTCTGTCTGTCTGTCTCCAGGATGTAACTCAAGAACGGTAATAGCTAGAGAGTTGAAATTTTCACAGATTATGTATATCTGTTGCCGCTATAACAACAAATACAAATAATATAAATACAAACAAAATAAAATTAATATTTAAGAGGGGCTCCCATACAACATACGTGATTTTATATCAATAAAGGCAACAGGGTAAGTACTTGAATTTTTCTCAAAGTCCTTAGTTATATGTGTACTTTAATATTTAATAATAATATTAAAATAAAATAAAAAATTAAGGGGGCTCCCATACAAAAAACACAATTTTTATCCTAATTTTGCTCTATAATGGTACGGAACCCTTTGTGCGTGAGTCCGACTCGCACTAGGCCGATTATTTAAAAGCTTTTTTTTAACTTGCTCTGTATGTTCCAGTGAAATTTTAGAACTCAATTTTGAAGTACAGGTGGGTGGCCAAATTATTATACTCAGTGTAAATTTTTTACGTAGATTCGTATTGGTTGATTGTTTAGCCATTTAGTGTTGTTTGTTATACTATTTTTATTTATTTTTTGTTACTGTAGATTAGACTGTGTTCTACATTTTGTAAGTTAGCATTTATATTCATTTATGATTTTGTAAATAGTAACACCATTTAGCATGATAGTCACTTTAACCATATTTTCCTGTATTTAGTGCGTGCAATAGGGAGTTAGACAAAGGTGTTAAAAATGTATTTACTATTTAGCGTGAAACCTGTTATAAAAACCAATACATAAGTCTTATCTGTTTTATTATTATTTATAAATAATAGGTATTAACACATGTTTCTTGTGATTCTTGGTTATTTTTGTACTAATGTAATTATAAGCTGAAATAATGAAAGATTTAGCCATGGGAAAAAATTCCGACATTTCGGCTAGAAAGAAATCTAAAAAGACACCTAAGAGTCATACCGATAATCCCCAAAGAGAAATTACGAAGTTAGCAAAGTGTTTTCCAGTCTACACTTTGAAATACAAAAAAGTAATGGACCTAAAAAATCTTTGTCACCGTAACGAATTGATAAATGTGATAGAAAACGTCTTTCGACTGCTTGAACAAAAGAGGAAAGAAGACGTTTTACTGTTGAGAACAGAAAAAAAAACCCTAAAAGTCATAAAAGTTTCGTTAAGACCGGGCTGCCAAAAATATCAAACCACGCTAGTCCCGCCTACATACCCCACTATCCTCCAATAGTGATAATATAATGATTCCATGAATCGTGCCCGCATGAATTGTACTTTGCGCTGCAGCTAATAGTGAACAATATCGCGTAACAACGGTTCTCGCATTATAGCACGAAAGTAAAGGTCGTGAGTCCCAAAAATGTTTTTGATGATTACTTAAAAATTAAATACAATACTAATAATATTTCCTTTAGCCATTATTTTATAAAGTGTGTGATTGTAGTAGTGCAAGTTACTTAATGATAGTAACTCAATAAGTGTATTTGTTGAAAAGTCCAGAAATATTCATAATTTCGAAAAATATAACTATCAAGCCAAAATAAGTGAATCGTGTTTTCCGTTAGGCTAATAGCAGATAAATATACATTATACAATGATTAAATAAATCTCAATTTCATTTAAGTCAATCGTCTTCCGGGATCGTATTACTTATTAGAAAACACCGCAAAATTTGGCAGCCCGCTCTTAAATGATGCTGGCGTAGCTTTTATCTAACAGAATGTTAAGGCGAAACTGAAAAAACTGAATTTCAGTTTTTTTCCTTTTTTTTAATATCTATGGACGCTTCACACCGCGTCAGTCTGCCCCGTCCTAAGTACCTGAAGGACTTGTGTTACGGCCCGTACCAGACAACGGAATTATATTTAATACTTTTATACTATACATATTACATACATATTATTACAAAACTCATCAAACTGCTGCAAGTTGCTAACGGCCTTTCACGAACCAGATAAACCGCGATTTTCCAGCACTGAGCAGGCTGATGATGATGAACTATAGCTAAGAACACTCTTGACCACGTCAGCTTTGGTCGCGAAGGTGGAAATTTCATAATGGGATCCATGATGTATTGAATAAATAAATAAAATAAAATTTACATATTCAAACTTAAACATTGGTGGGAATGTGTGGTGGCCGGTGGACCAACGCCCGTACAGGAAAAAGTATTTATAATGTAGTTTTAAATAGCGCATATTATGTCCAGTTGATAAGTTTCAGATGTAGGGTAATCCAATGAACAGAACTCCTGAGTCTTTAAATATAAAAGTTTGAAATTTTTGGCATTGATTATAATGAAATAAATATAATAAAACATAATTAAACATTTTGTAAATATTTCAAGTGTCTACCGGCTGTCATTATTGATTATGAGCAAAAAAAAACAAAAAATCACGTTTGTTGTATGGGAAAAATTGCCTTTTCCCTTAAAAATTGATTAATTTCATTTTATTTTTAACCCCCGACAAAAAAGAGGGGTGTTATAAGTTTGACGTGTCTGTCTGTCTGTTTGTCTGTATTTATCGACCAAAACAACGACATCCGATTCATTTGATGAATTTCGCCGTTCTCTGTAAATAAGTCCTACATAATATTTTGACTTCTTCGTAAGGCGTATTTTCGTATCAATGACTGATAATATCCTGCGCTCGTTTGGTCTTTTGCAAGCGTTTTTAGGATATCTAAGAAAAAATATCAGGCAAAATGTATGTCACAACCGTACCCATAAAATTTGTCACAACCGTACCCAACACAGAATTTCAATTATCAAACAAGCGCTACGAATCGGCTAAATGATTTACGTAAAAAATAATCACTTGTGTTTAACTACTAATGATCAATTTATATAACAAGAAAATAAACGACATCGGTTATTTGTATACAAAAAATAGTAAACATTGAAATAAATCAAGCAAGAAAACCATAGAAAACCTACTTTTGATTGTTAAAAAGCAATGAAGGCCCCTGATAACTTTATCGTCAAGTGCTGGCGGAAGCATTGCTAGGAGAAGCATTCAGACTTGCAAGACGCGTCTTTCTTTCTTGCACCCATCCCCATATAACATATTCCGTATAGTTTCGCTGCTATGAGTTATGACGACTGTCACAACCGTACCCTGTCACAACCGTACCCAGTCTCCCCTACCTTGCCTAGGTGAGACTGCTGCACTACGACACTACGCGGCAGCGACGCGCCGCGACACTTCACATTCCATAGAAGTGACGTTTAGTGTCGCGAACCATCGATGCCGTAGTGCAGCTTACCTCAGATTTCATACAAAATATAATTTGGCCGTGACGTGTCGCGTTACTCCACTGCAGCGTTATGTCGTTGGCTCAAGTCAATTAATTGCACTGCCGCGGAATGGATCGGAATGGAAGCGACAATTTCGCCTCATGACGCGGGAATTGCCACTTGAGAATTCTGCGGAAGACGCGCTTCCAATTTTTTGGGCTCGTATTTTATTTGTGTGAATAAAGTTCATTGTGCTAGTTACAGTTTCGTTGCAAAAATTCGCTTTCATTCTATTCCTCGGCGGTCTAAATAGGCTACTTGACCTATATTCAATTTCATTGAACAAATGCATATTTCTAGTAGAACTTGGCCTAGGAAACCATATTTCACCCTTATCATCAAATATAAGCTTATGATTGATAAATAAAGTCGATTTGAAAATATGATTTTATGAAAATATGAATTGTACTGACGAAAACGCTTTTGCGGTACTTCCGATTTGGATGTGACGTCATCCTCATAGTAATTTAATATCTTTTATTTATCGCGCTCGTTATATGTAAGTTTATCTGTACATAAATAATAAGAATAAGCCTAGAAAGATTTGTAAAATATATTTTATTGAATAATTCGCTTATAACATCAGTTTTATATATTATCTCCATTTATTGTAGACGGGAAATGAAATGGCCAAAACTTTTCTCCAAAAGTTTTCAACATTACAAATGATTTCTAATTTCTTATTTAATTATTTTATAATTTTTGGACACTTTTAGACTCGTACATTTAGCACATAAAAAAATGTTCAAGAGAGTTTAAAATACAAAGCGTATGACGTCACACTATGGCGGACAGTGTTTTCGGCGCCATTTAAGAGCCGTATTTTTCAATAAACATTTTTATGGGTTTCTACTGTGTAAAATATTAAAATATTCGTTTTTTTTTGTGAAAATGAATGATTAAGAAGCGATTAGCATGAAGAAAAAAAGTAGGTCAAGTAGCCTATTGAGCCTCAGTGATAGACAAGCAGACCAGCGTAAATATTTTATTACTAAAGATTGTCAAATGTTACGTTTTCTTTTTCAGTGGTCCTAGCAGCTGCAGTGCCGGATTTGGAGCTACTTATCGGCCTGGTGGGCGCCATTTTCTTCTCAACCCTGGGACTGCTAATACCAGTAGTCGTCCAAACCGTACACCTATGGGACAGAGGGCTAGGTCCTTACCTGTATGTGGCGTGGAAGAATGCGCTGCTGATGGTTTTCTACCTGATTGTTCTATTATCGGGATGCTACTCTGCAGTCAGCGCGATCATTGCTAAGTATTATTGAATAAATTGATATGTGAAACACCTATTTATTTCTAAACAAGTAAAAACATTAATTAAAACTTGACTGCATTCTAATATACCAAGTGTCCCTCTAAAGCGCATCACAGACGGTGAAGATAATATAAAATATATATTATCTTAGAGCATATTTTAGAATATCGCTCACCATACAAATCCTATGAACCATCACACACGACGAAGTTAATTTATATTTTATATTTTGTATCTTAAGATACCGAGCGATATGGAAATATATATTTCGTATCTTAATATGTTATCTTAAGATGCGAAATATATACATCTTTATGAATACAGGGTGTTTTTGTGTCGGGCGGGCAGCGGGCTCATCGGTGATCGGACGCACTAGTGGATGCAGTGTTGCCAGTGATGTATGTTAGAAAGTTACATACTCTCAAGTCGCATTCGAAAAGTAACATTTTGAGGGAAAAAGTAACATTTCGGATAATTTTAAATAAAATTGACTTATAATTTATTGCTAGCTTAAAAAGCTCATGAATCGAAATGAATGTTTCTCTTGAATTTCTGAAATACTCCTGAAACTTCTTCGTTGACAGAATATTATATTGATAAAGGTTAAATTCGCCGCAGGTTTTTCTCTTTTTTATGTGAGGCTCTATCCAAATGTTTCTCCTTTTGGAATGTGCTACTGCAATCTGCATTTCACATTCTATATTAGAATCATCGTCTGAGGAGTTGTCTAACAAATCAAGAAGTAAGGCAGTATCAGTTATCACTCATAGTCAATCACCCTGTATATAGAACTCTAACAAGGAATACGTGTGGCACCAACGCAGACTCGTAAGGAAATGAACAGATTTTTAATATTATCGTATCTTAGCCGTGTGTGATAGCTTAAGATACTATAATATTTTATATTTGGGCATCTTAAGATAAAATATTATATTATCTTCACCGTGTGTGATGCGCTTTACGGTAAACACGAATCTTCGACACTTCTCATTTCTCAAGCTAAAACCCACCAAGTCGCTTAGGCTGTAGAGCGTGCTAAATATTTATACACGCATACAATATTATCTCAAAAAATCGCGCACTCGCGCACGAAGGGTTCCGTACCACTTTAGAGCAGAAATAAGAAAAAAAATAGTGTTTTTGTATGGGAGCCCCCCTAAATTATTAATTTTATTATGAATTATTATAGAACAAATAAAACTAAGTATTTTATGAACATTTCAGGTGGCTACCTGTTGTCATCATAAATAACGAGCAAAATATGTTAAAAAAATCATGTTTGTTGTATGGGAGCCCCCCTTAAATATAAAATTTATTTTATTTTTAGTATTTGTTGTTATAGCGGCAGCAGATATACACAATCTGTGAAAATTTCAACTCTCTAGCTATTAGCGTTCTTGAGTTACAGCCTGGAGACAGACGGACAGACGGACAGACATCGAAGTCTCAGTAATAGGGTCCCGCGTTTTTACCCTTTGGGTACGGAACCCTAAAAACATAACCCTGCTTCTGCTGCAGTTGGGTTATAACTTATAAACCAGTGGTTCGTAACCGGTGGTCCGCGGACCACTGGTGGTCCCTGGAGGCATTTCAAGTGGTCCGCGACGCCATCCTAATAATATGTGAGAATTCAGAGGTTAGTAAAGAGTGTGCAGTCACAAAAATCACATTCTTTATCAAACAACCTTTAATTTAGGTAAACCAACTGGGTGGTCCCGGCAAGACAAACATTTGGTAAAATGGTCCCTCATGACTAAAAGGTTAAGAACCACTGTTATAAACCATGATGTACCCAGTGTCACCGCTTACTTACAAGATTAGGGCCTGTTTCACCACTTCCTGATAAAGTGTCGGATAGGCTGTAGGCTATGAGCTATCCACAACTTATATTATTTATACTATCTGTCAAGTTAAGTGGTGAATAACCTATCCGGCACTTATCAGGAAGTGGTGAAACAGGCCCTAAATCGAATCTGTGAAAATAATAATATGAAACTCTCAAAGGAAGGATAGTATGTTCGGTCAGGCCGAAGCCCACTAACGTTATTTCAGCTGAAGTTGTATTATGTCGACTTGCCGATAGCATAAACTTCGATAGGGTGATGTACGCTAGTTGTACCACAATTATAAGTTTAATTCCGCTTATGAACCCTTTTCAAATTGTACCAAGATGGATAACCATAATTGCAACTTCTGAGCAGCTGTTATCAGCAACTAGCTTTACTTTTTCCTCATCGTGCTTCAACAATAAAACCACGACAGCCAAACAGATCATTTATTAGGTAACAGGAAAAATATTACGTCTAACATTGAAAACATAACCACAGTCTAAAAATAACAGTAGGCCAATAAGGCTATTGCTTCACTTGCAAGCGTATCAAAATCTACTTAAATTTACACTGTGATTATATTTGTACATCATATTTTAATACTAATATTAAACACTAAGGAAACATTACTGTGTAACAGTCATGTGAGACAACTGTTGTAGATTAACTTTAGTTCATAATCAATATCTTTAAACGAGCAATTCTTGTATATATATAATTGGAATCTCGGAATCGGCTCCAACGATTTTCATGAAATCTAGTATATAGGGGGTTTCGGGGGCGATAAATCGATACGAAAGGCTAGCTAGGAATCATTTTTAGAAAATGTCATTTTATTCGTGTTTTATCGAATACCGAGCAAAGCTCGGTCAAATAGCTAGTAATTTTTAGTATGACAAGTGACAACTAACAAGGCATCAATCGGCACGCAGATTGTTGCCAAGTATCCCAGGAAAAAAAGAAGAAAAAAGATCTCACCTTAAGTGTTTTGTTGTCTTAGAAATTAGATCGAAACACTTATTTTAATGCGTAAATGTAACTTAAATCAAAACGATAAGTTATGTCCACATTATGCGCTTTCGTCTTAAATTTTAGTCATCTTCTTTCATTCAACTTTCGGTTTGGCGCATTCAATAATTGAATGCGTCAAAGTACGCAACGTCAACTGTCATTTTTAATAACAAAGCGAAAGTTTTGGACGGTCAGAGGGCATGCGTCGCGGGCATGCCTCACGTTCGCTGTTGACTGCGCTATAACGCATGCCCTTGACGAACAGAAAAAGGCACAGTGTGGACAAAGCTATAAATGTATGAGAGTTACGTTTCCTCAGTATTGATAATTTGTAGATTTTATATTATAGCCTGACCAGGAAAATTAACAATTCTGCATATTTGTTTTGTAGTCATAGTCAGATATTTTAGTTTTTTGTTTTTTTCCTAGTCATGCCATAGAATCTATTATAGATAGCTATAGTAAATACTGTGATATTGACCGTGGTCCCTTTATGTAATTTGTAACTGGCCGATAGTCAGTTTCAAATTACTCCACTCTGTAGTTTACACTTACCTTCTGTGGTTTACACTTTTATAATTCATTACAAAAATATCGCCAGTTTTATTTTTGACACACGAAAGATTTCTAATCAGTTTACATTGCAACATTTTTACGCGAACCATTCAAATTTTAAACAGACAGTCCAATACTGCAAGTCTGTCAATTCAATGTGTATCTTTTTGTAGGTACAGTAAATAAAGTTAAGGTTTGAATGGCTCATTTAAAAACACATTCGATTGCATCGAAGCGTCGTGTTGCAATGTAAATTGACCCTTACGTTGATACCTTCTTTAATATATCATCTACTAAATTTTTCATTAGCAAAACCATAATAAGTAATGGATAAAGATTTTTATAATAAACTACCTTTATGCTAAGTACTGACATACGGTTTTGCTCGATAGTTTTACTCCAAATCGAGCAATAACCACCGTGTGGACCGCCAAAACTGACAGCTCGAAGGCTCGCTTCGAGCCGGCTCCATGGAATTAAATATGTCAAATATGTCATTTCCTTCGATTTGGAGTAAAACTATTGAGAAAAACTGTATGTGAGTACTTAGCATTATAATAGGTAAATAATTTAATTTGTTTATAATAAAAACGTAAACCACAGACGAAAACTCAACTCACCACAATATAAATATGAATATTTACAAGTTACAACTATCAAGATATAACATACAAAATGTATAGCTAGTTAGCTGCCAAAGCACAGAAACATTAGTATAACAACCAGATAATTCATAAGATTATAGACACTGGAGTCTGAAATGTATGAACATTTAATGAAACAAAAAAGTTCTACAAATAGGGAATATTACGCAAAGGCACATACAGTAAATATTTCGACCAAAATCCGACATGTTGCACACGTCATAATATTGAAAAAAAACGTTGACAAACGTCGAACAAAACTTTTAGTTTACTGTCTGTGCTGGTGGTTGATGTTGCACTCTAGCGTGAAAACATTGCAGTAATATATCCTATTGTAATTACAATACAGTTGAAACAATTCAAAAATAAGTAAATAATACTGAAATCAGACTTAAAATGAAAATCAGCCTTACGAGAAATAATAATACAACATTCCACAAGATAAACTTAAACTTGTTTTCATCTTTGTAATAAATTTCGCTTACTTATCAGTTATCACATTTTAAAGACTAGACATAGAATTTAGATGACTAGTATTACGGGCTATAATATTGTTATATTACTACAGAAATAAAGACACAAACTTAAGCTTAGCCCGCTTGAACAAACTGGGTTAAATTTAACCATATTTTAGATTTAGGCTTCGTTCAAACCTACGCGACCAAGCGACTGCGAAGCGGAAGCGTCAAGTTACGTCAAGTTGTCAAATGTGTGTTTTGTATTGACGCTCCCGCTTCGCAGTCGCTTGGTCGCGTAGGTTTGAACGAAGCATTAATCTTGTGTCTCTCTCTTTCTCTGTATTTATGAAAGATACAACACGATAAATTATTCAGTTTTAACTTTAAGGGTGCGTTTCCACTGAAGCGGAGCGGAGCTTAGCGGAATTGACCAATCGTGCAATTCCAGCGGAATGACAGCGAAGATTTCGAGCATGGTGATTGGTCAATTCGGCACCGCTAAGCTCCGCTCCGCTTCAGTGGAAAGTCGGCCTAAGGCTGCGTTTCCACTGAAGCGGTGCCCGAATTGACCAATCGTGCTATTCCAGCGGAATGACAGCGAAGCAGAGCGAAGATTTCGAGCATGATGATTGATCAATTCGGCACCGCTAAGCTCCGCTCCGCTTCAGTGGAAACGCAGCCTAACCCAGGTTGCGCAAGTAAGCCTTAACGAGGCATAAAATTATTCTACATATTAACCTCCTTAAAATATTTACACGACAGATGCTATCCTTGTCTGATATATGGGAAATGTCACCTGGCAGACAGGGACAGCAAATGTTAACAAGATAATATATTAGTAAATGGGAGACTATTTTTATTTCTAGATTAAAATTAAAATATTATGCTTCTCGTTTGGTACACAATACACATGTCGAAAATTAAAGAAACTTCTTTCCAAGAAAATATATATCTCTTTTTGGCAATCCTGAGATATGTAGGAACAATGACATGTTCTATGAATTCTTAATATGAATTTGTGCGTTAAATAGAGCATATTTTTTTATAATTTACGTTTAATATAGAATTGAAACTTAAATCTTAATATATTGTGCATTTTTCAATGTTTGTTTGACTTCTAAGCGAGTGTGGAGCAAGGGCACAATACTTCGGTGCGTTGCATCGACGCGAATAACCAATCACGTACGTGCTTAAAAATTTAGCGCACCAATGACTGCGCGGCTACAACAGTTTCGGCCAATCAGAGCGTATTATCCTTCCTCGCGCTTTGTTCTCCGTCAATCCGTTGGTACATCGCATACGACAATGCAACGCATTTAAATCTATACTAATCTATACTAATATTATAAATGCGAAAGTATCTCTATCTGTCTGTCTGTTTCGCTTTCACGCCAAAACTACCGAACCGATTGTAATGAAATTTTGTACACAGATAGTCTAAAGCCTGAGAAAGGACATAGGCTACTTTTTAACTGGAAAAAAGGGTTGTAAGGGGGTGAAAATGCGTAAATTTAGTTCCAAAAATTCATAATAGATGGCGCCGTGCGTCTCCTACATCGCGCTGCCGCTTGCTCAAAATATGTCTTTCTATAAGAGGTGGTATCATCTTGCACTGGATTTTCGATTTTTTCGATTGTTATTTCTTTTTTACGTTATTGAATAACTCAGTACTTTATATTCTATGCAGTGACGTAACCTTAATAGACCAGGACCAATAATTTTTAAAACAAAAAAAATTACAGTAGGATGAAACCCATAACAAAAGGAGGAGAATATTATAAAAATTAAGGGAAAAATAATTTACGGGCGATCTGAGTTAGGGAAAAGTGTGGGGGGAGGTTTTAAGGGGGAAAAACGGTTTATCTCGATTTCTGGCAAAACTAATATCCTATGAAAAAAAGTCAAATGGAAAAGTTGTAGGTAAGAAAAAGATCTAAAGCTTTTCTATTTACACTTTTTCTCCATAACCTCAAAATTTATGTAAAAAATTCAAAAAACCATGTTTTTGGTTTTTTATTTATATCTTTTACATATATTTTTTTTTTCACGAAAGGCGACGGGTCATTTGTAACCCAGGCCCGACAGAAACGAGACATATACCATTTTTTTCGTTGTATTATGGGTATCCAAGATATCTAATTTTTATATTCAAAATCAATGGCTAACATGCTATTTTATTGCTTTATTTTTTTTCTTCAGGCGCAGTATGAAAAGTGCTAAAACGAAAAAAAAGAATCGTTATTTGCAAGTAATTATATTCAATATCAGTGGAACACTTAGAAATATATTATATAAAAACACAAAACCATGATAAACATTATTTTGTTTACCAAATATTTTTTTAAATTGTACCTACCTAGGTACAATTTAAAAAAATATTTTTTCACTACCTTCTAGTATGTTTCAAACATGTTATATTTTATCACGCGTGATAATTATAACACTGAGGGCGAGATAAATCTATATAGATACCTACATAAGTTTTTCTTTAGCTAATGAACATGAAAACGAGATATCTAGCCCATCCTAGGCAGTAATAATAGCACTTATCACGTGTGCACAACTTCCTAATGTTCGCTTTCCATGATAACATGTATGTCAGTAATGTTCATTAATAAAAAATCTTCCATCAATGGTGGGATTGTACTATCATAGAAGTTGATTCCTAGGCAGATGATGGTTCTACGTAGTTTGGTCGCGTTGCGTCAAACCGAGCCGACAGATCACAGCTAACATTGAATTGACATAAGCCGACTAAATGACGATGATTCGACAACTGCCTAGGAATCAATTTCCTCAATGGTACCATTACTATGTTTTATATTTATATATTATACGTTTTTGAAGAAACATGTCGTGATTGCATTTTACATCTAATAAGTGCATTTATATTTTAGCCAATGATATTGAATAAAGTGGCTTAATATTTGCACTTTTCATACTGCGCCTGAAGAAAAAAGAAAGCAATAAAATAACATGTTAGCCACTGATATTGAATATAAAAATTACATATCTTGGATACCCATAACATGACGAAAACAATGGGATACGTTTCTTTCGTGTCGGGCATGGGTAAATTTTGTATGGTCCGTGACCAGTCTTCTTTGGTGAAAACTTACATTTTTATGTTCCAGATACGCTGTCATCTATTTGATTCGAAATATTTATTTTTTCACCTTATTTTGAATTTATATCGAAAAAATACCCTAATTTTCAATCGAAAATTCGACCGTAAAAATATCAGCTTTTTTCAAAAAGTTGGTATGCTTTCTGTTCGTTGAAATCTCTACTTTCCGATGGAAAAAAACATATATATTTCACCATAGTAAATCTTCTCAGAAAATGCAAAATATCGAAAAAAAAACTCGAATTTGAAAAAAAAATTTTAATCATTATGAATAATTTCATCAAAAAATGTGATTGCTGCAATTTGTTACAGTTAAAAAGTTGATTTATTTAATTCTTATTACATTTCTGTCATAGAAAATCTCATTATATATAAATATATACAGCTAAACCTGGATAAGTGACAACTGGATTAGTGAGAAAACTGTATAAGTGAGAGTAATTAAATAGCTAGGACCCGTCATTTTAAGCTCCCAAAACCTCTATGAGCGAGAAACAGAAACCTCTGTTAGAGAGAGTCGTTTTTCTCTCATGGACCTCTGTGAGCGAGACTGCTTCGTTTCTATACCTCTATAAGCGACAGTCGAGGTTTATTTTTTATTTACATACACAGTAACAAATGAGAAAACCAATTACAAATTTAACATCTGCTATAATTTAACATCTGCTATTTTATGACTCATTCTTAACTTTCGTTTTAAACTTCCTACCATTGTTTTTGTATTGTTTTCTCGTCAATATTGTACCCATTCTATTTCGTTCAGCTAAAAAACGTTGTTTTTTATCGCATTTTTTCGGATGGACTTACTCAGTTTATACTTTATAGTTAACCAATTGCGAAGGAAAGTTCTGTTCTGTATCATGTAAAAACGGAAAATTAAAGTACTGTCATTGAGTGATAAACATAAAATAGTGAATACGTTTGAATCCGGAAAATCGCAAAATAAAATTCAGAGGGATTAACCTATCAAGCCCAATACGAGTACCGGTGATCGCGACAACAATAGAATACAATAGCATTTCCAATAATTCGCGATCGAAGGATTAATTTACCAGAATCCACCTATTATAAAATAATAAAATCAAAAGAAATTGACGGATTTTTTAAAATGTAAATAAGTTCTAAATAAGATAAAATTACATAGTGCATGAATTTTTGACTTGTCATTTCTGCGTACCTCTATAAGAGAGAAACGCTAACCTTGTACCTGAATAAGCGAGAAACTCGGGTTAGTGAGAAACCTCTATGAGCGAGAATGAAATCGTGTTCCCTTGAACTCTAGATTATCGAGGTTTGGCTGTATGTAGATCTATACTTATAAAATAACATGTCCTGACCGACTGAATGATTCATCATCGCTGAGCAAAATCTGTTAAAATTACAGCCAAAAGATTTGGTGAGTAGGATTGTTTTATTAAGTAGAAACCCACTAAAGAAGGAATTTCGGAAATTTTACCCGAAGGGGGTGAAACAGGGGTTGAAAGTTTGAATGAAAGTCCGTCATTTCTCAAGTTAGAAACGTGAAAGTTTATTTTTGGGCTATTGATTAAAAGTGAATGGATATGTATTTAAGCGTTTTTGGAAATTTTACCCCCAAGGGGGTGAAATAGGGGTTGAAATTTTGAATGAAAGTCCGTCATTTGTTAATTTAGAAACATGAAAGTTTATTTTTGGGCTGCTGATTTAAAAATGAATGAATACTTATTTAAAGCATTTCTGAAAAACCTACACCTAAAGGGGTGGAATAGGAGTTGAAAGTTAGTACGAAAAACCTACTGATTCAAAATAAATAAATTCGTTAAAAATAATTAAAATATTGTTATTATTAATACAGTTTAAATTGGGGAAAATTATTCATCTTTGTTATTATACTATGCTGAGATCAAGTCACGGGCAACAGCTAGTCGTACTATTAAATGTAGATACTTTATTCTGGTTACGTTATTCATTAGTCATTACAACATATTTAAACACATTAATCTTATCATTCAAAATCAAAATATATCTTAAAAGACATAAAAACATTACAACACTTAAAAGATATAAAAAATTTATTTTAAATAAATCTGAAATATTTTTGTAATTTATAATATATATGTATATATACAGGGAGTTCACTGTGAAAGTAGCAGCTCTGAAAGATGAAAAAAAAATTTCACTTTTGTATGGGCAAGGGCCCGAGCGTCACGAGTTTCCCCATACAAAAGTGAAAAAAAAATTTGGTCTTTCAGCGCTGCCACTTTCACAGTGAACTCTCTACAAGGAACACGTACACACCCTAAAGTATTATCACTTATTTTTATTACACCCTGTATATATGAAAATCGGCCAAAAGTTATATTTACGTTATATATTTTATATACATTTATAGATTTTTAATATATTTTTTATGTATTTTGACTTAAGAAATGACGGACTTTCATTCAAACTTTCAACCCCTATTTCACCCCCTTGGGGGTAAAATTTCCTAAAACGCTTAAATACGTATCCATTCACTTTTAATTAGTAGCCCAAAAATAAACTTTCACGTTTCTAACTTGAGAAATGACGGAATTTCATTCAAACTTTCAACCCCTATTTCACCCCCTTCGGGGGAAAATTTCCGAAATTCCTTCCTTAGTGGGTTTCTACTTAATAAAACAACCCTACTCACCAAATTTTTTGGCTGTAATTTTAACAGATTTTGCTCAGCGATGATGAATCATTCAGTCGGTCAGGACATGTTATTTTATAAGTATAGATCTACATAATATATATCTATATATATAAAAGAAAGTGGTGTTAGTTACACTAATTATAACTCAAGAACGGATGAACTGATTTGGCTAAAGGTTGGTGGAGAGATACTTTGAGTCCCGGAAAAGGACATAGGATACATTTTGTCCCGGAAAAACGTGTGGTTACTGCATAATATACTTTTATGATTTGCGCGTAAACTACTCAATCGATTGAGATGAATTTTGGTATGGAGATACTTTGAGTCTCGGGAAAGGACAAGGGATACTTTTTGTCCCGGAAAATGTACGGTTCCCACACAATAAACTTTTATGATTTTCGCCTAAACTATTCAATCTATTTTGAAGAAATTTGGTATGGAGATACTTTGAGTCTCGGGAAATGACAAGGGATACTTTTTATCCCGGAAAATGTACGGTTCCCGCACAACAAACTTTTATGATTTTCGCCTTTAAACTATTCAATCTATTTTGATGAAATTTGATATGGAGATACTTTGAGTCTCGGGAAAGGACAAGGGATACTTTTTGTCCCGGAAAATGTACGGTTCCCACACAATAAACTTTTATGATTTTCGCCTAAACTATTTAGTCTATTTTGTTGGGCATGGAGATACTAATTTTAATCTGCACGATGGCATTTAAAAATAAACACACTTTTTTTTATTAATTATGCCAATTCGAATTAAATAGTCATTGTTAAGACGGGACAACGTCTGTCGGGTCAGCTAGTATTTATATATTATGAGATATTCTATGACATAAATGTAATAAGAATTAAATAAATCAACTTTTTAACTGTAACAAATTGCAGAAATCACATTTTTTTGATGAAATTATTCATAATGATTGAAAAAAAATTTTTCAAATTCGAGTTCTTTTCGATTTTTTGCATTTTCTGAGAAGATTTGCTATGGTGATATAAATATAGGTTTTTTTTTTCCATCGGAAAGTAGAGATTTCAACGAACCTGATATTTTGACGGTCGAATTTTCGATTGAAAATTAGGGTATTTTTTCGATATAAATTCAAAATAAGGTGAAAAATAAATATTTCTAATCAAGTAGATGTCAGCGTATCTGGGACATAAAAATGTAGGTTTTCACCAAATTTCGTGAAAAAAATAATTGTAAAAGATATAAATAAAAAATCAAAAACATGGTTTTTTGAATTTTTCACATAAATTTTGAGGTTATGGAGAAAAAGTGTAAATAGAAAAGTTTTAGATCTTTTTCTTACCTACAACTTTGCCATTAGACTTTTTTTCATAGGAATATTAGTTTTGCCAGAAATCGAGATAAACCGTTTTTCCCCCTTAAAGAATTTACGGGCGATCTGAGTTAGGGAAAAGTGTGGGGGAGGCCACACTTTTCCCTAACTCAGATCGCCCGTAAATTATTTTTCCCTTAATTTTTATAATATTCTCCTCCTTTTGTAATGGGTTTCATCCTACTGTAAATTTTTTTCACTTTTCATTATTTTTGAAGGTATTGGTCCTGGTCTATAAACCTATCAATGATAAATAGTTTATGGGTAAAGTTGTGTAAATGGGGGGCTAAATAAGCTTTATTTGGCATAAATAAAGTTTAATTTTAAAAAATGAAATATTATGTGCACACTGCACAGCTGTTTTTGGTGTTTTGATTTAAGGGGTACCAGGGGTTTTTTATGAAAGCTTTAGACACCAATTTTGTTGACATCGCGCGCTATAAACTGAAGTCCATGCAGACGAAGTCGCGGGCAACAGCTAGTATAAAATAGATGTTAAAACGCGCAACACTGCGACGACACAACGCAAGGGAACAATGTGCCTTTGCTTTATAATATGTTCATAATATCATATTTATAGTAAAAGTTTAGTTAGGTACTCAGGTGCATAGTAGCATATACAATTTCAAACTAATCATAACCTATTTGTGAATAATATAACTTCCATTACAAATATAATCTTTGGTATTTTTAATTTGTGCTAAATATACATAAATATAGTTTTCATTAATATCATTGTAAATAAATGCATTTTTAGGATAAATAATTTACTTTAGACAAATGTGTAATTAAAATATTAAAGCCCTGTGAAAAAAAAAACATGTATAACAAAACCACTAAGTATAGAAGATTTGCTTGTCTTTGCCTGGCTTAGCAGTCACATGACAGTTAAGGACAAATGACCTTGAAAGTCTTGAAAGAAAAATTGCCATTAAATATGTACTATCAGAGAAGTTGATTCCTAGGCAGATGGCGGACCTAAGTAATTTGGTAGCGTTAAGTCAAACCCATCCGCCACGTATGTCCGTCGACTGCCTACTGCCTAGAAATCAATTTCCTCGATGGTACATTTAAATATTGTCAAATTATAATTCTTCCTTTCCTTCTGAAATCAGCTTTAGACCCAATTTCACCAACGACTGTTAAAGTTAATGCTCGAATTAGTATTACGTTACCTCTTTCGTTTTTCATATTATGAATGAAAGAGAAGACATGACATTTTAACATGCAGTTAACACTAACAGACCTTGGTGAAATTTGGCCTTAGTCTTATAATATCAGGCATTATTACCTTGTAAGCATTACATCTAGAATATAATTTAAATATTACGTCATAATCTAATAAGGAGTTTCTTAAATAGATGGGGCAAGGCTTGCCATAATTATTTTCTTTTTTTGCAAATAAGACAACTTGTTATAGCCTTTTTATATTAATGTATGATAATATACATAATATAATTATTACTAAACGTGTCCTGACTAGATATTGTCTACGATTTTTGTGCACGCAAGAGATAGGCGTGTAAAGATTGCGTCCACATTTGTATCATTTGCGCGATCAGATCTCCATCACGACGATCAAGTATGCGTATCATAGTGTGGACGCCTATTAGATCATTCTGCGGATCATGCGCGTATTTGATACGACACGTATCAGATACGCGGTTAATAGCGATCGGGGCGTATCATGATACGCGTATCATTTTGATACGCTTCGATGATACGCGACGGAGACGTTAAAATCGGTTTGTGTTACAACAAAATCGGTTTAGCAGTTTGGCTATGGAACATCAATGTACCATCGAGGAAATTGATTCCTAGGCAGTTGACAGACCAATGTCATTTGGTCGGATCGTGTCAATTCAATGTTAAAATATGTGATTTGTCGGCTGAGTTTGACATAACGCGACCAAACTACGTAGGTCCCCCATCTGCCTAGGAATCAACTTCTCTGATTTCTTGACAGAGAATTGTACCTCTGTCAAAGCTACTATCAGAAATTGATTCATATTATGCAGATGTGAGATGGCTGACCTTCGTTATTTAGTCGGTTTTATATAGTATGTATTTATCAATAACCAGGCTTTATATTACCCAACTAAATTACATAAGTCCTTCATCTATCAATGATCTATTTTAGTTAAGACTTAACTTTTACCTTTTATAAGCCTATACAAATCATCCGATACTTTGCAACGACTGTTTGTACTGTAGTAACTTCGTGAGATTCACATGTATAAGATCTTGCGGGTTGGATATTATGAAATATACCAATCCCAGTATCGATAGTACCGCTCTCCATATCGAAAAGTGCGTCCAAGTGTGATAGAATGTTGGTATTGTTGGCTGAAAATAAAAAGAAATTTATTAGACATTTTAGTTTGTGTTTGAAGAAAATAACCAAGTTAAAAACGATATAAATTTTTGGGCCTTCAAATAGCACTTCGACAGTGATAAAAATCCGTGCAATGAAGACAATAATATATTTGCAGTGATGTTAGTTACAAGCAGCTCATAGATGTAACGCAGATCACTTCACTGCAGTGTAGTAATTATTACTTCACTGCATACACAAAATTTAACATTATTTTTGTTTCCATGTCCTTATTTGAGGGACATAAGTATTACATAGAAACTCCTAAGATGTAGACTGCAATCTGCATTACATCTATGCGCTGCTTGTAACTAACATCGTCACATAGCTAACGTCACATAGCTATGTGTGACAGCACATTATAAGGTAATGTGCATTATCACTGGAAGTATGTATGTGAGATAGAAACATCACTTACATCAGTTACATTAGCAGTGAAGTTAGCAACAGGCAGGTTGGATACTGTTACTTTATAACTGTGTATTACATACAGCTACATTTTGAGTAAAGTTAGCCCCAAGCTGCTTGAATATGGAGTACGAAAGAGATAGTACTACTTACAACAGTGACATTCATATTCGCAGTGAAGTTAGTCACGAGCGGCGCGTATTGGTACACCATTAGTTCGTCGTACGCCCACACCGCGGCTTATTAATGAGTGAGTGTGATAACGAACTTGGAAGCATCAATACTTACGGCATTGAAGTTAGCAACAGGAAGCTTGGACACTGTTACTTTATAGCTGTGCAGTGTGCATAAATTACAGCTACTACACTTAGGGAAGTTAGCCACAAGCAGCAAATATAAAGTACGAAAGAGATAGCACTACTTACAACAGTGACATTCGCAGTGAAGTTTGTCACGAGCGGCGCGTATTGGTACACCATTAGTTCGTCGTACGCCCGCGCCGCGGCGCAGACTAGGAGGCAAGCGGTATACAACACCACTAATACCATAGGCTGAAACCACGGTTGGACCCGCGACACGTCTATGGTGGTTAGATCTAACCTGAAAGTAGAAATATACGATAAAGACATGGTTTGATGATATGAGCGATGAATGTATAGAAGGTTCTATTGATTATTCTAATCTATAGTTTAGTTTAAGGTGTTTTTTTTTTTTTTTTTATAAGGCTTACAATTACTTCAAACTGAATTTATTATCCAGTATGAAATATTAATAGGAAGTCCTATTTTAGAATAGTTGCAAAATTTCAAACATCTACATTTTTTTTGTATTTTCTAGGAATGGTATTTTTTTATCTTAATTTATTCACTTACCACATTACCAATAAAAAAAATACCCTCATGTGACTTACCCATTAGGCTAAGTAAAGACAAGCAGAATTTGTGTGCATAATTAATAATTATGTTTCAATATTTTTCTATCAAGGTGTAAAAGTTTTAAAAAGCATTTATTCACTCACCTATCCAGAACTGACAGAAGACACAGCACGCAGAAGAAATAGTAGGCAGCCACATATGGCATGGTCACCACCGCATGGAACGACAGGTGTCCAGCGTCTAGGCTGTCCGAGTAACTGATCAACAGGAGGTGCATGAGGGACAGGCCACCTAACACTCCGTGACAGGCCGGTGCACAGTTCTTCCACGCTTTCTGTACAGTTATAGCCACATCCAGAGGTGTGAAGTTGCCGAGCCTGAAATATATTAGATACTTTTTGTAGAAAATTTAAGTCCCTCTAATACAAGGTGTAACAAATATATATGTGAAAATTATTTAGGATGTGTGTGTCCTTTATAGGTATATGTATAGAGTTCACCGTGAAAGTAGCAGCGATTAGCAAAATTCTTTTGCGAATAGTATGGGCAAACGCCCCCGCGTCATGAATTTTTCCATACAAAGGTGAAAAAAAGGCAGGGCTTCCAGCGCTGCTACTTTCACAGTTAACTCTATTAGGGGACCGCTACACACCCTAAGCTTGCAGGGGTTCCCAATCTTTTCCAGCCTGCGGCGCACTTACAAGTCAATATTTTGTCACGGCGCCCTGCTCTACCTAGGTATTACAAAAAGATACATAAATAAACACCTTATAGTTAGGAACTTAGGTTAAGCAAGTAAATAATAATTATTTAATCATTTGCCTGCTTTGTATAATTCATATTGTAATTTTATTTTATAATATTTGTGGTTATTGATAAATGATAATGATGGAGGATCGACTCGCGGCGCCCCTCTTGCCTTTCCACGGCGCACCAGGGCGCCGCGGCGCACAGTTTAGGAACCCCTGCCCTAAAGTATTATCACTTAGTTTTGTTACACCCTGTTTAAAGTCTATAAAGTCTGTTTTTCACAGCTTTACACAGAAATATTATAAAAAAAAATATTTATTACCTCAAATACTTATCTCCTTCTCTAGACTGTTGTGTTTCGAGCATTTTATCCCTTGCAATTGCTCGGAAAGTCCCTCCCCCTTGCAAGTAGATCTTCTCAGGTCTACTGCTAAACGGATCCAGTCTATCATCATTTGGTGATGTCAACGGTGATGGGGATGAGAATGGGTTGTCAATGTACTGATCATGGTATGGCACATTTGATTCTAAGCTCTCCAGCATAGCTGATAGATCTGATGGCCGCGCTGGAAAATTAATATAAAAAAAATTAACACTGGACTCTATGGGTCTATACTCTATACTATAGAGTCTATAGTCTATAATCATCTATATTATGTATTAGAATATAAAAATTTTGATAGAATTTACAAGATTGAATATAGAGGCACAACTCCATTGTATTTTATCCAAGATTAATAATGTTTCAGTTTCACATCAGAAAAATAGAACTTTTATCATTAAAAATAAAGGTATAAAATTGTAAGAAAGTACAAATGACAAAAATTGTGTAACAAATAACATAAGCAATATAGGAAAATATACTATTATAAATTGTATCAAGTTATACCTGATTTTGTGGTAGTTTTACTTTTGCTACCAGTTTTGAACACCTTGGGACTAACATCCCTCCCATTGGCGTTAGTGTCTTGTCTCTCCTCTCGAACTTTCCTCCGAGTCTTCCGAGGCTTATGTCGCAGCTCTTTCGGTGTGCCATTGTTGTTTTCTACATCATTTGCTTCTATCTCAAGTTCACCGCTTAGTGTGACTACTTCATCCTTATTGTATTCTTTCAAATAGTCATCAACCTGGAAGTAGGCATTTAGTAAGTAAACTTTTTTAATAATAATAGTAACAAATAATAAGTTAAACACAAGAATTTAAAAGAAGGTAAATTTAAAGGTTTAGTTAGTTAGTTATTTAAATAATATATGTTTTAAATTATATTTTTTCACACTTCACATTTTTATCACACAAATAATTTTATTATTTATGGTGTGAAATTACACTTAGTATAAAATTTAATCTCATAAAAACAATGCTCATTCATCTCCTCGCTTCCATAAGTTTAATGTTTTCAGTCCTGTTTATATTTTTAAAACAGAAATAGGAGACATACAAGTAAAACGATCACCTGATGGTAAGTCACTATCATTCCCTATTGACACCTGCAACACTAGGAGTTGCATGTTGCCTTACAGCTTATTAATGAACAGCTAAGGTAAGAAGACTGCCTAATGCCTACTTTAAAACACTAACCATAATGAAAAGAATACACGCAAGTTGGGTGTCACTTAATTTAATCCTTTGATCGTGGAAAAACGAGACATAATAGCCTTTCTATTGTTATCGTGATCACCATTGCTCGTACGGGGCTTGATGGGTTAAGCATAGGATTGCCATCCGTCCGGATTTCCCCGGATTTTTGACGTGTTGCAATGGCCGTGGTCACGAGGGGACTAGTGTGTCCCCTCGTGACCACAGCCGTTGCAACACGGCCGAAACGTCGAGAAAAGTATGTAGTAGCATTACTACTAGAATATAAGTCGCGTTAAGTCCCGAATAATAAGTGTCAAATATAATGCAACGCGAAAGTTTTGAAGTTCATATAAATTTCCCTGGATTTGTCCTAGTTTAAAGGGCATCCGGGGAGCGTCCAGCAGGGTTTTTGAAAAGTGTCCGGGTAAAATCTGGACACTTTTGTTGAGAGAAATTAACTTTTTAGTCATGACTCATGCAGCAATAAACGAAAGATAAAAACATGTTAAGCATACACACGGTTTCTTGCACGGACTTTGACTTAATCAGATTTTTACAAATTCTTGTTGGAAAAGCAAAAATCGGTGAGACGTAAATCGTAATATTAACAGTTTAAGAGGACGTGTCCGGGGAAATAACCACATTTCGGCCAAATGTCCGGGAAATTTGTCGTGCCTGACCGGCGATGGCAATTTAGGTGATGGCAACCCTAGTTAAGCAGCATATTGGTAACTTAAGTTTTTATTGATAACTTAAATTAATAAATAACTTACGTAATAAGTTTATAAAATTTTTAACTATGTAAACAAAATCTGTAAGCGTATACCTTTTCAAGAGCAATGAGACTGGAGCCCGGAAGCTCAAAGTCATGTAGATCCTTGTCCCGATGTTTTGAAGAATGTCTTTTCTTTCTCCGGTACGACGGGCTGCGCTTCTCCTTATGACCCGAGGAAGGTCTAGAGAGCGTCTTCATAAATTTCTCATCCAGTCCATTAGGATCATGGGAGTAGAAGACAAAAGATGGGTTCTTGTCCGATTTCTTTATTTCCTTTTCCACGAACCCAAGTATACCCATCTTTATTTGGTCGTGTATAGGTATTTCGGTGTCGGCCGACTCCTGCTCCGAGTTAGCCCATTTTTCGCGAAGCTTCGCTTTGTCCGAAGGTTCGGAAGTCGCTTCGTCCTTTTCGACGTGTCCATTGGAGAGTTTCCGTGAACCGGAACGGCTGCGGGATTTCTCCTTATGCTTCGGCGAGGGAGACCTGGCCACGGTATGGACTTCCACAACCTCCTCTTTCACCTCACTTTTACCAGGCTTCATATTATTCAGAACAAAATTCACTTTAGCACTATCTCTACAAGAAGCATATTATATTATATGCAAAGCTTGATAACGTACACTATTTAATTGACATTTTGTTTGTTTTGCATTTATTTATGAAATAAAAAGCGATTTTCACAAAACAACAAAAGCAAACGATTTGTTTCTAAATGTCAAATGTCAATTCTCATGACGTCAATGTGACGTCACTCACCCACGTGCGCCGTTCCGTTCTATGCATGCACATTTTTATATAATAATTGCTACAAATCTGGGCAAAAGAATGTAAAACTTGATACATTTCAATTTGAAAAAGACGCAATAATATTCTAATAAGTAGGATAATAGAGTTTTTTTAGTTAAAACTCATGAAAGAAATAGCCCTATTTACCGATATTCACACCAAATGTCACAGGAAATATACATTTTGTATTTCGATGACTTAGAGAATACTTTTGTATGAAGAAGTTTGGTTAGTTATGACCTTTGATACATTGACCACACTCTGAATGAAAAATAAATAAACAATATGTGAGCTATTAGTATTATTTCGGCTATTCAAAATTTTGCTCTATTTCCTACGTGTCAAGGTATGACTTGTGCTTTGTTCGAAGATTTTACTGGATTTCACGAATGTGTGTAGCGTTTTGTATTGCGAATAGTTTATTTTATTCATTATAAATATTTTTAAGACAATCATTTGGAAGAAATACATCGAAATAACTTTAGGTTACACTTGAAAAAGTTTGTTTCTATTTATAGAGATTCGGAAGCGATTTGCTTATTATGTTTGTAAATAAATTACGTTAAAAGCTTGTAGAACTACTAGTCACTGTTGTACGAAATAATTTATTGCCCTATTAAGCACACAGACCGGCAGGGAACCGATAAACATTTGACACAATATGTTTAAGGGCTTTCTGCCGGTCGCGGCCATTTTGAAATTTATTTGTATAGCACTAAGGTTGATGTTTGCTTGCGGACTATTTTTTCTTTGCAGAGGAGTGTCCTATTTCAAGTAGTTTGTTTTTTTACATCTCAACATCATTCGTCGATTTGTTTACAAAAATAGTTAGTATAGGAGTTTATCATTGAGATAAGAATAAAGTATTCGTTTATTTCTTCTGAACAAGTCACTAATTATAGTTTCGAAAGTTTATAATTGAGAAACTAATATCACATCGGACTAAATACTATAATAATATTATGATGGCTTGATAGATAGAAAATTTAACATATATTATAATGTAGTTCACACAAACATAAAATATGGATTGTATGTAAGGATATTTCATATTACATTAATTTTACAAAGAGGGTAGGCCAGGCGCCATCTTTTTTGCACATTGACCTGCCAACTTTTTTGCGTAGATTTTTCCCGGAACTGAGGGGTTAAGGCTATTACGTTGTCACGTTCAACTATTGTCAGTAAGCCGACTTTACAGACAACCGATTTTAAAAAAAAAAAAAGAAGAAAAGGATATAAGATTTAAGTTATTACGTCCTGCGATGGTTATTCAAGATTATATTAAATAGGATAATGCTACAGTACGGGTTATTATTGCTAACGCTTAACGCTCTGCACAGAACAGCCACCTCCCAATCGGTCGGTTAGCCGCTGGATAAAGCAGGTGCTGTGCGAGAGCGGCGTGGCGTCGACACGAGCGTCGACACGGGGATTGATACTGGACACTATTAGTAAGACGACAGTCGACAGGCAGGAGTCATGACTAGCGACTCCAATACTTTCACTATTTTCCTTAACCATAATTTTATCGACGAACAAAGTTTCGCTGAATCAGTTAAATAATCACCATGATCCCAGTATGTTATCATTTGAATCACAAACCATAGAGGTCTCTTACGTTTCGTTTCTACTGACTATTATTATTATTTATTGTTAAATTCTTTCTCGAATATAATGATGACTATTCATAATGAATATTGTATTTCGTAAAAAAAATCTTTCTTTCGTTACTCTGAAAATCTACGTTTGGTTAATTAAGGGTCTACCAGAATCTAATGGCAATTTTCGACGGCAAATTTTCAAAAAATATCCTAAATCATTGGATAAATTTTTATATTTGCATGTTTAATACACAGATTAGCTGCTAAAAGAAAAGGATCAAAATGTTTTATTTCAATGGGATGTTCTCTTATTTTTAATCTCCACCAGACGGCGCGACGATAGACACTTCTAGATTTTCTATTGGTTCCCCACCGATCTGAAATTATCTGCAGGTTGGCATCACTGACTACATATGGGCTGTGTTTCCAAAAAAAAACAGTGTACTGTCAAGTCACGAAGAGCATACGCCTAAGCGATCATTGGCCTAAGCGATTAAGCCAGTATACTGGTAACAGCTGTTTAGGAACACGCAAATTGTCAAACTGAAAACTGACAACTGAAAGAGAGTTTTGGCGGGCATGTCACTTTCAAACTTCTTTTACTTTTTATTGTTGGTGTGGTTTTTATTATTTTTTCCCAAATTGTGTTATAATTTGGGTTTTTGATGTTCATTATTGGTAAAATATTATCCATTAAATATCCGTTACCTTGCACAAGTGCAGGTAAGATGTTGTCAAAACCAAAATGTATATTTCCTGTGACATTTGGTGTGAATATCGGTAAATAGGGCTATTTCTTTCATGAGTTTTAACTAAAATAACTCTATTATCCTACTTATTAGAATATTATTGCGTCTTTTTCAAATTGAAATGTATTTTACACATTGACATTGACATTTAGAAAGTTACTAAATGTTATTCCACTTGACTAAATTTAGTCACTATATCATTTAGATATCTAAATTTAGTGAAATGTGTTGAGTTAGCAACACAAATATTTCTTTTTAGTCTGTAGATCAACTAGATTTATTATCTGTGGTTTACTGCAATACCACTTCCTCTTCCTATATAAAAAACATGGCGATCGGTGCGTATAAGTTTTGTAAAATCTTTAAATATAATAAAAGTGAGTTAATTGATGAAATACTGCAGTTTAATTACAAGAATATCTCTTAGTAAAACATATATCGCAATAGTTATGGGCCCAGGTCCCTTTTCCGAAGAAATCTGAAAATACGAAAATTACGAAGCACCAGGTGAAAGCAAATTGCAATATGTCGGCGAGAGACGCTATGAAGTATAATATACCACAATTCGATGGTGAAAGTTTTAATACTTGGGCATTCAGACTAAAAAGCATTTTAAAAGAGAGCGGCTGCTATGAGGCAATTGTACAGAAGGATTTTGCAGATGAAAAACTCGAAGCGAGAGCCCAAGCTATCTTAATTTCTGCAGTGGCGGATAGCCATCTAGAGTATTTGAGGAGCGACTCAGCATTTGAAATGTTCAAAAACTTGGAAGAGAGTTTTAAGAATCGAGGCACGCGTAGTAAATTGTTCCTGCGAAGGCAATTGAGTGAAATCAAATATGTGGAATCAAAATCTTTAAAAGAACATCTCACTAGAATGCAGGAAATTATAACACAATTAGAGGAGGCAGGATCTGTCATGTCAGAGGAAGAGAAGGTCAACATTTTCTTACTGTCCATGCCAAAAAGTTATGAAAACATAGTGACTGCGTTGGAAACCATCGGAGATTTAAAACTTAATACTGTAAAAGACAGATTATTGGCAGAAGAAGAAAAAAGAAAGCAGTTTCATAACAAGGATATTGTCACTCCAAGTGCATTCTCATGCTTTGTATGTGGGAAACCAGGACATAAAAAATTTCAATGCCATAAATTACAAGGAAATGGATATAAGAATTTCAACTCCAGACAAGGACAAAGTTACGGGCCAGGATACAACACTAGACATGGGTTTCAGAGAGGACGTGGACAAAGAGGTCAAGGATTCTATGGAGGACGTGGACATACTTTCAATAACCGAGGACGAACACATGGTGGCCATGTGAATTTTGCGGGTAATAATCCAAACGTATTTATGTGCTACGAGGAACAATATAATAGTGAAAATAACTCATTGATTCAGTTTTGTGTGGACTCTGGGTGTACAAACCATTTAGTTAATAGCAAGGAACACTTTATAGACTATATTGAGTTAAAGGTACCTAAGAAAATTGCAGCAGCCAAAAATGGGGTTAGTTTAGAAGCAGTTGGGATTGGAAATATGGAAGTATCATGTCAAGTTGGTAAGATTTTAAACAAGTTTCTTATAACAAATGTTTATTATATACCTGATTTAAGAAAAAATTTGTTATCGGTATCAAAAATGGAAAGTGCTGGTTTTAGAGTAGTTTTTAGCGGAGGTAAAGTAAGAGTTTATAAACTAGAGAACTTGATGATGATAGGTAATAAAATAGACACATTGTACACACTAAACTTGCAAAGTATTGTAACTTCATGTAATTTTTCAAGTAAAATTAATAATGATGAGTATGACTTGTGGCATAGGAGGTTTGCTCATCTAGGAATTAATAATTTAAATTTATTGGTAAACAAAAACATGGTACATGGTTTAGCAGGATTAAAAAATAAAACTATAGAAACTAACTTGTTATGTGAGCCCTGTGTATTAGGAAAAATTAGTAGACAGCCTTTCAATAAACCAGGAATTAGAGCGAGGCAACCTTTAGAGCTTGTGCATACTGATGTATGTGGACCTATCTCTCCACAAACTTATGATGGTAAAAATTACTTTGTAACATTCATTGATGATTTCACACACTTTACAATAGTTTATTTAATGAAAAATAAGTCAGAAACTCTTGAACATTTTCAGCATTATTATAATTTTGCAACAAAACATTTCAATAGAGATCTTTTAAAATTGAGGATGGATAACGGTAGAGAATATATTTCAAATGAATTTAAGAGTTTTTGTAGTAGAAACGGAATAGTGATGCAGTATACGGTGCCATACAATCCGGAGATGAACGGAACAGCTGAACGAATGAATCGAACATTGATGGATAAAGCTAGAACTATATTGATTGACTCAGGAATGAAAAAGGAGTTCTGGGGAGAAGCGGTTTTGTATGCAGCGTATGTGACAAACCGAAGTCCAGTCACTGGAAGAGATAAAACACCAAGTGAAATGTGGGAAGGCAGAAAACCAGACGTATCGAATTTGAAAATATTTGGATGTATCGCTTATAATTATATACCAAAGGAATTAAGAACTAAACTAGATCATAGAGGTAAAAAAATGATAATGATTGGATATAGTATGGCAGGCTATAAGCTATATGATGAACAAACAGGAAAAGTTATAACTGCGAAACATGTTGTCTTTGATGAAAACTGGAAGAAAATAAAAGGATTAGTTAACATACCTGAATATGAAGAAAATGAAAAAATAGAAAGCGTGAAAGATAGCACAGAGGAGGAAATAAATGAAGAAGTTGAAAGACAAGAAGAAAGTAATGAGAAAGCAAGAGATGAAATAGTGGAAATTTGTAAAGAAGAGAAAATTATGGAGAATAGAGAAGAAAGTCAAGAAATAGGAAGAGAAAAGATAATAGTGGAAAATGAAGAAACGGGAAGAGGAAAGAGGAATCGAATGAAGCCAAAATGGCAGAATGAATATGTAACAAGCTTTAGTGATGAAGATGATGCCATGTATGCGTTTTTGTGTATGAATGATGATGTGCCGTTTACATATGAAGATATAAAAACAAGAGAAGATAAAAAGGATTGGATGAAAGCTGTAAGTGAAGAATTGAAAGTACTAGATGAAAATGAGACTTTTGAAATAGTTCCGAAGCCAGAACACAAGAAATCATTAGATGCAAAGTGGGTATTTACGAGGAAGGATACAGAAAGAGAAACAATATGTAAGGCTAGATTAGTAGTACGAGGTTTTCAACAAGAAGAGAAATTTGATGATGTCTATTCACCCGTATTAAAGCTACAGACGTTAAGGATATTGTTATCTGTGGCTGCTCAACGAGATTATCATTTAAGTCAGATGGATGTAAAAGGAGCATTTTTATATGGAAATATAGAAGAGGAAGTATATATAAAACCACCAGATGGCATGAAAGTGGAACAAGGATGTGTACTAAAACTAAAGAAGTCACTATATGGATTAAAAAAATCACCGAAATATTGGTATGAAAAGTTTAATAATACAATTCTGTCATATGGTTTCAAACGATCAAACAATGACCATTGTTTATATTACATAAAAGATCTATATTTACTGTTGTATGTCGATGATTTGCTTATACTAGGCTCAAACTTAAATAAAATAGAAAATTTAAAACAATTTTTAAAAACTAAATTTAAAATGAAAGATTTGGGTAGCAATCATATAATTTACCTAGGTATATCAATTAAAAAGACCTCTATGGGAATAACTATTGATCAGACTAAATATTTAACAAGTGTTCTTGAACGTTTTAATATGAATGAATGTAAGGGATGTGAAACACCAATGGATGCAAATTATAAATTCAATGAGAACGGAGATATTGATATGTCATATGAGAGACAATGCCGATCACTGATAGGGTCACTTATGTATGTTACTGTCGGATCAAGGCCAGATTTAGCCGCATCTGTTTATTATTTAGGTAGATTTCAATCAAGGCCAAATATTGAATTGTGGAGATCTCTCAAACGTTTACTAAGATATGTAAAACATACAATTAATTTTGCATTGTTGTATACTAAAGATGATTGTAACATGCCTTTATTAGGGTATGCAGACGCTGATTGGGCTAGAGATTTAGACAGAAAATCGACATCAGGATATATGTTTAAAGTTTTTAATAATACTGTTGTATGGAAGTCTAGGAAACAAAGTACTGTTGCCTTAAGCACAACTGAAGCGGAGTTTGTATCATTATGTGAATGTATTATGGAAGCTTGTTGGATGTTAAAATTACTTGCAGATTTAAATATCAATGTTAAAAATGTAACTATTTATGAAGATAATCAAAGTACTATTAAAGCTATTAAAAATCCTGATCAGAAAAGGCTTAAACACATGGATGTTAAATATAATTTTATAAAACAGAAGGTTGAAGAAAATATTGTTACTGTAAAGTATATTAATACTAAAGAACAAATCGCTGATATTTTAACTAAACCTTTATCTAAGAATGTTTTTAAAATTTTAGTTTCTAAATTAAGTTTGTGTTCCATAAATGTTTAAAGCTAAAACATATTGTATTAGAGTATGAGTATATTAAAGTTTAAAGTAGTTATTTACTTTTGTGAATGTTGAGGAATTTAAGTTTAATAAGTTTAAATGTAAGTTGTTGTATAGGTATATGTATAAGAAATGTTTGTGTTGAGGAAGAGTGTTGAGTTAGCAACACAAATATTTCTTTTTAGTCTGTAGATCAACTAGATTTATTATCTGTGGTTTACTGCAATACCACTTCCTCTTCCTATATAAAAAACATGGCGATCGGTGCGTATAAGTTTTGTAAAATCTTTAAATATAATAAAAGTGAGTTAATTGATGAAATACTGCAGTTTAATTACAAGAATATCTCTTAGTAAAACATATATCGCAATAAAATGGAATAAGCGTTTAACACAAGTCCTTCAGGTACTTAGCACGGGGCCAGACTGACGTGGTGTGAAGCGTCCATAGATATTATTATTATGATCGAACTTCACTTGGTAAGTTCGTTTGATCATTTATTATATTTCTTTGCTTCATTCTTCGATATATATATATACATATATATACATCGATGTATATATATATATATATATATATATATATATATATATATATATATATATATATATATTTATTTATTTATTTATTCGCTTTTTTCTTGCCCTATCCTATATATATATATATATACATATATATACATATATATACATCGATGTATATATATGTATATATATATATCGAAGAATGAAGCAAAGAAATATAATAAATGATCAAACGAACTTACCAAGTGAAGTTCGATCATAATAATAATATCTATGGACGCTTCACACCACGTCAGTCTGGCCCCGTGCTAAGTACCTGAAGGACTTGTGTTAAACGCTTATTCCATTCTGATTGACCCTTGAGATTGAGAGATTGAGATTCTGGTAGACCCTTAATTAACCAAACGTAGATTTTCAGAGTAACGAAAGAAAGATTTTTTTTTACGAAATACAATATTCATTATGAATAGTCATCATTATATTCGAGAAAGAATTTAACAATAAATAATAATAATAGTCAGTAGAAACGAAACGTAAGAGACCTCTATGGTTTGTGATTCAAATGATAACATACTGGGATCATGGTGATTATTTAACTGATTCAGCGAAACTTTGTTCGTCGATAAAATTATGGTTAAGGAAAATAGTGAAAGTATTGGAGTCGCTAGTCATGACTCCTGCCTGTCGACTGTCGTCTTACTAATAGTGTCCAGTATCAATCCCCGTGTCGACGCTCGTGTCGACGCCACGCCGCTCTCGCACAGCACCTGCTTTATCCAGCGGCTAACCGACCGATTGGGAGGTGGCTGTTCTGTGCAGAGCGTTAAGCGTTAGCAATAATAACCCGTACTGTAGCATTATCCTATTTAATATAATCTTGAATAACCATCGCAGGACGTAATAACTTAAATCTTATATCCTTTTCTTCTTTTTTTTTTTTTAATCGGTTATCTGTAAAGTCGGCTTACTGACAATAGTTGAACGTGACAACGTAATAGCCTTAACCCCTCAGTTCCGGGAAAAATCTATGCAAAAAAGTTGGCAGGTCAATGTGCAAAAAAGATGGCGCCTGGCCTACCCTCTTTGTAAAATTAATGTAATATGAAATATCCTTACATACAATCCATATTTTATGTTTGTGTGAACTACATTATAATATATGTTAAATTTTCTATCTATCAAGCCATCATAATATTATTATAGTATTTAGTCCGATGTGATATTAGTTTCTCAATTATAAACTTTCGAAAGTATAATTAGTGACTTGTTCAGAAGAAATAAACGAATACTTTATTCTTATCTCAATGATAAACTCCTATACTAACTATTTTTGTAAACAAATCGACGAATGATGTTGAGATGTATAAAAACAAACTACTTGAAATAGGACACTCCTCTGCAAAGAAAAAATAGTCCGCAAGCAAACATCAACCTTAGTGCTATACAAATAAATTTCAAAATGGCCGCGGCCGGCAGAAAGCCCTTAAACATATTGTGTCAAATGTTTATCGGTTCCCTGCCGGTCTGTGTGCTTAATAGGGCAATAAATCATTTCGTACAACAATGACTAGTAGTTCTACAAGCTTTTAACGTAATTTATTTACAAACATAATAAGCAAATCGCTTCTGAATCTCTATAAATAGAAACAAACTTTTTCAAGTGTAACCTAAAGTTATTTCGATGTATTTCTTTCAAATGATTGTCTTAAAAATATTTATAATGAATAAAATAAACTATTCGCCATACAAAACGCTACATACATTCGTGAAATCCAGTAAAATCTTCGAACAAAGCACAAGTCATACCTTGACACGTAGGAAATAGAGCACAATTTTGAATAGCCGAAATAATACTAATAGCTCACATATTGTTTATTTAATTTTCATTCAGAGTGTGGTCAATGTATCAAAGGTCATAACTAACCAAACTTCTTCATACAAAAGTATTCTCTAAGTCATCGAAATACGTAATATAATCGAAACAAAGAGCGCGGCCCAGGTGGGCCTTACGGTTGTTGAGAGACTTGAGAGGATAAATGGAACGCCTCAGAGCGATCAGCGAGGTAACGCCGCATATTGCGTCATGTTTTTTCGTGCGCGCAGACCATATCGAATTATAAGACGTTATCACGTCAAAAAAGAACTTTACATAATTTAATAACATCCGATCACCCCCGGGATTTTATGTCTTTGTAATATAAATTTCGATACCGCTATTTAAAACCGTATTTTTCTTTTTATTTTGCCGAGTTTTATTAGGCAGAAAGTTTTAAGTCAATGATCAGTATTCAGCAGTACAGAGTGCAAGAAAAAACAAATAATTTATAAGTGGATAACGGGTTCTACACTACTCAAGTATGGGCTAGGATTTTTACAGGAAAGCTTCTGTCAAAAGGCGCTTCACACATTCATCTGAGCCAATGTCACCAACCAATAATGTCAACATTGTTCATAAACAATGACAGTGTACAGTGATGGCTGTAGAAGATATCGTATTACACTTTACAGCCATTGTCAAATTGTTTGGCTAAGGTTCCGATGGAGCGGACGAAGATCTCTGTAATAAATCTATTAACTAATAAGATTGAAGAGTATTTATGTAAAGTCTAAGTCGAAGTAAAGTATTTTATAATAAATTTTAAGGAGTCTACTGCTTTAACTGGGTCCGACTCTGTGGTCGTCGATAGTGTGATTATTGCATATTAATATGATTGAAAGTCGAGAATATTGTGTTCTCGGTCCACCAAGCTGAATATTTTAACAATTATTATTCAAGAATAAGTGTGATTCTGTTATCATATTTATCATTGCATATTTTATTTAGTATTAAATATTTTAATCGCTGAAAACCAGTTGCATTCCGCGGTGGGAGTCAATAATGAGGATATGAAGGTGTCAAAACACCTATCAGTTGAGCTAGCTCACGAATAGTACACTGATTTAACTGTTCTATATTATTCCGTTTTTAATAGGCATATATTATTATAAAATATATCTAATATTGGAAATCTTTTTTTAAAATAACAAAAAACTTAGAAGTTAAAATTAAAACACAAAAACAATATGCAAAACTGTACTTAATCAACACTTTACAATAAACTTTAAACAAAGTAAGAACAAACAACTTCAAAATCTAACTAATAGCTCTAAGCGTCCACCACGTTCGAAAGTCGCAAGAAAAGTGAAGGGCCTCGCCAGGCGTCGTCAGGACCCCCTCTCCTCAACGGTCACTTGAAAAACAAGTCGCTCGGCGTGACGTCATCGGATGGAGGCGTGTCCAGCCCCTCGTCTGCATTTATTTGTAATACGGCCTCTCCTGACCGGTCAGCGGCGTCCTCGACCGCTTCGTCAGCATTATCTTCGACCGCTTGGCCAGCGATATCCTCGAGCGCTTGGCCAGTGATATGCTCGACTGCTTGGACAGCAGTATCTTTGACCGCTGTGACGGCAGTATCATTGACCGCTTGGTCAGCGGCATCTTCGATTGCTTGGTTCGCTGACATGCCCTGATGATCGTCAGATACTTCGTCATCTGAAAAATGAATATTCGTTAAGAAAAACAGTCAAAAAGCGACTTTCAGCTTGACTTTTGGTAGAAAGTGATTCCGAATACGAATGCTTGCGTGCACTCAAATCATCGCAATCGAAACCGCCCTCACTCAATTGCTTGTTAAACAGCTAGGTGTCGAAATGGTTTTACAAGGAATGATTCTAAATTTGAAA
This sequence comes from Polyommatus iphigenia, assembly GCA_963422495.1. Classification (NCBI taxonomy): domain Eukaryota; kingdom Metazoa; phylum Arthropoda; class Insecta; order Lepidoptera; family Lycaenidae; genus Polyommatus; species Polyommatus iphigenia. The sequence continues at coordinate 2,611,197 of OY730189.1, forward strand.
TTTCTTATAACGAAACACGAACGAAAAGCTCCGGATCCTTATCGTCGTGTCGCATAACAAAAGCATTAAGGTTTTAAATGCTAAAGCTATGCCCCGTGGCACGAAGCATCACATTCGCTTGCCACGATTGTCTTGACCATAACATAGGCATCCCATTCGCGTAATATGGCCCCTAATCGCATTATGAAAGCATTAGGTCTGCAAATACATTCATTATGCCCGTGGCACGAAGCATCACAGTCGCTTGCCACGATAGGAGTGATCGAACGATCACCTCGTCACATACCACATGTATGTCTAAGGGTAAACACCCCTCAGCGAGCTCGCTAAACACATAACCGGCCGAAACAAACTTTTGAGTTGACGTCAACTTACCAACACTCTCAAAGAAGGCTGCACAGGCATCGGGTGTCCATTCACCACGCCATCGAACCATATGTTCGGCGGCTGCCTGTGTTCGTTTTCCATAGGAACCTGTCATAAGGTCCAATTCGTAGCGATCATGGGGAAGGTCACGAACAATCCTGTATGGACCTCTCATGCCCGAGTCAAGCTTGCCAGAAGCCTGGGCGGCCTTGCCAACAAACACGAAGTCCCTAACAGCATAGGATCGAGGTTCTTTACGACGTGCATTTATACGGCGGTCTTGCTGTCGCTGGTTAGCTTTAAGCAATTCAGAAGCTCGCTGTCTACGGAGTGTAGTTATCGCCTCACGATTTGCATGACTATCTTCTAAAGCCACATCTCTTACAAGTGAGCGGAGTACAGAAGTGGCGCCTTCTATGCCCGTTAAAAGAAGTAACGGTGAAGTTCGAGTGGTGGACTGCTTAGTGATGTTAAGTGTTAATTGAATTTTCCACAAAATATTAGACCATTTATTACCCTTAACATTTACTTCAATTCTGAGCATATTTAAAAGCGTCCGACAATACCGCTCTACCTGCCCATTCTCGCGGTGCATCCCTGCAGATGTTATAAGATGAGTAGCATACCCCATTTCAGTTACCCAATTTTGAAATCCTGCACTTTCAAACATCCTACCCTGATCCGATATGATCAAAGATGGAGTTCCAAATAGGGATATGGCATTCGTAAACACCTTTTTTAGTTCATCAGTATCCTGCCTATAAAGTGCGTATAAGAGGCAGTATTTTGAGAAAGAATCTACAAGGATCAGGATATACTTAAAGCCATTAGATTCAACTTAGGGACCCAGCTACGGACCTAGATTGGCTGATGACTAGCTCGGGGAACTTTTTTATGTGAGAGACACACTATGCAATGGGTGATGTATTTTCTAACGAATAGCCTTAATCCTGGGAACCAGAAATGACGAAGAATTAGATCAGTTGTTTTATCAATCCCTACATGGTCATGGTCGTCATGGAATACCCGTAACAGGCTTAATCTATGGCCCTTGGGAATGTAACAAAGGTGGCGAGAGTCTTCGCCAGGTGAGCTATACTCATAGTACAGAATGTTATTTTTGACCAAGTAACGGGATGAATCTAGCTGGCCGTCTCGCAACTTATCTATTAAGTCCTGGGTTTCAGAATCTGCTGTTTGTGCGATCTGAGCCCAATTTTTAGGCTTACGAATATGTGAGACTTATGCCGGATTTCGGCTTAGATTATCAGCATGTTGCATTAACGTTCCCTTTCTGTACTCTAACGTATAACGAAAATCCTGAAAATAAACCCACCACCTAGCTACACGGGGTACAAGATCTATTTTTCGCTCAGTCATTTTAATTGGATTGCAATCAGTAATTATCTTGAAATCTATTCCGATTAAGTAATGACGAAAATACTGCAGAGCCTTCACTATCGCCAGCGTTTCAAGTTCATAGCTGTGATAGCGAGACTCTGCGCCAAGTGTCGCTTTACTGAAATACCCAACAACCCTTTTACGCTTACTATCATGTTCTTGAAAAAGAATAGCGCCAAAACCAATCGTGCTGGCGTCTGTGTGCAGTTCGGTGGGCAATTTTGGGTCAAATATTGCTAGCACGGGCTCTTGTGTTAAACAGTCAACAATGTACTTATGGGCTAAGTCTTGTTCTTCACCCCAAATAAATGGTTGACCTTTTTTTGTTAAATTTGCAATGCACGCGGTCTTTATGGCATAGTTGGCTATATAACGCCTAAAGTAACCTGCAAGACCCAAAAATTGCCGCACCTGTTTGACACTCCTAGGCTTTGGAGACTTTATTAACGCTTCTACTTTTTTTGGGCTCGGTCGTACCTGACCCTGGCTTATTAACCTACCCAAGTACTCTACTTATGTTTTTAAGAATGAGCATTTCTTTAAATTTATGGAAAACCCTGCCTTGGTAAGGGTTTCAAGCACCTGCCGCAAGATTGTAAGTCCTTCTTTAATAGTGTCTGACATTATGAGTACATCGTCGATGTACGTTAGGACTTTGCCTGATTCTATAAAATGTTTAAGGGTCCTAGAAATTATCCGTTGATAGACCACGGGAGCGCTTGTGAGTCTATATGGCATTTTTAAATATTCGTATTGAGCTTCTGGAGTCACAAACGCTGTTTTGTTTATGGATTCATCATCCTTTAGAGGTAATTGGTGAAAGCCCATGGCCATATCAAGGCTTGTAAAGTGTTTACTAGTGCCTAACTTATCGATGTGGTCATCGATTAATGGTAGGGGAAATCTCTCTTTTACAGTGATTGCGTTTAAAGCCCGATAATCAACGCACATCCTATCAGACCCGTCTTTCTTTTTGACGAGTATGATAGGACTTGCGTATTCAGACTGCGACTCACGGATGATTCCCTTACTCAAAAGATCAGCACATATGTTACGAACGCGTATTTTCTCGTCGGCAGATAGCTTATAAGGTCGGTAGTGCACCGGTTGAAGTCGCAGTACCCGTAACGAACGACTCATCAAAGTCCCTTAGAAGTGAAAGCAATTGTTGCTTATCCTCCCCGGTCAAACATGTATCTACTAAGCTATCTGTATTGACACTTCTCAAATTACAGACAATAGCTGATGAGGTGTCAGTCCTTATGAGTCTTTGTGTATCACTGGTCCGTATGTACGTTACTCCTTCGCGGTTAAGGACATCAGTACCAATTAACAAAGGCGCGCTTATACAATCCGAAGGAACAACGAACATATCTATTTCCAGTGATATTTCAGGAAACTCGACAACCACCGTTACGTAACTTGTGGACTCTATTTCCTGGCTGCCTATACCACGCATTATTCTATTGGTAGGTTTTTTGTTGCTGTTTAAATAACCTACGACGGTGTTTGAAATTAGCGAAATATCAGAACCACTATCTATCATCGCGTCAATGGGTACTTTATTTACGACTACCACCATTACATTGTTTTTATAAGGGTTTTTTACTTCCTGGCAAAAATTAACATCACTAACCTTTTTACGGTTTGTTTCTGCACGCTGCTTAGCAAAACAATTATCTTTAGTATGCCCTGTCTTTTTACAATAGCTACAGTTAAGTGACGATTTACTAGAAGTACTAGGCACTGATGAAACGATATCTGAGTTGGCAGATTTTTGCTTTTTAGGACATGCATCCCTCTTATAGCCCTCTATTCCGCAAAAGTAACATTTTCCGCGCATATCAGGCTTTTGATTTAAACGTTTACCAGGGTGTGAACCCTTTATATGGCTAGACAAACGGGAAGAATTGTGGGTAAACTGAAAATCTTTTTTTGGTTTACTATAAACGGACAAAAATTCTACTAATTGATTCGGTTGAAGTTTCGCATTAGAGGCGGCAGCTTTAACTTGGACATCAGAGATACCTCGAATAACAATAGCCGTCTTTAAGTCGTCCGATAGGCCACCAACAATGTTAAGGCGCAACAATGACTTCCGAGCGTATTCGGAGTAGGTATTAAATCTATTAGAGTTTGTACACATCACATCAAAAAGAACAGAAGCCACATCAATATTGACGGACATAGGGATCTGAATTCCGATTTCAAATTTGCCCAGGTACGATCGACAGTAACCCAGTCGCTTAACCACGAGCGAGCATCTCCCTTAAGGCAGTTACCCACTCGTGATAGGCACTCGCGGTCGTCCCATCGATTCGCTATACGACCGCGATCGACCTCTGTACACCAAGCATCAAAGTTATGTACACTGGGATCAAAGTCAGAAATATAGTAATGGGGCGATCTTACTTCAATCAAAGAGGTCAACGCGTCCACCAGCCTGTCCGTTGCGTGCGTTGCGTCATCGGTTTCAAGCTCCCTAGGTCCTTGTCCTGGCAGAGAGCTCGGTTCTTGAGCTGGAAAGGAATTTTGTTCTACCGTGCCTTTTGCCAAAGAGGAAAAACAGTTCACACTTGGCGTTAAAGCTGGTAGCTCTGGTGTATGACAATCTCGTGGTGGACGTGGCCGCTCAGGTACTGAGGATGTCGATGTGGCAGATAATCTGCTCTCAATCGCACTCAACCCGCCTAGTATCGTATCTAAAGCCAGTATACTAGGGCTGTCATGACGGTTATTAGAACCATCACGACGCCGACGCTTGTTAGATCTACTACGATGACGAGACCTATCACGTTCGCGGCTCCTATTCCTTTTTGTAGACCGCCCTGACATTATGCAATCAAAACGATAATTATCAGCAACAAATGTAACTTAATTAGCACAAAGATTCTAAAAATAGGCCGCAATTGAAATGTAATCTACCCACAATCACAAAATATTAAAAGAAATGAAGAACATTCGTTATCAGAATAACTATTAAAGCAGGCTACGTGATTATCCCACTTCTGATATTAGAAATCTATTGATATTATAAGTTTAAACACTTACGGATTTTGTCGCGGAGCACTTTTATTAATCCCGACGTTTCGGCTACTTTACAGCGGCCGTGGTCACGGGCGGACTGAGGTGACAGGTGTCCAATTTTCTTGAAGTTATCCAACTACCCGACGACTCATCAATATTTGTTTGCGTTCCGATCTACGCAGAACGAACTCACAGTGTCTTGAAGCCGAGGTATCATAGATTTGTGCTTTAGTTTGTTTATCACTGGATCCCAACTAGATGGCAGCACCCAACCATCTTCGCGGTTGAAATTAGGATGTTTTTTAATTTCTATGGCCTCGCGTATCATTCGTGGGCGGTATCGTGCTTCTTTTGCCAGTACTTGTGGCTTATCAAATCTTATGTAATGGTGAGGTTGATCCAGTGTGTGTTCACAAATTGCGGACTTGTTGTTCCTACGGTGTTTGACATCTGCAATGTGTTCCTTGATACGGGTTTTGATGGCCCTTTTGGTTTGCCCTATATAAGAGAGGCCACAATCACAGTCGAGTTTGTAGATTCCTGCATCTTGAAGAGGTAAGTTGCATTTCACTGATGGTAAACATTGGCTGATCTTTTTGGGCTCACTTTGTGTGTAATGTAGCTCACTTTAACGGCAACAGTGGAAAGATTACCTGCAGTGTTACCATTTATAAAGGGAGTCACTGATAAAGTGAGCTACATTCTAAGGAAAGCTTCAATAAAAACATACTTTAAGCCGCCCAAAAAGATCAGCCAATGTTTACCATCAGTGAAATGCAACTTACCCCTTCAAGATGCAGGAATCTACAAACTCGACTGTGATTGTGGCCTCTCTTATATAGGGCAAACCAAAAGGGCCATCAAAACCCGTATCAAGGAACACATTGCAGATGTCAAACACCGTAGGAACAACAAGTCCGCAATTTGTGAACACACACTGGATCAACCTCACCATTACATAAGATTTGATAAGCCACAAGTACTGGCAAAAGAAGCACGATACCGCCCACGAATGATACGCGAGGCCATAGAAATTAAAAAACATCCTAATTTCAACCGCGAAGATGGTTGGGTGCTGCCATCTAGTTGGGATCCAGTGATAAACAAACTAAAGCACAAATCTATGATACCTCGGCTTCAAGACACTGTGAGTTCGTTCTGCATAGATCGGAACGCAAACAAATATTGATGAGTCGTCGGGTAGTTGGATAACTTCAAGAAAATTGGACACCTGTCACCTCAGTCCGCCCGTGACCACGGCCGCTGTAAAGTAGCCGAAACGTCGGGATTAATAAAAGTGCTCCGCGACAAAATCCGTAAGTGTTTAAACTTATAATATCATGAGTGATACTCGCGAAAACTTAAGAAATCATTATAGAAATCTATTTTTAAAATAACAAAAAACTTAGAAGTTAAAATTAAAACACAAAAACAATATGCAAAACTGTACTTAATCAACACTTTACAATAAACTTTAAACAAAGTAAGAACGAACAACTTCAACTTCAAAATCTAACTAATAGCTCTAAGCGTCCACCACGTTCGAAAGTCGCAAGAAAAGTGAAGGGCCTCGCCAGGCGTCGTCAGGACCCCCTCTCCTCAACGGTCACTTGAAAAACAAGTCGCTCGGCGTGACGTCATCGGATGGAGGCGTGTCCAGTCCCTCGTCTGCATTTATTTGTAATACTAATATATAAAATTCTCGTGTCACGGTGTGCGTGGTTGAACTCCTCTGAAACGGAATTTTCGTGAATCTTAGCGAGCATATCGGCTAGGGTTGAGAATCGAACAACATCTACTCTTCTATCTTTATATTGATGAGTGTATTAATTTGTTGAATAAATAAAAGTAAATTGTTACAACTCGAGACTGACGGCGACCATTGTTTGTGCGACGGGATAGCAATCATGGACTTTGCCATGGTGACATAGTTATTTAGTCACTTCAATAAAATAATAATATGGGCGAAATACTTTATATGGCAAAACAACGTTTGCCGGGACAGCTAGTTATGTTATAATAATATATATTATAAACGTTAAGGCAGGGATTAATCTCACTCCAAAGCGATAACCTTGCACACAACCAAAGACCAAGCGTATACGCATCGCAATAAGATTCATTTTAGCTTAGCATAAAACTGTAGTTACTAGGGGCGGATCTTCTCTATTTTTCATGTTTTTTTTTAAATATCTTTGGAAATAAATATTAAGAAACCAAATTGTTCGGTTCAGAATATTTTAATATAGATTTACTAACAATTTATTCAAATAAAATATATAATTATTCTAGTTAATACTTATATTTCGATGAATTAGATTTTTGTCGGAGGTGAGTTTGTAAATTAATTACAGCCAAAGTATTACGTTTTATAAAAATCTTTATGGTTTAAAGTCTATTCAATATTGTGCTTCATATCTCATATTTTTTTTACATTTCGTTATTATATTGGAACTAGGTAAACCGGGAGTCACGGAATAACAAATTGGGGTTGATCCTCGCCTTAAGGGGCCGGGTACCCTCGAAATTCTCATACATACGTAATTCCAAAATCATTTTCTCATATGAAAATATTTAACATGTTTGAGTTGTTTTTCAGTTTAAAATAGTAATTATCTAGGTTCCTGCACAAAAATTTACTTCAAAATATTTAAACATAAAAAAAAATGTTTTTAATTTTTTTTTAGTAAATTTAGTACTTAATATTTAAACACTAAAAAATAGAGTAAAACACTAAAAAATATATAAATAAATAGTAAATTTACTACAAAATATTTAAATACTAAAAAATATTTTTTAGAGTTTAAATATTTTGTAGTAAATTAACTATTTATTTATATATTTTTTAGTGTTTTACTCTATTTTTTAGTGTTTAAATATTGAGTAGTAAATTTACTAAAAAAAAATTTAAAGCAAAAAAAAAATAGAACACTGATATTGTTAAAGCGTGGTAAGTCTAGTAGTGATAAAGCCTACGCCTGGTCTAGTTTCCTTCTTTATATTTTTTGTGACAAAAATGTTAGCGCATCTGATAGTCTGTACGTCAAGACTTAAGGCTCTTAATTCGTAAATTAAAATCTTTCGATCGACTAGTGAGTTACTAGGAAACAAGAAGTAGGCTTTTAAACAACTTTTAAATCTATTTTTGCTAGATATCCACTTTTAGGTATTGGCTTGGAAGCCTTAAAGGTTAATTTTCCAAATTAACATGTAATTTCGAAATAAACTTACTAAGTGGTTTCAAATTTAAAATAATTCAAAAATTGTATTTAAAATATAATACAATATTTTCCGCCGCTTTGTTTGTGGAAAAGAAAATCTTTGAAATAAGGTAACCTTCGGTGGGGGTACACGAATATATAGTTTTAAATTATAATAATTTATTGATGTCATGATGTATAATATATTAAGCCAGTGGTCCCCAACCTGTTTTTGTTTTTGGAACGAAGTTCCCTAATTTTTTTATTTTTTATTTTTCATGCCGGCCGCAAAAATCTTTGGTGTTGGTGTCGCGGGCCGCAACAAACATTTTTAGGTTTATAAAATAACGTTTTATATACAAGTGAAAAAGACTTTCACGTTGACTGTATAATATTTTGCCCGTGGGCGTAAATTTCAAAATGGTTTAACATCACGCGGGCTACAAATAAAGTTCTGGTGGCCCGCAAGCGGCCCACGGGCCGCGGGTTGGGGATAGCTGTATAAAGCCCACAATAATTATAATAGTAACATCTATAAAATATATATAAAAATAACTGTCAGCACTACTGCTGTGGTGTTGAGCGTTTAGTCGTCTCAAGTCTCAACGCTCTTCGAACTCGAAGGAGGTTGATTGTAGCGGCACAGTGCTAGCGGTGCCAGCCGAGCACTCCCCCCTTTGACGGGTAGTGGGAAGGGTTTGCCAGAGCCCAAAAGGTACCCAATTGATTGGGATGTACTAATTTGTCTCTGAGAACAAATACTGGAATTATCCAGTGAAACAATGATAATCTCGGTCTGATATTGAGACAAGACTTATCGAGTCTGAGTGTTATAGGTTTCCGTTACGAAGTTGTCTTGTCTGATAATATATTATCTGATAAGTTTGATAATAATTTATATCGAGATAAGTCAGATACTGTTGATATGTCTGATAATATCGAGACTTTGTCAGGTGAAATCTATAATGATAATAATCGATCGAAATGGAATCGATCTGCAACATTTATTATCAGGAACGTTTTATAAGCAGTAGCTTATCTTAATCGTTTTTGGGATCATTTAAAACCATAATCTGGCGAATCCAACGAGGGTTCACCTAACGTCAGTAGGAGCCCTGGATCTATCCGGATCTGGTCCGGTTCTATTTATTTATTTAGTACGATTCACCAACAGAATTCTTCTGGTACATTAAACGGTACTCAGAATCGACCGTTGGCACCTGGTTTAGGAGTGGGAAAGCTTCGGGTTCATTCGTAACCGGATCGACCCGTATATTGATCACTTTTAGTGATATTATCCCAATTGTCTGGTCTTAGTGACCTAAAAAATAAATTTTGCGGTAGCTCGTTATAATCGACTTATTTGTCGATAAAATATATTACAAAAAATATTAAGGGTAGTAACTATCACGTTACGTAAATATTAAGTAAGTTTCGTTATACACTCGCGGTGTATCCCGAGTCCCAACATTGGTGCAAGTTTTATTTAATAATAATAATTATATACCGGCAGACACAGTAAATTATAATCGTAGTTCTATATTTAAAATAAAAGGATCGCGCGGGACGCGCATATGTTGTTAACTGATGAGACTCGCAGTCAATCTAGTTATTAGCACGAAATAACTGTTCTCTATAAAACGGCAAAGATATTAATATTATAATAATAATTATGTAGTTCTATTTATAGAACAAAGAGCGCGGGAAAACGCGCGGTAGTTGCTAATTTTTATTTTTAAACATTGTCGGAGACTCGTAGTCAATCCATACATTATGTTGATTTAAAAAATATCAATAAATTTTAAATTTAAATATTAATTAACTCGCAGTTAATCCTCTCAAACCAGCCAACATATTATACTTCTATTTTTAGATAAAACATCGTCAGAGACCTGCAGTCAATTCCGATGCATAAGGTTTGTGTTTAGAGACTCGCAGTCAATCCACACATTATGGCGGTTTATAAAATAACTCGCTGTTAACCCCCAAACCGGCCAACGTATAGTTCTATTTATAGAACAGATAAAACATCGTCAGAGACTCGCAGTAAATTCCGATGCATATAAATTGTGCTTAGAGACCCGCAGTCAATCCACACGTCATGGCGGTTTATAAAATACTTAATATAATTAAACACTTCTCAGTAATTAACTTGCAGTTATTTCCCCCAATCGGGCAAACATATAGTTCTATTTATAGAATAGGTAAAACATCGTCAGAGATCCGCAATCGATTCCGATGCATATAGAATATAGGTTGTGTAAAAGGACTCGCGGTCCAAACACACTGTACTTATTGACTCACAGTCGCAGTACATGCCGGTTAATTAAATAATTGCAGTAATCACCTGCAGTTGTTTCCCCCAATCCGGCAAACATATAGTTCTATAATTCCATTTATATAACAGATAAAGCATACATAATACTATAGATTTTGTATAAAGACTCGCAGTCCCAACACATTGTACGTTTATTGACTCGCGGTCGCTGTACATGCCGGTTAGTCTATACATATAATAAAACTGTAGAAATGAGAATTCTGTACATTAAAGATATTCAAAAAATAATAAGCGGGGGTGTCACTACATCGCTATAGAAGCCAAAAATGTGGTTAGTTTTTTTGTCTGTCTGTCTGTCTGTCTGTTTGTCTGTCTGTCTGTCTGTCTGTCTGTATGTTTGTTCCATTATCACACGAAAACTACTGATCCGATTTGAATGCGGTTTCCGCAGATATATTTGTCTTCTTCCAACTTAACATCTGGTGTATAAAATTTTTACCCCCCACCCCTCTAAGGGGATGAAAGTGGGAGTCAGATTTTGTATCAAACTTTTTTCTTTAACAAAAAAACTACTGATCCGATTTGCATGCAGTTTTCGCAGATATATTTGTCTACTTCCAACTCAAAATCTGGTGTATAAAAATCTCCCCCCCCCACCCCTCTAAGAGGACCAAAAAGGGGGTCAGATTTTGTATCAAACTTTTTTCTTTAATGGACTTACTTCATATTATTAACTTTGTTTTCCAACTTAACATCTGGTGTATAAAATTTTTCCCCCCACCCCTCTTAGGGGACAAAAGAGGGGGTAAGATTTTGTATCAACTGATGAAGTAGAAATACTTTAAAAGGCAAAACAACGTTTGCCGGGACAGCTAGTATTGAATATAATTGGCTCGTCTAGGCCTCGGTAGTGCCTGCCGTTTATTTAAGTATTTAATAGTACTTACATGTATTTTCTTGTTACACAATAAAATAACACTGACTTTCGTTACTTACAACACTGACTCAATCATTTTAATAATAATAAACAGCTGCGCTTTGGCATGGTTACTAAGTATACGTGCTCGCGTTGAATCGCGTTAACAAAGAATGAAGCACGCCGGAACGTCGAGTGACCGAGCAGGTATTACTTTTCAAATACCCACATACGTCTTTAAAAAAACGCGATTGCCTAGCACAGTGGTCCCCAACCTTTTTTTCATGCGGGCCACAAACATGTTTTGGTCTTGGTGTCGCGGGCCGCAACAAACATTTTTTAGGGTTAAAAAATAACATTCTTCAAAATTAACGATTTTAAAGTGGAAAAAATTTAATGACTATCACGTAGACTTTACGTTATTTTGCCGGTGGGCGTGAATTTCAAAATTGTTTAACATCACGCGGGCCACAAATAAAGTCCCGGCGGGCCACATGCGGCCCGCGGGCCGCGGGTTGGGGATAGCGGGCCTAGCATATAAGCAGAGGTACTACGTTTGGTTAATTATATATATCGAAGAATGAAGCGAAGAAATATAATTATTATTATTATTGTGTCTATAAGCTATACCTACTTACCTTGTTTCATAAACCATTTGTGTACCTATTATTATATTTTAGAGGACAATTCACAATGCTACAATATTGGTTATAAAAAAAATAGAGCGAGCTTATAAAAATAAAGCCAAACTACCCTACTATTTTATTAAAATAAACAGTTTACTCTATGTTGAAAACCAAACAAAATAATTATAATAAAACAATGCAACTAGTTTTTTTTTTTCATAATTTTTATTAATCGATTGAAGTAAATAATTATTGACTATTTTAACACGATCTAATGCAAAGTGCTAGACAGCTAGATCATCAACGAGTGTTAGTGAATAGTGATAGTGGCCTAGGAGTAAGGACCAACCAGTCGCAAAAATGAGTAGCCGCCCTGAGAGCGTAATATTACTTAATTTAATCTATACTTATATTATAAATGTGAAAGTATCTCTGTCTGTCTGTCTGTCTGTCTGTCTATGTGACTGTCTGTCTGTCTCGCTTTCACGCTAAACTACTGAACCGATTGTAAAGAAATTTTGTACTCAGATAGTCTAAAGCCTGAGAAAGGACATAGGCTACTTTTTAACTGGAAAAAGGGGTTGCAAGGGGGTGAAAATGCGTAAATTTGTTCAAATTAAGTTAGTTTCAAAAATTCATAACAGATGGCGCCAAGAGTCGTCTACATCGCGCTAGCGCTTGCTCTTACGTGTTTCTATAAGAGGTGGTACCATCTCAATTCACATTTTTCGATGCTTTCGATTGTTTTACACGTTCTTATATAACTCACTTCTCACTTCTCAGTACTTTATCTATGCAGTGACGTAACCTTAAACCTATCAATGATAAATTATAGTTTATGGGTAAAGTTGTGTAATTAGGGGGCTAAATATGCTTTAAAAATTTGGCATAAATAAAGTTTAATTTAAAATAATGAAATATTATGTGCACACTGCACAGCTGTTTTTGGGTATTTTGATGTAAAGGTTTTAAAAAGCTTTTAAAGACAAAAATTTTGTTGACACCGCGTGCTTTAAACTGAAGTCCACGCGGACGAAGTCGCGGGCAACAGCTAGTTTATTCTAAATCCAAACGCGTGACAAGCGGTGCCAGGTAATACTCAGAATTTTGGAATGCAACCGACCTTTTAGCCAACGCCCTACCTTGTTCTGTGCGAGAAACGTTTTGAATGGAAATCTATGATTTTATTAAACCATGTTTGTTACTTTGTACGAGTAAACTTTTTGTGGTGGCTATTAGTGATTTTTCCTTGTGCCTACTTAAATTACAGGACAATATTTAAAGCGTTCTCAAAAATAACTATAGGCTACCTAGTTCGCTAATGTGGTAGGCATAGGTAAATTAGCTACCTGACCTTGAGTAAATACTCAATATTTACCTAGTATTAAGGCTACCCTTTCTATCTATTTGCTGCACGGTACCTTTTTTTTTTTTGATGCGCAGAGGAAACCCTTTATGGGTGCCCCGGGTTGAGGATGTGCCTCGGAGCTGAAGCGGGGCCGGGGGTATGTGGGGCGGCTAAGGTTCGGAAACCCACTAAAACCACCTGCGGTTTGTCTTCAGCCGTATACGTAGGAATATCCTGGATCTATCTACGCGGCTACGGTACCCTTCCCTTAGGTCCTTAAATACTAAATAGCCAAATAGGTGCAGTATTTCCCCTATGGTATGGTACCTACACACGTGGCCACACGGCTTAGGTAAGTACTTACTTTGTTTCAGTATTTATACCTATGCTAATATCTATGTTTGTAATTGTTTGGCTTACACTTTACACTCGCTCTACCATCTACTTGCTACTTATCAATCTATACTGCCTCGACGTATGTACTCTTAGAAGTAGTACTCGTAGTAAGAAGCTCTTTCTTTCTTACTAATAAATATATTAACGCAGCTATCAGCACAGCTCTGGATTTATGTACAGGCAGTGTAGGCCATGGCACATGGGCAGCAGCGTTCTATGACGTCCTAGGGGGGGCGGCAGAGTTCGTAGTTCGTACACAGCCCATATGGGCGGCATTTAACGCCTCCGTGGTCTAGTTGTATAGAGCGCGGCTCTTGATTCGGAGGTCGTGGGTTCGATTCCCGCGTTGGAAACATGGTATTTCCAAGTTTGGTTAGGACAATGCAGGCTGATCACCTGATTGTCTGACAAGTAAGATGATCCATGCGTCGGATGGGCATGTAAAAAGTCGGTCCTACGCCTGATATCTCGCCAGTCCTGTTGGTCGTCCGTCCCACTGGGTTATGAGAGTAAAGAAATAGAGAGTGCTCTTGTGTACTGCGCACACACTTGGGCACTATAAATTACTCCTGCGTAGCTGGCCTGGTTTCAATGAAAACCGGACACCGTCACCGAAACCGGTGTGGGAGCTATTATTATATTATATGGACGGCAAAATTAAAGTGGCCTATTTTCATTAAAAATATAAATCCGGCCCTGTATTAGCCCCGGATTTATAAATAGGCAGTTATAGGCCACGGTCTAGGGGCGGCAGCGTCCTAGGGAGTCGGTAGCGTTCATAGAGGCCCCAAGTAACAAAATTCTCCTATAGTGCACAGTTTAAAGGCTTGCAGCACTAGTAACTCTCGCTTAGTGGTTCCAGGTGCTACTACCAAGCTTATAACAGGTTACACGGAGTTTGTTTGGGTTTGTAGTAAACATGTTCTTGTAAGAAAGACTTATAGTCGTGTATAGAACGAGATTATAGGCGCAGTAAAGGCTAAGATGGCCTATACGAGTGTTTCAAAGGTGTAAATATACTTGAGAAAACTTGCTCCAGAAAGTTATATTTGTAATATACTACAAGAGGTAATTATAAATCCGCTATAAGGTCACACGCCAGTAATAGTAATTTATAGTGCCAATTTAAATTGTATAAGAAAAATAGTTTCATGTTGTTTTCACTAGATGTCGCTGAGCTGCTTCTACATCGCACTATCGATTGCACGAATGCCATTTATATAGTTGTAACAGATTTTTGTTATTGTCAGAACAGAAATTTAGTGAGAGATAATTAATTTCGTATTATTAATTAACCCTCCAAGTTGTCCTCCGCGAGTGAGTACATTAACTTACCTTTTCTTATTATTTTATTTTTTTTCGTCCACCTCACAAAACAATTCACAAAAATAATGTTTGAAGTAGCTAGTAATAGAAGCGCGGAGTACGTAACAGGCCTGCCTGGGGTTCTATAAGATGCTCATAGTTGGCTTCGTGGGAGCAGATAGTTCTGCGTAGTCCAACAATAAGTGTATTATTTTTCTAAGTAGTGCTAGGCAAGTCTACTATGAGTGCTTTATTAGCAAAAGTACGCATATAAAATGGGCCCCTTTCCGTGGTTATAAACGTTTACTAGCCTGTTATAGTCCTGGCCCCGGAACCACTACAAGACCAGATTTTGTTACTTGGGGCCCTACAGATTACGAACATGGGGTGGCGGAAATAAAGTGGTTAGTGGCCTAACTCAACAGAGTATAACATGTATGACAATACATACGTAAATTTGGCACTGGTTCGCCGTCTTTGTCTGCCATGCGACTTTTCCAATGTGCAAGACGAAGACAAACAGATCTTGTATACGCTGCGTAAATTCAAGATAATTTAATAGTAAGAAAGCTAGAATGCCCGTAGCAGTTTGACATCACAGTTGAGTGATGATGTTCGCACTCAGTTGATACGCCAAACAGTATAATAGTAGTTTAAGTGCGATCTATTAGCTAATTAGAACGGGCATCCCAATATTGATATTGAGCCTAATCTCAGCGGTAAGAGCGGTTTAGCAATACGGTAGTAACTAGTATCGAAAGTCGTACCTATATCGCGCGGGAACCGTCACATTTTTTCGCAACAAAAACTGTCGCATTTCCTTTCTCAGGACTCAAAAATCCCCCATTCCAAATTTCATCAAAATCAGCGGCTTAAGCGTGAAGAGGTAACAGACAGAAAGATAAACTTTCGCATTTATAATATTAAGTAGTATGGAAGTATGGATAACTTATCTATCCAAGGTTCGTCCGTTTTTGTCTGCCACGTGGCTTTCATTTTGTCAGACAAAGAGAAGCAAACCCTGAAAACGCTGCGTAAACATCTTAAGGGAACTAGTATATTATTAAGATAGGTACTTAAGTATATTCAAGCCCTTTAGTTGAGCTGTATGACGTCAGAATTGTCGAAGCCAGCCCCGCCAACTCGCGAAAGCCACTTTCACCGGAGGAATGTGATGTGACGTCAGCTCCGCGCAACGTGATGCAACCAGCCAAAACATTTGCATCGCATTAAGTAATAGATATGAACTGATCTGACTGCTCAAAGTGCTAATTGCTTAGTCAGAATGCATTTCCAGTTTCGATAGCAAAATAACTTTGCCAAAAATGTATGACACAATATAACGAAGCGTTGTCAAATCCTAGACGTTGCATTGTTGGTTTACTTTGCTATCGAAACTAGCAAATTAATTTTGACCAACCACATTTCGTGTGACTCATTGCCCATGATTACGTGTAGAGAGGCATTTTCGACTCGCAATCTCAGTCGATCTTGGTTATCAATCATGGACTAATCTGGAGAGGTGTCTGGATTTCAAACCTTTTGTATTTACTTTGTTCTTCTTAAATTGTTGAGAAAAAGTTACCATAATATTATGTCTCTACCTATCTCCGTACATATTTCGCTGTTGGATAATTGGATATGTTAGTAGCTTTATCGGTGAAAACTATCTAAGTTGTATAAATGAAACAAAACATTCAAGTATAAATGGCCATTTATTCTCATCGAGTATAACATTAGGTACATGATTCATAAAATCTACATTAGTTTGGTCTAAAAATACAACGCTAACTGCGTCATGGGAAACTAAACTCTAATACCACCACCGTAACTTAAAATATACATTGGCGGGATGCATTTTGTCCCCAATAAATTCCAATTCACAAATAATCTATTTGGCACAAAATTTACAAATTCACAATTTTTACCGCCCGGCTTATCCTAACTACACCTACATTGCAAGTGTCCCTTATTTGCGAGCGCAATATAATCTCAAAACGAAAATAAAATTCACATAACTTATGAGCATCTTTATAAATTAACCTACGCTATTTACAACCTAACCTATAAGTTCATAGAACGTACTAGAAATATATCATAGATATATGGGATAAACACTACCAGCTTTCGGTGGACCATAATCGTCAGAATACCTGGTGCCACCTAGTCGCTGGTACAGCAAAACTTACACGCTAATCGTCTCCATCACGTCGGGTTGCTCAGAAAATTACCTTTCTCGAATCCGACGGAGGAGGCGAGAGGACACATGTCCCGGTTAACTGGGTTACGCTTAGCCAAAAACGCAACCAGTCTGTCCGCATTACCGCGGCTGTCTTAACTATTTACAGTAAATCTAACTTATAAGCAGTACGGATGGCAGAACTGGTACACCAGCCTCTGACTCCGCTCCGTCTTCTTCATGATACCCTTCTTGTAGTACTGTCGTATGCTCCTCGACAGCTTGTCGTAGTTCATCGCGGGCCTGTTCTTTCTCTTCCCCCACAGCCTGGCTACGCGCACGGAATCCTCGATTTTGAAGACACCGCTACCTGCGAACGATATACGCATATGTTAGTTATGCTAATATAATGCCTTTGTTTTCGGTGATCTAAACTACACTCTGCATTTCAAGTGACTAAGCTAAATGTTTTTGAATGTATCTCAATTTACTTTCTACTAAAGAGAAAGACCAGAAAAACACTCGATGATAGTCGAAAAAAGGTGATGGAATAACAGAGTTTATAAAGCGTACAAAGAAACAATAACAAGAGTAAAGGTAAATAAAAAACGAAACAAATGGGCCATGTAATTGTAAACAATTTGAATTAACATAATTTAATACCGAAAATAGACATAGGAACAGCCACGGTACGGTTTGGTCACGAAGCAACCTTTGTTAGTAAGTGGTGGTTTGCCTTGGACTGTGAATGTCGGTATGGATTTCCACAGTAATAAATGTTACCCATGATTTAGTTCGCGGATTTGTTGGGCATTCATGGAATTTTAGTTGGGTATCTCCTAAAATTCTTAATACGTAACGTTATAGGTTCTAGTTCTCTTTACGAATATTTGTGAACATAAAAGTAAAAAATGTTGTGAAGACTACAACTTTGGGAAGATTTTTTTGAAATTAAGCAAACTTGATGATATTGAAGGACTCTAACATAAAGATCAGAGTCGTTGGTTCTTGATAAACCAAAGCAAACTATTAAGGTGCCTCTTCACAATGGTCCATGCTGGCCCACTACAAGCCATCGCTATTGTGTAGACGGGGTAATGGACAATGGTGTATTTAGATGACTGACGATTTCCAGGCGTGGCGCGCAATGGCGTGGTCTGCAGTGGGCCATCATCGTGAGCCATTGTCCATTGTGTACCTACTGGCTACTACGCGATTGGCATATTCATCAACGATCGCCCATTATTGACAGCTGCGCATCATGGTGGCAATCATTTTATCCATGACCCAAGATGCACGGCCTTTATAACTTATAGATGCTACGCAATGAAGTAATTTTGTTTAAGATGACGCAGTATTTAGATATTGACAAAGCATGACCTTATAACCTGTAGTGTTATTCAACTATTGATAACGCATTGTAAATAGCGAGTCAATATCAAGTGTATAAAATATATGAGATTAGAGGAATAATATTAATATTGGGTTGTTCGAAAGATGCGTAGAAGACAGAAGTACTATCAGAGAAGTTGATTCCTAGGCTGATGGCGGACCTAAGTAATTTGGTCGCGTTAAGTCAAACCCATCCGACCGATCACAGGCTCTAACATTGAATTGACATAAGCCGACCACATGACGTAAATTCGTCAACTGCCTAGAAATCAATTTCCTCGATGGTACAAAGGTTTTTTTTAAGGTTCGATCTATTAGGTTTTTGCCGCTGAATTAGATGTGTAAGATAATCTACGTAGATTATAGTAGCTTATTTTAAAAGCTCGATTCGGTTCAGCCGAACCAGTTTTAATTTTATTCAAGATGTTTCAAGAAAAAATTGTTTAGTATTGCTTGGAAAGAAAACTTATTCCTTTTTTTAAATATTTGTCCTCTTTTTAGGGTTCCGTAGTCAACAAGGAATCCTTATAGTTTCGGTCTGTCCGTCCGTCTGTCTGTCCGTCTGTCCGTCCGTCGGTCTGTTTGTCCGCGGTTTTTCTCAGAGACTATAGGACCTTCAAAGCTGTAATTTGGCATGAATGCACATATTAATGATGCCGACAAAATGATACATGAAATCTTAAAAAAATATTTTTTATGGTAGGTACCTTCCCTACACATCAAGCGGGGATGAATTTTTTTTTCGCGTCCACCCCATCGTGTGGGGTGTCGTTGGATAGGTTTTTTTAAAATATTATGAGTATTTGTAGATCATTCTTCGATTTAGGGATCCGTTTGTGAAATATTAAGTTTTAAAGTGGAAAAAATAGTTAGAGTCCAGTGTCCCCCCTTCTACCAGCTAAACGATTGCTTTTGGAAATGTGAAAAAAATCACGGGAGTAGGAAATATGCTGAATTTAAAAAGAAAAACTATCACGGCTAAAAAGACTTCATAAGTTTTTGAATTATAGTAGATCAACTAAAAAAAATGTATTCGGCGAAGTATAAAGGAACTTTTCGTTCAAATTCCCTTGAACGTAACTGAGATGATGTTGTTAGTAGTGTAAAACACGTTATAAATGTACTTGGTGACGACACGTACTTGGCCGGTTTTTTTATTTATGTTTCAATTAAATTTACTTCTCCAATAATAAAAATAGGCCTTGTGCTAACCGCTGCATATTTTTTCTCAATAAGTAGGTAACACTTAACGACAAGAATATATTGAATTCGTATTAAGAATAATTTGTATTGAATTATTGCCTGTCGTTTCAAAGACCTTTATTATTATTCATGAACGAATAACATAAATACTAAAATATATAAGGAAATTTCTCTGCATGTTTTTTCTTTAAATTCCAATTTATTTAATGGGATCTATTAGTATAGATCTTATACAGAAGCTAATTTGAATGCTACTATTTATTATGTCTATTTAAACTGTCAAATTAGCTACAGTCCGTTTAGATATTTTGATTTTTGTCTCTGATGCCTTATGCCGAAGACAGAAAGATCTCTTTTGGATAAACTAACTCTGAACTAACTTTATTCTAAGTTTAATTTAGCTCCAATGGCATATAGCAGCCATTTTGAATAATATAGTTATCATAATCTTTTGAAAGATGGCTACGAGCTTTTTATGCCGTGAAAAATAGAGATTAGTATATCTTGATCCTAGATAAGCAAGCAGTTTCAGCTATACAACTTACAAGATCATTAGAATGAAATGTTATTGATCCTTTAAATCAAAGCGAGCACTACAAATGTTACATATTTACAAAGAAGTATCTGGTAGCCTGGTGTGTATCTTGGTCTAAGATGACAAACGAAAATGCCTATATTCAAAATTCATCTACTCGCTTCTAAATAAATAAAAGAAATTTGCAAATGAAATGTTTAGTTTCTAGAAAAAAAGGAAAAAAAAGAAAGTGAATTGAATGAATGCATTTACTTCTATATGAATGAATGCACTCACTTCTACACGAATGAATGCACTCACTTCTACATGAATGAAATGCATAATTAATGTTATACTCACTTCGATCTAGCCACCGTATCGCCGAGCCGTGCACTTGGGGTGAAGCCAGGAGCTCCTTGAGGAACTGCCACAGGTGTATGTGAGTGCTGCCAGTCTTGGCCTTGCCCACTTGGCTGGCACTCGTGCTCGCAGATTCTGAGTCTTCGTCTGTAAAAAAAATTAATGTCAAAAAAAGAATTTTTGGAATTGCGTTACTCCGTGTAAGTATTAATATGTGTGCTTAGCTACTAATAATAAAAACTTAGGAAACGTAACTTCCATACTTCAACCGTTTTGAATTTAGTTCCTTTTCGCACACTGTAGTGTGGCACTTATTATGGCAATAGCAACGAAACACTAACCGTTGACATTAATTTTATTGTCACTTCTATATTATTAACACAAATTTGTGTACCGAATACATTCCTAAAGTATGCATGTATTCGGGTCACATTTTGTAGACTCGTGGACAAATTTTTTGACAGTCGTGTAGTTATACTTCCTTAGTTTTTACTGTTCGTAGGTGCTAAGTCAAAAAAGTATAATATAAACTCGTTCAATTTCTCCGATTTTTTTCATGGATTAACAACCTAATCAAATCGCCATTTTTTCGACCGAGATCAATCTCAAAAAAAGACTGAGGATCTCGCGAAAACGAGATCTAGCAAGAACGAGATTGCATTCCCTAATTTGAACCTCAAAATTCCCAAATTTCTTTCTTCCATCAATAAATTTTTTTGCAATTAAAAAAAGTTATATTTTTTTCGTTTGTAAAATATAACTTGAAGGTAAAATTAGTTTAATAACGTGAATTGAACCAAAAATAGCAGTGACCATTTTAATTTCGCGATCAATGTTTGCGCTAGCAGCTAGTGTCTCCGTGTGAACTACGTAAAACAATTGTTTATCACGTTTATGATTAAGAAATATAATAAACGATAACTTACATTGACAGTGGAAAATTTTCCAAAATTTTCAAAAAAATGAGTTAGCAAAGTTTTTTGTTAACGATTTCTCGAATTATTTTAATTCAAGCTTGAATTATAGTATAAAGAGCATACAGTATAGTAATACATCGATGTCCTTGGAATGTTCCATCCATTTTTGGCATATTATCAATCTGTGACAGTCGTTGGAATTGTACCTAAAATATACTAATTTACAACGGACGATCAATATTATTACTATCGTATGTTCAGTGCTATGACTAGCATAATTATTAATATTATCAATTAAATTAGTTTTTCAGCACATGTTGCAACAATGACAGTTAAAATGTCAAAAATTATTGGTTTTCAGGATATCTTCAGGGATTATTGACTCTTATGTAAGAGTCAATAATCCCTGAGTCAATAATATTAAGTTTAATTCTATAAAATAACTAATAGTGCTTCACTAAATATAATAATTGTGCTGCTTGGGCAGTTGCAACAATGACAGTTGAAATGTCAAAAATTAATGGATGTTTTAGCCCTAACGGTTGATGATAATGATGTTACGTCTAGCGAGAAAGCTAAAAATATTCTCTTTGAGCTTAATTTGTGAGGTAAACAAAGAAACACAGTGTTGACGGCTATATTCTATTTCCAGTTTACGTTTACTGCCGATTCTATTTATTTGTTTACTGAATGATAGAAAATCTATGTTGTCTAGCCAACTTTAGCAATAGGAATAGCTAGTTTTGCTCGCATTAGGCAAAGTATTTTAGTAAGACCTTTAGTAGTGGAATAATAAATAATAATAATTAAGTATTAGTATATTGTATGCCAGTCTGATGATTTTATTTTTAATTAGAAAGGATGAAATGATTTTTAAAAATGAAATACTCCTGGCTATAAATTCTAGACTTGCAGTCTAGATCAACCTATATAAGAAGTAGTCCTTGCTACTACACAGTATAAGCACAACATAAATATCATACAGTAGAGTAACTAAATCATATCTTTAATAAAAATCACTCAACACAGACACTTTTAACACGTGGTGTTTACTTTCCAAGTTATAAGAGGGCTGAGTGTTAGTTTTTGTCATTTCTCACCATGCGACGTAATCTGTTATTTGTATGGAATTGAATCAGCGCCTCTTTTTGCTAATAGTAGTAACAAATTCGGCGCCAAAATGTTCATTTACGTACTCACGGTTAGAAGCGCCAAAAACTCATTCATTAAGTCGTCAGTCCTCTGAAATGACACTGTATCCATGGTTATAGAGTATAGACCATATTTCATCGAAGATGGTTTACTGTAAGACAATTATATTGTGGTCCAAGTGACCTTGCACTAACAATCTAGGGCGGCGGAAAACTCGATAAAAACCCGACTCCACATATATGGGAACATGCTGCCCTGCTGAATTGATGTCTTAACAGTACCTAATGTACTACACTATATATAAGCGGGTCAGCCGTCATAGTTATCGAGTTAGGTTATCTTATGTATTATGTATGGTGGATTTAAGCGAAAACCCTAGCACCAATAAAGTTTTATGTGGTTTAATTTTTAATGCATTTCTCGCAACTTGGAGAAATAAATAAATACGTATTCCGCGTGGGAACGTTATTCTTATCGTATACTAGATCCAGTCACTTTACACATAAATCATAATATTAACCAAGTCCCTAGACTTCCACGAATGTTTTAAGACTAAAATTAGCCAAATCGGTTCAGCCGTTCTTGAGTTTTAGCAGGCAAAACGAATATCCCGAAATTCTAGCTTTCATACAAACTTCAATAATAATAATGCCCCCGGACAAACGTTACATTCACATTGTTTGTAGCTATTCTAATTTTATTACGGACCATGTTAACACATTTTAATTTTTACAGAAATTTAAGTTCTCAATAATTCCCAGGTTTATTCCCATTCTTAATGTATTTTTACAAGTTCTTTGATATATTTTATAAACGTAGACATGTGAAGTATAAGACGTGTAGATTGTAGAATGTTGGCATTTCCTGTACAATATGCCACTACTAAAGAAAGAATAGGCTTAGAAAAGCTACATACAAGTTAAAAGCTCGATTGTAAAGATACCATGTTTTATGTAGCTTTTTACTCGCAATAGAGTAAACGCCAGATTAAAAACAAAAATGTTACCCTTTTTTTTGTTATTAATGATAAAAATATTTAAACACCTATGATCTGCTTATTTTTGTCTCGCTCATTAGTAAAATCACATACTGAGTACCTACGATTTTTATGCGCTTTTAGCTTTATTTGTTTTGTTATTAATATTACTGGTACTGTTAGTAATTTACATATTAAGAAATAATTATGTAAAACTGAAAATTACAAATTACAGTGGCCTAATAACATAATTACATATTAGTCAAGTTATACAAAAAATACTATTGAGCAGATATATTATTTATCGTAAAGTAAAAAGTAACTATTGGAATTGAATGGTTACGCTCAAACATAATTAACTATCACTGTTAGTTATGTAATGTCTGCATAATATTATGATCTCAGCATTCAAAGTGTACTCGAGTGCCATTGAAATGCTTAACTACTCAAAATGTACTTTAGCGTGAAAATAAACCAACAAACGATTCTATGGCCATGGCGAATATATCATACAAAAAGAAAACAGTAAGAACAGGGGGGCTAAAATGGTCGCATTTTGCAATTCCTCTAAAATCAATTCAGAAACTGAATCGTCAAAACAGTCAAACTAACGAATATCAAATTAGTACGAATTACTAGACATGAATCGCAAGCAGAGTGACCATTTTGTGATTAAAAAAAAATCATATTATGATTCCTAATATGATTCTTCAAAGCAACCATTTTAGCCCCCCAGTAATTTACATTTGACCGCTCAAATATGGCTTTAGCTACAGAATAAATAAGTAGGGAAACGAAAATTGTATGACCGATACGATTTTGGCAACCAACTAAAAGTACGAACGTTCCACAAAATGCAAACCTAAGTATTCGTTTCGAGGGTTCTTTGAAAATGCTGGCTATATGTATAGTTAAAGAAAAACTAAAAGGATCATTATTGTTTATTGTAGCTACTAGATTTCTACTCTCAGAGACATTTAATTATGATTAACCTTCAATTGAAAAGTTTGACAAATCATGTAATCATGGGGCTTATGTCGAAATTTTGAATTAATTACATTTAAGTAATTAATGTTCCACTCTGAGTGGGGCAGTAAGAATCCTAATTTCATACTTAAAGTTTTAACATCATTGTTTTATTTTGTCTAAACCTAGAAATCATATCATAATTATTATTTATTTACTAACTGTTGTAGCTACATAAGAAAATATAATTGGTATAATTTCTCCTATTAAATCATTGGCGAGTGTTTTCCGTCGCGCTTCACCGCCAACTGGACTAGAATCTCATACTTTTACCACTCTCTAGCTATGAACAACAATATCGATTTGTTATTACGAAATTAGTCTATTTTTTGTCTACTCTAGACTAAATAGAATCAGAACTACATAGTCTCTAGACTAATAGGTGAATTCTGAAATATAACCCACTCTAATGTACAGTACTTATGACGTCTAGCGGCATATTTTGTTCCGAAATATACGCTAGTGTATTTACGTGTTAGGATGTCATTACCTATTATAATAGGTCACACGTCTTGTCTCACCAGTAGCACGCTAGTTTAACATAACGTCGGATTCAAGACGTCATGAGTCTTAGGCAGTATACTTATACTGGGCTAAATTTCGGAACCCACTCATATTCCGACTCTACTTTTTTTAATTAATGTTATTTGCTCCATGTCGTTAACTTGTAAACGCATTCGCTACATTTTGTTGTGGAAACATTCTTTTTGCGCACTCTAGTCTCTATACATATAGTCTAATGGCGCATTTTCACTGGTCGATAGGGCCCGCATGCGGGGTGCGGGAGATTTTTGAAACGCATGCCACGACCAATGACAATGCGCCATTAGTTGTCAGAGACTCCCCGCATGCTGTATACCGTACGAGTTAACGACTAATGAAAATGCGCCCTAACATATCTATCTAATCTAATATAACTCTAACACATATTTCTTCGGATTCTCTGAACATTGAATAATGGATGGCCATAATAAAATAAGGATTACGCCGTCCAATTTGTGCTGTCATCGCGTCCTCTTTTCCCTCTACCCAAGTTATTTGATCGTAGAGATTGTATTGATCCTTATGTCTTAGACATAAAAGTCAGTAAGAGGTAGAAAAACTCTGAATGGACAATCGTATAAGGTCTTGTACACGGCGATGCGAATTCGCATTTCGCGTTGCGTTTCTTTCCCGCAACGCGGTGAATGCGAATTCTACAGTGATTTCGTGCAAGCAAAAAAACTCGTTTGGTATTTTTTTTAAGACTTCTAGACCTACCCTAAGCAAATATTTAAGTGCAGATAGTAAGAGTAATTTGTGTCCTAGTAAAAAATATAAGAACAAAGGTTTTGTTCACTTAATCATTTTTTAATTTCGGTTTTAGGCATACTAATATGATCTTTTAGTGAGATCATAATATGCCCAGAAAGGCATTTATCCATCCAATTATAACATAATATTTGAATGAAAAAGTTATTTATTGTACTAAACCCATGTATAACATACATATTTGAAATTTGAATGGATAAACGCAGGTAGTTGCGTTTACGCACCACGCCGACTTGCAGTTTTGTGTACACGCCCTAGCACACGTCGTTTGTAACGGTCACAATGCGTGCCACATACGAGATTTCTAATGCTTTATATTGATTCTCAATTAATCTTAAGTTTTCACTGCGTTTTTTTGCGTGAGCTTTGACTTTTTCTATATTTTTTAATTAGAAAAGATAGTCACAGTGCAGTCTAATTCTCGAATTCAATCAACTAAGAAAATAATTATTTGATCAGCAGAGTTCATCATCTGCATCATAATCATCAATCAACAACTCACCATCGCTCATGTCCTCCGTCGGGATCGGTATCTGCGGCGTGGGGGAAGCCTGCTCCTCCATCCACGGTGTATTCCTCCAGCTCTCATGCCGAGCTGCCTTCCAGATTTCCAGCTGAGCGTAGAGTGTGCTGCCCGCCTGGAAAAACAGTCTTCTATAGTATACTATAGTATTAATACGAAAGTTGTCTGTCTGTTACCTCCTTTACGGCTGGTCGATTTAGATGGGTATGGCAACTTTGAAAGACGAGAAAGGACAGAGGATATTTTTTGGTTGCGGAAAATGTACGGTACCCGCGCTTAATCTAGTAGACTAAAATTCATTTTAATTAATTATAACTTCATGTTAACAGTACAAAAAATAAAAAGCCCAGTTAAAAATAACACAAGCGGCAAGCCAAAGTAAAATTTTGGCAGAGTGAGATAGGTATCACAGGTGTCTTTCTTGTACCGCCTATTATATTATAAATGTAATTTTTTAACACAATCCTAAACATGTTCAATCTCTGCTTAACTTAAATATTATAGCTCAAACTACAGTTACATATTAATGACACTAAATATGTATTTTTCGATACGCAATCATAAGTTCCCAATAACAGTTTAATCGTATATTTTGGTACTATTCCTACGCCGAATGTAAACATTGATTTGCATGTATTGTGGTCTGCGTACTTTCGACGACCTTGTAGAAAGTCGTTTGTTTACACGCTGATAAAACGCATACAAACGTGTAAACGATATGACAATTTGTGTCAAAGTGATGCTCTTGATTCTTGAACAAAACAACGTACGGTGTCAAATAAAACAGACAGACATAACGAATCTATAGTGCTCCAAGGCTCTATGTGGTCGCTGCTCTATGCGCGTGTTCAGACCAAACTGACTATACGCCGCTGAATGTGAGCAGGTTCACTGTCAGCCCCAGTGTGTGAGTTTCATATAAAGCAGAGGTTCCCAAACTTATTTTGTCTACCGCCCACTTTAAGAACAAAATATTATATTTTAGCGCCCCCATTGTTTCAATTTAAAATGCATCCTGATGAAATATATCACTCTCCAAGCCTCTACACAACGCCCCCATTGTTTTTTCTGGGTCCTACACTGGCTACCCTTCAGACCTTCAGCGCCCACAAGGGGGCGTTATCGCCCACTTTGGGAAAGGCTGATATAAAGCCTTGTCGAACTGTATAATAATTCTCATGTCAATGATAATAATTAATAACACTAACTACTACTATTCTATCTTTATTATTAATCTATAAGGGTTCCGGTTTTTGCCATTTGGCTATGGAACCTTAAAATGTAAATTACATATTATGTAATACCAGAAAAAAATTGCGAATTACTGTATAAAAACTTTATTTTTCCCTAAGTTCTATAGTTTCTTATACTTCCCCATCAATCCCCAAGCGGCAGCCGGCTGCTGCATAACAATTGAAAATCTATTGTGTCTGCTTTACCTACGATGGAGGTGCTACACTAGAAAAAGAAGCTACAAGACGATCCTTATTAAAATAGGTACATGGCAGAGGCGTGCGCGTCGTTATTCATAATATTATTATTATAACCCCATTCCTATCGGCTCCACCTATTGTTATCTTTTGTAGAGACTATAGCAGTGGTACTCAACCTTTTTTAAATGGGCCATAAACACGTTTTTGTCTTGGTGTCGCGGGCCGCAAATTTTTTAGGGTTAAAAAATAACATTCAAAATTAGCGATTTAAAAGTGAAAAAAATCACAACATTCATTACGACTTTGAACTATTTTGGCGGTGTGTGTGAATTTCAAAATGGTTTAACTTCAAGCGGGCCACTGATGAAATTCCCGCAGGCCGCAGGTTGGATATAGCTGGACTAGAGCTTTCTTCTAAAGATGTGCTTCATCATAATACTAGGTAACTACTAGGTAACTAGGTAACTCTCTGACACCTAGGCTTTATTTGTTGCCATAAAATAGCTTTTAGTTGGCTTTCTCCGCTAATATTTTTAACAAATACTGAGATGACCAACCTCACAATAAACGAGTTACGACGAGCGGTATCTAATAAATTGAAATAATAAAATGAATACAATAGTATCGGAAATTCCTAGAAATATCTATAAGAATATGATAAAGCTTTTTACTAATCATTTGATTAAAAATCTAATAAAAATATCTAATAAAATACCTGCATTCTATTTGGCTTTTATATTCTATTATATTTTATATTCAATTAATGCAGTTTTATTTAATTTGCAGAAACAAAATATGCCATTTTGTTTACTTTATTTTTACAAGAAGTTAAGTAATTATGCATGTTATCAGTGAATATTAGGTTCTTTCTTTTTAGGTTTATAAGACTTAATTAGACTTAATTAGACTGAGTACGGCAGTTAGTTACGTCTGAACTAACTGCCGTACTCAGGGACGAAAATTACTTGAATGTAAACACAGAACTTGATAGAATTCGTTTATCGTGCAGGATCCGTACTTTTTTTCGGGATAAAAAGTATCCCAAGTGTGTCCTTTCTCGGGACTCAAAGTATCTCCATACCTAGAAAAAACGTTTTAGTGGCATGGGCGTAAAGAGGTATCTTACAGACAGACACGTCTGTATAATATTAGTATGGATTTGCTTAATATAGCAATATTAATTCAAAATTACACAACGGAACCCACTTTTAGTGCGGCCTTTTTGCCTAACGTATTTTCCGAGAACTGGTTACTGGTCTGGTTACGGTGTAGGTTGTGACTTGTGGTTGTAATTACATAAAGGTTGCATAAAGGCCGCTCTACGGATTTCCTCGTTGTGTCAATCACCTGCGTCAGACTATTTCGAAACCTTTTATTTGGACCACAACAGTTAATATAATGATTAGTACCTATCTGACATATAGATCCAAGCTAATATACAGGGTGTAACAAAACTAAGTGATAATACTTTAGGGCGTGTACGTGTTCCTTGTAGAGGGTTCACTGTGAAAGTAGCTGCGCTGAAAGACCAATTTTTTTCCACTTTTGTATGGGCAAGCGCCCTAGCGTCACGAGTTGCTCCATACAAAAATGAAAAAAAAATGATCTTTCAACGTTGCTACTTTCACAATGAACCTTACACCCTAAAGTATTATCTATTAGTTTTGTTACACCTTGTATAGTTAGTAACTGCGAAAGTATTTATTATGTCTATTTGATTTGCCTTTTCACGCTTAAACCGCTGAACATACGAAACTTTTTATCCCAAAAAATAGTAAGTACGGTTCCCGCGCGATAAATGAATTTCTGCGTAACGGACTTGCGGACATCTACCTACAACTTAATCTAAGAGGAAAATTTTGTCATTTTGTTTGTTTGCATCGAATACGGTCCGAAACAACTGGGTCGAATTTGATTAAGCCTGTCAAAGACATAGAGTAAACACCGCGGAAGGACATGGGATACTTTTTATCGCTGGAAAATGTCTAACGAGGGATACCGTCTTTACTCAAAGTATCTCCATGATACATTTAGGTTAAGAGCATACGCTAACACTTTTTTCCATACAAACGTATTCCCGTAACAAATGATTTTTATGCAATATTGGAATCTGTTAAAACTATGCCTCTACGTTCGATTTTTTTTAATTTACTAATATACAAAAAAATATGACCATTCGAAAATCGCCAAAAACGAATGCCGCGTACCCCGCCAATCTACCGATCATAAAATAAATTTGAAAGATGTTTACGATAAAATAAAAACGTAGAGGCATAGACTCATTCTTCCTGAAGATATTAAAAAAATATACAGGGTGACCGGTAATAGGTCTGTGTCCTTTTAACATGTAAAAATACATCACTTTTGCAACCTAAAAAGCTATATCATACCCTGTCCAAAAGCTAACGGTTACCGAGATATTCAAGATTTTGTATTTTTTTCAAAAACACCCGATTTCAAAGGAAAACTTTAAATAAAAAAAAATCCACCTATTAATTTCTTAATCTTTAACATAATTTTAGTTCTTAGGTAGATAAACTACAAATACAAAAGTTATTTATCCATCTAAACAGGAAACAAAAATTAGCAGAGTGTTTCAAAAGTCTTAACAAAAAAAAATGAAAATGATTTTCCCTCATTTCACCCCTTATTGTTTAAAAATCAATAAGACATTAGTCGTACAAATTACTTAATTAAATTCCTTATTTATTAAGCTATCCAAAAAGGTGTGCAAAAAATTCACAAACATCTGGTAAGGTAAGATAATAACTCTCAGCACAATTTTTTTGGCTTACAATTTGTTCAGGGTTCGGTTGCCAGGTAGTCAAATTCTTTTGTTATCGGAGGAAGAAGCGATCTATTATAGGTCGGTTTAAAAAAATCCGGTTTCTTCGTAACTGTTCGCGTCGGTTCGTAACAGTTCGGGTCTGTCTAAAGAGCAATATGTAGAGTTTTTGTTTAGTTAACGCTTCTCGTCCTGAGCGCGCTGACGTTTTATTTGCGATTCCTTTTGATCAAGTTTGTTTATCAAAAATGGCATCTTTTAGCAATGAAGAGTACGCTGACATACTGTACTGCTACGGTTTTTGTGATGGCAACGCAGCCGCTGCACGGGAAGAGTACCGGCGTCGTTTTCCCCGTCGAATTAATGTACCAAGTGCTGGAGTTTTTTCCGCGGCGTACCAACGCGTGCGGGAAAGTGGCTCTGTTCATCAAAGGCGACGTGATGCAGGAAGACCTCCTCGTTATGTTGCAGAAGACGAAGAGAGAATATTGGAACGTTTTGCAAGAGATCCGACCACCTCTACAAGAATTGTAGCGAAGCAACTGGGCTTAACGCAGTGGAAAGTGTGGTTCACCGTACATAGCGCTCGGTTATACCCTTTTCACTACACACCAGTACAAGCATTAGAAGAAGGAGACCCTGCAAGGAGGCTCGATTTCTGCCGCTTTATGCTGCACTCCGATGAAAACGATTATAACTTCTTAAGAAAGATTTTATGGACCGACGAGTCGAAGTTTGAGCGTGACGGCATAACAAACTACCACAACATGCACTTTTGGGCTCCCCAGGGTGGAAACCCCCACTTGGCAAAAGAAGGTGCTCATCAAAGGAGGTTTTCCCTGAATGTTTGGATGGGAATTTTGCATAATCATTGCATTGGGCCGTTTTTTCTACCGGACAATTTAAACGGGGAATCGTATGAAAATTTCCTGAGAAATAATCTTCACGAGCTCATGCAAGATATACCAGTTGAAACCCGAAGA
Source organism: Polyommatus iphigenia (assembly GCA_963422495.1). NCBI lineage: Eukaryota > Metazoa > Arthropoda > Insecta > Lepidoptera > Lycaenidae > Polyommatus > Polyommatus iphigenia. Next base: position 2,642,814 of record OY730189.1, read on the forward strand.
GGTATGATATACCAACATGATGGATGCCCGGCACACTACAGAGTGACAGTTAGGCAATGGCTGGATCAAAATTTCCCGCAGCGTTGGATTGGCCGCGGCGGTCCAATACCTTGGCCCGCAAGGTCTCCAGATTTGACTCCTTGCGATTATTATTTATGGGGCCACATGAAGTCTATAGTATACGCAACACCTATTAGCGATGTACATGAACTGAGGAGAAGAATAATTTATGCAGCAAACGAAATCCGAGAAACTTTAACAAGTAGAGTAACGCGATCTAATTTTCGCTTAAGATTACGCAAGTGCATCAGAAATCGAGGACGACAATTCGAACAGGATTTACCGTAATAATTATCAACTTATTATGTAAATAAAATATTAATTTTTATTCAAAGACTTTTATTTAACTTAACCTGACGTAGCAAATGTTTATTTAGACTTTTCCAATTTGCTAATTAGAATTTTACTACCTGCTAGTTCAGGTAGTTAGCAGGTTCTTCATTTGGACAAATCGGCGTAGGGTCCTTAATATTCCCTAAGTAAGATGTTATTTAGATTTTTGCATTACAAATTATACCTTTTTGGATAGCTTAATAAATAAGGAATTTAATTAAGTAATTTGTACGACTAATGTCTTATTGATTTTTTAAACAATAAGGGGTGAAATGAGGGAAAATCATTTTCATTTTTTTTTTGTTAAGACTTTTGAAACACTCTGCTAATTTTTGTTTCCTGTTTAGATGGATAAATAACTTTTGTATTTGTAGTTTATCTACCTAAAAACTAAAATTATGTTAAAGATTAAGAAATTAATAGGTAGATTTTTTTTTATTTAAAGTTTTCCTTTGAAATCGGGTGTTTTTGAAAAAAATACAAAATCTTGAATATCTCGGTAACCGTTAGCTTTTGGACAGGGTATGATATAGCTTTTTAGGCTGCAAAAGTGATGTATTTTTACATGTTAAAAGGAAACAGACCTATTACCGGTCAACCTGTATAATTAGATAGGCTCCATTTTGAAGGAGGAATCAGAGGAATACGTAACCTCGATTTACTATATCTGTCTCTATCAAAATACACGTGCCGGCGCAGGGTGAAGCGTGATGGCAATAGTTTCTTCGTTTAAATTCTACTGTACCCGCGTTCCCTCTTAAGAGGCAACAGACAAACGGACAGACAAACATTTACGTTTTAAATAATTTATGCATTTAGATTTTTTTTCTATGTGTTAATATTGTAAAAAAAATTAAAAGCAAGCCACATTTTCACACTTTAGGTACATTATTTTTATTTAACGCTTCAACTCCCGTAAGGCCCAAGTGGGCCGCGATAACAATTGAAAGGCTATTGTGTCTCGTTTTTCCGCGATCGAAGGATTAATGGCGCATTTTCATTGGTCGATAGGGCCCGCATGCGGGGTGCGGGAGATTTCTAAAATGCATGCCACGACCAATCAAAATGCGCCATTAGTTGTCATAGACTCCCCATATGCTGTATACCGCACGAGTTAACGACTAATGAAAATGCGCCCTAAGGTCATTTATTAGTGCGTATACTGTATAGTATATTATTATGTCTTAATATATTATCATATTAATATTGTCCACTAGAATCTAAGTATAAAAAACTTAATGTAAAATTCTATATTAAAATAATAATTCTTGCAACTTATTCAACTTTAACACCGAATAATAAACATAAAAAGTATTATCATTATGATTAAACAATAATATATTATTATTTCCATGTTATTCTTAAGAAAACGTTTAAGTTTTATAGATTTACTTAATTGTTATGCAAATGTTATATTATTTTTCTCATAACAATAATTATATTATCATTATACTGCGGTGTTTGCTGGGGCCCAATTCCAGTACTATGAATCTCGGTTACGTGACAACAAGAGAATTGAAACCCAAGTTCGAACATGAAAACTTATTTTATGAAAATGTGACTTAAAGTCTGTTCACATTACAACGTAACGAGACGATGCAATGTGAACAAACCCTAATAAATAATGCATTCAAAATACGATACCTACTCGACACCAAGGGCAATTTTGAATGACTCACGTGAGAATGCATGATCGACCCTAACTTTTCTTACAGACGAACGGCACTTGCCAACGTCAGATACAACTGCAGCCGTCGACTGCAAGCGTCGTAAGAAGTAAGAAGCCAGGGCCCCGAGACGGTCAAACGGTTTGATTCAAACATTACGTGTTTGATGTCGGTTTGAACGGTTGTCAAACGGCATTGCGCATTTGCTTCGGTACGCCACCATAATTAGACGTGTGTGATGCAGACAAGATGCTCTCAAACTTCAAAATCTAGTACTAAACTAAGCCGAGTTTGTTCAAACGCATCGGAACACGATCAATCGGCGCGTCAAACACAACAAAAATATGAAATTCCATCAAACGAGCTTCAAACATGTAAATGTTTGACAAACCGTTCAAACCAGCTTTGTAAACGATCAAAATGGTTTGAGTCAAACCAAAATTTACGTGTTGGAATCAAACCGTTTGACCGTCTCGGGGGCCCTTTAGGCTGCAGTAAATGTGCTGTATAAGTAGCAGGTTACATATTTTTGAAACCTGCTACCTTTCACACAGTTCATCAATTTTTTTGAAACAAACTTACTTCTCTTATCTTCTAGAAGGTAACTCACCTGTGGAGCGATCTGGTTAAACTGTTCCTCTGTGAGCGCAGCTAACGCTGAACCCTCCATCGCGAAGTACTCTGCCGGTACCATGGGAAGGTTGTAGTGCTGAAGGGTGAACATCACCCAGGACTTGACATCGCTGGTACTCCATTGGTTGGGGTCTGGAAAGATGGTACTCGTCAGGTCCAGGGTCTAGAGATGGGGTGTCCAAATGTGTAGCTTCTATGGTAATGCATGATTGAGGTGAAAACCATTTCAGGAGTAGGATTCCGTAGGTCATGTGACTCTAGAGATGATAAATGTTCATTAAGGACAACGTGATAATAGTTTAGACAAAGGGTCAATTAATAACGCAAAATTATCAATATAAAAATTATTCGCAAATTACAAACATAATAAGTAATTATAAATTCAAAGCAAATAACATTTTTAAATTAAATACTATGTTTTTCGAACAGAATCTATATAGAGAAGTCGGCATTTTTATATTCGTAATTATACATGTTTATTTACGGCGCCCAATAAATTTTCCACTTTATGATTTTATCCTCAAAGTTAATTGAATTTCGCTAATCGATAATTAAAGATGGCGACTGTAAAACGGCGAGCGCACACCGAGTCATTAATACATGCCGCGGTCATTACGCAATCCATCTATTCTCAGATTCGCAGAATTTTAAACACTCGAGACTCGAGACTTCACGTGTACGCGTTTTTTCTTCAATATTTACGTTACGGATCGCGTCATCGAGATGAGCTAAGATCTATTCGCGCGAGATTCTATGCAACGGAGGATTCGAATGGCCTCACTCACCTGGTGATATACCGAGTACGGTGCAGGTGTTGTCCACGTCGCGCTTGGACTGCTCGATGGCCATGCATAGGACTCTATCTATATCTGGTGCCACGAGCGCGTCCTCGGTACCTCCACTACTCTCCTCCATCTTCACGCTGCCCAGCTCTATGGGCACAGGTTTCAGGTTCAGACGCTTCTGGAACGACGTGTCCTCGAGCGCGGATCTCAGGAGAACGTGATCCCTGGGCTCCTCCACCTCGATTTTCGGCGTGATGTAGCTCTGCTGGATGCTCTCCTGCAGGATCTGGTTTTCCTTGAGCAACTCCTCAATGTCTATGTATTCGTCGTGCTGAGGCACCGGTGAGGAGTACTGCGTGTGGCTCCCGTACGACACACAGGAGGAGGGCGATTGAGGGTACGGCGACGCGAATCCGGGAATCGTCAGCTTATTTGGCTCCTCCTTGATGAAAACCGGGGAGTACTGGATCGAGTTGTACGGGGATGGGGGGTGGAGGGCCACTGTTGGGATCGATCCCTCGTCGGAGGACGGGGAAGGCGTCGGGTACTCGAAGTCGTAGAGGCGATCCAGGTAGTTCTCCGGGTACGGCGGAGGTGGCTTGTGAGTGGGTGGGGACAGCATCTGGGGAGGAGACTCGGCTCCCAGCAAGCGCAGGAGGTTGTGCAGATCCGTGGGAGAGGCGGGGACCGCTCGCTCGCCCTGGGAGGCCGATGGTGGGCTGCACCCAGAGCGCGGCACCGTCTGTGGCATCTGCGGACAAGAGAGGCCATGTCAATTGCTAATAGATGGTATACCATAAATTAAACTGCTAGGAGTTTCTAAGAAAATGTTAATATTGATCATCAGACGATCTGCCCGCTTCGTATACCATAAGAACTAGTTATGATTCAAATTCCCCTGTCTGTCCATGATACGGATATCAGTAGGATCAAAATTGATATGGTAGTATTACGAGTCTTACGAGTTATCAACAAAGACTGCTTAGGAAAATCACCAGTCATTAAGAGCTGGTATTATCACGCCACTAACAATGATTTCGTAGAATGATTTCCTATTGTCAATCAATATGCAAATGAAGGAGAAACCTGATAGGCTCCAATTACTGCTATGTGAGATGCAGCATCATTTAATTAGTATCTTTATTTAAATTATATAATTATACATGAAATGGCACGCATACCTAGTCCAAATCTTACACAGTACAAAAATTCCCATTTATAATATCTAGACTAGTGAAGTGGTGGGACGCGTCATTTTAAGTTAGAAAAGCTCTAGGCAGGTTTAACAAAATGTTGGCACAAGTGATGCGTAAATTTTCAATAGGCTAAAAATGAACAAAATTGCGATAAATTATTTCATTTGTCATTACCATCTTTACTTTGAAAACTCTTTTATTGAGGTTGACTCTTGTTTTTGTTCGTCACTAGCCAACTCATCCAAAGGAATAAAATATAACAGACAATGAAAATTATCACTAGGCACATTAATAGGTAATATTAATAGCCAAGAAACCAAAAAAACTTTTTTTTTTGCCACCAAACTTACTTGCAGTCTATATAGAGACAAACCCATCCTTCAGCCTCTGGTTATCGACTACATAGAGCTGCGTAGTTAAATCTTACCTAGTCAAGTAATTAGTATATTAATAAGGACGGGTAAAACATGTTTTTAATGTTCTCTAGTGCATTTCCCACTATTGTATTGTTGATTGAATTAACAGTATTATAAATATCTAAATGACAGCATAAAAGAAATACAATAATGAGTATAATATTATGTGTGATTTCCAAAATGTATCCCACTTACAGACAATCACGTATGACGTCATGATTCTATATTGATGTGCCACTGATGAGACAAGTGTGACGTAATGACATTAACAAAGCCTATGTCAATACACTGCCATGTATTTCGGAAAGAATCAACAGTACGGCGTCGATCTTAAATGTCATGAGCTCTGGCCAGTATACTGGGTTATATTTCAGAACATATCCTACGTATCTTTTGCTTTTCAAACTAAGAACAATATAAATGATACATTACTATGTATCATTTATATTGTTCTTAGTTTAAGAAGATAGTCTACTGACTATCTTCGTACTAGATCTACCAATCGCACACATTGGCGTGATCTCAGATGCCATTAAGTGTCTAAACACACTATGCCGAATTTCCGCGGCGGAAGTTCGACATGATTCCGCCTGCAATGTATTTTAAATTACCGATGACACACCATGCCGAAATTCCGTCGCAACGTTATATTGTATACGTTTGGCATTGCTGACCTAATCATGCCGAACTTCAGCCGCGGAAATTCGTCAGTGTGTTTAGGTTGCAAAACAATGAGGTATCACTTCGCCCGTACGTAAAACGTGTTCTCTATACTAAGCGAGTTTATTTTAAAGACCGTTTTAAGCTCTATAAACATTTAAATGGCCGTCAATAATAAAATACATTCTGCGGGCATGCGGAAATGTATGGCCTATGACGAATTGTTGAGAGGTCTACGCTTTTTATAAGACACGAGTTATGTCGGACAAGTTATACAGAGGCTGGTTATTGGCAAAAGCATTTAGTTTTTTGTATTAAAAGGGAACAAACTTCCTCCTTCTTGGATTTCGGTTAAAAATATATTGTCTCCTACTAAATCATAGAAATAGGTAGGAAAAATAAATTTCGTCCTATATATTGTATTATTTAATAATAGAAACGAACACATACAATGTATTTTATTTTAATTAATATAAAATCGTAAATCGTAAAATAAAAATTAAATAAATATTTTGATTAAAAAACTATACAAGAGAGTAAAACTGCCGATTTATAACAGAATGGAATGGCAAAAACAAACTTATTTTTGGAGGTTTGTTTATTTAGTATGTTTCTATGACGCACATGATGCTGAGTTGGACCAGTTTTCGACCCTATCACAACAGAATTACGGTTTAAAAATTCCGTGATATAACATTATTATTCACTATATATTTTCAAAGAATGCATTATCATCCTTATGGTAACATAGTATAATAATTGAATATCGTTATTCTAATCTAATGTATAAAATACTCATGTCGAAGTGTTCGTTACCAGACTCCTCCGAAGCGGCTAGACCTATTTTGTCGAAAATTCATGAGTCTAGCCTGTGGGTATGATGAAACGGCCAACATCTATTTCTTGCATTAACATTAACTATATCCTGAATCCCGCCTATAGCTCCCGAGCATAAACAACGTCAGAAAGCACAACTTTTCCTTCTTTTTGAAAAAAAATCCTTTGAGTGCTTAGAGTAAGCAGCGTTTGCTATCAACTAGAAGTTTGATAAAATATCAATAAGATTGACTAAATCAAATGATCTGTTTACGTAGAATACGTACACTTTAAAACTGAGAAAACCTCCCCCCTCTTAATTGAAAGTAAATTATACCTACTGTAGTTGATTTTAATCAAAATCGACACAAGCATGTTAGATCTAGGCTTTTACCGGCGGAAATGCTTTTCCACTATGACATCATGACTTTCTCTCCGAGTCACTGATCTGTCGCCGTAAAGGTATGGTCAAGAGTGAATCGATACCTGTACTAAAGGGTTCCGTAATCATTTGTTCGATTGAAGTTGAAAATTTCAGGATTCCAAACTTTGGCGATTGCAATTCCAATTAAAAGTTGAAAATCAAATTAGCTACTTTAAAAACCATTTTTTAGTTTTTTATGACTTGAGTACCAACTATAATTAAGAAACCACAAGTGGCTGCTTTTCTAATGTCAATTTCACAGATCAATTATTTTTTCAAGAAAACCGTTAAAGAAAATGTCCAGAAGCTCCGCGGACTCCCTCTATACTTTCTATCAGCCTGATCTTCAAAGCAGCTCTTAAACTAGCCTAGACAGCAGCCTAAAGTTAAGTTGTAAATATATAAACAGTCTGAAGTCGTTTCGACTTCAGACTGTATGTAATTAGAAAAACTTTCTCTCATCCTAATATTCCGTACAGCTCTGAAACTCTGAACCTACCCTGAAAATATCTTTGACACTAGCCTAAACAATAGCCTGAAGTTATAAAAAGGCTCAAATCCCATGAATGGAATTCTAGAAAAAACAAATGACGTCAAAGCTCCACTAGACCAGTGCGTGACTAGACGAAACCTCCTGTTACATTTTTTTCTAAACCTTGGGGTTTTCTCGACGACAAAACAATGGTACGCATCGCTACGTTAGCCGTAGGTATACAAAATCTGCGTGTCCATTCAATCTACTCATTCATTTAAATTATTGCAAGGGAAGATCTACAATTAGTAGTTTTTAGGAATTATTCTATAGAAGCCATACAGTTAACTAAATAAAGGGTAGATTATGTTCTACCTAGTATGATCCAGAACTTAGAAAAAGCCGGCAACGCACCTGCAGCTGCTCTTCTAGAGGTAATGTTGCGAGTGTCCATGGGCGACGGTAGTTGCTTTCCATCAGGTGACCCTTTTGCTCGTTTGCCCCCTTAATTTACAAATACGGAACCCCAAAAATGAAGCTGACAATCAAATAAATCTAGCACTAAAAGTATATTGTTATTATTAAAACTAAAGTATAAGTATACTATAGTGCTTAAGGCGTTAGTTGCTAACAACTCAATAAGATCACGAATCAAGAATTGATAAGCCAAATTTGGTAAAGAACAAGTTTACCGTTCGGCTAAACTCTGGTTTTCCCACGTCTTAAGATCTGAAAAGATTAGGACGTGAATCCGAACAATGAACAACTTTGACAGATGAAAAGAATTATGAACTGACTCACCTATTCTTTTTATTAGAATCAGTGACAAAATATAATAACATTTAAAATTGTTATCCTTACGAATATTTACGTAATATTTGAGCTCCCATTTGCACAATTACACACAAAATATAAGTACTTAGTCATAATAATATAAGTAGGACTTTACTTAAAGTTTTTTGTAAGTCACTATTTGACTTCAACTTAAGATTGCCAGATTTTAAATCATAGGTTCATAAGTCACAGTACTTAACAAGATCAAAATAATTGGATCACTACACACTATAATCAACAAAAACAGTAACCAAACTAGTATCAAAACTCACTCGATCAGCTGTGGGGTTGTTGCGCTTTTGACGTTACATCCATCTTGGATTATGTCACTGTAGAGGTCAGTACTAAAGGTCACTCCACACACGGCCCTATATCACTGTATTTTAACCGACTTCCAAAAAGGAGGTAACATAACGTGTGACTCGCCAGTAGATCACCGAACTACTGAGCGCGGCGCGCGAACGTTCAATGGTAGACGTCATCAGGGAAATACGCCAAGTCTGCATCAAGCGTCATAGCTCGTTAAAAAAACTAATTTGTTAATGGAGTGGGCCGTACAATATCCGTTGTTAATTGTATCAAATACTACAGCTACGCCCGTGGTTGTCTCTATATATTTGTGTCAGTGTTTCCTACTGTATTGTGTATGTATTATACACAAACTTTCCCCTATCACTCTATCTAACAAAAAATGCAACTGTTTTAAATCTAAGCATATAGGGACATAATACCGAAATCTACTATGTCTATTATTGTCGTCTATTACTATCATACCTTTCCCAAGATTCAGATGCTCATACCAATGTTCATCTAATTTGATTTAATCCTTAGATCGGAGATTCTTGGAAATGCTATTGTTTCCTATAATTGTCGCGATCACCTCTACATCTGTATGTCTCCGAAATTGATGCACTAATCGTGTTACAACTTTATACTCGATAAACCAGTAAATAATTAAAAATACATTACATTAATGTTTTTTCGGGGGTTTTTTGCTATGAGGTTTTATTGTATTCACTAACGCTTTTCATTGGCACGTCAAATCTAAATCTTAACTCCTGTTTAATACCTCCAAAACCGAACATTATATAGTATGTTTGTAGCCATTAGAAAAATTGTTTTGTATGTTTTCTACGGACTTACAAAACTACGGATATTTTGATTTGGATGTAGGTTAGTAGAAGAAATCCGTCTCGCTTACCCTCAATGATTATTATATAGAACATTATTTATTATGTCAAAGACTGACGTAATGTTTACGTTGGATTGGGGTTAAAAACGAGTGTCGAAATGGTATATCACATTGAGTTTTAACAGTACTTAGTGCCTATACACACCATGCCGAAGTTCCGCGGCGGAAATTCGGCATGATTACAGCAGCAATGTCAAACGCATACAATATAACGCGACAGAATTTTGGCATGGTGTGTCATCGGTAATTTAAAATACATTGCAGGCGGAATCATGCCGAACTTCCACTACTTTGGCCTAGTGTGTTTAGACACTAATTGTTATTTAGATCCGTCATAATATTCAATTTCACTGCTACAAGCATGTGTATCATAATCATGTATGCTTGTAGTAGTGCAATCGACTTAACTGACTGTGCAGCCATTTCACTGTACGCAAGACTTATACTGTAATATTCGTAGGGCGGATTCCCATGATAGTTACACTCGTGCAGCTTCCAGTTCGGTCGAATCATGCCTTAGCCCCAGTTTCACCAACGACTGTTAAAGGTTTTCATATAAATGAAAGAAAAGACATGACATTTTAACAAGCTGTTAACACTAACAGACGTTGGTGAAATTGGGGCTAAGAATAATAAATAAGGCGTAAACTGAAAATACTCTATAATGCATGGAGCCTTCATCTATATAGGAATACGGGTGTGTCTCTGCAAAGCCAAGCAAGGCATAAAAGAATATTTTATTCTAGATGTATCACAAGGCAGTGATTAAGCATAAAAAAATTAATCCATTTTCTACTCTGTGGTTAATAAATACAAAATCCGCTGCCGGATTAAGAAGATCTTATGGGAAACCAAAGGTTTTCACGTTCAACTAGTAATATTCCATTAGTAATAACTAGTAGTAATGAATTTTAATCGCGAGGGAATTACGATTGTTAACATGATTGTGCTCATTTGAATGCATATATGAATAACAATAGTTCTATTGCTGGGCAGCGCTTGTTGCAGGCAGGACATTTGACGAATGGTTATTTAAAATTTCATTACCCACTACTAATATTTTAAGTATATTGTGTATCTGTTACGTCTTCATAAACAGCTGATCTAATTTGGATGATTTTCAATATGGAGATATTTCAAGTTATAGGAATGACATAGCGCAGGGCTTCCCAAATTGTGCGTTACGACGCCCCGGGGCGTCGCGACATTGTCCCAGGGGCGTCACATGTCGACACAACCAAATCGAGTGAGTGCCGCTTATTTCCTCATAAAAATAAAAACGTCCAAATAGTGTTTTATGATGACCTATGTAGGCTGGTTCTAAAATTGGAAAGTATTTTTGGGGGGTTGGGTTTAGGGGCGTTGTAAAGAAATGGCAAAGTCCCTAGGACGTGACAGTACAAATAAGTTTGGGAAGCCCTGACATAGCGTATTGCTCGTACCGAAAATGCTTGCTTGTAGTATGATAAACTTGGGCCTTTTCCCACCCTTTTAGTAAATTTTCTTTATTCAATATAATGTGTTTGAACTTTGTAAAGGACAGCAGCTATAAATTACTACATTATACAGGGTGACCGGTAATAGGTCTGTTTCCTTTTAACATGTAAAAATACATCACTTTTGCAGCCTAAAAAGCTATATCATACCCTGTCCAAAAGCTAACGGTTACCGAGATATTCAAGATTTTGTATTTTTTTCAAAAACACCCGATTTCAAAGGAAAACTTTAAATAAAAAAAAATCTACCTATTAATTTCTTAATCTTTAACATAATTTTAGTTCTTAGGTAGATAAACTACAAATACAAAAGTTATTTATCCATCTAAACAGGAAACAAAAATTAGCAGAGTGTTTCAAAAGTCTTAACAAAAAAAATGAAAATGATTTTCCCTCATTTCACCCCTTATTGTTTAAAAAATCAATAAGACATTAGTCGTACAAATTACTTAATTAAATTCCTTATTTATTAAGCTATCCAAAAAGGTATAATTTGTGTGCAAAAAATTCACAAACATCTGGTAAGGTAAGATAATAACTCTCAGCACAATTTTTTTGGCTTACAATTTGTTCAGGGTTAGGTTGCCAGGTAGTCAAATTCTTTTGTTATCGGAGGAAGAAGCGATCTATTATTGGTCGGTTTAAAAAAATCCGGTTTCTTCGTAACTGTTCGCGTCGGTTCGTAACAGTTCGGGTCTGTCTAAAGAGCAATATGTAGAGTTTTTGTTTAGTTAACGCTTCTCGTCCTGAGCGCGCTGACGTTTTATTTGCGATTCCTTTTGATCAAGTTTGTTTATCAAAAATGGCATCTTTTAGCAATGAAGAGTACGCTGACATACTGTACTGCTACGGTTTTTGTGATGGCAAGGCAGCCGCTGCACGGGAAGAGTACCGGCGTCGTTTTCCCCGTCGAATTAATGTACCAAGTGCTGGAGTTTTTTCCGCGGCGTACCAACGCGTGCGGGAAAGTGGCTCTGTTCATCAAAGGCGACGTGATGCAGGAAGACCTCCTCGTTATGTTGCAGAAGACGAAGAGAGAATATTGGAACGTTTTGCAAGAGATCCGACCACCTCTACAAGAATTGTAGCGAAGCAACTGGGTTTAACGCAGTGGAAAGTGTGGTTCACCGTACATAGCGCTCGGTTATACCCTTTTCACTACACACCAGTACAAGCATTAGAAGAAGGAGACCCTGCAAGGAGGCTCGATTTCTGCCGCTTTATGCTGCACTCCGATGAAAACGATTATAACTTCTTAAGAAAGATTTTATGGACCGACGAGTCGAAGTTTGAGCGTGACGGCATAACAAACTACCACAACATGCACTTTTGGGCTCCCCAGGGTGGAAACCCCCACTTGGCAAAAGAAGGTGCTCATCAAAGGAGGTTTTCCCTGAATGTTTGGATGGGAATTTTGCATAATCATTGCATTGGGCCGTTTTTTCTACCGGACAATTTAAACGGGGAGTCGTATGAAAATTTCCTGAGAAATAATCTTCACGAGCTCATGCAAGATATACCAGTTGAAACCCGAAGAGGTATGATATACCAACATGATGGATGCCCGGCACACTACAGAGTGACAGTTAGGCAATGGCTGGATCAAAATTTCCCGCAGCGTTGGATTGGCCGCGGCGGTCCAATACCTTGGCCCGCAAGGTCTCCAGATTTGACTCCTTGCGATTATTATTTATGGGGCCACATGAAGTCTTTAGTATACGCAACACCTATTAGCGATATACATGAACTGAGGAGAAGAATAATTTATGCAGCAAACGAAATCCGAGAAACTTTAACAAGTAGAGTAACGCGATCTAATTTTCGCTTAAGATTACGCAAGTGCATCAGAAATCGAGGACGACAATTCGAACAGGATTTACCGTAATAATTATCAACTTATTATGTAAATAAAATATTAATTTTTATTCAAAGACTTTTATTTAACTTAACCTGACGTAGCAAATGTTTATTTAGACTTTTCCAATTTGCTAATTAGAATTTTACTACCTGCTAGTTCAGGTAGTTAGCAGGTTCTTCATTTGGACAAATCGGCGTAGGGTCCTTAATATTCCCTAAGTAAGATGTTATTTAGATTTTTGCATTACAAATTATACCTTTTTGGATAGCTTAATAAATAAGGAATTTAATTAAGTAATTTGTACGACTAATGTCTTATTGATTTTTTAAACAATAAGGGGTGAAATGAGGGAAAATCATTTTCATTTTTTTTTGTTAAGACTTTTGAAACACTCTGCTAATTTTTGTTTCCTGTTTAGATGGATAAATAACTTTTGTATTTGTAGTTTATCTACCTAAGAACTAAAATTATGTTAAAGATTAAGAAATTAATAGGTAGATTTTTTTTTTATTTAAAGTTTTCCTTTGAAATCGGGTGTTTTTGAAAAAAATACAAAATCTTGAATATCTCGGTAACCGTTAGCTTTTGGACAGGGTATGATATAGCTTTTTAGGCTGCAAAAGTGATGTATTTTTACATGTTAAAAGGAAACAGACCTATTACCGGTCACCCTGTATACATGGGTCATTCTATTCTACAGCGAAAAATCTGTCACTTGACAAAAAAGTACTTTTAACAATCTTGTATCAATAAATTTATAAGTGTAAATAATAGTAACCGGTGTGAACTATAACATAATAACACTTTTAAGTACAGTAGGGCCTCAGTAATCCGGACTCCCGCTTGTTCGGTGATCGCTGTAATCCGGCCGGCCGAAGCTTTAAACATTGCTTTAAAATGGGCTGAAAGTAACGAATTTGATAGCCATGAAGTTATGTTTCTCCGTCAAAGAGAGTAGAGACCGAGCTTTCGAAATGAAGTACGAAAATCATAAACAGAAGAGTATTACAGACTTTCTCAAAAGGAATTAACTAATGTTTTATTTTAACTTTGGTACCTACTGATTTCTTACATGGTTGTAATTATTATGAACATGTACATTAATTTGTCTTTATGATATAAAATTTTAAAAATGTATTAAAGAAACTTAGGTTAAACATGACGTGTTTTATTAACATTAAATATTGCATACTATAATCCGGACGCCTCGATAATTCGAAAAAGGTCGTGTTTTTGCCTCTCTGGATTAACGAAGCCCTACTGTATATAAATTAGCATTTTCCTAGTAACTTGATAGCTCAAAGTACCCAAACGTCACGCCTGTTATCTGTTACTTTCACACCTTAGCACTTTAGGGCAACTTAAAAAATACTTCTAAGAAACAATATTTTAGTGTTATATGTAAAATAATATTGAAATATAGTTGGCTTTATGATTTAATGAGCATATTCATCTTCTGAAGTACAGGCACTTTTTTATTCTAGATTCTACTCCTGTTACCAACATTTCCGTCATTTCTGTTATCAATTGTTATTTGTAAAAAAAAATATTTATAACATTTTTGTCAAGATTTTTTTTCAATTACAAGAAATTTTAAGTATCTAAATTATTGATAACAGGAATAATCATTTTGATAACAAAAGTAATCATTTCAATATTATTGCAGTGTTTTATTAAACTTATAATAAAATTTATAACTTCTTTTATTTTTTTATAGTTAGGAAAGATAAAAAAAGACAGAAAAGTGTCTCAAAAATGTTATGTAGGCCATTAAGCGACACCGATCCTAGAGCAAATAAAATCCTGTGATCCCTCAGACAAAACAAATTTTGTGATCATTATTTTTTTCTTAAAGCGTTGTAAAATGATGTATATTTCTTTAAACATATTTTTCGGAAGTTTCTAATGTTGCATAATTATAGATTTTTAAAAATTTGTTTAAAGATACACCATTTTGTTGTTCTAGATATTATGTTTAATGTAGACCGTATTTTTTTACAGTTTTTAACAAAATCTTAATTTCGATCAAAATAAATAATGGTTAAAAATGAAATAAATTAAATAAATCAAATACATTAAAGTATTTAGTAAATAGAAATAACCCATCGTATTGATAACAGAAGTGTTGCATCACTTCTGTTAACATTACGATATAAATTTTTTCTCTTAAAATTTTAGAGCTTTGCCAAATCTGTTTTTACTATCGCTAATCCACATTACAGGTTTTAAATATGCATCAGAATTATCGTTATAAATGTTGACAATTACGATTTATTTTAATGGGAAAAACGGTGATATAATTGTTTACTTTAAAATGCAACATGCCAATATCGCCTCCTGTTAGGCACAGCGTCATTTCTGTTATCAAGTAAAAACTTAAATTCTTGATTTTTTAAACAATTATGGGCAAACGATCTCTGAAACTATTTTTAATAGTTTTATTACATTATAATTATTAATTTTAAACACTAAAAATGTTAAATTTCACCAAATTTATTTGATTTATCTTTTCGGCTCAAAACTAGAGTGTCCCACATAGTAAATCAGACAAGATAACAAAGAACAATGAAAACTGGCACAAAAAGTCTACTTTTTGCCACTTGTCAGTTGAACCGAAAGCGGATATTGATCGGATACTCGCGGCTCCTTCCCGGTCTTCCGGCCCGGTCGCAAAAACCCCAATCATTCATTCATCGTTCACCTGCAGTTCGTTCATTCATAGTCTAATTATAGCTCTTGTGACGGGCGTGGGAAAAACGGTGATATAATTGTTTACTTTAAAATGCAACATGCCAATATCGCCTCTAACGGTCGATTGAATAGAGCGATATTGGCTTAAACGATTTTTGTATACAACAAGTGTTGACTAGTGTACGAGTGATGCTTGGAAAGAAACTGTGTTAGACCAATATAGCTTTTATGTTCTTGATCACAAATGTGATAATTGATTGTTTGATTTTTGTTTATAGCACGTGTTGGGTGCTGTACTTCTGACGTTATTAGCAAAAGTGAGCTACGCTAAAATGAGCTCTAATTCTTTTACCGTAAGCTCGATTGTACAATGCATTATTAAGGCGAGTATTGAAAAGTTTTTCTTAGAATTTGGTTTGTACGTAACATGTATGACTACGTTATTATTTTTCCAACAAATTTTGTTTACCGCGTTTCGTTGTATGGCGAATGACGCTTAATGATAAATTGACAAATATTTAAGAACGAGACATATTGCTGATCTCATAAAATAAAGGTAAAGGGAAAATTGATAAAAATAGAGTAATATGACATAATATTATACTAAAAACACCTGTTTTATGTTAAGCACGTGTTACCCTTGATTTTGCCGGGAAAAGAAGAATAAACCTTAATTGCTCTATTTTTTTTTATGACATAAGGGGGCAAACGAGCAAACGGGTCACCTGATGGAAAGCAACTTCCGTCGCCCATGGACACTCGCAGCATCAGAAGAGCTGCAGGTGCGTTGCCGGCGGCAGGCCTTTTAAGACGGAATAGGGTAATAGGGGAGGGTAGGGATGGGAAGGGAAAGGAATAGGGGAGGGTAGGGAATGGAATAGGGTAGGGGATTGGGCCTCCGGTAAACTCACTCACTCGGCGAAACACAGCGCAAGCGCTGTTTCACGCCGGTTTTCTGTGAGAACGTGGCATTTCTTCGGTCGAGCCGGCCCATTCGTGCCGAAGCATGGTTCTCCCACTATTTCATGCACTTTTACTGTATTTCATGGACCCATGCTGTATTTCACGAACCATGCTGTATTTTATATACCTGTAGTGTATTGATAAATAAATCGACGGGTCCCAAGAACAAAATCTTATGGAAAAATAAGACGAAATGTATTTTATTGCGTTTTTGGATTCTACATACTAAAAACTATATGGCACTATATTTTTTTTTATTTTATACCCTTTTACTTATTGGAATAATCAATCGAACACTGTCTTATCAGAAAAATAATATACCCACGAACAAACATGTAATGGCATGTAGGCGCTTGTTCTTTGCAACTCGCACCGCGCGCGCAGTGCACGTCGTTTGCATGTTTGTTCTAGTCAAAGTCCAATATTTTACCGAGCTCCCGAAAAAAGAAACAAAATTTTAGTTTAAATTCATGATTTAAGTTTATAATATACAGTTTTAGTGTGTAGTATAATAATGTCGGGCTTATCAATAAAAAAGAATACTCAATTTAGCTCTGCATGTAAATGAAAATAGCGGCAGTCTTCCTAGAAGTTGTAATAAAGACGATTACACCTCTAGAAAAGGTGGGTAATAGTTGAGTTTTTTACATAATGCACTTTAACATTTTGACGTTTGTGCGTATACGATATTGTTCTATAAAAATATAAATACGTTCATCAGTTACTTAAAAAAATTCATGTAAAACCTATTTAACTTTTATATTCATATACTATACAATAATTAGACTCTTATTAGACACATTTATTTTCTAGCTTGTTATTTTAACATAAGTCTCTGTTCGGTAAAAATCAATTTCAAGTCATTTATCGCTTGAGCAGATACGATTTTGTTCTACAAATTATTAATTAAAAAAATAAGTCGTATATAAATAAACAATTTTGTTCTCTGCAAACTATTTTAATATGCGTGTTTGTTTTATACAAAAGTATATTATTTAATATTTTTTATAATAAAATAGTAACATTTTTATAAGTAATAAGATTTTAGTTATATATACTACCATAACATATACCTTTTTATTTGCTTTCTGTTAGAAACTGGATGCCAAAGCTACACCAACATCAGCTCTCCTGTGCCACCTAGAGCCGAGAATATTGACGTCGATATGGCTTCTGCCATATCGACGTCAATATTTTCGGCTCTGCAACTCCTGTGTCGCCAGGATCAACAGTGGTAACCAACCACAAAAACTCTTTGATGATCTCATGGATGACCGAGCAACAAGCCAAATCTGTCTTGGGACACGCAACGAAATTAATCAGAAGAAAGGTAGGAGGAGTGGGAGATTAGGCCCACCACACATTCACATAATATGGTATTATAGCTACACTTATGCCTTCCCCAGTTAATGTACACAAAAAAATATGTAATGATCCTTTTTATGCCGATCGTAGTGGTTGGATTGATTCCTGCACAAGTGTGTGAAGTGCACATCAAACTTAACGCCTGAAACTGCCCCGAAGCGAAAGTCAAAGAAACGTTTGGTACGTAGACAAGACTGGTCAAAAGCGAAACGAAAAACCCTGAAAAATCTTGGAAAGAGTTACGTTTCAAAAAGAGGTAGATTGGTTAGTGACAAAATAATGGGAAAACAGTGTAGTTGTTAAGTATAAGTGTGGAGACGAAATGACAGAAGAACAAAGACTTGAATGTTTTAATCGATGGAAGATCTGATTGGAAGCTAGGAAATAGAGACTGCAGCTGTACCTGTATTAGAAAATGCTTTTTCGTCACTATTGAAGCTAACAAAAATAAAGATTTAATAAGTATGTGCGATTCTGGTGTCATAAATTCAAGCAATGCAATGCCAAATATCTGGTACTAGATAATTCGAATAAAAACCGATTTGTTTTTTTACTTCTTTAACTACCAGAAGGCGTAGGCATGGTCACCATAGAAACGGTTTCTTTCTAAGGAAGAATAGACAAAGTGACAGTTAGACAAGACAAAGTGACAGTTAGACAATGGAAATCCGCCATTTTGTCGATAAAACCTGTCAGTATGTCGATTCTTTTCCATGTCTACTTTTGTTATGCCCTGCAGGTGAGAATAAGAGTAAAATTTATTTTTGTTAAAGATTTAGTTTACTGTTTTTTTAAAGAATTACTTTTTCTATAGGTGCACTTACCAAAATAAATACAGCTTATTGTTACTTACACGTTCTTATAATAATTACGACTGAAATTTTAGAACCTATGTAACATACACGTTGACATTGGTGTTAATTCATAAACAAGGTTAAAAACTATTTTTTATATTATTTTTGAGATAAAAATGTTCTGAATTTATTTATTTAATTAAAGTTTTGATAACTACATTGTTATTTTCAATATCAATTCGAACATTAGGGTTTAATTATCTTGTAAGACATGAAACCGAAACATAAATTCCGTAAAACAAAGTCTTAAATAAAGATATATACTAGATTGTTCCAAAGAACAACGTCGTATATTAAGATATGTACTAGATCGTTCCGGAAAACAAAACCTTATTGTATTATAAGAATTCATTTTATTCGAAAATAACAATTTAAATCTATAAAAAAAATATGAAAATGAAGGAATTAAGCTGTTCAATAGCTTTTGCTAATTTTTTCTCAAAAAATTTATATTTGTTTCAACAATTTATTATTTTATTTACACAGAACTTGAAAGCCTCATACCGTAAACCGATATTTTCCTATATACGATTTTGTTCTTGGGACCCGTCGAAATATAGGCACGCCCACTGGTAGTGGGGATGATATTAAGGTATGGTCGCCCCTACTCAGGGCGACATCCTCTTCTTCATCATTCACCAGCCGGAGTGGTAGTGCTTAGTGATACAGTATTATGTATGTTATGTATGTAGTTTAATTTACTCGTCCTACAAGAGTGCACGAATTCTATAATACCTATGCTGTATTTCATGTGCTATATTTCATGTATCTCATTCAAATTATGCAATTGGACTACCATGAAATACATTTCTCTATACTCGCAGACTTAGCTGGCATTAGTCATAATTTTTTCTTTTTATTATAAGAATGAACATAAGAATGAATTTCTCAATACATATATAATTGACATTCCTCTCTAACATACTTGTATGAGCTGTCATATGACATATAGGAAGCATAATTTAAATAACTTATTAAGTACGTTTACTTATTTTAATAAAAACCTGTATATGAATAATCTATTACACAATATTATATTAATTTTGCTAATTTTGCTTAATAATTATGATAAGATGTTTTAATTTTATGATAATGATGTTCCTGAATAGATATAGAATTTCACTCAATTTTATTGAGCACATGATTTTTATAGCGTAAAAATAATTTAAATTAGTCAATAGTTTAGTCTGAAACGATTGTAAAAAGTCTTATTTTTGTATGGAACATATTTTTATACTGAACAAAATCACTTTCATATAAAAGACATCAACGTGCGCAAAGTTGCAACACAATAAGTTACAACCTAATAATTTTTATGCTTTTATTTTTAATTCTTTGTGGAGTTTTTTTTACAATAAGCGTTACGTCATTTGTTGTGCAGAACTTTTTACAACAATTATCTGATTTGCATTGTGCTTAAAATATTATGTATTTCTACTTTTGAATGTTATTTTTACAGAAATAAAAATAGAAAAAATATCCATCCTATACCTACTTATTATTTTAACATAAATTATAATTATTTAAGGTAACAATGTGTAGTAATATCATTAACCAATATAGATCCTTTTAACCAAAAACATTTTTCGTAATAATCTCATAACGCAACGTTCGTTAATTTTTGCTCAACTTGGCAACTTCACTACCGTGCCCCCGTAGTGTTCTATGTATAGTACTACTTATGAATGAATACCATTACATAATCCTTGCTTTAGCCCCAGTCGGCTCACGTAGACGAGAGCCTTACTCGCATTATTATTATTACTTAGAATAAAGCCTTAGCGAATAATAATAGTAACTGCAATCACCTTCAAATATTTATACAGCAAATACCTCACTATACAGTATACAATTATGTGTAATAATACCAAGTGATAATACTTTAGGGCAGTGTTTGTCATCCTTTTCATTTGAAAAAAGTTCTTTCGACTTATAAAATCGGTTCAGCGGCTTGGGCGTGAAGAGATAACAGACAGACACACGTTCGCATTTATAATATTAGTGTGAATTATCTTTGGGTATTTTTCTGATACTTATAGACACGAGCACGGTTCAACACCACTATCAATAATATTTGATAGAAAAATTCCAACGAAATATAATAATATACAACAATGTTGTAAAATATGTTTGATTGTGTTTACGCGAGGTATTTAAAGGACCGATAAATCTCATCACCAAATCATGAGATAATCTCTCCCCTACATGAGTGGGGGAGAGGGGATATCGTCATACTTTTTGTAGTAGAATTATCGGACATGTTTGGAGTTTCATTCAATTCGGATCGGCTTTTGCATAACGTTGCACTTTAATTGCAATCAGCATGTTTTATCTTTCCACAAAAAATTGGTCACCGATATAAATAGACGTGGACAATGTCATGACACTGGTGCTTCATGCATGCATTTCTAAATTTGTATTGAATATACAGACCTGCACGACGTCTCACGCAATTGAAGTCTGTCAAATCCATACAAAGGAAATGGATCTACGCGTCGCGTTGCGGTCTGAATTGACCCTTAGGCGCAGCGCAGACGACAGACTATCCGAGACGCACTTTTTGAGCGTCGTGTGCGTTACTGCATATAAATGCATAGGTTCTATTTCCCACAGACTAAAAAGTGCGTTACGAGTAGTCTGTCGTTTGCGCTGCGCCTTAGGGTGTATTCCCCTAACCCATATAGTCTATCTTTCCTTAAATCAAAGAAGAACCTGCCTTCACCACTGGTATATAGGCTACTTTATTAGAAACGCAGAGTAACAAATAAACGCGAACTACGTATTTTTATATCGGCGTATTTTGGATTTATCGTCACTTATCGCGGGTACAAAGTGCATGTGATTAGATAACAGACGTCTTGACATTGCGTTTTGTTATTAATTATTATTATTATATCCATCCATACTAAGATAAGTGCGAAAGTGTGTCTGTCTGTCTGTTACCTCTTCATGCCTAAACCGGAGAACTGATTTTACTGAAATTTGGTATGGAGATACTTTGAGTCCCGAGAAATTATACTTATACTTTTTATCCCGGAAAAAATTACGTTTCTCACGCGATCAATGAATTTTGGTGCAACGCGCGACGGGCGTCATCTAGTAATTATATACAATATGCGAAATCGTGTCTGTATTGGTTATGAAGTTTGATGTAATCTTTTAGTCCCAAGTAAGAACAAAGGATACAATAATTTCCTGGAGAAATGTGCGGTCCTCGCACGATTTACAATTCTACGAAGTAAAATGTCTTTTATACATATTCAGTTTTCAGTTAGTGATCAGCGCAATATAAATAGTCGGTAGCCATTTTTATTGTTATTTTATTTCGCCTCAGACAACTTAACGTAAACTTGTCAAAATGCAAGAGTCAATCATTGTTTGAAACTTTAATTTGACCTTTTTTACTCTTAAGCAGTATACTGTGTGTATACTGTAATAATAATAATAATATTATACAATAGTGATATTGTATAATATTATTATTATTATTACAGTATACACTGCACTATAATAATATTAAGTTGCTATATTTTGATTGGGTTATGTCGATCCCAATTGACAGATTAAGACTTATATTGACCTAACATAACCCGGCCACCAAATTACGTATGCTCATAGGCATGACCTATTTTCCCTGACGTATATTATTATGTACTTGTTGTAAACTGTTCTGCATTGTATGGAAATTATAGATTTTTACTTGTTTCATCACAATCATAATTAAAATGACGAAAAGAAGTCAGCTGTCGAGAGAGGAATTGTTTATTCAAAGTCAGCTGAAAAACTTTTAATAAATTTCTTTTTTTTTTTGCTTAATTAAATATTAGACTTATTAGTACATGATAATTAAATCTAAACAACATTGTGTGTCCTTATGTCTGTTACCTCACGGCTCACGCTCATATCGTCGAACTGACTTGGATCAATTTTTTGTATGGAGATACTCTAGGCCCCAATAAAGGTTAAAGAGTTATTTTCTTTGCGAAAAATATACGGTTTTCGCGTATTAAGCGAATTTCTGCGTGAGTCAAGCTAGAAATATCTCGTATAATATAAATAATCCAAGTGTTGAAAACTTACAATCATATAAATTCTCAATTCGTAGCACAAAATGTTCGTAGGTGCTTAAGCACCGATCTGCGATTAGAACCGGTCCCCAAGGTCTCCGGTTTTCCCGCCACAAAATGGCGGATTATATAAGCCGAGAAGCCTTAATGTCGGCTCCTCCATTCTCGACTCTACCCGACCGCAATAAGGTCCATTAATTAAGTAACGAGCCTGTTGCTAAACGAGAACGAGACGACGTAATTTCAACTTTAGAAGCGCGGATTAAAGTTTATTATACAATGTTTTGTGCTCTCTTAACGACCTAACGACAAGATATAAATGCATATTTTATAAAACATTTAAATACGAGTTCTTTTTGGATTTATGTTTGATTTTAATTTATGGCACAAGTTTTAAAGGCTCGCTAAAATTGCCAAAGCTGTTATAATTATACAGAACTAATGAAGCGAAGGAGTATGCTTTAGTTTTTTTTTTTTTTAATAAAAACAAAAATTTTCTTTTTTTACAATTTATGACAGTCAGTCTGTTTCCTTTATAACTTTGTGATGACTCAAAATATTATTCTTTTGTTTTTTAATATCTTAATGTTAATTATATTTAATGACAAAAATTACGCCCGAAAATGGCAACAAACAAGCCTGCAAATTAATAATTGTGCGTTCATGTTTTTCAAGACTCAAGAGGTCGTTACGGAAAGTTTTAAAATTACATAATTTGTATTAAATAAAGAATAGCCTAAATTTAGAGCTGGTAAAACTTAATATTTTGAATATTAGCAATATTTAACGAAAATAAGTCTCCTAGAGAGATCTTTTAAATCCACAATAATCAAAAATCTACGAGACCAAGCAATGCTTGGACTAAAAGTATATTTCAAAATTATGCAATATGGGATACGACTATAGGTTGAGAACCTGCTTTACACAAAAAAGAATACTTTTAACAGCTGTAATTAGAAGTTATATTCAATTTAATCCTTCGATCGCGGATTCTTGGAAATCTATTGTTATTCTATTGTTGTCGCGATGACCGGTGCTCTTATGGGGCTTGAAGGATTAATTTTCATTGTATAAAGAGAATAGAGATGTTGGTTGGGCAAACGAGAGCAAAAACTTGTTTATAGCTAATACATAAGACAAAGGAATCATGCAAGGTCATATAGTTTCCCTTTCACCGCGAAGCCTTAAGGGAAGGGATTGTACAAGGGCTTACAGTCACGACAGCTTAAATTATTACGTTATATGTATTTATTATACTAATAAATGTTGATACATGTAATTAACAAATAATTTACTAATAATTTTGTCTAGTTATTGGACAATTTTTTTTTTTAAATTCGATAATATTAAAAAGTTTTGTTTGTAATTTTTGCCCCACAAAAACTACTGCTGTAATTTTGTTTGTTTTCAACAAATATTATGTATTATAGTATTATCACTGCATTTACAATTAGCTATTTTCATTTTTTGTGGACCAATTTGAAAATCAAACATTATTCATTTTCATTTGTATGAAAAATAATGTTTTCCTCACCTAATACAGGCAGTAGGCGCCCCTAGGGAAGCTGCTCATTTTTTTCTCGCTAAATCTCGAGAACGGCTCAACTGATTTGGATAATATTAGTCTTGAAATATTCGTGGAAGCCCAGAAGAGTTTATAACTCAGAGGTAAGTTATAAATATGGAGTTCACCGGGTCATCTAGTTACAAATGAAAACTAAGCTTTTGGCTTGGTGATAAAACACACTAAAAGAATTCCAATGAGATTTATGTTTAACTGCAAGAAATCGAAGTGATATCCATATTTTATTATTATACATACGAAAGTGTGTCTGTCTGTCTGCAACCTCTTCACGCCCAAACCGCTGAACCGATTTTGCTGAAATTTAGTTTGGACATACTTTAAGACCCGAGAAAGGACAATAGGATACTTTTTATTCCGGAAAATGTGCTTTTCCATGCGATAAATGAATTTTGATGCAACGGAGCGTCATTTTTGTATAATAAACATGTTGAAGCAATTGTATTTTCCATGATTTCTAAACTAAGACACCTTGGAGTTTAAGACGAATGAGTCAGTACAGGCCAAAGTTACCAACCATTATTTTCCTGTTACGACCAACACTTTCGACACTATGATTCAGTTGTTGCGAGATGTTTGGAGGCTGCTTTATTTCCACGAACTAATCTCATTGGTTTTTTATTTATTATAAATCGGAAAAAATACGTCATCAAAAGCCCATGGTAGTTCAAACGTCAGTTGTACGGTTGTCGGTTACCCCTGGTATGGTCGGTACGACCTTTCCTTTACGTGACGACACCTACTTATTAAACATACGTCAAAGTATCGAAAAGTGGAAAATTATGTTCAAAAAGAAATTAACATTTTTGAATCTTGTTTTACCTGAATATACTCGTATGTTTATACTTTATAATGAACATAAAGATAACAGGTTTGATCAATTAAAAAAGTCTCGAAGCTTCTATATGAAGTTTGTTTGTCCATACTACTCTGTCTGTATGTCTATCTTTTACCTTTTCACGCCCAAACCGCTGAACCGGTTTTGCTGAAATTTAGTATGAGGGTACTTTGAGTCCCGGGAAAGGACGCAATAAATTTTATTCCGAAAAATTTTACGGTTCCTGCGCCATAAACGAATATTGGCGGAGTTGCGGGTGTCATTTAGTATAATTCTAAGTAGCAATGTTGCAGTTTTAATAGATAAAAATAATTACAATGATAAGAAACGACTTTTAATCATTAATGTTGATAAATTGTTGCAATAAAAATAGAAATTACGTGTTAACTGTAATCTTGTGAACTTTGAATATTACCTTATGACTATAATTACTCATTTGATAATAATAATCATATTTGGTGGTAGGATTTGATAATAATTTAACCGACTTCAAAGGTAAGGAGGTTCTATGTTCGGCTGAGATGTCTTTTTAAATAAATCTTAAAAAAATTTGTAAAGTTGTTACGAGCACGACTTCTTCTGGTGATTTTTCTAACGAAGTTTCATACAATAATAACAATGGCATACCTACTTATTTGATTCAATGATTAGACTGATCATCATTTAAAAAATGCCCATTTTCAACTAAACTTTTTAACCAAACATTTTTACTTTTTACCTACTGCCCATTCAGCTCTTTCAAGTGTGTCCGTTCGTTCTCCAAGTTCTCTCAAGACCTAAACGCAGTGTTAAGCCCGTCACAGACTTAGCTATAATATATATTAATATTTTTATAGCTAGGCATATTACTTTATATTTTCTATACTAATTTTCGCATCACCGCACACTCAGCTATAATATATATTTCTGTGACATGTGAATTTACTAATTCTGTGACGGGCTTTAGGCTTAAATAATATTCGATACCTATATCACAAACTTGGCATTTGAATTTCAGAAATCGACCTAAAAATATCAAATTCAAATCGAGTATTTTTTTCTATTGATCTAACAAAATGTCGGTTTAAAATCGATCTAATGAGTCACATCGTCTGAGATCACGTAAGGCGAAAACAGAAGTTCGAACGTCCTCGACCTGAATAAAAACAAGTGAAATTTGCAGCACCATTTCTACTGGCCGCTCTGTTATGAAACGCGCCGCAGAGAAACGGTACCAGATTCTCAAACTTAGAATCACGAAATTGCTTCGATCTGAGATCTTAGACTAGGGTTAGACTTCTTTAACTAGTTAAAGAGCGAACATGATTGAGAAAATATGCTTACAGTATTAATTCAAATAAATGTTCTTTACTGATGGAGATCGATTCCTCTAATTTCTAAAAGTAAATAATTAGTAAGTAATAATAATTCATTTGTTTTCGAGCATGCGCATGATTTTATAGCTAAAATGTTTCTACAATATTTTAAATTAAGGAAGTGACTAAACCACAAACCACTTAAATATGTTTTTGTTTTTGAAGCGAGTTTTTTTATCCTAAAAATATTATGTTTTAATCTGAAATATATTACTTTGTACATTGCCTCTTAATTTAAAAACGTTTACACGGCGTATAACTATTTACAGTTACACTGTCTTTATCTGTCATATGACTATCCAATGTGCCAGATGAAACCAAGCAAACATAGTAACCATAGTAGTTATTTACTATATAATATTTTTACTACTAATGTAAAATGTTATTTCATTTAAAAAAATAAACTAAAACTTTATTTCATTTTAAAAAATAGTCCCTTCATATTTCTATCTGAGATAATTTCATAAAGTGCAGATTACTCGTAATTACGTGGAGATGAGAAAAGTCCATGGGAAAATAGTTCTTTATGGGTTTATAGGGCATGGCTTGTGGTTATTTTTCTCCCAGGATAATAGAGTTGTTAATAGCGAGCTTACATTATCCAGTAATCCGTATCAGCGCTGGATGGAGATAATTCCAGGATTTACATTATTCCAATAGTAATCCAGGGCTAGATTGGATTACTGGATGGGAATAATGTGAACCGACCATTAAGTAATGCGGCGAATCGAGACATAAAAACTTTATTTGATGTTAAAATTCGATCGAATTGCGTTCTTTGTTGTTGAATTCTTTTTAGAGTATCTACTGTAATTAATACATACATATTATTTGGTATTGTATAGACTACGAAACTGAAGCTATTTTGATGTAACATAAGACGTACTCGAAATAAGAATATTATTGTCAAATCTTTGCAAGGTCGCCTAGTAAAAAATAAAATTTCTCGTATTTATGACTCACCTATCTATTCTTAAAGTTTAATTTCACGCATTTTATTTTAATTGTACTATTATTAATTCGATTAAGTTTATTTGTATAGAGTTAGCAAAAAATTAATTGCATAACAATTAAAAATTATAGGCATTGTCCACAACCAGTTTGTTAGACCTTCGCGCGACCTTCAGAGCTCTAGAGCACATCATACAAGTGGAGGTCTTGTTATGATTGCTACACAATGTAAATGTATACAAATATACACAATGTAAATATATTCATGTTAAACCACCAAAGAATCGGGCACATACGTTACTGTCATTCCAGATAACGTTCAGTAGCAAAGCAATGTCTCACGTCGTTTGGTGAAACGTGTTTACATCATGAGCGAGATTGTTTTAAAATACTTGAGTTACTCTACTGTATGATATTTATATTTTGGCCGTCACAAGCGCAAAAAAGCTTTACACAAGCAGTTGTCCAAAAGTTTTTGTCAAAAGTGTCGGAGAGCTTTTAAAATTGCGTAATGCGTAGTTTGCTGACAGTGGTTTTGATTAACAAACGTTATATTTTGTTCTTTATGATTACTGTGAGTTTCTGAGAAAAGAGTAGAGGCCTTGAAAAATCTTTACTTTGTTTCAATTCCATCTAAATGCGATATGACATGTCATAATATATATGATCTAAATGTGAACGATCCAAATGTGTAAACAAAGACAAAAAAAGAAAAGAGAAGGTAACAAGAAAGAACTGGCTAGAGAGCACTACTCTCTATGATACAAATATTATGACATTTTTATTGTTTGACATGTTAATTGGTCCAGATTTTTTTTCTGTGTCAGACTGACCTTCTGTGAAGCGTCTGTATATTCAAATCATTTATTTCAGACATACAATTATTGGTTTTGCATAGGCCATATAGAATTAAAATTAAAAACTATTAGTTATTTTTATTGCATAACTAGATGACGCCCGCAACTCCGTTGCGCCAAAACTCGTTTATCGCGCTGGAACCGTACATTTTTCGGGACAAAAAGTATCCTATGTCCTTTCCCGAGACTCAAAGTATCTCCATACAAAATTTCAGCAAAATCGGTTCAGCGGTTTGGGCGTGAAGAGGTAACAGACAGACAGACAGACAGACACACTTTCGCATTTATAATATAAGTATGGAAGTATGGATAATAGTATCGCATTTATAATATTAGTATGGAAGTATGGATAATAGTATCCAAATCATACTTTTTATTGTTATAATTTGCTTCATTCCATTTTGAAATAGCCGCCATGTTTTTCTACAAATGAGCGTTACGTGCTGAGATACCATTATACTGTGGCATTAGTTTGTTGTATATCACTTTCTCGTTACACACATTCTAGAGCAAACAACATCGAGCAGGGTGAAACACCCCGTAATTGCCGCTATTATAAATCATTACTTTACAGTAGTCTATTATAAAACGCTATTTCATTTTTCTAAAGTCCTTTATATTCTATCTCTACATTACAGTAGTCTATTATAAATATACAGTACTCTATTATAAAACTCTACTTTATTTTTATATAGTCTTTTATATAAAAAAAAAGATATTAGACTACATTACAGTAGTCTAATAAATCATTACAGTAGTTCTATTATTATATTTTATATAGTCTTTTATATAAAAAAATAGTATTAGACTACATTACAGTAGTCTAATAAATCATTACAGTAGTTCTATTATTATATTTTATATAGTCTTTTATATATAAAAATAGTATTAGACTACATTACAGTAGTCTAATAAATCATTACAGTAGTTCTATTATTATATTTTATATAGTCTTTTATATATAAAAATAGTATTAGACTACATTATAGTAGTCTAATAAATCATTACAGTAGTTCTATTATTATATTTTATATAGTCTTTTATATATAAAAATAGTATTAGACTACATTACAGTAGTCTAATAAATCATTACAGTAGTTCTATTATTACATTTTATATAGTCTTTTATATATAAAAATAGTATTAGACTACATTACAGTAGTCTAATAAATCATTACAGTAGTTCTATTATTATATTTTATATAGTCTTTTATATATAAAAATAGTATTATTCTAATAAATCATTACAGTAGTTCTATTATTACATTTTATATAGTCTTTTATATATAAAAATAGTATTAGACTACATTACAGTAGTCTAATAAATCATTACAGTAGTTCTATTATTATATTTTATAAAGTCTTTTATATATCTCTACATTACAGTTGTATATTATAAAGCTCTACTTGTTTTCCGATAGTCTTTTAAATATCTTTACTTTATTTTCCAATACTCTATCGACTTTATTTTAGAAATATCTATTTTATATTCCATGGCGGTTCAACAGAATGTAAAAAAAACACGACCAAAAGAACAATGGCCAAATCGTACCAGGTGGGCGGTGGCGTCCCGATATGCCATTAGTAGCAAAAATTCCCTAATATTTTAAGGCATCGAAAATCATTAGAAATGTGTCTATAAATAGCCACAAAAAAAAGATCAATATATTTTGGTTTTGTTATGTTCTGACAGCCGGCGATCATTCGCATTCGTTCTATTTTTTGGGTAATTCTCTAGGAAAAATTGAAATAATTAGAAACGAGATCGCCGAATATACACTTGTAGGCTACACCGCAGTCGGGAAAAGGGTAGTTCTTAAGTCTTACCTCAAAATAATTGTAAACGTTATTAATTATTATAAAAAATCGTGGTTATTTAGACATAATTCTCAAACGGAATCATGTTTAGAGCATAAGAACAACCAAATCTAACTGTAGTTTATTTTGGGACATCAAAAATAAAAGTCGAGTCCAGCTCCTATACAAATTTGGCCATGATTCTTTGACAATGTAAAAATTTTGTTTTTGTCGGTGAGCCAACAATTAAATTGGTTGCAACTTGCATTATTAGTGCTGCCTTGCATTAAGATCAGAACGATTTGAAATGGATTTTAAAAACATTATACTTTACTTTTCAATCAGAGCACATTTCATTTATGACTAATGCAAGTACCTTACAATTTGTTTATTCTATGTTTATCATTTTTAAACATTAATAAGAATTTGATCAGAAATGCAACTGTAAGATTAAGTTTATGATTGTATTTTCTTTATAGTTAAAAAAAAAAGAAACTTTGTGTAAGATTTTGTAATAAGTCCTTTTATGAACGTTTTAATCGTCCCACAAAAAACAATGTTTACTGAAACTAGAGACAATGATAACATTTATCTGTAGCTTCGATTCCAAGAATTGAGTATAAATCAATACGCATTTTCTGTCCTGCTCTATCATTGGCGATACGTATCGCTGTCTCATTCTTAATGATAAGATATAATAATATTATGTTGTTTTAACTCTTTTACACTTGCATCATTTTAAACTGACTAATGTCGTATTTATCTATGAATTATTACTATACGTCAATATCACGTGAATTATATCGTAGTATAATCTCTTTGTTGCCTGATTATGGAAAAATTGATAAAAATAAGTCGCAGAAAAATCTTTTGAGTCAAATGCCATTTACGGATATTTTATCCAATACCTTTGGACTTAGTTGGCCCAAACATAGACGCGTGTAATATAATAGGCAATGGACATGTTGGCATGACCAAGCAAAAAGCGCCAAACGTGCCTCACCCGAAATACTTTGGTAGTTTTGGAACCATTTTGATATTTCATTTTTGTAAGAATATGCTTTAAATATTTATAGGATAAATGTGGTCAAAGTTGAAGATGCATCACAGAATTTTCCGATAAAAGGAAACGTTTCCAAAGAATGAGATTAAATTTTCAGGACTTTTCAAAATGGAAATCAGTTGTCAAAAATATTTTCATATCATAAAGAAATGTTATATTAAATACAATATAGAACTTACAAATCGACAAAAAAAAATAAAGAGACAGCAGATATGTCGGACCTAATCGTTTCCATTTACAAAGTAAAAACGTTTTTATTATTTCCATCATTTTAAATCATCTGTCGCATTCGCTTTAGTACATTTGAATAGAACATTAGTATAAATATTTCTTTGGGCAAAAACGGTGTCTGGCTGGGGTACTTAGTTGCCCACTGCGTGCCGAATAGCATCGAGTCAAAACTCCCATTTATTTACATCTAATAAAGCTATTACCAAGTAAGTCACAGTGCGACGATGCACCATGAATATTTACACTGAAAAGCTCCTTAAAAGCCCCCATGCGGCTTATATTATGAAAAACCGTGCACGTTCTATGCAAATACGAGTGAGCGAAACTAGAAAGTTGACGCGCGCCTCTCTATAGTTGAGTAATTGTAAATAAACTCACCGCCTCCAAATCCTCGTGTAGATTCGATTCCCACAACATGTTTGTTTATTATCACTCAAAAAATAATGTCTCTATTTTAGTGTAAGGAAAAGTCCATCGCACGTTTATGTTTACAAAAGCATCCCGGGCGGAGGCGATATTTTGCGGCGCGTGTGCTGCCGTGGCGATTTCGACGTAGTATGCGCGGGCGCAGCTCCCGAGCTCGCACGAGGGGGCCCGAGCGCGACCGAAGTTAGCCGAGTCGACCTACATAGAATCGTTCCGAGTGGTCGAGCGCTGCTTTTTTCTTGCATTTTCCGATGAAATGCTACCTGTCTTAGCGCAGACATAAAAACGAACTCGATTTCCTATATACTTTTTTGTCTCGCATTCTTATATCTCTATAGTTTTCAGATCGAATAGTTGTAATTGAAGATTCTTTTGAAATTAATTGCTAATAAAATACTTGGCGAGCAGACATTTCTGAAATAATGTGACAAGATGACAATAGTGTTCATAATATTTTACAAATACAAGGTTTAAATAATATAAACTGCAGATTAACCTGCTAGCTTAAAAATCGGAAAAACTTAAAGAAAAATATTTTTAATAGAGTAAAATCTATTTTTGTAGCATAGATTTGAGATGATAAGAGAAAAATCCCTGTCTTAAATGTAAAATGAGCCAAATCGATATACGATTATTTCAGTAGCAAAGTAGATACTATAGCCAAAATATGCCTATTATGGGTTGTGAAGAATTTAAGAATATATTAGCTAAACCAAAAAAACATATAATACACATTCACGTACATATAACAGAAGCAGTATTTTTTGATATTTTTATCAGTAAAATGATCTAAGTATACAATTTTTTTTCGATGTTTTTTTTTGAAGCTTTTAACTTCTCTGGGCAGCAACAGCGTATATTTAAAGCAACACCCAACCCGGCCTGTTTGATAACAGGTTTGCCTTAGGAGGTACACACGAATGATATTATTAATAATAAACGCAAAACACGAAACTAGATATATCTGGTTATAGATTAGAGCCCCACAACGCTATATTATAGAGTGAAACAAAACAAAGTGATAACATTTTGAGGTGTGTATCTTCTGTAGAGTTTACTGTGAAAATAGCAGCGTTGAAAAATTTAATTGCGTTCTTTTTTTTCTTAAGAAATGCCTTACAGCTATGAATTTTCCCATTCAATAATAATAAAAAAGTAATTTTATCAGGGGGCAAGTATCCCTGCGAAGATGAGCCAAGCGAAGCGCGCAAGGGCACTACCTACATTTTCTCGAAACGTTTCGTCGTATTTTGGAACCCTTGTAACTTTGGTAATCTTTGTTCTACAGATTAAATTATATTATTATAATATTAAATAAGGGACTCATACACACCCTTAAAGTATTATTATCGGTTATCACTTATTAGTTTTGTATAGCCTGTATAAAACTATACGCAGTATGGTCGTAAAATTACAAAATATAAAAAAAGTGTGTTCTTTGGGTGTGTACTATGTAAAACTATTAACTATTAGACACTATATTATAATTTTAGAAGTAATAAATTATTATACTATAATAATGCACTTCTTGTTCTAGGTATGGGTACTTGGCGGCCGTGTTTCCACCTGCAAGCAAACTCGCGGAAGTCTTGCGTGAGTTTCTTGCAATATTGTTTACATTTCATACTAATTCCTGCAATTCCTGCTGCAATAAATGTCGTGCGGGAAGCTCGCGGCTACATGCTATTCGAAACTAGACCGTATATCTGCGATGACCCGCAGCGAGATCTGTCGCGAGTCCTCGCAGACATGTTTAGACATGTTGTCGCAACTACTCGCAGGAAGCGCTTGACAAATTGTCGCGACAGCACTTGCTACTTAGTTTACACTTGCAAGCTGCTGTCAGACAGGCTGTCAGACACTTCTTGCAACAGTTGTCTTGCAGGTGGAAACGCGCGGCCATGTGAAAAAGAATCTCTATCAACCTGATTCCACTATTTTAATGCAATTATGCTACACTAATTTAAAGCTTTTGAAGTTTTTACTAGTCAAAACGTGTATGACGTTAGTTCTAAATTTAAAAAATACTATTTTGCATTTTGACGTGAAACAGACTATAGATCGAACAAAGAACGAAATAAATAAGAATCTGCATTGAAGTAGCATTGAAGCAGTACAATCAGGGTACAGTTTCTGTCATTTAGAGCGATTCAGACCGCAAAAAAAGACAAAATCAAGTCTCAACGAAATTAATGTGGTGCTGATATTTATAACAGGTCTTGTAGGTTGCCTTGGGAGCCTGATCTTAAATCATTTAGGAAAAATACACTTACCAGTTGCTGCAGATAGCTTGTTGATAGCTTGAACTGTTTCTAAAATTAGTATTATGCAAATATATTTTATGCAAAAGTGTGTGATGTTACATCTTCAGAATAAAGCCGCAGAACTTTGTTTCAGAAAAAGAAAATAAAAATGTTTTTATCCCGGAAAATGCACGGTTTCCGCGCGAAGACAAATTTTTGGGCACAGTGAAGTTACGGGCAACTTCTAGTTTCAACAATAATAATAAATAAAAAGTGTGGTTAATACCTCGATCGTGCAGGGAATCGCAGACACAATAGATTATATTCAATTGTTACGCGGCACCCGGGTGTCGCTTGGGAGTTGATGGGTTAAACATAATATAAAACCTACTTTTTGCTACGTTATAACTTTTGGTACAGTTTAAAATTATTCTTTGGCACACCCAGGTGGACAGGCACCTAATACTTTTCTCAAGACTACATAAATATTATATTGCTTCTTTTCTATATTTAAATGGAAGTTAGTTTTTTGACTTAAGAGGCTACGTGACAGCCAGCATGCGCAGCAAATTAATTTATATTCTTTATTTTTTAAAACATAACATTAAGATACAAAACAAGAAATGTACGAAAAAAAATATCAAGAAACTAGTTTTTGTACTGTTTATATTTTATTTATTTCTTATTTGATATTGCCACAACTCTGTTGGGGAGGAATAGGTTTCTCTTATCTCGTAGGAAATGTATAAGTATGTTTTGCGATAAAACTATCATATGTCTTTACACCAGCCTTAAAGTATAATATTGCAGGTACTTTCTTATTTGCTCATACATATGGTAAGTCAACAAAAAAAAGTTAAGCTATAGCTTACATAATTTCAGCCGTAGCGTACTTATTTTACTTACCACCCAAAAATATGGTACGGTAAAGATATACTTTACCGTGCTAAATTTCTGCTGCTAAAGTAGGTCTTACGAAAAACAAATACGTTGTAATTACAAACAAAGTCATTTTAATAGCAAATAACAAGAACGAGTATCTAATATTACCAACACCTTTCACTGAGTGCAGTAACGACCTTCAGTTTCATAACTTTCCTCCTTCACCACTTTTGGGGATTTCCAGATTTTGCAACTGACTAGGGCTGTACAAAGTAGCCGCTAAAGACGGCTTTAATATTTAGCTAAGTTAATTATCTAAAATTAGGGAAGGCTCAGTCGACTAGTAAACTTACTATTAACTGCTAACTGAATAATCTGAACTGTTCCTTAGAAACTAAAGTATTTCTATATTTATTATATCCATAATACTTGTAACTCAAATATTAGTCGTATTGTTATCTTTGTTAATAACATCTTTGTTATCATTGTTTAATATCGTTTATTGAAGTATAATAATTTGTCACTCAATTTGTAATGATGTGTACGCCTATAATTGGTACATACATCAAATCTTTACTCTGCTTAGTTATTTAAATGTGTATCAATGTATGTACTGTTGGTGAACCTTAAAAGCTGACAGTAAAAATATATTTATGGTTTTAAGTTTCTAAAGCCCGTTATATTATATTATAAAATTTGCTAATTAGAATTGCCAATTGGAAAATTAGTTGAAGTTTTTCATTTGAATTAGCTAAACCTATCGGATAACTGTCTATTGATCCCTCGATCGTGGATTCTTGGAAATCTATTGTTTACGCGGTCGAATTCGACCGCTTGGGAGTTGAAGCATTAAGATGGGCTTAGATAATGTAACTGCTATGTTAAGTTAATTAACTAAGGTAACTTTTTCGTACAGCCCGGCCCTACTTAATATGATCCAATTTAGTATATTTATAGCACGGCCTGTTTTTAACTTCAGTACTTTCCCATTTTGGACTTAATTGGATGTCTGAGTTTGTGAATCATGTTTTTGAATATTCTACCGATGTATCATGTATACCTATCACTATTTAAGAACTTTAGCTGTGATATCACATGACACAAAATATAAAAAATATAATGTATAAAACTTTCTGTATAATTTTGATGAAATTTGGTATCAATATACGTTGAGCAAGGATGAAGGATGATTTTTATTCCGAAAAATGTACAAGCTAAAAAAATTGGCGCAACGAAGTTGCGAGCAACGAAGTCTATAAGACATTAAAAATAATTAAATCGCCTTCTTAGCTTTCATAATAGTTTATGCATATTTCCAAAAAATGTTAAACAGTTTCCATTTTTTGCCTTTATTTTAAATTAAGAAGAATAATAGAAAATAAAGACATTTAAAATAAACAAGTTTTTCTTAAAAATTAGCTGGCGCCACGAAAAAATGTTTTCCGAGAACTGAGACTATTTTAGCACTCGAGATTAGAATCTTTATAATTCTTTAAATGAGACACTCTTGTGTATTTATGTCATTAATTTTTCGGCGTTTGCGAGTGAGATTGAAATTTTGTATCCAAGGCTTTTTTTATCTAGACCGCGTATTCTTAAAGTACTAAATTCTACTTTAAGCTTCGAGCAAAGCATGAGTATACAATCTTTTTTTTATTTTGTCGTCGAAAACCTTAAAACACTGGTGAAATAATAAATATCATACAGAGGTGAAATATTGAACTAGAATTAGTAAGGTGAAAAAATGCTTTAAATGCGAGGATGGAGCATATAATTTTATTTTGTATGTACTTGCTGTTAAAAATATTATCCTTCATTTTCCGTAGTCAGTCATAGATGGTGTTATATCTACAAGTTTTTATTATTAGCATTTAGCAAAAATCCACACGTGTATCACGTTTTTATAAAATTAATATCTTGATAAAGTTTTTAAATACCATCTGTTTCTAATATAACACATCTCGCCACGAATAAATAGCATTAAAGTTCTTTAAGTTACAAAGCCTGGTTCTGTTACTTAACCCATCAACGCCCAAAAGCTCACCGGTGAACGCGACACAATAGAATAACAATAGATTTCTAGAAATCCGCGATCGAAGGATTAATTACTCGTAATAAACTTAAAATTTTGTCAATCCAACTTTAAAGGCGTTCCGATGGTAAAAACTTTAAAAATCTAACATTTGAAAACTGATGTCAACGAGAATACCATTTTGCTGCTTTGGATTCAGATTTCAGACTTAATTTAAGCCATACACATGTACAGTTCAAACTGCATGCATTTTCAATTTAAACGTAAACTTTATTCAAACATTTAACATTTAAACTTAAACTTTATTTTATTACACAAAAATACACATTTAATTGATTTTCCATCCAATTCCAAATCCAATTTTGAATATATCATTCAAAAATCGCATTGCCTTCAATCATCATTTTCAATGTAAGCTGACCCTCTCGAATTATATGCGTCCGCGCGGCAGAGCGGTTTTGTCGCTACATAACGAGATAAGGGTAACAATATATTATGTAATGATTTATACTCGTATTTTAAATAGCGGCGCGCGGCGTACAACGAAACTCATTGAGGCGTTAATCAATTTCATAGAACAGAATCACAAAAAGTAATTGAAGACATGAGTGGAAGAAGCAGGTAAGTAACGTCTAAAAATGCTGTTTTTTGCATAAATGTAGGTTTTAGGACCGGGAAAATGGTTCGAAATAAAAAATGGGGATTTTATGAATAGGGGGATGATGATGTAGGTAAGTTACAAGGTTTGCTTAAATTATAAGAAAAAAATTAGTAAGTGTTCTTATGTTATAAAATGTTAGCTATCCGGTTCTTCCACTCAGGTTTTTAATTGTCATTACGTTACGGTATATAACTTGATACGTAGATCACGACTGACGAAACGTACGTAATATTGATCGATCATTTCGGATGCGAGGATTTTCCCGGGTGTGTGTGTCCGGGTGGCTTTTGTTTTTGAGCTGTTGCGTTGCTTTTATAGCTTGCTTTGAGCGCGGCGACCGAATCAAGAAAACCCGGAACGAAAAATCCTAACACCGCCCACTCCAGTTAGTGCGGCGTTGCCAGATTTCAGCATGGTGTTTGTTTAAGTGCGACTAGACGTATGAAAAGTATTATAATTGCATAAGTTTAATAATTTAAAAATGCGAGACAGTATTTCAGTCCGGACCAGCGCCTACAATTACTCTACAAGACGCAACAATTCGAGCGGCCCTTCGTTGGAAGAGTCGCTCGAATTGTTGACTGCCATAGTGTTTCAAACAGGCTGGACCCCTTGAAATTACGCTGAGATGAGACTTGCTCTGTGTTCTTTACTCTACATCCTCTATCGGTTGTATCACGGGGAATGGTCTAAGGAATTATCCTCTCGAGCGTCGCGCGGCACCTGGTGCCACAAAAAACCATACCTCCTGCAACTTTTCGCCATCATTCCACGCGAAAAATATACCATCCAAATCACCTTGATGAGTGGCAGTCTTCCACCGCGCACTGTAAAACTCTGGAATGAACTGTCACCAACAGTATTTCCGGACCAATACGACCTGCAAACTTTCAAGAAGAGAGCGTATTCCCTCTTAAAAGGCTGGCAACGTACCAGCAGCTCTTCTAATGTTGCGAGTGTCCATGGGCGACGGTAGTTGCTTTCTATCAGGTAACCCGTTTGCTCGTTTACCCCCTTATTTTATAAAAAAAATTCTGAAAGCAGCTTAAATCACTGAATCGTTCCAAACTTTTAAATCGTTTCTTAAATCGGTACGACGCAAAATATGGAATGATTTAGAAAATTACCTGTATTTTATTTCATTGCCAATTTTATCTTTAAAATTGTCTAAATTTATCGTCTTAATAGATGTAATTTAAATGTCATCTATTAAGTGGTAGCAGACAAATGACAAACGATCACAAAACATAATATATTCAAAAAAATATTCTTCATAAATCT
The DNA here is from genome assembly GCA_963422495.1 of Polyommatus iphigenia. Lineage (NCBI taxonomy): Eukaryota > Metazoa > Arthropoda > Insecta > Lepidoptera > Lycaenidae > Polyommatus > Polyommatus iphigenia. The sequence goes on from OY730189.1 coordinate 2,681,795, forward strand.
AGAGCAGAATACATTAAATCACAATATTATTATAACGACGAAAATTTTGTATGTATTCATCGAATAGATTTCGAAAACACTGGGCCATTTCTTATAAAATTAAGCGCAAATATAGGAACCGTAGTTATTACAGGATAAAAATATCCTGTCCTTTCCCGGACTCTAAGTATACCTCAGTAAGATCGGTTGAGCGGTCTCGGCGTGAAGAGGTAACAGTCACACATTCACATTGACAATAATATTAGTATGGATTATGGAGTACGACATAGGCGTGGTACGCTTTTTCGCGGGAATATATTTTAGGCGCTGAAATATAATAATATAATTTTGCATTTAATTTCACTTCACACTACATGATACGAGCCTCAGACGCGTTGATGTCTTTTCCAAAGCTTCTACTTGATATTTTCCGAGATAAAAATTTTGTTGTACCTATTTTATAATTAAACTAGCTGTCCCGGCAAACGTTGCTTTGCCATAATATAAAGTATTTCGCCCATATTATTTTATTGAAGTGACTAAATAAGTATGTCGCCATGGCAACGTCGATCGCTATCTCGTCCCACAAACAATGGTCGCCGTCAGTCTCAGATTGTAATAATTTACTATTATTTATTCAACAAATGCACTTATCAATATATAAAGTACCCAGTAGCCGATTCTCAGACCTACTGAATATGCATATAAAATTTGGTAAAAATCAGTAAAGCCGTTTCGGAGGAGTTCGCGGACTAACATTGTGACACGAAAATTTTATGTATAAGATAACACTAGACTTTTTTTGCAATTTAATTCTGGCATAAGTATCTTTTGCGCGGGAACCGTGCGCTTATAAGTTTTTCCTCATAATAATAATTATAATAATATGATGAAAAAGCTTTACTTTATGCATACTAATATTATAAATGCTAAAGTGTGTCTGATTCTCTGTCTGTCTATCTGCCTGTTACCCCTTCACGCCGAAACCGCTGAACTGATTTTGCCGAAATTTAGTATGGAGACACTTTGAATCTCGGGAAAGGACATAGGATAATTTTAATCCCGCAAAAAATTCACGGTTCCTGCTCTATAAACACAATTTGGTGCAAAAGAGTTGCGGATTTTATGGGTATTTCAATAATATAGTAATGACAAACATTAGGCGCATAATAATACGAGTACAATAGCTTGTTTATTTTGAAAGGTTGTTTCCAAAGGTCTCCGCAAAACCGGATTCCAGTCCCGATATAAGCCAAGGATTAATTATGTCTAATAAAATAACTAGATCTAGATTATGGAACTCGATTTAAATATGGAAGGCGGATTGCATAACTTTATATTGTGAATGGTTTCAGCCACGAAACGAGTCACAAAACGTACTTTAATCATTAATGCAGTTTGGTGACTGGTGTCTCCGTTTGAGCTATAGGTTATCTTAAATGTTAATAATTCTAGTATAGTCCGCGCGGAACTGGTTGGCCGCTCTGCCGGTATGTGAGTATATGGGCAGAGCGGCCAACTAGTTGCGCGCGGACTATAGTTAAGGGCCTGTTTCACCACTTTCTGATAAGATGCCGGATAGGCTATCCACAACTTATTTGACAGATTCTCCATACTCTATCTGTCAAGTTAAGTGATGAATAGTCTATCCGGCACTTATCAGGAAGTGGTGAAACAGGCCCTAAATTGAGTAAAAAATGTCTGTCTATTAATTAAGCGTGTAACCACATTGAATTGATTTCGGTGTTTGGTATTGAAGATACCTTGAACCCTGGAATAAAGACATAAATAGTTTCTACTCTGGAAAAATGGACGGTTCCCACGTGAAGAAAGAATTTCAGGCCAACGAGGTTGCGGATAAAATCGAATCAAATGATAATTAAATTTTAATAAATGAAACTTATATATTTAATTGATATTAATAATAATAATAATACATTAACGGCCGCACTCATTCAATGCTTACCTAACTTGAATTAAATAAAGAGTTTTACAAAAAAAATATCTAAGAGCTTATGTCAAAATTTTCATTATACTAAAATGGCTTCGTCACATTGTAACAAACTTACAAAACAAGGTAGTGACTTCGAAATTATAAAGGCAGTAATTCTTGGTAAGTAAATAATAATGAAAAGGTTGAAGGTTGGTTACACATAATACTATGAATTGTTCAATGTAACCATATTCTAACCTTCGATTTGTAATAACATTATTATATATGAGCTTTAAGTAGCATTTGGTTTTCCTTATAATATTATATTAGGTATTGATTAAAATAATAATACTCACTAAAACAAGATTTATATACCGTAGCACCTCGATCGTGGGTATCGCAGACACAATAGATTTTCAATTGTTATGCGGCAGCCGGTTGCCGCTTGGAGATTGATGGGTTAATTGCTATTAATATTATTACTCTACATCATATATTTTAGGAAAGTCTGGAACTGCCTACTAAATAATGTGGAAAATTATTGATCAAGCCCCATAAGGACGCCGGTGACTGCGACAACAATAGAAAAACAATAGATTTCCAAGAATCAGAAAAAGTCAGAAATCAGAAAAAGACATTTGTAATTTACTAAAATGTTACAAAAAGTAGCACTATAAAGTTGTTTACAAACATAATTGTATTTTTTTAATGTTTTTACTATTATAGACAATTTATTGATACTGATAAGAGCTAATGAAATTGTATAAATTTAAATACATCTACTTTGAAATTGTTTTATCCTGTTTTATTATAAATGATCAAACGAACTTACCAAGTGAAGTTCGATTATTATTATATGAGTCGCTTCATTCGAAGATATATAACTAACCAAAAGTAGTACCTTTGCTTATCTGCTAGGCAATTGCGTTTTTTTTTTAAAGACGTATGTGGGTACTTCGAAAAGTTACTCGCTCGCTCGCTCGATAGCTCGACGTTCCGGCGTGCCTCATTATATTTAGAGAGAAGTAATGCAAAAAATATTTCTTTCTTTCTTTGGGTACTGCAGCAAACATAGTTTCGTGCAGACTGGGTGGGAGGGAGATCATATCTTCGAATGAAGCGACTCATATAATAATGATCGAATTTCACTTGGTAAGTTCGTTTGATCATTTATTATATTTCTTCGCTTCATTCTTCGATATATAATTAACCAAAAGTAGATTTTCAGAGTAACGAAAGAAAGGCTTTTTTTAATACAAAATACAATAGATTACATTATGAATAGTAATCAATATATATATTCAAGAAAAAATTTAACATTATGCCCATAAATTTAATAATAGTCAGTAGAGAAGAAACGTAAGAGACCTCTATGGTTTGTGATTCATATGATAACATACTGGGATCATGGTGATTATTTAACTGATTCAGCGAAACTTTGTTCGTCGATAAAATTATGGTTAAGGAAAATAGCGAAAGTATTGGAATCGCTAGTCCTGACTCCTGCCTGTCGACTGTCGTCTTACTAATAGTGTCCAGTATCAATCCCTGTGTCGACGCTCGTGTCGACGCCGCGCCGCTCTCACACAGCACCTGCTTTATCCAGCGGCTAACCGACCGGCCGGGAGGTGGCTGTTCTGTGCAGAGCGTTAAGCGTTAGCAATAATAACCCGTACTGTAGCATTATCCTATTTAATATAATCTTGAATAACCATCGCAGGGCGTAATAACTTAAATATTATATCCTCTTCTTCTTCTTCTTTTTTTTTTTTAAAGATAACATCCGATCACGCCCGGGAGTTTATGTCTTTGTAATATAAATTTTGATACCGCTGTTTAAAACCCGTATTTTTATTTTGCCGAGTTTTATTAGGCAGAAAGTTTTAAGTCAATGATCAGTATTCAGCTGTAGGTACAGAGTGCAAGAAAAAACAAATAATTTATAAGTGGATCCCGGGTTCTACACTACTCAGGTATGGGCTAGGATTTTTACAGGAAAGCTTCTTTCAAAAGGCGCTTCACACATTCATCTGAGCCAATGTCACCAACAATTAATAATGTCAACATTGTTCATAAACAATGACAGTGCACAGTGATGGCTGTAGAAGATATCGTATTACAGCCATTGTTAAATTGTTTGGCTAAGGTTCCGACGGAGCGGACGAAGATCTCTGTAATAAATCTAGTAACTAATAAGATTGAAGAGAGCATTTATGTAAAATCTAAGTCGAAGTAAAGTATTTTAGAATAAATTTTAAGGAGTCTACTGCTTTAACTGTGTAGTGTGTCCGGCTCTGTAGTCGTCGATAATGTGATTATTGCATAAAAATATGATTGAAAGTCGAGAATATTGTGTTCTCGGTCCACCAAGCTGAATATTTTAACAATTATTATTCAAGATTAAGTGTGATTCTGTTATCGTATTTATCATTGCATATTTTATTTAGTATTAAATAATATTTTATTCACTGAAAACCAGTTGCATTCCGCGGTGGAAGTCAGGAATCAGGATATGAAGGTGTCAAAACACCTATCAGTTGAGCTAGCTCACGAATAGTACACTGATTTAACTGTTCTATATTATTTCGTTTTTAATAGGCATATATATTATTATAAAATATATCTAATATATAAAATTCTCGTGTCACGGTGTGCATGGTTGAACTACTCTGAAACGGCTCGCCCGATTTTCGTGAATCTTAGCGAGCATATCGGCTAGGGTTGAGAATCGGACAAAATCTACTCTTTTATCTTTATATTGATGAGTGTATTAATTTGTTGAATAAATAATAGTAAATTGTTACAACTCGAGACTGACAGCGACCATTGTTTGTGCGACGGGATAGCAATTATGGACTTTGCCATGGTGACATACTTATTTAGTCACTTCAATAAAATAATAATATGGGCGAAATACTTTATATGGCAAAACAACATTTGCCGGGACAGCTAGTTATGTTATAATAATAATATATATTATAAACGTTAAAACTGAAATATTTACATATTTTTTGTGATTTAATACACCCGTGGCACTATTACCCATAAAACCCATAAAAAAGGGGCGCCTGAGGCTGAAGAATTCTCGCCTAAAACACTGATATTGTTAAAGCGTGGTAAGTCTAGTAGTTACTAGTTATAAAGCCTACGCCTGGTCTAGTTTCCTTCTTTATATTTTTTGTGAAAAAAAAATGTTAGCGCATCTGATAGTCTGTACGTCAAGACTTAAGGCTCTTAATTCGTAAATTAAAATCTTTCGATCGACTAGTGAGTTACTAGGAACCAAGAAGTAGGCTCTTAAAACTATTTTTGCTAGACATCCACTTTTAGATATTGGCTTGGAAGCCTCAAAGGTTATTTTTCCAAATTAACATGTAATTTCGAAATAAACTTACGAAATGGTTTCAAATTTAAAATAATTCAAAAATTGTATTTAAAATATAATACAATATTTTCCGCCGCTTTGTTTGGGGAAAAGAAAATCTTTGAAATAAGGTAACATTCGGTGGGGGTACACGAAGATATAGTTTTAAATTCTAATAATTTATTGATATCATGATGTATAATATATGAAGCCAGTGGTCCCCAACCTGTTTTTTTTTTTTTTTTCGGAACGAAGTTCCCTAATTTTTTTATTTTGTATTTTTCATGTGGGCCGCATACCTTTTTGGTGTTGTCGCGGGCCGCAACAAACATTTTTAGGTTTAAAAAATAACGTTATTCAAAATTAACTAAAATTTTAAATTAACTAAAAAAGTGAAAAAAACTTTCACGTTGACTGTATTTTATTTTGCTCGTGGGCGTGAATTTCAAAATGGTTTAACATCACGCGGGCTACAAATAAAGTCCCGGTGGCCCGCATGTGGCCCGCGGGCCGCGGGTTGAGGATAGCTGCATAAAGCCCACAATAATTATATAAATTACTGTCAGCACTACTGCTGCGGTGTTGAGCATTTAGTCGTCTCAACGCTCTTCGAACTCGAAGGAGGTTGATTGTAGAGGCACCGTGCTAGCGGCGCCAGCCGACGGTTACCAGGTCCCCCCCCCTCCCCCTGTGACGGGTAGCGGGAAGGGTTTGTCAGAGCCCAAAAGGTACCCGATTGATTGGGATGTACTAATTTGTTTCTGAGAACAAATACTGGAATTATCCTGCGAAACAATAATAATCTTGGTCTGATATTGAGACAACACTTATCGAGTCTAAGTGTTATAGGTTTCCGTTACGAAGTTGTCTTGTCTGATAATATATTATCTGATAAGTTTGATAATAATTTATATCGAGATAAGTCAGATACTGTTGATAAGTCTGATAATATCGAGACTTTGTCAGGTGAAATCTATAATGATAATAATCGATCGAAATGGAATCGATCGGTGACACTTATTATCAGGGAAGTTTTATAAGCAGTAGCTTATCTTAATCGTTTTTGGGATCATTTAAAACCATAATCTGGCGAATCCAACGAGGGTTCACCTAACGTCAGTAGGAGCCTGGATCTATCCGGATCTGGTCCGGTTCTATCGGTGCCGGTACTCAGAATCGATCCCCATTGTAAGCGATAAAGACCCCGTTGAAAAAAATTAAAATTTTTCATTTTTCACTTTTTTATTAACATTCAAAATCATTCCAAAATTATTCATGTAAATAAAGCAATTACGGTACTTTTATATCCAATTATTGTTACTATTTTGTTTTGTTATTGTTAGAAGCTAGATAATAATGTATTTTTTTTTATTTATAACTAATAAAATTTAAAAAATCATTTTTATTGATGAAAAAACCCTAATTGCTGTATTTACATAAAAATTTCATGAATGCCTTTGTTCGTAAAAAATTGAAAAATCAAAATAAGTGAATTTTTCCAACAGATATCTTTTCTAACCCCTTTTAAGATTAGCTCAAAAGAATGATAAAAAATTCTAGATTTCTTGTTTTGAAATAATCAGCGTTTTTATGTTAACATTAAAATGGTGACTATTAACAAAGTAACAAAAGCATAACAATTAAACAAATTGTGATAATTTATTTTTGTTGACGGATTATTGTTGATTTATATGTCTACTTAGTACTCATTTTTTTTTATTTCTTTATATTAATATTTAATCAGTAAAATATATTTTTTAGTTCACGTGGCAGATTGCGGCAATTCACGCGAAACCCGAACTACGCGTTTTTACCGTTACTTTCGCCGCTCAATTAAAGTTATAAGGATTGTTGATAAGGTTCCAGGATCTAGGATTTTTTTAGGAAATTTCCTGCTCTTTAAGGATCTATTTTCAAATTTTGGTTATCTCAAATAGTTTTCGAAATATAAAAAAAACTAAACCCTTCTTTTTATATTTAATTAATTGTTTATAACTTTTGCATTTTTTTTCAGCCCCTCTTGGAATTTTGATAGAATGTTCTAGATGCTATTCTGAATCGAATGAGACCAAAATCATAATTTTCGGTGCGTTAGATCAGGTTTTGAGGAAAATGGCACTTGTTACTCAGACTAAGAGACCCGCAGTCAATTCCAATGCATAAGGATTGTGTTTAGAGACTCGCGGTCAATCCACACAATATGGCGGTTTATAAAATAACTCGCTGTTAGCCCCCAAACCGGCCAACGTATAGTTATATTTATAGAACAGATAAAACATCGTCAGAGACTCGCAGTCAATTCCGATGCATACTAATTGTGTTTAGAGACCCGCGGTCAATCCACACATTATGGTGGTATATAAAATAACTTAATATAATTAAACACTTGTAGTAATTAACTTGCAGTTATTTCCCCCAATCGGGCAAACGTATAGTTCTATTTATAGAATAGGTAAAACATCGTCAGAGATCCGCAATCAATTCCGATGCATATATGATATAGATTGTGTAAAAGGACTCGCGGTCCAAACACACTGTACTTATTGACTCACAGTCGCAGTACATGCCGGTTAATTAAATAATTGCAGTAATCGCCTGCGGTTGTTTCCCCCAGTCCGACAAACATATAGTTCTATAATTCTATTTATAGAACAAATAAAGCATACATAATATTATAGATTGTGTATAAAGACTCACAGTCCCAACACATTGTACGTTTATTGACTCGCGGTCGCAGTACAAGCCTTGTATTGAATATAGTAGGCTCGTCTAGGCCTCGGTAGTGCCTGCCGTTTATTAAAGTATTTAATAGTACTTACATGTATTTTCTTGTTACACGATAAAAGAACACTGACTTTAGTTACTTACAACACTGACATTTCATCTTAAAATAATAATAACCAGCTGCGCTTTGGCATGGTTAGTAGTTACTAGTATACGTGCTCGCGTTGCCTCGCGTTAACAAAGAATGAAGCATGCCGGAACGTCGAGCTATCGAGCGAGCGAGCGAGTAACTTTTCGAAGTACCCACATACGTCTTTTAAAAAAAACGCGATTGCCTAGCAGGTAAGCAAAGGTACTACTTTTGGTTAATTATATATCGAAGAATGAAGCGAAGAAATATAATTCGCAACATTGTTTTCGCCAGAATTCGTTCATCGCACGGTAACCCTACAATTTGCGGGAATATAAATTATCGCTTGTTTTTAACTGGGATTAAAAGTATATCCAGTTAAAAAATGCTCAAATTGGTTTGGTAGTTTAAGCCGTGATGAATTAATGAAAGACAAACAGACGTATGACAGTATTGTCACATTTATATTATTAGTACGGAACAAGTGACCTTTGTGAAATGAGAGCATTTACGTCTTTGGGTAGTTTGACGTAATATAATATGAAAATTATATAACAAGCAAGGAGTCGTTTTACAAGACAAAATATTTTTGCCATATTATTATGGTCCTCTAAATTAAAATCGACCCCTGTGGCTCAATTGGTTGAGTGTGTGGCAGCTCAAGCCGGGGATCGCGGGTTCGAATCCCGCCAACGGAACAAAAAGTTTTCAACGTTCCCGGGTCTGGATGTGTATTCAAATCAAATCAAATCAAATCAAATCAAATCATTTATTTCGGGCATCAGAGGCCCATATAACAAATACCTTAAAATCTAACATACATATTATAATTATATAATCAATGCCTTAAAACTAACATATATATTTTATATATACTTAAAAAACTAACACTGTCACGTTTTGCCGGCGACGTGACTCGCTTCGTTCCGGAGTCTCCCCCGGAACCTCCGATAGACTACATCCATCGGCCAGAACTCCGGCGCCTCGAAAGTCGACAGAAGATTCGTCGGTACTCTCACCACAAAGGAGCTAAAGTTTACCTTGTGGCGAGACTGCAGACGCTCGATCCTCAGGCGCAGTGTCGTCTTCTTCTGGATGTAGTCCACGACGTCCTCGACCTCCATGGACCAGTGCAGGCGGGATATGTACAGGGGCGTCGCGGGGACCTCGCTCCGCAGACGCAGCTCAGGTACATATGGTGCGGTGCCGCGATGGTTGCGGGCGGCGGGCTTCTTCCTCCTCTCCACCAGTATGAAGCCCTCCTCATCGCACCTCCTGCTCTCGTCCTTGCTAGGCCGAGAAGACTCCACCTTGCGGCTCTTCGTAGCCTTGCGGCTCTCCTTAGTCTCACGACTCTTCGGAGCCTAAGTATTAAATATATTTCCGTTGTCTGGTACCTGTAACACAACTCCTTGTACTTAGCACGGACTGACGTGGTGTGAAGCGTTCATATTAGATATTAGATTATTATTAGAAAAAAGAGAAATTGACTTAAAAAAATATTTTAATATCTAAACATCTAAACCTATTATAATACTGAATGCTAATGTGCTTGTGTATCTGTTACCTATTAACGCTTAAACCAATAAACTGTTTTAAGTGTACTATAGCTTACATCAGATACTTAATGTACCGGAATTCTAAATTAATTTCAGCGAGAATAAAGTAACAGGTGACATCATCGGAGTCGAATTTTTGAAACAGTAAATTTAGAGATCCTAAAGGGCTACTAACGGGATTCTAGGGCTTTGAAGAATAAAACTCGAGAACGAAAGGATTTAGGAGGAAAGACAAAAGCGATACATATAGTTCACCGGGCCATCTTTTTATCTTTTCTCCATTCCAGATTTTTTACATAACAACTTTATATCTTCCTACTTTAAAATTACTCGATAACTTTTTAATCTACCATTGCTGCGAAGAAAATATCAGGCATTGTACCTGCCAGTGCCTAATGAAAAAAGTTAGCAAAAACTTTTCAATATATTTTCAATCACAAAATACGCCAAAGCTCAATGTTAATTTCACTAATAAACATAACAATTCTTTTATTTAAGGTACTTTAAACCATAAAATTAATTTTATCGAAAGTAAGTTTTCTATTTTTATAATAGTTTGTACTGGTTTTGTAATTGATATACTTACTTATTTTAGGTTAAATGAGTGGTATTACTTACTTGGGCCAATCTGGGAACTAAATGCCTTTTTAGTTTTTTGTGTTAAGTAGAATGTCATTTCTTTTATTTTTACTAAGAACAAGGTTTGTAATATTTAATGAAGGATAAGCTTACCCAGGGTGACAAAAATTAGCGTAATTGCACCAGTGCTCAGCAGTAATAATTTTTTTTGGGATAATAATATTACATAATATATAGTAGCAGCCAGCATTGTTTAGTAGAGAGGTTTGAACTTTGAAGTTAGCCTACGAAACGAATAAGCCGATTTGGATAGATATATTTTTTTAGAAAATTGACGTTAGGGGTAAAGCTAGTTATGCAATAAAATACAAAACATATTTCACTATAAATTATTTATTTTAGCATTATAACATTATTTACATACATACACATAATATTACACTTTTATATAAGTCGCAATCATTTTCACAAAGCGATTATTATTAATAAAAATACAAAATTACCCTGTCCTTAACATTCTAGTTATAAATTAGAGGCAGTGTTTATTTTAACTAAGAGTCAGTTGTTGCTATTCTTTTATATAAAAAAATGATTTATTTAAAAATTACTATACTGTACTCGGCGAAACATGGAGGTAGCGGTCATTGACTCCCTATCAAAAACTTGTCATTTTCTATACAAAGCCGGGATTGCCAACTTCTGACACTTCGCTGTCAATCGCGGTTTATATAGAAAATGACAAGTTTTTGACAGGGAGTCAATGACCGCTACCGCCATGTTTCGTCGAGTACAGTATAGAGTACAAAACTATTAACAAAAAAAAAACGCAGCGTAGCGCTGCTACGCCGTTCGTAGCACAGCTACGAGATAAAGCTAAAAGATAAGTAGATTGTTTTTAAAATATTTACTTTTTAAATAAAGATTTATTATGAAGTGATATTTTTTAAACATCAAATAACATGATCAATGAATCTCATTATTTTACTCAAATGATGAGTAAAATAATCTACAAGAAATGTTTGGTAAACTTAAAAATTGCTATTTTTTTGCACCAAATTGTTTTGCACAACTGACACACTTATATATTTTAACAGTTCAAGCTACAACTAATATAAATAAAAGCAGAAGGATTCGAAGCACGTGCGAAATGGCACATGTTTTAGACTTAAATTCAAATTTCGTCACACTGGAATCGAAAGAATTCAATAACCTAACAAAAATGCCCACAATTTAAAAAACAATAAAGACTTTTCACAATTACTGGGTACGTGAAAGCTAATCCAGATTTTTTTTCGCTTCTTTTTACATATTTTGTGTCAGATACAAAATATATAAATGCTATTGGCTCATGCATTATTTTTGTGACCTGGAAAAAATATTATTTATGAGGCAATTGTAAAAAGGACCTCAAAAGAAACGAAAAATTCCTCTAAAATTTTTGTTAGGTACATTATTGAAATCAGTCGTTAAAGAACGTTTTCTTAAATATATTTTGAGTTTGCGACTAGTTCCTTAAAATTTTATTAGATGCGTATCCCGTTCATGTTTTGGTGTGACGGACTTAGGCTACTTATACTACTTTATAGAATGTAGGATCAAGCGTAGTATTATTTCTTTAATTGCAGTTTAACAAAGTAGAGATTTTTATTTAAAAACGCAAATGCTTAGAAAATTAAGTTATAAGAATGAGCAAGATATTTTCAGTACAAGTACAGTATAATATTTTAAAATAAACATAGAATTATTTTGTGGAAGAAAAAGTAGAAAGTAGATATAAATTCGATCGATTCGTTTCGAGTATTTTCGAGATAAGAAATTCGAGAAATAGGCTAAGATTTTACATAAGAGATTTTATCTAACTCTTAATTTTGAATAAACTTATGTCAAAACCATATAATATCAATAAATAAATAAACTAGGAAAGCCTAAAATCTACCATGAATTTCAAAATTGCATTAATTTTTTGAAATTGAGATTATACATTATGCAATTTAATACAGATTACAGAACCAATAAAATTCACACAAATCTAAATAAGTGCGTGATAATACATAATATTATAATTACGTCAGTTAATTTACAGTTTTATATTTACATGTATACCTACGTTTTGCGGGAACTAGTTTTAATGACAGCTCACTAGATGGCGCTTTTAGGAGTCGATAAAAACCAAAACTACCCGCAAAATTATCGCTACTACAAACTAATCACAGGGTTTGCTTGCGACTTTATACATGAGGCCATTATACCTAAAAGACCTATAAAACATACGATTCAAATCCAGTCTACTTGGTATTCAAACCCAACTTTTTAGACTTTCCTAAAAAACACAAATATGAAATTCTGAAAATCGATTTCAGGTGATCGTTATTCTCTTTGAATTTTTCTTTAAGATCAAAAATACTTAAAACACTCCCAAAAATCGATATAGGAAACTAATTTTCATCAATCTCTAGACAGTAGACCAGATTTTCCAGTACGTTAGGTCTCGAACACATGGTGCGTACTATGACACTTTCGGAAAAGCTTCAGTCCTTGCCCTTAGCCGGAGCCCGAGCCGTTCGTGTACACATCAGAGGCGGCCCTTTGTCCAGCCCTTATGACACTTTGAACAGTCTGCGCGGCGCCCTGGAAACGAGAAAGGGATAATTTAGTTAGGGTAAAATGGGGAAGACCGAAGTCAGTTTAATTACAAAATTTAAAAAATCTGTACTTTTTATAAGCATTTTATTATTTAATTTTTGAAAAGTAAAGTTGAGTCAAAGTATTCTTTTCTTTTACTTTTAATTGTAAAAAGTTCAACAAAGTTTAGCTCAAACAAGTTGCTAGATTTTATTATTTGATTAAAAATATTTACATGTATATTGTATGTTATGTCTTTAACAAATAAAATGGTGTTTTATACTATTTTTTTTCACTTTTGTTTTATTTATTACAAGTAAGTACAGCTGTTTATTATTAATGTATAGTTAAAAAGTTATGCAGTCTTTGTTAACAATGAAATATTTGTTTTGCCATAATATTGTATTGCACATATTGTATTATTTAATGTAGAAATATTTGTTATTTATTATGTCAACATTATTAGGTTTGTTACGTTACAAAATGTTTATGAAATGTAGGTTAAATTATGATGAATTATGATTATAATATATTCTTGAATTCACTTAGAACTCACAAAATTGTGACACCACCTGAAATATAGTATTATTCACGAATTATACTCACAAATTCCAAAAAGAAACACGCAACAATTAATAAAATGTAACTTACTAACTCAGAGACATTAATTAATGATTACTTAACTTACTTAAAAGTTAAGTAATCATTAATAAAAGTCTTTAACATAACAAAATTAAAGAATATTTAATTGTTAAATCTCTCCGAATGCGGTCGATAGTGACATGAAAATGTCAATAGACCGGCACCTTCTACGTAGAATTATGTACTTGCAACAAGCCAATTTTACAGGAGAGCTTTTAAAGTTTCAAAAATTCTGATACGTGACTTCAACATAATAAAGTCACAGTTTTAAGGGTCAATTCAAACCACAATGCGACGTGTAGATGCATTTCTAAAGTATGGAATTGACGGATTTGCAGGACGTCTCACGCAATGGGGATTGTCCATTTTTTTTTAATTTTGCTCATTACAAAAACATTTCGAGAAATAAGGTCAATGATCATTTTTCTGTATATAAACGAAAAAAATACCGATTAGTTACTTATATTTTTGAACAAATATGTTTAACCTTAGTTTGACCTTTAATGGCGTTAAATTAGCAATAAATTCGACCAACATTACGTTTCGAACTTTTGGTTTAAGCTTCTCGTATCAGCTTTCACATAATGAGAACTTGCATTTGACGAACCAGCCATTATAAGGAAATAATTTAAAGGAAAAAAACATACTGCAGAGGTCAATTGGCCGCCGATGATGACGTCAGAGCGAAACTTTAAAAATTTATTGAGAAAAAAGTAGCCAATGAATTTCAAAATTGTTTAATTTATATTCTTAAAATACCCTATTTTAACGAAAAAAAATATAAAAAGTACATGTGATTTTTTTTGGACAATGCCCATTGAAGTCTGTCAAATCCATACTTTAGAAATGCATCTACGTTGCGGTCTGAATTGACCCTTAAAAATAAAAAAAAACAAAAAGACAGGTTGCACTCCGGGAGTGCCGGCAGAAGTGAAAACTTGATAATTAACGCCGTGCATTATTTTTTTTAATCCATTTTTTATGAAAATCGATTCTTAAAAAATCGTTTTTTTTTTTAATTAATCGAAACCCTTACAATCGATTAAATTTTTAACCCATTATTATGAAAATCGATTTATAAAAAATCGATTTTTTTAATTAATCGAAACCCTTACAATTTTTTTAACCCATTTTTTATGAAAATCGATTTTAAAAAAATGGATTTTTTTAATTAATTGAAACCCTTACAATCGATTAAATTTTTAACCCATTTTTTTATGCAAATCGATTTTTAAAAAATCGTTTTTTTTAATTAATCGAAACCCTTACAATCGATTAAAAAATATCTACAATCAAAAAAAACAATCGATTGTTCGATTAATCGATTTCAACGTTACAACACTACTCTCCAACCGTCTTACGGTTTTTCGATCAGCACGAGAATCTGACGCGAGTTTCACAGTTTTTACCCATCCCACAAAAGTGCTCAACACCGCTAAAGAAGTTTTCACTTCAATAAACATAACGGTATAACAATACCTGTATCGCAGCTCCCAGGAACTGTGAAAACGCCCTCGTGACGTTGATGGCCGCCGACACGAGCTGCCCTCGCCCGGGCACCGCCGGTTCCGCAGCACTGGGCGGCTCCAGGGGTATCTAACCAGTGGTGTTAAATTAGTTACTGGTAAGTTAGTATAAAATCTTATATAGCTGCTTAATAATGGGGGTATTAAGCTAGTGGCAAAATTAGTGTATAATACTATATAGCTGCGTAACTTCCAGGGGTATTTCACCAGTGGCAGCAGATTAGTTGACTAGTAAATTAGTGTATAATATCAAATAGCAGCTTAATTTCTAGTTTAAGTAGATTTGATCTAGTTTAATCTAATTAGTGTAAATTTTTATTATTAAATAGCTCTGCGTAACTTCCAAGGGGGTTTAATTTTATGTAACCAGTGGAGTCAAAATACTTCACTAGTACATTAGTGATCTTAAACAGCTACGTAAAGTACCAGCAATTTTTTAGAGGCAATAGCAAATTTTTATTAAGAGTATGGCTCATATTTTTATTTCCGCTTGATAGCGCAACATAAGCAGATGCCTATTAAAAGTCTGGCTATTTTCTTTGTACTCGATCGCGCTATTCGAGTATTAATAATTATATTATTATCTTTCCTTAACTTTACGTACAGTACTTTTGAAATAAACTTTAATAATTATAAAATACAACATATATTATAATATATGGTGCAGAGAGATAGATATATATATATACTTAGAACAGCATGCATAGCGTGAGATAGTGAAAAAAGTAAATATAAACAAGTATGAAATATACATTAATATTATTGTTATTTTTACAAATAATAATTTCCCTTACTAACAAAGATATTCACACTTAGTCTTATCTTAATGCTGTATCTTTTCCTATCTGTTAGAAAAAAAATACTTACGCCGGTTCTTCTTGCCGGGTTAGTTTCCGAACCGGTGGTAGGCATCATGTAGACTTTCAGAAAATATTTCCAAAAAATTATTCTCAATAAAAAAATTGAGTTTGAGTTTAGAGGGGCAGACTTTATAATATTATAAATATTTTTATTAGTAAGGGTGTATATTATAATATTAGAAGCACAATAGTACCTTGCTTACTTTTGTATAAGTTTTTAACTGCAAGTCACTATCGCACTATGCTTAGGTTTAATCACAGTCCTCTAAATGTAAAATACATATTTTGCATTATCTTTTTATTAACTAGTACTAAAAAACATTAAACCAGACTGATCCATGTTCCGCCTTACGCAGGTACTCACCGGGCACGGGTGCTTCGGTGAGTACCTGTGTAGGGTTGCCAGGAGAGAGCCAACGCCAGCCTGCCATGAATGTGGCGATGCGGAGGACACGGCCCAGCACACCCTTGAGGTGTGCGATCGTTGGGCCGTGCAGCGCCACGATCTCGTGGCGGTGCTAGGTGGAGACCTCTCACTCCCGAGCATGGCGCGCTGCATGCTCGAGAGCGATGAGGCCTGGCAGGCGGCGGTCTCTTTCTGCGAAATTGTTATGTCGCAGAAAGAGGCCTCGGAGCGAGACAGAGAGGACGATCCCACCTCTCTGCCGCTCCGCCGGCGTAGGACGGGAGTGCGGAGGCGTCGCTACGCGAACCTCCTAACTCTCGTCTAACGGGGCTCCGGGTCAGGATGGGAACCTGCCCGGCTTTGTTAGTCCCGGCGTCGAGGGGAACGCTTTGGTTTGCCTAAGCGTTCCCTTACTTTGGTAGAAGTCCGGTCCGAGTTAGACCGGCCAGTCGTGGAGGGAGTCCTGTGTTTGTTAGATCCGGGATATCCCTCCTCTATACGGCTGAAGGCGAACCGCAGGTGGTTTTAGTGAGTAGGGGTCTCACATACCCCCGGGGTGCTTCAGCTATCTGAGGCATATGTGCCCAACCCGGGGCACCCATGATGGGTTTCCCCTGCGAAAAAAAATAAAAAAAAATCTGATCCATGTGCTATTTTAGACATAAATTAAGCACAATTCCAAAGAAAAATCATTAAAATCAAGGAAAAAAATCTGACTTCTCAAGGGAAAAAATGTGGAAAGCACTTTAAGCAATGCAGCCTTGAAAAACTATGAGTTTTCTTTGCGTTTGTGTAATCCATTTATTGATATGTCATTTTTTGACTAAGGTTTCATTAATTATTACATTTCTGGTTGTAATGTCGTCAGCGTTCAACTGGCATTATTTTAGTAAAATGACTGTAGACTTAGATTAAACCCAGAGAGTACATATCATATAACTCATAAATACACATCCGAATATAATAATTGTCACTTATTATTTTTATGTTAGTGAATCCTTCACATAAACCATCGTTAGTCCTTGCAACCATTGATTACTCAGCCCCTCGTAAATACAAATACTACTTACATTTTTAATAACACACCCAATTTCACAAATTCACACATAATATAATACAATTTTTATCACTTTTATTTACAATATCAGAAGATGTTCCAAATAATGAACCTTTTTAAATAATCCAGTATTTTCCTATTTTTTTTCGCTTGAATTTTTTCCGTCTTTCCAACGTATTACTTCACACTTTTTACAATAATGACTAAGTTATGTTAATAGGAATAATACTCAGGGTTGCTTTATACATTTATTAAAATACACACCGTTACCATACCAGCTAAGTGTCGTATTTCACAAGGAACGAAAGCAAACTTACACAAAATGTTAGATGACAAACAACATTTTTCATTTATCTACGCAACAAAATATATTTACAAGCCTTAAAAGATTAATAAATTAAACAAAAAATATCTTACGAAATAATGAGAATCGAAGCGAGAATTTGTTCGACAAGATATTAATTACAAATCTGATCCCCCATATTTACACCTAAGAACTAAACTGTACACGTCTCGGATTAAATAATACCAAAGTTTGACGTGGGTTGATATTGTTTAACCCGAGGTGACCTTCACCCCTAACCCCAGTCACACAGTCTAAGCAAAAGGGATGAGAAACCCACTCTGTTCGCCGAGGGCTGGTCGCCGGCATTGCCTACGAACGGCCCGGAGCCAAACCAGTTGACCCTCGAGCTGGTGGCCGCGGACTGCGTCGCCGAAGGCCGGGGAGGGCTCACGGGGCCCCGGTTGGGCCTCGGCGCCCCGGGCCCCGGCGCCGTCTCTCTCCACTGCTGCCAAAGCCAGGCCAGGCCGTCTAAAATAGGCCTCCTGGGCGGCGGCGGAGGCGGCGGGGGCGTCGTCGTCCGCCGCGGCGTTTTCGGTGTCACTACCACTTGGTTGAGTAAAGCCTAAGATACGACAGTTAATAAAGTTTCGAATGAAAATAATGAAGGTAAAAGTTTAGTCGAAAATGAAATGTTCGAACAGAAAGCGAATGAGCAGATGAGGATTACTGAAGTTGTGATCTAGATTCTTTAGGCAATAAAAAACTCACAGCAAGTCGAAGTTGCTCGTCCAGGGAGCTAGCGGTAGTTGGACCGAAGCCTTGTTCCTTCAGCAGCGCAGCGAGTAGAGCGTCGTTGGAATTTCCGTATTCGGTGCTCAAAGATATAGATGACTTGGTAGCTTCAGACACCATGCTGGTCGGTTGAGCTTGTTTGATTAGATTTTTCAAAGCCTCATCGGATGATTGCCCTGAAATTCACACATATTTAAGCTGTAGGTGTAAGATACACTACCACACTTCACTCTGATATTATTATAATGGCAAAGTTTGTGAGTTTGTGATTGTGGATGTTTGTTACTACTTCAAGCAAAAACTACTAAGCAGATTTTAATTATCTTTGGCATAGTAGTAACTTGGATTCTCATTGAACAAATAGGCTACTTTTTATGGCGAAAAACATAGAGAAACTTTATTCGCATAGAAATTTGTAATAAGTAATCTTCTGCCAGTAATGAAATTACCTGCAAATAAACCTTACTTTTGAGAGCAAGTTTTTAAGTTTATTTTCGTAAGTTTTAAAATTACTTTAAGGTAACGAAAAACCCTTGAAATACTACATTCCAAAATTATAATTAAGAGCATTAACCTGTTATGGCCAATTTGCTTCTCTGAGTTGTAGTTTCTTGTGCGTCTTGAAGCTTGATAAGTGTCTGTAGTAGCTTTGCGTCGTCCTGCTCATTCTTTAAGTTGTCCTTAACAGCAATTTTGGCACCGTAAGGTTTCGCTGTTGTAGTTGGAATATTTTTAATCGCAGAAATGTCACTGATTGGCTTCTGCGTCAAAGGTTCAAAAGGTTCGTTTAATGGAGATGGGGACGCAAGTAAATTAGATAGTAAATTCAAGTCTATTTCCCCATTTGCAGCTCCTGGTGACTTTGGGCTCACATTTACATTAGGAAGTCCCGGCAGATTAAGTTTTGAAGGATCTTGACCGGTAGCTTTAAGGAGTGCTTGCAAAAGTTTTGTGTCTTCTTCGAACTGTTTTAAATCTTCTTCAATGGAGGGCGTGTTTGGCTTTGGAGTTGTTGTAGTTTGAGTTGTTGTTGTAGTTTGAGTTGTTGTTGTTCGCATAGTAGTGGAAGTCGATGTTACATCCTTACCACCTTGTATTTCATTTAAGCTGCGTTCTACAGCAAGAGCAATCACACGATTTGCCAGAGCTGTTTCTGGATCTTCGCCACTATTTTTGGTACTCAATACCGATTTCTGAAAATATGTTTTCATTGCATTACTATGTGTGATTACTTGCTAACACAATAAATAGTATTAAGTATAATACATCATAATATCTATAGAACTTAATAGGATTTATTATGTCAGAAATTACATCTATCATTAAAATAAATGCAATATTTAAAATTATGAATAATTGAAAAGGAATAATTACCAGATTTTGTAAAAATGCCAAATCTTCTGCGTCGGAAAACGTCGACGTACTCGGTATCTCAGTTGTGAATCCTGATCGAGGGTTTTGATTCACTGCCCTCGGTGGAGTAGAAATGGGCAGTGACGTAGTAACTCTTTCATTGAAAGGAAGAAGCGTAGTCGATATTCCCATGTTTTCGGCGTTAGGCCGACGTGGCTGTAATGTAGAAAACGTACTAGGTAGTGGAGTTGTAGTAGCTACCTTCGCCGTATATACAGGTCGAATATTCAATGGTGTTGTTGGATTATTTCCAACGGATGTTGAGAGAAGGTTTGATGATAATCGAACATTTGAAGTGATACCAGTTACTTCAGGCAAATAATTTGCATTTTGATTTCCATTGAACTGTAATAACGCTTGCAATAATTTTGTATCCTCTTGCAATTTTTTTATATCATCGTCAATAGATGATGAAACTGTCGTTGTTAAAATATTCTTGGTAGTAGTTGGCATTGAGGTTGTCGTTGGGAATGTTCTTGTAGTTGTCGGCATAGTAGTTGTTATTGTTGTTGTCGGCGTAGTGTCTTGTAATGTTGTTGTACTTTGAGTTGTAGTCCAAGTATTAATTGTAGTGGCTGATGAGGGTTTGGTTATTCCAAATTTTTGTTTTATACCATCTAAATTAGGCAAATTAAGCTCGGCAGGATCTCTTCCCATTGCTAATAATAAGGTTTTTAAAAGCTTAGTGTCTTCTTCAAATTGCTTGATGTCTTCTTCTATTGATCGTAATGTAGTTTGATCTTGTGGGTTGTAATCTGAGACAGTATTTTGAGTTGGCTGCTTTTGATTACCCAATAGAGCTTGTAATAATTTAGCATTTTCATTAAGTTGTAGACTATTTGCACTCGAATCTTTACTGCTATCAAACCCTCCCAAGCTTTTTGAATTACGACCCATTTCTATGAGCATTTGCTGAAGTAGGGCGCTCTCATCCATAAAAACTTTGTTTTCAACATTAGACGAAGAAGTTAAGGGTTGTACATTATACGTGTCAGTAGTTGGCATAGAAGTTGTAACTGATGAAGTAGAATCAACATATATTGAGCTTGAAATAGTCGTTTGTGGTAATAGTATATTTGATTTTGTAGATGTAGTTGGTGTCGTCATTAATGAACTATCTGTAGTACCAATGAAATCACTATCTGTATTTCCTTCTGATTTAAAGGCAATAGGACTTTTTGTTGTAGAATCATCTCCCATTATAGGAGACTGAAATTCTACAGTTGCTTGCTCTATATTTTCAAAAGGTGTTCCAGCTGTAGGTGGTATAGTGGAGAAGTCGTTAATCATATCTTGAAATGGTTTTGTGCTAGATTCAGTGACAGATTTCATCGTTTGTATGTCATTTTCAGTAGTTCTAAGTCCTTTTGTGGATGCTAATTTCAAAACATTTGATTCTTGAGATGATGTCGTAACCTCATCGATAGGTATAAATTTAAAAACCGTATTTCCATTTTCACTATCTGGCTTTTCTGTGCGTATCTGTTTAGTCTGAAAAAAGTTATATAATTGTACTCTTTATAAGCTCATGTAAGTTGGTCACAATATGATAGACGAGTGTATTTTTGAACCACCACCACTTACCTTTTGATGACAAATTAGTGGTAATATGATATAGCATGCATTAAAATGATATTATTAAAGCCTTTGACTCCATTAACTTTTATTATGAAAGTAATAAGTACGGCGAAATCAAATATATTTAAGACTTAAATAATGATTATACCTCCGGATCGATATCCAGTGTTAATATTCGTGGTTCATGGGTAGAACTTGTCATAGAGGATATTGCCATTTCCTCCAAAGTAGCTGAAGATATACTATTAAGCAGTATCTCGTCAACAGAGGGTAACATTGTAGTTGTGCGTAAACTTAAAACATGCGAGGCAGTGCTTTTTTCAGTAGGCGCTTTAAATGTGGTATAAGTTATACCCAATGAACTGCTATCTTTTATATTAGGTGTCGATGAAGAAATCTGCAAGTATCAAATTAACTTGTTAAGTTTATTAATAAATATGCAATGAAATGTTACTAGGCATGCAGCATTTACTACTTCAACCATCACCTGTGTTTCATAGTTCCCATCTGCGGCTAGTTTACAAAGCCCCAAGCATATTTTTCAAGCTTAACAACAAAAAGTCAATACCGTTATTTGTAGGTTATTTACAGTGTCGGTGGTTAATTGATTTTCTGTTCCGTTATTTGAGGTGTCTTGGAAAGTCACAGTATTAGTGGAAACTCGGGTGGGGTTAGACTTTGGTCTGACAATGGCCGGAATGTTATGGATGGGGCTATATGGATTTCTTAGATTCCATGGGCTGATTGGTAGTATGTCAATTTTCTGCATGATTCGTGGCACTCTTGTTCCGTTAGGAAACTTTCGAATGATTGTGTTATTGGGTAGTACACCGTAAATTATGTATGGACTGGCTTCGGTTAATGATTCCAGTATATCATCATTGGGATCTTTACGTACCACAGTGTTATTGGGCAGTATACCAAAAATGACATAGTCTTTTTTGGGAATAGGATTCTTCGTAATACTATTGTTTTCCAAATTTAAATCAGGAGTTGGAGCTATATTTTCACGAAAATTTGTCGTATTTTCATTTAAAAATTCTGTGGTACTTATAGAACTATCTTCGTCTATGGGGGTTGAATTTGTTACAACATCCGAGTCATTGACAATACTTTGGCTGTTCATAGTTGTCGTTTGCATATCAGCTTCATTTATAACATTGGTAGTTATAGTTGACTTTAGATTATCATCATCATTTTGTGGCCGCAAACTATTTTCAGTGGTAAACTCATTGGCAGTTTCCTCATCATTGGTAGTTTCCTCATCATTAGAACGAAGTAAGAATTCGTTTGTAGTTTCTTCAATAGATTCATTTTCGATACTTTTTCCAATTGTAGTATTGTCTTCATTGTCTTGATCTTCTACATTTCTTTTTGTTGTTGTATTTCCACCTACACTTGAGTTTGATTCTTCAAAACCAGAAGTGGTTATTTCAACTTCACCGAAATTACCGTTGGATGATGTTGTGCTCTCTAAATTATCGTCCATATTGGTTTTCATAATGACATTGCTTTCCTCATACGAAGAAATAGTCGATGTTTGAGTTATTTCATTTGTTACTGTCTCTGACCGCATTGGGCTAGCAGTGTCTAAACTAGTAGAAACAGTGGTGGTTTCAGTGGAAGTAACAGGTGTTATGGTAGTAAGGGTGCTTAGAAGAGAAGAAATAGTAGAAGAAATTGGGTTTGAAGGTCTTGTAGAAGTCAATTCATTATTTAAGTCAAACGTAGGAGTCGTTGAACTTGATGATGTCATAATATCTGTCAAGCGGTTGGAAAGGTCATCAAATGGTTTAATTGATTCAGTTAGACTAACGCTGTCAATTTCATCATGGTGTGCCTTTATTATTTCTTCAATCATTTTTAAGACTCTAGCTTTCTTCGATAAAACCCATAACTGAAGTCGCGATAATTGAGTGGGGTCTTGGACACTATCCATACTATTTTCTATTTCAGTCAATTCAAAAGTAGGCGATTGAGACGTGGAAGATGTAAAATTATTATTATTATTATCATTATCTAAATCTGACTCTGAGCTTGATGATTGATAATTTGGAATAAAGGGAACTGGAACGGACATGTTAGTGTTGTCATTTAAGGAATCATCGGTGGTTGATACAGTTGTTGTAGTAACTCTTGATGTTTCTACATCTGAAGTAACAACAGCTTTTTCAATATTTATATTACTTGATGATGATAAGACAAAATCATCGGATTGAGATTCTGTAGACTCCGTAGTTATTTTAACGTCGGAATCGTTTGTTACTTCAGCTGTATCAACATCACTTTGCCTTAGAGAAGTTCCTATAGAAACAGACAAGTTTATTTTACTAGAGTTAGTTATGCTTGTATCGTTCAAAATACCAAAATCTATATTTTCGGTGTCTTTAATATCTTCCAAGCTATACGGTGTTGTATTGAATACAACTTCATCCTCATCTGATAATGTTTTACGTCTGTTTAAAGCCTTTGGAATCAGCTTGTTCAATAAATTTGCCATATCTACAGAAAGTTTCGATTTACGGTTTTCGTCCATATTTTGCATAATGGATTCGATATTGTTAGATAGCATGCTTGTTAGTTCTGATGAAACTAATTTGTTGTTAGATAATAATAGATCTGAGACAGTATTATATACCATTGCTGTGCTGTCAGTTGTTGATGTTACTGCAGTCGTTTTGTCTAAGTAAGGTTCAGTTTCAGAGTATAAAACTTTAAAGGCAAATGGTTTACGTTGGGAAATGGGTGTAGTGGAAATAGGAGTAATGGAAATTGTAACAGGACTAACAGTATTTGTTTGGAACGATGGAATAGACAAAGGTGTGGATACAGTATCGACAACATTTAATGATGGTGTAACATTTTCCCGGACCGACAAACTGTTAAGCACATTTTGTGTAGCCCCTTCAGTGGTTTGTACAATTTTAGCACTCGTGTTTATTACATCTGTGGATGTTATGGAGCTTTGACTCGTGAAGCTATTGATGGTATTTACATTTTGATTATTACTCACGCCGTTGAGTGTCTTGTCAATATCATTTATAACATTTGCAATTTTATTTACTTCAGTTGTTGAGGAAATTTTTGGTTTAGGTGTAGATGTAAGTATGTCTGCAAGAGCATCAAATATAGATACTGTAACTGAAGGAGAGTGATTGGATGCCTCAACGTTGAGAATTTGTGATGGTTTCATAAAACTTTCGGAAAGTCTTAGGTCTGCAGAGGTTAAAGGGCTCTGTGGCTTAGTAAAGGAAATAGCATTCATTCCTGAACCTAACTCAACTTCTTCTCCCTCTACCTGAAATAAGAAGATAACTCACCCATATTATAGAAGTAGAGTTTTGGTTGTTTCATTTGTTAAAAAAAGATTTATTTGTGTCTGTGTGTAATTCATTATGAAAATAGAGATATTGGGAAATAAGATAGAAGATGTGCAAAGACCAAAGCCTCTTTATTACTCTTGGAAAGAATATACCAACAGAAGAATGTGTAATGTTATTAAAACAATTACTTTACGAGATATATTTATTTAAATGAAGATCAATTGTTAGTGTAGGACTAGATAAGACTAAATAAGTTAAATATAAAAAAGAATAAAAAGTAATAATAATACATGTTTTAAAGGTAATCTTTATAATTATTATATCTGAATATACTGCACCACCCTTTTTTAAACTTATTATAAGACTATTAATTGTTTTATAAAATATTTTGATTCCTAATATTCTTGTCAGTCTTAAATTATTTAAAACATGTAATATTCATTATACTTAATAGTAAAAATGCAATTCTAAACAACTTCGTTAACCGTTTTCAGCGCAGTCTGTGTCATTATATTATTTTGTTCTGAACTAGGAAAATTCCTTGACATTTTTGTTGTTGTGACACCAACGAAATCTTCCTCTTCAAACCATTTTGGTTCTTCTATAGTTTTTGATACTTCAGGATCGGTGACGAAGAATTTCAGCCAAGCCTTAAGCAATGAAACGCTTTTAAACGTAAGCCTTGGTAATTGTAATTAGAATTTTTACAAATTAACATTACATAATACATTTACAAAAAATATTGTTCATAAGAGTCGTGAAAATCGTATTACTGCCAATTTCATAAAGGGGCTTTGTATAATTAGTTTTTATTTGATAAACAGACCAATTTTGTTCATGAGCTGGATATAATTGTGTAAATTACTTACAGTTGATGAAGTGATTGTAGGTACAGTGGGTTTGTAAAATGGTTTGTCTAGGTAAGATGCTCGATACTTAGAACTAAATTTGTGTTTAGGTTTTTCTTGTTCGCCAACAATCTGTAAATTTTGTTATTTTACATTGAAAAAGTATCATAAATTTCCAATTCAAGTAGCTAATATTTCATAATAACAATCTATTTAAAAATTCTAATAATTTTACACTGTCTTTAGATACTAATGTTATAAATACATCCATACTAATATTATAAATACGAAAGTGTACTATGTCTGTCTGTCTGTCTGTAACCTCCTCACGACCAAACCGCAGAACCGATTTAAGACCCGAAAAAATGTACGGTTCCCGCACGATAAACACGATAAAAGGCGTCATCTTGTATTTTACGTAAATTTGTGTTAGATTTTATTAGAATCACTTGCTATAAATGGAACGCCACTGTTTAATCTAAGACTTTTTATGATATTTAAAACGTAAATATTATTTAATATTATAAAAATGTAATTCATAAAACATACTTACTCCATTAGAAGAAGATTCTGTTGTTTTTGAATATGTGTCACTGTATTTTCTAAGAGACCTTTCCTTTGATCTTGGTGAAACCGTTACAGATTCTTCATTCTTCCTGAGCTTTCCATTTTTCCGGCTATATTTCCTTGTTTGAATATTTCTAATTGGTGGCACAGCTGTATGTTTACTATTATTTTCCACACTATTATTTGCTTGGCGGTCCTTGTATGTTGCATGGTATTTTTGTGTCGTAGTCGAAACATTATCAAATGTATTGAAGTCTTCTGACACAATTTTCTTTTCAGTCGCACTTTCAGAAGATTCCGTACTACTTACTTTTATTATAAAGGGTTCCTTTGTCCTTTCAGAGCTTGGTTCAAAAACATCAACATCGACAAGTTCAGGATTTTTACTACGACTCAGATAAGTAAAAATTATTGGAGCATCAGCAGTGTCTTCCATCTTTTTATCAGCGATTGCGATGTTTACAGTAGGAGTATTCGCCTCTGTAGTGGTTGTAGTTTTCTTTGTATAATTTCGAGAACGTGAGTAATAAGAAGTTCTAGGCAATACTTGCTTAGGTTTAAAAGCAATTACTGGCTTCTTTATTTCTTTACTTTCCGCACTAGGTGGTAATAGTTTTTCTGTACTAGTGTTACTAACAGTATTTCTTCTTGCGTATATAGAATTTCTATTTGGTTTTTTCAATCCGATGACTTGTTTACTTCCAATAGAAGGTTCTGTAGACGTTACTTTTATATTACGACTAGACTTAAATGATCGTCTACTGCTTGGTTTTGGTGTAGCCTTAGAAGATACGATAGCTTTTGGACCTGATGTAGTCGTACCCCGAGAGCTATTTTCTAACAATTGAGCCTCATTGTTAGGTACTTTCTCTAATAAATTATTTTCTATTTTCGGTACCTCTGTAGTACTTAGCTCAATTTTTGTTTTGTTGCGCAACTGAAAATTATTAACAAAGATTTTAACAAAGTTTCATTAAATGGGTAACTAATCAGTAATAGAAACATTAAACTGGTTAGAAAAGAAAGATAAAAATGTATTAGTGTAAGACGTAAGGGCTACAATAAATAGGCTAATAAATAGGCACAATAGCTGAAGTTTTTGAATACAATATAATAAAGATATTTTTTCCAATCCCGAATTTCAATATTACCCGCCAATCGTCTGTTTCTGAGCCTGTGTTATTTGTTTGTGAAGACGGTGTGAATGTTTGGTAATTTTTTTGAGATGCTTTCACTGCTAAGCTCTCACTAGGAGAGCTGGCACTTGTCTGAAAAATTTTACACATGTAAAAAAAATCAATTTAGCTTTGCCAGGATCTTAACGATGCTAGTACATAAAAGTGTTATTTAAACAAATATTTTAATATCACGGCGTGACTAACTTATTGTCTAACGGCCCGTCCACATCTCCACGTCACGACGTGGTCAACGTGGAACGGTGCGGTAACGTGGCACGGTACGTTGTCGTGACGTGAAAATTTACGTCAACATAACGTAAAAATGCACGAAACGATGTAGCAACATTGTGCGTCACCATGCCTTGTAAAACGGCTACCGCGCCGCACAATACATATTCCGCTTCTGCTATTGCTAAAAAGACGGAGAGAGAGATTTAAGAAAAAAAGACGCAAAATGTTGTTACATCGGGACGTGCATTTTCACGTCACGTCAACGTACCGTGCCACGTTACCGCACCGTTTCACTTTGACGACGTCTTGACGTGGAGATGTGGACAAGCCCTAAGGATTTTTGGCTGATTTGATTTTAATGCATGATTGATAAGTATTTTTTTATTGTGTCACTTAAGTAAAGAAGTACTTTGTAATTTTGTTTTTATGATCTATCCTGCTCAGACTTGACAATAAAAAATTCTTTACAATGTTATAAAACTCACCGATGCATTTTTTGCTTGTATTAAAGCTTTAAAACTTTCGGGATAGTTATCGTCTTCACTGATTTCATCAGACACTTTATTGGTTTTAGCTTCTGAGGAAACTTCACTGGACCTAAATTTTTCTTTTGATACAGGGCGTTTGACGACTCTCATTGATTTTATAGTACTAGTCCTTATCTTTCTCCCAGATACTTTAGACGAAATATCGGGGATGGTCGAGGACGAAGAAAATATTTCAGGTTGACTAGTAGTGGATTCCTTGTTTTGACTAGATTTCTCGTCTATTGATGTTTTTAAACCCTCCCCAGTCAAATTAGTATCGGTCTCTGATAACCGAGTTTTGTACCTCAACTTTCGGGAGTTCCTAATATCATCTATCCTGCTCGTCGTGGGCTTTACAATCGTGATAGTATTAACTGTACCCGCAACGTCCAAATCCAAGGCACCGACATCACTCCGTGTATCGATTCGTGTTCGGCTAAGATTTTGATTATCTCTTGACCTTGAGCCTGGACGTCTCTTGATTTGATCGTTGGCTGCATTGTTTTCAGAATTAAGTTTTGCTGGTTCTGTGACTGCATTAGTTTCATACTTGTTAATTCCTCTTGAGCCCGGATTAGTTGGTATATATGCAGTAGTATTTGCACGGTTGTTTACTCTCCGTGTTCTCTGAATAGTCTTATCTCTTTTAATAGTTGTGTCAAAGCTAGTTTCGTTTATGACCGGCCTACTTCTCGTTCGACTAAATGATTTTCTGGAGTCGAATGTGTTTGTCTCCTTTTCGTTTGTTTCTGTTTTCGCTGTGGTCGCTCTAGTCCTACTTCTCGAGACATCGCGGGGTGCAATTTCTTCTCTATGCCGTCTTCTTGAATCTCGTGGCCTAAATGTAGGTTTTAATTCTTCTGATTGATCACTACTGCTAGGAGGTATTGTTGATGTTGTTCTTCTGTCGATTCGTAACGCGCCTGGACCCTGGAAAAAAACATTTCATTCGTTAACATAGTATTTTATAATCTTATATATAAAATTCTCGTGTCACAATGTTAGTCCACGAACTCCTCCGAAACGGCTTTACTGATTTTTGCCAAATTTTATATGCATATTCAGTAGGTCTGAGAATCGGCTACTGGGTACTTCATATAGTATAAGTGCATTTGTTGAATAAATTATTATAGTAAATTATTACAACCTGAGTCTGACGGCGACCATTGTTTGTGCGACGGGATAGCGATCGACGTTGCCATGGCGACATACTTATTTAGTCACTTCAATAAAATAATATGGGCGAAATACTTTATATTATGGCAAAGCAACGTTTGCTGGGACAGCTAGTAATAATATATTATTATCATATTTATTTACTGCCTACAAATATATTAAGTACAGGTCATATTTTCACAGTCTACTTCATTGTCTAATAGGTATAATGGCAGGCCACATAACTTGTTTCGAGCTCGATTCGTGAGTGGCAATTTAACACATGACCGAATTGTATTGTATTACTCACTGTACCGTTTCATACACTCAAATTGTGGCTCAGGTTATTAAGGAAAATCTAATATAAAATTTATTTTTATTCCATATAATATAAAATATTTTTTAAATTAGATGGAAAACGGAGACAATTTTTTATTGTATTAAGGAAAAAGTTATTGTTCTAGGCTTACTTTGATTAAACCTTGAAAAAGTTGTATTTCTCGTGATTAAAAAAAGTTCATCCATCTATTTATTTAAATTTGAGCGCTACTCAAAGTTAGGGGTCCCTGAATATCGCTCACTGTCATTATCTTTTCTTGGCTTTTAGCAAGGAGACAGTGATTGTATATTGTACAGGATATAATAAAATAAAATATTAGTATTTCTTCATACTCGTCTCCGCTTTATAACATTTTTATTATTATTATCTTTTTATCTTTTTTATTGTACATAATATGTATGTCTCTGGTTATATTATTATAGAATTTGAGTAAAATCCAAAAGAATGTGGATGAATTCCGTTATTCTAGAGGCGAACACAATATGTAGTTGCAAAATCTTAATACTAATAAAGTATGTTTCTCCGTCTGTCTGTCTATTACCTCTTCATGCTTAAATGGCTGAGACGATTTAGATGGATATGGATATTTGAAAGACGGGAAAGGACCTATTATGAGCTTTCCCATACAGCAAAAACTAGGCTATAATAATTTTTATTGCGGAAAAATGTACGGCTACCGAGTGATAAACAAGTTAGGCGCAACGGAGTTGCGGGCGTCATATAGTAGGATTATAACAAGTGGTATACTAAAAAATTAAACCAACTTCAACATTGTACCTAAAATTCCCTATCTCAAAAACTACTTAATCAATTTTGATGAAACTTGCAGTGCTCCCCAAGTTGAACAGTACAATAAAATGAAATGTTATTCCCTAAGTTGGACTTAAAATTGGACTAGCTGTTCCGGAGATATGCGAACACAGACATAAAATAATATACACGTCTTATGAAATTTGGCACATATTTTGTTCAGACGCTGATATAGACTTAACATACCTATACTAAAATTGGGCAGTTCTGGAAACTTTACATACGGGTCGAATTTATGACCCCCTTTTTTGAAGTCGGTTAAAAACGTATGTCTATCGAGTATCGACATAATATTATGAAACACCGCCCCAGCTGAAAGTTCTCAATCAATCGTGGTCCGGTTAGGGTAAGGTCAGACCAAGCTGATAAGCCACCTGAGCCATATGTGGCACATTCACTTGTGCTATACATATTAATTTTCTGCTACTGAGATATAGCGTATGAGTTTATGCGCTTTTGAAATACTGCTGTAATATTGATAATGTTAGTTGCGTTTAGTTAATTTAATTATTTTATGTAGTTTAGTCAATTCATAGCATTGTAGTAAAGTTTTTTGATCGGCATGATAATATACTAATAAAAAAGACGGGTTGCACTTCGGGAGTGCCGGCAGAAGTGAAAACTTGATTATGAACGTTGTGCATTATTTTTTTAACCCATTTTTTATGAAAATCGATTTAAAAAATA
Source organism: Polyommatus iphigenia (assembly GCA_963422495.1). Classification (NCBI taxonomy): domain Eukaryota; kingdom Metazoa; phylum Arthropoda; class Insecta; order Lepidoptera; family Lycaenidae; genus Polyommatus; species Polyommatus iphigenia. The sequence goes on from OY730189.1 coordinate 2,712,911, forward strand.
AAAAATAAAAAAGAAAGAATAAAAAAAATAATAAAAATAATAATCAGAATAATAATAATAATAAATAATAAAAAATAATAATAATAAAAAATAAAATAAAAATAAAAAAATAAACGATCGTTTTAATTAATTAATCGAAACCCTTACAATCGATTAAATTTTTAACCCATTTTTTATATAAATCGATTTTTAAAAAATCAATTTTTTAATGAATCGAAACCCTCACAATCGATTAAAAAATATCGACAATCGAAAAAAAACAATCGATTGTTCGATTAATCGATTTCGATGTTACAACACTACTCTGGAGAGTAAAAAAATCGGTTGCCTGTAAAGTCGGTTTACTGACGATAGTTGGACGTGACAACGTCATAGCCTTAACCACTCAGTTCCGGGAAAAATCTATGCAAAAAAGTTGGCAGGTCAATGTGCAAAAAAAATGGCGCCCAGCCTACCCTCTTTGTTAAATTAATGTAATATCCTTACATACAATCCATATTTTATGTTTGTGTGAACTACATTATAATATATTTTAAATTTTCTATCTATCAAGCCATCATAATATAGTATTTAGTCCGATGTGATATTAGTTTCTCAATTATAAACTTTCGAAACTATAATTAGTGACTTGTTCAGAAGAAATAAACGAATACTTTATTCTTCATATATTAAGTCATACCTTGACACGTAGGAAATAGAGCACAATTTTGAATAGCCGAAATAATACTAATAGCTCACAGATTGTTTATTTATTTTTCATTCAGAGTGTGGTCAATGTATCAAAGGTCATAACTAACCAAACTTTTTCATACAAAAGTATTCTCTAAGTCATCGAAATACGTAATATAATCGAAACAAAGAGCGCGGCCCAGGTGGGCCTTACGGTTGTTGAGAGACTTGAGAGTGTAAATGGAACGCCTCAGAGCTGTCAGCGAGGTAACGCCGCATGAACTGTCATGTTTTTCGGGTATCGAATCGAATCATAAGACGTTATCACGTCAAAAAGTTTTAAGCTTAGGGAATAAATGGAAGTCTGATGGCGCTAGATCAGGCGAATAAGGTGGGTGGGGCAACAAATAATACTTTAATTCATTGATTTTCTTTAAATTTTTTTTGATCGTGCGTAAGCAATCGCGGCAGCCAACGGGCCGATAACTTTTTCATATTTGGTTCCTCACTTAGGATATGATCTACCCGTTCTTTTGAGATACCTATAGTGTCTGCTATTTCAGATAACTTCAATCGTCGGTCTACTAAAACCATAACATATACTTTCGCGACCATTTCCGGAGCTGTGACGCTTTTTGGACGTTCGCGGCGGGCTTCATCTTTGACACATGAACTACCGCGTTTAAACTCAGCCACCCAGTTTTTTACTGTGGCATGAGAAGAAGCAGATTCACCCAAAACATTTTTTAATTCGTCACAGATATATCTCCCCTTTATCCCCTTCATATGAGGAAACTTTATCGGCGTTCTTTGTTCAATTTTATCCATTTTGAAAACAGTTGACGATTTTTTTTTCAAATAATAAAAAAATAATAAAATATTCACGCCATCAAATTCAAATTTAGAACACAGGTTTCCAGAGACACTAATTTAAAATTGACATACATATTTTTTTAATTTTAACTTTTTAAATAGCAGAGGCTAGTTACTTCTCATCCCGCCCTCGTATCTCCATAGTCCATACCCAGCAAAATCGGTTCGGTGGTTTGGGTGTGAAGAGGCTGTTTGGAGAACAGACAGACTGTTAGTCAGACAGACAGACACTTTAGCATTTATAATTTAGACGAATCTTGCAGTTCAATGATCTCGTTAAGGCTGCTCTCTCAAAAAGAGCGTGCAGATGAAACAACTTTTCATCGGCATCAACAGAGAAATTATATCTGAAAAAAATAATTAGTAATCTACATGATATGATACGTAATTTGGTTTTGCCATATTTTTTCTATCGGTATCACATAATAAAGAAATAAAAAACCAAATCACCTCCAAATCTTTGAATGAAACCACTTTACTCCTTCATTATTTATCAAAAGAATATATAAAAAATATCTACTGCTTTGCAATACATAAGTTAATAATTTGGTTTTTTTACTTTTTTGAAATATGTATTATATTAAGCCTTAAAAAGGTTTTTTCTCCTATTTCGCCCTATCATGGACGCGGCGAGCGTCGTAACCGCCACCGTACAAGGCGCGCTGTTATGAATGTTATTTTAATGTCATTTACGTCGATATTCGCACTGACAGACTAGATATGTTACTGCAATGTTTTCAACGTAGACTGCAGCACCAGAAGAGACGGCAACCAAAAAGTTTTGTTCGACGTTTGGCGACGTTTCTGTCAACATTATGATATGTATGACGTGTGCAACATGTCGGATTATTTACTGTGTGTGCTAGTAGCACACACTCTGCCTCGAGCTTTGCGTAATATTCCTTTATAGTTTAAATAGAAAGCACCAAACTAATACCCAATCTAGTAAAATAATAATAAAATTAGAAATAACATAGAATAGTTTTCATTGCAATAAATATAATATTATGGTATGGTTACAAAAATTGGTTAAATTATCAGTAATCAACTAATCACCTACCAATTTAACAACACTCATATTAAGTGCCACACGTCAAATTGAGATGAGTATGTGTCCTAATTCGTGACCACATATCAATAGCTAGTCTATTCAGAGGTATACCTTGGGACTCATAATACTAATCCTTATATCCGTAACAATAGAGGTCATGTCTAAGCTAAATAATTTTTAATTTCTATAGGTATGCTATATGTTAAAAATTGCCAAGCCATAAGGATACTTTGGCCTGTCGATGCCCATTACTATCAATCAAAATTACATAAGCTTTTACTTACTTGTAAAATGATACTTGGATAAAATTGAGAGAAGGAAAACAGCTTATTAAGTGACAATTAACATTATACACCGGCTCCGATTTGGCCATTGGCCATGCACCAAAACTGTAATGCTGTATATCTGAGTCCTGACCAAGCGATTAATCATATTATATCTAATATACAAATCGTGACATACCTAATACAATTAACACTTCACACACAAAGGCTTTAAGCCATGTTAGGTTAGTCAAATAAATGGCTAAGCCGAAAATAGTTAAAGCTATTGAGCATGAAATAACGACATGGATGGCCATCCGAAGAATACGCTTCGAAAGGAGAGTATTGTTTCATAACAAGATGAAGTCCGCAACTCCGTTGCGCCAAAATTCGTTTATCGTGCAGGAACCGTACATTTTTCCGGGAGAAAAGTATCCTATGTCCTTTCCCGATCTCATTACCAAAGAATCATGGCCAAATTTGTATAGGAGCTGGACTCGACTTTTATTTTTGATGTCCCAAAATAAACTATAGTTATATTTGGTTGTTCTTATGCTCTAAACATAATTCCGTTTGAGATTTATGTTTAAAAAGCCTCAATTTTTTATAATAATTAATAATGTTTACAATTATTTTGAGGTTAGACTTAAGAACTACCTTTTTCCCGACTGCGGTGTAGCCTACAAGTGTATATTCGGCGATCTCGTTTCTAATTATTTCAATTTTTCCTAGAGTATTACCCAAAGAATAGAACGAATGCGAATGATTGCCGGCTGTCAGAACATAACGAAACTAAAATATATTGATCTTTTTTTTGTGGCTATTTAAAGACACATTTCTAATGATTTTCGATGCCTTAAAATATTAGGGAATTTTTGCTACTAATGGCAAAGGATATCGGGACGCCACCGCCCACCTGGTACGATTTGGCCATTGTTCTTTCAGCAAAATCGGTTTAATTGTTTGGGCGTGAAGAGGTAACACAGACAGACCCAGTTTCGCATTTATAAAATTAGTCCATACTAAACATATTATACTATATTTTATGTTGAATAAGCTTTTAGCAATAGTGTTCTTATTTTATGGACGTAACACATAATTTAATTATTTTAAATGTAATATTAAATTGGCTATTTCCAAAAGCTTATTGAATACAAAATATCATTATCATTAATATCAGTTGCCGATTAGTATATTGTGTATGTATCAATAATTACATAGCATATAAATGATTAATGCATTATATTTCCTTGTAAAAGTGACTGGCCACGTTTTGATAATGTTCTGCCCTGTCATATTAGATAACAAGTAACATCTTAATTGTGTAATGATATTGATGTTGGAATGTTATTTTGATCGCATTACTAAAGGTTAAGGAAAGCCGCTAGCAATAATATACATTTTGTAAGACATAAATCTGATTTATCACCTGATGACCTATTGGTAATTAAAGAAACGATAGGATGAGCAATTAAAATATCTAATCTTATAAAATATATTACGTAAGATAAAAGTTAATTTTGAAGAATGCTATTTTTTTACCTAAAAAATTTTTGTTGCGGCCCGCGACACCAAGACCAAAACATGTTTGTGGCCCGCATGAAAAAAAGGTTGGGGAGGACCACTGGTCTAGATAATCGCGCTAATCCCAGTTCAAAAACTTGTGTTTAACTTTCACGCCTATTTATTTTATTTTATTTTAGGGCTAACTTTTACCAAGATCCTAACTTCAGGAATCTTTGAGGTTGAAATGTACGACCCGATTACGGTATTTACTGGAATTAAATAGTAATAAAAATCAGCCAAGTGCGAGTTGGACTCGTGCACGAAAGGTTCCGAACCGAGAGCGAAAGTAGGCAAAAAATGTGTTTTTTTTTTGTATGGGAAATCCTTAAACATTTATTTTATTTTAATTCTATAATTAAATATTAAAGTACACACGGACGGATGGACAGACGGACAGACAACTAACTTACCTTTTGGGTATGGAACCCTAGAAATTATCCCTTCCTTTTTCCTTCCTTCTTCCTTCGTCAAAATCGATTAAAAATTTATAACTAAACTGGTTTAAAATATAGAGACAGCTGAAGTCAATTAAGTGTGCAAGATTGCTTCCTCGATCAAGAAGTCGTTACGCTATATGAAGTAAGCTGCTCAGTAGCTTTTTTCTAAAGCATAAATTACAAAATCAGAGTGCTTTGTACAAAATATTAATACTGAACTATTAAGTACATGGTAATAATCATGCAATTAAATATATGAATATTTAATTGCATGATATTGTTATAATTTCATCCGATTTAATCTTATTACATGTATAGCAAATATAGACTGTCTGACGCCTTTGAATATCTCATACTCAATTATACTCGTAAATAAATCTACGATAAATACTAGTATAATAGCCATACTATCATTATTTAAACGCAAAAGTGTGTCAGGCTGTCTGTTTGTTACCTTTTCACTCCAAAACCGCAGAACTGATTGTGCTGAAATTAGATATAGAGATACTTTGAGTCCCGGTAAGGAACAAAGGATACTTTTTATCCATAAAAAATTAAAATTCCCGCGTGATAAACGATTTTCTAAGCAATAGAGTTGCGGGTCATCAACTAGAACAGTTACAATATAAAACAGTTCTACATCCCACATAGCAAATACTTAATTGCTAGCATAATAAGACCACATTATGACGCTTTATATCACCACCATCAGTAGGTTGTCAGTAGGCGTCCCACAATTTCACAGTCGAATAAAAAGTGAGGTTGAATCTATTATATAAATTTGAAAGTGCAACAGACAATTGTATAGAACAATAAACATGTTAGTTGTTCCTTTTGACCTGAAACGCAGATGGAACTAAACGTAAAAATTGTGACATCGTAACGTAACGTGTCCAAAGATCTGAAACGTGTCCAAAGATTTAAAATGTGTCCTAAGACCTGAAACGTATCCTGAATGTATAATTACTTAAATGAGCGTTAAACCTAGAATTTTTGTGACATAAGACTTTGGGTACAGGTGCTTTTCACGCTTGTACCGCAAGTTAAACAACTAGATATTTCTTACGTATTGCACAAAAATAATCTTTTTAGGTCTTGTAACAAAATATTATTGATTAGCATACGGATCTCTGACAAAGTTACACTTTTCCTATGTGCCAGACAAAGAAAAGCAGACCAGAGACTCAAAGTACACCAGATTAAAAAAAAAACGAATCCGCGGTTCCATAAAGAGGTAACAGACAGACTTATACCCTTCCTTCTTCTCATTAACTAGTGTATTCAGCTCACCGTGTCATCTCGTGGTGTTTCCCTTATTGTATATTAATACACCAAAAAGGTATTTTTCTTAAGTCGGGCGAAAGTCGTCTGGTATCGCTTTCGTACTAAACCAGTCGGCTTTCTTCAATGTGTAACAGTGGTTGGTTACGTGGTTCATATGACACACTGTAGCGATGCGATAAGAATCCAGCTCTGATTGAAGTCCTTCAGCCCGTCACGAGGAGGCCCAATCGGATTGTCACTGTCCTGAATCACGCTAGCGAAAGTTATATTGACTATTGATTAATTATGTCCAATTGCTGTCTGTTGCCTGTTCACGCCTACTTTTTTTCACGCTTACGATTTGGTATATATTTCGAGTTCCGGGAAATGACACGCAATTTAAGCGCGACGAAGTTGCGAGCAACTTCTTATAGCGAATCGCTAACAATGATAGCGAAGTCTGAAAATAATAATATTTGTGAGTGGTTGACCAAAAAGTGACCTGAAGGATTGGAAACGGTTTTTTATATTTTTAGTCATATATCCTCGTTTCGAGGGCACACCTTTACCATCTCCCCTAGCATTGAGATACTTGGCGTCAACATATCGAGCGAAGTCCAGTTCCGATATCATCTAGACATTCTAGAGGGTAAGGCCAAATTAGCCTCGAAGAAGCTTGGTATTTTTAACAGAGCGAGACAGTACTTCAGTCCAGACCAACGCCTACAACTCTACAAGGCGCAGGTTCGGCCTCAAATGGAGTCCCAAGTAACAAAATCTGGTCTTGTAGTGGTTCCGGGCCCAGGAACGTTTATAACCACGGAAAAGAGCCCATTTTATACGCGTACTTTTGCTAATAAAGCAGTTATAGTAGACTTGCCTAGCACTACTTAGAAAAATAATACACTTATTGTTGGACTACGCAGAATTATCTGCTCCCACGAAGCCAACTATGAGCATCTTATAGAACCCCAGGCAGGCCTGCTACGTACTTCTATTTGTACATACGCGCTTCTATTACTAGCTACTTCAAACATTAATTTTGTGAATTGTGTTGTGAGATGGATGAAAAAAATAAAATACTAAGAAAAGGTAAGTTAACCTACTTACTCGCCGAGGTCAACTTGGAGGGTTAATTAATAATACGAAATTAATTAACACTCACTATATTTCTGTTCTGACATTTACAAAAATCTGTTACAACTATATAAATGGCATTCGTGCAAGCGATAGCGCGATGTAGAAGCACCTCAGCGACATCTAGTGAAAACAACATGAAACTATTTTTCTTATACAATAATTTAAATTGGCACTATAAATTACTATTACTGGCGTGTGACCTTATAGCGGATTTATAATTACTTCTTGTAGTCTATTACAAATGTAACTTTCTGGAGCAAGTTTTCTCAAGTATATTTATACCTTTGAAACACTCGTATAGGCCATCTTAGCCTTTACTGCGCCTATAATCTCGTTCTATACACGACTATAAGTCAACTTATAAGAACATGTTTACTACAAACCCAAACAAACTCCGTGTTATAAGCTTGGTAGTAGCACCTGGAACCACTAAGCGAGAGTTACTAGTGCTGCAAGCCTTTAAACTGTGCACTATAGGAGAATTTTGTTACTTGGGATATTGTTCTCACCTCTGGGCAGGGGCGCCAAAATACCAACTGCTCCCTCTGGATCGTATCCAACGAAGGGCCCCTCGAATTGTTGACTGCCATAGTGTTTCAAACAGCTTGGACCCCTTGGAATTACGCCGAGATGTAGCTTCACTCTGCATCCTCTATCGGTTGTATCACGGGGAGTGCTCTGAGGAATTGTTCGGAAACATACCACCTGCAACTTTTCGCCATCGTCCCACGCGAAAAACATACCATCCTCATCACCTTGATGAGTGGCAGTCTTCCACAGTGCGTTTTTCGCGTAACTTTCTGCCGCGCACTGTAAAACTCTGGAACGAACTGTCACCAGCAGTATTTCCGGACCTATACGACCTGCAAACCTTCAAGAAAAGAGCGTATTCCCTCTTAAAAGGCCGGCAACGCACCTGCAGCTCTTCTGATGTTGCGAGTGTCCATGGGCGACGGTAGTTGCTTACCATCAGGTGACCCGTTTGCTCGTTTGCCCCCTTATTTAATAATATAAAAAAAGTCCGTGGTCTTTTAGCTTTGTTTTGGTCTAACCAGAATATTTTTAGGTGCCGTAGTTTTTTTATGAATTTTTTTGTGAACCGCGCACTCGGAGTCGTAACTTGTTTCTACACGAAACTCCAAACACGATTTACTCAAAATCAAATTATTTACCTTCTTTAATTTTTTATTTTTTTTAATCGGTGGTCTTTTAGCTTTCTTTTGGTCTAACCAGAATATTTTTAGGTGCCGTAGTTTTTTTACCTTCTTTAATTTTTAATTTTTTTTAATCGGTGGTCTTTTAGCTTTCTTTTGGTCTAACCAGAATATTTTTAGGTGCCGTAGTTTTTTTTTACCTTCTTTAATTTTTAATTTTTTGAATCGGTGGTATTTTAGCTTTCTTTTGGTCTAACCAGAATATTATTAGGTGCCGTAGTTTTTTTTAAATGATTTTTTTTGTGAATCGCGCACGAGTCGAAAAACGAAACTTTAAACGCGTTTTACTCAAAATCAAATTATTTACCTTCACGTCCCTTTTTGGTCAACCACTCACATTTGTTTATCACCACCGACCAACCAGACCAAAATAATATGTCAAATTACGTAATAAAATACATACTTAAGCGGCGTCAAATGCTTTGGTTATAATTCCATCAAATATCAAAAACATTTCTTTTAGCATATTTAAAACAATGATAATTAAAACAGGCTTTTAAGAACAAAGTTCGTAACATGCACCACGTATCGGCCCAAGGTTATTAACTGAAAGTGGTCGCCTTGCCATTGTGATAAAGCTCGACAAAAGGACTTGCAACACGCTCGCCAACTTTGTGCATGCTAATTCTGTCAACGGAGTTATTATTTTTTGCTTTGAGTCACTTAAGTTCTTTTCTTTGGGATTTTACTTAGGGCCTATTTCACCACTTCCTGATAAGGCTATCCACCATGGGCGTAGCGAGGTACGGGCAGGGGGGGGCAGCTGCCCCCCCCTAGAAGAGCGATCGGTCGCTAAAAAGCTCAAGAGTTAAGTGGTGAGAGGGGAGGCATTCAATCCCAGTTCGCTGACTCATATTTTGTTCTATTTGTGGTTCTATTGTAAGATTCTCTTAAGTTAAAAATTACGAATTCGAAGTTTAAAGTCCGCGCGGAACTAGTTGGCCGCGCCTTAGGTAGGGACAGGGGTGAGGGGGCGGGTTGCTTGCTGCTCGCAACGCACATGAGATTAGACAGTGACGACCAATCTCGCGATATCGTGAACAATAATATAATTTAATTATTTAAAAGAATAAATTAACCCTTAAAGGCTACAATGATTTCGTGTACTTTTATGGCTACAACGGGTGTAAAAACACCCGGTTCTTAAAATTGGAAAATAATGATTTAATTTAAATCTTAATATTGCAAAAATGGGTTCAAAATGTTATTTGGACTTTTAACCCTTAAACAAATGCATAAAAACCTCATATTTATTATAAAAATACCTTTTACCTTGACAATTAAACACAATCCTGAAAACTGAAGAAATCTTACTACCTGAATGAAAAATCTATTATATTGTAGATAAAAGTGTTTTAATTTATTGATAAGTCTTATTATTTTTTATAATCATAGAACAGACAATAATAAGGCGCACAAAAATATTTATGTACTTATAGAAAAATATATTTTTTTTTGTAATTGAAATTTCCATAAAATTATAAGTAAAAAGTTTGTATGTCACGAAATAAATGATCAATAAGGCAAAAAAATACATTTTTATATCATAATAACGTAAATAAAATCGAAACAAACTTAGAAAGTTCAGCTTGACAGCCTTTTTTGGCGACAATACTTTATGCATCGTGAATGACTTTTGGCCTAGTGTGGTCTAATTTATCAGACTTGTCGATGTCCAAAGTAGTTTTTGAGACAGCCTATAGTCTTAAATGAAACATAACAACGAATTTTTAAATAATGAGTTAATATTAAAACTAGGCATCAAAATAAACATTTTACTGTCGACAAATTTTTATACCCCACTATGACTACGACGGGTGTAAAAACACCCGGTCCACCTTCGTATACCAAAATCTGCGTGTGCTAGTCACCGTTTTTCCTGCGTATTCGGAGGCTACTTACCTTTTAGAAGAATACACGAAATCACGAAGCGATCAGTTCGCGCATAAAAAACTATAACCAAAAGATTTCGTGACCCGGGTGTAAAAACACCGTTGCAGCCTTTTAGGGTTAAAGACAATTGATCAGTTTTATATTCGAAATTATTGACATCGGATTTCCGTTTTTTAAAAACCTATGCACTTTAAATATTATTTCCTTGGATTGTCTTTTTTATCGGCGGACTTATCTTGCTATTGCAATCTCTTGTGCGTTTTGTCTAAACTAGCCAGAACTGTCAAAATCAAGCGCCCCCACCTCCCCCCCCCCCCCAAGACCTATGGCCCCTCCCTATATCGAATCCTGGCTATGCCCATTCTATCCACCACTTAACTTGTAGTATGGAGAATCTGTCAAATAAGCCTATCCGGCACCTTATCAGGAAGTGGTGAAACAGGCCCTTAATATTGTAAAGTTGCCAGTTTTTAAAAAATTTGTTCCAGGGAAAAATATAATAGTAAGTTAAGACGTTAAAGCAAAAACCTTCATATGGACTAGTTTGAATTGAATGTAGTCACCTACACAAATATTTATATTTGAGCAACAGATGCAGACTTTATATAGTAAAAACTAAAGTCTATATTAATAATAAGTCTTGCTTAATATTAAATCAACTCGAAACCAGCATCGTCGGTATTATCTATTGTCATTAATTATAGTGTAAACAAATAAAATACCAAGCCTTTTGACCTAAAAAATGAATCGCAATCATAGTTCCAAATAAAAACAATATATAGCAGACAGTTATAATTTGATTTATTTCTGTGGTTATAATCATCTTAGTTTGATGCAGTGGCGTAACTACACCATCTGGGGCCCGTGGCAAATTCTTTTAATGGGGCCCTAGGTATTATTATTATTAACAGCCGGTAGTGTTCTTCAGCTGGGCAAAGGACTCCCCTCTTTCCTTCCACACGTCTCTATCCTTCGCTTCCTAGGTATAATGCAAAAAAATATTTCTGACTCCGCAGCCTCTTAGCCCTTTTGGGTCGGGGGCCTATTGCTACGCCCCTGGTTGATGATTACGCGAATTCCTTTAAAAACAGCCTTAGGACATTACCTCATCTATCGGAGAACGTCTAATAACTATAATGGTAGTAATCCAAAGATTTAACACTGCTGTAATTTCAGACGGTATTTTACGCAATTCTGTGAAATAAAACTTAAGGTTTCATATTATTTTCCATCACGATTCTGCACTTAGGTGATTGGATAATTCGTTAAGATTCCAATTATCTAAGCGGTATCTGTGGATTGATTTTATCTTTCCGTCTGTCTTCTATATCTATACATATAAAACAAAGTCGCTTTTTTTCCCTCATGTCCCTTTGTTCCCTTTAATCTTTAAAACTACGCAACGGATTTTGATGATTCTTTCATTGTTAGATAGCCCATTTATCGAGGAAGGCTATAGGCTATATTTTATCACGTTAAGACTAATAGGAGCGAAGAAATAGAGGAAAATGTGGAAAAAACGGAAAAAAATATTTGAAAGGGCTAACTTGAACGCGCTAATCTCAGGGACTACTGGTCCGATTTGAAAAATTATTTCAGTGTTAGATAGCCCATTTATTGGGGAAGGCTATAGGCAATGTTTTATCACGCTAAGACTAATAGGAGAATGTGGGGAAAAAACGGAGGAAATTATTTGAAAGGGCTTATCTCGCGAACTACTGGAGCAATTTTTATGTTATTTGGCACAGATTAGAAGTAGACCACGTGAAGGATCATAGGCTATCGATTTTGATATTTTTAGTGGCTATATATTTTATACCCGTGCAACGCCAGGGCGGGTCGCTATAACTTATCTATATTATGTAATTATTATAGTAGCAATATGATAATGTTATTCGTCCAATTCGCCGAAATTCGTTTATCGCATAAGAATCGTAAATTCCTTTTCCGGAATTCAAAGGATCTGTAAATTAAATTTTATCAATATCAGTCTCTACCGATTGAGAATTGAATTGACCGGCAACGCAGCTGCAGCTCTTCTAATGTTACGAGTGTGCATAAGCGACGGTAGTTGCTTTCCATCATATTGTGACCCGTTTGCCCCTTATTTTATAATATAAAAATAAAAAAAAGACGGGTTGCACTCCGGGAGTGCCGGCAGAAGTGAAAACTTGATTACTAACGTTGTGCAATTTTTTTAAACCCATTTTTTATGAAAATCGATTATTAAAAAATTGATTTTTTTAATTAATCGAAACCCTTACAATCGATTAAATTTTTAACCCATTTTTTATGAAAATCGATTTAAAAAAAAAAAAAAACGATTTTTCGATTAATCTATTTCGATGTTACAACACTACTCTCCAACCGTCTTACGGTTTTTCCAAGGTTTTTCTGGGTAAGGTAAAAACTGTGAAAATCTGACGCGAGTTTCACAGTTTTTACCCATCCCACAAAAGTGCTCAACGCCGCTAAAGAAGTTTTCAATTTAAAAACAGAAAGAAGACGTATGTTATGAAAACCATCTTTCATGCTGAAAATACAAAAACTATGACGTAATAAACTGGGATGCGTCTGACATACGGAACCGCACCGTATGACACACTAACGCCTTACATAATAACGTTCACTTTCGTACTGTAATTATTGGATGCGGCTAGCGCTGGCGCAACATGGATCACTGAACTGTATTGTGCTAATCGAGGCTAAGCCGCAGTGGAAGATGGATGGACGATTCAGCTTTTATAATCCGAAATACAGCTTTTTTGCGTCCTAATATGCGAACGGGCGGTTCATCGCGGAAAAACAATACATTTGTTTTTCCGCGATGAACCATGTTACATACATGTAACGACAGGTAACGATTTATTTAAAGAGCGGCACTGTCACGTTGTCATTTATATACAGCTGTTGTGATCTCGCGGTAGAGCCGCAAAACCGCGCGTTCGTGCGGACGTATAAAAATAGAGCCGCAGGGATCTCTCATGTCTCCCGCAAACGATCAAACATCAAACCGTCAAACACGTCAAAACACGTAGTAAATCCAAATTTTCTTCAAACGCGTCAAACACGTCAAACATGTAGTTTATATGGTGTTTGACGTGTTTGATGTTTGATCGTTTGCGGGGCACTTCAGACAGAGAGCGGTCGCGCGGTCAAGCGTTCTGCGTTCACATTCTACGTTCGAGCGGTCAGTCACACAGGAGGAATTTTGGCGCTTTCAGAACGCCTCCTGTGTGAGTTATACAATGTGTCCCGACACCGGTGTCCAATCCTTTAATGTCATGATCTATGGCATATTTTATCGACAAATTGGCTCTCAAATTTTTTGTCTCTCTCACGGTTGTAAAATGGCAGCCATTTTAGTTTTTCTCGGGCTTTCACAATAATCTGACCAGTACTTCTCATGTAAATATCCTATGAAGATAAAAAAGGTGTCATTTGATAGCTAAACTTGTGGACTACGCTTACACAGGCAATATGTTATAAATTTCGTGGAATTAAACATAGAAAAACCAAAGCTTAAGAAAAAAAGTGTGTATTTTTTAATTAATGGCTTTTTGTGAAAAATCTAGTGCATTAAACTGGTTCTTTTTTGTTTTAAAAAGATAGAGTAGGTTTTCGTCTTAAATAAATTATTTATTTCAATGCTCTAAGTTAAATAGTTTAGAAGTTATAACGATTTTCCTATGAAGTATAGGTCAGATTAGTATGAAGTCAGAGATTTTTTTTTTTCAAAAGTTGGAGAAAAAGAAGTTTGAACTCATGATATATGGCATATTTTAGTGTCAAATTGGCTTTCAAATCTTTTTTTTTCTCCAACTTTTGAAAAAAAAATTTGCTCTGGCTTCATACTAATCTGACCTATACTTCATAAGAAAATCAATATAACTTCTGAACTATTTGACTAAGAGCATTGAAATAAATAATTTATTTAAGGTGAAAACCTCTTCTATCTTCTTAAAACAAAAAAGAACCAGTTTAATGCGCTAGATTTTTCACAAAAAGCCATTGATTAAAAAATACACAATTTTTTTTCTTAATCTTTTGTTTTTCTATGTTTAATTCCACGAAATTTATAACATCCACAAGTTGAGCTATCAAATGAGACCATTTTTATCTTCATAGGATATTTACATGAGAAGTACTGGTCAGATTAGTGTGAAAGCCCGAGAAAAACTAAAATGGCTGCCATTTTACAACCGTGAGAGAGAGAAAAAATTTGAGAGCCAATTTGTCGATAAAATATGTCATAGATCATGACATTAAAGGGTCGGACACCGGTGTCGGGACACATTGTATATAACGTAATACAAAACAGAGAACGTAAAACTGACCGCTTGAACGCTTGACCGCGTGACCGCTCTCTGTCTGAGAGATCCCTTAGTGTCTAAACACACCATGCCGAAAATCTGCCGTCCAAATTTGCCATCAGATCCTGGTAGACCTATATAGTTATTTAAATTGTTTAAAAGGATTTTTACAAGATTAAAACAGTAATAATGTTTGATAATAATAGTAGAATCGAAGTAGATAAATTATTGAACAAAGACACAAACCCAAGCCAAGCGAAGCTTTAAAATTATGCCGGAAAACCCCTGAAACTATACCAATATTAGAAACAATTATGATTGTTTGCATTGAATAAATACATACACTACTTAACCAGTTTAAATGAATTTTGGCACAGATATTCAACAACTTTTTAAATGAGCTAAGTGTATGATTTCGTGAGCAAAACATAATAATATTAATTTGCAAAAGCTAACTTGTAAGGAAAATCCGCTTGGCCTCTACATGTTGAAATATCTATTATAATAATGCACATTTTCCGTTTTAGGAACTCATATAAATTAAATATTAATATCCATTAAAATATGTTTAAACAAAAGCTACGCCTAAAATAATAAATTCCAAGGATTTTCTACTAATAATACTCCTACGGTAGTCCAAATACGACCAAAGTCACCTTAACCATTTATTAAGGTAGTTAAAACCAGCAATGATTCAGAGCATCTGCTTTTGGAAAGCCTTAATTCACAAGTGGCATTTGAATAACATAGTAGGCGCCATCATGGTTTAGGTAAATTGGACACTGATTTCAAAATTTAGGTTAATAGGTAAAACTATTCGACGAGACCTAAAACCATTCTTTTTCCCCAGGTTTTTTTTTACAGGAATGTATGTATTCAACAGCATAGCCAATCAAAAACTCTAGTTATTAAATAAACTAAATAAAAACAACTATTATTCAATATAAAACGTAATATCACATAACGGCGGAACTAACTCAGGTATTCGATATTTAATGTACGTTTTTGTGGAACTATTACTATCATTACAGGTAATGTAATATATTAATTGCTTCAGTGGCCTACTAGCACCTAATACCTGCTCGCCTTCGCAGGATCATAAAGGTCGTAAGATAGTTATTTAATTTTCTGACATAACACCTTTTGTAATTAATCAAAGTGTCTAACCGTAATAAGAGAATGCCCATGTTTCATTTATTATTATTGGCTCGTGATGCATACCCATGGGCCATGATTGACAATAATATGATCGCGAACCTGCATAAAGTATGAGCAATCAACATCGATCGTTGACAATCATAGACTAAATACTAATACTCTACTTGTAATCGCATGTATTGGTCGTCATTGGCCTATGTGAAGAGGTCGCAATAGAATGTACAGCAAAACCATTTTGCTAATAGTTTTTGGCAATTATTATTTTCCTTCATAAATTATATAAATGTAAGATACGAAACAAGAAAACCATTACCAACATGGTACATATTGTATAGTTTTTTGTGATTGTTGAGATTATATTGAAACAAAAGTTACCCTCAACCCAACAAGAAATTAGTTTATAGCAATTGTATTTTTCCGAAATACCTATAAACATGTCTTTTTCCGGGACAAGTAAGCATACCAAACATTAACATCAGTTTAGTGGTTTGAGCATGAAGACACACACATTTTATATTTATTATATCATTAAGAATATTATGAATAGTAAATGATAGATTTTAAAATGTTCTCATTGGTATGGTCTTGGCAAAAAAGTAGATACTTTAAAACTAATTAAACGTCAAAGTAGAATTCAGTCTCAATTAATTATAGTTTTAACTAATTACATAGACGACATATTTTCATCAAAATAGCTTCATCGCTATGCTGCTAATTATTATCCATACATTTTAAAGATACTTGCGGCTTGCCGTAACGACTAATTCGTTTATTTTCACGTATAATATTAGATCGAGAATCAATATGGAGCTATAATAATAATAGAAGATAGAGGGACTACAAGTCTATGCTTAATAATAAATTCTAAAGTGTGTCCTCCTGTCTGTCTGTTACCTGTTTACGCCTAAATTTTGTATCCTGGGAAAGGCAGTTACTATTTATCCTGAAAAATGTACGGTTCCCGCGCGAAAAACTAATTTTGGCCCAACGGAGCAGAAGGCGTCATCTAGTTCACTATAAAATCAGTCCTAGGATGGTGTTTTTAAACGACGAGATACTGATCCGATTTAAACATTGGAGATATTATACTCGCAATATCATATCTATAGTTTATTTAACAGTCCTTCATTCGATCCCTATTCTAATAAGTGGTCACACTACATTCGCTTAATCGTGAGAGGAACGAAACCTTTTAGAAATGCGATTGTGATTTTTAAAAACTAAAATTACGCAATCCCTCACAATATCGGGTGATAGGATCAGCAAGACCTAGGTTTTGTTACAAAACCATTTTGATATCTAGTACATTGTAATAAAGTGTATAATAGTACAAGATACTCATCAGAAATTAAGAATTTTTGTAAGCAAGAGTTACATGCAAAGTTACATCATAATCTGTTCTATCAGACCATATTAGTAACGAAATGTCTGTTTCATTATGTCATTATTTGGTAGCCATATAATTATAGGTTATTGTGAACACAAATAGCCAAAGGTTAAATCACAATCTTACACACAAAAGATCTATTTTATAAACATTGCTACTGATTTATGTTGAAATAGTAATTAAAATATGATTGAACGAAAATTTAACAAATAATGACGTCGAAAATATTATTATCTATCATAGACTCAACTAACGTTTACTGATACTAATAATAAATTTACCTCAAGTTTAAAAATACTATACCGTTGATACAATTTTTGAAATTTTATACACCATTTTCTGTTTTTCAGAGATAAGCACCGCTTCTGCTGCAGTTTGGTTACCTGAAAAAAAACGAAATAATCATTTTGATATTTCAAATCTATATAATATATAAAACTCAAGGGTGACTGACTGATATGGTGATCTATCAACGCACAGCCCAAACCACTGGACCGATCAGGCTGAAATTTGGCATGCAGGTAGATGATATGACGTAGGCATCCGCTAAGAAAGGATTTTGATCATTTATACTTCCAAGGGGTTAAAATAGGGGATCAAAGTTTTTATATAATAATACTTCTTAACGCGAGCGAAGCCGCGGGCAAAAGCTCGTATAATATAATAATGAAACTAAGGCAATAATTAGCTAAAATTTACAGTGAAACAATGATGAATAGATTTCGATAGCATCTCAATTAAAAAATAGCGTTTAGCTAATCTTAGGATGAGGATAAGGTCGTACGTATATCGGCTGATATAACCTCGGTTCTCGAAAGGAGATGGTCACTGCAATTGGCACAAGGATCCATCTAAAATGATGCGTGAGAAAAAACTGAAAACGCTTAGATGATATCTAATTAAAACATCAGTCAAGTCACGAATCGTGAAGCGTCTGCGACGATTTGTATCTGGAGGTAAATTGAAGCGTTTACAAACGTTGCAAAAGATTACATTTAAACATAGCAATTTAGTAATAATATTTATGGGTATATCTATATATAGGTGTAGTAGTTATGGCTCTTAACTCGGAGGTCGTAGGATTGATTCCCACGTCGGAAAAGTGTTTGGTTGGGAAAATATAGGCACCTGATTGTCAGACAAGAAAGATTATTCTTCGTCTAATAGGCATGTAAGAAGTTCCGCGTTTCTGTTTTGGTTCTCTCGCAAATCGTGTCGGCCATCTGCCTCACTACCACTGTGCCTATTTTTTCCGCTTTAAAAACTATTCTTTGTCCTTTCGTGGGACTTGAAATATCTAAACACCATATTTAGTTTTTTTTTTTTGTTGAGTTATAAAATAGTCTTGTTCTAAATGGTCTAAAGAACATAATTGCATTCATAACTCAATACGTTATTTTTGTGGGATGATACACAAATACTTAATAGCATCCATTCATCGTTTTAGCAGTTTAAACATGAAAAGATAACAGACATAAAGACGGACAGACAATTTCTCATGTGTAATATTAGTACGGTGATAATAAAATCGTCATCCTTATATGTCTTAACCTACATTACTTTTGGCTCTTAAGCAACAAGCCAAAGTTAAAAGTTCAAAAATGTAACCTTTTAGAGAAGGCTGATACCTGAACTTCGGAGATGAAAGTTACATACATAAAAGGATGGGCAATTAACTTATTAAGTAAAATTATGTTTAACAGGTTGTATTTACATGTATTTCCAACAGTAGTTCCAAAGTATGACATTATATCAGTCACATTTAAAAAGACAGATTTAAATAAAAATATGTGTGGAACTTGGGGTCTGCCGCGGAAAAAGTATTGCATAGCATGTTTTATCAACTTATACAATTATAATTCGCATACGTCTAGTCACAGGCACACAAACACAGTGCCGAAGTCTCGCAATGATGTGCGCCGGAGTGGAGGATGTTAGGTTATTTTCGTTACGGAATTTCTTGATTCGGTCGCCGCGCTCAAAGCCCGCGATAAAAGCTATGCAATAGCTTAAAAGAAATGTTTATTTGTTTCATTTAAATAGGCTCTAATTTATACTATCGAAATTCTATATTGTAATTGTACATACGCATCGCTATAAGGATGATTTGCTCCAGACTAAAATTATAAAGGTGCTCCCTCACCGGGAGCATTCGCTTGTAATGTAACTTTACAGAGTCGAGCATTTAAATACGCACTTTGAAATGATACAAAATCGAGCATTACAATGCGCACCTTGTAATGATATAGTGTGTAATATCTTGAGACAACTTGTAACATCAACTAGCTGTGGAATGCTCAAAGTCGAATGTTACATTATACGCGCATGCTCGTCAGTCAGGGATGTAGTATTGTAATGTAATGCTCAAAGTCGAATCTTTAATGTTACATTACACCTGTAATGTAATGCTCAAAAACGAATCTATAATGTTACATTACAAGTGAATGCTCGCGGTGAGGGAGCACCTTAAAGTGTCACTAGGGAGGCAACTATTTTACATCTATCCCGTCAACCCCATCTTAGTATCGTTTTACATGTGCCCAAATTACGAATAATCCCTGATGTAATTTTGAATGACAGCTTTTTCATCCATGCTGCCATGCGACCGCGGCCGACAAAAATTCAAATAAAATGTCACTTTATGAACAAGACTATAGGTTTCATTTTGCTTTACGCCACTACAAAGCAGCGCCAGCATGGGTAGCTAGAACAATAACGATAGAAAATGAAACTTATAACCTTGTATATAAAGTGGTATTTTATTTGAATTTTTGTCTGTCGCATTCGCTTGCCGCGTTGATCGGAACGGTACCTTTATATCCACGCGCTTGTAGGTCTGTGTTACAACTTACAACATACAGAACTGTCAAAATAATAACAATATGCATAAAATATGAAATTATCGTGAACACAAGCTCGGTTCAAGTGTTCATACTAATATCTTTGATATGACATGTATGGCCGCCGATAGGCCTAGTGTTTCTCGATCTTATGACTATTGTGATAAGGTTGAAAATTGAGGGTTTTATTAATTGACCTAATCTGATAAACTTTAAAGCGGACTTCGATCTTTCAGATAAGTAATTGTCTAATGCACTGTAATTGTTAATACGTTAAATTAGAGCACACTGTTTAGTTGAGCATGTAATCAAATAGAGGTGTAATGTACGTCATATTTACCCGAAATATATTATCGTTCCTAGAATCTAGATGATAAGTCGTATGTGCGAACTGTCAAACTTAACAGGAGAGACAAAAATAGTAGCGCTTGTTAAACAATAGATATCTCTAAAGGTGATTGCACATTTATCAGCACGATAGAATTCGTTGTATGAAATGTTTTGTAATGCTCAAGAAATTTAACTTGTTAACACCGTAATGTAATATTATTTGTAGCTTTCTAGATCAAAATCTAATTTTACCAAAATTGTTAGTTACGAACTATCACTTCTATAACCACGATATACACTGACAAATTATTATCAAACATATTCTTTGTATTTCGATCCAAAGTAGCCGAAATTACGAACGAAAGAACAGTTCACCGCCATATAGTTGATTAGCCTTAAAATAAATTAAAGTAGTAACTATGGTACATAATCAAAATAAAGAGGCTCTGATTTTTCATTCTATTTCGCAGACACACGGACAGACACGTCAAACTAATTTGTCGGAGTTTTTTTTTGGTCAGTACTCAAGATGCATCTCGGTCTCAAGACACGGTTCAGGCTCTGTGATTGGTTAGCTGTCAAAATTTGGACCAATCACAGAGCCGAACCGCGTTTTGAGACCGGGTCGCATCTTAAGTACAACCAAAAATACTGACAAACCTTTTTAAAATGGTTTAAATGCCAAGAATAAATTCATGGATAAATCAGATTATTCATCAAGGCTTTATCAACAATGTCTAAAAGTGTAAGGACAAGTGTTCTTTAAACGAGGACAGCCACTCTTCTTTGTATGTACTACATACTATGTTAACTACCTACATAATGATACACAGTAAATAGTAATATTAAAGCAAGTCACGTTACAGTTGGCCAATAGTTTAAACTATTTGTATGTTTATGTAGAACGTAGTATTGTTTATTTACGACAAAAAAAGAATTTGAAAAGAATTTCAAACACAGGATCATGAAACATTTCGGCTACATGGGTCACATTAATGACATAAAACGTGAGTGTAACTGGAATTATGTTTTATAGTCAACTTGCGACCCGCCCCGGCGTCGCACGGGTATAAAATATATAGCCACTGAAAAAATGATTAAAATCGATAGCCTACCCTTCACGTGGTCTACTTCTTACCAGCTGTGCCAATTAACATAAAAATTGCTCCAGTAGTTCGCGAGATAAGCCCTTTCAAATAATTTCCCCGTTTTTTCCACATTCTCCTATTAGTCTAAGCGTGATAAAATATAGCCCATAGCCTTCCTGAATAAATGGGCTATCTACCATTGAAAGAATTTTTCAAATCGGACCAGTAGTTCCGAGATTAGTACGTTCAAGTTAGCCCTTTCAAATAAATTTCCCCGTTTTTTCCACATTTTCCTCTATTTCTTCGCTCCTATTAGTCTTAGCGTGATAAAATATAGCCTATAGCCTTTCTCGATAAATAGGCTATCTAACACTGAAAGAAGCATCAAAATCTGTTGCGTAGTTTTAAAGATTAAAGGGAACAAAGGGACATGAGGGAAAAAGCGACTTAAATACAAGTCACTTTCTATACATATTATAAATTATAAAAGAAAGTAAATACTAATGTTGTAGATTTTTTAACCCACATATTGGTCACCGTAAATAATAAATTAAGAAAGGATAATTGGATGCCGGTAAGCATTTGTGTATCATCCCACAAAAACATTACGTATTGAGTTATGAATGCAATCATGTTCTTTAGATCATTTAGAACAAGACTTCATTCAACAAAAAAATATGGGTAGTACACAAATGCTTAACAGTGACCAATTCTACTCGTCATTCTAGAAGACTAACCAGCAAGCGTTGTAAAGCCAACTTTGAAATCAGTGGGCTGGGTCATAATATCTTATATAATTTTCTTATGTCTTTATTGTCCAAGTGATATAAATATATATCACTTGGACTATAAAAACATAGTCAACATACCGTGAGAATGGTCTAAATCGAATATGTCAAGGCGTTGGTTAACCCAAATAATAAAAATATCATACAACCTGTCTAGTGTCGACATTGCTTGAACCGTATTTATTTACCTTTGTCTCAAAATTTAAAACGTCGAAAATAAATTTCGTTTAGATTCTGTATGCTTGAATGAATGAATGAATGATTGAATGATTTATTGCATAAATGGGATAAGTCTGAGATCTGAAATGTTTAAGGGTGGTCTTTTGGGGGTTAACCCCCAACTTTTTTTCAAGGTTCAAAATTTAAAAAAATTATATAAAACTAAATTTTCACTAACTTAATTCCTCATTTTTTGTTAATAACGTATATTATGCCAAAACAAATATCGTCGGGTCAGTCACATAAAATATTATGGACCTGTAACGTACATCTATAAACCTGTTCGAAGTGCATCGCGGCCTTTCAAAATCATCTCACTCCAATACTCTGAAGAACTCAAGGAAAAGTGATTGTAATCGCACGTGCAAAGCCTTAAAGTAGGCTGTTCATAATTATTACTGTACATTGTACAAGGAAAAAATAAACAAAACGTTAAAGCCCAGTTTCTGAAGGTTTTTTGAGTTTTGACAGAAATTTATATTTCCACAAGTCTTTTAGTCAACTGTTTGACTTTAGCCAATCAGAAGTGCTAGTGAGTAAAATTAAATAAACTGTTGTCAAAAAACTTACAAAGATCCCACAAAACGTGCATTATACAGTCATTTTAACGCCTCCATGGTCCAGTGGTTTAGAGCGTGGCTCTTGTCTCGGAGGTCGTGGGTTCGATTCCCGCGTTGAAAACATGTTATTTCCAAGTTTGGTTTTAAATTAAACCCGCCACCGTCACTGAAACCAACGTGGGAGTTAATATTATTATACAGTCATTTTTACGACACACGTCATTTGTCCCGAGTAAAATTAATGTGCTTAATATTTTTCTCACCTTTTAGCATTGGGTGTATATTTTTACGGCTCTACTTGTCCGGAACTCAAAGTATCATCAAAATCGGTTTAGCGGCTTAAGCGGAAGGGGACAGACAGACACGCTTTGTAATTTATATTATGAGTGTAGATATTGTAAAAAAATATGCACAATCTACTTCAATGTGTTATTTTCCACACGCTCAAGCCGTAGCGATAACGTCGCCTACAAAAGAGATCAACGCGCTCCGATTATAAATTATCACAAAATGTACCAAGTTTAGTGAGAATGCTACATAAATTTGCACAAAAATATGAGAAAGTTTCGTTATAAGTATTGGATTTTTGGGCAGATTATAATTATTTTTATTTGTGAGCAGTTTTGTAATTCATTAATTTTTTGTCAAAAATTGATTTAGGTATTTTTATTTTTTTAGGATTGTAAGTTTTTAAAATTAAATTACTTAATAGTATCTTGTATTTTTACGTTCGGTATGCCCATAAGGAACTTAATAAATATCTCAAAGTGTAGCCTTAATATATTAACAGATTCAATGATAATTACGATTGGGCAAACTTGAACTAAAAGTAATGTTAGTAATGGCGATTTAAGGCAAATGCCAAGGCTGCTAGCAATTAACACGGTAAGTCACATTGCCGGAGACGGGCACGTGAGAGGGACAGTCATCATCATCCAACAACCACCTTTATTTAAGAAAAAATAAGTACGTTTTTCGCGTAACTTTCTGCCGCACTCGGTTAAACTCTAGAACGAATTTTCAACAGTATTGCAAAACTTAAAGAAGAGAGCGTATTCCCTCTTAAATTCCGGCAACGAACCTGCAGATTGCAGCTCTTCTAATGTTGCTAGTGTCTATGGGCGACTGTAGTTGCTTTCTATCAGATGACCCGTTTACTCGTTTGCCCTCTTATTTTATTTAAAAAAAAGTTGCAGTTATGTTTTATTATAATGTTACATTGGTTTCTGCCGGTGACGGTGGCCGGTTTCATTAAAATTAAACTAGATACGCTGAAGTAATTTTATGTTACCCAACTGTATGCGCCCTGTTTACACCCTGTTCCTTTTATTGGTTGGAAACCAACATGGCTATAAAGAGATTAAGCGAAGGACGATCTTTTCACCTCCCGCGTGGATTTCAGACAATCAGATGATCAGCCGGCGTTGTCCTAACCAAACTTGAAAATACAATTTTTCCAACGCAAGAATCGAACGCGTTATCAAACGAACTGTGCTCTAAATCACTGGACCACGAATGCTATAAGTATCTGCTAAAAATATCTGCAATAAGTGTAGGCAAATCATATATACATATCTGTCACCTCATCTATCACGTTAATAAGCTACATTATATGCGAAAAGAATTGCACATTTTGATTTATTAGATTGAACTATCAGATGGTATTTCGCGGTGGCATTTAAGCTGGTTTTGCTTGATATTATTTTTTGCCCGACTTAACTGATGGATGATATACCATTATGTTTCCTGGTAGACATAACAAAGTGTTACCTGACTGCGCCAAAAGGAGGGCCACATATTTCGATAGTATGTTTGCCACACTCTGCAGACTGTATGGAGATTAAGAAATGTTGTTCAGAGCGGGCTGTGCAATTTTGCTGTGTTTTCTAATAAGTATTACGATTCCGGAAGACGATTGACTCAAATGAAATTGAGATTTATTTAATCATTGTATATTTATCTGATATTTAGCTAACAGAAAACACGATTCACTTATTTTGACTCGATAGTTTTATTTTTCGAAATTATGAATCTTTTTGGGCATTTCAACA
Organism: Polyommatus iphigenia; assembly: GCA_963422495.1. NCBI lineage: Eukaryota > Metazoa > Arthropoda > Insecta > Lepidoptera > Lycaenidae > Polyommatus > Polyommatus iphigenia. The sequence goes on from OY730189.1 coordinate 2,738,014, forward strand.
AATATCTGTTACACTTATTGAGTTACTATCATTAAATAACTTGCACTACTACAATCATACACTTAAGAAAATAATAGCTAAAGGAAATATTAGTATTGTATTTAGTTTTTAAATATAAATCATCAAAAAACAGTTTTGGGACTTACGACCTTTACTTTCGTGCTATAATACGGGAACCGTTGTTACGCGATATTGTTCACTATTAGCTGCAGCCTAAAGCACATTGCCCGGGAGCACGATTCATGGAATTATTGTACCACGTACACACGAACGAGGATAGCGTTGTGTGTAGGCGGGGCTAGCGTTTTCACAGTAGGCTCTCCAGTACATTTTTGTTTTCTACATCGTGCATAATAAATTATACATAAACCTACCCCTACAATCACTCTACCTATTAAAAAACGCACCAAAATGCGTTTAAAATATCTAACCATTTATAAAGACATACAGATGTATGTAGTGATATTCGTTTATGAGTATAAATTATATTGCTTCTTCGTAGCGCATCGGAAAAAGGGCAAATGGAAAAATTGCATGCCCTTTTCGGTGATCTCGTTCGCCGACGACAGAAAGTGGAAAAGTTACTTTGATTCACCTTGAAATGTAATACAAGGTAATATATTCAAACCTGTTATTATACTTTTTATTTTAAGAGATAACTGAGGTAAGGGGAAGAACTCTTTTCAGGATGTAATTTGTTTTAAAGGTGTAATCTGTCTGCGTCAGAAGAGTTGTTTTTGAAGTGAAAACTTCTTAAGCGGCTTTGTCCACTGTTTTGGCATGTAATAAATAACAATGATTGCTTTAAGGCCCTTACCCCTACGAAGATACCGTAATTTACCGTATTTAGAGCCTTATTAACTCATATTTTGAAAGCTAAAAAGTTACATTTTAAATGTTCTATTTTTGTTTATTATACTCATGATATTAACTTCCAAAGTAATACCAATTTATAAAAATTTAAGCATACTTTCAACATCTCCCTAGTATTTACAAATTACGTTTATTTGAAACACGCGACAATAGATAGACAATTCCATTAATTACATATTCCCCGTTTTAAATATTTATAGATCAATTTTGAACTAAGATAAGTAAAAAAATGGGATTTTTGTGCGATCTCGGCAACGCGTCAAACGTATGGTCAAGGTCGTTTGCTCAGGGGATGGCCTTAAGAACAACTTTCAGTCTTCAGACAAACTTCGAAACCGCGATTCAACTAAATTTAGTCCAATTAAAACTTATTATTCGGGACTTAACGCTACTTATTTAAATAGGTTAAGTCCCGAATAATAAGTTTTAATTATAATGCAATGCGAAAGTTTAAAATGTTATCTAAATTTAGTCCAACCGCTTTAAAGGAGTTTGACAAAATCTATACCACGAGAGTCGAGAATTTTGACAATAAAATAAATTATGAAGGGAAAAGTGTTAGTTTTTTCTTTGCATTGAATCCATACTTCCATACTTATAATATTATTATAAATGTGAAATGTGTCTGTCTGTATGTCTGTTACCTCTTCACAGCCAAATCACTGAACCGATTTTACTAAAATTTGGTATGGAGATACTTTGAGTCCCGAAAAGGGACTCTTTTGGGGAACTTTTGATCCCGGCAAAATGTAGGGTTCCAGCGCGAAAAATGAGTTTTGGCGCAACAGAGTTGTGGACGTCATCTAGTTAGCTATATACTACTCCCGTCTGATAGTTGTGCCATGAACAAAGTATTTTATATTAATCGAAGTTTTAAATAGAGATTGAGAGAATGGAGATTTTGGTGACTCTCCAGTCACCAGAAATACTGAACCGATTTTGAGGAAAGGCACAGTATACAATTAGTAACAGTAGCGTCGACACAGAGTATTTAAATATCATGTGTTTGTTATTAAATTATTTCTTTTTTTTGCCACATCAAAAATAGTAATTAAATATTTTGTCGTCAGATAAATAATTACAGCGATTAACACTTTCTATCATGTTTACAATAATTATTTTAATGCTTATAATTAGTTTTGTCTAAGTATTTCTTATTGCGTAATGTTTTTTCAGGTTTTTATTACTCAACAACAAATAATTATAATTATTACATCAATAATTATTTATTATACGACATAATTTATTTTTGTATTTCGTTATTTAAAGTTGTATTAGACATGGCCTTCAATGCGGTAATTCAGTAACAAAATGTTCTATTTTGATTGTGCTTTAAGGCCCATCACGTCATTCTTCAAGTCAACATCCAAGGGAACCGTACAATTTGGGATTAGCATTTCCCTTACACAGTCTTTTTCCAACTATCACAATTAATATGTTCCAAAAATTGTCAAAATAATTTCAGCATTATCAAAACCATTTCATATGTTCAATCAAATAAAAAAAGAAAATCTACAAAGAAACAGGTAGTATTTTTCATGCAAGTTGCATATAAAGGCTTTATACATTATCAATATATTAACATTATTGTCAATATATAGAGCGTATGTTGAATTTCAGCGTAACAAGTTGCATATTATAGAGACATTACGAGTATAATATACAATACTAGAAGACGCCTGCAACTCCGTTGTGCCAAAATTAGTTTATTGCGCGGGAACTGATATTTTTTCCGGGATAAAAAGTATCCTAATATGTCCTTTCCCGGGAGTCAAAGTATCTCAATACGAAACTTCAGCAAAATCTGTTCAGCTGTTGGGCATGAAGAGGTAACAGACACACCTTCGCATTTATAATACTAGTACGAGTATGGATATTGGATACTATGTTGAGAGCTTGTTAAATTTCAGTGTAGTTGCATATAAAGGCTTTATATACTGTCAATGTATTGAGTGTATGTCTGTATGTTATATAACTTCCTACCCGCTCACTCCCGGCCGCCGACCTCTCGTAATCTGATTATGACACCGCGTTATGCGCTTTATCATTTCACTGTAATTATAACAATGGTAAGTGCTACCTTAGGGTCAGTTTATATTGCAACGTAACGAGATGTTGAACCGATTTTGCTGAAATTTCCCGGGAAAGGACATAGGATACTTTTTATCCCGGAAAAATGTACGGTTCCCGCCTGATCAACTAATTTTGGAGCAACGGTGTTGCGGGCGTCATCTAGCTTTAAATAACTCATTTAATCACATTTCATTCTTCTTCACTAATTACACTTAGGGCAGCATTTCTAGATTCTGGATTGAATATTATGCAAAAAATGTTTGATACAATTCGTAAACGTGTTATTATACAATCCAGCATCGAGTGTCCATAATACAGAATAACTATTCGGAGAATTATTATGTAAAAATGGATTTAAGAAAAGCCGCACTCTTAGAAATATAATATTCATTGATAACGCCTCAAAACCGAACATATTTTTCGTGAATTCGTGAAGAAGCAATCTTTAATCTACAAAATAATTGACCGCTAAGCGGTTTACATACATTTTTATAAATACATTCAACAATAGAAATTGTAGCGGTAGGCTAAACATAAAAAGTATATTACTAAATCAAAGCTTGTTGAAAAAAAATTAAATATTTACATTTTTTTAAAGTAACACGGCAAAATTTTGCAACTTTTTCTTGCGGTTACACAAAACACACCCACTTAGGCAAAATTACTTTGTTATATAAATTTTACCGCCCATATCCTGTTAATATTTAAAGATGTAAGTGGGAGAAGTGGATAACTAACAATTTGAAATGAATTTGAAAATCTTTAGTGTAGGTACTTAAGAAAAAAAATAGAAAATGATGTGGAATAAAAAATGTGAATTTTATGTATAGCCATATATTATATACTTATACCTAAATGCTTGAAGATGAAGTAGGTAAGTTACAAGGTTTATTCAAAGTACTATAAGGAATGAAAATGAGTACAGTAATTGAAAATTAATAAAATGTCACCTATCCACTTATTCACACTTACGTCTTTATTTGGAAGTTACACGAACAAGGTCGTAAGTCGCAAAATTAAAGTTAACGACGCGCTCTACTAACTGAGCGTTTAACCGTTAAAGTACAGTGCAATTTAACACCTAAATATGTCAGTAATACGACACTATAATCATGGTAAACAATACCTTATTGTTGGCACTAAAATGTTATGCGTTATGATATTTTAATGTTTAAAAGTATGGCATCTATATAGGATAATGTTGTTGTAAATGACGACCTCTGTGGTGGCTCAGTGGTGAGCGCGTTGGTAGCTCAAGCCGGGGGTCGCGGGTTCGAATCCCGCCGATGGAACAAAAAGTTTTTTCAAAGTTCCTGGGTCTGGATGTGTATTAAATATGTGTATGATATAATAAAATCTTAAATATATGTATAGTATAAAAGTATTAAATATATTTCCGTTGTCTGGTACCTGTAACACAAGTCCTTCAGGTACTTAGCACGGGGCCAGACTGACGTGGTGTGAAGCGTCCATAGATATTATATTATAATGTTAAAGTGTATTTTTGTTTTGTTTTTGTACTATAAAAATTTATAAATAAAATATATTTTCTGATTTTAGTACAAGTATAATATAATATGTATGTAATAGGTGAACAACTGTTATTGACCCTATTTCCTATTGTTAGTATAGCTTTAAATGCCTAAAATGTATGCATAAGTAATAGCTTACAAAATAATATGTATAAGCTACACAAGTGTTAGTGATTTAAGAATGATGGCTGTTGTCCCAAATAAATAATAAAATTAAATAAATAAATAAATAAAATAAATAATATTTAAAAAACTCTGTCAACTATTTTCCTACCGTAAAAGTTGAGCTGTGTTATTACAAATATTTTTTTTAATATAAGAAAGCTCGTACTTTCGCGTCTTATTTCTAGAATTATTTTTTAGATGAACCTTACAGCCACCTAAAAAGAATTCAATAGTTTATTCACTCTGCAAAGTCTGAAACGAAGTTAATATTCACCTAATCCAGGAATAAATTTGACTCAAACTCTCATTTAATACTCTCTATACTCGCTATAATACAGAGTCTTGGTACTATATAAATGCGAAAGTCTGTCTGTCTGTCACTATTTTACGCTTAAACCACTGAGCCACTTTTGATGAAATTAGGTATGGACTTTCCAGGAACTGCGCAACAACGAATTTCGGCGCAAACACGCGGGCTTTAATACATCTAAACTGTACTCGGCGAAACTTGGCGGTAGCGGTCATTGACTCTCTGTCAAAACCTTGTCATTTTCTATATAAACCGCGATTGACAATGAAGTGTCAGGTATTGTCAATCGCGGCTTTGTATAGAAAATGACAATTTTTTGACAGGGATTCAATGACCGCTACCGCCATGTTTCGTCGAGTATTCAGTATATTAGTTTTATTAAATCTAAATTAGAGAAATCGTTACGTTCCAACTTCCAAATTAAAGGACCTTCTACATCTGGATTTACGCTCAATTAAATCTTGATCTTTTATTAGACAGGCCGTTGTAAAGGACAAGGCGAACGTGTTACAATTACGCTACACTTTTTATCCGTACCCGACTTACAGATGTTATTTAAAAACACATTATTTAAATACACTGACGCCGTAGATTTATTATGCTGTAGAATTGACATTTAAATTGTAACGGTATTTAAAAACTAAAAAAAAACTAGTCCTCTGCATCCATTGTGGATGATTTATAGTTACAACATTTTAGGGCGGAGTAACCACTCTTCATACTGTACCTGGGACAAGATTTTGAATATCATAAACAACGAAATAACCCGACATAGCCATCAACCCAATGACACTACCACAAATCTAACTACACCTCTCAAGCTTATAATAGATATTTAGGTCGTTTAAATTACAGAACGTGCCAAGCATTTTAAATTGGCAAGATATGCGAGAATATTAGTCCTTAAATAGGATATATTACTGAAATATTAGTCCTTAAATAGGATATATTACTGAAATATTAGTCCTTAAATAGGATATATTACTGAAATATTAGTCCTTAAATAGGATATATTACTGAAATATTTTCACGGTAGAGTCACCACCAGCACAGACAGTAAACAAAAAGTTTTGTTCGAAGTTTGACAACGTTCCTTCTTCTTCTTCTTTTAAAAATGGCCTCCCTTGAGGAATAGCCAGTATCAGTGTTGGCGGAATAAAAAAATAACTTGGTCGTCATCGACGACAATCATGACTCTGCTCTGTATATTTTAACCTTTGTGAATATAGGTACAAGTATAAAAGAAAATAAAGAACTCGATTAAAAATAAAGAATTACATTTTAAACAATTAAATCCACACAGTACCTGTAACAATACAACATAAATAATGTTAGTTTGTTAGTATTAATTAGTAATTCTACAATTTAATATTATTTGAATTAATAAAATTACACAAAACATCTATAAATGGTGTATGAACAAGGGACAAAAGTGATTGGAAATTGGAAGGACGAGAGACATCAGGGGGAAGTAGATCATACAATGAGCAAATACGGTTAGGACAGCTGAAAAATATATGTTCAAGGGTGCCTTCATCAAGTCCACATTCACAAAGCGATGAATCTCTCACCCTAATTTTGTGGAGAAATATTGGAGTGCAGGAGTGACCCAGACGCAGACGGCAAACAGTAGATGTAACAAATTTTTTAGCTTTTCTATATTTAAAGAACCATGGCTTAACTAAAACTTGATCCTGTAGAGAGTGGTAGAATTTACCCTTTAAATTTCCTGAAATTGACCAATCCTCATTCCACTTGCACACCAAATGCTGCATAGTCAGTGGTAATAGGTCATTACTATAAAGTTTAAATTGATCAAGAACTCCTGTATCAGTGGCCCGTTTTGCATATAAGTCCGCACTCTCATTACCTGAGATACCACTGTGACCTGGTATCCAAACAAGTTCAACTGTAATGTTTTGAGTGATACACTTTAAGAGCATGTGTCTAATTTTAGAGATGTATGGAATTTTTAGTTTAGCGCGAAAAGGATTAGCAAGTATGGCTTGAAGACAACTACGGGAGTCAGAAAAAATAACTGAATTGTTTAAATGGTGGGACTCAACAAATGACAAAGCTTCAAGTATAGCAATTGCTTCCCCAGTGAACACTGACGACTGAGAGGGCAATTTAAAATTTAAAACTACGTTTACCTTTGGGATCCAAACTGCTGAACCTACATAGCCATGCTGATTTAACTTTGAGGCATCTGTATAGATATGATACCAGTTGTGGTACTGAGTGTTCACTAATTCCAAAAAATCATGCTTAGCGGATTGTGAGCCTTTTACAATGCCAGTATTGAGGGTAACACTAGGAAACCTAACTAGAGCTTCATACGGAATTTCAAATATAGGGAGGATTTTACTCTGATATACAGGGCAGGGCATATTATTAAATTTGAGGAAACTTTTAACTAAACAAGGAGGAGTTTTATGGGACCAATAGGCTGAGGATTGGACTAATTGGGAAAGAGTATGCAAAATTGGAATAAGGGGGGGATCAGATAGCTGTAGGGCTTTAAAAAGAAATCTGTCAGAGAGATACTGGCGTCAGAGATACAAAGGGGGATCTGCAGCCTCAACTTGTAGGGCATTTTTAGCTGTTGATTTCATTGCACCGAGAACTAAGCGGAGACACTTAGCCTGGATTTTATCTAATTCATTAAGTGCAGATTTATGGCACGGTTCAAGGATAATCGACCCATAATCCAAGTGACTCCGAACAAGGGCGTTATAAATAAGCTTTTGGGTATAGGGGTGTGAACCACACCAAACTCCAGAGAGGCAGCGAATAATATTTATATTTTTTTTACATTTTTCAATGACATAATTAATGTGTTGAACACCTGTCATTTTAGAGTCAAGATAGACTCCCAAGAATTTTACTGAGTCTGAAACAGGGAAATTTTGATTATCTAAGGTTATTTGAATGTCAGGTATAGTCCTGCTTCTTGTGAAAACTAGGACTTTACTTTTTGCAATAGAGATGCTTAAGCCATGATCATTTAATTACTCACGCAGGTAGTAGAGAGCGGAATTAAGACGAGCACAGACATCTGATAAGTCTCTGGAGGAGGCATAAATGGTTATGTCATCTGCATATCCAAGAAATCTACAAAATGAAATAACTGATAAGTATAATTTGAGGGTGTAAAGATTATAAAGACAAGGGCTGAGGACATTTCCTTGCGGCAGGCCTTTCCACACTTGTCTGTAAATGGGCTGTGAGTTATTATGAGAAATTTGGATGGTACGGCCTGAAATAGAGTTACAGATGTAATTGACTGTCTTCTCAGGAATACTCAGCTCTAGCAATGTCTGCCTGAGTACTGGAAGAAGTACATTGTCATATGCGGATTCCACATCCAGAAACACCCCCACCAGAGTCTCCTGCTTGGAGAGGGCAACTCGAATGTCGGTTACCAATGTACAAATACCATCCATGGTACTAAACCCTTTGCGAAATCCGAATTGACATCTCGGCAAGATGCCTCTGCTTTCCAAAAACCACTCAAGCCTATTTTTAATAAGATGCTCCAATATCTTTGATAGGGTGCAAGAGAGGGCGATGGGACGATAGCTGGAAGGGATACTCTCCGGTTTACCTGGCTTTATAATGGGGATAATTATCTGACACTTCCACTCCTCAGGAGGATGTCCAGAATCATAAATACAGTTTAAAAAATCTAATATAATTTTTTGGATCCTGGTGTTGCACTCTGTAATAAATGAGTATGGGATATTGTCAACTCCAGGAGTCGAGTCCGTCAGAGAGCCAAGGACGAGTATCAACTCCTCCAAAGTAAAGGGAGCATCTAATTCACTATTGGAGGAAGAAGGGGGCGGCGACAGATTTGGCAATTCTTCTAGGCAAGGCACCCAAGGGGGAGCAATCTTTTGGGAAAAGTCATGAATCCAAGGAGATGGGTCATTTGTAAGTGGATTTAAATTAGGGGAAAAAGAGCCACGGAATCTTTTAAGATTATTCCATACCATAGATGGTAGAGAAAGAGGGGCTAAACTTTCACAGAATCTATGCCATCCGAGACGCTTCTTGTGAGAAAGCATTCTTTTGGTTTCAGCAGCTATTCTTTTACAGTTGTTATAATTCTCAAGAGACATATCAGCAGAGAAAATCCTCTCTGCCTCCTTACGTTTTTTGCATGCCAAAGTGCATTCTGAATCCCACCAAGGGGGAGAGGAGACGCGATCTGCTTGATTTGAAGCTCGAGAAGGGATGGTGGCATATCCACTGTCAAGAAGTGCTTGAATTAAAAGAGGGTAAATAGCAAAAACATTTTGAATATTGACGGGTTCAAGAGATAAAAAATTTTCCGCAGCCAGCGATGTAAACTGAGGCCAATCAGCTTCTGAAGTTTTAAATTTAAATCTGGGTGGATTCCTTATTATACTTGGAACTGTAGAGAACTGTAAATTGAGAAGGATGGGGAAATGGTCACTGCCGTATGAGTTAGAAAGAATGGACCAGGTTATTTGGGAGGAAAGGGAGGGAGAGCAGATGGATAGATCTACTGCGGATCTTGGATTTTGAGGTGGAATAACTCTTCGGGTTGGGGACCCATCATTTAATATAATTAAATTTAAATCATGTAAAGCGTCCAGGAAAGCAATGGAAAGTGGATCTGAATGATAAGAGCCCCATGAGGTATTTTGTAAATTAAAATCCCCTAAAAGGATCATCGGAGGAGGGATTAGGTTAAGGATGGAAAGAAGATCAGAGAGGATTGTAGGGTTAGGATCAGGTATGTATATAGAGAGAAAGGAAATGTTAAGAACTCTGACAGCCACTATGTTGAAATCATTGTGAGGTGGAAGTGTAATAAAATTATAAATTGCAGAACTAGAAACTAAAATTGCTGCACCAGCTCTACCGTCACTTCTGTCATCCCTGAGGCAAGAGAAGCCAGGTACCCTGAATTGAGAACCGGGCCTCAGCCAAGACTCCTGGATGGCAAAAATAAGGGGTTTAAATTTATTTGTTAAATGTATTATATCATTAAATTTATTACGTAAGCTACGTGAGTTCCATTGAATTAGGATCCTCTGATCCATTATTATTTATTGAATTAAGATTAGTTATAGATGCTAGCTTAGTCAAGTTGTCTCTCAGTGTATTGGATAAACCCATTCCAGTATCACTAAAACGGGACACAAGATTTACTAACAGGGTGGAGAGGAGTTCAGGGAAATTGTCGTTCATAGAAAGAGAGTTGTCAGGATAAGTAGATCCATTGGGAGTTTCGGAAATAGGATTTTGGATAATAGATTGATGGGCTAGTCGGTCGTAACCGGGTTGAGGAGAGGGAATAACGCGTCGAGGGGTGAAAACAGTTTTTCTGTAAGAGACAGTAGGATGAGTGGATGGAGAAGGAGTGGATAGATGGGGCCGTGAGGTTGTGTTAATAGGTGTAGCTGCAACATCATTAAAAGCTCTACGCACGTTTGGAAATCTTGCAGATGCCTCTGCATAAGAAATATTTTCTTGAGACATAATAACCTTAATTTCCTTTTGTCGTACAAATTCAGGACATTTTTGGTTGTTAGCCGTGTGGGGACCAGAGCAAAAAAGACATGAAACTGCTTGGGTTGTGCAAGTGTCACCCTCATGTGGTTGAGAGCACATATAACATCTAGGGTTCGATCTACATATTGTTTTCACATGGCCAAACCTACAGCAGCGGTTACATTGTATAGTGGGAAGCTTATATATTTCTACAGGAAGGGAGGTGTAAAATAAATAAATGTGTGGTGGGAGTTTCTGGCCGTTGAAAGTTAGAACAACAGTTTGAGTGGGGATCCAATTTGTTCCACTGTTGGGATCTACAGTTTTTCTACACATTCGACGTGCCTTAATCACATCACCATAACCTGAGGGTGCAATACAACTATTAACAAGTTCCTCCATAGTAATATCTATTGCAACATTTCTTACAATACCCATCCGCGATACATTAAATGACGGGATGGACATTGTATAACCTGCTTCAGTTAGAATTTGGGAATCTAAAAATGAGTTGGCGTCATCTGCATTTTTTAATTCTACTGAGACACGATTCCTGCCTACACGTTTTACTCCTCCGAGAGAAACGGTCGTAAAATTGTTTTGGTATAGGTAGCGGCCAAACTCCATAGGGCGGATCTGACTATTATTGGAAGTATCGGTTTTTGAAACGTGTACTATGTAAGGGGCGCAATCGGACGGCGAATATTTGCGCTTGTTAAAAAAATCTGGTCGCATAAACATCATCGTATCATTTTGTGAGGAAGCTGGATTATTAAGGGTTGGTGATGAGTGTCTAGGACGCTTATTTGGGATTTCGTCTAAGTCTACTCTGCTCAAACCACTAGGAGGGGTAACACAAACATCTATTGGACTACCGCCGCCGGGGTCCGGCGGGTCGTTATCCATTGTAAACTAAATAACTACGTTACTTACGTGCAAACAAACAACCACAAACACGGACGGCACAATAACAAACACAACAATGAAGATTTAATCACTGAGAAAAGGGAGAATCCTTGCAAAAAACTAAAAAAATTGCCTGATACTTGTACCAAGCACGCAAGCTTTGAGCAAGTCCGACAACGTTCCTGTCAATATTCTGATATGACGTGTACAACATGTCGGATTTCGGTCGGATTATTTACTGTATGTGTTAGTAGCGCCCTATGCTTCGACCTTTGCGTAATATTCCTTATTGGGGTGAAATGTGCGTCATTATTACTTATCAATATTTTCGAAAAATCACATAATGACTCATCATATTTCCAAGCAGAAGTTGTCAACCTTTCTCGAGTTATCTCTGTTTACAAGTCGCTTTCTACCTGTCAGCCACGCGTGACGGTTGCGTCACACTGTCAACTGTCAACTGACGTAACAATTGTTCTACTAATGTCTAATAGTAATATTATTTCTCAATGAAACAATTTTCGGAGGCGGCGCCGATGATAATCAGGTATTTTCTTAAAATATGTGGCGAATTTAGCTAAATATATTCTGACTTGGCCAAAACAGCATTAAAATTAAGTACTTACTCTCAAAGCAATTAAACACGTGAGTCATTAGTGAGTGAAGAGGATACTTAACTAACAATTTGAATATGTTTATTTTCTCCATAAATGGAGGCTTTAGGACCAGAATAATTATTTGAAATAAAAAAATGTAAATTTTGTGTATACTTAGCCAAATGCCCAAAAATGTGCCAGATTAATAATAGTAATAGCTCCCACACCGGTTTCGGTGACGGTGGCCGGTTTCATTGAAACCAGGCGAGCTACGCAGGAGTAATTTTATAGTGCCCAAGTGTGTGCACAGTACACATGAGCACTCTCTATTCCTTTACTCTCATAACCCAGTGGGACGGCAGACCGACACGACCGGCGAGAGATCAGGCGCAGGACCGACTTTTTACATGCCCCTCCGACGCATGGATCATCTTACTTGTCAGACAATCAGGTGATCAGCCTGCATTGTCCTAACTAAACTTGGAAATATCATGTTTCCAACGCGGGAATCCAACCCACGACCTCCGAGTCAAGAGATTATGAAGTAGGTAAGTTACAAGGTTTGTTACAATTTTATAAAAAAAAATATTATTTGTCCTAAAATGTTAGTTAACCACTTCATTCGCTCATGTCTTCAATTTTGTCGAAGTATAGCAAGCTAACGCGGCAAATCAGTAATCACAACCACTGATTATAGCGCATGTTTAAATAAATCTCTAGTGCATTGCCACTAAAAGCGAATCTGCTAATTAGTCAGATGAGATCACGATAATATCTTAATGCATGAATACTTCTCGTAATTACAGATGTTAACGAAGCGTAGAATATGCAATACACTTTCATATGATGTCAACGTTCTGAATATTTTCCCTAAACATAATAACCCTCTTTTTAAGAGTCATTAATTTGAGACTTATTCAAGAGCCATCCATACATGAAATGTTTTTTACTCTGAATATAACAACTATTTTGCCAAAACGTATTTACTTAAGGAGAGAGAGAAGTTGATTCCTAGACAGATGGCAGACTTAAGTAATTTGGTCGCGTTACGTCAAACCCTGCTTATGAATCAATTTCTTCGGTGGTACATATTTACAAATTGATTAACTGCACTCAAAACACCTCTAGAAGCTTTGAAAACACCTATATTATAATTGGACGCTGTTAAGCATTCGTGTACTAATCCACAAACCACAAAAAATACGTATTGAGTTATGAAATTAGCTATGTTCTTCTCTAAGTCAAATAGCATCAATTGTGTACTAACCCACAAAATTCAATTATATATAATTATACTAGATGACGCCCGCAACTTTGTTGCGCCAAAACTCGTTTATCGCGTGGGAACCGTACATTTTGCGGGACAAAAAGTATCCTATGTCCTTTCCCGGGACTGAAAATATATTCATGCCAAATTCCAGCAAAATCGGTTCAGCGGTTTGAACGTGAAGAGGTAACAGACAGACAGACAGACAGACGGACAGACACACTTTCGCATTTATAATATTAGTATGGGTACCCAACTAGCAAAATTTGGTCACATAATTTTCGAGACAACGTTTTGGTTATAACTTGAGGTCAGTCCTTTTTGGTTATGTAGCATTCGTATTAACCTTTATATGACGCGAAATAGGCGCAAAATATATAACTTTTATTTGTATAACGATCGTGTTTTGGTCGTTTTAGTGGCTAAATATTTGTATTGCAGTCGTAAAGTGATTAATTTTATAACCGTTTTGTCGTATTGTGATCCAGTAGACGTTGTATAAACATTGGGAAGTGGTCATCAGCATTACCTTTTTGCGGATACTAATTATTTAACAGTTCTGTTGAAGTAAGATAAAAGAAAAAGAAGCCATTATGTTGGTAAAAGTTTGTCTGCCATATTTATTATTGAATTAATGCTATTTACTATAATGTATTTGGTGTTAGTCGGTAACAATATCTACTTTTCTAAGGGAAATTAAATTTCTCGACGATTGTACATACGTTTTTTAACAAATATTTAACGCCTCCTTTGAATAATTGCAAAATAATATTTATGAATTTAATTTAATTTAAGATTACCTGTACTTTTACCATTACACGATTTTAGGTAATGATGATGACTTTTATATGATGTCTCATGACTATAAGTCGCATATCTTACCATTTATTTATTTTATCATCCGCCATTTTTGGGGTACCGTAACAAAGTGGAAACCCATGCATTTTATCGCATTCTCAATATGGTGATAATTTCTGATGTTGAAAAAAAATCAATCAGTAGTTCCTGAGATTAGCGCGTTCAAACAAACTAACTAATTCTTCAGCTTTATAATATTAGTAATAGATCGTAAAAAGTAGGTACATGAAAGATTCTCAAAATCTTCAATTAAGTTTATATATTTTGTTCTTTAATCCTTCAAGCCGCATAAAAGCACCGGTGATCGCGACAACAATAGAATACAATAGCATTTCCAAGAATCCGTGATCGAAGGATTAATAGTAAAATTAAAATAAAATTAATATTTAAGGGTGCTCCCATAAGAATAACAATTTTTGGCCAACTTATTTGCTCTATAACGGTATAGAACCATTCATGCGCGAGTCCGAATCGCACTTGGTCGATTATTTCTTGGCCGAAGTCGTAAAAGAAAAACATGAAATATCATTAAATAACTAAAATGTTTTATAACAGTAAGTTTTAAAAGTATTTGAAAATTATAACTAAAGTTAGTTATTTAAGTTCTCAAAATATGAATATTAGGTTTATAAACATTTTATAATAGTCGTATAAAGAGAGTCGAAAATCATGTAATAAACGTTTATTTATAGATGTATTTTATAACAGTTAAATATATGGACTTTACATGATAGCCATGTAGAAATCTTATTACTGATAAAGGGTTGTGTTATGGTCGGCATTACAACCAGATTATGATTGTTATATAAATTCATTTTATACAACATCAAATATGTATTTTAAAGGTCACAACTGCGATATTTATAGGATAGTCGTATAATTTGGTCGTGTTAACGATTACAGGACTAAATTAAATGACTAAACTTTAATACGACATATTGTTCGTTTAATATATTGTTACACGATGTTGGAAACTTTAATTACAACTATACGATTTCTATACGACTAAATGTCATTTAGGTTTTTTGTTAAAGGACTAATTTGCTAGTTGGGTATGGATGGATTAAGTATGGATGTGGGATATGCGTGGTGGCCGCAAAGGAAGATATTCCGACCAATCGAGGTGATATGCTCGGTCAGGCTGAAGCCCACGTGATACATTTCAGCTGTCGTATATTAAACCATCGCACTCAGAAAACTTCGATAGCGCGATGCAGTGTTGTGGCGCTAAATAACCCGTCACCTATAATTATATGTCTGTCTATGGTATCTAATCTAAGACTGTATAAAATAAAAATCACACATTTTGCAATAAATTTAATCTTATCTCAATCATATCTTATGTAAAACAAGTTGGAGAACATTTACTCGTAATTTATTTCATACTTTACGACTATATCAAGGATAATGTTACTATGTTATTATGATTAATTACTGCATTTCCTGATATAGTTCGGTTAAATGAGGCTAGTTTTGTGATGTCCTGGCAATCATGACACTGGTAAACAAAATTAAAACCTTTTTTTTTGCCACACAAACATTGTGATGTTTTTCTTTGTATGTTTAAGAATCTTCATCAGCAATTTATAATACTCGTAATTTTGTTTCAGTCACCCTTAGTTTTTTTTTTTTTGTGACAACCAAAAACAAGACATTTCATAGAAGTGTCTTGTTTTTGGTTGTCTTTATTTCATGTGGCAAAAGTTTAGTTTTGACCAGTGTAATTTTGCTATAGTATAAGATAATTTACTAAGCCTGAGCTTGAACTTGGTACGCCAATTTCTTATATAAAGATAGTTAACAAGTCCCCAAGAATTAGAGACTAAGAGGCCTTTAGGGTTGTTTTGCTTCTATAATACCATCTTAATTCGGTTAATAAGAATTAAGGCTAATAGATTCAGTGAGCAACATCTCGCAAGGTTAATTCCCGAACCGGTGGTAGCCATTGAAGACTTTTATGAAAATTGATAATTTTTATCTAATTTGGAAATAAAACTTTTTTCATTTCATTTATTTGCTTTATTAGCGTTCGAAAATTACTCAAGTTTTAACCTTATTCTGGTAATAAAAATATTTTGGTTATGAACGTTATTTGACGTCATACTCGTCTACCTTCCAAATTCCAATATTATTTAGGCGTAGGATGTTTGGAGGTCAGTAGGTACACTCAATTAATTTAATAATTATAAATATCCTTATAGCAATGATGTTACTGGCAACATGCTATGTCGCCCGCAACTTCGAAGTGCAGTGCGTCTAATTTGTCTAACGCGAAAGAACCGATTTTGTTCGTCAAGCATGTTCCTGCTATGCTATGCTCCTTTCATGATATTTTGTGTAATTTGACCAAAAATTGTAATAGCTCGAAGTATAGAGCGTTTACCAAAAAAAAAAAATTTTCTGCGCGGCATTTACAGTAAACATTATTCAAAGGACACATACACAATACATATCCAAAAGTGTGTCTCTATATAATATTTCTCTATATAAAAACAAGGCCTTTGCATTCGTTGAAGATGACTTATACAGTATTTTCAGAGCAAAGTAACCACTCTTCAAATACTGTAGTGCCTGGGACAAGATTTTTAATGGTCGTATGGTTTGCCCAAGCACATTACATCATTCTCACAACATAGTCGGCCTGTCCAGAAGAATGAATAGGCCAACACGTTCGGGACTCCCAAAGTGCCGGTTTCCTCACGATGTTTTTCTTCACGAGCGTCCGCAGTATGTACTTAAGATCTGAAAATGTCTCATCGGTACACGCCTCTACCCGGAATCGAACTTGTGCCCTTACGAGTGCGAACCAAAAGTCTACCCAAAGGTGATCGCACATTTATCAGCACGCACGCGCCGAACGCATCGCATTTTAGAATTCGTTGTATGAAATGATGCGAAACCTCGCAAATTCGTCCGCACCATGCGCGCGCCGTATTTCGTGTACTTTGCGGTGCGATCGACGAGTACAGCGCATACGATGCTGACAAAATATGTGCTATCAGCACAGACATAGATCAAGATAGATACCGCATGTGTATGTACTTCGCGTGCCATATCGCGTTCACAAACGACGAGCAATGCTCGTCGTCGAAAGTCTGTTCTTTAGTCTGCCAACGGAATCGGACGTCAATCGGAATTTTATCAATGCCTAAATGCCTAATTGTGCCGTATTAAGCTATAGAAATTCAAATAGAAACGTTGGCCTAGAATCTAGATAGTGGACATGTTTCTTATTATCGGTACGTCACAGTAGGTAGGGAAAAAGTGGCACGCTCGTTTTCATACAAATGGAGGGACATGCGGTATCTATCTTGATCTATGTCTGTGTCTATCAGCTTAATACGCCACGGCCGCTCCTACACACCCTACGTATTCGTATGATAAACTTTCGGCGTTAAGTCCTAAATCTAGATTTTAGTGTATACATAAGTCTATGGCCTAATAATTACACTATCTCGTCGTGACCGTTGCATCAGCGACGCTCCCGTGGCCAATCGTGATTGATTCGAGTTTATCGATTATTAATATTACGAATTAATAATCAGATATAGCTTCTGTAACTATTATTTAATAATTGTCGTTATTACAAACTTTAATAATGTTTATTTTTGACCAATCAACACTGTACAGCAGTCTTATGCCTCCGACGTCCATTGGCTTAGAGCCGCTATCCCCAACCCGTGGCCCGCGGGCCGCATGCGGCCCGCCGGGACTTTATTTGTGGCCCGCGTGATGTTAAACAATTTTGAAATTCACGCCCACCGACAAAATAACGTAAAGTCTACGTGATAGTCGTAAATTTTTTTCCAGTTTTAAATCGTAAATGAAGAATGTTATTTTTTAACCCTAAAAATTTTTGTTGCGGCCCGCGACACCAAGTCCAGAACATGTTTGTGGCCCGCATGAAAAAAAGGTTGGGGACCACTGGCTTAGAGGTTCTAAGCCTCTGGACGAACGAAATCGAATCTCGAACGTAGAGCGTCGGTCGTGGGTTCGATTTCCGTGTTCGAAGTTCGGCCTTGCACCTGATTTCTGGCCAGTCGATTTGGCTATCTGTCCCACTATGAGAGTAAAGGGAGTGAGAGTGCTCTTGTATATTATAGCGTACAAACTTAGGCACTGTAAAATTACTCCATACTCCAAACAGAATCAGTATCGAATCGAGAATCGAATCAGCTCGATGTCAAAACTCAACAGCTTTTGCTACTTGCTACTACCGAGTTCCAACATATTATTATATGCTATCGCAAAATCGTAGAACGGCTCAATTTGGAACTAATCAGACTTGTAAACCAAAATCCAATGAATCCGACCACTGTCACTGGCGTTTATGCTAGG
Organism: Polyommatus iphigenia; assembly: GCA_963422495.1. Taxonomy (NCBI): domain Eukaryota; kingdom Metazoa; phylum Arthropoda; class Insecta; order Lepidoptera; family Lycaenidae; genus Polyommatus; species Polyommatus iphigenia. Next base: position 2,756,458 of record OY730189.1, read on the forward strand.
CGGCCTCTTATTTGCGATCACTCGTTTCGATCCCTTTGATCCCGAAGTTTAGTGACTCACTTTTTTGTAATTACTTAACATAAAATTTCTTCCTCGTGTCGTCATCACGTTTTATCCTCATCACCATGATTTTTATAAAACTCAACCACATCACGACGTTCCCACGCTGACATTACAACATTACACTTTCAACAACATTAGAAAATTATATTTAAGATGGAAATAACAGATTAACGCAAACGGTAAAGTTAACACTGAAGCTTGAAAATGAAAAATATTTTATTATTTCCATACTTAATATTATAAATGCGAAAAATTGTCTGTCTGACTGTCTGTTACCTCTTCACGCCCAAATCGCTGAACCGAATTAGCTGAAATTTTGGTATAGAGATAGTTTAAGTCCCGGGAAAGGACACAGGATACTTACTTATACTTACTTACTATCCTGGAAATTGTACGATTCCGCGCGTTTTACGATTTTTTGCCACCCGTAGATGCATCCGCCGACGTGTAGAGGCGACTTAACGACGCAAACACAAGTCATACTCGTGAAAGTAAAAGTTAAAGTTGCTTATTAGTGATTCAAGCGTCGCACGGAACATAAAATATACGTAGTTACTAGTTAGGAAATTGAAAACTTAATTGCATAGTACATAGTAGTATAGTGTATATCTTTTACATAAGTATTATTTTTATACGTTAAATATAATTTTTAAAATAAAAGAAGTGGGGAAAAAAATAAGTGGGTAAGTTTTCAGTGTGGGCGACGGTAGTTGCTTTCCATCAGGAAAGCTACTACCGTCGCCCATGTACACCCGCAACATTAACAGAGCTGCAGGTGCAGCTTTTACACTCTCTTCTTGAAGGTTTGCAGGTCGCATAGGTCCGGAAATACTGCTGGTGACAGTTCGTTCTAAAGTTTTACAGTGCGCGGCAGAAAGTTACGCGAAAAACGCACGGTGGAAGACTGCCACTCATCAAGGTGATGAGGATGGTATGATTTATAATATAATGCTTCATTTTCGCGTTAATAAAACTCAACGAAAAAATATATTCTCTTTTATTATGTAGGTACTATCAATTTATTTTAGCCACATGCAAGATGATTCTTAAACCACATTTATAAAGGGGTTCCGAAACGAAGAAGCAGCTTAGCGGCAAGCACGTAGATTTTTGCTAGCTTCAAGCAAATTAACCGTTTACAATGTTTGCTTGATGCTTGAGTCAAGTATCTAGCTCCGCGCTTGATGATATTTTTATATTTTTTACTTTTGCTTGACGTCTACATGCTTGCCGCCAAGCTGCTTGTTCGTCTCGAAAACCTTTAAGAGGAAGTCAGAAAATAGCTGACTGAATTTTTCAAAAACAAATTGACATTTCACAAGATGACGTGAGTTCGATTTTGGCCACGCGCCAAAACAGACAATCTGTACACCAGCCAAAAAACTTTAAAAACATCACATCAATCGTCTAAAGCAGCCTTTCACAAAGTGGGCGATAAGGCCCCCTTATGGGCGCTGAAGGAAGGGTGTGGGAACCAGAAAAAAATGAGGTGTTCTGTAGAGACTTGGGGGTTGATTAATTGTAATTTTATTTCATCTAAATGTGACACAATGGGGGCGTTAAAAAAACATTTGTTCTCAAAGTGGGCAGTAGACAAAATAAGTTTGGGAACCTCTGGTCTAAAGTAAAGGAATGATTGTACTACTTCTTGAATCAGCAAAATGTACAGTTCTTTGAGGACTCAATTAGAGGAAGAGAGAGATTTAGAAAGGTCATCGCGAAGTGACTAAAGCAGATTAATTCTTACATAAGTGACAACAATGGTAAGTGCTCGCACGTGCTTACATTGTTATAAAGCTCACAGAAACTCCAAAGAAAATTATAACCTATACCCTATTTATAAAGTTCATAATTGCTTTCGTTAGCGAGCCATCCACCTGTTACAGAAGTTAAGTTTCTAATGTGGACTTTAATAGTTTTGTGTACGGTTCAAATTCGTTTGAAAATGGCTTCAAAAGAGGCACGTGCTTTGTATTTAAAGCAAGTGCCATCACTGGTGAGTGGTGACTGGTGAGGTCAATTATAGGGCATGAAAGTGATTTATTATAGCAGCTTAACATGACAGAAAGTTTGAAATAAAAAAAAAGTGTGCTTTAGACCACACAACTGAAGTAAAACTTCTTGAGCTAAATCTATAGTGTATTGAAAGAAGAAGATGTGCAGCGCACCTCTCCGTTCGCCTCATCCGATTACAGTTTTCGTAACGCTCTCGTCACGCATTTGCCAGCTTACTTCCCAAGTCGCGCGTGCGTAAAGAAGTTTTACTTCAAAAATGAATATTTAGCACAGTGGTAATCGTTATAGTCGCCGGTTAGACGGTCAAATTTTCATCAATCTGATCCATCAATCCGGTAAAGATTGACGAAAATTTGATCGTCTAACCCACGGATTGATGGATTGATCATATTTTTAATATGAACTTTTTATAACTATCAATATTCCGTCAATAAGATTGATGGATCAGTTTAATGAAAATTTGACCGTCTAACCGGCGACATTAGGCAGTATACAACTTAGGCTGGCCGTATACACACGTTTTCCGTATTCGATTTTCTAATATGGAATTACGATTAGGAATTCCGTGAGACTAGCGCAAACGTTTTAATACACGCGCGTACGTACAGATTCGTTCCGTTCGGAATAAAGCGAACATGTGCGTGAGTTTATGTATTTTTGACCGACTTCCAAAAAGGAGGAGGTAATACGTTCGGCTGTATGTATCTTTTTTTTTTTTTTTGTATGTTCAACGATTACTCAGCCGTTTGTGGTCCGATTTTCAAAATTCTTTTTGTGTTGTATAGGGTTTAACTCGAATATGGTACCATGTTCACAAAAGTGGTGATCTGATGATGGAAACCTTGAGGAATCGAGGGGACTCCTTGAAATTTGTATGGAAGCATATAGTGATTTTGATTTTTTCTGAAGCATTCGAGGTAAATGCTACCAAAAAGTAAGACTTCGCACCAGGTTATACCCTGGATCCGAAAGTACCAAACAGAACTTTTGAATGCTTATAGGTACAGGTTCGGGGATTTTGGCGTTGCTTAAACAACTGAAAGAACAAGCTAACACATCAATTTGATTGATCGTCATTATCACAACCATCATTATACCATGGGTCATCAGACTATAACCCAATTATTGGTACTTTTCGTGATATTTTGCATCGAAGCAGTTGTTTTTGATGATGGTTTCGCTGTTTGTGGACCGATTTTCAAAATTCTCGTGTTGTTGTATAGGATATAATCTTAATTTTGTATAACAATTACGAAAGTGGTGAGCTGATGATGGGACCTATGAGCAATCGAGGGAAATCCTTGAAATTTATCAAAACATTCATAGTGGTTAAAATGTTGTTTCTAGTAAGTAGTAAGTTAAACATATGTTACGAATAAGAGAAAGGACAAGGTCCAAATTGGGCTAATTTTAATAGTGCCGGCCAACGCAAATAAACCCATTATTTAAATAGAACATAATCTAAGGAACTATTTTTATTATTACACCAAAGTTCTAAGTCAAGTCCCCGAGTTGTTATTCAAGGTCAAACTTTTTTTTATAACAAGTAATAAAACTTATTTTATTAATTAAAAGTAATAAGTAATCGATCCCAACGTCCCTATCCGAGTCATAGAATAGACTAGAGGCCAAATACCTACAAATAATTTGGAAAAATTGACGGACGGAAGGTAAATAAACCTTCCCCCAAGACGAGCCTGCTGTACCCCAAACAGCAGGCGACCGCCGATGGAGTCGCGGATGTAATGTTGTGGCTCCTGCGGCTCCGTCCGTCAATTTTTCCAAATCATTTGTAGGTATTTGGCCTCTAATCTGTTCTATGACTCGGATAGGGACGTTGGGATCGATTACTTATTACTTTTAATTAATAAAATAAGTTTTATTACATGTTATAAAAAAAAGTTTGACCTTGAATAACAACTCGGAGACTTGACTTAGAACTTTGGTGTAATAATAAAAATTGTTCCTTACATTATGTTCTATTTAAATAATGGGTTTATTTGCGTTGGCCGGCACTTTTAAAATTAGCCCAAAATTGTATGGACGTTGGATCTTGTCCTTTCGTACGAAGGTGTCCCTTGGTCCAAAGGCACTGAACAGAACTCCTGAACCTTTAAAGATAAAAGTTTGGAAATTGCAGCATTGCTTAGATAACTGCAAGCATTTACCACAATATCGCTTACAGTAACATAATGTGAATAGTTAACATTCGTATTGGTTATTTACGCATTAAGTCTTATTTTGTACATATCTAAAAAGAGTGAAATTATTATTTTTAACAAAAAATTAAAACCCACTTTCAGGGTAAAAATAATAGTATAATGAACTAAAAAGTATTAAATAACTCTTACTCTTTAATAGTGCCTTTTTCAGAATTCGTCTAAATCTCAACTATTTCTGTACTTACATTTTTTTTTTTATTTATTTACCAAATAAGACAGTCCCAAAAGTTTCATAATATATTCTAAGTTCTGACATTACTGAACTCACGATTAAATTAGCTGGTACCGACTTCAAAATAATGAAGACTGTAGTATGTAATTACAGAAATTGTTGAGATTTAGACGAATTCTGAAAAAGGCACTATTCAAGAGTAAGACTTATTTAATACTTTTTAGTTCATATTACTATTGTTATTACCTTGAAAGTCGGTTTCAATTTTTTATTATCTATTGATGCCATGCAGTCGGATGTCCGAATGCAGAAAACGAATTCGGAAATCGAATACGGAAAACGTTTGTATGTTGCCAGCCTTAAAGATACTTATTTAAATATATATGCTTCGCATCGCCACGTCACGGTGCAATGTGATCTGACCCTAAACATAATAATATAAACCGCGTTTATTGTGTTACTACTTTATTGCGTCTTTTATTATGTCATTAATTTGTAAATAGATTAAGCGCTTTAACGCGGCGTAACATATTTTTCACGCTTTGAAAGTCGACTTTTATGAATATTTTTAAGTGGATATTTATCTAAATTGAGTGAAATATAATGTTTTTAATTATTATTATTGAAATTTAAATTATTATGCAACAATAATAAAATAACGCAGTTGGTTTTCTAGTTGTAAGTTGTACTTGGGACGTCAATCAACAACAACGTTGTTTAAAATAAAACTTTCCTTTTCCTTTCCTCTCCTATTTTTATACCAAATGTCATCAAAATCCTTTCAGTGACTCAGTCTGAATAGGTAACTAACAGTCTAACCAACTAAGATGAACAGACGGACACATTTCACACAATATTAATATTTAGTTTTGATATCACCCGCAGGCATTAAAATGTATAGAAATTGCGCCCCTCAATGCGTCATAACGTGTGCGTATCATTGACATTGTCATAATATTTGTAAAGATGATGATTGATCAACAATACAATTGGTACTCCCATGATCTTGGCCGTGGTGTTATGTAAGCATGGTGTTACACATCTTTTCACCGTGGGAGAACCGGTCTTACTTGAGTCTTATGTCGTTATATATTTATATTGTAATATTGTACCCACGTTATGAGGCAGACTATCCTGTAGGAACCGTACGTTGTGCGAAATTGAAAAAGTATTTTAAACACTCTTAACGAGCTTTTAACCCATTAATAGGCCCGTCTATATCGACCAAAAAAAAAATTAAACATTGCAAACACGATTGTAATTACGATTTTGCTTTATGTTGTTAGGTCCCTTGAGAGTAGTTAACACCCAAGTTTGCAACCCTGAAAACCCTGTGCTGCCCCCACGGTGCTCGAAAAACTGCGAAATTTTGGCACATATTTCAGTTTCTTTTAAAAATCTACCTTAACGAAGAGTTTTTCAAGTCAAGTGAACCTTGCTCGCCTCCCCCCAACTACAGACGCTGCAAAATATCATTCGTGGAGAACTTACCACCAACTACAAAAATGGTTAGGGGTTGAAAAGAACCCGTGTGATTGGGGATGGGAGACCAGCGAACAAGGTCTAATGCCTGTCACAATGTGCGCAGAGCCCGCTCCTCAGACCCTGCTTAAAATGATGGCTTACAAATGCAAGAAAGGTTGCTTAGGTTCGTGTACTTGCAGAAAAGCCGGGCTCAAGCGTTCTATCTTATGTTCCTTTTGCCACGGACGAATTTGCAACAACGCCATCCCTATCGTTCCGCATGCCGAGGACGAGGATAAGGACAATCCAACACCATAATATGCCGACTCGCCTCCACCTCCAGAAAACACGGCCAAGTGCGAGACGGACTCGCGCACGAAGGGTTCCGTACCATCATTTATAAAAATGGCAAAAAAATCATATCTGTTGTCCGACTCACACTTGGCCAGTTTTTTGTATTTGTTGTTAAGCGCCAATAGACATACTCGTACATCATCTGTGAAAATTTAAACTATCTAACTATCTCGGTTCATGAGAAACAGCCCCCGAAACATTATCTACAAAAACCAGCAAAAAAATCACGTTTTTTGTATGGGAGCCCCCTTAATATTTATTGTATTCTAGTTTTTAGTATTTTTTGTTATAGCGGCAACAGAAATACATCACCTGTGAAAATTTCAACTCTCTAGCTATCACGGTTCATGAGAAAAAGCCACCGAAACATTATCTACAAAAACCAACAAAAAAATCACGTTTTTTGTATGGGAGCCCCCTTAATATTTATTGAATTCTGGTTTTTAGTATTTGTTGTTATAGCGGCAACAGAAATACATCACCTGTGAAAATTTCAACTCTCTAGCTATCACGGTTCATGAGAAACAGCCTCCGAAACATTATCTACAAAAACCAGCAAAAAATCACGTTTTTTGTGTGGGAGCCTCCCTTAATATTTGTTGTATTCTGGTTTTTAGTATTTTTTGTTATAGCGGCAACAGAAATACATCACCGGTGAAAATTTCAACTCTCTAGCTATCACGGTTCATGACATAAAGACGCAAAAACTATTGAACGGATTTTGATTTGACATTAACATTGACAGCACAGGGTTTTCAGGGTTGCAAATTTTGGTGTTAATTACTCTCAAGGGAGCTAACAACATATAACAAAATCGTAATTACTAATTACAATCGCGTTTGCAATGTTTGATGTCGATATCGACGGGCCTATAAGCCCCATAAGGACCCCGGTTACCGCGACAACAATAGAATAACAATAGATTTCTAAGAATCAGCGATTGAAGGATTAATCTAGACCAGGGCTTCCTAAACTTATAAAAGCTAAAGTTAAACAATTAGATTTTATTATAGCAATTATGCCATATTTCCAAAAAAATGTAATCTTATAGGATGGAACTCCTATGTCATGAAAGCTTAGAGTTTTTCTTAGAAAATTCGCTGCCGCGACTTTACAATCCCTGATTCAAGCGAAACGAATTATTAAAAATACGCTAAAAAGTGTAGATCATGTTTTCACACGCATTTTTACATTTCAACCAATAGGACGGAAACTTACTTCATTTTAACGACTCAATCCCAGTAAGCAGTAAGTCAATTACGTGAAAAGACAGTGTTTATAGTGGATAGGGCTCGGGGCGAGGCCTTTCCGCTCCACATACAACTCTATATCGTTATATAAGTAAATGCTATACTTACTTGTTTAATTTTCTGTACCTAATGTACTATCAAAGAAGTTGATTCCTAGCCAGATCGGGGACCTACGTAGTTTGGTTGCGTTACGTCAAACCCAGCTGACAGATCACAATTAACATTGAATTGACATGATCTGACCAATGACGTTGGTCTGTCAACTGCCTAAGAATCAATTTCCTCGACGATGGTACAAAATACGAGGACGATGTTCTTTGCCAAACTCTTTTGAAACGGCAGAATAGATTGTGTTGAAATTTTGTGTTCTTAACCTGTATGTCTGAGAGTCAGTGATCATTTATTTTTCATCCTTGAATTATCTGTGTAAAATAGAGCGCAGTTCTGAATCATGCCTTCAGGACAACTGTTATAGTTTTCAATTATTACTATGGTTTCAAGTATAATAATATCCCACACCGTGTATGGCCAAACAACATTTGCCGGATCAGCTAGTTTTAAGTTAATATATTTTCAATAAATAGCTCTACTTATTTTCATTAATTCTTCGATCGCGCATCCTTGGAAATCTGTTGTTATTCTATTGTTGTCGCGATCACCGGTGCTCGACTTATGGCGTTTTATAGGTTAATTAACTTTACATAATTAATGCAAGCAATGAATATATCATGTTAATTTCCCGTAGCCATTTATATGATGGTTAAAATCGAAAGCTGTTATCATAATCTGTGAACTAGAACTTTCCCTGGTATTAATGATATTCCATCGCGGACTCATTTTCTAGAAATTATACTAGAAATTGATAGCAAGGCCGCTAGGTATCTACAATCTGTATTAAAATCTCACCCAATAACTTAACAACTATTTAATATTTTCTGTTAGAGTTTGTAGAGCACGAGAACAGTCTTTCTTTCTTTTACTTTTGTAATTAAGTGGGAAGAACGACAAAAACAACTGGAAAAGGTCAAGCTCAGGACTGAATTTTCACATGCTCATCCGACGCATCACCTTTCTTGTCAGACTAACAGGTGATCAACCTGAATTGTCATAATCTTTGGAAACCACATTATTTTTTTCAAACACGGCCACCGAATCCACGACTTAAGAGTCAAGAGCCACGATTTAAACCACGGAGGGTTTAAATCAAATGTATAGGCTAATTATACAGTCTTTGTTTTGATACTTCTACCAGCCAACTGGTCACCAATTTATGGAAATCTATATTTTATATATTTTTGTTCACTTACCAATTACAGCGCGAATAAACATTATATCTGCATGATATCTCTCCAATTCATGGAAAGATACCGCGGTCTCATAGAAAACTAGCGTGATTCGAACCAGTTCGCTCCAAAAGCACACTGACTTTGACCGGTATAGTGCTGCCGTGCACGATTGGCTCCGGCTTACGTGTTGTAACTGTCACGTAACAGAACACTGGCTTGGTTCCGTGATATTGTAATGAAACAAAACTATACAATATATATAGCGTAACAAAAATATCTGCCACACTTAGAGACGAATTTAATTACTTAACTATTAAATCAAGATTTTGACATACGCTCCATATATTATCTGTGAAACTCTTCATTAAATTAAAGTTTAATCATCAAATGTCTCTGAGTGTAGCCGTAAACACAGATTACTAAATTGTTACCCGTAAGTAATAATACTTTAGATTGGCTTCTATGGTTTTATGAGATTTTTTTTCTTTTTTTTTTTTTTTGATGCGCAGGGGAAACCCATCATGGGGATGTGCCTCAGTTAAGCTGAAGCACCCCGAGGGTATGTGGAATTCTTACCCACTAAAACCACCTGCGGTTTGCCTTCAGCCGTATACGGAGGGATGTCCTGGATCTGTATAACGCAGGACTCCCTCCATGATTAGTTGGTCTACCTCAAAAGGGACCGGACTCCCACCAGTAAGGGAACGCTCCAGCAAACTGAAGCGTTCCCCTCGGCGCCTGGACTAGCTAAGCCGGGCAGGTTTCCGGAGCCCCGGATTAGACGAAAGTTTGGAGGTTCGCGTAACGACGCCTCCGCACTCCCGTCCTACGCCGGCGGAGCGGAACAGAGGATGGGTCATCCTCTCTGTTCCGCTCCGCAGCCTCTTTCTGCGAAAGGACGGTTTCGCAGAAAGAGACCGCCGCCTGCCATGCCTCATCGCTCTCGAGCATGCAGCGATATGAGAAATGCCCTAATATCATTTATTTCGAGTCTATGTATGTCTGTCCATAGCGTTGTGTGTGGCGTCTAAACAGGTGGACCGATTTGGTGATTTTTTATATTTTGAAAGCTGACATGACCGAGAGGGTTCATCATCGTCAAGTCCTCGTGCTCAGTAATACAAAATTTGGGTTTATTAATCTCTAGAGATTATTTGAGCATATAGTGATTTGATCCGATCAATATTTTGTATTCTGGCTGCTGAAGCTTACTTATTTATTATTCGATTTTTGTACTTTGTTTTTTTTTTTTACTTCATTGTAAGTATATTTACAAGCCACAAAATATTTCCGAATATTGCCGAAATTAGGAAAGCAATCGAACTTTGTCAATCGCTATATCACGACGGCTATTATGTACAAAAAGTATATTTTGTAACTATAATTAGATGGCGGAGATACGGTCACAGAGTTGTACGGACAAGGTCGACAGAAGGCCGCCATGGTGAAAAGGAAATGCAGCTTGACAGTCTTATTAAGAAAACTGACCCGGCAAACGTTGTTTTGCTATATAAATTATTTCTAGTATCAATATAAAAACTAGATAGAAACCTATTATCAGGCCCAACGAATGTACGCACAAAATTTAATTAAAATCGGTTGAGCCGTTTTGGACGAGTCGCGCACAAGCACTGTGACACGAGAATTTCATATATTAGACTAGATGACGTCCGCAACTCCGTTACGCCGAAAATCTTTTATCGTGCCGGAGTGGTATTTATTGCAACAAAATCTATCCTATTTCTTTTCCCGTCTCATACCTGTATTATCTTAATTGGTTAAGCTGCTGAACAGAGGTGACTGAGCCAGAAAGATTATTACTAGGTAACGCCCGCAACTCCGATGTGCCAAAATTAGTCTATCGCGCCGGAACTGTATATTTTTCCGGGATGAAAAGTATCATAATATTATTTCCTTTCCCGGAAGTCAAAGTATCCTCATACCAAATTTCAGCAAAATCGGTTCAGCGGTTTGGGCGTGAAGAAGTAACAAGTAGACTAACTTTCGTATTTATAATACTAAGTAATGCCTAACGATATCAATAATAAATATCTGTGAACGCTTCAAAATAACATAAATTGAAAATGTATTGGACTTTCGGTGGAATTTGAACCCGCGACTTGAGCGTTAGAACTGTTGAGTACTTAGCACAATCGCCTGTAAAGTAATAAAGTGTAGTACAGTATCTTACGATTCTATTAGACGACGTAGTCTACTATACACAAAGAATTATACATACATACGATAAACATAACTATATTTTTGGTGCAGCCGCGTAAAGCTGTATAAGGAGGTGAATTCACACGGTTCCGTCACGGTGCGTGCCGTAGATCTACGTTCTACGGTCGGTGTACGTTGAGATTTACGTAAACGTGAAGTTTCCGTAGTGATATGAGGCAGTGACCTTCTTACCCACTGCTTCCGACACATTTCGAAATCTTCGTCTTGTTTTATGCTCGTAACGGTATAAAAATAATCTCTATTCAAGATCTTACTTCATTGTATAAATTAAATTTGATTAAAATGTAACTGTCGCCAAGTTTAACCTATCAAGCCCCATAAGGACATCGGCGACCGAGACAGCAATAGAATAACAATAGATTTCCAAGAATCCGCGATCGAAGGATTAATGCTTTTATGAATGTTGATAAGTGAATATTTGTGCTTTAAAACCAAGCTTTTCTTTTATAAAGAAATTGAGTCACAAAATGTATTTTATTTCACTCTGTTATACCTGTAGGTTATCTATTGTTACTATTTTTTTTAGTCTTAATTATTATGGCTATCTGTCCGTCTATATTCTACATCATCTTAACCGCTGAACTGGTTTTGATGCAATTTGGTATGAAGATACCTAATCACAGAAAAGAATCTAGGATAGCTTATGCGGAAGATCTTCTTCTTCATGCTTATATCCCTTAACGTATAAGTCAAAACAGCGTTTGCCGGGTCAGCTAGTAATATTATTATCCACTGTCCTGGCACATTATCAGTTGCAGACTTAGTGGTAGAAATAGACAAACCTTGCGTGACGTTGTAAACCTGTTATTGCAAGGGTCTGTGTAATCGGAACACAAAATTGCAAGTAATAGTGCAGTATCTAGATCAGTACATAGCTTGTATTATATGAGCTGTGACAGACTAGCATACTTTCAAGGGATTATAAAGAACAAAATATCCACAGAAATAAAAAATATTTCTAATTTTGTTAGTCTCGCAAAAACTCGAGAAAGGCTGAACTGATTTGGCTTATTTTATTCTTGAAATATTTGTGGAAATCCAGGGTATGTTTATATTTAAAGATTGTAAAAGTGATATAAATAAAAAAAACTATAAGTAGGTAATTTAACTGAAAGCAGCTTAAAAACATTAAAATTTTCATCAACAAGTCTTTAGCAAATATACAGCATGTAAACCATACTATCCCTTTTTTGGGAATGAAATATCACCATATTATGAAACATATTATCATATCTATCTTTTCAGCAGACTTTTACGTGTTTATAGTATTAGAAGGGTCAAGGGACAAAATTATGCAAGTTTTTCTTGTAATAAATACATTGTAAGCAAGAATATTTAACACTACCTACTACTAACGCACACAATTAATAATACACAATTGAAAGGTTTAATATAAAATTAATAATGCGTTTCTGCAGGTAAGTAATAATTACATTACAAAGTTAACACATTACAAGGTAACGTGCGTAGTTTTGTGCTGTTTAAATGACTTTGCAAAGTTAATTTTATGTTTATTAAAGAATAGGTTATTATTATTGTCCACGACTACTTTTGGCTAAGAAATATTCGTTGTAACATAACATTTTGCCTTAAAAAAAGTACTCCCATCTATAGGACAAGATGTTATTAATTCGACTTTGAAGTCTATTTCAAATAGACAAAACAAACCAAACTACTTTCGTATTATACATAAATGGTATTGAGATTCCAATAAAATATGTATAACAATAATAGTGAAAGGGCTTAACATTATTTTTATATAACAGGCCAAATGTTAAATAATAACATGATAACATTATATATTATGAAAACAATTTATGACCACACTATTGTGAAGTGAATGAAAAGTAGCAGTTTAAAACAATAATAGTTTTATGATAATATACTTTGATACGATCTCAAACAACAACTTGTCATCTTCTCTGCAATTACACTGAAAGTACTTTTTCTACTGTCCGAACAAAATGGCGTTTGGCTAATAGTATATTGTGGCTTCAGAAGTAAAACAATAAATTTCCTAGCGTGCGTGCGCAATACACGACATGCTATTATCGAAAGCGATGTGTGATGAATGTATTATAGGTCGTACACCTTTTAGGTGCACTAAAAACAACTAGATAAATACAGATTATATTTATTCGTCACTGTATGTCGGGAGAACTTTTTTGTCGACGCTAAAGCTCCGTTTAGACCAAACGAGCGAATGATCATTCTAGTAAATGAGCATTCGCTCGTTTGGTTGAACAACGAGCATTCTTTCGTTGTTCTAGTGTGTTCGCCACGTGTTCGGCGGTAAATAGGTAGAATACGCTAAGAATCTCGCTCGTTTGGTGTAAACGACGCAAGAGCGCTCGAGCAATTGCCTAGAGCGTTATTTCGTGTTCGGACGTGCTCGCTCTTCGAGGCGGTTTCTTCAAAGGGATTCTAGTGTTCTTGATATTTTTACTTTTTGGCGGCTGGTTTTAGGTAGTTTATCAAAGGTTATTTCGTAAATATGGATTGGAGTAATGAAAAATGTTTAAAAACGATAGAATTATACCATAACAAATGATGTTTATGGGATCCAACCTTTGATGACTATAAAAATGCGAATGAGCAATGAGCATTCGCTCGTTTGGTCTAAACGGAGCTATATGATTCTCATCTATAGAGCAAAAATTCTTATTATTGATGTTCTTGTTGATTCGATTGGTGTAAACGATCTAAAGTATGTTGTAACGAATTATAGTTTACACTAAACGAAACGAATACGAAAGAATGTTCTTGTGCTGTTCTTGCTCTATGTTCTTTTGGTGTAAACCCACCTTAAGGTTTCCGTTTTAAAATTAAGGGCCTTCCCTACGGAGATTACGTAACTTACCGTATTTGGAGCCTTATAAACTCATAATTAGAAAAAATAAATATAATAAAAATACAGCAATAATCTTCAGTATATCAATATTCCTTTCCACGTTTTAAATTTTCTATTTTTGTTTATTATACTCATGATATCAGCTTCCAAAGTAAAACCAATTTATTAAAATTCAAGCATACATTCAGCATCTCCTTAGTATTTTCAAATTACTTTTATTTGAAACACTCGCCAATAGATCGACAATATCTACATAGGTATTCCACGTTTTAATTTTTTTAGGTGAATAATGAACTAAGATAAATTAAAAAATAGGGTTTTGTGCGATCTCGGCAACGCGGCAAATGTATGGTCAAGGTCGTTTGCTCGGGGGACGGCCTTAATAATGAAAATGTTTACAAGTTTGGACAATACAGGCTGATCAAGATGATCCATGCGTTGGATAGGGCTTGTATAAAGTCAGTCCTGCGTCTGATCTCTCGCCAGTCGTGTCGGTCATCCGTCCAATTTGTTTACGATAGTAAAGGAAGAGAGAGTGTTGCTACTCACTCGAATTCGTTTATGCTAATTATAAAATATTACTATTATTAATTATGTACGCTTCTGAACGCATCGGTGCTTTATAACAAAACGGAAAACTTTGTACACATTTTGTTGGATAGTTATTCGGTGGTCACGTCCTCAGCCATGAGGATACGACTAGGAAGAAGAAGAAGAATTAGGCTTTTTTGCCCATACACTTTTTCTGACACTTTAGTTATAATATGTTTAGTGTTTAAATATCAAGGTTTACAGTGTACATCTTAATCTAATCATCTTTGAATCCGCCACGCCTCAAGACTTTTTAAATGAAATATTATCTTCGTTAAATTGTTTACATTGTTTCCATCGATTTCAATCAATAATAATAATAATAATATCTATGGACGCTTCACACCACGTCAGTCTGGCCCCGTGCTAAGTACCTGAAGGACTTGTGTTACAGGTACCAGACAACGGAAATATATTTAATACTTTTATACTATACATATATTTAAGATTTTTATTATATGATACACATATTTAATACACATCCATGACCCAGGAACTTTTATAAACTTTTTGTTCCGTCGGCGGGATTCGAACCCACGACCTCCGGCTTGAGCTACCAACGCGCTCACCGCTGCGCCACGGAGGTCGTCAATCACTAACATATTATCTTCACACTTATTAACTAATACGCTAATAGGCGTTGCGCGTGCGCACAGTAGCGATGCGCAGATGAATGAAAGTTAATAATGATTACACGTAACTAAAACTTGGTGATGGTGGTTATTGATGCGTCACTGCTTATTGTTATAGATTACATAAAAAGAAACTTACTTATTATTCATCCTTATACAGGGTGTAGTAACAAACTTAAGTGATAAAACTTTAAGGGGTGTATGTGTTCCTGACATAGAGTTCACTGTCAAAGTAGCTGGAGAGCTGAAAGTCTTATTAGTTTAAGCAAGCGCATCAACGTCATGCATATTCCCATACAAAAGTGAAAAAACGTTGCTCTTTCAGGGCTGCTACTTTGACAGTGAACTCTATGTCAGGAACACATTTCCCTAAAGTATTATCACTTGGTTTTGTGACACCTTGTATAGCGCTGTCGGATATATTTCTGATCAGCTGATAATTTTAAAGCAGTTCTGCGACAGCTTAGACCTATTTTGATAAGTGCTTTACTATTTACGTTATTAGGTACGTACATTAACGTTATTATGTATTACGCTCGTAAAAATTGTTTGACAAAGTACTTGTAAATAAACGGAGCTTAGCAAATTCTATAATTATTAACAACCGCGTATTTGTAACGTTCCGTATGAAAATGTCAATACATCGCCTATTGCTCTTGCTTGGGCTACAAATGCTTAAATGTTACTGCGGGCTATAGAATTAGTCTATTAAACAAACATTAATTTAAACTACTCTTTAATACAACAAAGAATTGGATAATTTGTAAGCCAAGCATTCAAATTACCAGCTAATTTTAATCCACTCACCAAAATATTGCACTTATTATTCTTGATAGTTCCGGCTATGGCGTGGTCAACTATCAAGGCTGTTTGACATTCGCTCAGGACAATTATTAACGTTTATAAAGTACAAGGTGCATACTCAGATGTGGTATTGTAGGCACAGATTACTGACTGGATTGCATGTGAAGTTTATTTATAAAAAAATCTAAAACAATAATCTAGCTTCAATATCTTGGTACAAAATATAAAAGTGATGGTCAAGCTTATAGTTTGGTGCAATATACATTATACACTCTGTTAAGCATTTGTGTATTATCCCACAAAAAAATTACGTATACGTTTCATAACTCAACAAAAAAAATGTGGGTTACACAAATATGCTTAAAGACCTTCCCTACGGAGATTCCGTAATTTACCGTATTTAGAGTCTTATAAACTCATAATTTGAAAGCTACAAAGTTATAATAAAAATACAGCAATAATCTTCAGTATATCAACATTCTTTTCCCCGTTTTAAATTTTTATTTTTGTTTATTATACTCATGATATCAGCTTCCAAAGTAAAACCAATTATAAAAAAGTAAAGCATACATTCAGCATCTCCTTAGTATTTACAAATTACTTTTATTTGAAACACACGCCAATAGATCGACAATATCATAAACTACATATTCCCCGTTTAAAATTTTTTTAGGTCAATTTTGAACTAAGGTAAGTAAAAAAATAGGGTTTTGGTGCGATCGCGGCAAAGCGGCAAATGTATGGTCAAGGTCGTTTGCTCGGGGGACGGCCTTAACAGCGAGCATATAAAAGTTATTGTCTATTGAAATAAATATAAAATCTATTTAAAAGAATATTATTGAAATTAGACCAAGACATTGTGTTTCTTAATATTGAGTGGCATAAAATAATAAATTGATAGCCACAATAATACTAAATAGTTAATTAATTTCTCTGACAAGTGTCTAATAGTGATATAACTACCCCATGCTGATCTTTGTTTACAATTTATCAAATTGAATTAGACGTTTGAGACATGTTATCCGTTTAAAAAAACTATAATCCGACTGTAATCAAAAAAAAATTATAATGTGTAAACGAAAAAGTATATAAGTATTTGAAAATATTATATTGTTAAAATATGTATTATGTTATGTTACAATGGTTTGAGAAATAAATAATTTATTTACTGCATAATATAAATTTTGAAAAAATAGCCTCCTTCACGGCATCACCCGTCATCTTTACTAACTTTTTTCCTTATCGCTTCTTTATAGAATCGTCGATTTAAAATGTATGAAATTAACATAATATTAGTGGAATGTCAACTACGTATAAAATAAAATGTATTAAACCTTAGGGTGTGTTTCCACTGACGCGGAGCGGGGCGGAGAGGAGCTTAGCGGTGCCCGAATTGACCAATCGTGCTATTCCAGCGTAATGACAGCGAAGCGGAGCGAAGATTTCGAGTATGGTCATTGGTCAATTCGGCACAGCTAAACTCCTCTCCGCTCCGCTCCACGTCAGTGGAAACACGGCCTTATACTGGCCATAGACGGACCGCAAGTTGCAGTCGGTACCGACTGCTCTATAGTGGTCGCGTTGAAGTTGTACACGACTGCAACACGACCGCATCATGCAGTCGATCGATTGTTGTTCGACCTCAGAGCGACTGCTCCGAACGCTCAAGAACTGCTCGAGCGGTCCGTGTATTGGCGGATATAAAAGTATGGGAAGTCCAGATCACCGTGCGGCGACCGCATCTTGCAGCTGATGTCGGCTGCAAGATGCGGTCCGTCTATGGCCGGCCTTAGCCAAAATATTTACCCTTCCTTTCGCCGTAGTCGGGTGTAAAATGTACTATCAGAGAAGTTAATTCATAGGCAGTTGGCGGACCTAGTACGTCATTTGGTCGCGTTATGTCAAACCTAGCTAACAGATCACGACATACATTGAATTGACGATCGACCGATTGACTTCTTAGGTAGTCTATGTCAACTGTGAATTGATTTCTTCTAGTTACTTTTCGATCTTTTACGTGGCTAGCCGCGACCGACAAAAATTCAAATAAAATGCCACTGACATAGATAACAGGTATCTTTTGCTACTGACAAATGTCAGTACACAAATGTGTAGCGACATATTATGCTGCCGCCGCTTATGCCGTAAAAGCTAGTGGCGTAGAGTAAAATGAAACCAATTGCCTATGTAATAAAGTGGTATTTTATTTGATTTTTCATCTTTCGGTGGTACATACCTGTGGGGTCCGGAGCGCCGTGGTGGCGACCAGCAGCGCCAGCGCGCACCACACTCCCAGCACCTCCGTCCTCATGCTCCGCACTGCAACAATCATCATCATCATCATCACCATCATCATCAACATCATCCTCATCATCATCAACATCATCATCGTCATCACTCATCTTCATCATCATCATTATCATAATAATCATCATCGCCATAATCATTCCTCTAGTATTCATTTTATGAAAATATTAAATAGTTACGCGGCTTGGCCCGCGTGAAATTCTGAGAACGACATAATTTTGGATGATAACTTTTGTACATAAAATAAGGCTATAAGTATTTTATGTCACTCAGGAACACACCAGCTTTATATCGGTGTTAAAATTTTTGCAATCGGACCAGTAGTTTTAGTTTAGAGCTTACCTCCTACAAACAAAAAAACAAACTTTACCTTTTTATTAGATACGAGCTTTTGCCCGCGGCTTCGCTCGCGTTAAGAAGTATTTAAATTTTCATCCCCTATTTTAACCCCTTGGGGTTGTAATTTATCAAAATCCTTTCTTAGCGGATGCCTACGTCTTAACATAATATACCTGCATGCCAAATTTCAGCCCGATCCGTCCAGTGGTTTGGGCTGTGCGTTGATAGATCACCATGTCAGTCAGTCGCCTTTGAGTTTTATATATATAGATATCTACATACATATTATTACACACATTATATTACACATTTATCTAATAGTTTTTTAACATACTGTGTACCGTAAATTATTAAATAGAATTATTTCTATTTATATCAGGCCACCATTGCAGTACACTTCAATTATTAAAGATTGCTTGTAATTTTACTTTTTAGTGTGTACGCAATAAAAAATACTTATTATTATTGTTATTAATGTGAGCTTTCTTATAAAAGTGGCAGACGGGGACAATATTATTGTGATAATATTATATTGTTGTCACGTAAGCATCCGTAAATATTGTGCTCTGAAAAAGACATCAACGCGAGCGCTGCTCGGAAAAAATCAAATTTGTAAAAGCTTATTTTCATAATTCAAGACGTGAGTGGAAGAATAAGGTAAGGAACATGAAAAAACTTCCCGTTTTTTTGCTTAAATGAAGGCATTAGGGCCGGAAAAATTATTTGAAATAGAAAACTATGAAGTATATGTGTATCCAGATATATTAGCTAGGATGTGAAGTAGATAAGTTACAAGTTTTATTAAAATAATTAGGGAAAAAATGAGGTATTGTCCGTATGTTACGAAATGTTACTTGTTCGATTCTTCCACTCACGTCTTCATTATTACATTTTCTTATATATATCATAAAGTATATTATTTTATTTTACGTCTATTAAGTATTCATAGAAAGTGTGTGGAGCTAGTATAGACATAGCTATAAAAGGCGTATGGTATTACCATAATATGGACAAATTGGTCCGAACAGGTCCTTATCTGTTATTTTGTATAAGAATGTAGAAAGTATTTGACTCATCCACAAACGTAATATATCTATACATATAATAAAACTGTAGAAATGACGATTCTGTACATTAAAGATATTCAAAAAATAATAAGCGGAGGGTGTCACTACATCGCTATACAAGCCAAAAATGTGGTCAGTTTTTTTGTCTGCCTGTCTGTCTGTCTGTCTGTATGTTTGTTCCACTATCATACGAAAACTACTGATCCGATTTGAATGCGGTTTTCGCAGATATATTTGTCTTCTTCCAACTTAACATCTGGTGTATAAAAAAATTTCTCCCCACCCCTCTAAAAGGACGAAAGAGGGGGTCAGATTTTGTATAAGACTTTTGCTTTAACACGAAAACTACTGATCCGATTTTGATGCGGTTTTCACAGATATATTTATCTTCTTCCAACTTAATATCTGGTGTATAAAATTTTCCCCCCACCCCTCTAAAGGGACGAAAGAGGAGGTCAGATTTTGTATAAGACTTTTGCTTTAACACGAAAACTACTGATCCGATTTGCATACGGTTTTCGCAGATATATTTGCCTTCTTCCAACTCAACATCTGGTGTATAAAAATCACCCCCCCCCCCCCCACCCCTCTAAGGGGACCAAAAAGGGGGTCAGATTTTGTATCAAACTTTTTTCTTTAATGGACTTACTTCATATTATTAACTGTTTTCCAACTTAACATCTGGTGTATAAAATATTTCCCCCCACCCCTCTTAGGGGACAAAAGAGGGGGTAAGATTTTGTGTCAACTGATGAAGTAGAAATACTTTAAATGGCAAAACAACGTTTGCCGGGACAGCTAGTTTTATAATATATTTATTATATAAAGGTTTAGATCAAATTAGAGATCTTATTTTTTTATTTTAGCTGGACTAATTGGCTGACATTGGAACTACACTTGCAGCACTCGAAAAACGTTTTAAATAAGTTGAATAAAATAAGGGTTCCTTGTTGACTACGGAACCCTAAAAAGTTAGAAGAGTTAGTTAGAGACTTCTAACAAATAATCAACATCCATCCATACTAATAAAATAAATGCGAAAATGTGTTTGTCTGTCTGTCTGTAGCCTCCCGCGCTCTTAACGTATATCTGACAACGGAGTTACGGGCGTCATCCAGTACAGATATTATAATAATATAATAATAATAATAATAATAATAATAATAATAATAATAATAATATAAATACGAAAGTGTGATAGTGTGTCTGTATCCGTCCGTCCGTCCGTCCGCCCATCGATGAAGTTTGGTTAAATAAAAACTTAGAACATTCTAACATTCACATTTAAAATCCGTCCTATCCTTTGTAAATACTCCCTTTGTAAAAACTTTGTGTACATATATACATACTAACCAAATTAAATTATGAGGTGTGGTACTAACTCTTCATGTTTGTGTTTGTTTTAGGCTAAGGAATTGTCAACAGACACCGTACGCGTTTCATAATTACCGTACCCTTGTTTTTCCACAAAACCCCTCAAAAGGCAGAGTATTCGTCAACGCACTCTGACATTGGCGATTCACCAAGGAGCCATATTTTAAAAGAAGAAGAAGAAGAACATTCTAACACATAATCAACATAGTTGTTTATGGTCCGCTACTGATGAAAACGAAAGTGAATTAAATATTTTGATAGTGAAAGTAGCAGAGCGGTATACTTATTAACATGAAGTTCGTTATTCTGTCACAAGCTGGTAATCTGTTTCCTCTGTTACGTAATAACCGGTTAAAAACCTGTTGGAATGTTCAAAATGTGCATTTCTACAAAAACAACGTTTGCCAGGTAGCGTCATATAAAATCTATATCATTGACCATTTATAAGACAGAAAAAAGAGAGGGAACAAAGAGGCGTATTTAGGTGATCAACTGATCACATATTTGTCAGCACGCACACGCCAAACGCACCGCATTTTAGAATTCGTTGTACGAAAAATAAAAAAATAAGAAATATCCACAGCCAAACATACAAGCCGACAACGCATCTGCAACTCTTCTAATGTTGCGAGTGTCCATGGGCGACAGTAGTTGCTTTCCGGTGACACGTTTGCTCGTTTGCCTCCTTATTTTATAAAAAAAGGAATTTTGAAAAAAGAAGAAAAAAAAGGAAATTTTTGGAAGTTGGTTAAAAATATTATGATGTGAAACCACGCACATTCGTCCGCGCCGTACGCACCGCATTTGTGTACTATGCGGCACGTACGGCGCGTCGGTGCTGACAAAATATGTGCGATCAGCTTTTATCTGTGATTTTCTTTAATGATGTCAAGAATACTACTCGCAAAATCTCTAAGTGATGGAAAGGTCGAGGTACAAAAGACCTCGCACTCCTATTCTACATTGATACTAATATTATTACGTAGACATCCGTGTCACTAGAGCTGTAAATCAAAATGTACAGTTCTCGTGAGGTACGTAATTGAATTTGCGGCAACATCTGTACTAATATTGTAAATGCAAAAGTTTGTCTGTCTGTCTGTTATCTCTTCATGCTTAACCCGCTGACCCGATTTGATAAATCTTGGTATGCTAGCGAGCGTCCGTGGCCTAACGTTCGTTCGTTGAAGGAAAACATCGTGAGGAAACCCGCACAATCGCACATATTTGGTCCCAGACGTATTGACTAGTTCTTTCCTCTGGACTAGGCTGACTATGTTGCGAGAATGCTGTATGTGCTTGGGAAACCATACAGACATTTAAAAATCTTGTCCCAGGAGCAGGAGCATTTGAGTAGTTGTTACTTCGCACTGAAAATACTGTATAAATCATCCACTTTGGATGTAAAGGCCTAGGTATGCTGACATTTTGAGTCCCGGTAAATACTCGTAACATAGCATATTTTTATCCCCGAAAAATGTACGGTTTCCGCGATGAAAAAAATTTGGCGCAACGGAGTTGCGGATGTCAACTACTTTCAAATATTACTTCGAAGCCTTATAGCTTTATTTTTCCTACTATTCACAATCATTCAGTATCGCTAGCTATCCATACTAATATTATGAATGCGAAAGAGTGTCTATCGACGACGACCTCTGTGGCTCAATGGTAAGAGTGTGTGGCAGCTCAAGCACCGATGGAACAAAAGGTTTTTGACGTGATAACGTCTTATAATTCGATATGGGCTGCGCGCCCGAAAAACATGACAGTTCATGCGGCGTTACCTCGCTGACAGCTCTGAGGCGTTCCATTTACACTTTCAAATCTCTTAACAACCGTAAGGCCCACCTGGGCCGCGCCTTTTGTTTCGATTATATTACGTATTTCGATGACTTAGAGAATACTTTTTCATGAAGAAGTTTGGTTAGTTATGACCTTTGATACATTGACCATACTCTGAATGAAAAATAAATAAACAATCTGTGAGCTATTAGTATTATTTCGGCTATTCAAAATTGTGCTCTATTTCCTACGTGTCAAGGTATGACTTAATATATGAAGAATAAAGTATTCGTTTATTTCTTCTGAACAAGTCACTAATTATAGTTTCGAAAGTTTATAATTGAGAAACTAATATCACATCGGACTAAATACTATATTATGATGGCTTGATAGATAGAAAATTTAACATATATTATAATGTAGTTCACACAAACATAAAATATGGATTATATGTAAGGATATTTCATATTACATTAATTTTCCAAAGAGGGTAGGCCGGGCGCCATTTTTTTTTTTTTGCACATTGACCTGCCAACTTTTTTGCATAGATTTTTCCCGGAACTGAGGGGTTAAGGCTATGACGTTGTCACGTTCAACTATCGTCAGTAAACCGACTTTACAGACAACCGATTTTTCAATGTTCCTACTTCCTGGGTCATGGATGTGTATTAAATATGTGTATAATATAATAAAAATCTTAAATATATGTATGGTATAAAAGTATTAAATATATTTCCGTTTTCTGGTACTTGTAACACAAGTCCTTCAGGTGCTTACCACGGGGCCAGACTGACGTGGTGTGAAGCGTCCATAGATATTATTATTATTATCTGACTTAACAGTCAGATAATAATAATAATATAAGCTAACGCTCTTCACGCCCAAACCGCTGGACCGATTTTGCTGAAATTTGGTATGCAGATACTTTGAGTCCTGGGAAAGGACATAGGATATTTTTGATCACTGAAAATGTACGGTTCCTGCGCGATTAACCAATTGGCGCAACGGGGTTGCAGACGTCAACTAGTTTTAAATATGACTTCGCAGTATATTAGTGTCTAAACTCTAAACACACTAGGCCAAAGTTATGTGGCGTAAATTCCGCATGATTACATCCGCAATGTCAAACGCATACAAAATACGGACGGAACGCGACGGAATAGTGTGTCATCGGTAATTTAAAATACATTGCAGGCTGAATCATGCGGAATTTACGCCGCGTAACTTCGGCCTAGTGAGTTTAGACACTTAGGTATAGCTTAATTTTTTCCTGGTACTCTGTTCAATCATAGAGTATCGCTAGCTATTAACATATAAAGTCATGCATGTCATGTCGTCACCGCGCCCGATGTTATGTGGAGCGATGCAGTTGCACTGCTCCCATTGTTTATCGAACGGCCGATGTTGCCAAATATCAATACATTAGCCAACGAGGCAACGACATATTGATTGTGTACTTGTGAATTCTCAGGTGGTTATATTCACAGATACACAGACAGTTTTTTTAGGTGTTCGTAATGAAACTTTGTGTTCCATCAAATATTAAATAGGCAGATGGCAGATCCGCGTAAATAAGTCGGGTTATACCAAGTCAATGTTAGTCAAGATCTATCATAAGACCAAATTACGTAGGTCCACCATCTGATAAGAATCAATTTCCTGATAGTACACTAAGAATAGTGCCTTGCTACTCCGCACGCAGTACGTGTATCTACAGGATGTACAGGGTGTAACAAAACAAAGTGATAATAATTTAAGGTGTGTACTATAAATGATAAAAAAACCCTCTGTCAGCGCTGCTACTTTTACACTGAACTCTATACAAGAGACACATACACACCCTAAAGTGTCATCATGTGTTTCTCTGAGATGTTCCACTGTATTTACATAAATACGTGGACAGATATTCTTTTACTATTCTTAAACAGGCTCTTTTCTTCTTAAACAGACTCTACTTATTATTGGTAACAAAAAAAGTAATAAAATGCCAACTACATTAATTAATATAAATAACCCATCAACCCCCATAAGCTCACCGGTGAGCGAGACATAATAGATTTCCAAGAATCGACAATCGAAGGATTAATGCCAATAACGATTTTTTACATAAAACGTATTTAGTTATATAGAAATCTCATAAATCAACATGAAATAATTTTTTAAGTATTGATTTATTGTATTCATTAAATTATTAAGCGTCATTAAAAGCCATCTATTACATGATGATTTCAAGTTTGTAATAAATGCTTGCTAAAATTTTTAAATTAATGTTAGTTTATGTCAAATTGATTCATGGTTTAATATTGTGTCATTTATTTTCATTGTGTTTGTGAACCAAGTCGTAAACAAAATTTCTTAATAAGCACTTGCCAAATTATTCCGAGACGATATGCAATACGGCGCTGAATTTTTAAATTAACGATTCAAAATTTGACTTTATTTACTACTAAAGAAGCGCAGTCGAGGCGCATTTTCGTAGCGTTGCGTTAACGGGAGTAACTTCTGTTCTGAAAATCTTTACGTCGTGTAGTATGAGCTGACCTTAACAGATTATTTAATCGCACCAATTAGGCCATGTCGTCGGCCTACCCGTGAATAATCCGTTGCCAATCACGGGGACATCCTGTTTACGCGTGACTTAATACTGTTACTACTAAAATACAGCCTATTGGAGAAAGCAGTCCATCCGTACGTGTACTCGTAAGTCAAAATAATAATATCTAAGATCAGTCAATTACAGCTGCATCCATACTAATATTATAAATGCGAAACAGTCTGTCTGTTACCTCTTCACGCTTAAACCGCTGAACCGATTTTAATGTTTGGTATGGATAAACTTTGAGTCTTAGGAAAGGATATATTTTATCCCGGAAAAAGGTACGGTTCCCACGCGATATACGAATTTTGACGCAACGGAGTTGTGGGCGTCATATTCT
This sequence comes from Polyommatus iphigenia, assembly GCA_963422495.1. Classification (NCBI taxonomy): domain Eukaryota; kingdom Metazoa; phylum Arthropoda; class Insecta; order Lepidoptera; family Lycaenidae; genus Polyommatus; species Polyommatus iphigenia. The sequence goes on from OY730189.1 coordinate 2,782,209, forward strand.
AGTAAAACTATTATCGTAAATCACAAAACGATGTTCAACAAACACGTGTGCTTTCTCTACTAAATATGCAATTTTATGGATTTCATAGTAGAGTATTAAATTATTTATGTTATGTAACTATATCTGGATTCACACGGTAGCACTTTACAACTTTAAAGCAGATTGAATGTTTCAGTCCAATCCTTGAAAACTTCAAAACTTTTGACCCGGCTATATTAAGATGAAATTTGGTATGGAGATACTTAGAGTCCCGGGAAAGGGCATAGGATAGTTTTTGTTAAAAAAAATTACGGTTCTCGGTTGCTGGTGTACTCTAGTAACAAACAAATTAAATATCGACCATGGAATGAAAAATGTTACCAAGCGACACTAGAGGTTAAAATGAGTTTTTTATATATTCGGAATCAGCGAATTTTTCTCTATTGATTAGTCTAAGCGGGCCCCATAGACCTACAATAATATTGAACTATATTTTATTTCACAGTAAGATTTTCTAAGTAAAAATAAATCTTTAAACGGCTCTCTTGTAAAAATACCAATATGGCTCTTGGTAACTTTTTTCATTCCACCGTCGATATCAATCCCGAATACGCACATAGTGTGCTAATAAACTGTAGCCCATCGCGCTGCAGCTCGAAGAAATGTATGCGTTTTTCATATTAATTCTTCAAGCCCCAAGAGCACCGGTGATCGCGACAACAATAGAATACAATAGCATTTCCAAGAATCTGCGATCGAAGGATTAATAAGTCAATGAAAAGAGAAGTGGCACTGACAATGACTTTTCCCAGACAACACAATACACATTTTCATATTTCATATTTGTTACGAGGTTTCCACATGGCAGTGACTCGTTATTGATTATTGCAATAATTAATACCACGTCGGAAGTGTTAGAAAGAGAGAATTATATTTATTCTCTCTCACACTTCCGGATGCGTAATATAACATTAATAATAATGTTTTATTACGCATTCACTATTAAATCTACTTTTAATTTACTTAAAAAATATAAGGTTTTTATACTAAATATTTTCCACTAAGTACGTTCGCGTGGATTTTCGTTTATCGCTCGGAAACCGTGATTTTTTTAAAATGATATTCTATTTCATCCAAAATGCATATATTTTAGCATTTTAATAATAGTATAGAATTGTCTCGAGGATTAGTGTACTTGTTGCCATGCTATTACCCTTTTTGATTCCCGCTATATTGTATAAATGGCGATGAAAAAAATTTGTCTTTCTCCGTAGTTTGTAGTCTTTTCGTTTTAAGTTTTTAGTTTTAAGGCCTTAACATACATAATATGAGCTCTTTGTTATAATGGAATTGTAATAATATACTAGTATACACAGCAAATCACTCAAGAGAGCAAAGAGAATCGAATTGAAATTTCTATATTTTCCTATCCGCTGATGCAGGCATTTCACCTCACTACAGTTTCGCTTACGACTTAAACGTTATCGCTTTCTTCCATCACTCCGACAGCTCACTAGCTTGTGCAGCTTGTAAATAATAATTAAATCTTTCAGGACAGGGCTTGGCTGTGATACTTATGATTAATGGCTAAAGTCCGGACGCATAATATGATAGAGAAATGTGGTCATTAACCGAGGGTTATAATCTCTTTCTCTCGCATACAAATATGTACCGAGGTTGAGCGAAAAACGTTTTCATAAGTACGCGTTGTAATATATCCACTATTGGCTAGTATTTCTTTATGGGACAGGTCACAGGTGTCATCAATATTCAAAGGGGTCAACAAGAATTAAAAGTTAAAACAATTACCACTTCACTAACTTTAAATTTTATGAACCATTATAATAAATCTTTTGACATCTCATTTATCAAATTTGATCAGGAGTATTAATAGGACTTCTATAAAATATTGTACTTATACATAAACTAGATGACACCCTATGTAAGTATATCTCCATACCAAATTTCAGCTAAATGTTTTCAGCGGTTTAGGCGTGAAGAGGTAACAGACAGACAGATGGACAGACAGACACACTTTCACATTTATAATATTAAGTTTGGAAGTATGGATTACCAAAATCGTTACACCGCCAATTCGCCAGTCAGATAAAACATAGTAGCCCTACCACTTCGTGACTATAGGCCTAAACAATTCCAAGCCTTGACCAAAATGTAAAGAATTAATAATTCTATAATGTAAAGAATAAATTGTAATCTAATGTCGTGATGTCACAGTTAGCCGATGACACGAAAACATGTCACCAATTACACCGCACTTAAACCGCAATTAATGATGACTAGAGTTCGTGTTAAGTGGCCGCACGCGACTTCCACTATACAACGTGAAATATTAATGAAAATGTGTTTAGCCGGTTACGGTGAAGTCAGAAGGCCTTTTACGTTTATTTTTTCATCCACTGATGATGATATTTATATGTTACATGAGATTTACATGATCTCTAAAATTATTCACATAAATCCTCCTCTTGAATCACTATTCACTAAAGAAAATCGCATTAAAATCCGTTTATTAGTTGTAAAGATCTCAATATATAGCTACACACCACACAGTGATTCTTCCATCGAAGTAACCACTCGTCTTATAAATGTAGTGACTGGAATAGGTTATTTTAAAAAGTATCAAAACTACAACAACACAATATATTGATAAAATACATGTCAATATACTTATTTGTAATAATTTACCGGGCACTCATGGTAGTGATGGTAATATATGTTATATAATAATAATATGCTTAATTGAGAAATAGTTTCCAACTTTTAATGACTGATAATATTTATTTATTGTTTACTGGTTTTGGTCCTAAGCCTAGTGAACCTAGTCCATAACTTTGCAATATGTCATGGCTTTGCAGATATGTTTCCTTCATAGCAACACTATCAGGTGCGTAATAATACAAATTGTTTTGTATTATTACAAATTTTTGTTTATGGAACCAATTTAAACACAACGAATAATGAAATCCCAAGAATCTCAGGCAGCTGAAGTTTTTAGATCTTTTATTTTTTTTATTATTTTTCTTGTACAAAAATGATGATGTCATCATGGTGTCATTTATAACGAAACTTTAGAATCAACCCCCAACTAACTAATATTTGTAAATAAGTATTACTATTATAAATACCAATAATAAGTAATTATATCGTAAGTATGATTTGTCTATCTATACTAATGCAACTTTTAAGTTTTAAGTAAAATTTTATAGTATTTAAAGCAATATTTATAATTACTTTAAGGATCTTTGCACTGAGTAATAAGTATAACCTAGATTTAGAACCTAAATTATAGGTAATATATTATTAATACATAATATACTTTACATAACCTTTTATGATCAAAATCAGCGACGCTAACGCTAATGGAGAGAGGAGGAAAACGAATATAAAACGAAAAGTATAACTGTATGTATACTATTTGGACATGTATAATTCTGACAGCAACCGTGGGAACAAAACGAAAACAATACTATAAGGATGTTATATAGCTCCAAAATCACTAACGCCATCATTTCGCAAATTTTCATTTACCTGTTTTAAACTTACATGACTATGATCCAGATATGAACGACAGGAGTGTCGTTCATATCTGGATCTTTATACTTGGATTTTCATAATTAGGACGTGTTTCCACTGACGCGGAGCGGAGCGGAGAGGAGCTTAGCGGTGCCGAATTGACCAATCGTGCTATTCCAGCGGAATGACAGCGAAGCGGAGCGAAGATTTCGAGCATGGTGATTGGTCAATTCGGCACCACTAAGCCCCTCTCCGCTCCGCTCCGCGTCAATGGAAACGCGGCCTTATTAATCTGGAGTCATTTGAGTCATCTTTTCGTGTCCACGCCGTCATGACAATGTCACAAGATACTTAATACGGATGAGCTAAAATATTTTTGAAATTATTTTCATTGTTATTTTATAATTAGGTTTTTATTTTTTATAATTTTCAAGTAAATATTATATTATCTACGATACTCACGTTTTTCACCACAAACACTAACAGTCAGACAGCCAAACAAACAGATGTATAAAACGTGAATTCTTCAAAATGCCTGATATAAATCAGGAAAAATCGCGTGGATGCGTATAAATGCATACACGGGACAGAAAGGTTTTTCCTCTACTCACCGGAATATCGAGCAATTATAAATAAATATGTAACGATTTATTTAAATTTAACATAAAATTGCGATTTGTGATGTCTTTCAGAGCGCGTTGATGTCTTTAGCAGGCGACGTTATCGCTACGTAGCCGTAGCGATAACGTGCATGTAGAAAATAACACATTAGTGTTGATCGTGGAGATTGTGTGTTCATGTTTCACTTTGCAGCTCATGAACATTGAAATCAAAGAGTAATGACAGTGCATGACCACTTTCCATTTGTTTTTATGTCATTAGAAGATTATTGAAACTGAGAGTTGGTCCCTCTCGTTGGTCGACTAATATCAGTTCTCGAGTTTTGGCGAGAGTAACAAAATTGAAAATTTATTTTATTTACATAGATAGGTACATACATTACTCGCCTCGTGGTGCATACCATAGAAAAGTGTACTGTATTCCATAACTAAATGAGTAAAGGCTCACAGTATAATTATAACAATGAAACATTTAATTTATTTACGTTTTAATAGACAGTTTTATTAAGATCTTTATCAGTTTTTGTTATTGATTCTTGTCTCGTTAAAACGTAATGTAGTTACGAAATTATAACAAACTACTCGCTGATCGCCTCTTACTTCTGAACATTGTCTACCGGGTGGTTGCTCAATTTAACACTAAAACACATTTAGTAGGAAATAAAAAGGTAAAGCTAAGTAGTAAGTATAGTCGTAGCTTATATTGATAGCTAGATGACATGTGAATTTCGTATTACTCCTGAATTTTCACTCCTACCCTGGACTTCCACGAATATTTTCAAGACTAAAGGTGGCTTTCGGATCTTTTCCGCGAGCGACCGCGACTGATAAAATTCAAACAAAATGCCACTTTATGACATAGGCGATAGGTTTCATTTTACTCTACCTCTCCACGCAAATGTCAGTAGAAAATGATACCTATATTCTATGACCTACGTCATAAAGTTACATTTTGTTTGAATTTTTACCGCTCGCGGTCGCTCGCGGCATAGATCCGGTCTTTGCCGCGAGCGACCGCGACCGGTAAAGCCACCTTTAAATTTGGCAAATCGGTTCAACCGTTCTCGAGTTTTAGCGAGACTAACGAAATGAAAAATTATTTTTTATTTATATATATTGATGAATAGCTAATATTAAATGCCGTTAAAAGTTGCAATCTTAAAGTAATGTAGCTAAAAATAAGCCAGGAATGCAATGCTTCATCGTCACAAAATAGGTACTTTATTCTATTTTAAACTCTTTATGGGTCGAAAATTGAAAATTCCTTTCTTGATGGATACAATGTTATAAGATTTAATCATTAGACTGTGCTTTAATCCTTCAAGCCCCATACGAGCACCGGTGATCGCGACAACAATAGAACACAATAGCATTTCCAAGAATACGCGATCTAAGTATTAATCTATCAGATTTCCTTTCTAAATATTGCTGTTTCACGTATGATTTTACATGAATATAAAACATCGAACGTAACATAATATATGGCTTTAAGTGTTAATATGATTAGCGAGTGTAAAGTTTACTTAACCAATTCGAGTACTGTCACATCGCAAGTATTTGTGAATGAAACTCTGCTAATTGTTGTTAATTGTTATGCACACGACGTAATATGAGATATACGTGAGAAACTTCAAGTGCTGATTGTTTGCTAATCACGTTTAATAGGTTAATTGTATGATCGATTTTAATGACAGCTGGAGATCCGTTAAGGGTCAGTTCACATTGCGTCGATGCATTTTGAATGACCTAAAAACAGACTTTTATATACAGGCCGGCAACGCACCTGCAGCACTTCTGATGCTGCGAGTGTCCATGGGCGACGGAAGTTGCTTTCCATCAGGTGACCCGTTTGCTCGTTTTTTTTAAGTTTTTAGAAATTTAATTGGTAAAATTATTTTCCAAATTCGTTCCTAACTTGAATGGCTCAATTTAAAAATTATGTCTGTCACCTTTTCATGCTTTAGCCGCCTAACTAACTTCGGTGAAATTTGAAGATCCTGTAAGTTTCGAAAACGGGTATAATAATAAGTTATTTGTTTTTATAAAAATAATAAAAGATGCAGTAAATATAATTTTAAATGAACAGTACAACACTTTGAAACATCAACTCGCTGTTATTAACTTATGGTGTGACATATTTCGAAATGTCACAACAAGATCCCACAAATCCATGTTCACGCGAACCTACATTTAGCCATGTCAACAGTTCGCCATAACGAACTTATAATAATTCTGTTTTCTCCTAAAATTACTAATGACCTTGTATTGTTGCCAACTTATTTTTACCCACAAAATATTGCCTTACAACCCAATACTCACTAGTTTTATCTTATAAGGGAAATAAGTTCAGGGTGCTGAAACAACACAAAGTGATAATATTATAGCTCCTTTAGGGTGTGTGTCCGTTATGTAGAGTTTCCCGTGACAGTACCAGCGCTGAAACATATTCTCATATTTTGACATATTCTATGTTTCTAATTGATTAACGCCCTAAAGTCACAAATTTGCGCATACAACATTCTTCAAAAGTAACACTTTCGGTGCTGCAACTGTCACAGTCAATCTATACTAATATTATAAATGTGAAAGTATCTCTGTCTGTCTGTCTCGCTTTTGTACACAGATAGTCTAAAGCCTGAGAAAGGACATAGGCTACTTTTTAACTGCAAAAAGGGATTGTAAAGGGGTGTTTATGCGTAAAGTTCAAATTAAGTTAGTTCCAAAAATGCATAATAGATGTCGCTCTGCCGTCACCTACATCGCATAAGCGCTTGCTCAAATGTGTTTCTATAAGAGGTGGTAAGGATAATAGGAACTTCTAACTTTAAAGAAGATTTTTCTGAATTGAAGTAATCGTACCGCGGAACCGGCGGAAGCAACTTTGTTGTGGAAATTTTGCAGTAATGTAGCCTACATGGAAACGGAAACTACCGCGCGTAATAAGCTGAAGTCCACGCGGACGAAGTCGCGGGCAACAGCTAGTTCTATATAATAAATACACCCTAAAATATTATCACTCTGTTTTGTTACACCCTGTATTTACAGAATGATAATCTTTATGATATCATAAAGAACATTAAAAATAAAATAAAACATTCTGCATATAAAATGTTGAAAATAAAAATTGAAATGAAATCATCGCCATAGGAAGTATTGAAGATTGAAATTGGAAAGAGTAAGATTTGAAAACCGCCAAGCAAGACTGGCCTTGCGGTTCGGGAGCACAACGGTGTCTCGGCTCTTACGAAACTTCATTAGTTTGTAAACAAATACGTCTAATCTGAACCATTGAAAATGGAGGCCTTGCTTTGTGATTTCTCCGATTAAAGTTTCCTGTTAATTAGGTTTAGATAGGCCGAAGTCTAGATAGTCGTTCGTCTAGATAGACTCGGATCAGTGAGCTGCAGGATGTTGCCAATTGTTTAGAATTAATTTCGGCCAAGGAGTGTGTTTGTATTCAAATCGATTTCGCCTTACTTAACACTAAATGACTGCCGCGACTCGGTTGCGTCAAAATTCGTTTATCGCGCGTGAACCCGGGACTTTAAGCGGTTAAAACGTTAAGAAGTAAAAGACAGTCAGACACACTTTATGACACCTTAGGCTTAAAGTCATCTGTTTAGGCGCTTTGGGAGAACAAACTGACATATAGATACTGACAGAATTTGGCTTTGCCATAGCCGGATCAAAAGTTTTGAAGCTTTCAAGGATTGGACTTAAACTTTCGGTCTGCTTTAAAGTTGTAAAGCGCTACCGGGTATGTGGAAATCGTGCATTTTTTAGGGATAAAAATGATCCTATGTCCTTTCTCGGGACTCAAAGTATATCCATATTATCAAATTTCAGCAAAATTAGCCCATCAGTTTGGGCGTGAAGAGGCAAAAGACAGAAAGACACTACATTACATTTTATTTATTACTACATACATTATATAGCCATTTAAAGGGCGAAGAGAAAATACTATACATTTAAACGAAATATTTCTCCAACTCTCTATCTCTAATTTCGTATTGTTTCATTAATTTTTAAGAGATTATTTTCACAAGAATGTAATTAATTAATATTATTCCACTAATGGCTGTTGCGTCATGTCACTCGTAATATTTATATGAAAATAAAAAGTTGTGTTTCACATAATATTCATTCATCTTCATTAAGTTCAGTGACCTCTAGTATTCTCATGGCACGTGTTAGAGGTTGTACTTAGATGCTAGTCCACTGAGGGTGAAGACTGTACAAACCATTAATTTTCGTAGCGTCATTATTCATACTAATATTATAGATACGAAAGTGTGTCTGTCTGTCACCTTTTTTCACGCCCAAGCCGCTGAACCGATTCTGTTGAAATTTTGGTATGGAAATACTTTGGGTCCCGGGAAAGGACAGAGGACGGTTTCCATGCGATAAACGAACTTTGGTGCAATGGGGTTGCGGGCGTTATCTAGTGAAATATAAAAAAAAACTCCAGTTGCGGTGTTTGTTACTAAATTGACCTGAAACGGTATAACCGATTTTGCTGAAATTTTGTATGATTATCGGGTAATTGTAAGAATCAGACACTATACAATATTTTGAACCAAAATAACGTGCATAGAAAACATATATAATATATATAATTATATACAATGTGTCCCGACACCGGTGTCCGATCCTTTAATGTCATGACTCATGATGTATGGCATATTTTATCGACAAATGGGCTCAAAAAAATGCCATTTTCATACCCATACAAATTGCCGATCCGGGCAATTTGTATGGGTATGAAGACGGCATTTTTTTGAGTTCCCAGCATAGTTCTCATAGAAAAAGTTGTTTATTTTGACGGGCTAATTTGATAGTTTTAAGGATAACGGTGTTAAACCTAACAACCGGTATAATATAATAAATATATAATATATTATATGCCTTGCCGGGTCAGCTAGTCTCGTCTGTCTTTCGCAAGGATCTAAGGTATATTAATGATTTTGTCAATTTGTAGCTCAAATAAGTGCTTGTACACTAGTACAACTTCGTCAATGAAATTGGACTACTAAGTTCAATTTCATTGACGAAGTGTATGTGGCCTGATTTACTTTTTAATATGACTTTGACATTTACTCGTACTTCTTCTACTTCTATTACTCATCATGATCTACTCTTTGTCACCTGCCATGAAAGGTGGTGTTCGCGCAGGAATCTTGCGTACTTTCTAAAGCGTCCCTCCCCCCGCTACACTTTCGCTGCAACGTAATGCCGAATATAATGTTAATTACCTCATACTATAAACATTGTTACATTACAAAATTATAATAATCGTTGTTTTGATGTAGTCATGATGGTGTACCACTTTTGAACCTTGGCAAGGTTGAAAGCATACCAAATGTGTCGGCGCTTCTATATATGCGTGCCCTTTCGCTAATTTTATATCTAGGCTTATCACCTCCTAAGGGATTTGTCACTAGAGGCTTGAAAGGGAGGAGAGGTTTGGCAAAGATCACGAAAGCATAAATCTTGAACCTCACTATGTACCACCAAGAGGGTTAAAAATGCTAAAAAAAAAAGAACACGTGATGGATGGAAGGCCCCTTATTGGTCTCCTCAATCTAAACAGACTTTAGTATTCAGAAAAATATAATATAAATGCTACATATTTCTTGTTACCTTACGGCATTTTGGTTTACGAAAGCCCCGATAATATCGCCCTTTTTTGCGACCAAAATAAGTCTATGTTATTTCCGTGATTCATTCAAATGCTTTACGATGTGTACAGAAACAATAAATTATTTTATGACCGTAGATTCAACTTTCAAATTGAATCTACGGTCAAATTCTTTTAATAAAACAATAGTTTAAAAGCTATGTAGCATACATCACGTCGTCTAATCCCATGCTAAGTAAAAACTTGTGTTATGGCAATCAGACAATGGATGCATGCCGAACAATAATTTTATCATAATAAAATTGTTCGACCTTCGTTGATAAACTTAAAAAAATAATCGGCCAAGTGCGAGTCGAACTCGCGCACTAAGGGTTCCGTACCATTATAGAGCAAAATTAGCCCAAAAATTGTGTTTTTTGTATGGGAGCCCCCCTTAATTTTTTATTTTATATTAATTATATTATTAAATATTAAAGTGCACATAAAACTAAGGACCTTGAGTAAAATTCAAGTACCTACATGTTGCCATTATTGATATAGAGCCAAAAAGGCCAAAAAATCACGTTTGTTGTATGGGAGCCCCCCCTTAAGTATTAATTTTATTTTGTTTTTAGTATTTGTTGTTATAGCGGCAACAGATATACATAATCTGTGAAAATTTCAACTTTCTAGCTATTACCGTTCTTGAGTTATAGCCTGGAGACAGACAGACGGGCAGACAGACGGACAGACAGACGGACAGACAGACGGACAGACAGACGGACAGACATCGAAGTCTCAGTAATAGGGTCCCGTTTTTACCCTTTGGGTACGGAACCCTAAAAAAGATAATCATTTTAAAAAAGAAAAACTTATTTTTTGCAAAGAAACAGCTGATAGTGACGTCACTAAAAGGATTTCCTCATAACACTTCCTGACAATTGTTTATAAACTTTCGGTCATAAATGCTCTATTATTTTCCTTCTCCTTTCACTGATTTTATCTAGCACATACTATGTTGTATATTAAACTACACATTCCTCGCACTTCCAACTCATTTATCGCGTAGTAACCGTACTTTTTTCCGCAACAAAAAACATTCTTTGTGTTTTACGGGACCAAAGAGTTCAGATACCAAAACAGATGGAGGAGAAAATTGTATCGAATAGGCTTCGAAACTACAGGGCCGATTTTGATAAAATTTGGCACAAATATAGAGTAGAAGCCGCGAAAGGACATGGAATACTTTTTTGCGGATAAATATACTATTACCGCGGGATGTTGTTTTAATGCGGGCGGAGACCGTGCATCACCTAGTTGTTACTTGTTAATATAAGTGTGCATTACCATTATGTAAAACTCTAACGTGTATCTAAATGATTCATAGATTTAAGATCTTAATGATCAAACAAGATCTACTTTCTACATAACACTGCGTATGCAATACTTGACCCAGAATGTTGACAGTGCGAATAAAATGATCATAGTTATAGATCCTAGATCTGTGTGTCATTTTGACAATCGCTGTTATGACCGGTTATTTTTTATTTTACATTACATTTAAATAATTCTCCTGTGTTTTTATGCAATCAAAATCTGTTGAATCGTACAATGGATAACCAAATAAGAGATAATACATTGTTTCCACACAAAGGTAAAAAAGTTACTCTTTCAGAACTGTATCGCTGTTTGAGAACCCATACACACCCCCCAACTAACATTAGGCGCTAACATAAGAGTTAGAACAGATCTACAAGAGAGCTAAACACATCCAATGGTGTTCAATAAGTGCTATCACATGGAGTTATAGCTCGCTATAACTCTACTGTACCCTTGAATTGGGCACAAATTCTTATCGCCTTATGTTCCACTATGACGGTATAGTAGAGCTATAGCATGAATTTTAGAGATACAGTAAAGTTATTGTGGATGTACAATAGCGGTAACTGAGCCTTAAAGCGTTTTAAGTGAAGTAATTAAGTGACTAGTGACTATTCAAGCGGTATAATAGAGTTACAGGCTACCTAAAGACACTTTGAGTGCTACAAAGGAAGCAAATTCACGAATTTGTGAATGAAATTTATACGTGGGAGAGCCATGCTTCGGCACGAATGGGCCGGCTCGACCGGAGAAATACCACGTTCTCACAGAAAACCGGCGTGAAACAGCGCTAGCGCTGTGTTTCGCCGAGTGAGTGAGTTTACCGGAGGCCCAATCCCCTACCCTATTCCCTTCCCTACCCTCCCCTATTCACTTTCCTTCCCATCCCTACCCTCCCCTATTACCCTTTTCCCTCTTAAAAGGCCGGCAACTCACCTGCAGCTCTTCTGATGCTGCGAGTGTCCATGGGCGACGGAAGTTGCTTTCCATCAGGTGACCCGTTTGCTCGTTTGCCCCCTTATTTCATAAAAAAATATATATATATTAACCCTTTTAGGGTTATAGTAGATCTATAATGCATCTTACTAACTTTTTAAGCACCTTAATGGTGGCAATACGGTAAATTGTCACGTAATTATGATATGTTTTTAACTTTTTTTCTAACCGGCTTAACAATATTGTGTTTATGTATATGTTACACATATACTTACACTATAACCACTGATTTTATAATGGCGGAGTTGAGTAGTGAAATAATATTTTGACTTGTTAGTGGAAGGCTGAAGCGGAATTTTCTTTGCGAAGATGAGTTTACTGTGAATGTGACTATGTATTATAAGCAAATAATGAAGGGGCCCACTCTTTGTTGTGTATTTTAAGTATAAAAGTGTCGCTTCAAATATATCAAAACATTTTTTATTGATAAAATTGTTTTAATGTTTTACCTATTGTCTTAAAAGTTTCGTGACCCAGGCATCAAAACGCTACAAAGACAAATAACTTCATTGTAATAAGTTTTCATTTTGTACTTTCTTTTTATTACTTTTGTGAATTAAGTTTGTACTCAAAAAATGGTGGACTCATGAATTTAGGGTTTTAATAGGAGAAAATAACTCTAATATACAGCCCTAAATAACATAGAGGAGTTTTGCATCCCTTTAGGAGTTTGGTTTTGCAAAAGAGTTAAAAAACAGCCTTGTAGAATTAGTAGCATTAATTGCTTCCTTTGTGCAACTAAATGCGCTAAAGGAGTTAATAGGAGATGATAATTTCTTATATAGATCTTATAGTGGTATGATTAGCTCAAAGCTATAACACAGAAGCTCTGGTCTGTACTGTAGGGATAATAATCGCTGCAGTTCCACTTTAGCCTTCATAATCGCTCTTAAAGACCCGTTTTGTCACTATAAGTGTTATATTTTATTACTAACTCTGTTTTGTCGCCACAAACTATAATGACAGCTCCAAGTCAACCTTTATAACACTTCAGGTACTAAATAAGCTATATTTGCAGCGGTAATGTTAGTTGGGCCTAAAGTAGTTTGTTACATTACGTGCTTAGTTTTGTTACATTATGTATAATTATAATTAGTTTCAATATTCGCATTAAATTAAATAACTTTCTTAAATGTAATACAGTCATTTTTGTATAATAATTATTAATTTATATTGAAGTGCCTCCTTCTTTTCGAGAATCGTTTAAAATATATTCATAAAAGTATGTAATATAAGAATAAATATATGTATTTATAAAAATATAAGAATTTACATATATTTAAAAGTAACAAATGTTAGTGAAATCATAATATATCTAGATGTAATATTGTACAATACAGTTAGCGATTTGTTCCACTAACATTGTAACAAATCGCCCACAAAAAGACATCAACGCGCGCGCGTGCGCAACAATAAAATGATTTTTACATGAATGCTAGAATATTTTAATTAGGAGTTTATTTATTTACTTGGGTTTTTTTTATTTGATATGATAAATAATATACATAACTGAAGCAACTAGGTATTAATGTCGACAATAAAGGAAACAGCTTATGAAATATATTAAAGATAATTTTAATTGATCTCGATATGAGATAATAATAAAATTTGTTGGGAATGTTGTATAATTGTTATTGTATATCTGTTGTCTTTTTAGTTTCAATTCGTCGCCTGATTTGCAGCTTTATGTGTAATATTTTATGTCGCAATAAATTAATTTTATTTCAACGCGAAATAAATATAAATAATAAGATAAGTATTATAATTACAGCTTAAGGGTGTTAGATTAATTATTATTGTCCAGTTCATGGCCGAAGTATGGCCGTGACACGCAACAACGAAAATACCCGATTTTAGAAAGTTCAATTATTTACTTAATAATATTAATATTTATGATTTGCAACGAGGAATTCTATGGTTACACAAATATAACACTTAGTAACATAAACGTTGGTTTACATTGAACACGCACGACGCACCATTTTAACCGACTTCAAAAAAGGAGGTTATCAATTTGACTCGTACTATTTATGTAATATTTTCAGAACTGCCCAGTTTTCGTATATGTTAATAATTATATATCATCATCTGAACAAATGTGACAAACAAAAGTGTATGTATGTTTTTATGTTTGTGTTCGCATATCTCCAGAACTACAAGTCCAATGAAAGTAATTCTTGTTTATGTTGTATTAGGTATTATTCAAATAAGGGTATACTGCAAGTTTCATCAAGATCGGTTCAGTAGTTTTTGAGATAAGTAATTTGAAGTATAAACTTGAAGTCAGATTTACTTTTTAAAAACGCAACTTGTTGAGATTGTAATTCCAATTTCAAATTTATATATTCCATACGAAAGTACACGTTCCATTGTCAGAATTCGAATTTCGAGCTATGCTGGGCTACGCTATGCAGCTCTGCGTTACTTCGCAGTGTTAGCTGACCCTAAAATTAATTCGCAAAATGCAATAGCGTTACATAGCAAACGTACGTTGGCTTATTGCAATGTATTGCAATTTATTATTTTTATTGCTGCCTAAATTCCTCACTAGATTATGCCTAATATGAATTGTACACATAATATTTACAGCTTATATTATTTTGACATAGTTAGTATTATGAAATTAATTAATTACTTCATAAGTAAGGCAAAACCATAAAAGTATTTTAGTAAAACATAATTCAAATCTATGTTAGAACTTAGAATAGTAAATAAGTACCTTATAAAAGTTATATTTGTCAGAAAACAAACAAAATTGCTCTTTTTTATTAGTACAAAACTAAATCTAAATATCTGGATTATGTAGACCGAACACAGAGCAAAATGCACGCAAATTCTTCTATAGAAAGCTTCCGGTCACTCGCGCACAGGGGTTTCATGTGCGTTTCCAGGTCTTTTGTGATGGGCTTCACATGAAACCCCCATCACACGGCCTACCCCAAGGGCGCTCACTTTCACCGTAGCTTTTCGTCTCGTCTTGTCTCGTCTCTTTAATGGTCGTATTGTCTCAAAACAATGCACAAATTAAGCCAAAAAACTGAGAAAGTAAATGATCTAGACACGTAAGTATGTCGTAATCTTAGTATCACTAAGTATTTCCTGTTGTTTGTAAATAGAAGAAATACCTATCTTTTCAAAATTTTGAAAATATTTTTTATAATTTTCAGTTTTAAATGGATCATTAAAAGGTGCGTCATATCGTCGTAAAAAATATATATGTTTATCATATAATAAAAATCTTAAATATATGTATAGTATAAAAAAAGTATTAAATAATATATTTCCGCTGTCTGGTACCTGTAACACAAGTCCTTCAGGTACTTACCACGGGGCCAGACCAACGTGCAGGTGTGAAGCGTCCATAGATATTATTATTATTATCGTTTCGTTACGTTACAATATGAAGTAGCCCTTACACATCATTTGGATTAATAGACATGTAATAGCGGGTTGACATTATTCCAATCCATAAACCAATCCAGCGCTGTTTTATTGCTAGAATAATGTAAGTGGTCACTGGAATGCAATTCAGTGCATTGCAGTGCATTCCAGTACCCATTTACATTTTTAGTAGCAATCCAGTACTGGATTGGATAACTGGATTGAAATAATGTAAACCGGCCATTAGGCTATCAAAATCTTATTGCTATCAAAGAATACATTAATTCACATAAATATACTTTTTAAAACTTAATTTCTAAATTTACTTTACCGGGCAGTTTTTAACCGGATTTGCTAATTATTTAACTTTCAAAAACTATCTCTAAATTGTAATTGTCATCATTTTATCAAACTAGTAGGCTAAAACGTAAAAATAAACAACATTTTATGTAATAACGTGACAAGTCGATTTAAGCTCTTTCACACTCTTTAGAAGCGGAATAGTATTTCTCACATATTCTCTATCAATAACACTACATCTTATTATTATTACGGTCTGTAAAAGAGCTCGTTTTCAACAATCTGTTTTTTATACCGAGCAAAGCTCGGTCATCCGGATATTATAATATTAAACAAAGTCACTTCCAGCTGTCTTGTCTCTACATACTTTGCTTAGATCTTAGTTTGGAAGTTGAAACATATTTTGATGCAGTTTTAATAGAGACCTAGATAGTTCCAAGAGGATAGTTTACAATACGCACAAAATATAGAATATCCGTAGTTATTTTTTACGTCTTACATCGATCGAAAGATCGATATCTTTGATGAAAGTTCTGTCATCGCAAATGAGGAATTTGGAGAAAGAGATCACACAATATCTGTAGAGTTTTTTCCACTTTATATTCTAGCCCAAAATGTCTGACACAACCTGTTTCTTGCAATTGAGTAATCGTGTAATTGACGAAATGAAAGTGAACTCGCCCGTACATTTCACGCTACCGCCACGCTGTTTATTTTATTATACAGTAGTAGATGTAGCGAAACCCCAAAACATTTTATTAGCATAAAACTGTCAAAATAGATGCTGTACTTTCAGACCCTATTTAATCCAAACTAATATTATAAATAATGAAAGACTTTGGGGGAGACCTTGGTCTAGCACTGGATAGTAAAAAACGCAAAGTGTGTCTGTCTGTCTATCAGTCTGTCTGACTGTCATCACTGCTTAAACCACGGCAAAGGATATATGACACTTTTTATTCGGAAAAAATGTACGCCTCCCTCACGATAAGCAAATTTCAGGGCAATGGAATTGCGGGCACCGACTATTATGCGTTTTGTGCAGAATACTGTTAAGACTGCATAGACCACAAAATAAACTAAATAGTAATGAAGCCCGTCAATCACCAATCATCTAGTGAAAACAAAGTGTAAAAAATATACATTACTAGATAACGCCCACAACTTTGTTGCGACAAAATTCGTTTATCGCGCGGGAACCGTATATTTCTCCGGGATAAAAAGTATCATTGTCCTTTCCCGGGACACAAAGTATCCCCATACCTTTCAGCAAAATCGGTTCAGTGGTTTGGACGTGAAGAGGTAACAGACAGACAGACAGACACACTTTCGCATTTATGTAAAGCCATCAAAATTCAAGGCTTAAATGTATTTTACGGCTCTCAAATTTAAGGGCAGTTCTCGTACTTGAAGGTTCTACAGCGCATAAAAACCCTACAGGGTTTCCCAGTTGTGCAATACCGGATTGAAAAAACCTGTTCTAGACTAAGTAATTATTTCATGTAGGCTGTCTAGTGACTACTGAACCAGATCGGTTAATATATTAACTAGTGCAACTTTATATCATATTTTATCATAATAATCGTTTAATTTCAACAAAATGTTGTCCGTAAGTTTGTTGATAGTTTAGCATTTTTTTTATTTATTTAGCATTATACAATTATTTAGGTTTATTAAAAATATTGTGTCTCGTTTTGCCACGATCGGATAAAAAATAGCTAGTTAATCTTCAACTGTCACAAAAGATCAGCTTCTTGCTAAAACCTTTGAACAGAATATATTAATATTTTTTATTTTAATATAATAGCTCACCTTGCTTCCCTTGAAACCCAAGCATACCATAAGGTATGCTTGGGTTTCAAGGGAAAAAATTGTTTCAAAGAGAAAAGACACCGATTAAATATTGTTTTTTCCCCGAAGGCACTTGTTTACAATATTTAATATAAGTATGTTGCCACACATTAATTAATCCATACTAATATTACTGACTTAATAATATTATAAATGAGAAAGTGTGTCTGTCCGTTATCTCTTCACGCACAAACCGCTGAACCGATTTTGCTGAAAAAACAATGGCCAAATCGTACTAGGTGGGCGGTGGCGTCCCGATATGCCATTAGCAGCAAAAATTCCCTAATATTTTAAGGCATCGAAAATCATTAGAAATGTGTCTTTAAATAGCCACAAAAAAAAGATCAATATATTTTAGTTTCGTTATGTTCTGACAGCCGGCGATCATTCGCATTCGTTCTATTTTTTGGGTAATACTCTAGGAAAAATTGAAATAATTAGAAACGAGATCGCCGAATATACACTTGTTGGCTACACCGCAGTCGGGAAAAAGGTAGTTCTTAAGTCTAACCTCAAAATAATTGTAAACGTTATTAATAATTATAAAAAATCGTGGCTATTTAGACATAATTCTCAAACGGAATTATGTTTAGAGCATAAGAACAACCAAATCTAACTATAGTTTATTTTGGGACATCAAAAATAAAAGTCGAGTCCAGCTTCTATACAAATTTGGCCATGATTCTTTGGTATGGAGACACATCAAGTCCCAGGAAAGGATATAGGATACTTTTTATCCCGGAATAATGTACGGTTCCCGCGCGATCAAAGAGTTTTGGCGCAACGGAGTTGCGGGCATCATCTTGTTACATATTATAATAATAATAGTAGGATGTAGAGGTATAAATATTCAAGATTTTATCGTTTTAAATACATTACGAAGATATCAAACGCTCATTCTTAACTTTTTTAATATCAGAGAGAAAGTTATTACGAAATCCATTTTAATTATTATTGTATAATTATTAAAATTAGAACTATTTTCCAATTTAGATTACACGAATATATTATTTTTAGTGCGGGTGCAACTTCCACGTAACGAATATGATTACTTTTTTCCTGCTTTTCTTCGAAAATTTTTGGGAAAGAAATACTTGGTAATTTTTTTCTGCAAAAAGGAATATTACTAATTCTACTGCATTATTATGATCCTCCCTCGACAACGATTATATTCTGTCAAAAAATGAAGAAATTATAAAGTGGCAACATCGTTCAACATCTTTCAAATCAATCTAAGAAAAAAGGTAGCACTACGTTGCCACTTTTTAATTTCTTCACTTTTTAGACAGATTATTATACATGTTTTTTTTGGGTTAGTTATCATTATTATTAAATAGTTGTCAAATTGTAATTAAGGCTTAATCATAGGTATGAAAGCAAAAAAAATACTTTGTAATTTTCAATAAAATATGAGGGTTTTTAACCTCTTTTAAACTCTCTTTTCTTCTTTCTCGAGACCAAAATTTTAAGAGATTTCATGCCAAAAAAAACTAAAATGATCTCTATTACAGTCGTTACATCGACTAAGCAGCTTTTAAAAGTAGTTCGATTGTCACTCACAGTTCCGTGATTTTAACAAAGGACTGTTTTAGATATTAAGCAGATAATATACATCAAATACAATTAAATCAGTTCTGTCGTGACTGCCACACTCATGGTCGATTTAGAAAGTGCAATTATAGACCTTATCGACTATCAAAAAACCCACCTTTTTAACTTTTTTAACTTTCAAAAAATCGCTCTATCACTGAACTTTATGCACCATCGTTCACAACACCTGTGTCACATAAACACGTTAATTAAAAAAAACCGATTGCCGCCATTTTCAAAATTGCATTCGGAAACTGGAGCGGTAAGCTGCGATTGCGGACACCAACTGTCGCCGCAACTTTCCGCCCGGCTGCGTATTGCAAATCGAAATTCGAACGTTTCCGAACGCATGTTTGAAATGCGTACCTACGTAGAGCAGCACACGCGAGGCTCGGCCGATGCGCGGTAAGCGACTGGTCACTCAGCACTCTTACTACACTCTCTGGCTGGCTAGCCGTGATATTTAGCCACCACTGTAACCTGACCCTGGCTTCACGAAGGTATGAGCCTGAAACAGCTCAGGCTACGCTGGACGGATCATATGTGCTTTCAGTTACAGCTAGAACAAAAGGTATTGCGTTGAGGACATGCACGGTTCGGCAGCCTAGAATCTTCTGCTTAAATGTTAAAAATTAAAAATTCATTTATCCTAATTTATCCCTATACTTCAGTGTGAAAATAACTGCCTTTAAAGAGTAACTTTTTTTAATTTTTATATGGGCAAATTCATCACGTCTAGGCATTTCTCATATAATAACAAAAGTAACTCTTTTAGGGCGGCTCTCACTCTCACAGGGAAAACAAAGTGATCCCTGATAACACTTTAGGGAGTGTATGTTCTACTCGTATAGTTGCTGTGAAGTAGAAACGCTGAACTTTTGACTTCTATATTTTCTATAAAAAATAAAATGTAATTCTTTCAGTGCTGCGTTTTCACAGTGAATTCTATAAAACGGACACAAAATTCAAAAAATTATTTCTCTTAACAATATCCGTCGCCTTATGTCATTCATCAGGGGGCCTCGCAAAATAAAAGGTATCGCCCCGCCACTGGCATTATTGCACTTAAGTTTGTTACACCCTCGCACAAATTATGGAAAAAACTTATTACATTTGAAGGAGCACAGTTGTGTAACAAAATACCTTCTAACATACGAAACGTAATATTAATAATTACAAAATAATTATATTAAACACTGAGTGAATGTCTAGTTGCTAACTGACGAACGCAATGTATCAACATTTCTTTTTGCAATTTTCTATTTCTCATGTAAGTCTCAGTGAGAATAAAGATCTTTAAACCTAAACCTATAATATGTATGATGATATGTCACAATCTAGATAGCATCATCTGAGATATCGAAGGCAAAACCACAAAACGTTATTGAGTCGATATCACTTAACAATGTACGTTTTACAACGATGTAGTCTGAAAAAATAGTAGTTAAAAAGAATTAAAAAACATGTTTTTTTTAACAAATTATTGCATTGTCATTGGCTGTTAATACGTATGCAAAGTTTAGAATTAATTAGAGTACTGGAGTTAGGTAAAAAACGTGCTCAAAGATTCTTTTACATACATACAGCCCTGCTAATAAAAGCGTGGTAAAAAGTACGACTTCTGGAACAAATTTTTCTTCGTCCTCTTAAACTCATAAGCAACCTTCCGCATTTTCCAAATTACAATGCTATAATACAGATGGTCTGACATCATGAGGACCAACGTGATGGAAAGCCATCTGCACGGTTTGGTCGGCTTCTGGGTGCTAGTTGCTCTCCTGTGACATTTTACTGGTTGCATCGCCTTAATATTGGATTTGACCAGATTATTCGGGTTTTGGGCTAATTAATGGTTATTGGAAATTTTCAAGTACTTACCTAAGTTAGACGACAGAAAAAAAGTTACTTCAAATTACAAAGAGCATCGGGCCTCACACCGCAGCAAAACAAAAAAAATGTACAGCTACTTTTAGGTAGAAATTTTATGTTTGGCATAGATGTTTGGCATCAATTAGGATTAATTATTATTATTAACCCATCAAGCCCCGTACGAGCATCGGTGATCGCGACAACAATAGAATACAATAGCATTTCCGAGAATCCCCGATCGAAGGATTAATTAGAATATTAGCAATAAAATTGAAAAGTTTTATCTCATTCGAATGAAATTTTCAGTTTTATATAAAA
This sequence comes from Polyommatus iphigenia, assembly GCA_963422495.1. Classification (NCBI taxonomy): domain Eukaryota; kingdom Metazoa; phylum Arthropoda; class Insecta; order Lepidoptera; family Lycaenidae; genus Polyommatus; species Polyommatus iphigenia. The sequence goes on from OY730189.1 coordinate 2,803,644, forward strand.
CGAAACAATGCTTTTGTTAGCTGCATCCAACTTTTCTATGGTCATAAAAAATCAATTATTTTTTTCTTGAACAAAAAATCCGAAAAAGTTTTTTATTAAAGACCAAAAAACAAGCCATAATTTCATGGAATACAAAATAATTATTAGTGATGTGAGTGGAAGAACCAGACAACTAACATTTACTAATAATATACGGATTATACCAGATGTTAACCAGATAACTAACGTATTATACTAATTTTTTCGCCTATGCAAATCTTGTAACTTACCTACTTTATCATCTGCCTAATATATAAAATCCACATTTTTTATTTCCAATCATTTTCCCGGCCTTAAAGCCTCCATTTATGCAAGAAAACGGCATTTCTTGTAAGTGTTACTTAAACTTACTTCTTCCACTCATATCTTGACATAAACCCACTAGATAGCGAATTTGGACATAACAATTATATTATCAGCTCATCCAGCACATTACATCTACGAAGGACCCAAAAGCCTGACAACTATATCACCGCCACCGCAAACCGCTTACAAAGGTCATATTCATAATATGTAACATTTACCACAGATTACATATTTATTATACGTAACCTTTAGCTCTGTCATCAATGAAGAAAGTTTACATTGTGAAATATAATATAAGGTGTAACAAAAGTAAGTGATAATACTTCAGGGTGTAAACGGGTTCCCCATACATAGTTTTCTGTGAAAGTAGCAGCGCTGAAAGAGTAACCTTTTTTAAGCTAAAAGAAACACATACACACCCTAAAGTATTATCACTTAGTTTTTTACACCTTCTATAATAGACACAATCCATAGTAATATCCATATAATATACAGTTTACAATATATTATATTATGTTCATATCCATGCTTTTTATACTTATATTATAAATGTGTGTGTGTGTATATGTCTGATACCTCTTAAGTCTTAACGCTTAAACAACAGAACCCGTTTTCGATTAAATTTGGCATGGACATACTTTGACGGTGATGCCACACGATGGGGTGCGGCACCGCACCGGTGTCCATCTCACTGCACCGGACTACCGGCCACACGGTGAGTGCGGCACCGCAACGTTTTGCAGTACTGTAGCAGCGACGGACTCGAGCTCCCCGCCTCCCCGCCTCATCTCGATTCCGGTGCGCGTGCGGTGCAGCGCCGGAGCGACACCGGACGCGCCGTGTGCCATACCATCCGTTTTTATATTATGTAGGACACCGGTCGTCACCAGAGCGGCACCGGTCAGGCACCGTACCGCCGCCGCACCGCATCGTGTGGCATCTCCCTGAGTCCCGGGAAAGGGCATGGCGTACTTTTTATCCCGAAAAAATGGACGGTTCCAACACTATAAACAATAAGAGATAGGACACAAAACTACATAATTTATATTTAAATGACTCTTTTTAACCCATATTGATGGGATGGAATGGGGAATTGCCCCAAGCGGCAGCCGGCTGCCGCATAGCAATTGAAAATCTATTGTGTCTGCGATTCCCACGATCGAGGTATTAAACTGCTACCCCTGCCACAGTCCACAGCCCCTACTAATAAATATATTTACGCAGCGTATAACTGTATTTCCATGGTTCGCTGTATTTGTTGGTCATGTGATGTTTTCAATGTATCAGATAAAGACAATCTATTGTCTTTGTCTGATACATGACCTTGTAAAAGTTACATTTACTGTGTAAAAATTGTAGATAAGTCAGTACAGGGCACTGTACCCCTTACTTATACAATTTTTACACAGTTAGGCCGTGTTTCCAGTGACGCGGAGCGGAGCTTAGCGGTGCTGAATTGACCAATCACCATACTCGAAATCTTCGCTCCGCTTCGCTATCATTCCGCTGGAATAGCACGATTGGTCAAGCTCAGCTCCGCTCCGCTTCAGTGGAAACACACCTTAAATGTAAAAAAAACAAGGGCGCACTCGCACAGAGTGCAAACAAGTCTATTAATACGGCAGTAATTAGACTCTTTTGCACCCTGTGCGAGTGCGCCCTTGTTTTTTTAGATAAGGTACCCAGAGCAATGCTATGTATAGGTAGGCATAATATTTCATTTCATTCAGGGTAATAAAATAAAACTTGGTGTTGGTAGAGCAATTACAATATGTAATTATAAAATATTTATTAAACTAATATTTTGGAGAAAAAAAAACTAATTTTTTTTAAGAACTGATAATATGGGCAAACAAACAGGCGAGCCGTCTGATGTTAGTAGGCCCTTCGCCTGTTACGAGTATACCACCCACACTACGAGTATGCAGCACTGGGAACTTATCGGGAGCAAACCGAAAAAATAATAGTCCTGCAGCTCCTGCCTGGTCTGGCCATTCTTATTTCTTGCGCCCCCCAGAGTCGACACCCTGTGCCTGGGCACCGATGGCATTTATTTACTGCACTGAGGGGGTATAAAATATATAGCCTAATAATAATATTATGTTAGCTTATAAAATATTTTAATCGGTGCCTATTTTCTTTTTAATATAAGATTGAATCGGGGCTGAATTTAGATGATTCAATTTAGGCAACCGATGCCAGACGACAGCATTCAGAACTTCTGAACTTAGACGACTGAATCTAGGCAACTTAATTTCGACCGATATTGCTAATAAAAAAGGGGAACTAATTTTTTGAGCAGTTATTTAAATATTTGAGATGTTATTATGATTAGTTGAAAAAAATATTGGGCAGTTATTTAATTTTATGGCGGTTGATTAATTATTGCGACAGTAAAACATGGACAGTAATAAAAAAATAATTGAGCAGTCCAATATTACTGAATGAGCGGTAAAAATGATGGAATGAGCGGTTCAATAAATGAATGAGCGGTAAAAATGATGGAATGAGCGGTTCGATATAAATAGTTCGGCAGATCCACGGCAGAGCGAGCGGTGGAAGGGAGAGTGTTGTAAGTAGAATAGTATAATAATTATTAAGGCCCTATAGACCCGAAAATTAGCAGGTCGATGTCTGTCAGTACGAATATCGACGTAAAGGACATTAAAATAACATTCATATCAGCGCGCCTTGTACAGTGACGGTTACGACGCTCGCCGCGTACTTGATAGGGCAAAATAGGAGAAAAAAACCTTTTTTCTTTGATAATTAAACCAAAATGCAAAATGCAACCACAAATTATTCTTCTTTAAGTTATGAGCTTTTCGTAGATATGATTTTTGAAAGTAAAACTATCATAAGCTTCATGAAAAATAAGAAAAATATCACAAAATATTCGAATTTAGCCTCCTCTTCGGAGTTATTTTTGATCGAGTGAAGTTTTCAATATTATGTTTCGAACCACAAATTGTCAAAGTACATTAAGTAAACAACAATGTGTATTTTTTTGGCTTTAAAAAGTCACTATTTGTTTGTTTATTATTGATTCAAAGTCATGTAAAATTGGGTCTATAGGGCCTTAAGTGTAAATAAATATTTCTATGTAACTACCTACATTTCATTTTTATTTCATTTCATTATTAAGGGCTAAGGCCTACTTAACCACGGATGTTCGTCAACGCACTCTGACATTGGCGATTCACTAAGGAGCCATTAATAAAAAAGAAGAAGAACCACGGATACCGAAGGGGGGGACGGGGGGAAACAAACACAATCCAGAGTTTTGGCGGGCATGTGAAAGAGTGCTGTTGTGTTTTTGTATTATTTTCCTAAAATTGTGTTAGCTGGGTTTTTAATGTGTAATATTGGTAGAATATTAACCATTAGATATTCGTGTTCATGCACAAGTGTAGGAAAGTGATGTAATATCCAGAAACGTGCTATTTTGTGTTCCCTCCAAAACTCCATCGAAAGTTTCAGTAAAGCGTCTACCACTTTACTGAATCGACCGACTTGACTCCTGTGACTGTATTGACTTTTACTTAGACTTTGACTAGACTTTAGACCTGACGATACATGAAAACGATGATGAAAATTATAATAGGAGGAATATGGTTTTCCCGCCATATTCCTTACCTTTTTACCTTGTCTGTGGCACAACATACACATCCTTTGTGTCAAGTTGCCAAAAAAGAAGAAAAAGAAAGAAAAGAAACACAATCCAGAAAGTCCAAAAGTGGGTTATACAATACTTTTTTAATAGCAATGCGAAGATTTTTAAATGCCTGCTATTTTATAATAGCAATACTTGGATTTTATTCTTTTTCGTAATTGCTATTCGTTTTGCTTCTGATCGGCAAGTTGCATCGCCCTCGCACTCCGGCACTCAGACTCATGGAGCCCGTGCAGCATCACAGTTCCGACACACTGGGTCTCACTGCTACAGTGTCGAAGAGACTTCAAGATTCGACCTTCGATCTTAGGGGTAGAGTGACATGGCGCTGTCAAATATATATCGAAGATTAATAATTCTTCCTTGGTCACAACCACTCACATTCACACAAATCAACTTCTCAAGCGAACGTACTTGAGCGTACCCTATTGCAAATTGCAATACAAAATATATTTGTCTGTGTGCATCTATATGATGCAATAATATCAAAGTAGATACGTATGCATGTATGTACTTATTGTACTTAAATGTACTTAACTAAATATCTTATGTATAATTATAATAGATGGACGATGTAAAATAATTATTATAAGTAATATAACATTGTTTCTTGACTTGACCTGTGGCTTGACTCAACTATAAATTAAAAAAACTAGGTACAACACGTATGGGGTTTTCAAAGATTTCCGGATCAATTGCTCTCAAACTGCGTACAGATTTCTATTTTAGCAAGATATATCTACATAAAACAAACATCAGTCATCAATAAAATAAAAGAAGAGCCAATAATTTTGTAAAGCTGTCTAATAAAATTTAAAATGTTATGCGCCATATATTGACCAATGGTGCCATTGGCGGGTATTGAAAAAAGTTGCTGAATAAAGCGGTCGCCAACGAGACCCTTTGACACGGGACCAAAAAACCGACAAGCCACCAAGAGGCAAGAGCGACCGAGACGAGGACGCGACGAGAGTACGACACGAGAGCACCCTGCACCACTGCTTGACCACTGCAAATACTCGCGCTCGGCCTGTCATAACTCATAGCCCTCGGGGTATCTCGAGTCTCGATGACTGTGGACAGCCGCCATAACAGTACTTAATTATACATTCTACAATCAAATTACTATAATTACAATCATAAGATGGATAAGATAAATTTTAGCTAAATTATAAAATAATAAAAGAGTTAGCCACCAGTGGCCACAGCCCACAGTTAGCCACTTCACCAATGTTTGGGAACAGCTGGACGAGACGTCTGGCAGATACGTCACCTGTGGCCTGTGAATAACTGACAGTGACGTCACTCCATTCAAGAACAACGAGAAGTATAATTTAATCCAATGTTTCTTTGATTGAGGCCTCATAACTGGGCGGGAGCGATAACTAGAGTTTATTTCTAACGAAATCATCGATAAATCTGTAATTTTGCACAAAAATCTATACCTATAGGCAAGTTTCAGTTACTTTCAAGGGGTATTTCCGTTTTCCTGCTAGTGTTTTTAAGTTGAGTGAAACAAACGTGAATTCTTTGATTATATTTCGAATTAAAGTGCAGTGTATTAATGAGTTGTAGAATATAACTTTTTAGGCGTCTAAAGTGAGACTATTCATAGGACAACAGAACAAAGTGCCTCTAAAGTATGGGCGGAAGAAGTACATCCTTCGCCGCACAGTGAATTTTTTTGTAAGTAAAAATTTAAACCTTGGATAGCAATGAAGCGTAAATCATTGTAGCAGAGGCGATAGTTGCCGTTTAATAAGTTGTGAGTCCATTATCTTATCAATATGTATACAAGTGAATTTGTAGTCTGTGACGGCCAACACATAACATATCAACACCCCAGCGGTTACAGGTCTCTGAAAAAGAGTGAAGTGCAAACACATATGGAACGTACAGAACTAACACTCAGTTTTCACAATCTTATTAAAAGAGGTAGCATGTTCTGTATAAACATGGATTGTACAAGTGATCAAGGAAAATGTTGTGTTTATTAACAGTGAATTTGTTTAATACTATTAAATCAAGTGTTTCATAATATGTTTGATTACAAGACACATGTAAAGTTTTAACCATCTTAACTTTTATTAAATACTGCAACTTTGTTCATGTAATGATGTTTATTCTAAATATTCATTACTATGAATGTGCTGCTAAATAATGATTTACATATTCAAATGGATATTGAGGTGTTGAATCTAGTGATGACAATTCAATGAATATTGTTATTGAGTGATAATGTTTTATGTTTAATATATTAAAATCGTTATAATATTATTATATTATAGTGTTTATGATTACAAAGTTGTTGAAGGAATACAATGTAAATGTTTTAAAGAACACCTATTATTCACTCAAATGAAAAGTTATATTTTAATCAATACTTTTAGGAATTGAATGAACAGTATTCATATTTCATTATGTTTCTCTCATTTATAAATACAAGGTTAAAGATTCAACATCTTTATTATCCTCTTTAATATTTTGTTATAGTTCTCCTTAACCCTTTGTATTAAAACACAAGGTTTTTACTAACACAACCTCTACAATACTTTCTATAAAACTTGTAATTGTTTAAATATTATTCAGATGAGGAACGATATAGCTATACGAACTACGCCATGGACACACCAACTCCCACCACAGCCCCCGGGGACTGTCTACAGGGAATATTCCAGAATCTGGACTCTTTGCCCGGGATAGACTCCGATTTTGATGAGAGCTTGGCTGTACCGGAATCATTGTCAATTATTGAGGTGGATAAAAATGGAACTAGAGAAGAAGTAGATACTGGTAAGTTTTCATTACTTTGCTAGAATAAGCTTAAAAAAACATCTGGTATTAAGTTTTCAGGTAAAAAAGGATTTAAGTTATTTTTATTAATATTATTATTATTATTGACTAATAAGTAATAACTTATCATTATTAAAATATGCTATTAACTATTAAATTTGTTTAGGAAACATGTTACCTAATTATATTGTTCGTAGGTTTAAGTTATTAATTCTTGCCGAATACTGTTTTGTCAGTATACGGCAACAATTAATAACTTAAACTATTAACTCAAGTAAAGTGCTGGATTTACCAGCGTCCAGCACTTTACTAATGCCCAGTTTGTGTGGTTTCTATACTGTAGTTTATATATATTCACAAGAGCTGTAATTTATTGGTAAACATTTTATCATCAGCCCATTAAAAGCCCCCTTTCAAAGAACCTCAAGAAAACAAAAACCAGAAAAAACGTCAAGAAAAAAACTGACATAAGTAAGTACTTAATTTACCCAAAAATGCAACAATTTTTTTGTCAATAATAATTTTTTGAGAAGTTTTTGTTTGTGGTTCTGACTGCAGTTTGCAGTCCTTTACTTCACCATTCTATTTTCTATTTCACAAGTGAAGTGAATTCTGCAATGTGAAGCATCTTGAAATATTATGACTAATCATATGATTATTTGATAAGAGAATGAGTCATTATCTATTTTAATTAAGTTATTAATAGTATTATCAATTATGATAAATAATTTTAAATTTGCATTGTCATGTTTGTAAAATATAGCCCAAAGTAAAATAAACTAAATCCAGACTTTTATTTAAAACTAACTCAATTTTAAAATTATGTTAAACAATAAAATATAGTGCTTTATAACTGATGTAATATAAAGAAAGATCAATTTTCTGATAATATATCTTATCTTTTTCAAAACAAATTATCTTGCATTGTTTCCGTCATTTCACTGCGATATTTGTTTTCTATTTATCTGTACTTTAAAGTAAATAGTGTGTAATGGTATTCAGGTACCGTTCACACTTTTTATCAAGGGATTAAGGGGTTATAAATCTTCCAATAAATGACGACCTTCAGACTTTATAGAGCTATATTATCATAATTTATAATAAGGACAAGATAGAACCACCCAAACAGCACTTATAAAGTTGTTTGGGGCATTTAGTTTTGATAATATTTTATTATATTGTCATACTATTCAGGTGCTTACCTCAAACATAAAAAAATTGAATCGTTATAATTATTATAACATCTCTTTAGTTTTTTTTTTATGAATATTTTTTGTGTATTTTAGCTTTTTCGTATAATTATTTTAAAAGCCTTGCCATCAGCCAATAGTATAAATTATACAGATACACATTTTTTTCTTTACAATAGAGAGAGAGAGATTTTGCTCTTTAGTTTTTAATTGCCCCCTTTTTTTCTCATTATTGCCATAATAATGTGAAAATAATCAAATATATTTTATGGGTTAACTTTATAATCAATATTGTTTACTAATAATATTTTTCAGCTGCAAAGTCGGTGCCATACAGGGCCATCCATGCTCCACCAGTCAAGTTCAACTCCGTGCACAGAAAAGTGTTCATACCGGGCGTTGAAATAAAGGTCAGATTCGTGGAGAACGAGAGAAGTGTGACCACACATTTGCTGAACCCTAATCTGTAAGTGTAATCTTATGCACTTTATATTCTTATCTTATCCAATTTTCAAGGAGAGATTCAGAAATAATTTTGGGTGAAGGACCCGATTTAAACATCTCAGGCTATCTCATCATTGTAAATTTTATTTTTTTAAAAGACAAATTTTCCACTTTTTTACTAAAAAGTGGCCCCGTGCGAGTTTCCTACGCCGGTTCTTCTCGCTGGGTTAGTTCCCGAACCGGTGTAGTTCCATGTAAAAGTCTACCATAAACTAAGAAAATAAATACCTGATTTTGGTATTAAAAATACTTAATTATAGTCACAACATTATGCTACTATTAAGATTTTATAGAAGCAACAATTTCTAAGCATTACTTTTCTAGCAAAGCTGCCATTTATGAGATGATGTCGTGAGCTCGGCTGAGTGTAGTTTTACATGATGAAGTTCTGACTTAGTTTTCACGTTATGTATTTTAAATTCATGTCATATTTTGTTACACACTGATTGTTCACACAATTAAATACCGATATAGCTATTGAGACTCGGGAAAATTCAATTTTAAAAAGATATAATAGGCTTGTAAGATCACAGTGTCAAGTTGTAGTGTCGGTCACATAAAAAACATTACTTTTGTCTTTAACTACAGTAAAATTACTTTTACATCAATAAAATTAGAAACTTTCCTACGTGACGGCGTTACTCAAATGATACTGGCATTAAAAAATTGTCATCTTTTTTTATAACACCTAAACTCTAAAAAATATTTTTGTAGTGTCAGTCACATTATAGAGTTGATCACGCCCAAAAGTAGCGTTTTGATTGTTAGTTTTGCTGATAGATGCCGCCATCTATAATAGCTATAGAAAGCAGAGAGAGAGAAGCAGAAAGCTAAATTATTATTTTAAGAACCTGCCAGACCACCTCAAAGTCAAATATAATCCAAAATTTAGCGATGTCTGGAAATGGGAAGCAATTGTCATAAAAATTTGGCAGTACAATATGAGATTCTTACAGATATCGCAAGAAAATAAGATAAAATTATTGATCTTAAAACTTTATTGAACGTAAGGTAGACCTGCAGAACTGGAAACCTTTTAAAGTAACAGCGACCGAAATTCCATAGTGTCTGGTCGTTCTTACCTCTATAGGGCACATATAAAGGAAAATTTTTAGCTTAAAAAAATGACGAAAGTCTGCCTATCGCTGGCTCTTGGGTTATTATGTTAATAGTTTTTGAGAAGATTTCGTGTTGAATTATTTTTTGACAAATTATTAGCGATTTCGTTTTTGTGATGTTCAAGTTCAAAAAAAGCATTTTAATGAATTAACTAATTACTGATTTGCTTTTATATAATTTAAGAGTTCATATTGTACGTGCTGAGATACATAAATTTTAAGGTGTCATGTAAAACTAACGACTTTTACCTGCACAAAGTGAGTGTAGTGTCGGTCACGTTTTGGGCTGTAGTGTCGGTCACAATTTATTTTGCTAATAAATATTTTTTTACATAACTTACAGGTTATAGGTAACCATTTTATAATAGATTGTTTCATGCACTTTCGATAAAAATACAAAGTAGAGTTATTTAGCACACAGAGAGGAAGATTATTGGTGTTTACAAACACTCTCGGAAACGACTTCCTTTTGCATGTAGTGTCGGTCACGTTTATGTTTGACTAAATAAATACTATTTGAAAACAACAGTGTATACCATTTTTTCTGCATAAGTTAACTTGTTTAATCTGCTACAAAGCCATCTTAAAATTGATATTAACAACATGATAGTAACCATGATATATGACAAAATAAAACGCAAATCGTATCAAATGTAGAGTCAGTCACATATGGAATTGCCCGGTAGGCAACATGTAGTTCAACCTACGAATAATAAAAACTAAGGAACAGTGCCGTAAATAGCCCTATTTGCGCCCTGTGCGAGCTACATAACTACGCCCTTGTTTTTTTTTAGTTATAGGTACCCAGAGCAATGCTATGTTTAGGCCTACACATATTTTATTTCATTCAGGGTGGTGAAATAAAACTTAGTGGTAGTCACGTGGTAATAGACTAATTACAATAATAATAATAAGATATTAATTATTATACTATTTTGGAAAACTTTTTTTAAATGTTTTGTCTAATTTAATAGACGTTTTTAATGTGAGTATTGTTGGAATCGAGCACTAGGGGCGCAGCGGGAACTTATCGGGAGCAAACCGAAAAAATAAAAGTCCTGTGGCCTGCCTGGTCTGGCCATTCTTGCGCCCCCCTAAAGTCTGCGCCCTGTGCCTGGACACCGGTGGCACCGCCCTATTTACGGCACTGCTAAGGAAACGTAACTCCCATACTATTACCGTTTAAAATTTGGTTCCTTTCGAACTGTCATGTAATGTCAGCTTTTATACCGCTCAAGGCCACCTAAATATTGCAAATGTATTGAAATGTGTACCTAAGGTAAACTTTTTTGACAAGTATTTTGGAGCATGTCTTTTGACGGAGTTACTCTTCCTTAGTTTTTATTATTCGTAGAGTTCAACGTTCTGAAAACATTTGATTCAAATTTATTCAGAAATAAAACAATTTTATTTATTTATTTATTTATTTATCTCACTCACGCATCAGACAGCTTATATAATATACGTGTGAGTAAAACAGCAATACAATAATGGGAAGTGAGTACCAAATCTAGCAGTGCAAACATAGGGATTGATTGAATTGTTATAGGTTATAGAAGAATTAGCTACACTTATCTAGAAAATTGTATTAAGGTACGTAATAAACATGTTTACTAATAAAATTCTTATATTAAAAATAATTGACTATTATATTGGTATTATAATTGTCGATTCAATTTATATCTATAAAAGGCATTAGCAAGAACAGCTGCAGATAACAGTGGAATGATGAGTTTATACGCTGATGTGTGCGTACTGTGTGCGTATACGCTCGAGCGTGTGCGTCCAGCGTCACTAATGCCCGGTTTCTGAAGACTGATAGGAGTTTATCTATTCAATTGCTCTTATGATTGGCTAATAACTTCAAATTTGTTAAATACATTTAAACACTTGTCAAAAATACTCGAAAATCAGGTATCGATAAAGTAAGCAAGAAGAATACGTGTCATATTAATGTATTTCAAAAATATTAGCATAATTTTAACTTCTTCGTATTTTTAAAGAGAAAGGATTATATTTGATCTAGAACTTTACCAAGAATAGCATTAGTGGTCTATTCTTATACAATAATTAGGGTTCATTAATAAATTACGTGAACTTCACTAACATAAAATTAAATTTGTTTGACAAACATGTTTGATGTAATTTACGTTTTCATCAAACAGCAGCGCAGACGAACAAACGTGCATCAAACAAGTTTGTCAAACAATTAGCTAGAATCGGTCTTGTTTGACAAATACAGCGGAACACGTTCAAACACGTTTGTCAAACGCTACGCAAATCCAAATTTTCTTCAAACACGTCAAACACGTAGTTTGTTTGACAAACGCTTCAAACAAAGCTGTACACTATCAAACGGTTTGACAAACACGTAAAATTTGACAAACAATTTGATCGTTTGCGGGGTACTTCAAATCAAAAATACCCTTTATGATCGATACTGCAATAAGGTCATTCTAGAAAAGAACAAAGTTAATCTATCACGCGAATTATTGAGACCTTGAGAACTGAGGCCAACTGCTACCTTACAAAGAAATATAATAAGTGTTGCTTTGAAAAACACACTACGATTGTGTGTTACTTTGAAAATATATAGATGTGTATGCAAATAAAAAAGTATGCTTTGTAGAGGAAAAAACAGTTTATCTAAGAACTATCTCTTGCCCTCTGCTTTGCCCTTATAAATTGTTTCTTAAGTTTTTCTACTTCAAATTAAGTTTCTTATGATTAATGTCGTTGCGAGTACCGAATGCCTTATTAGGTGCATGCATGGCCCTATCATATTATTATCAAAATGTTTTCTTGCAGTGTTGGGAATGTGTGGTTATAAAATATCCATAAAAACCTAAAAGTGTAGCCTATAAAGCTAAAAGTATAATCGAGAGCCTACTTACTACTACAACCTTAGTTTAGTAGCTTTTCCGTGGAAAATTAACTATTCTCATAAACCAAGTAACAATGAACAAGTAAATGACCTTAGGTAACATAACAAATGCCTACTACATCTCTGCAGACTATTTCTTTTAAACCCTATTGCCATAAGAATAAGGTCGGAATTTAGATTTGTCGACAACTGTATCTATTATGAATTGTGCAGTGAATAATCACCTGCTAATTACAATGACGAATGTACGTTAGAACAATCGATTGTTAATAAACTATTAGGTTTATTCTGTCTAGACTCTAGACTAGTATATAGAGCGTAAACTTAGTCTGAAAAGTACGTAAGGACAGATCATCTAATTATGAACTAGATAACGCCAACAAAATCGGTTCAGCGGTTCGAGCGTAAAGAGGTAACAGACAGACAGACAGACAGACAGACAGACAGACAGACAGACAGACAGACAGACCGACAGACAGACAGACACACTTTCGCATTTATAATATTAATATGGATAGTATGGATATTGAATAGGCTTTAACTTTAAATTATATTTATTGAAAACAAATTAAAGCCTTAGAAGTTCAGTGGCTTTAACCGTGGCTCTTGATTCTAAGGTCGTTGTTTCGATTCGTTGGAAAAATATTGTTTACAAGTTTGGTTAGGACTATGCAGGCTGATCACCTGATTGTGTGACAAGAAAAACGACCCATGCGTCAGATGGCCATGTAAAAAGTCGGTCATCTGTCCCACTGGGTTTTTGAAGTAAAGCAAGAGAGAGTGTTCCTATGTACTGCGCACACACTTGAGCAATTTAAAACACTCCGGCGTAGCTGGCCTATACTATACTGTAGCGGTCATTGACCTTTTTAGTCTAGGCGCTAAATGAAAAATGCTCGCACTGTATCTAGAATATTTAAGAATAAAATTGACCTCTTATAAACACACAGATTATTACAGATTCATCGGAAAACCTCTTAGAATAATAATGAATTTCCAACTTTTTATGAGCTCCAAGTGATATGCTACATATTCAGTTCACATCGAGTATGCAAAATACGATATCGCCCTTAAGTTAATCGCTGTTTATATAGAAAATGACAAGTTTTTTGACAGGGAGTCAATGACCGCTACTGTCTCGATTCCCCGAGTACACCTTGTTTCAACGAAACTGTCACCGAAACCGATGTGGAATTACATTAACGAAATAATTCCCAATATTAATTTGTGGAGAGGTAATAATAATTGATAATAATTACCATTTTTTAAATAAATTGTAACGTAATTGATACTTTAATCCCGCTATCCCCAACCCGCGGCCCGCGGGCCGCATGCGGCCCGCCGGGAATTTATTTGTGGTCCGCGTGATGTTAAACCATTTTGAAATTCACGCCCACCGGCAAAATAACGTAAAGTCTACGTGATAGTCGTTAATTTTTTCCACTTTTAAATCGTTAATTTTGAAGAATGTTATTTTTTTAACCCTAAAAAATTTTTGTTGCGGCCCGCGACACCAAGACCAAAACATGTTTGTGGCCCGCATGAAAAAAAGGTTGGGGACCACTGCTTTAATCTCACTTTTAATATTATCGTCTCTCATTTCAGTTACACCATACAGTTGCAACACGGTGACTACACATGGACGATCAAGAAGCGGTACAAACACATCCTGTATCTACACCAGCAGCTCTCACTATATAGGACCTCCCTAAATATACCCTTCCCCACCAAAACGCACAAGGTCAGAAGGGCTAGCTTCAAAAATACCGTTAATACTGAAGAAAAGGCCGAAAGACAGGCCCTTGAGGCACTCCCGAGAAGCAATTCTAGGAAGAAAGATACGAAACCGAGAAAAAGAAAGGGTGCTTTGCCAAGGTAATGTTTTAAGTAGGGCTGCTGTAAGTTTCTTTAGATATAAGCAGTTTCTTTAAAAATATTCAGTTCCTTTGAGACGGTTTTCCATATTAATTGAAAAGTTATTAATCTTATATCTTCATATGATAATATATACACTAGATAAGTGTAAAATAAATTGTCAAAATGAACAAAATTATTAATTAATGCCTGTACCAGTCTCTCGCCGTTCCAAATATCTGTTGATTTTACCAGTTTTTTGCGACATTAATATAAGCGAATGGTATTTTCCTGAAATGTTCAAGCCCAGCCGGTAGATTATAGGCCTGGAGATAGTGACACAAAATTCTTGGTCATTTGTGCCAGTATGGCGGTTTTACAGGGGTATAATTACGTAAAGGCAAAAAGGAAAATGATGGTCATAGCGCTCGCACTGGCAGCCCAAACGCGTGGGCATTAATCGAACGTGTCGGATAAATAACGAGTGTCGAACGATTTGTTCCACAAAAATGCTTGTATTTTCAGATAGTCGAAAGAAAATAAGTAGGCGAAAGCGTAATGCCATACTTGTCGGGTGCGGCTTACAGCCCGCCATACCAACGCGAATACGTTAATTTTAATAAAAAAATTGAACCATTTGTACCAGGCAAATTTTTGCATAGCTAATCATCGTCGAGTAGCCATTCACGAAAATCACCTTGCCATACTTTTCCGACAGCTCCCAATGGCCGCCATACCACTGCAAAGGTGTACTCGTAAGTTTTTTTTTCGCCAAACGATTTGTACCAGTATGGCATTTAAATTTTTGGAAAGTATTTGACAAAATATGACCGTTATTATTTTTCCCATACTTCTAGTAGGGGGAAAAAGTGCTACGATACTTGAAATACTTATTTATTTGACACGTTTTAAAAATACGACTATAAAATACGTAAAATCATTTTTTATATCATGGCATCATTGTATTCTCGTCATTTGACAATTGTACCAAAAACAAATTATTACAGATTGTAACCATGGGCCGGGATGACTATCGGACTTGAGCAAAAAAGTGATAAAAATTGGACGATTTGTACCAGTATGGCATTTGGATTTTTGGAAATTATACGATGCAATGTGACCATTATTATATTTGCCATACTTGTAGTAGAGGGAAAAAGTGGCGCCATACTTGAAAAACCGTTCGAAATTACGAATAAAATCTTAGGATTTTGAAATAATATTGTTCATATTCGCCGCCTCTCGCAGGTATGGCATTATCAGACTCCTATTTATGATCATACAGGGAACTGTTAAAAAAAGTTTCAGGGTGGTACAAATCGTTTGGCGAAAAAAAAACTTACACCTTTGCAGTGGTATGGCGGCCATTGGGAGCTGTCGGAAAAGTATGGCAAGGTAATTTTCGTGAATGGCTACTCGACGATGATTAGCTATGCAAAAATTAGCCTGGTACAAATGGTTCAATTTTTTTATTAAAATTAACGTATTCGCGTCGGTATGGCGGGCTGTAAGCCGCACCCGACAAGTATGGCATTACGCTTTCGCCTACTTATTTTTTTTCGACTATCTGAAAATACAAGCATTTTTGTGGAACAAATCGTTCGACACTCGTTATTTATCCGACACGTTCGATTAACGCCCACGCGTTTGGGCTGCCAGTGCGAGCGCTATGACCATCATTTTCCTTTTTGCCTTTACGTAATTATACCCCTGTAAAACCGCCATACTGGCACAAATGACCAAGAACTTTGTGTCACTATCTCCAGGCCTATTACGACTCATTGACTTGACATAACTCGACAGAATTATGTAGGCCATCTGCCAATAAATCAATAATTACTTAATTAATAATTATTGATAGTAAGTACTTATTCATGTTGCTTTTGTTTCTATTGCCATATTGTATAAAAAAATATATATTTTGGTCTATTTTTAGATTTCCGTCTAAGCCGGAAGTGATGGTGACGTATGAGGGTATACAACTGCGGATGAAACAACTGGAAGAATATCTTATCAACCTACTTAACATATCGATCTACAGAAATCACCACGAAACGGTAAAGTGCCTATCGCTGTCTCTTTTACTCGCACACAAAAAAAAACTATCGGTTATCTATGACATACTTATCGAAATTCTACGTTCGCCACGACAAGGCTTTACTAATATAAAATATGTCTGTCTGTCTCTTTACAAATGAATCTTGAAATTTGGTATGGAGAATGGAGATACTTTGATAGAGGGGCAAGGACATAGGATAGTTTTTAACATAGGACATAGGACAGCATGATAAACGATTTTGGCGCAACGCATTTGCCTGTAAGCGTCTTCTACTAACATTAAAAAAACTAGCTATTACTTGTTTTTTATCTACGTTTCAGGTAAAATTTCTAGAAGTTTCCCACCTGTCGTTCATATCGGAGCTCGGCAGTAAAGGCAAAGAAGGCCTCATACAGAAGCGGACGGGCTCCACCCAGCCCGGACAAGCGGGGTGCAACTGCTTCGGCCTATTGGGCACCATGGTGTGTGTCAGGTCAGTCAGATTTGTGACACTAGCTGTGTCAGGTCAGTCAGATTAGTGATAGTATATTGTGTCAGAACATGGTGGGTGCCAGGTCAGATCAATGTCAATATAACTTATAAGGCGGAGTGTAACTGTTTCGGCCTGCTGGGAAACATGTTGTTTGTCAGGTCAGTCAGTGACACAATATCGAGTCAGAAAATGATGTGTGTCACAGTCAGATTAGTGACATATCGAATCGGAACCCAGGTTACAATACAATTATTTTTATTTATCTCCCCAGCCTATTAAAACTTTCTTAAAAACCTTTTCTAAGGCGCTCGTGAAAAGGCTAAGTGAGATTGGATCGCCCTGATACCCCTTTCGATGGAAAATTTTGTGCCTGTGCATTGTAATTTGATGGTGGCTGTGCTATTTTGATAAATAATTAAAATAATCATTCAACGATAACTTAACGAATATTTATATTAATAAGGCTAATGCATATAACTTTTAGATGCAACTACTTCTGCACGGGGCTGGTGTGCGCGAAGTGGCAGGACCGGTGGTTTTTCGTCAAGGACACGTTCTTCGGCTACATCCGGCCCAGCGATGGCGCGGTTAAGGCCATCATGCTGTTCGACCAGGGGTTGGTATCTCTAATATTATAAACTAGATGACGCCCGCAACTGCGTTGCGCCAACATTAATTTATCGCGCGGGAACTGTACATTTTTTAGGGATAAAAAGTATCCTATATCCCGGGACTCAAAGTATCTCTGTACCAAATTTCAGCCCAATCGGTTCAGCCGTTTAGGCGTGAAGAGGTAACAGACAGACACACTTTCGCATTTATAATATAAGTATGGATATGGATACGAAAGCGTGTCCGTCTGTCTGTCATCAGACAGACGTTACGATAAACGACGATAGTTTTGCTACAGGGCGCGATCAGAAAAGTGCGCGTTTGTCTGTCTGTTACCTATTTACGATGAACCGATTTCGATCAAAGGTATTTTGAGTCCCGAGATACGACAAAAAACACATTTTATCTGAGTAAAATGTATAGTTCCAGTGGTTTTAGAGAAACTAAGTCGCCAGCAACATCTAGTCCATACTAATATTATAAATGCGAAAGTGTGTCTGTCTGTATGTCGGTCTGTCTGTCTGTCTGTCTGTCTGTCTGTCTGTTACCTATTCACGCCCAAACCGCTGAACCGATTTTGCTGAAATTTGGCATGGAGATACTTTGAGTCCCGGGAAAGGACATAGGATACTTTTTGTCTCGGAAAAATGTACGGTTCCCGCGCGATAAACGAGTTTTGGCGCATCGGAGTTGCGGGCGTCATCTAGTTGTTAATAAAGTTGCATCTATCGTTATTATAGTATACGATATACACAATGTAACTACATAATATTACAATTTCTACTAAAAATGTCTAATCTTATATTATTTTACGTTCATGCAGCATAGCAGGTTAGTATGCATTATCATATTGTTAATTTTTACTTTATTTATTAGTCATAATAATAATAATGAATACTTATCATCACAGGTTCGAAGTGTCAAGCGGCATGTACTCGACGGGCCTCAACAATGGCCTCCAAATATTGAACCAGAGCAGACAGATGGTGATCAAATGCTGGACCAAAAGAAAGAGTAAAGAGTGGATGGCCTATCTGAAAACTGTGGCCAATCAGTCAGGTGAGGAAAAACCTTGCGCAAAACCTTTTATTGTGCATGTCAACAACAAACACGTTGTTAACAATTTAACAGGTAACCAAATATAACCATCTTATTTTCGGCGTCTGCCATGACATGGAATGATTTTGACATTCGCAAGCTTCAGTCTCAAAATCAGCGGGCAGCGGGGCGAAAGCGGCGCGTTCCAATGTATAGATTTATATGGATAAGCCGTTTAGTACGCCGCGTGCCGCTCGCCGCATCGCTGTTTTCGAGGCCTGTCCATATAAATTCATACACTGGAACGCGTCGCCGCCGCTCCCGCTCCGCTTCCCGCTGATTTCGAGACTGCAGCCTGAATGGTTTTATCAGAGAATTACGGCGGCCAATTGCGCTTTTCCCTTCTATTTTTACCTTGGAATGGATTGTTTTTTTTTTCCTGGTTGTTATTTCTTTTCTTTTAGTATCTTTGCATATGGCTTATGTGCCAAATAACTAATTATTATTATTATATTTCAGCGCGCGACTTCACATTCCCCAACGTGCATCATTCCTTCGCGCCGCCGCGCGCCGCGACCGCTGTGTGCATGTTTGTCGACGGCCGCGATTATCTGTCAGCAGTGGCGGACGCGATTGAGATGGCGAGAGACGAGGTAATTGTTATTTATTTATTTTATAATAGCTGAAGAAGTGCTGTCAGCAAAATCGTTTCAGCGCCTTAGAGCCAGTCCACACGGCGCGTTGCGTCATCGTTGCGTCGACGCAGTGCTGCCGTTTGACGCATAGCCGGTTACACGGGCGCTGCTGCATCGCAGCGTTATTACGAAGCAGTCTTAACGTCAACACGCTTCCTCTCGGGGGCTGCTGTCCGTCATGTGTGCGTTGCCTGGTGCTTTCACGACGCAGCGCGCCGTGTGAACACCTTGGTTATTTGTATGTAAAACAACGCAACGGCAGCGTTGCGTCAACGCAACGCGCCGTGTGGACTGGCTCTTAGCGGTTCTCGAGATTAAAAGCGCTTAGCAATATGTTCATTAATTCATTGTTTATATTAAATAAACGTAAACAATGTTTTGCTGCGGTAAAGATCACAATTTATTTTCCTGTGGGGAGGCCTTTGCCCAGCAGTGGGTAACATACGGCTATGCATTACTAATGGGATCAACCCCTCTATTCCAGGTATTCATAGCGGACTGGTGGCTCAGCCCCGAGATATACCTCAAGCGGCCGGCACTCAGCGGCGATTATTGGCGGTTGGACACGCTGTTGAAGAGAAAAGCGGTAGGAGATTCCTCCTTTTTTATCCAAAACCCCGCCTTGCACTTAGCGTTAAAAACTATTAAAACGCTCTAAATGCCTCCTGTTTTGAGCGTTTTGATCGTTTTTAACGCTAATAGTCAGGGAGCCCTAGAACAATTTTTTTTTATTACTATCAAGCTAATTTTTTGTGAGTAGCTTCATTTTGATAAGACAAACATTTTTATCTGCGAAAAATCTTGAAAGTGGTAGCTAACAGAGATAGAAAGGATTTCATACTTTGATTTGATGGTCCTAAAATATGGATTGTTCTATTTGTAGGACAATGTTACTCTGAAATTATCTATTAACCTGCCAATATACAAAAAATCTGCTGGTTGTCTTATTAAAATGAAGCTATTCACAAAAAATTAGCTTGATAGCAATCAAAAAAAATTGTTCTAGGGCTCCCTGACTATAAGTGGAACGCGGGGATAATATACCATCCTCATCACCTTGATGAGTGGCAGTCTTCCACAGTGCGTTTTTCGCGTAATTTTCTGCCGCGCACTGTATAACTCTGCAACGAACTGTCACCAGCAGTAAGTATTTCCGGACCAATACGACTTGCAAACCTTCAAGAAGAGTATTCCCTCTTAAAATGCCCCGGCTGGCAACGCACCTGCAGCTCTTCTATACCTTGTGCGTTTTAAGATGATATGCGTGACACATTATAATTGACAATAGAAGGGAAGTTACCTAAAAAATTAATCGATAATTTAAAAATATCTAATCACTTCGTAAAGGAATTGCAATCGAAATTGTCGATTTCGTACTGACGTTTCAGAGTCGCGCCGGCGATTTATGATGGCCGCCCTTTATCGATTTGATTTCGATTCAACAATCAACAGTGGCAATCTCTATTGACATAAGTTCCGTTTCATGCATCTGACATTTTTCAAATGTTATCGTAACAATAATTTTATACTCCTATTTCACAGTTAATATTTATAATTTTATATAAAATAAGTTAGTATTTAGCAACTTTTCATTTTTATTCATTTACAATTATAGGAATAATTTTTTTTTGTAGATGGAATATAATTTATTACATTGTTGTTTTTTTTTTTGTTTTCGTGTAAAAAAATTCCGTAGCAAGGAATATGTTAACTGTCACCCATATCATCATAAAACGCACAAACTATAATTTTACGAGTGTCCATGGGCGACGGTAGTTGTCACAGAAATAGTGGTAGTTGCTTTCCATCAGGCGACACGTTTGCTCGTTTGCCACCTTATTTTATAATAAAAAGAAGGCAGGACTAATTCTGACGTAACTACGGCCCTAGTAATGATAATGGCTGTATTATTTTTGCGTAACGTTAGGGTCAATTCAGATTGCGAAGCGTAGATGCATTTCTAAAGTATTGGATTGACAGTCTTGCATGACGCCTCACGCAATTTAAAAAATCTGTCAAATTCATACAAATTAAGAAATGCATTTACACGTCGCGTTGCGGTCTGAGTGGGCCCTAAAACTTACTTGGTGTTTTAAATTATTTTTCATCGTATCCTTTACAACAATATGTTTGAAACAATTTAAGCTAAGTTTGTAATTAGAGGTGTTGAAAGCTATTTTACATTTCAGGCTCAAGGTGTGAAAATCTTCGTCATGCTATACAAAGAGGTGGAAATGGCGCTCGGTATCAACAGTTTTTACAGCAAGAGCAGGCTCGCTTCTGACAATATCAAGGTAGATAAATTTCACGTGACTTGGTTGTTTAGGTCCTTCAAAGTATAATCGAGACATAAAATGGTGTCCAATGGGTTTAATGATTGTAAAATCATTA
The DNA here is from genome assembly GCA_963422495.1 of Polyommatus iphigenia. Taxonomy (NCBI): domain Eukaryota; kingdom Metazoa; phylum Arthropoda; class Insecta; order Lepidoptera; family Lycaenidae; genus Polyommatus; species Polyommatus iphigenia. The sequence goes on from OY730189.1 coordinate 2,825,272, forward strand.
ATCATAGTGTTTAATGTCAGCAAAAGGATAACGACAAACGCCAGGCATACAGATTTCAAGCCAACATACCTAATTTAAGATTTTTTAAAGGAAAATGGCGGTTGGATAGAGTTGCACGGATTTAGTACTTAAAATATCTTAAACTAGCGACCCGCCCCGGCGTCGCACGGGTATAAAATATATAGCCACTGAAAAAATAATTAAAATCGATAGTCTATGATCCTTCACGTGGTCTACTTCTTATCTGTGCCAAATAACATAAAAATTGCTCCAGTAGTTCGCGAGATAAGCCCTTTCAAATAATTTCCCCCGTTTTTCCCACATTCGCCTATTAGTCTTAGCGTAATAAAATATAGCCTATAGCCCTTCTCAATAAATGGGCTATCTAGCACTGAAAGAATTTTTCAAATCGGACCAATAGTTCTTGAGATTAGCGCGTTCAAGTTAGCCCTTTCAAATAATTTTCCCCGTTTTTTCCACATTTTCCTCTATTTCTTTGCTCCTATTAGTCTCAGCGGGATAAAATATAGCCTATAACCTTCCTCGATAAATGGGCTATCTAACACTGAAAGAATCATCAAAATCCGTTGCGTAGTTTGAAAGATTAAAGGGAACAAAGGGACATGAGGGAAAAAAAAAGCGACTTTGTTTTGTAATAAGTATATAGATATAGATATTACCATAGATATATATTACCAGCTGCTCAGAGATCAAATAATAATATTTTAGTTTTTTTTTATCAATTTCTATGATTTATATAGAGGTAAAATTTACCTTCAAAAGTTTAACAAATAAAAATATAACCTTTACATTCTAAGTAGGACTGATAAAATATAAGTTAAACGTCAGGTTTTTCGGCACCCAGACCACGCGAAGGTGGGCGTGTTGTTCTGGGCGCACCACGAGAAGATCGTCGTGGTCGACCAGAGCGCGGCCTTCGTGGGCGGCATCGACCTGTGCTACGGCCGCTGGGACGACCACAAGCACAGGTGAGAGAGCACACACACACTAGCACAGACATACCACGGAAACATGCTTATTTATAAGAAGAGAGAATGGAAGGGAAAAGAGGGACAAAATATACGGTTACTTAAGTTTAGGGCTACAAGTACTACATGTATCTGCATAAATAAATGTAACTTACCTTATCACACTTGTTTGTACGCGCAATGCGTACGAGTGTGCGTATATGCACGCACACTAGTACGCGTATAGCTATAGTTATAGCTATTACGCGTACTAGTGTGCGTGTTATTGAGTTCAATATAGTTTCTTTTTAAATAAAAATAGTCAAAAGACTTCACGAAGTAAAATGCTTAATATGTTATAGTAATAATTGACAAATACATAGCTTATTTTACTGAGCGACAAAGACAAAACTCATTTTTTTACTGTAAAATTTGGACCTAAAATTCATTTTCCAGGCTAACAGATCTAGGCAATATAGCCCAGCCGAAGACCACAATCAAGATGCGCAAGAAGACCTCATCATCACCAGGCGGCGGCATGTACACGCCTCAGAATAGCTCCATCGAGGCTATCATTGAGCTAGCCGAGGCCAGCAAGGATATCGTTATTGGGATCAACGAGTGAGTATCCCTATACAAGCAAAAAGATGCAGCATAAAGAATATAGATGTTATAGTGATAATGTGACTATATTATCAGCTATACTCTACAGCAGTGGTACTCAACCATTTTTTTTCAAAAGGGCCATACATTTAGGTCTTGGTGTCGCGGACCGCATCTAAAAATTTTTAGGATTAAAAAATAACGTTCTTCAAAGTTAGCGAATTAGAAGTGGAAAATTTTTCACGATTTTCACTATTTTGCCGGTGGGAGTGAGTTTCAAAATGGTTTAACTTTTCGCCACTGATAAAGTCCCGGCAGGCCGCAAGTCGAGTATAGCTGATCTGCCGTCTACACAAACGTAGTGTATATGTCGCAGGCGGATTGTATAATCCGCCGTTTTACATTACGACTAAGTAGCTGTTTCAAAAAATTGTTCTCAAATTTACTGTTTTCTTTGTTTAATTCACTCAAAACGTCGCAATCAACGCACACACAACACAGAAAGAGAGAGAGAGCCAGATACCCTTACTATATAAATATATATTTTTTATAGTAACAATAACAGCGAATAATTCATACAAGGTCTGCTTTATGAATAACCAGACTGGCGTTGGATCTAAGTTCATTATACTATTTCAGGCCTATAATAGAGGAATCATCAGACAGCACGATAGTGATAGAAGACGAACCGAAACCCGACATACCGGTGTTACAGCCAGGAGATAGGCTACTCATAGCGAGCCCTAGCGACGCCGACAATGAAGTCCAAAAGAGAAACGTCATAGACAAAATAACAGATAGAGGGAAGGAAATCATGAGTATAATCTACCCACCGTATGAAGAAGAAATCAATGAACAAAAGTTCGATGACTCCGAGAGAAAGAAAGCGGAGAAATATGCCCGATCGAACGACGTTTTACTCATATCAGATGCGTTGGGAATCAAACCCCCTACCGCTACAACTCCGACCCCTCTAGCTCAGGTGGTAGAAGGGAGGGTCATCACAGAAACCACGAAGAAGAAGTTGGAAGATATGGAGGGCAATTCGAAGCTGTGGATAGGAAAGGACTACGTCAATTTCATAGTGAAGGACTTCAATAGTTTGGAATTGCCGTTCGTTGGTAAGTTCATAAATTTAGTTTACTGCTTATTACTACAATAAATGCGCCTAATATTTTGAAAGTATTAGGCGCAGATTTATTTTTTCGCGCAAAATCGTACATCTTCAGAATAAAAAAATATTTTATGACATTTCACGGGACACAAACAGCAGTAACAGATATACTGACATACGTCTTATCTATACTTATTATAAAATAAAGTCGCTTTTTTCCCTCATGTCCCTTTGTTCCCTTTAATCTTTAAAACTACGCAACGGATTTTGATGATTCTTTCAGTGTTAGATAGCCCATTTATCGAGGAAGGCTATAGGCTATATTTTATCACCCTAAGACTAATAGGAGCGAAGAAATAGAGGAAAAAGTGGAAAAAACGGGGAAAATTATTTGAAAGGGCTAACTTGAACGCGCTAATCTCAGGAACTACTGGTCCGATTTGAAAAATTCTTTTAGTGTTAGATAGCCCATTTATTAAGGAAGGCTATAGGCTATATTTTACTACGCTAAGACTAATAGGAGAATGTGGAAAAAATGGGGGAAATTATTTGAAAGGGCTTATCTCGCGAACTACTGGAGTAATTTTTTATGTTATTTGGCACAGATAAGAAGTAGACCACGAGAAGGATCATAGGCATCAATTTTAATCATTTTTTCAGCGGCTATATATTTTATACCCGTGCGACGCTGGGGCGGGTCGCTAGTACTATACTATAGTTTGTGCGTTTTAAGATGATATGGGTGACACATTATAATTGACAATAGTAGGGAAGTTACCTAAAAATTTTAATCGATAATTTAAAAATATCGAATCACTTCGTAAAGGAATTGCAATCGAAATTATCGATTTCGTACTGACGTTTCAGAGTGGCGCCAGCGAATAAGATGGCCGCCCTTTTTATCGATTTGATTTCGATTCAACAGTGTCAATCTCTATCGGCATAAGTTCCGTTTCATGTATCTCACATTTTTGAAATATTTTCGTATCAATAATATTTTCATATTCCTATTTCACTGTTAATATTTATAATTTTATATTAATAAGTTAGCATTTAGCTACTTTTCATTTTTATTAGGGTTCCGTACCCAAAGGGTAAAAACGGGACACTATTACTGAGACTTCGATGTCTGTCCGTCTGTCTGTCCGTCTGTCTGTCTGTCTGTCTGTCTGTCCGTCTGTCTGTCCGTCTGTCTGTCCGTCTGTCTGTCTCCAGGCTGTATCTCAAAAACGGCTATAGCTAGACTTCTGAAATTTTCACAGATTGTGTATTTCTGTTGCCGCTATAACAACAAATACTAAAAACAAAATAAAATTAATAATTAAGGGGGGCTCCCATACAACAAACGTGTTTTTTTTGGCCTTTTTTGCTCGATTTCAATAATGGTAACTATTAGACACTTGAAATTTTCACAAAATCCTTGATTGTATGTGTTCTTGAATAATTAATAATAACATTAAAATAAAATAAAAAATTGAGGGGGGCTCCCATACAAAAAAACACGATTTTTTGCCTATTTTTGCTCTTTATCGGTACGGAACCCTTCGTGCGCGAGTCCGACTCGCACTTGGCCAATTATTCATTTACAGTTATAGGAAACATTTGTTTTTGTAGATGGAATATAATTTATTACATTTTGTTTTTTTTTTTTGTTTTCTTATAAAAAAATCCGTAGCAAGGAATATGAGAACTGTCACCCATATCATCTTATAACGCACAAACTATATATTATATCCCAGAAAAATGTACGGTTCTTACGCGATAAACTAAGAGCTCCGAAGAGTTGTGGGTTCTAGTTCGGAAACTTATATTTTTGTGTGTCCTTTCAAAAAAATTGAAAAAGAAAACATTTTATTTTTTTGTCCAGACCTCATAGACCGTCACACGACGCCGCGTATGCCGTGGCACGACGTCGGCGCGCTAGTGACGGGCGCGGCGGCGCGAGACGTCGCGCGACACTTCGTGCAGCGCTGGAACGCTATCAAGCTGGAGAAGGCCAGGTATGAGGACAGTAATAACATGAACGATTTGTGTATGTATGTGTGTATGTGTTTAAATGCGTGGAAGACTCTACGGAACGTACGCGAATGCCGTGGCACGACGTCGGCGCGCTAGTAACGGGCGCGACACTTTGTGCAGCGCTGGAACGCTATTAAGTTGGAGAAAGCGAGGTATGAGGACAGTAATAATATGAATGATTTGTGAGTGTGTGTGTGTGCGTGTGTGTATGTAAATAGGCGGGTCCACATCAAGCGAGCCGCCTCGGGCGAGGCCCGCCTCGCGCGGCAAGCGAGCCGCCGCGGGCGAGGCATGCTCGCCGAGGGTAAGGCGGACGGGCGAACACAGCGAAGCCGCCTCGCTCGAACAGCCGGCAGCCTGAGCCGCTGCCCGCTCGGCGCTCAGTTGAGCACAAAGACACGATGGCACCGCTCGTACGCACAGCCGTGGCAGCTTATGCTTTTATTTTGCTATACACAACTATCAAAAATAGGAGAATCTCATCTGTATGATCCTACAAAGACTCCATTTTTTTTTAATCCTTAACAGGAATAAGTATTCATTTTGCGGCTGATTTTTCTCCAGAATCTTCCCTTATCTCCCTGTTAGTGTGATTGGGTTCCTTGGCATCCCAAAGCCATACATTTGCGGCGTATAAACTTATTAGTTGTCGACACTGATCGTTCATTTTTGACCGCGGCACAAACCAAAACATGTGACGTCCACACTGCGCGAGGCAAACGACCGAGGCACCTTTGAGCATTTCAAAAAACCGACATCGCACGGCTCGGCCGCGCGCGCGCTCGCTCGAGCGTGAGCATGCGCCTGCCTCGGGCGAGCAACGTCCACACCAAGCGAGTGGTGCGGCGCATGCCGCGCGAGGCGGGCCGCGGCTGAGGCGGCTCGCTTGATGTGGACCCGCCTAATGTGTGTGTGGCATTCTGTACGTTCGTGGCACGACGTCGGCGCGCTAGCGACGAGCGCGGCGGCGCGCGACACTTCGTGTGTGTGCGTGCGTACGTACGTGCGTGTGAGTGTGTACCATGGACGTGCGTACCATAAAGGCATAAAAGCACTGCTTACCTAATGATAAATACTTGCTATACACATATTTTAATTTGACTTTCGTACGTTTTAGATGACTTTAATTATTATTAATAGTAAAAATATGAATACACATTAACGCCTACATTTATAAAATAGCACCAATTGATTTGCAAAACTACTTAAACATAAGTCGGTAAGTGGTAACTAGGCGCGCCGCGCGAAGGTACGCACCAATATTATACTACATATCTGTGGTTACAGGCACTCGATGTCTCGCAGACGCCGCCTATATGTGTGAGTTAAGATTTTCGTATTCGTACACTGTTCGCAAACGTGTGTGCGTGTGCGATTTACTTGGCCAGGTCCTGCCGCATGGTTTCCGAGCTTAGCCGAGCGCTTCGGAAGTAATCGGATATGTTCGTTGCCTATAATCCGAGTAAAAATAATAGACGGAAATCTAATTAATCACATATGCACATAATGCATTTTTGTTTAGTACGGTTTATATTTGTTTACATTACAGAAGTGTTTTGTATTTTGGGAGGCCATTTTTTCATGTGATGAGCACTGTAACATATTATTTTTGTTTGCGCCAGTATATTTATAGTTTTCTTAGAAGATTTTTATTATTTTAACATTTAAAAGTTTGTACATTTAACAGTTTATTAGATATTAGTTATTACTGAGTTTCTAATTTCTATATTAAGTGCGTTTTTTGATTTCTTAAAAATGTTATTTGACTGTGAGGTTCGTGTTGAAAATGTGTGTTTATTAAAAATTAAAAAAAACAAGTTTTCACAATTGTCATGCAGTGAAAAGATTCTAATTGTGATTTGTGTCGAAAGGTAGGTACGTGTACCTGAGTTACAACAATTAAACCAGCAACAAAAATGAAATGTAAGTAACTCGAAAGTTTCATGTTATTCATATTCATGTACTTATTTATTTTATCATTTTATAATATTATATACTTTATATTAAATGCGAAATTATCTCTGTCTGTCTGTCTCGCTTTCACGCCAAAACTAATGAACCGATTGTAATAAAATTTTGTACACAGTTAGTCTAGAGCCTGAGAAAGGACATAGGCTACATTTTTATAAGATAAAAATATACTATGTTTCTAATTTCCATGGAAATATCGATGAAAATGAATTCACATTGCATTTCTAATATATAACAATCTATATTACGCCATACGCCATCTATGGCGTTTTTATTTATTTTAGCTTAGCACACATGTGAACGCAAATGAACTTTCATTGTAGTTCCAACACGTGACAACAGATGGCGTTTTTTTGTTTCTTCATAACAGAACGTACTCATATATTATAATAGTTTAGAAAACATAGTTTTTAATTTATATCCACACTAATATTACAATTTATGCGAAAATATCTCTTTTTGTCCGTTTGTCTGTCTGTTTTGCTTTCACGCCAAAACTACTAAACCGATACCGCTGCTTACCCTATCTCAAAAACCTCTGCACGCCTCTGGTGTGTACGAGCGTGTGTTACTGATTTAAGTGGTTAAAGCGTTTCTGAATAACGCGTAGCGGTCTGCGCTAATATTTGACACATTCGGTGTCGGCACCGATGGTCAGCGAGCGTTCAGCAAGTATGTTAATGTAGGGACGGTAAAGACTTAATTGAATGTAGTACTTTCATATGATGTAAGTTCTTACGACCGAATTATATTTTACTTTCAGACAAAACCCGAACTACCCGTATCTGCTACCAAAGACGTACACCGACATACGAATGATGCCAGACTTAGAACAGATTCTCAACATACAGACGAATAAAGTTTCCTGTCAGGTAAAACTTTTTAGTTATATTATTGACTGTGATTGAGTGACTTTTGGCTTTTGCGAACGAGATCAAAACTCAAGCAAGCAACAAAAGATATTTCTGAAAGTCATAAAGTCCATGCAATAATTTAAAAAAGTAACAATGTTTCAGTGCTGCCACTTTCACAATGAAGTGTGGGCTCCCTAGACGGAACTCATACACACCCTAAAGACTTATCGCTTAATTTTTTACAACCTATATTTTATGTAAAGGACTTTAGACATTGAATTTCATTTTTCAGGTACTCCGCAGCGTGTCGAGTTGGTCTTGCGGGTTCTTAGACCCGGAAACGGTGGAGCAGAGCATACACGAGGCGTACGTGGACACCATCACGCGGGCACAGCACTACGTATACATCGAGAACCAGTTCTTCATCACGTTGTCCAGAACCAATCCCACTGTTAGGAACCAGGTGAGAATTGTGTATAACTCTGCCTGCTTCTTTTATAAGAGTTAGGATAACTTCATGCACGCAGCTCTAAAACCAGTTCATCGATTGTAACGTAACCTGCTTTCTTTTTTAAACTACATTTGCATTATATTATTTATAATTGTGTTAGGATAACAACGTGAACGAGTGTCACTTAGGGTCAAGAAGACGGACCGCATTTCAACTGCAATCCAACCGCAAATTGCAGTTCAAACGCAGGCCGATTGCAGTTGGCGTGCAGTGAATTACAACACGTTTGGTTTGCAGTTCTATTGCAGTCGCGTCAACTGCAATACAACTGCACTTGAACTCCAAATGGGGACCCCATTTGAATAGAATTAACGTTTGTAAAACGCTTCACAAACGTCAATTCTATGGAACGTGAAGTGTCGCGCCGCGTCGCTGCCACGCAGTATCGCTTTAGTGCGGTCTCTCCTTTTAGAGCGCCAATAGTTTTTTTTTTTTTTTAAACGTGCGTTATATTTTTCACTCTTAAATATGTGTTTCGTGTATACTTCAACATTTTGCGAGTTTCTTATTCAGATTCTTGTTTCCGGACTAGTTACCGAACCGATGGTACGAAATACGGTTTCCAAAAAAGTTACTTTGTATCATATTCGGAAAACTTTTTTCATTTCCAGATAGGCGAGGCGTTATTCAACCGCATAACGCGCGCGCACCGCGCGGGCGACGTGTTCCGCGTGTTCGTGGTGATGCCGCTGCTGCCGGGATTCGAGGGGGAGGTGGGCGGGCCCTCCGGCACCTCCCTCCACGCCGTCACGCACTGGAACTACCAGAGCATCTGCAGGTGAGTGATGATGTCACAAACATGAAGATGTGTTTAACTGCATATTGGGCCGTTTAGGTTCAGCCCTGTCGGACAGGGAAGTGGGCAGCGCGAGACTGTAAATAGTCGCACTGCCACTCGTCATGCCGCTGCCGCTGCCCGGCGCGGCAAGTAGAGGGCTGAGTGCGCTCACTCGCGTCTCCCGCAGCAGTATTCAGGGCAATATCACCGGCAGCGCGAGTAGCAGCGACAGTGACTGAATATAAACGTCCCATAACGCGCGCCCACCGCGCGGGTGACGTAATATTTTGAATGCGAGAGTGTCTATATGTCGGCCTGTTACCTCTTCACGCTTAAATTTTGATAAAATGTTATGCAGATACCTTGAGTCGGGAAAGGACATAAAAAACTTGTCAAAGACTACTTATCTTAATAATAATAAGTAATTATATATTAATACTAGCTGTCCCGGCAAACGTTGCTTTGCCATTATATTAAGTATTTCGCCCATATTATTTTATTGAAGTGACTAAATAGGTATGTCGCCATGGCAACGTCGATCGCTATCTCGTCGCACAAACAATGGTCGCCGTCAGTCTCAGGTTGTAATAATTATATATTGATAAGTGCATTTGTTGAATAAATAATTGTTATTTATTCAACAAATGCACTTATCAATATATAAAGTACCGAGTAGCCGATTCTCAGACCTACTGAATACGCATATAAAATTTGGTAAAAATCAGTAAAGCCGTTTCGGAGGAGTTCGTGGACTAACATTGTGACACGAGAATTTTATATATAAGATTATAATTATATTTGGTATAGTATTGTGTAGTATATTATTATGATTATTGGTATAATATTTATTATTATACCAATATATAGGTTTATAAATTATAATTGTTATTTTAAGTGTTTTATAATTTTCTAGTTTTCTAGATTAAGTAATTAGTTGTTGTTAGTTTGTATTTGCACATTGCCTATTTGCTTTTTATATAAAATAATTTCCTGCTTTTCGGTTGCTTGGAAGAAATTGCTGCATAGCCGCTTTTTGTGTTTATTTATTAGTACTAAGTTTGAAATTTGAATTTCTATATGTGTGTGTAAATGCAATTAAGAATATTCATTCATTCATTCATTCATAAAATAGTTTTTATCCCGGAAAAATACAGTTTCCGTGTGATAAACGATTAAGCGATGGAGATGCAGGCGTCGTCTAGTTGATAAATATAGATTTATATCGTGGCTAAAAATATAATCATCCATATTTAATGATTGTATGGCGTTCCAGGAGTCGCGAGGCGATACTGAGCCGGCTGTACGACGCGGGCGTGACGCAGCCGGAGCGCTACATCACGTTCCACGGCCTGCGCACGCACGGCCTGCTAGACGAACCCGTCACCGAGCTCGTGTGAGTATCACGCTGACTGAGGAGTGTAACGGTCACCATTGTTTACTGCCGCACTCAGTGACGTATATAAATTACTGAAATAAATGAAGATTTTGAAATTAGTTGTATCTGTCAAACTCTTCATTTTTTTTTATGAAATAAGGGGGCAAACGAGCAAACGGGTCACCTGATGGAAAGCAACTACGGTCGCCCATGGACACTCTCAACATCAGAAGTGCTGCAGGTGCATTGCCGGCCTTTTAAGAAGGAATGTGCTCTCTTCTTGAAGGTTTGCAGGTCGTATAGGTCCGGAAATACTGCTGGTGACAGTTCCTTCCAGAGTTTTACAGTGCGCGGCAGAAGGTACAATTAAATTATGAAACGGCATTTTGAGTAACAGTTTGACATTTCGAGTGACGAGTTTTGGTTATAACGATCGCTTCCAGTATAATAGTAGTGGTTTGAGCAGCTTACGTACCAAAAAGTAACCTCAATTTTTTCGTTCCACAGCTACGTGCACTCCAAGTTGCTGATAGCTGACGATAGGACGCTTATCTGCGGCTCCGCCAACATCAACGACCGCTCCATGATCGGCAAACGCGACTCGGAAATCGCTGTACTGCTACAGGTAAGATAGCAATATATGTTCGTCTCGCTCGCACTCAGAAACATATAATGGCTACTTTAATTGAGGTAAAAAAAATAAAAGAATAAAAAAATCTTGTCAGCACCGCACGCGCCGTACGCACCGCATAGTATATGCGAAAATGCGGCGCGTACGGTGCGATGCAGACGAATGTGCGAGGTTTCACATCATTTTACCAACGAATTCTAAAATGCGGAACGTTCGGCGTGTGTGTGCTGATAAATGTGCGATCACCTTTAGAGTGAGACTAGATGACGCCCGCAACTCCGTTGCGGCAAAATTCGTTTATCGCGCGGGAACCGTACATTTTTCCGGGATAAAAAGTATCCTATGTCCTTTCCCGGGACTCAAAGTATCTCCATACCAAATAGCAAAATCGGTTCAGCGGTTTGGGCATGAAGAGGTAACAGACAGACAGATAGACAGACAGACAGACACACTTTCGCAATTATAATATTAGTATGGATAGCAATATATGTCTGTCTCGCTTGCACGTGAAATGAGGCGAGATCGGAGATTAGCACAACGATATCAAAATACTTTACGTTTTAATTCTATGGATTAGCATACTGATGTGGTTAGGCTTCAACAAATGTCCGTCTTTCGCTTACACGATAGAAATATACTTTCTAATACAGAAAATCTTAGTGTCTGAACACACTAGGCCAAAAAATCGCGGCCGAAGTTCGGCATGATTACGCCTGCAATGTTTTTTAAATTACCGAAGACACACCATGCCGAAATTTAACGTCGCGTTATATTGTATGCGTTTGACATTGCTGGCGTAATCATGCCGAACTTCGGCATGGTTTGTTTAGACCAGAGGTCCCCCCCCCCCCCCCCCCCAGTTCAAGGCCGGTCTTAAAAGCGTATTCATCCAACAGTTGGTCCTTTACTTTTTTGTATTCTAAGTTTGACTCACAAGTCACAGTACAAGGAACCAATAACCTTCACTGCGGAGCAGTAAAAAGTAAACGCAAATATTTTTGTTTTGTAGCTATTTAAGGCCCTGTATTCCCAGAAGCGGACGATTTTCAAGATTTAAAAGGGACAAGGAGACATAAAAATATTGTAATTAAAATTCTGAAAAAAATATACGTGTTAGTTAAGGATCTAACACAGTGGAATTTATATTCCATAACACAATATCATGAACTTCACTCGATAGAAAAAAATCCCGAAGTTACCTCTTCTTTTAACGAAATTTCCATACTATGTCCAAATTACTTGGAATTTTCAGGTAATTTTTGTACTGAACGAAAGACAAAGAATATATCTAGGGATTCTCGTTTTTTTCATCTCGATTGAATTATGTATAAAATAACGACGATCAAAAACCTTTCAGTCGCGCTCAGGAGCTCATGCAATTTTATAGTTTTTTTGATCGTCGTTATTTTATACATAATTCAATCAAGACGAAAAAACGAGAATCCCTAGATACATTCTTTGTCTTTCGTTCAGTACAAAAATTACCTGAAAATTCCAGGTAATTTGAACATAGTATGGCAATTTCGTTAAAAGAAGAGGTAACTTCGGGATTTTTTTCTATCGAGTGAAGTTTATGATATTGTGTAATGGAATATAAATTCCAATGTGTTAGATCCTTAACTAACACATACATTTTTTCAGAATTTAAATTACTATATTTTTATGTCTCCTTGTCACTTTTAAATCTTGAAAATCGTCTTCTTTTGGGAATACAGGGCCTTAACACAAAAATTACCACACTTTTACTTATTTCTAAATCTCCTCGCTCTGTAATAATATTTAATTCATGAAGCCCCAAGCGGCCACATCCGGCCGCGATAACAATGAAAAAGCTATTGTGTCTCGTTTTGCCACGACTGATGGGTTAATTTGCTATTAATATAATATTGTCTGACTATATTCATAGGAGAAGTCAAATCGGGTCACCTAATTTTTATAGACCCCCGTTAACGACTCGTGGACCCCCATTTTTTTTCCACGCAAGCGTAGACCCCTATCGGGCTCCCGTGGACCCCATGGGGTCCACCTGGACCACTTTGGGAATCAATGGTTTAGACACTAGACTCTAGTGACTAGAGTCTAATAACGGAATACTTTCATTTCAGGACGAGGAATTTGACGAGGGCATGATGAACGGGAAGCCATTCCCGTGCGGGCGCGTCGCGGGCGGGCTGCGCAAGCGCCTGTTCCGGGAGCACCTGGGGCTGGACGCTGGCATCCCGGACCCAGTAGCTGACGGGTTCTACGAGGGCGTGTGGCGCGCCACGTCCAGGACCAACACGGATATGTATGATGATGTGAGTATGAATGTGTTGACCCGATTCGATATTTTAAATAGATCGATTTAGGCCCAATTTCACAAACGACTGTTAAAGTTTATGCTCTAATTAGTATCACGTTACCTCTTTCGTTTTTCTTACGAATGAAAGAGAACAAACAAGCTGTAAACACTAACAGACGTTGGTTAAATTGGGCCTTAACATAACAACAGATTTAACGAGTGCCGAATTTATATTTTTTATTTTTTATGGGAGTAGGCCACTTTTTTGTGCGCCCCATGTACATACGAAATCTGTGCGGCCTTTATGGACACTGCCAGTAGCGGCGTTAGAGGGGGGCAACGCTGGGTGACCGCCCAGGGCGCCGGATATAAAGGGGCGCTGAAAGCAAACAAAAGGAGCGCTAATTTTTTCAGCACTACCAGTACCCTGGACTCCGAAGAATTCTCGCCCAGGGCGCTAGTAGTGCTAAAACCAGCACTGAACACTGCCGCCCCTAGGCCGTGACCTATAACAGCCTATTATAAATCCGGGGCTGGATTTAACCTTACAACAACATCAACATGACCTTACTACGAGGGAACATGCTAGTATTATAAATCTGTGGAGATTGTGTGTTTGAACGCGCTAATCCCATCATATTTTTATGTAATTTGGCATAGACACATAGCTGACATAGCAGACTACGAGGAAAGACATAGGCTTTCTGGGGAAAATGTACAGTTTCCGTGGAATCCCTTATTTACAGGTACTAAGCCGTGCGGAACATTGAGTTTTTTTAAAGACCCTCTGCTGTCCCATTGCTGGGCAAAGATCTCCACCAAACTTACTAAACCACAATACTCTCGATCCAACGCAGCCGTAGGCCAACCTGGCTCGTATTTGTCTAGCAGCTAGACTCTAGCTCATCGCGCCGTCTTTTTCGAGGCCAGCCGCGGCGGCGTCGTCCATCGTCTGTTGCCCATTCTGTATTGATCATTTCCCAGCGGTCAGGATGCATTGTTTGGCCCGCTCTGTCCAATATTATACTCTCTATGTATGAAAATTGTGATCCAAGTCTCCTTTAGGTCAACTCATTCTCAATAGAGCAAGCTCTACATAAAACCAAAAAAAGTTTACACAATACAACGTATACCGACATTTTAAAGTTTAAGCCATAAGTCATAACCAAATATGAAAACTAATAATAAGAAACCACTTGTCCACGTTTCCACGTCCAAGTGATTACAAAAGTGTAAGGCTTTGTGTCAATGATTGCGATTGACATTGATCGTGCATGTTTCGCGATCATAGTGACAATCATGGGCCAACGTAAAGACTAAAGAGGGCTATATACTTATTTCTTATATATAAAATTCTCGTGTCACAATGTTAGTTACCGTACTCCTCCGAAACGGCTTTACTGATTTTTACCAAATTTTATATGCATATTCAGTAGGTTTGAGAATCGGCTACTGGATACTTTTTATATTGATAAGTGCATTTGTTGAATAAATAATAGTAAATTATTACAACTCGAGACTGACGGCGACCATAGCTACTTATTCAGTCACGTCAATAAAATAATATAGGCGAAATACTTTATATTATGGCAAATTATCGTTTGCCGGGACAGCTAGTTTTAGTATTATATATTTTTTCTATTCCCAGGTATTCCACCCCATACCGAACAACACAGTCCACACCTTCGCGGAGCTGAAGAAATACCAAGAGGAACATCAAGAGACGCTATGGCATTCGGACCCGGCGCTCGCTAACCGCAAGATAGACCAGATACGGGGCTACCTGGTGGATATGCCGCTTGACTTCCTATGTAACGAGGTGCTAACCCCTCGGAATACTTCCATGGAAGGCATGATGCCGACTGCGCTGTGGACGTGAGGGTTACGTAATTGAGGGGGATCGGTCTAAAATGATAAAATACGTGGTGGATTCGTTAGCAACGAGGTGCTGTAATGTTAGAACCCTAAAGGATAGGTTACACAGTGCGAGCATCTGAAGTGACTGAGTGAGTGTGGTGGGGGGAAGGCGAGTGGCGAGTGAAAAGAATGTTGTAGTAACTCGCACGACAAGTAACTGACCAACTCGCACATGAAAGTGACTCGCATGATGCGGTCACACGGTGCAAGTAGCTGCACCTCGGTAACGACTAGGCCAGCTCGCACCGTGTAACACAGGCATAATAGTACGGTCCCCAAGACCAAAAAAGTAAACTCCCGTTCAACTCATCTCCGCCATACGAATTATTGGTATGTACTTATTAGGCATATTTTCCTGAATACGAAAAGTGCGGTTGTCACTTCCTAAGTGTGTGGAGGAGGTAACTATGACGTCATGAAGGTGGCGGCTGGGCCTATTCTATTGTGCGGATTATGTAATATCTACTGAACCGATTTACTTAAATAGGGTGTCAAACGAAAGGTTATTAAATAAGCATAATTTTATTCTCGAAAATTATTAATGTAAATTAAGTGCCAAGGGAAATATATCCAAAAAACATAATTTCAAAAAAAATTTTTTTCTTTATATGTATATAACTTGGTAACCGTTAGGATAATGGAAATATAGGTTATTATAAAATATTTAGATACTTTCATCAGCTTTCTAACGAACCTTAAATCATTACAATAAAGCGATATACAACGGAACAACAGTCCTTTGAATGAGCCTAGGTAGCGCTGAACTCATAGCGGTAGCGAAGCCATTAGACGGATGTTCTCTATAGAATGATATATTTTTTTAAATAAAAAGCATATAAATGATAGTATTTAAAAATATATTATAAAATTTAAGTACGCTGGTATTCATAGGTTTTATTTACAGATTTTTTCTGATGTAATTAAAATAATAAGTATGTGTTGTATTCAAGTTACTAATAAAATTATTATTAATAATAAAAACATATTTTTACAGCTGATCTGTGTCTTCTGAACAATTATACTGGTTATAGCATTTGTAACCGACATGACAAATCCCTTCTAAACACTTTTGTTTTTTGTCATTACATCCACAACGGGATGAACGGCAACCAGTTTTGCATTGACAGGATATTAGTGCAAGGTCTTTCAATGAGATTGAATTTACAGATGAAGTAACTGGCATTAAAATATTGGTATCCTTGATCTTCCAGCCACAGCCTATGGGTTCAGGAAGCGTGGGCTTTGCTACTTTGGCGCTCTGCCAACATAAGGTCTGGTAGTTCGATCTTAGCGCATGCTTTCGAAAGGCTTGTCGTGTCGGCGGTAACTTATCAAGTTCTTTGATATTCTGGAACATTGCTGCTCTTAAATTATCTAGGTTATCCAGTTCTTGGAGTCCGGGTTTCTTGCTTGTGTACATAAGAATAACAAATCTTTCAGCGTTACAAAATTGTTCTTCAGTAAGCTGTGGGCTTACACCAAAATTTGAAAGGAGTTTATAATGTTTTTGGAAAATCGGCCAGCTTGATTTTTTTGTGTGACCTGACAACGCGCTCGTAGTGTCACACCCAGTTAGAGAGTGATAAGCCAGCAATAATTTCCTCTTATCGGTTGTCATGTTTTCTAGTATATTATTAACGTTAATAAATTTTGGCTTTTTGCTAGTGCCGGATTTAATCCACACAACACTTGGAAGTTCCTCAAAGAAGTGCATAACGAGGAGTAGCACATCAGTGTCGCGGCAATTTATTATTAAACGTTCAAAACCCGATTGTTTACAATCAATCCCATGTAGTATGAAACGGGTATCAGCTTCTTCTTGTGTACTTGTCAAATGATCCACGTTTCTATGTGTATTAGTACTGACATGTTCTGCTTCCGAATATCCATGCTTTGATGCTTGAATAGCAATTTCTTTGGATAGGAAATCGGATAAACGGGCTTTGTTTTCAGTTGAGTGTATGAATCTATTCCATTTAGCAGGCAAAAGTGTTTCACGTCCTGTTATTTGATGCTCAATCGGGATGACAGATGTTCGCCGCTTTTCACGAGTGCCAGATTTGATAGAAGTTTTGTTATATCGGTCAAAAAGAACGTGTACGCTCTGAGAATCGTTAGATTTAAAGTTTGATAGTACAGACTTTACAAAAACATCACTTAAATCTCCAAATGTTTTGGCACCTTTTGGTTTTCCAATGCTTTGCACCAGTGCTTGGCCATCAATTAAGGTCAGCAATTACTAATATGCTAATTATTCGTAACCAACTGATGTCAAATGAAAAAGCAAATGAAAGATGACAGTGCGCGGGACGGGGAATCACCGCAATGAGTACTTTCTCTGACGTATCGGTGTTGCCATTTTTTTTTTCAATTTAAAAACATAATACCACTAAAGCGTCAAAAAAGTGTCAAAGTGACATGCCCGCCTAAACTCCTTCCGTTGTCAATTGTCAGTTTGCTTTTGTCACTTAAGTCAGTGTTTAAACTGTTTTCAGTAAAAATTAAAAGTAAAACTTAATTTAAAAAAAATAAAGTAAAATTACCCATTAAGTTCCCACGTGATTTTTTATATACGTTATATACATAAGAAGTCAGTAGATATTACATAATCCGCACAATAGAATAGGCCCAGCCGCCATCTTTATGACGTCATAGTTACCTCCTCCACACACTTAGGAAGTGACTACCGCACTTTTCGTGTTCAGGAAAATATGCCTAATAAGTACGTACCAATAATTCGTATGGCGGAGATGAGTTGAACGGGAATCGTTATTTGAAGACTTTTTTGCAAATGGGTCTCGTACTATAAGTCCAGAATCTCTCAATTGGTAGATCACGTAATATGCTGCCCCCTTCAGTTTCGCCAAGCGATCCTAGTTGTGTGCTAGTTATAGGTATAGGGCTTGAAGTAAACGCACGAGCGTTCAGATCACATATTATGGAACACCATAAGTCATAACCAGAAGCGAAGTGTGCCTTGGTGAGGCCCCGTAAAAAATTTGTTTGGAAAGATAACTTACGCACGTTGGGGACCCCCGTAGGCCCCGTATAAATTATAATTAATACGGCAGATATGGCTGTAGTTACGCTCCTGCCTATGAAATACCATAAGTCATAACAATACGACTCTATTGGTTATCTAGCTTTCTTATAGCGTCTATCTTATTTTCACTCTATTATTATAAGTCTGATAAGTATCATCAGTTCATTCCAGAAGTACCTTTTATATAAAAATAGTACAAAATATCCCTAATCTTTCACTCGTTTAGTTCACAATATAGCACGACCAATAGGCAATATTTTACAAGGTCCTTACTTAAGAATATTTACATATTTACACAGCAAATAACTAAACAAGATCTACCTGTCTTTTTCTAGCAAATTGAAAAGGTCACGTAAAAAAGACAGCGGACTTCAATAGTTATACGTTTCGTAAATATATTTATCAATTATTAGATTTATTAGTAAGATGATTATTTATTGCATTTTAAGAGTTTTAAGAATGAACACACTCATATATAAGCAACGTTTTCTATGGTAGCAACTTTTCTACTTGAAAAAAAATCTGCTTTTTCATACAAAAGTACAACACGGTCACATTAACTTGACGCATCGCTTGAATGCAATAATTCATGCGAGCTCCGTAATGACGTCATCAAACCGTGCGTCTAGTTAAGGGCCTTCCCTACGGAGATTCCGTAATTTACCGTATTTAAAGCCTTATAAACTCATAATTTGAAAGCTACAAAGTTATAATAAAAATACAGCAATAATCTTCAGTATATCAACATTCCTTTTTCTATTTTAGTTTATTATACCCATGATATCAGCTTCCAAAGTAAAACCAATTTATTAAAATTCAAGCATACATTCAGCATCTCCTTAGAATTTATATATTACTTTTATTTGAAACACACGCCAATAGATCGACAATATCATACACTACATATTCCCCGTTTTAATTTTTTTAGGACAATTTTGAACGAAGATAAGTAAAAAAATAGGGTTTTGGTGCGATCTCGGCTACGCGGCAAATGTTTGGCCAAGGTCGTTTGCTCGGGGGACGGCCTTAATGTGACCGTGTTATACCTTACCACCAAAGTAAGTAGTTTAGATGCAACAGCATTTTTGTTTTGAGTAGTTAAGCTAGTTTCATATAAATTTCCATTCCAATTTTATGCAAAACTACCTCACGTTATGTTTACTGACAAGTTTTTCTAATCTTTTGACTAATTGTTTGACTAACTCTTGCATGTTAGCGTGGACGTTAGTAATATTATTATGGTGACTATTAGATAATAATTACAATGTAATATTATGATTGAATAATTATTGTAATCGAATATTTTCAATTTTGATAAACTAGTATAATATAGGTACTAGAGGTTAAACGGAAAAATATTTTTGAGATAATATTATAGGTTGTAGGTTGAGAACAACAAATAAAGATTATTATAGAATAATGAATAATATATTTTTGTGGTGTTATGTTGTATTTTAATATTTTATATTTTATTAAGTATTGAATAAAAATGAAAACGTAATGGTTACTAATATTACAGTATTTTTATAGATCTAAATCAAGTTATCTACTTCATAGGTTTTGTAAATAGAATGTAACATAAAAATAAGAGCATAAAAAACCTACGCCTATAAGTTAATATTAAAATCTATAAAAAAGAATAAATAATACGTAACTTTCTTATCTTTTTAAATACATTAATTAAATATAAGGTATCTTATGTAATTTTCTACTTAAGTTACTTAAAGAAAGTAAATAGTTGGTTTCCCTCCAAGGTGCATTTATACAAATAAATAATAAGCTTTTACAAATAATAAATAATAATGTATCAATGAGTAATTTCTTGTTGTCTTTGTGTAAGTGTAAAGTGGGCCCCTAGATCAGGGGTTCCCAAAATTATTTTGTCTACTGCCCACTTTGAGAACAAATTATGTTTTAGCGCCACCCCCAAGCCTCTACACAACGCCCCCATTTTTTTCCTGGGTCCCACACTGCCCCCTGTAGACCTTCAGCGCCCACGGGGGGGGGGGGGGGGGGGTGTTATTGCCTACTTTGGGAAAGACTGCGCTAGATGATCAATCTGATTGTGCAATATTAATGAACAATTTATTTGAGGATAAGATTGACAGGCGGGCGCGTTCAATATCAAACCTAAACAGTCAATAATATTGCACAATACGTGATATTACACAATAAAATTGATCGTCTAGGGGCCAGCTATAGCTAATGTTGGAACTTGGAATAGACAAAAATAGAAATTGTATTACCGACATTTTAATAGGTTTGCTACTTAGAGGGCCATATTTTAACTAATTTAAGATGAACAAATTCTTTAGTATACTTACCTAATCCACGTATAATCGCTGTGATTGTGTTTGTGCTATTACCTATAATAAGTTGACAATATGACAGTATAATATTTTTGTTTCTTTTTAGGGTTCCGTACCCAAAGGGTAAAAACGGGACCCTATGGGAGATCGCAGACGACAGACTTGTGCGATCAAAGTCTGCGGCTTCCATACAATGTGATGGCGCGCGCCATGCGGAATGTATGGAAGCCGCAGACTTTGATCGCACAAAAGTCTGTCGTCTGCGATCTCCCTATTACTAAGACTTCGTTGTCTGTCCGTCTGTCCGTCTGTCCGTCTGTCTGTCACCAGGCTGTAACTCGAGAACGGTAATAGCTAGAGAGTTGACATTTTCACAGATTGTGTATATCTGTTGCCGTTATAACAACAAAAACTAAAAACAAAATAAAATTAATATTTAAGGGGGGCTCCCATACAATAAACGTGATTTTTTGGCCTTTTTTGCTCTATTTCAATAATGGCAACAGGTAGGTACTTAACTTTTTCACAAAATCCTTAGTTATATGTTTACTTTAATATTTAACAATAATATTAAAATAAAACAAAAAATTAAGGGGGGCTCCCATACAAAAAACACAATTTTTGACCTAATTTTGCTCTATAATGGTACGGAACCCTTCGTGCGCGAGTCCGACTCGCACTTGGCCCATTATTTATAATATTATATTTAAATGTTATATTTTATTTATTGCTTTGTAGGAAATTATCAATAAATGGTTCCTCCGAATGTTAGTTTCAATTTTAACCTTTTCCGTGCTGATGTCGCCGCAGAGGCACCATGGGTATCTTTTCTGTATGGCGGGTGACGCCCGAGAGGAGATAAAATGTTTACCTGTAAAACTTTGATGAAATTACATTTTTCAGAGGTTTCCCCTCAATGAAAGTGGCTTTATTTGTCACGTATTTTACGTGTACAGTGTTAGTTAAAAAACTTACACTTCAGGAGTCTTAAACATTTTCAATTGGTGATTATTGATTAATATGGCCACCGAATAATTTTATAAATATATAACGCCAACACCAGCAAAATCTCACATCAACATAATTTATTCTTATAATTAACTAGCAGCCCGCCCCTGCTTCGCACGGGTATGAAACAAACATTTCTAAAGTTTATTACTAACATACATACACACACAAACACTCCATACATACTTTCTTGTCATTGCATGGTGTTATTAAAAAAAAAGAAAATTCGTATAATATCGAATAGCGTAGCATAGACAGCTACACTATAAATAAAATAAAAGTATACTGTAATATATTATTGAATATTATAGAAATCAACAAAAGCTTGTGGATTAACCCATCAGTCGAGGCAAAACGAGACACAATAGCTTTTTCATTGTTATCGCGGCCGGATGTGGCCGCTTGGGGCTTCATGAATTAAATCTGTTTTAAATTAAACATTTATTGAAACTCATTTTTTTGCGTTATGCGGCTAAAGTATGCATGTGTGAGGTACGACCCGCTTTACTCAAAATATAGATGAATATAAATCACTATTATTTCAATAATAGTCATAAATAAAATGATGTATAATGGTTTTGTCTTATTGTTTTGTTATTTATAACTTGAAATTCTTATGAGAAGTACATATTTCAATAATTCATGATCTTTGGACAGCAAATATAATATTATAACATTATTTTTAACCGACTTCCAAAAAGGAGGAGGTTATAATATGTTCGTCTGTTTATATATATATATTTTTTTGTATGTTCAACCATAACTTCGCCGTTTATGGACCGATTTTCATGATTCTTTTGTTGTTGTACAGGGTTGAATTCGAGGTTGGTACCATGTTCACAAAAGTGGTGATCTGATGATGGGATCCATGAGGAATCGAGGGGACTCCTTGAAATTTATATGGGAACATATGGTGATTTCGGTTTTTTCTGAAGTATTTCAGGCATATACTACCAAAAAGTAAGATTTTGCACCAGGACATACCCTGGTTATGAAGGTACCCAACAGAACTTTTGAATCCTTATAGATACAAGTTTGAGGATTTTGGCTTTATTTAAACTACTCCAAGCAAAAGCCAATGAATCCTACATTGTTTCTGCTGAACATAGGCTAAATTTTATTTTGGAATAAATAGGGTTTCGTAAGATATTTGGGTTTTTCGGACGCTAGGTGAAAAAATCAACCGGAAAAGTTACTTATTTTGCGTACGCTGCCGAAACTATAAAAGATAGAACCATAAAATGTTCTAAGTATTGTAGATCTTATAAATACCTACAAAAAAGTCCGCGATACACTATACTTATCTATGTCGAGTGAGGCACAATAACCATTTTTTTATTTAAAAATCTTGAATTTTTTGGACAACATTTAAACGCGTGTATTTTACTCGTGCTATTATTCCTTATCAAAATAAATTATTTCATCACTAAGTACAGTTTATGTAGATAAAATTTGGTCTTTGAATGATTAAAATTGGACGTTTGGTTTTGAAATTATGGCGAAATTAAAATATTACGATAGTGGGCGTCACCAAGCGGGATGCGCTTGCGGGAGGAAGACAATCTGTGCAGTGTGCACTGTACACCCTTCGGATAATGACTGCGTCCGCGTCGTCGATGTCAGTGTCGGAGTCTGTGAATTAACCTGGGAATCATTTTGCTGACCGAGTCTTTCCTGGGTAGGCTTTTTGCAGCCGTAACCGACATCCACGCGGGCGGAGCCGCGGACGACCGCTAGTAATATGTACAACTCTAAGACAACAAGCTATAATATAGCCTTGTCGTCTCATATGTAACTAAAAAGGGTAAAATTGTTATTTTTTAACAAAAAATTAAAACCGACTTCCAAGGTAAAAACAAAAGTGATACTTATTCATAATCTAAAAAGAATCAAATAATTATTCTTATTCCTTATTGTAGTGGCATCTTCAGACTTCGCCTAAACCTCAATTATTTCTGTACTCAATCTTCGTACTTTTGAAGTCGGTACCAGCCCGGAAAAGTTCTGAGATCCTTGACATAGCAATTACGCTAAGGTAAGCTGGTACCGACTTCAAAAGCATGAAGATTGAGTACAGAAATAGTTGAGGTTTAGGCGAAGTCTGAAGATGCCACTATAATAAGGAATAAGAATAATTATTTGATTCTTTTTAGATTATGAATAAGTATTACTTTTGTTTTTACCTTGGAATTCGGTTTTAATTGAACACGTCAATAAATCTTTAAACAGACAATATTAATTGTTGTTTCCGGTTATAATACTTTTGTTACTAAATATAGTGCATTTAATAAATTAATATAAAAGTGTTATAATTAAATACTTAATTTATAATGATTTTCAGGATGATTGTAACTATGAATCATTGTGTTTATGATATTAGATACAAATCCTGGTAGTCAGATGCGGGGCAGAGTGATGATGGCGGTGGGGTTGTTTTTGATATGGCAGTACTTAAGGCGGGCTGTCTGATGGAAGGGACTCTCTCTCTCTCTCTTGTCGTAAGCCGTTACTCTGCCCCCTGTCAATATGAATTGGCTCTGAGTACTTCGAACAAAGATCGTTATAAGATAAGTATTTATTTGGTTAAAAAGCTTCTGTAAGGATGGGTGTTAGCGAGAAATGAAAGATGCGCCTGGTTAGATAGTTGGATTTATTATGACACAATAATTAAGTGGTTACAGCGCTTATATATGGTTAACATATTATATGAAGATACTACATAGGTATCACTACACTACACTTCTTGGTTTTTTGGCTAAGATAAAAGTGTAATATCAGTTCTTTCAGCTTAATAATTGGAAAAGAAGAAAAGCTAAGTGAATAATTGTATTATATATTTACAAGACGTATAAAACTACAGTTTTATTTTCTGGTGTTTATGATTTATACATTACTTTTATTTTGCAAGCCTAAGCCATTTCTGACACATGCATGTATTCGAGTCTATTTTTGTAGCTCGCGGAGCAAATTTTTTGACACTGGTACTCTTCCTTAGTTTTTATTATTCGTAGAATTAGTACATTACGTACCTAGGAGCTAGGGCAGGAAAATAAGAAATGTCTCAGATCACATGTAATTATCGCTTCGCCTCGGCTTCGCCTCGGCCAACAAACATGTGATCTGAGGCTTTCTTATTTACTGCCCGTGGTGCGTATACTATTTTTCTCATCGACGGAGGCGGAAAACGGCAACATCGGTAAGCGCAGCGGGAAGAAAGTTGACGCTTTCCGCCCGGAGGTGAGAAAACATCATTTCCTTTCTGATTGATTTGTACAATTCAGATATTTCATTCAAAAACTAGAACATATACAATGTTTATTTGTTTATAAAATGCTATAAAAAAGATACATTTTTTGGCGTTATACATGACTAGCATGTAATATCGCGTTCTACAATAAAACGAAAATAAATTTATCAATATAGCCAAAGACTTACAACACCTGATAAAAATAAGTCACTTACCTTCCATCTCTGTTTGTACAATTGGAAACAGACGAAACAGCGATCCCTGGCGGGTGGCGCCCGAGAGGAGATACCAAAGTTCCTGGCGGTAGGCGGTAGGCAGAGGAGATACGAAATATTTGTTCGCAGCCAGGCGCGTGAAATTGCCAAAAATGACACCGCACTGAATCGGTTAAGAGTATATTGTGCTTACCATGAGAGAACGCAAAAGATAGCGGCTAGCGCTCTCGTGTAGGTACTCTGCTCACAACTGGGCACTGTAAATTCACTCTACATAATAAAGTATTAGTTTAAAGTTATAATATTTTACTTCAAATTTATCAAAAAAAATTACCATTTTTTCTACAAAATTTACCAATAATAAAATCATTACTTGTTTAAGATTTTATTATTGCGACATTAAAGCGCCATCTATTAGCGACACAAAGCACCACAATGACAAGTTGTATATAAAGCGGGGAATTGACTACCGGGCCGCCCGCTACGGGCCGCCCGTCACATGCAGGTCTGTCGCATGTCTGCTCGTCAATTCCTAGGTACGGGCATAGACATGCCCGCCGGCCCGTGCCCTCAGCCTGCCCGCGAGATCTCATTTTTCCCGCGCGGGCACGGGCAAGTCTGTACATGAATGGTCGCAAAGGGGGCCGGTCGTCATTTGCGCCTTGGAGAGCGACTGGAGTGCACTTAAAATATTATTTTAAAACATATTATTATAAACAATACAAACATTAAACTTAAAAAAAACCAACAAAAACACTTTTGACATTCGTTTATTTCCATTTACCGGTCGCATCCTTGTTTGTGGAAAGTTATAAAATAAAAGGATTACATGAACACCGATCTACGTAAAGCCGCTTACAGCGAACTTATTGAAAAATCCAAAGAAATCAATACCGATGCTGATCTATCATCTGTTAAAAAGAATATCGAGTCCATGAGTCCACGACCGAGCTGCAGCTCTCTATCTATTCGACTGACTTGCCCGTTCTGTGTGTGTTCAATAGGGGCAAGCGGCAGACTTGTGCCAGACCGGGCGGCCCGCGGGCAGCCCGGTAGTGAATTCCCTTGCCACAAACTTTGTTTTATGTAAGAATGTCAAAGATGTCGCTCGAGACTCGAAAACTTTATTTAAAATGTTATGAAAATAAACGTAGGGTAGATCTGGAACTTGGAACTTAGAAGTTAGATTGAGTAACAGCAGCTGTGAAGAACAGGTGTTAATGTGTTTAGTTGTGTTGCATTCTGCGTTTTAATATTTTGTGTCTCAAAATGGTTTTAAAAGAGTTCTCAGGTATATGTGCTATAAAACATACCTACTTTAGAATTGAATAGTTGTAATCATACGAGCTTAATTATAATTATCACACTCATTTGTATACATAGTCCATGGGTACTTATTCCACGCAAAGACTGACCTTAATAAACATTTTCCCAGGCCCATGTGAGAAATACTTGTCCGTATCTTTAACCTGTCCTTCTCAAAGTTTGAAAAGCCGAAATGTACAGTCGAAGACCGATTTCGACCTTATGTTTTTGTAATAAGGTGCAATACTGTCACCGGTTCAGTCGACTGTACCAAGTCCCTACTCCCTAGTCCCTAGTGGCCTAGTCCCTAATCCAGAATCCTTTAAATAGTCACTATAAGCAGCTCCGCAGTCTGCAGGCATTAGGTCCTAGCGCTACTTTCTAGAGTTACTTACTATCTACCTAAATGTTTTTCTAAATTATTCTTCTGAATTATATGAATTCTAAAAAATGGCCAAGTTCGAGTCAGACTCGTAAGTACATAAAAGGTTCCGTACTTACAAAGAACAGAAAACGAGTTTGTTGTGTCCTTTGTGGCCTTTTGAATAATATTTAAAGTCTGTTTTTAATTTTTATTGTTTTTTGTTACCTATAGGTGCCTATAGCGGCAACAGAATAATAAACTTATTTTGTGAAAATTGCCAGCGGTTTTAGTTTTAACCTATCAATCCCCGTAAGGCCCAAGTGGGCCGGGATAACAAACCGGTGGTAGGCATCATGTAGGACATTCTGAAAATATTTATTTTAAATTTATTCAGAAATAAAACAATTTTGATTTGATTTGAAAAGATTTCCAAGAATTGGCGATCGAAGGATGAAATAGACTTTAAAGTTAAAAAAAGGGTTAAAACTTTTAAAATTAAACTAATAGTAATTACCTACTAGAGACCGGATAACTTACCTATATCATAGACAAATTAAATAGTTTATATCCTCTTTGCCTATATGCAACATAAAAAGTTTGTTATATATGCATGCAAAATATATGCATGAAAAATGCTTGAAAAATACATGAAAATTGTCAGAATATGCAAAATTAAATGACAATAAGCAAATTCAAAATCTATGTATACAATTACTTAGTATTTTTTTTTTGATAGGCGATTAATGATAATAGGTACTTACAGTAACATTATATAATAATATGACATTAAAATTAAGTAAGGTCAGGTGGGGTAAGAGGGACGCGGGGGGAAGAGAGACTGTAACGAATAACACGAAAACTATAACGCCGAGCTCTATGGTCACTACGTCGATAAAACAGTATTTGGCGTAGTTCATATATTCTTGGATAGATGAAGCTACAACCCGGCAACTAAGCGAGTAAAAGAGAGAGAAAAAAATCTGTTTTCAAAGTAAAAAAGCCAAGTTTTACAGGTGTTCCTTGTTTGTGTTATTAAAATATAAACACATCAGTTTTGCGGTTGATTGCTAAGGAAAGTGTAATTATAACGTTTAATA
The DNA here is from genome assembly GCA_963422495.1 of Polyommatus iphigenia. Classification (NCBI taxonomy): domain Eukaryota; kingdom Metazoa; phylum Arthropoda; class Insecta; order Lepidoptera; family Lycaenidae; genus Polyommatus; species Polyommatus iphigenia. Next base: position 2,852,882 of record OY730189.1, read on the forward strand.
TTTATTTTCTACGTACTGCATTGTTTGTAGTGTGTGTTTTTAGTGGTTTTTCGATATCAATAAAAACATAACCTTCAAAATGACAAGCTGGGAAAGAGGAACGGCTATACCAAGTTAAGAGAAACATATGTTCCTCTTTCCTGGTTTCAAGGGGTAACAAACTTTTTTAAAATCCGCTAAAATACCGACTGACTTTTTAAGTACTGGCCAAGATTTGTAAGATGAACCTACCTATGTGTATGAACGACTATTTCTATGGGACCAACTTTCGTACCCGAAATAAAATGTCAGCTGTTCCATGCAAAAGTATCGATCTGCTGTGACCAAAATATATGAAATAGTAGACTTTTTCTTTCGAGTACGAAAGTTGGTCCCATACAAAATGTTAAGGTTTATCCTACAGGTGTATACCAACTAATATTATAAATGCGAAAGTCTGTCTTTCTGTCTGTCTGTCTATTGCGTTTTGACGCCTAAGCCACTGAACCAATCGTAAGAAATTTGGAAGATAGTTAGCTTGATACCCGGGGCTAGGGGCATAGGCTTCATTTTAACCGATCTAACCGGGACACTAAAGGGGGTTCATGTTTTGAAAAATTGTGCCAAGCGCGATATAACCAAAACGTGGACGAAGTCGCGGGTGAAAAGCTAGCCTTTAATACATTCATTCAATACCAAAAAAAGTTTAGCACCTCTGACCTTACCTATATGTTCCTGTTACCCCGAATTTCGTTTTTGTATCCTGTCAGCCTAAATAAGGCCTTATTTTAAATCATTTCTTTAACTCAAAAAAAATTATTAATACATGCTATATAAACACTTAAAAACATGAGTTATTACTTAAAAATGTCGAGTGTTCCTCTTACCCCAAATCTCGGGAAAGAGGAACATTTTTATGACCTAGCTTTGTTGCTAAATTGTGCCGTAATTATACGAACAATCTAGTTCTGTGTAAAAAAAAATATAAGTATATTTCACAAGCGAAGATTTGCTTCAATTAATATCGAAATAAATGTATAATTTTGATAGCTGGAGGCCAAAATGTTCACAAACCAGTAAAGTATGTTTCTCTTACCCCACCTGACCTTATTTAAAAATGTTGTAAACGTAAACAATCAAATATTTTTCTAAATTTTCAGTGCTAAGATTGTGTCTGCGATCATTTAGAATATTTTTGTAAAAAGAAAAGGTTCGCTCCACATGCACTGAGGAAACTGGGCAGAATTTGAACTTGGGTGCTATGTTAGCACTTACAGTTTCTGGTAAAAGTTCTGCCGTCCCATTAATTTATAGTTGGCGAGCGCGACGTTCTTCTTTCTCTTTAATTTTAATATCGTAACTGTCAAAACAAAAGACGCGCACGACTACCTGACTGCATTCGAAATGCAGTAAAAAGTCACAACTATTACTCAATAGCCCATGATTTGTAACTGTTAAAGGCCGTATACACGATCGGTTCCAACCACCAACAGAGGTCACCTTGGTAGGGTTGGAACAAAAATCAACCGTGTAGACGTTTGTTTTTGGTTGACCAACCAAATAACCTTCAATTACCTTGGTAGTGAGCGCATCCCTCACTAGTCACTACTAGTGTCAAATAGAGAACATTGAGTTGAAACGCGACCGTGTAGACGCTTGTTGGCGCTCAGTCGCACATTGGTCGTCGGCTGCGTTGCATGTGGTGTGTAGCGCTAGCAACTGAAAATGGCGGCGCCGGCGCGCAATGAACGCGAAATCTTGACAGAATTTTTAGAAATGTATAGGAATTTGCCTACGCTATGGGATATTGGTTCCGATCATAATAAAGATCGGGACAAAAAGAGTCAAGCGTGGCAGTTGCTTGTCGAAAAATTAAAGGAATATGACCCTGAGACTGACATTATGTCGATGGCAAAAAATAAAATTGAACACATGACATGAGGTTTAGATTTGGTTTAGATACTGGTCCCATTGTTCACTTTTCCACAGCCTAGCCAAGGCCCAAGACTGACGAGTTGATGTACGTGTAGATAGAGATTCAACTTTGTTGACCCAACCAAGGTGACCTCTGTTGGTGGTTGGAACCGATCGTGTATACGGCCTTTTAGATTGAGTAACAGCAGCTGTGACGAACAGGTGTTAATGTATTTAGTTGTGTGGCATTCTGCGTTTTTATATTTTGTGTCTCAAAATGGTTTTAAAAGAGTTCTCAGGTATTTGTGCTATAAAACATACCTACTTTAGAATTGAATAGTTGTAATCATACGAGCTTAATTATAATTATCACACTCATTTCACATTTGTATACATAGTCCACGGGTACTTAATCCAGGCAAAGACTGACCTTAATAAATATTTTCCCATGTGAGAAATACTTGCCCGTATCTTTAACCTATCCTTTCCAAAGTTTGAAAACTTGAAATGTTCAATCGAAGACAGAATTTCTATCTAATCTCTTGGCAATAAGGTGCAAAATTGTCACCGGATCAGTCGACTGTACCTAGTCCCTAATCCCTATAGTCACTAGTGCAGGGGTTCCCCAAACTGTGCGCCGTGGCGCCCTGGAGCGCCGTGGAAAGGCAAGAGGGGCGCCGTGAGACGATCCTCCTTCCCTATCCGAAACCAAAATTATTATAAAATAAAATAATAACATGATATTTTATGTAAAGCGAAAAGATGATTAAATAATAATTGTTTGTTATTATTTACCTCAGTTACCTGTTAAACCTTACTATAATCGCCGCGCCGTGACAAAATATTGTGACGTGTACCTAACTGTGCCGCAGGCTGAAAATGTTTGGGTACCCCTACACTAGTGTAAGCAGCTCTGCAGTCTGCAGGTCCTAGTGCTACTTCCAAGAGTTACTTACTAGGTTTTTCTAAATTATTCTTCTGAATATGAATTCTAAAAAATGGCCAAGTTCGAGTCAGACTCGTACATAAAAGGTTCCGTACTTACAAAGAACAGAAAACGAGTTTGTTGTGTTCTTTGTGGCCTTTTGAATGTATAAAGTGTGTTTTTAATTTTTACTTATTGTTTTTTGTTATAGCGGCAACAGAATAATAAACTTATTTTGTGAAAATTGCCAGCGGTTTAAATAGACTTTAAAGTTAAATAATCGGCCAAGTGCGAGTTGGACTCGCGCACGAAGGGTTCCGTACCGTTATAGAGCAAAAATTGGCCAAAAATTGTGTTTTTAGTATGGAAGCCCCCCTTAAATTTTTATTTTATTTAAATATTATTATGAATTATTAAATAACACATATTATGTTTAAGGTCTTTGTGAAAATTTCAAGTGCCTACCTGTTGCCATTATTGATATCGAGCAAAAAAGGCTAAAAAAATCATGTTTGTTGTATGGGAGCCCCCTTAAATATTGATATTATTTTGTTTTTAGTATTTGTTGTTATGACGGCAACAGATAGACACAATCTGTGAAAATTTCAAAAGTCTAGCTATAGCGGTTCTTGAGATACAGCCTGGCGACAGACAGACAGACAGACAGATAGACAGACGGACAGACAACGAAGTCTTAGTAATAAATTTTAATTTTAACCCTAAAAAAGGGTTAAAATTTAAATTTAACTAATAGTAGGTAGGTAATTAGTAATTATTACTAATTAAGTAGGTTCAATCTCTAAACAAAAAGCCGGTTTACCTAAACCAAATTAAACATTCCTTGCTAGTTGCTATAGGGTAGTGTGACCGTAAGTAAAAATGATATCTAACTATGCTATGAGGCACTTGTTATGCCACAACTGACTGACCCTTTTGAGCAGAGCCAATATATATTCTGTGGCAGAGCTTTTGAACAAGTTTTGAACCCAGCAAAAAAACAACCGGCAAAATATTATGTGAACTCTGTTAAAGACGCTTTCCGTTCCGTTACCTAAGTTGATTGTGATTGCTGACGTGATTTGTTTTACATCTCCTTATATTATAAAGTAAGTATATTATAATTTATAGGTCTATGAAACATTCGTTATGTGTGTCAGTGTGTTTGTAACATCTCTCTCTCTCTTACACCGTATAAACAGATTTTCATGAAATTTTATGAGATGCTTTCGAGTTCCGGGTTCCGACTTCTTACTAGGTACCTAGGTACTAAGGATACCTAGTTTTTGTAAGGAAAGAAAGTTAATTTCAATGTAGCTAACAAAATATATTAGACATATCATTTAGATTGTCTATGCCCTATTATATCTATGTAAGTAAGTATATATTTTTATATCAAAACAGCCTAAGTAGGTACTCATTTCCCAACTAACATTTCGTTGTTTTATCTAGTTAAACTGTATTATAATTAAATAAGGACCCTGAGCCATGTAAGGCCAATCTAACGGGAAAATGCTTGTTATTCGTTTATTAACTAAATAAATTAAGAAAACAAATTATCAAGTAATGCTCGGTTTCATAAGGTATCATATTATAAATCTCTTTTTAACCTAGCTTCAATAGCCATTCAATAAACTTAAGTTTTGCTAAGCTCTTCCAAATGGCCTCGCAAGGAACACAGCTCCAAACAAGGCCAATGTTATACATCAGTCGTTTAACTTGAAAATAGAGTTACAATTATTTATTTGCTTTTAGGTACTAAAACGACATTATAATTTATTTCAATTAAGCAACACATTAAATGCTCAATATGTTTATATCATCTAAAAAAACTATAACGAACATTGCTTGAACATCATCTTATAACTAAGAATATATAAATGGAAATTCTTTAAAAATAGTAGCAATGAGTATCACATTGACACCTTATAACCAATTGCCAATGCGTTTTATAATACAATCAATTTTTTTTTAATCTAAAATGGCCTTCTTATGGGCCCGTTCTTTATAAGGCCAAAATGTTCAATATGCGTGTATAAGTTTAATAATCCTATTATGTAAAGATGTTTTAAAAAACAACATTATTTTAATTGTTACGGTACGCATTTAAAACTAAAAATAACTGTTTTTATGTTAATGATGTTTAGATGTTCCTTGTAAAGTTTATGTTCCCTAGCAAGGCCAACTATCAAATCTTTGGTTGGGCCTTATAAGGAACCACCGGCCTTCCTAGTAACATCACCAATATTTTAACGTAAATCGAGGCATAAGTAGATTTTCTTTTATTAGTACCATACATATATCCCTATACGATATTACCCTGCAATAAAATTTGAGATAGATATAGGTTATGTAACTAAAATCTAAAGTTTTTCAGGGTGCGGAAATTACAATTGTAGCCTCGACAAACAAAGTCTACAAACAGTGAGATCTCACTGCCACAATAGCGGCGCGATCGACTCGCCGCGCCGCCGCGTTTGTGGCCATAAGCAGAGGCGGTGCAAGGCGTGGGCGGTATGGGCGACCGCCCACGGCCTCGCGGTCCTAGGGGCCTCGCGCCCCTTGGACCACTAGGTTTTTTTTAAACGTTTTACGAGTTGCACGTGATACTCAAATATTCATAAATAAAAAGTTTTATAAATAAAACTTTAAGTACTTATCAAAAAATTATTTCTCTCAATAAATCCGTTCTATAGCGTCATCCATCAGGGGGGCCTCGCATAATATATTTTAGGGGGCTAAAATACCTATAATACCTATTCTTATTTAATCAAAAGCACATTTATTCTCACAAAATAATAAAAATAGGTCCTGTTAATAAGAAATTAGCGATTTTTTTAGTTGATACAGTATTGATCTGAAAATATATGCTAAAACATTGAATCATTTAGAGTTGAGTACTTATTGAACAAAAAATTTTAGTTGCTACAATTTTAGTTGATTTGTCCGATAAGTTTTTTATGAAATTAATTGAAGTTGCGATATGGATTTAACTTCATTTGCTTACATAAACACAATTAAATTGATCACTAATGTACGGGTACTTAGTTACAAAATAAAACAAAATATTGAAGAGACACATAGTATCTGTTTTACATTAAAAAAAAAAAAAAAGAAAAACTCAGCTTAAATGTAATTTAACACCACAAACAATAATATTAACCTTTGGATGGATCATACACTTTGTTCTTACAGCTTTTGGTTAACTATTATAAATCTTTTAAGACACAGTCTTCCAGTCTTCTTATAAAGGCGGAATCTAAACGAGATTGTTAAAACAAACGCTCCTTGAGATCTAAACTTCTTGACCTTATAACATGGCACTTACAAAATTAAGTCACAATCATTGATCAAAATCAAAATCTAAACAAAAAAAAGACGGGTTGCATTTCGGGAGTGCCGGCAGAAGTGAAAACTTGATTATTAACGTTGTGCTGTTAATAATCGATTTTTATAAAAAATGGGTTAAAAAAATAACCCATTTTTTATAAAAATCGATTATTAAAAATCGATTTTTTTAATATTCGAAACCCTTACAATCGATTAAATTTTTAACCCGTTTTTTATGAAAATCGATTTTTTAAAAATCGATTTTTTTAATTAATCGAAACCCTTACAATCAAGTTCGAGTACGAGTTCGAGTTCGAGTTCGAGTTCGAGTTCAAGTTCGAGTTCGAGTTCGACACAAAACACTAAGTACTCTCCAACCGTCTTACGGTTTTTCCAAGGTTTTTCGATCAGCACGAGAATCTGACGCGAGTTTCACAGTTTTTACCCATCCCACAAAAGTGCTCAACGCCGCTAAAGAAGTTTTCACTTCAATAAAAATATCAAAATTCAAAAGAACAAGTTGAAGATGGAGGTGCCTCTTCGTTTGCCGTCTCGTTCTCCTTATCTGACTGCACAACAGATGCTGACTTCTTCGCCATCATTACCAATAATCGAGCTCGCTGCATGATTCATCTAAAAAGAAAACAATTGGATTTTTGAGTAGAAAGTAAACTAAATAAAAAATCACCTATAACGTATTAACTGAAAAAATAATAATTTATGCAAGAAGTTGTTGATTATTTTGCAATTACTGTAGATTTATCTAACCATAATATTTAACTAAGTAAGCTATGAACATGAAATACCTATATATTAAAGATTATACACCAAAAAACTTCATAAAAAATATGATCCACCAACAATGTATTATGTCAAAAACTACTAAATAAACCGACAAGAATGTTCTAATTTTAATTAGTGATTTAAATTTAAGATAGTATGAATCAGTTGTAGAGAAGTAACTTAAAATAACACGTGCGTTTTGATTTATTCTTCACATACCTGAGTCAGCAATACCGCAATAAGTCGAATTAGTGCAGTCCAAAGATAGCTGCGATACGTCCGTGCTTTCCTAGTCAGGGATGCAACTAAAAATGGCGCGGTGTTGCAGGCGCTGATATCCCCCCCGGTCAACCATCTATAGTGACTTACCATGCCATCTCGGAGTCATTTCTTGCACTATTTTTACGACGGTCTTATTGACGCATAGAGGAAGAAATTATCTATCTTTTAATGATCGAATATCAAATTCGACACATTTTGAGTTACGTCACTATTGTAATAGCAGTGCGATATATCTTGCCCACATAAAATTTAGGTCTTGCCCCGCCACTGAAGTTTGATGGATCTAAGTGTGTAGTAGAAGGAAAATGTCTTTACATGACGATAACTGCGACTTTTTGATAGTTGGCCTTCAAAGGAACATGGCCTTACATGGCGCAGGGTCGTTACATGGAATCTCTCAGGATTCCCGGGGAATGACAGAATGGCTTTGGAAATTACATTTGGTGCGTGGCGAGTGTTTGTGAATTGTGAGTGGCGCAAATCTAAATCCTAAATCCCTCCTTCGAAAAACGAACATTGTGCAACGCGCCCAGTGCCCACGTCCCAACTCGTGTACAGTTTACAAAGAAATATAAGAATCGTGGTTATTAGGACTAACATGTGGAGGGTGAAACGTGTCATTAATTTTGATGCACTTGTTCTTCGTTAGCCTCGAGTGTGTGTGTGCTCCTGGGCATTACATTGCATTATTTGTTAGGTTTAGGGCTGGGAGGAGCTGGCCCTATCGGCTCCCTTCCGATATTTGAATAGGCTCGCGGGTTGCGTAACGCGCGGCCAATGACAGCGGCCGTGCACATGCACTGGGCGGAGTCCTTACGTCACTCGCCTGCCCCCGCGAGGCCGCGCAGCCGCCGTGACGTCACGAGCCTTCGCCCCTCGGCCGCGACCGCAGCGCCCATGCGGCCGGCGGCGCCGCGCGTAAACTCGCGACAAAACACTCGCGCTCTCAAAGATGGCGGATGGGTCGTCCGAGGACCGTGCCGGTCCGTTTCAAACGAACGAATTAACTTTTTCCGCGCTCGATCCATCGCACGGTGACATAAAAAAGTATTATGGAGGGACGTCGGATAGTGGTGAAGTGAAATTATCGTTCTACACCGAACAGGAGACTAGTGAATCGTGTGAGAAAAGTGAGACGCGCAGCGGTACCGAGGATCGCTCGGATGCGAGCGCTTCGAACTCTCCTAAATCGTCCACATCGAGGGCCGAGGACGGCGACGACAGGAAGAGGCGATGCTTCGACCGGTACGACAGCTCCGAGTCCTCTGACAGGTCAGTGACCCCGAGTTTTTGTTGTCTCTATAAATAATTGCGGTTTTGTTTTGATCGTGTCGAAATCGTAGGAGTCAATGCTCTAGTGACCGACCCGTAGGCTGCGATCAGGTGTCACGGTCACCGTAAGTTATTGTGCTGCTTATTCACCGTCAGACAAGCTAGTGAGTCGAAAAGATTAAGGAAAACGATGTCGTAGTGAAGTTATCGTAAAGATGTAAGCTTAGGAATATTTTGAAGTTCACTGGCATAGCTACAATAATTACTCGCTACTCGAAGCGGAACAAAATACAATAATTAATTGTCAGAAACGTATTTCGGTCCCATGGTTTTAATTAAGCGGTCGCGGTTAGCAACGTAACATATTCGGAATTACATACGCACGTAATGGGTTTATATTACACGCTTATCACTACTTATATAAATATAAAGTTGTGTAGATAATATCATCGTCATAAAGTTTGTCTACTGCAACAGCTAGATAGACTCATAAAGTACTTTGTATATAACTGGAAGATAGACTGACGATGTCCCTTGCCAGGTTGCCAGGCGTCCGGATAAAGCCGAACACAGTTAGGATTTTTGCTTGCGTGTCCGGCCAAAATCAAAGGGAGTCCGGCCTTTGTAGAGCCTCAAAATACACATTTTAGACGGTTTTACACCTAATGAGATGTAAAATTGTTTTAATTAAACAAATGATAAAAACTGTTTTAATAAAACAGAAAATTTGTATGATGTACACAAGCTGCCAATTAAAGTATTTCTGTATTAAAAGTTTAGATTCTAAGTCGCAACAAAACCATCGGGCAACTCATTTTTGCACTAATGTCCGGCCTAGCTGACTGCTATGTCCGGCTTTTCGGGTTAGTGACCTGGCAACCCTACTTGGTACAATGTTCAGTTGCTAAACCATAAAATCATCAGATAAAATACTATGTAATATCATATTTAAATAATGTATTTTATCTGATGATTTCATAATATGAAATACATATTCTGATGAGGTAAAATCAATGGTAAAACTCATCCTATTTTAAGTTGGCACTTTTATGAATTTGTGGAAAATATCCCAGATATAACACCTGGTAATATTATGTGCAAACAAGTAGGTAATAAATCTTTGAATATCACAACTTTTTTAATCCAAACTAAAATTAATTATAGCTCACTATTTTCTGTAATCTACACTTACAACAATTATTTTAAATATTATATTGTATTTTACTATGGGATCAATTTGATTATTCAATAGAGGCTAGCATACAAAAAGACTTGCTTTTTGCCTTCCTATTGCTCTTAAATAATATAATGTTAGTAATACAGTAACTTTTTAATACAGTGGTAACTGGTAATACACAAACACAGTTACCCAGTAGGTAAGATTTTGTCAAAGCTAAGCGAAGATAGGTATTATTTCTGAACTTGACTCCATTATTATCTCATTATCACGTCACTGACGTCAACTAGATAATATGATAAAAAAATTCGGCTTTTACACTCATGCTGAGCTATTAAAGATATATGTTATCATCACATAACAACATGACAAATAATTAAGTCTTGTTTACAATGATTACACAAAACATAAATAAGCATTACTGACAAAATGGTACATCAAGTTTAAAATAGTATGATGGTATGACTGAATAATGAATATTAACACCTCCATCGGGGGTATCGCAGACACAATAGGCTTGGGGTCTGGGGATTGATAAGTTAAAGTAAATAATGCAAGAGAATATAATTTTTCTATTGAACTTTGCATTATGTAAGCATAATTCAATACTACAAAATTAATATATGTCATTCAACATGCATTCAACACTTTTCTACAATAATTATTATATTATGTTGCTAAATGCCTGGTTTCTGAGGGTTTTTTGACAGGTGTTTACTGTTTATCTGTACAATGTTGTTGATCAAAGGGCTAGTGAATATAATATACCCTACTCTTGACCATAAAAACTCAAGACACAAGGCATAAGTAACTTTTGTAGATATTTTTCATCATTAAATACATCCATACTAACACTATAAATGCGAAATTTTATCTGTCTATCCATCTATGTGTCTGTTTGTTACCTCCTCATGACCTAACCGCTGTACTGATTTTGCTGAAATTTGGTATGGAGATACTTTGAGTCCCAGGAAAGGACATAATATAAAATTTATAATAATATGTAAATTAGAAAAATGTACATAAATGAATTTTGGCGCAAGGGAGTTGTCTAGTATGTAGTATAAAATAAAATAAACCTCTATAGTCTACAGGATATTATGGTTAACAATAGACTTCACTAACTGGTAGTGCTAAGTGTTAGCACATAACCAATACAAACAATTCTGTCATACATAATTTTTAACTAAATATTTGTAAGTATCAACAATATTTTAACATAAATCCAAAATAGTTTACATTTGTATTATCCGTACTACTTTTGGGCCAACTGATATATTAGCAAGATAAAAATATGAAGTGTCCGTATTTAGGTCAACAATTACTTGATAGCGGCTGATTGGATCCCCACTAGGTGTGGCAATGTGTGTTATATTTACATGGGGCTAGAAAAAGTTTGATAAACTGAAATTGATAAAATATGTAACAACGTGTCCATAAAGTTTTGTTACAATAAGTTCAAAATGTATAGAGTTTAGTAAACAGTTGGGTTACAAAAAGTTCAAAATAGAAAGAGTTTAGTTAATAATGAAGATGTAACTGAAACTGTCTTGAGTTATTCGGATCTAGAATTATATGGACATAACTTTAGTTTGTAACTTGTTTATCTATTCTGTAGTGTGTGCTGCATACAGTACAAAAATATTGAACCTCTAGGCTTAAATTGCTTGTAAAACAGCTTCGATTAATAGAATTGAAACTTTTATATAGAATTCCAGAATCAAGGCATTATTTAATTGAACTGAGAATCAAATGTTCGGCAATAATGCATTCAGCACACAAAAAACGTGTAAAAACAAGACGTGTCCTCATTACGAAGAATCATGTCTGTGGGTACACAACGTTCAATTATATTTTACATCTGTGCTTCTAAACGAAGACTCTATGTCGTCGATAAAAGGTTCCTTTCACTGGTGGAATAACTTTGAACATCCAATGTAGATACAAAGGGTGCGGTGAAAAAAGTTAGGACGTTCTAACGGGCGCGCGGGGAGCGGGGAGGGGAAACGGGTTCCCGGTTGCGCCGTGGAATGATACAGCCTGTGGTTCAGCCTCAGACCAAATAAAAAGTCAATTTTTACTTGGTCTGAGGGTTCAGCGTATAATTATCTCTTCTCTTATATATAAAAATGGATTTTCAAATGTGTTAGTCGCGCTAAAACTCGAAAACGGCTGAACAGATTGGGCTGATTTTAGTCTTAAAATATTCGTAGAAGTCCAGGGAAGATTTTAAAGTGACCTGTGACACGATGTTCACCGGGACAGCTAGTAATATTATAATTTTAACCGAGATTTACAGATACAGTTTTTTTTTTAATTATTATTTATTATTTTATTAATTATTATACAGTTTCCAGCCTTGGCGCTATGAAAAGATATCTTATATATAAAATTCTCGTGTCACAATGTTCGTTCCCGTACTCCTCCGAAACGGCTTGACCGATTCTCATGAAATTTTGTGAGCATATTGAGTAGGTCTGAGAATCGGCCAACATCTATTTTTCATACCAAAAATTATTTATATGGCAAAACAACGTTTGCCGGGACAGCTAGTATTTTAGATAATTCTCGTTATCAATTCCTTCGACCGTGGAAAAACGAGATACAATAGCCTTTCTATAATTATTGTTGTCGCGATCACCGGTGCTGCAGCTCTTATGTTAGGGGCTTGATGGGTTAAGAATTAGGTAGGTACATAATTCCACTGTTGTTAATATCAGCAATACATAAATTTATCACAAAAAAATAAAACATTGATCTCGATTCTCGGTATTTTTAACTTTTTTCGTTATTTTTAACTTTATCTTTACGGAAAAAAACCGAGCAGTCAAGTTTCCCAAACAAAAAGTTCTAGACCCCCAATCAAAGCAACTTTGAGTTGTTATTATTAGCTTAATTGGTTAAGTTAAGAAACACACACACACACACACACACACACACAATCGGAACAGTTATTTCGGTTTATGAACGTGAGCGCGTGGGTCTCATTCAAAGTCGGTCGTTTGTTACGTCGCTGTTGTCAAAGCGTAATTTCTATTTCATATCGTAAAATTGTAAAATAGGTTAATGGCTTCCATAAAATTATATGTAACATATTTAAATATAAAAATAAAATGTCGTGGAATTTAAAGAAATTCAATGATGGCTTTTAATATGAACAGTGTTGTTTTGCTACTTAGCTGAAGATAGAGTTGAGAGTTGGGACCCTCCGCGCACGGTCGAAAGAAATGCCCATCATTTGCATTCTGAATTCTGATTTACCTAACTCTATAATATGTAAATTAGAATTGACTTCAAACAAAAAGTGATTGTTACCCTGCACAGTGGTAGTAAAAAATCAGTAAAAGTAGTCTATATTTCGTGTGTGCGAGTCCTGTTGATGAGAATACGGAACCCTAATAAAAATGGTGGTGGTGACTGGTGGTATGTGTTTGTCTGGTCTCTGGTAATATCATTGACTAAGGATGTATGTCTGGTCTCTGGTAATATGTATTATGTATTCAATTAGTTTCAAGTGAGTGCTAACCTTAAGTTTTGTTCTAAAGACAAGACGTATTCGGCAGACTTATAGCAAAATTAGTAAACTCCATATTAATTCTAGGTATACTGTTTCATCTGCCGTTGATGTAATGGTCATTCACTATTCCCAACGAGGGTTCCATTGAGCGTAGCATAAATATTGGCTTTCGAAACTTGATGAGTGTGCTACTTTACTGTAAGCCGTCTGCCGAACGCTAGTGCTACTAGACCGTCTTGACCGTTGACCGTCCGTACAGGGTTTATGGTCGATTTACACGGGTGACTAGCGGGTCGATTTTAGTCACCCGGCAAGTCACCAGTCGAATCGCCTGTCCAAGTCGAATCGCCACCCCATTTACACGGGTGACTAACGGGTCGATTTTAGTCACCCGGCAAGTCACCAGTCGAATCGCCTGTCCAAGTCGAATCGCCATCCTATTTACAAAAATCGCCTGTGACTAGTTCATTCTGCGTGAAAATGTCGCGTCTGTGCTCGCTACAGTAGTATTCGCAGCAAGCGATCGCTTGCGACTGAGCGTTTGCACGGTCGATTTTAGTCACCAGCCGCATGCGGCCATCGGCCGCACGACTTTGGGGCTTGCGACTTTAGCCGCATGCGCCGTAGTCGAATTGCCATTTACACGGTCGATTTTCGCCGTGCGGCGTAAATCGTGCGGCTTTAGTCACCCGTGTAAATCGGCCATTAGGGAGATCGCACACGTCACACTTTTTGTGTGATCGAGTCTGCGGCTTACATACAATCTGCATGGCGCGCGCCATCAGACTGTATGGAAGCCGCAGACTCGATCACACAAAAAGTGTGACGTGTGCGATCTCCCTTAGTCTGACAGTAACATACCTCACGGCACCAACCGGTACACCCCTCCCCCCGCACCCCGCCGTCATTAGATGCGCGGGCGCATTGGCCGCGTGCACCGTGCAACCGATTGTGATTAGATTTTGGCGTGGAATTGAATGTATACGTATAGATATTGTGGCGGATATAGTGGTTGTTCTCATGCCTGCGACATAAAATTGAGGACTAAAATACGTTAGTTGTAGTGCTACTATTGTAAATTTATTGGTAATTCTTGGTGTTTGTTATATTTAACACACAGACCGACAGCGAAATCTCAGGATTAGCAATGTACTTTACCTGCAGGTGCGGAGGCTTAATTTTTTTTTCAGTCCATAATCACTTGATATTTAAAGCACAAAATACAATGTAATTAATGACTGCTGTATTCCACGCTTGTTGGACACGACTTGTAATGCGTCCTGACACACTGAAAAACACCGACAAATTGCCCTTGTTAATGTTTTTTTTACAGTTATATCAGTTTAACGTTTAAGTAGCTTACAATGTCTCCGAATGATTGACCTTTAGAAGATTGTGCACTGGCTCGTCTTGACAGTAATGCTGCTGTGGCCCCAGATTGTTGAGGATTTTGAATTGCAGAATAAATATAGGCTTATAATTAACTGATCACCAGAAATAGTAACATTTCACTGACAAAAAAAGTAAACGATCACCAAAATACAGACCACCATTTTAATGTAAAATGATAACCAAAGATTTAACATCTCACTATCCTATTTTAAATGCAAAATGACTGCAAATAAATCATTGTAAAACCAAAAATAGTAAATGATCACCAAAATTAGTAAATGATCACCAACATTGTACTAGCATTTTAATGTAAAATGACCACCAAAGATTTAACATATCGATATCCTATTTATGCAAAATGACTCCAAATAAATCATTGTTAAACCAAAAGTAGTAAACGATCACCAAAATTAGTAAATGATCACATCACTGATGTACTAGCATTTTAATGTAAAATTATAACCAAAATATGTATTTTCATTTTGCTATCCTATTAAAGAAAAATAAACCAAAAAAATCATTGCCAACCGGAAAATAATAAATAATTAAAACCAAATTTGAACTAAGTACATTTTAATTTTAAAATGAGAAACAAAAGAATTATATCTCGTTATTTGACTATCGTAAATAAATAATAATACATAATAATAATACATATTATGTACTTAATTATAACGGGACTCAGTATTTAAGTATCTCCATACCAAATTTCAGCAAAATCGGTTCAGTGGTTTGGGCGTGAAGAGGCTACAGACAGGCAGACACACTTTCGCGTTTAAAATATTAGTAGGTATAACTCTCATCATCCATGCTAATATTTTAAATCGGAAAATCTGTCTGTTATCTCTTTAGGTCCAAACTGCTGAATATGTAACTCATATTAGGTATACCATTTTATTTCTTGTTTATTCTAAAGTTTCAATACAAATTCTAAGTAGGAAGTATCTATAGCAGGGATCCAGTGCATTGGCCCGTGCGTTTGGCTCAGTGCCAGCCTGCTGGAGTACAGCGTTCACATTTATTGTACCCTCGACATGACTTCTACGACAATGATGTAAGGTTCTTTTGAGACGATACAAGCAAGTGTAAAGTCCTAACTCCTAACTATAGTTGGGAGCTGTTGACGCTTGTAATATTGTGAAGATCAATTCGTATGTAATGACTCGTGCTAGACCGATTACTGTGTGGATAAATAATTATAGGCCTGGAGATAGTGACACAAAATTCTTGGTCATTTGTGCCAGTATGGCGGTTTTACAGGGGTATAATTACGTAAAGGCAAAAAGGAAAATGATGGTCATAGCGCTCGCACTGGCAGCCCAAACGCGTGGGCGTTAATCGAACGTGTCGGATAAATAACGAGTGTCGAACGATTTGTTCCACAAAAATGCTTGTATTTTCAGATAGTCGAAAAAAAATAAGTAGGCGAAAGCGTAATGCCATACTTGTCGGGTGCGGCTTACAGCCCGCCATACCGACGCGAATACGTTAATTTTAATAAAAAAATTGAACCATTTGTACCAGGCTAATTTTTGCATAGCTAATCATCGTCGAGTAGCCATTCACGAAAATCACCTTGCCATACTTTTCCGACAGCGCCCAATGGCCGCCATACCACTGCAAAGGTGCAAGTTTTTTTTTTCGCCAAACGATTTGTACCACCCTGAAACTTTTTTTAACAGTTCCCTGTATGATCATAAATAGGAGTCTGATAATGCCATACCTGTGGGAGGCAGCGAATGTGAATAATATTTTTTTCAAAATCCTAAGATTTCATACGTAATTCAAACGGTTTTTCAAGTATGGCGTCACTTTTTCCGTCTACTACAAGTATGGCAAATATAATAATGGTCACATTGTATCGTATAATTTCCAAAAATCCAAATGCCATACTGGTACAAATCGTCCAATTTTTATCACTTTTTTGCTCAAGTCCGATAGTCATCCTGCCCCATGGTTACAATCTGTAACAATTTTTTTTTTGGTACAATTGCCAAATGACGAGACTACAATGATGCCATGATGTAAAAAATGATTTTACGTATCTTATAGTCGTATTTTTAAAACGTGTCAAATAAATAAGTATTTCAAGCATGGCAGCACTTTTTCCCCCTACTCGAAGTATGGGAAAAATAATGACGGTCATATTTTGTCAAATACTTTCCAAAAATTTAAATGCCATACTGGCACAAATCGTTTGGCGAAAAAAAAATCTTACACCTTTGCAGTGGTATGGCGGCCATTGGGCGCTGTCGGAAAAGTATGGCAAGGTGATTTTCGTGAATGGCTACTCGACGATGATTAGCTATGCAAAAATTAGCCTGGTACAAATGGTTCAATTTTTTTATTAAAATTAACGTATTCGCGTCGGTATGGCGGGCTGTAAGCCGCACCCGACAAGTATGGCATTACGCTTTCGCCTACTTATTTTTTTTCGACTATCTGAAAATACAAGCATTTTTGTTGAACAAATCGTTCGACACTCGTTATTTATCCGACACGTTCGATTAACGCCCACGCGTTTGGGCTGCCAGTGCGAGCGCTATGACCATCATTTTCCTTTTTGCCTTTACGTAATTATACCCCTGTAAAACCGCCATACTGGCACAATTAATGACCAAGAATTTTGTGTCACTATCTCCAGGCCTATTAGTCCACAGCCACTGACATAATATAAGTACACTTATTATTTACACTAAGGTAATCCTCAGTGTCCACAGTAAAATTAATTTACGAGCCCATATCACTAACAAAAAATTATATTGTGTGTACATAGTAGGTACATACTACATACACGGACGTCAAAAAACTGCATTTTTCACGGACACTTTTCATGTTATATAACACTTCGGAGTTTGGACTCGTTTTTTTTGCTAGTAGGAAATATTACACAAAGGTCGGAGTAGAGGGCACTACTAGCACATACAACATGTTGCATAGTGCACACATCATATCAGAACATTGACAGAATCTTTGTCAAACGTCGATCATAACTTTCTGTTTACTGTCTATGCTGGTGCTGCCTCATTGCAAACTGAAAACATTGCAACATCCTAATTCCTATTTCAAATGATGAGTCTTCGCTCTTCGGGTATAAACTATAAACACTTTCAGAAAGTTGGACATTTGTCACCTCAGTCCACCCGTGACCACGCCCTCTGGAAAGTACTGGAATATGAAATGTGCTACGCGAAAAAATCCGTGTTAGAAAAATCTTTTCCTAGATGATGCTGAAAGAACAAAGGATCATCCTCGGCGTTTATGCCCTTTTCGTCCTACGGCATGAAACTGGTTTTATTCATTAGACAGCTCGGGGCTGGTATACAACTCGACTTAACTCGAATCGTGCTAAGTTCAAGTTTGACTCGAATTGCTTAACTCGAGTTTGGCAGGTAAATGAAAGAGCGAGCGAGTTCGTTCTTTTGTAACAAACCTTATATTAATACAATATACGTTTCTTCCTGATAGCTCGAGTAAACTTCAAATTCAATCCGAGTTACCTGAATTTTCACTCAACTTTTTTACCAAAAGTTTACTCGAGTGGTGTTTTCTGAGAGTTGTGTCTTGACCATCGAAGTAGCATACAATGGTACACACAACAGTAAGCTAGTTACTAAAATGGTTCCAAGAAGGACACTAAGGCGTACTTTTACTTTGTTGTCATACTCTGGTTGGCTATACAATTATTGTCGTTACTCGTTGCCCCTTCTACGTTTTTATGTCAGTAACTGTAGCAATATTTAAGCGGTAAAATTTTACCTTTTTCGTTGTATAGAATGGTATTTCAATGATCTTGAATCTTGATTCAGACGGTCCAGTCCAGGCCTAAAGCAATCAGTGTGATTATGCACGCCGAGAGTTTGAGGCTTTTACCAAAAAAGCGGGACTAATTAATTTTCAATTTATGGGTACCGGCATAGATTTGTTGCCCGAGCGTAGATCCGCGTGAAATTCTAAAGAATGAGTGAAAGAGACGAAGGTATAGATAGAGAAACCTCCTCCTTTTTATCAGAAATCGGTTTAAAAAATGTTTATATGAACTTTTCAGCGCTTGGCTTACTCGTTTTGTTTTTCGGTTTTCATCAATTTTATATCTCTAGTCTCTACAAATAATATTAATATTATGTGCACAATCCTCTACCAATTAATATAATTTAAAATTGGCTATTAACATCAACATAACATAAAACGTATTGTTTAAAATGCCACGATGGATTGTCGTCAAACAGTCAACAAATATTATTTCTTAGCCTTAGGGGTTATAAAAAAAAAGAAAATTTGCAGCTGCCCCCGCACCTGTCATGTCACCTTTGACATTCCGTACACCTGATGACCGGTTCTGAACTCTGATGCATTGTAATAAGACATAAATTATGGTATTGTTGTAAGTTAAAAGGTTATTTATAGGGTTGCCACACCAAAGAAACTGCATTTTGATGGGAGTCGGCACACTGAGTTATATTCGCAATCGTTTAGTATCTTAATATAAAACACTAGATGTTCCGTGCGGCTTCGCCCGCGTATTTTAGGAATGTCACGGAAACCGTACATTTTTTCGCAAAAAAAGAAACCTGTCTTTTCACGTGGTCTATTTTTCATGTGTGCCAAACAACATAAAAATTGCTCCAGTACGTTCAAATTAGCCATCTCAAATAATTTATCCCGTTTTTTCCACACTTTCCTCTATTTCTTTGCTCCTATTAGTCTTAGAGTGATAAAATATATCCTGTTGCCTTCCTCAATAAATAGGCTATCCAACATTGAAAGAATTTTTCAAATCGAACCAGTAGTTCCTGAGATTAGCGCGTTCAAATAAGCCCTTTCAAATAATTTCCCCCCGTTTTTTGCACACATTCCTCTATTTCTTCGCTCCTATTAGTATTAGCGTGATATAGCCTATAGCCTATAGCCTTTCTCGATAAATGGGCTATCTAAAACTGAAAGAATTTTTTAAATCGGACCAGTAGTTCCTGAGATTAGCGCGTTCAAACAAACGAACTCTTCCCAATTATAATATTAATCTTTCAGGCCCCGCGCGAGCACCGGTGATCGCGAGAACAAAAGAATACAATGGGAATTCCTAGAACCTCCGATCGAAGGATTAAGTATAGATTCGCAGTGTCGTACATTCTTAGGTCCAGATTCTTATTAAAGTAACAAAAGCTATTCTGCTAAGATGTCAAACCAAGGCATACCTTTGGTTAAACATATAGAGTATAGACTATAGAATACTATTTTACTAGTTAGAAAAGGGACTGGATCGAACAAAGAACGGTTCCCTGTGCCCTGTAACAATTTGAGCTATCCCAAGGTTTTAACTTACAAGGCACGTAACTGCATGAAGGTAACAACCCTAGGTGTTTTGTTTTAGCGCGTGCCAATTTACCGTACATTACTTGCAATTAGCGTATCATAGCGCGGCGTATAACCTTTCCTGTAATTAATTAAACTTATGGTGTAATAATAAGTTGGCCACTTATTGAGACCTGAATTGTTTAGTTACAAGTGGATTATCATACCTACTTCTACGCTAATATTATAAATATGAAAGTTTTTCTGTCTGTTATCTTTTTCACGATGAAACTGTTGTACCAATTGTAATAGTGTGTACTTTGAATCCCGGGAAAGGACAGAGGATATTTTTTTTAGAAATTAGAAGCCCTCTTATGTTTCAAAAGGGGATGTTAACTTCAAACGAACTCTCATAAAAGTTTAGTTCGGTAGACCTACAAAGTACAAACTTAATTAAAATCATGCAGTAGGTAAATAAGCATGGACCTTAAGAAATATATTTGGTAGTAAGAAGTAAAATTAATGACTAAAAACTCGTGACGGGCTCTCGTTGACAAAGTATATCAAAGTAGAGCTACGATAATGATCTAAGTCGAATAACAAAACTCACCTTCGTGAGCGAGCCCGACGGGAAATTTCGTCAGAAGTTTGGAAACTCGCGTCGGGAACTGTCAAGTCAGCTTTACAAATGACCGCGAGCGTGAAGGAACGATATTAAACACTCAAACTGAGCAGGAACAGACCGTTTGCACCCCTAAAACGAGGGGATACGGATGATATTCCCCCGAAGGAACGCCCGGTAAAAAGTGACACCATTAGTGAAATACGAACTCCCCCTGTTTCTATGGCATTGTTCTTTTAAGGCTTTTTATATCATGTTATTGTTTGATTGGTTCGGAAGATTATGTTGTCTAGATCTTAGGGATATACAGTAGCAGGTAAATGTCGCGATTCGTAGTTTAAGTCAGTAGAAATCTTAATCGTTCGATCGCGGATTCTTGGAAATCTATTGTTATTCTATTGTTGTGATCACCGGTGCTCTTATGGGGCTTGAAGGATTAATGTGAACAACAGACTGATGCTTTTAGACTTTTGTTGTGACTATCTAAGGACTAATAGAATAAGAAAGAAATAGAAAAAATTGGGAATCGAAATTTGAGGGTACAAAATTATGATATTGTCAATGGTAAGCTTGTGGTTATAATTAAATTTTATATTAAATCGGGTCTCGTCTCACCGCTCGCTACGAAAACATCTCCCCCACAATATGTTTGATTGATCTACTGACAAATAAGTAAACGATGAGCGCGAACAAAAACTCCCTCCAATTGCGCCCCAGAAGCAGTAGAAGTGCAGTGGGATTATGCAATCTGGCGAGGGCGCCCCCGGCGGAGGATCGTGTTGCCAGGATTAATTGGTGTTTGCCCCGGCCGCGGGCAGAGAGCAGATCACGCGAAATTACCAACGCTCCTAATGCCAAATTAATAGTGGCCGAAACGTGCCGAGGTGCAATTTGCGGTGGAAATCCACCACCATGTTTTCAATACTACAATGTACGGAACCCGCACGCACCAAAGACAATTAGAATTTTTATTAGAGCTCCACTTACACGAGATTTAAGTCTTTTGTGCAGAGCAGATTCACTTACAAAGTTATCTCCGCTGTTAGTTACTTTGTAGGTGCAGGTCAGATTCAGTTACAAAGTTTTCTTCGCTGTGAGTTACCTTTTAAGTTTTTGAATGGCAAAATGGATCCCGAAAAATGGTACACGGGCTTTGTTCCCTTGTTTGAACCTCTTAGAACGGTAGCGGTTTAGAAAGACAATACGAGGGCTGCTATTTATGTATCCGGAACTGGCCACTTACAAGAACAATATTTAAAAAGTAATTACAACATTTGAAAATAGAACTCTTTGGTTGAAGAATACATTTTGTTTCATGTGACTGTCAATTATTTTTCCATTGTGGCGTCATTTTGAAAATTGCGTGTCTTCATTTGCCATGGATTTAACGCGTGAACATTTTCGTGCAATGATTTACTACGATTTTCGGCGTGGGCTAAATCAACAACAGAGCTTTATTCAACTCACCGCAACTTTTGGAAATGAAGCACCATCAAAAACCACTGTTTATCACTGGTACAGTGAGTTTAATCGTGGGCGGTCTATGCTCACGGATGAAAATAAAGAAGGTCGCCCAAAAACAGCTGTTGTCCCACAAAATATAGATGCTGTGCGGGAACTAATAATGCGTGATCGTCATGTTACATATCGTGAGATAGAGGCGTCCTTAGGCATAAGTATGACGAGCATACATAAGATATTACACGAACATTTGGCTGTAAAAAAAATATGTTCGCGTTGGATTCCGCACAACTTGACAATCGATCAAAAACGGGCTCGTGTCGATTGGTGCAAAAAAATGATAAAAAAATACAACCGTGGTACGTCAAAAGCCGTTTATAATATCTACACAGGTGATGAATCTTGGATCTATGCATATGACCCCGAAACTAAACAACAGTCAACGGTGTGGGTGTTCCAAGATGAGCCGAAACCAACAAAAGTTACTCGTGCAAAAAGTACTTTGAAGCAAATGGTCGCCTGGTTTTTTTGGAATTAATGGACATGTGGCTACAGTGCCATTAGAGAATCGTAAAACGGTTAATTCTGAATGGTATACGACCATATGTTTACCAGAAGTCTTTGAAGAAATAAGAAAGGACAACCGACAACGCAGAATCATATTACATCACGACAATGCTTGCTGTCACACCTCAGCTGAAATAACTCAGTTTTTGGAGGGTCAAAAGATCGAATTGACTGGTCATCCGCCGTACAGCCCTGATTTGGCACCTAACGATTTCTTTTTATTTCCATACGCGAAGAACAAATTACGTGGTCAACGTTTTTCGAGCCGCGAAGAGGCTGTTGATGCGTTCAAAATGCACGTTTTGGAGATACCTCAATCAGAATGGAAAAAGTGCTATGAAAATTGGTTCCAGCGTATGCAAAAGTGTGTCGATCATCGCGGCGAATATTTTGAAAAGCAATAAAACCATATTAAATGATATATGTTTGTTTCTTTTTTTAATTCCGGATACATAAATAGCAGCCCTCGTACACAAGATTGTATCTACAATGTAGCCGAGGCGCCCGGGTCCAAATATTTCATCACCGTCAAATTTAAAACAGATACGTAGACGGCTCGTCGAAGGCATCGTAGACGTCCGGCTCGTCGGACGGCCCGCATTCTAGACGAACGGGCCGCAGGAATGCGATCGGACAATACGACGACGTCTCCTAATGGATGGGGCCCAATATATCCCCGCCTCCGGCCCTACGTGCCTTCACGTTAAGCGATCCATAATGATTCCCCACACGAGAATTAACGGATGACTAATTGGACGTATTTGTCAGGAGCCGTGACTAAGTTACGCGACTTTTGTTACGAGCTTGGCTCTGTATTCTGCTATTCCAACATCAGCTTCTATAATGTTTCGATGAAATCTCTGAATATAAAAATACAGAATAGAAAGAAGCGCGTTCTGATTGGTCAAAACTCCAAAACACTATTTTGTTATTTGAATCTAGACTGGATCGAAGCTGTCTTGATGTTGGATTCAATTAACAGCCAAGTGAAAAATGTTTTACAGAATTTCTTTAGCTTCTTTACTACCAATTTCAATTTCTTCTACGATACAATCTGTTAGCTGATAAACTAATTTGGCAAACGTTCAGCAATATCTCATCTTTTATTTCCATTTAGCTTACTAACATAATGGTATGAATACTGAATACAACAAGATTGTATACAGTTTCACTTTTCGTTTTATCGGAGTAATCAATGTGAATAGCATGTGCGTTCCCTCCAATCCCTTGAGGGAATCCGACATTTTTCTGGCTTTACTGTAGCCCTTTTTATTTGAATTTCCTTATTCAAATTGTCGTGTCCACCTACAACACGGACTATTGTTGGAAATAGATCTACATTTCCCGACTGACTGAACGAATTGGTTTAGACTTGAAAGACGTACAAGCATCATAAAAGATCAACCTTTTATGGGATTTCTGGTCATTGTGGTCATTTCCTTTGTGTTTTTGAGAATTTAATTCTCGTATTGAATCTGTATTATGGTATTTTTGACTCAGACTTTCAAATTAAGTATCTACTAAAATTGTGCCTATCTTTCGAAATGACATAAAAACATTAGGGTTGTTGAGGAAGTGATTATGAGGAAGAGGAGGAGGAAGAGGAATTGTCACGCGCAAATTTAGAGGATGCGGATGAGGAAGAGGATTTGTTTTTTTGAGGAAGAGGATGCGGATGAGGAAGCGGATGAGGAATAGGATGATAGGAAATTATAAATACTAGCGGACCCAACCCAAAAGCCTTTGTCCTGTCTGTACAAAATAATACACAAAAAATAATTAAAAGGGCATTTTCCAGTGGACCAAACTATGTCTTAACCATTCTCGAAACACACACAATAAAAATCATCTAAATCGGTCCAGCAGTTAAGGAGGAGTTCGTGTGCGGTGTGCCTAGTGTGAATTTTTTGTTTCACATTCGATCGTGAACACTTTTGGCGTTTATTAAGATTTTGTATGGGATTTGTACAGCGCCACCTAGCGACGCTCACGGGAGTGAGCCCAGCCCAGTGAGTAATCCCATACAAAATCTTAGTAAACGAGAAACGCGTTCACGATCGAATGTGAAACAAAAAACTCACACTAGGCACACAGTAACATACACAACACACGAACACAAAAAAAGATAAGTGAATGATAGAATTCTCGCGCTCTGGCGTGTGCGTTGCCATGATTGGATACGCGACGCGCATGCGCAGTGAAATTCCTCATAAATTCCTCTTAAATTTTGAGGAAGCGATAGCGGAAGAGGATTTTTTAATTTTTATTTAAGAGGATGCGGTAACGGTTGAGGAACCCAAAATATTGCGGAGCTTCCTCATTATGAGGAAGCGGTAGAGGAATTCTCAGCAACCCTAAAAAACATTATCAGATTTTTGGAGTTTGATCATTGACTTGTCATGTCCTTGACGCGTCTTTTGTTTGTTACTTTATGAGACATCTAGTTTTATTTAAATCGGGAGTCAGCATTATGTATCTTGCATCAGTAACGCAACAGGCAAAAACTGTTAAATATCCACTGAAACCATATCTAAACTAATATTTAGCAGAAGCACGTACATTAGCGCTTTAAACTTTGTCTTAGATATTGCACCTGTGGGTCCTGATTCTCCTGAATTGAATACCCGAGAGCGAGACGCAGATGCAACAATGCAAGCTACAGTGTGTTCAGTCCCGGACAATGGTTTCCCGCGGGACGGTGGAATTCGGCAGATAATCCCCCGTTTCCTCCCAGACTGCCGTGACGCGAGACGGTTACTACGTATACCGCTTGCTATTTGTTGTAGTCTGTAGATCCCACGATAGAACGACCTTCATGATGAAAAGAATTTTATATTCAGCTATACGTTTCGAGCGGTTTCGCCCGCGTAAATAGAAAATTTTGTCGGGAGTCGGGACAGTACATTTTGCGCTTATAGATCTTATCTTCGTCATGGTCTACTCGTAGTATATTTCTGTCAAATCAGTTGAGATTAGCGAAGAACGAGAAATAGTTGTAGTTTATTAACTCAACGCACGTGCCTCCATTGTTTGTCAGATTACGTATTTTGCACAAGTTATACAAATTGTTGTACAAATACGCGTAATCTTGTCACTTTTTACAACTATTAGAACAATTTCATCATTCCAAGGTCGCATGAAATTTTCCACGCACAATTCGTTCGATTTTACGATTGTTTCCGTGAATATATATTTTTTTGCAAAGCGGGAAGCAAAAAAAAATTTTTAAACTTGATACATATTTTTCAATAAAATTAATAATTATACGTATTAACGCATACCTAATAGTCAAAGAAATAAAAAATAGTATAGGGTGTCCTTTTTCCACCTGCCTGTTATGAATTTTATTTTATTAGCAATAATATCTGCCTACTAATGGGTATGTCGTGGTGTAATTAAATTAACTATACGCTATTGTTACTAAATTTAATTCAATTTTAAATGGTAAATAAATTATGCCTTAAATTTTTTATTAGTTATTTAAGTTACAAAAGGCGTATAGTGAAATACTTTATTGATGTAAATAGGGCTAACTATCATTGCTAACATAGCTGAAATAATTTTAGTACTAGGCTAATAGGTAACCGTTTATATTGTCAACTGTTTATATGTATTACATTTTTATTTTGTCTGAAATAAAGATTATTGATTTATTTTAAAATTTGCGCAAAAATAGTCCAATTACCTCGTTTACTAGTTTACAACTGCCTCATTTGTAAAAAGTGCTACATAATTTTTTGTACACCGAAAACCGGATTTGAGGTAAGCATACAAAAAAACCAACATTAAAATAATTATTCCTACAATGAGAACGATTAAAAAACTTGGCGCGTGCCCAGCGCCCTCGTCAATATTTCATGGACGGTGTACTGGCCACTCGGGAAACTGAGTGACCGATACACCAAAACGGGATGGTAATGATTGCGTAAATTATATGCCTGTTATGGCTACGTTTATTGTTTGTGATCATTGTTACTGGAGGCAAGAATTTTGGGCACGTGAAAAAGGTGGCATGGTATATTATATTTTATTTTTTTAATTTGTGTCAAGTTTTGGAACATCCTCTAGGTGTCGATAGAGTTCGTGGCCTCATGGGAATCTTTTCCGTGATTTGTCGGAAAGAGTAGTTTTAGGTTTAGCTATAATGTAACCTAGAAAATATTTTTTTTGAATACAGACACAAAAATTATTTGTGGGTCCATAAGACAAAATGTGGCGCTGGCGGTATAAGTATCTTTAGACAACGTAAGGCAAGCTTTTGCGCATTAAAGACAAAAAAGGTTAGATAACCTTTCACACAAAGGTTAGATTACTTAATTTCATCATGAACACAGATGTGTTCATGATGAAATTAAGTATTGTTATTACTAATTAAGGTTTAATTGCACCCTGTATAATGTATACAGGGTGCAATTAAACCTTTGATATTGATCCTTGTTAAAAATAAAAATACACGTATTTTTCTTTTATAAGCACAGTACTAAAATGTTGAGAAATAGCTTCCGAAAGTTATCCTAAAAACACTGCAATTCATAGACACTTCGCGTTGCCGCGCGTGACGTGCCCCCGCGTTATCCCCGTTCATACCCACCGCCGCTAGTGACCGTTCTGCAACGATTTTAAATGGGATAAAATATGTCATTAAAAAAAATAACACCCAATTTTTTTTGTTAAATTGACTCTCCTAATTATACCTAAGCCCTGGAAGAAATTTGGCAGGAAGGTTTAATTGCATCCTGTATATATGTGCTAGATATCATTATTCATTAGTCATTACTCATTAGTTACCATGTCTGTGAATAACCTATGGTATGACGTACGGTTGCTGCGTGACTATGTGCGATAAGAATTATTCGTATTTACAAGTGCACAATAATCTGCAGGTGAAGTAGTCTGCGAAGTACATGACATTAACGCTGTCGCCGTCGTGAGACCGACCCGTAACATTTACTCTCATTTAGATGCGCCCGATAATCCTGTAGCGCTGCGCCCGCAATAAATCGACAAATGGAAATCGATATTTCATCACCGATACACATCGAGTAATCGATTCCAAATTTGTTTATCTGTAGAGTGGAGACGATTTTTGGCCGAAGCCGGAGCCGAATGGTTCACATTTTCGATTCTAGAAGACTATAATATGTATTTCAGATTTTAATAAAAATTGTAAACTAAGCCACTCCGACATTGGCAATTCAGTGAGGCCGCCATAATTAAAATAGAGGAAGAAGGAGACTTATTTTTAAGATGGGTTGAATTTAGAAAACAAAATCTAATAACTACGTAATTAAATAATTAGAATTTTGAAATCAATACAATTCAGGAATCGGGTAACAATTCGTTTAATTTGACGTCTGTTTCCTATGAAAAGAACTTTCGAATATCGGCTTGATGATGATTCGGCCAAATTATTTTGGCCGAAGCCGAAACTTCGCTCGGATACTATTTATCTGCTATCGATCGATATTCGAATCGAGCTTAATTCGAAATTAAATGTGGGGGTTGTGATAGTATCGAGATATTTCGACACCTTGTCAGCGATTGCTCGTCCCCGCCCTTTAGAATATTCTTGATACTAGTATAACAGCTGATGGAAAAAAAGAAATGACAAAAGACAAATGTACATGGTGTATGTACACGTCACAGAAAATTTGTAAATACCGTAAGATTGTAATGTTCCCAAGCGTTTGGGATATCACAATATTACGCTATAAAGTGATTTTTTAGAGTGACTGTTAAGGGCGTTCCCTCCGGAGATTCCGTAATTGACCGTATTTAAAACCTTATAAACTCATAATCTGAAAGCTACAAAGTTATAATAAAAATACAGCAATAATCTTCAGTATATCAACATTCTTTTCGCCGTTTTAAATTTTCTATTTTTGTTTATTATACTCATGATATCAGCTTCCAAAGTAATACCAATTTATTAAAATTCAAGCATACATTTAGCATCTCCTTAGCATTTACAAATTACTTTTATTTGAAACTAACGCCAATAGATCGACAATATCATAACCTACATATTCCCCGTTTTAATTTTTTTTAGGACAATTTTGAACTAAGATAAGTAAAATTAATAGGGTTTTGGCGCGATCTCGGCAACGCGGCAAATGTCTGGCCAAGGTCGTTTGCTCGGGGGACGGCC
This sequence comes from Polyommatus iphigenia, assembly GCA_963422495.1. Lineage (NCBI taxonomy): Eukaryota > Metazoa > Arthropoda > Insecta > Lepidoptera > Lycaenidae > Polyommatus > Polyommatus iphigenia. Next base: position 2,881,540 of record OY730189.1, read on the forward strand.
TTAATATTCTAAAGAAATTATAAGTAGACGGACGTTTAGAAATTAAATCAGTAGGCTAGGTGGATAGGAAACTAAATCCTAAGACCTAACTGATCTTTTAAGTAATGTTTTGCCATTTTTTTTATTGATTAATTGTTTAAACTTTAAATTATATCACATTTGTCTGTAAAAATTGAATTGTGATTTGTGTGTCATAATGTTATAACCATAAGTCATTAGGTACTCATAAGTCATGTCAGTCATGATGCTATGATGTAAAAAATGATTTTACGTATTTTATAGTCGTATTTTTAAAACGTGTCAAATACCTAAATAAGTATTTAAAGTATGGCAGCAGTTTTCCCCCTGTCAGGATATTATTATGTAGCAACACCGCGCTCTATTGTCGATAACCTGCAATGTCCTCTTCCTGTTCCCGATGTGCATCTCGCTGTGTGTAAATGCCGACAAATAATAAAGTTACTAATAATGGAAGTTATTTAATTATACCTCGAGCCATCCACCTGCCCAGCGTGACATGGTGTCAGAAGTCAAGAGTCAAGAATCAAGAATCCAAGACAACGTCTATCCAAAATCGAAGACAAAATAATAATAATAATAATATAATAATAATATCTATGGACGCTTCACACCACGTCAGTCTGGCCCCGTGCTAAGTACCTGAAGGACTTGTGTTACAGGTACCAGACAACGGAAATATATTTAATACTTTTTTTTTTATACTATACATATATTTAAGATTTTTATTATATCATACACATATTTAATATACATCCATGACCTAGGAACATTGAAAAACTTTTTGTTCCGTCGGCGGGATTCGAACCCGCGACCCCCGGCTTGAGCTGCCACACACTCTTAACCATTGAGCCACAGAGGTCGTCATAATGATATCTTATAGTTCTTGCAATCTACGAGTGCGCGTCGCCCTTAGTTGTGTGAGTGACCATATCTATACACGCGTACATGGCTCGCTCGCTACTGACTGCTCCGTCGGGTACGCACACTAACGAAAATGTCTATTCACATTTCCAACTACAAATAAAGGCTACGCGCGCTCGTAGATTGCAAGAACTATACAACACTTTTACATACCTTAACTTAAACACTAACAACATTCTACCAAGTCTATACAAACTTTCTACATTTAGTGGAGAACTATTACCAACTGTAGGACAATGCAATATCAATGTCATATATAAAAATACAAACCATTTAATTAACTTCTATATACTTGATATCAATTGTCAAAATACTTTAGGTAGGAAAACATGTAAGATACTCAATCTTCTAAAGAAAGTAAATACTGTTAGTTTTTCTGATCAAACCTGTGGATCTGAGTTTATTATTAATAGGAACAGTGATCTGTTCCAAGGACTAGGTTGCATTCGAGATTTTGAGGTAAACCTTACCTTAAAGCCAGATGCAAAGCCTTCCATCGATGCATGCAGACGCGTACCGCTGCAACTTCAAAAGCCTCTCAAGGACGAACTAGCGTCACTGGAGAAGAGTGGAGTCATACAACGTGTCGAAGAGCCAACTGAATGGGTAAGTTCAATTGTTTTAACCACAAAAAAGAATAAAAGGTTACGCCTATGTATAGATCCTCGAAAATTAAATCAAGCCATCATGAGACCTCATTATCAGTTTCCTACTTTAGACGAGACTAAGTCTGACTTGTCTAATGCAAAATATTTCAGTACACTCGACGCGAATAAGGGATTCTCAAATTAAACGAAAAGTCATCTAAACTTTGTACTTTTATTACACCATATTGCGATATATGTTTTACTAAGAGATATTCTTGTAATTAAACTGCAGTATTTCATCAATTAACTCACTTTTATTATATTTAAAGATTTTACAAAACTTATACGCACCGATCGCCATGTTTTTTATATAGGAAGAGGAAGTGGTATTGCAGTAAACCACAGATAATAAATCTAGTTGATCTACAGACTAAAAAGAAATATTTGTGTTGCTAACTCAACACTCTTCCTCAACACAAACATTTCTTATACATATACCTATACAACAACTTACATTTAAACTTATTAAACTTAAATTCCTCAACATTCACAAAAGTAAATAACTACTTTAAACTTTAATATACTCATACTCTAATACAATGTTTTAGCTTTAAACATTTATGGAACACAAACTTAATTTAGAAACTAAAATTTTAAAAACATTCTTAGATAAAGGTTTAGTTAAAATATCAGCGATTTGTTCTTTAGTATTAATATACTTTACAGTAACAATATTTTCTTCAACCTTCTGTTTTATAAAATTATATTTAACATCCATGTGTTTAAGCCTTTTCTGATCCGGATTTTTAATAGCTTTGAATCTTTAGTATACAACAATGCAAAATTAATTGTATGTTTTACATATCTTAGTAAACGTTTGAGAGATCTCCACAATTCAATATTTGGCCTTGATTGAAATCTACCTAAATAATAAACAGATGCGGCTAAATCTGGCCTTGATCCGACAGTAACATACATAAGTGACCCTATCAGTGATCGGCATTGTCACTCATATGACATATCAATATCTCCGTTCTCATTGAATTTATAATTTGCATCCATTGGTGTTTCACATCCCTTACATTCATTCATATTAAAACGTTCAAGAACACTTGTTAAATATTTAGTCTGATCAATAGTTATTCCCATAGAGGTCTTTTTAATTGATATACCTAGGTAAATTATATGATTGCTACCCAAATCTTTCATTTTAAATTTAGTTTTCAAAAATTGTTTTAAATTTTCTATTTTATTTAAGTTTGAGCCTAGTATAAGCAAATCATCGACATACAACAGTAAATATAGATCTTTTATGTAATATAAACAATGGTCATTGTTTGATCGTTTGAAACCATATGACAGAATTGTATTATTAAACTTTTCATACCAATATTTCGGTGATTTTTTTAATCCATATAGTGACTTCTTTAGTTTTAGTACACATCCTTGTTCCACTTTCATGCCATCTGGTGGTTTTATATATACTTCCTCTTCTATATTTCCATATAAAAATGCTCCTTTTACATCCATCTGACTTAAATGATAATCTCGTTGAGCAGCCACAGATAACAATATCCTTAACGTCTGTAGCTTTAATACGGGTGAATAGACATCATCAAATTTCTCTTCTTGTTGAAAACCTCGTACTACTAATCTAGCCTTACATATTGTTTCTCTTTCTGTATCCTTCCTCGTAAATACCCACTTTGCATCTAATGATTTCTTGTGTTCTGGCTTCGGAACTATTTCAAAAGTCTCATTTTCATCTAGTACTTTCAATTCTTCACTTACAGCTTTCATCCAATCCTTTTTATCTTCTCTTGTTTTTATATCTTCATATGTAAACGGCACATCATCATTCATACACAAAAACGCATACATGGCATCATCTTCATCACTAAAGCTTGTTACATATTCATTCTGCCATTTTGGCTTCATTCGATTCCTCTTTCCTCTTCCCGTTTCTTCATTTTCCACTATTATCTTTTCTCTTCCTATTTCTTGACTTTCTTCTCTATTCTCCATAATTTTCTCTTCTTTACAAATTTCCACTATTTCATCTCTTGCTTTCTCATTACTTTCTTCTTGTCTTTCAACTTCTTCATTTATTTCCTCCTCTGTGCTATCTTTCACGCTTTCTATTTTTTCATTTTCTTCATATTCAGGTATGTTAACTAATCCTTTTATTTTCTTCCAGTTTTCATCAAAGACAACATGTTTCGCAGTTATAACTTTTCCTGTTTGTTCATCATATAGCTTATAGCCTGCCATACTATATCCAATCATTATCATTTTTTTACCTCTATGATCTAGTTTAGTTCTTAATTCCTTTGGTATATAATTATAAGCGATACATCCAAATATTTTCAAATTCGATACGTCTGGTTTTCTGCCTTCCCACATTTCACTTGGTGTTTTATCTCTTCCAGTGACTGGACTTCGGTTTGTCACATATGCTGCATACAAAACCGCTTCTCCCCAGAACTCCTTTTTCATTCCCGAGTCAATCAATATAGTTCTAGCTTTATCCATCAATGTTCGATTCATTCGTTCAGCTGTTCCGTTCATCTCCGGATTGTATGGCACCGTATACTGCATCACTATTCCGTTTCTACTACAAAAACTCTTAAATTCATTTGAAATATATTCTCTACCGTTATCCATCCTCAATTTTAAAAGATCTCTATTGAAATGTTTTGTTGCAAAATTATAATAATGCTGAAAATGTTCAAGAGTTTCTGACTTATTTTTCATTAAATAAACTATTGTAAAGTGTGTGAAATCATCAATGAATGTTACAAAGTAATTTTTACCATCATAAGTTTGTGGAGAGATAGGTCCACATACATCAGTATGCACAAGCTCTAAAGGTTGCCTCGCTCTAATTCCTGGTTTATTGAAAGGCTGTCTACTAATTTTTCCTAATACACAGGGCTCACATAACAAGTTAGTTTCTATAGTTTTATTTTTTAATCCTGCTAAACCATGTACCATGTTTTTGTTTACCAATAAATTTAAATTATTAATTCCTAGATGAGCAAACCTCCTATGCCACAAGTCATACTCATCATTATTAATTTTACTTGAAAAATTACATGAAGTTACAATACTTTGCAAGTTTAGTGTGTACAATGTGTCTATTTTATTACCTATCATCATCAAGTTCTCTAGTTTATAAACTCTTACTTTACCTCCGCTAAAAACTACTCTAAAACCAGCACTTTCCATTTTTGATACCGATAACAAATTTTTTCTTAAATCAGGTATATAATAAACATTTGTTATAAGAAACTTGTTTAAAATCTTACCAACTTGACATGATACTTCCATATTTCCAATCCCAACTGCTTCTAAACTAACCCCATTTTTGGCTGCTGCAATTTTCTTAGGTACCTTTAACTCAATATAGTCTATAAAGTGTTCCTTGCTATTAACTAAATGGTTTGTACACCCAGAGTCCACACAAAACTGAATCAATGAGTTATTTTCACTATTATATTGTTCCTCGTAGCACATAAATACGTTTGGATTATTACCCGCAAAATTCACATGGCCACCATGTGTTCGTCCTCGGTTATTGAAAGTATGTCCACGTCCTCCATAGAATCCTTGACCTCTTTGTCCACGTCCTCTCTGAAACCCATGTCTAGTGTTGTATCCTGGCCCGTAACTTTGTCCTTGTCCGGAGTTGAAATTCTTATATCCATTTCCTTGTAATTTATGGCATTGAAATTTTTTATGTCCTGGTTTCCCACATACAAAGCATGAGAATGCACTTGGAGTGACAATATCCTTGTTATGAAACTGCTTTCTTTTTTCTTCTTCTGCCAATAATCTGTCTTTTACAGTATTAAGTTTTAAATCTCCGATGGTTTCCAACGCAGTCACTATGTTTTCATAACTTTTTGGCATGGACAGTAAGAAAATGTTGACCTTCTCTTCCTCTGACATGACAGATCCTGCCTCCTCTAATTGTGTTATAATTTCCTGCATTCTAGTGAGATGTTCTTTTAAAGATTTTGATTCCACATATTTGATTTCACTCAATTGCCTTCGCAGGAACAATTTACTACGCGTGCCTCGATTCTTAAAACTCTCTTCCAAGTTTTTGAACATTTCAAATGCTGAGTCGCTCCTCAAATACTCTAGATGGCTATCCGCCACTGCAGAAATTAAGATAGCTTGGGCTCTCGCTTCGAGTTTTTCATCTGCAAAATCCTTCTGTACAATTGCCTCATAGCAGCCGCTCTCTTTTAAAATGCTTTTTAGTCTGAATGCCCAAGTATTAAAACTTTCACCATCGAATTGTGGTATATTATACTTCATAGCGTCTCTCGCCGACATATTGCAATTTGCTTTCACCTGGTGCTTCGTAATTTTCGTATTTTCAGATTTCTTCGGAAAAGGGACCTGGGCCCATAACTATTGCGATATATGTTTTACTAAGAGATATTCTTGTAATTAAACTGCAGTATTTCATCAATTAACTCACTTTTATTATATTTAAAGATTTTACAAAACTTATACGCACCGATCGCCATGTTTTTTATATAGGAAGAGGAAGTGGTATTGCAGTAAACCACAGATAATAAATCTAGTTGATCTACAGACTAAAAAGAAATATTTGTGTTGCTAACTCAACACACCATATGGTCGATATAGGTTCACACGCTTACCGTTTGGTATAAATGCAGCGCCCGAGATATTTCATAGTGAAATGGTGAAAAGATTTGGTGATCTTCCCGGTGTTAAAATAATGATGGATGATTTTTTAGTCTATGGCAAAGATATAAATGAACATAATAAAAATTTACAAAAAGTCCTACAAAGAGCCTGAGAAATAAATCTTAAATTTAATAGAGAAAAGTCAGTTATTTGCCAAACAAAAGTAAAGTACTTAGGACATATATTTAGTGGTCAGGGAGTCAGTGTTGATAATAGTAAAGTCGAAGCCATATGCAAAATGCAAAGTCCAATTTCAGTCACAGAGCTTCAAAGATTCTTAGGGATGCTGAACTATCTAGGTCCATTTATAAAAAACTTAACTAAAGAAACCACTCACTTAAGAAAATTACTTCAAAAAGACACAGTTTGGATATGGACAAATGATCATGAAAAGGAATTTCATAACCTTAAAAAACTAATTAGCACAGCACCTGTTCTTATTATGACCCTAACAAACAATTACTTCTGTCTGTAGATTCTTCAAAAGACGCCTTAGGAGCAGTCCTGTCACATGGTAGTCAACCAATTGCCTATGCTTCAGCCACATTGACCAAAAGCCAGCAGAACTACAGCCAGATTGAAAAGGAACTGTTAGCTGTATTGTTTGGTGCAACTAAATTTCATCATTATATTTATGGCAGACAGGTAACAGTAGAAACCGACCACAAACCTTTAATAACATTATACAAAAAAGCTCTCTATGATATTCCACCAAGACTTCAAAGAATCATGCTTAGATTACAACCTTATGAGTTACAAGTAGTTTATTAACCTGGTAAATACTTATTTGTTGCTGATACTTTATCACGAGCTGCTTTACCAGATAATGCACTCACAAGCCTAGAAAAAGATATAGATTTACATATTAACCTTGTCAAGTCGACTTTGTCTGTTAGTCCTGATATGTTAAAAGAATTAGAAAATGCAACTCTTAAAGATCAAACCTTAAGTCAAGTTATGCACTATTATTATAATGGTTGGCCGGAACATAAAAAATCTCTTAGTCAGTCAGTCAGAGTATTTTTCCCTTTCAAAGATCAAATTCATGTTATTGATAACATAGTCTTCAAGTCTAATTGCATTATAATACCAGAGTCAATGAGAGAAAATATCTTGAAAATTATTCATCAAGGCCACCAAGGCATTAACAGTTGTATTAAATTAGCAAAAAATAAAGTTTTTTGGCCAAACATCACCTCGGACATAGAAAAATATGTTAACCTATGTAATGTTTGTCTTACTTATCGTAGAAGCAACTCTAAAGAACCAATGATAAATCATGAGTTTAAACTACTTCCCTGGAATAAAGTGGGCACTGATTTGTTTGAAATAGATGGTACCAAGTATTTAATTGTCGTAGATTATTTTTCAAAGTATATTGAAATTGCATTGTTACACTCAGGCACTTCGGCAAAACACATAATTACACACATGAAATCTATTTTTGCCAGACATGGTATTCCTTCAATACTAGTCTCAGATAATGGTCCACCATTTAACAGCCAAGAATTCAAAGATTTTACTACTCTTTGGCATATACAACATATCACATCAAGTCCCTACCTTAGTAGATCAAACGGCACGGCTGAAAGATCAGTTGCCATTATAAAGAACATGCTTAGAAAATGTAAGGCTGATAATTCAGACCCATATCTTGCACTTCTCACATACCGTAACACTCCTAAAGATATAGGATTTTCACCTTCACAACTTTTAATGAATAGAACACTCCGTACTCAACTTCCTAGTACTGATAGTCAATTACAGCCGGAAACTATTGATACTACACTGATAGAGAAAAAAAAAAAAAAAAAGGAAAAAGTAAAACACAACATTTATTATAATCAACACACTAAACAACTTACACCTCTCAACATAGGAGATAAAATTTACTATATGAAACATCCTAATAGCACATGGTCACCCGGTATTATAATACAGTCTGGTCCACAACCACGTAGCTACACTATACAATCTCCTGAAGGTACTTTTCGTCGTAATCGTCATCACATTTTGAAACCGAAATATTCTTTGTCACCGTCTTCCAGTCCACAATATGATACCCCCACTCAATCTCCCAGCCAAGTTCAATCTCAATTACAGTTGTCTCCGATGCCTTCTCAATCTGATTGTATTCTTCAACCTGAAACGGAAACAAACAACACAAATTATCAAAATACAAATACACAAACAAATAATAACACTAATATAAAATACTCGTCGTTTGGTCGCCCTATTACGAGGGCTGCTATTTATGTATCCGGAATTAAAAAAAGAAACAAACATATATCATTTAATATGGTTTTATTGCTTTTCAAAATATTCGCCGCGATGATCGACACACTTTTGCATACGCTGGAACCAATTTTCATAGCACTTTTTCCATTCTGATTGAGGTATCTCCAAAACGTGCATTTTGAACGCATCAACAGCCTCTTCGCGGCTCGAAAAACGTTGACCACGTAATTTGTTCTTCGCGTATGGAAATAAAAAGAAATCGTTAGGTGCCAAATCAGGGCTGTACGGCGGATGACCAGTCAATTCGATCTTTTGACCCTCCAAAAACTGAGTTATTTCAGCTGAGGTGTGACAGCAAGCATTGTCGTGATGTAATATGATTCTGCGTTGTCGGTTGTCCTTTCTTATTTCTTCAAAGACTTCTGGTAAAAAAATGGTCGTATACCATTCAGAATTAACCGTTTTACGATTCTCTAATGGCACTGTAGCCACATGTCCATTAATTCCAAAAAAACAGGCGAACATTTGCTTCAAAGTACTTTTTGCACGAGTAACTTTTGTTGGTTTCGGCTCATCTTGGAACACCCACACCGTTGACTGTTGTTTAGTTTCGGGGTCATATGCATAGATCCAAGATTCATCACCTGTGTAGATATTATAAACGGCTTTTGACGTACCACGGTTGTATTTTTTTATCATTTTTTTGCACCAATCGACACGAGCCCGTTTTTGATCGATTGTCAAGTTGTGCGGAATCCAACGCGAACATATTTTTTTTACAGCCAAATGTTCGTGTAATATCTTATGTATGCTCGTCATACTTATGCCTAAGGACGCCTCTATCTCGCGATATGTAACATGACGATCACGCATTATTAGTTCCCGCACAGCATCTATATTTTGTGGGACAACAGCTGTTTTTGGGCGACCTTCTTTATTTTCATCCGTGAGCATAGACCGCCCACGATTAAACTCACTGTACCAGTGATAAACAGTGGTTTTTGATGGTGCTTCATCTCCAAAAGTTGCGGTGAGTTGAATAAAGCACTGTTGTTGATTTAGCCCACGCCGAGAATCGTACTAAATCATTGCACGAAAATGTTCACGCGTTAAATCCATGGCAAATGAAGACACGCAATTTTCAAAATGACGCCACAATGGAAAAATAATTGACAGTCACATGAAACAAAATGTATTCTTCAACCAAAGAGTTCTATTTTCAAATGTTGTAATTACTTTTTAAATATTGTTCTTGTAAGTGGCCAGTTCCGGATACATAAATAGCAGCCCTCGTATTAGACCCCGTCATTTATATGAATAAGAATATTGTTCTGTATGTAATGTAATGTAAAAATAATATATAAGTATAAGTACGTTGTAAGTTTTTATATAATTTATAATAAGATCATTGTAATTTATAGGTTACATAAATATTATGTTCCTGAAACTATATGTCAAATGTCAGTTGTCACTAATATTTGTCATGTTATGTCAGTTGTCAACTTAATGTCAAAGTCAAATTGAAGTGTTTTTTTAAGCAATGTTTTTCATAAGGCAAAATAAATGTGTACTTACGGTTCAGTCCTAGAAATAAGTTTAAGTTTAATGTCAAACTGTAAGAAATATGTTTTTCTTTTGCGAAGGGAGATGTCAGGATATTATTATGTAGCAACACCGCGCTCTATTGTCGATAACCTGCAATGTCCTCTTCCTGTTCCCGATGTGCATCTCGCTGTGTGTATATGTCGACTAATAATAAAGTTACTAATAATGGAAGTTATTTAATTATACCTCGAGCCATCCACCTGCCCAGCGTGACACTAGAAGTATGGGAAAAATAATAACGGTCATATTTTGTCAAATACTTTCCAAAAATTTAAATGCCATACTGGTACAAATCGTTTGGCTAAAAAAAAAACTTATACCTTTGCAGTGGTATGGCGGAAAAGTATGGCAAGGTGATTTTCGTGAATGGCTACTCGACGATGATTAGCTATGCAAAAATTTGCCTGGTACAAATGGTTCAATTTTTTTATTAAAATTAACGTATTCGCGTCGGTATGGCGGGCTGTAAGCCGCACCCGAAAAGTATGGCATTACGCTTTCGCCTACTTATTTTTTTTTCGACTATCTGAAAATACAAGCATTTTTGTGGAACAAATCGTTCGACACTCGTTATTTATCCGACACGTTCGATTAACGCCCACGCGTTTGGGCTGCCAGTGCGAGCGCTATGACCATCATTTTCCTTTTTGCCTTTACGTAATTATACCCCTGTAAAACCGCCATACTGGCACAAATGACCAAGAATTTTGTGTCACTATCTCCAGGCCTATGACGCGAGTTTCACAGTTTTTAACTTTTTACCCATCCCACAAAAGTGCTCAACGCCGCTAAAGAAGTTTTCACTTCAAAAAAGAGAAATCTAAGAGAGTACTTGCACTATCACATGCACATCTCTGTAATAACAACTTTAACAACAATAATAACAATTTTATTACGTACATTAGCAAAGTACCAGAGTAAAGGTAGAAAGCTGTGAAGTAGTGACTTCGACCCTCAAAATGTTTATCCCGAGCAGGTGCCAGCCGCGCTATAAACGTACAAAGTTACGAGACTTGCCCCGCTAATGCCCCTACAATATGGTAACTGTACAATATACCGCGTCAAATTAAACTGTACCTTATTAATGTACGATAAAGTTTGTTTTAGATTGTGACGATCGAACCAATAATCCAGAGTTGATTTATTCCCGCACCGGGTCATCGGATGGTGATTACTGATTAGCGAATTTGATTTTAGAATTTCGCGCCTAAATTTCGATTTGGATTTGTTGTGATTGTAAAATGTAAATGGTTTGTAAAATTTGTTTACAGTCGTCGATTAGAGCGGAAATTAGAGAATATACTGTCATAACTCATTATAAGGCTTTAAACTGCGATTGAGCTAGCTGCTAGGAAATAAATGAATAACTACATAGTATTTAATAAGCTGAATTGCGTTTATTTTCCCATGTCCGGCTAAATCCGGACGCCTGGCAAGTGGCAACCCTACTCAGAAGCATTATTCCTTGTACCTCTGCTTGTACTTAAACAAAAATAATAGAAAATATTCTTTTTGTGTCACTATTTCCACCGCAAAGGTGTTCGCGAGCAATTATCTAGGACCACATGGAATGTACTGTAAAATTCCAGAGCTAGGCACGAGCCTAAAGGTCTAACGGCGACGACCTAGGACATCTGCTGTTTCTAAAGGATAATGGTTGATAACCCTTAACGACGTATCGATGTACGTAAATTACCACTAGTAAATGCTACCACCATTAACGAAGAATTTATTGACTTTCACCTTTGAGACTATAATTATGACCTGTAATAATATGAGATACTAATAAGTCGAATGATAGAGATAGAACGTCATAAAAGCTAATTGTTAATTAGCAACTATTAATTAATAACTTTATTCTTGCCGACAGATGAAGGGTTTTACAGTGAGAACGGTATTTTATTAGTGGCATGACTCGAAGTTATTAACAGAAAACTCAACAAAATTTCATACAAATTTTATTTTAAATTTTTGTTGAGCTTTTTTTGACATTTTGGCAGAAAACGGCATAATATAAAGTTTTTGGCCTCGATAAGCCGTTTGGACTTTAAGATCAATGTTGCTGTAGTACTTGGAATCGTTTGCAGACTCGGCCTTGCCCTCAGTAGTAATGTGAAAGAAACATTGCCAGATTTTACCAGAAAACTGTCTGATTTTCTATTCTTTGTCATAAGTCATAAGTTCATAACTCTTATCCTAGTGGCATTCCAAGCGTTGCAGACAGGTGGAACTTGAAACATGTGCTCGAAAAACATAAAGCGAAATGTTAAGCTCTTATTTTATTTCCCAATAATAATAAGAATGTATATATAATATAATTATTAAATTAGGCATACACAATTTATTATTACGTGTTTATCTCTACGATAAATTAGTTGAAGTAGCGGTAGTCGGCATTATTACATTTTAAATACAAAATTATGGGTGTCTTTAGTTTTATTAAATTAAATTTATGGTTCTAAGGTGGATTTTTGGTTTGATAAACATCTTCGAAATTTATTTTTATGGTTCGTAATAGAATAGAAAGATTTCTTTAAAACTTTGAAGTTTGAATAGAAACGTTTGAAGAAAACTATAGTATTTGTACGTAAATTATGATAATTGACTAGTTATTTCGCGTTTGCAGTAAATTAGCAGTTCGAATGACAATATAAGCCATAATGATGATATGAGCCCACAACTTCGATTGATGAATGTAAATGGCTAAATGCTGCATTTAGCCATTTACATTCATCAGCAATCGAAGAATCATCACGAATCGAATCTGCTAATTGTTGCTGAATGCATCATTGGTCAATAATGTCTACTCCTAAATGCCCTACTTTTGGGCTTGTTTAGGGCAGCTAAGTTTGACATTAGGAGGTTCCGTTGCTCTAACATAGATAGCGTAACTTTACCTTGTATGAAGTTTTTCTGTGGTCTGTTTTAATTATAAGATTTTCTTTTCTGATTGTTTTGTCGCTTTGTCTATGGTATTTATTATTTAATGTTATAAAAAAGCCGTTATATAAACTATCATAACCTGCCGTTTTCCTGGACTCCAAGTTATACCAATTTGATTATATATTCCGTTGAGTAGTTAACCAGACAGACACACTTTCACATTTTCAATAGCAAAGATTACCCCTTCTGATTTTTTAAATATTTTCTACAAAATAATTACGATTTACGGACTATTCGTTACACTGACTGCAGTCTGCACTGTGCTTAGTACTTACCCGTACGACTAAAGCGATTTTAATTCAGCTTTTAATAAAACGATTGGTACTAATTGCGGATTAGCCGGCACTCGGCAGGTGTAGTGAAGCTTTGACTACATCATTAAGTCTAATGGCCCCTCTACAAGAGTCGCCAGCGCTGGGCGATCGAATGGCGCATGCGATGGCCATGCAATGGTCGCAACGCCGCGCCTCTACATGATGGCCGTGTTCAGTTGTGATCTAAACGTCGTTCAAGATGGACGTGTAAGCATTAGCCATCGCGGCAATGCAAAACGTGCATTTTTAGGGTTCCGTACCCAAAGGGTAAAAACGGGACCCTATTACTAAGACTTCGATGTCTGTCCGTCCGTCCGTCCGTCCGTCCGTCCGTCTGTCTGTCTTCAGGCTTTAACTCAAGAACCGCTATAGCTAGACTTCTGAAATTTTCACAGATTGTGTATTTCGGTTGCCGTTATAACAACAAATACTAAAAACAAAATAAAATTAATATTTAGGGGTGGCTCCCATACAACAAACGTGATTTTTTCGGCCTTTTTTGCTCTATATCAGTAATGGCAACAGGTGGGCACATGATATTTTCACGAAGGCCCTTAAGGTGAACGCAGATTTGGCCGCACCACACGCACCGCATTAATAATTTAATTTAATTAAACCGCATTAATAATAATATTAGAATAAAATAAAAATGTAAGGGGGGCTCTCATACAAAAAAACACAATTTTGGCCTATTTTTGCTCTCTAACGGTACGGAACCCTTCGTGCGCGAGTCCAACTCGCACTTGGCCGATTATTAATAATTTATGACTTCACCAGATGACCTGGTGAACTTCGTATCACCTCCCTCCTAATATTTATAATAATATTTATATAAAATTTAATTCTCTTAAATTCGTAGAAGTTTATGGTAGTGATGATGATGATGACAATGATGAATGTAATAATAGCATAATATGCTTTCCGTTCTTAAAACAACGCCGAAACTCCTAACTTGTATCTTTAAATTTTAAAAACTCAGGAGTTATGTACTTTAAAATGTAAAAGCTATAATAATTATTGTAAAGTTTCATTAAAATTCGTTCAGTAGTTTTGAGTAAAAGAGTAACAAAAAGAACAAACATCCATACAAACTTTCGGCTTTATCATATTAATATAGCATAATTCATTATGAGACCACGTACTCGTCATTTTTGAATGAAATTCGTAAATTATTGTAATACGAATTACGACACCCTAACCCGACCGCGGTCAGGCACCGACTGTCCAGTGTCCTCACTGTCGTATCGCCAAGGCCAACGTGTAGAGGCGTACCGGGATCGCTGGGCCATCATCCTTTGATGTGCGGCCGAAAAACCGACACCGCCGCCATTCCACGGCCATCGCTGGCGCCATCGGTCATCCTACGCCACTACGTCCTCCCCACGCTGGCCCATCGTGATGGCCCACTACGCTGGCCCATTTTGTAGAGCAGCCATTATACCCTATTACTGTACTGCGAGGTACTGCCCGTGTAGTGTTCCATATATTATGGGTAATGCGGGGGGACACCTATTCTGCTGTTTCAATACAATATTATTACAGTAACTTGATCGAAACTGCACTTACTGTAATTTATGTCAAAAACCCCATAAAATCAAAGTTACTGTTTATAGGCTTGGAGATACTGACACAAAATTCTTGGTCATTTGTACCAGTATGGCGGTTTTACAGGGGTATAATTACGTAAAGGCAAAAAGGAAAATGATGGTCACAGCGCTCGCACTGGCAGCCCTATAGGCGGATAAATAACGAGTGTCGAACGATTTGTTCCACAAAAATGCTTGTATTTTCAGATAGTCGAAAAAAAATAAGTAGGCGAAAGCGTAATGCCATACTTGTCGGATGCTGCTTACAGCCCGCCATACCGACGCGAATACGTTAATTTTAATAAAAAAATTTAACCATTTGTACCAGGCAAATTTTTGCATAGCTAATCATCGTCAAGTAGCCATTCACGAAAATCACCTTGCCATACTTTTCCGACAGGTCCCAATGGCCGCCATACCATACGCACCCGACAAGTATGGCATTACGCTTTCGCCTACTTATTTTTTTTCGACTATCTGAAAATACAAGCATTTTTGTAGAACAACTCGTTCGACACTCGTTATTTATTCGACACGTTCGATTAACGCCCACGCGTTTGGGCTGCCAGTGCGAGCGCTATGACCATCATTTTCCTTTTTGCCTTTACGTAATTATACCCCTGTAAAAGCGCCATACTGGTACAAATGACCAAGAATTTTGTGTCAGTATCTCCAGGCCTATTAGTAATCATTAACATAATTATTGTGTCATTAGTTCCCAATTTTTGGGAATTGGGACGGGAGTTTATTTATTCAACGGAGATGATGATTGGTGAATGTTTTGAACTTTCTAATCAAAAGTGCAGCCTTCCTAAACTTCAGCAGTGCAGCCGTACGCTGTGTTGTGTAAATGTGTCGTTGGAGAACTTGTAAAACTTAATGTCGCGGTCAAAGTTCGCGAATGCTTTGTTTGCGGCAATTATATCGATTGTCCAGATAATAGGCGTGTGCAGGCCGCGGACGTGTCGCAGTGAACAGCGGGACCTTAATAATTAGCGTTTTTGTCCGACAGATGTGCGCCCGCTGCCGCCGCCCGCGGGGGAGATGTCACTGATCCACTTACATCGGACAAAGAGGTCCCTCCTTATTGTCCGACCCTCACTAGGCTACTCTAGCGCAAGCTAATACCAACTGTACGACCCCAGGATAGGGCTCAAAACGCCACGCGCTTGCATCCAGATTGACAGATTCTAAAACTACCCGCGCGCGAATTTTAACGTTAATTAAAGTGAGTAGGATCGAAATTGGATTAGCATTGTCTTGATCATGTCAAATGTGATCCAAGTGTGATCAGACCAGTATTGTCCCTTCGCCCTTACTGTGACAGTATATCGATCGCCTGGCAACGACGTGAAGCATCAGAAATGCTGGCTAATTGAAAATTATTTGTTGAAAAAGCACTTTTATTTTCAAAACAATTTATTGAGTTTTTGATTGGCACTTAAGGCAGGGATCAATCTCAATCCAAAACTTGCACACAACCAAAGACCAAGCGTATACGCATCGTAATAAGATTCATTTTAGCTTAGCATAAAACTGTAGTTACTAGGGGCGGATCTTCTCTATTTTTCATGTTTTTTTTAAATATCTTTGGAAATAAATATTAAGAAACAAAATTGTTCGGTTAAGGATATTTTAATATAGATTTACTAACAATTTATTGAAATAAATTGTATAATTATCCTAGTTAATACTTATATTTCGATGAATTAGATTTTTTTCGGAGGTGAGTTTGTAAATTAATTACAGCCAAAGTATTACGTTTTATAAAAATGTTTATGGTTTAAAGTCTTTTCAATATTGTGCTTTATATCTCATATTTTTTTACATTTCGTTATTAGGTATATTGGAACTAGGTAAACCGGGAGTCACGGAATAACAAATTGGGGTTTATGCCCGCCTTAAAGAATACCCATTATAGGGATGAATATTGAAAATGTTCGAAATGTTTAACGTAACTGGTATTACCGAGTTTTCCTGTGGAATTTTCCACGTGCATGTCGTCTGTTGATTTTGGTTGTCACGTTACAAGTATCGGCGTAGTTATCTTTACACGAAATTGGTGATAATAAGACCGTTTTTAGACCTGATAGCTACGAGTTCGGTTTCCATGGGAGTAACTTATGACTCGACTACGAATCTAAAGTCGTCCTTCACCTTCTGAAAGTCATAATATTTTTATCGTTACGTGTGGAGTCGCTGGCAAAAACTCTCTCGCAATTACGGCGAGCGCATATCATCGCATTCCGGCGGCGACTGTTCCCATGAAATATTTATAGCGTATTAAATATATCGGAAACTCGCGCACAAAACAATTGCATAATCGACCGGTCGCCGTCGTTGTGGAGGTATTCGCGCTTTTTGCGTTTCGCGTGCGCGTGCGCCGCTCAGCTGTTTCTTCTAGCAAGCTGCGCGCCGTATATGGAAACCGGGCGATGACGCGACGCGCCGCGGTATTGACGCTGCGTTACGCAACGTGTCAATGTCGCCGACCTTCAGGTCGTGTATGCGATATCCAAAATCTTTATATCTTTTAGGAGACTTTATTTACTGCAGGTAGAAAATTAGTTGCAAAGTTTCGGGATGTAATATAGAATTTTGTCATTAATTACACCGCAACAAGGATGGCGGAATCATCTCTAGCGGTATTGAGTATTGACCGATGGCATTGATGCAAAGCATTATAACTTATAAGTTATAAGTAAGAAATAAGCATGGATGTAAAATATCTCATTATACGTTGAAGATGGCGGGGTTAGTTCTCATTTTGGCACCCCAAAAAGATCCTTGTAAATTGTAGGGCTGTATTTATTCGGCTGTCAGCATAACCACGCGTAATTGTATGTGAGCCCGTGCGAGTTTCTTACGCCGCGGCCGGTTCTTTTCGCCGGGTTAGTTCCCGAACCGGTGGTAGGTAACGTAGACATTCCAGAAAGAGTTACTTTATAAGTTATAACTTATAACCAATTCGGAAATAAACCTTTTTCATTTTATTTCATATCCCTTGAAATACAAATTTTAATCAACGATATGAATGTCCGAAATATGAAGACATATTAATTTGCAGTGAAACGCTCTCAGTTTCAGATGTTATATTTCAATAATTAATATCGATATTCATTGCTCTTTACTCTGATACATAATGATTAATGAAACCAATCATTGTGATTAAAAATCCTCCTCCTTTTTAAAGTCGGTTAAATATCGTGAAGTACATTGCCCTGGATTCTGGAAGGTATAACGACCGTAATTAAATTCACCATAAAACTGATACTGTTGCTATATTTATAAGGTCAACTAAAGAATTTCTTTATCTAATTTTACTATGTAAATTAGTAGTAGTTTACTACAAAGAACCGAAGCCCTATTCTGGTATTTAACTTACACTTTAAATTGACTTTAATTTGGTAATGTTGGAATCAATTTTTTTGTTCAATTGTGTTGGAATCAATTGTTTTCATTTACGAAAAGTTAAGAGTAAATTGCAAGTCAATTGATTTCTAGAATCAGTTCTATTAACGATATTCTATAGTCTATACTCTATATTATAAATGCGAAAGTGTGTCTGTCTGTTCGCCCATCAGCTGTCTATCTAATATGTATAATATTATGTTACCGATAAGATTGACTTTCATAGAATTACTAGCTGTCCCGGTGAACTTCGTGTCACTTAAAAGTTAAAAACCTTCCCTGGACTTGTACGAATATTTTAAGACCAAAATCAGCCCAATCCGTTCAGCCGTTTTCGAGTTTTAGCGCGACTACCACATTTGAAAATCCATTTTTATATAATATATTATATGATATATAGATTGTAAATGTAAGTTTATTACAAAAAATACACGGTTTCCGAGAGATGAACAAATTTTTGCGCAACAAAATTTACGCCAACATCTCGTAGTCCATACGAAGAAGATAGTGAAAAGATTTATAACAATATTAAATAGTTATTTAAAAGTTGAGAATGCGGCACGGAATGAGAAGTGATTCGGCGTAATAAAAGTACTAGGGTTAACGACTGTCTTATTTCCCTTACAACATGGCGGTGGCATACCGCCGACGATGATAACTGCTTGAAATAATCAACTACTTGTAGCCCTAGCACGGCGACCAGTGGAAATGCGAAAGTATAGACAAACTGTGGACGTAAACTTAAGGTGCCGTTCTGATCTTTACCGCGGCTAATCGCGACCGACAAAAATTCAATTAAAATGCCACTATATGTCATAAAGTAGGATATTATTTAAATTTTTAGGACTATAGTCTGTCATAAAGTGGCATTTTAATTGAATTTTTTGGAACGAAAAAAGATCGGAACGGCACCTTAAGTTTATCTCCACAGTTTGTGAATATAGTCTGTCAAAAAGTGGCATTTTAATTGAATTTTTCGGAACGAAAAAAGATCGGAACAGCACCTTAAGTTTATGTCCACAGTTTGTCTGTACTTTCGCATTTCCACTGGTCGCCGTGCTAGGGCTATTGATGCCCAGTTTTGTCAAAACAGCTGTAGTACCAAGAGCTAGAAGTTGCGTCCGCAACTTTAACGCGCAATTCGCTATAGAGTATAAGACTATAGCTGAATGTAAACTTTCCCCAGGAAAAAATAAATTTTCCCTAGGAAAAAATTCCATATCCATTCCTGGGACTTAAAATATCTTCATACCAAGTTTTATCGAAATTGGTTCAGTGATTTAAGCTTGATAGTACGAGATACGACTGCAGAACTGTGCAGGTATCGAGTACACGCTTAAAACCACCTTTTTACTAATATTTATGATTAGCAGAACATATTTCTACTGGGGTGCCAGTCCAAATGTGGCCGCAACTATTTAAAAAAAAAATTAAAAAATTGAGTTTGCGGGATAAAATGTTTTCATCAGGTATTGAAAGCAAACATGGTTCATTTCACGGCAATGAGTATAGAGATTTAGAAAAATTCGGTGTGCCGTTGGGCACCCGGCCGCAACTCCATTGTAACCAGGTGTGAACAGGTACGATTCCGATACATTTTTGCATCCATAACGCATATTGATCTTTTATATATCAAATGGAAACTTATTTTCCTCTTATTATTACAATATAAATAGATATAAGAAGAAATACTAACTAATAATGCCCTCTGCCCCTAACATGCAGGTACACTAATAAAATGGCCTTTTTCGCTCTATGTCGATACTTTAACAGATAGGCACTTTAACATTTTTCGAAATCTTCAATTAAATGTGCAATTTAATTACTAATAATAAAATTAAAATATAAGGACGGCCCCCATATAAACACACAAATTTTGGCCTTATTTTGCTCTATAATAGTACGGAACCCTTCGTGCGCGAGTCCGACTCGCACTTGGCCGATTATTACTATTGTTTGAACAGATGGTTAAGTACACTAACATGATGTACCCGTTACTCGTTAGACCCGTAATGTTACGCGCTATCTCCCTTTCCCTCAACCTTCGATAGTTTGCCATCTTTGACAGCCGGCACCCTTTATTTGCGGCCAGATTTAATTAGGCACACCTATATTATAATAGAGCGGCATCCTCTCTGGGTCGGCTCCTGCCGAATGTAGGAGGGCCCAGTCAAGCCTGTCGGCAGCTGTACTCCGGGGTGTGCCGGAGTATGGCTCTGTACGGTGTCCCAATATGGGTGGATGCTCTCACCGTACGTAATAGGACCCTGCTGCACAAAATGCAGCGGGTCATTGCGGTGAGAGTCATCAGGGGCTACCGTACAGTCTCTTGGGCGGCAGCGACTGCTCTGGCGGGAGAACCGCCATGGGAGCTCGCGGCGAGGGTGCTCGCCGAGTTGAATCTCCTCATCACTGAGGGGAGGTCGAATGGCGAAGCTCCTTCGTGGGAAGAGCTCAGGCGGTTCCGGAGACTCGGAGAGCAGTGGCTGCTGAGGAGGTGGGAAGAGGATCTGGCGCAGACCCGGTACGGTAAACGTACCGCTGAGGCACTACGTCCAGTTCTTGTGGCGTGGATGCGCCGCAAGAAGAAACCCCTCACCTTCCGCCTTACGCAGGTACTCACCGGGCACGGGTGCTTCGGTGAGTACCTGTGTAGGGTTGCCAGGAGAGAGCCAACGCCAGCCTGCCATGAATGTGGCGCTGCGGAGGACACGGCCCAGCATACCCTTGAGGTGTGCGATCGTTGGGCCGTGCAGCGCCACGATCTCGTGGCGGTGCTAGGTGGAGACCTCTCACTCCCGAGCATGGTGCGCTGCATGCTCGAGAGCGATGAGGCATGGCAGGCGGCGGTCTCTTTCTGCGAAATTGTTATGTCGCAGAAAGAGGCCTCGGAGCGAGACAGAGGACGATCCCACCTCTCTGCCGCTCCGCCGGCGTAGGACGGGAGTGCGGAGGCGTCGCTACGCGAACCTCCTAACTCTCGTCTAACGGGGCTCCGGGTCAGGATGGGAACCTGCCCGGCTTTGTTAGTCCCGGCGTCGAGGGGAACGCTTTAGTTTGCCTAAGCGTTCCCTTACTTTGATGGAAGTCCGGTCCGAGGTAGACCGGCCAGTCGTGGAGGGAGTCCTGTGTTTGTTAGATCCGGGATATCCCTCCTCTATACGGCTGAAGACGAACCGCAGGTGGTTTTAGTGAGACACCTCTATACTTATTATAAAACAAAGTCGCTTTTTTTTCCCTCATGTCCCTTTGTTCCCTTTAATCTTTAAAACTACGCAACGGATTTTGATGATTCTTTCAGTGTTAGCCCATTTATCGAGGAAGGTTATAGGCTATATTTTATCACGCTAAGACTAATAGGAGCGTGGAAATAGAGGAAAATGTGGAAAAAACGGGGGAAATTATATGAAAGGGCTTATTTGAACGTGCTAATCTCAGGAACTACTGGTCCGATTTGAAAAATTCTTTCAGTGCTAAATATCCCATTTATCGAGGAAGGCTATAGGCTATATTTTATTACACTTAGACTAATAGGATAGAAGAAATAGAAGAAAATGTGGAAAAAACGGGGAAAATTATTTGAAAGGACTAACTTGAACGCGCTAATCTCAGGAACGACTGGTTCGATTTGAAAAATTATTTCCGTGTTAGATAGCCCATTTATTGAGGAAGGCTATAGGCTATAGGCTTTTATTACGCTAAGACTAATAGGAGTATGTGGATAAAACGTTGGAAATTATTTGAAACGGGGGAAAATTATCTCGCGAACTACTGGAGCAATTTTTATGTTATTTGCATTATTTGGCACAGATAAGAAGTAGATCATAGGCTATTGATTTTAATCATTTTTTCAGTGGCTATATATTTTATACCCGTGCGACGCCGGGGCGGGTCGCTAGTATATTATAATAATAAGAGGAAAATAAGCTTCCATATGATATATAAAAGATCAATATACGTTATGGATGCAAAAATATGTATATCGGAATCGTACCTGTTCACGCCTGGTTACAATAGAGTTGCGGCCGGGTGCCCAATGGCACACCGGATTTTTCTAAATCTCTATACTCATTGCCGTGAAATGAACCATGTTTGCTTTCAATACCTGATGAAAACATTTTATCCCGCAAACTCAATTTTTTTTTAATTTTTTTAAAAATAGTTGCGGCCACATTTGGACTGGCACCCCAGTAGAAATATGTTCTCCTTATCATAAATATTTGTAAAAATGTGGTTTTAAGCGTGTACTCGATACCTGCACAATTCTGCAGTGGGATCTTAGACTATGAGGGAAAACAGTCATTCTCGCATAAAATCAGAGTACACACATAAATGGGTAGTAGTTAGTACCAGTTTTAGTATCATTTTAGGCAATGAAGTCGAAAAAATATGTTTTTCCGCCCATTTAGTTCTAGTCCAGTACCTAGTGCGTTCGTTCTACATAAGTTAACTTATTTGTTAAAACTTTGTATTTAATAATAACACTCAATTTTTGCTTCAACGCCCTTACCCTTCCACTCGACGAGTGTAAAATATTTTAACAAGAATTTCGAATGAACAGCAAGAACGCTCCCCTTTCGTACCCTTACAAGATGATGAATTGTAGCTGTTGAGCGCGAATATTTTGAAAGTAATTAAACATTGTTTTTGGCTACACGTTTTGGTTTTAGACAAACAATAATAAATAAGCAGTACGATAATGGTATTTTGATTAAAGTTTTCAATAGATTTTTAATCTACTAAAACATCCCAGTGATGTGACAAAAGCTTCTGTTTTGTTGCCGGTGTCACGTAGGTTACCGTCTTGAATTTTAGTTGAATTATAGTATTAAGGGTTTTTTGACCATTCTAGCAAGTAGCAAAATACAAAAAACTTAAGTAAGTCCTCTGACTGATAGCGATAGCTGAAAATTCAACAGAACATTAACATTGATAGTCGCAAAATACTTACTTTAGAAAATTTAAGGAAGCCCTGGATTTACATTTTCCTAAAACGGGAAAGTTATCACAACTTTAGCATCGCTGGCTAATTTATTGTTTAAGCGATTGACATACAGAAAAAAAATTTAGGATATCCCCTGCCTTTCTTAAAATAAAACGCGCTTTTAAAGAATTTCTGTTCCTTTTCCATGCAATAGATGTGTCTATTGCATGGAAAAGGAACAGAAAGAAAGGCAAATTGTTGAAACTTAGAATTTCGTGTGCGAAATTCTAAGTTTCAACAATTTGCCTAATTATTATGATCCCCGACTCCAGCTGAGGTGCTCTAAACCACTTGGCAGAGTTGGCACAATTTCTGTCCCATAGTCTGGCAAGTGGCGACTATGGAAAAGAAATTTCATTGCATTTTCTATGCCGTACTCACGAGAAATTCGTAGTCATGAGTCATCCCAATAGATACACTTTGATATGATCCCAGATTCAGAAGAAGGAATTTAGAATAATTTGTTTCCCGTAAGATTTAAGGGCTCCCGCCTCCCACACATAACTGCGAATTCGTGCGAATTCGTATCGCAACGTCATTTTTTTGGGTTCCGTACCCAAAAGGTAAAAACGGGACCCTATTACTAGTCCGTCTGTCTGTCTCCAGGCTGTATCTCAAGAATGGATATAGCTAGACTTCTAAAATTTTCACAGAATGTGTGTATCTCTTGCCGCTATACCAACAAATATTAAAAATAAAATAAATATTTAAGGGACTTTTCAGACTCGCTTTGGACAAGGAAAAGTTTCGGAGCATGACTGCCAACCTTCAGTGATTGGAGAGGCACTGGAAGAAAAAAGAAAGGGGGTTCCCATACAACAAACGTGATTTTTTTGCTATATTATGAGTTTTGTCGCAGATAATATTTGCGATGCGATGCGAATTCGCAGTTTTGTGTGGGGGCCCTAATGCATTTTCAATGCCGTAGACATGAGAAATTGCAAGTCTCCTCGACGAAACCATGCGGTTGCGTTCTAGCCGCACGGCTGGCTGAACGGTAATAGCTGTTATTGAAGGTGCTCCCGTCGGTTACCCGAAACTTTAATTATGTATGGCACACGGGGGTACAAGCTTAAGACACTTGAGACGTCTCGTCTCGTATCGAATAATTTGCCAGCGGTTTACCTACAGGGTATAGACTACACTCAGTCTACACGGCCGAGTTCTTGAGTAATTGTAATTTATATACAGATATTTTACAGTACCAAGAATGTACATCACATCGTCTAATCCCGTGCTAAGTTAAAATAAAATTGGTGTAGTGTTTATTCATTTCCCTGTCTTTAGGTCTTTAGGCTTTGGAAATTCAAATTAACCATTAACTGTTATTATGTTTCTTTTAAGTCAAATTGAGTTCTTAGATTCCCTATTCGGTTATTGGGATCTGTATATTATACAGTATTTTATGTTTTACTAATAGTGTTTATTTTGTTTTCAGGTATGTAATGCAACTATTGATCCTGCTGTCAAATACTAGATCATGTAAGTTTTACGAGTATCTCCATTTTATTATAAATTGTGACTTATGAAAAGTCTACAATTTGAAGTGTTACTGCTTGCGAGCGTAATGTTTTTTGATATATCGAATGTATGCTTGGCAAGCACTGCAGTCTGAGCGGCTTATGCCCGGTTTCTGAGTTTTTGTAACCGGAGTTTTGATTGGGTGGCGTCGAAACATTAACCAATCAACAACGCTAGCAGAGTAGACAGAATTATAGAGTATGTTGACTTAGAACTGATGTTGAAATTTTTAAATTTGACGTATTATGACGAAAATCGTCGCTAGGGTTGTTGACTTGTTACCTACGAATTTAAAACTATGACATATTCGCTGGGCGTGTTCCTCTTTGGTCGTATTGTTGTTTGTGTTTTGGCACATGCGATTAAAATTGTCAGAATCCAATTTTGAAATATTTATTTTAAATATTTAAAAATAAATTATATCAGCCAGCGCGAGGCACATTCCGTTTATAATCCTAGAGAAAATCCGACGAATTTGACAGATATTGAAACCTGTCCGTTTCTTTGCAGTCGAACTACTGGTAGTTATGTCTATTGTGACGCTAGTAAAAAGATATACTCCTGTCAAAAAAAACCTCAGAAACCGGGCATTAATGGATTTTAGCTTGAAGGTGTCGTTGATTCGTGTTTCCTGTGACTTGTGAATGGGTACATCAAAAGCAGTAGTTTTTTTTTTACTTTTATTTTAAATGTTTTAAATCAACCTGTATCGTTTATTGTTGTCGTTGTCCCACTCGCAGAAGAGCATTCACTATTTACTGCGTGCTTTAAGATATAGTCGCGCTCATTATGCCCGTTGAAATATGACTCGTTCGGTGCGAAGCGGCCGCCACCTGACCACCTGTCTCCGTACCACCAACCCCACTCGCGTAATCTGACACACTAATTGACAGGCAATTACGATCCTTATCTTTATTGCGATATGACACATATTCATTTGAGACGCCGGCAAAAAACGTATCAGCTGCTAATAGGATGGCGTTAAAATTTCTTTTGCACCTACAATGTAAGGTGTAGGTGAAATTGTTTTTGAGTATATACTTTGATGATGAATCAGGAGTCAAGACTAGCTAAGTGAAATATAATGTCGTGTGAAAACATAAATTATAAAGCAATAAACGTTTGCAATAAAGGAAATCAGTAATCCTTAACGGAAGCCAATAAATTAAAGCGCATATCAATATGGTAATGCATTTAACGAGGTATAAACACTTGTAGACTGGTCGATATACATATACGTGTAAGCGATTCGGGCCTTCATGGATTTTGATCCGCACGCGAGCCACTGGCAGAGGGCCCCCGCAAAATTGCCAAGGCCTAAGGGCCCCGCGGAGTTGCCGAGGCCCCCGCCAAATTGCCGAGGCCCGCAGCTTCCGCGAAAGCCCAGGGCCTCGGCCCCGCTGCGAGGATTTGAATAAATTAAACCAGATTAGGCTCCCTGTCTAACTTTTACGCGCAGTCGTGCGTTCTGTATGCTAATTTTGTTTACTAATTTAAGGTCCAAATTATATTTGGATTAATTATACGTGACAGTTGCAAATTTAAAAAAATCCTTGTTTTTATAACTAATTTTGGCTAAACAGTTAACACTGTACAAAAATAGAGGCTTGTTTGAGATATTTTTTTTAATTCCTTATGAGTACTCAGTAAAATTTTACTAAGGATTAATTTTAAATTAAATTAAAATTTTACTAAATTATGCAGCTTCGGTTTTCTCGGAGTATCAATATAAGATTTGTTATGATATTATCATCTGTGCTGTGCCGTAAATTATAGATCACGGTGTTAACATTTACATACATTTAAATATTCGTACAATAGATTAATAGCATTCTAAATTACTACGTGTCCGTTCTGTCGGTAGAGAATTTACGGTGTACAGTGTTGTAATCTTAGCTTATATCGTTCGATATCTATTAATTTATGTGCTTCTGCCTTCTTTAAAAGATTTATCATTTGGCTTCTCTGTTTTGTTCATCATTACTGTAGTAGATGATAACTATCTGGATAATCATTATCAGATTTACTTTCTGGAAAAAATTAAGGGTTATGCAATAAGAGTCATGCAAGAATAGTTCACAAATTTAATTGAGACTGCTTTCAACTAGGTAAACCGGATATTGTTTTTGACTGCGAACTCTTAATCTCGATTATCATTAAACCTTATAATGCATTTTAGTCACACGGTGTCACTTCTGTCGATCAAACTTTAGGGCTGTCACTGCCCTCCGCCACACAAATTAAACCATTAATGATTAACGGAATTATATTCTGTGTATTTTTCAATTGTTGCTTTTATTCGCCATTTAATTGTAGTGGGCTGTGGGGCTTGTGGGAAGTTTTTTTTACCACGCAATGACCCTTATGTCTTTGGCATAAGGGTCCCGAGTCCCGACTGACACTTAAATATAAAAAGTAAAAAAAGTAAAATAACTGTGCCCTGTAGTAGTCGAGCGCGCGTTCGCCTGACGGGTGAATTGGCTTCGTTACGCGCACCTATGTTTATTTTCAATAGCACTCAACGAACCGCGTATGTTATGCCGTTTCACGGGTAGTATAATAGTAGGCTGTAGGAGTCACTCTTTAATCAAGAAATTATTTTCATTGGCGTTTTAAAAGTCCAGCAGGCAGCCTTTCTTCGACGCATTTAGCACTGATCTGGTCATTGATTGGTAGAGGAAAGCGCTTTCCAAAATTCCAACAAGGTTCCTTCTGCTTGCTGCTATGAGTTTGAGTTATGACACTGAGGTTGTGGCTCTGTTCCCATAAGCTTATCTTTTTCATTGGCCAATTTTTGCAGCTTGTTGATTACGTCGCGTGACGCGTCCCTTTCTTTTTAAAGGCCTTCCATTGCCACCATGACATAAGTCAAATATGTCTCTACTCACTCACTCTCTCTACACCTTCGTAATCGCCTGTGTTTGTCCATCTTGAGCTTCAGCAGAGCATGTAGTATCGCATAACACGACTATGGTATCAATAATCGTCCACGACCGCATGTCATAACAGTTGCGTTGAACCGCATTTGCCGGCGGGCAGACAGTCCGTGCTCTTTGTGTATCAACAATGGCCCGTCTTGCGGATAGGGCAGATGTGCAGTGGCATTCGCGGAGTCACGATACTACTGTTCTCGAGTTAAACGATCCCTCCTTTGTGTATGTAATTGAGTATTTAAAGAAGATAGTAACTACTGGTACTCCGACCGCAACAAAGGCAATCAAAGATGTAATATAATGTTTCGTAATTTAAATACATTGGAAGAAAATAAACAAGCCCGACCATTTTTATTAGACAAAGCCAAACAGGAATCAGGAATTGCAGGAAATACCATGGAACACTTCCGACTAACGAACAATCGCATATTTTCATGACTGGGTCCTTTTTTATGTACAGGACTTAATTGCATAAAATAGAAGTGAGGAAGTAGTTATTGCATAACTGTAAGGGAAATAACTGAGCAAGGAATAACTACCGGCGATTACAGTTTGCCGACGGGGGTTTGCGTTTGATGCGCCCGTGTAGCGGCCATGTTGGCGAATGGCGGCGCGCACGTAGTGTTACCATTGCCAACTTAAAGTATAATTTACACAGAGCCAGTACTGGCTGCCAATAAGACTGGCAGCCAGTATTGGCTTGGCATTTGCCGCGTGTAAACAGTTTTTCAAGCCAGGCCAAACTGTTCACACGCGGCATATGCCAAGCCAATACTGGCTGCCAGTCTTATTGGCAGCCAGTACTGGCTCTGTGTAAATTATACTTAAGACTTTTCCTTTAAAAGACGTAAGTAAGTAAAACAGTCTAGGGTTTTGCTTTTTGTGAGGCTCCTTTTACTCTTATGTCACAGTCACAGAATCTTTTATTATAACAGCTTGAGTTCCCGATTTCCCAAAAACGCTCTAATTCTATCTTTCAACTAGTGACCCATGAGCTTTTTCCTTTTCATAATGGAGTCCATTATCAATAGCCAGATTCTTCGATACTTAGGCTTATTAGTTGCTAAGAAAAATATTGGGGGCTCCGCAAGGATCCCTCGGCTGCTTGAAATCTTTTGGCAAATGTTTGGCAATCACTACTTTTTTGCAAAAGTTGGTAAAACAATCTTAAAGTTTGCAACACTGACGGACGAACGCGCGCGCTGATCGCGTGCGTGCGTGCGCGCCTGCAGCCATGGAAATTATAGAATTACCTCAGGAGCTCGGAGTTTCCGTGAGAGTGGTCCATATGTCGTTTGCATAAAGGTCCTGTCAGGGGTAAAATAACTACGAACGGCTCGTATCTGAGGGTGCTCGTTTCGCCGTCCATCACGGACTCGATCGAAGAGCTCCTTTAATTGCCCGCATACTGTATTATGCAATTTGCGTCATTGGGTTTGTTGTGAGTTTGTTACACTATTCACGCGCGATTGTGCCGAAAGACAGCTAAATATGAAGTTTGGACTTTGGAGCCAATTCGAACATTTCCGCGAATGTTTGGAATAATCGGCCAAGTGCGAGTCGGACTCGCGCACGAAGGGTTCCGTACCAATACAGAGCAAAAATAGGCTAAAAATTGTATTTTTTGTATGGGAGCCCCCCTTAAATTTTTATTTTATTATAATATTATTATAAAGTACACATATAACAAAAGAATGTGTGAATAATTCAAGTGCCTACCTCTTGCCATTATTGATATAGAGCGAAAAAGGCCGAAAAAAATCACGTTCGTTGTATGGGAGCCCCCCTTAAGAGGCCGGGTACCCTTGGAATTTCTCATACAAACGTAATTCCAAAATCATTTTCTCATACGAAAATATTAAACATGTTTGAGTTATTTTTCAGTTTAAGATAGTAATTACCTAGGTTCCTACACAAAAATTTACTTCAAAATATTTAAACAATTTTTTTTGTTTTAATTTTTTTTAGTAAATTTACTACTAAATATTTAAACACTAAAAAATAGAGTAAAACACTAAAAATATATATAAATAAATAGTAAATTTACTACAAAATATTTAAACTCTAAAAAATATTTTTTAGTATTTAAATATTTTGTAGTAAATTAACTATTTATTTATATATTTTTTAGTGTTTTACTCTATTTTTTAGTGTTCAAATATTTAGTAGTAAATTTACTAAAAAAATTTTTTTTTGTTTAAATATTTTGAAGTAAATTTTTGTGTAGGAACCTAGGTAATTACTATCTTAAACTGAAAAATAACTCAAACATGTTAAATATTTTCGTTTGAGAAAATGATTTTGGAATTACGTTTGTATGAGAAATTCCAAGGGTACCAGGCCCTTAAATATTAATTTTATTTTGTTTTCAGTATTTGTTGTTATAGCGGCAACAGATATACACAATCTGTGAAAATTTCAGAAGTCTAGCTATAGCGGTTCTTGAGATACAGCCTGGAGACAGACAGACGGACAGACAACGAAATCTTAGTAATAGGGTCCCGTTTTTACCCTTTGGGTACGGAACCCTAAAAATTAATGAAAATGTAATAGCCACAAGGAAAATATAGAAAAAAATAATGTAAAGAAAAAATACAAGCCTCTGACTACGTTGGATCAGGGGATGAGAAAAAGGTTTCAATGAATTTCGGTGATTTTTTCTTGCGTGTTGATAAAATTTTTTGTTTTCTATAATAGTAGAGAGTAGAGACTACAGATTGCCCGTGCATTAAGAATAAGCATCATCGGCGTGCATAAGGTTTTGACACTGGTAATGCAGCGATATCGGTTCAGTAGTTTTGGTGTGAAAGCAAAACAGACAGACAAACGGACAAAAAGAGATATTTTCGCATAAATTATAATAATAGTGTGGATATAATTTCTAAACTATTAGTATAATTACGTTGTTATGAAGAAATAAAAAAACGCCATCTGTTGTCACGCGTTGGAACTACAATGAAAGTTTATTTCATCGATGTTTCCATGGAAATATACCAAAATTTACCATACAACATAATATTTTGCGCTAATCTAAAATAAATAAAAACGCCATCTATTGTTACGTATTATATACGCGCCGGTGCTCGCCTCAGCTACTGCGGCAGGAGTTCGCCTATAATATAGCATGTCTGTGTGCGTGTGGGAACTGTTCACGGACACAAAAATCTTTACGCACACATGACCCCAGAGCCTGCCGCACGAGATCTGCTTGACCTTGAGTCATGCGGTTCGCGCGTGTACCTAACTTAATGTTTAATTTCTCGCAAATTGATTGTTGCTATTTTATAAATGTAGGCGTTTTAAATGCGTTCATTTTTTGTATTATATTTTTTACTATTAATATTTAATAATTAACGTCATAAGTCATCTAAAACGTACGAAAGTTAAATTAAAATATATGTGTATGGCAAGTCATGCATTAGGTAGGCACTGCATATTTGCCTTCATGGTATGCACGCCCATGATAAGCATTATTTATTAGCAAAGTGGCGACCACAGAAATAAGATCTAGATAGAAGCGCTATGTCGCTCCATTTGTATGAACACGAGCGTGTCACTTTTTTCATACCTACTGTGACGTCACAAGAGCGCTTTAGTGATGGGAATACCCGTACGCGCGGAATCGATTCAAAGGAATCGCCGCGCCCCGCCTCTTTTGCCATTTTAATTGGTATATCGATTTTTAATCGATTATTTTTCGAGTTCATAGACAGAGGAATGATAAATCTTAAGATACGTGCTTACCAGGACAGCTAGTAATATATTATATTATTCTAAATTAAATCACTAAACAGGAACATAAATACATTAATATTACATAACTAGCTGTCCCGGCAAACGTTGTTTTGCCATTTAAAGTATTTGTAGATACTTCATCAGTTGATACAAAATCTTACCCCCTCTTTTGTCCCCTAAGAGGGGTGGGGGGAAAAATTTTATACACCAGATGTTAAGTTGGAAGAAGACAAATATATCTGCGAAAACCGCATTCAAATCGGATCAGTAGTTTTCGTGTGATAGTGGAACAAACATACAGACAGACAGACAGACAGTAGACAAAAAACTAACTACAGTTTTGGCTTCTATAGCGATGTAGTGACACCCCCCGCTTATTATTTTTTCAATACCTTTAATGTACAGAATTTTTATTTCTACAGTTTTATTATATGTATAGAAAATGTATAGAAATATAATTACCGAGTCACAAAATATCCCAAAGCGAACATTATCATTCCTCTGTTTCATGTCTGTTTCGAAAATCGATTAATTAGAATCGAGAATATGTACAACACTATTTGCTTCATTTGACAGAAAAATGAGAATATTGACTGTACCTCGAAACTAAGCGATGAGTGAAAGTATCGATTGTTTTATTTCCATTGCGCGCTCAATAGCGGACAAACAGAACGGGCTTTATAATTTTCTAACTAAAGCGGCAATGTATTATGAATCATGCGGTACACACGCAGTTACGTAGATTTCATGGTAAAAACTACAGCCACACACGATTTACATTAAATAATTGATTTTAAAATAAAGGACACATGATTTAATAATAAAATTACTTACCGATGATAAGAAACGTGTCCACTATTTATACCAACGTTTCTATTCGAATTTTTACAGCCCAATACGGCACAATTGGGCATTTTTAGAATTCCGATTGACGTCCGATTCCGATAACGGTGAAGCGCAGACTAAAGAACAGACTTTCGAAAGATTGTAATGTGTAATCGTTTGGGAACGCGATGGCACGCGAAGTACATACACATGGCCTATCTAACTAGATAGAGATCTGTGGTGGCGACTTAATGAAGTGATAACATTTAACTTTTAAGTACTACCAGCACGTTTAAATTGTTCTATCTGATAAGAAATCACATTTCCCTCGACGCGACGCGACGTGTTCATTAACAAGTTGAATAATTACACTCCTGCATTATATTATTCTGTTAATATTATAAAATTAAAATTTAAAATAAATAATAACTTGAACAGTTAATTTCTGTTTGTTTGCAAAAACATAAAAAGCAAAATTATTTTAGTAACAAATAAAATTTTCCTAGAACAACGACTAAAGTCTGTAAGATTCGTAAGAAACAAAATTAATAGTAAGTATTCTGATTAAAAAAATAAAACTAGTTAATATTAAAAAAATAACATAAGAAATAAGAATCACTACAACTGAATAAATACAAGACTTAAATCCTAATACAGCATTTGGTGCCCATTCTTTTCATCCCTAATCTACAATATTGGGGTTGCATTTTTTTCGCAGTGAAAAAATCTTTTGTGCGGCAACCCTTGCACGTGCAGTACGCGTACGCGCATGTTCAACCCTATTTACAATGTGAAAAATAAATGCATTACCAACTTGCCAATTTTGAAAAAAAAAAACAACATGATTATTATTTTTATTAACTGCTGATTAATTTTTACAATTAGGGGGATTCCCTGTAGGCTGTAATTCCATAAGATTTGTTTTCTTCGTTATCTTCTTTACTTCTTAAATTATTCCTACATATTTAACAGGCAATATTATAATTATTATTATAGTATACTCGTAGCAGCAGCACAAAAGGCAGGGATGATCTGTCTTATTCTTTAGATATCAGCTTTCGCCACTGTTAATGCTAATCTCATCATAACCATATCATAACAACAAAGTTGTACATTATCTTATAACATTTGTCATCATTAATAGTACCTACTATTTAATATACGAAAACAGTAACCACATTTTAACAGATCGGTAAATAAAGCAGGAAATAGTATCTGGTAATTATTTAAAAAGATAATCTTAGCTCCACTTTTAATGTCTTCATTAAGATTACAGTTTAAAAATAATTGTATTTAATATTTATGCACAAATTAATGACAGCAGTTTATAATAGTCATAATATAAATTATATAAAACTAAAACACATGGCAAACATATTTTATTCCTGATAAAATTGTATCAGTTTATCTAAATTAAGACTAAGGGTTGGTTCATACTGCACAGTAAATGAAAATTGTGCGTTAAAATTTAAACCACTCCTACTACCTACCTACCTACATTATTTAGTAGCTTACTTAGGATTTATTGAAACTAGTAGATACAAGTAGATTTACGTATTTTTTGCAAAAAAGGTTTGCTAGCTCTTGTCGGCTTCCGCATAGAATTATAAGTTATAACCTTTAGAAAAGGCATTCCATACAATCGTCAGCGCGAAAATGTGTCATCCTCGAAATGAGTGAGCTCACTCATCTGAGAGCAGTGTGCGGGCTGTGCCATAAGAGTTAGGACGCGCGGTGACAGTCGGACGTGTTTAATGCATTGATTACGTAAAATATGCATTGAAAGCGTAAAATGAGTGAAAGAGAAAGTAGTATAAGCTATTACTGTAAGACAAAAAGGACGACAATATTTTCTCGATACACATTTTGCATGCAAAAACATTGCTACAGTTTTGAAAGCGTATGCCATATCCAGTATTGACATCGTTGGGCTTCCGAACCGAAGTTAGGCATTATGAAGACGACTCAAGCAGTGTTCGTTTCTAACCTACGAATAATAAAAACTAAGGAAGAGTAACTCCGTCAAAAAATATGCTCCAAAATACTTGTCAAAAAAGTGTACCTTAAGTTCACTTTTCATACATTTGCAATATTTAGGTGACCTTGAGCGGTATAAAGGCTGACGTTACATGACAGTTCGAATGGAACCAAATTTAAAACTGTATTAGTATGGGAGTTACGTTTCCTTATATTTTTATTATTCGTAGTTTCTAACCAATATGGAAATAATTTTCATTTAATTTCCCTTTCATTTCGGTTTCTGAGTTAATTTGCCAACTCGAAGTAGCAGAAGGTCGCAGAAGTTTCTATGATTATAGTCGAGGATCCCGCAGGTGCTATCGTGGGCGTAACCTTTACAGCAGCTGGTCTAAAAGGATATTACCACACGCTCCATATCGAATGGAAAACGCCTCATCAAACGTTTTTACACATGCTAGTTTTTTTTTGCTAGACCTGTAGCAATTAATATTATGATAGGGTAAACAAATAAAAAGTGGTTCAGTCTGATTAAAGGCAGGATCTGTGCTGTGAGGGCTGCAATTTTATTTCATCGCCCTATTTTATTACGACGTAGGTATAGTTTTCGTAAAAATTCGCTCATTTCATCGATCGTAAGCGCATTCTAATTAGCGAGTGACATAAAATGCTAAACCGGTTTTGATTGTGTTATTCCGTTCGATGGTAGTTACAAATGATGTTCACTGCACCAGCCGCGCCCCTCACATGGGGGAGGCAAAATAACGCAATTATCGTGGACAGAATAACATTTATTAAATTGAGTGCGAGCGAACCGAGCTACCCCCTCGAGACTGCACAATGCCGCAAGCGCGAAAAAAGTGTTTTTAACTGCTCTGTGCTCTTAGACTATTTATTAACACATTATAACAAAGATTGTGTATTTTATTTTGTCTAATTTGTTTCATGTTTACAGGTAATGGATGTACTTACATATTTAATATTAAATAGGAGAGTTACATATTATAACACTCTAGTCGTAGTGTCTAGGCCCCTAGGATGATGAGTAGGTACCTACTGACTACTGAGTATGAGTTCACTAAGAAAAAAGTGGTGCTGAAAAAGTTACTTTTTTTAATTAAGTACCGTCGGGTCGGGTGGGTTACTTTGACTACTTTTTTCTTATTTTTTTATAAATCTATCTGGTATAGAGGCGCTGGATGACTTATAAGTTTGATATTGATTTTATTTGGTTAATAAGGATATATGCTAATTATAAATAAATTATATATTTAATAAATCTTTATAAGTACACAATTATTATTATTTTTAAATTGAGCCAAAGTTGATCTATAAGACGGGTGACTTTGTCTCTTAGATTATTTTTAGCGTAAAACTTATATTTATCCAGACATAGAGCTAAAGAAACGCGCTAAAATAATAGGTTTAACAATAATAGACATTTCGACATCAAAAATTCTATATTTTTTTGCAAAAATTTTTAAATTTTCATAAGAACTTACATTTACCAACAGTCCTTTACTTACAAACAAAATATTAACTTTGAATATATATCTATCAAAAGTATAAATTTTTTTAATAATGTAGTAACTATAAATGCTTACAAAATTATCATAACATTATGGCGTTTATGATTGGCATACCCTTCTTATTGAGATCAATCAACATCAGTCATCGATTCTTATATTTACTTAATTATCTAGCTCAGGCGCTGAGAAACAACCTTTTTTTTAAAAATTCGGGAACATTAATTTGGTGCTCCATGGAGTATTATATTTAGCGGCAGCTTCTCGCTGAGGCATGACCCTGGACCTCACAACATTCAAGCATTCTTCAAGTTCTTCATTTGTATAATCGATATAGCGACGAACGACTACCTGGTTTAAGGCGATATTTCGATGGCATTGTGAGATCTGAAATGTAATAAATGCAACTTTGGCTCAAGAGCCAATGTTATCCGAATTTACGAGGCAAAATATCCCCACACTTTATAACTAAAGTTTATCAATTAAATCTCGTAAAAAATCAATTGTTTCTATAATCTTTCTAGTCCTTAATATATTTCTGACCTGATTAGTATAATATTAAACGAAACTCACCGTAATATTTCAGCTTCACTATAAAGTTTGCACACGTAAATTAAGCACGTTGTTACATGTCCGAACTCCGACATGAAAATGGCCGTTTTATACCTCGCAAACAAGTGTCCAACCAATTGAAAACTAGCGCTACTAATGCCATCTAATGAATCCCGCTTGAACGAAATCGAATGCTGCTTTAGCAGACACGTGGCGGGAAGTTTAAACATTTTTCCGATTTGAGTCAAAGTTTCCCACAGGAGCTAAAGAAACCCGGCCTTACCGGTATATGAGAAAATTTTCCATGTTGAGACTTAGAGCATTTTTTCATAGAAACAATACAAGTTAAAAGCTCATTCAGTGCTGCTAATTTCTCAATGAACTCTATGCAAGAAGCACATGGTATGGATTCACACGGCACACCCTACCTCTTCTTTATATCACCTTGCATATTATTTTATGTACTGCGTACACGAAATTGCTAGTTTAAAAATATATGTCACAAAATATTGTATTTGTAGAGAACAAACATCAGTTTTGCCCAACAGGCGCAACGTACCGAAAAATAAACAGACTACCCACAAAAACAACTTTTTACTATTCAATATTATATTCCGCGAATGAGCAGGTGCTAATATAGTTATGTTTGTTTGTTCGTCAGTTAGCGCTTAGCTATTGGACCTTATAGTCATGGTAATAAGATCGTTATTTGTTTATCGTATTGTGTAATAGCCGGACTGCCTTTAGGCTATTTGAATATTAATGGCGGCTCGTGTCCGTTCCGGCGTAAGCCCGGAATACATTACGGTGAAAGATCACCGTCATGTACGTCGTATCTGTTTGTTCGCAGGTACTTAGGGTACCAAATGGCCAAACCACACACTCTTAAAAGTAAAAATGTACGTCTGTTTGGATGAAATTCATGTTTTTATTCGATTTCGATAAGAACTAAGAAGTCTTCTAAACTGCCGTTCCGGCAATAGAGATTGTTGTTTAGAATTCCGTTTTAAACAACAATCACTAACAATCAAAAACCAAACAGAAGGAGAAAGAATTGAAAGGAAAATGTTGAATTGAGTATTTCAACAAAAATTTTTTTTGATAAATGGAAAGATCACATATAAGTTTTATAAAAAACAAATTTTGTTTTGTTGTTTTTCGCAATAATTCAAAAGTTATTTCAAAATAAAAATAGTAAATACCGAAGACACGCCGACACTCCGGCACGAGCGCGTGTGACGTCATAATGTTATTCTTCACCAGTCACCACAGAACTTTAGCTACGTACAGGGCATAATATTATAGTTAGCGCAAACAATTTTGACCTTAATTATTAACGAAATAAGGGTAATATTGCCGTATACTATTGAAATGTATTTAACATTTTAACGTCACATCCCAATCATGGCGCGTTTATAAGTCACATGACTTTATTAAAATTTCATGAATTTTATAATTAATTGAAAAAACATTTTTTTAAGGTTTTTTGCATTAAATATCAATATAATTACTAATAAGGTTTTAAAATATATTACAAAAATCAATATTTTTTTTTGACACGGCCCTAAAACTGTTAAGTTCTTACCTTGCAAATAGAACGCAAAGAGTTGAAGTTAATTCTAAAAGGTCTAATAGTAGTAAAATAAAGCTAGGTGTTTTCCACAAGGATCTATTTTAGGTCCCTTTCTTTTTCTCATTTACATAAATGACCTACCTTATCTAGTTAAAGATAAGCATGAGATAGTACTTTTTGCTGATGACACTTCACAAATTTTTAATGTGAAGCGACAACAATTTAATTACGACGAGGTAAATAGTGCTCTCTCAAAAATAGTACAATGGTTTAATGCTAATAATTTACTATTAAATTCTAACAAAACGAAATGTTTAAAGTTCAGTTTGCCAAATGTTAGGCAAGTACAAACCAATGTACTATTAAATGATGAGAAAATGAAATTAGTGGACACCACTGTTTTCCTAGGTATAACTTTAGACAGTTGTACAGTGGAGTCCGCATATTGCAAATATGGCGGATAGGCTCAGTTCTGCAGCATATGATGTTAAAAAAATCTGAGAAATAACTGATCTAGAAACAGCGCGATTTGTTTACTTTAGTTACTTCCACAGCATTATGTCCTATGGAATCCTTCTATGGGGAAATGCAGCGGATATTAATTCAATATTCGTGCTGCAGAAGCGAGCCATACGTTCTATTTATAAGATGTCATCGTGTGAATCCTTAAGAGAAAAGTTTAAGGAAATAAATATTCTGACCGTCGCATCTCAATACGTCTTGGATAACGTACTGTATGTAAGAAAGAACTTAAATAATTTCAAAAAGAAAAGCGACAATCATTGTTTTAACACTAGGAATAAGAACAAATTAGAAATACCAGTGATCAGACTCAGCAAAGTCAGCAAATCTTTTAAAGGCCAGTGTATACGCCTGTACAATAGAATCCCAGAAAACGTTCAAAATCTCTCTATCAATAAATTTAAAAATGTAGTAAAAGAACTTTTGTGTACTAAAGCTTATTATAAAATCAATGATTTCATCAACGACAACACACCTTGGGAATAGGGTGGTTCTTACAGGCTACTAGAATATTTTTTATAATTCCTATTGTAAACAGCTCTAAGTTATAATATTGTAATATAACACGGTCAAATTAACTAGACGCACGGTGATGGCATATTGCATTCCAGTGGTGCGTCAGGTTAATGTGACCGTGTTGTACTGTATATGTTTTTAATTGTAATTTTCCATCTTTTTAGCAAAAGATGGACCCGTGCGAGTTTCTTACGCCGGTTCTTCTCGACGGGTTAGTTCCCGAACCGGTGGTAGGCACCGTAGTATCGACGTTCGGTAATGTTTTTGTAAAAAAATTACTCCGAATAAAAATATTTTGATTTGATTTGATTTTTTTGAAATACTCAATTATTTATGTATGAATTTAATGTATTTTATGGTCTTTTGAAAGCTTTTAAAAAATGATAAAATTAAATAATATTCCTTACTGGATAACTGAATTCTCAAACTGCGGGTATCGATGTCGCCTCACCAGTCACCAGTCGTTCCCACAAACACAACAAGTGGAATGATCACCGCCAAACTTTCTTGGAAAGTCTTAAGTCTTAACCCCAAATCGGCGCTGCGTGCCCCGATAAAGGAATCCCTCAGGCCGCTTCGCGAAATCTTTGATAAATTACTATTTCATCTCGGGATTTGGTGATTTTGAAAAGTTCGGGGGCTTCCCGGGGTAAGGGTTGCCAGGCGTACGCAAAAAGCCGGACTGTAGTCAGGCTTTTGATTGCGTATCAGGCCAAATTTCAGTAGATTTTTGGAGAGAAAATATTACAAATGTAAGAACTAAGACGATTTTACGTCTAATTTAACAAAAAAAAAAAAATGTACGCACTTTGTCGAACCTAATGATAAACTGAGGGTTGCGATGCTTATTGCTTATACCTCAATAGCTGGGTGTTCGGCCTTTTTATACAAATGTCCGGCTATTATGACGATCTGGCAACCCTACCCGGGGTGGGGGAGGTCCCGGGGGCCGTGGGAGAGTAATCCGGGGTCCGGCCGGGGGTTTTAATTTGAAGGCCGCCCGCTGCGAGCGGATTATCGGCGCGGGAGAGACGCAATTAGTCGGACGCAGTAGCGATCCGGACTGTCCGGACTGGCCGGACTGTTCGCGGGCTTGGATGAGGACTATTCGATACTTTCGAGATTTCGAGATTGAACATAAAAATGTGTGGGATTTGGTTATGGATAGTGCTTGCGTTGCCTTTCTCATCCAACATTTCCTATACATATAATTACATTGTCGAAATTATTGTCACTGCCATGAGTAAAGATTGTGCTGTTTTGGGCAAAGAGAGTACTAGTACTACACTACACTAAACACTTTTATCAAAATTGAGCCTTGTTTTACATTATATGGGAACACTTAATATGATTCGTATTTGCTTTTCACTATTGAGTAAAATATAATAATTTTGTTTTTTTTTTGGTATAAAATTGAAATTTTAATTTTGTGGCAAGTCGAACCTGCCCATTGTTAAGGGATTGGCCCCGGCCCCAGCTGGATTATACGGTGATTTAAGAATTCCTATTAGGGCTCAGTCTGGCCCAAAT
Source organism: Polyommatus iphigenia (assembly GCA_963422495.1). Taxonomy (NCBI): domain Eukaryota; kingdom Metazoa; phylum Arthropoda; class Insecta; order Lepidoptera; family Lycaenidae; genus Polyommatus; species Polyommatus iphigenia. The sequence goes on from OY730189.1 coordinate 2,922,085, forward strand.
TAGTGGCCCTCTGCCCTTTTCGCGTGATTAAACATTTACAGCGCGTTTACAACAAGCCTGAAAATGTAAATATTTGACCTCCCGATAATTCTGTTACCTGCCTGTGTGACGTGTCGTCTCGTTCTACGTAATTATTACGGTCACTGTGAGTTGTGAGTCTTGTGACAGGTTATTGTGTGAATAAGTAAGGATAAGTTTTTTTATTATTCTTTATATTATTTTACTGTTTTGTTACTGTAATGTGTTGTGTGGGGACAAAATAAAAGTATTCTTATTTTTACAATGAAATTCAATGTATTCATAATTCAATGAATGAATATATTATACATATTCGGTAGTGGTTGATAGTTGATAGGCAGATGATGGGACTTGGGATTTTTAAGTCTGTTTACAATCAAGAATAGAAAAAAATAATTTCCAATTTCCGTCGTAGTCGCCGTCAAGACGTCAAGACGCCGTCGTAAAATCCTTTCGGTAGATAGTCCCGAAAATAGATCCCTCTGCCTCCCGAGTCCCGTTTGTAGTAAAAAACAAAACTTCCTGCGGGAGAGCTGGCCGGCCGGTATTAATAGCTGAGAACGCGGCGCATCCGTGCTGACTTCTGAGCCACTTTGAATAGTGCTGCTGCATAGTGGTATACTTTATCGTACGGTTTGAGAGTAGGTACCTTTGCTTTTTCTTCAACTCCCGTAAGGCCCAAGAGGCCGCGATAACAATTGAAAGGCTATTGTGTCTCGTTTTGCCGCGATCGAAGGATTAACAAAACGCGGGACGAAAAGATCTAGATGTTCCCCGTATCAGCAGATTTGCTAAGTACGATATAAGCGTAAAACGCACTCTCTGCTAATGGTATGTTCGGTTGTCAAACGCTCAACGCGCGTTTACAGCTGCATACATTTTATTCTGGCCGTACACGTGCTAATCGCGTTTTCGCGTATAAAATGCAAGAAGTCCCCAAAATTATGTGATGTCATTTTTGTTCAAAAAAACGTCAGAATTTTTGAGTAAGTATTGAGGTTGAGTCTAGTGAACGAAATATCGAGGGAACGACTTATGATACGTCGTTTCCTCGTTTCAAATCCAAAAAGGAGGAGCACTAACAAGTGCTCCTCCTTTTTGGAAGTCGGTTCAAAAATGATTGTGCACATAGTATAACAACACTTTTCTCCCCTCGTAAGGGCATTTAATGTATTCAAAGGCCGCGTCCGCACGGGGCGTTTGCGAAATCGAAACATCAAAGCCGGCCGGACGCCCCGTGGGAACGCACCCGCGACTTTATTTCATTATTTTTTTATCCGACTGTGTCGCCATAAGGATAACACGGTTATGTCCTGCGGAGGTTTTTAATGGAGAGTGTTATGATAAACAGTTAATTGGGTTGGAAGTCAGAATTATGCATACAGCATACTGTACGTTGTCGCATACTCAAAATATAAAAACTAGGACTAAGTATGAAAAAATTTGGTCATGGTTGTAACTTGTAACGCCCGTTAAGCTTTGGCTGAAGCTTAATTTTGGCACAACGAAATTGCAGGCCGTCATTTAATGTAATTATACAGTACTAGAGTAAATCAGATAAATGGAGTAGCTCGTGAGCCGATGATAGTGAATAGTGATAAACAAAGCGTACATTATCAATGATTAGGGTCAATACACCGCGTATTACGATTGTGAACCGTAACAGCTAACAATACGAAGTACGTCACTCATTCACTGACACAGTGTAGTGCGCGCGGAGAGAGTGCTAGTTGTATCATAGTGTAAATATCATACAGTAGATTATGTCGGGCGAGTCCTTGAGATCAAACTCGACTGAGACTAGTTTTAAGCACATGCGATGTTTGCTGCAGGCTATCTGAAATAACGCAGTACTGGGCCAACTAGCGCCATAATCATGTGGCCGCAGCTTCGATCAAATATTTCTCAGAAATATTTGATCGAAGGGCCGCAGCCCAATAGTGGGCTTTGGCTCGCTCGGTCGGAAGACATTCCTTTGAGGCTCCCAAACAGATTTTCACCGTGCTATAATATTATGTTCATGCTCCTGGCGGCTGGCGCTGATTCTGGCGCGGGCGACCTTCTGTTTACTACCCGACTATGTCTGTACGTTATAAGTACGTATACAGTATGTATTATGTATGTATTGGACTATGAATGTTCATCAGTTTTGTCATAATTGCTAAAATAGTCCTTTTATAATTAGATAAAGAAGTAAAAAATATTTCTTGATGGTGCCGTGTGGGGCAAATAAAAGCTTAGCTTTACGTAGTCCCGATATGTATAGTTTTTTTTTAACTACATAGTTTGTATATTGCGGTTATGGTAATGGTGTTCTCGATTACACGGTGTTAGTCTGTGCAGCGCGCGGGCGGATCGATAGGGCGCCATCTGTCCTCTCCCGCGGCGTAAGGCGCCCTCCATACTGAGAAAACTTTTTAACTGTAATCTTGTAACCGACTTAAAAAACGAGAAGGTTCTATGTTCGGCTGTGGATATATTTATGCTACAAGTTGTTTGATGATTCATTGTTCATCAAAGTGTTTCATTTAGGTATCACGTGCAGACAAGTGTTAATTTTAAATGACGTATGCTTATGCAGATTGCAGACAGATAAGTATGTAAATGGCTATAAATGTCGATATTCCTGACGCAGTCCGACAAAGTTTTTCTTGCCAGGATTCGCATGTGTACCTTCATTATGATATTTTCACTAATGAGTCTAATGACTCAACATATTGTCCAATTTTGGACTGTTTTTAGATTTGAGTGTAAATTATTATATTTAGCTGTTCATAATTTTAAATGCTATAGCAATCTATTTCGTGAATATGTGGGGGAAGTTGAGGTGAATATAATATCTTACTATAGAGGAGGTCAGAAAATCATCAAAAAAGTCTTACTCACTTTATGGACGCGCCCTTACTTGTGGGAACAAAAAGGCGGTGATTCGATTGAATGCAGTTCGCAGTAATTATGAATGCAAAACGATGAAAACCTGTTTCCCCGCTGAAAATGTTGCAACTGCCACGTCAAAAAATATTTGTTCACTGTACACACGTTAAAGTTATACACATACCTACATTAAAGTTTAAACGTTTTTTTTTCGGGCTAGCTTAACGCTTTTTTGCTTGTTAATATGTAGCTAGAAATTGGCTGGAAATATGTTTTAAAAGTAATTATTGTAAGTAAATTATTCGCAAAATTTGTCTGTCGTGATTCGTGATAAAATCGTACATTTCTCCGGGACAAACTAAAAGTGCTTACATATTTTAATATCCACCTACTTATAATTCAGTGTATTAAACTGCCCATTTCAAAGTCGCATCACTAACGGTCCATGATTTGTGCACAGTCCAGTTAATTTGCTGACATTATAGAACATGTGATACGCATCTGAATAAATTCTGCGCACAATACACCCCCACCCTCCTTCCCTCCTCTCTGAGAGCTCAATATTGCATTAATGAGGGCCCCGAACAATACTATTTAATTTTCAACTAAAGAGTCCACAGTATTATCTAGAGATATCATTTTTTAAATCCTCCCCCACCCTTATTTTGATTGGCATAAGGTGGTGTTTGCAGCAGCGGGATTGTAATTTTATGTATGACAAGGGGAGAGTGGGCCACGTGCGCATTTGCGTACAAACAAATGTGAGCTAAGCCGTCGCGCGTCGGAGGGATGGTTCTCACGATTTGTCGCGTGCGAGTCGCGAGTTCAGTTTATCGCCAAATTGGGATGCCATTGTTATTAAAATTTGGTATTAATCCTTTTGGTTTGATGATAAATTAAATTATTGGCTTTTTAAGAGTCCAGAAAGTCATTTTTTGGCACTCATAGTACTCTACCTAAATGATAAATCTATGGTGCCAGTAATAGGCTGACTGACAACGATGGGATAGTTTGCACTTTGCCCTAATATTGTTGGACAACTCAGTAAGTTGTTGTACTCAGTGATATATAAAAATTAAAAATGCTCTACTTTTAAAATGCATCATTTTGAAATTTTCAATAAATAATAATATTATGTGCATCACAAAAGGATTGCAATTAATTTTTATGTAAAGTTTTTTTTCCATCGTTGCTTATGTTCCAAACACAAGCAGCTACATAATAGATAAATTATATGTTATTTTAATATTTTTTTATAATATAATATTATAATGACACATATTATTTATTAGTACACTTACTCTCGAGACTCGGTAGACCCACGTGATCGTCACCAAGTCGAAGGTTGTGTCGGCAACCCGCAGTGGTTACATGACAACCCGCAGTAACCGCTGCGGCGGATCAAGTGGCCCCGCTCTCCCCGCTCGGGAACTAGGTCAAATAATAAACTGGGCGGAAAATCTGGCTCGCGTTGATGATATTCAAGTAGGTAGGTACTTTTTTCGTTGTATAATAACGAGTAATTAGTAAAACTATAACCCGACTACGTAAAAAATGCAAAATTGAATAAAATAATTGGCTAGATATTATTGACATCTTACTTGTTAAAATCCGAACACACGTCTAACCCGAGTGTAGTCGGGTAAAAAGTGCGAAAATGTGGGTTGATTTCTGAGTGCACAATTTTTAGTTTACTACTTACTACATATATATGTAATTATATGTTTGGAAAAAGGTCATATTTTTATACTTTTATGGGATAAAACATACTGTGTGAATTATTAAATGTAGTTTCATAAATTAGGAATCACCTCTGATGATAATAATCACGTTTAATACCCGGGGAATTAAACGTTTACCGAGCTTCGGCGGCTATTAGAACCCTTCTAAGAAGATCGTCGATATAAAAACGCCGAAACTATAGACCCGTTGTTGGCAATTTAACGGGCGATTAACTTAACACATAACCACATGCCATATGCGCGTCAGTGTCACAGAAGACCTGCCCCAAAATTTTGGTACTTTTTGGTTTTTATTTCGACATAGGAGCTAGGACATATTTCGATATAATATGTATGTGCCTATTGCCAAAGTTGTAGCTATTTAGTAATCTGTGATAATATTATCTCCCCTCCCTCTAATCTCGTGACAAAACCCCTAATTTTCAGGCTGTGACGATGCCTGTTTTGCTAGTGACTGACTGTTCATTATAAAAATATTTAGTTAGTAAATGTACTTGTATGCATTTTTAATGTAATATAGTTTATCCTCCTGTCACATGAGAATAAAACCATACATTGAAATGGAGTCCTGTGGTTGTAATTTTTGTAGAATAAGCCTTTATGAGTAATTTTTGTAAAAAATTCTGAACCTCTGGATTCTAGAATCCAACTGGCCCAAATGCTAACGAAATGTAGAGAATTACGTTGCCTTCCATTTATGAGTTTGATTTGTATTGACTATTGATGGATCAGTACATAATATAACGGTTGTCTTTTATGGTACCTCTTAGAAGGATTGCTTTTGAAGTTAGCCGCGACGTCGTCTTTCGTCTACGAGTTGTGAGTTTTCTCCAATTTATCTCTATAAGGACGGCCACTCGCTTGCGATTGATCGTTTCGATCTATCTCAAATGAAGTGACATTGACAGGGTACTTAGTTAAGTTGTTTTCGATAATTTTAACGGCGAAGAGGCATCACAATTCACAAAATGTGCCATATGACATAGCGAATAGCGCTTTATGTCAATTCCCATACACTTTTATTTTCACTTCGCTGTCGAGAATCGAGATCATCATATATAGCTTAATACTATACAGATTACAGGCTGTAACAAAAAATATACTTTATTGTATGTGTCCTTAGATTTATGTTATTGTTTGTCAGTTAGTTATGACTTATGTATAGAGAACTACGAAAGTAACAGCGAGATTGCATAGTATAAGACTCTCAAGTCTCAGCTAATCCAGCGATTAGCTGCTGAGCGAGTTAGGCAAATGAAGAAAATCTATTAATTCCTCGTAACTCTGCCATGTATAGCGTATGGTGAATAGTTGTATACCATGGCTACTCTATAGTAGACATAGATTTATACTATGTGCAGCCTTTACATGCCTTTCTAGCGGTCCGAAGACTTCGCGGAACGATTTTGATTGCAACATCGCTTGTAATAAACTTGGTGGCTGTATCTCACTGTTTATAGATTTTGTAGTCGTAAATAGCAGGTTTAGATGTGTCGTTATTATTTTCTTAAGTTAAGAGCGGGCTGTGCAATTTTGCTGTGTTTTCTAATGTAAGTATTACGATCCCGGAAGACGATTGACTCAAATGAAATTGACATTTATTTAATCATTGTATATTTATCTGATACTTAGCTAACGGAAAACACGATTCACTTATTTTGACTCGATAGTTTTATTTTTCGAAATTATGAATCTTTTTAGGCATTTCAACAAATATCTGTTGCAGTTATTGAGTTGCTATCATTAAATAACTTGCACTACTACAATCATACACTTTGTAAAATAATAGCTTAAGGAAATATTAGTATTGTATTTAGTTTTTAAGTTTATCATCAAAAAACAGTTTTGGGATTTACGACCTTTACTTTCGTGCTATTATGCCGGAACCGTTGTTACGCGATATTGTTCACTATTAGCTACAGCCTAAAGCATTTTGCCCGAGAGCACAATTCATGGAATTATTGTATCACGATTGGAGGATAGCGTTGTGTGTAGGCGGGGCTAGCGTGGTTTGATATTTTTGGCAGCCCGGTCTTAAATGAGTAAAATAAGACATGGTTGATTTAACAAAATGTTATCTCTAGATCTGGAATAAAAACATATCTAAAATTTCATTTAACACCTATAGATTCAGCTGTGCTGCACCTATGTATTCGATCTGCCCTTTTACTATAAAAAAACAGATAACCGATAAACAGGGTGTGATATTCATGTCTCTCTAATCTAGTGAGTTTATACGTGAACGGACCGCTGGCTAGTGGCTGTAATCTATGCGGAACCCCGTATATACCCCGGTATTGGTCGCGGGATTAACATAATACTGATGTGCACGTGTACATTGTGTGATCACTGTATACAGGAGAGTAGTTATAACAGTGGTCGGCTAACCGCGACTAATGTTTTGCAAATAAGTTACAAATATCAAAATAAATTGAGATTTTAGGGATAATACCTCATGAGCGAGCCGCCAATAGCTTGTTCATCCGCCTTGTGACCCTTGCCGGTCAAAAGTTTCTAAATCTAGGTTGAAAATTTATATTGTAGCAAAATATTGCAGTATAACATTGAGCGGCGCTTAAAACTTCTCATTGTGTTGCATGAATTCGATTTCAGAGACACGGCTAAGTTGCTACTGCATTGTATACATTTCCATAGCGGTAGTTGGTAAGATTGTGAATGGACGTGGCTTGGATGGAGTATGGACAATGGACATGGATGGCTTGGGGGACTTAGGGAGGGGGCGGTACAATCTGACAGCAGACGAGTGCACAAACATGTGGGGTTGGTCGCGACTCGCGATCGATAGTTTAAAAATGTAAGCCATCCGTGATGCTGCGATAGTAAGAGTTGATAAAGTGTAGACTTCGAGATGACTTCGAGCCAATTAATTTATATTGAAGTTATGTTTATTTTGAACTATTTTAAACGCCTGACGAAAAGAAACAAAGGGTGGATGATATGAGTTTGATTGTTGATGTGTTTGTCCGTGGCATACGCATCGTAGGCTGCTTTCTAGCATCTGAACCGATTTGAAAGCTGGGCCCTATTCTCATACGTCAAATGTCGCTTCAATCTCAGATCTGCGCGAGACGTGGCGAGACAGAGATCGAACCGACATTCGAAATATAAGCCTCCTATTATTATAATTCAGCCTCCTATCTCCTATGATCTGTTCATGCTTTTTTGTCATTACAAGATTTAAGATCTGTAGAATCTGAGACATTCAATTTCCGATTTCAAAAATAGATTTTATACCAATAACTTTCCAGAGTAGTTGCAGTAAACAACCGCCTGATAAAATGGGTGTTAAAGCGAGGATGAATGGAAAATGTAGACTCCACGCCCGCATTGATGCCTGCACAAATTTGAGCACGCCTTACAATGGTGACGCGAAACACGTTAAGGAGGGCAATTCACTTGACAAATGGGTCAGAAACTGCTCGCCGATCTCGCCCTTAACACACCAGATATAGGGCGTAAAATAGCGTGTCAGGAATAGTGTAGAGTCAGCCATTTCATATCAAGAGCCGCGTTTGCTCTCGTGTTGCGACTTGCGACGAAAATGACTTTGATATTAAATTGTGTGCTAAAGTTGATAATATTTCAGATAGCTGGTTATGGCGATAGTCGAGACAAGCTCGAAAACTGTTTTCGATGGTTGTTATCTACAATTTTTGAAAAAGTAGAGTAAATAGATAGAAATACTCTACAGCTCTAAGTTCGTCTATTTGCGACTTGTCACTGAGAATAATGGGAATTGTATTTTTAGAGCCTTAAATAATAACGGTTTAATTCATTGTGGTTTTCCTTACGAGTCTACTTCAAAATATTTAAAACGAGTTTAAAATAAAACTCTCTTCATTTCAAAATACATGTACATGTTAATATCCTTTCATCACAATTATATTAGCCGCTTGAATATCCATACCAGTTCAAGCATTAGCTTCATGTCACCATGTTTCACAAGACGCATGTATATCTTTAAGGCTTAACCAGTCTCTCGACATTATTGTTAAATTAATAGTTAAACAATCTGGGGTCCAGATTAGTCAATCGCGGTAAGGAAGTGTGAACGGGAATGGCGGCGGCAACAATATTTGTGCGCGCAGTGGCCCGTGACGGTTATTGCAGCCGATACAGTAATATTTTACCCCTCACAAGACCTTTATACCGACTGCATAGGGATCACTCTAGTAGACAACGAGGTAAATCAACCGCGGACTGCAAACCCCAGGACGACCGACAGGACCCTTTTTACTGGGAGGTAGGAGACGATGGATAAGACAGTATGTTCTACTGACGACTTCCTGATGACTTGATTATTTATTTGAAAATCTCAAATTTAAGTTTAAGATTAATATCTTTATCACGGACGTGGACATGATACTATGTCGAGCCAAAAAGCCTAGCCAACAAATGTATTTTAGAGGCCATTTTGACATTACGATATCGACCGCTCATGATTCAAAATTATTCCTTATCCATAATTCTCATCATACTGTAAAAATTAGAGTTTCATCTAATAATTACCTTTTATTAAGTAAACTACGGAACCATCTGAATGTAAAATCTATCATGGTTCAGGCTCAGTGTCAAACTACATTTAACTTTAAAAAAACCCTCCTTACACGGTCGGGTAATTAAATCGTTTGGATGGTCTCATCCAGCGTTCCCCTCACATATTGTGTTACCGGGCCCGCCTGGCCCGTCGGGCCGTCGGGGCGTGGCGACCGTCACGTCTATCGATCACTTGCTCCTTGATTGATTGACCGTAATCGTGTTTGTTGCTTGCGAGATGCGCATCTGTTGCGTTCTGATGCGTTGTGTTGCGTTCTCTTGCGGGTTTTTGTGGTGGCGTTAGATGATTTTGGGTTTCTGTGTTCATTAAAGGATATCCTCATGGCTTTGTCGATTAGAATTTAGAACATTTGTAATTAAGTTAGTTTCACTTGTTTTGAAAATCTAAGGTTTCTGAAGTTAAAACGTAATTTTTCCGCAGTAATGCCCGAATTACGAATAGAATGAAGACATTTCTATCATATTTCTACGTATAAAATGGATGGAATGTTATGGAAACAGCTTTCTGTTTTAATGAAGTTTTGTTTTGATTTAGCAAAAAAATATCAGATATCTGGATCTCCTCATTCCCCGGTCCCCAGGGCAACGAACCACTATGGGTTTTGTGCTTCAATTACATGAATATTCACCCATTGTCTCTCCCCCCGGCTGACTTGACTTTGAAATTTTTAATTATGCTCCATGATACCCTCCACTCGTTTGCCCTAATTACAGTGTCTGAAGTCTGGAGGGGGGCGATTGCGATCGCGAAGATACTGTTACTGCTCGCTGTTTAATGGGTTGAGCAAAATGTCTGTTACATAGAGTGAGGGATCGTGTTCTGTGATTGTATTCAAGTCCAATTGACGGTGGATATTGCAGATGCTAAGTATGTTCTGTTTTGACTATCTTTATTTTTTTTATAACGTTACGATTACGTAGCTATCTAAAGGAGCACAATAAAATGTGGAATTTCAAAAAAATGAAAGAAATCTCAAAACAGATGTCAACGTGTTTACCGGACCTACCACTACACTAGCTGGTACCTCTGGAACTAACCCGCCGAGAAGAACCAATTTGCTTGGCACCCAGGTGTTAACGTCCACGTAGATTAATAAAAGCGAAGTAGAAATTGCACAGTTCAATTACAATGTTTTCCGACTACATAAATCACTGAACTCCGAAACTTCCTAATCGCTCAACCGCCAGCCCTCGGAACTTGAAAGTGACGAAGGGATAGCAGGGATACTACAATATTCCCTCGCCTTACTGCTCACAGAATAAGGTCTGAAGTTGCGTGAGCTAGTGCACCTGGTGTAATTGATGGAGGATCCAATTGCAAATTCAAGGAAAAAGGATCCTTTGAAAATTGATATCGGATACCCCCTGTGTCTCGGCTTAATGTAGGTACTCTAGTAGTGTGCTGCCCTGATTTGTTTTGGCAGATAGTATGGTACTTACTGTGTTCGGATAAAGTTTTTTTGCTGACCTAGGTATGTCGTATTTATATTCGTTTTCAGTCAAGGCAATTTTACCCGGCTACAAGCAAAGCCAACATTTTGGGTGATTAATGATTTTGGTCAATGTTTGCGCCCTCGTAAACTATTGGTCTTATTTTAACACAGTATGAAGTATCAATGGAAAAGTAGCTGTGGGTAGCTATTTATTTAATTTTCAATTTTTTGACTTTTCCGATTTGTGGTTTTTTAACGAATAACTTTTAAAATTGTCGCTATTCAGTTGTTAAGTTGAATGGAGTTTTAGTTTTTCCGTCGCTATATGCCATTACATGATAACATCGTAGTGTTTTCTCATTAGACGCAAAATTATTTCTGTGAGGTCACGAACTACAGTTCCTTCAGAGTGATTTTGCATTAATCACCTTTATGCCGACGACATAAAGATTCTCTCTTATAGCATAATAAAATGTGTGAAAACTAAACTCACTTTAAGTTTTCACACATAATCATTATGATTTAATAAGTTACGAGTTATGACTCAATAGTACAATAAAAGTGCTATTAACAAAGATGAATAAAGTTTAATCAAATCTTCGAATAAAATCGTCCTTCGAATAGAGAAATGGTAATTGGCCTTTCACAAAAAATCAATTCTGTGGTCTCTTCTTACCCCTGATTTTTTTAGATTCATCCATGAAATTAGTGGTCCCTAATTGAAAACCATTAACCGCGGCTTGTTATTTGCCAATTAGTCCTGATAACCTAGGTCCTAGCCCTGTAATTACCGTTAGCGGCTTATCGCGGGCAGCCCTAATCCGGCGTGAACTGGCGTGAACCGGTTCGCGGCGGATCAGGGCTGCCATCATCATTAATCAACGGTAGACCCTAAAGTTAATGATTAGACGTATCATGATCATGCTATAGTTATTGTTATTTGAGGCGCAGCATATAACTAACGACCAACAGAAACATTTGATGGTTACTCAACTTTCATGTAATAGAGTTTTACAGTTTATGTAGCTTAACCCGAAATTGTATTAAAATTAAATCATTGATTCCTCTAAGTGCGGCCGTAAATATACCTAGTAAGGATCGTTTTCTGCAATATTAATGATTAAAACCACAGAAATAAATACCTTTTTTTTAAGTTTACAGAAATCTTATTAAGTACTTATGATACCAAAAAGTGCAATGATGTATTATTCAGTTATTTACCTTAACATAGCGAGAATAAATTGAAAATTGAAATATTAATAATAATAATAATAATAAGCTTTATTTGCCACTACAAACACGGTACATATATACATAATGTTATAATATATAGCAATTCTAGATAGCATTATTAGTGTACTTGACACATGGCAGCCGCTGTTATGATCATAAATATGTAATCACGTCTGTTTTACATAAATTATTGGCTATAATTAACTCGTATGTGTTGATTGATTGACAAGCTACATGATGATTTTCTGTGCTATGGCTTGACAGATTAGGTGATTATTCTCACTTTACAGCACTTGTAGCATTCGTTGCTTTAACATATTCCCAAATACATATCGCACTGCTATTACAATAGTGTCGTAACTCGAAATGTGTCGAATTTTATTTTCGATCATTAAAAGATACATAATTTCTTCCTCTATGCGTCAATAAGACCGTCGTAAAAATAGCGCAAGAAACGACTCCCAGATGGCATTGTAAGTCACTATAGATGGTTGACCGGGGGGGATATCAGCGCCTGCAACACCGCGCTATTTTTAGTTGCATCCCTGACTTGGAAAGCACGGACGTGTCGCAGCTATCGTTGGACCGCACTAATTCGACTTATTGCTCTTATTCTGACTCAGGTATGTGAAGAATAAATCAAAACGCACGTGTTATTTTACGTTACTTCACTATAACTGATTCATAATATCTTAAATTTAAGTCATTAATTAAAATTAGAACATTCTTGTAGGTTTATTTAGTAGTTTTTGACATAATACATTGTTGGTGGATCATATTTTTTATGAAGTTTTTTGGCGTATAATCTGTAATATATAGGAATTTCATGTTCATAGCTTACTTAGTCAAATATTATGGTTACATAAATTTACAGTAATAGCAAAATAATCAACGACTTCTTGCATACATTTTTTTTTCAGTTAATACGTTATAGGTGATTTTTTATTTACTTTACTTTCTACTCAAAATTCCAATTGTTTTCTTTTTAGATGAATCATGCAGCGAGCTCGATTATTAGTAATGATGGTGAAGAAGTCAGCATCTGTTGTGCAGTCAGATGAGGAGAACGAGACGGCAAGCAAAGAGTGCTCCATCTTCAACTTGTTCTTTTGAATTTTGATTATTTTGATGTTTTTATTTTTGTTTAGATTTTGATTTTAATCAATGATTGTGACTTGATTTTGTATGTGCCATGTGATAAGGTCAAGAAGTTTAGATCTCAAGGAGCGTTTGTTTTAACAATCATGTTTAGATCCGCCTATATAAGAAGACTGGAAGACTGTGTTTTAAAAGATTTATATTAGTTAACCAAAAGCTGTAAGAACAAAGTGTATGATCCATCCAAAGGTTAATATTATTGTTTGTAGTGTTAAATTACATTTAAGCTGAGTTTTCCTTTTTGAAGTGAAAACTTCTTTAGCGGCGTTGAGCACTTTTGTGGGATGGGTAAAAACTGTGAAACTCGCGTCAGATTCTCGTGCTGATCGAAAAACCTTGGAAAAACCGTAAGACGGTTGGAGAGTAGTGTTTTGTGTCGAACTCGAACTCGAACTGGAACCTTGAACTCGAACTCGAACTCGAATTGATAGTAAGGGTTTCCATTAATTAAAAAAGTCGATTTTTTAAAAATCGATTTTCATAAAAAAATGGGTTAAGAATTCAATCGATTGTAAGGGTTTCGTTTAATTAAAAAATCAATTTTTTAATAATCAATTTTCATAAAAAATGGGTTAAAAACATTGTGCATTTTGCACAACGTTAATAATCAAGTTTTCACTTCTGCCGGCACTCCCGGAGTGCAACCCGTCTTTTTTTTTAAATAAATGTAAAACAGATACTATGACTGTGTCTCTTTAATATTTTGTTTTATTTCGTAATTACCTGTACATTATTAATCAATTTAATTGTATTTATGTAAATTGTAAGCAAATGAAGTTAAATCCATATCGCAACTTCAATTAATTTCATAAAAATTTTATCGGACAAATCATCTAAAATTGTAGCAACTAAAATTTTTTGTTCAATAAGTACTCAACTCTAAATGATGCAGAATTTTAGCATATCTTTTCAGACCAATACTGTATCAACTCAAAAATCGCTAATTGCTCATTAACAGTGACCTATTTTTATTATTTTGTGAGTATAAATGTGCTTTTGATTAAACAAGAATAGGTATTATATTCTTAATTTCTGAAAAACTTGAACAGGAAGTCTAAAATCAGTTTTTTGCTATTTCTGAAAAAGTATACATTTCGAGTTACGACACTATTGTAATGGCAGTGCGATATGTCTATTGTAGAATATTATGTTTTAAATTGTTATTGACTGTATATGAGTTCCTCATTCCTCTACAGAACACATAGCTGTTCTTCGAGAACTTGCCACCGGGCCAGACTAACGTGGTGTGAAGAGTCCAAAGATATTATTCGTTTGGTCATCTGCCGGTTCCATTACAAGTGATACAGAATATAAGCCGCAGCAGCTGTCGTGCTAACATTTATATGGCCCTAAATAGATAGTGCTAAAGTAAACTGTACATCGTAGATGGAGAAACCGACGATAAATACTATTAGAAGTGCGCCGAGATGTAATCTCGAGATGTTTCCCAATACGACTAACTGTTATGCTGCATAAGCGCCTATCTAAAATCTAAATCATTAGTTTATATAACAATGATTGTTTATTCGTTCAAATGATAATTAGTAAAATCCTAAAAGTAAAAATCTTTCACTCCCTTAACTTCGTACAAGATTTTGCGGAGTCAAAAATTTGCTGAAATGGCTTTTACTCTTCTGGTATTGTAGCAAGTCAGAAAATCTTATTATCAGGATGCTCGACTGTTAATTTGCCCCGTTAGGCCGTAACCCATAGAGTGGCGTAGAGATATGCGATTTATCTATGTCACCGGCCACCGTCTTTGGATGGATCATTTAAAAACCTTAGTTATATTATGTGCGGCTTCTTTGAAGTATCAGTAATCAAGATGATCGATTCGCGGTCTATCTAGTGCCTCTTACTCTACTTATGGTTTCTGTTAATGCGGCCATTTAACCCTGACGGATTTTTAAGCTATTACATAGCTTTTATCGCTTTGAGCGCGGCGACCGAATCAAGAAATTCCGTAACGAAAAAACCTAACACCACCCACATCTTGGTTTCGACGTTTCGGCTACTTTCCAGCGGCGGTCACAGCTGAGTAGACAGAAGTCCAACTTGCTAAGATTGTTTATATCCGAAGATGCCGTAAGTTTCTAGTGTCTAAAACATTACAGTTGGAAGTTATAACATGCGCCCGCGCAGACCGGTCGTTTGCGCAACGGCGATGGTAAAGGACAGGCTCGCCTTGGATCTAGGCGATCTAGGCGATCTATAGTGGCGCAACCGAACCTAGATTTATTGGGTTTGTTATAGCGAGTGCAATTTACCGCTCGTTGCGTCCACGTATTTCCTAGTAATTGGAACTACGCTACTTAGTGGGAATGAAAAATGTGGATCTAATTATATTGTTATCATGCAGTTTGTGTCATATTTTTCTGAAGTTTATAATATAAAAAAAGGTTGAAGTTGGTTAACGTTTAGTTAGGAAATCAGGGGGATGCCCTAACTTACTTAAATATGAATATGAACTTCTTGACTTATGATGATTATAATTTTGACGTTTTAACCTTTTAAAACAATTTAAAAACTTAAGGCGTCAGAATGTTATGTTCATATAAATTATAAAAGACACCTAATCGGCCCTTTGCTCATTAGAAATAGTTATGAGGCAGTAGTTTACCGTATCTGGGGGCACGGCAAAGCTACCGCCAAGTTCACGTTAAAAGAGCGGACTTTGGTATAAATGTATAATATTGCAACTGTAACCAATTATACAGGATACATAATACATATATGGAAATGCAAATGTGCTACTTTATTTTTGGAAGTCGGTTAAAATGACTTTTAATCGCTGTGCTTAGTGTTGTGGCTTGACAGGTGGTGTCAATACCGGTATAGTGACCTTATTATTTAACGACCTGCCTTAGTCTAATAAGCATCAAATTCTAATCGTGTCGGGTTCTCTATACACTTTCTAATTATTCATTCAAATGTGTTTGGGGTCGTTTTGTATTCAATCTTCACCTATAAAAGAGAAGATTTGTTTACTCAAGAATATTATGCTCCGGTACTAGACTGGATTTTGATGGAACTTGGCACATATTTCGTAAGATGTCGTACGGCAAATATAGCAAATGATCATAATATAGGCTTTATTAGTATAGTCCGTCAAGAAAGTGAAGAAATTAAAAAGTGGCAACATCGTAGTGTCATCCCTTTTTTCTTATATTGATTTAAAAGGGATGACACTACGATGTTGCCACTTTTTAATTTCTTCACTTTCTTGACAGACTATATCTAGGCAATTTGTACGGTTCCTGTGGAATATTCTTTAATGCGGACAAAGCCGCAACTCGGAGGTAACATATTAGAATAATAATTATGATTTTAATAATTGATATTATAGTATGTTTAAATTGAGAGTTTGAATAAATGCAGGTGTATTCATATTAAATATGACCTTAGATTCTTTAGAATAAGTATTATTAATTTGTAATCAATATTTAATGGTAGCTAGTCTAGACTCTAGACATAATTTCCGATGCTAAATAATTTGAATACGATAAAATAAATGGCTAAAACAACGATTGCGTCCTGTGTTTTTAATTAAAAAGCCATTTACTACAATAATAATTATTCATTAAATGATAAATTATTATTAATGAGTAATAACATAAGGTGTGTATATATCTGTATGTTACCTCTTCTCGCTTTTAACGTCGAGCTAATTTTGATAAAACTTGGTATGGAGTCTGGAGATATTTTCTGTCCCGGGAAAGGACAATATAGTATAGTTTGTATTGTCGCAAAAATACGAGTTTTTATTCTAAACGAAGGTAAGGGCAACATGTAGTCGATGAAGAGTTTTTTCCAAGTTCGAGAATGATCCCTATGGCGTTGGCAAAAAGGCCGTGTCAAAGGTAAAACAACTGGGAACAGTTTTATAAATGAAGACGTGAGTGGAAGAACACGATTTAACTAATTTTATAATATAGTACAATTACCTACTCATTTTCTCCCTTATAATTTGAGCAAACCTTACAGATCTTGCAATCTACGAGCGCGCGGCGCCCTTAGTTGTGTGAGTGACCGTATCTATACACGCGTACATGGCTCGCTCGCTACTGACTGCTCCGTCAGGTACGCACACTAACGAAAATGTCTATTCACATTTTCAACTACAAATAAAGGCTACGCGCGCTCGTAGATTGCAAGACCTATACAAGTTATCTACTTTATCATCTGGCTAATATATCTGGCTATACATAAAATCCACAGTTTTTTTTTTGTTTCAAAGCCTTTTTCCGTCCCTAAAGCCTCCATTTATGCAAAAAACGTCAATTTTTTACTGTTACTTATCTCGTTCTTCCATTCACATCTTCAAATGAATTGCTTCGTATATTCGGCGGGCATGATTTACTCGCACCTTTGCCGTCACCTGCCCAACTGGACGCCATAAATCTGAGGGACCCTCACACCGGTTCCCGGGACCCTTGTACCGGGGCCCTCGGGGAAAGTGTCTCGTGCCATGACCGGCCCGGGACCTGTCCCGGCTCGCAGTGGCGTATATACGTAGCACGTAGGTAGGCTGCCCGGCAGGGTCACGGTTATGTGTCCCCGTGTCCCGCGTACCCCATGGGCCATGTCCTGCCCAGATTGCTCGGGATGCCTAAGCGCATTTTTCCAACAAAAAAAAAATAGGACCAAAATATGGCGGGACGAACTGGATGCCTACTAGCCGAGCTGGCCTTCAGTGGCGTTAGAACGAGACAAATGGTTCTCTCGGTGTTGAACGAGACAGATGCTTGGCTTTTCCCAGTAGGCTCTTAAAAAAAGTAGAGCAAGCAATGGCGACGCGAGCCGCAATACGCATGTGAGCGTGGCCTTCTGATCAAAGCCGTATTAAGAAGGACGTCCTGTGCCAATTTACTTTTGCAATAGAGATTGAAACCCCTAAGATTAGGGCCCCATGGCACCTTTGCAGCTACGCCGCTGTCCACATAACACGAATAACAATTGCCACGGTAACCGGATTGTACAGGTAAACAAACTGGCTACTTGCTATTGTATACGGTAGTATTTTAATTATTTAATGTGGAAGCACAGTATAATATATTTGCCCGTGGTGCCACCGTTGTAAATCTTAACCCTTTTGAACAATGTGGGATGTTGATAATAATTGGCTAGCGTGAAGCATTTGGCTAGATAGCATTAACTTTTACTTGCTTCTAGCATAGAGTATTGCTTAAAGCAAGGCTAGACGGCATTTCCTAATACGAACCTACCGCACAGAGCAGGGGTGGCCCCAACTTGATTAGACCTAAAATCTACTGTTTACTAACGAAACCCTGTGCGATTTACCAAGTTCATACTTCTCGAAATCTTATGAAACAGCATAGTTTAGCTTATTGGTCTGGTAGATTTATATTTTTCGCCTGGCCACGATCGACTGGACTAACAGTCGCGATCGACCGGTTGGCCACCCCTGATATAGTATTTGCTAGGAAATTAATGTTGATCGTAAAATCCAATTCAGATTTCGTAATATTTCCTAGTGTTGAATAAAGAAGAAAATACTTACTACTGTTTGCAGTGTGAAATACAATTTCGTAGCAATAAATAAAAAGGTCAAAAGCTAATTTTCCCACAGATAGAAATAAACTTCTAATATATCTTTCGTGGCCCCAAAGTTTTGATGACAAGCCAGTTATATCTTTTGGCTTCTAGCGATGGCTATATCTTTCGTCTAAAACTATTCATCCACACGTTTCCTAAAAGAAAAAAGCTACGGAATCCTCTTTGGTGTTCAAATAATTCGTATATTTATCAGGATATAGCGCCGCGAGGCCGCGATGAATGTCTTCCTGGGCTTAACGATACCCCGGCCCGGGTACCGAATTAGATCGTGCTAATGAACATGTTGCCGATGCGTTTGATCCACGAGATGAGGGGGGGGGGGGGGGGGGGGGATCTATGGAAGTGTATTTCTAGTGTGCAGTTGGGAGTAGAGATTGTACGGTGGGATTGAATATGACTGAAGTATACCGTACTGTGTTATGTAGGTATATTGTATTGTAGAAGTTTCGCCTAAATAAGGAATTTCGCGGGAACGTCAACGTTTTCCCCCAACAAGTATAGACCCCTTCCCAGTAGTCAGCTCTGTATCTGTGCCAAATTGTATAAAGATCGGAAGTGCGGGGAGATTAGCGCGTTCAGAAAAGTACGGTTCCTTATCTAAAGGATAAATTCCACATTTTCTGCTGATGGTTCCTATTAGTCGCATATTGACCATCTATACGACCACAACTTGAATGCTATTTGGAAATGGTCGTTTCTCATGCTTTGTACTGAAAAATAGAGTTTGAGGATTTCCGAGAGCTGCTAGTAAATTGGTTTTTGTTGTACACAGTTATACACAATACACAGCACACGCGCCGTGTATCACGTCAATTTATATGCACGCTGATAATCTGATTTAGTTTGCATACATTAGCAATTCTGTGTTGTGAGTTTGACTCGTGTGCGTTCACGAGAGAGGTGGTACATGACCGAGTTTACCAATTTCCTACCACCTTTGTTGGGCTTTTGTTATGTTACATAGGGAAATGGTAAATGCTATATTATGTTAATAAAGCAATTTACAATTTCCACTTACATGTAAAGTGTAACGTCTTAAAAGTGACCATTTCTTTTGTTAGGCCCTGAGTCCTGCCTGAGGCTTAGGGGAAGAAACTTACGTAAAGACTAAAGGTTATTTGTTTTGTACAACTTTCCGTAAAGTTAATAGTTATTATGAATTAGTACAATCCATATTACTAATGTTGTAAATGCGAAAGTGTGTCAGCCTCAAACCGCTGAATCGATTCTGCTGAAATTTGGTATGGAGATACTTTGACTGAGAGCACGGTTCCCGCGCAAGACAGAAATGTGGGTTTCATCTAGTTAATAAGAATGATGCTCTGGTCTTATCCTTTTTTATCCTGGATAAGTAGCATTAAAATATTTTTAAAAATCCAACATAAATCTTTGCTACATTGAAATTTTACAGGTGTCTCAACTTGCGACGCGGGTGGTATTTTGTGGCGTTGAATGTCAGTCAACCAAAATAATATTATGTACGGTCCGTTTGGATTTATTTTACCCTTCACAGGACCTCTATAATTACGAGATATTAGGTTGATTTTGACACTCGAAAGTAAAATAATTGTGAACAGAAAATAGTTGCAAGATTAATGTTTTCAATGTGAAACATTAAACCAACCTTCCTTCTACCAGCTTCTACGTTTGCTAATGTTAAATAGAGGTTAAGTTTTTATTCCGTTAAAGCGCATCACACACGGTGAAGATAATATAATATTTTATCTTAAGATGCCCAAATATAAAATATTATAGTATCTTAAGCTATCACACACGGCTAAGATACGATAATATTAAAAATCTGTTCATTTCCTTACGAGTCTGCGTTGGTGCTACACGTATTCCTTGTTAGAGTTCTATATACAGGGTGATTGACTATGAGTAATAACTGATACTGCCTTACTTCTTGATTTGTTAGACAACTCCTCAGACGATGATTCTAATATAGAATGTGAAATGCAGATTGCAGTAAGTAGCACATTCCAAAAGGATATATATTCCAAAAGGATATATAAAAAGAACATTTGGATAGATCCTCACATAAAAAAGAGAAAAACCAGCGGCGAATTTAACCTTTATCAATATATTCTGTCAACGAAGAAGTTTCAGGAGTATTTCAGAAATTCAAGAGAAACATTTATTTCGATTCATGAGCTTTTTAAGCTAGCAATAAATTATAAGTCAATTTTATTTAAAATTATCCGAAATGTTACTTTTTCCCTCAAAATGTTACTTTTCGAATGAGACTTGAGAGTAGGTATGTAACTTTCTAACATACAGCACTAGCAACACTGCATCCACTAGTGCGTCCGATCACCGATGAGCCCGCTGCCCGACACAAAAACACCCTGTATTCATAAAGATGTATATATTTCGCATCTTAAGATAACATATTAAGATACGAAATATATATTTCGTATCTTAAGATAACATCTTAAGATA
Source organism: Polyommatus iphigenia (assembly GCA_963422495.1). Classification (NCBI taxonomy): domain Eukaryota; kingdom Metazoa; phylum Arthropoda; class Insecta; order Lepidoptera; family Lycaenidae; genus Polyommatus; species Polyommatus iphigenia. The sequence continues at coordinate 2,943,140 of OY730189.1, forward strand.
CGAAATATATATTTCCATATCTCTCGGTATCTTAAGATACAAAATATAAAATATAAATTAACTTCGTCGTGTGTGATGGTTCATAGGATTTGTATGGTGAGCGATATTCTAAAATATGCTCTAAGATAATATATATTTTATATTATCTTCACCGTCTGTGATGCGCTTAAGGCTCGGCTGATCAGATCTAGGTTAAGTTGGCTGGCGTTCCTCACATTAATTGGTTCCATCCAAGTTAAAATTTACCCAGGGTTTATTTATTCCAGCTTCAAAAACGTCCATAGTGGCCAATTCTTAAAATATTGTTACTTTTATGTTCTAATGCGGTAAGGTTTTCAGTAGTTACACGGGTAAATCACTGCCCACTAACATGTAGAGTTTGTGAATATTAAGTATAGTTTTCACAGAGCCATTACTGGCTTGGTATATGCCGCGTGTGAACAGTTTGGCCTGGCTTGAAAAACTGTTCACACGTGGCATATACCAAGCCAATACTGGCTGCCAGTCTTATTGGCAGCCAGTACTGGCTCTGTGAAAACTATACTTTAAAGCTCGTAAATACTTGCCATAATTTTACTAGGTAATAATATTTTTTGGGATAAACTTTTACAATATTATTTCCCCTTTTGCCTTTGGTCTATTTAAAAATAATTAATATTTCTCTTGTTTTCAGGTATGTGTGTGGGTATAATGCTGTGCTGTAGACGTAGAGTAAGTTTTTTTACTCTTTTTTACATCAGCTGTAGTGAAAAGTAGAAAACTACAATTTTATTATTAACTGTATGGTTGTCTACGGATAATAACTATAGTAAAAAAATAATTTGATAATGTATACTTGTATAGTGTATACCAGTAGTAGCTTTGCTTGGAAATATTTCCTACACGCTTAAGCTAATCTAAGCCTTTGACTAATCCAAGTCTTTGATACACATATAAATGACAGAATCTTATTAATATGCCTGTTTATGGCTACAATTATTTACAAGTTAGTTGATAAATGGCGCGTTATTCGAAGGATCCGTGCTAGCGGTGTTAGGCGTTAGGTGCATCGGTGCAGCGCCAAGGCTACGGACTGTCGAGGTCAATGGCAGGCAGGTAGGAAGGTTTTTTGTGACCCCTCGCCCCCCTTCCGCCCCCCGCCGCGCCGCATTCCTCCCCCCTCGCCCCCTTCAGCCGGGGGGGCGGCCCTCCGCTACCGGCTCACTATATCGGGATTTAGCTCCTATTTGATGGTCATTTTGGGGTTATTGGAATGGCTTTAAGCTATTGCTGTTATGATAAGTTTTAGGAATTTCGGAATGAAATTTAGAAGTTCTTGGAGTGAAAGTTAGGTTTGTGAATAGCTAATTTTAGGGTTTTATCTTAGTTTTTGGAATAGCTTGCACTAGGTAGTAGGTTGTTGAAGGAGGTGTAGGATTTAGTAATACATACTAGTTAGGTTTGTGTAGTATTCTAGAGATTAGAATTATAGTTTAAGAATGTCAGTAACAAAGCTTAGAAGATAGGTCATTTTAGAATCATTGTCAGGTCATTGGAATTTGGAATGGCTTTCGCTTAGCAGTAGATGGTCTTGATGGATATAGCTAAGTTTGTTAGAGTTATACTAGTTTGCTTATTTTAGAATATAAATAACAAATATGTATTTGTATTGTGACAGAAATGCATCTTTGACTACAAAGTTCGTATACTGGGTTTGCGTCACGAATTGCAAGGGGTCAGGGACCGATAGTGTGTGTATGTATCACTGCCCACGTAGCCGGACGGAAATAGTATTCATGGAGGATACACTATTACTCATCCTCGCCGTGTGTGTCTGTTTACCCAATTACTCTTACCGAAGTTGTAATCATCTAAATAACGAGGCGCAGAATTTCATAACAAGCAAGCAAGAGCATATGAGTGTGGGTATACGCTGTTTGAACTTAAAGTTATTCACACAGCGAATTTAGGCGCGTTTTCAGGTTTAAATTTCGCCTGGATCATTATAATTATTATTATAGACACAAAATCTACGCTAAAATAAAATAAAATGACTTATTATAAATAGAGTTTTCATGTCCCATGTATGCTGTGAAAACGTGTTACGTGACGATACGTCTTATCGGCAAAGATGGACTTTCATATATTTTAATTGGATTACCAAAAATGAGATATTTTTGTTAATATTATTAATATATTATGTAGAGCTGCTATAAATTAATTCAGTACAAACTTAAATTTAACTATAAACAGCGTTAATTGGTCTAGTTTGGAGAATTTATTACACTAGCTTAAGGCATTTGTCATTAGTGCGACAGTTTACTACACCGATTTTAGTTGCTGCATCGACGTGTCATATGAAGGGATGTCACAGTCGTGTAAAAAAGGGAAGATGACTAATAGCTTTATCCACATTGTGCCTTTTTCTGTTCATCAAGGGCATGCCTTATAGCGCTGTCAACAGCGAACGTGAGGCATGCCCGTAACGCGCGTTGAAATCGTAGCGCGCGCTATGACACTTTTCTTTCAACGTGGGTGGATTTGACGCGCGTCACGGGCATGCCACACCTTCGCTGTTGACTGCGCTATAACGCATGCCCTTGTTGAACAAAAAAAGGCACAATGTGGACAAAGCTAATGAGTCATCGGTCAGTTAGAAACCTCAACTTATACTAGCTGTTTAATGAAACAGCTAGTATAAGTTGAGGTTTCTGAATTTTACTTTGATTTATCTGTGTCTCAAATGAGCATTGAAATATTCTTACAAAATAAAAGTGTAAATAGGCTCTACATTCTACATGCTTTGCTCTATGTTGCTAAAAACTTGATTTTAATTATTGAGTACAAGAGACTCCTAGACAAATAATTGTCATAACATCCGATGTACCAGGATTCGATAAAACATAGTCTTACCACAGTGGTCTTACTAAGCTTTTGCAATGTTTGCCTTTGCAAAAGAAAAAATCCTTGTTGCTGCATCACCAAAGCTTAAGAATATAATTTGTGACGAAAAGCTTATTCAAAAAATGTTATCGTTTGATTATTTTTTTGCTTGCTTTATCCCGAGACATGGACGACGGACAATCACTTAGGTCTTAGGTGATTGTGAAAGTAGTCGATTTTCTATGAAACTGTGACGTTCCCAAATGTGTAACGTCAATGCCACTACATAAAGTACCGTATTGGAATTCATTTGTGTATCTAATCGTGTCAAAGAGCTACTTTGCGATGTAATTAAGATGCAGCTGCAGCTGGAATGGAACGTGTTAATTATTATTATAAATCAACAGCTAAATCAGCTGTTTGTGAGCTGGTCACTGGTGGAAATGGTATAATAATTAATATACGCTTGCAAAGTGTTTATTAAGTTATGAGACGTCTGTTTATGGTATGTCAGCTACTTTGGTTGTATGTTGATTGTTGGTATTGGATTTTAGTTATGACGTGTCTTTTGCTTTGTTTTAAAGTTACATATTATAGATTAAACTAAAGTATTGCTAAAGTTCCAAGTTTGGTTAGGACAATGCAGGCTGATCACCTGATTGTCTGACAAGTAAGATGATCCATGCGTCGGATGGGCATGTAAAAAGTCGGTCCTGCGCCTGATCTCTCGCCAGTCGTGTCGGTCTTCCGTCCCACTGGGTTATGAGAGTGAAGGAATAGAGAGTGCTCTTGTGTACTGCGCACACACGTGAGCACTATAAAATTACTCCTGCGTACCTGGCCTGGTTTCAATGAAACTGGCCACCGTCACCGAAATCGGTGTGGGGAGTATTATTATGTTCTCTATTCTTCTCCATAATACACTTGTTTAAAGAAAAGTATAGTGTATTTCAAGGGTACGGTCTATGCACTGTAATGTTTACTCCGCTTTGTTTACTTAGCTGGGTCGCGGTTGCGTGCAGGCTGATGACCCTCTCACCGGTTCTGTGCCCGGTGGGTGGACGGGGTTACCAGGTTGAAGACTTTCCCCGTCTGAGGGGTATTTTATACACAGATTTTAGAAAGAAGATTTTGTGTTTCCAGCTCGCAATTGCGTGGTCGCAAAATTCAATAGCTGACAATATGATCGACAGTGTTTAATAGTTCACCATCGTCAGCTCACTGCTAGTTGCTAGTTATAAGAGTTTTTGTACCGTGGATTTTTATGTTTCTCATTTTTAGGGTTCCGTAGCCAAAATAGCAAAAAAGGGAACCCTTATAGATTCGTCATGTCTGTCTGTCTGTCTGTCTGTCTGTCTGTCTGTCTGTCCGTCCGTATGTCACAGCCACTTTTCTCCGAAACTATAAGAGCTATACTATTGAAACTTGGTAAGTAGATGTAGTCTGTGAACCGCATTAAGATTTTGATACAAAAATGGAAAAATTATTAAAAATTTTAGGGGTCCCCATAGGTACAAATGAAACAAAAAAAAATTTTTCATCTGGCCTATGCGTGTGGGGTATCTATGGATAGGTCTTCAAAAATCATATTGAGGTTTCTAATATCATTTTTTTCTAACCTGAATAGTTTGCGAGAAAGACTCTTCCAAAGTGGCAAAATGTGTGTCCCCCCCCCCCCTCTAACTTCTAAAGTAGGGGCATGATAATTCTAAAAAAAATATATGATGTACATTACTATAAAAACTACCAACGAAAATTGGTTTGAACGAGATGTAGCCCGTAGTTTTTTTTTTATACGTCATAAATGATAAACCTTGATTTAACTTTCATTATATCAAAAATTAAATATTAAAATAAATCAAAAACCTTATAATTTCATAGAAATAATTCTAATTGCTGCTGCTGAACCCTTCATGGGCGAGTCCAACTCGCACTTGGCCGGTTTTTTGTTAAAGTAATTAAATTCAATATAAATAAGTTATATAACTGTTGGATTGAAGTATGAAAGGACTCCCAAAAAGGGAGGTTTGTCGTGGATATAATTTTTTTCTCTTTACGTGATTAGATGTTTAGAATTTTGTCGGAAAAACGTTTTTCGTGCTGGCTGCTGGCATCACTGTTGGCCACAACTCCTGTCTCTATTCTCTACACTGTACACAGCGCACGACTTAGCCCACTGAAACGCTTTCCAACTTTTGTTTGTTTTCGATTTTTATCGCATTTGCATTAGTAATAGAATTTTGTGTGCCCATCGGGTAGTCCGGCGAATATACATTTTCATACCTGAATTGTAGGGCAAAACGTCGTTTGCCGGGTCAGCTCAATCTAAAAATTTCCAAATTAAGGCGAATAGGGTGTAATTTTGTGGTTTCTTTGTAGTTTGTACTCGTTGAAGAAAGATGGCACGCTTGCCAGATGTCAATACCACGGGTATCATAATACTGCGTAATATTTATGGTTATCGTGTACAACTGTACAGGTTTTAATAAGTCAATCGTTTCCGGTGTTTTCACAGCTGTTTCGACGGAACTGCTGGTGTTATTGAAGTATAATAAACAGTTACACACTATCTCAATTTGGTTTCATAGTGGGGGTGCTCGGTGCTCCATACTTAGTTGGTTTTGATTAACTGAAAATATCACTAGGACCCAGCGTTACCAGATTTTTTTTTGTGCCAAATCGAGACATTGAAACTTTTTGAGTGAAAAAGCGGGATTTTTCAGTCAAAAGCGGCACAAAGTTAAAAAAGGTATAAAATCAATTTTTTTTTTAATTTTTATCTTTTTATTTGCGTTAAAATGACGTTTACGTGACAATAGATACTTAGTAAAAGTAGCCAAAGAAAATCCACCTTTCTACCTCCCACACTCTTATCTTCATTACGCACCTTTCTTCTCAGCATGCTGCACGTACGTTCGGGCTTTCCCCGAAAAGCGGGACTGAGCCTGTCCCGCGCGGGACATTTAATTTTGATGAAAAAATCGGGACGTCCCGCCAAAATCGGGACGTCTGGCAACGCTGCTAGGACCTGTAACAGGTCCTTATCTGTTGCTGTGACGAACAGCTTTTCCGGCAGATTTGCTGTAACTTTATCACGATTCACGAGAGATACAGACAAAACTCACAGAAAAATTATTATTCGTTAACTTATGAAACTGCCTGTTCCTGTTCTGTAAAATATGCCGTCGTACAATTTTCGATTTTAATAATTATTGTTTTGTTTTTTATTTATTTATTAAAACACACACACATTGCATATCTACTTTTACAGAATGAACCAATACAGCTGATTGTTGAGATATTTTGGCACCAAAATATTATGCCACCGAATCGACAAAAGTTGTTATCTTAATAATAATGCAAATTTTGTCTTCGGGGAAACTTTGAAATTTCATTGTTTTTTTTTTTTGTTGAGCGGTTGTAAAATTATTCCTATTTTCTTATGGTGTAACTTAACATCGTGTCCGTTTATTGCTGGGCTTTTATTGAACCTGTGTAAAAAACTTTACCTGATGTTTTTGTGCAGCAAACAATGCCCAATTAGATCCGACGTTTACAAATGTGCAGTGGTTTTTTTGCGCGTTTATTACTTTTGGGAAATCAATCTTAGTGCATATTCATTTCATCGTCTTTAAATGTAGTACCATTGGCGTTATGTGTATTGTTTATAATATTTTTAATAAGATTTCAGTTATCCACGAAATTGCACAGGAAGGTACCCTTAATGGTAAATTCTTGAGCTTTATGACACCATTTTTTCATTTACTTTTAAATGACGATGGACATTTTGTGCTCATCGTAGGTATATATTTTTGGTAGTTTATATATTTTGTTTAATACTAAACAGTAAAGAATAAAGATGCCTTTGTTCCTTTCGAGATGGAATAAAATTCACTCAGTAGTCAGTACCTACGTTGGAAATAGTGTGCAGTGTCCACTAAAAGCTAGTAAAACCGGGTCAAATGGGAATGGTGCAGTCGCAAAACCCAGTGGTGGGTCCTGTCCCGGGCCGTATAAACGCCGTAAACGGACCGCATTTACGACGCACTATAAACTGGACAGGTTGCTCTCTGGAGGTATACTGGTTACAGGTACATGGGTATTATACCTCTATATAATCGACATACATGTTATATCTCTTCTAGTTGTGTAGTAGACAGTTGTTCTTAGATATACGCCCGTACCTTCGTTGCACCAAAATTGGTTTATCGCCCGGGAACCGTACAAATGTACGGTTCCCGGGCGATCCGGGATAAAAGTATCCTATGTCCTTTCCCGGGACTCGTAAGTAATAAGTATGGATTATAGTACTTAGTACATATTGTTGAAGTCGTTCTTAAATCTTAGAGTTTAGACAAATACTGCTTCGATAACAAAATATGTATGTTCGCTTTTTAAGTGTGTTAGACTGCAGCTAGAAAAATCATACGTCAATGTTACAAAATATGCAAAAGTGTTTGTTACGCTTAGACCGCTGAACTGATTCTGATTGGTGTATTTGTGAGTTTACAGATTCTTTTAGGTACGGAAAAGGATAAGTATAACAAAGATTTGATATTGGAAAAATGTACTGTTCCCTGATAAACAAGCCTCGGTGCTACGAAGCTTATTCCAGTGGACTATACTTTTTTTGCTTAACACATTTAATTTTCAGCTTCGTATCGTTGTTTCGGTAACGGTGCTGTAATCCTATGAAAATCCCAGCTCGGTGTAAAACATAATCAAAACGCACCCGGGAGCCTCGCAGTTTCGCTGATAAATTGCGACGGCCATTAGCTAATCTGGCCCCCGGTAAATCTGGCCCCTGTTATGACTTATGTACAAATACTATGTGCATTGTGCATTTGTGTTGCTAACTGTACTTAGAGCTGGTCGCCAAGATCTTAGATACTGATATTTTTAAACCCAAAGGGTTCAAGGATAGTCGATAATTTGTGTCAGAAGCTTTCTTACTCTTATAATGTAAAAGATTGGGCAAACTGGGTCATCGTTGGCAGTCATCCTATTATAACTGCACCACCGGAATGAAAATACTGCACCAATAATAGGACTTTCAGTTGTATGAACTCTTGAGATGCCAATGCTTGGGTGTTAAAAAAGGGCTATAAAATATAAAGAAACCTCCTGGCAGCAGAGAGCATTACATAAACCGATTTTCGCAATCAGGTAACACTATAACCAAATCACGTGATTAAATAATTTTTGTGTTTTAATGGTATAAAATTACATTAAAGTCGTCGTAATACAATAGAAAATACGAATAGTGCAGTCGCCAGAGGTTTTAACCTCCGAAAATTGTAATAGTGAATGGATTTTTGTTTTTGAGGTGTCATTTTCTTTTTTAACACTATAACTTGCAAAGTTTACCAAAAATTTTTTTGTGCTTCTAATTTTTTAGTTACTTAATTAAAAATTAATATTTCATCATCTAAAACCGGCCCAGAAAAAAAAATTTCTTGTTCCTGTTATTTAATGACTCTTATCCGATTGTTTACGTTGAAAATTAACCAAATACACAATTTTTTAAAAAGAAAGTTTGCTTTGCTAAGCTAAATACAACTATAAGGTTTTTGCAAAGTTTTTAGAGATTAACGCTCGTCGTAACCAAGATAAAAGGGTTTGGGTGGATTTAAGGGTTGTAACGAAAAGTGTGTTAAACTTAGTTGTTGTGCGTATTTAACTTTTAGAGAAATGATAACTTTTAAGTACTTAAAAACGTTTAAATATCTCCAAAAATGTGTAAAATAGACCGAAAATATTTTTCTATATTTGTTGAGAATTTATTTAAGTGAAAGCTAAAACATTAAATGCATCGACAAATGAAAGACTTTTTCTAGTCTTTGAAATATATTTAAACTTCCTACTTAAAGCCAGAAAAAAAATTGGGTGCTACAAATCTCACGTACATACTAAAGACGCATGCTGCGACCTATGTTTGGAAAATGCTTACCTGAATACAAAAAATATCAGTTCTTACCATAATTTGTATTTTTTTCCTTTAAGTATGTTTTAGCAAATATAATTTATGAAAAAAAAAAACAATTTTAGTCTGTAAAAACCTAACCAAAAGAAATAAAATACAGATTTTCTTCGAAATATCCGTGAAAAGATTGTGCTACATTTTCAGAAAATTTAATAAAGTAAGAGCTAAAAAGTTATACACATTAAGAAATAGAAGTCTTTTTTAAGCCTAAAAAATAATTTTAAACTTCCTATTTAAAACCAAACAAAAATAGGAACGCCATTTACCTGGCGAGGCACACAACAAGCACATTTGGAGGTATGCTCATCTACATACAAAAATATTAATTTTAAATCTAAATTATATATTTTTTTAACTTATTTTATTTCTTTGGAATATAAGCAACGATACAAATCAAAAAAATAATAATATATTTTATTATTTTGGTATACATTTAAAAGAAAGAAATATGCAAATTTTCTTCAAAATTTTACAGTTTATGAGTTTACTTGAAGTAGAAGAGAATAATTTAAAAATCAAAAGCACAACTTTTCAATAGGTAAACTTTATTATTTATGTTATCAGCTACACATTCCTTTTTTTCTTTTCAATTTTCATCCACTATTGCAAAAATCGGAGGTTTGCACGATTTTTACGCTCTGGGAACTGCACTAGAAAGGGAGTTGTGAAAGTTTTCTCCAGATTTTATTACTGTTCAGTCGTCGAGACGTAACTTTTAATAGGTCAATGTTACGATTCGTTAAAGGTTATAATATCACGTGGTTACGAGGTGAAAAATTAAATAATTAGGATTACAAATTATTAGGTAACAATAAAAGTTATTGTGTATAATTTGTGAAGAATTTCGTCATCTGATCATGAACTCTACCCGGTAGAGTTAGGGGAGGGGGGCGACGCGACGCTAGGCGACCGCCCAGAGCTTCGAAAAAAAAGGGCAACGAAGGCAGAAAAAAGGTCTACCAGCACCCGAAGAAATCTCGCCCACCTTTAGGTAGAGTCAGTGCTGCTAGTGCTAAAACCGGCACTGACTCTACCTTTAGGTGTTTTTAGTCTTTTTACCTGACTGCGCCAGAAGGACGCAACTCGCGATTAATAACAATAATTATTACTTAACTTTAATTTAATGCAGAGTTGAATAGAAAATTGTATGGATCTTGGCGTAATGGTTTTTGTCGCGTAATTTAAAAACCATAAATATATTTCATATAAGCTATGGGCAAGTTAAGTGTATGCTTGAACCAATCTATGTACTTTTGGAAGCTTAAAGCACTCTCCTCTATTGGAAAAATTGGAATCCCTTTTTTTACAGAGGTCTTTTTGATTGATTATTCTGTGTTATAAAAGTTGACCAATCGTGTCATGGTATAGGTAATTCAAAGACAAAGACATGATGAATACTGACAATGAACAATGAAAAATCGATATCGCTACAGCCAAATTATCAAGGCGTCGCCTTAAAAGTCTCTCGTCTATGTGGATTTTCGATCGGGTTCTGTACATTGTGTTAGTGTACTCGTCGGTGCAGTGCATGCTAACGCCCAAGGCCCTAGAACGTTCTAATCTCTGGTGCAGTTGCAACAGGGGGCCTTGCGTTCGCCGCCGGCCGTGGCCCGCGAAATACCTCGTACGATAGGAAACCACAAACGCAAACTTGAATTAATGGATCTAGGTACCTATAGCTTTTTGTTGCTGCTAGATGTACGGAACCATAAAGGAAAACTTTAAAGGCATGGCCCATGGGATAGTTGTTGGTAGATGTACGGATCCCGCGCGATGAACAGATTTTGACGTAAGTCGTAACGGAGATAGCTCATACTTATCCTAATTCCTATGTCATTCCCCGTCTCTCAAAGTTTCAGAATACATTTTCATATCTAATGGGTTTACCAAAAGAACACTAACACCAAAGTACAAAATGTCAATAAATTCTCGTTTGATTTGGGATCAGCAGCTCAATTCTCATTCTCTGAATGTAGCTTCGATCGCAAGACTCTCTCGTAATTTAAACAAAAATAGAAATTATTTTATTATTCGAATTATTCGAAAAATAATTTGGCGAATATTCGAATAATAAAATCGTCGAATATTCGAATAAAACGGGTATTCGAATATTCGAATAACATACCCTACTCGTGCGTGAGATGTGTGCTCGAAAATGAGACAGCCAACGCTAAGGGCCGATTCACACCGGAATGGCAGAGGCGAGGCGAGCAGTTTCAGTGTCATATGATTTTAAACTTTATTTTCATTACTGTAATAGATAGTATTGCTTGAGAAATCTACGGCCGCCCGTGGACGCTCGTGGCCGCTCGTGGCATCTTGCGGAAGCCGGCGGCGTCGATTTCTCAAGCGATACTATGTATAACAATAATGAAGATAAAGTTTAAAATCATATGACACTGAAACTGCTCGCCTCGCCTCTGCCATTCCGGTGTGAATCGGCCCTAAGGGTTGATTCAGACCGTAACGCGACACGTAGATGCATTTCTAAATTTATATGGATTTGTCAGATTCACAAGACGTCTCACGCAATTGAAATCTGTCAAATCCATACTTTATGCCGCGCCGCGCCTCGCCTCGTCGCGTTGCGGTCTGAATTGACCCTAAGCGATATTCCAGCTATGAGAATCGGCATCCAGTTTCCAAGTTCACGACAAAATATGGCAAACAGGTAAATTTAGTGGAGCATAAAACACTCAACCGCGGTAACAATCGACGCCCGAAACTTATTAAGATTTAAGATATGGGCGGCAGTAAAAAGTTGTGATTACCAAACTTTACGACGTGCGTGTCAACGCACTGCAAACTAAAATATACTGACCTTAGGGCTTTTGCACACAATGCGAAAGAATCTTAATCGGGGGGTCCTACAACCCCCAATCCCTAGTCTTTATTTTTTTCTCGGCCTTCATCGTCTGACGTTTGAGGTATATGAGAAAACTATTTTGATGTTTGATAAGATCCGGAATGGTTCGAAGCTACATCAATGTTGGTTTAAATTATTAGAATCGAGGTACTGAATGCGCAACGCACTCGCCACGATGCGATGCTATATTTCTCTCTTTCATGGTTTGATTCTTGTTTCATCGGCATTTGCGCAACCATTTGCGATTTCTTGTCACTTGTCGTGCGATCAGTTTGTGTTTTTGCCAGCACTATGCTTATATAAGTCTAGTTAAACATGTGTGGCAATACATTATGGTGAAGGTATCTTTAAAAAAGCGTGACATAGGATACTAGAGGACTATCAGAGACTAGAGGAGAAAGGGGAGACAAGGGACAATTTAGGATTTTTGTGTGACGTAATATTATATGGATGGCCCCTTACGGTCTGACGCGTAAACACTTGAGTGCACTCGGAGCTGGCACAGGGCACTTGTAAGTGATATTTCAAACCACTCATTGTTCGACGACAATAAAACACAGCAATAGCCCGCTACAAATACCTCGTAAAATATCGGACATAATTTTCCACGTTTTATTAAAAACTATTAATGTCAAGTGTCGACAGGTAAAAATGGTTCTCGGGAAATGTTAACTGTGTCGCACTAGCCGTAATAACACTGCAGCGACGCGACACTTCACGCACCAGGTAGTGGAGTGTGTCGCGCAGTTTCGCTGCCGCGTAATGCGTTAGCTCATACAATTTCATACAAATCTATATGTCGCAGGGAAAAGAGGATATCAGGGATTTCACGATATCCCTAGGAATATCACGAACTCCCGGTAGATGCCGAATCTTCTTGTTTGTTACGTCTTCTTACTAAAAATATCTAGTGATATGTCATTTCACTAAACTAAATCTAGTGAAACGTCAGAAAAGCGGACACCGCCGAATAAAAATCAAGCCACGCATTTCTCTCGCTTGCTCTAGTATACACACGGGTACTTTGATAGGATCATCTAACATCTGAATCTGACAAGTAAGATGTTAGATGATCCATGCGTCGGATGGGCATGTAAAAAGTCGGTCCTGCGCCTGATCTCTCGCCGGTCGTGTCAGTCTTCCGTCCCACCGGGTTATGTGAGTAAAGGAATATAGAGATTGCTCTTGTGTACTGCGCACACACTTGTGCACTATAAAATTACTCTTGGCCTGGTTTCAATGAAACCGGCCACCGTCACCAAAACCAGAGTGGGAGTTATTATTATTAATATCACACGTGTAATGCAACTATAGCAGATCTGAGGGGGCATCACCATATCTCTGAATCATACAGTTGAAACCAGCTGAGGGTTCTTCATCAGATACTTCAGACCTTTGATTTTTGACGTCAAATGAAGCGGCCGACCAAGTTGAATATTTTTTGTAAAGGTGGCATGTCGATCTCTAGTTTGGTTAGGCTCTTGTACAGGCACAAGTACTACAGGTACTCCAGCTCTTCGATTATCCTAGTTTTTACGGTTCCGTACCCAAAGGGTTAGTCTGTCTGTCTGTCTCCAGGCTAGACGAGCCGCGCCGGCTCGAGCGACGCATTTGTTTCACTCCCACTAGTGCCCGTGTCACGTGTGGGAACTAGAGCGAGCGAGAGAAATCAGTGGCTCGATTTTTATTCGACGGTGTCCGCTTTTCTGACGTTTCACTAGATTTAGTTTAGTGAAATGACATATCACTAGATATTTTTAGTAAGAAGACGTAACAAACAAGAAGATTCGGCATCTACCGGGAGTTCGTGATATCCCTAGGGATATCGTGAAATCCGTGATATCCTCTTTTCCCTGCGACTTATATATATATATATATATATGAAACTCAAAGGTGACTGACTGACATGGTGATCTATCAACGCACGGCCCAAACCACTGGACCGATCGGGCTGAAATTTGGCATACCGGTAGACGTTATAACGTAGGCATCCGCTAAGAAAGGATTTTGATCAATTCTTCCTCCAAGGGGTTAAAGTAGGGGATCAAAGTTTGTATATAATAATAATTTTTAACGCGAGCGAAGCCGCGGGCAAAAGCTCGTATGAAATAATATTTGGCCGTGTTGTGTCGCGTCGCTACGTTTCCGCGTAGTGCGATTTAGCTCCACTTTCATACACATGTTGCAGTGCAGTTAGGTGTGGCGTCACCTTTATAGAAACAATGGAATAAACTGAACTGATTTAAAGCACACCTAAATGTGAGATTTATATTTTTCTCCTATTTACCATCAACAAAAAACTTATCTCTCTCTCTCTCTCTCTCTCAGCTTAGTGAGCTAGGTTAGCACTAGAAAAAAAAAGAACTAACTTTTCAAACGCCTCTACATAATATGTTCTTAGATTCCTAATTTATGTCTGCGATAACCTAGCATTTAGAACCTAAAACCCTTGTAGGTGTAGAAATAACACACCTATAATAATGCCTCCCACACCGGTTTCGATGATGGTGGCCGGTTCCATTGGTACCAGGCCAGCAACGCAGGATTGAATTTATAGTGCGTAAAGTGTGTATGCAATACAGAAAAGCACCTTCTCTTTACTCTTATAGATGACTGTAACGACTGGCAAGATATCTGTTGCAGACGTGTAAAATGTCGGTTCAATGTCCATCCGCCGCATGGATCATGTTGTCTGGCAATCAGCTGATCGGCCTGTATTCTGTGTTACGTGTTATTATACATATTATATTCTGTGGCCACACTCTAAACCACTGGACAACGGAGGCGATAGGACAGTTCTAAAAGGAGTAAAAGACTTGATTTTTGAACCCCCGGCGGGTTGGAAATATTGGCCGGAGTACGTGGGACTCTCCTGCATAGAGTCTACCCACCAAAACCCCATGGTGCTTTACTCCCCGCTTATGGCAGAGTTGCGGGCGCGAATCGCGATTAACCTACCGCATGATAGGACAACCCTACAAGGAGTAAAAGGCTTTTGAACCCCCCGCTGACTCAGACTGATCTGGCTCGACCTACATACACACAAATGATTTAGTACGCAATTACGTAGAGCGCGGTTATGTATGTTTGTTATTTACCATCACATGAATCAGTACGCGCGAGACACGAGTAATTAACATTAGAACGTGTAGATATATTTACCTGTGCCGACATTTGCATATACAGCGACTTGGCTTAGTTGGTTATAGCTATTTGACTCCACTGACTCTACCTGAATAATGAATACGTAAATGTTTGGTATCTTAGAAGGTCGAAAAAGTAGCCTGAGTAAATGCTGCACTCAGAGGCGTTTGACAGATGGGGCTTATGTAAAAATGAAGATACCAGCCTTCGCTCCTGTACCAAACAAAAATTAAATCTTAAGCCGAATTCTTGTTAAAGTTGTAAACACCAACGATATCAATACAAGGTTATAATTCTATGGTAAACACTACTTTTATCATAATTTTTAACTCGTGGCGTGGTAACTTTACTTATTTAGTATTAGTAATCTGTGCTTGTGAACTTGTAGTAGTTCAGTAACAACAGACAACATATTTTGTCCTTATTCCAAAACCAAAATCCTACTTTATCTGTCTGTCTGATACAGACAGACAGGCACATGACTGTCGCATTTATAATATTAGTAAAGACTGTGTGTAGTGTGTACTACATACCATGCAGTTGTAACTTGTATTGCACGAGCGAGCAGAAAGTGAAAATGGACTTCATTTCTGAGAATAAACGGCGGAATGGATATTGTTCTCAGCTTCACCTCCATCACAATATGTCGTAACGTCGACTTGTTACATATTTTACTGTGACTTGTATACAGGGTGTGACAAAACTTAGTGATAATACTTTAGGGTGTGTATGTGTCCCTTTTAATATAGAGTTCACTGAGAAAGTAGTAGCGCTGAAAGCGTAACTTTTTAATCCATTACTCTAGGGTGCTTTCCCATACAAATCGCGATGTTTAGGGTTCCGTACCCAAAGGGTAAAGACGGAACCCTATTACTAAGACTTCGTTGTCTGTCCGTCTGTCCGTCTGTCCGTCTGTCCGTCTGTCCGTCTGTCGGTCTGTCTGTCTGTCGCCAGGCTGTATCTCAAGAACTGCTATAGCTAGACTTCTGAAATTTTCTGTTCTTCTGAAAAATCTGTTGCCGCTATAACGTTGTATGGGAGTATATATAATATATTCCCATACAACAAACATGATTTTTTTAGCATTTTTTGCTCGATATCATTAATGGCAACAGGTAGGCACTTGAAATTTTCACAAAGGCCTTAAATATATGTATTATTTAATAATTCATAATAATATTTAAAAACGGCTTCGGTGACATACAGTGTAACAAAACTTAGTGATATTACTTTGGAAAATGTAAGTATATGTACCAACAGAGTTTACTGTGAAAGTGGAAGTGCTGAGGGATAAAAATAATCGGCCAAGTGCGAGTCGGACTGGCGCACGAAGGATTCCGTACCGTTATAGAGCAAAAATTGGCCAAAAATTGTGTTTTCTGTATGGGAGCCCCCCTTGAATTTTTATTTTATTTAACCCCCGACCAAGAAAGAGGGGTGTTAAGTTTGACGTGTCTGTCTGCATGTCTGTCCGTCTGTCTGTCTGTGGCGTAATGGCATCGCAGCATCCAAACGACTGGTTTGATTTTCGTCGATTTTGATTAGTTTTTTGTTTGAAAGCTTACCTACATGATCGAGAGTAAAAAATAGAAGACATTTATTAAATTACTTGTAATTAAGAGTTTGTCAAGTGTTTTTTTTTTCCTTTACTTAATCGAATATTTGAGTAAAACTGAAATCCGTATCTACTGTGTCTGAAAAAAAAATATGTAAGGAAAACAATAATCGCATTATCACAAAGAATAAAGTGTTTATCTGTGGTATTGTATTTGTATTTTTATCGCGAGCGTGATATTGAACTTGACTTTGATGTGACTTGACCCACAAAACTGTTCAAGTTTATCATTTTTTATACTTCCTTGCTAATTCATCAATAACAGTAACCGTTTTATTGGTGTACTGGGGCCTGGTCTTCTAGAATCTAGAAAACGAAACGGCTTCACTGGTCAACGCATCTAGAATCTAGATGCGTTGACCAGTGAAGCTGTTTTCTACGCGAGAGCAGACAAAATGACATAATGTTAAGGCGCAGCGCAGACGACAGACTATCCGTGACGCACTTTTTAGTCTGTGGGAAATAGAACCTATGCAATTATATGCAGTAACGCACACGACGCGCAAAAAGTCCGCCACGTTACTGCATAATATAATTGCATAGGTTCTATTTCCACAGACAAAAAGTGCGTCACAGATAGTCTGTCGTCTGCGCTGCGCCTAAAGGAAATTTGTCATTAACCCCTGCTGCATGCTGTATGTTGGTTTCTATTCTTGTGTAGATAAAAACGTCGTCGGGGTAGGTTTTCTAAAGTTGACTTAGCCATCCTAGCGGTTGCTCGCCGTTTACTTAAGGATTTCGTTTTATTTCGAAATGTTTTTTTTAAACGGTATGCGATCGGAATGTCCGTTTATCCACAGTATAATCAATACAGTATACCATCTTCATATGAGGCAGCCCGATTCAGCATAAATTAGCGTTAAATCGTCTAATTTTGAATGGAAAACAATGCAGTATAACGTCTTGTATATGCGTTAATTTTGTATATTGTTGAGCGAGTTTGATTTGCTTTTAAAATCAGGTTGAGCTGAGTTACGCTTCTGTTTATATTTGTATTGTGGTTGAACTGTGATTTGGGTGCAGTGCACTGGCTGTTGGCACAAAGCCTTCGTGTGCCTTCGTACGCGATGCGTAGGCGAGAGAAACTGGAAATATAAATACGAGAAAATCACAGCTTTTGCTTATTCCGCTTGAGTCTCTATGTTGTATTTGAGAATTTGGCATAAAAATTTATAGATATCGTAGGATCGACCAATGAAAAATTCAAGGAGGATTCAATTCAATAAATATAAAGTCACCTTCAACATACATAACGTATAGCCATACACTGCATACATTTTTAGCGATATTTTTCGGATAGAGGTCACACCGGAGGAAGCCGCAAAAGGCAAAAGTTTTTCGCGCAAAAATTTGATATTACATATAATTTAATATTCCAAAAAGGTTTTTAATGAAACATAATTGCGATATCGTAATGGGGGGTGTAAGAAGCAGGTATCGTGTTTTTGTCGGTGTCCGATGACGTTATCTCCGACTTAATGTGTAATTATAAAGTGCAGAGTGAATGAACTTGGTCCTGCCGACTGCCCCGGTCATCACTCGGTGTACCGTCAGCAGCGGAATCTCTTGAAGTTAGGTTAGGAATTTAGGATTAGGGTCTAGGGAGCGTTGAAGTGTTGAGTAGGCTATTTTTGAACATTGAAGGCCTCCGACTATGTAACATTTTGCAGAATCCTCAAAATCGTAACGTTTTAGTTCTACTTAAGTTTAGTTTGACGGTACTGCCAAACTAAACTTAGAACTAAAAGTTATTAGTTAGTAGAGACTAGACCTTTTGGTTAAGAGTTTCTAAAGACAAAAATGTCTTTACCAGTGCTTGTGTGTCAACTTGGACCTTAGATCCGCATCCTCATTTCGGGTACACCTAATGTTACTTACAAAAATACGGGGAACGAGAAAAAACATGTTTAACAGTAACTCACACTGGCGTAAGTGAGAGGCCCCCTCATTGTTTATCTCCAAACCAACTAGCAACAGACTAGTTATAGCCACGATTAAACTACCATGGTCTTAACCAGACCAATAGCTTAGACCCTTTCGAAAAAAAAGGCGTAAGTGCGACTTGAAAAGCTGTTTATTAAACTTTTATGAGTCTCACTTTACTCTTATGTATGTTAGATGATGATGTGAGCCTTAAAAAGTTGTTTGGTAAAGGTTTTATGAGACTCACGTCACTATTATCAGCTGATGTTGCTGTCGGTACGTGTCACGGTCCGGTGGTCGATGCTTATCCGCCCCACAATAATTATAGCGCGACCTGTTGCCCACCCCATCGGAGACGATCTAGCCTCTACCGTTCACTGTTATATTACCTCGAACCTTCGATTACAGTAGCCCTTATGTTTTCCATAAAACGGTGAATGGTCAAGACGTAACTGTGGCTTGCAGTTTCCGTTGTTACTTCATAGTCGGGTAGGAAAGTCTTGGGCCTTAATATGACGCTGGCGGTTTTCGGGCGGATTCGCGACGCTCGCTAGACACAGCCAGACGCCAGTGTGACAGAGGCCCTTAAACTAGGTAGTAGCGAGACGCCACGCCAGCCGGGCAGCCGAAACCTGAAACAAAATTCGTAGGTCACCCATCTTTGTTGTGAATAGTAATTGAACTAGTTTAGTGTTTACAGTCTAGCACGTGTTCTCGTATAAAAACTTTGGAGGTCAAGTGTAGTAGGCGGTATTTATATCGCACGTCTGCGGGGGTTTAGGGGAGCGGGGGGCGGTCATTAACTGGGTCGCCGAGGACGAAGACCCCAACCCCGCGGGGTGGCGAGAGGATTCGCTGTCTCTGTCACACACTCGCCTAACCTCGCCTATCCTCGGCGGTTCTCGGAAGGATGCGCGTTGCGCCGAAGACCGGAGTACCATTTTTTTTTTTTCGAAAGGGTCTAAGCTACTGGTCTGGTTAAGACCGTGGTAGTTTAATCGTGGCTATAACTAGTCTGTTGCTAGTTGGTTTGGAGATAAACAATGAGGGGGCCTGGCCCCCTCCCCTAAAGTCACACGTGTGACATTCTAATCGGGCAATATTGGGGAAATCGGAGTACCAGAATAGATGGATTGTAAGGATTAAGGAATGAATGGCAGTTGTATGTTACGTGCTTAATATGGAGTCGCTTTGTAAGGCTTGGTGCAGGTGACGTCTTGCAATATTAGGTAACGGTGGAAAGCTAGATAAGGTTAGGTAGATTTGCAATGATGTATGACTTATTAGAATTATTATCAGTTTATTAATTCCTATTCCAAATGTCTGTTGTAAAAGTTCTTAAATTTTTATTTCCTCGGTTGTTTCTGCTGCGAATCGCGAACGCTACTCGTTTGAACGTATAAAGGCGTTATTCTCTCATTAATGATATCAATTGCGCCAAGTAGATAGATGCGAAATCGTGGTCACAATCACGCCACCATTGATTGTCCATCATGGTCCTGTAATGTAGACTGTTACCCGCGTAGAGGTGGTATTAGGGTTTCGTTTTTCGCCTCCGCTCGGCTACCCTCGTTTCCCACTCGGGTCTCGACGTGACAGACGATTGCCCCTCGCGCCCCTGACGTGCCCACCTCGAGGGGATTAATTTTCAACCCGCCAACCATTTCCATCTGCACCACGATTCAACCTTATTGCAATAGGAATTAGATCGAAATTGTCCAATTTTGTACACGGCACACGCTCAAGTGTTTTCCCTTTTTGCGGTCGTGCAAACAAAGATCTAAAACTCTCCTTTATCTTGAGAAAATCATAAGCAAAAGTTTTGCGATGAAGTGGTTTAAAAGCTTTGTGAGAATTGGGCGATTAGTTGGGGCACTTTCGCTTGGAATTGTTGGTTGGAAAAACTGAGATAATAAATTGGTAAAGTGTGTTTTATCAGACCTGTCCCACTCGCGTGAATAGGCATCGAACTGTAAGTACCACCCGCGGATGGCAAATCAGTAGGGACTCACAAGCGAGCTGTGACGCACGCGCACGAGTTGTTCGTTGCATACCTGCGTATTGCGTAACTTATTCGATCGCTATCACAGAATTGATATTAATCTCACAATGGACAATAAAAAGAAAAGGGCAAAGAAATATTGCGCGATGCGTACTATTCGAAACCTCATTTGTTTACAAAAATAACTAAGTTATACAAACACTTTAAGTAGGTAATATAAGACCGGTTTCAATAATTAAGATACAGTACCTATCGAATCTAAGTACGCGTAACTAGTTACACGCGAATTTATGATCATTAAATCTACATAGTACTAAGACATAATATCTTAGATTATTTCGAGTTAAATAAAATGTAGTTAATTATTTTGTAATATTATTTTTAAAAAGAGACAACCCTGATTTCTTCAGAAAAGGTACGAGTTTTGCGATAGAAAGAGAGCGGAGATGTAGGCAAATATAATTGTAGGCACCTAGCACTGCGCGGTCGGAATTTGAACTTTATATTATCGTAGCATGAGTCGTTAATTCTTTAAAAGGGTTTCGTTAGTGGGAATTCTGTTGGTACAACTAATATATATTCTGTGGTTTTATATTAATTGCTTTAAAGATGTTGCAGTTTTACATTTAATTAGTAAATGCAAATCCTGATAGAGTTTGAGACATTCATTAATATAGAATTCAGTTTAGATTGTCTAATGTCTAGTCTCCACAATTTTTTATGGGTTCAAAATTTAAACATCAATATTAGAGAGATAGAGATCAGAAAGTATTACAATTTTCTGACATTTTTTCTCATTTAACTCATGTTTCTAAAGTTTCCATTATTGATTCAACCATATTTACCATATATTATGTAGTATGAAGTTTTGGTACACACATAATAATATTGTCCTCCGACGCGAGCTCTGTGCATGCGTAATTTCATTATGCCAATGAAACGCACCGAGCAAGTGTGTGTACTGTGTGCACTACAGTGTTCACGTTTGTGTGAGTTGGAATAATTATGATTTTGAACAATTAGCCTAGGATCCCCTCATAGAAGGACCTTCACCGAGCTGTTTACTGGATGAAAAGTATTTTATATTCAATATATAAAAAAAAAAAAAAAAAAAAATTTTACATTTTTCTGGTTTGGTTAATAGACAAATTCCATACCAATCGAAAGTATGAAGCCCATAGAATATGCATTAAGCATTAACCAGACCGGTACCGATTAGTAGTAGTATCGATTTACTTGCCTACCCAAGAGTTGTGACAGGAAAAAAATAGACAACCTAATGTTTTCATACACTACGGGCTCCATACTTTCGATTGGTATAGAATTTGTCTATTAACCAAATCAGCGAAATGTTAAAAAAAAGTAATTTTTTTTTTCTATTTTTTTTTATTCTGGACTGAAATTTTTTAGGCAACCCACCTGCAATTAATTTGTTGACATACGAAATTTAATATAAAATACTTTTCATCCAGTAAACAGCTCGGTGAAGGTCCTTCTATGAAGGGATCCTAGGCTAAATATGGCGCAGCGCAGACGACAGACTATCCGTGACGCACTTTTTGTGTGCGGAAATAGAACCTATGCAATTATATGCGGACTTTTTGCGCGTCGTGTGCGTTACTGCATATAATTGCATAGGTTCTGTTTCCCACAGACTAAAAAGTGCGTCACGGATAGTCTGTCGTCTGCGCTGCGCCTATAAACATACATGGAGCAGTAAATCCATGTATATTTATATCGTTCTGCAGACTTCTCTCTGAAAAAGATTAGAGCCTTCGCTAGCTAGTATTGTCGGCGATATTCAATGCGAGCTAATGCGAGCTGTGGGTATGGCTATATCTAGGCTTCATGTGATTATGCTAATTATTAGTACCTAGGTCCATAATGCCAGGCTTACATTGGCTTATACGCTAATAAGTAAAGTATGTTAACATGTCTGTCATATGATACTCGGTAACTCGATTAGTGAAGGGCCAAGTTCACTGCAGTCCTTTGAAGACGTATATTACTTGGTCTATCGCCCATTTTGCTATGGCAATGTAGGCTCTATAACGGCTAGAAATAAGGTTGTAGACATGGGGGTAGATTCAGGTAAGGCTGTCGGGACATTTTAAAATATAAAAAAATAAAGCTTCATATTTTCTTACCTAAGCTTCGCAGATATTTTATTTTGCTCTAAACTAAATTATTTAGTCCTTGTTGTCTAAAATTTATTTATGATTTACCTAAAAAAGCAATTTTCTAAATATATTTTCTTTTTCAAAACTTTAAAATGACTGCAGTTTCTGAACCCACCGCTAAAATAAAAAACGCTCTTATTATTTTTTTATCTGCTTTACCTAATATACAAAACCTACTAGGTCTCCATGAACTTGAGTGACTACAAAAATAGCACCCTCCCCTCCTCTACCTCAGTAGTTACAGAAGATCTTTTGTCTTCAAAATTCAGCTTTCAAATGTAGAATTTTAAATGCTCATCCCCCTACGGCCTACACACTCGGCAAACATCTGTCGACCTTGTAAAACAATCTGCGATGACGATTCGATTTTTTTACATCGTGCAACGCGTTACCCGTATGCCAAGTGTTCAAATAGTTATACAGGGTGTAACAAAAGTAACTGATGACCTATTTTAGGACGAACTATTATACACCGTTTGTAGTTATTATTTTACCAAGTACTTAACGGTAAGGGTTTTGTTTTAACTTTTAAGTTACATTGCTTTATCAGTCGAACTTTGCTCTTGTTAGAGCCAGTAAACTAAACGGTGTACATTTTACATGACGCGTCAATCCAAGGCCATGAATTTCAGCTGAGCCGTTCCTAACTGAACTGTATGTACTACCTTAAAGTAGATACAGATTTAGAAGAACCGCCTTTAGGTTTGAAATTCTCATTTGAAAATGCATCGGACCGCCTCGCAACGATGCAATGTGAATTGACCCTCAGTTCCATCCACACCATTACCTTTCGTATATAGACGTGATGGGTACAGTATCAACTTAATCTACGTCGAATTTGACTTTTGAATCGAATGTATCGAGTACAGTCCGACAAGGCGTTAAATGAACGTGGGTGGGAGGGCTGCTGGTAAAGGAGAACTGTCAAAAATGACGCCTTTGTATGATGGCAGCGTTAGTTCCTTTTTTCGCCACGTTCATTTAAAGCCTTGTCGAGCTGTAGATATAGTTGAGTGACGAGATCTGTGAACTATTATTGTGTTTACCGTCAGGTCGCGGATGACGCGTCTATCACTATGACGTGACGTGCCGTGCGGTAGGTCAGTGCTCGCGAATGTTGATTGTCTGCGGTCTGCCGGCTGCGTTCACACTTGTTATACCTCTGACGGGACCTTTATGTCCACCACATAAAGGTCACATTCGAAGAAACAGGTCTGTGATGACGGAACGGGTAATTGAGGGAGTCGAGACGGTTCGAACGTCGCAGAAACATGATAGAGATATTTTGCTTTGTTCTCAATGGGTTTTTTTTGTCTCTACTACCAAAATTTGTAGTTATAACATAAAACTAGTGGGTCTAGATCAGGGGTCACCAAATGGCGGACCGCGGTCCGCATCCGGACCGCCGCGCCGGCGCATTGTGTGCGTACCAAGCATGTTCGAAGATGAACTACGTTAAAAATTAATTTCGGTCTCGACTCTCGACATAGGTACTGATGAACATGTAGCAACAAAAATTGACACTTTTCTCGTGTAATTTGTAATTTCCGTTATGACTTATTACATATTTTGTTGAATTTTTTTTAATGTGTGGACCGCGAAGGTCATTTTATTTCTTAAGATGGACCCCGAGCGAAACTAATTGGTGACCCCTGCTCTAGATGGTGATCATTCGAATAGTTGATAAGACAATGTACGTAACTTTTTGCCTTAACCGCCCAAAAAAATTTTTTGATAAAATTATTTTCTTAAAAACTACGAGTACATGAAAATATTCATCAAAGTCGACAGACGGCTATTATTAAAATGAATGAAAATGCAAATCACTCGAAAATCATTTAGAGAAAATTGATACTCAAAAGATGTTCACAAATATATTTTCTAAATTCTCATCACAAAGATATTATCTCGAAATACCACAATAAACAGTTTATGGCCATAAATTCGAAGATACTCCATTATAATTGGACATCCATATACTATTGAGATAACTTATGTCACAGTCAAAGGTTATCTCAGTAGTGGTATCCATGAGCTGTTATTATTGACTTACATGAAGAGCACAATAATATAAGACGTATAAACAGTAGAGTAACTATTGTAGTGTACATATCTAAATTTCTTTTATAAAAACCTTTTTTATATTATTTTGTACTCTTTAGTTTATGGTATTTTGACTTGTTTACTTTTTGATAGATTTTGTCATGAGATTATAATAATTCAACTGGAATATCGAGTGTGCTATTTTATCATTTTCTCCTTCGCACCTTCAAAACAAGAAAGTTGGGCAAGCGATTCACCTCGCAACGACGCGAGGACCGTGCTCACTTCATTGGTGACCCCGGAAGGAACACAGGATGGAGAATCTGAAGGAGAATGTAACCAGCGAACAAGGAGACGGCGCAAGACATCGGTGACCATACACGCCATCTCCATCACCATCACTCCCCGCCCCTTCGCACCGCGTCAGCCAGCATCGCCTCATCGGGTATCTCGTCCACTAGCCGCAATGTACCGCGTCCTGGGCGACTCCGCATCGGCATCATCGGGCTTTCTCACTACACCGACCGGTCAGCAAGCAGAGCACATCTCTCCTGGTCAGCACGTAGCATCGGCCCCGCACGGCAGCTATCCGACTCACTGGATTCCGTGCAGCAGCTTACAGTTCCGACTCACTGGGACTCACTGCAACAGTTCCGACTCACAGGAACTCTGGCGACTTAAGCGACAAGACTTAAAGATTCTACCTTCGGTCATGTTTACTGACTATTATCGCCCTTGACGGTCTCTGGAGGGGGGTGATGTAGTGTACATATCTAAATTTCTTTTATAAAAACCTTTTTTATATTATTTTGTACTCTTTAGTTTATGGTATTTTGACTTGTTTACTTTTTGATAGATTTTGTCATGAGATTATAATAATTCAACTGGAATATCGAGTGTGCTATTTTATCATTTTCTCCTTCGCACCTTCAAAACAAGAAAGTTGGGCAAGCGATTCACCTCGCAACGACGCGAGGACCGTGCTCACTTCACTATGAAACCGTAGTCGCTCATCACAGGTATACTTTGTATAAATAAGAAGTAAAATTGCATGCATTTGATTTCTTAATTTATTTGTACTGCGCCTTTGCTGTTTTAATCCCAAACTAATGCAGCCTTTATTCAGTCTGTAATGGGAGCCGTTACAACTTACAGAGCGTGACTTCGTCAATGGTGATTGTGGAGGACTGAGGAGTGGGTACAGACTGTAGTCTGTACCCACTCCTGTCCGGACTGTAGTCCGGACTAATAAGTCCGGTTGCTTAATCAGCAAAATAGTTTTGAACACCTGTGTCAAATTAGCATTTGTTACAGATTTTTTTTACTTTTGGCTTATCAAAATTCAGCGTTTTACGTTGGTGGGCTATTGTATAAACCTAAGCTGCATCGTGTCCTAATTGAAGCTTTATTTATGTTGGATTATGAGGCACAGCAGAATCGGAACGGGTGCTAATCAAAGACTTCAATTTAAATCTCAGTTTAAAAACTTTAAATAGAAGTCTTTGGTGCTAATGTGCGTGTCGCTGATTCCAGCGGTCTATTATATTCTACTATACACATCGGCGTGCATAAGGTTTTGACACTGGTAATGCAGCGATATCGGTTCAGTAGTTTTGGTGTGAAAGCAAAACAGACAGACAAACGGACAAAAACAGATATTTTCGCATAAATTATAATAATAGTGTGGATATAATTTCTAAACTATTAGTATAATTACGTTGTTATGAAGAAATAAAAAACGCCATCTGTTGTCACGCGTTAGAACTACAATGAAAGTTTATTTCATCGATGTTTCCATGGAAATATACCAAAATTTACCATACAACATAATATTTTGCACTAAACTAAAATAAATAAAAACGCCATCTATTGTTACGTATTATATACGCGCCGGTGCTCGCCTCAGCTACTGCGGCAGGAGTTCGCCTATAATATAGCATGTCTGTGTGCGTGTGGGAACTGTTCACGGACACAAAAATCTTTACGCACACATGACCCCAGAGCCTGCCGCACGAGATCTGCTTGCCTTAACCTTGAGTCATGCGGTTCGCGCGTGTACCTAACTTAATGTTTAATTTCTCGCAAATTGATTGTTGCTATTTTATAAATGTAGGCGTTTTAAATGCGTTCATTTTTTCTATTATATTTTTTACTATTAATATTTAATAATTAACGTCATAAGTCATCTAAAACGTACGAAAGTTAAATTAAAATATATGTGTATGGCAAGTCATGCATTAGGTAGGCACTGCATATTTGCCTTCATGGTATGCACGCCCATGACTATACATATTTATACTGTGGTTTATGCAATACATAGTATGTTTACCACTTGTTACGAACTAATGGAGCAAGTGATTGGCTACAGCGGTTTTGCAAGTTTTATGCGAGTTATTACAGTATTAAGGTACTAATTATTACAAATAATATTTGAATACATAACAAATAAAATATTATGATACCATCTCACGCTCAAAGACGACTCTATCTTATAGAGTACAGAACTTAAAGGAAATATTAAATTCACAATTTTACATTGATGATTCGTATATTATGTACTTTCTAAAAACACGTGGTATTCTTAGTCAGTTTTTTTGTCTCACCTCTTTTTGCAAATATTTAGATGCAATGCAATCTGCAAGGCCCAAGCCTTGCCCAGTGTCGTGGGAGAGTCAAATAAAATTTAAAAAAGATGCAATATGCAAGGCCCAAGCCTTGCCCAATGTCGTGGGAGAGTCGAATTAAATGTGTTACTCGCGAATACCTTTACTAAGCTATCAAAATATATCCAGAAGTCACAAGTCAGAGTATCCAAACCATTAAATCCACCGTATCCTTCGATAGCCAACACTTTATTACCTAATCGTGCACACATTATGTGTATAACCGCACACAAATAGTTCCCGTTAGTTTACTACGATCCTAAAGGCCTGCAACACACACCTAACCCCTTTTTGGTGCCTTTCGTGAGCTCCTTAATGGGTTACCTCCTCAATCCATCGGTATGCATAATTGAATAGAGTTGTTTAGACTATTGATATTGCGGTACTGCAGGTACCTTTTGGGGTACCTGTTCTTGCTCTATTTGTCCCTCTTACTAAAATAAATTCGGCCAAGTGTGAGACGGACTCACGATAACAGCATGCGAATGTACAATGGAACTACTGGTTATAATTGAAAAATTCTTTTCGTGTTGCATAGTCATTAGGCTATTTTATCGAGGGAGGCTTTATGCTATTTATCATCACACTGCTATCAAAAGGAGCAAAGCATCAGTGAAAAATGTGGGAATCGCGGGGAAAAAATATTCGTCTTTGTTAATATTTGTTGACGCGACGAAGTCATAGAATATAGATAGTGTTAGTTTAGAATAATTCTAACATAATTCTATAAGTTCAGTTACGCTACTACATAATATTACTGTAACAGTAGTTTAAATAGTCAATACTTATGTTATAATCTTATCCTTACACTAGCTAATAAAATACAATATTTCGTGTACTTTTTCCACTAAGTATATTAAGGTATAATTGTAGATTTTAACAAAATATAACACGTCTGGTTTCAATACATCATCGTCAGGTGTCGTTAGTGTAGATTGTAGGCTAACACTAGCTGTTCCTTGTGACTTTGTAACTGTTAGTCGTCTGGCTGTATTTATTCTGTGTCCGGGGTCAAAGGAATGCTGCCGGAGCGAAGTGAGCCCGCTTCTAGGTATAAGGTAATCCCTCCCTTAAGGCGACGCCTTGATAATTTGGCTGTAGCGATGCCGATTTTTCTCCGCAATGACTAAAGCTAAGAAATTGAAGTTCATTGTCAGTATTCATCATGTCTTTGTCTTTGAATTGCCCATAGCATAACACGATTGGACAACTTTTATAGCACAGAATAATCAATCGAAAAGACCTCTGTAAAAAAAGGGATTCCTATTTTTCCAACAGAGGAGAGTGATTTAAAGTTCCAAAATTTGTACGTAAATTGGTTCAAGCATGCACTTTAATTTGTGCATAGCTTATATGAAATGTATTTATGTTTTTTAAATTATGCGACAAAAACCATTTTGTCGCTTACGCCCCTTCCATTTTTTGCTGTTCCATTGCTTGTTTTCTAAAACAAGCAATGGAACAGCAAAAAATGGCAAAAAACAAGCAATCTAAAACATATCCAACACGGTTTCTTACTTTAACGCTGCGTCACGCTCTTTCGAAAAAAGCGTGCAGATGAAACAACTTTTCATCGGCATTAACAGAGAAATTATATCTGAAAAAAATAATAAGTAATCTACATGATGTGATACGTAATTTGGTTTTGCCATATTTTTCCTATCGGTATCACATAATAAAGAAATAAAAAACCAAATCACCTCCAAAACGTTGAATGAAACCACTTTACTCCTTCATTATTTATCAAAAGAATATATAAAAAATATCTACTGCTTTGCAATACATAAGTTAATAATTTGGTTTTTTAACTTTTTTGAAATATGTATTATATTAAGCCTTAGGGCGAGGATCAACCCCAATTTGTTATTCCGTGACTCCCGGTTTACCTAGTTCCAATATAATAACGAAATGTAAAAAAAAATGAGATATAAAGCACAATATTGAAAAGACTTTAAACCATAAACATTTTTATAAAACGTAATACTTTGGCTGTAATTAATTTACAAACTCATCTCTGAAAAAAATCTAATTCATCGAAATATGAGTATTAACTAGGATAATTATACATTTTATTTGAATAAATTGTTAGTAAATCTATATTAAAATATATTTAACCGAACAATTTTGTTTCTTAATATTTATTTCCAAAGATATTTAAAAAAAACATGAAAAATAGAGAAGATCCGCCCCTAGTAACTACAGTTTTATGCTAAGCTAAAATGAATCTTATTGCGATACGTATACGCTTGGTCTTTGGTTGTGTGCAAGGTTATCGTTTTGGATTGAGATTGATCCCTGCCTTAAAAAGGTTTTTTCTCCTATTTCACCCTATCATGGACGCGGCGAGCGTCGTAACCGCCACCGTACAAGGCGCGCTGTTATGAATGTTATTTTAATGTCATTTACCTCGATATTCGCACTGACAGACAATCGACCTGCTAATTTAGGGAGAGAGGGCCCTTAATGCCGAGATTAATATCTGCATCGCTGGGGAATTTATTCGTCCAAGTGCGGTCAGATCTTACGTGAGCTTTTAGCACCTCTCTCATATGGTTGTTACGCGACTGCGCCAGGAGGGTTATGTTTTTCGAGAGTCATGTGTGTGTTTGGCACGCTCTGCAGCTTCTTGGCGAATTTTAGCTCGAGAGCTGTCGTTAGATTTGTGTTTACTGTGAGAGTGATGATATTAGGTAATTGTGACTCATATTATGTCTGCCACAAGATGTTTAAACACTCTTCGACGTAGAACTGCTAGAAATAAAAATTTGTTGCATGGGAAAAAAAAAAGGCTTTTTGGAATGACCATAAGTGTGTTTTAAATTTCAGAGCTCTATGTAAAACACTATTATCATCCCAAAAAGCGTGGAAAATTTTCCATGCTTTATCTCCTGATTAGCATACGACAAACCAAGTATACAAGCTATGTATCACTTAATTAGATTAAAGTAATATAATATGCAAAACCCTTATCTCCGGCTGATATCATTATCTAGCGGCACAATGCGGTCCGCCAACGCTTGGCTGACGATGCACCGGATCACAGAGATAAAGACCTCACCAGTTACCACTTGGTTTAGTTGAGAAAGCGTTTTCCAACGTTAACTATCTGATTCATAAGCGTCTGTTTCTGTATTTCGACCTTATAGCAGTTCTTACGGTCGCACTTGGAGACATCAAATGATTAATTAACTTAAATTTAATGAAGAGTTTGACTGAAAAATTTATAGAGATACTGTCAAAATCATCATTTAAATATTGAATAATATTTTAATTACTTTTGAGTGCGGCAATTATTAGTAAAATTGTAGTCCCCTCTTAAGTTAATCCATGTAATATGTGGCTTTTCAAATTTTGTGGCTTCTCTACATTACCCCATGATGGATCAATACTTGCGATTGCAAACGTGTAGAGGGGCATTTTAGTCTGTAATTGTCCACAGTCGATGTCGATTGGACTTTTGTAGACAGATAGGCAAACATTGTGGCAGTAATGATTGTCCATCGTGGCTCAAAATAGAAAGGTGTCTAAAGACAGCAACATGGACTAGCTGAAGTGTGTGATATTTTCGTTAATGAGTCATACAAATACATCTTCATTGTAATTGCTTCACCCAATTTCAAAAGCATTAGCGAAGTGACTCAGTGAATTAATTACAGGCAAACTGTTCAATCCCTGTAGTCGGTAGAACAGTCTCGATTTAAATATAGATTGTCATCTATTGTGTCTCCCGGTTCGGTGTCCATTTGGCCCCAACAACCTCGCCAATTAAACGTGACGATTGACTGCAAAATGCGATGTGATTGTCGCAAACGACGATGCAAGTTGGAGAATCGGGGTTGACGAAAAATCTCTCCGAAAAAAAATTATCCGTAGACTGCAGTAGTACAGTACATAAAACTTATACTTTTGAGTACGGCATAACTTTATTTAGTTGAACGACGATTAAGGTCTATGACAAATTAAATAAGATTTTCTCCTAAAATCGCCTGTTCTAAATTACGTGGAAATCTTTGCAATCGTTACAAAATAAACATACAAGATCATCTCGCATAAAGTGTAACATACTCCATTATTCACAGATCATCAAACATGTCATTGATATTCTCCACCATCTCGTATGCTCATTTATTCGTTTATCATATTTTTGTTTGTCTTCTGTTGTCGTTTTGTTTCCTTTAAATTTTCCGCTCGTTGTGAATATTTTTTTGCGTTATTTTCAGGTTCGCTCCGTCACCTGCCATAATATTTACATAATATTAGAACTTCCAAGCTTTTTGTCCCTTGTTTGTGATTCGTGATTATTTTGTTCGGCTGTTTTGTTTTTAGATTCTTATTGTAAAATCTTTAAATCATAAGAGGTAATTATTAAGGTTATGGTTTCGACGTTTACGAAATTCTACGAGGTTTACGAAATTCTCAAACTTCGTAATACCTTTTCGTTTCTAAGTTCTAAAAGTCTTTAGTATCGATTGTTGAAATTTTAAAATACCAATACACTACAGTCTACTATAACAGGGTGTTTTAAGTCTTTTTACCGGGTTCACACAAAATTTTGTTTTATACGACGACGGTGAAATGTTTTTTATACAAGGAAAAAACCGTCTTTTGTTATGGCAAGACGATCCGTCGGCTGCCGGAACAATGCTGGATGTTTATAATAGATCAGCCAGCGAGCAGCTGTTGGCTGCGCTTGTGTGTGTTGAATCACTGCCATGCCGTTCTACACAAATTACATGCATTCGTCAAGATTGTATCTTGTGTAGAATTCTACACCTAAAAGTTTGAGAAACTAAAAGTTTTGGAAATTGAAATGTTCTAACTTGTAACGGGTGAAGATGAAGAGTACTTTGAAGTATCATTTATGTCCCTTATGTTTCTAATGTAAAGAAACTATTTACTTATGTATTTAAGTGTCATTTTTCAGTACCTTAGAAAGTGTCCTGAAACTTGGAAGACAAGGATAGTCACAGACAGTGTCAACACTCAACAGTAGACTCAGTGTGGATCTTTGTGTTAATCCTTAATCCTTCAAGCCCCATAAGAGCACCGGTGATCACGACAACAATAGAATAACAATAGATTTCCAAGAATCCGTGATCGAAGGATCAAGTTTTCTTATCCAAAGTGTTGCAACTTGCAACAGATTTGTAGCAATAGAATTTAGAGAAATAGTTCTGAGATATTGTGAAATTGCAAGTTGTGTCTAGCGAGTAGCGCCACAGTCCACACCTAAATCGATAGAATTAGGTCAAGCTTGCTATGCAGAGTATGTGACGAAATAATCTTGCAAAGTTTGTGGCTTATACAAAACTGTTTCTGTGAATGAAAATATCTAGAAATTCACCCAAGGTATAAAAATATCAAATCTGTAGTTAATTACTTACCCAACTCAACCAATTCCATGTAATTTTATAAATTGGAAAAGTAGAAAGTCGAAATGTATTTCATCCAATTGTGTCTGCAAGGGAGAATAATATAATATTTCGGAGCGTCGTAACCACTATAAAATATTGGATGAAGCGTTTTTAATCTTCTTTGTTGTATGGTAAAACATATTGTAACTTTTCAACCCAAAATAACACCACCAATACATTTCCAATAACGCTCCTTGGACGTTCGTCCTTGCATCGCTGCAACAAAAACCCGCGGGGCGCAGCGGGGGGCGGTGCGGGTAGAGCGGGGGCGGGAAGCAGGGTTGCCAACTTTTTTTTACAAACAAGGTACAAAATTATTTGGATAGGAAAAAAAAGTATTTGAAAGAAAAGATAATTTTTCAAATTATGTGTATGTTTTATTGTTTCGAAAAAGTATTTTTGTATACTTTTTTATTTGTTATCTGTATCACAACACTACATGACACAATATCTGACTTCATCTGACATCTATGATCTAACATTAAGTATGTAGGTAATATAAATCGTTGCCAGCATCCGTTTTAACTTATGTTTACCTACCGTTAAAATACTTTTTCTCACCTCCGGGCGGAAAACGTCAACTTTCTTCCCGCTGCACTTACCGAAGTTGCCGTTTTCCGCCTCCGTCGATGAGAAAAATAGTATACGCACCACGGGCAGTAAATAAGAAAGCCTCAGATCACATGTTTGTTGACCTCGACCATAGTAAATTATTTAATATTTTGCATATACTTTATTTGTGTGTAAGAGTATTATTCGTTATTACCGAAAATAAAATAGGATAAGTGATCATGAAGTACTAGAACCTTCCCAGGACTTCCACGAATATTTCAAGACTAAGATCGGCCAAATCGATTCAGATTTCAGACGTTCTCGAGTAGCAAAATTTAAAATTCACTTTTATTTATTAACATAGATGGTTGGCAACCCTAGCGAGAGGGGAGTACAAGGTGGGGGGGGGGGGGGGGGGGGTAACAATGCGGCCGTATCGATCCGCCCCCGCGCGCCGTCTGCCCGCCACGAGTCCGCACTCCGCGGCTCACGTACACCTTCGTTACACCCATGCGATCCTGGTACTTTTGCTTTCGACAACACTTGCCGGCACCGTAGTAGTTGCGAACTTGCGACTAACGGTGCCGCGTCATTAGTTTTTGCGAGTCCTCTTTGTTGGTAGGTGACTAGGTGTGTCAATTAGTAAGTTATGTAAAAAGTTGAGAGTATATTAGAGGTACATCTGCCGCTCTACGGAGTCGGCAACAGAGCTTGCCAAAGTATGCTATAACATCTCTCGCATTCACCTACTTGAATTCCTTGTCTCTGCGCTTTCATTGTTTTAGAGTTTTTACATGGAGCTTTTGTAATTATACCACTATTGGGTTCAAACTTCGTTAATTTAGTCTCTACTACTACTAATCCTGTTTCGAATCTCTAACACCATCAAACCTTGCCAGAGTCTGCCGAAAACTAGCGAAGTTTTCTCGTTATTGGATTAAATCGATCGTCAATTTAAATTACAAGTTAATAGCGAGTTGCCCGCCGAGATGGGAGCTCCGATAAGTGTCGGTGTCCATTACACGAGCTCCAAGACTCTCCCGCGGGGATCTGGCCGATTGTACCGCCTTTAATTACACACACTTGCCGGTCGGCACACGAAAGCCCGAAGCCAAATGAAAATGCAGGTGGATTTGATCTACGCGACAAGAGAATTGGTATTGAGGATTGAAAACAACTAAGGGAATAGGTAGCCTTACTTAGTTTGAGGAAATAAACGCCTATAACTATAAAAGTGGTAGCGTTCTTACATGAATCCATAGAAAAGGGAATGTTATTATCCGTAAAAGAATAAATTATTCAGAAAACGACACACCAGCGAAGTTTGGAGAACATACTTTTAATTAATTAGTTTAGAAACTCCAAGCGAGACTCCGAAGTAAATTATTCTAATTACCGTCTCACGTACCGTCATATACAAGTTCAAACAGCCGAACTAATGGGAAACTGTAAAGTTCCACGATATCTAGTTAAATTGTTTGTGGTGCCAGACACTCGTTTTCGGGGCGAATTCGCCTGCACTCTGTATTATTATTGCCATAGAGTGGAGTGAGACAGAAGTGGAGCTTGATGCATTTCACACTCAAATAACGTTGCTCATCGAAGCGGTTATTACCTTATTAGAAACGATCAACGCTTTGAATGGATGTAGCTCAGGAATATCCTGTTATTCCTACCGCTGTCATAGAAGGATCCAAGGACGCACTTTTTCATAATCTTAAAGGTAATTTTGGAATGCCTCAATAAATTTCCCTCAGCTGCGATTCCCGACGTCTGCGCTGACCCTAAGGCGAATGAGGCGCACGCCTTCTGTCTTCCTGTACTCTGGCAATGCTTCGTCATGTGGAATAACAGGTTTTCGGTGTCGTGCTAAATCGTAATTTGGCTACGGCGAGGTTGCTTCTGCTAGTAAACCTAATAAAACCGGTTTCTGTGGCACCCGACGCGTGCGTAATAAGTTTTCCTTGAAGCAACGAGAAATGTCAAGTTAATTAAACAAACTTACCGGAGCATCCCAACAATGCGAAACTTGGAAATTATTTTAAAGGAACCGTTTTGGCGACGTGCCCCTGTAGGGTGGTTGGAACGGTGATAGAAAATATGAAACGAAATTGACGATGCATGAAGCGGTTCGCTTAAGAAGGTAGGGTTTTGATTAATTACCAAGCCTACAATTTACCACAAAACAAAATAAACTTAAAAAGGCTCAGATATTTAACAATGCCATTTACCTTTTTTTTCACAATCTAACGGTTATCTGAAAAAATGCACCCATATAAAATGAGAAAGTGCTTCATCTCACAAAAGGAACCTTCCCTTTGCTTGCCAAATACGAGTATATTCCTCTATAATCGCTAATTATCCCTCAAATGGATGTAGAGTTGGCCATAAGCCATTCCTTGCGGCTCTTCATCATAATAAAGAGGTAGAAAGTGCTGCGCTTGGTCGAGATATTACGAATGCATCTGATATAATCGTTGGTTGTTGGTTGCGTATTTGCAACAAAGTAACCTATTGCTTCATAGTTCATACTTGCTCTGCATAATATAAGCATATAACCTGGACGCCTGCCTCCGTGTTCTAGTTACTTTGAGCTTGGCTGTCAGCTTTGAGGTCACTTTGAGGTTGTAAGTTCGATTGCGGCGAAGGAACCATTACTGTGATTGTAACAAACTATTTAACCGACTTCCAAAAAACGAGGAGGTTTTTTTTTATGTATGTTCAACGATTACTCCGCCGTTTGTGAACCGATTTTCAAAATTTTTGTTTTGTTGTATAAGGTATTACTCCAATTTGGTACCATGTTCAGAAAAGTGGTGACCTGATGATGGGATCCATGAGTAATCGAGGGAACTCCTCAAAATTCAAATGGAAACATATATTTTTTTTGGTTTCATATGAAGTATTCCAGGCATATGTTACCAAAAAGTAAGATTTTGCACTCGTATACCATGGTTCGAAGGTGGTGAACAGAACTCCTTACTCC
The DNA here is from genome assembly GCA_963422495.1 of Polyommatus iphigenia. NCBI lineage: Eukaryota > Metazoa > Arthropoda > Insecta > Lepidoptera > Lycaenidae > Polyommatus > Polyommatus iphigenia. The sequence goes on from OY730189.1 coordinate 2,979,373, forward strand.
TTATAGATACATGTTTGGAGGTTTCGGCGTTGTCTTAAGAACTGAAAGCATATACTACTATGCAAATTTCATTAATCATCATCATCACCACCACCATTCCACCATATATCCATGAGTAATCGAGGGAACTCCTCAAAATTTATATGGAAACATATAGTGATTTCGATTTTATGATAAGTATCCTAAGCATATGCTACCAAAGAACAAGATTTTGCAATTAGATATACCATGGTTCCGAAGGTGCTAAGAGAACTCCGGATTCCTTGTAAATACAAGTTTGGGGGTTTCGGAGTTGGTTTAAGAACTGAAAGCATATGCTACTATGCAAGTTACATTCATCATCATCATCATCACTACCACCAGTCACCACACCATGAATTATCTAATTATAACCCTAGTCCCTATTATTGGTACTTTTAATCGTCTTTAAGAACGAAACCCGAATTTGTCGAACGATTTAAAAAAATATAATGTTATTTCAATATAAATGATTCGACCTTGGTGTTTAGGTTTCCAAGTTAGCAATTTGATCATAAGATCTATGAGGTATGTTATTCTCCTTAAAATTTATAAGGACTATAGTTATATATCATCAGCTCAGCATAATATTATATTATGCTGAGCTGATGAGTTTCCATGAGTGTGATGATAGAAAGAAAGTCACGGAACAGAACTTTAGAGTCTCTAAAGACAGGCGTATTAACATTAATTTTATCATTGCTTGATTAACGCCAAGCATATACTTACAGTATATAATTATGCTTGGAGTTGCTTAAGCAATTCTGAAGTAGTGATATCAGACAATGAGTTCTCATATCATGAAAGTGTATCCTGGATCCAAAGTCACTAAGCATAACACATTAGCCTGTACAGAAAACCAGAGCTTATAAATGACTAAAAAGAGTGAAATTATTATTTTTAACAAAACATTAAAACCGACTTCCAGGGTAAAAACAATAATAATTTATAATGAACAAAAAAGTGTTAAATAATTCTTACTCTTTAATGTGCCTTATGCATAATTCTCCTAAACCTCAACTATTTCTGTACACAATCTTCATTATATTGAAGTCGGTACCAGTCTGAAATATTAAAAATATTTTGTCATAGAACTCAGCATTCTTAGCTGGTACCGTCTTCAAAATAATGAAGATTGTGTACAGAAATAGTTGAGGTTTAGGAGAATTATGCATAAGGCACATTAAAGAGTAAGAATTATTTAACACTTTTTTGTTCATTATAAATTATTATTGTTTTTACCCTGGAAGTCGGTTTTAATTTTTTGTTAAAAATAATAATTAACAACTTTATTGTCTGAAAATAAATTATTATCATTTATTATTATTACTAAGCAGGTTGTTTCAAAGTTAATTGAGGAAATTATAAGCTGGTCGTCGTAAGAGTAAGAACTGGTCTTGTGCCTAATATTTCGTCGGTTATTAGAGTAAAAGAATAAGAAGTGTTCTTTTGTATTGCACACTATAAAAATGACTCCTGCGTAGCTGGCTTGGTTTTACTAAATTCGGTCACAGACATCGAAATCGATGCGGTAGCTATGGAGTATGTAACCTAACCTAACTCCTCTGGTTTGTTGGCTACGGGTGGCCGTAAATCGATTCAGTTTCTCCCTTGACATAATTGAATCTTGGATGCTATTACGTTGTCAAACGAACCCAAAGAAGCGATCGGAAGATGGCATTCCATATGACTTTGAGAGCAAAATCTAATTACGAAGGCAAAACTATTTTTATGGTTATTAATTGCAGCCATCAAGTGAGACGGGCGATCAAAGTAAAAACATGAAGCATAGAGTCAGCTATATGTGATATTATGTCTTCAGGACCTGGAGTCCAATTCACGACGATGGAATTACGATATTTATAGCATTATAAATAAGTTAGCTTTTATATTCGGAGCAATAGATGTCTAGGACTCCAAAACTGGAACAACATCTGTAAAGAGCCAAGAGGAATATATTTATCTCTTTCATTAATATAAGTTTTTGCCTTCGATGTTTTGTAAAACAAATAGCGGCATGCTTTTTTGTACTAATTCCATGGTTTTATTTTTCCGTCCCGAGTTTGACGAGTATGAGTGTGGGTACAAAACGACATCAGTTTGACACCAATACGCGGTCGCGGATGAGTGACGGGCCGCAATCAAAGTTGAATCAAAGCGGCCGATGGACGCGGGGCTAATTGGGCGGAATGCCCGCGATGGGCGCGAGGGGCGAGTGCCCCATGGCCCCCATGTCCCGTACCCCATGCGTGGGGTACCAGATGTGGACGGATTTGTGGACATACTGATATTGGAAATGCGAAAGAGTGTCTGGCTGTCTCGGAAATCTGGCATGAGGATATGATAATGACAATACCAGCGATTATCTGGCTCAACTCACACTGGTGTAGAGTCAATGCGACACGTCATGAGTCATGACTCATGAGGAGCATAAATATTCGTCATGATCGCCCATGTCGATTGTGTAAAACGGCTGAAATCTGAACTTTAGATGTGCAGACTGTATCCGACTTCTCATTTTTTGCTGCCACACATAAAATCAGTAGGACAGATCACAGATGATACAATATTAATATGTATGATGATAATATAGTATTATATTTTATGATAGAAATTAGAAAGTGAGCTTAAAGTTTGAAACTGATCCTCGTTCTTACTTCTTCCTATCTTGATATATTTTATCTCATAATAAATTTTTATTTATTCCCTGTTAAACAATAAATTTAAAGCCGTCGCAATCGAAATCCCACGCTTTGTAAGCTAAATAAATTTGTATAAAAATGTATGCTGCATATACTTTACTGTACATAAAGGAGATCGCAGACGACAGACTATCCGTGACGCACTTTTTATTCTGTGGAAATAGAACCTATGCAATTATATGCAGTAACGCACATGACGCGCAATAAGTCCGACGCACAAAAAATTCGTATAATTCTGGCAGACCGCATCGCGCCGCTTCGCACCGCGCCGCACAAAAAGTGTACGAAAAAAATAGAACGTTTGCTTCAACACGCGCTAGCGCAGACGGCGCATACTTTTAGTCTACAATCTGCATTTGTAGTGACGTAACGTACGCGATCTATTTAATTAACATGGCGCCAGATATCGATGTAACGATGTTAACTCATGAAATACAAAACAGACCAGTAATTTATGATATCTCTGTCCTCTAAGGCAGAATAATGCAGAATTGAATGTTTAATATGGAACTGCCCCTTCAATAATCTGTCCGAAATTATAGGATGTACCCAAAATTTTCTATTTTTCTTCTTTTTCTGTACTTCAAGTACAAAATAATACTTCGCGATCTTTGCACGATTTCCATAGCGTCTACGTCCCTACAGTTCAGCGGACAGAATGATCGAAGAGGTGCGTCGTGTGCGTTAAGTCTGTGAAAAATCCGCGAACGACATTTGTGCGCCTTTTGTGCGCCGCAGACTCGATCGCACAAAAAGTGTGACGTGTGCGATCTCCCTAACTCATACTGTGCTCTATGCTAGTCCAACTACTTGTCTAGCTGTATAAACTTTAAACTGGGTGAGCTCTCGGTATTTGAATGTATTTTTTCAGTGAAAAGTTTTCACAGGCTCGACGACTTTGTACTCGCTGAAAAAACTGGATCCGTGCGATGGAATTGTGACAGTTTACGTCGAATTTTTTTCTGTGTCTTTTCAAACATTTTAGAATATAACGCGCTGTAGGCAATTATTTTGAACTATGTTGTGTAGTCAACGCGCTGTAGGCAATTATTTTGAACTATGTTGTGTGACTATGTTACTCGCAAGTCGCAATTTTATTGCGCCGAAGTAAGTTTATTGTGCAGGAACCGTACATTTTCCGGGCTACCGGCTAGGTAGCGTGTATGTTCTTTCCTGTCACTGTGTGTTCACTGTGGTAGCGTAGAGCGTGGTTGTTTACAAAAGGTGGTCTGTAGTAGGCAGCACAATCAATCAGGTGTGTGAGGGGCTGGGGCTGCGGGAGGGACCACGCGACGGGCCGTGGGGGGCCGCGGTATGCCGGGAATGCTAACTCGCGGCCCGTCAAAGGGCGCCCAAATTGAAACGACAAACAGCCGGCCTGCGCCCCCGCGGCCCGTAATAATTGAAAGGTATTTTAACGTGAACACACAGCACCGATTCTAGTATAAAATGCTATAAAGTGTCAAACAAACGTAAGGTAAAACACGAAACACCTCTTTTTGGGTTTATACTACAGAAAGTCCTAGTATTGGTTTTCGAACAAAAATCTAAGGTACCAATAATAAGATGCCTGCCGGTGATGGGGTATGCCGTATGCCGTATGCCGAGAATCGGGATGGATGTGATAATCCACCGCATTGCAAATCTGATGAAATCTGAATGAGTATTGCATACTCATAAGGTTTAGGAATTAGGAGATCTACGCTGCGTATAGAGCATTATAATAGTTATACATTATTTCGTCATTATCTAAAACGTTCGAGATATAGAAAAGACAAACCGGCGCACTTGAACGGCTCAAGACATTGTATTTTTGAATTGAAAACTCCTTTAGCGGCGTTGAACACTTTTGTGGGATGGGTAAAAACTGTGAAACTCGCGTCAGATTCTCGTGCTGATCGAAAAACCGTAAGACGGTTGGAGAGTAGTCATGTTGTAACATCGAAATCGATTACTCGAACAATCGATTGTTTTTTTCGATTGTCGAAATTTTTAAGTAGTAGTAGTAAGGGTTTCGACTTTCGATTAATTAAAAAATCGATTTTCATAAAAAATGGGTTAAAAATTTAATCGATTGTAAGGGTTTCGATTAATTTAACAAAAATCGATTTTTTTAAAAATCGATTTTCATAAAAAATGGGTTCAAAAAATTCTAAGGGTTTCGATTAAGTAATTTAAAAAATTGTTTTTTTTTAAATCGATTTTCATAAAAAATGGGTTAAAAATTTAATCGATTGTAAAGGGTTTCGAATAATTAAAAAAAACGATTTTTTAAAAATCAATTTTCATAAAAAATGGGTTAAAAAAAATAATGCACAACGTTAATAATCAAGTTTTCACTTCTGCCGGCACTCCCGGAGTGCAACCCGTCTTTTTTTTATTTATATTGTAAAATAAGTACGTCGTACAATATACACAATATTAATTTTTTTAAGATTTGGGTGTTTGGTAAGTAAAGAATTTTTTTTTTCAGAACAAAATCTTAACTCAGAAGTGAATGAAACGGTTTAAAATTATCGCTCGTTTGTCAGCTATCGCTTATCGGGTCGTGTGGGGGTAGAGATAGCGACAGCGATGATTGATTGGGGGTTTTTGTGACCTTTCCGAGTTTTTAAAGCACACAGCTAAGTGGAGGGGGTCTCTCCTCACCCCGCCTTCGACTGCACTTTATCGCGTATGTGTATTGACGAGTGATTCGTTATGCTTTTATTGCTTTGCTCTAAAAATTGTTGAAAACTTTTAAAGTATCTTTGTTACTAGAAGGTAGTATTAAGTTTTTGTAAGAAATATAAAAAACTAGCGACCCGCCCCGGCGTCGCACGGCTAAAAAATATATAGCCACTGAAAAAATGATTAAAATCGATACCCCCAAAATCCTTCACGTGGTCTACTTCTTATCTGTGCCAAATAACATAAAAATTGCTCCAGTAGTTCGCGAGATAAGCCCTTTCAAATAATTTTCCCCGTTTTTTCCACATTTTCCTCTATTTCTTAGCTCCTATGAATGAATCTTAGCGTGATAAAATATAGCCTATAGCCTTCCTCGATAAATGGGCTATCTAACACTGAAAGAATCATCAAAATCCGTTGCGTAGTTTTAAACATTAAAGGGAACAAAGGGACATGAGGGAAAAAGCGACTTTGTTTTATAATATGTATAGAATTATAGATTAATCAAACCATATCTGGCCCCCTACCATGACATCTTATAGCAGTATTACTTTAATATTACTTTCAGATTTCGCACAAACAAAAACAATACCTATGTTTATATTTTATAGAGATCATGTTTGTTTATGCGAAATTCAAAAGTAATATTAAAGTAATACTGCTATAAGATAAGCTCACGGTCTAACGAAAATTACAAGAAAAACGTCAACAGAACTAAATTATGTTCGGCGTAACATAATAAATGCGAAATTCAAAAGACAGATATAAACAAACTGTCTGTACCTTCTTTTAGGCTTATTCACCTTATACAGCCTAATTGATTTTATACGACTTTGTTTAGTGAACTGTGATATTTCATTTCCCGGGACATAGGGTAATTTTTATTACAAAAAAAGGTATAGTCTGTTCACTAGGAAATGTCCAGATTCCACTCTAGAAAGGATAATGTTTTGCTATTGTTTGTTGAATTGCCGATAGTAAAACCACTTTGCCGCCACTTAAGAGTTAGAGCAATCCAGCAGTATTGATACTTGATGAAATTATCATGTAAATTCTGAAGAATTGAAAAATCTGAGAAAAGAATTTTATACACATTAAAAATAATATTTTTTGAATCGACACTTAAATGTTTGTTAAATAAATCTGAGGTTTCATTTATATCACCAGCCGATTCGCTTTCCCACGGTCTGAACATTTTAACACTACACTTTTTTTAATAAAACTTCGCTTATTATACTAAAAAAGGATTGATTCTTAACACTCGACTTACTCGTAAGGTATAACAAATATTACTGACTAGAAAAGGTTTAACTTTTTTTGAAGCGCTCGTAGGTAGAAAGTGCATATAAAAAGGATCAAGGTCAGTCGTTCCGAGTATTGCAGATGCACGTGGTCGGCGGCAAAGTGGTTTTACTATCGGCAATTCAACAAACAATAGCAAAACATTATCCTTTCTCGAGTGGAATCTGGACATTTCCTAGTGAACAGACTATACATCATGTACATGTAAATTACAGCTTACAGCGCAACAAATATTGCGGGCAGCATCAGCTTGTTTCTACATTTAATCTTACAACGTGCGTAAAACAGATAGTATCTAATAATAACCCGCTATAAAATTGTATGTGGCTGGATGACGGGTTATCGTGGCAATTAAATAATGGGAATGAACCCCATACACTACAGTTGGGGGTCTTACCGAACCCCATTACATAATACTGTTATCACATTCGCGAGACTGTGATAAAAGTAACAACTATGATATAAGTTATGATGTCTTAATATAATATTATATTGAGTAGTACTAGTCACTACATAGTACAAAGTCCGTTGATAAGGAAAGATATTAATCTGTTATACGCTGAAGTTTGAGTGATAATTTTTGGTGGGCTGTAGTTTTAGGTAGCTAAAGTCACAAAAAATATGTTTGTTTTTGTATTTTTTTCACAGACCTTGTAATTTTTGTGAATTTTAAAAGTTTATCTAAAATTATCTATTTTAATTAAACTTTGAACATGAATATTTCAAGTTTCATGTGACTACGCTACTTTCTAATTCCTTTTGCATAGCTACTTTAGATTTCCCCAGAGCAGGGTAGTTTGTAAAACTTAGCTACTAGATAAGTTTTCATGCGAGCAATAACACCCAGCTCAAAAGCTTAGGCGGCTACTGACGGGTTCCATATTGGGTACTGGATGCTAAGATATGAATTTTTAATATCACAAGATGGAAATGTGTAAAGTACACTTAAAATAAATGACGCTCAAATATTCTTTAAACTTTTTTCTCCCATATTTCGTCAAACAATAAAATGTCCAACTTTTCAAGCCTTCGTTTGGTAGGTACAATATGTCGCAAAAGTGTTACATTACTGGGTGCTATTTCTTTTATGACAAGACTCGTGTTTTGGATCGTAGTTTGTGCCTTTTAAACAATAATCATCTGCCTGCGTCGAATTATTTAGTGATCATTTGATGTACACTTTTTTAAAGACAGCGGCAAATAAACGTTTAATACGCCGCGATAAAATTGTCGTCTCGGGAAGACCGTCTATAGAGAGTTGTTTTGCTTTCGAGTTAACTTTTATGTCCACTACACCAGGTTCATTTTCGTGTAAACTCCGAGGGTACGGAGTTGTCGTTAAACGAAGGCTGCAGTTAATATAATTAATTGTGCCTCTCCCCGCGACTCGGGCCAATAAAAAACGTTATTACACTTATCATCAGGTGTCTCGTTGCTTTTTATCCTGACCGAAGATCTGATACGTAAACTTATATGTTCAGTTGTCGTATGTCATATTATTTTATTACTTTACAAGCACCTTTACAGTACAGGTGTCATTAGCATTATAGTAGGGGAGGTAGTGCTAGCGTTTGCTAAGTCATTTCATACCGACCCAATTTTTGTCCAGCGGTAGCTTAATATTTATCAATCAATATAATCAGCGTCAGTCGCCGCACCCGTGGTGAAATGTTAACTGAGAGTATTTCAAAGTTGTAAAAAAAATAGTTACGAAAAGTGATTTTATACCGAATGAAACTTTGATGGATGATTATCGAGGTCATGTTTAACCAAAAAATCACCATCAGCCGTATTACAGACGGGGGATTCAACGTCAGTCGCGTTACTGAACATGTAAAAAATGTTTGAATATAAAGTCATTATATACCGTACAAAATTTATACAGGTGAATGTTTCTACTTTGTAAATAATAAAGAAAACCGTCAGTCGCTAATACGATGGTGGAAAAACCGTCAGCCAGCGATATAAGTTATGACCAATATAGCCCTACTTCGCGCTCAATGTATCCTAGGGCGTCGCGTAGACGACATTTCCACCTGCAAACATTCAGCTGACGGCGATTTTCGTTTGAATTAACCATAAAATTATCTCACATAGCAATTTTAAGTAATTAATTCGATAGTCAATATTTGTGAAGAATAATTATATACATCTTACTTTAAAAGCGCCATCTGTTGTTATATACTAAAACTAAAATAACACCTACCGAACCTAAACGTGTATAATCTAGATATGAACCTTTATTGGGTGCGAATTGGGATCTTTTTAATGTCAATTCAATACGATTTCCAACAGCAACTTTGAGATGCTCTCAATTTTTATTCCACCCATTATGAAGTGGCTGACGATCAAAGCTGTTATGTATTAGTGGAATACTATTATTGTAACGATTTTCGCTCGGTATGAAATGACTTTTTAAACTGAGCGCGACCTCCCCTACTATTACGACCTGCAGATTCTGTGACACATCTTTTCACCTATTTAACTTTACTGCAGAGAAAAAACTCTCCTAATTTACATAAGAGGAAATTTGTGGCACAACTGAATTGGGGACGGTACTCTAATACGAAGGAGTCACATTAATAGATCCTCAAGGATCGTCGAAACGTCAGGATTACAGTGATCTGCCTTCGGAGGAAAAAAAATACCAGAGCATAGCTATATACTATCTTTTCTGATGCCTAGATAGATACCCACTCAGTCGATATCCAGCCTAGATGTATATTGTGGATAACGTGACCAGCCCAATACTTTAGCTTGGCCGTCTTGATTCCTACGTCTGTGATTCTAGTTTGGGAGCACATTATGTTTTTTCTTGTTTTGTTGAGATTTGAGCTCTATTGCTCTTTGGCAAACCCTGAGTTGGATGTTTTGTAAATCGTAATTCGGTCGATCGAGTTTGCGCGGATTGGTAAGTCACCATTCTTCATGGACCAGTTTTTCTGCCTTTCTGTTGTTGTCATATGAAACTAATTGGCCCAAGTACAGGTACTCGTTGACATAGTGAATGCCTTGCTGGTCTACCTCGACCCTGCGTCTCGTACTGTTGATGATTATTTGTGCCTTTGACCTATTTTTTGTAAGTTCCACCTTTGCTGCTGCTGCTTGTAGATCTTGGAGCATAATTTGATGATGTGCGGCTGACGGCTGTAGGTTCAAAAATTACGAAGCCGTCGATAAAGTGGAGATTGCTTAGGATTTTCTTGTTAACTAAAATTTCACATTTATAAATAGCTAAAAAAATCAAGGTATTTTCAAGTTGTTAATAATATTTAAAGTACATATCAGATGTTATTTTAATATCTTCCTTTTTACACCTTATAGTTGCGTGTGTACGGTGAATTATACGGCTATTAATGAACCAAAGATTTCCTTTGGTAGGGTTGGTCCTTATGGTCCAAGGATGGATTTAAGATGTGGAGCCACCTCAATTTTTGATGTTAGTTTTTTTTATTTTAGCAGCTTCTGCTCTGGAGGAAAATAGAGTCTCAATCTGTATAGAGGCATTAATTATGGTACTATTCCAAGTTCGGTACCATATTCGGATGACTTTAAGAATGCTAAATTCATTTTAGGACTCATATTTGCACGATAAAGATGTTAAACAACGTAAAAAGAAGAAGAAGAAGAAGAAGCATTATTTAAACGCGCTAATCTTAGTATGAGTCAGTAATTACTGGTCCGATTTGAAAAATTCTTTCAGTGTTAGATAGCCCATTTATTGAGGAAGGCTATAGGCTAAATTTTATTACGCTTAGACTTATATAAGCGAAGAAATAGAGGACAATGTAAAAAAACGGAGGAAATTATTTGAAAGGGTTAAGGGCTTATTTCACGATTTTTTCAGCAATTTTTCTGTTATTTGGCACAGATAAAAAGTAGGAACATGAAGAATCATAGGCTATTTATTGTGGACTAATTTGTTTGTGAAATATCTAATTTACGCGGGCGAAGCAGCACGGAACGTCTAGTAATATTATAAAGCTGAAGAGTTTGTTTTTTTTGAACGCGCTAATCTCAGGAGCTACATATACTCATCCGATTTAAAAGAATCTTTCAGTGTTTGATAGCCTATTTATCGAGGAAGGCTATAGCCTATATTTATCACGCTAAGACCAATAGGAGCAAAGATACAGAGGAATATGTGAAAATAAAGCTGAAGAGTTTGTTTGTTAGTTTGTTTGTTTGAACGCGCTACTCTCAAGAACTACTGGTCCGATTTGATTACTTTTTGATTTTGATATTGTATACGTATACCTACTGTATATTCACAAATGTCACAAATTCAAACTCATCATTGAAATATCTACTCCGGCCAGGAATCGAACCCGGACCCGGACTCGATGACACAAAGTAGGTTACTACTTTATAGTATAGTAAAAATATTTTTCATTAATAGGAAAAACAAAAATCACGAAAGGCGAATTTACACACATCCATTCGCACATCTACCTACATTCATTTGGGTACTTTGTTACACTAATTTAATAATAAAAAAATAAATAACCCTCCCGGCAGTCGGGTAAAAAAAGAAGATTATAAAGTAATTCAATAGATTATTTTACATAATTATAAATGTTTATTAAACTATCAAAATCATCTACAGTTTAATATTAGTTATTACTCGTAAGTACTAATCGCGGAAACGTGATGTATCGACAACAAGAAACGACAGGTACATCACTATCTCACGACGCTTATCAGCGGCGGTGGCGGCCATGCACGTGAAGCGACCGATTCAATAAGCGCAATTTTCATTACTCGGTCAGACTGTTTTCAACACCAGGCTCGCTACACTTAGCGAGCAATGTATTGGGTTCAATCTTTAGGTTACATGTTTCTCTCAGTACCCGACTAATGCAATTATTTTAACGAAAAAAATGAGATTTTGGTAAAAAATACTGGAAATATTGTTTTTGTACTTACCTATGAAAAGTGACCCCCTTAAGTTTATGGTCACTTCGATTCTTGCATACAACAACTGAATAGGTAGGCATTTTAAAAAAACTCTCCCGTAGTACGCGCTTAGACAATCACGTAACGACTAATTGTGTTTTCACAACTTTCGCATGTTTTGCTCATGTTTCACTTACACCGGCCACGCCCCCACAACCTCTCTTCTGGTTTATTAACTCTGTGGGAATTTCTAAAAATCCTTTCTTATCGCACGCCTCCGTCATACGAAGAACACTCCCTCCAAATTTCAAGTATCTACAATCAGTGGTTTGGGCCGTAGCGTGATTCCATTTTCATGTCATTCAGGACAAAGCCTTTTATATAATGATGTAGATTATCAGCTGTTCCGATAATTATCACTTATCGAGTTGGTATGGTCTGTCTCTAGGAATACGTATAATATTATTTTATAGCTCCACTAGGTTTACATGTGTATAAAAATTGATGTGTATTTGTTTTGTTTATTGACACAGCATGTGGTAGAGACTAGACGTGTAGAGCTGACTGTAATATCTATGTAACTACATACGGCAAGCAAGATTTGTTGCAAGGTTTTATATGAGCCCTTGGTAGCTTGGTTAAGGCTCTTATTTAAATCTGTACTTTTGGCTCTTTCATGTCAAAAAGAGACAAAAAAGGGAAATTAAGTGAAACTATACAGTGGTCCTTTTTGTTTAAAAAAAAGTAACGGCCTAGTTAATAGATATCGATAATCCATTTAGTGCAGACATTTTGTGTCGCGTAGTTCCGTTGTCGCGTCGCGGTGCGACTTACTTGCAAATTGCAATAGATTGCGACTATCCCGCGGCCGAAGACGACGCCGTGTTTAATTTCTTTTATAAACGAGAAGTAATGTATCACAATATCACATGTTTCGTCTCACACTACGGACGGGGGCAGGGCACACGGGGGGCTGCGTCCTCCTCCCCCGCACCCTGCACCCCTGCACCCGGCGTGGAGTAAAAATAACAGCGATAGCGCTGACCCTTACACCCTGAGCCTGACACATTTCCCCGAACGTACCGTTATCTCGCCAGTCTCCAGTCGCCACTCGGGCTCTCGGCTCAACGAAATCCGCTACCTTGATTCCTTGCTACACCAGCTACCGAGTAGATTGGCAATACAGCTTGCTGTCGGCCAATCGAATTGTCTTTTTGCACTGTCTCGTCACTGTCTCGCCGCTCTACTCGGAAAAAGCATCCGTGGTCATCTTTGGTAGAACTATCGTCATTTACTTTGCTAGAACATAAAGTCTCTTATATTATGTAATTAGGATCAGGGCTTTGCCCTAGTATGCGTCGATTAGTCTAGCAGTCTAGTCTAGCTCGTCACGACGGCCATCTTTAAAACAATCAATCAGCGATGTAAAAAATGTAATGTATCCCAGTCGTTAGTTTGAGTGGGGTGATGTGTGCTCGTGATGGACAATTATTTGGGCAGGCGGTCCCACACGTGGCCCGTGCGTGGCCGCCATTATGACGAACGCAGCAAGTGATCCGGCGCGTGCCACGGGGTTTTGGTTTGGCTGAATGTAGAAAGAACGGGAGTTGGGTCCATCCGGATTCCGGTGGGCGATAAAGAGTTTCCTATTAAAATTTTTGGAAGAGAGAAAATAGTAAGAAGGTGCCAAATGATACTAAAATATGTTTATTTATTAACATAGTATTAAGAAAACAACGAGTTGCCAGTAAAAATACCTGAGCCTCCAAGAGGTATAGCGTAGATCTGCTATCTTATATCCGTGCTAGGATTGCTAGGTTTCTGTCCTTAGGTCTTTTCAATCCTTAGGTGTAGTCTGGTCAGTGAAGGCTCAATTTAACCGTGAATTTTAATTATATCTTCGTGTATAGTGTATACCAAATGATACTCAATAACCCAGATTGGTGCAAGTGGACCTTGCAGTAGACAGTTTTCGCAGTTATTATCTGACATAATATCGTCCGTCCCGGCCGGGTTTACGAGCGGCCATGTGTGCTCAGCGGGAGACCGGCCCCCTCGCCGACTATTTTCATTACTCGCTCGCGTCGCCCGCTCCATGTCGCGGCCTGTGACGGGCGAGATGAGGCCAAAAGATGGAGGGGCAGAAAAGACCACCAAACTCTGACAGGCACTGTCGTTTATCTATTGTAAACTTATTGTGAACGCAAATAGTCTGTTTGTGGTGAAAAGACCCGAAAATAAATGATTGATAATAAGTAATAACTAAGTACCATCAGTAAATATTCAAGAAATTGTTAATGTAACTTTTGTGCTGACTGGATTTACAAATGCACAATAAAATAAATTTAATGCCAATAAACACGACGTTTTGTATTAGGGCGCATTTTCATTAGTCGTTAACTCGTGCGGTATACAGCATACGGGGAGTCTATGACAACTAATGGCGCATTTTGATTGGTCGAGGCATGCGTTTCAGAAATCTCCCGCACCCTGCATGCGGGCCCTATCGACCAGTGAAAATGCGCCATAATGAGTATAACAGTTACAGATAAAAAATGTTTAGTAAAAAATATTTAACTGTTTTTTATATTGCGGCTTAGATAAAGGTAATTAGCTTTAACTACGTAGTTACGTATCTACTTCCTATGCTTTATGTAAATAATTAAATACTGCATTGGACATTGACATTAATTATTCGTTTTTTTTGTTATTAAATATTAATTCGATTTAAAAAGAATAATAAATTTACGAAGTATAATTAAAGAGCACTTCGGGTTAGTGACAAAAGGGAAGTTGAGAGTCTGCATTTAACCCTAAAGTCCTAGTCGGGGCGAAATGTGGGCACTGGGCTAGGGACACAAATATTTGTCCCCGGGTCTTGAATGTTTGAGTTTCATTGTAGGGGCGTGAGTGTACTACGGCGTGCGAGAGCCGTTGTTTGTTTGACGTAAATATGTCGAATTAATTAATTTTATTACATTTCTGACGTTTTAAATGGGTAATAAACTGTAAATAATAATAATGTGAATGCGAAAGTCCGTCTGTTACCAATTAATAATTATGTTGTGTGTCTTTTGATGTAATTTGGTAAGGAAATACTTTGAATCCATAGTTGGCATAGTTTTTACCCCGAGCGATAAAATATTTTTTCCAAAACGTATTTTAAAATATAATATACCTTTTAATTTCTATGATTCAGCATTGAAAATACATACAAATTACTACTTTGAATTTTGCACCCTTACACTTTTGATCAACAAAAAACAATGTTTGCCGGGTCAAGCAGTATTTTATATACCTAGATTTTATTGCCACGGCGTCGGCGACTGTACAAGTATGTGTCCATAAATTGTTATTTACAGTTAGGTACTATTTCATTAGATAAAGAGACTGCCGGTATTGGAAATTCGCCGGACGCCCTTTAATGGAAAAGGGCACTATAAACATGTCCATTAGCTATCTTCCTTATTTACTCGTCGGCGGAATTGAACGGACACTGCAGCGCAAACGCTAATCAGGACTCATTATAGTCTGTGCCCTGAGGACTGTGGTGACTATACTCTGTTTGATGATGGAAATAAATCTTGTCAAAAAAGAGTAGACGCAGAAAGAAATAATTTTTATTCAAAAGGTATAAAAACCTCATTAAATGAAATAAAAATGTATCACATAATATTACTTATTTAAAATGTAGTAAGCGTTGTTAGTTGTTACTAATTGTCTGTAACACTAACAACGCTTGTAGGAGAAAAAAAAAACACCATTCGATCGTGATTATGAAAAATTTTCTTCAGCGTTCTACTCTTTCTTGACAACTTGTTAAAGTTACAAAATGTTTGCTTGTGTTACCAGCTGCTTAGTTGCGCCAAAATAAGTATATTAACCGTAAATTTTTCGGATTTTCGCAGTAACTATCCGATGTCTTTTCTCCGGTCTCGAATTATCTCCATGCCGAATTTTATCGAAATCCATACAGCGATTAAAGCGTGAAGAAGTAACGGACAGACAGACACAATTTTGAATCTGTAAGTTAGCAACAGATGACGAAGACAACAATGGTATAGAATTTGCACATTAAATTGTTTTGGCTGCAAACAAAATAATGTTATCATTTTCTATTATGTCAGCAGTTGTGCAAAATGCAAATATGTCACCTGCCTCACTATTCGATCATCGCGAGTGTATCATTTATATTGTATTATGTGATTTATAGATCATTTATATGATAATTTATTTATTCATAGCTCCATAATCGATAAAATAGTGTTTTATAAATAAAGCACATTGTTAAAATTGTAAAATATGGAACATAATGTTTTATTGAAAATGAATAAATAAGTATTCATTCAAGAGGCTATGATGGGTAAGATGACACTATATTATCAATGCTAACATAATAAAGTCATTGTTACATAACTGGGCCAAAAGGAGGGATGTGTTTTACATGAGTACCTATGAATTTTTTGTCTCTTTGTTTGGTACTCTCTGCAGCCTTTAAATTAACGATTTTGCTTGTTTACTTTTTTTTAAATTATCGATCAGCAGATTGTAGTGAATCTAATAAGTTTTTTGTAGGACGCGAAACGAATGAGGTAAAACGTGTTTGAAATAGACAGGGGATTAAGTGTCCCCTCGCGCTCGTACGAGGGGCGCGGACGTTGGAGGGTTAACTTGTGACCCTTATTACCAGGCCATAAGGTCCACAGCCACCGGCCGCCGTACGTGCCCGGGGCCGGGCCGCGCGGATCCATTTCACGAGGATCGATTTCTTTTGAGAGCAACCAGTTCGTAGGTGGGATAGCTTAGACCGGAGATTTCGGACGAAACTTAATGTAGCTCGAGAAGTGTTGACTGTTGGGTCCGGTTCTTGTGCTTCGAATTACGTTCCGAACGCAGGCTGAGAATTGAGATTGGTCTGACTTACGGCCGTTCCCAATATTCAATCTATCTCTGGTTTGACATACGACCGATCGCAGCTAACATTGAATTGACTTAAAATATATGTCTCTAATGTCTAATAGCTTTGTCCACACTGGGCCTTTTTTTGTTCATCAAGGGCATGCGTTATAGCGCAGTCAACAGCGAACGTGAGGCATGCCCGTGACGCGCGTTGAAATCGTAGCGCTCGCTATGACACTTTCCTTTCAACGCGGGTGGATTTTGACGCATTCAATTATTGAATATGCCAAACCAAAGTTGAATAAAAAGAAGATGACGAAAATTGAAGATGAAATTGCATAATGTGGACATAGCTAATGAGAGCTATTCCTATCTCTAGTAGGGCAAAACCAGAGATAGATCAAATATTGGGAACGGCCGTTGGACTGAGAGGTCGTGGATAGATTAAATAAAAGAAATTCACTTTTATATTGCGCTTTATTTTGGTTAAGCGCATTCGGTAATACACGTCTTTACTCCAAGGAGGAAAGGAGAGTAGTGTAAAATATTTAACAGAGAAAATAATCTGTGACCAGCGGGGCTAAAATGGTGGCTTTGGAGAATCATATTATGAATCATATTTTTATGATTCATTTTTTTAAAATCGCAATATGTTCACTATGCTTGCAATTCATGTCTAGTAATATTACCTACTAATTTGACATTCGTCAGTT
The DNA here is from genome assembly GCA_963422495.1 of Polyommatus iphigenia. NCBI lineage: Eukaryota > Metazoa > Arthropoda > Insecta > Lepidoptera > Lycaenidae > Polyommatus > Polyommatus iphigenia. The sequence continues at coordinate 2,996,573 of OY730189.1, forward strand.
TGACAGTTTTGATATTATTCATTATTTTACTGAATTGGTTTGAGAGGAATTGCAAAATGTGATCATTTTAGGTTCGCCGCGCTGCAGAGTCAACAAAAACGTTCCCATGCCAAATGTGAACCTGATTTTAACAGAAATGAGCCCATAATAACTTATAGTTTTATGGCATAGGTAACATTGAGTACCCTTGTTTTAAGAATTTTGTACTCATTTAAAATGCTTCACACAATTTCTTGACAGCAAGGTTCACATATTGTGGCCTGTCCCTGTGGGACTTAAACGGTACTTAACTTTCTCAGAACCAAAAAAAATATTTCAATACAAAATCAAAAGGTAGGAATTTTTGTACTCGAATTTAGGTAAATTCGATAGAGATCGAAGCGATATTATTATTATTTTTGACACAGTTACTTTTCCTTAGATTTTATTATTCGTAGATATCTAGGTATTAGAAACGGGCGCTTAGATTGATGATTCATGAATATTGAATATATTATGTATGTATTTGTATAACAGACTATGTCAATAGCGTGTTCCGTCTAGAAAATTGATTCCCAAAGTGGTCCAGGTGGACCCCCAGGGGTCCACGGGAGCCCGACAGACAGACGACGCTTGCGTGGAAGAAAAATGGGGGTCTACGAGTCGTTAACGGGTGTCTATGAAAATTAGGTGACCCGACTTGACTTCTATGAATTATAGGCAGACAATATTATATTAGCAGATTAAATATTACAGAGCGAGGAGATTTACGGTTATACTTAACTAAACTCAAGACAAATATTGATATAATTTGCTGTCAATTCACCAAGTATACTGTATATCCCTCCCATTAAAATTATAACTTTTATCTTGTTACCATAGTAGAAATTTAAATTTTGATTATATTATATTGCGATTTGCGACTGTTTTCAAAATTATAATCATGGTTAGTTTTGATGTTAAATTTATGACTACGATATAACAACATACAAGTAAAAGTGTGATAATTTTTGTGTTAAATAATATGTGTAGTTACAATACAAGAAAATATGGGGTTAGCTATTGGGGGTCCACCGGATCTAGCAAAATGTTTAAAGTGGTCTATGAGAAAAAAAAGTTTGGGAACCTCTGGTCTAGAATGTAGAGAATTAAAATATAACGAATACTGCGCTTTCCCTCACCATTTTTGCCAAGCGACTTTAAAGTTTTGTGCGGCCTATATTATTAACCTCTTACGTCCTTCATCACAATTCACATCGTAAGTCATAACTCGCAACAGTCACCGTGGTTCTTTCTTGCTAACTCGATAGACCATGACGAAAGCAATAAACAATAACTGCACTAAGTGACTATGATACTTAAACTAAACTCCCACGCCCATTAAGACCTATGATTTCTTACAATAATCAATAACGAACCATATATAAGTACATTATTTATAGCGGTAGTGAGGTAAGAGGTCTAATTAGGGAATGCAATACCGGGATACCGGGATCCCGAAATACCGGGATCCCGCATGCATTTTGCGGGACTAATCCCGGTCGAAAATTTTGCGGGATCCCGCGGGACTGGCGGGATTACAAAGAAATGTGATTCATACGTGTAACTTTGCGCGTGGGGGTGCGTGAACTGGGGGCGATACCGGTCCGTCCACGCCGTGTCCCTGGGCACCTCCCCCGTGCCACCGTGAGCATTTTCGCGGTGACACGGGAGGGGTGGCTGAACGCCGGTATGCGTGTTTGTGTGTGTAATTCTGTGTGTGCATGTGAGATGGATGGGCCCGTGGGCCCCGAAGCCTAAGCTTTTGTGTCCGGTGATAGGCTGCATGGTCACTCGGTGAGTTCAGGCCATTAGGGCACAAGGTCGACCCAGCCTAAAATGGGGTATCAAGATGGAAGGTCGCCTTATGAAAAATAATCCCCGGGTGGGTCCCAGTGCGACTGGGGAATCCCACACTTCCGTTGCGGCGGAAGTCAGGCCCTCGTATACGGGGGGGCCACATAATGCGAAGAAGGAGAAGGAGGTTAGGAAAAGTAGTTCGAAGGAAACCGACGACGATGGCAATAGCTCAATGGACAACGTTAGGCAAGACGATAATGGAACTATGGCGACGGCAAGTGAGGGAGAGGGAGGATCACGTGTAGCGACGCCCGTGTCCACTTCTGTCTTCACGAGTAGGCTTCTTTTTGGAAGTGACACTGACGGAGAGAGCGGCAGCGGGTCTGCTACCTCTCAAGGCTTAAAAAGAGATGGTGAGAAGGTGAAAGAACGGGAGAGGTTTCTACGTAAAAGACGTGGAAATCCAGATAGCCCTGAGAAGGACAAGGAGACACGAAAACCTGTCTCCAAGCGAGGCAGAGGACGCCCTCCCACCACTGGCCATAACATAGGTCTGGCCAAGGCAAAAAATGATCACAATGATCAAGTAATCAGAGCCTTGGAGGTCGAGAGCGGGATTCTGGAGTCAGCGAAAGGGGTTCCGCGGCTTCGGTCACGCCGGCTGTCGGAGTCCTCCGGTATCTCGGATTCGGCAATGGTAGTAGACGAGGAAGTTACTTCGGCGCAGTTGGGCGCTGTTATTACGGAGAGCCTCGGAAACATCTCAGACGTCGTCCAAAGTTCTAAGAACCTTAAGGGGACGTCCGTGGCCGCCTTGAAAAAGGCAACCAGCGCCATACGAGAGGCGTGTTTCACGCTTCTTAAGCGGACAGCGTCGGCTGAAACGAGGGCTTTAGAGGCCGCAAACGCGCGCCTCTCTAAAGAACTGGATGAGATAAAACGCGAGCTGGAGACCGTCAAGCGAAAGATGGTGGATGCTCAGCCACAGACAGCTCCCAGGGAGCTAGATGTAGAGGAACTGCTGCAGCGTGCCGTACGCGAAGCGGTCTCCGTGACCAGCGCCAGATTGGACGCACGGATTGAAGGACTAGAAGCACGGCTTCTTCCGGAGCCGCGCCTGCGCCCCCCTCTCGCCTCAGATAGGATTCAGGATGGTTCGACAGCTGCAACAACACCTGCAATGTCGACACGATCGAAGAAGAATGGTACGCCGGCCCCGTCAGTCACATCACTGATGCCGCCGACGAACCCAGCGCCGAAAAAACAAAAGAAGGTCCGGATGACTGCGGCTGCTAGAGAGGCGGCGAGTGCACGTATCGACGTCACCGAGTCAGAAGCAGCACCTATACCACCTCCCACTGCAGAGTGGTCAGAGGTGGTTAAAAGAAACAGGAGAAGACAGGGAAAAGAACAGGAGATAGATAAGAGAAGTTCCTTAGCACCGAAGAAACGGAGGAAGAAAAGGAAGGTTAAGAAACTGCGCGCTCCTAAGTCTGCGGCTGTGGTCGTAACCCTTCAGCCAGAGGCTGAGAAGAGCGGAGCTTCATATGAGGAAGTTCTTAGTGAGGCGAGAAAGCGCATGGATCTAAGGGCGCTTGAGATCTCGGATATGAGATTCAGGGTCGCTGTAACTGGAGCTCGAATTTTCGAGGTTTCTGGTGACGCGTACAGTAAAAAGGCTGACGCCCTGGCCGGCAAACTAAAGGAGATTTTGGGGGAAGAGAAAGTAAAAATCTCTAGACCCCAAAAGTGTGCCGAGCTACGAGTGTCAGGCCTTGACGATACAATCACGTCTATCGAGGTTAGCGAGGCGATCGCGAGGGCTGCCAATTGTCCTGTAGAGGCAGTTAAAACAGGGGTGCTACGCAGAGACAGACGCGGTCTGGGCACGGTCTGGGTGAGATGCCCAGTAGAGGCCGCCAAGATTGTCTCGAGTCCGCAATATAAGCTGTATGTGGGCTGGGTAGTAGCGCAAGTAACACTGCTGCCATCGCGGCAAATGCGGTGCTACAAGTGCCAAGAGGCAGGTCACGCAAAGGCCAAGTGCACATGTGACATTGATCGCAGCGGACTCTGCTTCCGCTGCGGACAACCGGGTCACGTATCGGTAAGATGCGAGAACGCAGCCCACTGCGCTCTCTGCGAATCTAAGGGCAGACCAGCCGACCATCGCGTGGGTAGCAAGACTTGCGATAGACCGGCTCCTAAAAATAAGGCAAGCTCTGAAAAGAGCAAGACAATTCGGAAACCAGCTACGACAAATCCGGCTGCGGTCCCTGAATCAGAGCAGGCTAATTTGATGGACACTACTAATAATGGCTAAAAAATTTCTACAATGTAATCTGAATCACTGCGCCAATGCGCAGGATCTTTTCGTCCACTCAATGGCGCAGTGGTCCATAGACATTGCAGTAGTGGCTGAACCATACCGCATCCCAAATCGTACGGATTGGACAAGCGACGTAGACTCTTCCGTAGCGGTAGTCACCGGGCCTAGAATAGTGACAAACGGCTCCACCCAGGGTCAAGGCTTCGTTGCGGTCAATGTCGGGACTCTTACAGTCGTAGGCGTCTATTTCTCGCCGAACAGACCATTGAGAGATTTCGAGGCACTTTTGACGAGACTCTCCGCTCTTATATGCGAACAGTCCCAACCGGTTGTCGTCGCTGGGGATTTTAATGCCAAGTCTCAGTTATGGGGTTCTACGGTGACGAACGCCAGAGGCCGAGTGCTCGCCGATTGGGCGAACGCAATCGGACTTGTCGTGCTCAACCGCGGCAATGTGAGCACATGCGTACGACATAATGGGGAGTCCATTGTCGATATCACTTTGGCTACGTCCAGCATAGCTCGCCGGGTAAACAGATGGCATGTCATTGAAAACGCGGAGACATTGTCGGATCACCGGTATATAAGGTTTAACATCGACAACGCCTCAGATAGAAGAGGTCGCCAATCTTTGCATCATGGCGGCCCCCGGTGGTCCTTGCAACGTCTTGATAAAGACGTCCTGAAGGAAGCCGCCATCGTGCAGTCTTGGGTGCCTATGCCTCCAGACATGGACGCGGAAGCGGCTGCGCGGTGGCTGACTGAAGCAATGACGCAAATCTGCGATGCAGCTATGCCCCGAGCCAGACCGACACAACGTCGACGCAACGCGTACTGGTGGCGACCGGAGATACAGCAACTCCGTGCCGAATGCGTGGCGGCACACCGTCGCTTTACCCGGCTACGAAGACGGAGGAACCGGAATGCTGAAGCGGAGGAGGCTGCCTATGAGTCCTACAGGACGCTTCGTTCTACCCTTAAAAGTAGTATCCGGCGAGCCAAAAACGAAGCCTGGACAGAGTGGCTGGAGACTCTCGATCAGGATCCGTGGGGTCGTCCCTATAAATATATGAGGCAAAAGCTTCGTCCGGCCGCCCCACCTCTCACCGAGAGCCTGGATCCACAGCTAAGGGAGGCTGTCCTCTCCGCCCTTTTCCCTCCTAGGGCTGACTGGACTCCGCCGACGATGGCGCCACCAAATGATTCCGACGATGAGACAGACGGAGAAATTCCGCCCATAACATCGGCGGAACTTGCAGCTGCAGTGGCAAAGATGCGACAGAAGAACGCAGCCCCGGGCCTAGACGGCATACCGAGCCGCGTGTGGGTGCTCGCCTTGGAAGAGATGGGGGAGCGGGTACTCACCGTACTCAACATCTGTCTGTCGCAATGCCGATTTCCGAGTTGCTGGAAGCGCGGCAAGCTGGTCCTGCTCCGTAAAAAGGGCAGACCAGAGACTCAGCCTTCGGCGTACCGCCCGATCGTTCTGCTCGATGAGGGGTGCAAAATACTCGAGAGAGTGCTCGTTGCGCGCCTCACCGAGCACCTTCATCGTGCTGGCCCGAACCTCAACGCCAATCAGTTTGGCTTTCGGATGGGACGATCCACCATCGGGGCAGTAGATCAATTGCGGACCAACGTAAGGGAAGGAACCGCCCGGGGTGAGGTAGTTTTGGCAATATCCCTGGATATTTCTAATGCCTTCAACTCCTTGCCCTGGGCAACGATAAAGGAAGGGCTCCGGTATCATAAGGTGCCCAAGTACCTGAGAAGGATTCTTGGAAATTACCTTTCGGTGCGATACATAGAGTACCCAACAAAAGAAGGCTGGAAAAGAATGGCAGTTGTGTGTGGTGTTCCACAGGGGTCTGCCTTAGGCCCCCACCTGTGGAACATCGGATACGACTGGGTGTTACGCGTTACCAACCTGCAAGGAGTAGTGCTGCTGTGTTATGCCGATGACACACTAGTTATTTGTCGCGGGAAAACTTATCGCGAGGTCATAATTCTTGCGACAGCTGCGGTTGCCGAGGTGGTGCGCCGCATCCGCGCTCTGGGCCTGGAGGTTGCATTGGAGAAATCCGAGGCGATCTGTTTTCATGGCCCACGAAACGCGCCACCGACGGGAGCTGCCGTTATGGTAGGCGGTACAAGGATTGAGGTCAGTCAGTCCATGACCTACCTGGGTCTAGTGCTGGATAGCCGGTGGACTTTTAAAGAGCACTTCCGCCGCTTAACGGCAAAAGTCTCCAAGGCCGCCGGCGGACTGGCGGGTCTTCTCCCGAATCTGGGGGGACCCAGTTTGGGATGTCGGCGCCTGTACATGGGAGTAATCCGCTCCATGTGCATGTACGGTGCGCCGATATGGGCCGAGCGACTGATGATCAGGACCAGGAATATCCTGACTGGGTTACAACGGACGATGGCTATAAGGGCGATAAGGGGATACCGCACCATCTCTAAAAATGCCGCGTGTGTTCTTGCCGGCAGTATCCCGTGGGACATTGAAGCCGAGTCACTGGCCGAAATATTTTGGCTATGCCAGGAGGAACGTGGGGAAGGACGGATCCCATCGCCAGACCAGATACGGCGATGGAGAACAGCAGCACGGGACCGGGATTTAGACCTTTGGCTCGGTCGTCTAAACGAGTCCCTAGTCAGCGTCGAACTGCTGAACGCAATGCGTCCCGTACTGAGGGAATGGGTGGACAGAAACAGCGGTGCGTTGTCGTACCGTCTCACACAGGTACTGACCGGGCATGGCTGCTTCGGTCAGTATCTGTGCGACATGGCCAGACGCGAGCAAAACACTGCTTGCCATCATTGCAGTGACGACCGGGATACGGCGCAGCACACGTTGCTCGTCTGTCCCGCTTGGAGCAGACAAAGAGCGGCCCTACAGGCCACTATTGGACCCGACATCACGCTGCCGGCCATCGTTCGTGCGATGCTGGACAGCCAACACTCTTGGAGGGCAGTCGAGACATTCGCCGAAGTGGTAATGTCGTCGAAAGAGGAGGCGGAGCGTAGGCGAGAGGCGGTGGCGCTCGATCCTCGGAGAAGGCCGAGGCGGAGACCAAGGGCCAGACATGGGCACGACATCCCGCCTTAGCAGGGAACTCGGGGCGTCGGTATGGGGCTGCCGGCGCCCATGACAACGAGTCCCGGGTAGGCCACGATGCGCTAGGTGTTCCAGCGCATCGTCGCGGAGTAATGTGGAATGTTGTCCACGAGTGAGCCTGAAAAGGCAGAGGTGGTGGGGCTGCGGTCGTGTATCACGCGTTTCCCGTAGTCCCATCTTCAGGAGCAGGAACACCGTTGGGGTTTTAGTGGGTAGTCCCGGGTGCGTCTCGTCCGCCCCGGGGAGTCCCACATACCCCGGTGGTTCTCCCCAGGCCCCGGGGATGCGTAAATGCATTCCCCCAACGCAAAAAAAAAAAAAAAAAAAAAAAAAAAAAAAAAAAAAAAAAAAAAAGGGTGCGTGAACTGGCTACAGACAGCCCGCTAAACAATTTATCTTCAATTCACCTATAATTCACTTTAATCTTTCGATCGGAGGTTCTAGGAATTCCCATTGTATGCTTTTGTTCTCGCGATCACCGCTGCTCGCGCGGGGCCTGAGGATTAAATGACAATAGGCTTGATGACTAATTTTTTTCTTATTGGTAATTGAAAGACCCTTAAAAAATTGAAACATCGCTGAAAAAATTACTCTGATAGCTTAAAAATTCACCAAGATATGACAATTCAAACATCTCATAAAATAGACCTGTCCGAAACGCTCCATATAAAGTGCTACGAAAGACTGACGTCACTCTTTCGTAGTTTGTACGGATCGGGAGAGAACTTTGTTCGATAGGTATATTAAATATTGCGTTTATGAAAGTGGTTTCATAACAAAAGTTGCTTTTAATTGCATAAGTTATCGAATGGTATACAAGTATTAAGAAATTTAATTGAAAAAAAAATTCGACTTGATTATCCAACTTTGAAGGCGCATAACAAAAAAAAAAATACAAATGCTATCGAGCTGAAATTTTGGGAACACTTATTTTTTACCGTGATTTCTTTATTTTATTAACAAAATTCGCTAATCTTTGACCTTGTCATCATCCCTATTGAACCAACCAGCGTGGATGCTGAGCGAGCTTTTCCAGCTGCTGACTACCTTGTGTCGAATATCAGGAACCGTTTCGGAATCTTTGGGCACGATTTTTACCTATACATATTTCGAAAAAAAATTTGTTAAAAGATGAAAATAAATAAGCGAGTTTTTTTAGTTACCTTTAATTATTATTATTACGAAGCCATTTCCAAAGAAATGATTAGTTTTTCTTTCATTTTTTATAAAGCCTGAAGTATGGAGGTGTTAATAAACCCTTGAAAAAAGTGTCCGACAAAGTTTGTTTTATTTGAGATTCTAAAAATAAAACAGGGTCTATCAAGTAAAGTCATTGTAACGATTTATTTTAAAAGTTTATTTCCACCCAGCGGGATCCCGCAAATACCGGGATCCAGCGGGATTGTGATGGTTCAATCCCGCAAATACCGGGATTGAAATTCTCTTGCGGGATTGCATTCCCTAGGTCTAATGAATAGGATCATTGTAAAAACAATGGAACAATTTACTTAACATCCCTTGGTAATCGTTTATTTTAATGAATATGCAGACGAATATAAAAAAATATGCAATATATTTATATGCAATATAAAAAAAAATCTTTTCCGATTTCCGAAGAAACAGCGCTTAGTAATTAAAAGTATGGTTAAAGACAGTAAGTACGTTTTGTTACTACTAGAAATACTATGAATCTTATGATCATTAATTTTTGTCTCATAAAAAGTACATATTATTATTTATTACGTAATTTTATAAATAATTAATTATACCCATCGTAAAATTTGTAGTCGGTTAGTTTATAGTTGTAATCTCAGGCCTATTATATTTTTATCGCCGATTTATATTGGTGGCCCGTAGTACAATATAAAATATATTATACAGTAAACTCAATCGCGTCCTTCAAGTTATCGATCAACACAGCATAAAGCTTAGTTCCCACCAAAGATATTATGATTGTCTTTAGTCAGCCATGACTATAATCATGAGACAAATCAGTCTTACTACTATTTTCAAGCATAGTCGAGGAGAGATTTTGACTTCTCTTTCGTCTATTGCTATAGTTCTTGCAATCTACGAGTGCGCGTCGCCCTTAGTTGTGTGAGTGACCATATCTATACACGCGTACATGGCTCGCTCGCTACTGACTGCTCAGTCGGATACGCACACTAACGAAAATGTCTATTCACATTTCCAACTACAAATAAAGGCGACGCGCACTCGTAGATTGCAAGAAACTATACTTCAAGTTATGTAAAATCTCGGTAATGTGTGCGTGAGCCTGAGTCGCGTGGTGGTATGAAATTATTTTACTGTAGGTATTATTATTTTTAATGTATCTGTAGTGTAACGTGATAACTTGATAAGTTGATAACTGATATCTGTCGATTGTTTATCAATATCTCGCCAGCCTGCTAGAATAAACCCCGAGACCGCATTGGCGACACCACGGTGGAAATGACTGATAACTGATGAGAGATTAGACCGTGCGTGGTCATAATCGCCTTACGTACGATTAAATAATTATTGTAGAGTGTGGGCACATCGTGATTATTAATAGTTGTAGGCCAATAAAACTGTAAGATGGGTCAGTGAAATCGGAGGGAACTATCGGTGTAAAATTATATTTACCTATTGGTAAATATAATTTTACACCGATAGTTAGTAGAGAAGTTATTACTTCCAATAACGAGTTAGCATCTGATCGCGATCTACCAATATAACGACGTATTGATCTGCCAAATAGCATACCGTCGTGCACATCCACCTGATCCACCCCGCTCACTTTTCATCCCTCTAAAAAATGTTAAAATTTTGCGCGGCCTATGCTTTTTATTTTTGGAACGAAGTTCCTTATCGTGCGTTGCGATAAGCCCCCTTGCTAGACGGAAAAAGTTGTAATGACACTTTTTTGACCGACCGACTGGCGTCAACTTAATTCCATCCGGGTGTCCCTTGATACCTCTCAAGTTTTTAATTATATTGTGTAGACACAGTATAGCAATATATTAATATGCTAGCTGTCCCAGCAAACGTTTCTTTGCCATATTATTATATAAAGTATATCGCCCGTATTATTTTATTGAATTAGTGACTAAATAAGTATGTCACCATGGCAACGTCCGTCGCTATCCCGTGACCCGCGTCGCATAAACAATGGTCGCTCTCTAGTCTTTATAGACAAATAATTTGCAATAAAATAAAATTGCGACTATAATTAAAGATCTAAGCTATCCTATCTCTCAAGTTGGAAAAAAGCACACATTAAAAAAAAACATTAAAATCGGTTAAGTAGTTTAGGAATCCATCGCGGACAAACATCGTGACAGGAGATTTATATATATTAGATATTGCTATACTTTGGTGTAGAGCAAGATTGGGTTGCTCTATGGGGTATAATAGTAATGTGAGTAATAACTAATAACACAAAATACAGCTTGCTTAACTTACAAGAATCTGTTATAGTAGAGGAGGGAGGGTGCTATTTATGTAGTCACTCGAGTCGAGCGTCATGGAGACCTAGTAGGTTTTGTACATTAGGTAAAGCTGATAAAAAAATAATAATAGCGTTTTTTTATTTTAGCGGTGGTTCAGAAACTGCAACCATTTTAAAGTTTTGAAAAAGAAAATATATTCAGGAAATTGCTTATTTAGGTAAATTATAAATATATTTTAGACAACAAGAACTAAATCATTTAGTTTAGAGCAAAATAAAATATCTGCAAAGCTTAGTTAAGAAAATATGAATCTTTATTTTTTTATATTTTAAAATGTCCCTACAGGCTTACTTAACCTTTGAATCGTCAGTGCTTTATATGGAAGCTTCTTTGGGGTATACTAAACATCCCCTATCTTAATCTAAAACGCTCGAGCTACTCCCGAAATCCCCTCTTCTCCTCCCCAACTATTAAGTATAGTTTTCACAGAGCCAGTGCTGGCTGCCAATAAGACTGGCAGCCAGTATTGGCTTGGTATATGCCGCGTGTGAACAGTTTGACCTGGCTTGATAAACTGTTCACACGCGGCATATTACATATACCAAGCCAATACTGGCTGCCAGTCGTATTGGCAGCCAGTACTGGCTCTGTGAAAACTATACTTTACGTATGTTAGACCGATTTTCATTAAAAGTCCTACCTACAATTTTATTAGCTTTAACTTGAGTCTTTCGTTTTAGATGCTTGTTAAAGTTGCAGCAAGTAACTTGTTTTAGTTCATAGTTTGTAGTCTATCTATCTATATACTTATTATAAAACAAAGTCGCTTTTTTTCCCTCATGTCCCTTTGTTCCCTTTAATCTTTAAAACTACGCAACGGATTGTGATAATTCTTTCAGTGTTAGATAGCCCATTTATCGAGGAAGGCTATAGGCTATATTTTATCATGCTAAGACTAATAGGAGCGAAGAAATAGAGGAAAATGTGGAAAAAACGGGGAAAATTATTGGAAAGGACTAACTTGAACGCGCTAACCTCTGGAACTACTGGTCCGATTTGAAAAATTCTTTCAGTGTTAAATAGCCCATTTATTGAGGAAAGCTATAGGCTATATTTTATCACGCCAAGACTAATAGGAGAACGTGGAAAAAACGACGGAAATTATTTGAAAGAGCTTATCTCGCGAACTACTGGAGCAATTTTTATGTTATTTGGCACAGATAAGAAGTAGACCACGTGAAGGATCATAGGCTATCGATTTTAATCATTTTTTCAGTGGCTATATATTTTATACCCGTGCGACGCCGGGGCGGGTCGCTAGTAAGTTATATAAAGTTGGGTAATTTTGAAACAGCATAACATAAACAGTGTTACAATGTGTGATGTTATTGTTGCAGGTATGTGCGCTCCGTGGGAAAGGCGGTGACCACTCGCTGCGGTAGGGTTACTGTGCTGACCTGCACACGACTACAGTCTACACACAACACACATTTGTGTGCGCCAACAACACATTCAAACACATTACACAACGGTACCAAATATTGTGTATTTTTTATGTTTAACAGAAATTATTATACTGGAAATATGTTAATATCTTAAAAAGTTATAAGTGCTTGAACGTTTATTTTAAAACGTCCTGTATTTATAAAGACTACAGCACTGATAGTCTGAGGCCTGATAAATTTTAGGTTGTTGCTAAAACAAGAAGAACGTAGTCGCGTGTCTTCAGAACACGCAGTCAATTTACGAGGTGCCAGGCCACCGTTGGACGACGAAAGAAATGTTATCGGTGAGACTCGTCCAATACTAGAATTGGACAGACAGATCGAAAAACATAGTTCAGAATACTTCAGACTTTGGCATTTAATCACAGATTACCTAACCTATCAACCCCCATAAGGACACCGGCGACCGCGACAACAATAGAATAACAATGGATTTCCAAGAATCCGTATCGAAGGATTATAGTCGTTTCCATAGAGTAAAGAAATTAAAGATAGAGGAAATTGGGGCTAAGTAGGTGAAAAGTATAAACACCAGCGATTTCCTTTGTCTGTGCAGTATTGTCCGGTGTCCCCCTTGTCGTGTGCGATGCTATCGCATTTATCGTTCTCCGAATCGTGCCAGTCGTTACTCGTAAGCCAACTGGAAGCTACCACTTGCCTCACCAGTCACCAGCTAATGCCTAATTAATGCTAAATAGTAAATACAAAAATTAGGGATAAATTGAACTTACTCGCCGATGACGTGAAAGATGTGTGAGAGATTTTCAATGTTCGTAATTCGTATGCAGATTTTCAAATAATGTAATTTGACTTTCTTATTAACTTTTAAGATTACTATAAATTCTTCGACTTGATATTGTCTTAAGATACTCACAGTTTTCGGGTATTAAACCTTACGTTTTTATTTGGTATTGATATGACGCGACGTTGTTAAAATTTATTGAGAATACCACTTTGTAGAGAGTCGAGACTGTATGGAAAGTGGAAACTGTACTCAGTACTCTTTATAGATGAATTCAGAATATACTTTTGTAAAATGTAAAGTTTTCTACATGCACGATACTCGGACAAAAAAGCTAAATATTCAGAGCATTTAATTATAATTAACACATACAATTACAAATGCTATTTTATTAATATAAGCAGTAATAAACATTTAGTCATACAAAGTAGATTAATATTTAATAGATATTTACGTAAGCCACCGTTAGATTCGCCAGCGCAAGGTGTGTCCACATCTGTTGACGCTTGTCCTTTGTTCTAAGCACCTGTAGGTATCTAAGGCTGGGTGGAGGAAGTTATATAAATGCTAAGATGTTAGTTTACAAGCTATTGCCTACAGATGGCTCGATGCAGCTGGTAGATTGCGACTTATAGAGTTAAATTACAAAGTAGATTGTGTAAGAGTTATGTAATTGAGGGTTATCTATTGGCTCGTATACTCTGTCTCTCTCACTCTCCCTCTGTTAGTAGAGACTAGAGATAGCTAACACATAAGTATATAATATGATTACAGATTATGCATTAAAGCGCTAAAGGCTATCTTCATACTAGAGTCTAGAGTCTAGACTCTAGACTCTCGATTCTACTACCCGAATAGGCAACGCGCATTCGTAAGCGTGATTTAAGATAACTTGTAGTAGCAAGACAATAATGCGTCATAAGCGCTAAAACTTGTATATTTTATGTAGAGTTTCCTATCCTGAATTTATATCCAGTATTTAGTAATCTGTGTTTATAGTTTAAATACAGTTATTTAGTTGTTGTCATATCTTTTGTTTTATTCTCTGAAATAGACAATGGTATGCCTGACCCCGGCAATATTCCACTAAACTTTATTGTTACTTAAACAAACCATAGCCCTTTATTGCCTTTACCTGAAAAAAGCCGCTTCACAAGTCAATTCGTTTATTACTTACTACAGCTCTAAACTTCTATTCTCTGATTTGTTTGTTTAGAGTTTTTTTTTTTTTTGAGAAGAGTTTTTAAATGGCAACTTTTAATTTTTATTTTAAACATAGTTAATTCATCCAAAGTTAATTGAGTGAGATCTATGAATCGGTGGCAGAACACCAATTTTTGTATGACTGACATTGTTTACATTGGAAACGCAGCCTTAGGCTCTATCTCTATTCTCTACCTTGTTGAGAATAAAATTGATATTATTGTCACAAAATACATCGCCCTGTAATGCCCCGTATGCAATTGACGGGACCCTTGTGATATCCAATAATTATAAAATACATAATGTTTACAGTGCGCGAGTGTTCCCGGCTCCAGTGATACTGTAGAGTGTAGGCTGTATGTTCGTATGTTTGTCTGTAACTCAACTCCCCAGCTAGAGTTACTTGTTGACAAATCCATTATTGTCGGCTCGAGTGGCAGATAGGTACCACACTCGATGTACGGTGTACCCGATAATACTTGTACTAATATTATGTATTCTGTGCCGAATGCCGATAATAAAATGTGAAATTACGTGTACGCTACTCGTTACGTTAAGAGGCCTCTCCGAATGTTGGAGATGAGGAGACCAGGGATTGCCATCGTGATGGCAACTGCTGATTTTTGCCAAACTCCGAAATTGCTGTTTGTGTGCTTATTTGTAGGACTGAGAAATAGCCGTCTATTTTCATAGCATATAAAATGATTGTAGTAGATAATAATTGTGCTTATCGACGTTTCTTAAGGCTGCGTTTCCACTGAAGCGGAGCGGAGCTTAGCGGTGCCCGAATCGACCAATCAAATCTTCGCTCCGCTTCGCTGTCATTCCGCTGGACTAGCACGATTGGTCAATTTGGGCACCGCTAAGCTCCGCTCCGCTTCAGTGGAAACGCAGCCTAAATCTCGATATAGCATCACGCTGCGACCAATTAGAGCGAAGAATCAAAGGAAAACGTGGAAAAAACGGAAGAAGTCGCGAGCAAGAGCTAGTTCTAGTACCTACTTATTTATCAATATGTTTATATTGATATTAATATTAAGTCACAAAATATTTAACAGTAGTTTTATCGCTAGCGTGGGTGACCCGAGAGACCTCTTACTGGCGACTTGAGAGTGGGGAGTTGGGACTGCAGTTGTGTCGTGTGCATGAGTTATTGTGATGTTTGCCTGTGGGCTACATTATTCAAGTGTTACTAAATTATACGTTTTGATATTGGTATATAAACGCCAAACGGTTAAAATATAAAGATACAGCTAAAATAACTGTTAGTTATAAGGCTTTATTGACAAGTAGCCAAATTAGAACGAATGCCTTCATATTGTAAAATATATAGAGCTCTATATTTATTAAATTCATTATTATCCCTAATTTTTTGTTGTTTGGTTGTCTTACACTTACTCCTGCCATTTTGTCATCCACGTAATGTGGCTGAAATGAGAAAAAACTAGATGGTTTTGTCTTAAATATTACAGTTTTTTCCTTTTTAGGGTTCCGTACCCAAAGGGTAATTTATGGGACCCTATTCGTTGTCTTATTTAATTTTTTAATCGCCTCAATGCCTGGCAGATCTTAATTTAATCCATAGTCTTAAATAACTTAGGTACTGGATAAATAGAAAATAAAGATAGAAAATCAGTTTTGGCAAATTACATAAATCCAAGGACCAGAGATGCAGAACGTATTACGTATAGCTTTTTGTACTTTTAAAAAATAACTCTGAAGTCGTTATGATAAAATTCGTTTTAAGTTGTGTTTATATCCGGCTAGGAAATGTTACGACAACACAGCGGGTCTAGACACGAAATGTAAATAACATTAGATGCAGCTATACCGTTTGAAGTTGGCGCGCCCGAAGTTGAACTTATAAATAGGGCAGTGTGAGAGCATCCGGCGAGGGGTGGGGGGAGGGGGGGGGAGTGGAAGGGGGAGGTATGGAGGGGGGGAGTTCCTCTTATCTACCCGCCGACAAACGCCGCGCCGCCGCCGGCTCGCGGTAATTATTACAGTCTTGATACTTTACGGGCACGTGTGAAATGTGAAAGGATCTTGTCGAGTCTTGGTCGTTGGTTGTAACTTGTAGGTTTAATGACTGTGTAACTAGCATTTTAGACTCGTTATGTCTTTAGTTTTTTTGAAGGCGATCAATGGCAATTTGAAGGCATCATGTTGTACTAGAATCTAGATCAGAGGTTCCCAAACTTTTTTTTCTCATAGACCACTTTAAACATTTTGCTGGATCCGGTGGACCCCACAGCTACCCCCCCCCCCCCCCCCCCCCCCCTAAAACTGTATTTGACTCACAAGTCACAGTACAAAGAACCAATATCCTTCACTTCGGAGAGTGGTAAAAAGTAAAGGCAAATATTTTCTTGTTTTGTACCTATTTAACACAAAAATTACCACACTTTTACTTATTTCTGTATCTCCTCGCTCTGTAATATTTAAACTGCTATTAATATAATATTGCCTGCCTATATTCTGGTCAAATCGGGTCACCTAATTTTTATAGACCCCCGTTAACGACTCGTGGACCCCCATTTTTTTTCCACGCAAGCGTAGACCCCTATCGGGCTCCCGTGGACCCCATGGGGTCCACCTGGACCACTTTGGGAATCAATGATCTAGATGATGGACGAAATTTGTTTATCACGCAGAAACCGTACAATGTGCCGTGATTAAAACTATCCCATGTTATTTCTCGTCACTCTAAGTATCACCATACCAAATTTCATTAATATTAGTAACGAAAGTAAGGATTTATTTGAATTATCGTGCCTAAAACGCAACTAACCCTTTGAATATATTTTGTTAAATAATATTATAGTTTGTCTTTAACATTTTTTCGTACATTTTTAGCATTCATCCACTAAGGGTAAGGGGATGTGACAACAAGATGAGGGGATAGAGTAATTAAAGACGAACTTTAATATTCGCGTTTGAAACTCACTAACCTATTTTTCCTTGTTCTGACACCGTTCTCTCTAAGCGAAGTAATTCGCGACTAGCCTACTTCAAAATGTCGCATTTTTCTGTTTAGCGTCAAAAATGTGATGTAGAATCTTGATAATTAATAATTATCTGATTATTAATAGTACACAATAGTACCTAATTATTATAAATGTGAAAATGTGTCTGAATGTCACCTCTTCATGCTTAATAATTCAATCGCGGATTCTTGAAAATATATTGTTATTCTATTGTTATCGCGATCACTGGCGCGGTGTCCTTATGGGGCTTGATGGCTGACCCGATTTAGATGAAATTTGATATAAGTACTTATACTTTGATAGATAAGCAACGACATAAGATATTTTCTGTTGCGAAAAATGTACGGTTTCCTCTTGATAAACTCATTTCGGCGCAACAGAGTTGCGGGCGTCTTCTGGTACATTATGTGCAAAGAAAATACATATTATAAGGCTTACGTTACATTTGAGCTCAAATAAAAAAGCAGTAACCGGCTTCGAGAATACTTTTTCGCGTACATAATAAAGCTCTTAAGGCGACCTGTCGATGTTCAATCTTTTATAATCCCCAACGAAATTTTGTCTCTCAGCTGAAGAGCTCAACTCCGAGTTACAAAGTAGGTACCTAATCCGTTCGGTTCATGCATAGATTATACAATATTGTAGAGATGGGTTGTTATCTCTATATATACATATATGTATATGCTCAGCATACTATCGTCCCTTAAGCCGGGTCCAGACGAGTGTAACGTGTAATGTAAGATTACGTGTAATTTAGCGTCAACTGTGTAGACGGCACACGAACTCAAAGCGAATTGTCCAAACGAGCCTTTGTGCTCGCGCGAAAACCGACAGCCGATGGATAAACCCCGAGCGTTACATGTAATGCTCGTAGTGCCGTCCACACGTAGAATTCGTGTTACATTACACGGTGAATTACATTTCACGTTACACTCGTCTGGACCCGGCTTTACTGATAAGTATATTAATCCTTCGATCGCGGATCCTTGGAAATCTATGTATTGTTATTCTATTCTATTGTTGTCGCGGTCGCCGGTCTTCTTATGGGGGTTAATAGGTTAAGGAACTTAAAAATACGCCTTGCCCTTAGAATAATTATTAATTACATAGCCTTGCTTTAAAACAAAGAAAGGCGCCTTTCTTTCAAAAGGATTGACACACAGACAGACACGTCAAACTTTAAAAAGTCTTTTGTTTTCATCGGGGGCTTAAAGGCTTCGCTATTTTAACACCTCATTGTTTTGTTATTTGTAACAATTTGGTGAAATGACATGGAAGTTAAAAAAAATTAAGTTTTACTTCACTTTTGACAATTTAAACTTCATAGTTAAGACGTGACAACGCCTGTCGGGCTCGCTAATATACCTATGAATCTGTGGTCGGGTCGCGGGCGGGCAGAAGAAAGGGATTCTGCCGTCCTTTTGTCGCGCGCCGGTGCAGGTGTCGCGGTGCCGACGTGAGATTTATCTGGTGGATCCAGTCTAACTCGTTAATTGAACGTGTTGAACGACTGTGGTGCAACGCACTTGCAACCCGCTTAAACATGTTGACGTGCTAATGTTAGTGTAAACTGTAATGCATCTAAGTTTAAAAATCAGGTGAATCTACATCTAGGTTAAAGGTTTTAAGGTTATAATAATATGCTTTTTTTAGTTTACTGAGACTAAATATTGCTTCTTATTCACCAATCGCTATTAATTCGCTAAATGTTACTTAAATTACCATATAACATAAATAATTTTGTACCGTCCCGGAATAATCCTATCACCTATAATGTCATTTCTCTGGACACAAAGTTTCATACCGAATTTGATTAAAAACATTTTGGTACAGATAAGAATTAGATCGGACTGCCACTACGGAGAAGAATTAGATCATAATCCTTCATCTATACTTATATATAATATTATAAAGCGGAAGAGTTTGTTAGTTAGTTTGTTTGTTTGAACGCGCTAATCTCAGGAACTACTGGTCCGATTTGAAAAATTTTTGCAGTGTTAGAAAGCCCATTTATCGAGAAAGGCTATATTTTATCACGCTAAAACTAATAGAAGCGAAGAAATAGAGGAAAATGTGGAAAAAACGGGGGAAAATTATTTGAAAGGGCTTATTTGAACGCGCTTATTTCAGCAAGTACTGGTCCGATTGGAAAAATTCTTTCAGTGATAGATAGCCCATTTATTGAGGAAGGCTATAAGCTATATATTATCACGCTACACTAATAAGAGCGAATAAATAGAGGAAAATGTGGAAAAAACGGAGGAAATTATATGTAAGGGCTTATTTGAACGCACTAATCTCAGGAACTACTGGTTCAATTTGAAAAATTCTTTCAGTGTTAGATAGCCAATTTATCGAGGAAGGCTATAGGTTATATATTTTCATGCTACGACTAATAGGAGCAAAGAAATAGAGGAAAATGTGGAAAAAACGGGGGAAATTATATGAAAGGGCTTATTTGAACGCGCTAATCTCAGGAACTACTGGTCCGATTTGGAAAATTCTTTCAGTATTAGATAGCCCATTTATTGAGGATGACCATAGGCTATATTTTGTCACGCTAAGACTAATAGGAGCGAAGAAATAGAGGAAAATATGAAAAAAAACGGGGGAAATTTTTATATTTATTTGGCAAACGTGAAGAATAGACCACGTGAAGGGACATAGGCTATTTTTTGCGGAAAAATGTACGGTTGCGTGAAATTCCTAAATAAAGCGGGCGAAGCCGCGCGGAACAGCTATAATTATATATTTCTCCGTATGTAGAGTAGTTAATTATTTCAATACAAAATGAACTCGTAGTATCGAAGATAGACAATGTGGAATGAACAATGAACATTTCACTCTTCCGCTGATTTTCAACCCCACCCCTCCACACGAGTGCCATTATGGCATTATCCGCTAAAAATATGCTCCAATTCAATTTCGCGCTCTAGAATTATTATTATTAATGAAATTGGTAATTCGGTTTAATGAGTCCCTCCGGGCCGGGTTTATTAGTGTCCGAACAGGCGCTAATGTTATTCCACCGCAGAAATAATTGAAATGGCACAGAATACCTGACATACCGTATATTATGTACAGTAATTGCTCTATCCAATACTAGCAAGGTCTGTATTAAATCCAAGGTAACGTAGGCAGCGAGTAGTTATCTTAACAGTTTTTTGTTGCGATGACAGTGTCGCGAATACTCTAATTTTGATGCCATTCAAAGGTTGTTAGCATAAATTTTAATGTTCAGCGCTTCAGTGACGCTCTCATAAACAAACACCGAAGCCTTCGGCGTGCACGCTCGCTAAAATAATTAGCACACCTTGTTAAAATGAAGGTTTTAGCGCGACATCGCTAAGTGGATTTGAAAGTAGACGCGACGTCTACCAGCTCCATACTGAACACGAAGCCCCAACACAAAACACCGGAGCTCTACATTATCGTCGAATGAGATATACATTAATCCGAATGGAAAGTGCGAAGTAAGCTTCCGAACCATCAATATTGCACAAAAATAGCTCTCCACTCGAAAGGGATCCCCCGTCATAAATATTCGAGAACTAGATAGCGCAAGACGACGCTCTGCAGTGGGTCAGAGGGAGAGCCGGCGCGATGCGAGATGACGCGAGACGACGCAAGACGCCGCGGGTGTTTCACCCCGAGACCCCGGCACCGGCTGCCGCCGTCACATCAAAGGAGAATTTTATTATAACATGAGCAATCGCGAGTCGCCCGTCGAACTCCCCGCTACTTAATCCGCCGCTGACACTTAAATATGGCGAGTAAAGGGCCCGTAAATGCTGTTTTGCTTTCATCTCTGTGTTTTCGCTCCTATTATTCGCCGTTCGAGCCGTAATGTTATGTTGATTGAATTTTCGACGCACTACGCTTTGGTGGGATTTATTTTTGCGACTAATTTTCAGCGGGCGTTTTTCTTTTGAGCTCGCTCACTATGAGTTCACTTAAGTGCAGGAAACTCTACATTGAGAATTTATAAGATGAGCAAAATAAATTTGGAAGTATAAGTAGATGTAACTCGCAAAGAAGCCATTGCATTTAGCAATTTCAAAATATGTATAAGGATACTGGCAGGGAATATTTTGGACAGATTTCTAAGAAACACAATTTACAATAGACGTTATAATTGGAAGGGATAAGTAATCGGATACGGTTTAAGTCAGGTATCCACTCCATTATCTATAATCTGATATATAAAATAACCTTAAAAGTTTTTAGATCAGAGTTCGTTGCACATTTTAAGAGGATATAAATTAGCTTCGACAGAAATCCGCTGTAATTTGACGCCGTAAATATTATGTATATTACCAGGAACACAGAATTATACGGAGCGGAGGTAATTGTGCTCTACAAAAATACGAGAATTAAACTCGATACGTTGAATTATGTGTCATCGCGGAGGCATTGACCAAAGGGCAGCGAAGGACGGAGCGGGCGACGCTCCCGCGACCGTCTTGGTCCGATTGTTCGATAACTTCGGCCCATGGCGTTCGTCCGATTGCTCGATATCAGCGGTATCGGCTACTCGTGCTATTTGTGTTATAGCTCGATGTCACGCCCATGATGTACGCATTAACATGACCGCTGATTTACAAGCATCAGAGGTCAACGGACTCGCGTGCGGAGACCACGTTAGACAGCACGCAACCGTAACATCGCGAGTAATGACAACGATGATGGCGATGAGGCGACACGTGTGAACAAAATAAACGAAGCCCGAACACCGAAACACACTCAACGTCCGCCGGACAGATTGAAAAGGGCTCCTGCAGAATTAACGTCAAATCATCTGCGCTCCGAAAGGGTATTGCGGAGCGCTGCTAGGAAATAAAACAACGTAGTGTAATAGAAGAGAAAATAAATATGACATAAAGGGTGTTTTTTATGTCAAAGGTGACGTGTGAGCATCCTCACTCCTGAACGTACACGCAAGACAGCTAAAGGAAATACAAAGGAAGGAGGTAGGCGTGAGCGCTGCAAACTCCGGTGGGACATGAATAAATGAGGGCTCGTCTCCTGTAAAATTATAGTTTTTATATAAGCTAGGCGTCGTGTTCCAATAAAAATCATTACCATAATACATATAAGAAACGACGAGTTAGTATTTCATAACGCGAAGGATACCGGAGACGAAGCCACGAAGCGGCGCGGTGCTGAGAATACGCAAACAGGTGTCGGCTCCGAGGTTATATTTGCATATAAATAGAGTTCCTGCTTAACTGTAACACTGTCTCGTCTCTTTCTCTCTCATTCGACACTCATCACGCTAGAGAAGCGCGGGGCGTGCCGCCGTCTTGCACGCACGCACGCCGCACCGCACGCCGAGCACCGACCACTCCAGAGTCTATTTGTGACCGGTGATGTAACAGGCAGTAAACCGAGCGAATAATTGCAACCGATGAGACCTCCGCTGTTCCGCAGGACTGCGATAACTCGTCGATTTATGTCCTTCCGCCGGCTAAATTATTAAACGCATAATATGCGGCAACGGTAGTAAATATACAGCAGCTGCAGGAGCAACGAAAACATCCGAGAAAATATTCATTACTTTTGTCGTAAATGGGGTTGTTCCATCTTTATACGACAAAGAATCGCGTAAAAAAGAAATGTGTATTGGTGTGACGTCTTCGTCGAGTCGAGACGCGAGCGAGCTGCCAGCGAAGCCGGTTAGCTCTTCCGTTAGCAGTTTTTTATCGGTCGACTATTACATCACGTATGTTGACATGTCTGCCCTCTGCGTAGGCGAGTACGATACCGTCGATACGCTCCTATGTTTGAGTTTTTTGTGGAGCCAAATACTAAACTGCAGCGCCCGAGTTCTGTTATTTGAGAGGCCTGCTATTTGTGTTCCCTGTTTTTTTTTACTCGAACGTTTTCTATTTGTTCCGTCGGACCCTTTTTTGCTGCCTCGCACCGCCCGTCTCGGAAGGTTCGTGTCGTTTACTCGGGCCCGGGAGGCGCGGCGGGAGGGAAGGGAGGGGGACGGGGGTATCGCCTCGCCCCTCCCCACCCGCCGGCCGTCCTTGGCCCGAGCGTTCACCTTGGCGCGCTGCGCTGGCGCACCACAGGTAACGAAGTTCCGCGAACTACGTGATATCTACGGCCGGTGCCGAAAGTGGATCTCGGGGAAGGCATCTCCGGATCGGCTCACCCGAGTCCCGACGCCGGTGTTACCGCGAACTCCATAATGAAAGACTGCAGACTCCGGCGGGTATCCGTCCGGGCGTGAACTCTTGTACTTTTTGCCGTATCTAATGTCATCTTCGCGCATTAGATTGCGAATAGGATACTCTGCGAACGGAAGCCGATCGACGTGGGAGTCCCGATCGGAATATATTAAGATCTTTAGCAGATTGAGCCCCGATTAGTCATGAAATTGAAATATTATACGAGCTCCCCGCGTGGATTTTACGAGTGTCCCCAGTTTAGCTCGCAATTTGCCCCACTTGCGACTGCGAGCGCACGTAATGCTCGCGCTAATTAACTTTCGCCGCATTGGTATTGTGCCGAACAATAACAATACGTAATTCCACAGCATAGTGTGTTCCTACTTTGTTGCTATTTACTTCTCGTTTATTTCTGCTTCCTTGTTTTACCTCCTTTTTGAAGTTTATTGCTTCACTTAATAAAGTATGCTCTCTGCTCAAAATATTTTTTCTTTTAGAAAGCTCTTCTAAGCTTTTACAAATCTCTACGGAACAAAGAATCCTATATTATTTTAATTTCCAAGGAACTATGGCGTGGTTCGCATCAGTAATTCTTTGAAGACAAAGATTAGGGCACGGTTTTGTTTTAAACACTTTCTCAGAAATAAGATAACGACGTTTACATGTTTCACGGAAGCGAGATTTAGTGGCCAGATACAACACCGGGCCGGGGTAGTCGTGAAACTTTTATGCAGGATCATTATTATGACTCTATCCTACGTCCACACCCGGCTCATAATAATATTATCAAACCTCTCGTGGATAAGCTCAAGAATCAAGATGTATCGCGACGTCTCGAAACTTTTTACGACTTCTTTTTAAAACAATTTTATGAACCGAACGTTGATTTACTGCCTCGGAGCTGCATTTGCGGCGCACAACAGAACGTTCGTCCGAGTTATAGGAGTTTTAGTGCTTTCGGTCCCGGCCGATGCCGGCGGGGCAGTTCGTTCACCTGAGGAGTCGCATCCATTTCTACATCGACGACCTCCCTAATGAGGATTCGCGTCGAGCCCTCTATTCCTTCGTTAATCTCGAGAGATTATCGCGACCTGCGACCGCCGACGACTCCGGCTAGGAACCGGGGCCGCTCGGAGCTCTATTGACCGTAATCTTATCGCATTAGGCCGGACATAGGAAGGGCATTACGTTCGACGTCGCGAGGCGACCGACTGAGCGAGCGCGCCTGGAACCGGTCGGCCGTCCGTAAATAATGGATTAGAGGTGCGGCGCGCGGGGGGCGCGGCGGAGGGGCGGGAGGGGCGCGGCACGCACCGAGTGCGCGCGCGGCGGGCGGGGGGAGGGGCGCTGCGCCTCCCGTCAGCTGTTGCGCGGCCGGGAGCGCCGCGCGCCGGCAATGCATCGGCGTCCTTAGCGCGCGCCGCACGCGATCGCGACAGTGTGTGTGTGCAGTGTAGCAGTAGGGTGTGCGACGGTGTGATCGATCGGTGTGTGTGATGGCGATTCTGTGGATGTGCAGTGTTGTGCGGCGGAGCTGACCGGCGATGCGTTATGTTACGACACCGGCCGAGGTGATTATCCCGGAGTTATGCATGTCGAGGATTGCCCTATCCGCCCCGAGTTGCTCGCCATCGGTAAGCAGCCGAGCCGATCGTATTTTTGGCGCTTTTTTGGCCGTCAGGCAAAAAACTCCCGTCGGTTGCGACTGTTTTTGCTGCACCGACAATGCCGGCGACCCTCGAAGGGGGCCCGCGTATTGAATTAGGCGCAAACGGCTCTTCTCTGCGACCCCTGAGTTTTTTTTAAACAGGTTCAGTCGAGTTAACAAAAACGAAATTTTATATCAGTAATTACATTTGAAAGCCATCGAAACTGGCTGCAGTGTTTCCGTTGTGAAGTTGTGTTAGCCGCCCTAATTATACTGATAGTTAAATGTATTAACAGTCTGGTAACGTGAGTGATACTATGACTAATTATATTCCAACTAATTATTGACGTGTCACAACTCACAAGTCCAGAATTTCCCACCAGTGGGAAATTATATTTCACCGTCCACCTTCTAGTTGCTATTTGCGATTTAAGTTTGCTTATTCTGATAGATTTTTATTTGTATGCACTGGCAAATTTGACAGATTCCGTACTTCCGCTAACAGACATTGGAGAATTTTAGAGAAATTAGATTATATTATTATACTAATACTATGTCATTAATACTTTATCACTCTGTTCATAATTTTTGACCTAATAGGTAACCAATAGATGATGAAAATTTGTCAGTGTTAAATACTTTAGTTTTTCCTTTTGTGGTCGCCGTACATATGAGTCCATGACCACAAAAGAGGAAACTCATATCCTATACGCGATAAATATTCATGGCCGAAATGTAAATTAATATTAATACGAAGAAGGAACTAGTTAGCATGAAAATATCCAAAATTATACAGAGAAACCTTCGCACGGACAATAATCGTGAATAAACTCGGTAAAACCATTCAAATATTCTAAGAATAAAATAAAGATAATGTTATAATGTACCGTACGACGAGGACGGGATAGCGGATAGTCACGAAACTGATATTGATGACTATTAAATTGGAATAAACGATCGATCTAGCGAGGCAGATGTGCTAGCACCTTGTGAATAACATACGTCTGCTAGAGGTACCTACCTCTAGCAGACGTGTTATTCACAAGGTTCACAGTTAAATGCCAGCGAGTGAATGCTCCATGAATTTAAAACGAAGAAGGAAGCGATAGGCATTCCTGATGATATTGTGATTCGTCACGATAGTGGCGGATAACTGTGACGTGGGAAAAGAAGTACTAGATTGATAGATTAAAGCGAGACTATTTATCATCAGGTAAAATATAAAGTATATGTACAATATTTATCTGACATTACATATTATATGCAGATCTATATAACATATATATATATATATATATATATATATATATATATATATATATATATATATATATATATATATATATATATATATATATATATATATATATATATATATATATATATATATATATATATATATATATATATATATATATATATATATATATATATATATATAAAATGACGGAAAATAGGGGATGAACTTTACCCATAAACAGCAATGTTAAATTCTTTATTTATGTTAGTGCATGATAGAGAAAAGGTTTCACAACTGTTAGCAGATATTTCTCTTGATAGTGAAATAATAAATTACTATAGAAATTCTGTCTAAGATAAACTGCTGAAACAAACTGTAATTGTAATAATGATTGAAATAATACACACTAATATTGTAAACATACTTAAGGTATATAAATACGCTTTAAATATACAACAACTTTCATCACTGTCCAAAGAAAGAGAGAGTGATAATTATTATTACAAAGATTAAAAAAAAACAGTTATAAGTAGATCCCTATGCACATGTTTATTATTAGTATGACGAAGCAGATGTTGTTTAATTAAGACTTTGTGTATGCGTATTCATATGTCGCAAAGACATTTGCATTTGATAATGTTTTCTTTTCTTAGGTCGTAAAACATTTTGTTTGGTCGCTTGACACGTCGCAATGCGGAAAAAGAAAAGTAGACAAAGTAGTTATAACTTAGTGACATGACATCTAAATGACTTTATCGAAAAAAATGTTTAAAATGTTCAAAAATGTGTTCTGACTGTAGCGGCAGATTTTGATCGTGCTAAAATGACTCTAGAACTAACATAGAGTTACGTAAATCAGAAGATTAATTTAACCCATCAAGCCCCATAAGCTCACCAGTGAGCGAGACACAATAGAATAACAATAGATTTACAAGAATCCACGATCGAACGATTAAAACGTAAAAGGAAGTGATAGAACTTCATTTTGGAGTATATAAAGAAATCTCGTTGCAATTTTGTATATATCATTATAATTTATAGTGAACTATAATGCCTTTTATATTATCTTTATTTAGCTGCGTAATAAATGAATAATGAATATGTCATGCGGGTAACCAAAGCCAATATTGCGGTTGCGACCGACCCGACCGCGTCACACAACCGAACTCTACATAGTACATGCTTAGGTATATTATGTAATATCATGTACCTACATATAATTAATCTGACAATCGACATTTGACACACAAACTGGCTGAGCTTTATCATACAAGTGTGACTGAAATCAATACATATTATTGTCTTCTAATTTGGAACAGGTATAATAGAGAATAGAGAATCAACATGAACTATCAAAACAAATCATACTACCAAAGCGTAATAAAGATAATACTACTGTCTACTATACATCATGTAAACTTGACTGTGAAGGAAAATACCTGCTGTATAAGCTTTATTTTCTATTGGACTAGATTGCTTGTATGTGTATATAACGTTGCAACGATTTTAAATTGAAAATCTTTTTCCTATCAGCTAATTCATCTGTTTTGGGTGTATCTCAAGGGATCATTTTAAGGCCTCTTATTTTCTTCATATGTAAAACAGTCAACTTTTATTAATACGGTTACATATATAGGATAAAATATAATATATTTAGCCAACTCTAAGGAGTTGGCTAAATATATATGTACTATTTTATCCTATACATAGTACTTAGTAAGCTATGTACTTACATTAATTCGCTGACATTTCGTGTAATAGCTCGTATCATATGACGGTAGGAAGCGTGAGACGTCCTTGAGTGATTGCATCTGATTCGTGTTATCTAAGCCGCTGGCCGGTGTGAACGAACTCGCCGTGGCACAAATATGTTCAATGTCACGTCGTTTGGGCCGCGTCACCGCTCACGATTCACGAATTATCAATTAGCGAATTCGTTATCACTATGCTAGTGTTGAATGTCCTAACGTAACTCGTTTTTGTTCGCTACTCCGCTAAATTATGTGCTCTGTCTGTACTCTGTCTCTTTAGTTAAAATCTGTCTGTATTTTATTATCAGAGCTTTTGTTAAATTTTGATTCTTCTTGACTCTGTCCTCAAGAGTTCTTAAATTTTGATTCTTCTTGACTCTGTCCTCCAGAGTTAAGTCAAGTTTAGGCTATATTATTTCCTGTTAATTTTTATTTTTTATTTAATAAGGAACAACTACAATGCGTCTATTAATCAATCGTACAGTCATATTTGGCGAGGCGTGTGAAATTTTCTAAGTAGCCTCGTGATTTGGAGACTATATAACTTTAGAAGGATAATATTGTTGGCTGTAGTTATCGTGCAAATATACTGATAATATTTACCAACATTACAGCTTGACAAATGCTGCATGTTGTCCTAGCATATTGTCAGTGTGGTTTAGGTGACTACTAGTAAGAGAGAAACAGAAACTGTTTAAAAAATCAAGATATCCGCCAATCCTATATAATACTATGTATTATAAAATAAACGATCCTCAACCACAATTTATAAAATACGTGTCAAGTACCAAGTGCACTTTGTAATGAGTTGATAATTTTTACTAGTTAACAATACGTGTATTGTCGCCCAGTATCAACCGAGTAGGTCATGACTCGTGATAAATAAGTGATTTATAGTTTGATTGTTAATTTATTATATCAGAACTTAATACTGGACCTACATACGACGACGCAATTAAATAATTATACATAATATCGCTTAAATAAGCTAAGTACTTTTTTTTACTCCTACACCATAAAACTCGTTCTACAATCTACAAATAAAGTCACGAGGCACAACTATTTACACACAACACACAACATATTATAAATGTTACTCTGCGGGGATACTGCATTATAATATTTTATCCTATCTCTACTAGACTCTAAAAATAACAGACGTTTTGTTTACAAACCCAATACCTTTCATTTGCTTTTCAAATGAAGGGAATGTTATATTCGTGTCCGGGCTTCACAAAATGGCTGCTAACACAACAAGGGACCCGGTTGCTCCACGCGCCATTGAACATTTAAAATGCTCGACCCATCTTCCGAACGCCTCGTCGAAATCCGAAATCTCACGGCAACAATGAGCATATTTTTGCTCCGAATCTCTTTCTTTTGCATTGAAATCTATTGAACCCAGATTTACTTCTTTTGTCGCGTTGCTTTTGTGATTTTCTGTTTTATTGTCTGTTTTTTTTATGTGATTTCACTATTCTTAGGTCTTACGGATTTATTTTTCTGCATGTGATTTTTCGTATCTTTGCAAGTGCTTTAGACTCGAGAGTTTGCTCTGTAGGTGCATAAAGATTAACGCTGTCTGCATAACGGTTAGATGTAACGCCTTCAGGCATACTAATTTACGCCTATGTAAATGTAGATGAGTCGACGCGACAGGGCGACGGTGCAGCGCGTAACGCGATTTAAAACCAATCTCGGCACGGCACGCTCGATTTCCGCGTCAAATGACGGCGGCTAGATAGATATCTAGGCATTAGATCGCGGGTATTGCCTAGATTGTAGATACCTGAAAGTTAGATTGAAGCAATTGGATTGATTTTAGCAAAATAGCAAATTGCGTAACAGAAATCTAGTCTTTACGTCACCGTCACCTTGCGTTATGAGAATTTCGGTTTTTAAATGAAGAAAGGAAATGAATACATTATTATAATGATTGATGATTAACAACATCCAGGAAAAGGAGAAGACTAGCTGTCAGTCTAGAGTCTAGACTTTGTCGTCCTGTTCCGTCAAACTGGTTGCTATCCAGGTCGGTTACCTTCATCGGAAGTTATTGTCTTTAATACCTAGATTTTTTGTTTTTTGTCTAAATGTTTCGAATACATTATCATGTTTTCAATTCTTAGTTTTTTTTATATAGACAGATGATATCCGTGTTATTTAATTTTTTTAACTGATTGTTTTTTTTTGTTTATCGAAGGAGCTTGGTTTGGACTTAATCTATTTCAGAGATAGCTTAGACTTGAACAGTTTTGTGTTTTAATCATAAGCGTACGACTCCGCAATCCGCACTCCGCATGCTACGTTTTGATTGCTAGCAAGATGTTTTTTAAAAATATTTCACTTTGTAAACTCTAAACGCTACACCGAAAAATTTTGACCAACATTTTCACGAGTTTTTAGAGCGGGTTATTCGTGCAAATTTTTTCATCCTCGTTTCAATTTTATCAACCAATATTTTTTGTGAATGTAGCCCACACTTTTGTTGGAACAAAATGAATAGTTACTGGTTTTTTTTTTAACACTTTAAAGAATATGTTTTGTAATAACTAACAGAGCTTTCTGTTTATTGCATGACTATTTTTAACTTTGTGTGCGTTTTCATGTATTGTTTTACTGTACTTTTAATAAGTACTAACAAAAAGCATGTCAGGGTTCTCATTCCTTCAATGTTTTTAGTGTACCTAGCACAGGTAGACTTTTATTACACAGTACGTCTAGTACTTATGTAATTTTTATTGAATGTTTACTATGAGGGTTTCCTTAGCTACATTTAGATCCTGATAAGTCAAAAGTGTAAACCTATGCAACTATGTGTAGTAAATGTAGTAGAATGTAGCTCAAATATTCCGTGTTTGAGGCTATGTGCGCGTATGTGTGAGTGAAGTCGTGTAATTATGTTACTGCACGTTGCACGCGTGTGTTGTGTGAAAGTTGTCCGCGTGTGAGTGTGCGACGAGCCCGAACGCACTCTATTATTTCGTTGGCGATTACATCACTCCATTGGCTTTCATTAGTCTGATGCAGGGATACTAAACTGTAAGCATGTAATATAATTTTATCGATTATGTAAAAAGTAAACAATATGTCATAAATAAAGATGATTAAAGAATCATTTGAATCTTTTTTTTATATTTAATTTACTAGATAGAAATTTGAATCTCTATTGATATCGATGAATGTAGATTTTGCCGCTAGTTGACTACACCTGCAGTCGTGTGAGCGCGCCAGTCCCGCTGTCACATTGCTTTTAATTTCCGCCGCTCAGTGAAATGGTTTTCGCACATTGATATTTGTTGGTATTATTATAATTTATAAATACAGCCCTCTTTACGTTGGCCCATGATTGTCACTATGATCGCGAACCATGCACCCAGATCCGTGTAACCATGACACAAAGCTTTACACTTAAAAAAGGTATTCACTTGTATTGTTCTATCATTGGTCAACGTGGAGAAGTGCTTTTCGTAGTAATAGTTTTTAGTTATGGCATAGATTAAGGAAAATATGGTTTGCTTTGCTTGTTTGTTGCATGCTTTGCATGTTGGAAAGCCTGTTATAGGCTTTCTTTGGTTTTATGTAGAGTTTGCTCTATTGAGATTATTGAGAATGAGTTGACCTAAAGGAGACTTGGATCACAATTTTCATACATACAGTAGCAGGTAGAGTACTATCCCTATAACATAGAGTAGTAAGTAAATTTAGTAGAGTACTATCACTATTATAGAATACTTGGTTTGATTCCCATAAATGATTTGCTATTGGTTGCTTTATAATATTAAAGTGCTAAGTGTGTGTTAGCGTTGCTTCAGCACCTGATTTTGTAGACCTCTACTCTTTTTTGTCATACCATTATTTAATTGCGTCATTTGCACTTATGCCATAATCGCCTTATTAATAGTTATTATATTTACAACAGTTTTATAACTGAATGCAGTTTGTAGTATCCTGTTCTGGTCTTCCCACGCTGATAACAGTTACCAGTGACACTAGAGTGGGATTCGTTGTACTCTCAGTATGCTCCCGCCTACTATTAGATTTTATTATTGTAGTAATCACGTAAATATTATTTAATGTCAACGTTCTTATTTATTATGTTTAGATTCCGTAATCCATATTTCATCATGTATGACGTATGGTTTTTATATCGGTAATGTAAAAGAAACGAGGCAAAAAGTTGTTTACTACTTTTAGGTGTCCAATTCTTAACCATTTTCCGCCTGTAAGTAAAGAAATTATTAACGTAATGAGTACGTTGCGGTCTTTGGACGAGTCCGGTTCCAGTTGTCGAGCTGTCGTGAGCGGGAAGTCGTCGACTAATTGTCGACACGGTTGTCGGCGGTCGTCGGACGGTCGACAAATTGTCGACACGGTTGTCGGCGGTCGTCGGACGGTCGACAAATTGCCGACAGATTGTCGACGGTCGCCGCGACCGGTTGTCAGCGGTTGACGCCTCGGACGTCGGGTTTTTGTTCGTTTTAGAAAGTTAAGTTTTACGGATCAAAAATTTTCTCTACAATAAAGTTTTGGTAGTTTAAATAGAGGAGATTTTGTTGGAAACTATCCCTATAATATTTAGACTTATAAGGGTTTGTTTTTGAGAATAGAATTACCTGGTTTTTGATATGAAAACTTTTAGTTCTACGAACCTGTTTTTTCACTGCGCATAGTTTGAGGCTTCTGGGCTAAGCTTATTATCTTGCTAGTTGCTTGTTATTGTCTCTTGCTTTTGTCTTGATTCCTGATTAGTGCTCAGCTGCTAGCTGCTACTGACATTTCTAGTTCTGAACACGTTTTCGTGGGCTAACGACATAGTTTCACAGATTTGATTAAAGTTGCCTGTCCGTAGATAACGTGATTCCAAATATTTTCAGGTATTTAGCATGTTCTGTGGATTTGTGTTTGTGTGGATTGTGAATCGGGGGTTTTCTGAAATTCTATTTTACTTGAACCTATTCCAATATGCATTATATTAATTTTATGTTAGAAGCTTTTCACTTGCTTAATTAAATGATCTTGGAATGCCGAGTAATAAATGTCGGGAAGAATACTCTTGTGTTTGTTAACTGTTGAACCGGTTTTAAATATTCCTTTGTAGGCTTTTAAGTTTGATATTATTTTTCGAGTTTTATGTAGGCAGTAGCCGGTATCATTAACATGTATTTTATACGGAGTTACTAGACTGATTGTGAGTTTGCGATCTGGGATCATTGACACTTTAATTGTAGATTTTGGTCATGCGCGGTGGAACATAAGTTTGACGTGTTCCCGCCGTTTTTACTTGTTCTACAACTACTAGATAGTTTGTATGGGTTTCATAATACGATGTTAGGCACACTCTTCGTGTGTCTACATTTTCTTTACATAAATGCCCTGATTTTAAGTTTTTTATAGGTTTCTATACCTAGAATTAGAATTAGAATTTATTTATTTCGTAAAAATCGTAATCACAAATACTATAATAGATTCATCCACTTTTATGAAAAAATTATACAAACATTTGGAATCTCAAAACAACGCAATAGTATTTGGCGATATTCAACTAACAGTCATAATTATTATTTTTCATGCAAATTCATAATGTCAATCATACATACAAAACAATAATATTAATGTCAAGATAATCATAAAATAAATGTTTAGACCACAATACATAATACAAATATGTCATACAATACAATTACAAAAAGAAACATAATAAATTATTAGTACAAGCCAAAATAGCCGGAATACAATTTTTAAAATCTTATGATAAATGTATTACATTATCATTAATCTAGTCTCAATTCCTGTTATACAATGTCAATATTCAAAATATGAATCAAATTAATTATACAGTAATAAAGAAAAAAAAAAGATGTCAAATGTGTAAAGTGTCAAGTGTTTTATTTTATTTTGAATTTATTTGCAATCATTATGTCGTTAAAATAATCTTGAATTGTATAGTAACATTTTTCTAATAACCAGTTAAATAGTTCTTTTTTAAATGTATTATATATGTCACTATCGTTTTTTATATTGTCTGGGAGACTGTTATATATTTTTAGTGTCATGCAATATGCATTTTTGCTGTATATTGCTAACCTCTGTGTAGGAATGTTAATTTTATTTCTGTTTCTATTATTTCTAGTTTTTGTGGTATATTTTTTTTCAAACAAAAAGTCATATTTCTTAACGAATAGACATACCTCATATATGTATATACAGGCAGGCCAGGGGAAGAACTTTAAATTTTTAAAGATTGGCTTAAATAGTCTTCCCTCCCTAAAGCTCGAATGCATTTCTTTTGTATAATAAAAGCTCTGTTTACATCTACCGAATTCCCCCACAGAATCAAGCCGTATCTTAATGTTGATGAGACGTACCCATGGTAAGAAGTTAGCGCTGATTCAGTAGATACAATATTTTTTATCCTTCGTAGCGCAAATACGAATCTATTCAGTTTGTTGCAAACGTTATCAATATGCCTTTTCCAATTTAGGTCTTTGTCAATATCAAACCCTAAAAATTTTGTAGACGATACACATTTGATAGGACTGATCTTTTCCTCTAATTTTATGTCATCATCCGATGTTGTTTTATAAAATTTTAAAATCTTTGTTTTTTCTAGATTGACAGCTAAATTATTAAAATTAAACCATGAAATCGCGTTATTTATTTCTTTTTGTATTTCATCGTTAATTTTATTTTTTTGGCATTTTATTAGTAAGAAAGTAGAAACTAAGGTTTAGTTCAAATCCATGAAACAATAACTAGATTTAGCTGTTGTTTTTCTTTGTTATATTAGTAGGATAAATTATTATTATTCTTACACGAAGAAATGCGAAATAATATTTTTTGTGTACCTACGAGTATATTGATAAATTGATATTACGGATTTTGAATTTGAATTTGAAAAATGACCTGGACAATGAGATAGGTATTAAGAATTTTATTTTTTGTTGCTGTATTAAGATTTTATTGAGTATTATTATTATTTTTACTAATTCCCAGACTATTTTTGTTAATTTAAATTTAATTTTCTGTTATTTTTTGCTGTAATTCGTTAAGAATTCCCCCATAGCACAGGCTGCGCCTAGTTTGGGGGACTGCCACTTTTTAAAACATTTTGTTAAAATTGATAATATTTTCTAGGTTGGTGAAAATATATATTAAACAACTTGAAAAATGCATACAGTTTATTCTGCACATCAAGTTACAGAGAGCGAACAAAGACAAAGAGAATTTCTATTGACAAGTGACAACTGACATTTCACACGGAGCACAGACCAAAGACATGAGTTGCCAACATAAGTATTAAACTGTACATTAAAATGTTACAATAATAAACTAATTATTGGGTTGCGTTCATATTACACTAACACTCCCTGCTGAACGCAAACCCATTCGATTTATACAAAACAAATGCTTTTCATATGTTGTACCTTTAGTTAAATTATCTGCCACCATATAACAACCATTTACAAATAAAAATTTAACTTTACAATCAACAATATTATCTCTAAGAAAATGTAAACGAATATCTATATGTTTAGTTTTTGGTTTATAACAGTCAGTCGATGCCAGTCTTATAGCACTTTGGTTATCAGAATAAATAACAAGAGCACTCTCACTAGGACGTCCGAGTTCAGTCTGCAGCTGCTGGATCCACAGAGCCTCCTGCGTGGCTGAAGCCATTGCCATGTATTCTGCCTCGGCTGTAGACAGAGCCACAGTCTGCTGTTTACATGAGCTCCATGAAATAGAACCCTTCTGAAACAGAAAAACAAATCCTGTGCATGACCTTCTATCTAGTGGGTCACTAGCCCAGTCTGCATCGCAATATCCTGTTATCTCCTGAGACTCTTCTTTGACATAGCACAGTTTTAGGTTCTTGGTACCTTGCAGGTATCGCATGACCCTCTTTACTCCGAGCCAATGTTGATATCCTGAATTGTTACAGAACTGACTCAATTTACTAACTGCATATGCAATATCAGGTCGTGTGACATGTGCCAAGTATATAAGACATCCAACTGCTTCCCTGTAAGGAAAATTATTATTTGCATCACCTTCAAGGTTTTTATCAAACTTTGCGTTGACTTCTATCGGAGTGCGAACTGGTCTACACTGAGACATACCAAAACGATTTAATATTAAGTTTATGTATTTTTCCTGGTCTATCATGATCACACCTGCCTCACGATCTCTATTTACATTAATACCAATGCACTGCCTCATTTCACCCAGATCTTTCATATCAAATTCTTTCATTAATTTTTCCTTTAACTGTTGAGTAGTGTTTTTATCATTAGTGAAAATTAAGAAATCATCTACCCATACTGCAATGTATATCATGATTGAATTATTTACTAAATAATAAATGCATGGATCAATTTTTGATCTTTTTAGTCCAATATTAAGCAGAACATCATTTAATTTAAGATTCCACTGCCGGCTAGCCTGCTTAAGTCCATAAATTGATTTATGCAACAAACATACCTGAGTATTTACTTCAAAAAATGTAGGCTGCAACATGTAAATCTCCGTGTCAATATCACCTTGCAAAAATGCGCTTATTGCATCCATCTGAACCATCTCTAAATCATACTTAGCAGCTAGTGCAATCAAGTAACGGACTGAGTTATATCGAACTACTGGAGCATATACTTCATCGTAGTCACTTCCGTATCTCTGTGCATAGCCTTTGATGACTAACCTTGCCTTGAAGCGTTCAATCTCTCCTTTGCCATTAGTTTTAGTTTTAAATACCCATTTGCAGGGTAGGGCTCTCTTACCTGGTGGTAAATCAACCAATGACCAAGTTTTATTCTTTATCATGGAGTCATACTCTTCCTGCATTGCTGTCTTCCACTGGCCTGCATGAGGAGATGAAAGGGCATCCTCTACTGTTTGAGGTTCATTCAGATCAAAAACTGGACAAAAGTAACTTACATCATGCTCCTTTTCTGTATTGCACTGGACACGTCTGCGTGGACGTAAATTTATATTACGAATCGGTGTCTCGACCTCAATTGATTCCTCCGGTATGTATGTTGAATCATCACCAGAATGGTACTCATCACTTAAGGAATCGATCAAGTCTTTCTCTGGAACTTCATCGCAGGATTCTTCATTTTGCTGCTCGTCTGAAATGCTGTTGGACACACAAGGTACGTATGTATTTTTATTATATTTATCAACATTCTCCAAGAATATGACATCTCTAGTTTTTATAACTTTATTATTTTTAGGATCTAGGACTCTGTATCCTTTCGAAGACTCACAATATCCAACAAATATTAATTTTCTAGACTTAGAGTCCCACTTTTGGCGTTTTTCTTTAGGTACTTGTGACATAACCTCTGAGCCAAATATTTTTACATTTGATAAATCGGGTTTCTTACCTGAGCACATTTCCATAGGTGTTTTACCTTGTATTGACTTTGTCGGTGACCTATTAATGATATAGGCTGCTGTTGCTAAGGCCTCTGCCCATAATTTCTTTGATAATCCTGCATCAAACAACATACACTTTGCTCTCTCTACCAGGGTCCTGTTCATCCGTTCTGCAAGACCATTCTGCTGGGGTGAGTACGGAGTGCTCGTCTGATGTGCTATACCATACCTTCTTAAGAAGTTTTCGAAGTCTCTGTTACAATATTCTTTTCCGTTATCTGAACGAACAACTTTTATTTTATATTCCAGTTCATTTTCCACTCTACTCTTATAATCTTTAAAAACTTCCAAGATATTTAATTTATTTTTCAAGAAATAAACATGGACTCTCCTTGTATAATCGTCTATGAAGGTAATAAAATATTTCATACCTCCCAGTGACTCCTGTTCCATTGGTCCACATAAATCGGAGTGGACAAGCTGCAGTGGCTGTGTAGCTCTCGAACCAATATTATTAAAAGGCAGTCTGGTCTGTTTTCCCATGAGGCAGGTGGTGCATGTAATAGACCCTTTATGCTTGTCAAAAGGTTCTACTCCATCAGCACACTCTGGTAGCTTGTTAACATCTGAAAAATTCAAGTGTCCCATGCGCCTATGCCACAGGACAAAATTGCTTAAATTATCTGTACACGATAAGTTTGTAAATACCTCTCTGTGTGTATTCAACTGATATAAGTTATTTACTAAGGTGGCTGAGCATAAAAGATTTCCTTTTTCGCTATAAATATCACAACCTTTGTCTCTAAAGTTTACCTTACATCCATTTTTGACCATGGCACTTACAGATAAGAGGTTCGCAGCAAGTTTAGGTACGTATAAAACTTGTTTTACCTGAATTTTGCAATTTTCATCTCCATTCATTAATAAATTAACCTTTCCCATACTTTCCACAGGAAGTGGTGTCTTACTGGCAACAGTTATGGCAGGTGTCGGAGGACTTGTCACATCATACATCCAATCGCTTCTGTTGGTCATATGCATGGAGGCGCCCGAGTCCACATACCAAAGGTCCGGATTCATTTTCTGTGAAAGAGCTGAAAATGCTGCAATAAAACTATTAGATATTTTAGTATCTTCAGAATTTTGCGGCTTCTTTTTCTTTTGAGTGCGACATTCCTTCGCAAAATGTCCTCGCTTATTACAGTTGAAACATCTGGGTCCCATATTAGATTTATTTTTGTTTGGATTTCCATAAATTCCCCTTTTCTTAACATAAAATGCCGTGTTATCTGAGCATTGTATTTCCTGTAGGAGCTTTGTCTTTATAGAATCGGCATTTATTTTGATTCCTGAGCTCTCTATTCCCATTATCATAGGCTTATATGTCTCCGGTAAGCCAGCCAACATCAGGGTCCCGAGCCATTCTTCGTTGATATCAAAATGAATATTTCTAAGCTTGTGGGCCGTTGACATGATTTTATTTATGTATGCGTCTACACTCTGAGACGATTCTAACGTTGTCGTGATGAGATCTCGTAATAAGGCAACTCTTCTATATAGTCCGCTGTCATCGAACGCTTTTTCTAGGCACTGCCAAACTTGTTTGCACGTGGTCGCGTTCTGCACGTGCACGTAGATGATCGGATCTAACAGTAGAATAAGCTTAGATTTTGCCTTAATCTCTTTCGCTCTATCGGTGTTGGTTCCGGCGACGCAATCCCACAAGTTCTCCAGCTCGAAATAGGCTTGGACGGCGAACTTCCAACTTGTGTAATTGTCTCGTCCAACAAGTCTGTCAATGTGAAAAGGAATACCTATATTCGACATCTTCGTGTATTTTTCTTTCGGGATAACTCACGCCAAGCCGGTAATTGCGCCCTGTCTTCTATGAACACGCCGCGCCGGTACCGGTACACAAAAATGGCTACCTGTGGTTATGGTCGGCTCGATCTTACTTGCGTGCAGCAGACAAATCCGTCCGGTTTTCCAAGTTTCCGTATTTTCACTTTCTTCTTCAGTAACCACGCTCTGCTACCATGATAATATTTTCTAGGTTGGTGAAAATATATATTAAACAACTTGAAAAATGCATACAGTTTATTCTGCACATCAAGTTACAGAGAGCGAACAAAGACAAAGAGAATTTCTATTGACAAGTGACAACTGACATTTCACACGGAGCACAGACCAAAGACATGAGTTGCCAACATAAGTATTAAACTGTACATTAAAATGTTACAATAATAAACTAATTATTGGGTTGCGTTCATATTACACTAACAAAAATTAAGTTATGACAATAAAGATTTGTATTATTATTTGTATTTGTATCGCTCCATAAAAGGTATATTTTTTAATCTGTTACACCTAATTTACGGGTATTAAAACTTTTTAATTGGATGACACAAAGTTAAGTAGGTCTATAAATTTGCCCCAACTTTTATTTACGTTTTTTATGTTTATTACCTACTCTGCTAATTAGTTTTTGATGTTAAATAAGATTAATTTAAAGCTGGAGCATTATATTAAGCCTCGTATTCATGGTAAACAAAAGTTTAGCAACAGTTGATCAACATGGTTGATGATGTTGCTGGAAACATTGTTTAAAACAACATTGGCTGTACACACGAGAGTCTGCGTTAAAATGTTGCCCGAGGAAGTAGTGTTGTTGTGTTCTTTGTATCTCATATATAGGATTTCTTATAAAAAAAGAGAAAAAGGTGGTGGATTGGTGGGATGGAAACTAACTTCTGCAAAGAGAAAATTTGATGAGTGATTAGAAAATAGGGCTTGAAATTTCTTCCAATGCATCGTTCTTTTTGTTTTTATCTTTGTATTCTTTTTAAAGAAAAATCCTATAGTAATGATTTTGATTGAAATAACTCTATTAATTGCATTATTTTATCATTGCTCCACACTACTGTAATGTTTATAAACTGTTGCAAACACGTCCACACACATCAACATTTGATGCCAAACTGATGTTTACGCTCATCGAGCGAAAACTTGTCAACATGCTGTTATCAGCTCTGCAACACACAGTGTTGCCCGCAACATGTTGACAGCAACTTCGCAACACGTTGATTCAACTTTGTTGCTAAACAAATGTTTACCATGAATACGGGGCTTAACTTTACCTAGGACTTTACCTAGTACCTCCACAATAAACACGAACTTGAGCAATATATTACGATTTTTATGGTTGAGATTTACTTTTTTTCTATCTAATGCTAAGTACCTACTCACATACGGTTTTGCTCGATTGAGCAATAACGTCAAGCAAAACCCGCGGCTCGGACTTTTGTCCCCACATTCAGCATTGCCACAGAATATACATATATTAGTAGTACCAAGCATTGCTCGATACTTGATAGTTTTACTCTCTAAATCGATACATTTAATAGAGGCGTAACAGTGCGTTGAAAGTTTATACAGATGATAGAGGGCTAGTTTCTACGTCAGGTGGATCTCTAGTTCACATAAATATAGTGGGCATTTCGCAGGTGTAGCAGCGCCCACCTGCGCCATATTAAGTCTACACTCTACATGACAGAACATTCCCACATCGTTAACGATATCGATCTCTCGTGTCGTTAACGATATCGGTTGTGAAATTAATAATTATACATTTAACACCTCGTGTAATTGTTCATTATTATTTATGAGGCGATCGTTAATTTGTACTTTATTAATTTTTTGAGTTAATATTTTAATTTAAAATTTCTAATTAAATGTTGCTGGACATTGGTTTTGAACTTTATTGTTATTGGGCATTGATTGATCAGTTAAGAACTGACTATAATTATTAAAGTCACCTAGTAGTGTGCACTGTGCATTGGCGGTACGTCTATACTTTCAACCAAATGGCCGGTCAACACTCTCAAAGAAAGTGTGGGTTGGAAAGTTTTCTAAATAGCCGTTCCGTCAAGACTCAAGAGACTAAATTGTCCCTCTCCACGTTGAGCCATATTGGATATGTCACTGTAAGATTATAAACATCGTTAGATTACAATCTATCTCGTCAGATTGTAAACTGTCGAAAGATTGCTGAACTGTCGAACGCACAATCGAAGTCGATCACAATTCACAGACGAATATGCCTATACACTTTCTCAATCGTCTGTTTGGTCCATATGGGCCTACGTGGAGAAGTTGCATCACGTAATAAGGGTACTTTTATTCAGTTTACGAGATCTAGGCCGAATAAGGATTAAAGTTGATCACGATCTTGAGATCGAGAGCACAAATAACGTGAGACCCGCCGTAAACGGCTACCGTGTCGTGTGGTATCTGCCATCTATGGGCTTCCGTGTGCTTTAATAATGCCCAGTTTCTGAGATTATGAGAGGACCAACCAACGCCAAAATCCTGCATCGCGCTAGCGAAGTTTTTGAAGTGAAAACTTCTTTAGCGGCGTTGAGCACTTTTGTGGGATGGGTAAAAACTGTGAAACTCGCGTCAGATTCTCGTGCTGATCGAAAAACCGTAAGACGGTTGGAGAGTAGTGTTGTAACATCGAAATCGATTAATCGAACAATCGATTGTTTTTTTTTCGATTGTCGATATTTTTTAATCGATTGTAAGGGTTTCGATTAATTAAAAACATCGATTTTTTTAAAATCGATTTTCATAAAAAATGGGTTTAAAAAAATTGTAAGGGTTTCGTCAATTAAAAAAATCGATTTTCATAAAAAATGGGTTAAAAAAATAATGCACAACGTTAATAATCAAGTTTTCACTTCTGCCGGCACTCCCGGAGTGCAACCCGTCTTTTTTAAAGTACATAATATTTACTTTGACTTATGCCTGGTTTTCGAGATTTTTGCGAGAAGTTTATCTATTTACTAGTGCTTTTAAATGG
This sequence comes from Polyommatus iphigenia, assembly GCA_963422495.1. Lineage (NCBI taxonomy): Eukaryota > Metazoa > Arthropoda > Insecta > Lepidoptera > Lycaenidae > Polyommatus > Polyommatus iphigenia. The sequence goes on from OY730189.1 coordinate 3,038,769, forward strand.
CTTACGTCAAAAGTTAATCAACCAAAAACTCAGTATACAGATAAATTCCAGTCTAAAAATCGCAAAAAAGAGAATTATGTTATAGATTATAAGTATAATATCTTATCTGTGTTATGTTATGTATTTTAGTCCTTAAGCCTTAATTATAAATTATAAATACTTAATACATACATAAATAAAGTGTTATGGTTATACGAGTATGATATCACGAGCCGTTATTTCTAATCTTATTAAAAGTTCCGGGCTACGGCCCATGGGCCTATGGGAATATGATAATAATTGTATTAATTAGTAAGCCCATTTCAATAAAATATAATTGTACTGCCAGTAATGTAGGGAACTAACTATAATAAATTGTTATAAATATATTATAATAAGTAATTGTTAAGTCCGTACCTGGTCAGTGACCTTTAAGTAATGAGCTTTCTGGTAATCCTCAGGCCATTTTAACTTTAAAATATGTAAATACATATCGCAATAAATAACAAAACTTACACAACAATTACACAAGTTATAACTTGACTTCATTTGAATAATAATAATAATTATTATTATATTGTGTAACATGTTATTTTATAAAATAGCAGGTTCATTTGAGTACTCTGGTGTTTCGTCCCAACGTTTTTGGGCCCACTGGGACCAATGACCAGATATGAATTTTTATCATTTTTTTCATCTAGCGATTGGTCCCACTTTTATGATCCATTGTTTTCTGGCAAGAAATTTTGAAGTAGGGTTGGCACAAAAATAATCAGTAATTTAACCATAATATTGTTTTGTACATTTAAAACATAGAACACTCTCACTTTAAACCTTATATTATTACAATTATTATTATTATTACCTAAACACACTGCTTCGAATTAGGTTTTGAAAAAATACTGCTTTACTATAATACTATACTGTATTATTATACTGTATTACTATACTGTTACACAAGTAGAAAAGTCAACATTTAAACATAACGTTATAATTTTATAACTTATAATTATTAGCTTTAATGAATGTTACTGCACTAAAGACCGATTTTAGGCATTTAATACTTGATTTTTAATTAGATATAATAATATAAAATAAAAAAAATTAACCACAAATTACTTTTAATGTAACATATTATGATTATTTTTATGAACAAATTGGAATATTATTGAAAATTTGAAAAAGTAATGAAGGAAAAGTATTACTTACTTATATTTCAATAATTTAATGTTTATTACATAAGTATTAATATTGAGTGACTAACTGGCAATTCTAATATTATGTTATTTCATAGTAAAACCTGTGATTTTAATTGACATAAGATAACTAACTACCTACTTTAGTTTTATTTCAAAGTTTTCAAACAAAAGAAGTACCAAGAATCATATGTTATCTTTTAGTTTTTATAGCTCTTTATTTTATTATTGGCCAAGTATTGATTTATTTCCTATTATTTTTACTAATTGTTTGAAGTTTTAATTTGTCTTGAGCCTTGACTGATGTCAATAAATGTTTTCATACAAAGTAATTATTTGGTTTTTTATTCAAATCTACAACTGTTTTGCTAGCCCTACGGATATAAACCCGACAGTCATAAAAAATAATTACTTGGGACCAATCGCTAGATGAAAAAATGTTAAAAAATCATATCTGGTCATTGGTCCCAGTGGGCCCAAAGATCTTGGGACGAAACACCAGAGTACTCGTTCATTTTTACCATCTACACTTTTAGTCTACTTTTTTCTCTATTTTAATATGAAGGTTTTCTCATCATCAGTTAGTTTAATGATATTATACCAGATATCTACTTGAAAAACTAAGGCAACTCCTACAAGAAGCCTTTTCTTACCTTCTCTCTCCTACCTTCCTCTTTAATTCATGAAGCCCCAAGCGGCCACATCCGGCCGCGATAACAATGAAAAAGCTATTGTGTCTCGTTTTGCCACGACTGATGGGTTAAAAGAGAAAATATAACAAAAACGAAACCCAAGAGCCAAAATGCATTGGGAATTTTTAATTAAAATATAAAGAGGATTTTATTAGTCGCAATAATCGTAAAGCTCGGACTGCGTGGATGTGATTGATTGATTTGGTGTGATGGCCTCAATATTTAACTGCGCTCGCTACAAAGGGCTGGCTTGCCCCGCTCGGCCCGCTCGCTCGCCTCTCGCCGGGTCGTAAAGACCGCCGGAAACGTATATTTAAATTGATGGTGCGCTAATGACCGCCCTCACACTGTGTCGTATACTTTATTACCGCTAATAGAGGTAGTGTCACTCGGTAGTCAGTACTCGCAGGATTGTATTTGTCGGAGTAAAGTCGGACCATACGCTTGTGGACAACAATTCTGCGCTGGTTATGTGTAAAGAATTGCTCACGGTTTGTGAGCGAATTTGTTGGTAGTTTAACAATTCAACAGCGGTTTTGATAAACGCATAAACGAATCATAAATAAATAAACTATGTAAATACCGACACTTAATATGCTCGCCAAACCTGCTAAAGCTGATATAAATAGGATACAAACTAGGTTTTGACACTTTGGACATACGAGATTGGTTGATCTAAATTCTCTTAGGGAAAACTTCATTTAAGAAGAAGAGACAAGATTACGTTGACAAGACTCGCATACGTTGGCTTAATTTCTTATTTAGAGAGCAAACGCTCATCTGAAGCGTTCGAATTAGTAAAGCATTAGTGCCTAAATAAAAATATTGGTAGTTGGTACCAGACGTATTGGCCTGTTCTTTCCTCTGGACTAGGCTATATAGCGAGAATGCCGTATGCGCTTGGACAACCATACGGACATTTAAAATCTTCTCCCAGGCACTACAGTATATGAAGAGTGGTTACTTCGCTCTGAAAATACTGTATAAATCATCCACAACGGATGCAAAGGCGTAGTAGTGCCTAAATCGTTCGTAACATTGACAATGTGACTCGTGATGTAACAGCTTCATACTAAATAGTCGGCAGTGGCATTAAGCGGTCAATGCCGCGCCGAATATGACGACAGAGTACTGACGACCCCTGATGTGTTATGCGTGCCGCGTACCAAATTACAGGTATACTCGAATACCTAGCTTGACTCGGAGGTCGTGGGTTCGATTCCCGCGTTGGAAACATATTGTTATTTCCAAGTTTGGTTAGGACAATGCAGGCTGATCACCTGATTGTCTGACAAGTGAGATGATCCATGCGTCGGATGGGCATGTAAAAAGTCGGTCCTGCGCCTGATCTCTCGCCAGTCGTGTCGGTCTTTCGTCCCACTGGGTTACGAGAGTAAAGGAATAGAGAGTACTCTTGTGTACTGCGCACTATAAAATTACTCCTGCGTACCTGGCCTGGTTTCAATGAAACCGGCCACCGTCACCGAAACTGGTGTGGGAGCTATTATTATAGAAGGTAGAGCCTATCGAGGAAATCGTCAGGGCAAATGTTAAAATTGGTTCCTTTTGCTTTGGAGCTATTGGTCTTTTTTGACACTTGAAGTGATGACTCTACATAATAAATAATAATAAACTTGTGATTGTCTTCGGACACACAAGAAATGGTTATGACTGCTATTCACTCTTCTTACTGTTTATTTTTTTTTTCTTTAATTTTTAAGAGTATCTTAGGTTGGGAGGCACGTTTCCTCTCGTTTTCTCCTCCGAGATTGTGATCAGTGGATTTTATCTGTTGTCGTGATGCGGGCACTTCGGCCACTTGCCGGCACTTGCGGGCCCGCATGCCCATTGTCCGGCTCACAATGTGCACTGCAATCTCTGCTCACAGCTATATTGCCTCCCACAGGACCCTAATATGAAGGTGATAAGGATCACTCTCAGATGTGAAAACACAGAGAACAAAGTACAGTCGTAATAAATCAAATACATTGTCGAATGCAACGACTTCCATTAAGTTTTAGGAGTGTATTTTAAGGTTTTATTGCTAAAGTTTTTAGGTTATGGGTACAAGGGTTTTAGATAGAGCTTAGGGCCTTGAGTACATAGTTTGTTCATTATAATGACATTATATTTTCTAACTTTTAGAGTTAACAAAAGAAACTTTGTTTATAGTAGAGTGTTGCTCATAAGAAAGTTAAGTTCGAGAGCGCCTAGTTTCTAAATTTGATCTCTTGGAATACGTAGCAAAATTAGTTGCAAAGCATCTAGTTTGTAAAATAACTCCTCTGTCGGAAAACTTTGGGCCGCTAGTTTCGCACAATCGCGCCGGTTGGTCGGAGTTATCGCATGCGCGTCGTTGCGCAACCGATATCGGGTTACGGGCTGCGCGGGGTGCGCGGGTTGCGGGGTGCGCGGGTTGCGGGGTGCGCGGGTTGCGGGCTGCAGGGAACTGTTTTACTTTCGCAACTATTCGCAGTGTGCAATGTGCATGCTGCTGGCTGCATTAGATAGGGTTGCCAGTAATAGCTAGTTTTTGTTTTAGGTTAGCAAACGTATTTACATTATCTAACAATCTGGCCTAGCTTGTATGTTTTGTTTATTAAGTTGGCTAAAGTGACTAAGAAAGTAAAACCTCAAAAATTCTTCTTTCCATTTTGTTCTTCGTTATTAGTTACTTTAAAAGCAAGAACAATAAGCTCTACATTTACACTGTAAACTCTTTAAAAATTCTATTTACATCTTTTCCCCTTCATTACATTTAACCAATAGATATTTTGTAACAATGTCATTGCAATTTGTAACCAATCACGGAGTTTATAACGATATTCATAGATTTTAACTCGATTTGACAACCCTATTGCGAGGGAAGACACCCCTGACTCTCGCACGGCCCGTAATAACTTTGTAACATTGTTACACGTGCTCGAAAACTGTGCATAGATTTAAAAACCCTTAAAATCCTGATGTGGATGGGGGATGGGGATTAAATTAACCCTCTATCTTAGAGAAATTGGTTGAGAGAATGATTAAGCTAAAAAATCTCAATAGCTCGTTATATTTTTTAATTCAGTCGTAGAGGTAGTGAAACTTTTGACCCTTTTTAGAAAACAATAGAGTGAGATAAGTGTGAAGTACAAATATGCACAAATTTTAACTGGTAGCAATAATGCTACCATTAACTACTAATTATTTTATTACTAATTATTATCTTTTATTGTCGTCTTTGCTTGCGATCAGACAAAATTTTGAACGGGTATTGAACTAACTTTTTTCAATGCAGAGTAAAACAGTAGCATTTGAACACATATCACAGAGTAAGATAGTAGCAGAGAGACGTGCTACAGAGTAAGACAGTAGCAGAGGGATGGCATGAGGGGTCCTTGGCCACGCCCCCTCCCCTCCAACAGATATTAATATTTCAACAGACTTTCAACAGTTTTACGATCCTAGTATTACAGTTACATCGCTCTTGCTTCACTCCATAAACCCATTTTCCTAATAGAGGGAAGTTTTTTGAGACGTTATAGAAGTGGAGTACTCGTATATTAAGTGATACATCGATGTTGAAGAGAGTTTCTATAACATGAAGGATCATAACTAAGCACAAAATGTTTATTTTTAAATATTGCTGTTGAATATTAAAAAAACGAAGAAATGGATTGTAATAAACCATCGCCTATAACATGGCACAAGTCTAGCACAAAATGTTTGTTTTTAAATATTGCTGTAGAACATTCAAAAAAAGAAGAAATGGATTGTAATAAACCATCGCCTATAACATGGCACAAGTCTCCTTTGTGGATGATACAGTATCATCTCTTAAAATATGATCATTGATCAATAAGTGGTACACCAGCTCTTTGAGTACAGCAAACACTCGATTAATTAAGTAATTATTATCGTCGCGAGGCATTAGGAATCGGGATAGTATGCGAATCCGTATAACTGAGGGCCGGATAATCGATTTTGACTGTAGAATAATCAACAAGCAAATATAATAATTAATAATCAATAAGCGAATAATATTATAACAATAATCATCGCGCGAGTGATAATGCCACGGCGGGGATACATGGTGGGGCGCCCCGTGAGCACGTGGTCACACCGACTCTGTAATTATGCGCCGGATGCACACTTCCTTCCCACAGAGTCAATGTACGGTCGCTGTAGGATCCCGTTTATCACGCTTCGACCCTATCATACTGGTAGTAAGACCCAAAAGTGCCGTAACGGGTATGCTAACTGCGTACAGCACTGCTTTGTCCATCTTTGTTGTGCTGGTAACAGGTTCCTGTTTATGAAAATAATCAACACCTTTTGTGTCGTCGGTGCAGTTAAAAGCGATTTTTATGAACGTAAGATCTTTATTCTTTAACCTTCTCACTGCTTAGCATATTTTATGAAAGAAATAGCAATCAATTCTGTAATGACTAATGACTTAACCATGTAGGGTCAAGAATTTGTCCCTGTGGAATTCCCAAAAAATACACAAAAGCATTCAATGACCATATTGGAGTTTTAAAATTTAACAAATTTCATGGATGTTCCTAATATAATATGCAATTTCGAAGAACATAATTAATCGGAATAACTTTTTACCGTTTCGATATTACGGTTGTCTTGCACTTCCAAAGATCCCCGGAAAATTTTATTAATCATCCAAATGAATGTGGTACTTTTCGTTGAATTTGATGTAACCGTTATACCGTTATGTCATCGTCATCGCAATTCTTAGTAAACTCCTTTCTTACTTCTCTTGATGTATCATTTTCATCGTCATCATTGACAATGATTCACCTAATTGCCTAACCCAAAATCAAGCAATTTTCTGACGTCATTCGTTAAGTCTTTAATGACTTCCCTCATATTCCTTATATCAATTGCATTTCATAATCTTTCCAATCTGTTAATATCAGATTGGTCCCCACCATGTGTTTTACCGTAAACAAAGGTTTATGGCGCACATCTGTCACAACAAAAACAAAGACCCCGTGGAAAGGTGGGCCTAATTGAAGTCTCGAAACTGCTCCACAGCTCGCAGCGTCGTAAATTTCATTCAAAGCCGTGGGTTTGTAACTTATTACTGGTCTCGTTTTACGACTCATAATCAAGAACGTAGGAGAGAAGAGTCAACATGCATACGCATATATTTTACGCGTACATTGTTTATTTTGATGAGCAATGATTATAATAACTATGAGTTTCGTCTTTACTCATTCAAATTCAAAGATTTGCCTTATTGAAAAAATCTTGACATCAATGAAAATAACTGAAGCATTAAAGGTGATTGTGCAGAAACAATTTTCTTCCTAATTCACCCTAAATATAGTACTAAAACCCTAAAGAAGCCAGAAGTGAATAAAAATATCCACAGCTGAACGTATAACCTCCTCCTTTATATTTTGGAAGTCGGTTAAATAACTCCTAACTCTATCAGTGACAAGAATATTGCACAAGTGAAAAAATATTCATAAATGATACAATAAGCTTTGAATAAGTAGCAAACAGTACAGACGAACAGACAAAGAAATAAATCGATTGCAGAGATACAAACGTACTTTAGGAAACAAAATCAGCGGCCATCTTGTATTTTGATTTAGGGTTGGCAATCTGGCGAAAATTTTGTAAAATTCAATGTTTTACAAAATTTTCGCCAGATTGCCAACCCTAAATCAAAATACAAGATGGCCGCGATTGGATTTGAATTAGGGTCGCCCCGCTGTGATAATCGTTTGATGTTAATGCAATGCATTCTCATATCCAACTTTAATGGCACATATAAAACCGTCGTCGTTATATTCCACGATAAAAATTGAGCACTTCATTTATTTCATGAAGCATTCCACTTTCAGATTTATGATTTTATTTGCGAACGTCTTACCACTGTGCAGAATATAAACAATATATTATACAGTACCATTTCTATCGAAAGTTGTTTAAGTTAGTCTTCTTTGTCTGATTTTGTTTCCTAAAGTACGTTTGTATCTCTGTAATCGATTTATTTCTTTGTCTGTTCGTCTGTACTGTTTGCTACTTATTCAAAGCTTATTGTATCATTTATGAATATTTTTTCACTTGTGCAATATTCTTGTCACTGCTAGAGTTAGGAGTTATTTAACTGACTTCCAAAATATAAAGGAGGAGGTTGTACGTTCAGCTGTGGATATTTTAATTAACTTCTGGCTTCTTTACGCCAACTACGTGAGGATCACTGAATAACCCTGAGTGGACTACACGGTGTTAGTTTTCCGCGTACTCCTGTATGGGCTCGCGAGGTTGCGTTGTCAAGGTGACGTTCACAATGCATGTACAGTGTGCAGTGTGCAGTGTCCAAGCCTTTGTCACACCTCGCACAATGCAATGTTGTGCGTGAGATTTATTGTTTGTAATGTCAAGTCTGACACATCGATTAGCATTAATGTTTGAAACAGGAGAAGTTTTTGGTACTTTGTTGCGTGTGTTTTTAAAGCCAGTTTTGTGTGGCGATTTCACCTGAAATGTAGGCTAGATACTTTTAAAACTATGGGCAGGAAGGTTCAAAATCAGCGATCGTATTAGAATTGTTATTTATTTCGCGAACTTGTTCACCAGGTAGTTTTCATAAAACTTTCATAAATGTTATACGAGTAACTCTAGCAAGCAATAAAGTGAGCGATGCATTAGCTGGAAGTATGACCATTAGCGAGCGGTTAAACTTAATTCTGCCATAAATGTTATGAACATGAAAAACGTTTTTGCATCGCATAATCCGCGTAGTGCAGCGTGTGTGTATGTTTCTATTTGTGAGTGTCTTGCTGAATGTGTGTGTGTGCGCGTTTCTGTGTGTACAAGTGTGTCAAGACCACCATAAGCCGGGTAATTGCATGTCAACGTCTACGCTACTCGTTTGCCCGTTACGTATTTACTATTGACGCTAGTATCGCTTATGTCACTATGTTACATATTATCATATCAGCTAGATAGTAAAACAGAAGATGTTGTAGCCACGTTATAGTATATCGTAGATAAACGAAATCGACTAAATTACAAAGCTTATTTTGCCTGGATTGTGTAGCGTATTTAGGGTTATAAATTATAATTCAAAACTTGATTCACCCTTGCTAAAATGAGGGGTGTTGTAAGTTTGACGTCTCAGTGTGCTGTGTAACTATCAGCCTTTGTTATTTACTAATTTTAAAAACTATTTAATATTGTTTTCCTATGTGAGCTTAATACATAAAAAAGACGGGTTGCACTCCGGGAGTGCCGGCAGAAGTGAAAACTTGATTATTAACGTTGTGCATTATTTTTTTAACCCATTTTTATGAAAATCGTTTCGTTTTAATTAATTAATCGAAACCCTTACAATCGATTAAATGATATCGACAATCGAAAAAAAAACAATCGATTGTTCTATTAATCGATTTCGATGTAACAACACTACTCTCCAACCGTCCTACGTTTTTTCCTTGGTTTTTCGATCAGCATGAGAATCTGAAGCGAGTTTCACAGTTTTTACCCATCCCACAAAAGTGCTCAACGCCGCTAAAGAAGTTTTCACTTCAATAATTATACCTTTGAATCGGTTTTACATATCACCTAATAGAATTTTTACTGCATCTACCTACTTGTTATTCTAAATTTTATTTGTCGGAAACTCCTTCAGTATCATTATTTTAATTTTATGTAAACTCATGTTCGTTAAAAGGGTTTTTAACTATGTAACTTCGCCGCTACTCGCTACGGTCACATTAAAATCCCCAATGTCGAAGTTGATGAATAAATTAGTTTTTACGTCATTGAACATAAAGGGTTAGGTTCAAGTATGGTAATACAATACAAAATATGCAAAAACGGAAGTGAGTTTGATGTTTGTTTTGTAATTGTAATGCGATATCATTATCATAATCATTATGTTTAACCTCTAGTTAATAGCTTGACTTCCTTAGGAAGTGCATATGAATCATTAATGGTAACGCCTAGATTATAGAATACAGAAGTTCCTTATTACTATTTATTTACTAACTGAGTCTGGTTAATTTAAATACTTACAACATTTTTTTACTAAACAAAAATAATTTTGTTGAATTAAAATCATTTCAAACCTCATAATATTTTCCTTGGCGGGTAGTTTAAAAGTTTAGATTTACAGACCTAAGGCTCACTAGGCCACGGAGTATCGAAACTAACTAGCAATAGACAAGCACCGTTATAGTCAGATAGTGTTGGATAGTAATTGGCGAATGCCGCTATCAGGGCAACGGCCCTGGTGTTTGCTCTTACCGATAAGCGATAAGCCCTAGCTAGGGCCTAGTTATATAGATACGATAACCTGCATTACTCTACCATATATAAAAAAATAAGGCAAGTATAGATTGAAACGTATACTTGTTCCCTTAGTAGTCTTATGCCCGGGACACACGAGGCTAGTTTTTCAAGCTAGGATAGCAAGCTAGTTTTTCAAGCTAGGATAGCAAGCTAGTTTTTTACCAAACTGTCCTGGCTTGCTGACCTAGCTTGGAGCATGCTAGTTCTGTTTTACAAATGAAGAGTTTTGTCTACACGAAGCCAGAAGTACTAGCTTGCTAGCTTACAAACACTAGCTTGCTATCCTAGCTTGAAAAACTAGCCTCGTGTGTCCCGGGCATTAGATAAGAAAAGACACCAAATTACCAATGAACCAGTAGATCTAACACGGTTCTTGGATTTAATCATATCATAATAGCATAAAATATGACAAAGAGTTAAGACTAACTAGGAAGGGACTAGGCAGTATTGAGTGCCAACTATCAGTGTCCATTTTCTGTATCTATGCCTGTGTGGGAAAACGTAACTCACGTCACTGGAAAAAACGTCACAAAAATCGTAGCGATGAATACAAATGACAAATACAGACAGTATGAAGCTATTATACCTGCGGAAGGACCTTTGTGGCGACGAGATAAGCATCACTCTCACAATACTCGGAGGTAAAACGACTGCGAACGTACTAGAGAATCAACATGACGAGATGGCATGAATTAAAATAGTTTTCCATGGTGTTAATCATCGTTGCCTTCGTATGGGAGCGGCATGCGGGGCTTTTTGCTGGCGCATTCCTGATTCCGTCATCTATTACTCCACCGGTAATGCACATTAATGAGAATGGTTTTTTTTGTTGCAATACTATAATGAGTGTGGTATAGGCCGTGATTCAAGATCGTACGCGCTTGGAATCTCTAGCATTGTAGATGCTTTTTATAGTTCCCCCCATACCTGTATTTCTTAGTCTGATTAACGAATATTAATATAATAATGATTATTTTTTATTATTAATAGAACTATAAGTAAAAAACCTACTATAGTCATATAATTCTCTCTATTTAATTTGATATTATTTATTCCTCCATTTTACTTTGCATTTCAAAGTTAAATGGAGGAATAAAGGCCTGATTGTTTCTGACATTGCCACAGTCTAATCTGCTAAACCTAGGTCTAGACTCAGGTACTACTAGCCTTTTACCTTTACTACGCTACCTTGAAGCCGGCTCGGTAAATTGCAGGCTGCAATGTTAGCCGCCAGCCGCTATTCTATTGCTATGACCTTAATTATTGTAAAGACAATCATTTACTATTTCCTTATTTTCTCCATAATACATAATATTCTTCAATCGTTGCGGTTTTTCCTCTGTTTCCATATTTGCTAGAATTTGTGGTAATTCGCGTTAAACAAAAATTAATACTAAAGTATGACATTTTCAACTAAAACTTTTTTGTTTAGTTTTTGAAGCGCTTATTTCGTAAACTGAACAAACCCTTTGCCTACTACAATTAAAAATAATAGAAATTTATTGTGATTGTAACATTTGGTCAAATCATAATGGCCTTGGTATATTGTATTCGTTATCTCCCATGGGGTTCCGTCCCTCGCGAGTCGACATTAGGGGACGTTTTTGGTGTTTCACCGATTCTCATTAATCTTTGTTTGGCGAGTTTCTTTTGTTGTGCTAAATAAATTATATCATAATTCACAATGCTTCTTGCTTTATGAATGTTTTCATCATTAACAATTTTATGCCATCTTGGAATGCGACCGTCCATCGAGACATTTTTGTTATACATTTAAATGACCCCAATCCAACAAATAAAGGAATTATTTAAATTTCTCTTTAATAAGTAATTAACTGATAAAAGGAGTATGGGGCATTTGGGCTATCGGCGGCCACTGATGAAATTAGTGTCAAATGAAAGAACTGATATTTAGGAACAACTTTTGCTTTGGACGTGTTATTGTATTCCATTTAGTTTAGAAAATAATTAAATGCGAAATAATGTGATCGCATAGAACAATATTGCTTAATAATTATTTATTATTTATGTTTTCCTAAATGCTAATGCATCATTCTAAACTTCCAAATCAATCAATACAATAAAACCAGTTTGTGCTGCTCACACGTTATGTAGTCTGTAGTCTGGTATCTCGGTTGGGTTAGGTTTAGGTTAGGTTAGGTTTAGGTTAGGTTTAGTTTAGGTTTGGTTTAGGTTAGGTTAGGTTACCAGCAGCGGAATTAAGTGCTATTATTGAACTCGAGTAAGTAAGACCAGTAAACACTGGTCCTGCTTATAAAAACCTTCCACCTTACCTTCCCGCTTTTGCTACAAACATAAGCTAATATACTTATTAAATTATGCATATCATCTTTATATTATTTATTTCTACATTGTAGGACTCCTAAGTATGAATATATGTTAGATTTGTTCTTGGCCGCGGATAGCCCAAGCTCCATACAAATTTGCCCATACTCCTTTTAATTGAATTACGTAACCTAACGTCCGGCGTCTGGTTTCCCAGTAAACTTTCCACAATTCACGTGAGTCATTTTCCTGTGCCTGGTTTTCGATTGATTATATATATATAAATAAAAATATAATTTTTACATTAATTAACGCAAGGATGATTTAAATCTGTCTGAGACGAGCATTTTGTAGCGTAGCTTAGCACAGAAATGGAGGACGGAGGTGTTAGAGGTGCAATCGAGATTGGTTTTAAATCTTGTTACTGCAGTCTGCCGTGCGAGCGACTGCAGAGATGAGACGGAAACTTCGAGTCCGGTCTTGGAACACGTAGACATTCTTACATTGGCCCATATCTGCGCCTATAAATAATTTGCGGGTTTATCGTAAACAGGGTTTCGATCTCTGGGTCAAATTAGTATGTGTATCCTGGCGAGTGTCAAGCCATATTGTGGTTTGAACTCGAAAATACAGTTTATGGTATAGATGCTTTGTCCAAAATCACATGCAATATTTAATTAAAAATAAATATTCAGTAATGAAATAAGATAAAATACGAGAATTGATTATGTATGCCGCACACCAGGTCGGTAGTCGGTACACCACCAAACGAGCGGTCGAAATTGATTATTATAGCCCGCCAGACATTGTTTCGGGGAATGTCTGGCCAAATTCTTACGTGGATGATCGCGTTGATTGCGAATTCGTGCAGTCTCTTGTGGTGTTCAAACGATTAGGCTTAATGACTTTGTAAACATTTATAATGTACGTAAATTGCACTATGTTCTTTTGTGTTTCAAGAAAAGAAAGAGAGAAAGTATACACTGGTCTCTGGTTTCAAAGAAAGGCACAGGACCTGATCCTAAAAGGCAGACTTTAAAATTTTAATACAAGGCCTGTTATTTGTTAAGTGATAATGCTTTTTGAATTGTAATGCCCATTCAATGAAGAGACACTAGACAGGCGTTGTGTCGGATGAAACACAAAGATTCCAAATCCGAAAATACAAGATCATTCAGGAAGAAGCCTTAGCATATTTGACTGCATTTAAAATGTAACACGGAAAGTTTTTTCTGAAAGGGCCTGGTTTAAACCTAGGTTATATAGGACTATGACTAGTCGCCATGTAACTGAAGAAGGAATGTATTTACAAGAACCACACGGCGGCGGTCCAACTGGCGCCACATCGTGAGAGAAGTTTTCTAAGCGTCTTAACTCAGTAAATAATTTAGCTTGTGCGGTGAGCCCGAAGGAACATAGTATAGTGTGTTGCGCAGGGCACAATGGTCGCATCTAATTAGTATTACGGTCTGGGGGCTGCGCGTGCGCATCTCATTACGCCGCGCCGCCGGTCCCGGGATCTCGCCCGCCCATTGTATTCTAATTGATGACGGCCATACGTACCTTGTACGCACCCGGAACACAAAAAATCGGACCAAGTTCGAGTCTGACTTCGCGCCGGATGCGTTCCGTACCATTATAGAGCAAATAGTTAGGCAAAATATGGCGTTTGTTTTATGGGTTTTATTACATATTTTATTTTGTTTTCAAACTGTATTTGTTGTTGCTTGTTATAGCGGTAATAGCTAAATGCATAATTCATGTTTAAATTGTAAAAAAATTAATATATCACGATTATCTTTGTATAGCCTGTAGAGTGTAGACAGATAGTGTAGATAGACAGATTGACGGACAGACAAAGAAGTATTAGTAATAGGATCCCGTTTGTACCGTTTCGGTACGGAACCCTAAAAAACTATTATGAATTAAATTTGCATATAAATGTAGAGATTAGTAAATAAAACAGGAAACAAAAGTGACTAAAATAAACCTGATATTCATTATACATTAGACATGTTAGATTCCAGCGAAACTCAATCTTTTTTTAACCTCAACCACAAACATGTTTTTATTAGTCTTGGTTTCGCCGGACACAACTAAAATTATTTACAGCTGCATTAGACTGTACGAGGTATCAAAGTATATAATATGATCGTATCGTAAATATTATATGATCGTACCATAGTACGAGTGGTTCTTGGTGGAAATTCATGTTACTCAATAAAACAAAATCTACTTGCACTATCTCCACTATAATATTAATTCATGTTACTCAATAAAACAAAATCTACTTGCACTATCTCCACTATAATATTAATTCATGTTACTCAATAAAACAAAATCTACTTGCACTATCTCCACTATAATATTAATTCATGTTACTCAATAAAACAAAATCTACTTGCACTATCTCCACTATAATATTAATTCGTAATTTGCTTAAAATTAGTTTAGTTCATATTAAATATTAATAGAAGAATTAGTTGAAATTGACGCAGTCTTGTGCGCTACAAGACAAAGCGTCCCCCCGGGAGACAATTTCCCTCCCAGACGCGACCGGAAGCCGCGCTGATGTCCCGACTCTCTGACCTGACTCTCGGGGGAACGATGAGCTAAGCACTTCCACGAACTTCCAATCCAATGTTTGAGTTCAATGGATGATTACGTTGCTAACGGCCGCACTTCGAGCGCATGAAGATATTGACATAAACTCTACATTTTCCGTCAAACTCTTAATTAAATTAAAGTTAAGTAGACGTTAAATGTCTCTGAATGCGGCCGCTAGATATTATAATGCACATAATAGGTATAAACTAATAAATGGAAAACTGGCTAAAGAGTAGATGAATATTGAATAATAATATGGTTATGGTTCTATGATGTAGGTACTAGATGTCCCACGAGGCTTCGCCAACGGTACATTTTCCCGACAAAAGTTGCCCATATTCTTCTCTATATCAATGCCAAATTACGTGAAAGTTCGTAAAATCGGCGCGTTGAAACAAACAAACTCAACTTCGTTCGCAATCACGCTTGCCCAAGGTCCATCATGACCCACAGAAGGATCTTATAAATAGAACTCGTGTCTTGCAATTTAGACTTTTTGAGGCGCCTGTAATAATAATCAAAGTTTCACATCTGGCGACTTTTTTGTTTGTTTATCGAGTGGTTTTGGAATTTTGGCCGTCGTAGTTTGGGCAACGTCCGTGGGTACAAATTCGGCGCCGGGGGAAGTGTGCTGTTGAAACTTCCGCCGGAGAGGAGCGACGCGCCGTGAGAGTACAACTTTGAGAGTAGAGGAAATCGAATCTCGAAATATCGCCGTGACGAGTAGTGACAGCTTGTGACTAAGTTGTGAAATTGTACAGTAGGTAGAGCTAGCTGCTAGAGGAATATGAAATAGAAAAGGATCTGATGACAGAACAGAATTTATAGGAATAAAGAGAAAATGACTGAGGCAGTAGATACTTGAATTGATAATAAATATCTATTAGGTTCGATAAGCTTATCTGACGTCTAGTGCTTACTACATTATGGTAATGTTTCATTCATGAATATAATAGAAACAGAACGGCAATTTTCGATCTAGATCAAAACAAATGGCACGCGCGGAGGACCCGGTAACCCAATTGTCTCGGCCCTAAGTAGTCCCACATGGGGCCAAAGTCGCGCAACTCGCGGGTAACCTCGTTACCGTGCGTAATGAACTGTACCGGAGTCGCGACGGCCATGAATATAAAACGCGTAAATAAATAGCAGATGCGCGAAAAACTCCCACCCCCCGATAGAAGACACTTAGCATAATAATGGCGGGGGAAGAGCGGGGGCCGGACGGGGGACGACGGGGGGACGATTGGGAGACGAGGGGGTGGCGCGCGCTGACACGATTCTCACGCGTAATGAATGGGCAGCGAGGTAAGGTGACGCGGGGTGACGCGAGTGACATAACACTTCCCGCGCGGTGCGTCACTCCAGTAATGGTCGTGGGCTGTGAGCTGTGACTCGGTCTAGGCTAGGTCATGATTTTAGTTCGATTCGTTGATCGTGTTCTTTCGAATCTGGTTTTGTTGTTAGGTTACTGGTTATGGAATATTGTAACGTCTGCTGTGGCTCGTACTCGTAAATAAATTAATGTCGATGATTACTGTTCCTAAAAGCTTGTTTGTTATTTTTATTTTATAATGACTTTGGGGCAGGTCGTTTGAGGAATAAATAGAAAATACTGATTGTTGATAAAAAAAACTCGCTTTTGTTGGTTAGGTTGGTCATGCTCAGTTGTATTGTGTCGAGTTTGGCAGTGGGCAAGCTGACACATTTCCCAGTGCCCCCGGGCAGCGCGGGGCCTAATGCGGTGGGGTCCCAGTGACGGGGTATTCGGGGGCCCAGAGGTAGGGCACTCGAGGGCCCAGCAGCGGGGCCCCGGGCTCGTGATCAAAGTCGTCCGCGCCGCCCGGGTGACATGTGCGCGTGACGTATAATTTGCGCTTTTGTCCGCCCACCCATTAGGGCAGTGCGGAGGGTTGAACGCTTATCGATGTGGAACAGTGTTTTTATTAAGATAGTACTGATAGTAAATAATAAAGATCGTGAGGAAATATTATGTTCAGCTAAAATGTAGCAACTTGTAGAATAAGTTAAAACTTAAAATGTTTGTCATAATGCTTCTGCCGTGTATTTTTTATTCACATAATATGTATAACTCAGGGGTTCCCAATCTTTTTCAGCCTGCGGCGTACTTACAAGTCAATATTTTGTCACGGCGCCCTACTCTACCTAGCTTTTACAAAAAGATAGGTACATAAATAAGCACCTTTAATGATTATAGTAAGCTAGTAAATGTTTAGCAAGTAAATAATAAATAATAATTATTTAATCATCTGCCTGATTTGTATAATTACATTAGGTATAATTTTATTTTATAATATTTGTGGTTATGGATAATGATGGAGGATCGACTCACGGCGCCCCTCTTGCCTTTCCACGGCGCACCAGGGCACCGCGGCGCACAGTTTGGGGACCCCTGGTATAACTGTTATTGGAATCGATAGTTAATAAATAGTTAAAAGCTTACAGAGCTCATTCATTGATATATTATAGATTAGCCGCCTAGAAAAGTATCAGTGGACTCATGGGCTATATATAAATAAATAATAATATTGTATTTTATCTACTATGCAACTAAGAAATAAGATAAAACTGCATGGTTTGGGGTTGCGTCGAGGTTGCGAGTGACGGGCCCCGCTGATTTACTTCGCCCGCCCGCCGGCAATAATATTGCCCGGCGGCAGTGGCAGGGTTAGGTCACTCCTGTACTCTCTACATTCTCTAGTTAATCCTTCGATCGTGGATTCTTGGAAATCTTCTATAGTGTCTCGCTCACCGGTGAGCTTTATGGGGCTTGATGGGCTAAATAAGAACGTTCTTTGAAATTAGCGATTCAAAAGTGGCAAATTTTTCACGGCTTTCACGGCCACTTTGCACTTATAATTTTCCCGGTGAGGGTGAAATTAAAAATGGTTTAATCACATGCGGGCCACTGAAAAAGACCCGGCGGGTCGCGGGTTGGGGATAGCTGCTCTACATGGTCACTTGCCAACAAAGGAAGGGCTTTCAACGATAGCGGAGCTGTCTATAGACTCTAGCTAGAGCATGCATTTTTTTTTATTAAATAAGGGGGCAAACGAGCAAACGGGTCACCTGATGGTAAGCAACTACCGTCGCCCATGGACACTCACAACATCAGAAGAGCTGCAGGTGCGTTGCCGGCCTTTTAAGAGGGAATACGCTCTTTTCTTGAAGGTTTGCAGGTCGTATAGGTCCGGAAATACTGCTGGTGACAGTTCGTTCCAGAGTTTCACAGTGCGCGGCAGAAAGTTATTATGCATGCACAATCCATGTCGATCATGGCCAATGACAACAAATATCTAGATTCTAGCTCGACTCGGTCGCGTCATTATCGTTTATCGTAGCCCAACGTCGAGAGACCATCTGATGAATAATATGTATCGATTAAGTTGCGTTGCCTAAACCTCTACTATCATTACTACACTAGAGATAAGAAAAAACATCGTTATGGTGCTTATGTAATATATTTCAACCATTAAATATATGATTGTGAACAGCAAACAACATTAAGAACGGAACATTCAAAGGGAATCGAAATAGACACATTACAGATAAACGTAATTTACACTTGTTATGCCACATTAAGATAAGAAATGATGAAACTCATGTAATCGAAGCGATAGTGACGGTTTCATGTGAATTTTGTAGATTAAGAGCTGTCTGTGGTTTAGGATATAGATTTCTCTTAAGCTCCGTTTAGACCAAACGAGCGAATGCTCATTCTAGGAAAGCTCTTTTGATGTAAACTAACAACGAGCATTCTTTCGTTGTTCTAGTGTGTTCGCCACGTGTTCGGCGGTAAATAGGTAGAATGCTCTAAGAATCTCGCTCGTTTGGTGTAAACGACGCAAGAGCGCTCGAGCAATTGCCTAGAGCGTTCTTTCGTGTTCGGACGTGCTCGCTCTTCGAGGCGGTCTCTTCAAAGGGATTCTAGTGTTCTTAATATTTTTACTTTTTGGCGGCTGGTTTTAGGTAGTTTATCAAAGGTTATTTCGTAAATATGGATTGGAGTAATGAAAAATGTTTACAAATGATAGAATTATACCATAACAAAAGATGTTTATGGGATCCAACCTTTGATGACTATAAAAATAAATTAACTACTTATCGTTGACGAATGAGCAATGAGCATTCGCTCGTTTGGTCTAAACGGAGCTATATGATTCTCATCTATAGAGCAAAAATTCTTATTCTTGATGTTCTTGTTGATTCGATTGGTGTAAACGATCTAAAGTATGTTGTAACGAATTATAGTTTACACTAAACGAATACGAAAGAATGTTCTTGTGCTGTTCTTGCTCTATGTTCTTTTGGTGTAAACCCACCTTTAGAAAATAAAAAATCTAAATCAAAATATTTATTTCTAAATAGGTTAACAAAGTTAACACTTTTAGAACGTCTACAGAAGTAAAAATAGGGTTAATAACAGCGTTGCCAGACGTCCCGATTTTGCCGGGACGTCCCGATTTTTTCATTAAAATTAAAAGTCCCGCGCGGGACAGGCTTAGTCCCGCTTTTCGGGGAAAGCCCAAACGTACATGAGAAAGAAAGTTGTGTAATGAAGATAAGAGTGTGGGAGGTAGAGGGGTGAATTTACTTCGGCTACTTTTGCTATCTATTGTCACGTAAACGTTATTTTAACACAAACAAAAAGACAAAAAAATAAAAAACTTTTGATTTTATACTATTTTTACTTTGTCCCGCTTTTGACTGAAAAATCCCGCTTTTTCACTCAAAAAGTTCCAAAGTCCCGACTTGGCACAAAAAAATTCTGGCAACGCTGGTTAATAACCTACTTATATTTCGAAAATATAAATACATAATCTAATGCAGAATAGATAAATTTGCCGGTAAGTGGTAACAGTCCGGATAATCACGAATCATAAGGGCTGGATAATCGAGCTTACACTGTAATGTCGTAGTACACTTTATTTGTATCTGATCCTCTCATAAGGATATGCAAATAGGTCGCTGCAAGTCGCGATCGTCAACAATGGTCGGGTGAACGACCGAAATCGGACGACCTTGCCGGCTCACCTACATACTGCCACTTTTGCTTTCGGCCACATCGCCTCGCAAAAAACGTATTGGCTATTGAGAGAGATATCTGGGGAACTAGCGCGTCTGAAGGCCGCCGCCATTTCCGCCTCGCGCGCGGTTCACGGGTCACGATGCGAGTCATCGTTTGCCGGGGCTATGTAATGTGTTACCTGATTGGGATATGAAATACTGAATACATCGAGGACTTCAAGCCAGAAAGGAGTATAAAAAATAGTTTTTTAAGAAGAAAATAGATGTTAAAGTGCAATGCTAGTTTTGGAATAGTTAAAAATAAAAGCTTTTAAAAATGATCATTTCACGTAATTAAGGAAGTACTTTCATAGACACATGCAAATTTTTCAGTTGTAACTTGTATCATGTATGAGATGAATTAAACAAAAACTTACTACTTAAGTTTTTGTTGCTTGCTGAAAATTAGGGCAACGCTTATACGCCCGGTTTGATGCCCACGACATATTAAGTATACTACCTTTCAAAATTGGGTCCTTTAGGTAGTGAAATTACAGCTGTTTCGATAGTGAAGTTTGATATCAATGATGTAGATTGTAGGCAACGGTACATGTCGCTTGCGATGTCGAATGTGAACTGATTTTAATCTAATTTTGACTCGGCCGTTCCCAATATTCGATCTGTGGTTAAAGACAGATAGCTATCCTCGAGCCCTGATAAGAATCTGTCTTTTGAAACTGTCCCAATATTACAGATAGGTGTTTGCTATATTCAGTTGACTTTAGATAAGCCGCTTATCCGAACCCTCCCTGCGTTCCAACATACGCCGTAGCACAAGCAGTTCCAGTGAAGTCAAAATGTAAATTTTCTTCTGAATTAATTAAAGAATATTAAGTAAATGTTAAATAAAATTTATTAAGATCATCTGCTTTTTAAAATTCATTTTAATGTTGAAATTAATACATAAAAACGTTAAATTAAGAATAGGGCAATGATGGAACGGAACGTCTAGACCTACGCGAAGCGACATTTTGTTAGCAAATGTCACTTAAACCTGTAGCCTATTAACATTAAAATAATTCTCAATTAAGGATTGTCTTTCCTGGAACTCATGTAGGTATGGAAACTATGGACTGAGATTCCGGGATATTCTCGTACGTTATATTTTCATTATGGCTTGGTATGACAATTTCAGGCTCCAATCATCCAAACTCATTTTTCTACAAATATTGTGTAGCACTTGCAATTATTGCAATGACTACAGCCTGAGTGGTTTCTAAGCAAAGCCTTATTTTCAAGGACAGTCGCCTTTTCCAGACTCCAAAACATCTGTAAAAGAATTTTTGCAAATGTTATCTCCTTTTATTTATTACAATATCTATTGTACCAAATGGCACCTAATATTTTAATAGAATTTATTAAGACTTGTGATTATTTATTTATATATAGTGTTTCTAGTTTTGATGTGTGCTCTGTTGTAGTTTATTTCATTCTCAGATTCTGGGTTAAGTAATGGTGTTAACAGGTACGATATGCAAGGGTATGCACCAGCGCCAAGTAGCCATCGATTGACATAAACACCATTCTCACATTGAGCTAGAAAGTTAACATACTGTTTAATTGATTTTACCGAAGACACAAAAGTTTTTTTCAAAGGAATTGATTGAATTTCTTTACTATAACAAAGACAGTGATTGAATGCTGGTTTAAATATTTGTGACATACATTTAACTTACTTACCTTATGAAAGATAGTATCATCATGACTTGATCCAGACCATCGGGCTACAAGTTAGAACTTAGAACATTCATAAATAAAATACAGATTTACATCACAGACACCTTGCACATTCATTGAAAATACTGATTTTTTATTTCTAAATTCTTCCCCTATATTTGAACCTGTAAAAAATAAATTTTATATAAGCAATGACAGGAAATGCATGAGGTTTTAGAGGGAACTAGCTTTCTTGCAAACAGTTTCTCCCAACCCAACTTTTTCATATTTACTTACATCTAATATTATGATACTTACTTGGTGATTGCATTAGAATATACGTGTGCCATCAACTGCACCTAACACACGAGAAAACCCTGTAATTTTATAAAAATCTTCTGTCGTATTGTTGTGTACATATTTTATTGTTGTGTATATATTTTGGACATAGTCTCGCAATAGCCTGAGACACATATGTTTCACAATAGTCTGACATTGTTTAATTCGCGAAAGTAACTTATTTTATAAAAATATTACGAGTAACCTTTGGCTGATCCCAGAAAATCGTAGGATCAAATTTTAGGTTACTAGAGATAGCAAACCACAATGACACTGACATATAATATTGTTATTGGGACGCGCCAACTGTCAGTTTCATACAAATATCTTACTACAGTAAGCTGTTGGCCCTCTCATCGATAGACAGGCACCGAAGATAGAATTGCATATGTTGGATAGACATATTGGGACAAAAAAATTGAAGATAGTATAGCTTTTTCTATCCTAGTATGTCAAAACTAGAGATAGATCAAATATTGGGAACGGCCGCTTCGCAGTCATGGGTTGCTAATACCTAGTTCTGTTTACTAAATGATTTATGATACAATGCAATGAGATACAGCTTGTAAGAGTAGCCTGTAGGCGTATAATAACAATTGTGATATTAATTCTTATAATTAGCACAATACAAGTTATTGTTTCGAAGCTATTTTAATC
Source organism: Polyommatus iphigenia (assembly GCA_963422495.1). NCBI lineage: Eukaryota > Metazoa > Arthropoda > Insecta > Lepidoptera > Lycaenidae > Polyommatus > Polyommatus iphigenia. The sequence goes on from OY730189.1 coordinate 3,061,576, forward strand.
TTCTTCGATGGCTTATGATTTGTGACATCGTCTGTGACATCATCCAATCTTAAATCACTCTTACCTAAATCCGAATTCCTATAGTAAAGTTATTTTAATAATCTAAAAGAAAAGCTTCTTTAAAAATTGGGTCAATTAGGGACAAACGCTCGAGAGGGGTGGAATCACCCTCCTTCAAACTGGGTGCGTGGATAGAAAATACTCTAGTAATGGATGCCATCAAAGAGATGAGCTAATTCAATATTTTTACTCCTGTTTATTATCTAGTAAATTTTTATGGCCTGGCTTATTAAAAAATAGGAAACTTATTTTGATTATTTTCATAGAATTCTTTTTTACTGTAACATAATAATTATACTTCCCGTTTTCTTTACGTTCAATAACAAACTATGTATTTGAAAGTTCGGGTGTCTTCATCGAAATCAATTTTAAAATACATATTCAAAACAAACATTTTGGTCCTCTCGATGTACCAGAAATAGTTTAAAATAACACACGCATCGATCCTAAACCGTCGACACTCGTCTCTCGGTGGCCGCGCGCCGAGCACAATGCCGCTACGTGCCGGGAATGTCACGTGGACCGAAATAATACATGTCGAGTGCGGCGGCAGCGCGGGGCGGGGAGGCGGGGAGCGCGGTCAGTGCAGCGGCGCGTCGCGTTGCGTCACTGCACCGGACCGTCGCGTCGGGGCATTGCACCGCGCTCCCGAGCCGAGCCGAGCCGCTAGCGCCGTCCCGCTCGCTCTACAAACACGTGAGATCGATCACTACGATTCAACAGCTGATCGTCATTACCATAAACTCGATTGTGCAGCTGACTAAGTGCGCTCGCTCATAGATTCTCTTTTCGTTTCAGTGGTGTGGCGGTGCTGAGTCCGCCGGAAAGTTCAGGCTGCAGCGGTAGCGACATCACGGAGCCCCGCTCCCCCCGTAGCCCGGAGTCCGCGTGCAGCACGAGCGAGGAGAGCGCGAGCGCGCGCATGCCGCCTTGGGCGAACGAGCCGGCGCCGCCGGGACCGCGACGCCTTGCGGTCCAACCCGCGCCCGTCCGCCGGCCCAACCCGCCCGCGCATCGACGCATCACCGAGTACTTCAACCATAAGATGAAGCCGCAGAACGGCCTCAAGCGCGACTCCGCTGCTATCAATCACGATGACACCAAAAAGAAGTGCCTCCCGAGAAACGGTGTTACGAACGACTTGGAGAAGTATATTTCGTATTTATCGCAGACGCTCAGCCCCAAAGTGTTGCTAGATGTGGAGAAGCAGAAGGAGGCGGGGAGGTATCCCGCCAATCCGACGGCTCCCGGCGGCTTAGAGAGCTTGAAAGCGCGAGATCTGAATAAAACAGGGGCCGTCAATGCCAAGGGCGTCAATGATGCGACCAGGCCTAAGGAAAGCAAGGAGGTGCACAGTATGAACGGCTTCGTCGAAATCCGGCACGGTACCGACCCAGTTAGCAAAGTCAAAATGAATGGAGCCTATATTAACGGGTTGATTGAAAACAATAAACAAATATCTTCGGCAAAAATAACAAAAGACCCATCCGCCAATTTGTCGATAAGCACGATCAAACCTTCCACGAGCGTGAGCAATACGAAGGTTCCTATTCCCGCTACCACCGAAATGGTCGGGATGCGACTGGCTCCGTCGGCTGGAATATCCAAATCGCCGAAAAAAAATAGTAAATGTGACAATCAAAGAATAAACGGAGTAGTCACCTCGACGACGAAATTAGACAGTAGAATGAATGGTGTGACCTGCGGGTCTAACAATTTAAGTTTAAACTCGTTAAATAAAATTACATCCACTAAAAAGGAGGCACCCAAAAAAAGTTTACCGTCTCTTAAGAAAACGAATCGCAGATCGTCGGCGTGTATTGCTAATAGTAAAAATTTAACTTGGTCGAAGGCGAACAATCTTAAGCAACAGGTGCAACTGCAAAAACAAAATTGTTTGAATACAGCACCTAGTGCAACGATAAAGCCCGTCGTTACCGAGGCTAGTTCGACGCCAAAAATGAATTTACCCAATGGTATCCGACAAGTATCTATGACTGTTAATGGCAATCTTAGCAACATGAACGTGCCAGTAACGAACTTTCAAAACTGCCATCAGTTGAATATCCCTCAGCCACAGTGCAACGGTACGAATGGGGTGACGTCGACCAATTTACAATCTTTTGTTGCAGTACCCCAAAATGTAATGTTGACGACGTTAAGAATACCACAAAACGGACTACCCGCTCACACTTTGAGCCAGCAAGGTGTGGCGGGCTTCAATCGACCTAACGTCAACGTTAACAGTCCCTCAAAATTAAACGGCCAAATAGTTTTTCCTTTTATGCAAAATCTAAACGGCAGTATAGTACAAATACCTAACATGATGGCTAAAGTGCCGAGCTTCGTTTTACCGCAGTCTCCGCAAATGGCGACGCAGCGACAGGACCATCTACAAAATCAACAAGCTGCACAATTTGTTTTTAACGGGACGCTGTTAAAACTCGCGAGCACCATTCCGGCTACGTATCAGAACACCAATAAACAGGGACCTGTTACGAGTCAGCCTATTCCGATGATAAACAAAAATGTTCCTGGGATGCAAGCGATGGGCGTGACGGTTCAGCCTAAAACCAATTTTACTGTAAACTTTAGCCATCCGGTACCTCATCTTGTACCTCAACCTGGATTTATCGTTACTTCTGTGCCAAATATGAACGTTAAGGAAACGTGGAGCTATACAGGTAATAACACTGTGACGTCATCGCAGTCTTCCTGTTCCAACCAGATAGTGCATCAACCGACGCCTATCGTGACGAACTTTACCACGCCAAATCTTCACTCGAGTAGTATTCCCATCGCCCCTGTCAAACCTCCCGACAATCCTATACAAGGCACAGAACCACCTAGTAGTACAGTTAAAGAGCCAGAAATGAGTGATATTGTTAATCAAAAGTGTGATATTCCTTGGCTGTCTAAAACAGTTAATAATAATTTTGTTCCATTAGATAATAAAATGTCCGCGAGGAATTTTTCGCAAGTTAGTAACTACGTAGAAAAGATGGACAAAATTGAAAGTAAAGTTATGAGTGAAGAAATCGACAAAGAGAAAAGCGAAGTTCCGCGAAGAAAGAGTTTTTGTAAAGAAAAAGTGAAAATAGACGAATTTAGTAGTGGCGAGGATGCAATATTTACACAAATAACTGTAATGAAAGACGTGTCTTCGAGTGTTCAAAGTACAATAATAGAAGCCAATTATCTTTGTACCGCCACAGAGTCTTCCGAATCAGGAATAGGAACAGACAAGAGTATAGATTCTCCCAGCGACTCGCAAGGAAGTAAAGAGTGCGACGAAGATTCGTCACTGTCATTGAGTATTAGCTTGAGTTCGGTGGAGGCACAGATCAGCCAGAAAAGTCCTATTTTGAAACAACCCAAAACCATTCGATTTCCACCGAAAAGTGCCACAAAACCAGAAAGTGCGAAAAGGACGCCAAGTGCCGATATATCGATAGTTTTGTGTTTGTGGGAAAACTGCAAGAAAATCTTTGATAGTGACATGGATCTACTAGATCATCTGCAGGTACGTAACATTCATCTATCCATTACTAGGCTTTAACATTTTTATTGGTTTTTACTTAATGCATTTGCATGCAATATTTATTTCGAAACATTCGATGTTCTAGATAAGTTGCAATCCATACTTCCATAGTCCATACCTAATATTATAATAAATGCGAAAGTGTGTCTGTCTGTCTGTTACCTCTTCACGATCAAACCGCTGAACCGATTTTCCTGAAATTTGGCATGGAGATATTTTGAGCCCCGAATAAGGACATAGGATAGCTTTTATCCCCGAAAAATGTACGGCTCCCGCGCGATAAACGAATTTTGGTGCAACAGAGTGGTGGGCGTCATCTAGTATCAGATAAATACAATTTTATTTGTTTTAATAATTTATTAACTCGTTTCAGTCCATTCATGTGGAGTCACAAGCGGGGAGGGAGAACTACGTGTGCCATTGGGTTGGCTGCAAGGTCCGCGGCAAGCCCTCCTGCTCGCGCCTCTGGTTGGAGAGGCATGCGCTCTCGCACGGGGGCAACAAGCCCTTCCGTTGTATCGTCGAGGGCTGCGATCGGAGGTTCTCCACTCAGGTACAATTACGTTCCTAAGCTTTGCTCCCTGTCCTTTACTCCAAGATCCTATAGTAGTAAATCCTTTAGCCAACTTTTACTTCTGACAGTCCTGGTATTTTCTTTATCAGTTCCCCCACCTTATTCCTTTTAATAAGTTTGTAAACCTTTTTATTCCTTGCGGTGATTTTCACATTGCTTATTTGTTAATTTTCTCAACCAATAATTTTTCCATTTGAATGTCCATCTTTCTTCGTCCGAACTTAATCTTATCATGTATACGTTAAAAAGGACGCACAGAAAAAATCTCATAAGGAAGAACTCTTATCGATTCGTCATTAATGTTATCAATATAATTGTCGTTTGTTGATTCATGTCTTCAACCATGTGTATCATCAGTAATTTTATTTATTGATACTAAAAAGTTTGCTGTCTTCGAAGTAATTAAAAAAATTTCCTGTCTTGATAAAATTATACGTAGGACACTTGGCAATAGTTTAAGAATTGTAATCTTCAATTTTATAATATTAACTTTTTGAGATTTGAGATGACGTCTCAATATTTTTAAGTGACTAATATTATAGTTTATTATTTAAGCTTACGAAAAATATAGCTATATTATGTAACAAACTAAGACTTGCTTACTTTTCTAAAAACTAATCACTTTTCTACGTGTCTTCGCTAAAATTTCTGTGTGTAGTTAAAATTTGAACTTTAGTGAAATGGACTTAATTTTTCCATCTAATATTTTACTATCGCTATAAAAAAACGGTGTCCATGCGGTAGCCACTCACCATCAAATGGCCCGCATGCTTCATATATAAACTCTCTGTGAGTTTAAATTCATTGGACCTTCGCTGTGCTGTTTCATCGTCGTCATGAAATAGTTATTCAATAAATTCTGTAATGGACTCTACTAACACTTCTTCGCTAGATATACTTATGGACTCTAAGTGCTGCGTGACTTTTATGTTCTATCTCTAATCTCCAACTGTGAATTCATTTGGTGTATCACCTTCTTCGAAATGTTCGTCAATTTGAACATAAACTTGTGTCTCTGTTTTCTGTCCCTAGGATCCAGAGGATGTTGCTATCTATCGAGTGCTACTACAGTGTTTAATTTTTGTTTCTCAGAAATTTATTGCATCTCGAACTACGAATGCAATAAATTTTATTTGTTTATTTTCTACACCACTTCAGCTTATGGAAGGGTGGGGTGACAGGACGAAATCAAGTATAGTTGTAGAAATAAGAAAAAGTACATTGAGAAGTGTAGTTATAAGAGGAGTAGCACGTTTCAGAGCAATCTGAATCGAGTTATTTTAGGCTCAGTAGGTATCGTATTTTGGAAAAGACTTCACCAAAAAATTGTTATTTCATTCAGACGTTTAACTAGAAGCATCGTTACGTATGCACTATGCAGCAAAGGTAATTCCTGTACCTCAAGTACAGGATTGCAAAAGAACTAAAAACAAATTCAAGCAATCTCTGATGCATACTGTTGACGGCGATTTTGCCTTCTATCTGTGGCGCTCTGCTCATTAACCGGACGAACGTTACAGATATTGCTCGAGCGGCATGTCAACAACCACTTTTCGGAGGCGTCGTCCAACTCTGGCAGTAGCAAGAAGTCCACGGAGAGCGGAGCGAAGCTGATACGTCGGAATGGGAAGAAGCTCCGGTATAGACGGCAGCCTTGGTCTGGTGAGTGTATTTGTATAAGGGGAATGTAGACTACCACAAGGAACTCAAATGTGTGGTGAAACAAACGACGTTGCTTTACAGCAAGTGTAATGGATTCGCGTAAATCGCGGAGTTTTGTTAACGAGACATTTGAAGGTATATCAATGAAAACATTCAAGCCAGGAATCCCAAATAAGTAGCTGATGGATCTGCATGATGTGTCGCGGATAAGATTCCAGTAAACATAGTTGGGGAGGGGATTTCAGGATTAGCTCGAGCGGGTCAGATTAAGCTTGTATAGGCTTCCGACATGTGTCTAGTTATCATGGTATAGAAATCAGATTTCTCACGTGGTGGGTTAAAAAATTTTTTTTGAATATTGAAATGTCATCGGATCTGTCAGATTAAGATAGGGGATGTTAAGTATAGTATACCCCAAAGAAGCTTTCATATAAAGCACTGACGATTCAAAGGTCATAGGCCTGGAGATACTGACACAAAATTCTTGGTCATTTGTACCAGTATGGTGGTTTTACAGGGGTATAATTACGTAAAGGCAGGCCTGTCCCACTCGCGCGTGTAGGTATCGAACTGTAAGTACCCCTCTAGAGGGGCAGATCACTAGGGACTCACAAGCGAGCGGTGACGCACGCGCAAGATTTTTTCGTCGCATATATTATCTACGTACTGATTTAACCGCTGTGACAGAATCGTTATTAATCTGATAAATATGAACAATTGAAAAAAGTCAAAGAAATATTTCTATAAGGTAATTTAAGACTTTAAAATACAAAAAAAGATAAAAAAATACACAAACATAGCAAATAAACCAATTTGTTACAAACAAACCGCATACGAGACAGAAATAAACACAAGTTACTATGTTTAAGTTGTAAAAAATTTCTGAACAGCTCCTGCACTATAATCGAATATAAAACTATTATAAAATATACGTTGGGTTGCTAAAATTTGATTATTACTATAAAAAAGTTTGCTATTAATAGCTATAGTAATTAAAACAAGATTATTTTATTTTCTAAAAGGTGACAATCTTGATTTCGTCAGAAAGGGTACCTCTTACGCGATAGAAAGAGAGCGCACATGTAGGCAAATATAATTCTAGGCACCCAGCACTGCGCGGTCGGAATTTGAACTTTATAGTATCGTAGCATGAGTCGGTATTTCTTTAAACGGGTTTCGCAAGTGGGAATTTTGTTGGTACTACTAATATATATTCTGTGGTAAAGGCAAAAAGGAAAATTATGGTCATAGCGCTCGCACTGGCAGCCCAAACGCGTGGGCGCTAATCGAACGTGTCGGATAAACCGAGTGTCGAACGATTTATTCCACAAAAATGCTTGTATTTCAGATAGTCGAAAAAAAATAAGTAGGCGAAAGCGTAATGCCATACTTGTCGGGTGCGGCTTACAGCCCGCCATACCGACGCGAATACGCTAATTTTAATAAAAAAATTGAACCATTTGTATCAGGCTAATTTTTGCATAGCTAATCATCGTCGAGTAGCCATTCACGAAAATCACCTTGCCATACTTTTCTGACAGGTCCCAATGGCCGCCATACCACTGCAAATGTGTAATTTTTTTTTTCGCCAAACGATTTGTACCACCCTGAAACTTTTTTTAACAGTTCCCTGTATGATCATAAATAGGAGTCTGATAATGCCATACCTGTGGGAGGCGGCGAATATGAACAATATTATTTCAAAATCCTAAGATTTTATTCGTAATTTCAAACGGTTTTTCAAGTATGGCGCCACTTTTTCCCCCTACTACAAGTATGGCAAATATAATAATGGTCACATTGTATCGTATAATTTCCAAAAATCCAAATGCCATACTGGTACAAATCGTCCAATTTTTATCACTTTTTTGCTCAAGTCATCCCGCCCCATGGTTACAATCTGTAATATTTTTTTTTTGGTACAATTGTCAAATGATGAGAATACAATGATGCCATGACGTAAAAAATGATTTTACGTATTTTATAGTCGTATTTTTAAAACGTGTCAAATAAATAAGTATTTCAAGTATGGCAGCACTTTTTCCCCCTACTAGAAGTATGGGAAAAATAATAACGGTCATATTTTGTCATATTATACTTTCCAAAAATTTAAATGCCATACTGGTACAAATCGTTTGGCTAAAAAAAATTACACCTTTGCTTTGCTTTGTATGGCAAGGTGATTTTCGTGAACTCGACGATGATTAGCTATGCAAAAATTAGCCTGGTACAAATGGTTCAGTTTTTTTATTAAAATTAACGTATTCGCGTCGGTATGGCGGGCTGTAAGCCGCACCTGACAAGTATGGCATTACGCTTTCGCCTACTTATTTTTTTTCGACTATCTGAAAATACAAGCATTTTTGTGGAAAAAATCGTTCGACACTTGTTATTTATCCGACACGTTCGATTAACGCCCACGCGTTTGGGCTGCCAGTGCGAGCGCTATGACCATCATTTTCCTTTTTGCCTTTACGTAATTATACCCCTGTAAAACCGCCATACTGGTACAAATGACCAAGAATTTTGTGTCATTATCTCCAGGCTTATCGGGTTAAAGCCTGTAGGGACATTTTAAAATATAAAAAACTAAAGCTTTATATTTTCCTAACTAAGCTTCGCAGATATTTTATTTTGCACTAAACTAAATGATTTAGTCCTTTTTGTCTTAAATATATTTATAATTTACCTAAATAAGCAATTTTCTGAATATATTATGTATTTTCTTTTTCAAAACTTTAAAATGGCTGCAGTTTCTGAACCCACCGCTTAAATAAAAAACGCTCTTATTTTTTTTAATCAGTTTTACCTAATGTAAAAAACCTACTAGGTCTCCATGCCGCTCGAGTGACTACACAAATAGCACCTGCCCCTCCCCTACTAACAGTAGCTAGCCTACCATAAACTTAGTTTCTAAGTTTATCTATTCACTGGCGCTTTTGATTGGCTAACATTTTGATGTTAGCCAATCAAAAGCGCTAGTGAATACTAACCGATCAACAGCTCTGTTGAAATATGAACTCTTCCACAAACCCTTAGGCCTGATACCTCAGGCATTAATTTAACATTTGTGTATTCCAGCGCGCATGTTCGACTTCTTCGACGCGGGCACAATGGAGGGTCTGGCGTACCGGCTGCTGCGGGCGACGCGGTGGCGGCTCGGCGGTGCGTGCCCGCTGCGGGAGCCGCCCGGCGCTCACACGCTCACGCTGACAGCCACAGTCGCGGCCACACGCTACAACGCAGCCACGCGACGAAGAGAGGCGCTGCTCACGTACTCGCCGCCACATGTGTGAGTAGCACTATCGTAGCATTAGCACCAGCGACATTATTGAGGGGGGGGAGGGGGGGATCGAGTTTTGGTCGTACACTCGGAAGTCCTGAATTACTGATATTAATAAACCGCTTTTACTGCTAAGATTGTGCTCAAGATCGTTCTTAGCTAAAATTATGCTCAACCCCAAAGCGAAACTCAACTCCCCCTCAATAGTATTTAGGAGTGCGTTGAGTTATGAGTAGGAGTGTAAGAGCGGCTTATTAATATGGGCCTCAGTTAAGGTACAATTCCGTGCATCGCGATCACCAACACTCAACACACACAGTCTTGTTAAAGGTACAATTCCGTGCATCGCGATCGATCGCGGTCGTGCACGACCTACGACTGTCGTCGGACGCTCGCGACCATAGTCAACGTATGAAAATGTATGGCACCGCTTCCGAGGCCCGCGACTGACGCGCGCGGCCTACGACTGTCGTAAGCCGCGCGCGATCGTGCCATATAACTTTGACACGGTCGCGCGGGGCCTACGACTGTCGTCGGTCGTGCGCGACTGTCATAACTTCAAGACACGATCGCGCGCGGCTTACGACAGTCGTAGGCCGCGCGCGTCAGTCGCGGGCCTCGGAAGCGGTGCCATACATTTTCATACGTTGACTATGGTCGCGAGCGTCCGACGACAGTCGTAGGTCGTGCACGACCGCGATCGATCGCGATGCACGGAATTGTACCTTTAACAAGACTGTGTGTGTTGAGTGTTGGCTTAAAGTTAAAAAAAATATAATATGTAATAGGAAAGGGAGTTGTGTTATATCCTCAAAGACCTTATGTTGAAGTCGCTAACATACCAAGCTAATTGAATTTTCTGAATCTTGAATTTTCTGTCACTTGTCAATTTGAGAAATATAGAACACAACTTGTGAACTGCCGTATACTTTCGTAGTAGGTACGGTCCAATTAGGAAATATATCCCTCAATAGCACTCATGGCTTTAGCCTACCACAATCTTAATTCTATTTCTTTTCTTTGTGTTTTATTAGTTGAACCATTACCGACAGTTCTATCTTTGAAACTTAAAATTAAAAGGTTTTCAATGTGACTTATCTGAAAAGACTTTTTATAAACAATATTTTTGTGATATCCTGATACATTATCTTGAAGTAAACTAATAAATATTCCCCTTGAAAAGATCCCTAATGTGTAATTTTAATAATTATATATAAAATTGTATAATATTTTGTCCTTATCTAACATGCTATTAAAGTGGTTTGATAGACAAGTACAAAGCAGTGTATTTAAATATAACTGTGTGGAGTTGTTATTCTAATAAGGTGATAAAATATTATTGTATAATTCTTGAACTCATAATAAAAGAATTAAGATCTTCTTAGGCTTACGGTCTATTTATGATCTTTTTCTCTATTACTTTACTA